>JARFJA010000056.1:4790000-9590000 GCA_036326145.1 Rhagophthalmus giganteus | reverse complement strand
CAAAAATATTTTTTTATCGATTGATTGGACATGGAATGGCCCAAATGTGCGGTATATGTGGGCACGTGAACAATGCTCCGGAACCGAAACAGACTGTTATTATATTTGAAATTTTTGGTGTTAGTCGAATTTTTTTAAATGAAAATAAGGTTTATTTTACAAAAGTTAGCTTTTTCGTGCAATCTCGAAATATTTATCTTGAACCAGATGACACTTTGGATTATACATACATGTGCCAATGATTAGGGTACATTATTTTTTTTGAATTATGAAAAATATAAAGAAAATACAAAACATGGGCCCCGTATTCGGATCGCTTCCTTTATTCATTCTTTTTTTTATTAATAATTGTTATTGTCATACTTAATTTTAATTTTGGCAATGCTTACGCATAGAGATTTTTCTAAAGTCCGACAGTGTTTGCTACAAATTTATTACGATCCTTCAAGGGAAGTCGTAAAACACTACAACGTAGAGGCTCTTATATACTCACGCAATTCCAACACTTTTTAAATTTTTTGTTGGAACTGTAACCTGCTTAACTGAAATTATTGAACATCGACGACGCGACGAGGAGGACTTCTCCAATTCATTAACGAAACAATTATTATTCGAGAGTAATATGAACTAAAAACGTCGCAGTAGCTCTCAAATTAATCAAGTGTTCTCTGCATGACTCCCGTTATAGGTCTTCGGGCGATCGCGTGCAACTGTAACGGTAAATGCGTGTATCCTGCCTGTTTTACCCCAACAGTATATCAGTCCCCTATGAATGAGCCATCATAATACCCCTAGCACGTGGCTTTTGTCTCAGACGAGTATACATAATGCTATCTTATCCTTTCCTTCCTGCGCTAAATCCTGAATGGTTTTGCCTACATTTGAAAGTTCAAGGAAGTGTATCTGCTGGAGTTTTCTAAAGCTTTGGTAGACGTGCAAGCCCGTTTCATGCGCGTTTTATTTTTACAAGAAATTTACCGTAATGCATATTAATATGAGATTCCTACCTAAAATTTCTAAAAGACTGAAAATCATCAATCAAACAATTCGTCTTTCTTTATCCGACGATCTGCGATAATGACCTGAATATCCTTTCCAGTAGTCTATTGTTTTCCTCTTATTGTACTCATTTCTTATAATGTAAACGTATTGCCTATATAGATTCTCATGTGTTCGACAAGAACAAAATCGTTACGATTGCATTTAACACTTTGATGATTTAAATTTGGAAATGATTAGTTTTTTTTAATATATTACGTATGTACCTACAACACTAAAAATCAAATAGAAAATTAAACTAATTACAAGTACAGGGTCTTTCAAGTTCGAGTTTCTTTTTCAGTATTGTTTTGTTCTGAGAACTGTCACAGTTCGATGTGTCTCTTTTGACAGATGTAAAGTAGACGGTTTACAATTTACTAAAATGAGTTCAATTTCACTTGAGAACCGTATAAAAATCATTTGTCTGCAGGTGGTGTGTGTGTCCTGATAGATGAACATGAGGATCTTGAAGATGGAGGGTTACTCAAACTCATTGCAGTCTTATTGCGAAAGGCATTCCAATAATCCATCAATGGTATTCCAATTGACTCACCATTTTTTCAGATTATATTCAAACAAAATGTGTGTTCCCATATCAAAATTTTTTAAAAGTCTCTCAATGTGATGTCGTTGAATGAAGATCGCCCGACTTAACACCTTTGGACTATTTTCTGTGGGGCCATCTCAAAGATAGAGTTTATGCAAATAAACCAGAAACAATTGAAGCCTTGAAAGACAACATTCGGCGAGAAATTGCTAAGATAGAGCCCCAATTATGCCGAAATGTCATCGAAAATTTCACCAAAAGAATCGACATCTGCAAATGTGCATGCAGGGGACATTTGGAAGATATTATTTATCATTCATAAATTGTAGACTCTCTACTACATATATATCAATAAACAGATGATGAATTTCCATTCAAAATGTGTTTAATTTGAAATTGAAAAAGAAACTCGAACTTGAAAGACCTTGTATAAGCAAGCAAATTCTGTTTCACGTAAACTAAAATAATCGGAAAAGCCTTTATAAAAAGAATACGACGTTAATATTGAACGTTCGACTTCAAGAATATATAAATAACTTAAACCGGACTGATGGATTATCGATTGATTCCTGACCACGAAACCGCATTAACCTGTATCTCTATAATCGTTAACCATGAAATCCCGAAATTAACGCATCGATACCAGATAAATATCGGCGGAGCTAAAAGTGGAACGAAGGAAAAAAATTCGACGACGGTCACCTTAATTTCCTACTGTCCAAAAATTGCAGCACAAAAGTATTTTGTTGCAAACGCAAGCACATCAAACGCGTTTATAAAATGAACGTTAACAGCTAAATGTCAATAACAGTAACGATACTATTAAAGCGTACCTACCGAACAAATTAAACAAATTCGATAAAAACATCTCAATTATTCGATGCTAAATAAAGCTGCACCCTCCGCGATTAATTTTCAGTTCGTAAACACAAACATCAGAAAAATAAATATTTAAAAAACTTTATCGTTAACGCTGCCAGTCAGTAATTGGATCTATAGCTGTATAACAAAATACATTTAACGTAAATAATATCTATATAAATTCAGTTTCCAAGAAATTTATGCTACGAAGGGCTTTAAAATCAATATGGGCCTCATAATTTTATTCCAATTTGTAGGATTTCGTGCGTGTATTCACGAACCAAAGTATTCCATAAATCCTGCATAATTTTACATACCGGTTTATATTCGACTTTCATAAATATTGTCGCTTTCGTTGGAATATAATACATATAAATAAAGAAAAGGTGTAACCGAAATAAATCGATATCTTCGTTGGACACGAGAAATTAGAGGGATCGAATAACGCCCAGAAAAAAGAACCACACGAAGAGCGATAGGTGTTCATCAAGTCGCTAGTTCGATTACAACCGAAACATCACACGAAATAACGCATCCGCGTTCTCGGTTATCAGATAATATTTCAGGAGGACTAATGTGATTTCGAGCATTGCATTGACGAGAAAGCACCGAGAGAGTCGACGATTTGATAGAACTCCGCGAATGAACTGCTAGTTCCTTTATCTGTGATAGATGAAGAGGAATCCCACCCAATAAGCCCGGCTTCTGCTATTTATATGGAGAGCCTTTCTTGGGGTACATTAAAAGGCTTTGTTCAGACGAAAAACTAATTTAAAAAATTCCGAGAACTCCTAAAAGAAATTTCCAATTCTTAACATTGGAATATATTTCCGCGACTATAACTTTCGGCGGAAAGTTAAATTACCTACTTTTAAATAGCATTTAATAAAAGGATTCCGTGTATTATCAGACATTTAAAGTGGGTACACAGAAATTTAATTTTATCTGTGAACAAAGAGATTCGGCATGACTACGGATAAAATGAAACCGTTATTATTATTAATACGTTTTAGGACGATTTAATAATTGTACTACTTATTTCGGAAAATTGAAATGGGCTCTTCCCGTTTCAAAGACGATTTTGTCGTACTCTCGTAATTCATTTTCATAAGCTTTTACTCTAAACATATAATTTCTGCAATAATATATTTTTTTTACGTTGGTACATCGAATATGAATAACCGAATTAGGTATTTTTGTTTTCGGCATCAATTCAGCAAACCGAGATTATTACAACAACAAAGAAAGAACAAATGCGCCACTAATCCATAATCGTTATTGAATTTCGAAAAGCTACATTTTTTTTAATGTAACTTGATTTTAAAGAAAATTGGATTTGTTTAAATAACAATGAAACCAGACAAACAGAAAACCAATTACGTTTAGAGAATACGTGAAGTGATGGAAAAGGTTTATCCAACAATAAGTACTTATATATCGAGCCGTATACTTACACTATATAGACAGAAATCTTCACAGTCTGCTACTTCTGTGGACACGTGCGTCAAACGAAAAATAAGGAGTGTCTTATTTTCAAAACAATTCGAACGACTTTTGAATTACATATCTACGTAAAAAATACCATTTCGAAGTAGAGCGACAAGGCGCGCCGCACCGCGCGTTACGACTAGATCACATAAATACGGATACCGGAAAATATGCCTACAATAAAATATTCATCGACATCGATGGTTTTCATTTTTACTACGACTTCATTAAATATACATTGACGTTGGTTATCGATCGGTGTGCAATTTCGAAATTATACAAGTTAAAATCAGACTATACTAAAATCGAATATTCTTTTATAAACTGGCATTAAAAATATTATTTTCGCGTTAATTATTTTTAAGGAGTTTTAAGTAGGTATTACGTTCGTTAAATTGCGAAACTTTTTCTTTGACTGACGATGACGTTGTAAGTACCTGTAGATTTCCAATAATTAACAACGCTAAAGTATTAGGTACGCGATAAGGTACGAGGCGCGTTTTTTAAGTAAGTACCGTTTTGGAATTAAAAAAAGACGTGCAAAGATATCGCAATAATTTTATTTTTACATGAAAGCCTGTACCTTAATCTACTTTTCTACATAATTTCCGTGAATATTGAGGCACTTGTCATAACGTGGCACCAGTTTTTGAATACCCTCCTCATAAAATTCTGCCGCCTGACTTGTTAACCACTGTATCACAAATGTTTTGACTTCGTTATCGTCTTGAAGATGCTGACCACCCAGGTGTTTCTTCAAGTGCAGGAACAAATGGTAGTCGCTGGGCGCCAGATCAGGGCTGTATGGAGGATGATCTAGAGTTTCCCATTTAAAAGATTTGATGAGATCTTTGGTCCGATTAGCCACATGTGGACGGGCATTGTCATGCAGCAAAACGATACCCTTACTCAACTTGCCACGTCTTTTGTTCTGGATTGCACGACGCAGATTGTTCAATGTCTCACAATAAGACGCTGCATTGATTGTCTCATTACGAGGCAGAAACTCCACTAGCAATACTCCTTTTCTGTCTCAAAAAACTGTGCACATGATCGGACCAAAGATCTCATCAAATCTTTTAAATGGGAAACTCTAGATCATCCTCCATACAGCCCTGATCTGGCACCCAGCGACTACCATATTTTCCTGCACTTGAAGAAACACCTGGGTGGTCAGCATCTTCAAGACGATAACGAAGTCAAAACATTTGTGATACAGTGGTTAACAAGTCAGGCGGCAGAATTTTATGAGGAGGGTATTCAAAAACTGGTGCCACGTTATGACAAGTGCCTCAATATTCACGGAAATTATGTAGAAAAGTAGATTAAGGTACAGGCTTTCATGTAAAAATAAAATTATTGCGATATCTTTGCACGTCTTTTTTTAATTCCAAAACGGTACTTACTTAAAAAACGCGCCTCGTATAATATTTGTATATACGGTGTTAATAAATATTTTTCGTACTTTTAACGGCGATATCACCGGTCGAAATTAAAAACAAAATTTAATAGACGTGTGCTGCGGGTCCAAAATTCAACAGGTTTTCAAGTGTAGGTATGCAGGTATGCGAGAAATAGCTTTAATCCGGGATTAACACTTCCGGATTATTTTACGTAGTACTTGGGTAATACAATAAACTCAACGACTCGCATTCGTCAGTCTGTGGTGAGTTGTTTAATTTATAAAGAACAAAAGCGATGATAATACGAATAACTGCATTTTAAAAGCTGCACTTACTTATACGGGGTGTTTCAAAATAATTATTTTTACTTTTCACATGCGATCGAGAGCAAGAAATTAAGCACAGTAATTTCCGGAAACGCTTAGTTTCCGTGATACGGGCGTTAAGTATTTGAAAAAATAATTATTTTTTTATTATCTCAGAAACGGTTTATTTAAGACATGTAATATTTGATATATTATTTACACAATGCATGCGTGATATACTGGCAATGACATTTATAAATCGTTTCGTCTAGTTGCGGAGATCAAGGCATATCGTTACAGTTTTCTTAATTAGAACTTCTACGCCACCGGATTTATTGCAAAGCTGGCAGCATTTAAAAAATTTTCAGTGTGTTTTCAGTGCGACGCATCGTTTTCGAGATAAACGACAAAATTCGATTTCTTACCGATTTAAGTGAGCGTCAGTGGAAAAAATTATTTTATATGTAATACCGTTTTCAAACTTTGCAAAGTAACAGTAAGCATCAAGATTAAAAAAAGCTCATGAACTTAAGTTCAAAAATGCTGCGATTCCGAGATACAGGGTGTTAAAATTTACAAAAACCATTAAAATCTTTAACACTCCGTATCTCGGAAACAAAGCATTTTCGAACTTAAGTCGATATGGGCTTTTCTTCTCACCTTGATGATTACTATTACTTCCCAAAATTTGGAACGGCGTTATAAAATAATTATGGGTACGAAACCGGATTTTGTCGTTTAAGAATGCAAGTGGTCTTATTTTTTCAAAACACATCGAAAAATTTTAAAATGCTGCCAACTTTGCAACAAACCCAGTGACGTAGAAGTTCTAACTGAAAAACTGTAATGCCTAGATCTCCGCAACTGGACGAAACGACTTATAATTGTTATTTCCAGAATATCACACGTGTAGTGTATAAATAACATAACACATTTTAAATAAACCATTGCTGAAATAGTAAAAAACAATTATGATTGTTTCAAATTAACACCCCGTATCTCGGAAACTAAGCGTTGCGGGGAAATTACCGTGTTTAATTTCTAGTTCTCGATCACATCTGAAAAGTAGGAATAATTATCCTGAAACATCCTGTTTAGGTACCTATTTAAATTCAGATAAAATGTAAATTCTACGTTTATACAATACACATATTACCCTATTGCATATACTTCTCTTAGAAATGTTAATCTGCAAAAATTCCCGTCAAAATTTAAGGCAGTTAAGTAACATCGACTAAAAACAATAGATAACCAATGTTCCTAAAAAATTGCAACATTAGATAGCATGTAGGTACTTCAAAAGAGTTTTCATATTTTTCTTACATATTTTGATTGACGAAAGGAACATTTAAATCGCACCGTTATCACGTACATTACTGCAAAACCACGATTTATAATGATACGACTCGAATAAATAGTATGCAAGCAACACGTTTATGGAATTTCGTTTAGAACACCGCTTTTCATAATTATTAAATAACTATATTAACTCGGCAAATTTTGTTTGTCAAATCATATACGCAATAGCTAATCTGCGATGCGTTAATCGCAAAGTTGGCATCCATTGCGTCATTAATTCTGAAGTTCCCGTTCGTCACCGCTACTGTAATTAATTAAGCTTCGTGCGTACCTCTTTCAGTTAAACGGATGTTTGCCTTTGACAAACCAGAGACGAAATTCTCAACTGATAAAAACGTAGGAGTAATTAAGGCACTTGAAGCGCGTAATAAGCAGCAGAAATGAGGTCGCTTAATGACTCCGTTGCAAGGCGCTCTCGTGTTATAATAATTCGATACACGACGTAGCAAATCTAATAAGTGTCCTGTTTTTTAAAAGTTGTTGAGCGGGAAAAGAATCTTAACTCGTTCCGGAGACAGAATGAGACCGCAATATTGATTGAAACTCTAATACTAGTTGATTTAATAGATGTCCGATAAATCACGTAACGTATCAACGTTCAGAATGAACCTATTGCTCCCCGAAGACCATCGAAAGTTGCTTTAGTCCTACTTTGTGTTTCTTTCTACATTTTACGCACAGCTCGAAACGTACGGGCTTCCCTGAATTCGGAAATGCCCTTTAAAGTCTTCAACGTCGAGAAACTGCGAAGGCGCCGTTTTATTACGTCTCCGATTGGAATTTATCAAGCTTTTTAACAAGACTTTTAACATCATTTCAATAACTTTTAATTGAAAACGAGCTGTTTCGTAAACTGATTACGTTCAGAAAACGACGAGAAACGCAGCTTTTCGACGACGCATTCAATAAAATGCGAATGTGGACCTATCCTTAAAATAGGTATTCGATATTTTGAATGACTTAACCTAATCGGATCTATTAATCACAAATTATCTGTTTAAAAATTGATCTTTCCATCTTCCGATTCGATTCGACAGATATTGATCTTGAAAACAGTTGTTTCTAAGGCAAATATTTGTCAGATATGTAAAATTAAAAATCAAAAAGAAATTCTTGCTATTTTAAATAATGCCTATTTGTGTTTTGTAACATTTTTATGATTTTTAACGCATAATTTTAGAGATTGAGCGATTAAAATCATTTAGGTAATTTTGGTAATTTTACAATAGGTAGCAATGAGGAAGTAAAACGTATTGCGCAATTAAATTAAATTAGATACAGAATTCACGATTATTTTTAATTAACTTTTACCTATGTATATTTTTTATACAAAAAAAACGAAATTTTTAGAAAAAAAGAATATAAACCAACGTTAAGTGATAGATGTAGAACAACTACAAGGTAATAGAATCGTTAAAACATTACAAAAATAAATTTCATCAAGTAAATAATAGATAGGTAACGTGATTAAATAGTTAAAACGAAATCGCAACGGCCGTAAAAAAGTAGAAGACGGAAAAGGATAATATGGCCTGGCATGGTAAATGAGAACTGAATACCTTTCTGAAAGGTTAGGCTGGTTTCAGACGGACGATACGCCTATGCGATTCTCGTATGCTCCATACAGAATTAACATTATAGCAAATGTAAGCTTTCAGACGCTCGATACAGCCTTCATACAGTATCGCATACAGACTTCTAAAATCACGACAGTTCGGACCTCGTCGACTGTAGGATCGGTGTCAGTCGGAAAATACGAAAACTCTTTGTGTGTGATGGATACAGAACTAACATTACAATATATGGGATCTTTCAGACGGCGATACTCGCTTCATACAGCGTCGCATACTAAATTTGAGTAACTCGTGAACGTCGACCGCCAAGCGACAGCAAAATGCTATACTCTGTTTCTTTAGAAACATACAACATGCTATACTCTGTTTCTTAATTAGGAGGAGTACATTAAAATTTCCACCTAAAAAACGCGCTCACCGATTGGCTACTTGCGAGATTAGTTTACGCTGGGTAATTTGTCGTACGCGCTATTAAATCTCCGGTAATTTATGTTTACCTACATGTGTGACAGTTGATGGGTATCGACTTTAAAGTGTTTTAAAGTCATTTTTTGTATATTACCAATATGAAAAATAGTTCTTTTCAGAATTAAACTGATCATTTTGTAATAAATTCAAATCCAAGAGCAAGTATTGCATCTGCAGTGTCACCGCAAAAAAAACGCCCCCATTTGGGGCATTAGTTTTCTCATTTTCTGAAAAGCAAACTAATTTGAATATGTAGAAGAAACTAAAATTAGATGATGCAAATTCGGTATTACCTACGTTAAAAATTGTACTTTTAGCAGGTTAAATTAACAGCCCTGATATTACACACCCTTTTAATACTTTAACACTCATCTTATTCATCATACATTGACACATTTCGAATTGTCACTGCATTGGTATATTTTTGTCCCATACATTTACAGGAACCAATGCAACTCATTCGATTTTTGCTACTTTTTTCACATTTTGCTACTGCAATGTAAAAAATATGATGAAATGAAATTTATGAATCAACAAAAAGAGACATTAAATGGTAAAGTCGCTGTAGTTTTCGTATGATATAGGAGCTTCTCGTAAATTTATTGAATACAAAACGCTTCTTGTATTATGTACTTAATTATTAAAATAACGGATAAGGTGTATTTACAACAACAACAATAATAATAATAATAGTATGTTGGCTTATTTTAGAATTACATATAGAATGAGAGGAAACTACTGGAAAAAGTGAAATGGGAGATATACTGCAACCAGTTGAGAGTGCGACTGTCGAAAATGCAATTTTCGCATGTTTTCACTTTTAATTATTTATCTTAATTATGAAGCCCCACAAAAATATAATTCTTCTATCGTCGGATGCTACAAGGACGAACCAAACTTTTTTAAAGAATAAAATTTTTCGATATGTCGTACTATTTTGTAGTTATGACAGTATAAACGGTAAAAAACGCGAAATTGAAGTGAACTTTTTAGCTGTTCGAACCGAGATATCGGTCCCAAAAGTTATTTTTCTCCATAAGAGCCCGTGTATTTTGCTTTTTTCAAAAATTTTAAACGATTAATTCCACAAAACCAATTACGAATTTTACGGCAAAAGAAAGTTCACGTTTTTATACGTACGCTGAATAACTCTTTCGGTGAAGATAGTGCCCTTTTTAACTGGACGATTTTTGACGGCTTTTGGCTTTTTAAATAAACAAATACACCCTTTCGATTTGTCGAGGTTTCATCTTGTAACCCCGACAGCCTCTCGAAGGTCATTTTGCGGAGTTTCGAGCACTCTACTATAAACAACGAACCGCTATATATCACCGATTCTGTCTAACTACAAGAACTGGCGAGAAAAAGCCTAATCGGAAAAGTATCGCAAGAGAATTTTGTACGCGATACGTGAATCGCATACGCGTATCCTCGTCTGAAACAGGCCTTACACGTAAAATGTGTAAAAAAAAATGACGGCGACGACGCTAAAGCTAACCTTTTAAATGCAAAACTCGTTATTATTAATTATTATAACTTTACATTTTGTATGCTGTCACAAATTGTTTTATCCATAAAGTACGAATAGTTGGAAAATCCAATAATTCAAGTTGTCGACTAATATTGTAAGACGTATAAGTTTTACAATTAATTGTAAAACTTATTCAATTTTGACAAATCGAAATAAACTGCGTGTTAAATTGAAATTAAAAACGGTGGCGCAAAATGAAACATGTTATACCTATTTAGATGTTGCCGAAAAAATACATTTTACATTTTTCACGAGCGGATAATTAATTATTATACCATCACCATATGGTGGGTCGTTATTTCTGATTTAGACACTACGCTAACCATTCTTTAAATAAGATTAAATAATTCAAGATGTGTAGGTTGTAGGTAGTACCTACTATAACGGAATGTAAGGCACGAGCGAAACTTCGAGAACTGGCCATTGTAACTTGAGCTCGACATCACGTCCCAGGTCATCAAGTATTTAAAGCAACTGGATGAAGTATTCATTAGTTTGCAAGTCGACTGTAATCAATGATGACGCAGGAGACTTTATTATAGAGATGCCGAAAAATATTTCAGGCAAGTATGTATTATTAACTTTTTTCGTTTAAATAATGGGGAGTGTTCATACGTACGAGAAAATAACACAGTCCGTCGCCCGATGCGAAGCGTTTACAGTCCTAGTAAAATGTTTTGTCGGTTGAGTTTCAAAGCTTATATCTCAAAAAGAACCCTAACGAATTTCACTCAAACAAACTTCGCGCCAAAGATACTTTATTCCTACATAAGTGTGCGGCGTAATTTCATAATTTTCTTTCTCAAAAGACGTTAAGTTGCTACGGCAATACAAATATTTTAAAAAAACGTGATTTTATTCGTATTTTAAAACGCCCGAATTCCATAATTCGATTATCCAAAAACTATTAAACGGAAACCAACGACATTTGTGAGTGCATACAAGAGCGGTAGAACGTTATATGGTGGTAGTTTAGTACAATTTCGTGGAATTTTGTTAATTATTAAAAAATTCTGCCACTCCAATTCGTTTCATTGACGAAATATTTAAATAATCTTCGCATGCACGTGAGTGGACAACGAAGGTAAATTATCAATTAAAACAATTAATAAAAATATTAATGTTTAAAGGCTCTAAAAATTATAACATACCTATTGATAGACGAAGTGCGACGCTTACGTATTCAGGCCGAGGTGGAGTGAAGTGAGTGCTATATCGCGCCTACCATTAGTTCAAAGCGGCATTATGAATAATGTAAAGGAAATAATGGGAATTATGTAATTAATTCTTCCTTCTGCACCATATGCGTAAAAGGTGTATTCACAAAAACTACAAAAGACTTATTTATTGGAAATATACTTATATAGTTGTATTTAGAACTTTATTATATGCACAAATAATTTTGTCATTTGGTGCCAGACTTCGCAAATTGCGATAATTCGACTTTTATCGTCCCCAAAGACACATTAAGTAGAGAAATTAAAATTCGATATAAGTATGCATTTCCTTACGACAGATTTGAGATACATTATTTCCAAATTTCATATAATTTGTTGTAAAAATACGTCTTAAAATTGCCAATACATAAACAACAAGCAGCAACCTTCGACAGTTTTCGTGAAAGACCTTAGATAATCTCCATAACGCTTTTACGTAAAAAACTGAATTTTTCACTGTGCAATCTCGTATAATGGATGAATGCCCAGTAAAAATTTTATACAATTTTATCCCAACGTTTTTAAGATATAAGCTTTCAAACTCGACCGCCAGAACTTTTTATTTCTACAATAGTGGGTCGCATTTAAAAACTTAAGAGACAACGGGGAGAGAACCGATAGATTTCTGTATCAAAATAAGGCCGTTATTACGCTTGAACGCTCCAAACCTTTGAAATGGATACAAAACCCTTGCGAAGAAGAGGACGAGGGGATAATTAGAATGGGTCAGAATAGCAGCCAACTAATAAGGGAGGGGTTATTAATATTCCCGCTAGATTACCTTGCAACACCAACAAACACAGCTTACGAACACGTTATCGGATGATCGAAGTGTTTCAAGTGGTGTGCATAATTGAACAGCAAACCGAGTCTTATTGACCGTTTAATCCAATTAAATTGTAGGCAGGTATTCCGAAAAATAACATGCTCTAAAAAACGAAACTGATTACTGCTAATACCGATTGTTTGTTTGAACGAATTTTAACTAGCGTCGCTGTATAAATGGAAGCCTTTCGGTACATTTTGCACAAATTCAATAAACGCTTTTCCCCCGAGCCTCCCATCAATGCCAATTTCTCATTGTTCTAAAGCAACGAAATGTCGAATTAATTTGCAATAAACAATAAATGCCATTTTTGGGATGTGTAGGTACCTATCTATTCCGATTAATTCGAATACCTATATACATACATGCAGGAGCTTATTTTGTTTTAAACTCAGTTTTCAACAGTGTAACCACCTCATATTAAATAGATGTATTATTTCAGCGCGAAACAAATTTATACGCTATTTATGTAAATCGTGGAATCGTATTTGCTTTAAATTACGGTCATAAATTTCTAATTACAATTATCTGATAATGTAAAATTAATTCCAGTTTAGGTGAGAGTTATCTTGAATATTCGGAAGTGAAACGTCGGCCTCGTTAAGATCGGCTCGTTACAGAAAAACAGGTAGGTAACTACTTAGATGAAACTATCTTGCCAAAATCTACCCAAGATCGATTAATAATAATTAATATGCCGAATACCGATACCTCGCATAACGCGAAAGAAAACGTCATTCCCTGTAATTTTCAGCAAATAAAAACGTGTCGGGTTTTTCGTTGAAATACATACGAAGTTTTGCAGTTCACTAATTATATATAATATATTGACATTCCATCCATTAAACATATAATCGCGTTCACACACTTATAAAAATACAATAAACGTTGAAAAATGATCAATCGCTCAAGAAATAATCAACGACCTTTATCAACTATTCATTGTTGTCAAACCTGTGTCAGAGCTGGCATAAATACAATTTTAATTATTTTGAAAGCACTTGACAAAACTTGAGCATCAATTATTTGTGTGTTCGCCGTGAATTGTTGTAAATAACAACAAGTCCATTGTTGCTACAATTACGTCCTTTATTAATACAAATGCAAGAAATCGAAATAAGTACGAATAACGCATTGCATTCAATTATTATATTAGACTCTAATGATTAAGTAATTGTTTTTGACGACATACAAAACTCTTTAATAACCATAACCATAAACAAGCGAAATATTAGATCTAGGTAAATTCGTCTACAGCATTTCGCCTACAAACAATTCGTCTACACGACAATTCATCTACACAACAATTCGTCTACTAACAATTGATCTACAATACAATTCGTCTACAACAATTTACCGAATTATTATTTTCTTAAATTTCCGTCGTTCATCAGTTAATTGCGTTTAATATTATTTATGTAATGGGAATATAAATAAGTTTTTTCAATAACTTACCGACATCGAACATCCCTCGCCTACAAATTCTAGCTTAAGCTAGGTACCTAATTCCATTATGACCTTATGTAAATTTCTACGTTTTGTCAAATATGTAGGATAAAACGTAAACTAAAAATGAAATTTTCTGAATGCGGTTCAATCTCTATAAACTTTCAAGGTGCTGCTGGCTTTATTTGTTTAATGAATACTCAGTTGCTTTAACTTGTTGCCATATACACATTGGCTACATGCACACATTTTTTCCTAGTTTTATTTTTTACGTTGTGAAGTTTCGACATTTTACAAAAATCATTGATTAAATTTTATTAATAATGAAAAAATATCTATTTTCGGATAATATACATATATCGGTTAACGACTCGTTTTAAAGTTTATTTTTTCAAAATTTGGTTGTTTGATGCAACGCTTTTTAATGATATAAAATCTACTTTACTTTTAATTTAATTTTAATATTGATTATGAAACCGACCTGCAGTCATTTAAATTTTATTAATCGTTACGTTATACACATTTTTGATTTCCAGAAGATTTAATCGATATTTGTTTAAAAGGTTTAATCAAGTATCTCACACCTTTATAGGCATAAATAAAAGTACATATTATATTAAATGAAACAATTATCAAAAAATCACATATTTAATAAAATGTGTATCACGTAACCATCAATATTTGAATGAACATACGTGAACATGATAATTGATGTATGAACATGTTTGAATGGGCATGTGGTACTACCTAATGACAATAAATAAATTTGCTGTTTATTTTGATTTAAATCGTTTTAACATTAAAAGCACCCTTGCTTCCAAACATTTGAACGGTCGGTGCACTGTTCACAGACCTTTTTCATGTACCTACCTATTTAAGTTCAAAACGTTTAAAACAACAATAAATAAATACAATACAAACAAACAATAAATTTTCAACATTAGTTGAAAATCATCGAATCTCTTTATTGCTAAATATTTATGAAAGAATTTTAAGAATATGTAATACCTATTGCTTTTAAAGATTTATGGTCGAACCATCAAATATTTGAAGTAAGTAGTATTTTCTTTACCTAAATAATTATTCGAATGTGCAAATCTGCAATCATCTGTAAGTTCTAGTTTAAACATTTTTTAGAAAAACAATTTGCCGTGATCTTCAAAGTAGGTATAGCTTATCCAAACCTATATGATGTTCACGTCATCAACAAAAAGTTACTAGATTGTTTATTTGTAATTCGGTTTAAAGTTTGGAAAGTGATATATTCTATAGATGATTTACTTGCATACATATTAGATGATATAAAGAAAGACTACAATTTATTAGAACTGTCAAAATACGAGGTACGAGGTAACAGCACTGTGTGAAAAGTCATCATCTAGTAACCTTGTATTGATGACGTGAACATCATATAGGTTTGGATGAGCTATAAGTATTATAATTAGAAACAGATGTTTTAAAAATGCAGATCTGTATGTAGAAAGACATTTTTACACTTAGATATCTAAAACCTTAAAAATTTGAAAATCGCAGAGATATAATAATCATTATCGACAGAAAGACAATCGTCTTTATTTTTTTAATTTGAAATACTATAGGTAGGTACTTGCAACATAAGCGAAATTTAACGACCACTTAATCTGTATATTTAAATTATGTATAGAAACTAAAACAAACTTGAAAAAAAATCATTAATAAATTAGACGCACACGCCATAAAAGTTCATACTAAAACATGATTTTAATTTGTGTGATTTTTAAGAGAAAATAACCCGAAATTAATAATACATTTCATTTCATTACATTTCATTCATTTCCAAACATTCATCAAATCTAAAACCAATTCAATTAAATCAAATTTAATATTTCTAAGACAAAAATTTATGAAAATAACAATTCGGAAAATTGTTGGTAGACGAATTGTAGATGAATTGTTGCAGTCGAATTGCTGTAAACGAATTTACCTGCTACGGAAATATTACACCTGCAGATACATACGTGTACCTATTAATCATAAACGGTATAATTCCCCCCAATTGCGTAAAAGGTGTATTCACAAAAACTACGAAAGACTTATTTATTGAAAATATACTTACATAGTTGTATTTAGAACTTTATTATATGCACAAATAATTTTGTCATTTGGTGCCAGACTTCGCAAATTGCGATAATTCGACTTTTATCGTCCCCAAAGACACATTAAGTAGAGAAATTAAAATTCAATATAAGTATGAATTTCCTTACGACAGATTTGAGATACATTATTTCCAAATTTCATATAATTTTTTGTAAAAATACGTCTTAAAATTGCCAATACATAAATAACAAGCAGCAACCTTCGACAGTTTTCGTGAAAGACCTCAGATAATCTCCATAACGCTTTTACGTAAAAAACTGAATTTTTCACTGTGCAATCTCGTATAATGGATGAATGCCCAGTAAAAATTTTATACAATTTTATCCCAACGTTTTTAAGATATAAGCTTTCAAACTCGACCGCCAGAACTTTTTATTTCTACAATAGTGGGTCGTATTTAAAAACTTAAGAGACAACGGAGAGAGAACCGATAGATTTCTGTATCAAAATAAGGCCGTTATTACGCTTGAACGCTCAAAACCTTTGAAATGGATACAAAACCCTTGCGAAGAAGAGGACGAGGGGATAATTAGAATGGGTCAGAATAGCAGCCAACTAATAAGGGAGGGGTTATTAATATTCCCGCTAGATTACCTTGCAACACCAACAAACACAGCTTACGAACACGTTATCGGATGATCGAAGTGTTTCAAGTGGTGTGCATAATTGAACAGCAAACCTAGTCTTATTGACCGTTTAATCCAATTAAATTGTAGGCAGGTATTCCGAAAAATAACATGCTCTAAAAAACGAAACTGATTGCTGCTAATACCGATTGTGTTTGAACGAATTTTAACTAGCGTCGCTGTATAAATGTACCTTTCGGTACATTTTGCACAAATTCAATGAACGCTTTTCCCCCGAGCCTCCCATCAATGCCAATTTCTCATTGTTCTAAAGCAACGAAATGTCGAATTAATTTGCAATAAACAATAAATGCCATTTTTGGGATGTGTAGGTACCTATATATTCCGATTAATTCGAGTACCTATATACATACATGCAGGAGCTTATTTTGTTTTAAACTCAGTTTTCAACAGTGTAACCACCTCATATTAAATAGATGTATTATTTCAGCGCGAAACAAATTTATACGCTATTTATGTAAATCGTGGAATCGTATTTGCTTTAAATTACGGTCATAAATTTCTAATTACAATTATCTGATAATGTAAAATTAATTCCAGTTTAGGTGAGAGTTATCTTGAATATTCGGAAGTGAAACGTCGGCCTCGTTAAGATCGGCTCGTTACAGAAAAACAGGTAGGTAACTACTTAGATGAAACTATCTTGCCAAAATCTACCCAAGATCGATTAATAATAATTAATATGCGGAATACCGATACCTCGCATAACGCGGAAGAAAACGTCATTCCCTGTAATTTTCAGCAAATAAAAACGTGTCGGGTTTTTCGTTGAAATACATACGAAGTTTTGCCGTTCACTAATTATATATAATATATTGACATTCCATCCATTAAACATATAATCGCGTTCACACACTTATAAAAATACAATAAACATTGAAAAATGATCAATCCCTCAAGAAATAATCAACGACCTATTTAACGCTTTATCAACTATTCATTGTTGTCAAACCTGTGTCAGAGCTGGCATAAATACAATTTTAATTATTTTGAAAGCACTTAACAAAACTTGAGCATCAATTATTTGTGTGTTCGCCGTGAATTGTTGTAAATAACAACAAGTCCATTGTTGCTACAATTACGTCCTTTATTAATACAAATGCAAGAAATCGAAATAAGTATGAATAACGCATTGCATTCAATTATTATATTAGACTCTAATGATTAAGTAATTGTTACGACATACAAAACACTTTAATAACCATAACCATAAACAAGCGAAATATTGGATCTAGGTAAATTCGTCTACAGCAATTCGCCTACAAACAATTCATCTACAACAGTTCATCTACACAACAATTCGTCTACACGACAATTCATCTACACAACAATTCGTCTACAAACAATTGATCTACAATACAATTCGTCTACAACAATTTACCAAATTATTATTTTCTTAAATTTCCGTCGTTCATCAGTTAATTGCGTTTAATATTATTTATGTAATGGGAATATGAATAATTTTTTCAATAACTTACTGACATCGAACATCCCTCACCTACAAATTCTAGCCTAAGCTAGGTACCTAATTCCATTATGGCCTTATGTAAATTTCTACGTTTTGTCAAATATGTAGGATAAAACGTAAACTAAAATGAAATTTTCCGAATGCGGTTCAATCTCTGTAAACTTTCAAGGTGCTGGCTTTATTTGTTTAATGAATACTCAGTTTCTTTAACTCGTTGCCATATACACAATTGGCTACATGCACACATTTTTTCTAGTTTTATTTTTTACGTTGTGAAGTTTCGACATTTTACAAAAACCATTGATTAATTTTTATTAATAATGAAAAAATATCTATTTTCAGATGATATACATATATCAGTTAGCAACTCGTTTTAAAGTTTATTTTTTCAAAATTTGGTTGTTTGATGCAACGCTTTTTAATGATATAAAATCTACTTTACTTTTAATTTAATTTTAGTATTGATTATGAAACCGACCTTCAGTCATTTAAATTTTATTAATCGTTACGTTATACACATTTTTGATTTCCAGAAGATTTAATCGATATTTGTTTAAAAGGTTTAATCAAGTATCTCACACCTTTATAGGCATAAATAAAAATACCTATTATATTAAATGAAACAATTATCAAAAAATCACATATTTAATAAAATGTGTATCACGTAACCATCAATATTTGAATGAACATACGTGAACATGATAATTGACGTATGAACATGTTTGAATGGGCATGTAGGTACTACCTAAGGACAATAAATAAATTTGCTGTTTATTT
Organism: Rhagophthalmus giganteus; assembly: GCA_036326145.1. NCBI lineage: Eukaryota > Metazoa > Arthropoda > Insecta > Coleoptera > Rhagophthalmidae > Rhagophthalmus > Rhagophthalmus giganteus. Next base: position 9,570,906 of record JARFJA010000056.1, on the reverse strand, counting down.
TGATTTAAATCGTTTTAACATTAAAAGCACCCTTGCTTCCAAACATTTGAACAGTCGGTGCACTGTACACAGACCTTTTTCATGTACCTACCTATTTAAGTTCAAAACGTTTAAAACAACAATAGGTATTATCAGTTGAAAATCATCAAATCTCTTTATTACTAAATATTTATGAAAGAATTTTAAGAATATGTAATACCTATTGCTTTTAAAGATTTATGGTCGAACCATCAAATATTTGAAGTAAGTAGTATTTTCTTTACCTAAATAATTATTCGAATGTGCAAATCTGCAATCATCCGTAAGTTCTAGTTTAAACATTTTTTAGAAAAACAATTTGCCGTGATCTTCAAAGTAGGTATAGCTTATCCAAACCTATATGATGTTCACGTCATCAACAAATAGTTACTAGATTGTTTATTTGTAATTCGGTTTAAAGTTTGGAAAGTGATATATTCTATAGATGATTTACTTGCATACATATTAGACGATATAAAGAAAGACTACAATTTATTAGAACTGTCAAAATACGAGGTACGAGGTGACAGCACTGTGTGAAACGTCATCATCTAGTAACCTTGTATTGATGACGTGAACATCATATAGGTTTGGATGAGCTATAGGTATTATAATTAGAAACAGATGTTTTAAAAATGCAAATCTGTATGTAGAAAGACATTTTTATACTTAGATATCTAAAACCTTAAAAATTTGAAAATCGCAGAGATATAATAATCATTATCGACAGAAAGACAATCGTCTTTATTTTTTTAATTTGAAATACTATAAGTAGGTACTTGCAACATAAGCGAAATTTAACGACCACTTAATCTGTTTATTTAAATTATGTATAGAAACTAAAACAAACTTGAAAAAACTTCATTAATAAATTAGACGCACACGCCATAAAAGTTCATACTATAAACGTGATTTTAATTTGTGTGATTTTTAAGAGAAAATAACCTGAAATTCATAATACATTTCATAACGCCTCAAACATTCATCAAATCTAAAACCAATTCAATTAAATCAGTACAAGATAAAAATTTATGAAAATAACAATTCGGAAAATTGTTGTAGACGAATTGTATTGTAGATCAATTGTTGGTAGACGAATTGTTGTGTAGATGAAATGTTGTAGACGAATTTACCTGCTACAGAAATATTACACATGCAGCAGATACATACGTGTACCTATTAATCAAAAACGATATAAACGACAAGAAAATCATAAGAAATCTCGACTTACGACTAGGAATCCTTGAATCAATTTACTTATTTTCCCTTTTATTATACGGGACATTATTTTTCCTTTACTATCGCTAAATTTGTTCTTTGTTTTGCCACTACGTACAGAATATTTCGATGTTTTTTTTTTAATTTACGGCAATTCGCACATGTAGAGATCGTTTTATCCTACCTTTAGTAATGTGAAAAACTTAGGAAAATAATCGGCAACACCGACAAATAAATGAACTTGCTTACAAGTAAAAGTATTAATATAAAATCGTGAACTTACGTAAGTGATCCCCAAGTACAAATACGTAAAGCAAAGCAAAATTAGAAAAGTTCTCGAAATACTATATGTTTAATATATATTTTGAGATTGCTGCGCTGCCAGTATCCCTTACAACGACCTTGAAGTTTACAGACCATCCAAAGTTTCGCTTTCTACCCTCGAACATTTCATATTCTCAAAGTAAAATCAACTTAAGCTTTATGAGGAATATAACTAAGTTTGTCGATGGTAATAAATCTCGATAATTAACAAACGCTATCACAGATAAGGAATGGGTATACCTACGTTTACGAACGACGTTCAATAATAGGCGTGAGATTCGGAAAAGTCCTCAACTATTTTCATTCATCGGTCGCTAATCATTCGGTTAGCGGAATAAAAATTAAAGGAGATAATTATTATTTATACGAATTTGAAACGAAATTTAATTTTGAAATTTAAAAAAAAGAAATCGAATTAGCTACAAAAATTGCCTACAAATTGAATTATCTACCTAACTCGATTTACAAGATGCATATTATGTAGAAAAAATGATCGATCAAAAATTACTTCATTTTATAATTTAAGTAGAAATTGTAATATTCGTTGTAGCGCCGGTCCCCGGGGACCTACAATAAGGCATTCAAGTCTGAATAAATGACCCTCTGACTTCAGATTAACGCAGCATTTCTAACAGTCGCAGTGAACGTATTAAAAATTAATTAGGATTTAATTACTTACACGGATGTTACGTATTTATAGGCGTGGACTGTATCGATACAACATTCTTACCTGTAACAATAGAACTATGTAAATAAACATGTTAAATGAAATCATTTTTATAGATATGTTTATAATAATAAATAATTGCGCTAAAATTACTAAACCAGATTTTAAAAGCCCAAAATTATTTTACTACCATTAACGATAATCGATCGATAAACGTAATATGTAGGTAGGGTAAAGGTTGGTAACATAGTGATATTTTTCTAATCTATCATTATTATTCGCTTATTAATGAATGAACAATTACGTGCTAACTACTGAAGACACTCCGATACATCTCTCACAAATTCCAGGAGTCATAATAAATCTGAAATATTAAGATCAATGACAAATTAATCAAATGTACTAAGGTATTGAGTAATATCGTGATATGAGTTAGATAATATTGTTTTACAAGAACAATACAACTGAAATTGAAATATGTAGACGTATGAGCAGTTTACACGAACACGTTAACTTTATAACTATAATATGAAACAAACTTTGACCTATATTGTTGAGATTTAATGTTTATTATTTGGGTTCATCTGACCGTCGTCATCAGAGCTTATTTCTTCAGACTTGGCATTGATTTATATATTCCTCCAATTGCCATCCACAACTTTCTAAGATGAAAATTTACATGGCCTCGCCGCTTGTGCTTTTACACACAAGGGCCGCCGCCCTAAAACTATAAGCAACAACGCCATTTCCGTAAGTATACCATGAAACTACAAGGTGGTGAAATCGCTTGTTAAACGCATGAAAAAATGATTGCAGTACACCAAATTTATGCACAATACCTATTTGTTATAACACTTGGAGCACCACTTACTTCTTATTCTTTGCACTTTTAATATTCTTCGTCAAGTGAACATTGCTTGCTGCACATGCCATTCTGCTCATTGCAGAGCTACTCCTTTCTCAACACGTTGCTGTAACAAACTGCTCCTTTTCTTCCTTAGTAATGCAATTACATTTGTGCAAACAAACTATCACGATATTTCTATTTTTTCTGTGTTCTTAAAAATCATATATATTTACTATCTACAATTGTAATTTAAAATGGTAGACGTAAATTATGCGGCAATCAGTTTATATTTCACACACGAGTTTAACAGGAGCCCATTTGTATTTATTTAGTGATGCAGATGCGAAGCTCATTTATAACGTGCTTGGAGGAGAACTGTAGGTATTATAAAGAACATTTAATATCCTAATCGCGTCGCATAATTCATGCACTAAAAATCGTTCTAGTAGAGTATAATAGCTTCTACGTGCAAACACTGAACTGACGTTTTATTTTACTTGGCCAACGCAAGTGAGCAGTTCAAAATCGTTCAAACAATTCTTAAATATTTAAAAATATCCACGTACGCTGGAATTTGATTTATTATAAATCAGATTTTCAAGATCGCAATACGTAATATGAAGCACAACGAGTGTTCGCCCTCGGGAGTTTTAATTTCTTTAAAGAAATAAGTACTTAAATTTTTAAAATGCAAAATACTCTACCAGATTACATCTATACAACTTTTTAATATTTTTATGAATAGGTATGCTTGGAGAAAGTGATTTTGTTGGTTTCAATTTACGGCTACATTTTTCTTGATTCGTCGTCTTTTAATGTTGTTTTATTTTTCAAATTCAAATAAAATTTTATTAAGGGGTAAGAGTGGAGTAAACGGACACTCGCAAGAGGTACTTCTAAAAATGCTTCTAAATGTCCACCCTTAAGTAAGTGCGTACATTTATTTTAAATATTGTTACTGTTACCTACTCGGAATATTGTTTTATGATATTTTAATTTGTTTGTCCGGACGTTACCCATCAGTGGTCCTTCCAATCGAAGAATTAATTGTAATTGAACACTGAAAGTCGAACATTTTAAACATAGTAGTTTTGACCGAAAAATGTGTTTCCTTTCCGCAAGATGCCCTGACGATCCTATTTAATATTTTCTGTCTATTTGTTTGGTTTAATGAAGTGCTTTCGTGTACGGTGAGAACTAACTCCGTCCGTTAAAAAAAAATGTTTATAACGCAGTCAACAAATAATGTCTAATGTAATAAAGGAAATTGTCGTAAAACAGCTAATTCTTCAAAGAGACACTTATTCATTATCATTGCTGATTCCCATATCAGTAGGTGGCGCAACAGAAAAGGTCTCGCCATTTATTATCCTCAAAACAGAACTTTCACAAACTAATTTTAATCTGCCCGCAGAATTTTATGTTTCAAACAAATTCTACAACGGCAACAGAAGTTAAACGTTTAAGATCATGATACAATGAATATTAAGGTAAGATCTCGGGTCAGTTCTGCGCATATTGTGTGACGTCACTGGATCTGGAATAAGGCCGACAAACAGCGGTAGACATTTTCCGATTCCTGGATGGTACGGGTACGTTGTTTACAATTATAATAAAACTTAGTTTCGACGTTAATATTGTTTTTAGGTTTTATCGTAAACATGAGGTGTGCGGTGTTCGGTTGCAACAGTGACAATCAAACGATACTACGTAAGAAGATAATTGGATTGAAGAGAGATTTGAAACACGAACTGTTAAACTTGCCCGAAAGTAGTCTCCGTTTGAAATTAAAACCTGGGTCGATGCCCACACAAAATCTACCAGGACAAATATCAAATTCAACGTCTGCAACTGACAATGAACATAGTGAAAAACGGGAGCAATTACAGGAACAGCAAATTGTGTTGGATAAAAAATGTCGAAGGTAAAGTTGTAATCTATATCCAATTCATTAATTGTCTCTGAAATTACTGCTTGTGCATGTGTAACTGCTTAAATTATTGTAGATGTGCTGATAGTGGTGGTGATATCAATTTAATAGTAGCTGATAATAATAATAATAATAATCAGAATAATAGTAGTAAGGTGTATGACGTGTGACGTTGGGTGAGTTTAACATCTAATTCTTAATCGAATTAAACATCAATAGTTCAAGAATTGGTGATTTATTTTTACATTTTACAGCGTGAATACTGACAACACTCAAGAAGATGTAGTTACAGCGTTAAGATCTAAAATTGCTACTTTGGAAAACAAAATAAAAGGTGTTCGTTCCCTTAAGTGGACTGTTGGCGACATTTCCAAGACTATCACAATGTATCCTGCAAAACGTTGGGATAAAAAAATCTCCATATCGCCTGGCATTTTGAAGTCTATTTTTCCTATTTTAAATCACCTGTTGTCTAAACTCAATGTTGGTACACCAAGTACCCTGCAATTGCTGATAACCAAGATTTTGAAGAATTCAACGATTTAGTTTATGACAGTTTAGAATATTTGGGTGGATACATTTGTAAACGACTCAACAGAGTATCGGCTTCAACTCTTTCAACAGAACGGAATGAATGCCCAAGTACACGTTCTTTCACATGGGTCGATCACGTGAGTGAAGGAGGTCTCGTCAAACCATCTGAAGCTTTTATGGACTACATTCAATGATTAGAACTAATCTTCAAAACGTTTAACAGTGATGGTTTGACCTGTTGTGATAGTTATTTAAAAACTTTATTGAATAAAGCTGATCACATCAAGTGCTGTGAACAAACAAAAACAATATTTTTCCGGTCAAGATTGTATTTTAGGTTTAAATCTTTAAATACAACGTTGGTTAAAAAAGTACTAAAAAAAGAAAACTGTTGAAAACAATAATACTTATACAGGATGTTATTAAACAATATTCAAATAACGCCAACAGTGTTCGAGACAACATATCAAACATAGCGATGGTTTTGCCAAAAGAGCGTAACCCACACTTTGTGAAAATGAATTATTCTGACTATCTTATACACCTAAAGCAAAGACGTCATCTGTTAAAATCTAGTAATAATATTCCGATTTTTTCCACCGGAAAAATCAATTTGTATTTCCACGAAACGTATCTTCTTATAGCTACGGACGACACAAAATGTGCTCTCCTGTAAAATTTACTTTTTGTGGGTTACGTCTTTCTGAAAAAACTGCGTCGAATTATGTTCTAAAGTAGACTCACGTTGTTTTGGCAAATGCAAATAGTAAACAGATGTTTAATTATAATTAGGTAATGTTTTACTTACTTACTTATATACATTATGTACAATTCATAGCATCGATTGTAAAATGTGTTTTTTTATAAATAAATTCATTACAAATAACTAAGAACTATAATATACGTGAATGTTACGTTTCTCTATCAGATGCTGCTTTGGATGTACCTACAACCATTTATAGAATCCTTATAACTACACAAAACTAAACCCTAACTAGTTTTTACTAATAATAAAGATACAATTCTTTGCCCAATTACTTCTTCTTTAAAAATTATGGTAATAATGAAAATGGTGAATATGGTGATAATGATGAATGAAATCGAACTAAAAACTAAAGAAACTAGATAAATTATCAAGTGTTTGTTAATATTATAAATAATATTTTACGACCGTTAAATAAAACCATGAAATATCGATTATTTAATTTCTATTTCATATAATTTACATCTATCCTGCATTATAAGTTTATTATTATAATTTATTTTTTAAATAGGTTATAATTTTTACTATTTTCAATTTTCTACGTATTGCCGCGTCTACAACTCTACAGTGACGTCACTGCGCGGAAACGAACGAGTTTAGAACACTCGGAGATCCTACCTAAGTAATTCATTATACCAGGATTTAAGATATTATCCGATTGGTATTTTCGCAACGCTTAAATAACAATATGCCTACAGTATAACATATCAAACTACCGGAAAAACAGAATTGTCAACCTTAATATTTTAATATTCCCAATTATCATCTTAAGAGGTGCCCGTTCGACTCCACTTTACCTTATACTAATCACGATGGAATTGTCCAATTTAAAATTGTTCTAAACTAATCATAATCGACCGACAAGTTTGTCTCCGCTATCGATTATAAATGTGTCGCGTCAAGAAAGAAATTCGAAAATGCGTGGCGAGTCCATCAAGTTTGAAAACCGATGGATTAGGACGTGATAAAAAAGTTCAAGGTGTTTTCGCAAAAGTATTTTGATTAATAGTCTCCTTGCGTAGAATGACAATACGAAATGTATTATTCGGCAAGGAAAATTTATTACTTTAAACCGATTTCTGCGAGTCGGTGGTTTGCAAAAAGTTGCATTTTCGTTAGAGCTGAAAAGAAATCGAGAAATGCATCGAATTTTTATTTCATAATAGATAGCGTAATATTCATTGTTTTAGGTAATTCGTACCGTGACCGACCGACCGACCGACCGACCGACCGAGTTTACAATAAATTGCAATACGAAAATAAATTATTAAAAGATTTTTAAAAACTTTCGTAATTTCCAGTTACAAAATCAAATATTCATAAATTCCTTCAAGAGAGTGCCCTTTAGGGATTGATCATCTAAAATGACTAGATAATCGCACCTTAATGCTTCTATACGGGGAACGAATGCGAATGCATCGAAACGAAAGATAAATTTCAAATTCAAATCGAGTTTAACCCGGTTTGTGTGTCAAGCGGGAGGTCGCTCTACAAGAGATAATATTTCAGAAAAGCAGATTTCCGCTAAAACTTTCCAAATTTTAATGGGGATGCGGAGTTGCGTAAAGATGCTCGTTGTTTACTGCTAATGCACTTCCCGCAGAAACGCTTTCCCGTCAGAAACTCGCGCTAATAGATTTTGCGATCGCACTATGATAAAAGCGTGTTTAGCCTGTTAACTGTATGCGTGTGGAAGTGCACGGAAAAACTTGAAAAGTACACATCAAGAGATAACTAACAACATGTTTGATATCATAAATGCCCTACTTCATTTGCCTTTCCCTCACTTTTTTATGGGTGTAATCTACACCGCTACGATTTTTTGTCCCTTAGGATCAGCAGATTGCCCAAGTCGTAGATTTATTGCTACGAGATTCTTCATCGCTTTTTTTACATGTACGGTCATAAAAGTCTAATTCTTTTTTCGGTAAACACTTTTTCGATAACGTCGAGCCGGTGAATACACGTTTTTCAATATCATACTGCAGTAAAAAAATAAACTATCGATTTTTATATCAAAAATGAGCCGTCACTTCTATACATATATATACACGTTCGTTTAGAACTTATTTGAGCGACTCTAGCGAATTCGAAACCTAATACGTTATGCCATTTTTATTTATTTTATAAAACAAACAGCAAGACACATATATGTATTATGAGTAGCATTTTTATGATTTCTATGATGGACGACTATCGCAAATGGAAAATCTAAAGCATTCGGGTCACGAAAACAAAATAAGTTGTAAAGAGGCGAACGAAAAAAGTAGTTCACACAGATTGGTGATATATTAAAAGAAGCAGTCGAAATGAAAGGGAGAAACGTTATTCATGAAGATGTATGGTGAAAAGGCCAACAAAAGTGAACCTGTTAGTTATCAGTCAGGATTTTATAGACCAAAGGTTACTGCCACACAAATAGCACTCTAATTTTATTTACTCGTAATTTGAAGACATTTTCTTAGCAGTTGCGGCCATCACATTTATTATACTTACGGGGCTCGAGAAAATCTAATATTTTAGGGATACTTTGTGTAATCCCTTTAAAACAAATTGATGAAACAGGTAAACTATTCGTGGAGCCGAATTCTGAAATTATCGTTCGCAACTAACTTTTTTGGTTTTATATTTATAGTATATAGTAGGCAACACATCATCATAATACTATTATGACATTATCTATAATTTGAAACATAAATGAATAAATACAACTTGGTGAAACTCTTTTAAATATGTTTTAAACTCCGCAACGCGTTTCACAATTCACCATTGTATTTTCAAGTGTTTAATGACACGTTTAATTCGTTAAAACGTTTAATTCGATATGCTTTCTTCAATTAGAAAATCCAAAAATAATGAGTTAAGGAGATCAGTTTAATCATTTAGATCATTTCTAAATAATCAAACCGATCTAATTGTTAACTCGTCATTTTTCGATTTTCTAATAATTGAAGAAAGCATGTCGAATTAAAACATACACGATAATATGTCATTAAACGCTTGAAAATGTAATGGTGAAACGCCTTGCGGAGTTTAAAAAACATTGTTTTATTTATTTGTTATTAGGGTGCCTCGGCTGCTACGATCAAATGGCACAAAAAATATTTAAAAGTAAGTGAAACTATAAATTTAATATTTATATATGATTTAATAAATACAACATTGAAATTGAAAAGTGAAGTAGATAAACGCGTATACGAAGGCTTTTCTAACTAAAAATATTCTACGAGTGTTTAAATTTCAATTACCAACTAAATAAACGGGCAATTTTTTGGAATAACAATTTAAATCTATCTAAACGTTTTTGAAGAAATTCCACCATCTACGACCGTCCGAGATCATCTTTATTTAGTAAAGTCACTTTTCTTATTTTTTTCAGGTTAAATGTCGACATTTCACCCACTATTAATTGCAGAAATGCTATGTAAATCGAGGTTTACAAATCTATTAAAAACCAGATACTCAACCGTGCATGACTGGTCGTAGAAATTTTTGGGGAAAAATCTGTCCTATAACGTAATTTAGAAATTATGTTTCGTCGTACACTTACTACCCCAAGATAATCTCTTACAAAAGAGACAGAAAATATTAACATTTGCTAACTTTATTTCCGATGGAAAGGTCAAAAGGGCCGAGCAACAATAAGAAAATATTTACATTCGGGCAAAACTCACTATAATCTAACGTCTCACATTTCGCCCTATAGAATGAAAATAAATGTCACTTCGTATTAGTCGCTCTTCAAAGACGCCATCGCACTTTGCACGAACTCCTAGTAAAACATTATTACTGTAAAGCTTTAAGTATGACGCTTTTAGCTGAACCTGACAACTACCATCAGTATCACCAGACTTCTGCGACATGATCATTGCTGTTCTACGTCACTGTCGCATACTAACATGGCAGCTGAATTATTGGATTTGCCTAAATCGACGTTATCTAAAATCCTGCAGAGTAAGTAATTTTCGTCAAATTACTTTTATTTACAGTAAAGTTTCGATTTCCCGGATTAAAATGCAGGTCCAAAACAATATAAACGAAAATCTATATCTATGTAGTTTCGTCATACAACACCTACGAAATCTGCTATACATTTGAAGAGTCGGCGGGAAAAACGACGGATTCACTCAAACACGATACTCTCGTCAATGTTAACACTACGTGCATTTCCTAAAATCAAGTTTATACCATATACTACCACAGTTTAACCAACAATAATTAAACTTAGAACAATGGAGTCATTCGTGATCTCAAACGCAATATTCGATTTGGCACCTTCGTCATTTTTTTAACCGTCTCTTCATTTGCGCGTAATTCTTTTTTTAATAGTTTTTATTTATCAAGAAAATAGACCAAAACGCCACAAAAACAAATTTGCATTTGCACTATCTACCACGCTTTAGAAGAAGTTGTTTTGTATTTTTTCAATAATCTTAATAAGCGCAAAATAAGGGCGCCTACTATACGATCAAAAATAATTATGAGAAATTTATAAATAATGCCAGGCATGGTTTTAACCAGAAAAAAAACAAGTTGGTCGCAATTGCAAAATTGCCTAAATTCAGATTTCGAAAGGAAACTATTGATTTTAAATTTTTCAAGATCATTTCGAACTATTCGCTGTGGTATAAAAATTTCAAGGATATTCAAGGTGATTCAGCAACGTTTTATTTGAAAGTTAGTCGATTTCACATGGTATGACCTTTAGCTTATCTTTTGATTTAGGTACTCGCTACAATTAATGTGGTAGACATTGTAAGTTGTTCTTTACTGTTCATCACATTAGTACAAGGCTCCTTAACAAAATATGAAGTGCACTGGTGTCTTAGTTCCTTTGTTAGCATATTAATTTCCAAAAAAAAAACAATTACGTTCTACGCTTAACGCAAGGTACCTATTACCTATATATTTTATAATTCATCATATACGTTAGCAATTTTTCATACCTACATCGAAGCCGATACTCTCAATTTTATAATCATTTTCGAAATTAATGACTACCTATTAATTCGGTACTAATACCTACGTGACAATAAACGATTTGTATTCTTCATAGATTTTAAAAATAACAGGGATAGTAAGTAACAAGTTTTGATTTCCGCGAAATTACTCGGTTTGTTTCAGAAATTCGAAAACTTTAAAACCTTTCTTCCACTAAAATGACTAAAATAACTTATCTAAGCGCTCTAAAGGGTTCAGAATTCGCAAAGTACGAAAAGGGAATGCGATTTTTTTCGATGTGCGTCCTCGACTTCTTCGCCTATAAAGAGAATCGAACGGTACGACGCCGACGCCACTTCGGGCAATTTCATTCCGCGATTTGCGTCTTTAGTTACATAGGCATTTTATCAGTTATTGTTCTACTTCATTGCGTTTTGTCGATATGAAAGCGACCGACCTTTGCGCAGATTAACGGCGTCAAATTCTAAAGTGCTGTAATTCGTGAACGGACGGACACCAGTGTCGGATTATCGAATACGAATTATGCGAAGTCAGTCCTGGTAGCGCAATAATGTTAATAAGCTTGATGTTCCCGTTCTCCGTAACTCAATTGTGCCAATTAGACGTATTAATTGCCACATTTCTCGCAAGAGACCCATTTACATGATTACTGAAGCTAGGATACTGTATATTGTAGTACATTTAATTAGTCTTATATTATAAAATCTAGAACTAAATATACGCTTTATATCCTCGGATCCAACTACCTAAGCATTTCCTTTATACCTCAAACAACAACAAAACACAATTTACTTTGCCGTTTGTCTGTGATACGATTCACTTACCCTTACAATTATTGTACAGGTGACAAAATAAATTAGTATCTAAATTAATTAAAAACTAGTGTACTTATTTTATATTTCCTGGAACCGCAAACTAACAATGTACCCATATTACATAAATACCTAGATAAATAATACTTTTATCAAGAGCTGGTAAATTTTAAAATTTATATTAGTGATGTGATAATAAAAATATACCGTAATAAAATGTTGTCATATATATTACCTAAAAGCAATGAGTCTTACTCTAATTAAAAGGAGAAATTAATGTAGGTACCCACTATAAAATGTAGGTATGTACGTATTTTTGAAAATATTAACAGATTTAATCTTTTTTATTTATTAATATAGTATATCTGCGCCATTAATCCATTCTTAAAACGTTTAAAAAGTGAAATGTACATTTAATCGATCGAACCAACATCTTATTAAAACACAATTAAAAAATCATTTCTTACTACGTATCACTTTTTGTAGTTAAAATACGAATCAAATTAAATTTTACCTATACAAGTTGTTAACCATTCGTCGCTTAAATAAATTTAAAAAAAAAACTAGTACGTCGTAACAATAAATTATTAAAATATCGATAAAAATTCATGTGACAATTCGACTTGTTCAATACTTCTGTTCGATTCTACGTTTCATTAATAATATAATTGACAGAACAATGTAATATCAACATCAACATTTATCAATAAATCATCGTTAAAGTTGCGTAATAGACACTGGAAGAATATATGTTTAATTTAATTTGAACAAACTGAAACAGACTAATTTAATACCAAACCCCGAATTTTAAATGAATTACAAAATAAACGATTACAGTTGTAAATTGTAACGTTGTCAATTTGGGGATTTTCAACAGGTGCTTTATTAAAAGTTTGCGCGTCTATACATCCACCAATTTCTATAGAAAACAATAATTAATCACCACTCCAGTCAAGTTGAATTTCTAAGTAGTTAAGAGGAAAATTCTACGGCAACTGTTTCTGTCATTTTTTGGCGAACGTTATTTTAAAAAGTAATTTGTTATTTATTAAACCGTTGAATAATTAGGTATAATTAGAAAAGCTTGCTTACACGAAAGTAAATAGAAATGAATTTTGAACAACGCATAATGGTGTGCGAGGGTGTAAAATATTCTCTCTCTTTCTCTCTCTCGTTTAAATTAGAGTGGGTACTCAAACGGCAAAAGTTAAATCTAATGATGTTGTAAATTACTAACCGATTTACCTACTAAATTTTACGGGAGGCGATCAAGGTGGAAATAATATTTTTCGAAAAATATATTCGACAAAGAATAAAATAGTCTATTTACGGCCTTTTAGAACAATTTCTATCGACAAACATTCGCAAGTTGGCAGTGTTCATTCTTAAAGAGGTAAAAATTGAAAAATTATCTACGCGTTTAATCAAAATTTAGATAGAAAAGAAAAAAAAGCGTCACGAATCCTCTATTTTTTCACCAGACAAGATGTTTTAATCTTGTTACGGTCACCTGATTCTTCAAATTTAACCGGTTCCGATTTATTTTTGTTTTCATGCGTCGAATAAAATTGCGAATTTTTCGACGAACTAAGAAACGGGCGACGTCGCATCATATAAGTACGACAAACAAATTAGCCTTATTCCTAAATCAGCCCTAAGCATTTGACAAATCGTTTTACAGAATATAGCTGTGCTTAAAAGTGTATCGAGTTATAAATGAGAACATGACATGTATACCGATAAATACAAATTTTTTTAAGACGAAAATCTATGCAGACAGTCTCGTAGTCTGGTGCATAAGTCGAAAATATGTTAGATTTATGAATTTGGATATAAATTGTCTCTATAAATAAATTTAAGCACGTATTGTAGTTAAAAATCAGGAAACGCATAGCTAAACAAAGATTTATCTATAATACTAATCTAACCTTATCATTAAATTTATTGCACCACTATGAAATAATTAGTTCCGCATATTCCCGTAAACTCGTGAGGGAATTTTACATTTATGATCGCACAAAAAACTACGCAACGTAATATACGTACAAAAGGGGAGAAACGGCAAGACCGAGATAAATTCTGTATTATTCAAAGCACGATTTGCTGAAAAATGTGTTAAAATGGCATCTATTTTTCTCCGAGGATAAATATATCAACTTAAAAATATTCTATAGTGAAAACGAGCAAATGGGTTAAATACATTTTTAGTTCATTTCATTTTCGGTTCATTTTTAAAGTCTGGTAACGTAGCTGCGAATTTTTACCGACGCCGGCGTCTCGAGTGGTAAATACTGTTCTTTACAACTTTCGGTAGATAAACTACCCATGTCAGTTCGCAAAGCCGGTCAACTTATTTCAAATTACATTAATTCTCCCTAAACGTGTCAGGATCAAATGTTTTTTTTTTTTAAAAACAAAAATAATTTCAATGTGAAAGGGTTAAATTGTCGGTAATTATTTCGCCCAAAAATTAATAGTCGAAGATATTTCTTGTTGGTTCTCATTATAAGACATTTTAACGTCTTCGGCGATCGGCGGTAACTGGACGGAAATAAAAGAATTTTTCATTGTCGACGATTTTCTACAAAAACCCTACACATAGATGCGTAAAAGTAATGTCGCTGACCGAAATACGTTTTAAGATAACAGTCTTTTGGGCTTCGTCAATTTATCGTTATTTTTCAATTTTAGAAATTTAGTAGCAAGTAAAAGATAATTAATTTTTATGACGTAGTAGGTATCTGATTACGTTAAAAATAAATTTCAAAAATTTTCGTTGTAATCCCGCGTAATAAATGCGAACGAGGTTTATTCGTTTTTTCATTTTGTATATTAAACTTCATTTGAACGGTTGAAATGTATATCTGACATCTACATATAACCGCAACTCATGTTCGCCATTTGAAGTGGGCGATCTGAAATATGTTCTATCGTATTGAAAAAGTTGGGCTTGCCGAAATTATTCATTCTTTACATTTCCTTTCCGGAAACTCAAATAACAAATAAAAAGCTCAGTTTTTGATAATGAGATGGATGGATCCTCTCCGACTCTAAAAGCAGATCGACGTTTTGGATTGATCCAAAACTGACCAGATTACATAGTATGCAAATTCGATGGAAGTGTCGGCTCTCTAACAACCCCTCGAGTCGTGTGAATAATCAAGAGGGCTCCGTACTCCAAAAGCGACCTTATGTAAGTCGGTCAAAGCATTATAAGGACAGCAGAAATACTTAGAACTTACTTGTGTTCCGTAGTCACACGACAAGAAGACGACAACTAACAAAATGGGGACTTCTTCAATAGGATTAAGTAAGAAATACGCTTATATTGTACATAAATTTCGAATGCATCGTGATTTATGACACGAATGTTACGAGCAGTTCCTTGTACCGATCCCAGCCAATAAAATATGCATGTTATATAGTTGATACATGGCCTAGCGTACAAACGGCAAGCGTTTTCTAAGAAGAATTTCTGTTCTCTCCTTATTCTCCAATTGATGCAGTAGATCTTTGTTGGATCTTTAGAAAAATTACATCATCAAAGGTTTTCCTTAAAGCGAGGCAAGTCTTGAAAGGAAAAGCCATGTATAATGTATTTCTTCTTTTTGCATACCAAATTTCATCGCGAGGCAAATTTTTGTATTAAACTCATTTATCATTGGGACTAGTAACTGTGACTAGGGCGAGCCCTAGATGCAGAAGGGGCGTGATTCTCATTTCCTGGTTCCGCATGAATAATCGGCGAATCGTGTGAAACAATATTATTATCCGAATCGTCCGACAAATCCTACTAAAACTACTTAAACGAAATGATGCGACAAATATAGGTAAACATCTAGCGCTATATGCTTCCGTAACAAAAACTGCCACGGTGCCTTCATTTTAATTTAACTCCAAATATATCGTGAATTTCTAAAAGCGAGCATTATGTATACCTACTTCAAATTAACAATTGGCACCTCTTATAATTACCGAAAACTAAGTAATTGCCACAATGAAAAATCAAATTTTCAGCTTTCAGTACCATCGAGTGGAACGGAAAACGAATCGTTTATTAATTGATGTCGGTCAATTAAACATCTATATTTTAATAATAGTCAGCCGACATTATGAATTTATTTACGCAAATTGCCCACCTATTTATTAGAGACAAATCTATAGATATTTATTGTTAGTTGCATTTACTCATTTAATTAAACATGTACCTACTTACCTAAACAAGTTAAATGTAATTCGCACATTGTCCTTTACAACTATAGAGTTTAAAGGGATTTTCCGAAATCCTTAACGATTAGTTTGCAAAGGTGCGTCCACGTGAATTATTTTGGTAATTTAATTAATTATTACAACGATTAGAAAATTGCAAATTTACTTAATTCGATCGTTATTGTGCGTTTTGATATTTCTTGACGATCAGTGACTACCCTTGTTTGGTTATTTATGACCTGTTATTACCAGGTTATTATCGTCTTATTAACCTTATTACAAGCTTTCAAAATAATGTAAGTAATACCTGAACTGCTATTAAATATGAGCGATTTAGAACCTGTTGTAAAATACGCCGATTTTTCTAAAAATTTGAATTTCGACAGTTATCTATTTATTTTAAATCAATTTTCCTACAGGTAATCTTTCAAATAAGGTCAACTTTGTCTCGTCTCTGTTGGTGAATATGCCTCAAAAACACCTTGTTTACATATAATTAAAACTGTTTTTCACTGTTAAACGCGATTTAAGGCGAAAACATTATGAACATCTAATTCGAATTTTTTAATCAATTACATGTAGATATAGATAGTTATCCCTGAACGCATGCCTATAAAATATTTCGAAGTTATTTTGTTATACTTGCTTACATTTTATTTCAAACTTGAAAAAACAAACAATCTAAAACGACCACTTCTACAAGAGATCTTTTTTGAACGAATCACAAGTGGTCGTTTTATAAGAGTTTAAACTACCTAAGTATATGTTTGTTTTAACAATAACTTTCATTAATATTTATTTAAAGAAAATATAGGTACTATTTCACTAATATTAGGTACTACTGAGATAGACTAAATACATTAATCCATATCTTTCCGTTCAATTAGGGGTCGCAATCGCAAAACTTGATTGAAATTTAAATTATATGAATAATCTAACAGACATTCCTTAACAGAAATTCGAGAATATATTAGATAGTTATGTATTTGTGGTTCTCTTAAAGCTATAAATCCTAAAATAGATACAATTAAACAACCCGTCCTATTCGTAGGAATTTAAGTAGGTACAGAATGATGAAAAATTTGTAAAAATCAATTAACGTACTAATTTAAATTCATCAGTATATCACTTATAAATTTTTGTGTTTTAAGGCCGATTTTATTATCATCTATTATCTATCTACTCTAGTGATAACCAAAGAAAATTAGGTAAATATAGTTAAGTTACACTTAAATTTTAAAATAGATTGGTGTAATCGGCCCTTAGAAACCTTTTGAAACATAAAAATGCATCAGTAATGTATATAATTTGCAATAATCCAAATAATAATCGAATGGGCTTTGTTCGTCTAATAATTTCCAACAATAAAGTGGTGCTGCATCGCTTTCGATAATGCAGTTGTTGATCAATATAAAATTAAGCAAGACTATAAACAATTACCTACTTATCAATAAATTATGTCCGTCGCAAACTACAGTATTTCGTTATATAAATAGGTATTGATCATCATGGCGAATAAGTAATCTTAAATTTAAACAATGAAACAATTAAATAGGTACTTCTATATTGTGAACACGAACAATTCTCCTGGATATAGGTCGCAATGAAATAATAAACTATAATAGAAGATGCCCTCAAACTAAAATGATAAAAAGATACTCTTTCTAATACTGTCAAAAAATAAACATAACTGCGCCGACAAGGAAAATCGATAAAATTAAAAATCTCATTTACTATACTACCTGTTGCCCCATCAGACTTAATTCCAGTATTATGAATTGTTATAGTCAGCGCATTTTGCTTTTACGAACGTTTCCAAAGTTCGATCTTAAAAATCGTTAATTTTAAATTAGGTACCTATACGTGTAAAAGAATATCCGCTGCAAATTAAAATTGAAAAATTAAAGTTGAAATATTTTAAGGTGGGTAGTAAGTATAGCTTCAATAAAAAAAAAAGATCTTATCGCTACTATGTAAACTGCTAAAATCCAAAGAAAATACGGTTGGTCGCGCTACTTTTACTGTGAAACCTTTCTGACGCAATGTATTTTGAAAACTTCCCTATTTCCGTTCTGAATAATCCTTTAGTTGTCAATAGTAAAACGTTTTACAAATAAAACCGAGAAAAAAGAACAAATAATGTTTTAAATGCCAAATTAATATTTAAAATTATATGAATTATGTAGATATTTATAATACAATTCGTCACCCCTTCGTCCCACATTTGAGATTTTATTAGGTTTCTACTACCACAAACCGATCGTAATTTAAATAATTTTAAATGTAAAACTCTTCTTGCAAAAAGTTTAACGTTATCATTTCAACTAAATAAATAAAATCATTCAAAAGCCCAACTATGGTTATCAAGTATCTTTTTAATGATGAAAACGCAACATAATCTGCTTACTGGCCAAAACGAGGGGGACGATACGGAAATCCGAACGACAGTCATTTTCCACTTTCGCAAACGCAACACTAACTTTATACATACAAAATGTAACCGCCCGATTAGTTTTAAAATTACACGAGAAATCGACTCAAGGCAACGGTTTGAAAATCCAAGATTGTCACTTACATTTGCAAAATGTTTTACACTCGCGTATAACTTTAATTGTATACAAAAATTAACTATTCGACTGTTATTAAAGTCACGATTAGCGTTCACGATAAAAAAAAAATTAGACAAATATGGCACAATCGACGATTTCAAATTGGAAAACCATTTTTCACAGAAAGAAAGTTTATAATCGCACACTAACTTTAATATTGTTCGAAATTAACCAACCAATTAGTTTTAAAATCACGATTAACGTCCACCGCGACGGCTTTGAAAAAGTTCAATTTGATTGAAAAATGAATTCGGTATCGAAGAAAGAACGACGTGCACGAAAACGCGGCCGATACAAAACTAATTTCTCTCAACTTGCATACGCCGCAATGCACTCGAACCCATAAAACTGGCCTACAACGACGTTTATCTATTGTAAACAACACGTGTTGCCAAGGCGAACTGATATCAGGCTCGAAAACGTTTTATTGTAATTTAAATCATTTTGACGATACCTAATTTATTTAAATAGTTTTATCATTTTATTAAATTAAAGCTATGATAAATCCACTTATTTTTGTATTTTCAAAAGGTTAAATGGATAAAATGTACGTAAAATAAAAAAATTAACAAATTGGCTTGTACGAAATAACAAAGCAACCTACAAAAGCTGCAAAATTATGTAACTTTCAAATGTTAATATATACCAACAAGTAAGAAGAAAGTAAGTAAGTAAGTAAATAATAAAGCACATCATCCTTAAACTTCGAATTTTCCTCCAAAGTTACAACTGTACATTCATGCCCTTTTATTCGTTTAGAGCTTAATTTATTAATAAGTAGGACGTTATCTAAAACAAAAACTCAGTTTCATTTTAATTCAATTGCAAAATATTTAATTTTGATCTTCGCTATTTTCAATCTTTCAACTTTATTTTCTAATGAAAAAGTTTGTTGCGTCATTGGTTCGTTATTGATGTGTTTTCTGCACTTTCGTTCGCAAAACTTTGAAGGGCCATGTTGTATAGTTACAACAAAAAATTGATTTCTGTAATTTATTTTGCCATATTAACACCTATAATTACGATTAAAAGTTGGCCATTTCAAACGAATAGCTCGGCCTCGTACGATGAAGTTCGATTAGTCGATCGAAAACCTTCTAGCTCGTGCGAAATGGTGATAAATTTGATAAAGGCATTGAAAATTCGGTCTGGTTTATATATTTTTTTTTTAGAAAAACTGTCTCCTATGGTTGTCATCTAAATATATAGTATAACATAAAGTTTAGTCTAACTTTCAGTCTGTGTCTACGTTTTTTTTTCTGAACCCAAACTTCGAATAAATTTTTTAAAATCAGTTTTCAGCGTTAAATTTCATAATGGGGGCAATACAAAACTCTTGATTTTACCATTTACCAACTATAACGATCAATCTGCATCGTTGCAATCTATAATAATTTGGATGAATTAAATTTTTAATTAACAAAATAGGGTTGATTTACTTACTCAAAACGTAATTCTGCAAATTGTCCTTATTATCAAATGGCATTAATTTTCAATATATATTTTATTTAATTCTAATACTCTACCTATAGAAAACTATATAAGAGCAAACAGGGATTATAAATAGTCTACGGTTGAATTCCAGGTAATATGAAGCATTTTTATATATCAAAAGCTGCTTGCTTTGAGTTCATATTGAAAACATGACGTAAAACGCATATTTGAGCTCTTAGAGCATTACAAATGGAATTTTCCTGGAAAGCTCGTACAAAACGTAACAATCCATTTAGAACTCTCTCAAGTTATCCTGCTGGGGACAATCTATTACTAACTGAACGGGGAAGACAAAATGGTTAAACAAACGTGTAGTTTGAGAGCTTTTTTTAGTCATTCGCCAATTCTTTGTAACAATTTCTGTACAAAACTGAAAAATGCACACTTTTTATACTCTTTTTGCCGTTAACTTTCGTTTAATAATTTATTAAAGCTTAAACGATAAATAACATAACAGTTCTTTAAAACAGTATACTGTGTTGATGAAATTATAACACCGTTGCGGCTTAACCATAAAAGCTTTTTTTTTTAAATATAAGTCAAAGAACGTTCTTAAACATAGACGCCGTTTTCTTTTGTATAATAACCTTGTTTGCGTTGGCAATAATCCAACCATAAAACATCCCAGAAACACAAACCCTTACTTCGGCAAACCATCAATTATCCTCCTCGATTGTTTCCGCTATAATGTTAGAAACTTTATTTTCACTTTTGTCCTAACAAATCGCTAAATTAAAACACATAAGCGTTTTATCTGGATCATTTTTGATTTAGCAAGGCAATTTTATGTTACCTATGGCATTTCAAAATATTAAACCTATACGGATAAAGGAAGGAAACTACGAAGAAATCAAAATTCTAAAGCAAGTACCTAAATATTTAATCCTATTGCGGCTTTTCTTTCTTACAACGCTCCACTTTTATGTATATTAAGGCATAACCCGGCCTGCTTTTTTATTTAAATTTCACAAATTTCGTTGTAAACGTACAACGTTGATAAAACCCTCAGTTGAAGGGTTGAAAGAATTATTTATGTTTTAATTTAATGTACGTAGACCATCACGCAAAGTGCCGTTTCATTTTATACTTCATTTTAAAATTCTCAAGTACTTGGACGAATTTGAGATATTAAAAGATGATTATTTCTAACGATACCGACGATAAATTAAAAATATATTTTTTAAGTGCTTAGCTGAGTTTTAAAGAAGGTTCTAATCAAACGGGAAGCTTAATTAGCTCCACTTTTCAATAACCCGCCGTAACTACTTTAAAAGCTGTTTCGTTGGAGTCCAAAAATTTGATCACTTATGAATCGTTAAATTACCTAACAAAAGCAGAAGTTATATAAAGATCATTCAAATTTCATGCATTCAGCGACGTACATATTTTATTAAATATTTTGATTTTCAACGCATTTGAAAGCGCAAATGAAACTAGGTACCTATACGTTTATGTAAGGTACCTACCTATATAAAACAAGCAGCAAGACATCAACAATAGTAATTTCATAAAATGTGTATAACGTCATTTTCAACCTATCGCCAACGAGTCGTAATATTTTAGTCATTGTGCGAGGGAGAACAAAATTCTCTTTATAAATTTGGGAGAGCTTCCCCACGCCACCAATATTTGTTTTTGTACCAAAAATAGAAGCTTCAAAAATATTCAACAAAAATAAGATTCGTATAGATGCAACCAATGTGCCCGAGTAGACCATATCAAGACCATATTAAGTTTGTAAAACGATTAGTACAATTTCGATTTTTTTATTTTACTTTAAAATGGAACCATTTGAAGTTAAAAGAAAAATGGTGCTCACAAAATATAAATACTAGGTAATTACAAATTGAACCTCGATGTCACTTTTGTAATAAGTACTTAGATTAGCATAATACTAACCTGAAAAAAATGCAATAATAATTATAGTCATTGATGAAAGTATACATAAAAAATTCAATTATTCTATAATCGCATTGTACTTGCTAAACGATTTCCAAGCTGAGAAGAAGGTGAAGATTTTAAGTCGAGACAAATTCGTTTTACAAATCAGTATACACATTTTCACATTGTCACATTTTTCTACAACGTTTTTAAAATTTTAAAAATATCAATCGTTCACTTATTTGTACAAAAAAAATGTATTTATGTGTAGATACATATTTATGCCTGAAATTTACGATTGGAAAGTATTAAATTTCGAGGCTAATTCGATAAATATTATATTAAAAATTAATTCTAGAAATGTTTCTTTTTTATTTACCTCTTCAGTAAGACTTTATACAAAAAAAAAATATTTCGATAAGAAGGTATGTAGGTAAATAACTTTAACTAACACCACCTACCTATAAATTAAACAAACGTCAAGAAATCAAAAATATTTAATAAAATGTGTATGACGTCGAAAGATAATGTAATTTGTATGACTTTAAGTGACTATTTAAAGAAAAAAAATTAGAAACAAATTACCTATAATTTTAATAGGAAGCCGCTTCGACCAATCCGTGCTCGTTCTTAAACATTCGGCAGTAGTCTCGTTTTTAATCAAACGCGTTTAGTGCCATATAAACTAAGCGCCCGTCACTTTTCTAAATTAAAACGATTAAGATTCAGTAAGCGACTTGATCGTCTTGGACAACACGTACACCCAAATACATTATCGCCGTCATCTTGAGCGCCTGTTTAATAAGGGTGCGGGGCAGGGTTGCTTTTTTATTCTGCGGCCATCATCGATAAGTAGCTTTTGGCGTATTCGTGGGATGTGGATCATTGGCCGTTATCTATCAAACGAGCGGTCGATCGTATCACATTATCGGGCCTATATTCCCTACATATCCGGACGGAAAATGAGATGCACCCGATAAACCGCAAAGCGACCGCAACTTTATACCTATCCACCGAAGGCGACTACTACCGCCATAGCTTTAGATGTTCCGGATCTCCCGGAATGCGAAGGGTGAGTTATCGGTAAGCTTGGACGACTGACAGTTACACCCGCTGTTAGTGGCTGTCACAGTTGTAGCCTGACACGCACACGCCCTTATTGCAAACGTGAACTGTGTACTCTACCGTCGTCGTTATTGTCATTTTAGTGCTCGGTTAGAACTCGAAGAGCGTATATTATGGTCGCGCGGATGGCCGTCATAAAGCCAGGCCGTATATATGTAATTTTATGTCGAAAATTGACTCACTTCAATAATTAGGTACGTCTGCAATGCCGTAACGTGCTGCATCGAAAATAAAACAAGCGCACACCTTGAAATGCCATGCGAACGCAACTTTTCGTCTATTTACATATTAACGACTTTTGTTTTTCCCGAGTCGAGACGCGATTTTTTCGCCGTCGCGTCGGCGTCGCGCAGAAAAATTTTAAAATTACCCTCGAGGCACTTCGATTTTTATGCAGACACGTCGAAACAACGAAGTTTCCAGTCCCTCGCAAGTTCAATGAATGGCAAAGGCTTCGCGGTAGATATAATTTTCCCTACAATCCTAGTTACGGATCTCTACAAGCTACGGTTTAAGCATCGAGAATCCATAAAACGATCTTAACTAATGTAAGCCGAACAAGTAGTTGCACATAATGTAGGTAGGTATACATCAGTATACGCATAGCCGGTTTTGACATAAAGTTACAAAGTCATTACGTGCATTTTAAAGGTGTCCCATTGATTATAAATGTCAACGCAACTACGTTACTATTAAACGGTGTATCCTACTACGTGTGTTGTTGGGTTTCCGGTAATGGAAACACGATCAACTAGTTACAGAATTACAACAAATCAAAGTTTTATTAGTGTCGTAACAAGTAAATTTATAATGTCTAATTATATTTCAAAAAAACAAAACATACGCTAGGAATTGACCATTTAACTTAAAAACACAAAAGAACGTACGATTTATAAAATGTGCCCCTCGAGTCTGAATACAAGCACACCTACGAATCCATTGAATCACAAACACAAACTATGGCATTGTCAATGCAAATTGGCATTGAAATTTGGAATTGTTTTCCAATAAACAGTAATTGCTAATTATTAACTTACTTTTTCGGGGGTACAATGGGCCTTTATAAGCCGCAGCATAGGGGATCAATCCCAGACATAATTTTTTGTTTTACTTTTTTACAATAAACGACTAGGTAATAAGTAATTATAATGGCTTTGTAGTTTGTCGACAAATAACTTATTGTGAATTATTATAATAGTGTCTTTTGTTTTTTACTGGTAACTATATTTTTTTGTAGATGCGTGCATTAGCTACATTGCAACTACACTAATAAAACTTTAATCTCTTTTAGTTTTGCAACGAGCTAAAATAAAACCTACAAGTTATTCACGATAGGTTCCAATCTCGTCATCAATAAAACCTCATATTTTTACAGTACTAATAGAACGTAGACTTTCTTTGTCATGTTACAATTTAGTAACATTTTATGCACGATGTGCATTGGAACATATCGTGAATAACGTATAGATTCATATAATATTTTTTATTCAAAATGTCGAAGTTTGTTACAGTCGTTATGAATCACCCTGTGTATCACCGTTAATTTTCGCATCATTGATTAAAATGTCCATTTTCCAACCAGTTGGGAAATTAACCACAGTTTTTAATTGGTAAAACTAGTTGAAAAGAATATAAAGATTTATATAGAGCAAAACTTCTCTTAACGGGCACCTCCAAATAATGGACTCTTCCAAATGCCGGACACTTTAAAATTTCCTGGCATTTACGCAAGTACGCTTCATTTAACCCCTATGAAACACGTTTCTTATTATTCCGTACCTACAGTTTTTCTGAACCGCATTTAGCTAATAAGTTCGTTAACGAGCTGTATGTGTATTTCCAACGAAATGTATTGTGTATAAAACGCAAAGAAACAATAAATGTTAAAAAGTTCAAAATTAAAAGATGAATAAATTCGAGTTTTTAGGAGAAAAATGGAAGACGAAACAAATGGCAGCAACGTAGAAAGTCCATTAATTTGGAATATCACGACGAGATAGTTATTCGGACTTTATAAGCACAATAAGGAAGAATTCTTGCAAACTCTCGCAGATATTAGGGCCGAGTTCCAACTAATCAACCGGCCTCGCTGATAAATAAAAAGAGGAAGCCTGAAGTCTTAATATTTTCTCCTATTCTCTTTCTATTTTCTCGTGCAATTTCAAATATTATTATTATACTACAATATTAGGGCAACGTATAGAAAAACGAGATGCTTACCCCTACATTAAAATTAAACATTTGCACGAACAAAACTAACTTGTTTTATTTTCATTTAAATACAACTTCGGCAGGATTCTCGTCAAACCGACACTTTAGAAAAATATTTCAACATTTTCCGTTCAATATCTCCTAGATTTTAATTTGAGTTAGTAAAAATAATTTTAAAAAAATAAATAAAACAGCATTGGATTATCGCATAACTTCAATAGTGTACTATTTGGCACAATCCCAAAATTAGATGACCTTTATCCATGTTTAATGTTGAATTCTTTATACGCCATTTTTTTATTTTCGCCAAAATACACTCCATTTACGATTTTAAGTCAACAACGGTGATCTACAAACATTACGTGCAGCTATTGCTGTTTATATTAACAATTCTTTTAATAAAAAATAAGAAAAACGCATTACAACTTAGAACCGTACAAGTAAAACTTATAAGGTAAGCATGTATACGACGGCCCAAATATGAAACGAATCCGTAAAACAGGCGCTCCGAATTTATTATTTTATGTCGCCAATTCCTTGGGAACAAAAAAGATCAAGTAATAATCCGCAGATTTCTTAACATGCAAAACGCCAAGATATGCGAAACGTGCTAAACGACCCTCGTGGTAAATCACGTTCATTTTAAACAGCTGAAACACGAATGTGAAGGACCGACAACAGTGGACGCCGTCGGTGACTATGGATACCTAAACTCATAAAATCACTGGAACAGGTCCGTGAAGTTAGCAGCACATGAACGGCACAAATCTTGGGACCTGGTCCCTTCGTTTGTGCTTCGTTTGTACCGATTTGTGCCGTAATCAGTTTTTCGGCAACACGAACCGTTCCCGAGTTATCGCGATTTTTAGATGTACTGCAAACTTCGCACCTGATTGATCGCACAAATCTTGGGACCTGATCTAACCGTTAATGTTCGTGTTTGCTAGTTTATGTCATAAGTACCTAATTAGTTTTTCAGCAATATTAACCGTTTTTGAGTTGTAATCGCTTGTTTTATTTAAATATTTCATTTCTTTTGTCCATTTACCGCCACGCATGTTGTTTACCGTAAATGGGCAAACATGAACTTGTATTAGGGTTATTTATTCGTAAATGGCGATAAAGCGTATATTAAAATTAAAGTTGCGAGATAACTATAAAGAAGTTGTCGCATTAACCAATAAATTTTTATTATATAATGTCAAATCAAAAAAAACTACCTCATTTAAAATACTAAGAAACTTTACATAGTCGTTACCGATGATAAAAGATCGACGTTGTTGATAATGATTTATAAGTATTAATAGTCGAAGCGGCTACCTTCCCCATTAACACCGAAGGTATGAAGTATAAAGTAGGATAAGGACTTACCTATTATTGGAATTTTATTAAGTGTTACAAAAACATTTAAGTAAAATTGCTTATCCAACGTTCGCACCTCCCTACACTTCTAATTTGTTGTTGAACTGAAACTTGAATAAATTCATGAATTACTTAAATTTTTAAATTCTTTTGTATAAGTAAAATTTATTTATCACTTTGGAGTCGCAGTTAGGTTAACGAAACTAGACTACTAACATGTACCCCTTGTTATTAAATTGACGTGTTTGAGCGATTAAAAAATAATAATAATTCACGTGCCCGAAACATGTTTCGTTTTCGATGGATCACCTCTATCTATATTGTTCCATTCATTAAAAAAATTATATTACCATAGGTACTTACTCCTGAATCTATGTTTTACAGTATGTGTTCTATTTATTTATTAATACTAACAGCAATTGATGAAAACATCTGAAATATTCCCAGAAATACAGATTTTGCAAACTTTATGGGTTAATTATTTTAACATCGCAATGTTGAGAAAACTGTTTTAAACTTAATTGTATTTTTGCTGAAATAGTTATGGGAATTTTAAAGGAATTAAATGTGTAGATACTTATTACGGTACAAATGTGACCGTGGGCAGGAAAAAGATGTTAAGTATTTAAAAATAAATTCTTTTAAAAACTTATTTAGCATTGATATTTTTATTGCTCATTTTGGAACGTGATGTATTTGCAAGAAGGAATTAAGTTCGTATAGGTGCCATCAGTTACCCATTGCAAAAAATTCGTTCCCATCGGGTAGGCAGGTGCATTAAAACTACTTTTATTGTTGGTTTTACTTCAATACTTCTTTATGTTTAAGGTGATTTTTATCGCATGCTAATATCTATTTATTGCAATAGTAAAGCAATTGGACATATTCGTTCTTTTGACGGCAAAACGGAACGTGATTTTAAATAAGCATGAAGTATTACTAAATAGTATACTGCATTTGAAAAACAGTTTTATTGCTTAATTGGTGGTTACCTGCTTTTATCCCTTATTTTAGAGAATACAATTTTTGCAGATGTTAAGAATTTATTATTTCAACATGTTGAGAAAATCTGAGCTTTAACTCTTATACCTGCCGATTTGGTCTATTTTAGTGCCCTTTTAAGGTCAAAAACTTAAATAAATATGCTGGACTAATCATCATCAACAACGTCGATCTTTTATCATCGGTAACGTCTATATAAAGTTTCTTAGTATTTTAAATGAGGTAGTTTTATTGATTTGACATTACATAATAAAAATTTATTGGTTAATGCGATAACCTCTTTATAGTAACCTCGCAACTTTAATTTTAATATACGCTTTATCGCCATTTACGAATAAATAACCCTAATACAAGTTCATGTTTGCCCATTTACGGTAAACAACATGCGTGGCGGTAAATGGACTAAATTTTAAATAAAACATGACAACTATTAATATTTAAAACTAATTAGCGATTACATAAACTACAAACAACGGTTAGATATCCCAATTTGCTGGAAACAACAGGTGCGAATTGCAGTACATTAAAAATCGCGATAAACTAGCAAAAACGATACACAAATCGGTACACGAAGACAAACGAATCCAGGTCCCAAATTTGGCCGAAAATCAGGTGTCGAAGTTTGCAGCACATCTAAAAATCGCGATAATTCGGGAACGGTTCGTGTTGCCGAAAAACTGATTACGGCACAAATCGGCACAAACGAATGGACCAGGTCCCGAAATTTGTGCCGTTCATGTGCTGCTAACTTCACGGGCCCCACTGGAACCTAACTTTTTTCATGTAGTTTTTGATTGTGTCAAGTTTGTCGAAAAGAAATATTTATTAGACATTTTTTCCGTACTCCGAATGGGCTCTTAGTTTTTTACAATATAAATAAAAAAAACTGGATCGTTATAAATGTCAACAGAAACAATTTTCGCAACGAATACGAGCGTTAAAAACGCGCAGCGGTAAATACGAAGTAGATCTAGGTTCAAAACGATAACAGCCAAATATATTTTAAAAATTGTGACCACTAATGGAACTATCTGTGGTAGTTAAAAATTTCAAAAAAAGTCCAAGATAATCGACCAAAATTTTATATTAAAATTGGCCGATTTCACGCAATACGATAATGTCATAATTCGAAAACCTTATATGTTAGAAAGCTTTTTAACTTCAACAAATTAATAAATAAAACAACTATTTTACCACAGTCGTAAAATGACCGTTGACTAGTGTAATATAGAACCGAAAAACTGAAACTTTATTAGGTAGGTACTTTACGTAAACAAACAACTCGTTATAACGCGTCATTTAAAAATAAATTTTCAGCTCGAACAAAGGAGCCACAACATTTTCCTAAACACTTTATAATAATTCTAACATTTCGCTTTATAACATTATACTTGACAGAAATAGATCTCGCGTTTAATGGCCAAATATATATGTAAGAAACAATCAAACAACAGACGAATAAAACCCAATCCCGCCCGCCCATAAAAAATTAGATGCAGTTAAATTTAAACCGAGCGGAAAACGCTTAAAAAACATTTTATTACTTTATGCAGCTGTGCAACTAAAATTTAAACAGAACTTTGTAATTCAATTATACGTATAATCTTTAAACTAACAATATGGAACATGTAAAAACGCTAAAAGCACTTGCACGCATAACACAATACAAAATCCAATTTTCCTAATTGAATTTTGTTTTTTACGCACCACATATAAACTGCCGTATCGTAAGTACACAACGAGATATTGAACCATTCGAAAATTCTAAAATTGAATCTAGTTTTTCTTATATATATAAAAGTGGGAGAGCTGTTCCCTCGGTTTTAATAAGAAATATCGGAATTGCATTGAATCTATAAAGAAAGCTAACGCCACTCGGTCCAAATCAAACTACGCACTGTTTAGACTTCCAGATTGAAATTTTAAAGTTCAAAGAATTTATTTTTTAAAGTACGGTTCGTTAGAAATCGAATTTTCGTAATTAATTTGTTCTCTGTTTCGTTTGGCTGATGCCTACGCACCTATCGACCCTATATAAAATTGCTCCAATCTAAACATTTACAAAACAAATCGATTTTCATTAAATTGTACAAAGTACGTAGGTACTTATTTATTCCGTTAAGAAAAGATTCCGTTATTGCAGAAAGCGTACAATGTATTTTTATTACAACAACGGAACATCATTTTAACATTAAACGAACATAATAACAATGCAACAGTGGTCACAATCCCACAGGCTACAAACGGCAGATGTAAATCTCACATAAAGCTCAATTGCAAGCCTCTCGGATCTTGCACGATCATAGTTGTGAATGATGTAGCGTTCAAACACTCACTCGGTTAGAGTAAATCGTTTAAACAGGAAATAACTATAGAAACCGGCAATTTTTAAAAGAGCGTTCAATTTTAAAGCGCAAAATTTTACAATTAGAGCTCGCTAAAAAATATGTAGAAGGATCTGGTGTCCCGTTTATCCGAATCGTCAATCTCGATAAAAAATAATGTCGACATTTTACGATTTTCGTGTTTTAACAACATTTCTGGCTTCGTTTTAAGTTGTTCGTATGATAGCTGTGGGCAGAATTGTTACATAATGTTTCATTTAAACATTTTTTTACGGTCTTGAACGCTAAACGATTTCAATCATTCAATAGTCTAACAATAAATATAATTTCTCTAATATTTTTTAGTTTTCACATTGAATAACGAACATTATTGTACAGCTCTATAGACGTAAAATACAGTACTTACACGATATTTAGCACAGCATATGTACGTAATTATTGTAAAATAAATTTGTTAATTTACTAAAACTTTAGTATCCAGATTATGTACTTAGAAATAGTAAAAATTATCCAAATTTCCAATTTATTAAATTACTTCTAGTCCCATCGAGTTCAGTTAAACGAGACTGATGTGTAATAGTGTAGCGCATTTCATCGTTTAAAATATTTTGATATCTATATAATTACTACATTAATTTAATTAATGCCATAAAGCGATATTCGCTAATAAAATTTCTAAGTGTTACGGTAGATACTTATTAGATTTTAATTACCGTCAGAAATGAAACTTGCAATTCCTATAATAAATTAAATTTCATCTTTTAATTAAAACAATTATAAAAGTATTTCTTATACCGCTACCTTGTGAAAATGAAATTGTTTTTGCCAGTCGCATCGAAAATTATGTGAGAATTTATTTAATCGTTACAAACAAATCCAAACTTACGTGTAAGGTAAAATTAAAATTTCCTTCGATATTAAGCATCCATAGATAAATATATTTATTAAGAAAATTGAAATTTGCACTTTTATTGCGTTAAAATCAGATTACGAATTCGTTTTGCGTTTTGCGTTCAAGTTAATTACACACCAAAGTCAGTAGTAGGTACATTAAAAACCCGTTACTTTTGGAAATTTGTCTTACAAAGGATGTTTAATTTTGCTTATAGAATCATCATTAGTCAATGTCCTAGCCACGTAACTTCTTCAAGAAGCCGTAATAAATAACAATGCGATACGGGTGCCGGAAACGTATGAGTCTTTCAGCAAAAATAATGTCGAAAACCGTTCTGATAAGACAGCTATTAAAGTGTCCGATAGGACAGCATCGATCTCGAAGTTTTTTATTCATCTCGGACATTAAAAGTACTACACAAATTACCTAATTAGTGTAGTATAGCTAAATTAAGGAAGCAGGGCGTTTCCACGTCCGCGCAACATGTTGCGCGGCATTATGTCCAAATTAAACGCTTGTCAAAATAATTCAATGATACCAGACAGTAAAGCGGGTCTTTGTGGATGAGAAAATTTTATCTTAAAAAAATAAACGCTCGTTGAAAACAATTATTAACGATGTTGCACAATATGCCGTAGTTATAGAGGTTATAGAATTAAAGTAGATAAATCGACCATGTTTCGGTAACTACCCGCACCCCTGAGAAAGGTGACGATGTCACTAAAACATTGACGTTTACATAATCGAACAGTAAAGAAGTCCTAAACGACTATTACATGAACATAGATATTAAATAAATTAAATTTTGAGAGAAACGACGATGCCGCCACCCTAAAATTCAACCGGGAAAGAGAAGTAAATTTACAAATAACGGTTAGTAATAACATACAGATCATTAATTTAAGTGTAATATTCCGAAGTAACCTATATCATTTCATTCGCAAATGTCAACATATTGAATCACTTCACTACCGCACCTGGACTCCGCGATTTATTATCATACTCCCTAATTAAAGTAAATCTTAAAATTTATTCTGAAACCCAAATACAGTAATCTATTGTGTTTAGGAATCGAAGCGTAACCACTCAAAATGGAACAATTTTAAACTATCGATCTTAAATATGCAAACTTAATCTATAAAGTAGTCGGGGACTAAACGACGAAACATATCACAACTAATCCCAGGAATTACAGAATTACTACAAGAGCAGTATGCCGGTGTCCCTAGAAACAGGGCGGTGCCATAACTTGAATTTCCCAACAATCTCCGAAATGTCCAATTAAAATAGTGTTTCTAATTAAGACACATAAAGCCCACTCGTATAAAGGAATATTAGTTATGCCAAAAATCTCTCACGTTTCCGCCATTATCGAGCTGCGTAGTTTAACGTTATTCGACGAGTATTTAACCGAAAATTGCACTATTTCTGCATTTAAGGGTGCGCACCGTTAGGACCGCAATAACGTTGAACAACCCACAAAACCGCTTTCAATCAAACCCACATCAATTTAAGGTAATTAGGGTCCGTACGTGTTAGATCTTGCGTCTTCATTAATTTACGTTCCGGCTATATGTGAGGCTTTGTTACATAATGAAATTTACACTCCATTTATGATGATTATTATTCGAGTTTTAGTTGTATCACGAGCGACGTTTAATCTCTAAATTTTTCACTAATGTAGATATAATATTGTACAATTTCTACGGCAATAGAAAAAAATCACAATCGTGTTAAAACATTTTCGCTGCGACCTTTTCGATATACTTGCGCCCCAGGTGCTGAAATGTGCAAAGACACACTTTCCTCCATATCTTCACTTTGAATAAAACTAATCGAAAACGACGAACAAAGAAGTAACCCCGAATACTTTTCGTACTCGCTGACTGAAACGCAAGTTCCTCTCGCCAACGCTGAATTCGTCCTGACTCGTTTAACTTACACGAATCCTTGACGCGGATCCGTGCCATCAGCACGTTGCAGAAGCATATAGTGACACGAATCCGCGCCATACGTAGCGAAAGAAAGGGTTTTAAATCTATGTCTGAAGATATTAATAAAAATTATACGTTAAGAAATTACGTAAGTAACTACCTATTTATAAAAACTTTTGAGGGTAGGTAGCTCTGTAGCTACCTACCTTTAAGTTAAAGTTTTAAGTTACCTTTAAGTTAAAGCTAAATTAAAACTGTCTTATGATATGGGATTGTCTCGTATTGTTAAAATAAAATCGATGAAAGAAATGACAAGCTCATTGCAATGTTCATAAACTATAGTCTATTTGGAAATTAGAGTGAGACAGTTCAAAATGTTTGTCATTTCTGAAATCCATGGACGTACCACTACAACAATCTGTTTTTTTAATGTTGCGAAGCAAAAGTGTTAGTAAAATAATGTGTCCGGCTTTTAAATTCAGAAAAAACATCCATTCTAAACAGCAAATAATTTTTTAGACAGTATAACCATTTGTTTTTAAAGTTTTCAACTTTTCAAATATTTGTTAAACAAAATCGGTAATTTTGATTCTCAATCATTTTTTACAATTCTAACATAAGTTAATTGTTGCAATAATTGAAGTTGAACAAATTTATCAGAAATTTATCGACGTACCGCCCATGGAGAGACAAAACTCTCACGTTTACCTGATAACTCTATCGTATTGAACATTTTTGAACCTTAGTTTTTACCACTATCGCTCTAAAGCGGTATTTTACACATTAATTTTCTAAAATATTTGTATAATTTGTTCAATCGCTTCTGTGCGATGAATTGTATAGATGCAATTTTATTACCTCTTCAAGTTGAACAACCGCCCTCATTTCAATTTACGCAATTCATGAATCTCTCAAAAGAACAATTACGATACCTATTATAAAAAATAATAATTCAGATATAAAATAACGAGTAAATTGTGATATGAAAGTACCCCATGCCGCTTGAATAAAGTAAAAGAACATAAAAATTTATTCGATTCGACTGATTATCGATGAGTAAAACTACATACCTAATTCAAGTACCTATACAAATATGAAAGTGTTCTCATAAGTTTACAACACAAAACGACCGTGTAAAGCACGTGTGTAAAGCGAGTTCGTAATTTTATTCAATTTTTTGTGTTTGAACCAAATAACAAAAAATAAGTGCTAAACAATTACATGTATAGAATATAAGTAAAACGTCTGAAATCCTTTTTGAAATTTCTAACCCATTGGCAATTACGTACTTTTCGCACACATTTATAAATACTATAAAAAAGTTAATAACAATTAAGCGTCCCGATCATAAGGGTCGATAAACCCACTTCCGCGATCAATATTTTATAACGGAATACACAAAAACATCTATGTGGGTAAGTACAAACCTAAAACGATAACTAGACATGCTTTCGCCATTACAAACAATTTGTTCAATTAAAAAGAAAATCAGTTGGTAGCACGAAGTACTCGGACGTGATAGCGGGATATTTTTATAAGTAAACTTGCCACGAAAATACGTACTTCAACATGAAAGAATAATACATGAGCGTATTTTCCTGAAGATTTGCCGGGGGTCATTTATTTTTTATTTTGCCGGTAAAAAATTCAACCTTCTTTTAGAACACAAAAGCGGCGTATGACTACCTACTCCGAAATAATTCATTCGTTGAAAGTCTAAACTTTGCATGCTGATTAAAAAAGAAATTCTATATATTTTTTTTCAATGTAATAATAAAGTGCGTATAGTTCGCACAAGTTATTTTATCAAATATTGCAATATTGTGGAAGAAAACGAAATTCAGTTTGCGAATTAAATATTGAATGAGACGATAATAATTGTTAAAAGACAACAAAAGCGATTCAGTAAAATCTAACGTTTTGTATGATTTATGAATTGAGTAGGTACCAACCTATACATATTCGCGTACCAATTTGTCAGGAAATCC
Source organism: Rhagophthalmus giganteus (assembly GCA_036326145.1). Classification (NCBI taxonomy): domain Eukaryota; kingdom Metazoa; phylum Arthropoda; class Insecta; order Coleoptera; family Rhagophthalmidae; genus Rhagophthalmus; species Rhagophthalmus giganteus. The sequence continues at coordinate 9,535,776 of JARFJA010000056.1, read as the reverse complement.
CGATGGGGATTCCGCTAAAACGCTTTTAACGTGTAGGTATAGCCACAAAAACGAGAGTATTTATAATCATTCCTGCACACCCCTTTGTTTCAGGAAAACTGAAATGTGACCATAGAAACAGGCTGTCAGGAGGAGAAAGGCACGAAATGAACAAAGAAATAGTCAACGTGGCGGAAACGTGTCCAGCAGAGAACCGCTATAATTGGAAACGGTGTTAAAATCGATGAACCGAACAGTCTGACATTCGAAATATCGAGGTATAAAATACTGGAAATCTAGATGACACTGAAAGGGATCATCGATCAAGTCATTTGACAAACTCCGCCGCAAATATACGTCAAGACATCAAAACATGTGACGGGCTTTCAACGCGGAATTCTCCGGAGAATGCAAACTTCTTTCGTAAAAACGCATACCTACCTAGATGAAGACGATTCGATATCTTCATCCGCTACTAATTTAAATACCTACCTACGCTTTTATCCCAAATACGGAGTCGGCTTATTTATAGGGCGACTAAATATCCGAACGAGAAACGGTCAATTAAAAAATAAATTTAGTTGTTACCGCGAAGCCGAAATTCAAATTTATTTGAAACAGACGGGCGCTAATATTTAATTTAAAATACCGAAATTGACGTTCCCGAAGAAATTTCATTTAATACTGAAAACGAGTCATAAAGTTATTACGCTCATACATAGATAAGCAGTACAACAAACAACTATAAAGCTGTAAACATACAAATTATAAAAATTAGCGCTTTTTCCAGATTAAATAACATTTTGTTTACGTAATATTGTCTATAAACAAGGCATGGAATAAATAATGAAGAATAATAAAATGAACGCCAAGGACCAAGAGTAAATTGCGATCGCGACGTCCCTGAAAACACGACACGAAGAAAAAGGAAGTAAACAAATAAACGCAACAACGTTTACGTAAAGTTTTTATAAGCAACTATTAGGGATAATTTACCATAAGAGGAAACGTAAACAATAACTATCTAGAGGATTTCACAAATTAAACTCTGAACCACCAACACGTTCGAGAGCCTAACCAAAAACAAAACAAAAAATGAAAATTACATTCCGTAATATAAAAGTGAATGGATATTCGTATTTTACATAGAATCAGTACCTTGTATGAATGAGAGCGCATCATATACCTCCTCCTCATTTAACGTATGAATTTCTAAACAAATTTTCCGTTGAAACTAATCTACTTCTAATCTAATTCTACTTAAAATACTTTCCGAAACATCGTTAGTTTCGTGTCATCTATATGTATACTAGATCCACTTTCCGTTTAATTAAATCATCCTCGATACGACTAACTGATAAAGTAAAACACGAAACTTCGATTCCCTCGAAAGAGATTTTTTAATTTTATCCACGATCATTAATTAAAATAAACTAGTGTACACATAAAATAAGTAGATTATATGAACAATTAATCTTTCCTGTAGACTTTACTTCAAAATATTCCTGAACGCGAACAACAATATTAATTAACCGCGGACGGTTTACAAAGTACCTCGCGAGCAAAGATGAATACCAACCGCAACTTACGTATATTTCTGGTAAATTCGGCTCTTACGTATGTTTCTATATCTCTTCAACCCTTAAAGTTGCGAACTTTAGTGGAATGGTCGTCTGCGGAGACTACAAAACCCCAGTAATTACTCTTAAAACTGTCGAGACACGTATGGCCGCAATTCCTTTATAAACCACCGTGTAATGATCACATCGATCGCGAACAAACTGAATTTTTATTATAAGCAAGTAGTAGAACCACGCTTCAGATTACGCTAGACGCATAATTTCAAAATCAAAAAAAACAATAATTCATCGCGCGCCTTTCGAAAATTGCCGTGTACTTCTTTCGATGATAAATGGAATTTCAAAGAAGCTATTTCCTCCACTCTAATCGGCTTAAATAAAGATGGAAGGAAACGTCGAAAATAGGGAGAAGTTGTTTACTGTTACACTAGCATGTTTTATTTCTGCTTAGATGCGATAGGTTCTTAAGGGCTTTACGTAGAAATCCTCAATAAGGGCGCGAACAGCTCAGACGTGTCAACATTGTGTAAGCGGCCGACAGTAATTACTTACTATTATTTGAATTTGTTCTCGTCATACGTATTTCAAGTTTAGATTTGTCTTTAAAACGAGACAAAAAGAAAATTCCAAACAAGGTTAGTTTGCCTGAAAAGCTTTTCTAACCGAGGTCAAGCCCAACTTTTTTTTAACGCTTGCTGGAGTTTATTCTGTAAAAAAAAACTGTTAATTTTAACGCCGTTAATAAGATGTCATCGCCATCGTATAGAAACGCATGAAAATCTCGATTGCGATTGGTCGTTAGTTTTTCACCAAGCCTTTAAAAATAACAGACAAGTTACAGAATAGACCCCACTGTCGAATTAAATTGTTTCCTTTAACTTACAATTTAAAAAATGAAATGCGTGGGCGGTGTAAATGAACGTTAAGGTATACATAATTTGAAAAACTACATTTCAAACTTATGTAAGTTTCTGTAAGAAGAAAGCCCTTAAAAGGGTGCGTAATTGGCAATGATCCCAAACCCAAATGTAGGGTACCTACTCAAAATAACTAAATTAATTGCTTTTTTCGTAATTGTTACATATACAGCTTATACAAAAACTAAATAAAAATCGAAAGTATTTTATGATACGCTTTTTCAATATCTATTTCTAATATTTTTATTCAAATAAACGTGCATCAGATGGAATTTTATCTTTTTTTTTCAATATTCGTGTGATAAACTTAATCGTTACTTAAATGTCAGTTGCCGGGATATAAATACGTTGAGAACAATATAACATATAGAGTAGGTCATAACTCATAAATCACAAAAAAGTATAAAAACTTAATACGTAGGTGGTATGTGCATAGGTACCTAACTCTTCAGTTTATTAATTATTTACATATTATACGAGTGACATATTTTATTATCAAAACCAAAGATTAATTGTATTATTATTAAAAAGAACATACCGTTACTGCCGTTATGTCAACAATTTGCCTTTGAACTTAAAATGAATATTAAAAAAAAAAATGTAATACATATTTAATAATACAGCCTTGTAGAATATTATTTTGTTATATGCTGAAACTTTGTTTTACCGAACAAGTGAAAGCTTTTAATTATTATTTTTAATTAAAAACGTTCCTATACATCTGTTTTTTATGACTTAATTACTGTGAAAAGTCGTATGCCCAAATTACCTGCAGACGTGTAGAGATATTATAGTAAGTAAAATTTATATTTAAACATAATTTAATGGGAAAAGCTTTTTAGATAAAAGGGCAAAAAAGCGTCCGGATTTAGGTATGTTCATTTAAAAAATTTAATGTGTTCGAAAATTATCAAATTATGTATTATCGACTCGCCTATTTCAAAGAAGTAACTATACGAATCCGACCATTTTATTTCAAACCAGACCGCAAGCCGTATTTTTATCGTCCATTAAAAAAAGTCATCGCGTCGCGACGCGTCACGTCACACCAAAATAAAGGTTTCGCGTCATTGTTCTGAAAAATATAAGTAGATATATAGGTACTTACTATAATATAAATACCTCATACGTCATCCAAATTTTATTTATTATTCTAAAATGCACGTCATCCCTCATACCTCGTGTTTTTCCAGTAGGTACATACTAATAAATTGTAGTCTTTTTTTTGTCGTGTCATATGTATGCAGGCAAAATATGCCACGTTCAAAACTTTAAACTGAACACATTACAAATATACAAATCTAGTGACTTTCTATTGATGACGTGCATTGGAATAAAATTTGAATGGTCCATAGTCGCAATTTTTTAAATCAATAATTAATACCTCTCCAAATGTTTCATTCCAGTAATAAAACAACCATTGCAATATATAAACCGGTATAAGTTTAATTTATTTAATTAAAAAGCACACCGATGCGCCATTTATAAGTCATTTTCGAGAAAATCGCACAGGTGTGTAGGTGTAGTGCATTAATTTAGGACTTTAGATTTTAATACTCTTAAGTGCACAAACCTTGCACTTTGTAATGCAAGCATTCAATTTTAGGGGGTATATTCTACACCTTGTACAATAAACGTCAGAGTCCTTTGGAAATCATCCCCTAATTCAAAATAAGCCCCTTTTTAGTATACGACGTGCATAGCAGTATAATTACCAACAATACACCTGTTACTCTTTACTCACGATTTTCTCGATTATGGCTCATTTTATGAATAGTGAGTGGCAAGTACTCTTTTTATCCTAAAATGTTCCGAGGAATCCGACAATGAAGTATAAATGTTTTTAAATTGATCCCCTGGTACAAAATGTGATTAGAAATGTTAGGGGTAGTATATCCTTGCTCCCCCTGAAGTGGTATCAAACAATTTATAAATACCTCGTTTATTAAAAATATAAACCAAACATAATTCAATTTTAATAAGAAATAAAAGTATTATTTAAACAAAATTGATTTTTCCCTTACAATTTTGAGGGCGAATATCTAGGCAGGGGAGTGTACGTTGTAGGAAAAAAGTTTATAGAAATTTAAAAGTTTTATTTTGATGAGTTCTATTATACGTCCCGAAATATTTCCTATCATTTCCTAGACGCCCACTGTTTTACAACGCGCCCCGAGTATTGAAAGAGGATTATTTTGAATTTTGGGGCGGCTCCAAAAGGACGGTTATTGTGATTAGTATGATGGAATGTACCTCTAAAATTTCATGCTTGTATCACAAAGTGCAGGATTTATGACTAGCAGTTCAAGTAGGAAAACTAGCTGAATTCGTTTAAGGATTACCTACATATCGGTGTATTTAAATTATTTTATATGGATGCAATCTTGAAAAAACATAAAGCTATCTACTTAATGTACATAGGCACATATCATTTTTTTTTCGAACAAACGGGTAACTTGTTACTCACCAACTTAAAAAAATTGAAGCTATTAAACTTCCGAACTCCCGATCCGTAAGCACAACACGACACTTGTACATATTGAGCGTTTATCGATAATAACACGAACGGCATTTAGAATGTTTAAGTTTTAAAACAAAAATCGAATAGGTATTTATTTTTTTACGCATGTGTGCCTATACATTCCAACGCGATCAGTAATAAACTGAAGGAACCAAACACACCTTCGAATCGACTCGACCCGTACACTGACTGATTGGTGGAACATGTATATTATCAGTTACTTACTACAGACGAGACTTTAAATCGAGGAAGTGACTAAACTTACATTACATACCTAAATTACTATTATTTTCAAATTATTTCTTGTTACTAACAAATTATTTCACTAAATAACTTTGTGCTTACAAAATTTTAATAACGAATTCAGATCGGCAATTGACAAAAAACTTTTTAAACGTATAAAAATGAATTAAAGTAATAAGTAAGTAAATCAAACTCGATGTACGATAATATGAATTTTAACAAAATTTTTAAACAACGCAAGTAACTGTTCACGAACGATTTAAACTCTCGCAGCAAGAATACTCTACTAATGCCACACACCTAAAGAAAAGGCAGATTATAAAACTACAGTTCCCCCCCAAATAACCTTCTGTCTAATCAAAACTTGGAAGAAAACAGTGCAGAATATATTCAACCTACTCGTTGACGTCACGTCGATAAAGATGCAGGTGTGTTTATCAATTTTTTGATAACGAACGAGGATTTATAATCACCTTTAAATATTTTACGATTTATTCAAGTACATAATTTTAGACAATTATACAAAAAATCTTTTTATGGCCAAATATTTATTTTAAGTCATTGTTATTAATTCGACAAATGACGTCGTTTTTAATATTATCACGCTATTCATTCAATTATTAAAAATTTATTATTTGATATAAAATTTCATTTTTCCACCTTTACACAATCGTAGGTACTTATTACCTACCAACATCCCTACAGAAGATCCCTACAAAAATTTATGTTGATAATAATAAACTGATAAAAATTTTAGTTCACTTATTTAAACTTTAAATTTTATAAAACGATTATTTTAGTTTTGATTTGAATTGCCTACGAAAAAACCCGAAATGAATTGGCATTCGATGAGAAAATACTAATTATTTAAATAAATTCTTATTTAGGTATAAACTAGGCAATAAAGAGAAAGATTTTTACAATAATAATTTTACATTCTTGTTAATAGAGTTTGTAACGTGGCGTTAAACTTTCTAGTTTTAATATTTTTTTGAAAAATAAACTTCATAAATTTGTGTTTTACCTAATTTGTCCACTTCTAAGTAAATTGGGGAAAAAAGGCCGCTATCGCAGAAGAAGAGATGTAACATTAACGAAATTTCAAACTTATGAAAAAGAAATAATTACACATATTAAGGGAAATTTATACGACAATATAGGCGAAGGGGGAGAGTATACTTATCATATAGGTAAAGTGACTTACATATGTAGTAGGCGTAGGTACGAGGAATATTTGACGAAAAATTGATGACTGTCCTCCGCGTATAGGATATATTTTTTAATTATTTGAATTTAGTATTTTCTGCTTTTCTCATTTGCTGTACACCGACAGTACCAAAAAAATACCACCGATAAACCTTTAGTACTTCTACGATATCATACAAGTACCACAGAATTCACGAGAATAGATTCTGAGAAAACAAGCTTGTTTAAAATTCGGAAAATATGAATTTTTGCTTTGTAATGCTATTAGTATAATTTCTATTTTTTTTTTATTTTACTTTAAAAAGAACCGTTCGAAGATTAAAAGAAAAATGGTGCTCATATAAAATATAGATACTACTTACAAATTGCACCTCGATGTCCCTTTTGTAATAGGTACCTACTTATTGTTAGACTAACCTGAAACAAAAGCAGTAATTAATTTATTGTAATCGTTTGTAAATTCCGGTTCCAGAAATTTAAATTGAAATATAAAATTATTTAATTGTACGGCGTGTTAACGGTCTTGTGTTTCCATTTTTAAGGGGTTTAACACCTAAGCGGAAGAAGTGATTAACAACATTTTGTAAACAAGTCTCGCTCAACGTATCCATGAATCGGCATAACTTGCGAGGCTTTGTCGAATTGTCCCCATTAAAAAAAGGTCAACGGTGTTAGGTCGGGCGATAGGACAGATAGAATTTACAATTAGTACAAAATAGATTTTGATATTGTCTTTGCGTTCGATTTTCGTCACAACAAAGAGTGATGAATTTGTTTAAGAACTGAAGTTAACCAAATTTAATTTAACGTAATTTAATCTAAATAAATTAATATCTCCCTTATTATTCAACTTTCGTTGTGTTTTAGCGTTAGCCGTTTTCTTTTTAAGTATTTATCCGCCCCTTAAAAATAAAAACGCAAAACCGTAAACTTCCTGTGCATTAGATATGTACCTATATAAAATTAAAAAATAAGTAGGTATAAATAAATCACGCACAATTAATTCGATTTTACTCTATTAACTACATCAGAAAAAAGTAGGAGCTTACCGACATAATACATAGGTACTTCAACTTAAACAATTATAATTCCTAAGACATTTTTATTGTAAATCTTATTACTTATGCAAATTTAACGCACATACAAAAATTCAAAATAAAATTATTAATCATCTTTGACTGAAAAAAAAGAATATTGTATTGATTATTTAAAGGTGGTAATAAAACTTTAGTCACCGACAAGTTATAGAAAACAATTAAAAAAAACAACTATTTTTATATAGTGCTTAAAAATACTAATGTTACGGCCATTAAAACCCTAAATACTTTTCAAACGACAACGATTTTTACAGCACAGCCACAACTAATGTGTTAAAAGGAAAAGCACTCGTCACACAAGCTATTAGGCGACTTATTTAGTATGCTATAAAAGTGTCTTTGAAAATAACTACGGTAATAAAATAATTATAAAATTAGCGTAGTCCCTCTTTATAGTTAATAAAACCGGAACGTTACAAACTAAAACTTTATATAATATAATATGTGCACCTACATGCGTGTAGTTGTTATAGCGATCCCCGAAAATTATTAAATCCTGTCAAACTGAGATTATAATCGATCAACTCACTCATCCAAATTTGTATAACTTACGGTTCCCCGCATATCAGTATTTGTTTAGTTACATCGTGCCTTTGCATACAAGGAATCTTTAGTCGTTAACAAAATTTTAGGTTTATCTAGGATTATGACCGGGAATATTTAGGATGCAAAAGGATCCCCATGAGGTTACGGACAACTTCCGTACGAGGATATGGGATTTAGCAGATAATTTCCTGCTGAATTTCAGTTAACGTTTCGTGTATTATTTAAGAAAAAAAACCCAGTAGAAACGGAACATGATTCCCCTAAATCGTTCTAAATGAATAAACAACGGCATCTTTATCGCTTTCGGAACTGAACAATCTTTCTTACATAAATAGGACAAGTGGTACCTAAGCGTAATTCGACATTCGTTGGCTATAGTTTGAAAACGTTTTCAACGCGTCTTCTAACACAAGTACGTCGTATTATATAATAATTCAAATGTCCAAATAATTTTAATCCAAACCAATTACGTGCGGAAAATCGCCTTACCAAAACAAAAACAAAATCCGTTATCTATACCGTGACGTTCCAAAACAATATGTGATAGTACGAAACCGTCGCATATCTAGCAGATATTATAAGATTGATTTTCGACGCGCTCACTTCCTGAAGGCTTTCTAGTTAATGAACTGTCTTGCGGCAGCTCAAAATTAATAAGATTTTTCCCGATTTCTGGAAGTTCCTACAATACAAAAGCTCCTATCTAAATTAACAATAGCGCTTTGCAGAAAGCAAGTAAGGAAGGCGTTATTGAACAAAAAAGAATGCTCGAATTAAGTATTAAACAGTAAAGAGTACTCAAAAAGAAGAGCAAATACTCTAAAAGCCCTATACAGCCCCACTTGACCAAAAAAGGATCAAAATCGTCTGTGTGTGTGTGTTCCTTTTGTTTCGGAAACGAGAACAGACAAATTCTCGCTTTAAAGTCTGGATTGACACAATTCACGAGATAACCACTTTCAACCATCGCATCGTCGCTGTATTTCCGGAACGAAACCCCGTCTTACTATACGTATCCCATAAGGGAAATCTTGAGCCATCACATAATAACCCTCGTTATTTTATTGTCCTCGTTGCGCCCTTATTTTCGTCTTTAATTTTAATAAAAGACCATTAAATCCGTTGCCCGTTCATAATTGGTTTGTTGCTAATTTAAATTAGGTTCATTAATAAGAAAGCTAATTTTGCTCTTTATTCAATAACCGGGCATTTTCCTATATGTTCAAAAATAAACGTTTCTAAACTTGGAACTGTAAACATTTTAGACGGCAAGTTTAGAAAAAATATATATATATATATAACCGATATAAGCTTCTCGCCTTCTGGCACGGCTTTAGTAAAGTTAATAAAAATTTGGGGGCGACATTTGTGTGCAGGCAGCCACATCAAATACGTAAATTCTTCTGATATTAATATTTCCCCGCTTCAAGTAAGCATATCAAATTTGAATTGATGTTTCGATATAATTTAGGCCTCGCGAAATTATTACCCAGGTACCGTATACTCATCATTACTTAATCGATATTTCATTAATTAGTAATTTAAAAACTCATTACATGAACTTAAGTATCTTAATATAATTAATTTAACGCAAACAAAATAATTCAATTAGGTATGTGTACATAATTACTTTGTTGACAAGTATTTCAATAAGTATTTATTAATTTAATATTTAATATTATGTTGATATAAAAATGATTAAACAAATTAGAGTCAATATAAAACAAAAATATCGTTCAACCGAGGTATAAAAAGGACCACGTTTTGATTTTGTTTTGTATTTTTTTAACAATATGTATTCAATAGTATTTACCACCATAACACTTACGCTATACGAACGAAAGCTAAACGTGAACAATTTGAAACTTGAATCTTTATAAGAAAACTTGAAATTCAAATAGATAAATTAATTATAGATTTTGAATAAATATAGATATTCTTTGCGTTACCTAGTCGATAATCTCGAGATAAATGTAAAATTATTCACGCCGAATTTATCCGCATTTAATGGAGCTTACGAACGCGGCAATTTGATTTTTAACGTTGATCACGATTCCGAATAAAAATTAATGACGATATTGAAAAATTGTTCTTTATAAAATCTTCGTGTCTTTTTATTCTACGCAATTTAATGGCCGAAACACCGGGCGTGTGGTTAAAATAAACTTGCAGCACAAATTTTATTTGTCGAAAGCACTTCATCGCTAATTTATATTCATTGCGAATTCAACTACAAGCGTGCGAATTAAGGGAAGACACTAAACTCTTCTAAATTCAATGGACCATCACATATACATACAGTTACTATACCGATAACATAGAGGCACGTGCCGTTTAGTTATAGATAAGAATCAATCGGGAAACAGAAGTGCGAATTTCAAACAAACAAAGAAACAAATTTCGTAGGTAAGTAAGTATACGACCGACAGTTTTTCCACAATAAAAATTAAATATCCATTACTTTATAATAACAATGCGTTATTTAAGTCAAAAATCTTTAATGCAAAAAAATTAAGTCTTCGGATGTTTAAAATTCGGTCAAAACTTAAAGATTCGAATGCGAATTTCCAAGTCGTATATCTCAAAATTCATTATTTTTATTTTTCTCAAAAGAAGTGCATCAATTTTTCCAGATTATATCAAAAACGGTGGATTCTATCGAAAATTACGAAGAGACATGATCGATGGAGAATTTTATGGCAATTCCAAAACATATTTCACATTACCGATCGGATAATCAATAACGGAGATAACTTGCAATCAGTTTAAAATCTTTGATCGGCAACTATTTTAAGACGGATCGCTCGATTTCATAAACGTCAATTCGATTTTGTTTTCATAAAGACAATACGCCGTCCAAATTTCAGCCTCCTACAATCAAAATTGCGACCGGAATAGTGTCTAAAATACTTGATTATATAAATTCGTGATCTAGGGGGTCGAGATCGGAGAAAATCCAAAACGGCACCTCTGGGTCTCGTCACCTACAATAGCTTTATTTTCTACGAAAATTCGCTAAAAATGAGAAATAATTCGGTAACAATACGTCACTCTCATTATTAATCATTATCATCAATGATACACGTAGTTTTTGTTTTAGGTCACGGTTATAAAAGCTTAGCGGAGTCGTAGATTATTAAAACGTGAAAATTTAGGACATTCTCCCCGTGAAATAACATTGTTTGTTTTATTCATTTCGGTGGAAGCATCTCCGCGCCTAAACTACCGCCCTTAAACGTGCACGACATTATCGCGATCAGCAAAAACAAGGAACATTAGTTTAATAGCGGATTTGCATTTAATTTCGAAATTACGATCGTTCGTTTTAAAAAGTCTGCGTGGCGTTTCCTTTTCGTTCCGCGGACGTTTTAGTGCGCTTATTTAAAAGTCAAAAACTTTGTGGACGTTAGGTATTCTAGATTTCGGGAAATTGATAATTCGACTGTCCGATAAATACGGTAAACTATTTTAGATAAGACAGCCTATACGACTGGGATTCAAATTAAATGGAGATTTTTCTTAAACAAGATCGACGCGAATGCGTAACTCTACTCGAGAAATTCAGTTTCGTTTGTTTTCACTTGTCAGTTGATTAGAGTTTATAATCCAATTTAATCTACCGCCCCGAGGTAAACTTTGTAAAGTGTAGTATAGTTATGAGTTGTATACGCGATGCTCGATAACATGTTTATCAACAACTGGCTCGAGGCAACTGCATTTGACAGTCGTCAACAAAGTTGACGCAATTATTGATTTATTAAACGGCGGTAAACTTAGAAACGAGAAAATTAATTAATTAATAAATTAGAAATTTCGATTTGCGCGTTATTTTACGTGAAACTTTTTATCGGGCATTAATTTGATTTTTTGCCGGGTAAATGTTTTTTGACGAAAACTTATTTTCCATGAAAATTATTCGAGAATTAAGGACACACAGGCATTCCTTAATTCTCGAATAATTTTCTTATAGGAAATAGTTTTGAAACGCTAAAAAACAATTTATCCGAGTATAAAATTAATCTCGTGCGTATTACAGAAGATTAATATACAGTGTGTTTCACTTTCAATGAAGACACCTAAATAACTTTTTCATTTTTGAAGCAATCGATATAAAATTTTTAATTTTTCAATTTTAATTTCAAAAATGATTTCGGTATTTGGGTATTTTTTGGTGCTTTAAAACAACTTTTTTTAATACTTTTTTTGTTCCATCTTAATCGCTCTTAATGACTTTACTTGAAACACAAGTTTTTATTTTGATCATAGTTGGCTAGGTTTTGATCATTAGAAAATTCCATTGCCACAGAAAGATGCGTCTTAATGAACTAAATAACCAGTAAAAATTTTATATCGATTGCTTCAAAAATAAAAAGAATTATTCCGGTGTCTCCATTGAAAGTGAAACACACTGTATAATTACTACCTATTTAAAGGATTATTATACAACAAAATTATTTATTTAGAATTTCACGCATTTTTGATGGCAATATTTCTAGTTTGATATAAAAGCAAGGTACAGTTTTATCAATTTTTTATCACCTCTCACTAAACAGTTTTCTCACTTCAAAAGATTACTATTGTAGAGATGCTTTTTTATAAATAGGTTAAGGTTAAAGGTTAAGAATTAGTTAAGTAAGAGGAAATATGACGTAAGCGTGAGCGCTGACCTCGGCGGCGGGGTAGTTTTAAGAAGGCGATAAGTGCCGAGCAGGACATGTGCTAAGACGTATTGGCTCGATAGAAAGACGGATCGACCCGATAAACAAAAAACGTGTAACATTGTATTCATAGTTTTGAATTAAGTAATAAAACCCCTAGACAAACGAATAAAAGCCTACATTTTGGGCGCTCCGTCGGGATAAAAACAGAGTTCGCGAAAAACGAAGCAATCCGACAGAATAAAAACAGAGTTCGCATTAAACGAAGCAATCCGCCAGGATAAAAATAGAATTCGCGAAAAACGAAGCAATCAGCCGGGATAGATTAAAAGACGCCGAAGACCAAAACAAGGAGCAGGGATCTGCGATCGAGGACGAAGAAAAGAAACAGAGGCGAAGACGTTAGCCATAAAGAAATTCCCTGAACCTACCACACTTAAACAAGTACAGTGGTTGCTAGGACTCACAGGTTACTTTAGAAAATTTATTTCTTCATACGCGTTAATAGCAAAGTCGATTAGTGATCTTTTGAAGACGAACACACATTTTACTTTTGGATCTGATCAGCGACGAGCATTTTGCAAGTTAAAAGAATTACTTAACAGTGAACCTGTTTTAAGCATTTTTCAACGAGGTTGCGAAACAGAGTTGTACACCGACGCCAGCAAGGATGGGTACGGAGCCTGTTTAATACAAAAGTTTCCAGACGATGGTAAGCTACATCAGGTGTTTTTCATGAGCAAAAAAAACGACACCTGCTGAAGAAAAATATACCAGTTACGAGTTAGAAGTACTTGCCGTAATTCGAGCAGTAGATAAGTTCAGAATATATTTATTCGGAAATAAGTTTAAAATAATAACCGATTGTTCTGCGTTTCAAAAGACCATGGACAAAAAGACCTAACAACCCGAGTCGCAAGATGGGCCTTGTTGCTCGAAGAGTACGAATATGAAATTGTGCATAGGAAAGGAAGTCAGATTCCACATGTCGATGCCTTAACTAGATATCCGATGGTGATGTTTATCAGCGTAGATAAAGATGGAGTCATTGTAAGGATACAAAAAGCACAAGACGACGACGAACACTTGACAAATGTCAAGAAGATTATAGAAAAGGAAGAATATAAAGAATACTTCTTGAAGAATAACATATTATTCAAGTATAAAGACGGAAAAGAGTTAATAGTTATTCCTAAGGGCATGCAGACAGAAATTATACGAAAAGCGCATGAAATAGGACATTTTTCTGCAAAGAAAACAGAAGAAGTAATAGAAAGGGAATTTTTCATACCTAAATTGAAGGAAAGAGTTGTAAAATACATTACTAATTGCATTCAGTGTATATTAGGAACCAAAAAAGAAGGAAAAAAGGAAGGATTTTTACATCCGATTCCCAAGCAGGAAGGACCATTACATACGTTCCACGCCGATCATCTTGGTCCAATACCGTCCACTTGTAAAAACTACCAGTGCATTTTAGTCATAATTGACGAATTTACGAAATTTACATGGCTTTATGCTACCAAGTCCATGACGTCAAGAGAAACGATAAATTGCTTCGAAAAACAAAAACAGATTTTTGGCAATCCAGCTAGAATCATAACAGATAGAGGTACCGCTGTTACCTCACACGAGTTCGAAGTCTACTGCAAAAGCGAAGGAATTTCACACGTATTAATTACGACCGGAGTACCTCGTGCTAATGGACAAGTAGAAAGGACTAACCGAACTATTATACCAGTGTTAACAAAATTAAGTATAGAAGATTCAACGAAGTGGTATAAGTATTTAAATCAAGTACAACTTGAAGCATTGCGACGACGCCGTTTGAAGCATTAGTTGGAGTAAAAATGAGAAATATGGAGGATTTAAAGGTTAGAGAATTATTGGAAAAAGAGTTAATAGAAGACTTTGATGAACATAGAAAAGAGTTAAGAAATCAAAGTAGAGTACAAATATTGAAAATCCAAGAGGAAAACCGAAAAGGATACAATTTAAGGAGAAGAAAACCTAAATTATACAAAGAAGGAGATTTAATAGCGATTAAAAGGACTCAGTTCGGAGGAGGACTGAAACTGCACAAGAAATACTTAGGTCCTTACGAGATAGTGAAGGTGAAACCCAACGAACGATACGATGTCGCAAAAATAGGACTGCACGATGCACCAATGCGAACCTCCACGTGTAACGAACATATGAAGCCGTGGGTTGACAATGCCTCGGAATCCGGGTCGGATTCTTAGTCAGGACGGCCGAGTGTAGGGATGCTTTTTTATAAATACTTTAAGGTTAAAGGTTAAGGATTAGTTAAGTAAGAGGAAATATGACGTAAGCGTGAGCGCTGGCCTCGGCGGCGGGGTAGTTTTAAGAAGGCAGTAAGTGCCGAGCAGGGCATGTGCTAAGACGTATTGGCTCGATAGAAAGACGGATCGACCCGATAAACAAAAAACGTGTAACAAGACGAGGACTGCACTTATTCATTGTATTCATAGTTTTGAATTAAGTAATAAAACCCCTAGACAAACGAATAAAAGCCTACACTATTAATAATTAATTATTTTAATGGAATTTCTCGAGTTAAGAATAGATAAATCATTCCCAATTATTGTAATGTCTCATTTTCGCTTACTTAAGTGGACGTTCTTCGCACGATTTATTAAAATATAAATTCACAAATCAGAAATATGTATCACCTGAAAATGTCGTCGCGTCCTCGTTTTTCCAGATTTATTTCCTCGCAAAGCGCCGTCGTCCGTCGGTATTAAAATGAAAGGGAAACTCCATTTCTTCGTTTCAATTCTCTATAGCGGGAATAATTAAACTTCTGAGAAGTTACTGCTACGCTCGAGACAGCATGACCGGAAATACTGATTCAGTTTTCCACTCTCGAGAGATTTCTGAGATTCCGCCACAGCATTAATTGTTAAATATGATATTAGCGGATACTCGGAAGCTAAACCGACCGATTAATAATTTTCTTTATCTGGCATCTTCATAATTACTGCAGTTAATGTCCAATTTGTTGAGTTACATTTTTTTATAATTCAAATTAAACCCAAAGTATTAACGACTACTACTATCTACTACTAATTCTGCTTGTAAAATACGACATCCCCTATTTTAATGGATTTGAATATTTTTTTATTTACTAACGAATTTTTCTTATTCTAATTTGCATATAAATTGAATTCTTGTATTAATTGGGATTCTGCATTTGGCAAATCGAAAGCAACGCAATTTGAATGTGAGTAAGACTATATAATGTCTCTTTTAATGGAATTTCCTCCACATTCGACTGTTAATAAAACCGTTTATCCAACTGTCATCCGAAACTTTTTCTAATTAGTTGGGTAATTCGATTTCTAGATTCGGAAATAACGCTAGCGCTCGTATTAAATTAGAATATTTAATAAACAAACTTTTCAATAAGTATGGAAAACTCGAAACTTTTGAATTATAGATTGTTTTCCGGCAATGCGCCTTGCTTAGCTTAAAAGTTTAACTAGTGTTGTGGTGGCAAACTTGAACTTTTAAAATATATTACCGCTACAGTGCCTTTAAATTTTGTATTTAAGTAAATAAAGTTTATAATAAAAAACCATGCGTCGACGCGTTATCGCCCAGATTAATTTTATAATGAAATTAAGAAAATCGTCGATTAGTGGGTAAGTTGTTAAGTTCGTAAAGCGAGATTGTCCTAAACTCTGAAATTTTGGGAAACGACGGAAGATAATATGTGGTATTAATACAAAATTATACCTCCAAGTTCCATCCTGCGTGGGATTTCCCCTATCCGAAATGGGTCTTCTAATAATGGTAAGCCTTAATTGCTAGATAATATATTTGTAGAAGTGCCGAGTAACTCATTTTGAGATAAGGATGCCAGATGCCATAACGTTTATCCTAGATATTAATTTACGCGATATAACGTTCGCATGGGAATTAAGATCCGCTAGTTAATGTTCGAGTTATCCTATGGTTAAGCATAGGAAGGAGAGAACCAAGTCGGAAGGCGACACGGCGTCGACCAGCGGACGCCTTAGCTCGTCTGCAGCAAACGATTGCTCTTTTTAATGCGGTAGCTGCCTTTAACGAACTTCCGAAAAGGCGATAGCATAAAAAGCGAGAAAAGTTAGATGTTTAGACGTTAACTCGGTTAGCTTGCAAGATATTTCTCAGTTTTCATGAGCCGACGCTACACCGCTCGACACTTTTACGAGTCCTAGCAGTCATCCGAAATTAGGAAAGAGAATTGCTAAAAGTTACACCAGAAGAGAACGGACGCGAAACCCACACGATCCCGAAATGATTTTCAGTCGTTTCCTTTCAGTCAAGGGGCTTTCCGTTCCTTGTAATAATTGAAAGAGAATTCAAAACAAAGCTCGTTACTAAAAGTCTCTCGAGCGTTTGATTGATTTAAAAGGACGCCTATTTAAAAGAGTATTGTTCATTGTTTAAAATTTGAAATTGGAGCCCGAAACAATGATATCATATTTCAGTTTCCCCATTCAAATTGATAAATTTGCTTTATCAAACGTTAACCGTTAGAAGTCGCACGAACTTAATACATTTTCGAGACTTTCGCGACGTTTCAATTAATGCACCCCTCAAAAATTTATTTACTATTCATTAGTCATTGTATTCAAATAAAAGAAGACGCCGGATCGTTTCTAATAGACGCTACTTCCGGTCCGCAAATTTTAATACGTAATCGGTACGAGTTAACTTCGCTACGAACTTCAGTTAGTCGCTCTAATAGAAATTTAACGTAAATTAATTTTAACCAAATTAAGTTACATTTAATCTAATATATGTACAAATCGATTATTTTGTATTAGTTCAAGCACTAGTTCTGAAATTCGTTTAATAAAAAATAGGTTATTTTATTACTTTTCAAAGCGCTAGATAATCAAATTAATGCATATTTTATTTATTTAATTATTAATTATAATATCGAGAAATAATTAACTAGATACGTATAAATTTACGTAAATTAAATAATGTTTTTAGAAAGTATAATGTAAAATTTCGAAGGATAAGTATATTTTATTTAAAATTAAATTTTATCAGTGTTCGAGAATGACTTACAAGGGGAAAACCAGAAGTGGAAACGCGCTTTCGAAATGCGGTTTGATGCAAAAGGTACGTCCTTGATGCCCCAATAAAATGACAATAAAATTTTTTGTCGTTTTCGAGACACACATGATCAAATATTTTGAAAATAATTGGTTAATGTGTATTAATGCCTACGTGTAGAGGAAGTGTGCCAAAATCGGACCCCCAATTCGTTTTTCTTTATAATTTTCATAATATTGCAGTTAAAAATCGATTGCTTTATGCCGAAACATTCTGTTATTTGTCATATAGTAAGGGCTACTGTTATCGGAATATCCGTAAGTTGTAAATATAAAAGTAAGTGTCAAATTTAATTAACAACTGGCAAAAAAGGCAGATTTCAAAAGTGAACCAAATTCGAGGACATTCAAAGTTGTAAATCTTTACGACAATGATATAAGCAAAATCAAACCTGATGTTTCCAATTAACTCTTCTAAAAACTTCGAACGAAATATTATTACGTAGTTAGGTACATTATTATCCGCGAAGCAAACTTTTAATGGTAGGTACACGACAAATAAAAATCGTGCTATCGTACAATTATATGTACTTTAACATGATCAATATCATAACTTCGACAACTTGACCCATTTTAAATATCCAAAACCTATTTTGTGCGATCGCTCCGCAACAAAAAACTTGCGAATACGTATGAAGTTTCGAACAAGCCAAAGTTAAAAAGTTGACTACACAATAAACAATAAAAGCATCGTTAGAGCTAATCCTTTGCAATTCTCGGTTTTAACCAAATTTTCAATATGTGCCGAAAGTAATTTCTAGGAAAACCGTTAAGAGATATCGAGGCGAAACGAGGCTTTAATAACGCAGATTTTATAGCAGTCGTACATCAGAATATAAAATTCGATGGAAATGATAAAACTACCATAATTAAACGCAATATATGAGCGGAAAATTTATTGAATGGAAAACGAGCTGGAATTTACAGCTGTTTTTATCTAGAATCGTAGAATTAGTAAAGAGCGATTGCGCTTTTATTGTTTGTTTCAATTGTTAATAAATTGGAACAATTGGAAACAGAAAAGATTAATATTGATCTAAATTATTTATTGGCGAAGCTATAAACGCAAACTGGGCATTTCTTTAAATATTTCTAGATATATGTAAGTACATACCTATCTAACGTTGTTCCGGGCACTCTCGTTTATTGTATAAGTCAGTAAGCGATGGTCTAAGCATAATAAAACTATGTTCTATACCTTTTGAACGCATTAGCTGACAATGAACGGAATTAATGTTTTGTGTTATAGGTTTTATTCTTCCTTGTTCGATAGGTTTTGTTGGTTTCTATCTTTTATTCAGCGCGACACTCCTTTCTATAGAGTTGTGATTGTATTTCATTCTTGAAAAGTGAACGCCAGCAAACTTCAGAGTTAAGCTACGACTTAAAAGCAACGTACACTGCACTGATATACAAACCGAGAATTAACGATTATGATTCAACACCATAAAAATATATTATCCACTAATTAAATTACAATGCGTTTATGGTAACCTGTACATTAAAAGATCTGAACAAAACAACAAGGACGACAAGTTTAATGCAAACATTTGTTATAAAACTTGAAAGGTGAAACAAACACAAAAATGTTTAATTAATATTACGCCGACAGGAAGCTTTATGTTTACTTAATATTCCATTCGTTTTCTGAACCGATTAATTATTATATTTCTTCTTTCGTTCGCTTAGAATTTAGTTACTTTGGGACTTATTTCAAGAATAATCAAGAGATAAACCTGCAGCGCCGCAAGTAATAAATACTTTTTCTTAATGTTGAAATATTTTCATTTAAAATTCTGGAAGCAATTAATTTACTTAACTCAAATGGTACTTTAACTTATGAAATTATAATTAATTTATTAATTTGAACTGTAAATTAGGTCATCTTTAGTTAAAAAAAATAATAATTGTGCAGATTCACTTATAATACATCACTTTTATTTGCGAAACACGCCAATTATTATAAATGATAGAGAGTTTTGAATTTTATACTCCCATACCTACTACTTTTTTGTGGTGATATAGATGGTGTTTTAGCAAAACATCTTAAATGCCGCTTTCTGACCATCTTATTCATCTAAAGTAAAGACATAAAAATCTGTTAAAATTTGGTAACAACATTTTGATTTTTGCCACCAGAAAATTGATTTGTATAAGATTTCCGCTTGTAGTTACGCTACAACACAAAATGTGCGCTGCTGTAAAATTAAATTCTTAGCGTTTGAGACGTTTTGCCAAAACGTCGTTGATATAATTTCCCTAGATTGACTTAAATGTAAGAATAGTAAAATCCTGAAGGAAGTATCCTATCGATACTCTATGGATATAAAGGTGATTTTAAATAGAAAAAATATGTAGGCGGGTATCTATATCGACACCGAAGTCAAACTGTGAAATTTTTACTATACGCCTCGAAATTGATGTAAGTCCCAAGTAACAATTATACTTGAGATAAGTTGTTAAGTTGAAATAACCCTGTTAAAGACTTGACTAATATAATTATTCAAACTCAACTTAAAAGAACCTTGTAAAACACTTGGATATGTTTGAAAAACTCTTGTAGATAAAATACTTACGTATAAATTTGTATACAAGGAAGAAAAATTAAGAACTATTCAAGAAATTCATTATTCAAGTACAAATACCTAATTAAACCTCTATTCAAGGAAAACACTTAAGTCTTATTCAAACGTTCTTTTTATAAACTAAAACTTAAATAATTTCTTGCTTAAAGATTTTTCGAGATCATATTTGGAAGAGTTATACAAATTTTATTAATTTTGCGTTGCTGAATCTCGTATAAAGAAAAATTGTAAGTGTTATACAAAATTTTCAGAATAAATAACTTAAATAATATTTTATGCAAGTTGCACTTACACACTATATACACGTGCGCGAATTATAGTTATCAAATATAGGTATGTATGTATAGCGCTTTTTCTTGTCTCCGAATTTACATTGTATAAAAAATATTTACAGATAAAAATGAACGCAAATAAATTATGGAAAACAATTAAAAGTTCAGGCCACTATTACCGAAAGGTAAATAAACAGTTTTCAAGTTTGGTTATAGAATCATCGTCTTTTGCTACTTCAAATTTGTCATCTAAGAGGTTATTGCCAGCAATACCTCAATCGTCCAATAATAAATGCCCAACTAATAATGAAACTTCAGTATCCAATGATAAAACTAGTAATTTAGGTTCTATACCGACTGCTAAGTAGATATATTCGATATATATATACTTTAATTCGCACCTATGATTTATTGACGTATTATAGGGGTTGTCAGCGATGAGTCACCTGAAGATTACAGACAAAGTGCCTATGAATTTTACGCAGATGATGAGAGTAGTGATAATAGTATTAATCGCATCATATATGATGATGATAGCAGTTCAGCGGCTAAAGATGAAAGGAGCCAAAATCTTCACATGAATATAAGACATTGGGCGCTAACATTCAACATTAACCACTCAGCAGTAAAAGAGTTGCTCAAAATTATTAATAATTGTTTTGAAAAAGACGCGTTGCCACAAGATCCACGCACGTTAATGGAAACTCCCCAAACGGTCGAAATTATACCATTGGATGATGGCGAATATTGGCAAAATGCTTTACGGTTTTGTTTGGAAAACTTATTGTCAAAAATATCTAAGCCTATAAATAAATCCTATAATATAAGCCTATAATATAATAGCCTATTATTAAATATAAACATAGATGGACCGCCAATATTTAAAAGTGTCAAAAACGAGTTTTAGCCCATCCTGGCCAATATTGCCGAATTACCGAAACAAAAACCATTAGTGATCGAAATATATTATGGAAAATCTAAACCATCGGATCTGCACTTGTATTTGATTCCATTTGTCGAAGAATTAAAGACAATTTTGGCTGACGGAATATATGTAAATAATCAAAAAAAAATAAAAATTATAATATGGTAAGTAAGGGACATGTTGTGAATTCAAACAAAAAACCTGGACAAATTGATTTGTAAAAATTATTTTTTTCTGTTTGTAATATGTCTTCTTGTATAAAGCTTGAACTAATGAACTTGATTACAATGTTAATCATATAAAACATTTTAGGATTACGCAAACTTCTGAAATAAGTCTTAAGTGTTACTCAAATTCATTACCTAAGAACTTTGTACTTGAATAAGCCTTGTATACCATCCTCATGTAAAACTTTATTCATATATTCTTGTATAAATCTTTATAACATATTCTTCAATAAAGACCAGTTCAAGTCGCATTCCAATCGCCCTTTTTACTGGCATTAGCCCTAAATAATACTTTATACTAAGAAAATTCAAGTCGCATTTCTTAAATAATTTCTTATAAATAGCTTTAGACAACATTTATTTAAGGAAAATTGTTACTTGGGGTACCTACCTAATTTTATTTAAAAGACATCTTATTAATCATTTAAATGTTTCATATTAAGTAACGCAAATTAGTGAAACACAAAATCAAAATTTAAAACATACCTACATAATATATGTATCAATATTAGTGCGTTTTCAACTATAAGGACGCTTAAGAAACGAATATCCACTCGGAAAAAAGCGAAATAAAACACGAGTTTTGAATGACTCATTGTATTACTATGACTCAACTATCTATTACTATAGCACTGCATGATTGTAATAATTATTTAAAATTTCTATTAATTTAAAGTATCTTTAATATTAATTATGAAACCGGCGCGGCGTCGCGCAAACGAAAAATCACAAACTATCTACTATTTGAAATAATACAGGTATTCTATAAAAAATATTAAATAAGCAAATTATCTATAAACTTCCTGTAATAAAACGATTCATGGTTCAAAATTAGTCATGCAGAACAAATTGATAAAACGAAGGTAAAAATAGAGTTATATGACAACAATCCGTCTGCAAGTGTAGATAATTCTTATCTCGTTCAATGCTAAACAATAAAAATAGGTAATATTTATTTCAAGAGAATGATTGGAACTCCTAACTTAATTTTAATGCACTATATAAGTAGCTTAAAATATTACTTAAAATAATTTCTTACTTGCTATAAGCCGTTATTAACTGGAAATTAAATACATATATGAAATTATGCGAATACCACGCTAGCTATAGATTAAAATATTAAGTACCTTTTCCAAATGTTTGTTGAATAAGAATATCCCTTGCAAGTAACACGAAAGTTCACATTTTAAACGTCTATTCGCAACAAAAAATTATTACACGCGAATCAAAACACACAGGCACCCACATAATACGCGATAAACACGAAAAATTAATTTATAATGCACGAACTAATAAGAATTCGAAAATCAACCGTACACCTTAAAACTAGAAATTATAATGCAAGATTTCTTGTGTCTTCGCAATTCCGCTCGTTATCTACTACCCACGTATTATTGTTAGGTAAAAGTGAACGTGTGCTTTGAAGACGTTATCTACCTATTGTGTATAAACACATGTTTAACAATAACGAAATTAATTTTCAGTTATCCATTCAAAGCAATACTTTTAAATAATTTATTTAAATCGTTCAGTTTTTATTAATACTTTAGTAGGTAAATAAAATTATTTGTTTTACTAATGATAAACTAAAATTTTTGTAATAAAATATTTTGGAAAATAAAATTCTTTCACGAGAAGTTTAAATAAAAACATATCTAGGTGAACTGTTAAAGTTAAATGAAAAATTTAATTGCAATTAAATAAGTAATTAGTTAAAACACCGCCAAACTGTTGATCGTCCGAGTCCCGAACGTGCCGGACTATCGAAGTCTTACTGAATATTTAATTTCTGTCGATTTTTTAACGGTTATATTTACCAAATTGAAAGATAACGCAATTAAAAATATGTAGATACTCCAGATATAAGTCGCACATAAATTTGTATTTGCACAAAAAAAAGCTAGTAACGCCCTATAAAAAAGTAGCAAAATATTTAATAACAGAAAACTTTTTGAATAAATAATCGAGAAATTGTTTTCAAAAAAATCAAACTTGAAGTTGTAATTTCTTGTGAAAAATGTAGCTTTCAATCTTAAGAGGCCGTAGTAATTTCTAATTGTTACCGGGCTCGTTGCTAATTATTTACCAAATAATTGGTAACATACTAACAATAAGTAAATGATACGGCCACTGTGATAACTAATAAGAAAAAATCGATTAAGGATCGTTCTGTCATTAATGTTCGAAATTTCGACGTTTATAAATGGAATTCCTCCATAATCCTTCTCTAGTTAATTACTAGGATATTTAGTAGCATATTACATAACTATAGAAGTACTTATCGTTAGTTAGAATTATAATTTTGCTATCGTAAAATTTAGAATAGTAATAGGTACTCACTTTATAATTCAAATTAACGGTGAAACTAGGTATGTAGATACGCCTACGAATTTTACGAATAATAAATGTAAGATTAATCTAATCTAAAAGGAGTTGAAGATGAGTTTGAGATTAGTTTTAGAGTCGTTCGTGCCTATGAATTCCGGACTTATTAACATCAGTAATTCACAATCAAAATAACTGCACTTACATACGGTAAGTTAGCGTTCTATAGCATAAAATTTAGACGCTTCAATTTAATACAACAAACGAAGTACGAGATCGTCGTATTGATGGTCAACTAATAATAGGAAATTAAATTTCCTTTCTAACTGAAAGGTAACTGACGGAAAACCAATACGAACGGCACGGCACATTCGCCCCACACAACACTTGTGGAATGTAGAAACGACTATTAAAAAAAGCTATGTTTAAAAAAAAAGAAGCTTCCAGTGTATTACGTACGCGCCTGCGGCATTAAAAATCTCATTAGCGATTTTAAACTAAATTTTTTTGACAGTATTAATTTCCATCCGGTAAGTTTATTATTGTCGAATTTTTCCCGACCAACCGTGCAACCGATTAGAAAAATTAGAAAAAAATATATATATATACGTTACATCAATAATACACATTCGCTTTTTTTCATACCGCTTATCGATTTTCGCTAGGCTCTACGAGAAGTCATATTGACCACATTGTTGGGCCTGGAAAAAGCAATTTTCCTTTGAAGAGTTGTTTAAATGTAAATTAGAATGCCGACGGTTTGCGGGAGGAGGGATGCATACACGCATATTGGTTTATGTTTCCCCGAATACATCTACTTTTTAACTTCGCTTAAACTAGGGCGTGTATTTGTACTTGTCATATCAGGTGTGTACCTGGAATAAATACATAATGGGTGGCGGTTTGCTATTATAAATGATCGAGCTGTTAACGTGTCCATAAAATATTCAAATAAAAAATGACATCGAGGGTGAATAGGCAAGTTTCGGGTTACAGGTCACATATCTGTGTGACTCGTTTTCTTCGCGGGCTCGTTTTCTAAATATGAGGGTCCCTAAACGTGTTATATGCGGGGAATGTCTAAATATAAGAAGTGAATGCATGTTCTAATTCGGTGACGCGTTACTTTAAATACTTTAAATTCGGGAAGCTCGATTTATAAATTAAAGTCCTAAATTTCGTGCATTTTATTAAATCTTAAAAACATCTAACACGAATTTAGAGATTATTTTGTATTACAATCGAGTTAAGTGCATCTTCTTGTAGTTTTAATATAAGTAAGTATATAAGTGAAATTTCGCGATGACCGGATAAACTTTTAAAGCTATATTAGATTTGTCATCTATTCTTTTATTTTGTAAACCTAAGGATAAGTTTTAATTTAAACATTTTAAATCCGAACGAACGCAACGGACCAAATGCACAAAGCTTGTTTGGCTCTTTCATAGCCATTTCTGCTTGACGTACCACTTCGTTCGGTAAAACTTTTCGAAGACTTGGGTGCTTTATAAGGATGAGCAAAGGAAGACTTGATGAGGGATGTTGCGGTCTTGAATGGCTTGTTACGCTTCACGTTAGAAATATATCGGCGCAATATCGGGGGTAGGTGACCAAGTTAAACCAAATTTAAGCTTAATTTTTTCAACCGTTTGGCTACGATCAGTTAATCCTTATAGTGGAGCATCGACTCGAACCTCGACTGTGACTTCCAAACACATCGTTTCAAATACATTACTTCATAGCGAAGCCTCGACTCACGGACTCGAGCTTCGACTCTAGCAAGGAATCAAACGTGTTTGTTTTTCGAGACGATTCTCGAGTCCTGCACGAGTCGATACTCCACTATGTTTTTACCCCTAACTTTAAATAACTGCCCCTAACCGATACGTTATTTCGAAAAACGTATTAATATTAAATTGATTGATCAATTATCGTTAACAGATTGAAATCAAATTAAGTAGATATAGTCATTATATACACGACTAACTAAAGACTTGCAGAATAATTAATGTTCTCGGGATCACCTGAGAGATTCTTCCGTACAGTTTAGATTAAAACGGATTTAACGATGGAAAATTCGTTCGCCCTCACGCCATCAATTATAAAGTTGCGTTAAATTGGGGTTTAGTATTTTCGATGCAAGTTTTAATTTGCACGTGGTACTTCATCTCCCTAATTTCGGTTAATACACTCTTACATTATAGATTTGAAACACCTGTTGCACAAAATATTTAAATAAGGATCATGTAGGTACTTAAAACGTTTCAACAAAGAATAACAAAAATGATGGACAAATCGATGATAAAAATAAATTAATACGTCATTAATTATGAGCAACTTGTCGTCTTTAATTCGAATGACCTTAGGGCTCCGACAAACAATTAACAAACACGAGAAAGATGAATGAACTTCTAGAAGATTTAAATTTAGGTAGTAGAGAATTGATTTGTTAAAACGTGAAGTAACCGTTATAACTAACAAAACAAAAGATATTAATTATAATGCAAAATCTCACGCCCTAATAGGACCTAAATCTCACTGGAGGAACAATTATTTGAAAACGACAATTTTAGAATAGCATTCATACTAAGATAATGAGCCATGCTCGAGTTGTATCACGAAATTCTTTAATTAGCAGTGCTGTTTCAGTTTCCAAGGCTCACTTTTAGGATTGCCCGCGTTTATTACACCAGAGAAATTAGTTCGTCGATGAATTATTTATCAAGTTTAAAATTATTTTTTAATATGTTCGCTATTTTAAAAACGACTGGCCGTCTCTTTGTAAAGAAACGACCTTTTACTTTTTATTTTGTACTTGGTTTAATTTGTATATTTTCTATTCTACCTCGATACAGGCTAACGTGCATTGTGTTTCAAGAAAAAATGGTGGTCGTTCTTTATATTTTTTCAAGCAACGTCTGTTTAAAAACAAAGATAAACAGGAAAATCCCGAGGATATGAAACAGATGTTAATTCTCATCATAAATTAATGGGAACAGACTTAATAAACTATACGATAATTAATTTGACGCGCCCTCAAGAAGTGTAAAAAGACGGGAGTGACGATGCACATTCAAAATTAAAAAAAACTCCAACTTATTGACGTGTATATAGGAGCTTAAATATACAGGGTATGTCACGACGAGTTTTGGTTAGAAGAATATAGAAAAGTAATGATAATTGCGATTCGAAATTTTAGAGGTGGTGGTTATACCGGAAATTGATACCAACTTCCTTATTTTATAACTGATTCTGCAGACATAATCGTTTAAATATAATTTAATTTTACATTCTATTTCGATTATTTTAATGTATCTATAAAATGGCGACTCAAATTATCATTAGAATGAGTGACGTCCTTTAACCGGATAAGAAAATTCCTTTAGATTAATTGATTAACGCAAAAAACTGTCGTTTCTCACTTTTAATCTATTTCACAGTTAAACATTATGGTTTTAGAAAAGGAAACCCTTAGGTAACGTCGGCATCGCGTCGGTATTATAACAAGCATTAATAAAATCTAAAACACGTCCTTTATAACATTAAGTTAAAATGATTGTAACAAATACTTGTTATTATTTAGATACAAGAAACAAAAACTTTATGAACTTTATTTAATGCGAGGTTTAATTTCGGCTCGTTATTATCATTACGCCACCTTTAAAGAACGTCGTTAATGAAGTTTTTTTTTCCGAGCTTGTAAGCTATCTGGTTTTTGCCATCGTTAGCATGAGTTTTTCCTAAAATTGCCAAAAACAGGTTAAGTAAAAACAAATTAGAGACATTAAAGGGATGCTTCTAACTATGATAAATATGAAGTTTTGTCAGAAGTCACGTTTATTTCTGTCAAAGTCACGTTAAGAATTGTTTTTGATTAAAGAAAGTTAGATAAATATCGTTGAATAAGCACAACATCCTCTTCGAAGATAGTTTTATAAATGGAACACTTTGGGATAACTTAAAATTAATATACTTCTTGATCATCCACGTCTTGTTTTCCAGCTTTTTCAAAAGCGATACAGTTTATCAATGTCAGAACTTGGTTGCTGTTATGTATGTTTACAAGCTAAAAACTGGAATATCAAAACTTCTCGTGCTGTTGTTACATCTCTTACCGACAAAGATGTCATCTACATAATAAAACTAGCAATCAGCATAATATATATGTACCGTATCCTCTCGAGAGTTACTTGAGTAAAGGGTATAAAATGCAATGATCTATCTATAAATAGCAATGTCGTCGTAAAATATGCGAAAGCTAAAGTATATACTAAAATATCGTGCAGTAAAAACGGAAAACTTTAAAAACTTTATAGACTATATTATACAATCAATATAACTTACCCCTTTTTATAATATTGTGGCCTACATTTTATAAAAATTGTTTACGCAAAATAAAAACAAAATGAGGTCAAATAAATATTTTGACAATAGATAAGTGATTTTTACGAAAACGTAAAAGGGTCACATATTTTATTTTAATTTATCTTACATTCCGAGTTTGAACTCGGAATTTCAAAAATAACTAAAACGTTTGGTTATTATATACGGAATAAAACTAAAAATATTATTTTTGTTCGATAAATAACTTTTCCACATTAACTGTACCCAAAAATTGACCACGACACCTGCCACGCCCCTTCAGGGATCATGTTTACTTCGGTGAGCTGTACTAGTCGTACTTGCTGATAATGTACAAGCACTTACAAGTGTTTAATATCTTTAATATTAATTCAGGCACATAGAATAAAGATGGAATAACAATAAATTTATGTCAGAAACAGTTTTTGTATACGATTACCAAAACAAACGGAACTTAGGTAGGTACCTGCTTATTCAAAAAAAAAATGCGAATTTCTTTCGGACCCCTAAGGTGATTGATTGCCTTCATGTGCGTATATCATAACTCACAAAATAATAAGAACGGCTACATCAATCGAAAATCCTTTCTCAACGTTAATAAAAAAGAAATTCTCAATCGTCTATTTACTAGGTACATATTTTGTATTAATAGGTACCTATATTACAGAAAAAAAATACTTTGGGCATGTTAACGCTACTAAATCTTTCACTCATTTAAAATCAAAGACGAAATATTCTAGACATAAGTACGTACGTGTACGTACTTCATTATTCTCACCGCGCTAAGAAGCAATAAAAGAATAATTTATAGAACCATAACTGGCAATAAATTAGGTAAGTACATACCGTAGAATGGGGCTATATGGAACGATCAAATTCGAATCGGATTGGCAGTGTCTTCAATGAAAAGGAAAACAAAAATATATCCCGTTTTTCTTTGTAATGTCTTAAACGGAAAATTCGGTAGGTCTTTTTTTTTAATTTGGATTAAGTGGGCAACAAATTGTTTGACAATTTCTTTTCTGGTGCTAGGAATTCAACAACGATGAACGATTTTTCCTTTAAATTATCTTTGAAATGAATAGCTTTCATCTTCAACCGCTTCCAATGCCCGTTCCATATTTTCAGGATCGTAATTTAGCCTTAAGGCAGCACCAAATTACCATTTATACTTACGCGCCATCGTTTTTGTTTATTTTTACAGTTTTTTCCACTATATTGAAACGATAACGTAAATTATTTACGTTAATTTACGAGAAATATGAAATCTAAATATTCTCAATTAGTTCCAATGTAAAGGAGACAAGTTGACTAATCCAAACAACTCCACAAACATAAGATTTAAGAAATATAAATTCCAACCTCTAAAATTTAAAATCTTTGTATAAAAACAACTGATTCCATTCGATCAACATCCTATCGACAGAAATTTTCAAGTTTATCCAATTTATTATGTCTCCTGATACCGATTTGGCGCTACATTAAAAAAAAAATACTGATTTGTTCCAAATAAGCGCACGCGTTCCAAATAGCCCCATTCTACGGTACCTACCCCTACTTTATATAACAAACGATAAAACATTTTTGAACCAACCAACATCTTTTTTATATTACATCGAGTAATTTAATTTCCTACCGCAAGTAAAAGTGTAAATAAACCTCGCCCTAATATATGTGCATGAAAATTGTTTCTGCTATATATTATAACTTTTATTTCCAGAATGTGTATGACATTTATGCGAACAAAGTTACTAGTAAAACGAAATATTCGTAATTTAGATTAATAGCTAGCCGTAGAAACGCGATGCTTGTAAATGGAACCGTTACATTTTTCATATAATCCATTCACTCGTCCGTCCGAACAGTTATTGTATATCGGCATTTCGGTCATCAAATATTATTAATCCCATCCGCATCCTAGTTAAACTTCATTTTCGAAGTATACGGAGTAAGAAGATAACAAACGTTAAGTAATTATTTACTTTTAATTAATAATAAATGGATTCAAGATGATTTTCCATTAGAGTTCAATAATATTATCATCCAAATGATTTGTAGCACAAACTTCACTAAACCAAATTATCGCTATCGCGCGAAATTATAAAACAATACACGCGCTTTTGTTTTAACTAACTGAAAATTGGAATTTTCCGAATTATTCTAAATCCTCCTATTAGAAAAGCGTCATTCAAATCACTTGCTTTAGTCAAACAACCTTTCGGTGTTAATTACTTAATCTATATTCTGACAAAGAATTATAAAATCAAACCAAACTAAAAGAAAATTTCAAAATTTTTATATTACATATATGTAATGCGTAACTATACTTATAATAGATATAAAATTGAAGTCACAAAAATTATTAAAGCCAATCGATAAAAGTTAAATTCGTTACAATGCAAGGGGGACAAATTTAAATAAAGAGCCTTTAAGTTAATAAAGGGTTTAAAAGATCTATTGTAGAAATTATTTCTCCCCTAGACGTTCGTGGTAGGGCGGGAATCGTAAACGGAGGAAGACAAGAAACGATTATAATATGATTAATAATGGGTTGTTGTGCTTAACCGTAACTTCTTGAATATTAACTGAAACGCGTATCTACTTATATAATTAATTTTAGTCTTTTAATTAATAGATTTTATATAACCAATATATGCAAGGAACTTTTAGTAGGTTAGGGATTCTGTTATCTTCGATAGCATCGATTAAAAATGTACGAGCTAATATTTAAGATCCGTGGCCAATAAATTATTATTTGAAAGTATTCTCTGTTAAATACCTTGAATCTTAAATTTTAAGATTTTCGTAATAAATTTGACACTGTTCCAAAAAATGTTAAAACAATAAATATCACGTATAAAACATATCTCCGTTAGATTTCATTTGCGTATTACCTAAAAAATATTTCCAAAAAGAATGGCCTCCCTCTAAATAGTCACACGTAGAAAATGTGGAGAGAGACACAATTCGCTTAAGGTATTTAAATTGAAACGTAGGTAGGTACCTACTTATTTTAATTGCGAGATAAAAAATTTATTTTGACACAGAAAATTAGAAAAATGTAAATTGTTATCGCCCAAAAAACAAACATGTAAACATCACAATTTGCCGAAAACGTGCATTTGCCGTACGTTTTATTTCAAGTTTTTTTATTTTTATTTAAAAGAATTAAAAAAAATATATAAATTAAATCAATTTCTTTTTATTTTTTAATCGAGCAGGATTCTAATTCAATCACTGTCATCGCCGTTACAATAATTTGCATTCCGTTAGTATACTTACAAAATTTGAGATAAAAATTATTAGTTATATTAAACATTTTAATTTAAAAGTCTAATTATGTTAAAAAAAAAGGCTTATAAAGGATTTTAAACGTCAAGGTGCGTTTTACAACCAAAATCAAGAAAAAAGTCATATAAATATATCTGCCTACCTATATGTCCCCTAATTTGTTTCATTTTTAAAATACAGAGTGTTGAAATGCATTAATTTTTTTTTAAATCTTCTGATTGTAAACTGATTAGAACAAATCGACATTTTGGATTAATATTTGATAGGTTCTTTTGCAATATTTGAACGGTGATGTAGATTAACGAACAAAGTTAATAATTCAAATTCTACTGGATTATTATTTCTTTTTGTTAACTGTCAAAAATTCAACAAAATTTCTATTGTCGCAAAAATTACATTAAAAATAACTTTTTATGCATAACGTAGATTTGAACCTATCGTGAATAACGTATAGGTATCTACATACATTTTTTTGAAGTAATTTTTTAAATAGGTCACTTAAATTCGAACACGATAATCGGTACCTATCTATAATTTTAATACTTCCAATTCCACGCACAATCGTTTACTTACTATAATAAATTAAAATTTATGGGTTTACTATTTGTCACCCTAATATCAAAAATTAAGTTAGCATTTACGAACTATGATTCTTCATTAGCGATGATTCTGTTGTTTTCCAGAATTCTAAAAATAAAACATGTTCGTTTTCACATAATCGAGATCTTAACGATAAGGGTAGTTGGGTAGGGCAACCTGCATGCAAATCGCTTACTCGTCATTTAATAATCAGCAACGCACTAAATAAAGCCGTTAGCAAATTTTTATTAGAACAAAAATTGATGAATCAAAGACAAGTTCACAATTTTCTATATACATATTTACTTAACCTGGCACTGTTTTAAATGGTACGACAGTGTTAACGGTTAACGGGCAACAGTTAACGGGTACGGCTTTAAATTTTAATGAAATTACTGCTCGGCAATAAAAATTTAATCAACGTTATATTTTTTGCTTACATCGAAGCAATATGTTACGTATGTAATTCTACCGACCGTAATTTGAAACGAATATTTAAGGAATTCGGACTTTCTAACGTAACAAAAACTGCCATAAGGAACATATTAGGCATTTCCAATTTTATCCATTAGCAATAATTGAATTAATAAATAAAAAAACCGGGCACTTCGAAATTCTATATTCTAGGTATTTTGAAGAATATTTTATTCGTTTATCATGCTATAACTTAAAATCGATAGAGTCTTTATAGTTAGTTTACCAAAGTAAAAAATTTAAAACATTCGATCGCTTCCCTTTTATTTCCAGTTCAGGGGCAATAACGTATTCGCACTCCAATAATTTGTTATTTACAGGCGCATCATAAATTTAAAAGATTAGTACTACTTAATATCAACTAACACGTAAAATAAAGCGTAATTAATTCATAAAACGCTTTAAATGTCACATACACTCGCCGACATAAACGCCATCATAATATCGTCTCCTATGTGAAGCATTTTACTTTTATATATATGCATAACTATACGTACACTTCGTCCAAACCTATATGCAATCCACGTCATCAATAAAAGGTTACTAGATGATGACGTATCACTCAGTACTGTCACCTCGTACTTTGTATTTTTACAGTTCTAATAAATTGTAATCTTTCTTTATACCATCTAATATGTGCGCAAGTAAATCAACTATAGAATATGTCATTTGCAAAACTTTAAACCGAATTATAAATAAACAATCTAGAAACTTTTTATTGATGACGTGAATTGCATATAGATTTGGATAGGCCATAGATATGTATATGGGCGCCGCCGTTTAACAATAGGATCCGTTTGAAACACCTTTCAGCGAAAACGACCTCACTGTGTAGGTACGCCTAATGGGTACGTTATCTAACAGGATCGAATTTGTATAATTATTAAAGTTGGCTTAAACTTCTATTTGCTATATCATTTATAATTAATTAACAAGCTCGGTCAAACTCGACTATATAAAGTTCTGTTAAATCCTACAAAGGCTCGGTGGTCCAAATTCACACTGCCCTTGTTATGAAATTTAACGATGTAATTCGCGATCTAAAAATAAACCAAGTTATTTGCACTGAAATTACCTACATAAGTTATTATCTACGAAGCAAGTAGTAAATCGCCGATGTTTTTTTAAAATAAATTGTTTGTTTTATACTTTAACAGTAACCCCTTTAATTACATAAATAAGTCGGTTGACCTTTTTTAATTTAATTGGACGTGCCCCGAAATATTACTTTTTGCCCACTATTTTCACGACTCTCCCTGTTTTATTTAGTAAACCGACACGAGTTGATATAAGTACCTAAACACAATTTCATTTTTGGCAAATCCATCAAGAAACAGTGTAGTCAGTCAGCAGTTTAGGAACCAGCTGCGGCATCGACAGCATCAATCAACGTTATGAAGATTAGGCACAATAAAAAAATTTGGTAATATATTAAAGTTAACAAGCCCCGTCGGCAACTTTAATTTAAAATTGTAAAAGAAAACGTCGTGTATCTAGTTTAAATTCCATTTAAGTACTTATTAACTAAGTACATAAATAGATAAGGAAAAAATTAAACATTTTTCACTTTTTCCATATAGGTAATCGTCAACATCATAAAACAAGATGGCGTTCTCAACAATTAAAAATTTTAAATAATAAATAATCTTATTATAATTATTTAATTCAAACGCGAATAATTACCCTTTTAAAATAAACTAATCTGGAAATAGGTGCTACAGCTTTATTAAAATTTGAATAATATTTTAAAACTAAAAGTGTTCTCGAAATACGCGTATAAATTACCGGGTACGTACACTCGGCAAGTTACTTTTATACCTCCGAAAATCGGCCGAGTCGGCAAAACTGTGTACACCTAACAAAGAGATGAAATTAAAATGAGAAAATTAATTGAGTAAGCTAAAACCGGGAATAATTTTTTAGGTGGCGAGCTTTTACGTAATTGGAAATATTGCACCGCTTTTAATCGATTAGGTATTACGAATAAAACCTTTCAACAAGGTAGTTTGTTTATTACGTTACAACAAGTTGAAAATGTTCATTCAAATAAATTGTTTAAACGCACAGTTTCATTAATTGTAATCGACCAAAATCGCATAAACAAATTTCCAATTGAATTTTCAATAAATGTGAATTATTACAATTAAATGTTAATAAAGTGATTGAATATAAATGAGGTCGCGTGCTTTCTTAAATGGTATTATGTACTTAGCAAATCGTAATCTTTATCAGATTCATTTTTATAACTTCAGCCTTATTATTCAAGGTAATTTTGTGTAGGTATAAATCAAGTTTCGTATACTACCTATACTTCGTCCAAACTTATATGCAATCCACGTCATCAATAAAAGGGTTACTAGATGATGACGTTTCACACAGTGCTGTCACTTTGTACCTCGTATTTTGACAGTTCTAATAAGTTGTAGTCTTTCTTTATACCATCTAATACGTGCGCAGGTAAATCATCTATAGAAAATGTCACTTTCCAAACGTTAAACCGAATTACAAATAAACAATCTAGTAACTTTTTGTTGATGACGTGAATTGCATATAGGTTTGGATAGGCCATACTAACCTATAGAACATACCGGGAATGATTTAATTTTGGTGTGAATGAAAAAAAGGTTACTTTACCATTTACGGATATTTTCCAACATAAAATGTACGACAAAAAAACACGTGCTTTGTGTTGCATACTACGAAACCATGATCTTTGACTAGAAAATGTATGCAATGTATCTACTTTTATCTCGAATTTAACGAGAAGCTATTGCGCCAAAAACAATTACGCGTGCTTAAAATTACCAGGTCGTCAGTAGTTGCTTGTAAACGCCTTAAAAGACGCGATAAAATACAAAATATGACATACTAACGAGGTGCCTAGAAGAAAAAATTAACCCCACCACCTCTCTCTCTCTCTCTAGAATTTAATAAACCGGGAATATTTCCCTCCAGCATCCTCTTTACTACGTTCCATTAAAATGTAACCTTTTATGAAAAGCAAAAAGAGGTTAAGCAAGATCAAAGGGAGCTTTCATAAAAATTTATATATATTACGTCTGCTTAACCTAAACCTAAATAACGAAAATTTCGACGATTATATTATTAATTAGTACCGCACAAAATAGGCAATTTAAATCTGTAATTATTGTAATAACAATGAATTATAAATTATGCGATAATAAATAAATTTAACGATTTTTCTAAAATTAACGTCGCGACAAAATCTATTCGGGAACGTCTAGTTTTGTGTGCCGTTGGAATAGTTGGAGATTTCATGCATATATAATAACCAACATCTACATCTTGGTAGCATTCAAATGTAAAGTGCATAATATACCTACCATAGATAGCTTATTACAATAGAATTCGTCTTCTATGGAGAATGTGCCGATAAACATATTTTGTGGGGGAGATTATTGAGGTGTAAATTATATTTTTATAGCGCCATTGCTACATAATATAATCGATTAATAATAAGCAGGTACATGTAAGTATGTATTTACCCAAATATGTGTCTCACAAACAGACTTAAAAATTGTACGGTTTTTTAACCAGGTTATATGAATAGCCTTTCAGTAGTTGCAGATTCGTTCAAAAATGAACGGAACTCAGTCTAAAAGGAAAAAGGGACAAAAGTGACAAAATAATAATTAATCGGTGCGCCATATTTATAAAACTGTATTACATTACACTGAAACCGTTCCAGAACCGTCTGGAAAAAGCTACTGTCACAACTTAAAGAATCACCGACAAGTGCTATCGACAAATATTTATATAAAAAATGTCTATAAGTACCTAACATAACAAATTTAAGATTATACTTTATGTAACAGCAAACTACGTCCACTAATATTGTACAATAATATCTAATTTAACCGCGACGTAAACCCCTGTACAGCTAGGTGCTTATGTATAAAATTGATAATGCACGAAATGATTAGACAATTCATAATTAAAATATTAATTTCGTATATTAATTAATAATGCAGTATTACTTAACCCGAAAACGATTAATTCCGGTTTAACGTTAAAATTAATCAAATACAGGTCATCCTATAAGTACCTATAAGTAAGTACGCCCGAAAAGTAATTTATCAGAATATCGTTAGCTGTTTATAATTAACCCGATGCTACAATATTCTGATCAAGACAAACCGAAATTAATCCTTATTCAATTGATTAAGGATTAATTTCGGTTTTATATCGATTAAGTTGTCTTAAGACACCTTAAAATTTTCCATTTTATATTAATGGTGCAGGTCTACCGTTTAGGTAAAGATACTTATTTGTTAGTTGCATATAAAATATCACATCAAATTAAGTACGTTAGTAATTAATCTTCGAGTCGTTATCTGCAATATGTTTCTTCTTTTTTTTAAATTTGTTATTAAAGCACTTACCATAAATGTAAACATAAACATAAAAAGATATTTCCAATTTAAAGTACTTGTATACTACATAAAATTAATTCAACTATTCCGCGTTACGTCAAAAACAAAATATTCAAATTTATATTCCATCATGTTTCGTAAGTAGCCTAGAATCGCAGCGTGCTATTTGCAATATCGTACGAAGAATGCAATCACAGCTGAACCCCCCCAAGAAAAGCGGAATATACAAATTGAACACGTGGTATTATATTAGTACGCATCGCAAACAAAACCGACTCGCTACGTTCATATATAAAGATGGAAGGCGAAGAATAGGCTGATAGTTATTGAAAAAACTAATATCCTGCGTTGATGTAAGCACAAACACACACACACACACAAGGCCCCCATGAAATTGATGTATGCAAACAAATTTCAAACATCTCCGCATCTAACTCGAGGAAAGTACACATTTTACTATCGATACATTTTATAGTTGAATGCTTTGCTGATCTGGCATGAACAGCCTATACGCGAAGGACTTCTGATCGAACTTTGATGGCGGAGATGCCTCAAAGGAAATAAAGTACGAGTCGGGCGCAAAGAAGTGAGTGCAATAATGGCGTTTTCTAACGGCGCCAGAAAGGGCCAGTATACAAAACTGTATCAAACGTTAAGGAAAAAATAATAAAATCGAGGATTTTTAGACGTTAACAAACCAGATATCACAGGGAGGACATTTAGCTTATATAAAAGTCGAGAATTTTTATTACACCGGTTTTTATAACAAAAACATAGATTACTTTGCTGATACGGTCGGAGAAGGTAAATGGGAAACGTAGAGTAATGCGTTCAAGTTTGCATGCAAGACAGCAGATTTGTAACTTTATCTGATGTAGCTTTCCCTACACCGCACCATCACGAAATATTCCAACAAACTGGAAAAATATAATTGCGCCAAGCTATTATAAACAGAATTTTTCATATTTACATTTCGAGAATTTTCAAGTCGTGATATATTTGATTCAATTAAGATTGCTCTAAAGAAGAATAAATGGAGTAAGTAAATTGCCGATTACCTGCTGTAATAAAAAATAAACTTCGTAATTTGTAAATAAATGCTTCGAAATAAAACAGTGTCGACCAAAGAACATTTAAAATTCCGTTTTTATAATTAATTAAGCGTTTAAGATGCAAACTAGCAATTTTGTTAACTTTCCCCGGACCCCAACGTCGGATTTGTTAAGCTTTCTTCTAATGTAAGAAAAAATAAGGTGATTTACGGTTAAACGGCTCATTATTGCGCGTGTTTTATAATTAATTTAAGCTTGAACCATTAAGAAACTGTCAATAACAGAGTTACATTGATAATTTAATTGATGGATAAACTCGTCACATTGATAAATACCATATAACTTAATATTCTGAATGGTTTCGGTTTATGCTTAGAACAAAAAAAATATAAAATTCGTGTTAACGTGAATCGATATAACACCACATGAAATAAAATCTCCTATTAACTATACATTAACGGCAAAATGAAAATGATATAAAGAACGAAATAACGAAAAATTAATAAAAACAGTAAAACGTTAAATTGCAAAACGTATCTCTCTCGCTTAAAAAAATAATATGTAATACTTGTAGTGTAGGTAAACTTGTACACGAAACATGTAGATATACGCGCAATAAAAGTTGAGTCGTATACAGGGCGATTCTCAAACGTGCGAAGGAGACTGAAAGGACAGCCAGAGAGGGCTCAAACAAAGATTTTATCTAAACAAATTTTATAAAACGCTCACTTAATATCGAATACCGTTTGTATTAATGAATACGAATTGAAAACAACTTCAAACACCACCAACGAAACGTTTTTAACAACCGGACAATTGCGTTTTTCTCTAGTTACTTTTTATGATAACAGAATCGCCCATTTACCTACATAGGTATTTGTGCAAATCTATAGAAAAACAAATTCTAGGTCCAAGTATTCTTTCTCGGAATAATAATTTCTTAAACTGGCCGCATTGTCCTATTATTATGAGCAAATTTCGGTAACCGATGGAAATCCTTAAAAGAGTTTCGAATGCGTAGCGAATGATTACGAATTTCTACGTAAAGAACTTAAGAGGGGGGTTCCATAAGTGAGAATCAACAGATGTCGCTATAGGTAGATTCACTTCGGGACACGATACTAAAAAACTATTAAATTTTATTAAAAAAATTTAATTGATAATAAATACTAATTCAATTAGCTAGTTGCTCCTTATATTTTTATTCTAAAAAAGTTAAAGGAAGAGTTTTGCTAAGTTGTACACATGCTTCCGAATACTTCAAATTATACGACATTTAGCTACTAAATGACTAAAATATAAGGAGCAACTAGAAGAAGGTTCAGTAAATACGTAAGTATACGAAAGTACAGGGTGTAATTGTTGCTAGAATTCGTAAACCGTTTCTTGAAAAATTGTCATTTTCAAGTATAAAACTATCTTACAGATAGCTACTTTATTTCGAAGAATTTTTCTACCAAAATTGTCCAATTATTATTGAATAGGTGGTACTGTAGAAAACTAGAGTGGTATTTTTTTTTTATTTGCCGGCTGATTCGTGGACATTAATCTCCCGTATGATAAACAAACATCAAACTGTATAGGCGGCATATTTCGTTATGAAATATTTATATTCGACGTACCCTATACCAAAAATGAACTCGTAATTCTTATTACGAAATCTTAAACTAAAATCAAAATTGAACTCCTGTATTTTCTTATACTCTAAATAGTGAAATTCCAACCATTTATAATATTTATAATATTGTATAAAGAGGTCTAATTTCAAAATTACAATTAAAATTAAGTATGTATGCAGGTACATTTGCCATACCTACAGTTTTATTTATTTATAAGTATTCATTCTATAAAAGATAGAATCTCATTCGGTTTGTTTTTCGATAGTAAGCATAATTATTTTGCATTTCGACGTGTTGTTGTTTATGATTTCTGTGAATTACTGAGAAATGCCGAGAATGCGGCGGTCATTTCCCATAAATAAGTAGATATGTATACATACGTTATTCGCGATAGATCCCAACACGTCATCAATAAAACTTCGTATTTTTTCAGTACTAATAGATTTTAGTCTATTTTGCCATGTCATATGTGTGTCATCGGTAGATATCGGAGTGCCATGTTCAAAATTTTAATCTGAATATTACAAATATACAATTTAGTAACTTTTGTGCATGGCTGCGTGCATTAGAACCTATCGTGAATAACATATAGCTACATATATATGAGAACGAAACTGTAACTATTTGACTTTTAATGCAATTAATGGCATGCTATAATAATTATTATTCTGAAATATATACGTAAGTAATTACATACGCATTACATACTAATTATAAACGCTAGCAAAGTTTACAACGTAAACATAATTAAATTAGATGCCAATGCATCAATGAAAAAGCGCACTCTGTAGAAAATATTTAGTACAAGAAAACAGGAATTAACATTTAAATGGCTGATGCCAAAATCGCGCCATCTTACGATTAAGCCGTTTGATATTAATTAAAATAATTAGAAAAATACTACTGTAGCGTTACTAGTGGAAACACGGTAGAAGCTGATTTTTCTAGCCCCTTTCTACATTCATAATTTTGTGAACGTTGGAGTAGTAATTTACGTTCCGCTTCGGCGTTATTAAAGTTTCCGTTTCATTATGATGAAAAAATTATTATCATTTACAATTCTATAAATTTATAAATCTAAAATAACCGCGCTTGAATATTTTAAGTTACGGCAGTTTTAAACTCTCCAAAGCATTGCATTCATTGCCCGTAAAACGTAAAATGTATCGTTAAAAGAATTCGGAACTCGACGAGAACACCGGCTACTTCAACTATTCTTGTCTTGTGAACAATGAAAGGATTATAAGGGATCTGGTGCTATGCCGCTCGCCCATCGCCTCGGGCACATGCATTACTTTTTTGGCCGCCTGTACCTATCATATTTTTTTCAGTCAGCTGCTCTCAATAAGTGAACATGAATTTTATTAATTTCTTAACTAAACACTGTAAGTATCCTATAAAATTAACTCTCAAATATTGAAACTTCAAATTTAGAATGTCAATTACTTAATAGTTTGTAACGAATGCTCATTGATTGACTAAACTTTAACTTGCTATAAATTTCTGGTTACTGAACGGTTGGCCAAAATTCATGTACGGAAAATCGTTTATTTTGGCCCTCTCCAGTCGCCCGTCCAGTCTCCTCCGTACGTTGAGAATCGCCCTGTGTAGTAAAACACTCTAGAGTGATTCATCGCGTGGCTTCACATCCCCGTCGGAAGTGTTTCTCATGCTACCATCGCGCAATTTCTACTTATTTTTGTTTATTAGCTTTAACATTAAAACTAGATTATACCTAAAGCGATTTTTAAATTACCTATATTATGTACTTATACTTATATCTACTTGTTTATTAGACACTACACTGCTATGTCGGTATAAAACAAAATTTGATGTTCATAAAGTGTAATGATGGATAATCATAATTCTTATTTTATATATCTAATATATCATTATAATAAAATGAAAAAACGAATTCAAACTCCGAGAAAAATTTAAAACTCTAGAAAGTGGTTGCTCGTTATGTATAGTAATATGTATTAAGTACCCATAATACCTATATAAAATCACTATTTATTTCTTATTTGCACTTTAAATTGAACAGGTTCTTCGAGGGCAAAATAACATTTAAAAAATAATTTTTGAACTACGACGAAACAAAATAACCCAATTTACTTCTAAATTGCATAACGAAGTTACCAGTTTACGGGCATACCTAAACTTACGGCGTTTGAAACTTTTCGATTACTTGCTAATTGAAAAATAAATTATAAATAATATAATGAGTAATTGCGGCTACTTAAAAACACGATTCGAGTAAACTTTATAAACTTCCTTTTTCTAACATATTATCCGCATTAATACTGAATAGGTACAGTTACTTTAGCTCAATATCGAATATTTTCTAAATAGTATGTAAAATCAATGATGTTGACATTTGTCTGTGTTAAAGATATTTAACTAACAGGTGTATAAAAAAAATTTCAGTCTTAGTTGACTGTGGAAAGATAAAAGCGTGTCTTGATATAAGTAATTTTAAATAAAAAATTTCGATTGTAATAAAATGTTTGAAACTGAAAATCTTATTCGTTGCCTATATTCAAAAAAAACTTTTTTCTTATACATTAATGACGCTGTCCTTCGATACGAGTTTTTCGAGAGACCCTTCAGCGGTACAAATTAAAATCGAACTAGAAAATAATGTGATCGCATG
The DNA here is from genome assembly GCA_036326145.1 of Rhagophthalmus giganteus. Taxonomy (NCBI): domain Eukaryota; kingdom Metazoa; phylum Arthropoda; class Insecta; order Coleoptera; family Rhagophthalmidae; genus Rhagophthalmus; species Rhagophthalmus giganteus. Next base: position 9,493,136 of record JARFJA010000056.1, on the reverse strand, counting down.
TGATATAGTGCAAACATAATTACTGAAACATTAATTCTATTTCTGATATTTGCCACAATAACAAAATGACGATTTTATTAACTTTTTATAGAATGTGATAGCATTTATTTTATAAAATTTTTAAAAATTTATATCTATTAATTTATTTATAACGAGAAAAACTCTTCTATCTGATATTTTAATTGAAATATAGTTCGAGATTTCCCTCTCAAGTTTCGATTTTTAAGGAAACCCACAGAGAAAAATCGGTCAACTTAAGTCTGATAACCTACTTCAATTTTTATTAAGTGCTTTAGTTATCAAATTTTAAAACTGTCAACTATCTACTCGAGTAAAATTTCCTAAAAAAATTGCTAATTTGAGCCACAACTATTCTAACGTCACCATTCTTCAACTTAATGACACAACAGAGTAGATAATAGCAACTTATAATTAATGATTAAAAAGAAATTTGAACCTTAATACAGTGCAATAGAATAACGGCATTGAACTTTCTAATAATAAATGATCAAGCTGAAAATGCTGTAAAAAGGGGATGTAGTGTTGGCTAAATATAATAGAAGGAAACGTTTCGAAAACGACCAGAAAACAAATAAGTAGATGAATTTTGACATAAGCGTCATAACATTTCTAATTGTTAGGGGCAGTTGCACAACAGCCGATCGTCGGTCAATCACCATAGAAATGATTGTCTAAACTGACCATTAATTTAATAACAAAATAATCAAAATAACGTTGAACGTACAGACAATAATTTCTGCGTGATACAATTTCTACTCTTAATTATTATTTTATTTTTTTAACTCGGGCACGCAAAACTGTTAGATATTAAAACTCGTAAGTACCTACATACGACGTATCTATTCGAACGTAAAAAACACTTTAAATAGATAATAATGACACTGCACAACAGCATTTCTGATGATTGGGTTATGTTACATGATATTAGTCCAATTTTTGATGACGATTTCAATTCCGTGATTGAAATTTCTGTATCAGCTATAGTTAAAAAAATATGACACGGGTGTTTTTTTATAATAAAACACTATAAATTTAGAGATAATTCTAATTTATTTAATTCTTATAATGAAAAAAACTTTCTCTTATATGATTTTCTTGCTAAAGCTGAAGGCAGAGAGCTATTCTGAATGCTCCAACAATAGTCAGCCATCATGTGTGCGTTCCAGTAGCCCTGATAGCGTTCCTCCATGGTACGGAGGTCCTGGTGGAATCGCTCGCCCTGTTCTTCACTTAGGTCCCCAAAATTGGCGGGAAAATAGTCCAGGTGGTTGTGAAGAAAGTGTAACTTGATGCTCATGTTACATCCAAGCCTTTGAAAGTGACTCAACAGTTGTTCGACATGTTGAGAAAATTCAGAACTTTTCTTATTTCCCAAAAAATTTTTAACAAGCCAAACAAACTCATTCCATGCCGTTTTCTCAATCTCTGTCATAGTGTCCGTAAAATTTGAGTCTTTAATTAATGATCTTATTTGTGGCCCGTTAAAAATTCCCGCTTTTATCTTTTCTGCACTCAGTTTTGGAAACTTTTTTGATAGGAAAAGGAAACAATTTCCATTTTTGTCATGACCTTTTACAAATTGTTTTATAAGTCCTAGTTTTATATGTAACGGAGGCAAAATTATACGATCCCTTGATACTAAAGGGGGGTTTATCACGTTCTGTTGTCCTGCAACTAGCGCTTCCCGAGGAGGCCAATCTTTTTTAATCCAATGTTGATATTTAGCTCTACTGTCCCACAAGCAAAGAAAACAGGGATATTTTGTATAACCACCTTGTTGGCCTAAAAGTAAGTTGACCATTTTTAAATCAACACATATGAGCCAATTGTGTTCCACATATTTAATTTTGTCTAAAACCAGAGCAATAGTTGTATATTTCTTCTTTTACTTTTATGGAATGAGCAATAGGCAACGACCCTAATTTATTCCCATTGTGTAAGAGAACACATTTTAGACTACGTTTTGATGAGTCTATGAATAGGCGCCAGTCACTAGAAACGTAATTTTGAAGTCCCATTGCAGCCATTAAACCAGGTACATCTTTACAAAATACGAAATCATTTTCTTCAGCAAAATATTTGAGGAGAATTTGTTCTCTTGTGCGGTAATAAAAAATTTTCGTTTCCTTTGTTACCAAGTTTCTTTGTTTTAGCCTAGAAGCCAAAATTTCTGAAGCAGCCTTTGACAGTCCCAGATCTCTGACAAGGTCGTTTAAATCATTTTGGTTGAATAGTTTTAGCGCTTTCAGGTCACATTCAAAGTCACTATCACTACTGTCAGTTTTCGCCTCAAAATACATAGGCTCATCCTGTGAAGCATCAGCTTGAGGTTCAAGTGATATTTTAGGACTCAAAATACGTCTATGTGTCGACCGTATGGAAGGATATTCCCATTTAGCTCGATTTTTTCGGTTAATGCCAGTTGTTTTCACCAAACAAAAATAACAGTCGTCGTGGTGGTTCAAGGGTTCAGTCCAGATCATAGCGGTTTCGTATCTAAAGCTATTCCTTTTCTTATTTGTCCACAAACGTAGAAACTCGACGCACGTTTTGCATACCTTTTGCGGAATCCAAGGCTTGTCTTTCATTTCCAGTGTGTGACCAAAGTAATTTTTGTAAGCTTCAATCACGAACGCTGTCACATTCAAACGGTATTATTTAAATATATTGAAACAAGCAAATGAAACAAAAATGATTTGGATCATTGACACAGACTCTTCTTGACGATGCCATATCAAATTATATTAAGAAAACTTAATATTTTCTTAATTACAAGCAAATTAACACACTAGCACAGCGATTTTTTTGTGAAAACTATATCTCATAAACAAGAGCTGTTACAAAAAAACTGAGGGTATATTTGAAATCAGCGACGTCAAATTAGTAAACATCACGTGATAAAAGTCAATCATCAGACAAAAGTGGCCATATTGTTGTGCAGTGATTATCTACTTATAGAAATGAATAAACAAAATCAAGGCAAAATATTCAATCGCATTTTATGTTACGAGTCGACGGAATATCCAGGAGAAATTACAAGCAATAATCATGTTCTTCCGCGACACCATAATAACGTATAACGTATTTCGATAACGTAAACCAACTGAATTCGTATAAAAACACGCACATTTCGCCTGAATTATTGTACGTTTTAATTTGAAAATTTATGTAGCCAGCAGCACACTTCGTTAATTAACTTAATTTTATTCTCTAATGAAGAAAAACTTCGCAGGAAACAAGCACCTACCTACATATGAAATTGCAAACGCAAACCCCCGTTGGTACTTTCAAAAATGGGAAAAAAAATATAAAATTGCGAGAACATGCGGTCGACAAATACATTTATTTACCTTGTACACTTAGTTACAATTAGTATAGGTATACATAACTCGTGTAATTTTTTTATGTTGTATAACTAATTAAATGTCGACATGCAACAAAGTTTAAAAATTTCCCCGAGTTCATTGTCGCGGAAGCCCAGTTAATAAAACAAATGTATAAAAGCCGAGAAGGAGCATTTTAATTAAGAAATACATAATATATGTATAAACTAAACTGTAAGAGCACTTTGTGCATTTATATGTGTTGCCTATATTTAATGGCCTTTAACGCGGAAGCTGCAGCAAGAAAACAAAACAATTTCCTGACAAGTCGATATTTTACAGAATTTTTAATTAAAATCAGAAGCTGCGTAATAAAACCGAACTAGTTCTAAATAGGTTAGTTATTAGCGGGCATTATCATCAACAAATTACATGTCAGCAAGCGGGTCGTCTGATTACTGATTGTTATCGTTCTAAGCAGAGGGAAAGAGTATCATTATCCTATCTCAAACCCCCCTTTATTCTTCCGCATGCCGTCTACGAGAGAAATCCGGGATAGGCACTCAACTCGGCACGTCCACCCAGATTACCAAATCTGAAATGGAACTAATGAATGGGCTACATCCATAATCACGACGAACTAAAATTATCGTAACGGATAGGCAACATTTGGAGAAGTTCGCGATAACTACCGCGGAGCCGGATAAGGATTTTGGACTCCCCGACGAGCTGTTTGAAAAGAACGAGTTTATTTTATATTTTTCTTTGTTACTAGTCGGACACGCCTTGCATTTCTTTTATAAGGCATTTGGCTGCAGAATTATATTTGGGAGGTCGTAAAGTGTTTCGGGAAAAACTGGGCCGTAACATCTTTATTTTTTGCACAGCGCAGAAATAACGAAAATTAACGTTCACAAATCGAATTAAATTACCTAACACGCACTTATTAAAAATCGAACGCGAACGAGAGAAGATATTATTAAAAATGTACCTACATAAAAAAAAGCGCACCAACTATAGGTATAAGGATGTTCGAATGATCAAAGAAGGTTTTTAAAGAGTCGAATATCCATTAAAGATGGCCCCCCCGAGATCTACGCCCGTCAACGCCTGCAACGAATAAAAAGATTCACGAAGTTAACACGGGGTATTACCTGAGCTTGTTTTCGGGTTTTATTAAAGTAGACCGAAATTTCGTATATTGCTCGACAATATTAATCTTCAACGAACACACCGCCTTTCTGTAGTATTTTATTACTTTTTTTGCGTGAAATGTTAATACGGCATTTATTAAGATTTACCTAATCTGATGTTGTTTGACGAAAAAATGAACGTTAACGCATAGTGAGCGTAAATACAAAATTTTCAAAATAACAAAGTTAATAAGTTTTATTAAGACAAAGGGCATTGGACATTGGAAACAAAAGGATGGACCTTTGGTTGTTTTATACCTCACCCAAGCCGATTAAATAAGGAAATTATTCTTCTGGTGTAACACTTCGATATATAAATTAAGCAAGCGGAACAGAACCCTTAAATGTAAAAATCAGATCTGTATAAAACGCAAGTTGCTCATAATTGCAACGTACATAAGTACACGCGACCATCATAAATTGTAAAAACAAATGGCACCTTACGAGCTGTAATTTCTAGATAATTAAAACCAAAGCTTGAAATTTTGATTTTAGAAACCGCCGCGTAAAACGAGAGAAGATTAAAAACCATTTAAGGTTTCCCGGATTAAGGCTCTACAGTAACCTCGGCAATTCGTACGGATTTTAAGGCGGTACATCCCAAATAAAAAGATTGATGTTTTCATGAAATAAATTACGTTTTCCATAGATTACAATGTTCTGATTCACAGAAAAATACTTAAAAAAATCTATCATTTCCATAACACCTTTAAAAACCTTAATGAATGTGTAAAAAGTACAATTTTACTGCAATCATAACTCAAAACTGGGGTAACCAAAGTTTGCAAATTAATAACTAGTGGGTAACGTAACATTCCCTCTACGGGACAACGTGCTCTTTTGCTTAATAAATACTTATTTTAATTAAATAATTGCTTCGCAATTTTTAAAATTTCAATGTGTGTTTTAACGATCATTTGAATAAATTGGAGAAATTTTAGCACGTCTTGCCGTAAAGAATCACTTCTGATGATCATTTTCGTTTTACATCAATTTTTATAAATAATCAAAAGCAGGTTGTTGGAAGTTTTAATTTTTGGTTTAAATGTTGACGCCCAATATCGGACAATAGTTGTGGGTCGTCCCACAACTATTGTTAAATACTGGGTAATATGACTAGACCTCCCTATTTTTATTGTAAAAGATCATAAATTTTACAACCTAAAAATCTAACGCGAGGATTGGTCACTTAACAGTATAAATCAAGCGAAACGTTCTCCTTTTAAGTCCTTTAAGTCAATATTGTGAATTTATACATAATTTATTGTAACATCAATAAACGGTTAGTATATAACATTTTACATACATTTTAGAAACGGAATCCTGATTAACAAAATATTAATCACGATTAACTATCTCATTACATCGTATATTGTACCAATAAAATGTCTTAAATTTGAGAAAATTAACAATGAGGAATTCGCAAGATCACTTGAATACATCAATTTTGTTCTTTTTTCTTGCTATTTTGTAACTAAGTTTTTTGACGACTATTTTGCAATTGAAGTTCTTACGATTTGCCTTTTTTGTATATGGCACCTTCTACTTTTGACGTCATTATTTAATAAATGGTCTTTATTTACATGTACATATTTATAAAACTTTGGTGGTGTAATACAAATTAAAATACTAGAAATAGGTATATTACCTACATTATTAGTACGGAAAGTTACATTTTCCGACGACCATTATGAAAAGTGCATAATTTCACACCAATAAATGTTATGGAAAGTTGACCATTACAAACAAATAGGCTGACCGTGCGTAAAGAAACTCGTTAGCCAATCGAAAACGTTGCAGCCCGTGTGCGATCATTGCACACGGTCAATCAAAGTCTTCTACATTGTCATGCAATTACTTTACGCATAAACTGTTTGATTATCAAATTTGACATTTTATTAAAATGTCATTTAAATGACAATTTAAATGTAAAATGACATTTTATTAAAATGTCATTTAAATGACAATTTAAATGTAAAATGACATTTTATTAAAATGTCAAACGAACTTTCGTAAACGTCAAAAATTAATTTTTTTTAATAAAAATACTTGTGATCGTCGGAAAAGTATAGTATATAACACGTGCGGAAAGATGGATATTTTAGCATAGTCATACAATATTACTATACTATTTACATTCGAGAATAAAAGTTTTTCTGCGAGCGCTAGCGAGCAAATAAATAATTCGAGAATGCGAAAGCATTTCGCAATCGTGTATCAAATAATTTTGATAACTGTCCCAAAATTAGTAAAAATGTGATTAGAAAGTTTGACATTTACGATTAATTAATTTGAGGTTAATGATAGTAACAATCCATAATATTTCGCGTCCCGAACTGTCATTTCGCATTCCGTTCGCAGAATACCTCATTTCGCGTAACAGAAACAATAAGAATAAACTTTTATATGCAATTATCGAAAAGAAAATTTAATAAAGTTATTTAACTTTAATTTAACTTTAAATTTAATAAAGTTATTTAACTTTACATTATTAAATTAAATTAAACATTATTACAATTTATACGAGACATATTCTTTTAAAATACATCTACTTAAATTACAATTTTCCTAATGTAATACTTTTCACATGTGAAATCTACTATTTTTAAAATCAACATTTTTGATAACAATACAATTACCGAGATCCGTTCGCATTCAATATCCTCGAGAACGCCCTATTTATATTGTTATAATAATAATAATATTAATTATTAATTAATTTTCTAATTTCAATTAAAATTAAAGTAGATTATTTATTAGCGAACTTTAAATAAATCAGTTTTTCAGATCAGTAATCTCAGATTTTTCCTGTACTTAACATTAAATCTTAACTTTTGTATTGCGAATTTTAAAATCGTCTTCGAATACGTTTTAATGTAAAAACACCGTATCTAAACATTTATACCCTTAGCTTCAAAGCAGGTAGATTTTACGACGTTACAGAGGCAGGCTATTTCAACCAAGAAGGATGGTCTGTTTAAAATTTCTCTAAAATTCACTAACAGTGCCATCTACGGATTATCGTTTGGCGGCAGTAGGGACCGTACGCCCTTAAGTGAACATTCTTTGCAAATATTCCAGTAGGAAAGTAAGATAACGATTTAAAAAATTTATCGACCAATATTTAAGCTCTATTAAAATGCAATTATTAGCTTTAATTCAAATTTGGAATTGTGATTTTAATTTTCAAATAAAAACATCAGAAGCGTTTGGAAAATGCAACATTTTTAGTTAATAATCGAGATGGTTGAAAAATTAAAATGTGACAAATTATAAAGGTACCTATCGTAGGTAAATTTTAAACTTCTCGATCAATAAAAGTCGCGTAATAACAAAATTAACAGTGCCTATAGGTGAATTAATTTAAAATGAAAAAAAAAACCGCTTCGTCTTTCTAACGTCAGAGTAATATCTAAATCAAGTTTTTTGTAAGTAAAAAAATTTACTCGAAATAGTACGACAATACAAGTAAAGTAGAGCCTTAAATTATGACCTAAATGCCGTTTTAATTACATCTTTTCGTCGGCCATTTTCAGCACAACCGCACAAACTTAATTTTTCAGTAGGCGACGAAAATACGAAAAAAGTAAGACACGAGGATTTAGAAAAATATGAAGTGCTTGTCTTTAACGTCACAATGGCATTCCGTGTGCTGTTGTCGGTGAATTAATGTTATACACCTTAAGGGTCGTCGGACATGCTGTTTCCTCGTTTTTAGAGGACCTAGAGCTGGCGGCAGGTTGGCATATAAGATATACGTGCTCATAAAAACATCTCCTACGAGGCGCAATAAAACAAAAAAAAACCTTAGCAAGGCCTAACTGGATTTTAAATGCTTTATAGAAAAAATAAAATAAATAAATTTTGTAGGTGTAGGTATACTACAACACATATTAGGCGTCGCGTTACCGAACTTACTAAATTCCAAGACCGCTTTATCATAATTACATTGATATCTTCATTAACAATATCTACTAACAGATTTGCAACCGCGATCTTCGAAGTTACGTTAACATTCGTAAAAATTAAACTAGACGTTTCTCGTCTAGATATTTATCGAAATGTAAAAAAACATTTAACAATAATAACATATAGAAAAACTTACCGAATACTTCGCTCAAGAATGAATTTGTAAAATCGTACCTGTAAAAGAAAAAGAAAAATTAGCGTATTGTAAATTTAATGTGGCTTCTGAAGCACGTATTCGTTGAACAGAGCTCACAGCAAAAAACTAAAATGCTTTGCAATCGTAGGTACCTACCGATTATTTCTGGAAATCTTTTGTTATGGACTAAATGTTTAGACTAGTTGAGGTAGGTATACCTGTATCTATATGTGAATGCACAAGAGATATAAATTTATAAATAAACGGATAAATAACATTCGATAATAGAAAAAAGCTGACTTGGTTTGATGATCTTCAAAAGTAAACAATTTCAATTTTATGATAACAATATTCGCCGATTTAAAACTATAGACCAACGCAACGCACTCCGCCCCGAACTGCATAAACAATAGGAAATATCGTTGGCTATAATTTAAAATTACTTTTAATAAAAGATCGTGTAAAATAATAACATCTGCATGAATAAATGGTAAAATGGTGGAATAAATGTATTCATTTTTCCTATACAGCAGACATAAACAAGAGCTACTGCATGTAACGCGTAATACATCTACATGCACATCATTTTTCGATCAAAGGACCACGCACACTTTATATGGAAAAATAGGAACCACTCAAATCGATTTTTTTTTATATCAATCGACTCATCTTAATGTGAAGAATAATTATTATCATTGCGCCAATTTTGTTAATTTATAAATAAAGCCGCAATCTTTAATTAACGCTCTTATGAGAATTTCGTGAGAGCAAAAGAGAACCCACTAAAATCAAATTTGTTTGAGTCCATAAATCAACTTTGTTATTTATTGCGGGGTACTTAACAACGACGGGTCGGTACCTACCTACTTAAACTGGCCTGAGATTTAAAACGATTGAAATAATTCTTTAAATAGGTATTGACTTTGTGCACATTAAAAATGTATACAAAACTAAGAGATTATTTTGGCGTTTTGTCAAATGGGCGTAGCCCACACTTTCTGTTAAAATGAATTATTGAATTAAATGAAAAGACATAATCTGTTAAAATCTGGTAACAATATTTCGATTTTTTTCACCAGAAAAATCGATTTGTATTTCCGCCAAACGTATCTTCTTATAGCTACACGACGACACAACATGTGCTCTCCGGTAAAATTTACTTTTTGTTGGTTACGCCCTTCTGGAAAACCTGCGTCGATATTTATATCAGCTTGCTTTTTACAATTGCTGTTATAATACAGTTGCTGTTGCTGTTAACAATAATAATTGGAAATAGAGTCTATTAATATATATATATATATATATATATATATATATATATATATATATATATATATATTAATAACATTAACAAACAATTCAAATAAAAAACAAAACACATTCACGAATATCAAATCAATAAAAAAAATAATTCTTCAATATTCAAAATTGTGACTCAAATAAATAAATAAGAAAATAATCAAATATAAGATAAAAATACACATAATGTAGCTGTTTATTTTTCTACCTCGATTAAAAATGTTCACCATAAAATATCTATAGGTAACTCCAAATTATTAATTTTATTTTAGTGGGAGTATTAGTGACCAGCCTCATTAGAGGTCTCTATCAAATAACGTTAAAATAACTCTGTAACGTAATAAATAATGCAATAAATCATTAATATTGAAAAATCGGCCTATGTATATCCGCTAAAAAAGAAATCTTTCACATAAAATTGTGGCTATTATAACAATTACGACCTATCCAAATCTATATGCAATTTACATCATCAAAAAAAAGTTACTAGATTGTTTATTTGCAATTCGGTTTAAAGTTTGAAAAGTGACATATTCTATAGATGATTAACTTACGCACATATTAGATGGTATAAAGAAAAACTACTGTTTATTAGAACTGTCAAAATACGAGGTACGAGGTAACAGCACTGTGTGAAACGTCATCATCTAGTTACCTTTTATCGATGACGTAAATTGCTTATAGGTTTAGATAAAGTGTAACTATAGCTTATCCAAACCTGTATGATGTTTACGTCATCAACAAAAAGTTACTAGATTGTTTTTTTTGTAATTCGGTTTAAAGTTTGGAAAGTGACATATTCTATAGATGATTTACTTGCGCTCATATTAGATGGTATAAAGAAAGACTACAGTTTATTAGAACTGTCAAAATACGGGGTACATTGTGACAGCATTGTGTGAAACGTCATCATCTAGTAACCTTTTATTGATGACGTGAACATCATATAAGTTTGGATGAGCTATAACAAAACTATTAGTTTTTAGGTAATTCTTTTATTCCATGTTTTAAGCTCGCTTACAGTAGGTACCTTCGTAATTCTATTCTAACGACTCTAAAATAGTAGGATTAAATTCAAAATTGAAATGCTACCGTCAATTCAATATGAATACGGGTTTAAAATTCTTAATTCTTCTACAAGGAATCGAACAATATAATACTCTATGAGCACTATTTTACTGTTTTCTACCTGCTACTTACATTTGTGTCGTTTCTTAGAAAAGTTACAGATATGGCGCAATGGTAATAATTATTCTTCACATTAAGACGCGTCGAATTTACAAATTTTTCAGATAATGCATACTAACTAAATATGTGTAACAACGATATTTGCTTTGAAAACAATGGAACGACAATCTAAATATGTAGGTAGGTATGTACAAAATAAAACTAAATTCAATAAACTCTTTTGAGAGCAAGAAATTTTGCAAAAAAATAAACCCTATGCATGGGCAAGGCGAAGAAAAATTTAAAATTTACTAATTTTTCGCATAAAATACCTACACTTTATATGCAAAAATTCGAAAGTAAATAAAAATATTACGCAGCCTGCAAACCGCCACGCACTAGGTCGATTTTTAGTGGTAGAAATAACTTACCACTGCACCTTAAACAGTTAAACGCTTAAAAAATTCAAAACAATTCAATTAATAGGTACTTATACTAATAAATTACGCATAAATATATATTAATATAAATAGTACGATGAATCTTGATCTTGATTAGAGAAAAAAAAGCGATTTCTCTTGCTTCCAGGTCCCTAATAATGATTTACATGAGTGTCCGTCCTTATAGGCAAGACTTTACAATTTTTATTTTTTTAGATTGGAGGTTCACACTTTAGCATCGTCCGAAGATATCTTTTACTGTTTAACAAATTTAGTAACTAATAAGTTTTATTGAATAATTTCCCTATATAATAGGTTACTGAATCGCATTCGATACGATTTTATAGGCAAATACGAATTATTCGTTGTATATACAAGCATTTGCCACAGTTCAAGCTTATTTGTAGCCTTCCAAAATAAACCTAAAATAATATTATCAATCAAAATAATAACGTTCGAATTGTGGCTAACTAAAAATTGTTCTTCAAGTATTTCGTGCTTTACCAAATATTTCGATTGTTTTTACGTTTTGACGAATTTTTTTAAATATTTTTCCTGCATTCAGTGTTCACGTTTAATCGTCAGAAAGCGATGCTAATAACATGAAATAAAAATGAAGGTGCTTCGGTTTCGTACTCTTGAACGAAAAACAGGATTTAAAATTTTAATGTTGGAGAGTCGTTATAATGAAGTACTGTACATATTAAATTTCTACTTCTTTTCGTATGAAAATATAAAACACTTAAATTTGGGGTACATGTTACGGCAGTTTACAGCTCTCGTTGTTATTAAATCAACGCATAATAAAAATATAGTCATCCCGGTTACGTCGAACACTCGTAAACAACATAAAAGTAATAACACAACCTACTTTTCCGATATTAATTTTAATAAGCTTGGACTTTCATTGCTGCACAGTTCATATTTACATTTTTATATAGTAGTTAACTTCACGTACTACCTATGTATTTATTATACGGCAGAAAAAAGCCTTTATATGGTAGATATTAAATCTGTTTATCCTTTGATTCACGCTTATTATCCGCATATTACGTAGAGTGTTATTTGTGTGTCATATTATGGATTATTCTACAGAACACTAAGAAACTAAATTCGTAGCTGAACGTATTAAATTAGCCCTTTCGCATGTAAATCTCATTGAAGGTGTTACGGTTGCCTTTAACAACTGCCATTGAAGCAGTAATAGGATTTCTAAAGTACAGTTGACTGCAAAATTCAATTAATTAACGACCTGCACTTGGCCCATTCTTATAGACTATTTCGCATCACGATTCGAGATGTTAATAATAGCGGTCGTTAGCGCGAGGTCAAATAAAACGAACTTCGTGTTTCGTGCAGCAGTTAGTCCGCTACAACATTCCTCGAGAACAAAAACATTTTTATAACCGAATAATAAACTTTGAAACATTTTACGCTGATGCAAGGTGCGGTTAAACGACACCGTTAAAGGTGGCGGTTACAGATTTTCTGAAAACCCGTGCATGTCGGTCCACGAAAACGCCCTCTTTTTGACTATACCGATCGAATTTAAAAACATCGAGTACGTTTAAAACGCTACTACTGCTAAATCTATCGGAAGCGGTTCGTGACTTAGGTGAATGAGAAATAAGCTTTTTGGGTCAAAGCATGGCCCTAAGATGGACTATAAGCCGTACCCGGAAATGTTAACTTCGAGACGAGCTTTAGTAATTAAGGACCTGATGTCATAACCGAAAGCTTCTCGATTTCTTTGGAATGACAATAAGCTTCCCTGGAGCTATGTTAGTTTTCTCTTTCAACTCTTACTTTTATTGTATTCGTTATGCAATGTAAATTTTAATAAAATCTGATACCTACATTTATCTTTAAATGAGAATCATTTTATTTCGCGAAATGAAACGATCCCATTTTGAAATTGAATTGTAACGATAATAAATAGGTATAATGTACCTATTTAGAAAAAATAAACTGCAATCGACGACTGTTTAGACGTGTGGCAGAAAAATAGATTCCATAAATCCGATAAATAGCAGATATTTTATAGGTACCGTGTGTCATTTAAAGTACTTACGATATTTTAAGTAATTTAATATAAATCAATCAATTTGCTAATATTAGATACATATCATCGCTACGCAAATTTTATAATTTATAATAAGTTAACATTATTAATAGGTAATTAGAAATCAAATTTCGAAAATTAGAAAGCATCTAATTTTAAGTATTTTTAAATTCTAACTCGGGAAAGTAAAAACGGCACACAAAAATCGTTCGTTAATGAATAGGAGCTAACGGAATTGTTTTTCGAACCTTTTCGCAAGGGTCGCCTTTTCAAGCACCCTTATACCACGACAATACGAATTTGTACAAATGGGATCGAAACAGAATATAGACATGAATGCCTATACTAAAATATTACCACGTTTCTGTCAAGCTAATCTAATGAAAAAGTAATTATTTAATGGTTTGAAATTGAAACGCACCGTACATCTTTTGTAGTGTTATACTACCGATCCGAACGAAACGAGTGTAATATATAACCCACCAGCAAAACATGAATTCAAATTTATCAAGACAACTGACGGACTTTTTGTTGTCGTGTACGTGTTGCATTTCCGAAACAAATATTTAGAAAAAGTTAATACGAGGATGATGTCTTCGTATAATTTCATTGTAAAAAATTTAACAGTCGAAAAGGAAGTCTTCAAACGACAATCTAACAAAAAAAATATAATGAGCACGTGTAACGAAGGCTTTGGAATGTTCGAGAAAAAATTGTAATAAAAACTCGAGCCGGTCTTATAAAATAAACATTCCCAAATGTTCAAAGAAACATGCTATTGTAACACAATAACAAACAACTGTTAAATTATTATTTATTATACGGTGTGTTCCATTACTGTATAAGTTGCTATATTTATTAAGAAGAAAATGCATGAACACACTATAAAACAATGCCGAAACGTTTAAAAGTGTCCGGTATTTGATTATAGGCAGGGACATCATTTCGATTATAGAAATGGTTTAAATGCTACAATAGTTAAAAATTATAGAAATTTTTCCAAGTTTATTGTTGGCTTATTACCACAATTTTAAAAGAAGAACATTAATTCTGGCCAAATAATTGTATCCTTATTAGATTATAGAAATATATACGAGACATTTAACTTTTTCAGTAACGTCATAAAAATCATGTACAAAACATGTAGCTATTGATTTATCGTAACCTTATTTGAATCGATGCGTATACCCTTATAATATTATTAAAGATGTGCCTAATCATAAAACATTTTTACTTAAAAAAAAAAGAATCAACATAAATTTCCATTTCATATATACGTACGATCACAAGAAAATTAAATGAAAGTCAGGTCAAAAGAGGACGCACTCAAATAATATTATTTTGCCCCAGAAACAGCAATTTCAAATTAATTGAAACTAAATTCGATCAATCGAGGTTGGTGGTATTACATCTCAATGTATTTGTCTCGAAAGTGTTCTAGCATAAAAGACTAATGTAGAAGGAATAAAATCATTTGTCATTGTCTTAATAAGGAAATATGCTTTCAAGAATGCCGTTTTTGATATACGACATGATAAATATTAAAGTTAATAATTGTACCTATAAACCTTATACCATTACAGCATAAATAATAGTTTTATAATTATAATATCTCATTACAATATTATATCGTGATACGTCAATGTACGATCAGGTATTTTTAGTTTTAAATTACTATTATCGATAACGAAATTTTAAAGTGCAAGCGTTACAACGATTTTTTGGATTTACATAACATGCACAAAATAATTATCTTTTTTTCACAGTCGCAAACAAATAAGAAATAATCGTAGCTCGTTTCAGATTAACTACGTTTTTCTACTTGTCCATAAAAAGTGATCAATGCGCAATTAACTCATGTCAACTACGACCAGATTATTGTAACGAATTTACCTACTGCATATAATGATATTATTATAATAAAATGCCGGTTCTTTGCGAAAGTACTTATTATTATACGATCGTTTTTTTTGTAGTCGATTTTAATCGCTAAAACAAAAAAGACAAAAAGTTCACAGAATTTTAAGATCACAAGTTTTGTACTTGTTTTACTACATAAAAACCTTTCAAAATTAATAAGCTGTATTAAGTACCTATACTTATAACGAGTTTTTGTAAAGAGCCAATTTAATCGTTTAACTATATATGTATAGATACCTAATAGCATCAATTAAGATGAATTTTTTATTAAGATTGCTCTAAATATTTTTAAAAGTAACTTTTACAACGATATTTTATATAAGACGTATTTCCAATTAAATGAACACAATCGATTCATGGATAAAAGTTCTCGTCTTGTATAAATTAACTTAAAAATCAATATTTTTCAATACAATAGGCTCGAGAAAAAATTACATAGTCCCTTCAGTGGCTAAGGATCGTAAAATTTAGGGATTATAGAAAGGGCATTGTTAAAACGTTTTACGATTCCTTATTAGGTAGGTGGATATTGCCTTAATTTGGAACGCAACCTTAAAAAACAATTGTTATCACAAACGTGCTTTTGTTTTCTCGAGAGTTGTACGTTTTGTATTAATAAAACGTCCTTTACTACATCCTTGATAAATTTCAACAAACTTTAGACGTCGATAAATGGAACGTTTTAGAAAATATATGATGGAATAAACAACGGTTTAGACGTTATATTTTAATAGAGAATTACAATTTAATTTCCTTAGGTATTCCGCTTTGTGATTCTAAGAACGTCTAATAAAATTAAACTTTAAAGTATAATAAATTATAAATGTTGCTTAAGGACACAATAAGTAATTACTTTATGTTAGCTACTGCAATAACTTAAAGTAACAAGATTGCTCTTCACATTATTGGAAAGTTTCCTTTGTAGTTTTCCGTCAACCTACTAATCACATCTCGCCGCACACCTTTACCGTTCTATTTTTAAAGACGAGAATTAATTTGTTTAAACAAAGGAACGTTTTCAACGCACAGAATCTAACAAATCAAGTTTTACATTCTTACCTTCTCGTACTTTTTAAATTAGCATGAGCATAACTAGTTATATATTGACCGTTCCATTTACTGAGATACAAATAGACATTTTCCATACGATTTAACCGATCTTAGGTAGCACAAAATCACTTTATCACTTAACGAAATCGTCGTTTACCGATGGATCATCTGATTTTGTATACAATTTTTCAAGTAAGATAATCAGTCTAATGGAAACTCCTAATAGGTGCACTTGGTGGTACAGGTATTCCATGTATTGCAACATTTTTTTATTTAGTTGGCAGCGCATACATAACTTAACACTGTTCAGAACATGTATATCAACACGATACGATTGTACACCACTGCATCGAGCGAGATAATTAATTAAACGGTTAAATAAAAATTTCCGAAGTAATTTGTTATAGATTCATCGATGGAATTACAAATATCAACTCCTACATCAGACTAAAATTATTAAACAGAGTTGAAATCCCCCGTATACACTAAGAAAAATACAAAATTTAATTAAAATACATCGACCCGTTTTAAAAATACGACTATGTGAAATTTCTAAAAAAAAATCTAAACATTGCATCACCAACAAATTTTTAAATTGCCATAGCAGCTCTCCTAATTAAGCTAGAGGCGTGTCACAAGTACCATTTTATAGCAATTTTTCGACCTTTCTTATGATATGCAACACAATGGGGGTTGTGGGGAAGTTTTTTTGTAAACTTCAATTTTGAATTTTGAAAAAAGTGCGTCTTCAAAACTTTTCAAAAAATTCTAGAAAATAGTTCATACTAATGTTAAATTTTAATGTTAAAATGATGTACCACATCAACCACATCAAAATAATGCCACAAGTTCCTATACATTTTTTTTTCTACGGCGCTCCAATCGAGATATTATTTTCCCATTGAAATATCCACCAACAAAGTTGTGGAATAAAGTGTATGATTCATTTTATTAAAATTAAACAAGAGTAGGCACCTATCTAAAAACTTAAACATCCAAATAAATTTTAGATTAGATAGGTTAAGGGTAGTGCAACTTGGTTCTCGTTAAGTGATATTAAAACACCTATTATAGCATTTTAAAGACTGTAATTTATTACATATTCATATACCAAAAACTATTAAATTCCAATGAAAAAATTGATTTTTATTCTTCAGTTTTAGGGTTGAATATTTCAACAGAGAAAAAAAATTTATAGGAACTTGTGGCCTTATTTTGACTTGGTTTATACGCTCCCGAGAAATGTTCATCATTTCCTGCATATCCTTATAAGCCTGAATTTTGTGGAGAAAGGGATTTTGTTTAAATTATTTTAACGACGAACCCATTATCTTTCCACTTTTAAACTTTGTAAATTGTTTAACTGTAATAATGAACTATTTTCTAGAATTTTTTGAAAAGTTTTAAAGATGCACTTTATAAAAATTCAAAATTAAATTTTCACTTTAAAATTTATAACAAAAATTTTCCCACAACCCCTATATTGATGTATATACACAAGAAAGGTCAGAAAAAATGCTACAAAATGGCACATGTTCTATCTACTATCTAACTAACTGAGAGCTACTTCAGCAATTTAAGGATTTGTAGGCGATGCAATTTTTAGGTTTTTTTAGAAACTTTACATAATAGTATTTTCAAAACAGATTAATATATTTTAATAAAATTTTGTATTTTTCTTAGTCTATATAGAGACTACCTCTGTGCCAAATTTGATCAAAATCTGAGACGGTGGGGTAAAATGTTTATTAAAAGCGTGTCGAGTTGACATGTGGAATAACCCCACGATAGAATTAATAAGTCGCTCTGTACCTATAAGTAGGTATAAGTAAGTATTCTTACAATCTGATTTAAATTTTTTAAATATACATAATATACCTACCTACCTATAAAATAAAAATAATGTAAAATATATAATTAACATATAAAATATAGGAAATGGTTTACCTTAATTACCTACAATAAATAAATGGAGAATCACATAAAACGTTAAATTTTTGGACAACAAACCTATTTTAATTTTGAACTGTTTACAAAAACTAATGAATTGAGAAAAACTCCAAGTGCAGAACTTTCCACTATTAATGAATCAATCAAAATTGCGGCAAATAATTAAGTACTTAGGTACATTACTTCAATTCCTGTAATTATTTTATAAATACATATATAGACTGTTCCTTATCGTACATAATATATTCTGACCTATTTTAAACGTGCTTTTCCCACAGTAATCGAAACTTGTCTATTGCGGAATATAAATATTAAATAAACTTGAGGCAACGTTGTTTTCGTAAAACTTTATTTATCTTTTTATATTTCCACAAATCGTTATATATGCAGACCCCACCTTGCTCTAATCCACTTTTTAGGTAATTAAAAATATCCTTAATTAATAATTTACCTACAAGAATTCATAGCGTCCTCGTTAAAAGTTTTCGCAGTAAGTAAGTATATATCCTTTGACAATAAAATAAAGAAAGATACACAGTGAGCGTTAACGAAAGGTTGGACAGTTACGGCAGAAAATTAGTCTTGCCTAGGATAAATCCAGTATTTATTCTATAACGAACGAGTTCTTGTCGGCTCCTTTCAAAATAGGTTCATCTCAATTTATATTTAACCCTAGTTAAACGGATCAAAAAATACGTAAACCACGTCACATGGCGGATATTTCCTCTCTAATGGACTTTTAATATACAAAAGGGAAACCTTTTAGTTAAATTTGCTGGTTTTGTAAACATCGTCCGCTGTTTATTTTTGTTAATTAGCGTTTCTTTTGCATTACCTACAGCCTCCATGATATCATTTTTTAATAGAATAATATTAATTCCGTTGACGGTTAATAACGGGAAATGGAATAAAAAAATTTAATAATAGATGAGTGACGTAAAAAATTGCCTTTGAGAGGGTATAAATAACGAATTCGATACAGAAGTTAAGTTAAACTAATCAGGATTCAAGAAACGCGCTGCTGATTTTGCTCAAGAGGACATGTGACGTCATGTGCGTGCTTTCAGACCGTAATCTAGTAGACTATGCGACCGTCATAAAGCCCGGGATTGGGGAGCAGCAAAGAAAAAACCTTAATAAAATAAACATTCTAGGGCTCAGATTACTACTTACAACACAGCAACGTCTTATCTGTCTTACAGTACGGTGTTTGGTAAATTGAATTAGTTTTTCCAAATATGCAACTCCTAAACTTAGGAGTTGTCAATGGATCGCATAAACATTTTTCACGTTATCGGGACCTAATTTCTATTTATTAAACGAAACGAAAATCTTCCTAGGGAATTGGTAGTGCTTACAAATGATTGTTCACATCTTGAAAACAGCTTGCGTTCGTTCATATTCGAACATCCTGTTAAAATGAAATATGAATCGTTATGTTCGACAAAAAAGGTGTTAAGACGTTTATCTGATGGAAAAAAAAGTAAAAGTGAATTACCTACTACAAAAAATCCAGTAAAACAAGCCGTCCACTTTATACGAACGTTTGTTAAACCTGTGATTAGATAAGTACCTAGTATAAAACTTTAAATTCTAAACTTCGAAACTTGATGACTCGAAGAGAATTTTAAACGATTAGGATAACTTTTAAAACAACCACACAAACTTACCCTACGCCGACTTTTACAACTATCCTACATCTGGTCTGATTAAAACAAATCAGAAGTTTATTGATCGACGTTTGTAATTTTGAGTTTAAAAATTTACAAACATGTTGTTTGCCTTTACTTGTTTTGACGTACTTAAATTATCCATTTAGATATCCCCAATTTACAATTACACACCACCTGACCCTATACGACTTATTTACCTTTATATGTCAAGAGTGGAATTGATTTTTTGTGGTTATTTTTATCGGAACAACGAAAGAGTACGATATAAGCCAGATTATGGATTTAGTGATCAGCACACGCAATAAGCAAAACATTAAACAAATTAAGTTGAAATATTAAAGTATTAGATATAACACAAAACAGCTCTATTTAATAAAACCAACAAATCAATATGTCTCGTCAATAAACTTCATCACTAGATAAATTCAAAAACCGTATTTAAAAATCAAACGAACCTTTAGCGGTATATAATTCTTCGGTTAATACTTAATATTCGTATTTATTGAAATACAGTAAAATTCGGTTATAACACACCACAAGGGATTCACAACATGAGTTCGTTATAACCACCAAAATTTATGAGAGACCTTATGGGTTACATGGCCGATGGTTGGGTTTTAAGAATGGTTCGTTATATACGGAGGTTCACTATAAGCAGGTTCGTTATATTTTTTAAAATCGCCTCGATCCAACAAAATCCGATACAGAAACTTACCGTTCGATTAACAAAGAATCAATTAGATCTCGCGTTAAAAAACAAAAACAAAAAACTGCCAATTTTTACGTATGGCCTATCCAAACCTATATGCAATTCACGTCATCAAAAAAAAGTTACTAGATTGTTTATTTGTAATTCGGTTTAAAGTTTGGAAAGTGACATATTCTATAGATGATTTATCTGCGCACATATTAGATGGCATGAAGAAAGACTACAATTTATTAGAACTGTCAAAATACCAGGTACAAGGTGACAGCACTGTGTGAAACGTCATCATCTAGTAACCTTTTTATTGATGACGTGTATTGCATATAGGTTTGGACGAAGTATACCTACCAATTTTCGGCATTACTCCAAATATTAAAAAAGTTAACGAAAATTATCACATTAAAAAGTTCTAAAGAGAATTAAATTACCGTCCCGTTTGCATATCTAAAACTCTTGTACATTTTTTATTCTATTTAAAGTTAGAAGAAAACAAATTTCGAGAATGTTGAACGTAAGTATTTTATAACGCACTCGGGCCCCGCGGTGTTTTTAATAGCCACCCTAAATATTTATGTGCCCTAAATCAAAATTTAAACTCTATTTTTCACGGTGGAGTTTCTTACTCGTCGACAGTGAAATGACGTTCATTTCCTTACACGAATTTTATACGTAAAGCTTCCCGAGACACAACAATCGTAATGCCGGTTCTTTTTTCTAGAAATTCCAGACAAAAATGATACATTTAAAAAGTAGCTTGGCGTTTTTAAAATGCGACCACCCACGTAGTATAATAAGTAAATAATATTGAAAGTTTTTTTTAGTTAAACCGCTTCTAACAATAAGTAATAAAATTACTTACAAGGAGAGTCCACGGGTTGGGAAACTAAGTTACGGATCATACTTGTACAGTTTGTAGGGCGGGGGACCACTCCCCGAGTGCGAACATAGAATATTAGGTATAGATGATCACCCATTAAATAGTTATTAACAAAAAAAGATTTAATATTCACTCAAATGTTAACGTGGATTTTTTTAAATCATATTCGCGTCTTATAATTCTGAAAATTATTTTTTTTCTCTAAAATTACAAAAGGTATGTTGGTAGAAGCTTTAATAAAAGTTATCAGGAATACATCATAGAATCCAAAAAGTGCTATAACAAATAGAGCATTCCAATTAAAACATTTAAGTTAGATAGCACCACCTAGCGGCGATGGGTCAAGTTTTAAATTTTTTATTGCAAAACATGTGCCCGCAACTGATTGCGAGATTTATTAAAATGTTTTCATACTTTTAAAGTCTTTATCCGTTTGAGATATTGCAATGTCCCATTCCTCGCGAAACACCCTGTTTAAATAAATAAATAACCGACCCAAAATGAACGACCTGTGATCTAGGGGGCGAGATCGGAGTAAATTCAAACCGGCACCTCTGGGCCCCATCATCAGACCGGCTACAATAGCCTATATTTTCTATGAAAATTCGTTAAAACTGAATTTTACACTATGTAACCACAAATAGTTCGTTGATTAACTGTACAAATTTTATAAAATTTGGTCCTTCTGTTTGAAAGATACAAACTTTCCAAATCAGGGGTCAGAACTTTTTACTCCAACGGTATGTACGCTCGCCACAGAAAAAATCGGGATAGTAGAAGTACAAAATTTTAAAAATGTTTTGTTGTGAATCGGGTTTTAAATAAACTGTTTGCAAGTACACAAGGATTAAGTCATAAAAGCATAGATACCTACATAGATGAGGTTCTAAAGATGTTAGGTATCGGAAAGGTTGAAATATTGTAGGTTCAAAATATTTGTTTCCAGTGAAAGATGTGTCCAGTATATCTGTCGATACTCCATTATACCGCTCTCGTCTAGAACCTGCAGATTTAATCCATTGTTCTGTTTGTAACCCTATTTTATTATTAAATGTAATATTTTTGATATAATTTTGACGTCTTACGATAATTTCGTCGCTGTGGGATAATTTCCTTTTTTGTACTGATGATTTCGATACCAAATATCATTAAAAAAAATGTTTTCTAAAACTTAAAAAGTGCGAAATCTTGATTTCCATTGAAGTTTATGAACTTACTGAAAGGTAGGGGATCGCCTTAAAATTAAAACTAGTGACCGAATGCTTACTTTACTATACTTCTTTTAAAAATTGTTATAATAAGACAATATAAAAACTTGGAACAACTAACACCATATATTTCGGCTCTGGTTGAAGCTATCTTTAGTGCTACAAATATATAAACGCTGGAAACAATTAATGAGTATATAATATATTAATTCGGCCAAAGACTTGTATCTTTATTACTTTACTATTCACACAAAGAATGATTACATACCTACTTACAGAATTATTTTATTTATCGTTTCTTGTTCTTGGATATAAGGTTCGAAGGTTAAATAACACATATAGTAATTAAGGATATATACAGGGTGTTCCGGGGGGGAATCTGCCAAACGTTAAGGGCGCGTTTCTTAAATAATTTTAAGCAAAAAAGGTATAGCAATGTATAGGTCCGATTTGGAAAAGTTATGGCTTGTTAAAGAAAAGTCAAGGCAAAAAATCAAAAATGTGATTTATTAAGTTTAATTGAGGAAGCACTATTAACAAGACAAAATATTTTTCAAGCTATATCAATTTTGTGTGTGTAAGTAACCTTTTTATATAAATCTACATGTTATCGGTCATATCGACGCAGATTTTCCAAAAGGGCGTAACCTACAAAAAGTAAATTTTACAGTAGAGCACATGTTATGTCGCCGCGTAGCTATAACAAGATACGTTTCGCAGAAATATAAATCGATTTTTCCGGTGAAAAAAATCGAAATATTGTTACTAGATTTTATCAGACGATGTCTTTGCTTTAAATGCGGAAGATAGTCAGAATAACCCATTTTCACAAAAAGTGTGAGTTACGTCCTTTTGACAAAACTCGATCGATATATTACGTCGATCAATAAATTTTTTAATTTACAGAAAGCATAAACTAAACCTGCCTACCACTCGCTTCTAAAGTATTTTGTTGACAAAGAGTTGTCCACTTTGTAGGTAACAATGATGATTTATGGCTTACAATAATCCCTTATAAAAGTACAAACATATTACCTAAAACCCAATTCACAACCAAACATTTTTAAAATTCTATCCTTCAACTGTCCCGATTTTTTCTGTGGCAAGTGTACCAAACAATGGTCGATGCAGAAGACCCGTTTCCTTTGTCGATGCAAACAAATTTATTGTCAGACGTGCCGTCAGTTTAATTGAAGAACATTCTAACACGAAACGAATTCATCACACAAGGCAACAAAGCAACAATCTGCTACTTACGTAAATAAACGCAAACGTGCCTTAACTTGTAGGTTATAACATTGCGTAATCCCAAACAAAAGACCTTCACGCTTCCACGAGCCAATTAATTTGCTCTGATGTAACAAAAATTTTAAAGAAGATTTTACGTTCTTTCGAAAAAATCACACTTCTTGAATAATTTAAATGCGAACACGTAAACGCCTTCGATCAGTTGCAATAAAATTATGTTGGCATGTACTTAAATACACGTATTTAAAATATTTATGGGTAACATTGTTTGCATCTACAAAGACCAGTGACCCACGTTAATCGCTCTTTACTAAATACAATTAGTTTCAGATAAACCTGTTTTGTGTTCGCATAAATGTCTACTTTTGTCTACACAATTACCTGTCATTAAATAATCTAGCCCGATAAACCAAGAAACAACTATAGAAATCATTTTTTTTAATTTTACGTATTTACAATTACACAGTCGAGTCCTATTTTGTGTCATTTAAAAAACTACAAGTAAAGGACGAGTGATCAAAGTTAACCACAATACAGAGACGTTAACGTCCAACGTACATACTTTAAAATCGAACATGTCCGACTTACATTGTTAACCTACAAAATTTTTACCTAATGTTCTCATAACTCTGAATTTATCGAAAGTAGATGCGGTTCAGGAAAATAGCACTGACGCGAAAATCGAGAATTTTAGTTATTTTTTTTATTTTAACGCCGAATCCTCGTGTGGGGATGAACACCTTAAAACGAGCCGCTGGTTTATAACGGTCTCAAGGGCCAATAAGGATTTATTTTAAATGTATTTTAGTGATGTTCCCATAGAAACCGGTACCTATCTAACTTTTATAAGAAATTTAGAACGCCGACTTTAAGTAAAATTTATGACCGTCCTTGGAATAGTTTCTAACAATCAAACGTCACAATGGTTATGCAGGTAGAGGATTCGTCGATCTGTTTCGTATTATCGTTTCCAAATGGAATACAGTTTAGTTGCAAATTTACTAACAATAAGACAAGGGTTAGAATATTTCATTAGAACAACGTCAAAAATTATTTAAATGTTCACTGGGTGTTTATTAAATGACAAAAGGAATATATCTAGAAGAATCTATCTACGATAACTTTCCAACCTTTCCATTTATCGCAAGAAGTACAGTGGCCGCCAACAGAAACTGGGACTTACCTTGAAATAGATTTTAACGAGAATTTAGCGATGTCAAACGGACTTATTTGACAGGGTAATAAGTAATGTGCATAATCCCGTGGTAGTTTTACGACCCTACTGTTTACCTATTCCTACCTTCAGTATATATTTTTTTATTATTTCCAGCCAAGCAAGTTTTATTTCTATTTCATTTATAACTTAAATAAAAATCAAATCAAATTAAATAGGTACCTATCTAAATAAATAAATATAAAAATGAATCAATATGTATAACTATGAATAAAGATATACAAATTAAATTGAATTAAATGGAATTACTTAATAAACAATAATTACGATTAAATATTTAAACGAAATTAGAAGTCAATTAAATCTTTTGATTGTACATTTTTTACATTGTAGGTAACTTAATAAAAATAATTGTAGGTAATTTGTTAATCAAAATGTATAAAGCGAGTAAAATGGAAAATTGTTCATCGAGAAATAATTGTTTGCAACATTCGATGGATTGATTTTACTATTTCATTTAACGAAAAATCATAATTAAACACAAACAAATCTAAATTAAAATTATCAAACATAATATGTTATTTGTAATATTCAGTTTAATGTTTTGAACATGACATTCTACCGACAATTTACACGTACGACATGGCACAGAAAGGTTATAATCTATTAGTAGGTACTGTAAAAATACGGGATTTTATCGATGACGAAATTGGATCCTATCGTGTGAATAACGTATAATAACGTATGTTGCGATAATTGAAGTCGAACAAATTTATCAGAACAGCGCGAAAACCCCGACACACCGCCCGTGGAGAGGCAAAACCGGTATGTTTACTTGATAATTCTATAGAATTGAACCTTTTTAATCCTTAATTTTGCTTTTATCGCTCTAAAACGGCATTTTACATTAATTTTCTACAATCCTTGTATAATTTGTTCAATCGCTTCTATGTGATGAATTGTATACTATTTTATTACCTCTTCAAATTGAACTCTCTCGTTTCCAAATAGACTGTAGGTAGATACTTAAATATATACCCATTTTTCTCGATTGGTTGAAAAACAGATAAATTAAAGCTCTGTTTCAATCAAGTCGCTTACTAAACAACATGATGCAAACAAACGACCATCGTCCATTTCACACAAATATTTTTACATGAATAGAAAATAATTTCTCAACTGTTTTGGTAGCACAAGTACCGCGGATTCGAACTGCAAATTGGCCACATTTTGCAGTCGACCTCGATTTAAAAAAAATAACGTACGTAGTAGAAAGCTCAAACTCGACCACCGTCAAATTTTGCAAACGTAATGTGACGACTGGAATGTACTTTTCACATTAGGTACCAAAAGCTGTAGTTGTAGATATTTCCGAAGATTGCCTATTTTAATAAATATACCTACAACCATTTACACGCTCGATCCATCCAAACACGTAATGTTAAATTTAACACATCGAGGACCAAATACAATCTATGTGCGATGCTGATTAAATTAGTGAATTATTAGCATCTCCTGTCCGCAATGCGTTAATTGCCTAAAGAATATTGTGCGCAGTAAAATTCGGCACTCGCTACAAGAGAATTTAAAAAAATACCGCTAAATAAAAATCGATATAAGTACTTATAAATAATATACATTTAATAGATCCCACGGCGACTGCACCCCATTTTTAGTTCCCCCACTATGCAAATTAATAAATTAACGTCTATAAAATTATGGATATTAATAACAGTTTTGGGGTCGGCTAAGTTTATGTCATCGAGATCGTTTTCTAGATTAATATAGAAATAACTATAGAAATTTCATCAAAAAAGCAAGCGTTTGCAAGGAGAGCCGTGATGCGCATCTGTCTGGCATTTTATTCCATACATAATCGAAACGAAATAAAAATACAACGATTTACAATGAAATAAAAATATTATAAATAATGTGTTTAAATCAAAAACTAAATCCGGCGCTCTTATTGAGACACCCTTTAGTTATTCGAATTTCATTAAAATTTGAGAAATTGAGCTCTACAACCCTACCAAATTATTACCAAGAGATTTCACTATTAAATACGACGTGACGTCACTATCAATTTACACTATAATTACGAATCAGAATATATAGATAGTATAATACTATAATCAGAAAATGATAAATTTAAAACCCGACATTAAATTTGACTTGACATTTGTCGCTCTTTATATCGTTTTTTGATTGACGTAAACAAAGATAGGCGGATATTAACGAAATTAATTTCTTAAGGTGGTGGTAACAAATTTTAATCGGAAAGACAAAAGTTTAAAGTAAAGGGGACTATAACGCCAAAACAGTTATCATATGAACATGTCTACTTTTATAAAATTGCATGTATCCACAATGCTAAATATACTTGGACGTGTCTTGTTTTGATCGATTCGTTTTTTTTTAGGTGGACATGTCTGCTTTCGATCGAATTTGCTAAATTTAGACTTAAATTGCTATGGGAAGGTGTGGTTTTCAGTACTTTTAAGTACAGGAATTGATACAACTGATCGATAACTCTATAAATCCATCAAAAAACAATTTTGTCGCAAAAATGGACTTGTCTGAGTTTGCATAAACGCCCCTCATTTGCTCTAGCAATTTTTGTTTTTACGATTTTCTTAAGATTGTCATGCGAATAAAGGAAACCTTTATTAAGTTCCTACAATAACAAAAAAAGTTAAAAGCAATTCAATTTAACAGAAAAGGTATGCGCTTGATAACAATAAATGTTCAAATAGTCCAACCCTATCCTACAAACATAACTGGGCTCGCTTACTTAAATTGAAAATGGTTCTTCTAAATTTTAATGCAACTATTTGAAAACAATTGAAACATGTGCGATGTTCTTTTGTTGTCATAACAATATTAGATGGCGTTTATAAGAAAAAAAAAAGAAATTGACTGTCGTTTGTTTTTTCTAAGTGCTAGAGCAAATGTAATATTATTTTTAAATTCCTCGTTAAAAAGTGTCTAAATAATGTTTCGGTTAGATATGGATATTTTGACTGGTTTTCGTATAAAAAAATATAAAAACTATTATATCAATTTTCAATTTTTTCGCGATATTTGCTCTAGCATTTACACTTAGAAAAAACAAGCAACGACAATCAACTTCTTTTTTTCTCATAAACGCCATATTAGATTTATTTTCGCTTAAATGTAGATTTTTTTTCTAATTTCGAAGATGTATAACACTTAATATTTTAATAATCAATTTAACTATCAAAACATTTGTGTTTTTACGATTTTCTTAAGATTGTCATGCGAATAAAGGAAACCTTTATTAAATTCCTACAATAACAAAAAAAGTTAAAAGCAATTCAATTTAACAGAAAAGGTATGCGCTTGATAACAATAAATGTTCAAATAGTCCAACCCTATCCTACAAACATAACTGGGCTCGCTTACGTAAATTGAAAATGGTCCTTCTAAATTTTAATGCAACTATTTGAAAACAATTGAAACATGTGCGATGTTCTTTTGTTGTCATAGCAATATTAGATGGCGTTTATAAAAAAAAAAAAGAAATTGACTGTCGTTGTTTGTTTTTTCTAAGTGCTAGAGCAAGTGTAATATTATTTTTAAATTCCTCGTTAAAAAGTGTCTAAATAATGTTTCGGTTAGATATGGATATTTTGACTGGTTTTCGTATAAAAAAAAATAAAAACTATTATATCAATTTTCAATTTTTTCGCGATATTTTTAAAATTAAAAATGGCAAGTCAAATTGTTTCCACATTATTAATCAGCACGAAAATGCGCAACTTTGCCCCAATTTAATCGACTTCGTATCTCTTAAGATAACCGAGATCCCCCATGCATTTACTCGAAAAACGGACCCCCTGTATATGTTAAGTAGATATACAGTACATTCGAAAATTTAGCTTAATATACTAAGGAATAAAAAAAATCGTAAATAAGGTGGTCAAAGTTTAATCGACGTCCAATAGATATATATATATATTTCTTACCGTCAAAGAAAAGATTGTCGAAACTACGTAAAATTAATTTATTTAAAGGAATAGAAATATAAAGCAGGAAAAACCATAAAAAGACAAGGTACTTATAAAATGCAAATTTAAATAAATATACCCTATGCATGGAAAATAAGGAAACGTAAAAATCAAGGAAACAAGTGCGAAACAGATTTAATTTAAAGATAAGGCCACGTAATTTTTATTTAACTTAAATGGAAAATACCATTGCCAAGGAAACGGGTCGTTTATAAACAAACTAACTTAAACAAATGGAATGCTATTCGACCAAAATCAAGTAGGTTACCAGACAGAGAGCCCCATTTGAATAAAATGATGCGCCAAAAAAAAAACCGAAGGTTCGTCCGGTCGCGAGGCAGCTTTTTCGATTTCGCAAGAAAAATCGCATTTAATTACGAGAGACATATTAATTATACTATACAATGGGCGACGGGTTTCGCTCTGTTATTTTGAGTTATTTCATTTAAACCCCTCAGACTTCACGTTATTTTTAGATTGCGTCCTAGTGAAATACGGCGGAACCGCAGACGAGGTGGGCGGAGGAAAATCTCGGGGTAATAATTCAGACGTGCCCTATTATTAACATAATTTTAAATTTTCCGGGCGTCCATTAAATTTTATTGTCGATGTCGCGGCGCTACGACGACTATTATGACTATTTTGTTTCTTTTCTTTTTTCAACGACAAACGTTATGGTAGTTAGTATCCACCTTCCGATGTTAAAAGCACTTGTTAAATACTTATATTATAAACAGGTATTGCTGTAGGTCACCGCACGGAGACCAAGGGCCACCCACGCCCTAATTAACCGGCGACCATGACTAATGCAGTAAAATGAATAAACTGGTAGTAATAAAATATGTTGCGCGTTCATCGTGTAAATAAGTAACTTCGTTAATTTAGAACCAGTAACAAACAAACGCGCATCGTTTTATAAACAAATTTTTAGCGTTTACAAATATTTATTGCTTGTAATTTTGAATAAAACACGACTCATTATCGCCGGAATTGCCGTTCTTAAACGAGAGTTGAAAAGTTTAAACCAGTTTTAAGTTTGTAGATTATAAAAAGTCGTTTTAATTACCGTTAAATTCGAAACGCAATGCGAAATTGGACATTGCGAGTTCTTGCATTAATTAATAAGAAGTACCAAACGTTTATTCCAAACGTTCGCAATTAAGTAGGTACGTCGAGCGTGTTGTTACATTAAAAAATGCACATAGAAACGCAAGATACCCGGCAAGGCCAAGGATACGGAAGAAATGTTCATTGTTAAAAGATAAATCGGAAGAACGCATTACTTAAACATGGCAACAACGTGCTTACCTTTCATAAGCCAAGAGCCGGTTTGTTGCGGTCGAAAGTCCCTGCCCCTGCCTATCTGCCCGATGCAGTTCCAACTTCACACAAAAAGTGCAGCTGCAGTTCGAAACTCCCGAAAAACTTGTCGTAGAAACACTTACACATAAAACAACACAACCATTAATATATTACAAAAGTTTTCTAAACCAATATTCTCTGTATTTGTTTACTAGTTTTATTTGACTGTGTAAAGAAATTTCGTATTCGTAACTCGCACTTACACCCGCGTCCAACGGTCACAAACGCCGCACACGTACGATTGGCGGCGCCAACCAAAGGTAGGCATTGCGGTAACGATTTCAGCCGAACGCCGTCGATTCCGCACGAATTAAGCTACATAAACTTTGCAATTATACTTCTCTGTACCTGCCGAGCCAAGGATTTTAATTAATTTCCTTAAGGACCGGCGAAAAATAAAGCTAATTATTTCCGGCAACAACGATCATAACCATTAAAACGCAAATCTTAAATAGCAAAACGGACGGAGTCGAAATCAACTTCGCCCGCGAAGGGGGCAAACGTTCGTTTTAAAAACTTGTTTATCCCCCCCCCCCCCCAACGGATTTAATATTATTATTTTAATGGCAAAACCGGAATGTCGTATATGCGCCCTTAAATTGTACAACATCCGCGAGATAAATTTCCAGATTCGCTTATTTGGATTTGCCGCCTCGTCCCGATTAAATTTTGCGGAGTTTCGGCTAAACCCTTTCGGAAGTCGTAATTTGGGGAAGTTTTCTCGCTTTAAACGATAGGCAATGCTACTAGCTAATTTCTTGTGTTTAAAAAGCGAAAGGGTTTTTATGTAATATCGAATAAAATATTGGGAAAAGAATGTTCTCCGAGGTTTCTTTAATGTGATAACAACGTAGGATAACGAAAACAACGCAGGTTTTAATACATTTTAAATCGTTTCGAATTTACAAGGGGCCGCACTTTAATAATTATGGATTAGGCGCGAGTTAAGTCGTTAAAAACCAAACCACCTACCATTTTAGAAGTATGTTGAACTTGTACTTTGTAGTGTAGCCATAACAATAATCTTGCTTTGAATAAATTTAACAACCTCGTATATTAAGCACAAGTGAAGTCATAACTAGGCACTTTGAATACCTACTGGTAAATTGATTGGGTTTAAAAGACCTATAAGCATCTGCCATTGTTTAGTCTAATAAAGCAACAACCAAAATCCGCAGTTAAATTCACAATGTCAGTATTTCATTTTATTTCTTCGACTTTTTATTAAAATTTATTTAATTCCGCAATTATTTAGCAACTAACACGTGAACTTAAAATCGCATTTTCCATAAAATCGTAGAAACAACATTTTGATTAACAACAATTACCTACATAATCGATTCCAAGGCAATTAACCTAGACGTGGTTTTAACGCATTGTACACAAGTTGCCGAATTTGTTATTTATAATTAATTAGAGTGCCTACGAAATCGTTAATGGGGAGAGCATCTCGAAATTTAATGTTGCGCCCATAAAAAATAAAAACTATAAATCTACCTCCGACGTTAATAAGCGAGAACTCCACGGTAAAGTCCATTGTTTTTAATCGGCCTGTGTAAGTTAATTAATAAAATCTGGTAGAAGATAAAACTAAGAGTCGCGCTATCTAATTAATTTTTAAAACTCTTTCTTTTTTTACGTTGTTCTTATGAACAAAAAACAAACTTGCCTAGAGACCTACCTACTATCAAGTTAAAATGAAATTATGTCGTCGTATCACTTAATATTTTTTTTAATGATAATTGAAAATGCGTGCTGTACTTCCGCTCTAATTACAATAGATGAATTTTGAAAATAAATTAAGTAAATCGTTATTTTAAAGACATTCCATACATTTGCCTACTATTTACATAAAATCGGCAACACTTGTTATTGTTCAACATTTAATTTCACGTGTACGTCCCGAAGTTTTCGCCTATAATTTAAATTCGGCGTTTCAGTTTCGCTTGTGTTTTACGCAAGATTTTTCTTTAAATCCGTCTTATTTGATAACAGAACTGGCATAAAGTCCCTTCGTTTACCTAACAAACTAATTTTACCTACATACTTTCTATTTATAAATTTCACCCAATTTATAAATGATAATTTGTATTAATTTTGTATTCTCACATACTCATAACAGGGAATGGGGGGACGTTGTGGAACACTGCAAATTATAACAATTTTGAAACAAACTATTGATTTGTACGATAGCTTAAATTTAACGTGTTATATGATTTAAATTTGAAATAACAAAATTTACAAGTTATTTACAATTTTTGGTAGGATAAAATTTGGTCATTTTTTTCTGCTTCAAACTGTCTTTCGTTGCACAATTTTGCTTTTCTGAACAACCTGATTCGAATGGTGCTAAAATTACTTTTAAATAATTTATATTTAAATTACTTAAAAATAGGAAAAAATAACTAATTGTAAGGAGCATTTTTTCAAAAATGGTCATGTCCAACACTCATGACCAGTGAATTACGATCTGAATTAAGGTCTTAATTCGCTTGTCAGAAGCTTTGAACATGTCCATTTTTTGAAAACACGCTCCTCAACTGTAAACACATTTTAATTCGGTTAAAAACAATAAAAATAATTTCGGTGGTAATCTGGCATATGTATCAATATATAATTATTTTATAATAAACTTTTATTTAATAGAAAAACAAATTTCAAACACTGCACGTCAATTTCTTCAAAAATAAATTATTGATATGGTAAAAATCAGGGTAATCTATAGGCAACCAACATTACAGGATTCCATAAAAGAATATCGTAAATAATCAAAATAAATAAGCCACAATCCCATATTTACTTGCTACAAATAAAGCTTGCACCAATGTACTTAACTGTATTGCATTCTATAAGCCCACAAATTTCCAACATCTATACCAACTTTTGACCGATAATGAATAACATCTTATAGGTATATTTCCTCATTTTGCAATTGCACGTACAAATTCTATTTATTGGGATGAATTACCTAAAAAATTTAAAACATTTTCCTTTTTCCATATACCTAATCCAATTCAAATCAACTAAACAATTGTGCATTATTCGCTTTGCTTGACTTCGATTTTTAAACTTTATATTACTTTTTTGACATGTTCGAACAAATGCAACATTTATTGTTTAATAAAAAATCCAATTTCTGGCAGAAAAAATATCTACCTATATATAAACAAGAAAAGTAATTTTCTTCGTTTTACCTGTTTCAATGCATCAGTAGGTACTCTTAATAAAATCAAAAGGATGTGCGAGTAGGCGGTTTTTCTCCGGACGTTCCTCCAAAAGCAGCACCCGACCCGGTCTTCTACCCATTTTTGCCGGTATTTAAGAAAAATCATCTATTCGCAAAGTAAAAAGAAATAACAAACAAAATAATTTTACGAGGTATATATATTTTTATACCTAGGAATGTGTAACAAACAGACACTAGTAACTAATGGAATAAATATTCTACAGTGGTGCCAGATTAATCGAGACGTTTTTGTTGTCAAACACACGACCATATTTTTTACCGAGCCTTTCTACAAATTCGTTCTTTAAATTTTGCAAGCACCTAAAAAAAGAGAATAATTTTTATGAGAACTCAGGTACGTACCGTGTTACTTACATTCTGTATATTGGAGATTTTCTAAATTTACTGATATCATAACTTGGAGCGTGCGGTTTATGAATAATAAAAGCATTCGGTAAAACTATAAACTCGTAACCCTGCGCTTCAAGTTCCATTATATGCGATACTTTATTCCAACCAAATCCCAAAAATTGCCTATCGTACTCGACCGTCTTTGATTTTACAATAACATACGGTTCGAAATCTGGCTGCCATTTCACCTAACACAGAACATTTTTATAATAGTTGAATCATAAATGATATTCATTATACTTTGTAGGGAACCTGAGAGGACCTCCATTTTACGTAATTCACCGGTAAATGTCCTGCCGGCCACACATCATACCGAAATTTAAATATAATTTTAATATCGAGCATCTGTAATAATTCCTTCTTATTTTTAGGTAAGCTGCTTCGGTATCTTTGAGTCTCAAACGCAGGCACTACAAGAGCCTTTTTATTCATATTTTTAAAACTGCCAACGTAGTTTTTCAGAATCGAGTATAAGCCGTGCATCGGCAGGAAATCGGCATCGGCCAGAAACACGTAAGGGGTCGCGATTTGGCGCAGCCCGACGTTTCGCAGTTCGTTGATGGGATGGTAATTGCCCTCCTTGAAGACAGCATGGTACGCGATATCGGAACGTTCTTGCAATATTTCTGAGTCCTCGATGAAATTAATGCACAACTGTAGCTCTGGATCGGTTACGTAAAACGTTAAACTAATCGGACCTGTAACACGAATAATAAATGGCCGATATCGTAAGAATGATTTTTAAAAAACGAATTTCCAATTGGTGGGTAATCAACGCCTTAAGAGAAAGGCCATACCCGAATTTGGTTCATTTTTTTATCAAAGGTCAGTTGTGATGTAAGTTTAACTTTAGCAAAATATTAGCTTCCAAAAATTCATACTTTCCGAAAAAAAAATTATTTTTAAAATTAAAAAAAAAGTTTTTTTTCTCAGACTTATCGCGAATTCTGTGGTAATTGTATAATATTGTAGAGGTACTAAAGGCTCATCAGTGGTATTTTTTTTGGACTCTATGTGCACAGCAAATAAGAAATATATAATATTTACCTGTTATACCGTTTAGAAAATTTTAATATTTACACATATAGTAGGGTTGAGTATGAAGAATATTTGACGAAAAATTAGTAATTGCTCCCCCCCCCCCCCCCGAGTATAAGATAAATTTTTAAATTATTTTAATTTAATATTCTCTATTTTTCTCATTTGCAGTGCACAGAGAGTCCCAAAAAAAAAACCACCCATAAGCCTTTAGTATCTCTACAATATCATACAACTACCGCAATTCGCGATAATAGCTTCTGAGATTTTTTTTTTAATTTTGAAAGTAATTTTTTTTCAGAAGCTAATATTTTGCTAAAGTTAAAGTTACATCACAATGGACCTTTAATAAAACAATTAACTAAATTTGACCAGGCACATTTCCAATTTTTACCCGGCTATGGCCTTTGTCACAGTTTAAGTTACACTCATAAATTGTGCATCCTGATGTTTGAAAAGTTACTCTAAATATTCTTACTAAAGTAAAAGTTATAATATGAATTTTGTACTATAACTTAAGAGTTAGTGTAAATACAAAATAAAACTGTTTATTTTTATTCTTTTCGCTCGATATTATCAAATAAAGTTAATTATCAAATAGATATCTAACAGTAAAAAAATGGTTTAATTAAAAATAGAGAAATAATCATCGTTATTATGATTTTATAAAAATTGATTTAATGTTATTCAACTATGAGTCTCGATATTATTAACTGTATCATTTATTATTAAATGTTGTTTTAAAAATTAATCATCATTAATGGATGTCAACAAACCAACTAAAATACGTTGGACAAATAATGTCCTTTGTTAAAATATTTCCTTATAGTTATATAAAATGAAATTACAATTACAGATGATACTGCAAATACTTTAGTTTTAACTAATTAAAAATCGGGTAATATTGATAAAACTAAAAACAGTCAAGTCCTACAATAATTTAAGTTTTTAAAAGAGATATTTTGATAGTAATATCAAAAAAGATTATAAAAGTATGGTCAAATAAGTAACAGATACTACTGACAAGCAGTTAAAGTTGAGCATGTATGCAAATTAAAATTAGCATCTTCTTAATCGCACGAAAGCACTTAATCTACTTATTTTTAAGTACCTACTCAAATACGTGCTCAGCTTAGTTATTAGCACTTAATACTTTGTAAATTCATTTTTATCTTGGTAAATCTATAAATATGGCACAAAGGCCACTTAAAAAATTATACACATTCTTCCGCTGTTATTTATTACATACCATCCCAATATTTGCAGAGCTCCTCGACCATATGCAATCTATCGTACGACAATTGTGCAAGAAATGTTACATCATCTTTGGTCGGAATATACTTGAATTCTCTAAAGTATAACAACGTTCTCCACTTTTGGGTTTGTGCTTTGTGAAAATCGGAACATACATCTACGGCTCCTTCCTGAAATCATCTATTATTTCGGTAGACAATTATTAGGTGTACAAAAAAGTTCTGAGCTTTAGATTTCATACAACCGAAACCACAATTTAAATTTCATGAAGTTTCCCGCCCTTTTGCGGGTTTACAACGTTGACATTTGGTCTTTGAAAATACCATGCGGTTTGACGTTTGATGCACATAATCTAAAAAATCAGTAGTGTTTACGATGGCAATAACCAAAGAGCATATTCGATTTTCCATCCACTTCGCGTTTCATCTCAAGAAAAATGCTGCTGAAGCCACTGAAATGATTTGTGCCGCATATGGAGAGAACGCTGTAAGTCACGCTACGTGTAAAAGGTGGTATACAAAATTTCGCCAAGGAAATTTCAGTCTTGAAGATGAACCGTTACAGCCGGGTGAAACAATTACGGCAGACCGCTATCAGCAACAATTGACTAATTTGAGCGATGCAGTAGAAGAAAAGAGGCCATTTACTGGCAAAGGACGTGGTAAAGTGATACTGCTTCATGACAATGCCCGACCACATGTTGCAAAAGCGACCTGGGATCATATCTTTGCGTTAGGCTGGGAACTTCTCCGCATCGGCGTATAGTCCAGACATGGCACCGTCTGATTACTACCTATTCCGGTCGCTGCAGCATCACTTGGCTGATACACACTCGTGGCACTTGAAGACCTACGCAAATGCATTGATGACTTTATCGCCTCGAAGCCAGGGAGCTTCTATCATCAGGGAATTCGCAAGCTGCGAAACATGGCAAGGTTATCGATGCAAACGGGGACTATTTCGTTGATTAATATCTTTTTGTTTGTTTTTAAATAAATATTGAATTTTACAAAAAAAAGCTCAGAACTTTTTTGTACACCTAATATTTTACGTTGATTACCGTGACATTTCTAAATGTATTATCGCAATCATACAACTGCCTCCGCAACAAATTACCATTCAATTCTAGGAATGTCGTGTATATAGATCTAAAATAGTCACCATCTTTATTGATGACATTAAACTTTTTTGGTGAATTCCAATGCACAACCTAAATATATTTTACTCAATGCTTATTATTATATTAATTAATATCATTATACCTTTATTTGATTGTTATTATAACAGTTATAACTATGAGTGTGATCACTCAACTGTGTGTTCCATTGACAAGGCACATTATACACTATGTCCGGATCCTGCTTAATGACAGCATTAATAATATCTTGATCGGCTAATCGAGTTACACCAAAAACGGAAGCAGTTTTTTTGGCAATTCTAACCCACAATTTATCCCATTCGATATTTCTTAAACGATCTAAACGATACAACATTATGCCAGTATTGAATCCTCTTCCAACGGCCGGCCAAGGAGATGGAAAAAGTTTACCTAAATAATAACCACTCTGATTTTCAACAATACCTATGACCTAAAACGGCATAATGAGATAAATTATTCTTTAAATGTTTCTTAAATCTCACGTGCTCTTTTTTAAAATTTCTAAACATACTCCATAATTCATAGACATCGGCAACAAATGTTAAATCTGTATCGACAATTATAATTTTTCTAGTAATGTTTGATGGAATCACTTTAGGAAACATTAGCTTCAATAACCCGTATATTCCTGAATAATGGCTATTTGGCACCCATCGTACATCAGATACAAAATCAGTTATATTGTAGAAACTTACACTAACTAAAAAATATAGAGTTGTATGTTGTAATTTTTGTGAAACAATACATATTTATGTCGTAAATTATTTAATAATTTAAATACGACAGAAAATAATATAAATGAAAGAAAACATACCTTGAGGCACAGCCCATGTTTCAAATAACGTTTTTAAAACTTTCTCCGATACTCTATCTACCATAATATGAAATTGTATGGGATTGCTTCGGTGAAAATAAATAGACTTTAACATTGTATGGAAATATAAATTAGATTTGTAGCCACTACACACTACTCCTATATGTACAATTTCGCACTTTGATTTATTTATTTGGTTTTTAACAGCAGCTTGATCTTTATCTATGACTAGATCGTTGTCGACATAATTGGAATTATGTATTTCGGAAAACAGCAGCTGTTTATTCAACAACAGGTCTTTACGTTTAGTTACTGCATAATCATATCGGAAAACTGAAAAATGAAGCACACCTATACATCAATTGTGATAAATTGATCGGTAACATACCTGGAACATATTGCGATAGAAAATTTATTACTAACAGCAATATAACTACAACGGCAAACGCTATTGCTATCCCGTGTCTAGTAATAATAATGTAAAATGCATTTTGCTTCCGAACACGAATCTTTAAGTTCTAAAGTTTTAATAATAAACAATAATTCTTTTAATTCATATCTAATGATAAATGAAAAGTGGCGTTACTATTAGCTATTCATTTCGAACTTACAGAAAGATTTGTAAAACGTATATTTTTCTGTTCAAAAAGCTTTTTGGCAAAGCGTTATAATTTAAACAAATTCAAAGGTCTTCCATAACCTTCTCCCACTTGTTTTTTGGTTACACAGAAATCAGTGTTGCTCCCCAAACATTAAAAAAAACACTAACTTTTTATATATACAGGGTATTTTAAAATTACAGTTTCAACATTTTCCTTGTAATTAAAATACAGATTTTCTCATGAAAATTAGTATTTACTCTCAAAATAGATATATTCAGATTAATAGATTCATTTACAGTTGTTTTTTTTTTAACTCATCATCGCTGGATACAATCAAGTTCGATTTTAAAGTAATAATTGAATAATAATATGTTTCAAATCGCTTATTTCCACCCAAATTACATTAGCTTTTTGTTTCGATCTATCATTTATTTATTCAAATTGCTGTATATTTGAAACTTCATCAAGATAAAATAGGTAAAATTTTCTTTATTAAAGTTGACCGCACAAATGTATCAAAGTATGTAGGTAAAAGTAAATTAAATACCAATATTACAATTTATTATTAGGTATTGTATTTTAAATATAAAATAATAAAATATATACTTTATGTATAGTACCCATTATATATCTTAATATATGTGCAAGATACTTTCAGCAGTAAATCAATTGTAAATTAAATTGTATTAGATTATACAGGCACATTTTAGCCACCCTCAGCAGTTAGACGCTGCCACACAACAATTAACGATATTAAATGATAATCTAGAACAAGTATCGCCAACTAGTGACAGTTTATGAAAATAATATACACCGTATTTACTTACGTATAATAATAAATTTCTAGTAAGACTGGAAATTTAATTAACTCCAACCTCTTAAAATATTAGAAATTATTCATATATTTATCTACTATTTATAAAACAGTGATGGTGTAAAGAAAGTATAACTTTCAGACTGTCTAACAATGATAACAGTTACACCATCACCGACGGTAAACTACCACAAATAAAAGATATAAAGACACAAAATATATGAATAAAACTTATTTGCTAAAAATTAATTAAGCTATTCCCAATAGAAACAAGACACAATAGTTAAATCAAAACTGTTGGAAAAACTGTTAAAAATCAATTTCAAAAAAATATTTGCAATATATATTTACAGAATAATTATTGTTACCGCAAAAGTACTAAAAATATAATATATACAATTACTTAATCAGTCTTATGTTACTTATAATAAAATTTGTGAACTATTTACATTTAAGTAATTTTCTTAAAATTGAATAATATATCTATATCTATATATATCATGTCAGAAACGCATACTTGTTAATCAATGAATAACTTCTGAATATCATCAGATAATTTTGTCTCTTTTACTTTAATCGGTACTTCAAACGCATCGCAATTCACCAACTCATGAGAATAACCATCGACAATTTTATAGAAATTTTTTAACATTAATTTTTCTAGCTTGTTTTTTAAACTAATTAAATGTGCTGCCATGAGGGATGCGTGCATTTTCTGCAAATTACTTAAAGGCCGCTCAGACCATTTCTTCAACGGGGTACTCTTAAACGAAAAACAATTTTATATATACGTTACATTAACATAAATATGCTTTAATTTACCTCAGCGCCTTCCAGAAGACTAGTGGGAAAATTAAAATAATGAGCGAGGACTGCCCCAAGCATCCTTGTATCTTGTATCTTGATATTGTCTGCCGCCTCCTTCTGAATGATATAATCCGCGATCTTAAATTAGATATTATTATTATATAAATTAACAATGTTTAGATTTACTTGGGTATCGAAGATATTGTTGCAGTCAACTTTATGACAATTTGATAAACAATCCACTAATCCTCGCGAATTGTGAATGATTTTCTTGATATGTTTCGATTCCAATAAGGCTTTTAATTCAATCGGAAATGATTTTCGATTCATTAAAAGTATATCAAAGATATATACTTTATTCCACGTAGATAAAACGAGTAAACTTATATTGTTTATACGCCCAAATTTGGCACCAAGCCCCACCACGCCAATATTATCAAAATTCCAAAGTTGAGCGGTTATGTCCAAATAACGTTTGTCGATCACAGGCAAATAAAGATAGTTTTGAGTGAGTTCCTTTAGCCTATGAAATTCGGCACTGTCGAGAGCTATTACATTAGATTTGTTGTTTGCTTTGTTATCTTCTTTAATTTCAACCGCTTTTTCAACATCTATCAGGCGAATATTAGTTATTTCATTTTTGTAGAAACGAAACTGCCCCTTTATTTGTTTCCCTTCGGGCAACTCCACGACGTTTTCAATATTTATCGAATTGTTGAAATCGAACTCCCCCGTTTCAAAGGTAGTACTCGCTTCCAAAATTTTCCCAGTTTTCAGTTCAATTACGATTCTTTTTTGGTCCATTTTTGACGGATCAATTTTAATTAATACAAACGTTAAATGCAATTGTATGTTGTAACATAACCTAACTAATTAATCTCAATTTTCAAAATAAATATAAATAAATTTTAGCGACTCGCTATTATAAATCGATTAAATAAAATAAAAAAATCAATTAAAAAAAAAACCGTTTATAAATAATAAATTATGAACTATTTTTTTTAATATGTATATAAAACTACATACTTATGTATCTACTATAAAGCAGTGTTTCGTACATATATACCTTTAACAATAATTTTTATTTTTATATCTTAGAACATAAAACACGAATATTATTTATATGTCGTAAAATTAGTCGATTTTATCATCTTTCTTTTCAATCCTCGTTTTGTCCTGTTCATAGTAAGCTCGAAATATGAATAGTCCTAAAGCAAAATGCAGCACAATCACAGCTATAACTGCAGAAAATACGTTGCTCGAGGTATTCGAGGCTCCGATGATACCTGCAATTTAAAATGTGAATTTAATAATTTAACGTATACAAGCAAATTTCTCTGAAGAAAGTTTAACCCATCCATCCCTATAGCAACAATTGCAATTACATTTTTTTTTTAATATAATAATGATCTATTTATGATGCCTTAAAATTATGTTTATATTAAAAAATCGGCTCTAAATCATATGACCGAAAATACTTACTGTCAAACAGGATTACTTTACTTGCGAAAAAGGATGCAATAGGTAATATTAAAATTAACACGCAATAAAACAAAACGGTCTTA
Organism: Rhagophthalmus giganteus; assembly: GCA_036326145.1. NCBI lineage: Eukaryota > Metazoa > Arthropoda > Insecta > Coleoptera > Rhagophthalmidae > Rhagophthalmus > Rhagophthalmus giganteus. The sequence continues at coordinate 9,450,640 of JARFJA010000056.1, read as the reverse complement.
AATATTGCAAAGTCCGGCGATCCTGACGAAGTAAGTACCATTTTAAACGATTTTAAATAATTTAAAATGAAGCATTAAGTTTCATTTAATATTTTATAGGTTAATTTGAACAGGGCGAACTAACAATGGTGGACATTTGGTTACTTTGTTTATAAACAGATGGCGGGTCATTGTACGAATTTTTCTTTAGTTTCACTAATTTGATAATACTCTCTAATTATTATAATAGCACCGTGTTCGTAAAGAGATTAAAAATTAATAATAAACCGTATTCAATTTAACTGCTTAAGAAAAAAAATAGCGGCGTTTAAAGGAAAAAAGTATCTAAAAATTAAATACATTCTATAGATATACATATACGTACATAATTTCGATTCAAACTTGTTTATTTGTATTTTGAAAATCGTCAAAATAATTTCGCGGAATTTGTAATCTCCCAAAAATAATTTTAATGCCAAATATTTACCCCTACGCTGCTGGTTTATGTGGGAATATTTTTTAAATTACGCTGTTTACAGTTCATACAGTTTTAGTTCCGAATAATTTTCCAAGGCTGCTCATCAAGCGGATGTAGATTAATATAAAAATTACGTTAAATTGTCCGCAATCGACGTATGGTTATAAATATTTCATTAATTTTATGTATATTTTTGGGAAAATTACTCGGCGCTTCTCGAACTTGCAGCGAACCTACTCGAAGTTCAAAATGGGCGAGCGTCGATTTGTTGCAACGGTCGCGGTACAAAGCAAAAGATCTTTATTCCTAATAAATGTTTTCACTTTTAGATGATTATCGCAGCCGTTAGCCTCACAGGAGTTTCATTTCATGCTTTTCACGTATAGTTCGCATTATAAATGAACAAATAGTGAAAGTTATAATAAAGTTTATTAGCGCAACTTCAACCGGCGAGCAAGGAGGAAATAGAATTTATTTAGGTTTGCTACGCAACTCGCAACGACCGCTTCACGGTTGCAACGTTCTCTGCGATATTTTTGTAGGAATAACAGATCCGTTATATATTTAACAATGAGGGATGCGTTAGGATACGTTTTTCCTTTTGTTCAACAAGAAATTAAAAACAACGTATCTGAAGATACGAATTTGAAGGGCTTTCACGTGTCGTCTAACGGATATTACGGTTTTCAGCCTCTTCGAAGAACTGACGAAAAAGAAGAAGATTGTGAGTACATGGATACGCAAACTAATGATTTCCAAGTGCTAGTTAATAATTATATTAGCCCCAAAGAAAGGTTAAGTAGCGTCGCGGAGGTACAAGATATACGCGGGCCCGTAAACCGCAAGCGCCATATTCACGAGGGAGCGTCAGAATTTAAAAAAAGGCGGAAAAACGGTGAGTTATTGTTCGAGGAAAAATCCAGTTAGTTAGTTTTCAAGTTATATTTCAGAACCTGTTCCTGAGCTAACTGCGACAAATCGATACATAAATTTGCGTCAACCGACTCATAATATACCCGATATGCCCCGTTACTTAATGGGACATTTTATATAAATTGGCGCAATAAACTGGTTTTAGTAGCATTTTTAAATTTTATAAATCATAGAACGGTTGTTAGCTGATCTCAAGTTTTCTAGTTAATAAAATTGCGTTTTCTTTTCATAATCACCATAATAAATTGTTCTCTTTTAATGTAAATGAATTCACACACACCATACTTTTCATTCAATAGTTTAAATTAAGAATTAAACTTACAATATTAATCTATAGTTTCCCTTGCAATACTTAATTATTTCAATGTATGTATAACATTAATTTTTATAAGAAAATATATAAAAGGACGTACTAGTTATATTTAATTCAATGAAATCCTTCGCCATATTATGCTTTTTACTATTACGCATGATTAATTTATTAAAATGCGATTTTACAGAATATAAAATTTAGGGGATAAAGTTACATAAATTATTGGTAAGTACTACATCTATATTGGATAAAATTTTAGAAACGTGATGGTTTTTCATCCGTTTTATGATTAAGAAATACTATTATCTACCAATGATTATGTAATTATCACAATATTTAAACAAATAATATGTTCTTTTTCAAAATATACTTTGCATAATAAACATAATTATGTACCTAGATATATAATATTTTGTCATAATTATAATATCATTGTGTGTAAAACTTAGTATTACATATTATTATAGTTTTGAAAGTATTGCCTTTTATCAAAAATGACCTAAATGTAGAAGTTATTTGAAATATTAACAGATAACATGACTTCGTTTTTTCATTACTTGTTTTGCTACCACAGTTATAGTTTTTTTGGTTTCTCGACAGTATTTATTTACAGTTTATCACATATACAAGTTGTATAGAATTTTTAAGCATCCATTAAAGCGATTTTCTACCGGTACGAATAATTATTTTATAGAGAAAAATTTAATCACAAAATAATACTTACACGGATTCGAGAAGCAATAATAATTTAAATATGTATTGCTGTTAATCAAAAAAATACTCGTTTAAAATTACAGTTGTTATTATACAGTAATAATTACTCATTACATACCCTGTATATTGCAGTTGCTTTTAAATCCACCAGATAACAATTACTGACCTTTCGCTTTAACATAAAATTAATACACTGATTGCCTTTCACAAAACAAGTAAATAAATTATATAATCAAATGCTGTTAATTAACGTAGGTAGGATAATGTAATGTGTAAAACATTATATGTAACCAGAATATTTTAAATTTTTTCTTAAATTACAGCAAAACATCTAATTATTATTGAGTTTAATCATATAATTTTTCCACTTAACTCTTCAGTAATAACTTACATAATATATAAATGTACAGATGTACTTATGCTTTTCATGGAAAGTTCAAATGTTAATTTTTTTCAGATGAAACTCGAAATTCTACTAAAAGTAAACAGCAACTGGAACAACACTTGAAAAGTTCAGACGACGACCTACTGGAAACTCTTCTACGAGAAACGCACGGGTGCACCACATATCATTGGGAGGCAGACCATATATGAAGTTAGATTTTTGCTTACAATTAGTATTAGTATCTTTGGTTAATATAAACCAAAACATGCGAATTTTGTGAATTAATAAAAAATTATATTGGCGATAAGTGTTCATTTATCATTTTATTTTTAATATACACAAAAATAAATAACATAAACTCTATGAACGTGAAGAATATAATCACATTATTAATACACATAAAACTTTAAAATCGAAGTTAAAAATGTTCATTTGGATCCAATCTCGATGAATTGGAACGTTCTACAAAAATTGATTGTAACACTTAAAATAGCTCTTGTTATTTACATTCTTACCTCCTATTGATGTATTTGATTGTGACTGAGGGGCCGTCATTAATCTTGTCGGAACTTCATCTAAACCTTGTTCTGAATATTCGATTTCTGCCTAAAAATTTAACATAATTGAAAAGTAATTTTAACGGTTCAATGTACAAGAGTAATCGTAGAAAGGTGGGCACACTAAAAATGACTGCAGCACGACCAGGTGCTATTTTTAATTTAATTAGTATGACACATGATGGATGTCAGTAAGGGTTACATATTGATTGTACACATCGCGAGCACAGAAAACCCATGACTATTGACTTTAAAAGAATTTGACATCTTTAATTTTTTTAATAATTCTGATTTGAAAGTTGCTAGTAATCTATTTTATCTTTTTTTTTTGTTTTTTGCTACAAATAATATAAAAATACCTAACATTATAGCATAACACATTACACCCTTTTATTGTGTAGATATTATAGTGTATTCAGGGAAACATCAAACATCTACAATTTATGTAGTACGAGTTCCCAATAACTCCACAAAAGATACAAAAAGATATAATTATATTTAATATTAAAATAGGGGGCACTCATTGGAGTGCTACTCTGCATGTCATGTTTTTATGCTAGATTTGACTTGCGATTAAGGCCTAAGATTAACTAAACATTGTACTTATAGTCCCCCCTGGACTGATTGTATAATCGCAGTGGAGCCAATTAAAAAAAAAAAAAAAATTAAAATAAATTATTTTTGAAATATCATCATACTTTATAAATTGTAGTCGACTGTTTTAAAAATAATATTCTAAATTATTATCGATGAAAAATTAGTGTTTACCCACAATAATTAAAAATTAAAACATTATTTTTCTTGACTGTCAAACTCACTTCAGTATTTATAGGATAATTCATCTTCAATGTATCGGCTACATCTGCCTCCAGCTAAAAGTTGCTCAGTTTAATTTCGCAATTTCACAGACAACAAATGAAAAACTTACAAGATCCGGGGTGGTAGAATTAACTTCTACAATCACGTTCAATAACCCGCCAACTGCACCTTCTTCCTCTTGCACCTCGATTCGACTCTGGTCGGCTTCAGCTAAATCCCCATTTTGCATTTGAGGTGTGTTTCCTTCGTCCGGCGCCTTATTTATCGGCGTCGGTTGCAAATTTAAGGATAGGGAATTGTCGACATTTAATAAATTACTGGAAGATGATGCGGGATTCTCGCAGTTTTCCGAAATGTTTTCTTGAACTAAATAAATAAAAGAAAATTCGCTGACAAGAACATCCGATAATGTTTTTAAAAGATCTTTCCTAATTTCTGCAATTCTAAAAAATGCAACAATAAAAAGTGAATAATTTTATTACTACGATAAAAAGTACCTTCGCCCTTGATACTTTTCGAAAGCGTCATTTAAAATACTGATGAGGTGCTTATGAAATGTACGTTCTTGCAAATTAGTATTTGCCGATATCTGCGTGAACGGTATGGCTTTAATTATGCAATCTTTCAGCGCATCTGTGAGTTCCTGATTGAGGACGTCGTTGTGATGGGCTTTTAAAAAAGAAAATATCTTTTTCAAAATGTTATGTATGTCGGGATCTTCGGTATTCTCTAGTTCCTAAAACGTACCGTTACAATTTGAAAATCGAAATTTACAATTATTTACCGTATTGCAGCTTTCTCTTGATGTCGAAATGGAAGATTGAGGCCACAATGACGGTTGCAATGAAAAATATTCAGAATCAAATTGGACAACTTCTTGATCGGACTGATTCGATTGTAAAGTGGACTAAAATTATAAAGCGGTTAACTGGAATGCAGAAAAGGCTAAATGTGTACGTACCTGTCTGTTTGCACCTCTATTTTCTAGAACAGTTAAAGAATTTGTAATAACCGACTGGATAGACTGTAAAGTTCTGCCTCGAAGAGGATCAGAATTGATGTGCTGTAGGTCCCTGAATAACTGAATCAAAAAATGCGGTCTATTTTCGTTTGCAGAAATTAAGCTGGCCACTTCTTTATATACATTATCGCGTAATTCTTCAAATAACTTTGATCTAAAAAATAACGGTCTAGTGGAAAATAATGTAGCAACAATTGAAATCAAATTTACTTTGGTGAATTATCGACTTGTTCATTATCCTGCCGTTTATTACGATTCCTACGGTTCCTGATAACGTAATCCTTAAAAATAGGCATGACCCGCTTCACATGATTAGTGCCCGTCTGCGAGTTGTTTTCATCGACTGCCGTCTCATTCGATTGTTCGAGCTGCTGATTAACCTTCTGCGTGGAATAATGATTGACGTTGAGAACGTCCGGCGGAATGGCGGCCATGGGTTTGTTTAAAACTGAGGAATTTTGAGAAGTTTTGAAATGCAGCTGCCGTTGCGGAGGAGGAGGAGTACATTCTTGTGATGTATTAGTGGCTTCGTTGTGAACCATATTCAATTTCGGCACAGAAACCGGTTGTAAAATCACTACCTGAGAACGATCGTGGGTACTATTCGACCGTTCTAAACCGGTCGACACGGACGACGGGTTTTGAAGACCGTCATTGCTCTTCGACGAAGTCGAAAGTAGATTTTGCCGAGAATAACTAGAAAATTACAATTAAGTGTAAGTGAAAATTGGGAATTGAAAATTTTTCCATCGACCCTAATTCTTACCTTAAGATCGAATCCACCGTTAAATAATATTAAAGTAACTTTTTGAAAACCATTTAGGAGCGGGGAAAGGATTTTTAATGTTGCTAATAGCGTAGGTATGGAAAATTAAAGGCAAAAAAAACATAAATACTAAAATAACGAAATAATTTCTACAATATAAACGAACTTACCTGCGAAAATTATCCCAGTAATTGTTAGCTCTGTTACCGGGAGCTACTTGATTATTTAAAGCTTGACCGTTCCAAATTTGAGAGGGCAACGACTGGCTTATGTTGGAATTAATGTTAACGTTAGGTAGCACTCTGTTATTGGCGGGCTGTTCGCCGATCAAATTATGATGATTATGGATTGGTGCCGTGTTATTCAAACTGGTCTCAAGCAAACGTGCACTAGCACCGGAACGAACATTGTTTTGATTCGAACAAACACCGTCAGAGTTAGCATGGGGACTAGTGGGGTTTAGGTTGGGCAAAGAGCATGCGGCGGATACGTGATTCACTCGGGGATTAACAAAGTTTCGGGGTTGAGATGAGGCACGAAAGTTGGACAGGGAGGATACGGGACGTGTCGGATATACGTAAGTGGCGGTCGGAATTGGCGCCGATCTTAGTTCTTGTTCAGACTGGCTGCTGACCATTTGTTCTTGCATCTTGAAAAAAGGGCAGGTTGGCGATTTTTACGATTTTACAAATTAAAACGCTTACTGTACAAATCATATTGCGAAGCGAAGCGATTTCTCTCTGCTGAAACCATAACATTTGGCAACACTGGTTGAGGGTGTTCAACAGAAACGCCTGTGTCTGCAACGTATTGGCGGCTAACATGTTCTGACTGTTTGCAACTTCGCCCAACGCAAAACACTGAGGATTATTAATGGTGTAACCGTTGTTCGTGTGGTAAGACATATCGCCCACGAGATTAATATCGTTCGAAATACTGTTTTGACGGGGATTTGACGATATAAACGATCTCGGCTCGGTGTACATCGGAGACGGGGTTAAATTATTTCGTAACTGCTGCACATTATTAGTTCCTTGTTGATCCAACAACGATTGACAGACACACTGGATCAGTTCCAATTTTTTCTGGAACTATATAAAAAAACATAAGAAGCAAACAAATTCGGATTGCATAACAAATACCTGTACTTTATTGTTATCAGTTTCGATGCTATTATTAGACGATGTCCTTTCGTGATTATACGGAGGCAATGTGGTAGAAGCAGTAGGAACGTGTCTCTCGCCAATACTCGGCGAAACTTGTTGAACGAACTCGTCCGAGTGCCTTTCGTTCATACGCTGATTTAAAGTTGCCCTTCTCTTATTAAAACTGGGAGTCGAATAATTAGAACTTAAAGCTGGCTGCGTCCTCGGAATAGTTCCGATTGTAACGTCGGCCGATGAATTTAGATCTGAAAATTCATTTATGTCTTCTTCGGGACAGTCGTCACTACAATGTAAATTTTAATTCGCAACAAGAGTCGAGATCTAAGACGTTACCTCGAATAAGCAGAAGCAACTTGATTATGTTGATGTAAATGAATGGGCAACCATGACATAACGGCATTTTCGAACATATTATTACCGCCCAAGTCTGATTTATTAACGGCCGAAGTTTCGCTGCAAACATCATTGTTGATGGATGTGCGATCTATAAATTATAATAATATAAAACGTCGATTGTTTTGTAGAAGTTTACCTTTTTGTTTGTAAACAATCTCTTCTAATTCCTTTTTTTTGGCTTTTAATTCGGCAAGTACCCTTTCCCGTTGCTGAACATTCGATACACTTTTATTGCTTTGTTTTTCAAACTGATCGTTAGATCTTATAGGATTATTTTCAATGTGATTGTGATTTATCTGCACACCTTGACGAATATTGTCGGTTTTATTGTTTGCGAAAGCGTTTGCTTGAGACTCCAGCTCTAATTCGTTTACGTTTTGAGAGTCCAGCAGAGAACACTCGGTGTTTTTAACTATTTCTAGTAAATCCTTTAAACTGGACAGCTGCTGCTTCATTGTTACTATTTTTCTTACTTGATTGCCTGGTTTAAATAAACGTGCTAGTTAATTAAAAATGAAATCCCACAAATAATTAGTAAATATCTATTCAAACTGCATGTAATGAGTATGAATCATACATAAAGAAATGAAAATGTAATAATTAAAATTTAGGCGGCTCTTTTACCTATATCTTCATCGTCCTCTTCACTTAAATTTTGTAACTGCTGTGTAAGTTGATCCATCTGCAAGTTTTTGCTATGAAGCTCGTTCAGCTTCTCCTGCATATCTGAATGCTCGGAATTCAGTTGGTTATCACGATTATCTAATAAATGTAGCAGTTGATTTCGATTGTCTAAAGGATCGTGAATAAAATTACTTTCGATTTGAGCGCCGTTCTGATTTCTTTCGGCCGACCTTCTAGGATTATTCCGCATGCTATCTAGTCTATCTTCTAGCTCTTTGATAGCAGCGTCGAACTGTGTTTCGGTGAAGTTTTTATCGTTACAGTGAATCTCGCCATAAGCCTGTTCGGCTTCCAGCTGTTTTGCATTTCTCAACTGATTACCGGCCTTTTCTTGTTGTTGCTGCTGTTGGACCAGCAACAAATTTTCTTGTGCCTGTCGGGCATTACGTAACTGATTCTCGGCTTTACGTTTCAAATTTACTAAAGCGTTTTGTTGCTCACGCAAAAGTTGTACTTTACGGTTCGTCAATTCAACCTTTTCTTCCAATGCGTTCCTTTGGTATCCCGATACGCTTGCTTCCGACATGTTTTCCATGCCATTTTCTAGTTGCTAAAGATAAAAAACAGTCGTGTAAAATGGCAACGCTACTAAAATATTATGATATGAAAAACACACGCACCCCATTATTAGTATTGTAAATATTGCTAAATTTATCCTGCTGACATGCTAAGATATCTAACAACTGGGAAAATCTCTGCATGTGCTCAGAAACAGCTATGTCCATGTTGTGATTTTCCTGTTAATTAGTGCTATATTAGTTAGGTTAATCAAATTTGTTTTCGAATGAAATAATCAGCAGGTAATCAATAAACCAATAAATATGAATAATCTCCTTTATAATAATGCAATTTTAATTGTAGGTAAATATTTATCGATTGGAAAATAAAGTCAGTGGCTACTAAAAAAAAAACTGATCTTAAACGAAAACTAAAACAAAATGTTGTTATAAACAAAATTACATTATTTACAGATCACAGTATGCTTGAAAAATATTATTAGATATTAAAACACAATTAGTTAAAATAGCGGAAAATCAAATCGATTATTATAGAAAACCCACGCACGCACTCATGAAATCAATCACCTCATCGGCACTTTGTAAAGGAGACGCATCAACATTTTCATCGTAAATTGGACCGCTTAATAAAGCCAACAATTTTGCCTCGCTATCTTTAAGATCCTTAATCATTCCTTTAAATTGTTCTCTCTCACTCTCTGCAGACTACATAATAAAAGCAAACTAAAAGTACAGTAACTATCGATTTAAACGTATAAAGTGTATATACCTGATCCTCATTTTTAATACTAGACATTAAAGACGTCGTAACCTGCAGGTATTCTCTAATTTGGTTTAGTTTATCCTCGATCTGTTTCTTATCAGGACACTTTTTAACGTTATCGCATTTTGGTATCGTCCCTTCGGAATCTCTTCTAGAATTCGATTCGCTTGTGCTAGATGTCGATAACGTTCCATTTAATGCACCTGCAACGACTACTAAAATAGTTTATTCTATAACAGACCATCTCTTACCTGGCATATTGAGTTGTGTAATTCCATTCTGAATCGGATCTTCGGCGAACGTCTCCATAGAATATTGATTTAGTGGATAAAAATTTCTAGGTCTATTTCTGCAGACGTTTGCATAAACCTCGTTATGTCGTTGCCAGTCGAAGCCCTTCAAAAAAAGAACGATAAAGTTAACTGGGATAAGCGACTAATTTTAGAGGTATATTTTTAGAATGTTGTACAGTCAAAATAAAACGGGAATCTAGAACATCGTGCATTCGATTGTATGTCTATCTATAATTAATAACAAGTTAAAATTTACCAGATTTTTTGGGAGGTTACGTTCGAAGTAATTATAATTCGTACAAGACGTATTATTGCGAAGTTTTGTCTTAGGTACCGTGCCCGTGCCCTTTTTCGAAAAAAATTTGTTCCTATCGTCTGGCATTTTCCTCTGGAATAGAAGAAACACTTAAGTATCGAACGAACAAAAATTCACCACCTATTGTTTAATTCAAAAATATCTAAATTCAATTTGAATTGTTTCTATGTTAATTTATAAACATTATTATTGTAATCAATTGTAATTTATCATACATACTTAAATATAAAATAATACTCCTATTTTAGTCGCCCCAAATAACGTTGTTGTCAATTGTTTAATGGACATATCATTCGTACAACAGTGTTGCTTCGTTATCAACCAAAATCTCTAGGATTTAGGGGAAAAACTATTGATTTCTTAATACCGGGTAATTCAAACATGATTAACAAATAAACAACGTGTAATAATTAAAAACTTAATATTATAATCTTTGAATTTTAACAGCTTATTTTCCCTTGCAGTTTGATTTTTAAATTGACAATGTTATGGTTAAATGTATAAAAGAAACATACAAATTATAGTTTTTTCTTTAAAACAAAAAAATTACAATTATCATGTAATAATTCGCATATTTCACTAATTAATAACAATTCTAAATATTCAATATTAGTTCATAAATTTTACATTATTAAAAAATTATACAAATTATTACAAATAGCCTTTGATTTCTTTAATTAGAAAATGTATAGGTATGTATTTAAACGTACTGCCAACCAGAAATCAACTTTCTGTGTAACAAATTAGAAATATTCTTCAATTCGGATCTGCCAATCAAATTTAAGTTTTCATCGGGATCAACATAGTGGTCATATAGCTCTCTATCTACAACTTTTGTCCAATCTGGTTCAAAATTTATGTTGTCAAAGTTCACCCACTCTGTATACCTATACTGATTGGTACGTATAGAATATCCCATTATCTTTATTTCATCTAACACTGGTTTATCGCTGTTCGGTTTCATTGTTGGAAAAGAACCAGGTCGTGGATATTGAGTGAAAACTGCTTCCTTAGCGACATTTTTACGTGTAATAGGAACCATGAGTGGCACCAAACTTCTACCTTCGGTGCACAGCTTCAAATTTATTCCATTTCTCGAACACGCCTCTAAACTGTTAGAAATTTGAGTGAGATCGACAAGAGTAGGAAATAAATCGACCAGCTCTACTAGTTTAGTCACGGTAACTTTGCAACGACTTAAACGAGGCACGTGAATTATGAACGGCACCCGGGTAGCAATTTCAAAATTACTGAATTTGGAGAATTCGCCATGTTCGCCCATTGACCAACCTGAAATATTCAATAAATGAGTTGGAAATACTTTTTAAAACTTGAAATAACCATGATCTCCAATGAGAACAATGATAGTATTGTCGTCGATATTTTCAAGTAGTTCACCGATTAGATCATCGACATATGTTGTTGCTGCATTGTAATGCTGAATTATTCGTTTTGTAATGTCAGTAGGCATCCGGCCAAAAGGAAAACTGATATTTAACGAAGCAATATCGTCCCTACGACGTACATCAGTCCACGGATTCCACGCAACATTTGGCAATGAAGAAGGACGATCGTAATTACTAGGTAACGTAATGTTTTCCAAAGGGTGATATTCTGCGATAAAAATTACTATTAAGAGGAGATCTGCAAAGTATTTTTAAGGCTATACTTAAATATTCGATGGGAAATTTAAATGGTATGTGCGGTTTATGAAATCCAACGGCCAAAAAGAAAGGAGAATGTGTTATTCGTTTATGGTATTTCATAAATTCGATCGAAGCACTAAGAGATTCTAAATCCGGCAAAGAATTTCCGGGTTGCTCCTCGACGATGACAGGACATAAAAGATTGCGGGCATAGTTGCCCCTTCGTGTCGGGCAAACTTTCGATTCCTTGTACTTTTCTGTTGATGGATGGTACGGAGTTCTGCTCCAACTATACTTGGCGTCGTCGGTAAAATTTGACGAAACTCCCGGATGGAAGACTTTTCCGACAGAGTAGGTGAAGTAGCCATTTTCTTTGAAGTGCTGAGGAAGAGTGGTGTAATTTCCCACGGCGTCACGCCAATAACTGTAGAAGTCGTATAAATGGAGAGAATCCGGGCGACGACTTGTTAGAAAGGAATTGCGGCTAGGTGCGCAGAGAGCTTGCTGAAAACAACGTTAGCTAAAACCGAAGTCTCCATTTTTATAATATATTTATATAATAACGAGCGAACATTTTATGAATCGACATTTATGTGTAAATTGTATTTTTTTGATCGTGACGATAAAGTGGGACAGCAGCGAGAGTAACTGAACGAGCTAAATTTTTGATATATAGAATTTACGAATAGAGATTAAGTACAGTCGTTTAATTTAACTCGCAATGTGCAAGTCGATCAATTTTTCTTAAACAAAAACAAATTATTATACGGGCATTTTCATTACCTAGATTAAAACTAATATGATACCTGAGCGAAGGCGTTAGTGAAAACGAAACTTTTCTCGGCCAATTTATCGATATTTGGTGTGTAAGCATTGCGATCCCCATATACACCCAGGGCCGGTCTTAAATCGTCTACCACTATCAATAGGACGTTAGGTTTTAGTTGAGAACCGAGATGTAAATAAGAGATTATTGTGATAAAATGTAAATAATACATTTCAAGATTTTAGTTGCCCCGTTATTGTGGTTTGAAATGTTTTGAACACCCAAAGTACGCAACTCTCACTGAACTGATAATTTTACCAGGATAAAGAAAATCGAAAAACAGCCACATTTTTGGATATCAGTTAGGAGTGATCCAACAGTTTATCGACCGTGGGTTGTGTGTTGTCAGTTTGTTGATGTGCAATCAGCTGATTTGTGTTGTGGCCGTTCGCGACAAGGATTGAACGGTTATATTTAAATATTGCACTTATGTAAATCTTTATTGGCGATTAAGCTTTAAAAAATAATGATAAATTCTTAGTGTTATTGTATTATAACGTTAAACTAACAATATAAATGAATAAAAATGACGTCATGATTTGTTTGGTATTTGACACTGAAATGACGCAGTTTTAAAAGTAAAATGTTTTACAAATGAGAATAAAAACGTAAGTCGTATTTGTTATTTGTTTTTAAAACGTTATTTTAGCATTTCGAACGTTATTTATTAATTTGAGTAACTGTCAGTAGGTCAAAATATGGATAACTCTTTGTCCTTCAAATTGTAGTTATTTTGGTTCCACACCCTTTGTTTGCACATCTTTATGTAATTATTTAAGTATTTGTAGGACATCCTATTAAAACTATGTTTCCTAAATTTTGTGGGCCATATAAGACGCGCCCGCGTTAATTTTTATTTTTTTCAAATCCGATACATTTCCTAAGGTTTTTTAACTTCAGGTAGAGATCATTATTTATCAACGATAAAACATAATGTCAGCTGGGTCTCCGAGACGTGGTCATTTGCAAACGAGAATCATGCAGGGCTGCACTACCGTTTCACCGCAGCAAGTAACAGATCCAACTATATTAGATAGCGTGGCGGGTTTTATTAACGAAGTGGCAACATACAATATACCTTTCGATACCAAAGATCAAATACAGTGGGCTAGATTCGAACAGATCGACTATGAGGTTCCGTTTGAAAATTTGAACGGAGATAAAATCATTCCTTCTGCATTAATACTTATTTTAGGTTACTCGGCAGGAATTCAGGTAATCTTTTTTTTAATACGTTTTAATTTTAATTATTGTGATCTTTATAGGTGTGGGCTGTGCCTGCTAACGGCGAAGCTGTCGAAATATTATCGTGGCGTCATGGTTCTGCAAAGTTCTTAGATTTTTACCGGCTCCCCACATTATAGGACGCGGTCTGGTAGATCTTTATGCGAGTAAAAGACCTCTAATTGCTTTGTGCGATTCGACAACCCCCAGTCCTGCACATTGTTCGTTAAATTTCTTGTCGCTTGCAACTGGGGAACAGGTATTAACTAGTTTTTAGATTGTTTTCTATTCTTGAAAATATCAATTTTGATTTTTTTAATTTATTACTAATAAAAAGTATAACTTGCCGAGGATGCGCAATTAAAATTAAAAAAAAGAAGAAGAGTACGACGGTGGTGGAAAATGATATTTAAACGTGCCCTGTGTAGAAATTGCTTTGTTCAGTTCGAACAGAAGTACGTTCTTTAGATAGCATGTTCTTCACTGACAAACAGTTTCTATACTGGGCATGTTTAAATACAATTTTCCACCATTGTACGTCTATTACAATATTATTTTTGTGTATATTTTAATTTTTTAACGGGAAGGAAAACAAAAAATTATAAAAAATTGTTAATCATATTTGCTTAAAATTGTAGTAGCATAAAAGTGTAATCATGCTTTTGATATATATATATTATTTATGACATGGTTACATTAATAATTAACAAATTATTTTTAATTTAAAACAATTGTTACAATTAAAATGTATTTGATTTATTTTAGTTTTTAACAAACTCTTAACTCTTTTTAAATGCAAAAATTCAAGGTTGGCTATATAAGTTATAAAGTTATATACCTATCAATTAAAAGCTGTTACTTTCATTTATAGTGTAGTAAATAATGTTATTTAATTCAAGGCCTTTCTTATTAAATATTTCAATAGCCAGTCTCAGACGGATGTAGATGTTTTTAAGACACGCTCTTACACTCATCAAAGCACAGTCAATAACAACCCTGTGTGTGTATCTGCAGATCAATGTCACGTTAATACTTCCACGCACGATGTTTTCTATTGATGACTGAAAATTATCTCGGTAGGCACTTAAGTATCGAAAGGTGTGCATGCGTGTAAAATTAAGAAATGTTTGCCCTGTCTTGCCATTAGCGTCATAAATAGAATTATGTTTAACATAGTTACTTTTAATTATATCACTACAATAATATTGTTTTGGAAAAAATGTATGACATGCAGATGCTGTCTAAGGGAACTTATCGAATCGTGTAAAGCCTATCTTTGTCTGTGGAAGACAAAATCGAAAGAATATTTAGACAGAAATGAGAAAATTTTCTTGCACCACGTGTGTTATCTTTTATCTTTATTTCTGTTTTTAACTTTGACTGAACAGGCGCACACCACTGCGACTTAAATTAGTTATATTAAATCATTTGCTCATTGTTACTGAGCATTTGGAACAAAATCAAAAACCAAACTGACGAAAATATATGTTCGCTAATGAGTATTTTTTTTGAGCAAGTCTTAAGACATCTGCGTCCATCTGTGGCTGGCTAATTACCAAATTGTTTCTGTTGTCGATATATTTTTTGTATGATTATTGTTATGGCATATAATATATAAGATGTACCGAAATAGTTAAACTGTTTCAGGTAAAAGTAATTAAATTTAAAAATCCCATTCTGGATGTCTTGGCGAACAGACGGTCTGTGGTGGTTACATTTTCTGAAAGAATAGCAATTTTCGATACCTTTACTTTGGAAAATCGTCTTACCGTCACGACATGCTACTTAAGTCCAGGAATTTATCCGAATCCTGTTACGCTCGGGACTCGCTGGATGGCATATGCGGAGAAGAAACTTATTTCCCATAGGAGAAGTAGCGGAGGAAACGAAGGGGAGGGCGTTCAGGTAATTTATCGGTTATGTAGAAATAGTAGTGTTAATACATTTCTTTTGCATTATTTAAAGAAATTTATAAATCATTTAAATAATATAAATATTTATTAATTTGTTTTCTACGTTAATTAATTACTGCAAATTTATATGAAAAAAATTCTAAATATCACGCATAATTTATTATGCACCTAAAAATTCAACTTATGTATTTACTTATTGCTGTTTGTTTTTGGTAAATAGAAACCATTCTTTTTTATGTACTTCTAAAAGTGGTAATTCGAAAACTCTAAATTTATTTAAATGTATGTTAATTTTTTAGAGTTACACTGCCACAATGCTGCACGCGGCAAAATCATTAGGAAAAGGACTTCGTGAACTAGGCGAAACTGTAGCTAGTAGTTTGACCGGCAATCCTTCATTTAAACCTGGAACTTCGACAGGTGGCGGTCAGTTATCAGGAAATGGTCACTCTGATACTTTACAAAAAGGCGTTGTCACTATTTTAGATATAGAAGTGAGATGTTTCGTTTGATTAATTTGAAAAATTTATGGTGTTAATTTGTTTCGTCTTCAGAATCCGGCTATTGAAGATAAAAATCAACAAGCCGAAGAGGTCATAGCTCATTTTACGGCACATACGGAGGCAATAGTCTGTCTTGCGTTCGATCCTAGTGGGCTTTTACTACTGACGGCAGATAAAAGGGGCCACGATTTTCATCTATTTCGCATTCATCCACATCCTGGAGGTCCGGCTCTAGCTGCCGTACATCATCTTTATATTTTACATCGCGGTGATACCACCGCAAGAGTTCAAGATATGTGCTTTTCGCCGGATTCACGTTGGGTCGCAGTGTCTACTCTTCGTGGTACTACACATGTTTTTCCAATCACACCGTACGGAGGAAATATAGGCGTTCGTACACATGCTACACCACACGTCGTCAACAGAATGTCAAGATTTCATAGATCCGCCGGATTAGTTGTCGAGGGAAGATGTAATAGTCCCGTATCTCTTTTCGAAGCGCCCGTTAATTCCAATTTACCATACAATAATCCACGCTTACCGCCTTATCCTCATCCTACTATTGTACATCCTCTTGCTCAAATCAGACAGCCCTTATTTATTCAAACCGGTAGCAACACGCAACAGCGAACTCACGTAGGTATGTTTCTGCATGGAAAGTGTTCGCGTAGGAATTGTAGTATAAGATTAATTTTGTAGGTCGGCCACGCTTAAACTCTTCTTCGGAAGATAATATTCAAATTGCTTTAAGGCTTTGCTGTTATTTTGCTCCGCCGAGGGCGTGGTTCGAAAATGCCACAAAATCTCACGACACCACCATAACTAAACAGCAAACCAAACCTGTAGAATCTCTTTTTATTATGTCTTGTTATGGAACCCTTTTACAATACGATTTGAATCCTCATTCGCTTTCTTCCGTTCCGAAGGAAAAAGTTTGTGACGAGACGCCTATCGAATTGACAGTTCATGCCAAAGCACAGTGGATTTTGCAACGTCAGTTTCACGCCAATGATGTGCCCCTTCCCTTGACAACTCAAAATTTAAGTTTCTTACCACAGGACATTTCACCATCTCAAAGTGCAAAATCCTGTCATTTGGACGACAGGTGGTTGTCACAAGTGGAAATTGTCACGCACGCCGGCCCTCATAGAAGACTTTGGATGGGGCCTCAGTTTACATTCAAAACATATACTACAACTAATAGGCAAGTGTAGATATAATTATTTAAATTTCTTTGAATTAAGTACTATATTTTTGTAATTATTACTGTTATATTTAATTAAATTATTTATTATTTGCAGCTCGTCGTTGTCATTAAATGAAGCTCAAACAGTAGATGTGGGACGATCGAAACCTGTAAATATGCCCATTAGCACAGCTTATCCCATTTTAATCGAATCAGGTTCCGCCAGTAGTTGCGAGCAGTCTCCAAAACTCCTAGATACATATCAACGTTTCTCTGAAGAAGTGGGCGGAGTTGGAGAGCTGCAGCTTAAGGAAGACTTAGCCGACGCAATGCTTGAATCGCCGGGAGTTAGAGAATCAGGTAAGTTACGCCAAACTCTAAATGTTACTTTTAAAAAATGTCTTAACAAAATTACAATATCTATGCTAAAATTAAATTAGGCTTACATTTTATTTTAAAGTAGTAGCAATTTGATTTTTTTTTTAAATAATACACCAACATTGTTATTTACAAACTATGTTTTGACTGTAATTGAATTTTCTTTTAAGAGGTATTGGTATCGATGGCTAATAGGGCTTCTATTGCATAAAAGAAATAGCCAAAGGCAGGCAAAACTGACCACTTAGTTCTTAGCGTGTTTGTGTGTGCACCTTAACAACATCTACATCATTTATTTACTTAATTTTAATTACTTGTCACGGTTGCTTTTTAATATAATTTTACCTTTAAAAATAAACCGCGATAGTTGCATGATAGCATGAATCTATTTTCTTGCATCATTAGTAATTAAATCAGTAATACCTGCCATTGGCTTTTTCTGTTCAGGTGGGAGATGCGTGATAGTTTCGATGAAACCTCATACGACAGGGGTTGCCAAGGTTGTAAATCCATTAGGAACAGTGGTGACGGTTCATTCGGACGATGACATGGTGGTAGACGTTCCCGAAGATGCAGTGATACATGAGAATTGCGATGAAGCTCTGTTTCGTCCTGTAGTTGTGCCTAAATCTCATCTTTTTACCGAAAATAAAACATCTGCACTAAAAACTGTTACTCTAAAACCGAAACCAAAAGCTAAAGAGGAATTAAATAATGCAAAAAAATGTGAATTATTGCAGAAAAGTTGCAGTTCTCCTCCTACAGAAATTGCTAATGTGAAATTTGAACCGACAGAGGTGAAAAACAAGATACAAACTAAAGTTAGTAGTAGGACCAAAATCGAAGTGCCAACTCCAAAAATTATCGAGACAGAACCAGTTATCACTTCGAAGAAATTGAAATGTAAATCGAAAAGTATTTCCACGACCAAAGCCAATGATAGTAACAACGTGTCTGTTTTGTCGACTATGACAGAAGCCCTAAAAAGAAACAATTCCGACAAAATAAAATTTTCGAACAAAGATATCGACAGTATGCCCGTTCTAAAAACGTTAATCACAACTCCAGATCTAATGGAAACTTTCAATTGTTCTATAGAAATAAATAAAACGAAAGAGGACGAGATATTCAATTTTCCCACATTTTTAAAAGACGAGGACGTGTTAAAAGAAGAGAAATTTGAAGATGCTTGCGATACAGCGGAAGTATTAGACTCTTGTACGATAGTTAAGGAAGAAAAGCAAAAGACAGAAAAGTATCAGGGCTTGGAATCTGATGAGATTGTATTTTCATCGGAAGAAGAGAAAAATTCCACAAGAAAGCCCAGAAAACCGAAAACCAAATTGGGCGTGCGTTTAAGTAAAGGAAAGGAAAACTCTGAGAAAGTCGAAAACAATATGGAAGAATCCACTTTCAATGTTTCGATTGCACCTCCTAAAAAAACTTGGAGCAACATTATAACGTCAAAATGTCAACAGCAAGTGGAAATGTTTGAGGAGCAACAGATTTTAGATTTACCTAAAGTTAAGGAAGTGGAATATGGTAGCAATATACCCAAAAAATCCTATTCGACTGCAGCAAAACAACATTTATTTGAAATAGATCCTCACGAGGATATGTGCGATACTGGTATTTTAATGCCGGAAAAAGTTTACAATTCTAGTAAAAATTTGGAAGATTTTAATATAGTAAAAATTGATGTTAAATTATCGGACGATGAGAAACAAGAAAATTGTGGTTCACAAACGGAAACTACAGAAAGCGACGATTCCAGTAAAGTCATCGCAATGGATACAGAAGAGGATAGTTGTCATCCTGATCTTGCAAAAACTACAGAACAGAATACAGAGAAAACGGTGAAGCGAAAATCTAAGAAGAAGAAAAGATAAACAACATAATTTTAGTTAAAATGTTGATTATTGAATTAAATAGTTATAATTTTTAAATTATAAAAAAAAAGTAAGTGTTCAAAATATCAATATTTCAATCTAACCATGACAGGCTTTTAAGCTGTTGCTTAATTAATTTATTGTCGACGGTGTGTTTAATTTATAACTAATTTAAGGTGTTAAAAAATGAAAATGCTAGGACAGGTTTATATGGCTTTGAATACTTTTAAATTAGTCCATTATTTTTTTAACTCCATTTATCGACAATAAGTTTGTTTTCTGACAATTTACATAAATTGACTTGCAGAGGGAGCGTTCCTGCATATGTCCTATAATTTTTTACTTAAATTATTACTGCACTATAACTTAAAATACTGATACAATGTATCGGCATCGAAAGCCAAATTTAATAAAAGTTATCTTTTAAATATGTTACTACCGAGTTAGATTGCTCTGGTTATCATCTTTACATGTCACTTGTATCTTATAACAAAACTGCCCCAATTGTTATACTCCTGTTTTGACAATATTAGTTGATATGACTTAATCTAAAAACGACTAAAAAGAACATAATTTATTTTTTTGATTAACCATATATTTAACGCTAAAACTGCAGAAGCAGCCAAATTGATTGCACGCACAATTGTGTGCCAATAAATTATTGTAATGTACGTAATTGTGCTTAATCAGAAAAATAATATTGCTAAAATCACAGCTGTATTATCGATCTTCTTAGAGGGTAACAAATTAAACATACGTGATAAATCTATTAAAAATAACACTTCTGCAATTCTAGATAGTTAAAAACATCCATCATGGTTCTAGTGTTAAAACTATCATGACATTGTTAAAAAAAATTATTTTAATTAAACTTCAATTTTTAATTTTATTAATCTTCATTATCTATACTTAATTAATCGAAAGAGTAGATTTTTCAATGTTCAAAAATAAAATGAAATATTTGTGAAAAAAATCAGTTAAGTGCGATTAGAGTGATTTTTTTGTTAGAATAATAAATGAAGATGATAAAAAAACCAATGTGATTGTGACTTATGTAGGAACAAGTTTTTATACCCGGTGAATTACTAGTTGAATTGTTTTTAAATAATAATACAAGCTTATAGCTTAAGCCTATTCTACATGGTACTAGAATTATTGCTAAATGTAATATTATACTTGGTTCTATATTGGACATCGAGGCCAACTTAATATTGTGGTGTAGTTTATTTAGAAAATGAACTTATACTTATGTTTAATGTTGAAAACGTGTTTACGGCATGTAGTTTACACTTCTAGCATGAAAAATAGGATCCGATCTGTAATGAAAACTCAAACGACTTTGATAAATTTCTAGTATAGAATGAATATAGTATGAATATTGCATAAATCTAGCATCATGTAAAACACATTTTATACGTGACTAGAAGCAGGCCTGAAAATCCTTTTAGTATTGTTAATATATAAGTTCAAAGGAACAGATCCTATGGGAAGTCATGTAAAAAGGAATTAAAAAATTTAAAAAAAAATAATAAAAATAATTTTGAATTTATTCACATCACAATAGAAAACGTTATCTAAACTGGTCAGTTTAGAAGCACAGTGTAAGTCATTATTTCCCCGACATTGATTTATATAGTGTAAGTCCCATTGCAATGCTCGTACTTTCAATTAACAAAGCGTTCGGTGTTGGCAAAGTATCCAGTGAAGTGGACGCTTTGTCAACCGAAAGTATGAATATTCCAATGGAACTTGTACCACATAAATCAACGGTAGGACCAATAATGACTTACACTGTTTGACTTCTGAGCCTTCCATATACTACTATCGTTCAGGTTTAATAATATTAATGAACATTATTAATATTTATATTAATTTCAACTAAGTTTGAAATTTAAATATGTATGTGACTTATTTTAGATAATTTTTTACTGTGAAATAAACCATATCATTAATAATAATTGCCATCATACTTAGTTAACATCGTTATAAGTAGATAATTTAGTTTATTTAAATTTATACTTGTAATAGCACTTTTGAAGTTGTTTCACCAAATGGTTTCTGTTGGAAATTTTGAAAAAAAAATCTGATTACCTCATTTTAGATTTTTAAAATCTAAATTTATTTGTCACTTAATTGAGGGACTTAGCAGAAAAGCAGTACAAGTGACATTTGAGTTTATGTAAGATAGTTAATTTTAAACTTATATAATTACTAAAAATATTCCCAAGTTTTTTGAATGCCATATAGCTGTCATTATAGACTAAATACTCCTGTTTTTCTTGTTTCTTGTTATACTGCACTTATGTCGCCATTTGAACAAATGTCACTTGAACCACTTCTTCTCTAAGCCCCTCAATTGCTAATAATATATGTATTTTGTAGTTGATAGTAAGTAGGGGGTATAGGTACAAAAATAAACAAAAATTTAAAAATAATTATAGTAATGTCTATTGCTTACAATTAAATTGGAATAAATAATGTTATAAATTTTTGGGTCTGCCGATAGTATGAATTAGTTTACATACTACTCTATTCACTACCAATAGATCATTATTACCGTTTATATATTTTTCTTTAATTGAACTAACTAATCTAATTAATTAAAAAAAACACAGGATGTACAAAAAAAGTAATTTTAAAAAGAAAAGAAATTTTTCAATCAAAAATTAGGCAGAAAAGAGAATTGTCGAGATATCGAACAAAAAGGACCTGTTTTTTAAATTGTTTACGTACATTTATTCAAAATTTCGGGAAAGATTAAATCTTTAAGTGATTAATTTCGATTTTAGTTTCTAGTAAATTGTGGCGAATTATAAAACTGGCCCTTAAATGTTTGAAACTACTCACGAATGTGCAAATGTATCATTTATTAATTTACAAATTTTCATTGTAACTGTTAGGTACATATACAACATATTCTCAATTAAGTTTTAACATGTTGAGTGCCGTATACATGGACCCGTGATGGCGTCAGTAGTGTTCGGTGCCTGTGTGCAAACCTTTAGTTGGCGCCCTATATCCCTATAGTGTTGTTAAGTAGTTCCTCTTCGTCTGACCTTGTTGGTGCCTGCGTGCAATGTGTACTCAGCTCCATGTATATTGGAATTCAACTGAGAGTATAAACTGACTTCATCATATTAATTACACAAAAATAACTAGCAACTAGCATGGTGGCACCCGGGGTGTCCTCTCAACTAATGGCAGTCAACATGTTAAAATATGCTAGAACAGTGGGTTAATGTTTTTAAACTGTAAAAAAATTGTAGGCTGTAGTATTGACTTTTTGAATTGTTACAATAACTAAAATAATATTGGTGATAACGTCTTGTATCATGATGAATATGTAATAGCAATCATATCGTATCCTTTATATTAGAAGAATTAGCTTGGCAGTTATTAAAATTAGATATTGGTGTGTAGTGTGCTACACATTAATAATACATTTTATACACTGTACCAATAATTACATACCTATATTAGATGATAAGTAGATAGTTACATTAATTATCGTTGGTAATATTCTTGACGATGCGAGTGCAAAAGTTGATTGATTTGCAAATATTTTTGACTATAGTAAAGATCTGTAAAGAATACTTATTTAAACATTTTATAAGATGTATCAAGTTATTGCAAAATATATTTGAGATTAGACCGAAACATGTGTTTGTTGTTTTTTTAATTTTGCATTGTCTCGAAATATTTTTTTATTAATTGTGGAGAAAATAACGAATTTTGAAATTGTAGGTGGCGAACAAGCAGCCGAATGTATTTATAGGGATACAGAAGACTTGAGTTCGACAAGTAGTTTTAGTTCTGCAAGTAGAGCCTCTCCGTCGCCATCATATAGTGGTGAAAACTTGTTACATTTTCCTGGAGATTCTAGCAATTCTTTATAAATTTTTTATTATTTTATAATGTTCCTTGCCTCTTTTTTTCAAGTTAAATATGGTAGAGTAAGTTTAATATTTCAAATATTCATAAGCATTAACTGTTTTGATTTGCATTTCTTACATTTGTGATTATTAGTTAATGGACTATTTTAATTATTATAAAAATTAGACTGCAAATTTAAAATATATAACTTATTATTCTTATTAATGGGATATTATAATGATAAGAGCAAGGTTAGAGGAAACGTTATTTAATGAACAAAAGTTGCATTGAAAATCGTTCGTCTAGCCTTACTCTACTGATTGTATTATAAGTACATGTAATTTTCCATTATAGAAACTAGTTGATATATTCTTTTATTAGGGGAGCGAATTTTAATGCGAAATTGTTATCTCATATATTCATTGAAGTTATATTTACAAATAGTGGGTGTAAGAAATTGTGTATTTTATACTTATTTAATTGGTACATATTTACCATAGAAACGTTTGTTCAAACAATTGTTTCCATGGTAAAAATTGTCAAGTAAATTTATTGGGAGATGAAAAAACCGGCCCTTATACGTATTAGTACTCTTTTCGTATAAGTCAAAATTTATTTCTTACTTGAAAATAAACGTGCTCGCCCTTGTATAAGCCAAAATCTTTGGAATTCATTTTGTAAATTATTACAATACAGTAAATTCCCGATTATCTGTGTTAATTGGGAATTGAGAACGCCCGGTTATGAAAAAATACGGTCAATTTACAATATAATATTGAGTAAATACAGTGATGCAATAGAATAATACTACAAATTTGTATAAAACTTTTTAACAAATATTGACAACCGATAAAAATGTGTTGTATTTATACTAAAATTAAGTAAGAAGCGTTTCAAAAGTATCAGTAATTTGCTATTTTAACATTTCAGTTGATATTACACAGTGTGTATGTGTGTGTCACAATTTGAATGCATGGTTAAGCCGCACAGGGATAATTGGGAGTTTACTGTATTTTATTTTATAGGCTTTTACTATCTATAGGTACTCTTAAGATGTGATAATTTAATTTAGCTGTATCCTTTATTTTAGTCTGGAGTAATTTCGATTAGTTAGAAAACTAGAAAGTAGAAAACGAATAGACTGATTTTTAAAAATGTGGTGCTTGAACTATTATTTATGATGATGAACACTTTTTTTATAGTGCAATGCCGTAGAACTGTGACTGGCCACATGAAACTACGTAGTTTTTTTACATATTGCTATCGATATATAAATACATACGAATTTGTGTAATTATTTTAATTTTACATCTAAAAGAAATTTAATCTTTCACAGTTTTAAGCTTTGCTAACAGTATTTTGAGATTAATCGGTAAAACTGAATTTTAAAAAATCAGTTATTAAAATTTTCTCTTTTAATTTTTGTAATGAATTTCTTTTGTGTAAGATCGATGGTATGTATAGTATTTAGTAATAACAAGGATGATCTTTTTTGCTTGAGAATCATCTTTCTTTTTAATCTAGATGATATGCAAAATTTATTTATTGATTATTAATTGGTGATCTCTATAAACAGTACAAGTGTTGTATAACAATTTTGAAGGACAAATCTATATTGTTATAACATAAGTTAAAACTGTCAGTTTTTAGTTGTTTTCTATATAGTATACAAACTAAATTAAATGTGATGAATAGGAAATTGAAATTTAATTTGTATTTTTTGTATAACAAAACTGAAATTGATTTTTTTACCGGTTACTTAAATAGAACAATTAACTTAGAATATTTTGTATATGTAACAATGTAATAAAATAGTAAATGGACAGTTGATTTTTTTTTTAATTACCCACCGATCTATTTTTATTTTAGGGTAATTTCATCAGTATCTTATACGAAGATATTGCGAACTTTTAGGCAATGGCAGGGCATCTAAGAAAATTGCCTTTAAAGTAATATTGAATTATTATTGGTTTAAAACTGACTTATCTTGTGCAAAAAAATTACCTTTTATGGATACTTACGATAAAAGTACTAATTGTATAAGAATAAAGCTTTAATTTTTAAATCTTGAATGAATATTGTGATAGTAATTCTAAAATTAATTGTAAAATATAAAGTATAAGCATAAAAGTTGTATTATTGATAATTATAATAGCCTTCTCTTTGCTGATAAATATTGCTATGTGAATAAATAATAATATTATAAAATTGTAATCATTCAAGGACAAGAAAATTGATGAAAAGAAGGTGTGGTTGTACTGGTTTTTCCTAAAACACCTGTTAGTCTAACCTAACCCCATCATTCAGATACTAAGAAAGACATGGCAGAAAATTCAAATTTAGCTCAGGAAAACAGCATATCCGATCCTGTTCAAGCGCCAGAAGCCCGATTCGAATGTCCAATTTGCTTAGCTTGGCTACGAGATCCCATGCAAACTTCTTGCGGCCACAGATTTTGTCGGAAATGCATAAACTCCTGGCTAGAGCACGTTAACAGTTTCGTAGTTAATTCGTTGTTCTCAATATATATGTGATTTTAGGCGAGAAAAGGCGTGTCCCGTAGATAACAAACTTTTAGATGTAGAGCACGACATATTTCCTGATAATTTTACGAGAAGAGAAATTTCACAACAGCGAATCAAATGTCCAAACATCGTTCGAGGATGTCTAGAGGACTTGTCGCCTCTTGACGTGGAAATGCATTTGTTTAAATGCAAATACGGACCGCCTAAACTTCCCGATAATGAAAAATTACGATGTGAATTTGTACTTTTCGGTTGTGACGATAAATTTGAGGACGAACCCGAACAGCAAAGACACCTCGAGCAGCACACGCAAAAACATTTAATGGTTAAATATTTGATGATTTTGGATTAGTTTAAAGTTAATCGGAATTACTTTCAGTTAATGTCGCAAGCTTATTCTAAGTTAATGCTGAACAGTGCGGCATCTACAAGTATGGCATCGGCGATAGCACAGCAAGCAAACTTCTGGGATCCTCCTTCTAAAAGTGATAATACAACACAATTGAACTCGATTTCTAACGAATCGATTCAGAATTTATTAAGGTAAATTTATTGCAAGTTACATAATATGTAACTTATACTTTTATTTGCAGGTCCTTGTATGAAAAAATAGTTGTGTTAGAACAAAAAAATAGAGAACAGGATATTATCATAGCTAACATGTCCGAACAGATAGCTGCAAATAATTTAGCTTTATCTAAATTGTCTTTGCAATATTGTTGTGGGTGTTATTTGTGGTAC
The DNA here is from genome assembly GCA_036326145.1 of Rhagophthalmus giganteus. Taxonomy (NCBI): domain Eukaryota; kingdom Metazoa; phylum Arthropoda; class Insecta; order Coleoptera; family Rhagophthalmidae; genus Rhagophthalmus; species Rhagophthalmus giganteus. The sequence continues at coordinate 9,423,835 of JARFJA010000056.1, read as the reverse complement.
ATTAGCGATTTCAAAAATAAAATCAATCAAATGAGGATCAATTATCAGAAAATGCATTACAGTCCCGGATTTTACACAGCTCCGTGTGGTTATAAGTAAGTTTAGGAAAATATTGACGGTATTTTCAATGTTAATTTTAAACACAACAGTATTAGGAACGTATATTTTAGATTATGTGTAAGATTCAATCTATCGCCGAACGATCCTAACTACATAGCAATTTTAATTCACATGATGAGGTCCGATCACGATAACAGTTTAGTTTGGCCATTCAGTGGTAGGATTTCAGTTACATTAGTGCATCCAATGTAAGGCTAAATTACATTTGATAATACAAATTATTTACTGTGACTTTTTGTAATTTCAGCGACTCGTTTCTTAACATGAAGGAAACGATGATGACAAGACCAGAACTCGAAGCATTCAAGCAACCCATACAGGATTTGAATCCCCGTGGATTTGGATATACAGAATTTGCTTCCATCGAAGATTTGTTCACCCAAGGATTTATAGATAGTAATCAGTTGACAATCAAAGTTCAGGTTCAGTCAGTATAAAAAAAATGACAATTTTATAGTTATACCTATATATATATTTTTTTTACAATACATCACATACGATTCAAAATTTAATATGACTGGCAGTTATTCTAAGGAGTATTAAAATTAGGAAGTGTTTTAACTACAAGGAACTTATTTAGTAAATATAAAGAATTATTTTCATATCACACAGAAAGAGATTTATTTATTTGAGTACCTATTTAGATATGATATTCGTTTTTCTTTATTTGGGAATGTAAGTTCAAAGAATTTTACATTGTTTTTATGGAAAACTGCCTTTTATAACTTAATATTCCCTAATTATCAAAAATACAGCAAAATGCTTATGATATGCAGTGATAGACTTAATAGTTAAAATAAAATTAACTAACGAGAAAGAGAGCATTATAGCATCACATTTTTACTTTTGCCGCTTACGCTGCAGCAATTGTCACCTTTTAATTAAACGATACACTAAAAGGTAAATCAATTGCAAAAATTATTTTAGCAAAACCAACACTGTTTTTCGCTATACATTATAACATTAATAATAAACATCAATAGATTCATATAAAAGCAACTTATAACAATAATTGAAAATAATATTTTACAACACACTGTCAACTATGAAGTTTATCTTACTGCAAATTTAAACTTACATACATTATCGAGGAGAAGACCGGGAATTTTTTTATTATCTAGTTACAATTTAAAAATTAACGAACAAATATAAAATTGGAAAATTAATATTTTCTACTATTTAGGTAACATATCTTCTTCTAAATTAAAATTGTCTATTTTCGAGCAGGCGACATACCAAATTATTTCTTAACCATAAACGATATACAAATAATAAATAAATAAGACACATGATTATGTCTTTAAAAATAAAAATGTATTGCTCATGTAAATAAAAGAAAAATTAAAATATTTGTGCATTTCGATTATTTGTTATAAATAACGATTTTACATATAAAACAAATAACATTTATTGTCAACCTAAATATATATATATATTTATTTATTTATTTTATTTATAAAACAGATCATTATGACTAAAGTAACTTTGGATTGTAGCTATTGGAGACAAGCTTGAAGCTTTTCTATCCATTCTTGTGCCGAAACAGCATCAGCTGCACAGAAGTTATAGGTTCGTCTCGAGGTACGAAGCTGTAACATAAATATTAGCAATGCAATTTTTACGGCCACCGAACAAACTTACATCAAAGAATGACTTTGTCATCAGTTTTTTTAGGCGGACCCGGTGCCGGTGAAGCTTGTGTGACCGACATCACTTCTGCTAAATCTTTTGCAGGGGTTAAAAAGAATAATTTATCTGCGATAAATTACACTTACCGATGAATCCTTTGCAATGCGAATCTTCCATTGCATCGTAATAGCGCAATTGATGTTTGATCGAGTCCAATACAAACCACCTTTGCTTCCAACCTTTTAAAAGTGCACCGCGTTTGTACAGGTAGCCTTCGTGCGTACGATTTTCGGCCACGTTCGACGAGAACTGCTCGTAGTACTGTTGGCTTGAAGTCTGTCTGGCGCTCCCTGATCAAAAAACAAATATCACAAAGTAGAAATAGGAGGAGCAACGAGTATGTTTAAATTTATCTAAAATACTTTAATTTTTGGAAAATGTCCAATTTTTTAAAGGAAACCTTGATTTTGAGGGCGATTTCATTTAGTCGACATCTCTATAACTACATATAAAATATTATTCTCTAAGTTGAATTGTCTGTAACACGAACATTTTTGTTTGGCATTTGCGATACAAAGCATAGAAGAATTCAATACTTGGATAAAAATTACATTTTAAGTAATTATCATGATATAAAAATGATAGTAATGTAGTAACAACTTTAAATTAGATGCACTTGGGCACCATGGATAAATTGCAACATACCCGAACTAACAGATCCATTGTCACCTCCACTTCGAGTGAGAGTTTGGGTAACATTGCCATCGGCCACGGCTTTATATTTTGTGCAATTCTTCGGCACCCCTTCCATGCACTTTTCGTGACAGCTATAGCCACAATCCATACATCTCATGCCGGTCTAAAAATTAATTAGCAATTAATATAAAACAAAAATATGCAGCAGGAATAAGGCCCACTTTTACAGGTCCCCATAAAACGTTCGCGCAAAGATCACAATAAGTGGGCGTGGTATAATTGTATCTTTCAAAACGGTGGGGATGAGAATATACCAAGGAGGCTTCGGCGGCGCCCACCATTTTACCGCGCATCAAAATTTCTAAAGTCGACCGTTTGTGCAACAATCTACCGTGCGATCTTACAAGTGCCGTACTAAAAGATGCATGACGCTGAAAATATGTCTTTCATATATTCTATATTAGTAACCGTCTCGAATAACATACTGTTAACGAATCGTTAGTTGGAAGTTCTAATTTATCCCATAAAACTTTCCATTTTTGAGGCAAGTGTCCCAATTCAGCTTCCAGTTTATGAATTTCTTCTAACAAATGACTGAAAGCATCTGGCACACATCTATTAATTCCATCATAACTGAAATTAAAATTAAACTTTACTTCTATATCTACTACTAAATTAACAAATAATTACCCTAAGGTAATGGCTTTCCTCGAAGATTTATTAATAATTCCATCGGCAGCTTCCGATTCCTCCTCCTGTTGGGAATCCATTTGAATAATTTCAAGATCGTAACTCGGCCCATGCTTCAAATCTTCGTCCAGATAATATTCCCAAACATTAAGCACTGGCAGGTGCGATTGGGGACGCAAAACCTACAAGTTCGTTATTAAATTTTCAATCGAAAGTAAATTAAAAACCACATTACAGGATGTTCAAAATCTGGAGTGTACATGAAATTGAAAAAGAGAGGACTGCGGGCGTTTTGTTTCTCTATATAATCAAACACACTTTGGCCCAAGTTTGTTCCAGAATAAGCACCGGTCATTCTTCCTCCAGGATAAACACCTTCATCGTCAGATCCCGTATCGACACTTTTATGGTGCGAAGTCAAAGATCCCCTCTTATCTTCCACTGCCGTAACTCCACTTTCGACTCGTTCCAGTTCGCAATCGAAAAGAAACGTACGAAATCTGCATGACACCGAGTGATATGCCAAAAAGCGCAGGTAATATTCATTGAATTCGAAAGCCATCGGGAATTGTTTCTGTATCTACAATTAACTTATACTTGCAAGAAAGAAATAAACAAACAAAAAATTATAATCGTACTTGATGGATAACGTCCAGAAGTTGTAGGAAAGTCGGTGCAAATCCGCTGGCCTGCGAGTTTGGACTGAAATTGCTTCGGTGACTGAATCGATGTCCAAAGCCGATCCATTCCTTCTCGATTAATACTCGAAAGCCCTCGATTGTACGATAATGAGGATCCAGACACAACTGAGCTACAGACGAAACCTGTGCAGTAATGTCCCACCCGTCTTCCAAACAAATTGCAACACTAGAACCTTGCAAGTCTAATAAGTCGACAACGGCACCCGAAAGTTGCATTATGTTCTGTATTTGCTGCAACCACTCCGAACTTTCTATTAATCTAAAAGAAAGAAATGTTATCTATGCTATAAATACAATTGAATTAATAATAATGTACACGTTACGGGCTCGTTTAAATCTATCTTGACAGGACCCAAGAGTAATTCAGATAAATTTTAGTGAATTCACAAATTTATTTTACATTTAGAACGGTTCAATAATGTTCGTTATTCAATGTGAAAACTAAAAAATGTCGAGAGAAATTATATTTAGATTATTGAATCGATTGAAATCATTTTAGTGTTCAAGATTGTAAACAATGTTTAAATGATTGCAGTAACTTGTTAAAGTGAAAATAAATTAATGAGCAAAATATTTTGAAATGAACCCGTCCACAATCTGTGGCGTAAACTAAACAAACTTAAATTAATGTGCAAATACAGTAATTAATTGCGAACTGTACTATCGAGAACGGTGATTTGCTTAACCCGGAAATTCGGTTAATTGTGATTTGGATAAATGGGACCGTAATGTACTGTAATATATTCTATGCATTCAAAATTTTTAAAGAAGATAGAAAATAAAAGTGAAACATAGACTAGGTAAAGCCATAAAAAATTCCTAAAAAGTTATTAAAAATAATGATTATTTGCATTTCACATTTATTAAACTTTTTATAACGTCGATTTGCTCATTGAAATTAAAAGTTTATCAGCTTTTTCAAGGGCAATAACAATAAAATGTATGTAATTAAATTATTTCGAATTTTTTAGCCAAGGATTAAAAATCAAAGTTAAATTACAGTTACTGAATTAGGAACGAGCATGATAAAAAATAATCAACATAAATAAAGAGCCGAAGTAAAAAAGGAAGACGGAGAAAGTAAAAAGCTATTTTTTTGTTAACAAAATTCTCATCGAATAGAACAGTTAAAAATCATGATGAAATTACGGAACCATTTGATTTTAGGTTAATTAGCCCTTACTTATAAAAGCTTTGTTCAGGTTCTGCATTTTGTGCACTAGGAATACAAGCTCGCATCAGCTTTTTAAATGCTGCCTTAGTATGTCTAACATCATAATACTCTACTGGTATAAAATCAGTCTTTGGAGAGGATTCCATTTTTACGCCCTTCATGTGAGATTTTTCTCCTACAACAAAATGCATGTACGAGTCGACTTCGTAAAACAATTTATAAACAATCCATGTACCTAAAATATAAAGTGCCGCTCTTTGAAAAGTATGAACACCTTCGAACCCAACATCACAGTCGGTAGAATGTCTGATATTAGTTCTGGCTTGCGGAACACTACTCAAAGAAGCCTGCGAACTCTGTCGTCTATCTTTTAACGATCCCCATCGACCGAAATTTTTTGGTCCTTTGCCTCCACTAGATCGTGGAAATACTCTACAATACATATTTTGATTATAAAATTTTGAAACAAACGATATACGTTACCCCAAAGTGCCCATAGCTTTATTGAAAGGGTTCGATCTTCTAGCTACTTCGGGCGTAAGTGTGCCTCCGATTAGGGATCTTCGGCTGCGAGAAGTAGCGAATCTATGCTTAAGCTACTATCAGACATACCCCATGCAGAGCCCTGCCTTAATGCAAACAAGGGCGTTGCCGCTACTAATGTCGACAGATATTTTTCCTAAAAATTATTAAAAGTCTAATATTTTGTGGAGAGCTTAAAAGAATAATTGAAGGCAGAGAAGTGCTCAGTAAGTTTGCTGAATAAATGTAATTTCTATGAAAGCATTTTTTGTAAAACAGTTAAATTTCTTGTTATAACATTAGCACATTGGGTGTTTAAAGAGATTATATTTGTTATTGTATTGTATGATTGTTGCAATAAACAATAACAGTATCGTCATTTCCATATCATATTTTTTCAAATATAACATGCTCGACCGCTTTTTGACATAGAGCAGTTTCAAAAAATTTTGTAAATGGAATAAATGTATTTCAAAATGTACTATAACATTATTTGTATTTTTACATTTGTATTTAACACTAGTTATACAAAATCACATTGATAGATTATTTTAAATTTTATTATATAGATAATGTATTGCAATATATTAAATTAAAAAAATTATCGAAAAAAAAATTGCCTTATAAATGAAACATTATTTATTCAACAAAGCAATCAGAGAATTCGTCTTCACCATCACAATTAAGAGTCGAACGCGTGCAACATGCAAGTATAACACTTGTTCGAATTTAGTATTATTGATGTTGAAAAATATCTGTGTAAGTAACCAAACCTGTTCTAGTGAAGAAGTGGTCTCTGTCCCAGTCGAAGATGTAGGCGCAGGATGACTTTTCAACATCCCCATCACACTTTTTCCATGATGCCCGGCACCTCTGAGCAACAAGGCTTTCGTTCTTGGATGACGCCACGTAATTGACGGTATTCTACCTTGTCGATAGCACCTACAGAACCTTCTTATACTTTCGTCCGTAATTGCAGCAGGTACGACCAACAAGGCAGGATAACTACAATTCTAAGAGTTAATACCTCGAGCTTTCCCAATCCAATTTAAATCAAACAAACCTCCTGCACATCATGTACAAGGTGTTCACTGTGGCGAGCCTAAATTGTTCGGCTTTCTGTTTAGGATTCGACGGCGATTTGCTGGAACTGTACAACCCCAATCTCTGCCAATCTTTCACATAACTACGTTCGACCAGACGTTCCAAGGTTTTCGCATCGGTCGGAGCGGGCGTTGCTATCGATGATGGTGGACCGCTTTCGAAATCATCTATGGATAAATCATCATCATGACCAAAATCATCTGGTGGTAAACTCATGCGACCTGGTGACGTCATATATTTGTTGCTGTTATTTATATTCATATTTGGCAAAACGTATTTTTGTCGTTTGTCCTTTTGTTTAAAGCCTGCCTTTCTTGCAGTTTTCAATAACGTTTTCTTTGCAAATCCCCTACAAATTTACATTTTAAATAAACAGTTGCAAATAGTAAACTGACCCACCTAAGTGTCGCATTTTTTTCCTTATTCTTGTGTAGGGGCGTTTGTACGACAACAACCTGACCTGTAAAAGCAAAATGATGAAGGACGTCCGGAGGATACCGAACTTTATGGATCATTTTTCGCATGGAATCGATATTCTCTGGCGTCACTTCTTCGTCGAATGCCAATTTTAACAATTGAAAAGTGCACGACCGTAACTGCAAACCCTCTTGGAGCCATTGATCTAAGTGAGCCAAGTATTGAACGGTCACTCTTTTCTCTTTAGTGAGAGACATAACTGGAAATGCTCTTACGACAACTTGTTCGCAAGCTTAAATTTGAACACGATAAATAATTAAAGTTGGATAAACAAAACAAAAAAAAAACTTACCGAAAGAATCACACGGAATCCCTTTGAAAATGATCCTATAATTAGTAAGAAAGATTGCCCCTTCTGCTGGCAGTAGAGGTGGTCCGCCGAGTATTCCGGCCGTGCTTTCTTCCCTTCCATCCGGAAGTAGATAAACTCGCAAACCGTCCGTGAGTATTTCCTCTCCTGGAAGCAAGTTTGGTGTTAATATTTTGGGCTTTTGTATCGGAGGGAGCCTTTTGGATTCTCGATGAACGGCTTCCAGAGTTTCGATGTGTATATGAACAACGCCGGGAACCATCTGGTGTAAATTTCTGATATGTTCCCTGCTGACACTGCCCTCGTTGCACACCTTATCCACAAATCTTGTAACTAATCGTATAACCTGCGCCCCGGTTTCTCCCTGATCCTGTTCTTCGAAGCCCGATTCTGCGTCGGCACTATCGCTTTCTGCAACACTTTAAAAACACTCACGATCGCCTATAAAATTGGAATTGAAATTTACCTATTAGCAACGCTGTTGCTTGCTCTTTCTTCGTCGAACGTGTGATCCTGCTTATGAAAACGACTACCGATATCGAGAGGGATGAGAAGAGACACCATTCGATTGGCATAATGTATGGCTTGACTGTATAAAGTACTCTCTTCGCTCGTGATTAACTCCTTTTGTTTTTCCGGATCTATAGTGAGCCACAATCTCATTTGTTCGGCAGCAATTTCTAATGCACTAGGTTCTTGGACCCTATTCAAAATTGATCTTCGGTTTTGCCAGGTGAAGTCTTTGTTTTCGCGTGGGGATGTCGGAGTTAAGATGAGATCGTTGCCTAGTCGAGGTGATATGCTATCGAGGCGAGGTAAGTACAAAGCTTTAATATCTTTTTGAACATCTTGGTAGAAGGCAGCTTCCCAAAATTGTTGATTTTGCCATACGCTGTGCTCCTTTAACAAAATAGAGTAATACATTAAGTCGACTTTTTAAGCAATTTTATAGTAACAATTACCTGAATACAAGTATAAGCAAACTGTATAACTCCTGTGCATAGTTTGCGACAAAATGCGGTGGCTAAAGGTAGAAGTGCGGCGGCTACTCCGTGCTCGTCCATGGAGGAGTCGTCTTGCAGTGCACAATTCATTAAACGTACCACTAAATCGAACTGTTGATGTTCCAACATGGCTTTGTTGCCTATGACGTGTTGACTTAACTCGTTACATAATGCTAGACGAGCCTGTTTGGATTTTAAAGCTCTCAGGACTGCCGGGAACGTTTTGCGGGCGTCGGATATTTTATTTTCAAATATGCAATTAATACAGTTGCGCAAAACCTTAATATAAAGAGAGATTAGGAAAAGAATCTCGATTTTCTAAGTTGATTACATACTTCTAACCTCCTGGCAGAATTACTAACGATATTTTTATTATCGTTGAGATTCGAGATATGCTGACCCATCGGCACAATACGTGGTTGAATTGGTCTTAAGGATGCCAGCCTAAAGCAGCAATAACATTAATATTGAAACAAAAGAATTTAAAAATTAAGCATACCACGCATATTCTCCACTTAAGCAAATTGAAGAAAAAACAACATAGCATTAATTAATCGTCATTGATTAATTATATTTTACCTGGATTTCAAGTTATTCTTAGTTAAACCTTCGGCGATAATGGCTTGCACTTGCATCGGATTGACCATTCGGAATGGTGGCTGATGAATTCTAGCAAACGCACCTTCTGGTGGCACCAGTATTTTTTGGGCATAGGACTGCGGATTGGGATTCTCGTTAGTGTATAGTTGTTGCGCCAGTTCTTGTATGTGCATCAATAACGTCCGAGGATCTTGAATTTCTATCTTAAGCAGTTCTCCAAAGTTACTGTAAAGTTCGTCCCAAACGTCACACGGTCTCCAGGGAGACCCACGTTCGGCAACAAAACTGGTAAAAAACATACAATCCAAAACTCTCGTCGAAAAATCACAGTCGATGAGATTTCGTTCGCCCAAAAACGCCGCCTTGTGGAATGTTATTACCGGCTTCGGATGAATCCTAATTAATGTTAAGCAGCTACGGTATCCTTGTAATAACTGTGCAAACGTTCTCATAAAGACGGCGCGTATTTCTTTATCTAACATGGGCGACTGAGGTGCTCGAACGGCAAGCGGTGGGAATGCATAATCTGCACTGCTCAGTTCCGGTTGCAAAATGAGACTTAGGGCCTCTTGAGTATTACTTAAAAGCGGTTCAGGTAATAGTGGCAACGATACGCCGTCAGGAACCATGATCGAACCTCCATCTAAATCGGCTACTATTACGTCCATCTGTAAGCAAACGGTCTTCATTTGCATTACAATAAACATCATAAACAATTACCAAGTCTGAAACTTCCGATTTTAATGAAGAATGCACGCCGATGACGAAGGGCGTGGGCGTTGAAAGTACTTCGACTAAGGGCGCAGGTAGAAGCGGTATGTACACGTGGTTATATCTAAAAGGGTACATTAAAGCTGTCAGTGCTCGGCAAGCGTCCGTCAATCGACTGTAGCTTTTCGAATGAAAAAGTATCTTATGTTCAGTCATTATAGCACAGAATAAAACTAATACATTCCTAATACCTAAACGAAAATAGTTATTAGAAGCTACTCTTTGAAAAACTTCTAAATTACTACCGAGCTGATGGAAAAGTAGATTAACAGAAGTATGGGTGACCGGTAACGATGGACTTATGGGCGGTTGAAGTGCTTGACGATCGCCCGCACCGATACTAAAACGAACCTGTGGACCTCCAGGTGGCGGAACTTGTATACAGCCTATTATGTTTCCAACTAATGTTTCTAAAGGTACAGCTACATTTTCTATATACACGGTATAGATTATACCCAGACAGTTCTAAAATAGTTATACGAATAACTACACTAATGACGATTTAAAGATAGTACTTACTCGAAAAGTTTCAATATAATCTAATCTGGAAACTAGAACTAAACATTTCGGCGCATACATGATACTGTGATGCATTATGGCGGGTATTGGTCGTACTAGCGGAGCTTCACCTTCAACGGATCTTCTTCCTGAGACGATAATAAATTGTTTAATTCAGTTTTAAATAGTTTTGTTAAATATTTTTAGATTATTTCTTTGCTTTAACTCACCTCATCGACAGGCTTACTAGGTGTAATTGAAACAGTCTCGTTGAAGCACAAACAAGCGCAATAATGTCGATTTGCGTCGATATCTGTAAGTACAGAACGAAAAACTGAGGCTCTTGCCTGTCGGTGGAAAGGGCCCATCCTTGAGGTTGACAGAACTACAATTGCAATAGTGTTAGTAAATACAATTAACCATAATTAAACCACTATACCCATTCGATTCCTTCTATAAACGGAGTGTCTGGCCAATCTTTTTCGGGAAATCTTTGCAAAATAATTCCGTTACTAATTCCACTACCTGCAATTGTAAGGGGTACATTAGAGACATAAGATCCTATATTATAATTAAGAGGTAATTGCTCAACTTACGTTCTTTTTCATGATCATAACCAACAACAACAAAGTAATCAGCTAACCGTGACATTTTATAAAAATTTAATATAATTGTAATTTTGCTAATCTTAAATGTAATATAAGCATTTTATTAATATGGTTGTGCTTTGTCATTAATTACTTTCAAAAGTGAATTTATCTGTGTGTATGCCTGTAGTTCATAACCTAATTTAAAAATGAATTTTGGCGTTTCACCGATTTGACAACCACGCTTTTGTACAAAACACAGACATTTCTCGTGTTTTGATTGTAATGAGTAATATTTGATTTTGAGAAAATAAGCTACAAGTTTTCATTGGAAACGACCACACCCACCACTTTAATTTTAACAAATACATTCTACGCCATTTTGGCACCAACGAGATTACTGTCACCAATATAATTTGACTTGTTACTCAGTTCTGTGCAAAAGAAATTAGTTTGTATAGTTTCGAAGTCGACTACCTTACTATTGTGCTATGCACGAAGATTTGCATTCCAGTTTTTCAAAAATTATTTCTTACGACACAGACGAGGTCGAAATTCGTTAAAAAAATCCCTGCACTATTTTTCTTATATTTAAGGGTGTATGTCGGTGGTCTGCAAAATTAGTTTTACGTAAGTATTCAAGAGAGGTCCAATAATTTTTATTTATAATTTAAAAACTCCCATAAAACTATGTATATATATCACCCTGTATAAAGTACTGTGTCCATGAAATCAGCTGATAGAGGAACAATGGCAAAATAGAAAATAACACTTTCAGACGTAAATGCTAATTGAAAAAAATATGTTGTGCATGACAACAACTCCAATTCCACCAAAAGATGTTCAGAAAATTGTAGATTCTAATCCAAAGCACATCAAGGTATTTAAAGTTATCGTAGTTGGCGATTCAAATGTCGGAAAGACGTCTTTAACCTACAGATTTTGCGAGGGCAAATTCTTAGAATCATCAGAAGCAACGATAGGCGTAGATTTTAGAGAAAGAACTGTGAATATCGATGGCGAAGATATTAAGGTAGGAACTTCAAATTCAAAAGTATTCTTCGAATTCGAAATTTTGTCGATTCTAGTTGCAACTTTGGGACACAGCTGGACAGGAACGATTTAGGAAATCAATGGTGCAACATTATTATCGAAATGTTCACGCGATCGTCGTAGTTTATGATGTAACAAATAAATCTTCGTTTAATTCTCTAAGCCATTGGCTGGCCGAATGTGATAAGCATTGTTTTGCCGATATCCCTAGAATTCTCGTCGGAAATAAGTGTGACGAACAAATGGCAGTAAATACAAATTTAGCACAGAGATTTGCCGATCAACATAATATGCCTGTAATAATAATGATCGACGTGTCGTGTACCATATAACCCGATTTTATTTATAGGTTTTTGAAACATCTGCTCGTTTAGATTCGCATTGTGACAATGTGGAAGCTATATTTTTAACTTTAGCACATAAGTTGAAGAATCAAAAACCCTTAATTCCGAAAACCAACATATTACGACCTCAAATATCTTCGATGCCAATTGAGAATGGTCGATCGAGTTGCGCATGTTGGTGATGTGATTGTTGCAATGCATAGAGGGGTAATATTTTAATTTAAGTTAATCCTAGACATTTATGTACTGACTTATCTTGATGTGTTTTTTGATGGTACATGAAAAGAAACTAATGTATTAAAGGAGACTAAAATTATTTTAATAGATTAAAATATTTTTGTAGTGGATACCTACAACTAATTATATAAAAGGATCGAGTTGTTAATATTATCTTATTAAATATATTTGAATTTTATATTTATAAGCTCATTTTTACTTGAAAAATGAAAATTTGATTATTACTTTGGTCTATAATAAACTTTTTGTGTTTTGTTTTCATTTTATCACAAGAGTGTGACAATCCCACAAATGAAAAATCATTTTTTGTATGAGTAATATATATTTTTCCTACAATCGCAAAAATTACCATTTAATACCATATTACCTATGGGATAAATTAGAAAACTGCCATTTTCTGTGTTTATGCTTACAAAAACTAAGAAACCGTAGTGCCAAACAAATATTACAAAAGAAATCGAGAATTTACTAAAATTAATGATTAAAACCACATTTACATTTTAAAAAGTAAGTGAACTATAAATGTAATATTTATATAGTTCTTATTAAAAAAATCATTCTATAGTAAAAGGCTTAACAAATTATTAATCAAAAAATTATCTAATATAAAATTAACATTTTATAAAGAATAGCTCAAATGAAAATCTCATTGTATTTTTATATTTTTCTAAAGTCATCTCGAGGTAGTGAAAATTAAAAAAAATTGAAATGGTTAATCATAATTTATTTTGAGTTCACAAAATACTTAAAACATTTTACATAATTTAATGAATTGTTAGCTTGGCTTGCTTGCTTAAGTAGAGTGCGAGCTATACATCAGAAATTTATTTTAATGAATAAAATTCTTTTGTACAATAATTAAAATAAAATAATAAAATTAGCATATGGTTTAATATAGTTTTCTTCAGATCACAAAATTTCAATTAAAACACTTTACAAATGCTGCCATTGCGTTCCTACAATGTTGTTGCTAGTTTCGATTGCTCTAGCGATTTCTTCGTGAATACTGTGGCTCAACCAGAGAGTATGTAATTTTTTATATTTTTGTTCGCACAAACGGAGGGGATTTCCGCGCCTCAGTCCTTGATCGGTTTCACCGTAATCGTCTAAATAAGGTGGCGATATGAAGCAGCCTCGCATAGGACTCGCCAAAAACAAGATCTCGCACTCTCTAACACGAAGGAACAAACCAATTCCAGCTCCACATTTATGTGCATGATAATTACACGCACCAACTATGGTTTTATTTAATTCCGTTTGGCAGCAATAACTTTGCGAACACAAAATCTCACCACAAACCAGACACATGGTGGGATTCCTCGAATCTTCATGGTTACTGTTGGGACAAGTGAAAGACGAAACTGTATTTATTAATTCGCTGTAGTCGCTCGGCAAATCGATCAATTGGTTAATGGTTTGCGGTTCTATATTACAGAGATGTGGCATTTTTCCAGCTAAATAATCAACCACTTCGTTATGTTTGCACCATTTATGAACAAGCGACGGAACATCTTTCGATCTGAAAAGATCGGTAGGCGTGCAAGGAAGACCCAAATAGGCACACATATTTTCGAAAGTATCCCCGCCCGCTTCTGTTAATTCGGAAAGCGGTGGTACGTCCGTCAAGAAATTATAAAAAAGCACACAGCAACGCAAGAACGGTATGCAAGTTTTCTGTACGCGTTTCCAAACTTTGTCCACCGACAATCGATCGCTGTTCTTATTTAATAACTTCAAAACAGTCGAAATCTCTAAACTATCATTTGCGTCGGCGTTCATTTGAAATGTTTCCGTATCCATTTGTACTGTTTCGGTCGTACTATCGATCGGCTTCAATGTTAAATCGTCATCGTCGTGGAAATCTTTTAGAATAAGAATTTTAACAATGTGAGCTAGAAAAACTAAATGTAAAGTATGAAGTTCTAGGGAGCCGCTTGTTGGTACGGGCGTCGGTTGAAATTTGCAGAACAGGCTCGGCAACGAAAAGGTCAACGACACGAGGACGCTCAAAGAATCCCATTGTAAGATCGAGTAGTCTTCGGGATTATGATCGATTATCATCGACAACAATCGCAAGGCATGACTGCTTATTACAGTATTACGCGGCCAAGTACTTCCCAAAATTCCCGTAATCCGAATCAAACTTTCCAGACAGTCATGGTGCCGACTAGATAGATGACCCAAAAGGGGTTTGTTGGAATCGCGCAATAAAATTTCGATCGTATGCAGGGTATAAGAAAGGGACTTCCACGTCATGGGAGGCAATCTTCTATCGGAAGGGTGAGGATTAACGTTTAATCCTCGAGTGTAAGGTGCTTGAATGAACAAGTGAATCATTTCTATAAGTTCCGGACTAATTTTTGGATAGTCCGAAGGGAACAGCGCAAAAATCACCAGCAATGGAGCCTAAATCTTTTGCAATATGTTCGTAGGGGCACGAGAAAAATATTTGATTCTTGGGGATGCTGCAGACCGCGTCGCAGTCGTGGGGCGTTTCGTTTTCCGTCGTTCCGGCACCATTGCCTGCATTTTCGCAAGTGTTGCAGTGCAAATTTACGCAAGAATCCGAACAGGTGACAGAACCGTGACATACTCTCACCTTTTTATTTAAAGTAACCATTACGGAGGCCAACCAGTCTGTGAAACTTATTTCGTTTTTTTTATAGCTAGGTTGAATGGACGATAAAGGCGGAATCAACGGCAGGACGGTGTTGCTGAGACATTCGCAAAGGGGACACAGAAATTCTTGTTTGTCGACATCGAAACTGGCCGGATGACGCATGCGGTACGGTCTTCTGTGCTCTTTTACCATGACGTTGTCGAAATATTTTTGCCAACAAGTTGCGTGCATGACGTGGCCGCAGGTACTCGTGTGAGGCGCGGGACTGCGATTCGAGTTTAAAAACGTCGGTTCGTCGGAAAAGTTCTCGACGGCCTTTCCCACCTGTTCAGGCACAGTACGGTTGCTTGCTGCACGAATCCGGCCAGTACCAATACCGGCCCTTCGAGCGTCAACTTTTGCGATTCCTGGCACAATATGCAAGTGTACGTTTTCTCGATGGTCAGCCTGGAGGTCTGGTTAGGTCCCAAACAGATCGAGCGTTCGTCTAATTTTTCTGTAATGTCCATGGCGGAGTCGCCCAAAGTCGTGTTGGTAGTGTTCATGAGTTCTGCCTCGGTTTCCTCGAAAAGTTTCGCATTCTCCTTCATAAATTGGTTTTGCATGGCGGCCATTTGTGCCATGATTTTGGCACGCTTTTGGGCGGCCAGTTTGGCCTTCCGCTGTTTTTCGTCTTCTTCTTCGGAGAGCAAAGCGGTCTCGACGGGTTTCGCCATCGAGCTGGTGGAGGGGGTCTCGTGGATGTGATGTTCGGACATACTGGCAACTTGCTTGTATTTTTGGAGCGTCCACCTGAGTAGGTCTTTGTGGGCGTCGATGCGGGGACTGGCGATTAGTTCTTCCATGTAAAATGGCAGGTTCCATTTGGCCGCTTTTTCGGCAAACAACAAGAAGGGGTAGTTTCGCGATTGTTCTTCTAGTAGGGCGTAGCCGATTAGGTGAAGAATTTTGTGGAGTTGGGATTCGGAAAAACTTCTCGCCTTCAAATTGACACAACGCTCTAGAACTGTTTGCATTATGTGGAGCATTACGTCGCATTGTAGTAAGTTGACAATCATGTTGAAGGACTCTTTGAGTTTTGGAAGGGTCGGCGGAGGGCAGCAGTCGAGTTCGCCTGCCGCTTTACGTCGTTTTCTTTGCGTTTCATCAGATTTAGAAAGTTCTTCGCGAGTGTAATGATAGAAGAAAACGTTGTATTCGTTGTGATATTGGTCTTTTAGCTCGTACACGCCGCGGCCGCTTCCTTGGGCTGGTTTCTTAAAAATTGCCAAGTCTCGATAACGTCATCCAAGCCGGTTTCGTGCGTTATGTCGTCTGGAATTGATTTGTTTAGTTCGGAGTGCGGTAGGGGTTTGACGCAAAGTTGTTGGATGATTTCTTTTTTGATGCGATCCTCGGTGGTGCAGTCGCTGATTCCAGATACTTGGCGTTCGCCCACGATGTTAATTAACAGTTGAAGAAATTCTTCGACTATGCTTATGATTTGGCGGATGCTGTCGTCCTCGGGGATTTTTAGACCTTTGGTTTCGAAATTGGGATTGGCCCAGTTGATTAAGTTGAATTTGTTCAGGAGATGTATTAAGAATTCGTTGCTTTCTATCAAAGAAGCGACAACTTGCAGCAATTGAATGTCACGGTCCAGCATTTCCGTTCGGCACTTAACGTTGTGATAAAAATACAGCTGATTTAGAAGTGCGTAGCCGTTTCTGCGCCACATTCCCGCGTGCACTTGAGCTATCATGACTTGAGTCCGTAGTACCGGCTCCATAATTTGGATCGGAGTAGGTTTAGGTGTTTGAAATTCGGGACCGTCGAAGTGCAAACCGAAACTTTCCAAGTGCAGGTGCAAGCCGGCCAAAAATCTCGACAACGGAAGATGAATGGATATAGGTTTAACCGATACATCGTACGGTAGACAGGCAACGCTATGGTCCGCCAGTTCGCGAACTTCGCCCGCCTCGTTCGAGTCGTAACAGGGATCTTCGTATAATTTTTTCAAGATGCCCCTGTACGCTTTAATTAAAACCAGTTTGTCTGTGCCGCACCACTTAATCGCTAGCGATATACAGTAGGCGAGCTTTATGTGCAAGTTGAAGGCCGACTCCCATTCCGGTTCGTATTCCATGTGTTGACCAAATTGTCGAGTCACCGAATCCATGCCTTGCATCATGGCAAATAAATTTAGCATTCCGAAGAAACCTTGCAAGAAGTTTCTGCGCAAATCGTCGGTCCAATTTTCCGGTATAGAACTCAATAAGTATCTGAGATCGTAGAGTATGTATTGGGCCCGTTTAAATGTTTGACTCGACACGTTCCGTTCAAATTCCAATTTACCCAATTTATTACATTTTCTGGAACATTCCGATATGAACGTATTTAAAAGGATAAAGAAAGCGTCATCGTGCGCTATCAAATGGTGCGCCAAAGTGGGAACGGTGAACAGCTGAACAGACAACGACGAGACGGAAAACGAATGGTCGTGGTCATCTTTGATGAAGTCTTTCATGACGTATCCGTAATTTTTAGTAAAAACTTTCGCAAGCGACTTTTTGTTTTCGTACTCGAGCAACATGCCAGATATTAATAATCGGTGCCAATGTGTTCTGGCACATTTCCATAAATTAGAGTCGCGCAACAGAACTCCTTTTATAATGCAGGGATCCGCTTGTTGGGGTTTCAAAGCGACCGTTGCAAAAATCGAGCGAAAACCTTCTCCGTGCCCCAAAAATACTTGCAACCATGCTAATAATTTCATCGCAAACAACTGATGCGCCACAACGTGGGCATGAACGACTAATACTTTTAAAGGTTTATTTCCGTGCCGTGAAGTTTGCTTTTCGATTTCTAATTTTAAATCGTTACAATGTTGAAACGTCGAACATTTTACAACTGCCCGTCCTTCTCTATCGATATTGGTGACGTACTCTATGGCGTTTCTTTGACTACATTTAATTACCCGATTTAAAGTACTTATGACATGCTCGAACGTATGAATTTCATCGTTATACAGAACGGTACAATATGTATCGATATCAAACAAGTTATCGGTTCTATCTCGAAGTCGTAAATCGGCCGTATGATCTAAAGTTAATAGGTTATAAGCGTACCACAATATCGCATCATATACAATGCGAGTTCTTTCCGCTAAACCTTCAGGTAAAGAACTACTTACTTCGGTTTGCTTTTGAGTCCCTATTATGTGAATGTCACAGAAAGGAGCCTTCTTCCAAGCTTCTTTGTCTCCGCAATCACAGCAACCGCCTCCGCCCGAATTGCCCATTTTATACTTATGAAACCGATGCTCCGATTTCTTAAAACAATCGACACATAAAACGCACGTGCTGTCCATGCCACATTCGCGGCAGCTGTAAGTCGGCTCTCCCATTTTAAATACGTGCCCGCACACCGAAGGTGGCTTATCGTACTTACTTAGTTGATTAAGTACAACATTAGGATCCCCCTGGAATATAAATTCTTCTAAAGGGCTAAAAAGAATTCTTTGGGCCTCGTCTTCGTTAAAATTCCAATTGAGACAGCTTTCGTTTATGGTAGGGCTGTAAATTCGAGGACCCAAGTGCACCAGTAATCTTTAAAATGAGACGCGGACAGTACGCACTTCTGGAGCTTTTCGTTCCATTTCGATAGGACCTCTTTTGTGTTGACAGTCGGAGGTGCGGGGGTCATTTCCACATCTGCTATTTCTTCCATCTTTTTGCAAAGGCGAATCTGAAATTTTATATAATATAAAAGTTAAGAATTGTCCTAACCATCTGGAATAATGTTATTACAAAGTTAATGCTCTTTACCTTGTGGAGCTGAATTTTTTTTGTTGATGTCAAGGTTAACTAAATTTGTTGCGTAAAGTAATTTTTGGCAGATATTTCAGTTTTTAACTTAAATTTTTAACTTCCGAACAATTATAAGTAAATTTTAATTGCGACGTATAATGACATTTTTTATTGAATAGCGAACAAAACAATTCTTGTCAAATTTCGGGATGACTGCAAGTAATAGTTACGTTCAATACATATTTGACGTTGTGATCTCGTTCGGTGCATTTTGAGTGTGTTTCGTATGTTTACGGAACATACGTGCTATGTACAGGATGTGAAAGTAAAATTTAGATTAATTATTTAATATTAAAAAAAAAAAATACCTCGACTTGTGTTAGACGATTATTAATATAATATTATGTACACGAAATTGTTGGACTTTCGTTTTAAATTTATCGGATTAGTTAACTTTTAATTAGACTCGACCAAATCCTAGTAACCAATAACGTTGCGACTTTGAAGTGGGAGATTTAAATAAATTATACGTTTATAAGCTTAATAAAATTAAGGGCTGATTTTTCCATTCCCCCGATAAATTTATCAGAGGACGGAATGATCGACCCTAAAACTGTTAATTAACTATAATTTTATTCTTATGGTCGTTGTTTGTTGCTTTTTTTTTTAATTATTTCAGTAAAATCTATGAATTTTTAAAATATACATTTAGTAAAGTAAAATGATGACCGACATTTGACTAAATTATTATATTGTTGGGGCTGTTCACACATACGTGCGATATGTTTTAGGATCCGGAAATTGTATTTGTATTATATTCAAATAGCGTTTATTATATAATCCGTACTAGATAATATAAAATCAGTTTTAATAAACACAAAGGAAAGATAACGACTGAATTTTAAAGTTTGTTGTTTTTTAAACGTTTTTTTATAGGTACGTATATGTATAGGTACAAAACTATTATTAAACATAATAATTATTTAAACTTTACACTTTAAAAGAGGTAACAGTAGAAAACGATTGCGTCACAAATTAATCTCGTAGAGAAAGTGATTTTTGCAGACATAAAAGTGAGAATGTGTAGTAGGTAAGTGAAAGCAAAGCGAATTTCTCTAAAACTCGTGGATTCGATTTTGTTTATTCTTTTTGTTTGATAGATATCCAGTGAAACTCCTCTTAACGCACACCTCCAAATAACGGAACCTTCCAAATACCGGACACTTAAAAGTCTCGGCAGCGTTTTATAGCGTGTAATGTATATTTATCCCCATAGTGGACACTTCTTAATAATGGACATTTTTTTGATCTCGCGAGTGTCCGGTATTGAGAAGTTTCACTGTACACACATACAGTGAAACCTCTATTAACGGACACCTCTCAACAACGAAGAGTTTTTTATTCTACAAACTTAAACATTTACCCTAGTTAACCCTCCCTTTAGCGTACATCTCCTAAGAACAACAACCAATATTTTCCAGTCCACAGCTGACCCTTAACGGGAAGGTTTATAAGGTTTATAAGTGATTATACAAAGTACCTGTCACGACGAGTTTTAGTTAAAAGATTGTAGGAAAGTAATAAGAGTTGCAATTTGAAATTTTGGAAGTAATGGTAACTGGTTACGCCCTTTCGATTTAAAATAATTTTAGATCACCGCTTCTTCCGGTTATACCGGAAATTGATACTGATTTCCTTATTTCCTGATTTGTATTTCCGAGACAATTATACGATTTTTTGTTCTAATAAATATTGCCTCTAAAATTAGTTTTTCTGGAATTATTTAAGATTTTGTAAAAAAAAATTGACGGCTGCAGGCTATTACAAACAACTATACATAATACTAGAGCCGATGATGATGATTCGGCGTGACAAACATATCAACATTTGAAAAAGAATGGACAAATGTTTGGATAGAGAGATGGTGTTGCGTTTGCAAATTTCTTTCAAAATCCCATTATTATTCATTGTTGATTTACTGTTGTCTAGTTTTGTATGACAGTAGTTATTGATTTCAATGTTTTAGATTATTAAGAAACAATTATTTATTTGTGACACCTTCGGTAGCTTAATCGATTCTACGAAATAAAATTTTGATGACTATGACATGCAGTTATAGGGAAGTAAATATTTATTGACCATTATTTTGAACGTTCAATGCAATAGAATTGCAAAAAAATATATACGTCGCTATTTAAAATTACTAAGATATTGATAATTTTCGGATGGCAGTATTTTCTGAACATACGGTATTATTTTGTTAAATTTATAATACAGCATCCGATGCAGCTTACTTTTCAAAATACTTACCTAAAATTTTAAATGTGTACGTGCATAAATGTCTAAGAAACGTAGTTATTTGTAATAGCCTGCAGTTGTCAATTTTTTACAAAATCTGCAATGATTCCAAAAGGGCTAATTTTAAAGGGAACATTTATTAGAACAAAAGGCCATATAATTGTCTCGTAAATACAAATCAATAATAAAAAAATAGGGCGATCCATTTGAAATAAGCTAGTTGGTATTCATTTCCGGTATAATCGAAAGAAGTGGAAATCTAAAATTATTTTTAATCTAAAGGGCGTAATCAATTACCATTACTTCTAAAATTTCAAATCGCAACTCTTATTACTTTCCTATATTCTTCTAATCAAAACTCGCCCTGTATAGCTGGAAGGATATATTTGAACAAAATGTAAGATAACAAGAAAGAAATTATTTAATTTAAATTAATACAAGTTAATCAAAATTTACGTGTGTTTGTAATTTACTTTTGTATGTATTTAAAAAATAACATATTATCTCTATTAATAGTGGGCACCTACGTATGTGATACCTATGTAATTTTCACCTTAAATAGAAACGTTCAATTTGATATTATACCACAACGATAATTAACACTAGTATATAAAAACATACCTATTTTACATTATTTTATAGTTTCACTTACTTAATTTTAAATTTTGTATTCTGTGACGTGTTTTCTTCGAATCCAGAAATGATTAGTTAAGGAGATCAGTTTGATCATTTCTAGAACAAGGTAATTTGGTAAATTCCGTTTGTCCTTTAATTTCTAAAGTTTCTAAAAAAAAACAATCGTTGTTGCAAGGATGCGATATTAAACTTTTATTGTTATAACTGTAATTTTGTGTTTAGAATTGTACGCAATTTGTTTTATTATTGAAACTTTTTTTCAAAAATTTTCAGGTGATGAGAATAAACTATAATATTGTATATTGCTAATTTTTGTGAAAACGGGTGACACGAATTAAAAGGAATTGTGATATTCGTGTACGTTATTTTTCTAAATATTGAAAATTTAAGTTTATCGTTTTGTTTAGTAATGGTTAAATTTAAGAAATTTAAAGAATGGTTTATTTCTTTTTCTAAAGTAAAATGTTTAGTTAGGTATAATGTTGTATAGTCAAATGTAAAATTGATATCGTGTAAGGTATGAGTACGTATGCTGCCATCTATTGTTGCATTTCCATAAGTTGTTGTAGAAAATAGCCCGATGAATAACGAAAACAAATATTTACCGGCAGGTGTGGTTATTATAATATTATACTTGATCACTTAGACAATTAAAACTAGAAATAGAGGGACTAAAAAGGTATCTACTTCAAAATGTTCATTTCTTTTTACGAGCGCTTTCAGTTTACCGATCTTTGCTAAACGACTTCTTTGCATGTTCCTACCAATACGACATTTATATTTTCCCGATAGATGGCGGAAACTCACGGCTCATACAAAATCTTCATCCAACTATGCTAATATCACTTGTATTTCTTCAATTTTCCGACTTCGAATTATAAACGAAATACTATTTCTACAGATCAGGCATTACCAGGAAGAATCCTTAGTCACTTAGGAACGTTTGGAACAAAAACAATAACAACTGGAAAATTTCTATAAATTTAAAAGAAAATGCGTAAAATTGGATTATATACGGATTTATACCTCGGGGTATATAATAGTCTAGGATGTATAGGTTGGGCGGCGCATCTCAAACGCGACGACGCCGACGCAACAATACGGGCGCCGCGACCCATAAAGCTGTTGAGGAAAATCATAGTGCGGCGAACTGGATTTCAGAACAGACGCGCGTCGATTTGTCTTTTTCGGAGACGATACATTTAACCGCAGTGTTATTTTTAGTTTTAGTTCCTAAACATTTCGCCAGCGGAAACCACCACTACTTGCTTTGCACTTTACAAAGTTTAACTTTGTTTACTAAGTGCTCGTTTGTAAATTATAAATTAGTTTCGAACGTTAATTAATTAAACAAAGATATGCTTGGAGGTGTTCGTTTTTGTCTGAAGGTCCATTAAAACGAGATTTCCTTAAAGATATTTAAATAAGTGATTTCGATTTGTGAGTGCATGCGTATTTAAACGAGCGCTCTTAAATGACTTCGCACAAGTGTTATTTAAGTGAAAAAATGTCGAGGTGAGAGACCTTAAGGTGAAAGAATGCGGCGCGCGCGAGGGACCATTTTTGCACCATGAGCCCCAGGGTATGGCGGTCGCCTCCCTGCTGATGTTGGCGGCGGCGCTGGCCCTTGCGGCCCCCGATTGGACCGACTGTCAGTCGCCTTGCATTTGTAAATGGTCCTCTGGTAAGAAAACGGCCCTTTGTAGAAATGCGGGATTCACCGCCCTTCCGGAGTCCTTAGATACGGAAATGCAAGTTCTTAATTTATCTGGTAATTCGATCGCGAAATTAGGGAAGGACGCCTTCAAGAACGTGGGGCTCGTTAACCTTCAGCGAATTTATATGCGCACCACTGGCCTTCGTGAGGTCCATCGGGACGCTTTTCGGGAATTAATTATTCTCGTGGAAGTCGACTTATCGGATAACGAAATCAGCAACCTGCAGCCCAACACGTTCTACGGAAACGAGAGACTAAGAATATTATGTTTGAGTAGGAATCCCTTGCGGCGACTTGGACAGGCACAGTTCCCAACATTGCCTCATCTAAGGACCCTCGAGTTAGAGGGTTGTCAACTCGAGAGCGTGCATCGGAATTCATTCATTCACTTGGTCGCTCTGGAGTCGCTCAACCTTAAATCAAACAGGCTTCACAATTTGTCGGAAGCCGCTTTTATGAACTTTGCTCATTTAAAATCTTTGGCGCTAGACGGCAACCCCTGGAGATGTGATTGCGATTTGCGCGGCTTCCGGGATTGGTTTCTTGCCAGCAATTTGAAATCGTTCTCTTTGATCTGCAGAGAACCACAGCACTTGGAAGATCATTTGTGGGAGGACGTGCCGTCTGAACAGTTTGCTTGTCCACCGCAGGTTGGTTATACAATTTTATTGGATCGATTAGAAAACTTTCGTTACCTACAATTTATTATTTTCGTATTTTACAATTAAGTACCTAATCCGCAATCAAATAAATTATATATAGACTTTTAAGATAAATGATTTCGAACATTTCGAAAATAATTCGGGATGGTAAAAATGTAATTTCAATACGGATTAAATTATGACGCGGTGTTAAATAATCGTTTAATTTATATTTGGCATGGTCTTGGTAATAATTAATATTTAGGTAATTTATTTTAATATCAAAGTAAAATATTTCCTTCATAGTTTATCGCAGATTAAAGTAAGTTTTTCAATCACCGCTCGCTCTGATCTTCGGTTAAGTAATTAAAACGGCAATTGTCTAAACAATTTTATTGTTTATAAAGTGGTCGGCTATTGAGAAATCGGTTAAAATGTAGAGTACGTTTCATAATGATTTTTCATCACTTGACTTATAAATCAAATTTAAAAATCTTAAGATGCGAGACTTAAGGAGGTCGAATTTATCCCGATTTTCTCGTTCATTTCGGACGCACCTATCGAATAAACGAAATTTTGTGTAGATGATCCATCAGAAAACGCGCGTCTTTCGCTTTTTTTTTCGTTACCTCAACATCCGGCGTAACGATTTCATAATATGAAATCTCTCGAAACTTCAGTTTGTTTGCTTTAGGATAAATTGCATTTGTTCTTGTATTCTGTAAGCAGCAATTATTTTATTATTTGTCATATGCTTAAGAAATGATGTATTTCGAGCGTCCATTTTGTTTAAACTAAAAACTTGGAAGCAAGAGTCCTGGGTGTTTGATCCCTAAATAGTAGATTTGGTTGGGTGCGATGTTTAGAAAAAACATCTATCAATCATTCGGGTACCGACTTTATTTACAGTTTTATACGGCCTTCTTTATGCAACAAAACTGATTTTCTTGGTCAACCGATACGTTATTGTAGAAAAAAAATACGTAAAGAAAACGCGATTATTAATTATAGAAATGAATTTGATATTGTATTAATTTCACGGTGTTGTTTCAAACAGATTTATCTTTCGTTGTGTTATTTATAGAAAGTAAATCGATATCTCAACGCAGAAGTTGTCATAAACAGATATAGGGATGCCGCAATTTCATGGTTATGACAGTTTCCTTTCCAAATATGTATTTTTAGTGACAGATGGATATTTAAGTCGATTTTTTTTATAATATCGTGCTATCAAATCATTCACTTATAACGGACAGAGTTAGAAGATGTTTACAAAACATCCAAACATATTGTTCAAAATAGAACGATCATTTTTGCCACGAACATTTAAAATTGCACCTTATCAATATAGGCAGCTTCTCGAACTTGAATCGAAAGCTTGCTCGATTTTGCTTGTAAGTCATCGATAAGGAGATTTGGAACAATCGCTCATTATTTGATTTCCACGCATAAACGAACCATATAATTAAATAATATATATATATATATATCAACATATTAAACTTCAGTTGAATTCAAGTAGTAATCCATCTTTATCGCTATTCTCGCCCTCCATCTTCCCTCCGATTTCTTACGTATAGTAGAATTAAGGAGTTGAGGGTGATTAAGCATCTACCGACAATATTAGCATAGATAAATATAATACGTTGCAAATTTATGCAAAAAACGATATAAAAAATTACTGTTTGAGACGTCTTTATCCCGTAAACGGTTTAATTTTATTCCGAACCGAGTTTGAATTTATTTTGCCCTCGTCCTCATCAGTTCGATATTGATTTGAAGTATGATTAATTATTTGTACTTTATATAGGATACCTAACCAACTTGGTTCCCGCATTCCACGTCATCGAGATAATTCAATTTATGTACAGTTATGTGCCGTTACCGATTTTCCACGACCGTATCTACATAGAAAATTTTTTTGGTCGATCGAGTTTCGAACTGAATCGAAACGTGACTCATCTCTTTTCATTTCTAGGTCCTAGTTACTCCATATCCTCATGTCCAAGCCGAGGCCGGTGGAAACGTTAGCTTCGGCTGTCACGTTATGGGGGACCCAGAGCCGGAAGTGACATGGCTCTACGAAGATAAACCTATCAATCATACTTGGCTCATATTGGAAGCCGAAGAAGGTCTTTTGGACAAATGGGCTAATATCAGTGTTTTTAATGTGAGTGATACGGACGCGGGCGTTTACACTTGTGTGGCGAAAAACTCTTTAGGTGCAATAAGTAGCAATGTGACTCTGGTGTTGCCGGAGGTGGTGACCGCGACGACTCTCAGCAAATCCGAATCTCGGTTTCTGTGGTGGATTTTCGTGTGCATCGGTGGAGCAGTTGTGCTCTCGGTGATGTGCACAGTGTTGACCGTGTGTTGTGTTAAAAACAGAAGTCGTCGAAGACGACGAAACCTGAAGGCTAGTGTGAGCTTCACGGATCAAGAGAAAAAGTTGCTCGACGTTAGCATAGCCACGACGACGGATCGTGGGACAGGCAGTTGCGAAGCTCTGGCTCCGGATTTAGATGTCATGGATGCACCTGTACACATCACTATCGAGAGCGAACCGTTACCTCTGGCGGTTTATCCGCCGCCCCCCGAATTTTCGACGAGCGTTTTACCGGCGGGCGCGTACGGGAATATCCTTATCTCGGTGTCGGTGAGTCGAGATCCCTCATTAGATGCATCAAGGTGTCCCGACCTGTTGGACTTAACTCACAGGGCCAAACCAGTGTACCATGGGATGGCAACGCTTCCAAGACGGCCTCGTGCAGTACCGCAGTACGATAACATGGGTCCTCGTGTCACCGCGGGCGGCAGTTCAACTTTGTCACTGCCGGGATCCGCGGCAGAGCTTCCGCCACCCCCTCCGCCCCCCAGCTGTGCCCCGCTAACTCCCGAGTTCGTCTCTCTATAACCTCCCTGTGGTTCATCTTGAATTAGTGCCTTTGCTCATGTACACGCATCTAAACGGTCTGGTTGCGATTCTAACAAATTTTTGCATTTGAAATTAACGTCTACGAAAATATTAAATTAGTCATTAACCAAGTTTATTAATAACTAAATTTTATCATTTGTTTACGGAAATGGCTCTAAGTTGTTAATCTGCGACGTTTAGTTTATCGTTTATTAATACTACGTAATTGCCGCGTTTCAAATTTATTGTTTAATAATTGGGTCGTTTTAGCTTGGTTCGATGGGCACAATGAAAATTTAAACATCACTGTAGGTCATCAAATATACACAGAGCAATTCAAAATTTAATTAATAGAGTGGTACTGCGAGAAAATCGAAAAGGGTTAATTACGTAAATGGTTAAATGTACGCGAAGTTGTTTATGTAGGTAATTTTCAAATTTTAGCGATATCGTTGAATTGACGTTTATTTTCAAATCGGAAATCGAAGCTTTCTGAAAACTTTTTAAATGACGCGACGTTAGGAAAGTTTCCGAACATTTTTAATTTTAAATTTCTTCTTAAAGTTCAAAAATCGACCTTTATTATTATTATTATTTTTTTTAAAGTAGGTAGGCATTATTCATTTCGTCTGCGTGTTTATATTTTTCCGGTTGAAATGCAACACGTGGTACAGAGCATCAAGATTATGTATTATAATGAATAATATTATGTTTCTTGAAAGAGTCGTTGTATTTTGAAAATCAGTTTAATTCATTTTAACTCGTTTTTGCGGTTTGTTGCAAAATTCGGTTTACTTACTATAGTTGGCAATAGCGCGAATAATTCTTCTTTCAAAAAATTATTTAGTCTCGCAAGACTTGTTTAAAGGTAGTATGGTTTATACAAGGGGCGTCCAACAACGTTTCGTCAGTCATCAATATCTCGAAAACGATTAAAACGACGAATATGAAATTTGGTGGTTTGAACAACTGATGGTGATACACTTTTTGAAAAATTAGTTAAGCTAGACTCGCGTAAAGAATTTTACGAACGGTCATGTGACAGCAACATCCACGTTTTAAATGGAACATCTTATAGGTATATTACATTTTTCGAAAGTTTATGTTAAAACAGAATTTAACGATACCAAATAGGGGTTTTGTTGTAAAATAACTAAAATGTCGGTTGTTAAACGACAAATAAATATGTACTATTTTCACAAAGTTCTAGAATACGGACCTGTACGAATTCTTTTCGATTTTTCTAAATTTTATCTATAAAAAATAGAATGTTTAACTTTTGTTTGGTTAATCTAATTTATTAACGGAAATAAAATTAAAATCAGATTAGCAGAAATAATTGTTTTTTTTTGAGTGGAGGGTTAAATTGTTTGATAATAAATTGTTTTCTAAATATTTAATTTTCGCCAATAGAACAATCTAGAAAACGTTAAGTATTGAACTTTTTACAAAATTCTAAGAAAACATTATTTTAGGGTAAGTAACAAATTCACGCAGGTGACTGAAAATAGTTCATAGTTCATATAACAGCCAATATTTTCGTTATTTTATAACAAAACCCCAATAAATATAATTTTAAATTCAATTAACGTAAACTTTCCAAAATTTTAATAATATACGGGGTAAATTTAAAATTTTGAAGGTGTCACGTGACCAAAATTGAAAATTAAAAAAAAAACACCACTATCAGTTGCAAAATTACAAACATACTAGGCCGCTGTAAACGTTTTCGAGATGTCGTGTTGCTGAAACGTCGTAAGACGTGAGACTGTACGGCGTGTTACCTAAAAAAGTTTTCAAACAATAAGTGACGATTTTCATAATACATACTGTACATATACATATAAAAACGTACATCTTTCTACTTTCATTTTTTTAAGTCAACTCGATTATAAGGGGTTTATTTAATACGCGATAAACTTGAGATTTCGTTTATGTTATGGAAAATTGATGCCAATATGAAATGAATACCTATTATAAAGTTATTAATCAAAATAATACAAGTAAAATTTAAATGTCATTATATGTGGTATGATTCAAAATTCGGGCCGAAAAGCTCACCACTAAGCCGGCCTTTAATTAAGTATCACTCTTAAAAATATTGACTAGTTTGCTAGTTGTCACTTGTGTATTACCTATAGGTATTTTTTTGATCCCTATTTTTATTCACGTCTTCTAAATTATGCTGGATTATTTTTTGATAATTTATTATTATAATTTAACTAACAATTTTGTTTATTCTATCAAAGCGCTTAATAATTATGAAATGGAAAGGTAACTGTTTATCTCAAATTATTACAGTTAATTTGCATTAACGACGATCCAAGTAGCACGAAGCACTTACTTTCAAAACATCTGATTTTGGTCATTTAATACGTAGAAACATAATATCCATTTATCGAGACTTTATTTAGTTCTTATTTGTTTTGGAATTTGAACCATTTTTACATCGAGTCTCGGTGGACTATTTCGGAAACAAACTTTTTATAAAGATTGAAGTAAGTCTTAACTTCGCAAGTGAACGAAAATTTCGGCAATAATACAGATCTTTTTAGTTATTATATTACTTGAAAACGAAAAACTTTGTTTTTTGTTTCGATCAGTCCTCTATGGATTTAGCTTACGTTTTATTTAAGTAATCAGCGATGGAGATAATATAAAGTTTGTTGTTCGTCTATTGGAAGCTTAAGCTTAAACAGCTTTGTGTATAATTTCTATGAATTTTTATGAAAATCGCGACACTTTCAAACTCAATCACATTACCTATCGTTTACTTTAAATTTTCGTCTTTCGGATTAAAATTTGTTATCACCTCTTTAGGAAATGCATTTTGTTAATATCACCTGCTTGCCGTATTATTCTTTCTATCGTTTTCTGATTGACGTAAACAAAGACAGCGGATATTAACGAAATTAATTCCCTAATATGGCGGTAACAAATTTTAATCGGAAAGACGAAAATTTAAAGTAAATGGGACTGTACAATAAAATGTTAATAAATTCTATTTATTTTTTGGTGTTGATTTATTAACAAACGAATCAACGTCCTAACGTTAAAATCGGAAGTTTGTTAGCAATATCCAACAACTAGTCGAGTTAGATGTGTATTTTGTATTTTCAATGTTCATTTTCACTCCTATTTCGTACATGAATTATGTAAGATAATCAAACTTTAATATTTTTTGTGTCATAACCTATAGCGATTACTGTTTTTTATTACGATATTTCTCTTCACGTGGAAGTTAAGGGACTATGACTTGACCATATTCTAAGCATTTAAATATTTCTGTTGATTATGCGTTGTTGATCTGTTAGATAAATTAAAATAAATTAATCTTTGTAATGAATACGGTGTTTGATATACATAAGTACGTCGTTCGAACTTTAAGTAGTAGCTGGCAGTTTGTATTGCCAAATATAAACTAAATGCAAAATGTGTCCAGCGGTACTTAATTTAGCAGCCAGAACGATAAATTGGCGTTGTCCAGTGGCCGGCGCACTGCTGCGAAATTAACTGATCATAACTTCCCGTTTCATTGTATGCTGTTTCGACCGTCCGATCTCACGTTCATTACCATTCTAATTAATTGTCCAGTTTTGCTCATTTCCTATTCAGCACTTATGTACTTGAAATTACAGATTACAAATAAGTAGGCGACAACACGAGTCTCCTCGTTTTGTTTCTTCGCGACAAAAACCATCCCGTTTAAAAGAAATTTTAAGCGCTATTGTGGCACTGAAAAAATTCGGCGATAAAAAAATAGCATCAATTTTGGTAAGTAATACATGATTAACGTTTGGACGGAATGGTTCGTGAAATTGAGTTAGCCATGATTGATGTGGCTATTGGATTTATTATTTTTATTTTCTTGTAGCTTACGACGAAGGTAATCTTACGTATGCTCCGTTTTATTTTACGCATTAATTATGTACTTAATAATAATTATGTAGCAAATACGTTATGGCAGATAATTCGTTCATCAATGGTTAAAATACACAGTAATAATTTGTTTTTATTTTCAAATATTAATTAATTTTGGATGGTCAGTTAAACGATTTGTAACGATGTGTAAACCTATCATTAAATCTCAATGACGTAATAGGGCGCAACGTAGGTATAAATAATATTTTTAATAAAGTTCATTCGAACATTAAAACATTTGACTTATCAAGGATTCTTAAAGATCGCGCGAAATAATTTAAAATTATTCTAGTTGAAGTCGTTTAGGAGTCCGCTGTACCCCATGTCAAACGAAATCACGAATCACTCGGTTATTATCATAAATAGACAAATCGGATTTTTACCAACACGTTACTAATATCGTTGCGAATGCAGGATGATAATAATTTTAAAGAAATATAAAATATTTTATTTTAACTGATTAAAATAACGGCCCTAGGCAAATGTTTATGGTCTTCCTGCAATTATGCGAATATTTTCAAAATAATAAATCACTTAATAATAAGATAAAACGTGATTTAGGGTTGATCGTAAAATGTCAGTCTAAACTTAAACTTAAGTTTTATTTTCACTAATTTTCATTCATAAGCATCGTAAGTTTAATTTAAGTTCATTTCCACGGCAACAAGGAGTTATGATCGTCTAGGATCTTCTTTTTGTTAGATACGTAAATGGAAAATTACGTGACTGCCGATATCTTCATTCCTCTTTTATTTTGTTAAGCAGTTTTTAATGGACGCATCTCCACGTTGCATAAACACGACAATTTGTTCGTTGACGCAGTCGTCGAGTTGAAAATGGGCATTATCACGCATAACCAACTGGAAAATGAATTCATTTCATTAATTCAGTAGGATCGGGATTTATTAAACGAAATACTTTGGACGATTGGCCGAACTTTATTGGAATATAAAAACGGACTACGAGGATGTAGAAATAAATTTTTTACGAAGCGTAAGTGGTATATTTAATAAAAGAAAACCGCATTAACGTCGGAAGTCGTGGGCGTTTGTCATAATTAATTTATTGTTTGCGTGACGTTCTCCGAAAGTGGCAAACAATTTTGGATCGTTGGCAAACAAAAAGTTTTATCGCAATTTAAACAGTGACCCCTCCCCCCCGCAAAAGTGATGTAATTAAAATTTTAGTCCGAACATAGTACATGTCCACAGTCCGAACATTTTAGTCCGGATATGGTAAAAATCCGGATATGAAAGTGTTATTTTCTTTACAATAAAACTGTATTTTATGTCATAAAAATAAATAATACTTAAAAGGTTAGTTCCAACAAGAATTCTTTGACAGTTTCCAATAATTTCAATCAATTACAATTTTAAATTAATATTTAAATTTTGGTATTTGTTAAAATAAAAGATTTTTATTGGGTAAACAATTTTAAACTAATCACGAATTACGCGTTGGAACAAACTTAAAGATCAGTCCGGATACGGGAAGGTCGGACACGAGAGAGTTTACTGTAATTTAGTTAAGTAGATATAGGTGCTATTTATTTAAAATTAAAAAATAATAATTTGTGCGACTTTATGCGGTTATTTATTGTAATTTTTAGCATTTTATAGGAAGTTTTTGAGAAAAACTTAATATTTTTTAAAGCATCTTATTAAAAATTCCACCTGTGAAATCAATACATACACCTGTACGTATATTTTTAGGTAGCTAACCTTTTGTTACGGAATTTTTGTGGGCACCTACCATTGAGTAATTCAGAGAGTTAATAAAACACGAAGAAGACTTTTAAAAATTCGTCGAATTCATTTTTTGGTAAGCTATTGTTAAGATTTAAGATTTTTTTCATAAACTGCGCCTTTATTTTTGCCGATTGTCAACAGTTCCCAAGTCGTTTTATGCATTCTATTCACTGCGTTCGCGGTTTATTTTTATATCTCATTTTATGCAGCGAGTATTATACATATTTAAATTAAAATAGACTTAAAAAAAAAGAAACGCACTTGAAAGAACAATGAAATGGAGACACCCACGCAGTATTAATATCGTAAACAGAATCTATTTCTTGGTCAATGTATCGTTTCAATGTATTGACGAGCTTTACATTTTTACTTTGATAAAAAAAATTAAAAGGATAATATACATAATTTAATGGCAATATAATCTAAATAGGTATTACCTACTTATTGAGAAATTTTCAA
Organism: Rhagophthalmus giganteus; assembly: GCA_036326145.1. Classification (NCBI taxonomy): domain Eukaryota; kingdom Metazoa; phylum Arthropoda; class Insecta; order Coleoptera; family Rhagophthalmidae; genus Rhagophthalmus; species Rhagophthalmus giganteus. The sequence goes on along the minus strand of JARFJA010000056.1, from coordinate 9,390,576 downwards.
TATGACTAATTGTAAAAGTATTTTATTACCAGGCACCTAGATACATAAAAACAATAGGTATCGAATACATTCAATTTATACTTGAAAAACATTTTTCGTGGTAATTTTTTGCTGGCAAACTATAGGCATTTTCGGATATCTTAAGAATGCAACGGCTTAAATAATAATAAAATACGGACCGGACTGGATACGACAATGCGACAGAAACAGATGTAATTATTTAGCGACCATCACCGATTAAAGCGAAAAGGAAACGACTCAGCATAAAGAAGAAAAGTGTGTAGTTTCTTTACAATGTGAAGTATTCGATTCTTATTTTTATTACTAAAACCTAGCGCGGTAATTCGTTTAAGGCTTTTCATTTAAATAAAATTGCGGAATGAATTGTATTTCGGGTACACTTTCGAAGATACTTTATTTTTTTTGATATAATAAAGAGGCGTGACGTTAACAATAACAATTAGTGATGATAATATATCAAATTACAAAACGACATCAAGTAAATTTTACTGGAGCGCACGTTTTGTGTTGTAGCGTAGCAAATAAACAAATACCTCACGGAAATCGCGTATATAAGTAATTCGAGGCACGTTTGTACCAAATAACGTACATATTTTGCGATGTCGTCGCGGGTTTGTGTGAAAAACGGAGTTGTACGGAGGTTAGATACTATTATTGAACGAGATACCAGAACGGTTTCTCAGTACGTACGGAAATACAAAAAATCGAAATGTTGTTTCCAGATTTTTAGATGCATAAGATAGTAGGAATAACTCATTTTCGAAAAATGCGGCGCTTACTCTATCTAACGATATCGATATGATTGAGTGATTTCTGTCAATGTAGGTACAGGTACCTAAAAATAAAAATTTATAGGTCGGGCTTTTGAGATTATTTTTTTTTTAAATCTACTGCCTTCTAATTAAAACGTTTCCCTTATTCAAATGTTACTGTATAATGGAGAGATCACACCGAACTGGATGGTACGATACGGTGGTACTTTCGGTATACGCATAAAAAATTGATTCCTTTATTGTTAATATAATGGACACCGAGAGTTGTCAATAAAGGGAAGAAATCATCCAACTCGGTATTCAGCTCACATTTTGTATTAGGTACGCTTTATAAATAAATTAACTTAATTTTAATGCGTATGGTGTGCAAAGAAACGAGATAAAATCATCAGAGGACGATCTGGAATCAGAAGTCGCTGTTACGTCGATACAAGTAACGAGGAATTTATATTACAAGACATTTTTAACGAAGAATAAGATACGAACCAGGAAACAGAAAGGATATAATTGATAGTGGGAGACGATGAACTTATTTGTTATAAATCAAAAAGGGTAGAATATTATTGTGTTGGTCACATCGAAAGAGCCGTGTTCACTAAAATCGCCGTTTTGTTTATGAAAAGAACTGGTCTTGACGGCTGAAAATTTGAGTTTCCCTCAAAAAGAAGAGGTAAGTACCGTAGAACGACATGACACATCAATGAAACTTCCTAAGCCATTAAGTTGTGACGGCACTGTACGTGTTGCACCGTCTCTATGTTAATTTTGCGTCTCCCAGCAAATTTTTGAATTTCTCGAGATATACGTAATAGGTTTTCTTCTTCAATTTGGATAGTATCAACCGTTTCCGAGAAAAATGCAGTTACATACTTATACTGCGTTGGGTGTAATTCTTCATTACGTATCGGGTTAAAAATTAAAACACAACAAAGTAATTTTTGTTCATTTAAGTATTTACTTAAAATAGTTTTAAAAATTATTGACACTGCTCAATTAACAATTTTTATGGGCGAATTTTTTATAAACGATCGATTTACATTGATCTAAGTTCTGCATATGCAGTTAAAAGAGCGGTCACAGTTTCTCGAATACCCCCTGTAGATTACGTTAAAATTGTTGATTATAAACGTTTTCTAGAATTAAGGTGCAATTTTAATATGTGGAAAATATGAAAATACAAAATTTACTAACGTCCGTCTATTGAGAAAATAAATAATTTTTAAATAAAATAATTTTCGGTTTAACTTCTTCCAGAAATAATATTATTATGCACGTAAATAATAATCGGCTTCGCTACACTCAAAAAAAAATCCGATGTAACGCGTCCAATGTACGTACGGCCTATCCAAACCTATATGCAATTCACGTCATCAACAAAAAGTTACTAGATTGTTTTTTTGTAATTCGGTTTAAAGTTTGGAAAGTGAGATATTCTATAGATGATTTACTTGCGCACATATCAGATGATATAAAGAAAGACTACAATTTATTAGAACTGTCAAAATACGAGGTACGAGGTGACAACACTGTGTGGAAACGTCATCACCTAGTACGACCGGCGCATTATGAAATGGACATAGCTCGATGTATAAATTGTGGAGTTGCGTTGTTAGCACACAGCTAAATCCCGACACCTATCTAAATATAGAATTTCCTGATATCAGCGAATAATTTCGAGTCGCCGATTTGTACAACTACGTAATTGTATAAAAAAATATTAGCAGTAATAAAATTATAAGAACAGTTTCGTGTTAATGACAAACATACTTTTTAAAATGTCCAGAAAAACTCATATCAACAATATGAATTTACTAATATCAATAAGCTGATGGTAATATAAAAATTTCAAATTTAACTCTTAAATACATAAACACCATTCATATCGACGATTAACAATTAGAACATTCTTTCCAAAGTAATTAAATTATTGTCAGCGTTGCATAGAGCGAGTGAGTGACAACTACATCCACTGACTTATAAACATAATCAAAAAGCGATACCTATTTGTGAATTGTAACCACTACATGTTTGCGAGATTTTTTGCGTTCTTTAATATAATAATTTGTTTTTTGTAACACTTGAGCCAATCACACAAATGCGTAATTAATATTTTAATATTTAACGTTCAATCTGTCTTATTGTATGATTGTCGTCAGTATACACATGTCAGTTTTGCAATTATGACATTAACAAAACACAATAAATTGGCATAAACCCTAATAAATGAAAGTTTTAAATACTCCTATAATGTAGTTTAGTTAAATAAAGTTTATAGTTTTACGAAAAATAGCCTTTTCCGGATACTTCTTAAATACTAGGAATCCCGACCAGTTTCCAGTTAATCCGTTACATATAACATACAATTGTTATTATTATTGGCACTCAATCAAATGAAATGCAAATAATAAGTAATCAAAATTATAAAAAAATATAAAATATGGATGTCAAAAGTAACCATTTTGGTTACATTATTATTATTTTTAATAACGGCCCTAATTCTTCTAGGCATACATAGTGATAGAAATATAAAACGTAAAACGGTAAAACGACTTAATCCAGCAAAAGTAAAAGGAAACGTTCCTTGGTGACGAATCGCTAGATACTGATTAGGCCTCTGAAGACTCACGGACGCTTGTTGGACTATTTGGCTATTTGTATGGACTTGTGACATAAATATATGTCATAATAGTGACATTGTAATATATAGAAAATTAATAGGTAAATAAATATATTTACCTATTAATTTTCTAGAATAACTCCGAAGATAAACAATTACACATACAGTAGAGTCTTGTTAATCCGAACGAATTAGGACCGAAACCTGTTTGAATTACCCGATTTTCAGATTAACCAAAATTATTCTTGTAATGCAATAGCGAGTAGCAAATACAAAGTTTTTAGATTGCTGTAAGCTATAAGTTAACCAGCGTCTGTCTGACACGTTTAACATTTTCAACATTACGACAAAAGAAACAATTACTGACTTTATGAATAAGCTAAACAATTCATTTATTAAGTACAGTAGATACTGTAGATACGTATTTTATTTTTATCATTTTTATAATCGTAATAAATGTTTTCTATACATTGTTCTATTTTCACTTTTCACTCTGTAGTATTTTTTTAACTTACTTTTGTTCAGATTAACCGCATTTTCACAGTGGCGTGGTTCAGATTAACTGGACTCTACTGTATATTACAAATAGCACAACCAATTTTTAAATTTAATATTAATACACCTACTTAGATCCAACGGCATAAATGTAAACATAGACTTTAGACCTGTAGAAGTGTCGGTAACATATTTAAACGATTTATGTTTTGTTTATGTCAGTAAATGTAAACTTCTCCACTTACGTAGTTAAATATGTCTCGAAGAAAATGAAATACAGAGCTGTGTGTTAAATCTCCCTGTTTTAGATCACGCCCCCTGTCCATTTGATAATGTGTCGGTTGTACCTTTTATTGATGACGTGGATTGCGTATAGGTTTGGACGAAGTGTACATTAACGTACATTAGATAAAAAATACATTACAAACGTACATTAGATAACTCTTAAAAATTAACGAAAAATTCGTTATTTCGATAAAAATTTTCATTGTAGGTATGAAGAAAGTTATTAAGTAAAAAATTATAAATGATTCGTAAATAATTGCATAATTAGGCACTTATTTTCTTCAGTGTACTTCAGAACTTTTCATTGTATCAATGACTGGTGTTCATTAATATTATGTACAATATTTTTTTGAGTGTACAATGATAATGCGATAAATACATCAATGTTCTGGCACGTACCTTAAATATTATACGACCTTCACGAAACCTATCGAAAACTCCGAATGAAAAGAAACAGAAAACGCAGTCTCGTTTAGTGAACGAAGAGCGATAGATTTATTCCTAACGTGCTGTGCCAACGAGTGCATGTGTTGTCGTAAATCAGTTTACAACCTCGACCGGTGTTGTAGTACAATGTCGACTGTTAGTGTGTTAACTTGTGCTTTTGCATCGTAATAATATTGTTATTAAAATTAACACTTCGTGGTGCTTCGTTGTTCCTTTTCGTCGTGGATTGGACTTTGAATGGCCCGGTACGTAAGACGTCAAACTGTCGAACGTCTTTCAAACAATTTGGTTATGTATTTATTTCATTGCATTAGCAATGTATAACTTTAAATTGTAATTCAACGAACCACTTTCGTAATTACATAAACAACCAGCAGGCGCAGCAATTACAATAATGGCTCTTACAAATTTCCGAAGACTTAATTATTATCTACATGTAGGTAGGTGCTTATGATTCATAGATTGAACATCTTTATTTCCTGTAATAATTTATTATGTACGTATTTGTGTGTGTGTGTGTGTGTTTACTTAAAATTTGATACATATTCTTGGAACGATAGTTGTTACACTTGCCATTACAATGAAGACTAAAAAAAGTCACGTTCACAAATCATCAAGTTCGAATTAAATTTGTGTATTTCCATGCTGTAATTTTTGAATCGGCTTCTCTTTTTACAGGCAATGCGAGTAAATGTTTTAAACAACCACTTTGATAAAAAAAGTAAATTGAAAAACGCTTCTCTTTAGATAAATGTTAGGCATCGAAATTTACAAATAGAAACCAGTTTTAGTGGTTCGTAACATAACGCAAGTATGTTTCCTAATATTGGAAATAGTGCCATTTCTTGTTTGTATTGATTATTTGATTACATATACAGGGTGTTTCAAAACAACTATTCTTACTTTTCAGATGTGAAGGACGACATGCAGTTAATTAAACACTGTTTTCTAATAAAGTAATGTACGGAAACGCTTAGTTTTCGAGATACAGGGTGTTAAAATTTTTGAAAAAAATAGGAAACGAAGCATTTGCGAAGCTTAAGTTTATATGTTTTTTTTCCCTTTCTTATCTTGATGCTTACTATTACTTCCCAAAGTTTAGAAATGGTATTATGGAATACATTTTTTATTAATGCACCCTTACACAGGCGGCACACTGACGTTATAATGTCGTCAACTATTGGCCATTTTGGGACCAATGGGGACGTCGTAAATGACGTCAATATGACGGGTTAACGTCACAGCTTAACTACGTCAAATTATGACCAATCTAGTACGTTACTTGAGACGTCTAATTTCCTTAAATGGGACGTCGATTTGACGTTCCATTGACGTAATCCCAAGGCATTAATGGCGCATCTAAAGATGAAAAAATACAATTGCATTCAATATAATTATTATTTTATTACAAAAATGAAGGTACAAACAAAGAACCTAAATCTAAGAAATTAAACAAGGTACGTTAATATATCAAACAATGAACACAAAATTATTTGGATTTACCTACTTAATAACTAAATATCGATATTATTATTATACGAGTAATACAATAATATATTTAAGGTAAGATGTAAGCGGTAAATATAATATAAGATATACAGTGTGTCCACGAGTTCTGGGATCATTTGATAGAGTCCAAACTAAGCACAATAGAAAAAACTATTTTATATAAAAGTTTGCTGGTTGTAAGAGTCGCACAACGTAAAATTTCACACCAACAAAAGTCATCTAAATAAATTAATAATGAAATGGGGGTCACTCACGCCACAAAGACAACCTAGTCACCTAAAGGTTAAAACCTATAGAAACAAGTACAATTTGTCTGTTTCTTGTTAAGCCATGATTTGTAAAATTATTGTAAAAAATATTTTTTCCAGTTTTTTAATTATTTAAAATTATTCGTTTTAACATTAGGTGGCGATAGGCTGATTAATTCTTCACTTACCGTTAAGAAATTATATCAAAATTTACAATGTTCAAATTTACAACGAAGAACTCACTGCAAAGTAAAACTACTAACCTAACAAAACCGCTAGCGGTAAACCAAAGCGTGATCAGAGTACACAGTGGCGTGACACTTTTAGGAACTTTAATTAACCTTAAAAATTTAATTAATACTGAATGTGATTTAGACTTGTTGTGATAAACGATTTATAACGTATAGAACTATTACTATTAATCGCATAGACGCGATGGAATTCAAAATGAGTAATATTTTTGTTAAAATTTTGGTAAAAAATACCGATAATTAAATTATATACGCTTCGCCTTAAATTAACGCTTCAAAATGTCTTTATCTTCACTTTTCCAGTAAGGATTCAGGACTTTGGATAACAAACAAAGCGTTTCAACGACGTTCTTTAATGACGTCAAATGTTCGTTTGAAAGTGTCATCGTGCGTACGTCACTTATTGGTCCACGACGTCGTCGACGAATAATTTCCAATAATTCGATGAAGCGTTTAAAAGCTGGCTCACACATTGAAAATGGAATTTTTTAACGTCCTGAAAAGTTTAATACCAGATGTAATTAGATCAAGTAATAACTTTTTAACTCGTTACTAATCAAATGCTGAACCAATTTTAAAATTTATTTTCATAACCAGTGAAAAGTGCTAATTTACACCATAAATATGAAGTCATCGTTAAACGAATTGTCGGTAAATAAGAATCAAAGCCATAAAAGCGAGTCTCCATACATCTGTAATAAGAATAAATTTCGAAACTTCCTAGTTATTTTCGAATACATTACGGTGAATGGATTAAAACAGGGTAAATAAATTTACGGTAAATCGAATTTACTAGATGCGTGTATATAGTATGAATTACGATCAGTTTAAAATTCTATTTTCCGATAATCACTATGAAAAGTGCTTAATTTCACACCAATAAATGTTAGCGAAAGTTGATCATTACAAACAAATAATGTCTTTATGCACATACAGGTTTATTATTACAGTCGACTATCGATTTACCTCGGTGAAGTAGGATTGAAGAAACACGGGTATATCGAATTCTACGGTAAATCCGCAATTTACAAGAAAAACAAAATTTATTAATTTATAAAATAAAAATAAGATTTGAAGTATTAATACCGTCGTCTGCGTTGATTCTTATCAGGCCTGTGCAAACGCATAAACTGTTGACCTGACAACCTTAAAGAAATAACAGATGTCGCTCGCGTCAGGAACTAATGGTAACTGTAATGTATATTTGCAACTAGGATTTTCATTTAAAGTGTGTAATTTACATAGCCATTAAATAATATGAAGCTAAAACGATGTTGTGCGCCTAATTGCGCACAAATAAATAGAAATAAAATAAAAATCAACCAATTCCCTTCGATAATTTCATCTAATCTGATCTGATGATTACATATTTTCAGAATAATTTCTTATCTACTTTACGAAAAATACATTAATTGTAATTTTGACAGATGTAAAGAGAAAAAAACTTTATTTTTCAATTTTAAAAAAAGTTACAGCAAATAGTAAAGTTCTAAACCATACATAATAGATTTCATTAGTTCCTGTTGCAAACGCCTCTAATTGTAATTTTGAATCGATTGCACAAACCTGATATAAACAATTAACGCAGACGACGATTAATACTATACCTACCTATTAAAAGGCTAATAACAGCCTTTTAGGCCGGGAATTTGTCGAAGCTAATGATGGAACGATCTCGAAACCGGCGTATTTTCGGGGACAATCTTCGCGACCGAATCGTACGTGTAGATTAGGTCTTTTACGACTTCTAAGTTAGAAGTAGATAAAATGTCGAAATTCGTCAAACCCGCGTGTATTTCTTTATTTCTTGCTTTGCTTTGTTCTTGCTTGCGACAATCGACTTTTATCGTAGTACAGGGTCTGAACAAAAAGTTGACGGGCTGGTTAAAATTTTGCGAAAAACGTCAAAAAGCGAGTTTTTCCGAGTTTTTAGGTGGAAATCGGCTTTTCTCGTAGTGCAGGGTCTAAACAAAAAGTTTTCAGTTAGGTTAAAATTTTGCAAAACGTGTTTACGTTTTTCGTTTTTTTGCAACACCTCATTTTAGTTTAAAATGGCGTTGTTTTCGAGATATATATGTAGGTCAAATGTTTAATTGCCCTTGTCGAAACGCGTTAACGTCAAAGACTACGGGCAACTACCTTTCTTTATCTAAATCATTCACCTATTTCGTATATAGTTCTTAATTCTTGTATTTGCCTATTTATTAATTATATTAAAGGTAGCTTATAAATTATGAAAAAAAAGTATATAGTATATGTACATGTACATGTATAGTACAGTATCTTCTAATAGGTTACCCGAGTACAATGTACTACAGCCTATTCAAACCTATATGCAGTTCACGTCATCAATAAAAAATTACTAGATTGTTTATTTGTAATTCGGTTTAAAGTTTGAAGAATGATGATGATTGATGACTATGGATGATTTATCTGCGCACATATTAGATGGTATAAAGAAAGACTACAATTTATTAGAACTGTAAAAATGCAAGGTACGAGGTGACAGCACTGTTTTAAACGTCATCATCTAGTAACCTTTTATTGATGATGTAAATTGCTTATAGGTTTGGATAAAGTGTAGTACATAAGTACCTAAACGGTATAATAAGAAAAAAAATAAGAGAAAATTCGATACTGGTAGAAAGTACATTCGTTTGCGGTATTTTGCTTGACGCAAGTAGTACCCAATTGAGCCGTCATTCTAATAATTATTATAATACAGTGAAAATTTTCTTATCATTAATTAAATTCTTTATGAAATCTTTTTCCACCTACATCAAGTTTTTACGTCTATTAAGCTGACACAGCCACTACGGCACAATCGAATGAAACCTATTTAGAAATTTAGTGCTAATTTGTTGCTAATTTGTTGCTCTATTCCCGATTTTGTTGCTCCAGCCGTTTCGCCAAAAACCATGGCTGTGCTAACTTAACACTTAAGCTAGCACAGCCACTCGCAGAAAATAAAAAAGTAAAAACGAGGAGGTATTTCTAAACTACTATTTTGTTGCTCTATTGCCGATATTATTGCTACACCCTTAACACGAAAAAACCACCCCCACACCAACTGCAGTAAAACAACTACTTAAAAATTTCGATTTTCTTGATAAATTTACTGTAATGAATTAGTTGCTTTACGTTATATTATATCCCAATTTTGTTGCTTCACCCCTAATACGAAAATAACTACCCCTAGTACTTAAAAGCCAGCACAACACATTAAAACTTAAAAAACATCGATTTTTTCGATAGATTAGGCCTTTATGATTTAGTTGCTCCACGTTCTAGTACATCCCGATTTTTGCGCTCCACCCCCTAGTACGAAAACAACCACCCCTAGTACTTAAAAGCTAGCACAACACATTCAAACTTAAAAAATATCGATTTTTTCGATAGATTAGGCCTTTATGATTTAGTTGCTCCACGTTCTAGCATATCCCGATTTTTGTGCTCCACCCCTAATACGAAAACTGCCACCCCTAGTACTTAAAAGCTAGCACAACACATTCAAACTTAAAAAATATCGATTTTTTCGATAGATTAGGCCTTTACGATTTAGTTGCTCCACCTTCTAGTATATCCCGATTTTTGTGCTCCACTCCTAATACGAAAACAACCACCCCTAGTACTTAAAAGCTAGCACAACACATTCAAACTTAAAAAATATCGATTTTTTCGATAGATTAGGCCTTTATGATTTAGTTGCTCCACGTTCTAGTACATCCCGATTTTTGCGCTCCACCCCCTAGTACGAAAACAACCACCCCTAGTACTTAAAAGCCAGCACAACACATTAAAACTTAAAAAATATCGATTTTTTCGATAGATTACGCCTTTATGATTTAGTTGCTCCACGTTATGCTATATCCTGATTTTATTATCTCCACCTCTAATACGAAAACAATTTCTGGTAATAGTGATCCACGTTAGGTAGATGTTTGCAAGAATATGTATTACTTAAGGTATTTTATGAACAATGTATTTTATTTAGTATCAGGAACAAAAATGTATTATTTCTTCTGTTAAGATAGTAGTAATAAGCCGATATAAACAACTTTAAATGAATAAAACCATATATTTCGGCTTTGTTTGGGGCTATCTTCAGTGGTAACAATTATACAAACGATGGTAAACAATTAACAATTACACTGCTAAACAGAATTTTTGGTTCTTGAACAAAACTAGGTAATCCTTATGAAACTTTTCACCTTGAATTTAAATCTGCGTTTAAATTTTTTCTATCACGTGGAGTTTTTGAAATATATGAAGTTGAAGTTCCACTGGAGAGTGTAATTATAATGACATGAAGTAATTACGGATTAGCCATAAAAAGTTTTGGGAACATTTAATAAAAAAATATTTTACATGAAAGCTTTGTAGATAGAAACAATATCGATTTGCCCCCTTTGCGTATAAAGTTAGGGCTGATAACGAATTTTATAAAAGGTATGGACCGTGATGAAAGAAGTTTTCAATACATAAAAGAAAAATTTCCAAAAATCAGCGAAGCTAAGATAAAGGAGGACATATTTAAATTACATATACGTCTTATGGTTCACCGATATAACTCAAAATAACATACTCTTAAAATACCTACTTTAGGTAATAATTCTTCAATATATTATATAAACTACAGTTCGTCCAAACCTATATGCAATCCACGTCATCAATGAAAGGTTACTAGATGTTAACGTTTCACACAGTGCTGTCACCTCGTACCTCGTATTTTGACAGTTCTAATAAATTGTAGTCTTTCTTTATACCATCTAATATGTGCGCAGGTAAATCATCTATAGAATATGTCGTTTTCCAAACTTTAAACCGAATTACAAATAAACAATCTAGTAACCTTTTTTTGATGACGTGAATTGCATATAGGTTTGGATAGGCCATAGTTGCACTTATACCTACCTAACATTTAAAAACAATTGATTCATGTATAATTTATTCCCAAAAAAACAGTTTTGTTCTATAGTAGATACGTATAACACACAATTTAATACAATTTTAACTGCCTGTTATATTAAACGATATTGTTCAGTATGACATCTGGCGAAAATATCATTAAAAACATTAATAATACATTTTTGTTTCTGATACTAAATAAAATAAATTGTTCATAAAATACCTTAATACCTTATTTTTGCAAACATCTACCTAACGTGGATCCCTATTACCAGAAATTGTTTTCGTATTAGAGGTGGAGATAACAAAATTAGGATATAGCACAACGTGGAGCAACTAAATCATAAAGGCCTAATCTATCGAAAAAATCGATGTTTTTTAAGTTTTAATGTGTTGTGCTAGCTTTTAAGTACTAGGGGTAGTTATTTTCGTATTAGGGGTGAAGCAACAAAATTGGGATATAATATAACGTAAAGCAACTAATTCATTACAGTAAATTTATCAAGAAAATCGAAATTTTTAAGTAGTTGTTTTACTGCAGTTGGTGTCGGGGTGGTTTTTTCGTGTTAAGGGTGTAGCACTAATATCGGCAATAGAGCAACAAATTAGCAACAAAATAGTAGTTTAGAAGTACCTCCTCGTTTTTACTTTTTTTTTATTTTCTGCGAGTGGCTGTGCTAGCTTAAGTGTTAAGTTAGCACAGCCATGGTTTTTGGCGAAACGGCTGGAGCAACAAAATCGGGAATAGAGTAACAAATTAGCAACAAATTAGCACTAAATTTCTAAACAGGTTTCATTCGATTGTGCCGTAGTGGCTGTGTCAGCTTAATAGACGTCAAGTGTTTAATTTTAAGATCAACTTCCACAAGAAATTCATCTTATATCTATTTAAATTTAAATCAAATCTAGTCTAACAATAAATTTTAAAACTGAATATTAACTTACAAGACCGCATACAATATCGTCAGCATATCTACTTAGCATATGCTCAACCTTTTTTTTTTATCGTGAATCGGTCGTGTCATATGATTTTTCCGCACATCGTACTTTACGTCCAGATAAAATTGTTTTAAAGAATCTTTGTGTAGCGGGTCGCCGACCTGTGCGCCCGAGAAACGCCATTTTATTCCGAATAAAATTGTTTTCTTCTAAATATTGAGAAGGGTCGTTATTTATGTTTATAGCGGGCCGAAAATTGATACGAGTTGGAGAAACACACAAAACCACCCTCGAAAGTTTCGTACGTCATGTCATCAAAAGTAAGAATACGAATCAAGTTTTTCGGGCGAATCATATCAACTGCCACAGTTTAATTTTAATTATCGTAAAAGAAACTTGCAAAATGCTCTCGAATTAGTGTACCTACCTCATTTTTAAAATATTATCGTATAATCTCATGTTTAAAAACCGTGACATTTTTAAACACACGTTTACATAAAACTGCGAACGATCTATATCTGCAAATTCAGCTTTTGGTGCAGTCACAACGATATCGATATTAAAAATTTTCGTTAACTTATAAAAGCTTTCTATTCCAACTATAGAAATGAAAAGTGAGAAACTGGCTGACCTGAATAGAAATCGTTTGTAGGTTTTGCTTGCATTCGAAGTGTAAACGTAAATATCGGAGGCGTTGCAAATTAAAAAAAGAATAATTTTGTAGTCAAAGGAAGAAGTTCTTTGCGAAGAGAGGCTTGTTGTACAGTTTGAAAGGCGACATCTGATGTTAAGTAGATACTCGTACCTCTAGTATTTCATTAATAGCATTTAAAATAAATATAGCGGAGCTAAGAGATCTTTTTTGTTTTTATTTATTAAAACGTGCCTTCGAATAGCTACCTAGTTTATTACTCCTATTAATTTGTTATCGATATCGTAAAGTGGGGCCAATTGGGAAATGCGGAACTATTTTGAAATAAGAGATACAAAATTTTATTTTTATAACACCGTTATAACAATTCTGCGATTTTGTTACAATTTAATAAAAATTGTTTTTAAAAAGAATATTTTGGTTTTGTATCTTAACATCTGTGTGGGCGCTTTTTGTTTTTATTTTCGTTTATTTCATTTTGTTACTACATAATTAATTTTAGTGGTTAGTGATGAGTCTTATGAGTCTTCAGGAACTTTTTGAATGAACAGGGGCTCGCCTTGTTCTATTCGAGGTCTAAGTGGGGTTGGCAGTAGCTTATTATCTTTAGTCCAATATAAGATTCATATACCAAATAAGGTCAATGAATAATAAATAGATACGCAGTATCGGTTCGGACGAAATTGCGCACACATAGACTCCTTATCGTCCATTTTACCTATACGGTTATCTGTTTACCTGTTAAGCGGTTTTGCATTACAACTTACGTTATATCTGTAAATACAGATAACACGAAAGATAAGAAGGAGTGTCTATGACGGGCGTTAATTATATATCTTACATATTTATTGAATTTTAGAATCTGTGACCGACTGACGTTAAATTTTAAAATAACAAAATCTTTATAAATATACATTTTTTGAAAATAGGTGTTAGTAAAATATGAAAATATAAACACCTATAGTTAGTACATAATTATCGATTATGCTATACATATTCATATAGCAATAAAACAAACAACTACGTTGAAACTTCTTAATAGGTACTATACCGAATACTTCGCGAGATCAAAAAAAATTGTCCGCTAACGGGAAGGATATTAGTGTACACTTGATAAAATGCATCATTTTAATTTTAAATAAAGGATTTCAAAAGTGTCTGGTATTTGGAAGAATCCGTTATTTGAAATTATCTGATAAGAGATGTTTTACTGTAATTTATTTTTATTATAATATTTATAAAAAAGCAAAAACGATCATATTTTTTTTACATTAAGATAAAAATACATATTAGATATTTTCTTTAAAACGAGTGTTGAAGTGCAACTAACACAACATATATTTACTTGTATCGCTTTTTAAAATTACTTCGTCAACTTGTTGTCAATGTCAAAAGCACACGCACGTTTTTGTACTTAATTTAAAATATTTTCAATTTCTTATATTTACGTAAATTTTAATAAGTAAATTACGAAAGCGTCATATTATATTCGCATTATTGGAGTTTTAGTATTTTGTAATAAATACGCGAACAGGCTTTGCAAAGAACTTTATTTGTACTAAAATATGAGAGAATTCCCTTATAACCGAAGAACATAAATAATTTTTGTTATTATATTTAAAGGAAACCATTAAGGAGGGATCTATTTAACTTTTTAGCTAAATAAATAATTGAATTATTTTAATTAATGCATGTCAATATCTAAAATTATAAAATAATAAGTGGTAAAGTAGACAATACAAAACACATTTAATTTTAAACATATTTCACTCTAATACGTTATAAAAGTAATTCACGTAACGTCATTATTATTTGTTACAACGGAAAATAAAGTAACGCCGTGTTTAAATACAACACTTAATCCTTGCTAAATTGAAGCATTTAAAAAACATAAAAACCCCTCGAAACTCTCAAAGTATATGGTATTGCTGTAATAAAAAACAATAGCTTGTATATAAAAATAAAACGCGAAGTGCTTTAAACGATACTACAAGGGAAAACGTGAAAATATACCAATTTTTGATTTTAAGAAAACTTTTGTAGTTTTTTTAAGTAAAACGCAAAATGACCTACTTACGCATATCAAACATAATCATTTACCTACACCCCACTTAGATATGTTCGATTTACATAAACGCATCGAGATCAGTTGGGGATATTTATACCTAGATGTACACTTATGTAAATTGCATTTTATCTAATAACAACATTTAGAATTTGCGGGGATAGGTTAGGAAAAAAGAAATATTTCTGTTTATTGTTTCGTAATTGATAATAACGCGTGCATTCTAGCGAACGTGTCGTAACGACCAAATCGATTTGAGTTTTTCCTACATAGGTACCTATATTTATTTCATTTTTTTTCCGAACATCGAGTCGAATACGTTTTAGGAGAAAATTCTAGAATTACTTTTTATATTATTCTTTTATAGAAGTTTCGCACCCGAATTATTACTGTCGTTCAACTTGTACGTTTGTTATATTCAAAAACGGGTGTATCGTTACAGTAATTCGCTAGATTGTATTGGGATAAATTGTTATCCCATTGTTAAAATTGTTGTCCCATTGTAATTGTTGTTAAATTTTGGGATAAATTGTAATTGTTGTAATTGGATAATTGTAATTGTTAAAAATTTTAAAGACGCACTTTTTAATATTGGTATACAATCTATCGTTTCGATATCTACCTTATTATTTTTAGTCCCGTAAACAACTTGTTTATAATATTAAATCTCTAACAATAAATGTAATAATAAAAATATATGTTGTATAGCGCGAAATATTATATATAGGTACTATAGTTCATTCCCTGAGCTCCGCCGAAATCCGTAAGTGTAAATGTATTAACAAGACGGATTACAAGCTTAACCTATTAGAATTACTAGAAATAGACGATGCAGAGTTTGTTGCTAGGGACGGCTTATTTTTGCGTTTTTATTTAGCTTCGGCACTTCCCAGACTACATATCGATTTAAAATATATTTATATTTTTGGTAAACAGCTAATGCGCAATAACAATTATGTTTTCTTCAATACATATTTGAAAACGAGTAAGAGCGGAGGTCGGAACTTCAACTCGGGGGGGCCTACAAATTTTTCTAAATAGTGTAATTGTTTTTAGCGTTCAACAACAACCGATATCGTTGTGTATAATGACTAATCCAAGTAAATGTTTGTAAATTTTTTACATTCTTTTGTTAGGCGGAGCTCAGGGAATGTACTATACTCTTTTAAATTAATACAGTTTTTAGTTGCGTTCATTAGTTTCGTTTAAGTGAACTAAACTATTGTTTAATCGTGATTACTTAGGTAACTTAATTATCGAATTACTACATTATTGCCATATTATGCCAAATGTTTTGTTATTTCCCTTGTTGATATTAAAAGATGATCGATAGAGTACTAATAATAATAATAATAATGAAGAATATTCGCGTAAGTTTCAAAACTTGGCTCGGATGGACGTTTCTGTTCGGCAATCCCCCCCCCCCTCCTAAGCCCACCCACTCATATTTCTTCGATTCGTCCTGTCTTTCGTTAAACTTTACTAGGGATCTTTCCGGAGCGAGTGCCCGGAATTCAAACTACCTGTTTAGTGGAAAGTGCGTCAGTCTAATACGGAAAAGGTATCAACAAGAAATCCCCGGAGAAGTAACAAGTGTGCATTCAGTTTTCCATAAATCGAAAGGATATTTTTAAACAACTTATTTTCGGAAGCGTATAAATTTAAGGCAGTTCTATTTTAGTGCAAATCAAAGGGGTTGCGTTTATATCCTAAAAGTTTCTTCAAATAACTTTTCTTTTTCTAATAATGTATTTAAACTTGATATAAATTAAATATGAACGTCGCGTCGCTTCGGTAATATTTTGACATGATATAAGACAGCTGCCAAGGATGGATTAGCTCGTAGGTCCTCTGACAAAATCCCTCACGGTCTGACCGCTCGATATGCATCCCTTGACCCAAAAAACAGCTGCTAGATATTGTGGGATTGTTCCGTCGATTACCTAAAACGCCGTCATAATTAGTTAATTCACGCGTAGAATAAATTACCGGTAAATATCTACATATTAATGTGGCCTCTCTGATAACGAATTGAGTTTATTATCAATTTTGTTCAGCTACAGCGAAATATAAAAATCGTTAACGTCAAGTTTGCAGAACACAACAGATTTATTTAGAGATAAGTAAAAAGCAGATACGACGTGAAATACCGTATAATAACTTGTCACAGTTCGACTATTACGATTTTCTTATTATAGTAGTAGCGTGATGCGCTGTCTTAAAGTTTTCAAACATATTCTTCGAAGGAATACGCACTTCTTGAATTTCGACCGATAATAATCAAGATAAAGAGCGAGCGTTTAATTGATTGCACTAATAGAATCGAGTATAGAAACGTCAATTTTTTAATTAGCAAATTATCGATTAACAAGAAATAATTTATGAAATTAATGAATTTAGAGCCGATCACTGTTAATCGTCAGTCAATCGCCATAGAAATGATTGTCTAAACAATCAACATGGCTGTTACGAAAATACGAGTCGGCTAACAAAAAACGAAAAGATGGATAGTTACCGATATAAACAAATTATTGTTGTTGTAAAATAAAAATTTATGACAAGTAAAAAAAATTCGTTTTGTAATATTTCTTAATATTAATAACTAACTAGAAGAAAGAAAACGCAACCAGCGGCTTTCGCACCAATTACTTAACATGGTCCTTCGAACGTCGGATATTCATTGCAAGAGACAGTGAATAATACAAAGAAGATTTCAAGACAAGACAAAAAACAGGTCAGAACTTATCCCTTACGTACTACTTACTTGTAATATTCAATTATTATTTTTCGCTACTTTATTATAACTACAAAATTTCAATTCAATGGTTAACGTTAACCAGCTATTGAAGTAAACCCTTATAGTTTCAAAGTTTCATAAATAAATTATTCTTCTATATTTTCTTTATTTTCGTATTGGATAAAAATATGAATATCATAAATGGGCGAAGTTTTTTATTTTAACAATACTGTTATATTCATTTGGCGCGATTTTACACTAATAAAGTCACTATATATACACTAGAAATCATTTCAATATATTATTAACGTTATTTGTAAATAAAAACTTAACAAAAATTTATAAATAAAAACAACAAAAGTTATAATTACAAACTTAAAGAAATTAAGCTATTAATATAATACGTAAACCGGCCCGCTCGATCCGTAAAAGTGCGGGTTTTGCGCGGTTTTCGGAGGTATTTCACCACGGTCATCACGTCGAATCGGTAGGGCGCGAGGATGCGGGGCCGCGTTTTCTCGCGAGTTAAAGGACGAAAGACGGGAATAGGGCGGGTCCCGTTTCGATGTTCGAAAGGGAAACGTGCGAAAAAATCGATTCTTTCGGGCGTATTTTCGACCGTCCGCCGTCGTGTTTCGTTTGACGTTTCTCCGGTTCGAATTTGCGTTCGATAAAATAGCCGTTTTTGCGACGTTTTTTTGGGGCGAAATCGGCGTCGAAAATTAGTAGGGGACCGGGAACGGCCGTCGCTCGAGTTTCCCGGCGCGTCTCGGTCGATCAACGAAGATCCGGACGAAAATAGGTCCCGCGGGAGAGAAGGCGGAAACAATTTTCGAAATACCAATCTTTTCTTCTGCCGCGTGCTAGGTTACGGTCGCTGTCAAAGTCAAAGTCGATTTTCTAATCGAGTTTTGTCGTGTACGGGGACGTTTTATCGATTCGAAACGATCGGAATTGGGTTTGCGCACTTACGATTGCGTTTTTGCGCGTTTTCGCCGACCTCGAAAGTGGATTTGTAAACGTTCGTAATTTTGAGGACGTCCAAGTTTCGACCTCCGTAAAATTGCAAGTTTTCTCGAAGAACGGCGACGCCGACGAAGCGATTTCGCTTCCGGACCCGCAGAACCGTCTATTTTTGTCGATCGGAAGACCCGGTAATCGACAAAACGCGTTTATTCGACGAGCAAGTTCTAACCTCAAAAATGGAAGGTTAGATTTTTCGTTTGTCGAGGCTCCGAATTGGATTAGTGCCGCTAGGACGCGACGAATTACCGTTACATTATGCCAGGAACGATCGCGACCACGAGCGAGAGCGCCCCACGAATGCCATTATTGGATCGGCAAGCTTTCGGTCCATCGAGTGCATGCAGTTCCTATATAAAGTTTTGATTTTTCCAGCGGGCCTCTTCGAATTTCGATAAAACCTTTCGACTCGCGCCTTTCGACGTCGACGTCGTCTCTTTCGTTGGCGTTTGGACACTATATCGATAATGCTTTCGGAGTGATTTGCATGTTGTAAATTTTATTTTTGCTCTCTTATAAATATTGTAAACTAAATCACGGTGCCGTTGAGTAGAACGAGAGCGCCCCACGAATGCGATTATTGGATCGACAAGCTTTCGGTCGCGTAGTGACCCAACGTCGCGTAGCGACCTAACGTCGCGCAGCGACCTAACGTCGCGTAGCGACCTAACGTCGCGTAGCGACCCATCGTCGCGCAGCGACCCATCGTCGCGCAGCGACCCATCGTCGCGCAGCGACCCATCGTCGCGCAGCGACCCATCGTCGCGCAGCGACCCATCGTCGCGCAGCGACCCATTGTCGCGCAGCGAATCTCAGACTCGCGAAGCGAGTCAAAGGAGGGACGCGGTGGCCGGAGGCCGCCAAGGCCCGACTGGTTAATATATAATAATAAGTTAAAACTTAACAACTACAAGGCTACAATACAATATAAGACTTAATGCATTATAATCACTATCAACCAAACGTATCGTAAAAAAAGCTATCCTTGTTTAATACTGTAATTATAAACATAGAAAATCGCCGATAACGTTTAAAATTAATGTTGACATGTTCTTGTAAATTTTCAAAAAACCTATTTTGTAAATGTTATTGTCAATATCTGTCATTAATATCATGTAGAAAAATACTTTGCTAATCTTATTCATTCTTATTGTTATACATACACTTTTTCAATTTACTTAATAAAAAAAAATAGTCTTTATTCTTTATTAAAAAATACAGTAGTTCAGTGCCGAATGTTTTGGTCCAATATTATATCGAGTCTTACGTATAACTGAAAAATTTACATATGTAAATAGATACAATATAATTACATACCTTAAAAAATCGACAAAATAAAAACCACTGCACTACCCTAAAGATGATATGGTTGTTAAAACGAGAAGTCTTTTTGTCATTGTATGTATGCTCAAAATCTTTCTCTGTATAATAATAGCCTAAGTCATGTATACAATACAATTAGCCTGTGTTAATTTTTTAAAAAAGATAAATACCTATATACGAGGCGCGTTTTTTAAGTAAGTACCGTTTTGGAATTAAAAAAAGACGTGCAAAGATATCGCAATAATTTTATTTTTACATGAAAGCCTGTACCTTAATCTACTTTTCTACATAATTTCCGTGAATATTGAGGCACTTGTCATAACGTGGCACCAGTTTTTGAATACCCTCCTCATAAAATTCTGCCGCCTGACTTGTTAACCACTGTATCACAAATGTTTTGACTTCGTTATCGTCTTGAAGATGCTGACCACCCAGGTGTTTCTTCAAGTGCAGGAACAAATGGTAGTCGCTGGGCGCCAGATCAGGGCTGTATGGAGGATGATCTAGAGTTTCCCATTTAAAAGATTTGATGAGATCTTTGGTCCGATTAGCCACATGTGGACGGGCATTGTCATGCAGCAAAACGATACCCTTACTCAACTTGCCACGTCTTTTGTTCTGGATTGCACGACGCAGATTGTTCAATGTCTCACAATAAGACGCTGCATTGATTGTCTCATTACGAGGCAGAAACTCCACTAGCAATACTCCTTTTCTGTCCCAAAAACTGTGCACATGATCGGACCAAAGATCTCATCAAATCTTTTAAATGGGAAACTCTAGATCATCCTCCATACAGCCCTGATCTGGCGCCCAGCGACTACCATTTGTTCCTGCACTTGAAGAAACACCTGGGTGGTCAGCATCTTCAAGACGATAACGAAGTCAAAACATTTGTGATACAGTGGTTAACAAGTCAGGCGGCAGAATTTTATGAGGAGGGTATTCAAAAACTGGTGCCACGTTATGACAAGTGCCTCAATATTCACGGAAATTATGTAGAAAAGTAGATTAAGGTACAGGCTTTCATGTAAAAATAAAATTATTGCGATATCTTTGCACGTCTTTTTTTAATTCCAAAACGGTACTTACTTAAAAAACGCGCCTCGTACATATAATTTGCTGATTTTAATCATCGACCACAAACAGCCTTTCATTTTTTGAACATGCTGATATTAGTGGAGATAAAGTTCTGCAAAAAATTTATAATTCTTATATTTATTGCTTTTTTTGGCAAACCTTAATTTTATTTATTAAAAATATAATTATATTTCTAATTTATTTATTACATATTTAAAAAATAAAAGATTGTTTTTTATCGATATTTATTTTTGCGCTATGGTATTATTGTTGCTGTTGCGCCAACAATTGATCAATGAGACCGATGCTTAAAAAATTAACAAGTTTTTGAGTATTCATACATGCTTATTGATTCAATTTTCATAAGTATGTAAATATTATGTATCATCCACTCCTATTATAGATTATCAGCAATTTGTTCATATTTACCGTTACAGACTATTTAATAACTTTATAGTAAAAAGTCACTTCACTCAAATTCATTTTAAATGAGAATTTTTGTCAAATTTAAACTGCATGACAAAATGCAAGTCATTTCTACGAAATTTCAAGTTTTATTAAACGTTAAAAAAAGTGGATAGAAATTAAACAAATTACGCAAATATACTTATTTCAATTGGTGATATTTTTAGCGAATTTTCATAAAAGTCTGCAGTCTATCTGATAAAGGTACTCAAACGTGTCCTTTTGAATTTTCTCCGATTTCGACCGCTTGATCACGAAAATACAGGTCGTTCATATATATATAATCAATTTCTTATGGACACGATTCCAGTCGAAATTTTGATCGTAGGAGGCTGAAATTTGGACAGTGTATTGTCTTTACGAAAACGAAGAACGAGTTTAAATCGACCCACCCGTTTCAAAATGGTGGCCGTTCAAAAATTAAAAAAATTCTAATCTCCGTTATTAATTATCAGATCGGTAATAAGAAATATGTTTTGAATTGGCATAAAATTCTCTACCGATCATGTTTCTTTATAATTTTCGGTAGAATGCATCGTTTTCGAAATAATCGAAAAAAAGTGATACATTTTTTTAAAATAATATTTACGAGAGAAAAAGGGAATTAAAAAATATGTATTTCTTTCGAGAAAAATTTAAAAACGGAGTTTATTGACATGCGACATGAAAATTCGATACTGAGGTTTCCGCGCGTTCGGATTTTTTTAAGTTTAATTTGGTACATCTGGTTTTATTAAAGAAGAAAACGAATGATATCTTTATATACCAAAGTATTATAATAAAAAACAATTACCTACATTTTCAACAATTCAACTAAAACTTATAGAATAATCAATTGCTATAGTTCAAAACCAATGTCGAAAGTATCGGGGTGTTAGCGTCACATTAAGTCGATTTTTTACCTTTAGGTAACAGCTCAAACGAAAATTTTTACGGCTCAATCCGGCTCAAACGTAGCTCAATCGATCGCGCTAGTTCGAATTTGATTTCGAAGTTGCGGGGTTGCCGTCGTGTCAGCAGCACCCCCTCTTAATATGTCGATTTTTTAGCTTCAGGTAACAGCTCAAACGATTGCGATAGTTCGAATTTGATTTCGAAGTTGCGGGGTTGCTGTCGTGTCAGCAGCACCCCCTCTGAATATGTCGATTTTTTAGCTTTAGGTAACAGCTCAAATAAAAATTTTTACGGCTCAATCCGGCTCAAACGTAACTCAATCGATTGCGTTAATTCGAAATTGATTTCGAAGTTGTGGGAGTCCTGGTGACATGGACCCTTCAATAAATCAAGTTTTCATAAATGGGATACTTACAATTAAAAAATGATTTCCTTTATTTTTGGAATCTTAATATACAACATTTACGGCAAATTCCTGGAAAATGTACGATTTTCAGAAAAATCTTTTGTTGTTTGATTTTATATATTGAGCTAACGCGTACCTACTATGTATACAGGGTGTTTGGTTCACCGACGTATATCCGAAAGGAGGTGGTAGGTAATTACTTTTTATACGTGGCTTACTAGATCAAAGTTTGATATCTAGAGAATACATTTTTGAACTTTAGTCGACTCCATATTTTGTTTTATCACATGTAGAGTGTATCAAGTGATTTTATTTGATAGAACAGATATCAAAGACTACTAAAATAAAAGTTACAAGAAATTAAAAGTTTGCAGTTGTGTCTAATTAAAATTAATCATACTAAAACTGCAGTAATTTAATAAAATCACAAAGTTGGCTTTATCTCAGAAACCGTGACACTTTGTATAAAGGTATTTTTGGTTAAATAAGTTCCAAACCGACTCACCTACCACCTCCTTTCGGATATACGTCGGTGAACCAAACACCCTGTATATCAATAATTTTTTTGTAAATAAAATTAATTTTATACCGTCAATCTTTAATCAAGTCTCGTCTAGAAACATAAATATATAACATATCGCCGACTAGCAACATACCTTTAAACAGAACGTGTCCTTATCCTGGTCGGGGAGAAGGCAAGGATAAAAATCCCGTAGGCGATTTAAAAAGGGCCTATAAAGACATCGCTACGTCAATCTGCCATAAACTGTTCAAATCAGTTTAACGGGTTTACTTATCGATAATTCTAAATAAAGATGACATACAATTGCTGTTTATATATATAGATATTTACTTAATAATTTATATACATATTGTCAAATACATACATATATATAACATACTTTTTTTCCATCAGTTTGTAAAAATATTATTTATCGCTTTTTTTTAATTAATAATGGGTTCTTGAAAATTTAAAAACATATTGTTTAAAGTGCTCGTATAATAGTTAAACAATAAAATTGAGAAAATACGTGAAGGCACTAGTAATAAGGCATAAAAGAATAAATTTACGGTACCGACATTATTATCTAATAATTTAATTTATTAATTTTAACGTTGAGGTATAACAAAACGTGAACCGGTAGATAGCGAAAACCTTTCATTTTGTTAGGTATTATAGGTATTAACAAGAATTGAGACTTGAATAATTTAGTTAAAACAGAGTACATAATAAAATTGTTATTTTAAAATCAGAGCCTTATCGCAAAATGCCTAAGGTTTATACACAGCATCAAAATAACAGAGTACCTATCCAAATTACCCCATTATCCTACAGTCCGCTATAAAGATAACATTACGACAAAGTTATGTGTCGTGTATCGTTCGCATAAAAAGAACTCAAATAGATGCCTCCCTACTTCTCAATATTTAATTTCAACTTCTTTTCCATCCATCCAAACGTTGTTAACTTTATCGTTGGAAAGTTGTAAAGTAATCTCGGAGACAAACTTATATAAAAAGCTTTAAAATTTAAACGAAAAAGTAAAAATTTTGCGAAAGATCACCATGAAAGTAAATGCAATTTGGTGCAATTAACGTGCTGCATTTTGACATTCTTTTACGAATTTAAAAGCTTTCATAATTCAATTAAGCTTTCCGCGTTTGATGCCCTTATGCGTAACTACTATCAATTTAAAATCTTAAGTATAAGTTAATTTCGAATTTATTCTTAAATAAAACAACGTTTGGGTATCAACATTTTAAATCATTGTCGGTCATTTTGATTCTAAAAATCCCTACCTACCTAGTACCCTACCTACTACACGATAATTGAATTTTATCCCAGATACCCGCAGTTGGTGGAATTTCTTCAATTAAGTCAGTTAAGTCGATAATTTTGTTCTACAAAAGAGCCCTCGGTAGATATTAATTAATTTGTAAAGATTGATAGTTGGACTGACTTTGAATTTATAAAAGGCACAAACTAATTTTAGCCATAGTACTGCAATCGACAGTAAAATTATTTCCGTTTATAAATAAACATTTTTTGACATTGAAATTATCGAGTTGAAATATGCATTTCGTGTCACAATGTCCGGGCGTCGAAACGTCCTAAATCCAAAATTAGCGTTAATTTCCAAAGCTTTTAATTTATCTAAATAATTTTTGTTATTCGTTAAATTTTAATACGCTCTATACTTAACTGAATATATAATACGATACTTTCATATATACGAAAGCACATTGTATTTTTATTTTATATGCAAGTAGATTTTGTAATTCGTTTAAGAGAAATTTATTTATTCAAATTAAATAAACAAAAAAGTCATTTAAACCAAACATTACAAATTCTTTTACTTTTAGGATAAGCTTTAAATGTACGGAAAATCAAAATTAAGCTCTCGTTTACATTCACTTTGAACAATATACAGTTAAGACAAACGTAATAAAGCAAAATGTACCTACAGGTGTATTAAATAATAAAATAAATTTTTTTCAGTGTATATCTACCTATTTTTATAGGTAGACATATTTGAAGATTTTCCTCGTTTTATTATTCAGTTTTATATTGGTTTGATATGTGACTTGTTCAATAAATTTTGTGACATAAGTACGACGTTTTATATGCTACACAAATATGATTTGTTTATCTCGATGTTAAACAGTCCTGTATTGCAAAATGAAAATTCCACCTTTAAACATGAAGGCTGTCGCAGCCGAAATGTCTCTTTTTATTAACCTACACGCGTTATTTATAATAATTTTATGTGGACATTTTACATAATCTTTTTTATGTTTACCGTTTTACATAAGAATGCTACAAAACCAATTCGACTCTATGTTTTAGATGATAATATCTAGCTATTTCGTTGAATATCCAGTATAAGTTAATGAAATTTCTAGTTAGATGTTGTTGATGGTTGTAGCCCTTATAGAACACAAAGTTTGATCACAAAGTTGAGACGCAATTCTGTTACCTACTTGTTCAGGAAGTTCTTGATGTTCAAAATTCGCATAATAGATAAACATTTTCAGACAAGTTAAAGGTAATATGGTGTATCGTTGTGATAAGGGAGCCCATTCACATCGTAACTTTTTCAAACATTCACGACGAGCCACGACGTTATGGTAATAGTATACAATGCTCGCGACGAGATCTTCTCGTTGTTTGAATAAGAATTTATATAAATATATTGCCTTTAATAGAAAGTCCCGTCAAATATATCTCGAACGATATTTGTTGCCCTAATTACCGAATTACCGATTACGATAACTTGAATTACATAACTTTTTTTTTTAATGGAAACCCCTATTATAAATGCTCCAATTAAAATGTACCTACATAAATTTTCCTTTATAAATCCATACAGGAACGCTAAAATGGCTTAATTGGTTTTTGATTTATAGCGATTTTAAAATTGATAAAATTCGTCTACTCGTAAGTATTCAGTTGTCGATCCACGGCGCACGGGAAGTGCGTATTTAATTTTACATATACCTTTTACCGAAAGAAGAGATTAAAATCTAGCCTTTTTTCGGTAAACCGCTTACGAAGTTAGCCTCACCTCACCGTGCGCCGTCGACCGATAACCGAAAACTTACCGAGTAAACGAATTTTATAAATTTTAAAATCGCTATTAATCAAAAATCAATCAAACTTTTTTAACGTTCTTGCGTGGACTTATGTATCTACTTTTTAGTGGGAGCATTAAAAAAAAAGAAAGTTATGACGTCACACGTAAACATGATAATTTTAATCATTCAACCGATAACTACTCTTAAGCATGCGCCTTTTACAGTGTATGAAATAGAACGTTGAACGATTTTGTTACGTTATAATGTAATAATTAGGTACTTAAATTTTCTATAATGAAGTGTTTATTATTAAAAGAGTATAATTTATTGTAAGTCATTTTTGGTCATTTTGAGATATACATTGTCTTTACTAAACCGGCATAGGCGAATCGTTTGGTGATAAAATGATCCACGTGCCACTATTCCACACGCAATATTTAGAATGTTTTCTTTCTGTTTAGTTTCAAATGGAACCAAGTCGGCTTGACTTTTTGAAATTACCTGTGGTTTTCAATGACACTTAACCTAAACCAAATGTATGCTTTAAACTGAAAATTATAGTTAAACCAAAAGCTTTTATGGTTGATACGTTTTTTTTTTCTAAATTCAAATTCAATTTCAGCATAAGAGGAGTTGGCTGGCGTAGATTTTCGATTATTATGGGCGGTTGTTTGAAAACGAGTTAGTAAGAGAATAACAAGAAAAATAGAAAAGTCACACCGTTAATTTCCGATATAGATATTCCGTTAATCTTCGTTCAATTTTTATAGTTTCAGTTATATTTATCGCTTTAAAGCGGACAATACGAAGAATAACGGCCAGGGTGTTTAATACCCACCGACTTAGTCGGATCATCTAAAAAATATATATATATATATATATATATCGTAACATCGTGGAAAGAATAGGACCTCCGTACCCACAGTCCTAGATTTGGATTACCTTTTTCTATTTTGGATTTTCTCTTTGTTTTTGGATTTATTGTTTGTTACTGTTTTGGATTTACTTGTTATTGGTTGGACTTGGTTTTTGTTGCCACATTTGTTGTGGATTTGTTGGATTGTCGTTTAGAATAATTTATATTTTTGGTTATTGTTTATATTAATTATTGTTAACGAAGTGGTTCTCGAGAAGCATTTGCGTATTTACATATTTATATAAAATTGTTTGTATTAAATTTCGACTACATTTAGGCCCGTTATCCAAATTACCTCTTGTATATATTTACCATCGTATACTTTTAGTAATTTTCCATTTTTATAATAATTAATACTGTAAGGAAAAATTACTTGGCGCGCCTTTGTTTTTGTTGAACCCGGCCAAACTCCACTGTCCCAAAAGCTAGCCGACAGGCCTTTAAATTTTGTTAATATTAAATAATTTTCTTTTCCCGATCAAAGTTTATTTTATTTTTTTATCATTTGTTTTTTTTGCATGTAACATGGTTTATTGCAACTTAAAATATAGTATTTGTTCATGTTTAAGGATAAAAGGATAATGCGGAAAATATCAGTTTTATTGTTGTTTAATAGACCTAAGTCAGATTTTTTCAAACGTAATTATTTGATGGAAAACACAAAAAAAATCTCAGGTAAACTTAAAAACTACTACTTGTTATCCGGTTAAATAATGTAACAGAAACATTTTTGAAGTTAGTGTTTTTTCTATTTGTCTTACAACTAGTAAAAATTACTTATCGTTGGTCTCTTTTAATAATAAGCAATTCAATTATTTCCATTATTTGTTTTAGGGCCGATCTTTTCATCTTCCATTTAATTTAATTGACACATATTTACCATAGAAACATTTGTTCAAACAATTGTTTCTGTGGTAAAAATTTGTCAAGTAAATTTATTGGGAGATGAAAAAACCGACCCTTAATACAATAACTTCCGAACTTGCCAGTATAGAAATCTCACGTTTAGTATAACTCTTTTACTCGCAAATGGGTTTGTCTTCTAATAATTTTTGCGGTCATTAGTAACGATGCACTAATAGCATCGACACTGTTAAACGGTTTTAAAATTCTAGAATAATTAACTATAAATGGTACCTATACAGGATATCCAGGAAATATTGACGAATCTCTCGGGAGCGTACAAACCACGTCAAAATAATGTCATAAGTTCCTATAATTTTTTCCCCTCCAGTTGAGATATTCACGATTTTCTCGAATATGGTTCATTTGATCGAAATTAAACGAGAGTACCTTTTTTATCCTAGAATGTCCGGAAAATCCGAAAATGACCTTAAAAATTTAAATCTCTAAAAACTTTTGAGTTTAGAAAGACGAGATGAGGTGATATCAAAGCACCTATTACACAGTTTTGAAGACCTTCGCTTATTACAAAGGTATATCAAAAATGTTATTTAAAAAAATTGATTTTTATTTTTCAACTTTGGAGGTGAATATCTTAACAGGGAAGCGCCGCACAGTGGGGCCAAATCCCAAAAAGTTGATCAAGAGCTCGAAAAAATAAAATTCGAATTGGAGAATTATGGTGGGAATTATGGTGATTTTTCCCCGATAAGGGGAAAAGTATGCCTGTTAGATCTGCGGCATTACTTTGCTTCAAAGTCGAGCCTCCGACCGAAACGGGGGCAAAGCGCGAAAAAGCAACGAAAATCGCGGTTAGTTCTAAATTGAATAATTTGAAAGTGAATTAAACGATTTTAATATTGCGACATGGTATGAATATGATAATGTTTTGACATTAATGCGGCGCAAACTTAAATTTTATCTCGTTGAGATAAGGCCGGATTATATGCCTTTTGCACTATTGATTATAATATCACGTGAAAGATTTTTATTTTGAATTTGATGAAAAGTTACATAAATAACGAATAACGCAAAGGTCTAAGTTTACAGCTTTATTTCACTCTATAATCTTATGAAATTCACAAAGTTTAGCTGACGATTGGTGCCTATCTTAATGTTATTTTTTTTTTCCACTTACATACGTCCATTAGCCGACCGAGCAATTAAACGTAGCATATTTAGTTAGTTTGTTACACGTTGGATCTGTTCGTATGCGAATCAGGTTTTTCATTCTATGTGCTTTTACTACAGGTTGTGGTGATGAACAATTATTACACTACACGCGAATAGAAGTATTCATAATCGTCAGAGAGCATTTGAAAGACGAATTGACCCCCATAATAGAACACCTGGAAAGAAAACTTTCGCAAATGCGCGGACGTTCGGTACATATTCCTGAAAACAGAAAGGCGTCATTTTCAGCGTTATTTCATAACATACAAACGACGGACGTGGGAAAAAGTGTCTGCCATATTGGATCGTCCATTGTGTTTATAATAATTTAAACTTCAGATTCGTAATCAGCGACCTCAAAAACCCCTATATAACAATTTTTGTTCGAATTGAAGTTCACGTGGCCAGCTTTCGGAATTTGACCTCGCTGTGCGCCGTAAGAAAAACAATTATACGTGCAATTTCAATATTAACCACCTAACGATAAATAATTTGTACCTATAGTTATTTGTAAAAAAACCTTTCAATTTTGTTCGACAAAGAAAATTTCCACGTACATATTACCTATACAGTTTCTTTTGAACACTCGTAAACGCGTTATTCGTCATTTTCAAAAAATGACAGAATTAAAAGCGAAACACGATTGCTAATAGTAATAAATTCAATTCAATTACATTTGAATAAATGTTACTATTGCGTTTCAACTTTATTTCCAAAGTTTACTTGACGGTGCAGAAAAATTTTTAGAAAGACTTGGTCACCAACAAAACGTAAGTACTGTGAAAGAGCTCTGAGATGACTGAAACCGATGTCGTAGACGGCTATGAGATAAGCTGGCATGTTTATATAAACATATTGTTTATGTATCTCAGCTGTGCTTTTGCGTCGAAAATAAAACTTATATTAAAATCTCTTACAATATCTAGTTACTAGAGTCATTCATAGGCTGCGCGGAAGGAACTTATGGGATGCTGTTGAACGGAAACCGCGCTGTAAGAGTACCGCGTTATAGGAGGGCTGTCGCAATTTCAGCTCCGCGTTATATGGAAACCGCGTTCTGAGAGTACCGCGTTATAGGAGGGTTGACTGTATCGTAACATCGTGGAAAGAATAGGACCTCCGTACCCACAGTCCTAGATTTGGATTACCTTTTTCTATTTTGGATTTTCTCTTTGTTTTTGGATTTATTGTTTGTTACTGTTTTTGGATTTACTTGTTATTGGTTGGACTTGGATTTTGTTGCCACATTTGTTGTGGATTTGTTGGATTGTCGTTTAGAATAATTTATATTTTTGGTTATTGTTTATATTAATTATTGTTAACGAAGTGGTTCTCGAGAAGCATTTGCGTATTTACATATTTATATAAAATTGTTTGTATTAAATTTCGACTACATTTAGGCCCGTTATCCAAATGTTACCTCTTGTATATATTTACCATCGTATACTTTTAGTAATTTTCCATTTTTATAATAATTAATACTGTAAGGAAAAATTACTTGGCGCCCCTTTGTTTTTGTTGAACCCGGCCAAACTCCACTGTCCCAAAAGCTAGCCGACAGGCCTTTAAATTTTGTTACTATTAAATAATTTTCTTTTCCCGATCAAAGTTTATTTTATTTTTTTATCATTTGTTTTTTTTTGCATGTAAAATGGTTTATTGCAACTTAAAATATAGTATTTGTTCATGTTTAAGGATATAAGGATAATGCGGAAAATATCAGTTTTATTGTTGTTTAATAGACCTAAGTCAGATTTTTTCAAATGTAATTATTTGATGGAGAACACAAAAAAAATCTCAGGTAAACTTAAAAACTACTACTTGTTATCCGGTTAAATAATGTAACAGAAACATTTTTGAAGTTAGTGTTTTTTCTATTTGTCTTACAACTAGTAAAAATTACTTATCGTTGGTCTCTTTTAATAATAAGCAATTCAATTATTTCCATTATTTGTTTTAGGGCCGATCTTTTCATCTTCCATTTAATTTAATTGACACATATTTACCATAGAAACGTTTGTTGAAACAATTGTTTCCGTGGTAAAAATTTGTCAAGTAAATTTATTGGGAGATGAAAAAACCGACCCTTAATACAATAACTTCCGAACTTGCCAGTATAGAAATCTCACGTTTAGTGTAACTCTTTTACTCGTAAATGGGTTTGTCTTCTAATAATTTTTGCGGTCATTAGTAACGATGCACTAATAGCATCGACACTGTTAAACGGTTTTAAAATTCTAGAATAATTAACTATAAATGGTATCTATACAGGATATCCAGGAAATGTTGACGAATCTCTCGGGAGCGTACAAACCACGTCAAAATAGTGCCATAAGTTCCTATAATTTTTTTCCCTCCAGTTGAGATATTCACGATTTTCTCGAATATGGTTCATTTGATCGAAATTAAACAAGAGTACCTTTTTTGTCCTAGAATGTCCGGAAAATCCGAAAATGACCTTAAAAATTTAAATCTCTAAAAACTTTTGAGTTTAGAAAGATTATGGACGAGATGAGGTGATATCAAAACACCTATTACGCAGTTTTGAAGACCTTCGCTTATTACAAAGGTATATCAAAAATGTTATTTAAAAAAATTGATTTTTATTTTTCATCTTTGGAGGTGAATATCTTAACAGGGAAGCGCCGCACGGTGGGGCCAAATCCCAAAAAGTTGATCAAGAGCTCGAAAAAATAAAATTCGAATCGGAGAATTATGGTGGGTAACGCGCAGAAGGGGAAGAGTATGCTTGTTATATTTGCGGCATTACTTCGCTTCAAAGTCGAGCCTCCGACCGAAACGGGCGCAAAGCGCGAAAAAGCAACGAAAATCGCGGTTGGTTCTAAATTGAATAATTTGAAAGTGAATTAAACGATTTTAATATTGCGACATGGTATGAATATGATAATGTTTTGACATTGATGCGGCGCAAACTTAAATTTTATCTCGTTGAGATAAGGCCGGATTATATGCCTTTTGCACTATTGATTATAATATCACGTGAAAGATTTTTATTTTGAATTTGATGAAAAGTTACATAAATAACGTATAACGCAAAGGTCCAAGTTTACAGCTTTATTTCACTCTATAATCTTATGAAATTCACAAAGTTTAGCTGACGATTGGTGCCTATCTTAATGTTATAATTTTTTTCCACTTACATACGTCCATTAGCCGACCGGGCAATTAAACGTAGCATATTTAGTTAGTTTATGTTACACGTTGGATCTGTTCGTATGCGAATCAGGTTTTTCATTCTATGTGCTTTTACTACAGGTTGTGGTGATGAACAATTATTACACTACACGCGAATAGAAGTATTCATAATCGTCGGAGAGCATTTGAAAGACGAATTAACCCCAATAATAGAACACCTGGAAAGAAAACTTTCGCAGATGAGCGGACGTTCGGTACATATTCCTGAAAACAGAAAGGCGTCATTTTCAGCGTTATTTCATAACATACGAACGACGGACGTGGGAAAAAGTGTCTGCCATATTGGATCGTCCATTGTGTTTACAATAATTTAAACTTCAGATTCCTAATCAGCGACCTTAAAAACCCCTGTATAACAATTTTTGTTCGAATTGAAGTTCACGTGGCCAGCTTTCGGAATTTGACCTCGCTGTGCGCCGCAAAAAAACAATTATTCGTGCAATTTCAATATTAACCACCTAACGATAAATAATTTATACCTATAGTTATTTGTAAAAAAACTTTTCAATTTTGTTCGACAAAGAAAATTTCCACGTACATATTACCTATACTGTTTCTTTTGAACACTCGTAAACGCGTTATTCATCATTTTCAAAAAATGACATAGAATTAAAAACGAAACACGATTGCTAATAGTAATAAATTCAATTCAATTACATTTGAATAAACGTTACTATTGCGTTTCAGCTTTATTTCCAAAGTTTACTCGAAGAGAATTATAATTATTGCTTATTGGATGAGAGACGTCGAGAGCTCGTTTTAATTGAAAGACATCTCTATAATCTATTATTAAATTTTCTTGGGACGTTTCGTTCGACGCCTAGCATCATGTAAAATAAAAACATTTTTAGTACGAAGTATAAGTTAATTACACGGGGCGAAGGAATATAAAGGAATCGAAGATGATTAGTTCAGCAATTTCGACGGGACTTTCATTTTCAATGCGCACGATAAAAACGTGGTAGTTTAATTTAATGTACAGAATCAGTTCCTATAACAGATATTATTTCCAATATAATACGCAAAGTACGTATTTTCGATATTATTATTTTTTAAATTTTGAGCTTCAACAGCCTTATCCTATACGAAATCTAAATTAAATGTGTCACGTATATACAGTATTGGAATAACAAAAATCTGTCGATTACCGAAGCCTAATAATTTATTGTGCGTTTATAATATAACAGCTTTAACGACCTTCAAATATGAAGCCCTTTCAAAACTGCGTTTCCCGAAACGGAGAAACCAGAACTAAATCAATTAGTAACTATAACTGCAATCTCTAGAATTTATTTCCCGAAATATCGAACGGATAAGATGCGTATAAATGACGAATTTAGTCGCGAAAAGTATTTCATAGAAGATTGAATCGGCTTTTTCAACTCGGCGCCTATGCATATAAGCTCCGCAGAAAGTTTTATATCAGAATTATTCGACGTTTATCCCTTATCGAAGTTCACTGTGTAGATTTCTAATACAAATTTGTAACCGAGCCACGATCAATTTTGATATTTACCTACTAAATTGGACGTTCTGCGTTTTGTTCAGTTTATTTTGGGACGATTAATTTAATATCTAGTCCTATAAAAATTATCGCATAAGTTTCTATAAGCAATGACGTAAGTTGACGGAAAATTTTTGAACAGAAATCAAAATTCACTGCAAAATTATGTTTTATTATAGACACCGTTGTTGGTAATTATTATTGAATGGAAGTTTATAATTTTGAATTTATCAAGAAAATCGCCTTTCATAAATAAATAATATCATAAATAATACCTGTTCCGTCAACATTTTCCATTAAATGTCCCAAATCGATATTTGTGCGATGAAGTGAAATGCTCAGATGAGACCCGTGCTTGGGCCCGTACGGCATCCGAAACTCGGTAAATGCAAACATCATAGTTGTGGATATTGGCAAAAAAAAAGTTTTCCGCGTAATCAGGTTCTATAAATAGGCATTTGTAATCTGTATAGAAGATACACATCGATGGCGTTTTGCCAAAAGGGCGTAATCCACAAAAAGTAAATTTTATAGGAGAGCACATTTTGTGCCGTCGCGTAGCAGTCTAATAGCTGGTGAACATTTTCACATCCGAGTTTATACCTCTTGAAATTTTGTAGGAAGGTAGTTTTTTTAAGTCTGGCTAAGCAACCTCGGTTTCGAACTACCCCCACAATCGTTTAAAATTGCAAAAAAAGGGATGTGAAATTGTAAGGGAAATTGTAGTGGGATTTCTATTTCATGAAATTTTATAGAAAAGTAGTCTTTTTTTAAGTCTGCTCGAGGAATGAACCACCTGATTAGGTAAATACGTCCGCGAACTGCCCCTAATCGTTTAAAATTAAAATATATTCGAAATTTTCATTTGCACCTCTTGAAATTTTGTGGGAAGGTAGCTTTTGCAAGTCTGGCTAAGGAATTGACAGTCTGGTTAAGGGCGTACGGTCCCTATTGCTGCCAAACGGTAATCCGTAGATGGCACTGTTAGTGAATTTTAGAGAAATTTTAAACAGACCATCCTTCTTGGTTGAAATAGCCTGCCTCTGTAAAGTCGTAAAATCTACCTGCTTTGAAGCTAAGGGTATAAATGTTTAGATACGGTGTTTTTACATTAAAACGTATTTGAAGACGATTTTAAAATTCGCAATACAACAGTTAAGATTTAATGTTAAGTACAGGAAAAATCTGAGATTACTGATCTGAAAAACTGATTTATTTAAAGTTCGCTAATAAAGAATCTACTTTAATTTTAATTGAAATTAGAAAATTAATTAATAATTAATATTATTATTATTATAACAATATAAATAGGGCGTTCTCAAGGATATTGAATGCGAACGGATCTCGGTTTTCAAAAAATGTTGTTTTTAAAAAAATAATAGATTTCACATGTGAAAAGTATTACATTAGGAAAATTGTAATTTAAGTAGATGTATATTAAAAGAATATGTCTCGTATAAATTATAATAATGTTTATTTAACTTTATTAAATTTTCTTTTTCGATAACTGCATATAAAAAGTTTATTCTTATTGTTTCTGTTACGCGAAATAAGGTATTCTGTGAACGGAATGCGAAATGACAGTTCGGGGCGCGAAATATTATGGATTGTTATTATCACTAACCTCAAATTAATTAATCGTAAATGTCAAACTTTCTAATCACATTTTTAATAATTTTGGGACAGTTATCAAAAAAATATTTGATACACGATTGCGAAATGCTTTCGCATTCTCGAATGATTTATATGCTCGCTGGCGCTCGCAGAAAAACTTTTATTCTCGAATGCAAATAGTATAGTAATATTGTATAACTAGTGCTAAAATATCCACCTTTCCGCACGTGTTATATACTATGCTTTTCCGACGACCACAAGTATTTTTATTAAAAAAAATTGATTTTTGACGTTTACGTAAGTTCGTTTGACATTTTAATAAAATGTCAAATTTGATAATAAAACAGTTTGTGCGTAAAGTAATTGTATGACAGTGTAGAAGTCTTTGATTGACCGTGTGCAATGATCGCACACGGGCTGCAACGTTTTCGATTGGCTAATGAGTTTCTTTACGCACGGTCAGCCTATTTGTTTGTAATGGTCAACTTTCCATAACATTTATTGGTGTGAAATTATGCACTTTTCATATGGTCGTCGGAAAATGTAACTTTCCGTACTAATAATGTAGGTAATATACCTATTTCTAGTATTTTTATTTGTATTACACCACCAAAGTTTTATAAATATGTGCATGTAAATAAAGATCATTTATTAAATAATGACGTCAAAAGTAGAAGGTGCCATATACAAAAAAGGCAATATCGTAAAAACTTCAATTGCAAAATAGTCGTCAAAAAACTTAGTTACATAGTAGAATAGCAAGAAAAAAGAACAAAATTGATGTATTCCAGTGATCTTGCGAATTCCTCATTGTTAATTTTCTCAAATTTAAGACATTTTATTGGTGCAATATACGATGTAATGAGATAACTAATCGTGATTAATATTTTGTTAATCAGAATTCCGTTTCTAAAATGTATGTAAAATGTCACAAACTAACCGTTTATTGATGTTACAATAAATTATGTCTAAATTCACAATATTGACTTAAAGGACTTAAAAGGAGAACGTTTCGCTTGATTTATACTGTTAAGTGACCAATGCTCGCGTTAGATTTTTAGGTTGTAAAATTTACGACCTTTTACAATAAAAATAAGGAGGTCTAGTCATATTACCCAGTATTTAACAATAGTTGTGGGACGACCCACAACCATTGTCCGATATTGGGCGTCAACATTTAAACCAAAAATTAAAACTTCCAACAACCTGCTTTTGATTATTTATAAAAAAATTGATGTAAAAACGAAAATGATCATCAGAAGTGATTCTTAACGGCAAGACGTGCTAAAATTTCTCCAATTTATTTAAATGATCGTTAAAAACACACATTAAAATTTTAAAAAATTGCGAAGCAATTATTTAATTAAAATAAGTATTTATTAAGCAAAAGAGCACGTTGTGCCGTAGAGGGAATGTTACGTTACCCACTAGTTATTAATTTGCAAACTTTGGTTACCCCAGTTTTGAGTTATGATTGCAGTAAAATTGTACTTTTTACACAATCATTAAGGTTTTTAAAGGTGTTACGGAAATGATAAATTTTTTTAAGTATTTTTCTGTGAATCGGAACATTGTAATCTATGGAAAACGTAATTTATTTCATAAAAACATCAATCTTTTTATTTGGACCGTACCACCTTAAGCAAATCCGGTCGCGAACTACCCCGTAGTCGTTTAAAGTTGTAAAAAAGGGGTGTGAAATTTTAATTTTTATCTCTTGAAATTTCGTAGAAAGTTAGGTTTTTTTAAGTCTGGAAGAGAAATAAACCACCTGATTAGGTAACTACGTCCGCGAACTACCCCTAATCATTTAATAATTAAAATATATTCGAAATTTTCATCTGTACCTCTTAAAATTTTGTAGTCAGGTAGCTTTTGTAAGTCTGGTTAAGCAAATCCGGTCGCGAACTACCACTTAGTCGCAAAAACGGGGTGTGAAATTCTAATTTCTATCTCTTGAAATTTTGTAGAAAGGTATGTTTTTTTTTAAGTTTGGAAGAGAAATAAACCACCTGATTAGGAAACTTCGTTCGCGAACTACCCCTAATCATTTAAAATTAAAATGTATTTGAAATTTTCATTTATACCTCTTGAAATTTAAATCATTTCTATTTCACACCTATTATGAAAATTTTTACAGGAAGCATGGCGATGTCTATGACGGGCCAATATGCTTTCCGATATAAGGCCTCTCTCGCACTCGCGCGTCTACGTAATGCTCTCTCCGCCGCACTAATGTAAAAATACTTTTTTCCGTTTTTCTTTTTGAGCGCTAATGCCGCCGGATTTGTCTGGCTTACGACACTTTTTTCTTTTAAATATTATTAACAAGCTGCTGTAAAAACGACAAAAGGTACAATGCAATTAATGCATTATTTCAAAATGCAACTTTAACACTGTCTGTAACTAGGTTAAAACCGGCCTGGCCGTTTGGCAATTATTTTTTCATACTTCAATAGGTATGAGATGATATAAATTTCAAGAAGTACGAATGATTTTAATTTTAAAAGATTAGGGGTAGTTCGCGGACGTAGTTACCTAATCAGGTGGTTTATTTCTCTTCCAAACTTAAAAAAACCTACCTTTCTACAAAATTTCAAGAGATAGAAATTAAAATTTCACACCCCCTTTTTACAACTTTAAACGACTAAACGGTAGTTCGCGACCGGATTTGCTTAACCAGTCTGTCAATTCTTTAGTCAGACTTAAAAAAACTACCTTCCTTCAAAATTTCAAGAGGTATAAACGACAATGTCTCACCCCTTTTTTGCGATTTTAAACGATTGTGGGGTAGTTCGAAACCGGAGTTGCTTAACCGGATGGTCCATTCCCTAGCCAGACTTAAAAAAACTACCTTCCTACAAAATTTCACGATGTATAAACCCGGATGTGAAAATGTTCACCAGCTCTTAGACTATAGCTATCAGAAGATACGTACGTTTTGTGGAAATACAAATCGATTTTTCCGATGGAAATAATCGGAATATTGTTATCAGACTTTAATAGATGATGTCTTTGCCCTAGATGCATTAAGTCAGAATACGTTGATTGCGTTGATTACGTCCTTTTGGCAAAACGCCATCGATTAGTATACAAGGTTTCTGACAATGTTAGAAAAGGTTTCGTGCGTCCGACATGAGTTCATAACGAGCGCTAATTTTGAATTTAAACTTGTACCACAGTTTTGTTAATGATTTAGTGAAAGTCTTGTATATTTTAAAAACATGAAATTAACCTATCGACCTAACCGAAATACGTTTGTCTATTGTTTCTGAATATTTTTCGATCTTATGTATATTCAAACCTGGGTTTATATCATTATTTCCAGTAAGCAACAATCATAATAATTTCAATAGTGGCATCTCTATTGATAATGTTTTAAATGCAACAAATTTAATTTTTCAGTACCTCGAGTAGCTACCCAATATAAGCAGTATGTAGGCATCCCTAAAATTCTACAGCTTTTCTTGAAAACCACCATTTTTAACGTTGTCAACTTGAAATTCGAAGACCGCGCTAATAAGAAAAACGCCCATTCTTTCGCGAACGGCCGAAGTTTATTTTTGCAATCTTTACGTTTGTGTCCGCGTAATTTTATTTTAATACTGTTAACACGTTTCAATTTAACTTTCTGAAGTTTTAAAAATGTTTGCGTAGTAAATCACTACGCGTAATTAAGTAGCGTAGGCTTATTCTGGAAACTCTCACCCTCCCTCCTCCCCCCCCGCACGCCGCGCTATATAAGGTATGTTATTTTACTCGTAAATTTAATTTTAGAAAGTTTGTCTTACGAAATTTTACGGCATCGGCGATAAAAGCTTCCTCCCGGGATAATTGAAAAAGTAGCTTAGGACGAATTTCAGAATTAATGCTTCGTTTAATATAGGTACATGTATGTATGCATGATACCTACACGAAAACGCCAGATATTCGTAAAAATAAATAAATATTAATATCATTGTTATTTTACCCCGCATCAGGTAATGCATTCGATGCACAATTATTTTAATAATTATTTAGGGAATGATTAATATAAATTTCCGGAATAGAAAGCAGTACCTGCAATAAATTTCATTTTACATCGTTAAGAATGTCGGAAATGAGGGTCGGTAAGGTATAAATTTAATAGTTAAATCTGTCTGTTCAATTCTATGCCGCCAACATCTGTTATCCCCGTTTAGGTAAACTTTGAAACAAATCGATATCCGTATAGAAATTTCATGTTCAAAGTGCTACATGATATTAATGGACTTGTAAAAGTTTTCGCGTTTTCAGTTTTAAATTTCAAGATCAAAATTTTCGGGGTAGGTAAACACGAAACCACTTTAATATATAATATGTAATGCTTTACACGTAATAGGTGGGACATAGTATTTTCAGGTAGAGATATTTGATTCCCGTATGAATAATATAAACCGCAAGGCTTTAATATTCCAATTTCCATATTATTAGACTCGAACAAAATCGCCGAAACATTATTTTGAATTTCGCTTTGTGCGTTATTTTGAAGTTGTAATTGAAAAAAATTCGGACCAACAATAGCAGTGATCACTGGTACGGTTAATTTAGTCTCTGCTTTTTGTTTAGCGTTTATGTATAGGTAGATTTATTTGTGGAATATATAGCATTTAGGTATTACCTACGTTCCCTAGAATTATTTCTTCTTTAGAAATAGTAAAAGGGGGTTCGTTTTACTATTCTTGATTTATGTTACGAATATAAAAAGTAATAAGAAAAGAAGGGAGTTTTACGTTTCTTTTTAGAATGGCAAGGTATCTAAACTTCGGGAATTTTAGTTCTAATAGAAAAAAAATTCAATATTAAGTATTTGAATGATAATTTTCGTCTTTTTTATAGATTTACGCAAATCATTGGTAATATATTTTCGAAAATTTCTATCTTTTATAAGTTATTAAATGTGGAAATAGTGTGGAATCGTAGAAACTTTTTTTTTCTGTTATTTATATGGTTCAACGTTACGTTGGTCTACTGGGATGTTACTTTAAAATGTCGCTTTAATCGCTGCGTTTTTTAAGCAATTTTCTAGATTGAAATACAATTTGCGATAAGTCTAATGCGTCCACGATCTCTGATTTGGTTTGCAGCACGGTACCTTTAACGGCAATTTCAGAATTATCGTGAAAGGAACTTCGTATTCTAATTTAGGGATGTGTAGTACGAATAAATTGTTTTTCTAAAAGTCACGCATACATAAAATATTGGAACTACCTTCAATACAGAATGGCAGAATAATAGATAGATCAATTTGAATAAATACAATAAAATAAGAATCGAAAAACTAGAGGTCCGTTCACGAGGGTTCGAATTTTACATATCCGTTTCTTTTTTATAAAATTGAAGTCGTTTGTGTTAGTTATTTTAATCTTTAATAACTATAAATATAATTTTTGAAGTTTAATGAAGTTTTAATTTAGGCAACGCTAACGCTACAGTATTTGTTACTATTGTATTATTATAGCCATCATGTTTTTATTGATTAGTAGTTTTGTTACTGTTACTTACATTTTTTTTAATGTAATTGTACGTAATTTCGTAACAGCATCCCTCACACTACCGATTGTTTTTATATCACGTAATATCGATGGGGGTAGATATTGACCTCAAAGCTCTGTATAACATTTCATTGTAGCCGTCGTCCAGTTTTTGGCTTTTGACAGGATAAATAAATCTGTTTTTCCCTTGATTTTAAAAGTTACATAGTTATATGTTGTTGATTATCGTTTCCGCGGGAGTCAGATTCTACGTCCGATTCGTTTTCAAAGACGTATTCCGATTGCACTTCAGTGAAATCTTCATTTTCCGTAATTTTCATTATCACTCTCAGATTCTTCTATCTACTTTAGCATCGTTTCTTCTGCACCTTTATCCAAATAGTCACAAAGCAAAATGGGAAATACTGAGATAATAACAAACAAAGAACTATGGGAATCAGGGAACATTAAAATTAGGCGGTTGTTGAGATGCCAATACACGTAGAAGCACCGGGGTAAAAGCATAAGTAAGTAAGGAACTAGGGAATCCTCGCATCGCAGTCTTGTCGAGTGATAAGCAGCTAATAAGATACAATTGGAATTTATATGTTGGGCAAAATATTTAAAAATTAATGTACCGTACTTAATACTATAGGGGTCGCCGGTGATTCCAATGGTATTTATTACGTGTACTAACTTATTTCATTTTTTCAAGGCATATTTCACATGCCACAAAAATTATATTTTACCAAAACTTAAAACTAACTCAAAGAACAAAGTCAATTTTTTTTGGAATTTTAGGAAAAACGATTCACCTCCAAAGAGCATGTGGGATCTCTAGTGACCCCGCGATAGTATGAGGGATAAGAGTGATGGATCGTCGTAGCCCCTATTTAAATATGAATAGAGATTCTATTTAAGATCATTCTAACGTATATTCATAATTAAAACGGTTTAAAGTCGCCCCGCGTAGGTAATGTTGTGGTTATGTAGGTAGGTACTTTCGTATCTAAATTATGGTTTCATATATACGTTTAAAACTAATTTATCTTGAAAGTCATCAATACGACGACAATTAATTTTTGAAAACCCACCTAAATTTGAACAAAACGCAGCTAAGCGAACAAAGAAAACGAGCCGACGAGTTTCATTTAACTCGCAAAAGATTACATTCACATTTTATTGTTTTTTGTTTCCTGATTTCATCAAATTCACTTTTGATATACACTAATAACACATTTGGAGACCGTCTTGTTCCAAATTATTCCGAATATTTTCAGTGTAAACGATAAAAAACCCGGTAATCATAGATCGATAAAAAAAAACTTCATAAACGCGCGTTTTTCAACTAACAGAGGAAAATCTTAAGTTTTTTGCGCTCGTTGTTAGATTTTTGAGGACACCCACCGGCAATATGTTGTGAGGTGGCTAACGGGCTTTTTGTAAACGAACAATTTCTCGCAGGTGTATACTTATATTTTCCAGAAACTAATAACTTAAACACGTAAATCCGTACGGATAACGTTTTAAGTTGTGATACCGCTTAAAATCCAATTTATGGCACTCATGCAAAAACGCTATTATGCAGCTTTATTACAAATTGTATATTTTTCGTGAACTAATTTCACGAGGAACGATTTTTAATAGTCGGTTACGACAGGTAATTAAAATACTTTAATAAGACGTTTCGGTTATTCTTAATTTATGGACTTTCATTTAAGAAAATGTTAATTTGCCGTTACACGTTACCGTTTATTTGCATGTCGACGTAATAGTCCAGGTTCTAAGTGCATAAATCCAGCACTTTGAGATACAAGCATGAAATTTCATATTCTATATACAATATACAGGGGTATATTCTATATAACATGTTGACTATAATAACCGTCTCTTTCGGAGCCACCTCTAATTAAAAATAATCTTTTTTTAATATTCGGGGCGCGTTTAAAACACGGCGTCTAGGAAACGATGAGATATCTTCCGGGGACACATCAAAATAAAACTTTAAGTTTCTATAAACATATTTCCTACGACGCTCCCCTGCTGAGATATTTGCCCTCAAAGTTAAAAGAGAAAAATCAATTTGTTTAAATAATACTTTTATTTTTTATTAAAATTTAATCGTGTTTGGTTTACATTTCTAATAAATTGAGTATTTCAAAATAATTTCGAAGATACGTCAGGAGGCGCAAAGATATACTCATCCCCTAACCTTTCTAATCACATTTTCGGATACATTTTAGGATAAAGAGTGGTTTCCTGTGAGTTAGGGGGTTATTTCCAAAGGGTTCTGATGTTTATCGTGGTTAGTACAGGGTATGGAATACATCCCCAAATTTGTATGCTTTTATCAGAAAGTGCAGGGTTTATGCACTTACGATTAGAATATTAGAACCTAGAGTCCTAAACTAACGCTGCACCTGCTGCCCGTTAAAAGCCATTTTTTTTCGAAAATGGCTCATTTTATAGAAAATGGGCGAGAGTACCTTTTTTATTCTAAAATGTCGACGGAATTCGGCAATGCAGTTAAAAAAAAATTTAAATTGATCTCCCGAAGAAAATGTGATTGGAAAGGTCAGGGGTCAGGTATCAAAGAATCTTGTATCACAAAGTGGAAAAGTCGGCATTATTTTTACATTAAGAACGTATACTACTGGTTATAAATAAGCGATATAGTTAATCCGTGAAGTAATTAAACCTACTTTATGTGTTACTAGATAAGAACCCTGTTGCTCGAAGTTTAAGTATGTTAATAGATGTAGGTTCACGTTCATACAGTAATAGAGGTAAGGCAAAATCCAATCGTACTTCGGCGTCGTTTATTTGCGGTAAAATACCGTTGGGGAATAAAACCGAACAGGATTCTTTCTACTTATACATACCGCATTGCAGGTAATAAAAATACAATAATGATGAAAGTAAATGTGCTAGTGAATTTCTTTAAACCTACAATAAAGGCGATAGAAGACGCGTCCGGAATTAATAAAAAGTGATTGATATGAAGTATAAAATGTCTCCTATGCGATGAACATTTTGACGCGGCTCTAAAGGTGGAACGTTAAAGTTAAAATCAATACAACCCGCTAAAGATTCGGACGTGCACACGCAATTCGCAATAACGGAATCCTTGCTAGAAAATTTCGAATTTTATTTGTTTAGTTATAAAAATTTCGATTCACCAGTCGAAGTATCGTCCGAACGAAAGAGCTAAACGTCTCTAAAAACGAGCTTTAATTTGCATAATTATTATTTTTTACTCGTACGACCACGTTATCACGTTCAACTATGTAGGTACACAATACCCGAATGAAATTTTAAAATTCGTGCAATTTAAAAAGTTTCAAAGCGTTTCCTTTGGTGAGCAAATAAATAATTCATGATTCCTTAAATCATGCACA
Organism: Rhagophthalmus giganteus; assembly: GCA_036326145.1. Lineage (NCBI taxonomy): Eukaryota > Metazoa > Arthropoda > Insecta > Coleoptera > Rhagophthalmidae > Rhagophthalmus > Rhagophthalmus giganteus. The sequence continues at coordinate 9,345,646 of JARFJA010000056.1, read as the reverse complement.
TTCGTTTGAGTTCTTGGGACGTTATACTTTGTTTTCCACCTAAAATATTGTATATAACCAGAATTTTACGGAAATCGACACGTTTTTACGATTCCTTTCTCGAGCAATATTAATATTGAATATCAACAGGTAATTTTTTTATTGCTCTATAAACTTGCTGACGGCGAAACGAGTGGTCATACAAAATGAACTCAAAAAAAAAAGTCGAAACAAAGGGATTATAAAGCGGCGCTAAAATGAATTTTAGCTGTAAAACTAACTACATGCGAAATAATTTGCAGCGAAAAGCACGTAACTCGGTGTTTATTTGCGAACTGTTTTTTTTTTAAGAAAAAATACGAGGGCTTGATCTACTTTATAATGTCTACAGTTTCGTTGTAGGCATTCCCATGCTAAATTTGCCGGAAGTTAAATTTCAAATCAGGAACAAAGTTCTTATCGCCGCGCCGTTTTATCTTAAGACATTTCGGCTTATGAAACGAGTATATTGAACGTCGAACGATTTTATTTGTTTATTTATGTATGGCATTTATTACTAACTTATTTGTTTTTTCGGACAATTTAACAATAGACCGTTTTCAAATATACAGAAATATTTATTACAGTCAACTCTCGCTAACAATCAGTCGACCGACATTCCTGTACTCGACTTTTTTTCTTAAAACTCGATTTATTCCACTGGAAATAACACTATTAAATAGGTAGTTGCTTTTGAAACGCCTTAATTTGCGCGTTCCTTAACTTAAAGGTTTTGAGATGAAATATGACAATTTGATGTAGAGAGATTTGATTGTATGAGGTAACAATGTGCTGTCTTTTACTCAACTGGTTGTGAAGTTAATGAGTCTCTTCAAAATTTTCCACAGTTTGAACTTTTAAATCTTATTTTCTCTCTTAGTATTTTTGTCTGTCTGTCTAATTGCAATTAATTGATAAACATTAATTTAACTACAATTTATGTACCTACTTAATCTATGTTATTTACCTACCTATTTATATTTTTGTATTGCAAAAGAAATTTGATTTATTTTTGCATACAATCCGATTAACAATAAGCTGCATTTTTTTTTCACTAGTATATACAGTTCTCTTAAGTCGACTTTTTAATTTAAATCGAATTCAACGTGTATTTGTTATTTAACATGTTTATTTATTTATTCGTGCGCTTATTTAACAGGCATAGATGTTTGGAATAAATAAACGAAAATCACACCAGTAAATATATCTGTAAATATTCTTTTCCGTTTTTTTAAAGTCGTGAATAAACGGCAATATTTGTTATAAACGCGTGATTATGCCGAAAAAAAAAGGCGAAGGTCTGAAGATATATCGACGTTGGTGATTTTGAATGGAAGCTCTCTTTGACTGCAACTTCGGTAGAAAGCTCCTGTCATATGTATGAATATATCTATTGTGCGTTGTCTCGCTTAAGACTCTTTTGACGTCTAATAAATTGTTGACGCTCGAATCTCGGTAAACATAAACGGTTTTTGTTAATGTACTTATAAATAAATTTTAGAGCACAAAAAGGAATTTCCATTTTATAAGTACATAATTCAATTTATATCGTTCCACAAATTAAACGTCCAGCCGATACTTTTCACTTATCTTTTAGAAAAATATTAATCGAGTAAATTATTATTAAATGGTAACTTAGATACAAAATTAGCTCGTTCTTAGTTTTAGGTGCTTTCGGATAAATTTGCGAATTGCTTCTTCGGCGGTTAGCTTAGCTCGTGTTAGCAAATGTAAATATTTCTCTAAAAGACTGCAATATTTGCTTTAGGCCAGCCACTCGTGGAAAAATAAAACTATTTCGGTCTGAAAAGGGCAATTCGGGACAACGAGCCACAAGTGGCTATTCGGATCTCTTGTGTAACCCCAATTTTGCTTTGATCAGGTGTGGATGAGCGACTTTAAATTTGGTGCTTGTTCCTCGGGTTTTTCAAAAATTCTCCCATGTTCGTTTTCGCAAATTGTGAGCCTGCGATATATAAGTGTTCGTTTCGTTCAATTACAATATAGGTATTTGAAACTTTCAGGATAGAATAGGTAATTAAAAAGTGTCGATTAGGTTTGATTAAATTAGTGTTAAAATGTATCTGTATTTAATTAGAAATTTTAGAAGCAATAATTTTATTTCAATTTATTACATTTTAGAAAAAATAGTAGAAAAAGGGATTATGAATAATTGTCCAAAATGTATTGAATCACAACTAATAAAATAGTTTTTGCACTTAACTATTGGGTCGGGGAATAAGTTCGTAGCGTTTTTATCAAAAACTTTTATTTAAACAAAAATCAATAGTTATAACAATAAATTAATCAATTATGTATTCGCCGTTACTGATTATGACCTCCTTCCACCTCTCGACTAATTTGTCGATGCCGTTCCGCCAATTAAGCCAGTTTTTAAGGTCTTCTTCATTGTCGAAGGTAACGCCCCTCATATGGTTCGACAGGGAGCGGAAAAGATGGTAATCCGTCGGTGCAAGGTCCGGAGAATACGGCGGATGCTGAAGGACCTCCCATTCGAGCTCTTGGAGTGCGGCTTTGACGACTTGTGCAACATGGGTCCTGGCGTTGTCGCGATAGAGGATGGTTTGGCCTTGTTGATGGGGTCTTTTCAGTCGTATAGCCTCTTTCACGCGGTGTAGCTAGGGCTATGTAGAGCTTCTTGTTGACCGTGGCATTCCTTTCGAGCATTTTCCAGTGCACCATGCCTCCCCAGTCCCACCAAACGCAGATCATGATCTTCTTTGGATGGAGATCAGGCTTGACTCTCGGCTTTGGCGTATCTCCTAGGGCCACCCACTCCATTCTTTGCTTCATATTTATGTATAGGCACCATTTCTCATCTCCCGTGACGATTCGGTACAAAAAGCGCTGTCTATGACCGCGTGTTGCTCGAGGCGGGCGAGATATTGAGAAGCAATTTGAAGGCGATTTTCTTTGTTGTTTTCGTTAAGCTTGTGAGGCACCCGGGCTCCCAATTTTTCGGCAAATCCCATTGAATGAAGATGATTGAGAATCGTTTTATGATCGCAGTTCATTTTTTTCGGCCAATTCACGACTTGTTTGGTGATCGTCCTCCTTCAAAAGTGCTTTGAGACGCTCATCGTCGAATTCAGAATGTCTTCCGCTGCGGGGCGTGTCGTCGATGTCAAAATCGTCATTTTTGAACTTTGCAAACCATTTCCGTGCTGTAGACTCGCCTACGATACTTTCTCCGTATACGTTGCAAATGTCCCGGGCCGCTTCAGCAGCTTTTTGGCCTCGATGAAAAGCGAAGAAGAGCAGGTGTCGAAAAGTGTTGATTTTTACCTCCTGGATATTCCATTTCTAAGCCTGAAAAGTAATAAAAAATTAAATTACTCAAAAAGACGATTGGCATAATTTTGTAGAGCAGAAAGAACTCTATCGAATGAATATTATACACTTTGTCAAAAGCAAAAAAATCGTTGTAAAACAAAAGAAAATATAAAAACGCTAGGAACTTATTCCCCAATCCAATACTTATTAGTTTGCATTATATATTTCGTATGACCCGTATAGTTCGACTTGCTTTTGGTAACATGTAAGTTCAACAGGAATATTAAATTATTATAACGTTAGGTTTTAGTATTAGGGGAGAGGTGGCGAATGGTGCGCACCTAAGCGAGATCTATTACAAATCTGAAGTATTAAGTCAAAATAATATAATTTTTTGCCTAATTATCGAGCAATATGTTATCTAATGTTATCTAATATAGTAGCTGTACCAAATTTTGGTTTAAGGCATTGCTCTTTTGGATAATAAAATAAAAGTGTGTTTTGTGCTTTATACATCGTTGTCCTCTATGGAGTAAAAATAACTATAAATTATAGATACGTAACTACTTATATGCAAGTACAGTAAAATCCAGTTAATCCGGATTCGCTTAATTCGAACTTTAAAAATAAAGCAAAACACAAATTTGAAAAAATTTAAAACCAGCGGAATCCAATAATTTATTATGCAAACCATTAGTTTCCAAATTAATTTACAATGAACTTTTAAAAAAAATTAAAATGTAATTTTTTTATAGTTAATATAGTCTATTCTATTTTGTTAAAGTTGTATAAGCCTCCAATATAAACAAGACTTGACGATTACATTATATACACTTCGTCCAAACCTATATGCAATTCACGTCATCAATGAAAGGTTACTAGATGGTGACGTTTCGCACAGTGCTGTCACCTCGTACCTCGTATTTTGACAGTTCTAATAAATTGTAGTCTTTCTTTATGCCATCTAATATGTGCGCAGGTAAATCATCGATAGAATATGTCATTTTCCAAACTTTAAACCGAATTACAAATAAACAATCTAGTAACGTTTTTTTGATGACGTAAATTGCATATAGGTTTGGATAGGCCATATGCACGTTAATCCGAATTTTTGTTAATCGAGACAATCTCCATGATTTTACTGTATTTATTTTTATATTGGATTGTTTATTTATTTTATACCTGTTAATCATAATCACACATAATATTAAAGTAATTTAAATCTAATCAAATTAATTTAAATTTAATTCTATATCATTTTCGAGTCAGATTTTGTTCAATATTTATTGACTTAATTTATTAATTCTATTAAAGTAATTCTTCCAACTAAACCGTATTAGAAAATATACATAGGTATGTAAAAGAAGATTAAATGTTTATAAAATGTAGGCACTTTCGAAATTAATTACGATGTTTAATAGTAAAAATAAATGCAGGAATACGCTTAACTTTTACAGTTGAACTTTAGGAAGTAACTGAAGTGTACAACTGAGTGTTTTATCACCCATTAATGTTCTCAACTTTTACTGTCAATAAAGTGATGTAATTGCATTTAATTTCAAAAATAATTCTCTAGTGTATTTTATTTGATGTAAAAAGCGTAGATATAATAAATAAGTAATAATCAAGTAGGTATTAAGTAAGAATAATACATATTGTTATGTCAGAATATAAAAACAATTTGATAACGTAATAGAAAATTGAGTTTTCAATCAATCGGTTTCGACTTTTTTTTTGTTTCTTTGTCACCCAAACAAGTTGCTTGAATACCTATAGATATACTTCGTCCAAACCTATATGCAATCTACGTCATCAATAAAAGGATTACTAGATGATGATGTTTCACACAGTGCTGTCACTTTGTACCTCGTATTTTGACAGTTCTAATAAGTTGTAGTCTTTCTTTATACCATCTAATACGTGCGCAGGTAAATCATCTATAGAATATGTCACTTTCCAAACGTTAAACCGAATTACAAATAAACAATCTAGTAACTTTTTGTTGATGACGTGAATTGCATATAGGTTTGGATAGGCCATACAACTATTTTTTAAAATTAATGATCCAGTTCAAACGTAATTTTCCACATTAGGTAAGAACGTAGCTTAAAAGGTGTATCAGAAACAGATTTGTTATTTATTGACCTGTGGGTTATTCACAGTTTGGAAACAAGTATTTTTTCAGCTTGCGTTTAACAGTCAAAGCAAACGAAGTTGTATTTCAAGTAAGTAGATGTTTCGTGTTTTAAATGGTTTATTCATTCTATTTTTGAGGAATTAAGAAATTATAAAAGAAACTAGCTATAAGTATTTATTATGTTTTGTTCGTTTTTAATAAACGCAGTCATCGTGTTTAACAAGTTCATTAATACTAGACATGACGCCCATTCGCGCAGTAAAATAGGCAGTGGATAGTTGTCGAATTGATTTTCTACTAATTATGGCTTTTTACTTTCGATTTGCGTCTTGTAAATTGGAAAGCACGCGTCAACTTCCAAAGACAAGGGTGTTTAAGAATTATAATACCTACATAATTATTATACTGGTTATGTTTTTCTTTTTAATACTACATAAAATAGGTTCAAAATTTGCGTAAAAGTAGATATGTGAAAGAAATAACATACGTACATTTTTTAAAACCTTTTTAATAAGGTGTTTTTCAACAAAGTTCTGCCACGTTCAACATTTCAATTCATTTATCAGACGTCTATTTTTAAATAGTGAAAATTTCGACTATCTAATTGTAAATTAAAATGTTTAAAAAATATAATAAGTAGGTACGTACTTTAGATAGGAACGTTATCTACTTTTAGAAAAGTAATAAACGTACCAAAGTTTTATATTAACAGGGAAATTGAATACGAATTAAATTTTGATGGACGCTTTAATATCGATGACGATTTTTAATTTGTTACTAAAATCATTATGCGATTTTCATGTTAGTGCGAAAATGTATCGTCATAATCATAATCATATCGTCATAAAAATAATTTTATTGCAAAAAAAATTTCATTAGGTGCGTAATAAATAATTTAGGCGTTCTTGATTATTATAAATATTAGTGGCCAGTGTTGTTTATTTACATTAGAGACCCTCTACACCTTGCAGTTTGAATTTTGAAAGTTTAACTGGAAGTTTTTTGATTACGTAAATAATTGAATTGTTGTTTGTTATGTTTACTTAAATTCTTAACGATGTTTTTTTCTTAATATACAATATTAAACATTTTTAATAGTGTAATGTGCTTACACATTAAATTCAAAATTATAAGATCTTATTATTAATTTGTTAAGACATAGAACAAGATTTAGTAGGTACTAAATCCACCTACACACCTAATATTTAAACACCTGCCATGTATTACAATTAACGAAGAAAATAAGTAGGTATTGGTACGTAGGGAAAAGAAACTAATCGTACGTTAGTTACGCTCAACATTAATCGAAAGCGAAATTCGGTGTACGCAAAATCGACACTTTTTAAACTTTTCCTCCTGAAAATAAAATAAAATTCTGGAAAGTGTCGAGTATAAAACAGAAATGAATAAAAATGTCGCAGTAATTGCGGAGATAAACAGATTTCGTGGAAAAAAACGCCGCATCGTTATATTACATTGGAGATTTTAAGTTTCCCGACACGTGATATCCAGCTAAAAGGATATTGTAGATAAGTTGCGTTTGCAAAGACGAAGATTTTGACAATTTTTGTAAGAGCTAGTTGTTCGCGAACGCTGTTAAAATAATGAATGAAAATATAACGTAGCATAGAGAAATACGTGCGCGGATTATAATGTGTGTTCACGATGCGGAATGTTGTTATTCGTGAGGGCAAAACATCTTGGATTAGGGAAGAATGCGAAATATTTTTGGAAACCTTTATAACCTTCCTATTCCGATAAAAAAAATACGAAATACGAATTATCGAGAACATTTCAACAAATTTTTCATGGCGACGTTCCTTGGTTAGCGTGCCGTAAAATAAACCCCCACTATCAATAATTAAATTTTGGTATGTTCTATAATTAGGTGCTAATTTATTGCTCTTATACCGTAAAAACTGTCACCCCCACCTCCGAAAGAAACATATGAAGGCTTCTGAAGAACAATATTAATACACCAGAATTAATTGCTATTTCATTTCTCTACGATGTAACAAACAGATACCGAATATATCGAAAACATTTCGATAATGACAATTTTTTCAATAATTACCCCATAGTTTGAATTAATTGGTCTTGGAAAATGGTAGTTTGGAATTTATTGCTGGCATTATAAACGAACAAAATTAGTCATTTGTCTGTTTAAAAATTGTTGACTTGCTGTATTCTTCATTACATTTTCTTGCAATAGTCATTTTGTTTATTTATATATATTTTAAAATTTTTTAAATAATGTTTCTTTTAAATTGTAAAAATCGTTGATTACATATGTTGCGATACAATAATTAACCAATATTTATTCGTCAGAATAATAATATAAAATGTATAAGAGCAACTAACTGTTTTTATAAATATTCTTTCAATAAAACATATTTTGAATTATTTTTTTGCCCTTATAATGCCAGCAATAGATTCCAAACAACCGAAATTTAAGATCGGTTAATTCGGTATTCAGACGTTTATAAAAAATCTGGCAAAACGGCTGTTTTTATGCGTGTAATTATTGAAAGTTTTTCGATATATCCGGTATCTGTTTGTTGTATCGTAGAGAAATTAAATAGCAATTAATTCTGGTATATTTATTATTTTTTTCAAAAGCCTTCATACGTTTATTTTTTCGGATGTGGGGGTGCCAGTTTAATCGCAAGTCAGCACCCGAAATTAATAAATTCGGGACTAGATCAATAAATTAGCAGTTAATTAGCACCTAATTATAAGATATATAAACATTTAACTGTTGACAATGGGGGTGCTAGGTTAACGAAGGAGTAAAATAAATAAAATGTTGGCGTTTTCCCATCATATATATTCTGTTTGGCCGTAGATTAGAACCCCTATAAGTACGTTTTGTATTTCTGGTTGTATTTGAAAACGAGTGAACCGATTTGGCTCAAATTTTGCATCGAGTTATAATTATCATTATAAAATTCTAATTTGTTATTTCGAATTAGCATAGAATAAAGTATAAAATTTGAAGAAAAACAAACAGTGTCATTGTTAGGGCGTCACGTGAAACTATTAAAAATTAGGTAAGCAGTCTAAAACTTTTCAATATACCTTTTGAGTTTTTATAAGGGATCATAATATAAATTTCGCCGTGGTTGATACTAAAAACATTTTATTGTCGAACTACGATATAAAATGTTCTCGAAAGTAGATCGAGTAGCTCCAGAATATCAACTAAATTATTTGTACTCTAGCTTGATTAAAAAATTACTATAAATATTTTAAGAGTAAACCTAGAAATATGTTGCGAAGCCGCTTTACTTTAGTTTGTTTGGTTTAGGTAATGTGACGAAAGGTCGTAGGTTTGCTGGATGCATATTTTATTTGGTTTCGTATACATATATATTAACGTCAAATAAAATTCCTTGCATTACAACAGCGCCGTCATATGTTTGTGCGATTAACTATTCAAAAGAATTTCTTATTACTCGTTGCAGTTCATTTAAAATGCATTTACTTGATGTACTCAAGTTGTTTGCGTGTTTGACATTCGGGATTAAAAAAAATTCCATATGGATATTTTTTGTAAACGAAATAAATTTTTGATAGTTGAACTTTTCTGCATACAATAAAACATAAATTAAGAGCTGTAATTAAATATAGATGGTGGTAATATGATACATATATAGGTAACGGTAGGATAAATTAATCAATAGAAAAATATAGATAGCATAACGCGTAAAAAGGCAATATCTAGTGATAATCAAATAGTGACAAGTGAAGCTCATATTTTTAACGCGGAGTAATTTACTAAAAAGTCAAAATTCTGTGCAATTTACATGGCGTAGACGTGTGGTCTCTTGTATGCATAGACTTATCACACAGAGAACTGCAATTGGAATGACATGGCCAAAAGTTCGACATTTGTCAGGTTGAAAGTTTCTATTTACCAAAAATATTATTTATGTAAATAAGATATAAACACGATTGAGTATAAAATAAGAAGTAAATACTTGGGAGCATTCCTTTTAAGCTCTAATTCAGATGCTAGACAATTGCTAATAGGTACACACTGACTATACTTCAGTTAAACAGATAAAATTTAATTAACAGTTTTCCTGTTTTTTGATTCTAGATGTTTTTAAATTTATTTCTCGGTTTTTTTAACCCTAAGTAGCCAGTTTATTTTTGTGTTTCTTCGAATTATTAAATTTCTTAAACTAAATAACATTCACAAACGACCACGACTGAAGAAGGATTCGAATCTCGGACCGTTAATTTTTAAATAAAATTTTAAACATCCTTTTACAATTTGGATACGGAAAATAATCGCTAAAGATATCTAAATGGGGATTGATGAGCTTTTGTAACTTCAGCTAGAATTGATTGATGAATTAAATAGGGCATTTTTACTCATAACTTTTTTTCTCTAAAATTATAACACGCAATCTTTCAATAATTTTACGGAACGGTATAGATACTTACCTGCGACTGTCGGTTTATCCAAAAAATATTCGATTAAGGTCACGTCATTTGCACCCTAGAAAATTCTGGTGATAGTTTTTGTTGGCGATCTTGACGAATTTGTCGAAAATTTTGAACGGTTTCAATTAAATCGATAGTAATATTATTTATCTACACTAAATAAGTTGTCAGGAAGCTGTGCTTAAATCTTTCACATCTCCCCGGTGTCCTCAAGTTCATTTTAAAGGAGACTATTTCAAAAGATGAAACTTAAACACGGTTCATGTTTATATATTTTTTTCATTTGAGAAAATTATTGCATTTTGGGCCACTTCACTTTTGAGGAGACTACAGTTCATATAATGTACCTAGTGATGTTAGAAGCGTCTAAAAAAAAACATTTTTCGCGTTGTTTTAACATTTTTAACAGGTCGAAAACGATTTAGTTATTAAATTGTTAAAAATCTAAAAATAAACATAGGTTGTTTTTTAAGTTGGAGTTTTTCTTTTAACACAACATAGAACTCGACAAAGTATAATAAGTGTATTTTTCAAGTAAAATTTTGTCGAAATATCAACGATAACGAAAATACAAATCTAACATTTTAATTTATGACGAGTTCTGGGTTTGCCTAAAGAAATTGTTCTAAATTGTCACCGTGCAGATTCTAGATGGCCCAGGTCTTCTAGCATGAGCACCGTGTTTTTCCTGCAGGTGTCCGATGTTATTTTTGGTATAGCTGCTATGGAAACAGTTCTGATACAATGGTTTCCATGGAAATTATTCCAAGGATAGCACAGGGATGTATTTGATTCTAGATATTATTTCAAATTAATGGCCATAATTCTGTTATCTTTGAGATTTCGGCAAAATTTTATTTGAAAAATGTGCTTAGGCACTTTGACGAGTTTTATGTCGTGCTAAAAGGAAAACTTCATCTTAAAAAACACCCTGTATATCAAAATCAACAGTAAGTAATTATAACACATTTTCTGGGCAATTCGTTTTTGAACTTTCGAGAAAAAAAATTGGAGAAAGATAAAGAAATTTCAGTTGATGCAGATAGGTATATTTAAAAGTTTCTCGGTCTTTATTACCACACTATTACGTGTAAAACTAATTGTTCTATATTTTATACAATTAAATGGTTGCCGAAAATCTTAAACTTCACTTTTATACTTATGTAATAGGCTTACTCGTTTGGCATTAAAGCAACATTTGTTAGATATTATTTATAATCGATATAATAATAATAATAAGTATAGATATTTGTAGTTTGTTGGCTAAATAATGTGTAATATATTTCGGCTAATAATTCTATAATCTACTAAATGGAAACTATTTTAATATCAAAAGGTATAAATTCGTTTAATTTGACGTTAATTTCAATTCACGACTATTTATTGGTTTTATTTATTTAAAATTAATTATTCTTTAGTATTTAATAGACGTATTCGATCGAAATAAATACAAATTATTTCTGTCAAAACTCAACATAATATCATCGTCTTGTGACGATTTGTCGAAGGGCATTAATTTCAAACGTTAAGCGCATTATTGACGTTTTACAAATTTTACTAATACCGAATTTATTTACGTATTTATTTGTATCGATACTTTCTCGGAAAGAAAATGATTTTATGGTTTCAAATTTACATTTTAACGAAATTTCGGGTGCTCCGCGTCATGAAAAAGTACATACTTTCAGATAAGCTATAATTCTGCTACTGCTCCGAACAGTTTACTGACCTTTACCCCGGAAATAGAGTAACAATTTACAAATGGGAAAATTTATTTAAAGTCTGATCTTAAATAAAGATGAAAACACAAACACCCGTTGCGAAATTCATTAGTTGCTTCGCATATATCCAACGAGGCACGGTGACGTAGGAAAAAATTTTCTCGAATGCATAAATCTGTTCTATTTGTTGTCGAAAATAAACGTTCACCGATTTTTATATAAACAGTCATCGATGCTGGCTTGTTTTGAGTTTAAAATACCTAGGAGATACGAAAATAACTGTTGCAAGTCGTATGCATCTGGAGAACGCTACTGTTAATGTCTGTTGTTAGAAACAACTTCCTCGATAGTAATACAAATATATTTACCTTCGTACAGTTTAAAATGTTTCAAACGACAATTAAGTTAAATATATAATCAGTTTAAATGGCATAAAAATAAATAAAACACGAACTAAACATTGCATAAAACTATAAGGAGAATGATGTGCGTTCAACCGATATAAAGATAATTTTAAAAACCGTATATCGCCTTAAACCTTCCTGAGAAATGCTTTCGTTTTACTTTATTATATGAGAAAGTGGCTTATATATCTTTGAGCTGTATGTTAGAATTTTTAACACTATCTTGTTTTTCGGCAGTAGGCAAGTGGCGTTCATGTAGAGAACAAACACGTTCCATCCTTTAACGGTTTATTGTATAATAGTAATGTTGTAAATATAGGTAAATAAAGAACGTATCGCAGGGAGGGAATTCCATCCGAGCGTGAAGCTGAACAACACTATTTACTAAAAGTCATATTTCGTTCTACTGGTCATGAAATAGATGTTTATGTTGCCCTGTAAAATGGAGCTGCCGCATCAAACCTTATATTTAGATGTTGTTTCGTATTAGAAATATTATTTTATATAAAATACGATTCCCTTTCGCTACTTCAAGACGAGTTACTCGAATTTCACCTTCTCCGATTTAATAACGTCTATTTTGAGTACGAATGTGATAAATTCGAGATGCGCCGTAAATGCGAAGTGATATTTAATAAAAATTTCAATCTACCATAGGCAAACCCTTGCCGCCGAACTGTACTACTCAGGACCCTGGACCAAAATATAATGTGATGCAAGATGGTAACGATCTAAAATTTACGAGCGACTTCCATATGCACGAGGAAAACGAAAGAAATTTCTATTTTACTCGCTTATAGAATATAAACCTAGGGTAGGTAAGTAAGATTTCTCGGCGCGACGGAATTTAAAGGAGCCAAATTAAAACTTCGGCGTTTGGGACTGTTTATCGTTTAAAAATATTTAAGCATTGCGAGTTTAATTAAATTTTATGGCACAAATTTAAATTGAGTACGGGTAAGGTTAACTCTCTATATATATATATATACAATTTCTGAAAAGGATAAGGCATTATTCGGGATTTTATTGTTATGTTTCGGGATCGTTTTCTTATATTTTTACGAATAAAACTTCTCGAATATTTTTCTAAATTTGATTACTCTGTAATTTGTTTGTATAGGTAAAAGAGTAGTTCTGTTGTAACGCAATTTCAAGCAGTGTTAATTTTTTTAATTGATTTTCTTATTGGAATCCAAATAGTTTAGACGATTTATTGATTTATTTTAATTGATTTTCTTATTGGAATCCAAATAGTTTAGACGATTTATTTTAAGATAGAAAGTCCAACGTTCCAAGTAGAACGGGATATTCGTGACTGTGAGATTGTTAGATATTAAGAAGTGTTTTTTTTGGACTATTGTAAGACAAAATTCTCGGGAACTTGGCTCATAAACTACAGACCTTTATTAATGGTTTTATTAGGATTATAATGGCTTCTGGCGTTTCCTAGTGGTCACCCATTAAAGTGCCTACTGATCTTGACCAGCATTGTTTTTGCGCCGATCTGACTAATGTGGAGGTTGTTTTCCGTAATATAAATTAAGACATTCACAAATATTGATGCTTGCAGGAGGATTCTAACCTTTAACCGTTGCAGTAGTTAGTCGGACGATCGATCATCTCCACGGCCCCCTTTATGTCCCAAAATGCTTCGTTTGTTTAGTTACATTTTCATATATATAAAACTTGAAATATAATAGGTATTTTTGAATTTAGATATTTAGATAAATTTTGATATACTTACATTAGCATAATTACTAATAATTAATATGTTTGACGGTTTAATTTCCAGCTGATACGAAAGTTATAAAACAATAAGTCACTGAACAAAACATAGGTGAACTTGCGATCAAAATTAGAATGATTACTTTTTCATTTATCTATTTCAATACTTCTAATAATCGACGAATAACAGATGAATGTGATTTCTATTTACAATAATTAATTTTTATCCTTAAACTTAGGCACTTCTATGGATGGTCTTGATGTTTTCACAATAATTTTTAATTTGAACAGCATTGTTTGTAATTTAGTACGACGAGGTATTGGCAGAAAACTACAACAAGAGGTAGTAGCATTTTTACAAGGAAAATAAAATCCGCCGTTACGGAAATTCTTAATAATTAAGTGCCCATCGGCGCGGCCGTTAAAAACGCACCAGCTAAATGATGCACAATTTGTAACATAAGTAATTTTACGCGGATGCTGTGAAAAATTAATTAGCGGTTTGTATGAACTGTACGTAGATACTTATTTCCTTTGAAAGTATAGTTAAAAAAAATTATTGATGTATATATTTTTAAACATTAAAAAGCGGCTCGTGTTGAATTAATAAAAATGAAAACATTAGGGACCGTGTTATGAATAATGAATAATAATTATTATAGAACTGAATTTGTATTATTAAAATCATTACGCGCGTGCCAAATGAAATAAAAAAACTGATCACGAACCATTAGGTATAATTTAATTATTTATCGACGAGATTATAAATCATTTACAGAATTAAATCGTAAAAATGCAAGAACTTGTCAGCTTTATAAGGTTGTAGATCAGACATCCATTTAGTATTTATAGTTGAATTTATTTAAAAAGGGTACACATATTTTTGACATGAATTTATATGTGAAAATTAACTTCTTTGATTAGGACGGTATCAGTTTGAATCGTAGAATACTCGACTGTTTTCATATTTTTATCAAGTACTCTTCAAATGAACGTACTGCGAATGCACTTTTTTATTTTGGTTTTTATGTACCTACCGTATTTATGGTCTTTAATAATTGTTTTTTTTTATTATAATCCTTATGTAGCTAAAGTTTTAGATCGTGGAGTCCTTTTACTATTTTTTAGTCAATAGACACGTATACGTACACATAGTTTAAGTATAATCTACAAAGGAAACATACTGATCAAAATTCCTATAAAAATGGTAACCAAAAAAATGTTGCTCAAGGCGATTAAAAATTTCAATGTTCAACTAAATTAACTAAATTCAACTGTCGTTCAACTAAATTAAGAGTTACAAAATTAGAGTTACAAGAGTTACATTATTATAAATCTTCTTTTACATCGTGCGTAAAAGTTACATTTTGATAAGTTTATTGATGCTTAATAATGATCAAAATATTAGAAAGTTATTTTGAAAAAAAAGTGCGCTCAAAACTTGTCGGAACGTTTCCATATACTTACCGAATGGGATTTTATATAGATTTAAAAGTTTTACATAATATAAATGATAATGTTTGAAATGTTATCTTAAGAACACTTGGTTATCTAAGCTTTTACACCGCACACGCGTTTCGTTTGAGCATCGTCCACATTCTTATACGTTATGGTGCTTGTTGTTAGTTGTTATACGTCAATCTCCTTTTAACGGTACGAAATTTTTATGATTAATTTGTTTCCTCACCTCAGTATGTTCGGAACTATCCTTGAAGAATGGTACGCGTTCGCGTTCGTGACACGGTTTGGTTGTTAGTTTTCATGTTTTTAATATCCAGTGCATATCTTACGTTCGAATAATTTCGTTTCTGTGTTGTGATAAACGAAACGTCTCCGAATCTATTTGTAATATTACAATTAAGTCCGTTCGCTTTCTCGTGAATTTGTTAATCTCGAGGATAAGCTGTAAGAAAGCAGCGCAGACATTCTTAAAAGTTATGTAAGTCGCATGTCCTTAATAATTCTATCATGATTTTTTAATATATATATATATATATATATATATATATATATATATATATATATGTATATATATATATATAGTATATATATATTATATATATATATATATATATATATATTTTAATGAACTTCTCATGACAATAGCCGATAAATTTATTGTTAGAAGCTTCGTAGCTTTTTACGGCTTTGTTTATAACATTATTGATCCGATCATTGCATTTTTTTATACTAATAGTGTTATTTACCTACAATCAATTTTTGCGCCTATAAATATGCAACTCATCCTATTTTTCTATAAGTTTAACATTTTTTTTTATAAACTCATTAATTTGTGTAAACCAATTATGGATTTTACATTTGTTGGATGAAGAAATGTTTTTCTGCAGTATTTACCGCCTTCCGTTGTTACTCCAACAATTAGGAATAGGGGTCTAACGTTTGCCGTCATACTTATAACGTTGAATACGTGCATCTTATGAAGGATTTGAAACTTCCGTATATATTACATGATGTACGTCTTTGTTGTGTAAACCCACATCTAAGCTTTTCCAAGCTTGATATTTAGTCGCATGACTTGGCACATCTTTAAATGTATTCGGTATTAGTTTTTAAATCTTGCATTACTCGGAGCTGCTTTATTTGAATCGATCGATTAATTCGTAGCAGAGTTAATTTTATTATATCAACTTAACTTAAAACTTTTGGTATGTAATTTATTTACTTATTTAAGTACTAACGAGTATCATGCAAACCATGTGAGAGTTAAGCGTCTATAGACAAAATTTTAAACTGAAGCGTAGTTATCGAATTGATCAATACATAAACCTTTGAAATATTAAATGGTAAATATAATTTATAATTTAATCAGTAATTCGATTCGGTAAATATCCTCAGGAATAATGTATTTTTAATTTTAACCGAGCACACTTTCTGTTCTGCAGAGAATTTATGTAAGAGTGGAAGTTTTGTAACTGTTTGTACTAAAAAGAGCCATCCAAGTCGTATTTCTTTTATGGGGGTTCAATGAGTAGTTGATTTGAATTGTTTAAGTTCTATTTAACCGTAACGGTTCGGGTTATCTTGACGCTTTTAGAACGAACTCAACATGGCACGTAATTTAAAAAAAAATCGTTAAGAGTCTAAATTTGTCAATCAGTTCGAGTAATGTACGAGCGAATGTGAGAAAGGATTGTTTCGCCGCTCCATTTTCTTAAGTGTAACATGTCAACCGGTGATTAATCTCTTACAGAACAGGTGGAGGAGTAAAGGTATACGTATACGTACGTTGATGCAAGTGGCATTTGTTTCGTACTCTAAAAAAAGTATAAATATTCTATATTGTGTGCCTAAATGTAAATAAAAAACGAAACAGTAAGACCTTAAGATCATTAGATAGGTGTGTCAGTCGGGTGCAGAATTAATGTTGCTAATCGCGAACGTTACGCCGATACACATGTCACAACGAATAAATTACGAACAGAATATTTAAAATTCAACTTTGTATTCGTCTCACTTATCGTAAATACTTTTTATAGATTTGTTCGTTGTGCTACGTTTTGCCCGCACAATGTTCGTGATTCGCGACATTAATTTTGCACCAGACTGTACCTATTTACAACAAAGTTTAATTCTACGTCTGTTAGATACCCTAAGCGCTATATTATTAAAAAAAGTGTTATTTTTGAGGCAAATTGAAGCAATAGACTCTGTAATACCTAATATATACTTACCGATATAAAGTATAAAACGCCCTAAAAAAAATTGTAATATCGTGCAAACTACAGCTTTAATAAAATCGAAAAGTCTTGAAATAAAAGAGCGAATAAATTATAAGTTACATAACATTTTGTAACGTAGTAGTAATTTAATTTCTGTAAAAAAAATGATAATAGCTTTATCATATATAATAACGATCATTTTTTCTATCCGAAATAGCCGAGAGGGTTTTTTGTTATTTCTTACTTATATGGGAAACATCTGTGCGTTATTGTGTTTAAACATTGTGTTAAATTGAGGTCGTTTTGCGAGATATTTAAAATAGTTTAGAGATTTTTAGTTATTATTTTTATGAAAATTGCCGTTGAACGAAAAATCGATTAGATATCAAATTTTATTTACAAGCATGGTTATCGCGTAGTACATACATACATTTGAATTGTTTGTGTAATAAAAATGGCGACTGAGAGCTTAAATATCGGCTTTGTAATTAAAATGTAACCTTTTAATTTGTCGTTGACGTTTTTTTTAATCAAATTTATTGTCATGCATTTTTCTGCCGTCCGTTTTTTTTTTTTAGAATTAATTGGTTATCAACGTGTTTCGCACGAAACAAATACAAGTACGAAATTGTTAATTGGCTTTGTGTAGGTAATAAATCTAAGATATAATTGTAGTCTCCCGAGATTATTGTAAGTGATGCATCAATTTGTGTCGAGTTTCTCGGGCTATCGAATTATTTTCTCGTTTTTCTTTTATGTCTGTAACAATTAGTTATAAATTGCGCTTATAATTTTTATATAATATGTAGGTACCTATATACCTACAATATAATTAGTTATAATTGTTTCAAATTTTAACGATTTCGTTATGAAAAATCTAAAAAGTGTTTAGATTACAGAATGATATTTTTGTGGTTTGTCACAATTTCCATGAAAGTTCGTCTCTCGTACTTTTGTTCCTTGAGCCTATGCTAGTACCGCTTCTCGATCCTCAATTGTAGTAGGTATCCCATTATCCTCGTTAGAATCCCTACGTGTTGATGGCTAAACTAGTATCTAGTTGCTTCTAAAATTATTTATTTTTAAATACAAGCACCGCAGTGTGTTTAGGTGCTTGTATTGGCAATGTAAATTATGTAGTCGGTTTTCAAAGACAAATTAAGTGAGATGTGCCAATTAGGTATTAGGTACAACAAAAAGTTTATAATGTACAGTCATAATCATAATTAATGTCGTCGGCAACGTTCTTTATAAGCGCATTTTATTTGCATATATGTGCTTATAAATTCACACTCGTGCTACGTTTAGGTAACAATTTGTTTAATTTCTTACTATTTATTACTCATATTGAACGTTGCCGGCTATATTAATTATGACCATTACTGTACGTACTAATTTTGTACACGAATCTTTTTTCTTTTAAGTTTTTACTTCATCGCGTTCTTCGTTGTCTCGATGTTCAAATTAGTTTTGATTTTCTTTTTTCACATCTTTTCCGTAATCTTTTTTGAAGAGAAGTTTTAAACATGGCATATTCTACCGATAATTCACCTGCCCACATATGACATGACAAAGAAAGACTATAATCTATTGGTACTGTAAAAATACGATGTTTTATTGATGACGTGAATTGAAACTTATCGTGAACAGCGTACCTATACATACATATATACATTTTTCCCATTTTATTAAATAGTAATAAATAAATCAGCGTCATCCTAATAATGCAATCCATTTGTATGTACAGATCGTAAACGAGATTACAACTTTTCTTTTATCGAATATCTACTAGTTTATTAAAGAGATGAAATCCAAACGAAAAAACACGATGCGTTTTACGAGCTTTTAAGACGAGAGAAACTTTATTTACATAGAAATTATGGGATTGCGAGTTACCAAAAACCGTGTTTTAATAAAATATGATGAAAACAAGCGCGGTTTGTAATATTGAAGAATGTAAGAAATACGAGTACAAAAGCGGGTGCGCTTGCTAACAAAACATTGTATATCGTGTCTACCATATAACATTATTGAGTTCTTTAATAAAATTTTTATAACAAAATTTGTTTCGCAATTGGCATGAGAATAGCTTAAATTCTTTTTTTTTTATATTTATGGCGACGGAAATTTATTATGTATTTGAAAAAAAAATGGATGAGTGGTAGACAATGCACGAATTTTGAACGCGAGAAAGATTTCAGTAAAATTAATATTGGACTCCATTGGGGTAGTGAGCATTCTGAACTTTTTAATCTCATTTTGGAAGTGGAGGTTGGCGGAAAGATTAATATTGCTCCGTTCTATCGATGATTTAATGGTTTTCGATATTATAAATTGCAGTTAGAATAATTATTAGGCTTTTAACGAATTCTTGTTGGTTTTTGTGGCGAAACGCCTATTTGTCTGTACGACCTCGTTTGAGCAGGCGCACGAGCACGTATTAATATTAAATAATTTAGCGAGAACGTAAAGACGTAAAGAACGTAAATAGGTAATAGGTAATACTACGTAATAGGTTTCAGTTGAGATTATTGTTTAGATTGCTTAAATATTTTATATTAAATTTCATTTTAAGCGAAATATGTATGTATTGTATGTTTCGCACGTAAATATGTAGGTATCATATGAATAAACTGTTACCTACCATAATTGTTTAATATGTAATGCCCAGAGGTACCGGTTAGTTGCTATTTAAGCAAATACTTACAAGTACCCATTTTCGTAATAATACAAATTAATTCACGTGGGACTTATGAAACATGCCCGATATTAGTTAAATTTTATTGCATTGCCTGTAACATTTAGTTTCAAATAAAATAGTAATAAAACTAAATATCCGGAAAACTGAACTTTGAAATGGAGGTGGATTTAATGTATAATTGATTCATCATCAGCATTTAAAATCGTCAACATCTTCAATTAGGCATGGTTTGATTGATATCAGGATTTAAAATTTAAATGTGGAGACAGATTGACAACGAGGAATGAATGATATTTTTACGGCATGTATTAAATTTCAGTTTTTTTTTTAAATCACTATTATTAACCGTTTGTTAAATTATTCATTTCGCATAATATCGGTATTTGGATTACGATAGAGCTATTCGTTCTTGACATTAATAATCGAGCAGGTGAACAAATGTTAATCTTTTGGCGTATTTCTATATTGTAATAGGGCCAATATAAGGATCTGATTTGGCATTTATTGATTTATTTAACAAATTTTTATTGTTCCTATAAATCTTTTCACTAGCCCATTGATTGGGGAAAGTTGGGACTCCACGTCTATTTATATACGCATTATTTAATTTTAGGAAGTCCATTAATTCATTATGCAGAACATTACTTACTCTTTCAGAATATATAATAATTCGACAGTTTAGACGTGTTTTAAAAAATTGCTTACCTACTTAATTACGAGTAAATCTCTCTAATGTATTTTTCCTTAATTGCAACAATTTAGATATGCTTTTATTTAAACTTTTCGTAAGAGCTGTGGCGATCTAGAGAGCTATCATTCTAGTCCTCCTCACGGCTGCGGGTTCGAATCACGTTGCGACCACGGACGCTTGTGGTTGTAATAGTCTAGGCATCTCAAGAAATTCGGCCTAAGTAATTAGTAGGAAGTGGAGACTTGGCATAGTTGTTAATTGGGCCTTGCAGACTAATATGTCAAAAGTCCCCATAAATTCATACTATGCTTCAGCCACGATCGTGAGAAAAATACGCCAAAAATAAGTTTTTTTATCGAGTGACTATCTAGTGCTATAATTTGTTTCGCCAAGAAATAGACATGTTCGACAATTTTGCGCGGAGAAATATGTGCGATTCAACAAGACAAGTCCTTCTGTTTTTTGCAAAACCCAGACAAGTCGGGCAAGATAACTAAATGCCTGTTATATTGTGAATAGCATTTTTTTGTAATATCATTACACGAGCAATAAAATGTAAGAAACTAAAAATTTGTAGTGACTTTCGGCAAAAACCAGACAAGTCCAATGAATTTTATTATTTTTTTCTCAAAAAATATCAGTAATAGAAATGTGTTGTAATACCCATGCGAAGGTATCAACGGGACTTAACCATATAAAAATTTCTAATTTTTTCCATGCACAACAAAGTTTTCAAGTTTTTTAGACCTGCCTGGTTTTTGGAATAATGCCGTCAATTACTAATGTGATTTAGCAAATCGGTGCCAAAATAAACTTACTAATTAAATAAGTCTAAAGCCATAAAAAGAAAAAAAACCTCGTGAAATTTGAATTTTATTTTCAATAATATTTTATTACAAAGATTGTAGTTTATCGAATACATACATACTTTAAATTAATTTTTTTTCTTAAAATTAATTTACGAATTAAATAGGTAAGGTAATTTTCTATGTAACAGAATTAATTTTATTTACCTACTAAAGTATAGTAATAAAAACTAACCGATTTAAATAAACTACTTAAAAATATTGTTTTGAATAGATAACTGAAAATTAAATTTGATATTGATAAACATGTGTTTAAACACAATAGGTAGACAACGTCGTCATCAAAGCACACGTGCACTTTTACGTTTAACAACACGTAGGTAGATGACGAGCCGCAAGAAATTTGGCATTCATCGTCAGTATAATTTCGGTCAGTATGTGGTCAGTTGATTTTCGGCAATTCTTATTACACATTATAAACTAATTTTTCGTATTTATCGCGGATTATGTGGGTGCCTTGTGCGTTTCGGTTCGCGGGTAATAACTTTTTGTGTAAATAGACGTTGAAATTGTGAACTTTCATGTTGCTTACGAGGGATTCTTATTCAATAAAAATTTGGAAAAGGTACGTTAACATAGCATTTACACAATTTCGTATAGGTGCATATTACAATGTTTAAAGAAAATGAATTTATTTAAATAAATTTTATAATATAATAATCTAGGTAATCAAATCTTTTATAAAACAAATATTTCTATTTCATTTCTAGTTAATAACAGTTTTAGCTAGTAAATATATTATTTTAGGTGGGTAGGGGCATATAATTTTTTAAGCAACCATAGTTCACTAAATTTATTAAGTTAGGAGTTAAAATCATTATTTTTAAATACGTGGGTATTATACCTACTTTTATTGTTTAGTATAAACGAGATAAAAACTATCTGCACATGCAGACGAATTGTTGTCAGATAACTCATATCTTTACCTTCGTTTTATCAATTTGTTATGCATGATTAATTTTAACACTTTAGTTTTTTTTTTACGGAAACGGCCTTTACAATTTGTTATTCAAAATTCGTGTTTTATTTAGTTTTTTTTTTGAGTGGAGATTCGTTTCGCTGTCCATGGCAAATATATACGTTTTACGCGTCGTTATAGTTGAAAAAACACTAATATCATATACTTAGGTGCATGTTTTCAATTTTGATTTTACGTTTCATTAATTTGCGTTATTTAATAGTATGAAACATTTAATGACTAATAAGATATCTTTTACAGTCATGAACGTAATTAATGTCGCCGGCAACGTGTTTTATAAGCGTATTTTATATGTATATACGTGTCTATATATTAATTGCCATTCCATTTACATCATATATAAGCACTTATAAAATTTATGCTACGTTTAGGTGCCAATTTGCTTGAATTTCTTATTATTTATTACTCATATTGAACGTTGTCGGCGACATTAATTATAACCATGACTTGACTACAATTTCGATGTGCAGTAAAAATTGCAGTCCGGGATCGGTGTTATTATATAGGTATCTACTTATCTATTTTTTTCTATTTAAGACATTAAATTTTATTAAATATTAAATATTTTAAATGTGAATAAATATCAATTTCAAAATTTGACTTTATGCAGGCCTTCCAGATGTCCTATTTTTCTTACTTTAAAGTAGGAAAATGGAATGTAAGAATATTTATAGTCATACTTTTGGAAAATTTATCCTACTCGTCCTATACTTTTCTGCCGTTAACTAGTTGTCTGTGGGCGAAACAAGTGGAAAAGAACAAGAGGACACTTTTTGCTTATTTTTCAATGTCATCGTGAGGCCAAAAAGAGAAAAATTGATAGAGGCCTTAATCTAACGATAACAAAACTTTTTAATTAGGCTTCTGCATTTTAAGCTACCTTACTTTTTACAATGAATTACATAACGAGGAAAGACCATACTTATTTACGTATAGGCACTTAAATTTTTAATATTTTCCTTAATATATATATTTTAAACTTAATCTTAACTATACCTGTCAAATAGTACTTACATACCTACTTATAATTGTATAAAATTTCTTAATAAAATAAACAACTTCAATTACAATGTTTATTTAACGAAATGTTTACGAACTACCTTCTAATATAAACAAGAATTTTAGGGCTTCTAATTAAAACGAATAAAATTAATTACCGCGCAAACTAATTTAAACAAAAAATCTTAAAGTTGTTGCGTAGAATTGGATGGGTAATTAGTTTACCTATGTATAAGATTTTCACGACGAAAAAACATTTTCCCTTTTGATTGGGATGACTTTAAATCATCTGACAATGAGAATAAAAATTACGTTGTTTCGGGTCTATTTTCTAATAAATTTATTATTTTTAAAGGCCCGTTAAATAAACTAACAACCATCACAATTGAGATTTTCATACGTTTTTTAAAATTAACATGTTTTACTCTTTTTGAAATTCAGTAAAAATCAATACAAAACCTGGAGTAAAATATTTTCTTTTAATCATTGTACTTACAGTTTTAATTTAATTTCTTTCGGAGACCGTTTGTTAGAACAACTAAATAAATGCAAATACCACAAAAAAAATGAAATTATTGTGCAATGACAACACATGCCAACATTAAAATCGATTCAATAATAATTAAATTAATTAACGAGAAGATTTTTTCCATAGTAATTGAAAATAAGTGAAATATTAAAAATAGGGGATTGCAAACAGAAATATGTGCTAGTTATTTCGATTTCTCGTTAAAAATGAATAAACTTCCCTTAATTAAAGGGAAATATATACAGACTGAAAACGTGTCAAGAGCCGCCTCTATTCGATAATATTCAATTAAGAACGGCCGTAAAGTATGTGTAAAAATGTAATTTTAAAGGGAACCTGAACATTTCGATTCGACAATTTATCGGGCAAAGCCTTGACGATCTGAAACGAGCTTCTATTTCTTTCACATAAAGTTACGGTTTGATTACCGAATGAACTTTCTCCCTTTTTGTTTCTTTTATTGGTCTTTTAGATATCGGGGTTTTTAGATTGTTTATTTTTCTAAATGTTTAAAGTACACTGCTTAATATGCTTTAATGTAAGTAGATGTTAGAGCTTCGATAGATCACATTTATAATTTATTTACAAAACTACCGACTTTAGCTTTATATTAAAATTATATAAAATTATTATTTAAGATGTACCTTAGACCTGTTTGCGTAACATGTTTTGCGAATAATGAATAGGTTTTGGTGTTTTGTTTGTTATTCGAATGTCAGTATAGTTATCGTTGTTTATTTTCTGTTTTATTTTATACAACTTCTTTTAGATCGCCTTAAGGTACGGCTTCACTTTCTGCTCTTATTTTTGTAGCAAAACATTCTAAATAAGCTTTGAACTCCTGTATTTTCTTTAATTGTTTTCGTACTGCTACATCTACACAACTAATGCCTACAAGTGAAAATGTTGGAAAATAAATTGAAGCGCACACCTACATATTTTAATGTAGGTCGTTTCACGAAAAGTTTGGACAGTAAGTGAAACATATGAAACACTGCCCAACACCAAAATGTCGTTGCGTGAAATGCTAACACGTTTCTGGTACTCGATGAAATCATGGAATATTGCATTAGGTGATTGATTGTTTTCCGACATTTAATCTTATAAATGCTGCAATTTGAGTTTAAGCTTAATGAAGCAGTACATGCATTTATGAAAGTTTATTAGACAATAAAACGTTTATCTACTTATCTATTAAAAGTTATTTTAGATTTTTATAATTAAGTAATATTAAAAGCATTAATATGTTTGTATCATTTTTCAGCGTGTATTCGGGGTTCGTTGTGAAGTGCGGGAGTGTTCCGTTACAAGCGCGAGCGTTGGACTTAAATGGCCGGTCAAACCCTCAATCAACGACATCGTCAAGGTATTTATAATCTTACTTAAATTATAGTCGTTTAATATAGGACGCGAGGTTTAGACACAAAATCAAAAAAATCGTATAAGTATGTAGTACCATACATATAGTTCATCCAAACCTATATGATATTCACGTCATCAACACAAGATTACTAGATGATGACGTTTCACACAGTGCCGTCACCTCGTACCTCGTATTTTGACAGTTCTAATAAATTGTAGTCTTTCTTTATACCATCTAATATGTGCGCAAGTAAATCATCTATAGAATATGTCACTTTCCAAACTTTAAACCGAATTACAAATAAACAATCTAGTAACTTTTTGTTGATGACGTAAATATCATATAGCTTTGGATAAGCTATAACTACCTAATGTTGGAAAAATCATTTTGTTACGAAGTATACAACGCCACCTAATCAATATTGCGGTTTCTTTTATATACTTGTTGGATAAAAATCTTTTGTAAGAAAATGTTTGACAGCAAGTTGTCAAACTAACTTGAATAATGTGAAATGGGCTTGAAAGTTATGCTACTTCTATAGCTACAAAATTTATTTTGTCAGTGTTAACTAAACCGAATAAGTTCGAGGTTTACATTTGTGATAGCATTATGATGAACGAAATTAATAAAAGTAAAGGAAGAATTACATTTTATCGATTTGAGACTTATTAAGTAAATTAATAATTAGATCAATGCTGCACGTCAATAATAAATGATTTGAAGTTGTATAATATCCAATAATATCAACAGGTAGTTATGCACTAACTAGTTGTCAGCAATGAAAATTTTTAATTACAATATTCAAACAAAATCAAAAAGATCCGGTAACACGTTTGGGAGCTTTCTTGGAAACGTTACGGACCGACCTTGGTTGTACGTACGTAATGAAGGTTGAATACATAATTACGACCCTAAACAAAGGGGTATCGTGTATACCGTCGACAGAGACCGTCATCTCCTCGAAAAGTGTATAAAATAATGCATTTCGTCAGCAAGGTGGAGATATCGATTTTGCTATTACGAAACATATTTCTTTTTAAGTCCATTTACTTATCGATAAACGTAGATATAATTTTTTAAACAATAAAATTAGTCGAAAGCAAGTTATAATACAAAAGTTTTCGAGCGCTACCGAAACTTGATAATATTGGAAAGCCATACTATCATACATGTTATATTACATTGATTGTTATGTAATTAGACAAGTTAGTTAATAATTTGACAGGCACCTTTATCTCACGAACTAATTAACTTAGTATATAGTTTGTATGCCCAACAGGTTCGTGGTAAATACATAGGTATCTATATGTGGAAGTTCAGTATCTACCTATACTACAGAGGAAATGGGGTAAATGTGGAAACCCAAATTTTCATATATGTTCTTCAATATGTTGCTAAATACAATAACACGTATTTTTATTTTAAAAAATTGTCGTCAATAGCTTAAAATTTTAGAAAACCTAAAATCTGCATATTTTTTGTAATTAAAATAAAGACTGACAATGTGGAAACATACAATAATATTTCAAAAAAATGGATTTTAATAAAAATCAAAATTAGAGAAATCATTTATTTTACGTCATTAAAGAGTTTAGTATCTGTAAAAACAATTAGAGTAACTCATTTACAAAAATCACAAATGTAATGTTCATTTTCACATCCCGTGCTCTCGACGTGACACATTGCATCCTGCAAAGTAAATACTGTGTCCATATGCATATGGCATACGTTTATGTTTATTTGGATGAGATTTAGAATCATTTTCAAAAAACGCGGTTGTCATTTTTGACGAAACGAATGCTTGTTTAAATTTTGACCGTACATTTTTAACAATTACAAAGAGTTTTAATTTATGGAATTTGTCAATTTCAGGCTTGACAGAAGAGAGAGGCTCGTAAGGGATATAAATGTTATAGTAAAGTAGCCCTGGGTGTTATTTCACTTTATATGTATTTATTGCGTTAATATGGCCGGTGTCCTAAAATTCTAAAATTTCTTATTAATTTAGCTACCTACCTATCTACAACAATATTAAATTAACGTTCAAATTTAAACAATTAACAAAATTTAATTGTTTTTTTGTGTAACTCGGTGAAACATATTTAAACTATATACGTACATATAAATATTAGATCGTGTTTCACTTACTTTACTTTAAAAAAATTGAAGCGACGCGTTTCGCAATCATACGAAATGCAATAGATGGATTGCGAAACGCGTCGCGTCAATTTTTTAAAGTAAAGTAAGTGAAATACGATCTAATATTTATATATAATTAAAAAATATTATTTAATAATGTACAATATTGTAGAATGTAGATAACAACGATTGCCTATACGTTCATAAACACTTTATTTAGCGTAAGGATAATTATTTTGAGTTTTTCCTAAAAAGTGTAGGCTGTACCTAATCTAATTTTTAGGTTTGTTTTTTATAAAGTTGCGTTTCATTTAACTAACGCTTCAATGTTTGTTTTGAGATAAAAGCTTGATTTAAACCTTTATCTATATGAGCCAACATTACGTATAAAATCTAATGGTGGATTTGGTAGTTAATCATTTGTTAATTTGCGAGGATCACGTTTTGTTTGAACTAATCAATTACTGAGAATTTTGCAGCTGATCAGTTCGACGATCAATGTGCATATAGGGTATATATATAAGTGGTATTTTGCGTGCATAATATCTACCATTTCTAAATTTGATGTTATTTAATTATGAATTAATTTTATTTTTTTATTATATATTTTAATTCAATAAGTTTACTAGAATGGAATTTCATTTTTCTGCTTATGCAATTAGGTATGCAATAGTGCTTCGAAAGTAAATGTCGTTCAATTTGAATGTTAGTGTGGATAATGATGACATTGGTATTCGTATAGCTATCGTACTTGCAGGTTTTGTTTAAAAAAGAAGGAGATTATTTTTCAACTTCCGTTATTATTTTAAGATTATTATATAGAGCTATTTTACTAACAAGCGAATTAACTTTTATTAGCTTACTTAGCTACTATGCACCGTTTTATTCTATACTGTATCCAAGATAGGTTCCAATCCACGTCATCAATAAAATCTCAATCATGCTGAAAACGTTTCTTTATTTTAATTATTGGTAGATATATCTACTTATTTACCTGAATTAAAAAAAGTATAAGATGTGCTATTAATTTTTATTATGTATTATAAAAAAAAAACAGTGTAGGCAATACCTATAGCAACATATACTTATCCAATAAAATCATAATCGTGATTATATTCACCTCTAATTTACATAACTTATTATAAGTGTTACATAACATAAACTAATTAATAAATTATTGTTCTTTGCAGATGTGAAGTGTGTTTCTCTACAAGAGTTGCAGTTCTTACCTACAATTGAGGGGACTATAATGTTAGAAGACGTCGAAGAATTAAGGTATTTATACACCATCTGTTTTATAATTATTGCTATCATTTTTATCTCTATTGAATTAGGTACAATTGAATTTTTATTACAAATATTTTCATCCTTGAAATTTTCTATAAATGGAGGATCTTATTATTCTACTATTTTCCCTCTTAATATAATATGATCTAGGAAAATTCGTTTTATGATCTCTATATACCTACCTACTATATTTTCCCCTTCTAAAAGCATTAATTCTGGTTCAATATTTTATGTCGATTTTCTTAACATATTTTTGCAAATACCTACTACTTTTTCAGGCAGCCCATTACTTTTAGAATACATGGTCTAAGATGTTATAATTTCTAAAGCGCCCATTTTGACTAATGTATGCATTAAATACGAATTAAAGGGCATATTATCTGCCATGACTACAATAGCTATGCCATGAATTGCAAATATGATTTTAAAAGCTTTTATATTTTCTATTTAATCTTTAGTTATTAATTTAACCAGCTTTAAAACAATATCCAATAATATAATCAACTACATCCAATAAGTCGATCGCATTTGAAACTAATTTTCTTTTTCTTTGTTACAGGTAGGATCTTTTTATGCATTATATCAAGCGGTGCTATTTTTACCGGTGAGTTTTATTATTGAATCTTATTGTTTTTCGAAATAGATACCTACTCAAAAAAGTAAAAATCGTAACGCTAGCAGTTTGCCCGTGTAAGTCAGAGTTTCCTTGCAACCATTGTTGCTAGTTTATTTACCTTTAAAAGTTGTCCCTTTGAATTATATAAGTAGGTGTTTAAATAACGGAGTAATGTATCTATGAATTTTTTAATTTTTTATTTTATGTTGATTTTAATACATATCTATATCTATTTTATTATAAAACTATTAAGTATACCTGGATTTCTTGAATTTATTAGAATAATTTCATTTAGGTTTATTTACGGAGATTTCTCAACATTTTATCCGTTTCATTTAATTTTATTTTGTTAAAAAACTACTATCTCGTCTTATCTTTTTATTTAATGAAGAGAACAATAAGAATAACATTAACCCATCCTCTCGTGCAACATTATTTGTTTTAAAAATGTGCCAAAAGTTTAAAATGGTTAACTACTTACTGTTACACTATTAAATGAATAATTTAAAAAATGATTCAATTAATCGGAAATATCAACGTGTAAATGGCATCGAAACCCTTCTTTTTGACCAGCAAAAAGTTAAAATCTATTTGAAAGCACTTGTTATGTCTTTGTTCAGAAGATTACTTCTTGTTAGAAATAATACAGATACATACCTATAAGGTATTAAACGTAGTCAATCCGATTCCAACAACTAAAATTTTACAATTTAGCACTCAAGAGTCGTTATGATTTTTACTTTCTCGAGTAGGTATTTCTATACATATAATTCGAACCATGCGCAATTCGCTTAAACAAAATTTGAGGATTAATGATCGGTACTATACTCACTCATACCTTAACTTTGTAACAAATAAGTAAACAATATGACGTTATAACGCCATAACAAAAGATTACATTTAAAATCATTAAAATGAACAATTATTATTAAACGACTTAATTGCGCTTTAAAATAATTTTGGAAATCGCATATACCTACTTTCGAAAGATTATATATATTTTTTTGAAAATTGATTATGCAGAATTAATTTATTGTAAGTAAGTAATTCAGATACGATATTTAACTATTTCTGTGCGTTTAAAAACTATGAGTAAAACAAAACGTAAAGAGTGTATAGAAACGTATTAAGCGAATTTATGAAAAATCAATTTAATTGTAAGTACTATAATATATAATTCTATAATATACCATATATAGTACGTAATAAAGGACGGACGGAACGAATTAAAACGTTTATTATTAAATTGTGCCTACGGAAATTGACACGTCAAAACAAACTGCGCCGCCCTGCGCCATAGGATAGATAATATTGGAATAAGAAAGAAACAAAAATACGCCCCGCCCACTGTCGTTTTTCCTATCGCGACGCGTGACTTCAGATTTTTTATCTCAATTTCTCACAGATAAAAATTAAACTATTAACACGATTGTAATAAACATAACGTCAGTAATGAAAAGGAGTTTGTTTATAAATTTAATTATTTCTGCAGAAATTTGTACGTCATTGGCGGTCGGAGAAACGACGGTGGTTAAGATGTACGTTAAGATGTAACAGCGAAAAAAGTATACTATACCCCTTTCCCATTGTAACCGCGTTGTTGTAGGGTAATGTAGGTAAACTCTGCGAGGGATGCGGGACTGTGTATTTGCAACCACCGATCAAAGGTAGAAAAGAACCATTGTTGTTCTACTAACTTCTCTATTCATCTATTTGTATAATATTTACATATACTTTACGTGTATGTCATATATCATATAAATAGTTGGATAATCTTGAGTACTAATATCAATTCGCTATGACATTTCTCCATTTTCTTTTTAAAATTGATACATTTTGATTGTCATAAATATGATCTCTCTAAGAAAACCAGAATACTACTCCTCGATTCGATACGCCTACGCTGCGAAATCCTTCGCGATCGTTTCAATTTTTATTTTTGAACCAATAGCTTTTGCATACAGCGGCCGAAATACGTTTGGTCAGAATTTGGCCAACCCAAAATTCACTCGCGACGTCAAGCTATTTATGGCCATTTCTAGTAGAGCGATTCTTATGTTGTACTGTGTCTTGTGTCATATGAACGATTTATGTTCTTCCATTAAGTGATGGCGATTATCAAAGGATCGAACACGAGTGTGAAGAGAGAACACGAACAAGGGAAAACGAAGATGCGATACGATCAGTTGTACTAACACATGCAGTCCAACTAGACAACTTTCTACAATAACAGAAATGTCTACTTTAAGATCGATACTTGATGGCCATTATTTATATAGATTTCCCAACCAAGAAGTCAACGAGAAGACAATATGGAATAAATACAAGATATCATCGAATTCATTAAAGATAGAAGAATCCAATGGAATGAACTTGTAGGACGGATGCAGATAATAGATTACACTGGTTTACAGCCAAAAAATACCAAGAACGCCACATGCCTAGATAAGTTAATTGGGACCTCCTGAACACGAAAAACGCTGTAATTTTTTTTTTCTAAGTACCGTTTTTTAGATAACGGTACTTTTGTGTTTTTCGGTGTATGGTCCCACTCGAACCCTTGTGGAGCCCAACCGATCGTCCGATCGAGATAAATGGCATATCGTTGGAAAGGTAATTGAATGCCTTTTCCGTCGATATGCTGCAAATTTCTATCTGTTAAGAAATGGCTGAGTTATGGCACCTCAAAATTCAAAATTTGCCTATTTTTTACGTTTGTTTCAAAATTTTTCATTTTTATTTCGTTTTTTTTCTACGTTATAGTAAAGATCTGGAATGTTTTATTTCTTTACCAAATAGTTTATTTAATTACCAACATTTTAAGCGTAATTTGAAAAAAATCGGTTGAAAAATAAAGTTTTTATTAAGGATTTTGTGGAACGACAATATTTTCATTTTCATTGCTCACACACTATATTCGGCGTCCATCAGTTTTAACGTATTTATAAAAAAAAACGGAATTTGAATCTCTGTATATGTTGGTAGCCCTGATTGACGAAATATGACATTTTGCTCTCTCTCTGTCACAGTAAACACATGTCAGTTTGGCTTTGTACGTGCAAGAAGTAAAATGTGTTCAATCGATCCCAACGAATTTTGTTATGTTTGTGGTGTTCTTGTGAAAAAGAAATCACAACATTTGATGCGAAAAATGAATACGAAAAATTTATCTGAAGCGTATAAGAAGTATTTCGGCTTTCGACCTGCGTCTCTCGACAAACCGTGGACACCGAATAGTGCATGTAACAACTGCCGAACAATATTAAATAAAATTGGTAAGGGTCAAGAGTGTTTCTTCACATTTGGAAAGCCAATGCAATGGAGAAACCAGATCAACCATACCAGCCATCAGATTGTTATTTCTGTTTAACGGAAAAGGCTATCGGACGTAGAATTGAACCAGTTTATCCAGTTGTTAGCTCGGTGACGCTGCCAGTGCCGCACTCAGTATCGTGCCCCAAACCGCAGCTGATTGTAGCTGGCCCCACAGAAATACGAAAAAGAACAATAAAAAATGATTCATCAGATGAGTGCAGTGAATCAGAAATGCAATCAAATAAGAAACCCCATTTACTTACTCAGGCCGAGCTCAATGATTTGTGCCGAGATTTGTATTTGCCGAAATCGAAATCTGAATTACTTGCATCACGATTGCAACAGTGGGGATATTGTGCTCCTGAGACACGTGTTACATATTACCGTGATCGCAGCAAACAACTTGCACTTTTGTTCGCAAAAACGGTAAACTTTTGTTTTTGTGCCAACATATGTGGTCTTTTCTATGCTCTCCAACAAAATTATGACCCAGAGGAATGGCGTCTTTTTCTGGATGGAGGCAAGGATAGTTTGAAGGCAGTCTTGCTTCATAAAGGGAATACGAAACCATCAATTCCAATCGCATATGGAAAATACATAAAGGAAACATATGAAGCAATGAAAGAACTTCTCGACCTCTTACATTATGACCAACATCAATGGAAAGTTTGCTCTGATTTTAAATTAGTTGCCATACTATCTGGATTGCAAGGGGGCAATACGAAGTTTCCCTGTTTTCTATGTCTATGGGACAGCCGTGACCGTCAGAATCACTACACCCGAAAAGTTTGGCCAGAGCGAAGTGGACGTACGCACGGAGAGTACAATATCAAAAATGACCCACTCATTCCTCAGGAGAAGATAATACTTCCTCCATTACATATTAAGCTTGGGTTATTTACAAATATTGTAAAAAAGTTGCCAAACGACAGTCTTGCCACGAATTACCTTAAACAAAAATTTCCGAGAGCCACAGCGAGCAAAATTGAAGCTGGTATATTTGATGGACCTCAAATTAGGGCTCTGTACGGTGACCAAGCATTTAATGAGTGTTTAGGTCCAGCTCATTTGGAGGCATGGGAAGCATTCCAGGACATCCTTCACAACTTTTTGGGAAACTACAGAAGTCCTGATTACGCTGAGAAGATCGATACATTACTGCAAAAATTCAATGCCATTGGTAAGCGTTGAGTGAAAACATGTATATCAAAAAGGCCGTTATCATTTGAAAATTTATTCTTTTTAACTTTTAGGTTCAAATATGACACCTAAATTACATTTCTTATTCAGTCATTTGGATATTTTCCCCACGAACTTGGGCTCCGAAAGTGATGAACAAGGTAAAAGATTTCACCAGGAAATGGAAGAAATCGAGAGACGTTACAAAGGCTGGTGGGATGAACAAATGATGGCGGACTATTGTTGGTTCCTCATTCGCGAAGATCCATCCGAAAAAAACGCAAAAGTTCAAGTCGCTCGTCATTTTAATTTAAATTTTTTGAATTTACGCCGAATATAGTGTGTGAGCAATGAAAATGAAAATATTGTCGTTCCACAAAATCCTTAATAAAAACTTTATTTTTCATCCGATTTTTTTCAAATTACGCTTAAAATGTTGGTAATTAAATAAACTATTTGGTAAAAAAATAAAACATTCCAGATCTTTACTATAACGTAGAAAAAAAACGAAATAAAAATGAAAAATTTTGAAACAAACGTAAAAAATAGGCAAATTTTGAATTTTGAGGTGCCATAACTCAGCCATTTCTTAACAGATAGAAATTTGCAGCATATCGACGGAAAAGACATTCAATTACCTTTCCAACGATATGCCATTTATCTCGATCGCACGATCGGTTGGGCTCCACAAGGGTTTGAGTGGGACCATACACCAAAAAACACAAAAGTACCGTTATCTAAAAAACGGTACTTAGAAAAAAAAAATTACAGCGTTTTTCGTGTTCAGGAGGTCCCAATTAACTTATCTAGGCATGTGGCGTTCTTGGTATTTTTCCAAATTAAAAATTTGTAAAGCTGTGTTATCTATCAAAAATAGCGAGGAGAAGAATAGAAGTATAGGAAAGTCATCGAAATTATGGACTCAAAAGGCAGTCTTCATCAGAGAACCTTCACCGTAAAGTTGAAACAAAATGAAAGGGCAAGAAGAAAAGCAAGGGATGTGTGCTACGTTGCATGCGCTCACAGTCCACAGAAGATAGACAACTACAAGGTATGCTTAGCTTTATCATCCTCCCCCTCCCACGTTAAATTGCTGTTACGTTAATATTGCGTCAAAACGTTTGTTTTATCGGGAGTGTAAGTGTTAAAAACAAAATAATAGAGGTACGTGAGGTTCGAAAGAAAAATTAGAATCATCTAATTTTTTCTTAATTCCCTTGAGTATCTTATATTTTGTGTATACACCTACTTAATTGATTTAAAATTTTTAGGACAAGTAGAAGACGACAATAATGTATTGTGATGGTAATCCAATTATCAATTTTACTTTATTCACGTTGTGAATGTCGTTGCAAGGTTCTATTGGCACCTACTCGAAAATCAAGCTTGGTAACAGTTCTTTTCAACTTATAAATATTTAATTTTTCTCGTTCATTAGTCATATTTTTTGTGAGGTAAGTCGGATAAGTGACATAAGCAAGTTGAATACAAGTTATTAACAAAATACACTTATTTACAGATAAAAACTTTCTATCCAGAAGTGCACACCTCAATGATAAGATTAAAAATATGATTTTGTGTTTAAACAATACTTGAAAATTTAATTTTTCAATATTCGGTTGTTTAAAGTAATTAATAGATGTTAGAAGTCATCATAATATCTTTCGTATTCTACATTTCAAAAATCAAATGGTAGATACGAGATATATTTTTTATGTTGTTATGATGTATGGAAGTATGTATTATGTATTATGTATTTATGTTATTTCGTACGGTACTTATTTAATTTCGAAACTAAGCCAGTAAATGACTGAGTCATCGGATTACCGGAGTGTAATAAATGATGAAACCCAAACTAATTTTCCAACATTATAAAATTTATTATTTACTAGCTTTTACTCGCGACTTTATCTGCGAGGGATTAGAAATATTTGAAGAGACGTATGCTACAAATTTTAACATTCAAAGGTAAGCAGTACGGACAAACTGATCAAATTTTTAAAAAACATACTTTCCCGTTTCACCCTCTTAGGAGTGGGATCTCGAAGAATATTTACTTAGTGGGTGCCTACATCATAAAGGACCAGTGACTGAAGCTGGGCGTTGATTTTTGAATTTTTAAAAAACATACAGTCCTTGTTTCATCCCCTTCGAAGTGGAATATAAAAAAATTCTTTCTTAGTGGGTGCCTACATCGTAGAAAGAATATATTTTCCAAATCTAACTATACTAGGATCAGTGGTCGAGGCTGGGTGTTGATATGTCAGTCAGTCAATCACGTTACATTTTTATATACAGAGTTTTTATAAAAAGGATCCGAAAATTTAAGTGCATATAGTACTGACCAAAAGGAACAAAAAAGTCTGAGTTAATGTTGGTCCGAAAATCAACCGTTACGCAGATATAGTGATTTTTACGTTGTACTTTACCGCACTATTCATCAAAAAACAGAAAAATCTGGATTTGTTTGCATGGGGATATTTAAACTCCTTAGTAACTTAGTTTATGCCACTTCAATTTACAGTTTCGAACACTTACAACAACGTGTAGAAAATGTCTGTCAAAGTATTAGCTTTCATATTAGATTGTAACCTGAAATTTCAAAATGTTCGCAATTTATTTACAAGAAGGGTGGAAGATTGTCTAGAAATGGAAGAAGGACATTTCTTGTAAATATTGCCTATTTTAAGATATTAAATACTTTATTGAAACTGACCTGTTTTCTTCATTGATCGTGTGGTAAAGTATACAACGGAAAAATCGCTATATCTGCAAAACGCTTGGTTTTCGGACACATACGTTAATTAAGACTTTTTTATTCGTTTTGGTCAGTACTATATGCCCTTAAATTTTCCGACCTTTTTTTAAAGCATCCTGTATACATAGAGATTATAGAACTGGTGGGCATAATTTATATATGCCTATACTATCTATATTACTATAACATTCAGTGTGAACACTAACTCGCCACTGCAACTGTATTACTTGAAAATTCGCAAATAAGGAATTTTCGAACAATATGACATGAACACAATAAAGGAGCGTTCTCAATTTGGGAAATGATTTTTGTGTCGTAAGTATAAAATTATTTAATTTTGTTCTAGGCTTTTAGGTACTAAATAAGTAGTAGAAAGGATCAGTAGTGCTATAACTTATCCAAACCTATATGATGTTCACGCCATCAACAAAACGTTACTAGATTGTTTATTTGTAATTCGGTTTAAAGTTTGGCAAGTGACATATTCTATAGATGATTTACTTGTGCACATATTAGATGGTATGAAGAAAAACTACAATTTATTAGAACTGTCAAAATACGAGCTACGAGGTGACAGCACTGTGTGAAACGTCATCATCTAGTAACCTTGTGTTGATGACGTGAACATCATATAGGTTTGGATAAGCTATAGAACTTTGATTCTGTCTATACAGGTATAATATATTTATAATTACAGGAGCGAATTTATATATGTTACTTCGTACCTAACGCAACTGTTGGACTAATGTGCTTATTCTTACATTTACAGGGTCGCAAATGATTTTAACATTGATTAATATGAACGTTTTCGTATAAACTTTTTATTCACATTCTTATCATTACAGGAGCGGATTTATTTTAATTGCTGTAAAGCAATGTAAAATAATGTAAAACAGCTGTTTTGTTAAATACTTATATGTTTTTATAATTACGGGAATGATACTGTTTATTAAATGCAGGGCTCCCAAATAGTTTATAAATTCTATAGATACTTATTAGTTTATTTTAGCATGTATTCTATGAAAGTCTATTTTTAACACGTTTCGTGTGAATTTGTTTTATTTTCTGTAGTCCATTTAAAATAATCTATATTGAAGATTTTGCGTGGTCATTCTGATGTCAATTTTGACCATTTCCGCTCTTATACCGACACTTTACGAACTTTAAATAACATATTTTTATTTTATATAGGCATTATGAGTCTACTATACTAAAAGTTATATGATTATCTCACATTGGTACTCCTTTAGCCCCAATAAAGCATATCCGAAGGGTAACAATATTCTTCAGTCTTACTTAACCAGACAGTTGAAGCATTCTTCGTCTCTCCTTCCTTCATTTTTTCTTATTTTTTTTTAATGGCCAGTCTAGTCCATTAGCCAGCTACTAGGTGTATTTGTCATTTCTTAGTTTGGTTAGTATTGGGGTTAATATTGACGCCACGAACTTCCATGCTATGCAGCGGGATTCGAACCCGCAACATTTCATTTTCTAGGAAACCGTTAAGTCCTCTAGTAAATCCCCCCACTGAGGCTCATTTCACCTTGTTATCATATTGTCCAAACTTTTATTTACAAACCTAATCAAAAAGTCAGTAGACTATATTTTAGTATGTTTTTCTTGTTGTCAATTCATGTATTAAAAATAAATGAAGAGAAAAAGAGAGAAATGCAAGAGGGTGGTTGTGAGGAGGGGGGTTCCTCTTTTTCTCATTATTTACGTATTTAACAAAGATCTGTAATTTTACTTTCGTATGACTGTTTGATTTTAAAATCTTATTACGTTCATCATTATTACAGCCCTATTGCCCTATGTCTGATAAGTCTATAAATTTCAAACTTTAGTCTATAAAGTCTATTGAATGAACAAATAATCTGTTAGTAGCCCTGTAAATATTTTGTTTATAATTTAACAGTTTATTCTAATAATTTGGTACGCAAAACAGCTATTTTAATAAATGCTAATATTCTTCTTTTTATAATTACGGGAGCGACATTGTATTTTAATTTTTGTTTATATTTAATGTAGGGAATTTTAATTTAATTCTTTCCAGGTAAGGATTGATTTTAACCGGTATATAAAACAGTTGTAATAATAAATTATTATATACATCTTTTTATAATTACAGGTACGACATTGTCTTTGAATTCTTTATTTATTTTTAATTTATTAATTTATTTATTTATAGGTACGGATTTATTTTAATTCGTATGTACGTCAAATAACTTTTGAAAAATGCTAATATATTTTTATAATTACAGGAACGACATTGTCTATTAATTCTTTGTTTACTTTTAATGCAATAATTTGTACTTTTAAATTTGTTGCAAGGTACGGATGTATTTTAACCGGTACGTAAAACAGCTGTTTTCGCTGTTTGGCTATTGAGAAAAATTAGTATTTGTTTACAGCCAATGTTAATAAATAACAGAAATAAAATTATTATATCGTCATTTTCCGTATTATATTCCATCATATTTTAATTCGGTTTGGAATCTTCAAGTGTTACAAGTATCAAACTATACCTTAAAATAAAAATCTTAAAATTATTTAATATGAAACGTCAAGGATTTGAAATTATAACAAAATTAACGATGTACTGTAATTATTTTGAAAATAAAGTCTCTAGAATTTTACTAGATTTTCTTATACAAAATTATACGGAGACCTAAGTAAAAATATATCAATTGCGAAAAATATTTACCTATCGAATAATACGGGTTGATGGGTAATAACTAAGAATGTAGTCTTAGCCTTCTTTTGTTTAAATTAAAAACTGAAATTTCACAAAATTTGACTCGACCGTATTTTTTCGAAGCGATTAATCGCAGTTCATAATTTTTAATTTTAATTGCAACTGCTTGTTGTTGCGAATAAAAAAAAATAGGAATAAACATTGAAAACGAATCATCTAAGGAGCAATATATTTTTTGAGAAACATATAAAAGTACTACTTTTCTTATTTATAACGAAATAATCAGTTTAAAAATAATTCGACGGTGGTAACTTTTTCTCATTTGAATTATTTGTGTGTCCATATAAAATTATCTTCGTCATGGTTCATAAGAAACTATTTGACGTTATTAGTTTCAAGTAAGAACCGATCACGCATTCAGTCGCAATTTCCATTTATTTGAACAGTTTGGAACTTATAAAAAAAATGTTAAATTTTAACAACTTTTATCTTAAAAACGAAGCGAATCGAGACACATGTTTGCGGGTATTTATGATTTTTTCTTGTTTTTTTTTTATGAGATGTGTTGTATCTTATATTGGAAAATTGATAAGTAGATATGCATATACATTATTCAAGATAGGTTCCAATACACGTCATCAACAAAACTTCTTATTTTTACAGTATTGTAGTCTTTCTTTGCCATGTCGTATGTGTGCAAATAAATCATCGGTAGAATATGTTAAAAACTTTAAATTGAATATTATAAATATACAATTTAGTAACTTTTTATTGATGACGTACATTGGAATCTATCTTGAATAACGTGTAGATACGCACTTGTATTGTTGATAAAAGTTAAAAAGAAATAATTATGTAGGTAATGAACATTTTTACAAGCGAAGTTTGAATTATAAAATGCAGTTGATGCATTCATAGTTATTGCTATTTATGATTCTTTATTCTATCTCTTCGTATTTCGCTTTTAATGGCCATTTTTTATAATCTATATTTTGATAAAGACGATGAAATACCCAATTTAATTGTACCTTACAAATACATATCGAGTAGTTTTTGAAGAGCAACTTAACCTATAAAAAGTAAATTTTACAGGAGAGCACATTTTATGTTGTCGCCTAGCTATAAACAGATACGTTTCACGGAAATACAAATCGATTTTTCTGGCGGAAAAAATAACAAATTTTAACAGATGATGCCTTAGATACGTAAAATAGTTAGAATAACTAATTAAAAAAGTGTGGGTTAAGTCACTGCCAAAACGTTATCGATATGTATGTATAATCTGCCTATTAAATATATATTTAATTTGAAACGTGATTTTAATACATTTTTGTATCAATAATATTTACGACAAATAATGCATTATAGTCGACAGTTGAGGGTCGTTGTAAATCTCGAGTCCAGTTGGAAATAAGAAAGCTTCGATACAATAGAAGTAGCGATATTTTCTCTAAAAGATACCTTACCTAAGTAAAATATTAGCCACTTACGTTCGTTCGAAGTTTGCATTTCAAGTTCCGTCTAGATGCCATTCGAGGTTTGGAAAACATGTTCGACTTGTTAAATTAAATTAAATTAAATCATTGGCTTGCACTTAGAAAACCTTTACATCTTAGTTTGTAAGTTTTGCAGCAACTTGCCGGCACGCTCGTTAGGCGTTTCGTTTTCGTAAACTACTTGAACTTTCGATGCAAACGTTTCCCTTAATTAACGATTATTTCACTTCGACGCTTTCCGGTAAAGTACACGCTCGGAAATTCGGTAAGTAGGGGTCAAGTTTTTATTTCGGTAACGCGGTGCAGTTCAATTTTCGCGTAATTTAGTTGGGGAGCTTGTTGTGTAAGTGTTCGGTAAACCGCCGAGAATGGACCATAATTCATTTTGTCCTCGAGAGGCGTAAGCGCGAGAAGAAAACAAGAAAAGTACGTGCAGAATTTCGCGGTGGTCGCGCCGTGAAAGTTACATTGATGGATGAGGATCGAGACCCTTCAAGAGTTTGATCGGGCACGGACCTCGCGAGTTTTTGACGGGGTTTACATTTATTTGCGTACGACTCTTCGTTCAGAAAATCGACGAGCTTTCTATCGATGCAATTTAATTTGTTAAAACGTTAAGACGTTATTGAATCCGGATTATTATGTAAGTAAGTCGTCGCCCTCGTTCCAGATTCACTTAGTTTCTCAACTACCCCGCCGTTGCAGTTGACGGTGGCGGACAAAGATTGTTTTTTTTTATGAAATAATAGCTTGCGAATTTCGTTTTGTGCGCTTCCGTCCTAAAACGAAATAAACGACTAGGCCAGTCGTTTAATTTTCGCCGGAACGTTCGCCTTTAGATTCGGGAAGGATGCGGAGTTAACGTATCTATATCCATTTTTGGTGCGGATGACTTACGCAAATAACAAACTAAGAAACGTCACCGCGACGAATCGTTTAATTTAATTTGGCTAACGGGAGCGTTTTTTGGGGACCGCCGCGTCGACCCCCGTCAAACTATTGTTATTGCGGTGCAATGGAAATGTGACAGAATTAACAACTAAAAGGTTTTTAGGATTGTGATGCGGAACGTGGCAGCGATCGGCTGCTCCGGGTGTGCGCTGACCTGGAACTTCAATTCTCGCCGACTCCGGCAGGGACCGGGCCTGTTAGCGATGCGGTCTGCACGAATTTATTTGCGGCTTCGACCGATCTATCTTTATATCTTCGTTTTGTAATGCCATTTGTTCTAATTCTTATTGAAAGGTCTCTCCGCCGTTTCGTTTTTTTCCCCGTCATAATGCATCAGTTAATTAAACGTCAAAATTTTAACGACGTTTTTAAGGTATCGCGCCAAACAGAAATCGCAATTCACGGTTATTTCATTAACAATCAATTAGTTCGGGGTGGTTTTGCGTTTCGTTTAGAACTGGAATCCTTTTCGAAAATATTTTGTTTGGGAACAAATTTTGAGGTTAATTTAAAGGCCAAATATTATAAACTTGTATATTTTGTGTTGCAATGAGTATGAGCCGAGTAGCACACGGTTTATAAAACATTATAGATATTTCAAGTAGAAAATGTCTATAATATAAAATGAGTATATTATATAAATACGCGTTTTCAACAAGGGAAGTAAGAAGTTGTTAAAATTTTAGAGGGTTTGAACGGTTTCCTTAAAAGTAAATAAGCAACTGTGAATTTATCAAACGTTAAATATTATCGTCGAAAATGTTACAAAAATGAACTTTTGTCATTTGTTTGATAGTTGACGTGCGTTGAGATTTTAGATTTTCTCAAAAAAAATTCCTTGAAA
This sequence comes from Rhagophthalmus giganteus, assembly GCA_036326145.1. Classification (NCBI taxonomy): domain Eukaryota; kingdom Metazoa; phylum Arthropoda; class Insecta; order Coleoptera; family Rhagophthalmidae; genus Rhagophthalmus; species Rhagophthalmus giganteus. The sequence continues at coordinate 9,302,807 of JARFJA010000056.1, read as the reverse complement.
ATGTAGTTGTTAAAATCGTCCCCCTTTTTATAGATGAAACTATTCGGCATGTAAATTATATGCTATGTTCGGTCGACTTATTGTTTCCTTCATTTGTTGTTCTGACGTAAAATTAAGATAATTTGTCGAACCGTTATGTTATGGCTAATTCAATGAAAATATACTTTGGCATTTTGCGCTATTTACAAAAATGTTTTTTTCTAAATTAGTGATAGATTTAATGAGAACCCAACCAAAACAATGCACAAATATCCAAAACTTTTTAATTCGATCTATTGTAAAATAACGAATTGTTGATAAATAATTAAGTGCAGTGAGTATCAATAGTTTTACATACATATATGTACAAGTCGAAGTGTGTACCTATTGATATAAGTGAAAAATCATCAGACAAAATGGACGACAGTCATTAAAATCCTAAGTAATTAACTGGATATTGATTTTAATAGAGTAATTAATTACCTGCATATCAATCAAGATTTCGGAAAGACGAGTCATCCTAACGTGCAAGAAGTGTTACCGCAATTTAGCGCAAAACACAAAACAAAAAACAAAATATTAACGAGCAACCGCGTTTAATTAATAAAATAAGTATTTACGGCACGTTGTTAATATATTGCCTCGTATATTTAATTTATTAAAATTATGAAAATAAAAATATCGAGCGACATAAACTTTCAATTTGTGGCGCAAAATCTTTACTGTATTATGATGAACACATAACGATGTTTTCGAATTCTGCGATATAATAACACAAAAAAAGTTACGTAGTATGTGACTGTTATGTGCGATTAGAAAAGAAAAGGCTCGGCGAGAGGAAATGGTTTAGGTTTTTCTCCGGCAACGTTGGCAATTAAGTTCTGTTTCATGAGAACTAAAACGAATTAGGGACCCAAAGGCTGTAACCAAAAACGATTATTTTAGGATATAATAAAAAGCGAACGATTTAATCTGCTCTCTATCGGTTAGAATTGGAGTGGCGGCACGTTATTATCTTTATACTGTCGTCAAATTCCGCATTTAAATTTAGAAATTTAGAGACAATACCGTTCGAAAACAATGACCAAATTGATTGTAGTGTGAGCTTGAATTCATAATACGTTCGGTTGTCTATTCATAAAGGGATGTGCTTATGTTAGAATGCAGCACGCGGTAGTACTAGTACTTTAAAAGTTTAATTCGTCTCTGGCGTCTTAGAGACTCGTCAAATAGGGCGTAAAATTTAACAAACGTCAGTAAATTAGTTCTGCGAAACCAAAATATCGTCTTACTATTTGTGTATAATTATTAATTAAGTTTTAAAGGAAGTTAAATATTTATTTACTAGAGCAAAATTGGTATAAAATTTGTTAATTCCTCAGTAGTAGGTACAACATAATAATGTTCAAATATTAGCATTTAGTAATTTAAGAGAATACAAGTTTTAGATCAGACAATTAGGAACTTTAATAAAGGTTCCTCTGTTAATATTTTAATATCGTGTGACGTAATATTTCTGACGTTCAACAGAAATTGCCATCTCGATATTGGAAACTTTACGATTCAGATTTTAGTAATAGCATATATCCTATCCGAGTTAATAAATAATCCTTAATCTTTCGAGTAACTTGAGCTTATTATAAATTCATCTGCGTTTTTAAATCAGATTTAATATATTGAGATGGAATCGTATTCAAGAAGGCGTCTCCGGCGCTGTTAATATCTCTTTTCCAATTTCGGCATCAGATCTGATTTGCACGGCTTATGCAAAGTAATCGAAGTTCGCCCCCGGAGCTCACGGTAATCTTGTCAAAATACCGTGACACGGTTTGATGTGGATTCATGACTTATTAAGCAAGTTCAAAATTTAGGAGAAACAATAATATCTACGCGCCTCGATGGGGCGCGCTTCGCATTTTGGGGCTAATTAAGGTATCGAGCGTAGATAAAGAAATATCTGGACTTTTAATTGTAAGTAAGCTAACCCTAATAAAAAGTTGGCAGTTTCGAACAAGATGATCGCTATCGGACTTTAGGAATTAGCACGTATTTACGTTGAAGTTTTGCGATGTAGTATTAGTAGCGGGTTTTAAAGCTGCGGATACGACGGGGATTACGCTTTGTTTATTGCAATCTTTTTTTGTCCTAATGCAATGATAGATGTTTTGGTTTTTAAGTTTGAATGGAAACTCACGTTAGATATTTCTTAATTGTTTTTATTAGCTTAACGGTATCTAAATTTAAATTAAATTGATGTTAGAGTTGATTATTTATAAATATATAAATAATAATAAATAAATAATAAAATAAATATATGGAAATAAATAAATAAATAAAAATAATAAATAAATAAAATAAATAAATACAAAATTATAAGTACCTAAAGGTTTTATTTTAAATTAATAATAATTTCTTAAACGCAATTACACCTATAGGTTATATAGGTATGTTGATCGGTAATAGTGTTTATGTTGGTATTTTCAGCACGTATACATACATATATAATACTATTTACCTAAATAATATGTTGCCTATAATTAATAGGTAGATATGTATAAGGATTCAAATTGTTTCTGTACCGAATACGTTCAAGACCAATTACGCTACTGAATGCCTTAGGTACTTACTTATATTAGAGCAAGTTTCTTGTTTAATAAGTGATTATTATGGTGTAGCGTATTCTATCTTTAAGGTCTGTTAGGAGAGTTCGCTTTAAGGTTTAAATTCGCAAGTTTTACGGAACTTTCGCTAAAGTTTACAGCCAAAATAATAATTTTGGAAATTTGATCGTTGCACTATCACATTGTTTTAAGTTATATAATTTGAGGTACTCATCGATTTTGTAAAACAAATGTTTAGTTTTCTTGTAATCCATCAATACCATTTTCACTATATTGAAAACTTACGAATTTGAACCTTAAAGCGAACTATCCTAAGAACCGATCTGATAAATTTGTTCGAACAATTGTTTCCATAGTAAATATCTGTCAGATAAATTTATCAGGAGATGAAAAGATCGGCGCTTAGGGGCCTTAATTCCACTTTTTAATTTTAATTGAAAACATTATTCGAAAAATGAGATCAGTTGTTGTGCATGTTATTAGTTATGTAAGAATTTCTAAACTAACAAATTTCGCATAATATGGGGGGTCACGTCGCACAGTGGGACGAGATACCGTAAAACGTGGCAGAAATATTTTGATTTATGTAACTGTTTTAACTATTTGGTATACATTTAGATTGAATAAATATAGATCATTTATAATATTTTACAAGTTTTATTTTAAAAATAAATGTAGATAAAGTACTTAAAAAAGTTAAAATAAAAATACCCCGTAATAATTGTATCTTATAGAAAATATGATCTCGTGACATTGATTGGTTATCACATATGTTGTAATTTAGGACCTGCCGAACAAAAAATGTAATACGTAAAAAGTTATATAATGGTCAGTTTTTGAACTACAGTCAAACATGAGCTGTGACGGGCGAGTAGACATTGTTTGAGAACAATGTTTTTCGAACGTTTCATAGTAAACCATTATTTTTATCGGTCACAAGAGAAATTTCATCAATATTTTTTATACATATAAATTCATATATAGGGTGTCTCTGAAATTGGGTTTACAATAGGGGTAGGTACCTACCTATACTGAACTAAAAATTTCATCGCAGTAGGAAAAAATATATTGCTTGTAGAATATTCGACTTATTTTGAAAACAAAGTTTATCAAGCAAAAAAATTACATTTATTATATAACGTACGTACTCAAAAAACTATCTTTGTAAAAAAATAAAAAATATTACTGCTATTAAACTGTTCAAAAACTTTCACAAAACAAACTCTTACAAAATCTTCGTGAATAATTTTAAAAATAAATTAATAATTGAATAAAAGATGGCCTAATAAAAGAAAACAGAGAAAACAGAAAATGTTTCTTCTTCTTCATCAGGTAGACTATTCAGGTATCTTTTTCTATTGCAATTAAACTATTCTAATCGTAAAATTAAAATAAAATTACAGTTACAGTAGAAAAAAGTGTAGTTTAGTCGTCTGATGAAAAAGAAACACTTTCTGTTTCCTCTTCTTCGGTAGACGATTCATCTGTATATCGAAGAATATTTGTTTCCCCGAGCATATATAAAACATCTGTATAAAATTGCTTCAACTTTTTTTGTGGGATACTAAACAGTTTACTAATTCAGTGATTTTAGAACACTGACAAAAAACATGTAAAATTTTTGAAGTTTTTCGGCTTTCTGCTTCTTCTACAATTGAAGATGAATAGGGAAGAATGAAAAGTTACTTTAAAATATTCGAAATATCGGTCGAAGTTTACTTAAATTATTTTGCAATAAACATAGAGTCGGCTGTAAGTTTTGTCTTATAGGCAGGCCATTATCTTCTAATGTCACAAAAAGTCGCAGTATTTTGTTTTATTATGTAGTAGCTGTATGTATTAGCTATACTTCTACGTAAAAAAAGTAATCTGATACAGCTTGATAGTAAACTAAAAGTCAATGACTAGTTGATTTAGTGATATGAAGGCAATGAAATTTAGTTACAAAAATAGATTAATTATAATAAACAAAATTAGGCACATTAATGAACAATAACTTATTAAATAAGTTTATGTACCTGTAGACTTTGCATTCATCTCGATTTCGACTCACTTTTGTATTAATTATCTATATAAAACTAAACGAAGAACAGATCAACTATTTTGACGGGTAATAAACAATTCATACGAGTTTATCGGAATTGTCAGTTCTGCCTGTATTACACGGAAATATGTGATGATAGCAGCAATTGCTTAATCGTATAACATCAATAGATGGTTAAGCTATTATAAAATATGAGTTTAAATAAGTAAATGTGATATTTCAATTTTTGACTTTCTGCCACGTTTTACGATATTCCGCCCCACTGTGCGTCGATATGTATTGAGGTCTTTTATCACCTTGCGTTGGCTGGTTCATCCTCAATGAAACACCCTGTGTTAACTTTTGCCTTTCTTCTCCTATAACTACAACTACATTATTGATATCATACAATAATTGATTTATAAGTACAAATTAAGATTTGCGGTTAGTAGAGGTTACACTTGTCACAAATCAATTGAAAAAAATAAAGTTTATTGGTATGAATTTCAACTGAGATGTATATTAAATAATACAGGGAAACAACAGGGGAAATCATTAGACGCATGATCGCATTTAACATCTTTTCAAACGCGATCGATTATTATAAAAATTCATTTATTTTATATTATCGTAAATTATTGTTTATATGTATAAGACATGCGATGGGTTCGGTTGCCTTTTATTTTTCTCAAGTTGATAATTCCATTAATCTTGGTTGATGTTTCGATATGTCTTGGATTTTGAAAAGTTTGAGTGTTTTAAAAATTTTAGGTACCTAGTACTCATTAATTTTAAACAAATAGCTGCAAATATATCTACGGTGGGAAAAACGCTTAAACCGTTTAACACTTTAATACTTTTCCGAATAGGAACGTTATATTTAAATAACTAAAGCTGTTCAAAACCCACCCTTACTTGGTGAGGCCTACAGTTATTTGACGTTATTTCGTTGTTATATCTTACGAAAAGTCTTTCCAAGTCCACTCCCTCGTAGACTGCTTCCTGCTTCAGCAATTTACAAACCTTTATATGCCTTTTGGAATGTACTTATCTCTTTTATCGACCATTACATTTTAAACTTTCACCTAGAGGAAGATTAGATTGTTGGCTGGCTTAATTTTACTTTGCAATTAGTAGGCCATGTAATACATTTAGAAAAGAGACCGTTTCTTATAAATTACAATTTAATAATACGATCGACATTTTGATTATAAATCGAACAATAATATAGTTTGAGATTGACGCGAGATCAATTTTTGATCATTATGTTTTAAATAGCTTCGAAGTTAATTTTATAAATTTTTTTTCCTCATTGTAATATAGTATCTATATTAAAAGCTTCTCTGTTTCATAGATTAAGATCAAATGAAATAAAATGAGGAAAATGTGCGTTAATTAAAAATATATATATATTTATAAAAAACATATTAAGTACATCTTTATATTCGCATTCTTTTAAAAATATGACTTCATTTGTTTTTTACGGAAGCACAACAGTTCCATTAATATAAGTGAAATTACTGTTACATATTATATTTACGTTACACTTTCATCAGTGCGATAAACCAACAAGCACGTTCAAAACTAAAATAACAATTCAGGTGTTATGCAAATAAATCAAAGATGAACTCCTCTTTGTAACGCCGATGCGACGTGACGCGACGTCGCGCCGCGCCGACGTGGAAATCTCAAAGCGTTTTTGGGCAATCAAAATTCTTGTGCTTCTAGTGTCAGATTCGCAAAATTAGTTTGTCGACTAATATAATGATTTATCGGCAACAAAATTAAATTTTGAAATAAAATCGATAGGCAGTTTTTAAAACGATTCGACGTTATGTCGCCGTTTACCTATGCATTCAATTAACTAATTTAATATAAATATAGTGAACATGAACTTAATCAATTATTTTAATTTAAAATGTTTTGTAAACTCTACAGTAGGTATTAAAAAAGGCTTTATTATATTCCCAACGAGCTTGAACTGTTTACAAAAAAAACTTTTTATTCAGATTCTAGGATTCTGTATAATATATGTGTTTGAAATTACGGTTATTTATCACCACATGCATTGTTGAGTTTTTTGTAAATTTTTTAGACTACTTTATGTGTATAATAATGTGTAATACAAAAACTTTCAGACGCGAAAATATAATGCCTATTTAATACTTAGGAAAGATTTTAGACATTTTTGGGAAATTAATTTCATTTCAATTTGAGCATATTTTGAACGAGCGCATTCGGATAGAATTGATTATTAAGTCATAGGTTAAACTTTGCCTATCTCATTGGAAACGATTATTATAATTTTATTGTTTACACAGAAAAATTATAGTTTAACACTTTAACCTATGACTGACAAGGAAGGTTAGGCAAGTGGAAATGTCAGAAAAATTTGCAACTTTGCAGGATTGTAGTACTAGTCAACCCTAATCAAGAGCCGTATTCCGTTCGTGCTCTTACACGGTTGAAGAGGGTGAAATCCGCCCTTGAAAATCGGAACTTTTTTGATTTTGCTTATTATCTGTGAAACAAGATGAGCTATCGCCAACAAACTATATATTTTTGTAAATGGCTGTTCAAGACTTACATTATGGTACACAAATTAGGGATGAAAATCCTAAGGGGTGTCATCCCTTCGAATTTTCACCCTTAATTTTGCCATACTTGGGTACATCTTTACATCGGCAGACATGTATGTTCATGTAAAGGACAATTAAAACTATAATTTGAAAAAAAAGAACGCGATGTAGTTTTATTCAGTAGATGACATATTGAAAATTTATTCATTTGAAGGGAGGTCTGCCAGGTTTGCGAGGCGGACCACAATAATTCTAAATAATTGATATTTCTCTAAAGTCTATAATAAATTTTATAAAGTATCAAGTTTATTAAAAATGCTTAAAACAAAAATTCAACTGTCTGCCACCGGTTGGATATTTTCCACCATATTAACTCTTAAACACACTAAGAACGTTTTAGTAGTGTTTTGGCGTAGGTTTTTGTGCGATGGGAGCTTGGGCTATTACAGGGGTCGTAGTGAAATTTGATAAAAAAAAATTGGCAGACTTTTCCTTTGGGTGGATTTCATCCTCTTAAACCGCGTAAGAGCACGATCGAAACACGGTTCTGGATTAGGGTCGACTTTCAAATTTTTCTGAGATTTCCACCTGCGTAACCTTCCTTGTAAATGAGTCGCCTAGATACAAAATCAACAAAAATGCAGGCTTAACAATGTAAGTCATATTTTAATACAAGCCCTGTACGTATCATAAGAAGGAGGCCGCATTATGATTTTCTACAAATTTTAACAAGTTTGGACAAATTTTTGCATTCAAGTCAAACAAACTTAATAATAATTGATTCAACGATAGAAAACTACTCCCTTTATAAACTATGAAATAAATGTTTATTATGTAAGAAAATACTATAATAAAATACACAAAAATATAAACCAAAAAACTCGCGACATTCGACTAATTAAAAATTAAATAAAATTTTAATTCTCTCAGTGGGCGTGGACTCACAGAAACTGTCATTAGAGTATCTTCCTCCAGATCATCGGGGTTATGTAAACCTAAATTGTTTTTATAGCAAGTAGTATTCAAAGCCTCACTTTCTTCCTGCCAATTTTTCCGGTGTTTCCTACTGAATTTAGCCGGTTTTGCAGTTGCCTATAAGCTCACTTTGACTTAATATTGTAGCGGGATCTGGTGACTTTTGCACTTCATTTTTTTACAAAATAGGTGAGTTTATCTGTCATTTTACACGATGGCACCGATAACTAAATTTATATAAATAAAATTTCTAACGCCACTTCTGCGGGTTCGAATCCCGCTGCAACCATGGACATTTGTGAATGTTAATTAACCGTAACCTGTACTAACTAAAACATAAAACATAATAATAAATAATAAAAGTCTGTGATCGATGGGCAGCAATCCCAAGATCGTAAAATAACACAAAGAATAAATAAATAAAATGGATTTAGCCGGTTTTATATCTAGACGTCTCAAATGTAATAACTATATTGTCGAATGCGACCGTACAATTATATCCATAGAATTTAAAATTAAGGCAAATATGTACAAGGGAAAAAAATAAAACTATTATTAATTATAATTTAAATAATTGAAAAGTTGTCGGCATTAAAAAATGTCCAATCCAAGAAATCTCCGAAAAATTAAGTTAGCCATGGACATCGAATACCTATACCAATTATGTTAATTCCGTTCGGTTAGGCACTTCGTTCATGATTAATGTCGAATGCGATTTCTACAGATACATAAAAGAAAGTTTGTTACCGCGAATCCTTTCGGCTTCTGTTGTTCAAATAGCTTTACGAATTTAAGAGTTGTCGGCTAACGTTGATTGTTCATCGTTATCAATGCACGTGGACGGTATTCTCTGGTCGGTTTTGCACGCTCGGACAATATTTCACCTGACCTTTTACGATCTCTCGTTTGGGACTTTTAACCGTTTCATTGTTTAACAGTTTAGATATGGGATTTTTTAGGCTTAAATCGTGTAAGGACAATATATCACTCTTTCAGGTCAAAGCGGTTAGCTACTCGAACATGATTATCTGACTTAAAAATAGTCATAAGTAGTACCATTTAAAAATGCTAATAGATTTAAAAATTAAAATCGAATTTAGTGTTCTTTTTGTGATGCACTAATTGTAAGATTAGGCGCATTTTTAAGGACCAGTATATTTTTCACTTTTAGTTTAAACTTTAGATTAATTAAACTACGATGAAATATTAAACGTTAGTTAAGTATTTCAAGTAGATATTTTCTTATGTATTGTTAAAGCAAACTGTACATTGTTCAAATTATATTTAGGTTGGTACCTAATGCTAATTATTATATTTGACATTGGCCAAGTGTTAAAATGAATAAAAACATGAAAAATAAGATAAATTGGATGTAGCCACAAAAGCCTGCGGCGTTCCCGGTTGTCATCCATCCGAGTCCAAATATTTTGATAATAACCTAATTTGACAAATATAATCATGTTTAAACATCATTCATGGTTTAAACCATACTATTCGGTTTAACTTAAACTGTACAGGTTAACCGATAAATTGATACTGAAATACTTCTACGCATTATTTTCGATAAACGACATTTATCGTTAATCTGTTAAGTTTAAAATGAATCTGAAATACTAGGCCAAAGATCTTTAACTATGGAAATTTTTTTATTAACGTTTAGGTATACGAATTATATTAAATCGTTTATTACTCGGAAATTGTATAAATTTTGTTAAAAGCATTTTTATAAGAAAGCGGCTTTTTTATATTATCATAAAAGTGTGTTTTGTGGATTTCGATTACTCTATTATTGAAAAAAAAAAGAAACGCAATGTGACGTGCAGTTATACTTACGTAAAACTATTTGATTCCGACTGAATCGACAAATTTAGTTATTGTGCTTTTCATAGATATTATCTACTTACTATTCATTTCGGGAGAAGTTTCGTTTTATATATCTACCGAACAACTGTTTGTTTTAAAAGATTTTCGTTTTCATTTTTGGGTTTGAGCTTCTCGTATATACGAAGAGAATATAAACGTAGGTATATACCTACGGAACTAATAGAAATTCTGAAATTAACGAGGTGGAGGAAGTTATTAAACAAAAATATTGATATATCGATGCGCCCCGTGAAGATTATAGTAATTCAAAAAAAAATTCTTACTATATTTAGGGCCAGTTGTATGTAATGCAGGTTTAACTATAACCCACAGTTTAAACTAATACGCGTTTTCCGCATTTTACATCCTTTTTTCGATTTTTCGAGTTTGTATCTAGTTAAAATATTATTCTCACTTAAATAATTAATGGCGGAAATCTAATATAGAAAACGAAACGAATTATTCGCGTTGCAAATCTGCTTAACAGCTTTTGAGTTTTTTATCAAATGTTTCCTGCATGGCGTTTCAAGTAAAACAATTCGTTGTTGGTAGTTTAAATAGAAATTTAAACTATCCGTACTTGTTTATCGAAAATCCTGGATGGATCTTTGTTTTGATTTTTGTTTTAATGCGCTAATCAAATTTGATCGAGTAATGAGAGAATGCCATTGAGCTATTTGAAAGTTGAACAACGTGGGCAAGGAAAAGGGAAACGCCTCACAAAAGCGATACCTATATTCTCTATAGAACCCAACGTAATGCATAATAATATAATGGCGAGGTCTTCCTTAGAAAATGTGTTTAATGCAAAAGGAAAACCAAGGCTAAGTTACATTAAACAAATAATGGAGGTCGTTAACTGTAGATACATCACATACTGAAATGTTTCGTTTCTATTATTCTCTTGTGGATTGGCACAAATACTTAACCTACTGACTTTGAGAAATTGATGCTACACAATATAAGTTATTAAATTTGCATTTTGTTAGCTTTCGGTAGTTTCAAACGACAGGTAAAAGAAATAGTGTAAAAAGTGCCAACAAAAATACTTCTTATTAGGCAGACAAGTGCGAATATAAGATTAAAACTTGAGGAAATTGTTAAAAAGCTGTAGGTAGATATGTATGAATTATTAAGTGTTCATTTATAATCTTGACACATATAGTTTTAATAAAGTGTTTTATTACGCGTTATAAACAATTTAGCGAGAAATATCGTGACGGAGAACTCGATAGGAATCGAGAAGGATTTATTAGAATGCTTTTCTAATAGCTTTTAAGGTTTATCGATAAGATCAGCGAAGGACCATTTCTTACCGCGACAACGCACCGTGTTCTTCTACCAAACAACGTATATACATACAGTGAAGACGTATTGAGAGATCGATTTTGCCTGAATATAAAGACTAACTGTATTTTCAGTTATCGTCAGTAATCTAGAAGATGGGTTTTAAAATAACTGTTCATTTAAAAATATTATAATATTAAGAGGCGCCGAGTTACCTAAATTTTATTAAATAAACTTCCTTAATAACACATTTTAGATGTTTAGGTTAATTTGTTCGTTGTTATCTAAACAGGTTCAATTTAATACAAAGTACGTACAGTCGCAAACAACGAAAATGTCTCTCGTTCAAATCAGCATATGAGAACGTAGGACTTCCTAATTAGCTCTAGTCGGTCTGTTTGACACGCCTCAATCAAAAACGCGCCATGTATACGGAAAAAACGCAGTTTCTTCTACGCAGTTTCTGTAAATCGATACAAAGGACTTTTAATTTAATCTATAAGTGCAACAAAATGACATTAAATCCCTACAAAAATGTTATTTGATTGTAGCAAGTGCACAATGCAAAATGCACAAGTTCGATAGACGAATGCTGATTAATTGAATATCGATGGCGTTTTGAAGTTTAACATCTAATACGTAGGACATACGTAAAATGTAATAAAATAAGGTAGAAGGCAGAGATATTTTCACTGCACATGATTCTATATTTAATACTCCTAATAAGTAACAGAGTAATAGTTTCAATAAGCTAATTGATATTTATAGGTATCTTCATTACTTGCACATTCACTTTAAAAAGTGTAGCCACCTGTACACCTACATAAACATCTAAATTTTTACGTTCACTTAAACAAATAAAAAGAAAGATTAAAGTCTTAAAAACTTAAAACTTTAACGCAATACTTAATTTTTTAAAAGACAGCGTCGTATCCACTTTGTAGGCCAAGGCCGACTTTTATTTCTTTTTATTTCTTTTTGACAGTCCGAGATTTAATTTTGTTATTATTTGTTTGATATAACTTCGAGGAAGAATTGTTTTATAAACGAAACAAACGGCAACATTAACAATTAAATTTTTATTACACTTATAAAAGGTCTTTGCAACAGCCCGTTTTGATTGTCCGAGTTAACAATATTTTCAATCGAATCGTTTAACGAAAAAATAAATAAATAATTTGCGTTTTAATTTCTTTAAAATTGTACAAACGAAATCGGCAATCGGTTGTTTTCATTTCACGTAAATTCACTGTCGTTCAAACACTGAAAATCAATTAACTTATATAAATTATTATTGCCTTTGGGTCCATTGTACAAGTATAATAGATTATAAATCATTGATGAAATGTATAAAATGCCCTTTCATATAAATTCGCATCGAGCATTTTAAAAATCAGTTCAGTGTCCGGTTGCGGTCTACAGAGAGTTGAAAAATCGTTGCCTAATTGGGGTCCAATAGTAAATTACTGAACGCGAATTTGCCGGAAAATGTGTTTATGTAAATTTTCCTCGCCGTTTCAAAATGTCTACTAGTACATGAACTCTTTTTTTTTAATTAAACAAATTACACGTAACTGCTAAAACAATAAATTTACCGGGGAAATGGGGTGAAATATTATTTTAAACTTATTGAATAGAGCGCGGAATTATGTAAATTGGATTACGATAATAAAACGAGTTCTAAATTTTCCGGACGCACGAAAGTCGTTTTGATTTTAAACAAACAACAATTTCAAGCATTGTTGAATTGTTAGAAGTATTTTCGTTTGATATTTTAGCCTTTATTATTTTGACGTATATTGTGATTTCAATTTAGAGACGGTTTTATTTAATAAAAGAAGCTAACAGTAAACAAAGGTTCTTAGTATTGTTATTAAAAATGTTACCTTGCGCCTAGGACGCTTTGTAATTTTAACTGTCAAGTAGAAAGTAAAACAAGCTTTTAAACGAGTAGTTCTGATCTATTGTATTTTCGTTAATTTAAAAAATGCCAATCTTGTTGGTGGATATGCTCATTGGAAACTTCAGTTAGTTACAATAAATATTAGTTATAAAAGAATTAGCATCATTTCAAAGCACCTATTTACACAATATAAACAAAATAAATATTATATACAATATAAAAACACAATACAAAATATAAAATATTTACACAATATAAAATATTTCTCATAGTTGATTTTAAAGCTTGACCTTGAATTGCTCGTATCACTTTTGTGTACATACATACGGTTATGTATACCTTGTAATCTATAAATATTTCAGTCGATGAGAAATTTAAAATTAAATAATTTTGATATGACAACAAATCTGATACCTAAAAATTATTGTTATTGCCTATGTTACAACTCTAATAAATTGTTATCGAAATACCACTGGAATAAAATAAAACACCACTTATCGTTAGTTTGTTGAGTTTGAAAAACCTTAATGTTGCTGTATATTTTCGTTTCAACAACTCCTTCTTTATTTTTATCGCGATAAATTTCTAAAGTTACTTAATTACGTACCTTGGGATATTAGATAATGTCGGGTATAGCTGGCTCGCAAGATATTTTCCAAGTCACAAACCTCTTAACTTTTATTTTATCGTATTTTGTAAATACGAATATAGCCACAAAAGTGAAATAAATAAAGGCGACAAGACGTTCTGTTATTATTAAATTAATGTTTGAAAGTGTCGTATCCGTTAATTGAGACGTGCATTTTTGCCATTTTTTTTTGAATATCGAAATATTTGTAATTTGGACTACGTGCATACTGTGTTTTACAAATTGGTTGTTATTTAACAAACGAATGAAGTTACGGCGATTTTATGTATTTATTTCAACCATCGTATCGAATCGTTTTTATCAAATAATGCAAACCAGCGGAATCAATGGAAGAATGGGGGCTGTTCTAATCTCCCTTCAAATGCGTTTTTTTTTAAAATATTGAAAATTTTAATCAAAACCATATTAAACATGAGAGATGAACAGTTGGTCTTCGATAGTAAATTGCGCTTTCAACAAGCATATTTAAAAAATACATATACATAATTAGGCACCTAAGAACCTATATAAAGGACCTTACGGGTTTTTATAAGGAGCTGGGCCCAACTGAAGATAGCAATGAACCATATACCGTTTGAAAGCCCTCAACGAGTACTACAACGTAGGTCCAAGCATAAGTCACGAAAACGGAGTACAACATTTTTACGAGCATTCAAATGCTCTATGTCGGTTTTGTAAATAAAGACATTTATCGATAGAATTCATGAACAAGTACTCATGTGTTATATACCATCGGAAAGTGCGCTTCGAGAGCATTACGATGGTGTTAAATTCAACGACCTAGCTGCTGGTACAAGCACACTTTCAATGGTTTAAATGGATTTTTGTTTTGTGTTATGGTTGCTTTCGCATGCTTTACCGACCAATTCGTATGCACCACCAGCAATAAACATCGCTAATCAGTTAATTTAAGTTAATGTTACGTTAACTTAAGCGCGTAATATCTATCACATCAAGTACTTTTTTGGTTTACAATTATTTCTTTTGTCTAGACTTATGCAATATGTACTAATTCTATAATAAAAAGAATCCATTTAAAGCATTAAAAGTGTACTTGTACCACCAGTTAGGTGGTTGAATTTATCACCATCGTAAAGATCTCAATGCGCGCTTTCCAGTGGTATATGGCTCTTGAGGGTCCGTCGACGGATGCGTGTCTTTGACGGAATATACGTTGCTGGGCCCGGGCAAAAATCCATTTAAAGCATTAAAAGTGTACTTGTACCAGTAGCTAGGACGTTGAATTTGAGATACCATCGTAAAGCTCTCGAAGCGCACTTTCCAATGGTATATGGATCGTGAGGGTCCATCGACGTATGCGTGTCCTAGACTGGTTATAAGTTGCTGGGCCCGCATAAAAATTCTTTTAAAGCATTGAAAGTGCCCTTGTACCACCAGTTAGGACGTTGAATTTGACACTATCGTGTAGATCTCGAAGCGCACTTTCCGATGGTATATAACACATAACACTTAACACATAACACTTGCTCATGGATTCTATCGATAAATGTATTTAGTTACAAAACCGACATAAAACATTTGAATGCTCGTAAAAATGTTGTACTCTGTTTTCGTGACTTATGCTTGGACCTACGTTATAGTACTCATTGAGAGCTTTCAAACGGTATGTGGTTCATTGCTATCTTCAGTTGGGCCTAGCTCCTTATAAAAACCCGTAAGGTCCTTTCGTTCATACTTGATTATGTGATATAGGTATACCTACATATTGTAAATTAACATTAATTGGCGAATCTGATAGCCGAACGGACAGTTCAATCCTATTCTAGTCTAGTCCAGTAGTGGAATCACGTCAAAATAGGATTTTATTTTATGACGTCAGACAAAACAACAAATACGATACTAAGATAGAATAGAAAGCGATTCTACGCTGATTTAAAAACGTAAGGGAGTTGTAATATAGAAACATGACCATGACAAATTGTAGTTATCTATTGCAATGACGTCAAATTAAAACGTCACATTATAGAATTCTACTTTGACGTGATTTCACTACAGGAAAGGATAGCCTCGAATCGGAACTAATTCCCCTGAAGCTGATTTATTCAAAAAATATTTATAGTATTGTCTAAAGTGTATAGTCGAAAATCTCCATTAATCCAAGTATCGGAAGACCTTGAAAATCGACTCTTTTGTTCGGCTCATTTATCTACAAGCCGATAGTCGACTCTGTCATGATTCTGTATCATTTTATCGATTAATCATTCTATATTTTCGAATAGAAAACTAATAGGCACCTATCTAATTATTTTTAAAATTTCAGTGTACCCGGCTAGAGTTTTTCGTCAAGTAGTTTTACAAAAATTTATGCGAGTAATCAAATGCACGTACGATATCCTAAACGAATTACTTTTGCTCCCTTTTATGGTTCATAATTCATCTCTTATTAAATTTTGTTGTTTGCGAGCCATCGAAATTTATTTTCATTCGACAGAATCGATTTCCCATTGAAAATGCTAAATTAATATTTAACTAAGGCGATTATCTCGTGTTCTTTAAAATTTCTTAAGCCGTCATTATAGCGGTTAGATTTGTACGTAAACGTTTTCTAGGGCATTTGCAATAACTGCGTTTTATGTAAACTGTTCGAGTTATGTTTTAACGATATTATTACGCTTACATCGCATCGGTCCATTTTAGAGCCGCAGCCATAAAGCGCCCCCATATAACAAAGGAAAGATTATATTGGCTCTTCTAACTATATTTATGGGCCCGAAATATGGAATTCCTGCATCTGAATACGAAGTTTGAATATCCATTACCTGATTTATTGTATTGCAGTGGTATTCCCAAAAACATAAAATTCAACTTAAAGTTGTGTTAATGCCTAATTTGTTTAGCGCTTAAAGCTCTCGCAAGGAAAACGGCTATGGAATAAATTACTTTTTTTTTGTTTTCTGAGTTTCCTTGTTGGCGTTCATTTTCAGTGTAAAATATTGCAGCCGCTTAATTACTTAGTTAAGGATGTATGACAGTAATTTTTTGTCGTCACCTTAAATTACTTCGCAAAATTAAATTTTTCCCCTAGTCGTCTTTACAAAACATCTACCAAATATTTAAAATTATAAATTTGACTTTTAATATTTTTTTTAAATTGTGCTCTTTGAGGTTCGGCCCTTAATTTTCAACATAACGTGATCGATAAAAAAGCGCGGTTAGGTGTTCCGAGTTGACTAAAATTGATCTAAAAATAACTGTCGGGGAAATTTAATAATGAAATAAAGTTTCTTAATTTTGTAAGCGTGCCCGTACCTACATAAATTTGTTTAAATTAAAATGATTAAAGTCTGAAATTTTAGGGGTTGGAAGTGTCAAATAGTCTTGGTTACTATTTGTACCTACAGTATCAGGGAGTAAAATATTTTTATATTTACATGCCTATAACTATTACTACTCGTATAATAACTTAAATTCTTTACAGGAAATAGAAAATAAATTATGTAGGTATATGATTTTCATATTTTTAACGATACATATTTTTGTCTTATCCTCTTTCCATTCGCTATCATTATTTATTCTTTTATGCTATGGGGTAAATAAATATCTACATATTTTGTTAAATATATTTTGATATAAGATTTTGATATAAAATTGAAAAAAAAATATGATAGAACTCTGCAAAAATTTTCAAGGAACTAAAATTAGGTAGTTATTAGTAAATTTAGGAACCGCATTAAATTATATAGGTTGGTAGGTATTGTACTACATCCCTTATTACGAACGACGTAGGATACGTTCATTGGGCGGTGGGTGGATCAATTTTCTCGTAGTACTCATAAAACCGGAGTTTCTTCTTATACCGTTACCGTATAATTAGTTGAAACTTATTTGACTACGGTCGCCGTACCCAGCAATGGAATTCAGAAATTTAAATAACAGGCGTTATCTACATGGGCTAACGCTCCATTTTACAAACGCTTATTAGAAAATTTAAAATATAATTAAGACAAGGTCTAGACATGTATACGAGGTAATATAAGAAGCGTCGCGTCGTGTCTAATGCGTTTTACATGTAGGTAACTTAGAAATGAAAATATTTTTCACCCTTATGTACAGCCTACATGTTTGATGAAATGCTAATGAAAACTGAAACTAAATAACATTATTAAACGTTGTCAATGCAATAACTGATAGAATTGTTTTTGTTTTAATCACGACTATGCCGATGGAATAAAATGATAATTCCGCAAAACTTTTAAGTAAGATAAATTAAACTGTTGAAGTGGATTAAGCTTGTAAATATGCACGATTTGTTTTAATCCTATTCCCTTTTCGAGCTGTTATACCAACTAAAATCGAAGTACTTAAGAATCGAATTAACACTTAGCAATTCCCTTATTTATTTAGTCATTGTTTTCGATTATTTCAAGTTTTTTAATTTTAATTTAAATACCGTTTTTTAAATTGCAGTTTTTATAAGATCCATATTGAATAGAATGCGAGTACGCTCTTTGTTTCGGGTAAATAACAACCACTATTTATTTTTTTAATTTATCTTTTAGATTAGTAGATACCGAACAATATTGATATGTTACAGAATGATCGATGGTCATCGTATACATATACCATGTATGCTATTTATACTTGGATGCAACACAAATGTTACTTATTGTTAGGTACCTACTTATTTATTAATCAACTAGAAGGGTAGGTGAGAGATTTTCTTGGCAACATTAAAAAAAATCATCTACCTTTTGACGAGTAATTTTATTGATGCACACTTAACTTTTGATTTTGTTTTTGAAATCAATTTAAATAAATAAATGGTAAAATGGCGATTTTATGTGAAATCAAGACACATAGGAAATAACGCCAAAAAGTTTATACATCTACTAACATCAATATACTCAAAATAATATTTAAAAAATAACATTGTGCACCCATGGTTTGTTTTTTGAAATGACAGCTTTAGTCTAAGAGCCGGTGACACTTTTTTTGTACGTCATCAGATAATAAATAAAGACGTGTTTCCCATTAAACATGTGTGAAATACGAAAAATTGCTCATTTAATCTTGTACCGATGGGAATAAAAAGATGAAATTTAGGTTAATTTTTCTTTGCGTATTTATACATCACATGGCAATGAACTGTGAGTTTATCCATTTTATAGAGGGGGTTCAAACTATGACCGAAACTCGTTCGGTCCCCCCCCTCTCTCTGTCGAGTTCGAATTTGCGGCAACCCAATTTTAATTGAAATGTTATGCTATAGGTAATGGAATTTTTTCGCCATCGAGCAATGAGATGAACTTTACACGAAATGAAAGCTTAAAGTATCCCGTAGACGAATATGTGAAGATTGCTAGGGGCAACCCGATTTTAACGGTAGTAATTGAATTTTTCCTTGCGCACCCAAGTTTCTAGTGTTAACGGTAGGTTCAGGTTTTAGTTAAAAGGTTTTCAGGTTTTTTAATGTCGTTAAAAATTTAAATCTCTGAAAATTTTTGGGATCACAAGGTTAGGAATTGTGCATCCCTGGCTCCCCTGCACCATTTTAAAGACCTTTATTTATTACGCATGTATATCGAAAATTATTAAATTCAAACAGAAAATAAAAATGTTATTTAAAGAAAAAAATTGATTTTAATACTGCCACTTCGGTGGTCAACTATTTCTTGGTAGGGGAGCGTTGTAGAACAAAGTTTGTAGGAACTTAAAGTTTTATTTTGACGTGTTCTACACGCCCCCGGAAGATTAAAACTCACATCTCATTGCCATGTGACGTATAAATGCGCAAACAAAATTAACCTAAATTAACCCTTAAATAAATCTTTATCCATTACCCGATGGCGTACCAAAAAGTATTACAGGCTTTCCTACTATTTATATAATTTATGTTCTCTAACTAGAGGCACGCCTACTTTTATAAAAGTTTTAAATATAAAACTAATACAGTATTAAGAGTGATATAGGTCGAGTTTCATTAAAAACGTTTTCAAACGAATCCAGATTTTTAATACATTATTATAATAGGTACCTATGTACTTCTGTTATTAACTTATTATTTTGTGTTTTATCTATAAAAAAGGCGCAAGCAGATAAAACATAAATAAAATGTGATATTGTTTATATTGAAACGCTTGTTGTTAGTGAAATTTACGTTTCCTTCTACGAAGAAACAAATACTTACATAGTGGAAACGTTACCTACATTTTAATGGTTATAAACCAACACTCAGCCTAATAAAAAATTGTTAAGCAGAATACAATAGGCTCTTGAATAGAGGAAAGAAATATCTCGAGTTTAGAGAGCAAAGATTTACAAAGACACAATGAAAATTTTCTGATACCGTCTCCGAAATAAATCGCTGTTCTTTTAATCCCTATATTATCTTTTGGTTTATTTAATTATAAATAAAAATTACATTCCGTATAAAACAATCGTCTTGAATTTATAATAATTAAGTAGATACCTACCTAATTATTTGCAAAGATATATTGCATTTCATAACATAACATTTAAATAATTATTTTAAGTATTGCGTATTTGGTTGTTGTTTAATGCAACTGTGTAATTCTGACGAGCATGTTATTAGCATGTCAAGTTCATTGTTATGATATTACCGCTTAACTACTACATATTATTGAAATAGTAGTCTGTAAGAATTAATAAAAATTTATAATATTAAGAAAGTTCAACTTTGCCACAGTTTTAAGTTTAAATATTATATTATTTAAGGGCTTCTAGAGTTTTCATGTAAATATTTAACAAAAAAAAGATATTAAAAACACCATAGACAAGGAAATTCAGAAATCTACAACAAAGAAATGCGCAAAAATTTCAATATAAGATGAGAGTACTTGTAGATTAAATTAAACATAGAAGACTGTATACAATATAGGTAGTAACAAAATGTTGGATATTATTACAAGGCCGTTTTAAAAGAATAAGAATGTCAATAAAAATATTACGGGAATATTATAGACAATGAAAAACGTTTCTTCTCTTATTTTTAACGATTATTAAAATCTTATCTAAATCTAATCTAAAATCTAATTATTTCAATTTTTCCTGTTATTTATTATTGCGCTGCATATCACTAGTTCAATTTCCATAAAATCAACAGAAAGTTGTGTAGTCGAAATGGTCGAGAAAATTTTGGCATAGGTCGACAATTTGACATTGTTTCCTTAATTCATTACCATGGTTATATTGATCGTTCTTTACGAAATGTTTTCCTCCCTTTCGAGTTTCTATTCGGTTTTCTTTTTTTTAATTTAAAGTTTCGGGCGGGATCTTACTGTGATTGCAATTTTTTCCTACTTTTTCTGGTTTTTATTTTTCTCTCCAAATTCGATATCTCCATATAAAATGCGTACAACATATGTCGATCTTTTAATTTCTCATCTTACCTTTTGGTTTTCAGCGTCTATTTTAATTTTCTTTCTAATAGTTCACATTTTGCAATTCTCTTCATTGTACTTTTATCTTTTCTTCTTTCTATATGTTTCAGTCTACTTGTCCTCAATTTTTTCCACAAGTTCTAATTAATTATATTTTTATATCAATCATTTTTGGGCTAGTGAATATAAAAAAGTTAAAAATAAGTTTAAAAATAAAGAGTCATGTTTTTTTTTTGTTTAAAATAAGCTACAACGAGGACAACATAAATTAAATAAGAGCTTATTCACTTTAAATTTTGTCAAACATTTCTTTGAACTCTTTTTTAATGTCTACTTGTACGAAACAAAGCTCGTTTTGTAAATCTGAAGAATGTGTTGGTGGGATATTATTTGTTGAAATCATTTTACTAAAATCTGGGCCGCTTAGAAGGCTACGACAGTAAAATGTTAAGCTACAATTTGTATGTATTTTTTATTTAGTATCTTTTTCGTATAAGTATGCTGTTTGTACGAATAACGGGATTTGGTAACATAAACGGTCAATTTTTATAGTGCACTCTCGATGACGTCGTTAATTGGGTAAAAGACTAATGAATATTTCGAAGTGTAACAAGTGGGCGCTAAAGTTTTTTTAGACGCAGGGAATAGCTGTTAATTATGTAATTAATTAATTAAATGATTCACAACTATGTATATATTGAAAATACTTTTGTAAAATTTGATAAGAAACTATTCGATATTCATTTAAGTTAAGAAAAAGTACAATTTTGAGTGGAAAAATAAAACAAAATAGACAATGAAAAAATGGTTAAATTTTACTTTGTTTATTTTTATTTTCCATGGCAATGAAGTACTTCACTATAGGTGCATCAAAGGGAACTTGATTATAGTACTTGACTTGATGGTAAATTTAACAAAATATAAAATATTCACGATCAGGTTTTTTTTCTCGACTAGCGCCCGGATAAAAATAATTGCGTTTAGAATGGAAATATTCACTTTTTCTATCTTGTTATTAAGGGCACAAAGTGGCAACATAGAAAAAAAATAGTATAAAGTATAAGTTACTCGTTTCATAAGGTGTTTATCGCACATTGGACTCGTGAAATAAAAACACTTTATGAAACTTGTTCTTTAATAAGTACCTACATATATAATTTTTGTAAGTACTTTAGAATTTCCACATTTTTAGTAGAATCAATTCATTTAAATTAAAATATATTATAAAAGCACCTTATATCCAGGTCTTAAAATAAGGGTCTTAAAATATCTACAAAGTACATATTATCGTTAAGGATGTAATTAAACTGTTTTGGATTTAATCTCCTTAATAATACAACCGGATGACTAAATACCTGGATGATTGTCAAAATATCGGGTAAATTAACTGTCTCTTTAATTTCAATACGTTCTAAATCTCTGATTTAACGCATTAAACGTCGTCCGTGTCATGGATATATTTAAATTCGGTACTTGCTCATATCAATTATAGTCTTGATTAGAATCTCTAGTTAAATTGAAATTAAATGTAGGTCACTTGATCGCTCAAAATCTAATTATCTTGTTAGTATTTAGAGGTCTTCTTCGCTGTTTCATAACTATCGGGAGTTAGTTAGTGATAGGAAAGACGTACCTAACAAGTTTAAATAATAAGCAAGCTGAATGTGTTTATTAACTAATCGGTTTTGTAAAATTACAAAGACGACAAAACGGACAGAACGAAACAATAGAATCAAGTTAATTTTCTTAAACGGCATCTGTCACGGAGAATGGCGTTCTGTCATTTCTTAATGTAATTACGACTTTCATGGAACGCAATAAACTACTCTAGAACATAACTATGAGATGTGCAACCTTTGTTTATAGTGTTGAAGACTTATTCTAACAATGGCAGAGAATTATATGGTTCTTCGTTAATTAAAGGGGGAAATACCGCGCTAACAGCAAATAAACATACTTCACTGCATAGTTTAATATTATTGATCCGATACAAACATGTAAAACGTTAATGTGCTTAATAAACAGACTGGATGAATCTTTCAGTTGTCGATTTCACATTTTGTCGTACTTACTTATTTAAAATTATAAGTAATAGCCAGCCGCAAACAGCCCTTCTTATTTAAACTCATACCTAACCCTCAAACAGAAATTAACTCTTCTGAGTCGACCAGAACCTGCTTATAATTCCACCTTGACGATTTGCACTTATTTTTAATTTTCCGTACTTAGAAATGGTTTCTCCCGATCCTCATTTTCATGGAAATTGCTGGCAAGTTCGTTCTCCACAATTTCTCTTGTAAGTTTAATTTAACGCATCGTTACTTTTTCCTATAGGCACATTTACATAAATTCAAACTATTATTGGTTCGTTTAAATTTTTAAAATTGTTTTATATTCGACGCTTTTAAATACTGTTTTAACCGTTTTATATTTTGAGTGATGGGAGTATTTTTTTTTTATTATTATTCAGTTACTCACAAAGAACAGTTAAAATTACGAATAAAATTACTAGAGCGTACACTTTGGATTTTCTTTGGCGCAGAGATTTGTCCAACTTTATCTTAATCTTTGAAATAAAGCATCTTAAAATAAACGGTTTATAAACAACTTTCTGAGGCTTTGTTTTTAATTAACGAAGTCGATCGGAAAGGACGACAAGCAGTTGTTTTATTTTGCACGTATTTCTCAAGCAAAATAAGATTTTGCAAATTCTATTTAGCGTGTTTTCGAATAAGTAACGGATCGAAATTTTAAATTATGTAGAAATGAAACCTACCTAACAAATTATCAACGCCTAAGAAGCTTTTTTGCCGAACAAATATACTTTTATTTTTCTCCGGAAGAGGTAAAAGGCGGCTTTCATCGTAGAATAATGCGGTTGCTTGATAAACTATTTATATTCAACTGGAGCGAGTATACACGGGCGCTTAGAATGTGTTCAATAGCTGTATTGTTAAACAAATTTCGGCGCGGTCTTTAATAAAATATTATCCTAGAATTTTTAACTAACCCTCCAAATTCGTACCTATAAGAACAAGCCGAAAATTTACATATATATTCATCGGTTAAAGAAAAACAAAGCAGAAAAGTTCAAGCATAAAAAGTAAATCTAAACACAGCCCTACCGAAGTTTTACGGAGAATTTAGTTATCAGAATTTTAAATTTGTTTATTAGACGGTTAATCTTCTTCGACACAAATTTACCGTAATTGGGAAAAGTTTTCGAAATTTCGAATTAAATCCATTCAGCTTGTGCCTGATGAGGAAAAAGTTTAAGTTAATTCCCACTTTGTTATGTTAATCTACGAAATTTTCGGTAGTAAAAAATTCGAGACGAGCGCAAATTTAATTGTGCGAAGCCACTTGCTTATTTATTCATGTTTAAAAAAAAAACTTGTAAACACTCTAGGATCATTAATAATTGCGATAATCCATAAAATATCAGACGCATATTTTTCACCAGTATAGAGTTTTGTCGATACGCTTTATCGTTTCCGCCATGCATAATGGAACTTGTAAAGTTTCAGCCAAAGAAACAATATCTTAAAGACATTACGGATGATTAATTACGTTGAATGTTTACTTAAAAACTCTCATCTACTGAATCGTTTAGATTTCGGTCGCGTCAATTTAAAAGTGAATGATGAACGTAACGTTTCCTAATCGTAAGTCGAGCAATTACAGGAAAATTCCTGAATAACGTTATGATATTATGCAGGGCTTCCCGATGGTCATTATTTTAACGACCGGTACGAGTTTTTCAGTTTGGCCATTAAAAGTCATTATAAATTGCATTTAATCAGTAAAGTCATTATTTTTCATTAGATTAAATATCTTTTTCGTACATGTTAACGTCTTTTTGATGACAAAAAAAATTTTTATGAAACTTTTTTTTAATTGTTATACTACATTATTTGAAATCAGAAACATTCCTGTTGGCGCATTCAAGTATTTACATTGTTTAAACAATTATTACAACAAACTACGGGCCGTCTAGGAAATGGTAAAAATTCTCTCGGGAACGTATAAACCACGTTAAAATAATGTCACAAGTTTCTATAATTTTTTTCCTATGGCGCTCCACTGTTGTTGAGATATTCACCTTCAAAGTTGAAGTGTAAAAACCAATTGTTTTAAATAGCACGTTTCTTTTTCGTTGAAATTTAATAATTTTTGGTGTATGTACGTAATAAATTAAAATCTGTAATAATCGGGAGTGCCAGGGTAGACTACCCTTAATTATTCTAACCTCAACATTTTTCAAAGGTATGTTTTTAAATTTTTAAGGTTATTCTCGGATTTTCCAGACATTTTAGGATAAAATAGGTACTCTTGTTTAATTCCGATCCGTATTCAAGAAAATCATACATAAAGCATAAGAAATGCAGAGCATCCTAGATACTAATTTATTATTTATAATTAGATATTATTTAAATGTGATTTTCTCGAATATGGTTCATTTTATCGAAATTAAACAAGAGTACCTGTTTATTGTAAAGTGTCCGGGAATTCTAAAATGTAGTTAAAAGTTCTACAACGTAAACTTCTGAAATATTTTGGGATCAGAAAGGTTAGAGTTTGTGCATCCTTGATTCCTCTGAGGTAATATCAAAAAAAAACCTCGTACATCATTTTAAAGATCTTAATTTGATCTGTATGTACACCAACAATTGTTAAATTCCAACGAAAAATAAACGTGCTATTTAAAAATTTAGCCTTCTATTAGAATTCTCATTATTTTTCCTAAATCTGACACTTTTATGAGTAAAAAAGCTGCGTAGGTGAGATGTAACATTTAAATTAATTTGCATTGCCATTACATTAGTATCAAAAATACTGTACTCATAGGCACTAATTATGAACTTATAGCAACTTGTGGCATTATTTTAAGGTGGTTTATACGTTCTCGAGAAAATATTCATCATTTTCTGTAACCTGACATAACATTTTCTAACAATCTGTATTTTGCAGATCACAAAGATTATCAAAGTCTTTAAAAATGGAAACATCTAAGTCTCTCAACAGAAATGTTCCGCATTTCAAATAATTGATAGCACTCATTTAAAATAAAATAATTCGTTTGTTCGAAGTTACATTTTACGCGCAATTTTAGAGTATTACACCTGGCTACGTTGTGAAATTATTTTATATTTCATAATAAATATTATTTGTTTAAGGCACAGTTTATTATAATATTATTTGTATATTTAGCACATGATGATTCAAACCCACAACTTATTAACGAGTCAACTTTATATTATGGAAAATCTATTTAGAATTTAAAGCGATTTAGAATATAAAGTTTGTAAGTTATTAAGAATAAAAATGAGTTTTGAGATGTTAAAAAAGAAATTTGACAAAATTATTTTTTGCGATATATTAATTTCTGAAAGAAAGCAGGTACCTATTAAATGTTTAAAAATGTGGTCCTTTCAATGGTAATATAATAAGAAAACAATAACTAAACTAAAAAGTGTAGGTATACCTAATAGTAATATCTCTTAATATGTATAATGACTATAAACTACAAAAAATATAACGAAATTAATTTTATATTAGAACACGATATACGTATTCATATAAAATATGATATATAACGCTTTACGATAACTCTGGAAAACCAACAAAGTTTACCTTGAACGTAAGCGGTAATAGAATAATTTAATTTTAAATACTTACGTTATAAAAATATAAAAGAATTTTTCTAAGAAGTATTTTTGTAGATATGTTAAATTGTATAGAACGTTGCAGGCAAACATTTTACTCGAAAACGTTCCACATGTGGAGATAAGGTTCATATCTAAAAGCGGGTCTCGGCGAAAGTATCCACGTCTATTGTCGTAACTGCATGTATTGAAAATTAGCGATTAGAATAAATTCTTTTGTATATGATGTTAGTACTTTATTCGACGCGGCCGCGGATAGACCTGTTTTCGTGATCTCGTTCTTTGTTATAACTTTATAGGGCGAATGCAGTGATATAAGGTATGTTCTTTTCTGTCACATCTTGTTCATGTTACTTATATTAAATTAAACCAACAAGCACGTATTTTTTTAGTTATGTAAGTTGAGCAGCTGAAGAATTTTGTACTTCAACGTCAGCTGAAGTTTTCAAACGGAACAATTTAAATGGCTTTTTTAGTAATACCTATTCCATTTAAGATTTTAAACTGTTATTTAAAAAGCACATTAATCAAATGGAAGTAGTTTTTAATTGTTTAGTTATGATAATTTATTTCGATTAGGTACTGGTAATTTTAAAAATTAATAGGCACACAAGTGAATTTAGTTTATTATTAGATCTAAAGTGTTTCTGGTTACATATTCAAAAATACTTTTGTCTAGGTATTTATCTAATATGAAGTTTGTAATCGGACGATTCAGGTCTTTACCTGTCTGCGTCGATAACATAAAGTGACGTACACTTGTTTGATAAGAATTTTTAAAGTAAAGTAATATGTGACGTTTATGTAATCATTAAATGAAAATTAATTAAGTAATTATAATTATTGCTTTTTAGTTATAGCAAAAGACAATACGCGTGCCGATGCGGGAGTGTCGTCGCGAATGTTATCGGGCTACGGTGTTAACTTCCATTGACTGTCAATAAGAAAGACTTTCGGAAAGCTCAATCGGCGATAATAAGGTATCTACTACATAAATGTTTAATTTTTGTTTTAATTCGAGTTCACGTTAATTATGTGCCTACCTACAATTTCTTTTATTTATGTGAATATCAAAATTAGGTAATCATTCATTTTTATTTGTTAAATTTTCGGTAACATATTGGTTAAGTTAATAATCAATTAAATTTTCAAGAAATCATATTGTTTATAAAATGTATAAAATAGCGCCTATAAAACTTACTTTTGCAGCTTTCACAAATGAGCTATAGGTCATTTATGTTCATTGTAAAATAATTAGACATTTTTCTATTTATGTACCACTCATTTAATTCAATTTTCTTTGATGATGTTCATATTTGATTGTTGTTCAATGATACTATACAGTAAGACTTCCCTTAATGAACATTTCCAAATAACAGGGTCCCAATTTTCGAACCATTCGTTTACCAAACGTATACGAAAATGACGTCAAAACTAATAGATTTCTATAGAAACCCATTATTATGTTCGCACACGTTTAGATAGTGTTAATATGTAGTGTAATTTCGGCGTGAATATTTTGCATTGAACTGATCTTACAGTAATAGGATTTCCAAACGGTCATTATTTTAACGACTGGTATGAATTTTTTCAGTTTTAAAAGTCATTATAATAAATTGCATTTAGTCAGTAAAGTCAATATTTTTTGTTAGACTCTATATCTTTCATACATAATAACCTAAATAACTTTGATGTAAAATGAAAATAATTATGAAATTGATGACAAAAATATTCACATTTACATATTGATAAAAATTGAATTGAATTCTCCAAATATAAGGGTGTTTTTAAGTTTATAAAATTAATTCTGTCGATTAACATAAAAAACATTGTATTTTAAAAATAGGTTGCTAACTTTATACTCAGCTTAAAGATACGACCTTTTGCCGAGTTGTAGAGTTCCTGATAAGAAAACATGCTTTTGACATAATTATACGTCGTCAGATTTTGAGATTTAATATCTTCTTAAGGAGCAATCATACCGATTTCAATCAAAATTATGTACTTTAGAACTCCTTTGGCCACTACCGAAAATTGC
The DNA here is from genome assembly GCA_036326145.1 of Rhagophthalmus giganteus. Taxonomy (NCBI): domain Eukaryota; kingdom Metazoa; phylum Arthropoda; class Insecta; order Coleoptera; family Rhagophthalmidae; genus Rhagophthalmus; species Rhagophthalmus giganteus. The sequence goes on along the minus strand of JARFJA010000056.1, from coordinate 9,273,863 downwards.
TATCAAGGGGCCAATTCTCGAACCATTCGCTAACATAACGTATGCGAAAATGACGTCACAACTAACAGACGTTATATTCGCATACGTTATGTTAGCGAATCGATATTTTGTTTGAAATAGGTTGTTATATAATTTTTATTTGTTGTATTCATTAGGTCAGGTAGGTATAAGGTCATTTTTAAACCAAGAACTCAGTGTCTATTAGTTTAAAGGCATTTTGTTGGAAATCCTGTGTTATGTAATTTTTTTTTTCAAATATAATACCAACGCCTTAAACTAAACGAGGTTTCTCTACGTTAATTGGAAATTTCTCGGACCCCACCGGAATAAAGTCGCTTTGAAATATCTATTACAAGATTACCGTTTGGAAAACCACTTGCCCCAGAAATTTATGTAGAGAGATAATTTAAAATTTTAATTTGGCAACATTAAGGGAAATATTTACATTTACGTGTGACCGTTTACGAAATTAAATTTTAAATATGTATAAAGGCCCATCTTCAAATATTATAACCTCGCGAATTTGTGTTTCTGCGACTGCTGCTGCCAGATTAAATCGATTTTTGTCTGAAAACTTCGGGTTTTCACGTAGGAGGTAGGCCGTGTAATAATTTGTGACGGCACCATAAATAACTGGAGAATGAATCAAATGAACCGAAGAGGTTTCGTTATAACATAACGAAAATTGGCAATTTAGAAAATTTATTTTTCAGGTATGACCAAATAACGCAAAGATAATCAGAAAATTGCGTTTTCTGTAACAAGGGGAATAAATTATTGTATAGGTATTACGTGAAACTTTTAAATGTAGGTGTCTCTACCTGCATTACTTTTAATTAACGATCTGCGATCGAGTTTGTTTTTGAAATACCTATTCAGTTTATATCTTCGAAAAATTACAGATATAAGTGATGGTAGAGATTATGCGTTTTTTTCTACTTTCATATCAGTATTCTACTTATAGGTAACGATTTAAAATTTGCCCACTATTCGTTTTTTTAAAACGTTACATATTTATTGTCTGGTGGCAATCTTTTTTACACTTTTATTCCTCGAGCGAAATCTAAAACATAAATTTATTTTATGCATATCATAAATATATTTTATTTGCAAATAACAGGCACTACTTGAAACTGTTGCTCGGAATATTTTAACACATAAATCAATAACAAATTTTCAAGGAAAACCGACCTAGCACGGGTATCAACAAGTATTTTTGACAACATCGTTAACATAGAAATCGAAAACGGGCGTGGACATTCAGAAAAACTACGGAAATTTTAACGAAACTCGTTAGTTATCACGTCGTATCACGCGATTAAAACTTATCGCACCGCATCGACACACGGTGAAACGAAGCGGTAATATTTTGGACATTAGCTTATAACTTAACTATTTTTTAACGGATTTTCTTCAAATTTTTCTATAGGTAGTTGCGTTAGTATAGGCTTTTTAACACAATATTTAATGTTTTAATAATTAGGCCCTTAGATCCGTTTTTCGCTTATAATTATTTAAGAAAAAACGTAATCGTCATACGAATAATTTGAAAATGCTTGTTTATATTGTGATTGGTTAGAAATAACATCAAATTTCTTATTTTGACATTATAACTAACTGTTTTGAACCTTTAAAATCTCTATTCGACATTGAAAAACTCTAGATGAGTATGATTCAATAAATTTTGTAATTCAATTTTAAATTGTGACTTTACGGATAGGTGAAATGACAAATAATTTTGTAGTTTGAAAATGATACTCAGGGAACCTCAGTGCAACTGAGCAATACTTTAGTAACGTTATTCATTCAATTCGTATCGCGTTGGCTCTCATTCCCCCCTTTGCCCCTAAGTGCGGCCGCGTAAAAGCGTGTTTAAAAATACAAAATAATAGTATTCCTCTTAATTTTCAATTGTTTTAATCCATAAAATTCTAATGAACTGTTGACAAATTTTAAAACTACCGTAAGAACTACTTAGATACAATTAGTTAATTTTACTCTACCCCAATTTCTAAAGTACAAACTGCTGATATACCAATTTAAAACAAATACACAAACATCTATTTACGCCAGTTGTGTTGTAACGTTGCAAGCAACATATTGTTTATTACTTTAATTAAAGCCAAAATTTTCTATTTTGTTTCGTTGCAATTGTAGTGATGTAACTATTCTAAACGAAATATCACGAAATTTAGATAAAAAAGTATAAATATACGAATTCCACTCGTGGAAATGAAAAATTATAGACATAAAATTGTTGTAATGACTATCGTTTAACATAACTTATATGCGAGATACAAACGCTGAAACTGGAAATATATCTGCGGTCTGATAGTTTCAGCGGAGAAAAACCGAAAGCTTCGAAATTGAGGTGAAGTTATCAAGAGAAGAGGCAAGATATAACGCAGCTACTTTAAGATTTACAATATTTTATTCGTCAAATGACATCCATCTCTGTATTAAATTATAAGAGGCGCATCTGGACTTTTTCAAACGTACAAGGAATGCAAAACAGAGATTTGGATTGGAGACTAATCTGTGGTTTAGGGAAAAGGTTGTCCCGCTTTTATTCACTACATTTATCTTTTCCTGTTTTCCGCATGAGGTGACTTAATAAATTCGTTCAAACAAATTTTTGCCAAATAAATAGGCTATTACGGTATTCCGAATCTTAGATTAAATTGTTATTGAGATAGTATGTCAACAGCTTTTTTGTATCGTTAAAAAAACAGGCCCCGTAAAGCCTTCATAAAAAACTTGTTGGGTAATATACTTGTTTTAGAACTACGTAAACAAGTTATATGCACGAAGGCGAAGATGTCTAATTTATTAAAATTATGGCTTTGTTTCATTATACCTTTTACATAAAATTTTACATAAACACCTTAGTAGTTTTTATATGTGGGCCCGGGTATATTCTTAACGCGCGGATACGCAGTAGGTTTTCAATAATTCATGTCGTTATGATATAAAATCGTAAAACAATATGCTTCGGAGCATAAGAAAAACTAATTCGTTTGGTAGTAAAATCGAGATATTTTATAACATAATAAAAAGCTACACCTTGAAAATGTAGCAATCAAAAGTATCTTGCTTTTAAGGGTAATTTATGTTTCCTCATTATACATCCCTAGAATTTTCGCCGAAATAAAGAATAATATATCCTCTTTAACGTGGCACTAATAAAATTTTGCTTTTGTAAGTGTTAAAATTTACGTTAAATAATGTGTGGTATACAATACAAATTATTAACATCTTTTTATGTTATCGTAGATACGAGATTATCAATAATTGGAGGGTGAGCGGTAAGTGATATTTGACATTAAATTATTTTCTATAGAAACTGCACGAGTAAAATTTTGTAGTTATAATTAAAATGAAAATATCGTTTTGTTGGCCTGTATTATAAAAAATCTCGAAACGATTTGCCAATATTTGCGAAATTCGCGTGCGCAGGTCTCAAATCGCGTGAAACATTCTAACCTTTTAGTCCAACTATATAGATGGCCTATAGTAAAATAATAGGGTAAAATAAAAAATAAATATAAATTAACTAGGTACGGTATAATTTTCTTTGGGCGCAGGTTATTTTATTTCTGTATTTCGGACCTACGAAAGTCGGATATAGGCTAGGTTTAAAATCGCGAAAAATATTTTAGTGTTCGTCCAATTATAGTTATTTAGATAGTTTACAATAAAATTTTAAAAAATATATATTTGATAGGAGTATATTAAATTTGTGTCTACTGAATAATTAATTAGGCTTATACGTAGCTATTCGTCATTTAACAACAAAGTTAATTCGAAATAGACTTAATAAAGCTGGAAATTTTATAAGTAGAAAAAAAAATAGTCTGAAATATTTTATTAGAATGGAGTGTCGACCATTTGTGACAACATTAGTAAAAATATTTCAATTGTTTTTTTTTTATTTAGTACGAATTGTAAATTATAATTTCTGTATTAATTCTGAATATTATTGTATAAAGATTTCTTATTAATTTTAACATAAAATGTTTTCGTTTTGCAAAAATTATAAAAATGTTACCTGCGCTGCGTTAAAAATGGACGATGCGAAACAATTTTTTTAATTAAGTGGGTAATTTTCGTTTGCAAGTCATAATAGATCAAAATTATTATTAATGTAGGTAGTCAAAAACGATCAATTTTCCTCTCCGATATACCTAATTAATATTTCCGACTATTCTCTTCAGTGATAAAATTAAACGAGGAGAATATGTCTGATGAATGAATCACTCTGTAATCACAAATTTAATATCAAGTAATTACTATAGTAAAATACTATAAAATTTCTCTTAACGGATACTTCCAAATAACGGGCTTTTCTAAACGTAAAGACGCTCCTCTGGGTCTTGTCAACAGACAGATTGTAATAACTTTGTAAAATGTGTATTCATATCCATTATCAATAAATTATGAGTAGATTAACAAATCGTATTAGAACCGTAGGCAGTGCACTGTCTCAATTTAAGTAAATTATAGGTTAAACGATGTTTACCTCGTTAAAAACGATTATTGCAATTATTGTTTCTACAAAAAATAAACATCTATTAACCTTTATCACTAAATTTAATCACTCTAAAAACTTATATACTTATAGTTATGCAATTGTTGCATTATATTTCAGTTATATACGGTTTTGAATAACCAAATATTAAGTTGCATTTTACTTTGTAATGATTTGATTTTTGTTGATAATTCTAAATTTCCTAGTTAAAACAAGCAAAATACAACGAGAGCTGGTTTTACAATTTGCAATTGTTTCAAGAAACATTTCAACGGCAGTTATTTCAAGAATAGCTTATCGCTTATATCTAATAATAATTTTAACATAGGCCCTTAAACTGTTCTTTTTCGAAAGAAAACGTTTCTCAACAAAAAATATAATAGCGAAAAGGTGAGAATTATATAGCGTTGCGTCACAAACGCCATCAAGCGTAGGTACTACAATTTCATTGCACGTGACAGTCAACGTATTTATTTCGTAATCAACACTAAAATTACTTTATAAAATATTGTAGGTATATATAAGTAGAAAATAAATTCGTGTATATTCCCCTAGTACAGGAACGTATCAAATGGTATAACGTTATGTTTGTTATATCTATAGATTAACAGTTGAAGAAAGAAGCTCTTAAAAAAGTGCTTCTACATTTTTGTTGTTTCTCTTAAATGATTTTGATGTTACAAAACTTAGCATTTCAAGTACATGTCTCGCTACCACTACAAAAAACGCGTTAACTTTGTCGACACATTAATTAGATGCGCTTAAATAGTTAGTTAGAAGATCGGATTAAATCAATATCGTTTGTCTATTACAATAATATTATAGAGTACTATATTACTCTACCTAATTTTATTACCTCTAGATTACCTACTCTATTCAATTTTAGTGCCGACAAATTAATTAATAACGTAGGATATCGGTAGATACCGAAATAAAATACTTTCAAGAGGAATTATACAGTTTTAACTTGTTTGAATGACTTCGTGTATCTATATTGAAATATTCATTAAAACATAAAATAGTTTTCGTAGTAATGAAATATTACGTAAACACGAAATTAGCAAATCACCGCTCAAATGCATACATTCCTCTCGTGTATGTATAAATACGTAAATTAAGTAATTTGCAGTAGTAGGTCATGCTCGAAAAATTTGTTGAATTTAATTACGAGGTTATAAAATTTCCTCCATAAGATGAAACTCATTTTTAAAATTCACATTCCGTCCTCGCGAATTACTAATTAATAATGGCGAAATGTAAAACACGCTTATACTTGATATCTTAATGAATTGCAAAGTAGCCGTGAAATGCGGCGGGCTTCCCGCAGGTTTAAAAGAAAAAAATATTAGAATTGCCGGACCTGAAACAGCCGAAATATTTATATAGTTGAATACGTATGTTTTTGACTTGCGAAAATTATCGACGCAACGTTTATCCTGAAAATCTTTCTTTGGAACTTGTTTTGTACGAAATGGAGAATAATCGAAGAATATTTCACAACGTAAAAATATATATTTTTAAATATGATCAAAGCATATAAGTCGGTAATTCAAAGGATTTTTGTTTAGCCACATATAAAACGTATCCGATGATCTTTCTCCGCGTTTGATATTGAAACGTCGTTCGCAGTCAATAAACAAGAAGTATTCATCTAACGCAAGTACAACGCCTATCGGTTTTTCATCCGCTGCCTTATATACTTATCAATATCTTATAGACAGTTGGCAGGAGCAAAATGTCTTCATAATATATTCACGCACATTTTTATCAGAGTTTCCTTGAATTGTTGCAATAAATACTGTTTTATTTGCGAACGTTTAAATTCGACATTTTCACCATTTTTTTCTTAATTCGATAAAGAATTTTATTTATTTAGTTTGATATAATTAATATAGGCGCCATACTTGGCAAACAAAAGGATAAGCAATTAACTGTATATAAAATGAAAACCGATTCTTATAGTTTTCATTTCTTAATTAACAATTTATTATCACTCTAAAGCGATATTACTAAACGCTAACGGGATTTATTTAGGAAAGTTCTTAACGTAATTAAATAAGTACCTAGTATATAAATAAGTAGTTGTACAGTCGGCAAAATGCGTCGATTAAATTATTTTTCAAACAAGCTCGTATTAGGTAGTAGGTATACCTACCTAATTCATTAAGTACACATATAAAATTTACGATCGCTATCATTAGCCAATTTGCGGAACGTAAAAATGCAATCGGAATAAGCTATAATATAATTTTAATAATATTTGAATAATTTGAATAATTATTTGAATCGTAAGTCACGTTACTAATATCATTACAATATCAATTTAATTTTACTTGCACTTATTTGGTGATAATCGTTTATATTAATGTTCATAACCCCTTTATTATGCTAAAATTGTGAAACCGGTCGAGAGTTTTTAAAAGTATAATTAAAAGGTTAATGATATTTTTAAACGTGAACATTAATTATTATCAATAAAATCATTTCTGAGATGCACATTATGTTCACGACTCGAGCACATGTCAACTGTTTATTGTGTGATTTAATTTGAAAGGATCTCGATTTAAAATTTAAGGGAGCACCGTTTAAATAATTAGAAAGAAAACTCGTTGAAAATTATAAATTGCGTTAAAATAAATTCAAACCTAAGAATTTTATTGTTACTTTCTAAATGTACTGAATCATTAAGACGGTTTTATTTACTCCTATTCAATTGTATTCTCATTAAATAAAAATTCATAAAACGGTAGAAATTGCACTGCATTATTGACAATTAAAAGTGGAAAATGTAGACTTTATAAATTAAAAACTCTTCTTATTCACATATAGTACTGATATAAATAAATATGTATATTATAAACAAGCCTCCAACCGGATTAGAAATAAGGACAGACAGAAGACTAAAAGGGAGCACTATTAATCAGTTTAATTACCACAAGGTCTTTCACTTTTTGTACAAAACAGTAAATTTAAATTAGCTACTTTAAAGATTCGCCGGAACAAGGGAATTTCGTTTTTGGAGGTATAAAACGAAATTTGTCTGTCCTCGGCCATCCCACATTCCTGCACTAACATTTAAAGTTTCCCGAAAGAGAAGGGCGTATATAATGCAATTACCGCAACACATTCGCAGAGTTTAACATATAATAATAAGCAAATGTTGGTAATTAATAACTAACATTTCAGTTCAAACACATTTAGAATCTGTTAAATAGAGTAATATTTATCTAGTTGTTTAAACTCGATGGAACTTTTCCATTAGTGGTAATTGGAAAAGTCGGTTCTACGACACTATAATACAAATTAACAATTTAAAATGACGTTAGCGTTAATAATTTACAATTTACGACGACAAACAGTTTTCGAACGTATACTTGACGAAATCGGCCGGAAATTGTTAATTTTTTTTTCTTGTAAAATTCGGCTAGAAATTCTTTATCCGTTCGAGTTGATGAAAAAAGCGCAATTTTTCCTAATAACGTCTAAAGCGGAAAAATAAAACAAAAGAGAAAGAATGAAGAATTGTTAAATTTTACTTTGTTTACTATTGTTTTCCATGGCAATGAAATATTTCACTAAAGATAAAAGTACATCAAGTTAGAAAACCCATTTGAAACGTAACTTTCAATTACAAGATAAGCAAGAATGTGTATTTTGTCTTTTTTGCTTGTTTTTGGACGGTTAATTCCATATACTTAGCTCATTTCAAATGGAACAAACTTTTAGTAGCTACAGGTACATAATACTTATTATAGTTTTAATTTGAGTATTAATTTTTGTAAATATCACCGCGATCACAATTTTGATCGTAGGAGGCCGATTGGCAGTGCATTGTTTTTGAGAATATCGAAACTGAGTTTTAAACTAGAGGCCGATCAAATCTTTCAAACGCTTCTATTTCCGATATTAATTATTATCGAATCGTTAATATCATATCCGTTTTAGAATCGCCACAAAATTTTGTATTTAACCTATTTTTTGCAATTTTTTATAAAACGCACCGTTTATTAAAAGAATCGGAAAAAATCTGTTTCGATGCGTATTCACTGTGCGTTTGAATTTTAATACATACAATAAATCCTCGGTTATCCGGTTCATATGGGGCAGAAAGTCGACCGGGTAGTTCTGGGATCTGTTAAACGAGGGGATTTTTTAAACTGCGTTTTTAAGCAATAGAAAGACACGCCTATGTTTCAAGGACATTAGCCTTAAATTCTTTTTCACGCCTAGGCACTGATACATTTTGTTTGTCATTCTTTCATTCCTATTTTAGTTAAAATTTATATAAAATCTGGAGATTACAAAGATCTGTGCGGGTAAAAAATACGCTCAGCCCGATCGGTTAATCCGAGGACCGGTTGATCGAGGAATTACTGCATATATTAAAATGAGGTTAGATTAAATTATATTTTGATATCATACTATCGTTTTTCTAGTAGTGTCTGCATATTTAATCTAAAAATCAGGTGATAAAATTGCACTTTTAGCCCGGTCACATTAGATTTCGTCTGCGGAAAAATTTCCACCCGGCTAGATTTTTGTATATGGCTAAATGTTGGCTTTTTAAATAATCCCTCAAAAGTCCCTCTCGATATCGCGTACGCAACATTTTTTACAGGGTGTGAAATAGGGCGGCTAACAGTTTTTTTGAAAATATCACGGAAAATATTGATTTTCTGCAAAAATGGTTGAGACGTAATTTGTAGCTTATAAAATATGTCACAGAATAGGTAAAATAAGACTTTAACAGATGTCGGCCATTTGTTTGTTTGTGTGTGTGTGGTTCTTTGTAGAGAAACGGTATCAGTTTTCAGTTTTATTATATATTTTTCGTCACTTGCCATTATATAGTTAAATATACCTAGTCTTAGACTTAGATTAGAGAATTTCATTTTATTTTAATTCTTGTTTAATTTCTTTAAATTCTAATGAAATAATTCGAGTTAGGGAGAAATTCGAGTTATAGTTATGTCGATTTAGGGATAGTTGACAAGTTTGGCGGTCACTATTCCAACTTCAGTAATATTGTTGTCTCTTCAGTACGTAGTTCAGTTTTTTCAGTGTAGCTTCTTAATAATGCAGCGGTTGTAATTTTAATTTTAGTTGGCCGAAAATTTGATACGTTTTCGACGTCCTGCATAACAAAGTTCGGCGTTCATAAAAATCAAAAGTCCGTTTTAAAACGGCGGTTGAAAAAAATTTCAAACGTGACAATCTCCATTGCATTATTAATTATTATAGGAGCGTTGATTGTTTTAAAAATTAACCACGGGAGACTCTTGATAATCCGACATTTGATAGTCCGACACGTTTGGTAATCGGACAGTGCGTATTACCGTTATAAAGGGTGTGCGACGGCGAAAAGAAGTGCGATTGGTTGTTGTCCCGTCACAACGCGAATAAATTACGTTACGGTACTGAACCAGTCCTAATTGTAAGTTAATTAATTACCTATCATACAAAAATGTTTTATTTCGTTTAATATTATTCGCAAGTACAATTTATATTATTATTAGATAATACTTATAAAGGGCACTTCGACTAATGTTTTTAACGCTCTAAGATGTCCCATGTAAATATAGTATCGTTTTACGAAAAATTTTAAAATCGTTTTGTTTTTGATTTTATTTTTGTCGAATTAAATTTATATTAATTATTATAAGCAAACGTACTTTACACGATTTAAACTGTTAAGACGCCACGCTTAATTTTATTTAAGTTCAAGTTATTCCATATAATAATTATTCGCACCGTGAAATATTTACGTTACAATAATTAACCTAATTGATTTAAATCTACGTGTCACGTAGTACGGTCTATATAAAATGTTGAAAGCGCTTTAAATAATTAATTTTTAAAATTAATGAATTGACTTTTAAAAGTATCAAAATTAGCATTGCCTTAAAGCCCCTCATAACCGCGCTTTTGCGATAGATATTCGAATAGTTTTGAATGTTTTATACGTGCTCGGATTTATTGAACTTCCATTCGAGGACTATACAAAAGCAACCATACATTTAGCTGAATGAAGGAATTTTATTATTCTTAGACGTTTCTGGAAAGCTGTAAATCAATATGAAACGATATGAAAAATTTGTTCTGAAAGCATTATCGTACCATGGGAAAATTAGCTGTCAATTAAATAAATGGAATAATAAATTTTCTTATATTTTAACGATTTAAGGTTGCTTTGGTTTAAGCGATTGATTTTTATTTTTTTCGGAAACTTACATTCCTTTAGAATATTTTAATATAAAATAAATACAAGTAGGTACGATTTATTTACATATAAATAATATTTATTGACATTGACAAATAATTCGAAGTAAGTAGATCGGTTTTTCTTTCAAGTTGAGGGCGTTATTATACAAAACTTTCTTTTCAGTCGACAAATCAAAAACCATATATTCTGAAAACTTTTTGAAGGATACTACTACTTTCATCTCTTAGTTTATTCGACTTCTTGTTTTCTTTGTACAAAGAACAGTAAAAATGTTATTGTTTATTGTAAATAATAAAGAGGGCTCGACTTAAGGAATAATTTATGAGTTTTCTTCCTATTATGCTATATTTTCAAAATACACGTTAAATTAGAACGTTTCGCAGACAACTTTTGTATTAGAAAAGAAAGGAGAGAACGGCAAAGTGGTCGGTAATCTCGCTTACTAAGGTACCGCACGCTTTTAGAGGGACAACGCGAAGCTGCCTTTTTATTTGATAACAAGGAAAATGTTCAATTTCTTTTCACGCGCGCAGCAATTGCGTGTACTTTCGCGTCACGTTCCTAAATTGCGAATCCCGAATGCTAAACGAGCAAGCTTCAATTTTGTTTGTGTTTCGATAACTGTTTCTTTACCGCAAATAATATTTATAAATAACCACGTGCGCGTGACCGAGGAACATACTATCTAGAATTAGAAAGGGACGTTTAAATCTCCACTCACAATATAAAATATAACCTTTAGTTCGATTTCTTTAAACACTGTGGGGAATAAGTAGATTTGGGAACATAATACATCAATTCTGGGACTACAGTATTTTATCTGGAGCCGCAGATTTCGAATCATTGAAAAAAGGAAACGTAAACTTGAAAGAATATATTGAAGTCAGGAAGTACATAAATCCAAACTTCTAAAATATTTTGTTAGGTATATATGTTTTTATAGCTTCTATAACGCTTCACTTTATTTAATTTTATAATTAAAAAAATATACTTATTCCTTAAATTTCTTTTGCGTATATTCGGGTAATAGAAAATAATAGGACTAGAATTCTAAACAACTAATTTTGTAAGTCAACATTTTCTCATAAGTAAGTATAGGTATATATCGGTGTACAATGTATATATCACGTAATAAACTTACGATTCTATCGGTAATACAACGTTGTTAGCAAAATGTTGAGCGTAAAACAATAGGTACCTACCTTCTCATTATTATAAACAATTGTTAATCCTGTTAAATAGATAACGGGGGTTGAAATAACGGCTTATCGATTGTTTCTTATGAAGTCTTACAAACAACGTTACTTCGATGGTAAACAGACGTACCGAACCCATTGTTGACCGCGTTTGCCCGCAGCTACTGCTTCAATATTTACTGCGCTTGAATAAGCGAATAAGTTTTGATGTAAACAAGAGTTTTCTAGAATTTAATAGAAGCCGGAAATAAATATCCATTTCGTCCTATAAACATCAGGTAAAATAGCTTTCATTTAATATTTATTCGTTATTTCAAACTACCTACAATATAAATATTGAAGTAATTATATCCTGATGAACGGGTTGTTATTTTATTTTTATTTAATATGCGATTGGTACGTTACTGTCCGGATTTACCGGAATAAATTTACGTTCGCTCGATCGTGAAATTTTGCCGAAATTCATTTTTCATTGACTTTTTATACATATTTCCTTCGATTGACATTTAAAGCTTAATATCGAGAAGTTTACGTTTAAGAGGGCAGCAACATGAATAGATACGAAAAGAATAAAATTAGTATTGTAACTATGCGTATGAAAAACATATATCAAAAATTATATTATAATAGAAATATTATATAAATAGGTAGATTTTTAATTATTCGAAGTTTTATACAGCGTGTTACAAAAGTATAACGCGCGTCCTTTCGAGAATCGAATCGGTAAGCTAAAAGAAATCGAAAGTTCTGATTGGCCTTCCTTGCAGTTTCGTTGACAATGAAAGCATTGAAATGTTTTCTCTTACAATATTATCTGGTACGCTGCTAGAAACTGCATTTGTATATTTTTATTGCGTAGTTTATTTCTAGTAGCGACGTTACTAAATTGACATGTTGTACTCGCCTAATTAAAGTTGTGCTTGATAACCGTTAATTAAATACTGTTTTCGTGTAATTACTACGTATAATCGTGGATTTCAATGGTTTCGGTCCAATGACCTATTTCAAATTTTTTACGAATACCTTAAGTACCTTAAAAAATCCTTTCTCTGATTTCTGACGGTAGGTACCTTTTTAAATTTTTTCATTATACCTGAACAAATGCGGCGCTTGTTGAAATTCGACAACGGAACGGGCCGCAGTTGCAAATAATTTAAGCAGAGTTGTTTAATTTTCGTCCTTTTATCGATAGGCCACTTAATACCTAATTAATTTTAACACGATCTCTTTTAATAATATAAATCGAGGTTGCCCCTGTATCCTTTAAGTACGACTTAAAATCGGCACTTAAGAAATTTACACTTTTGCAGTATGTATTTAAAATTAATAACTAACTTAAAAAGTCTTTGACGATAAAAGAACGGCAAAGAGCGCAGTTTCGACGATAATTTAATTTATTTATCTACATCCCATTTTTAATTTCAACTTTTAATATTAAATTTAGTATTTATGAGTCGGCACCCGGGACAGAATACCGATCTGCGCAGTATGTTTGTTTAGCGATGACTAAAATTAAGAACTCTTTTAATTAATAATTCGACTAATTATTAAAACTGCAAGAATAGGAAAACCTTTTTTGTCGAGATTTGCATGAACATCACTGAAATTACCATCAAAATTTCATTAGTTTAACGAGTTAAGAAATTTGTGTCGTTATCTAACATCCTCTTAGCTTTCCTTTTTGTTTGCTTTAGGTGTCTGTTTAAGGATGTATTGTTTGCCAAATCGTTGTGCGAACTCTGTCTGTATTAAGGATTCTTTGAGAAATAAGGCCTCTAACTAAATTTAAAGGTTCATGTGTAGGTAGGTACATTGTTGTAGTACAAAATAACGGATAGTTTACTTATTAAACAGTTTAAGTTCATACATATCGACGCAGTTTTTGCAGAGTAACTTAATCTGCAAAAAGTAAATTTTACGGGAGCGCACATTTTGCGTCGTCGCGTAGAGCTATAGGCAGTTACGCTTCAACGCGTAAATACAAATCGATTTTTTCGTGGAAAAAATCGGAATATTATTACCAGATTTTAACAGACGATGTCTTTGCCTTAGATGCATAAGATAGTCGGAATAGCGCATTTTCGCAAAAAGTGTGGGTTAAGTTACTCTGCCAAAACGCCGTCGATATGTTTTGTGTTTCATAGTCGCGTGGGAACTTACTTTAATCGACAAAAAAAAATTAATTGAATACTTCGAGCAAGCGTTTCGTTATTTATATTTTATTAACAGTTTTGTTTTGAATTTGTCGAATACGTATTTAATTTTATACTTCCGTCTACTCGATAGTCGTTCTGCTTTTTAACTAGATTAACTGAACAATTATGTATATTTACAACAAATCTTGGTAATCATTTGTAGCAGATTCCGAATAACGAAGCGTCATTCGAGAATAATAATTAGTCTAAAAATGAAATTTATATAGTCGAGCTTCGAAACTTCAGAACTTCGCGTGTTTAAAATCAATTTCAGCGGTTGAGGTTTGTGAAGCTTTCAAATAAGCCGTTGATATGGTACACGCCCTCTGTATTACCTATAAGCGATCCAATACAAATTAATGGAAATTAGTTGTGTTTCAATTGTGTGTCGTAATTTTGTTTATTTTTCGATTACTATTCTATATCTTACGGTTGGATGTAGGTAATTCAAATTTTTAGTCGAAGAATGACGTTAATCATTTTGGCGGATACTTGGAAAATATATTTCAGATAAACGGTGGATTACTAGTGCTGAATACCAAAATGTGCCGGTGAAGCGACTCTAAAAGAATATAAAATGCGTTATATAGGGCATTTTATTGTGATACCTCCTAGGCGGAAGTTAATGAAATGTAACACAATTCCGGTAGCATTTATTAGGCATTTAAAAATGTTTTTCGCGAGCGTTAAGGATTCGCGAGCGCTTTATTTGAAAGAATATTATACGGCAATTTTGATATTTTTATGTAATTTACCTCTACATTAGCTATGTAAGGTAAGTTTTTAGAATATCGCCTATCTTAATATTTTTTTAATTGCCGATTGATATTGTAATTTTTCTAAAGTAAATCATTATTAAGTGCGCGCCTATCGTACATTAAACCGTTAACGAAAACGCAGCGTGTCAGCGTGTAAGAACTTTGTCGAAACTGCGATGGAACTGACCACATGTTTTTTCCCAAAGAAATCTTGCGTTTTTTAATATGAAATTCAATTAACGAAGAATTAATTACTTAGTCCGATAATTTTGTCTCCCTTTTGCTTGCAACTCGAGTGTGGATTCTGAACAAATAGGGATCGCTTTTAATCTTACGTGTTTCGTTGCGTAAATACTTATGTATCGAATGTGTAGTTTTAACAAATTAACGTTTAGATATTATTAGAGGTAAAAGAAAACTTGATTGATCCAACGTGTGGTGTTCTACGCCCTCTTTAATTTTTAATAACCTTTTAAACTATCCTTTAATTTTACAAATGTGTGTAAGAACCGCGATTAGTAATAGTTACTGTTTATTTGTTTTCGCAAAGTAAATCGCCTTCTTAGAAAATTGAAAATGTTAAACCAAGAATTGAAGCAATAATATTTGATTACGTCCCGAGAAACCATTGTTCTTAATTACTTTTACACGTTCTGCTACTGTAGGATAGATTTTCTTCTCTTACAGTACCTATCGCTCCGGCAGATTGTACCTACCTACATAATAACAATTTATCAAATCCTATTCCAAGCGCTCTTAGCGCAAATTAAAATAAATGCACAATTTGGCCGTCATGTCTTTGAAATATTTCCTCTTTTCAACTTCGGGCCGTTAAGGGGGTTGGAAATTAAGACGTGTCACGGAAATTTAGACGTAAAGCGGCGCCGGCGCTGCGGTTTTTACCATTGCCGATGTAGAAATTTAAAACTGGATTAACGAAATCGTTCTAACGAAACGGAATTTAATTGAATCTATAATATAATATGCGAAATTTTAGTTAACGTAACAAGTGCTTTTCATATTGAAGTTTAATTGTAATTAAATCTGGTTGTTGGAAACCGTCCTAAGGTAAACATTCGTATTCACGAAATACCTGTTCCATATTTGTCATGTAAAATACTCTCGTACTTGTTCATTTACGTCTAACGTGATAGTAGAAGGTCGGTCGTACGTAAGTTAACGACGAATATGCTAGGTATAAAGGAATTCATAACAAACGAAAAGCTATACTTAAGGGAAAATTAAATTTAACACGTCATTTAATATAATGAAGGTTTAAGCAAGCATGCGGCAGAGTAAATTAACCGCCGGCATATAATTCGAGTAAAGAAACAACCAAAAAAATGCAAGGATATTAATTAGTAATGTGAAGTTTACAAACAAAACTTTTATTAAACGGTTTGGCCAAATTGTGTATTTTCCGGCCAATATTGAGGTAATATTGTTTAACTTGAGACGTCAAGTCCGTAATCGACTTTACTAAATAAATGCCCGAGGGTGCGTCAATATTCTGATAAGTGGTTTATTTTAATTTACTTTTTTGTTCCAAACATTTACGCACCTATGTGTTTTTGATTTCATCTATTAAAATAAAAATTAACATTTATATAGGCAATTTATTAAGGTTAAATCGATTATCGATAAATTAATAACAAATATTTATGATTAGTCGCACGTACTTCGCTGTTATGTAGATATAAAAAAAAACCGTTCATCGGTATTACACCTACGTATTTAGTCTGAATTAAATACGTCTAACGATTTTCAGATTTTTTAACAAGTTGGGTATATTTTTTCTTTATATTCTTAACATCCCGTATTTCGTAAACGAATCGTAGTATAGTCGGGGAAAGGAAAAAATAGTTTCTAATCGGAACTAATTCCCCTAAATCTGATTTTTGCAGAAAGAATATATAGTAATGTCTAAAATATATACTTAGTCAATAAATCCCATCAATTCAAATATCGAAAGATCTTGATAATCGACTCTTTTTTCGGGCCGTGCATAGTCGTGTGCATATACTTTAATAATAAATTATAAATTGCATTTAGTTAGGTACAGCATCGGCTAGATTATTTAGTGATTCACTCTAGTATTTCGTTGTGGTGTTAAGTATCGGTGTTGTGTTTGCATAAATTAATTAGGTATTAATAGTTTTCTTATAACATTATTATTTCGGTAAATATTATGCTTCCATTCCGAAAATAACACAATAAGTCAAGAATGCCGTTTAATCTCGCGATAAAAGTAATAAAATTAAAATGCATTAAATTTTTTTATTGCTTTCATGCCCTAGTAACTAAATACAGCTTACAATTGATAGCATACTGACGCTGATGTGGAACGCAAACGCCGGGAAAAAGGCGATATCGGTTACGACGACAACCAGTTATAACGGCCGAATTTTGCGGTCCTTTGGACGTTGTTATGAAATACTTATTCCTACCGTATACGTAAAACTGAAAATATTTTTTTGATTATTGAACGAAACAGTCATAAATACTATTTTTAAGTTTGCAGGTGATTGCGAAAATTATACTTTAAATATTTTTGCAGGGGCTCAGGTTGTGATTTTTGTTAGATATATTTATTTACAGTATAGGTAATGCGTTAGTTTTGAATTTAAGGCGGTTATTTATAAGACGATATTAATTAACTTTAAATGAATAAGAAATTAATATTTTTCTACATCTTTATCGATTAAGCATCATTTTTGCGATCATTTTGTAATTAGCACGTAATTTTTAAAAATAAAAAAAAAACGATAACAAGTTGACATCCAAACTGGAAATCCATAAAACATGGCGTATTTTTTGGTGTTCAAAAAACACATCCCTTCGAAATCTTTAGCGTTAAGCTTGGTGTATCGTTTACAAATGATTACATCTGTTATCGAAACTAATAGGTTGGTGAGGTCATTGTCCTTATTCGGCCTCGGATTAGATAAGAATTCATGCCTGGTTTAACACCCATTGTTGTTTCTAAGTCCTCCCACTTTGGACCTCTTCAGCTACCCTATTGTCACTCATACTGTCTCGCGAATTATATCGAAGACTATTATTAACAGAAAGGTGGCATTTTTTTTATAAGTATAGCTTTTGTTTAGAAATCGTCGTCTTGATTTCTTGAAAGTTCTTGACCACCGCATGCTCTTTTTTCATGGTTAAGCTATAAAAAATTTAATTATTTATAGATATTTAAAAAAATAGAACTCCATTAAAATATAATACGGTTCAAATAGAATCACATCAAGGGGTTTGAGCTGAAACCACCTAAGTAACAAAAACTTGAGATATAAACTTATTGTTAGTTTTTTTTAAGTATATAAATTATTCCGTGCTTTCAACTTAAATATGATAATGTAGGTAATTTATTTCTCAGGATTATTAAAAATTAACACCAAAAGAAAATAAAACGAACATTTTTGTTTTCTCGTTTTTTTTGAAAAAAATAAAGCACTCGAGCATGATGACATTTTTCGAAAAACTTTTTTCAAAATTTTCTTTGGGTTTGTATACATTAGCATCATCTTTTAGAATTCTTAATTTAGTTCAAATCGGTTTTTTTTTTAAATATCTTTGATAGTTTACCTACGGTGAAGTTAAAACATATACATACTTAGGTAATATCTATTTAATTTAAGATGGAAAAAATACGTGTATTATTTTTGAACGTGGAGTGAGAAATTTAAACAAGAATTTTCTACCATAAATGCTTATTGCGAAAATTTTATCGTAGTACGCCAATTTAATAAATTTAGTTAAAAACAAACTTTTAGCAGTTGCCGTTAGCGAGTTTTGTGGAAAGTTTGCCTTTGTTTGAAGTTTTCTAATATGAAAATAATTTCGACAGTTATATAGAGGTTTAACTATATGTATGTAGGTATTTTGTGTATTACAGAATTTAATAAATGACAGTAACCAACGGCTTTATAAAATCTAATATGAAATAATTTTGAATTTTCATTTGGAATTATAGGTACCTAGGTATATTATTTTTATGATTGATGCCTTAAATCACCATAAAAACGATAATAGAAATTCACTGCTGTTATTAAAAAATTCTTGGAACGCTTAGTAGTTTAACAACTTGCTGTATACGTTAGTTCTATTATTGTTGATGTTATTCGGAAAAGAAAATAGCAGCTACAATGTAGATAAACACTGTATAGAACGAATCGCAGGAACAAGAGAATTTCCGATGGAAACACTGGTTAACATTGTCTTTAGAGAGCTGCTTGCTTTCCCTATAATAATTAACAAAGGGATTACACGAGATTCTGTCTGTCATTTGCCTATATTAATTAAAAAATTAGATCACTTTGTTATACCCAAAATTTAGTCGAAGTGTCGACAGGTTTTACGTGATTATAGGTTTCTTTTCAACCAAAAAAATCACAATATTGTACCTACCTATATAATAATTAATGGATCATGAAAATGATCATTAAAATGACTAAAATTGTACCATTCATTGTCAACGTAATATCGGCGCTCGTAACGGTGCATTTAATATTCTCAAAAAAAAGTTTGGAAACTTAGAAAGTTATTTTTCATCCAATCTGTTGACCTTCGATACAATTGACTTTCTACTATACTTTTGGAAATACAAAAAATGACAGATACAGCAATCAATTTACAGTTTTTTCAATTGAGATCCAGTTTGTTGGGTCGTTGATTAGTCATACCTAATAAAACGTTGAAGTCTTGTAATGATCTCGCGAATCGGTATTTTTAATCCGTGTATTTGGCATTTTTCTATAGAAAATGAATACGTTTTGATAAAAGAATCTTCAACCCAAATTAATTAAATGTTGAGAGTCAATTATTGATAGCATTTGTTTTTTGTTTTGGTTGCGAAAATGCCTATTAAGAAGACGACAAAAAACTGTAATTCGAAAACTATTTGACCCTAGAAAACTCAATTTGATGTCATTCTCCAACGCTGTAACGAGAACGTGGCAAAAGAAGGGACTATTTTTGCGTTAGGGGGACGCAGGATAGACCTCGTTATGGCTTTGTCATTCTCTTCTGTTTTTTAATGGGCTTTAACCTGATGTGCAACATGACTATGATATTTAAATTTTGTAATTTTTGAAGACCTTAAAATAACTTTTTTGTATTTCTCAAAAACACCTTTTTTGATTTTTTTTGAAAAAGATAGATATGTGTTTTAAAGATATTTGTTGACTATGGAAATTATTTTTTTTTTTATATTATGTACGTGAAATTCCTTAAATTCATTAACTTTCACAACTACATATATAAACTGAGTAAATGTGGTTTGAAAGTTACTGATAATCTATTTTACAATTTTTGCACTAAAATAATATAAAAACTATGTAGTAGGTACTTAATATTTATCAACTTTAATAATAATGATACTTATATAATAATAGTAATACTTAATAATAATAATACTTTGATCTTCATAGATTATATAATATAGATGCATATTATCTATTATTTTGAACCAACGATATATGGGCGATAGAACTTATTAATGTGAACAACTTTCTTTAGTAAATTTTTTCGATACAATGTTTCGTATCAAAATTATCGATATTAATTTTAATAGTTATTAATTTTTTTCAGTAGAATGTAGGAACAAAAACTAAAGCTGTATTTTGAATTTCTGAAATTTTTTTAAGGACATTAGAAATTACAAAATTTAAGTATCATGGTTATGTTGCATATCAAGTTAAAGACCATTAAAAACAGAAGAGAATTACATTAAATTGAGCTTTCTAGGTCAAATAGTTTTTGAATTACATTTTTTTAAGTAGTTAAAGATGTCATTTTTGTGCGATTTTGTTTCTTTTAAAATCAATAGCTCAAAAGCTATGAGCCCAAAAAATCGGAAATTTTGTCAACCATCATTGTGTTAAATATAACGAATTTGTAGGATGTCAAGGTTCAGGTTCATTGGTTGATTTGATATTATATTTCGCTAACAATAAATAATTTATGAATTTTAAAATGCTTATTTAAATTTTAATTTGTAGGAACGCAATGCCAATATTCTACAATATTTTTGGTAATGTGTCATTGAAAATAGGCGAAATGGCATTGCTACAACTAAAAAGTATTTATTTGAATGCACCTAGTAGATGCAAATTTTTTCATTTATTTAATTCTAATATAAGTATGTGTATAATTAACTTAAATGATATTTGGTCCAAAGCAAATATTGAATTAAACTAGTAGATACAATTTTTGTATTAATTACAATTTCGTTTATTTAATAGAAATACTTAATTACTTTAATAGAAACAAACCTTTTTTTCATTGAAAATAATTTATCGAACAAATATAAAAGTTTATTTCGATAAACCTAATTGTTTAAATCAAAAGTTTGATATTTTTCGTTCAACTATACTTATGTTGTATTACAACTAAAACGAAGAATCTTAAAGAAACCCTTTTTTCTGTATGCTTAAATTAGTCTAAATGGTACATAGATGGTACTTATGTACCTCTGGGTGTTTTTATTTTTGTCTTGCAATTATTCCTATAGGTTTTGAATATATGCTAGTGAGCAAGCTTTATGTTTAAACGTAGAGTAGGCACGGTTTGATACCATTAAACAACAAAATTGCGTCGCTCTTTATTGTACATAGGTTTAACATTACACTTTATTAAAAAAAATAGAGATGAAAAGTGTATTTGTTTAGGGCAAATCAAATTATTCATATGAGGCGACACAACGTTAAAAGCATTTTAAACTAATATAACACGTGTTTGAATAAACGTCAAAACTAATTGCTTGTTCGAAAACATCTCCCTTCGTTAGAAAGTCACGTCAAATTAACTTTTTTTTGTCGATAAAACCATTTTATTTTACACGTATTATTAATATAATTATGAAATACCTGTCGTAGGTAATACAATTAACCACTCACTTACTTTTAATCTATCGCTTGTTTATAAACTTCATTAAAATTTAAGTGATTTTGCGTTAGAAAAGAACGCAATTGTATACAAGCAATTTAAGATGTTGATTGCGTCGTGATTAATTAAATTATTATCATTCTCTTTCGCTTTAGTTAACAATTTAAACGAAACATTTTTCATTTAATGATTCATTTAAGAATTTAGAAATTTTAGAGTCTAATTTAAGGTTATTTAATTATGCAAATAAACTTTGTATTAAAAATACTTAGGTATATTACAGAAACCGAGTATGTATTTTCTTTTTGATTGAAATCCTTATGACAATTATTCAAAAATTAGTTATAGGATAATTAATACATATCCAAACTCTCAAACTAGATTAAATATGAAAGAGAGAACGATAATTGGTCCTTTCCTAATTTAACTTCTCTTTGTATAAAATTGGAGGCGGAACGTTATCCTCAAATGATCATCTTATACCAGTTTACGACTTCTATAACTACGAAATTAAACAAGTTTTATTTTAAATATTTCACGTAGCTCATCAAGGCAATTCTTCGAATTTGTTTCCAACGTCAACAGCCGCTGATTAAAATTTTAGCGAGAAATTCTGTATTCCGCCAAATTAAACTGCCTAGAATTTCTAACAAAATAATTGTTCAGAAAGTTCTGCTGCACGTTCATTATTTTACCGGGGGAGTTTCATTTAATTTAACATAATTCATTGCAAAAACCTTAGTTAATCATTTATACAAACTAATCCGTAAGTCGGGTTTAATACTTCGGTTATCGCTTAATTAATTATTACGGAGTTTTATACTTTTTTTAAAAAGAAAAATGCAGCCTTTCCGGCACACTTTTAATTTTCTTCGAGACCTATAAGTAATATAAAACAACTTGATCTCCAGTCTCTAGATATGAATTGAGCATATTCAAATGCAAAACGAAACCTAAAAATTGTATTAAATTCTGAAAACCGCGGTGCGCTCAAGGAACGTAATTCTGTTTAGAAAATTGAATTTTCGTAGCAGTTCTACAAATTGCTGCTATTAAAACTGCGACAATAGAAAATATAATCCACACGAACAGTAAAAGAGTAATTTTTCTAGATGTCCGGAAATAATGGTTTATTTCAAACACAATTCCCGCAATGCCTGTATAATTATTACGCCCAAAAAATTGAAGAACTTATTATTAGTGAAAGTGACCGAAAGAATCATTAAAAAAAACCTTAAAATTTTAAATTAAATGGGGGAAATTGACGAAACCGAAAATCTAGAACAAAACACTAGATTTTGTTTATTGACAACATTAAAAAATGATAATTTACAAAATTTGATTTGAATTGTTTTTAATACGGATTCAAACCTTAAAAAAAAGGGAAATGGATGTTTTTGTGACGTCGTGTAGGACACAATGCGTTGAGCTTGAATTTTTTTTTGTATTGGCCACACTTGCTACGTTGAAATTTATTGGTCGCTGCAAATTACGGGGACAAAAATACCTAAATGATGTTGTCAACGCGCGATTCTCTAAATTCAGGTAATTTGAAATTTTATCAACTTTAAAAATCTTTTTTAGCAGACAAAAATTGCTATAGAACTTAATGCACAAAAATTATTGTCGTAATTTGATTTAAAACAAAAAAATGGCCACGTTTTCTATACACTGCTGTATAACGATATTGATCTTTGTTATTCGTTTAAGAGTATGTGTGTAACTTACCCTGTTTATCAGGTGCGTGAACTTGGGGGAAACAACTATCGGCGCAAGTTTTGAAAATAAACTAAATAATTTGCTTCCAAATTGGGTCTATTTTTGCCCATATTTTTATTTCGAAATTTTCGTTACTTACGGCGATATTCGCGATTATTGTTTCGTCGACTTTTTGTTGAATTTTTCTTTTACCAATAATTTGCGCTTATTTGCGTCTCAATTTTCACTACCAAATTTTCATAATTTTTGGAGATTTCACGATTGATTTATAATTTCGCTAACTTTACATTGCTCTGACGAACCAAAGTTAAGTTTTTCAATTTTTTCTATAGTAATATATGCGCCAAATTTCTGCCACTATTTTTTCGTAATTATTCGACCTTCTTCCCGTAACTCGATAACTGAAACCTTTAAGTTTACAAATATTGGAAAATAAAGGTTTTGCTAGATATAGTAATGTATGTATGTTACTTACATATTTTTCGTTATGTTGGAAAAACGGTGCAAGGTTTCCGAATAGTAATGAAATATCTGTTTTCCTGTTTAATTAAGTTCCAATTTGCATCGTTAGTTTAACTCCGTGGCACAAAATATCGATAGAAGAAAAAATTAAACAATTCAACTTTGTTTCGTCGGTGCGGCATAAAGTTAGCGAAATTATAAGTTAATCGCGAATATCTCCGAAAATAATGAAAATTCGGAAATGACAATCGGGGCGCTAGTAGGCGTAAATTTGGCGCAAATCATTGATAAAAAAAGAATTTTAAAATGCGACTGCTTAATTTAAAAATTTAATTTGTTTGTTTCGCCAGCGTGAAGTTGGCGAAACATAAATAAAACGAAATGAAAAGCGCGCGAGCTTTAAAATTGTTTAATTAAATAGGTAACTCATTAGGGGTCCAATTTATACACAAAATATTTATAGCACTAAAAACGTAAATAAACGAAAGAAAAATTAAAATACTTATACAAAAAAAAACCGAAGAAACTAGTGAATAAAAACGGTAGCGTGTGCGCGTAACACGCCGACAGATTTTAAGCCCCATAATATCGCGTGTTACTCGTCGATAAATACGGTAATTAATTTTTAATGCACTTAGGGTTGATATTTTATAAAATGTACCTAACCATACACCTACTCCTAGACACTATTGATTTGAATAAATTACATCTGCAGTCGAAGTGGCGGTAAGGGTCCTTCTTTATAAATTTACATATCAGTTAATTTTCAAACATAATCCTATAATTTCCATTAAGGATTAACCGTTTTAAGCTGGATAAAGTTTACAAACTTGCCACCGCAAAAACTTTACCTAATACAATTCGTCCTCGTGGGCTGTTCACGGGACTTTTGGCGTTACCGCACGCACGATAGATTTCAGTTTGGTGCTTGAACTCGTTTAAACAAATGCCATTTGGCATTGATGGCGGTAATTTCTGTATAAACATAAATTCCTAGCAGGTATAACGTTCTTATTGCCCTGAAGAATCACGCGTCGCACAGCTTGTCGTGGTATACGTGATCCAACTTTATCTGCACGAATGCGTCCTGGAAGTTAAGTGGGAGGGGCATTGCACGCTAAC
Organism: Rhagophthalmus giganteus; assembly: GCA_036326145.1. Lineage (NCBI taxonomy): Eukaryota > Metazoa > Arthropoda > Insecta > Coleoptera > Rhagophthalmidae > Rhagophthalmus > Rhagophthalmus giganteus. Next base: position 9,248,769 of record JARFJA010000056.1, on the reverse strand, counting down.
GTCGATGTTAATTTATTACTTAATGAAAAAAATGTACCTATTTTTATTAGTACCTACGTACGTATCTTAATGCGACTCGTCGAACAGTTAAAATGGCGTTGACGCTTATCAGCCAATTTTTCTAGTTTGTAAAGGGATCGCAAGGTTCGACTACGGTAGAAAGATGTAAAATTATGATGAAATTGGTTTTATAATTAATATAAATCCTAAACGAGGCGTTAATAGCACCTCTAGCAGTCGCTGCCGCGTGAAAATAACCCCGAAAGTAATTTAGCAACCGTCGGGGCGAAGTTGAACTTTAGAAAAGTTAGATCAGGATGCATTTGTAATTCCTTTAGGTCTGGGATACACGAGCGCGTTAAATTAACGTCCGTTGGACGGTGGACAAAAGGAAGGTCGATCGTGTGGCCGTTCGTAGGCATTTAAAATATAATAATAATTAAATGGTGGAACGTCCGTTTCACAACGGACGTCGATTTAACGCTTAGGGCACGTTAATATACGAAACGATTATTATTATACATAGGTTGTTAATTGATTTTCGGTTTTACAAAAGTTTTGCTATCTCTACTGTGCTGAGAAAATTAACAAGAATTATTACCTAATTAAAATTTATAAAACTAACTTTATTTTAAATCATTTAATTAATAACTTATAATATAAATATTAGAATGTATTAAACTTGTTACGGCGAACTAATTAAAAAGATATATTGTCAGTGGCACGTCTGTAACAAAACAAAGTTATTAGTAACACCTACAAAGAAATTATCGAATTCTAGATTAACTGTCAAATTAAATGAAACAACGATCAAACCCAAATAATTGCTTACGTCTTTGTAAAAGAAACTTGATACATCGACAGCAATTAAGGGAGACGGAAAAATTCTATTGTTTTCAGACATCGCATCGCGTTTTGTCTTTTATTCATTTTTAATACAATATCCGCGCTATCTTAATATTCAATACTCTCGGTCCGATTTAAAAAGAACGAATTTATTTTAGATTCTCTTTGTCCTAATAAAGAAAATATTATTTTGCCTTTGCGCTTTTTTAATTACGCCATTACGTCGTAATATTTCTAAACTATTCATCGTACATTTATCAAAGCTTTTAGACTGTCGCGTCAGTGTTTAAACAACAAATCAAAGTGTACCTAAAAGAGTAGTTTTCGTCGGTACAAATTGTCGATGAAGTTACGTCTATGAGAGGCGAATCCCGATGGTAAATTTTTAATTTCGCCACTGTTTTCATGCTGTAACCACATTAGGCAAGCACCCTTAATAAATCGATTACGATTTGCGTACGTTTAACGTTAAGTAATTTTGATTTAACTCATTTTTAAAATAACTATAGGTAATTGTCTAATTAAATGTTTAAAGACTAATAAAATATATTCGAACAAGTAGAATTGAAAATTGAAAATAAATTTGTTTTTACGGATCGTTTCTAAAGTAAAATATTTGCGTTTCTTAAAAATCTTATATATAATGTAGAGAATACGTTTTGTTTTGCATTTCTAATAACTATACCAGGATTCCTGATTTCCCGAGGCATTCTTTTCTTTGTGACGTTATTACGTATTTCCACAAAAACGGTTTCATACTGTACCTACCTGATATCTCGCGCTCCCCAAATCGACGTTATATAGCAGTGGTAGGTAGGTAGATATAAGACTATTTCGTTGCCTTTATATAAGAAAAAAAACGTTCGGGTATACTTAAATTTTACAATGACAAAAATGATTGTAACGATTTTATCGATAATTGGTTATTCGGTTTTCTGTCAACACACTTAAGCACTCGAAGAAGATTGCTCGCCCATTGCGAAACTTGGAGGGTTAAAGTACCCTTGTTGCAAATTTTGAAGAAGACTTCGTGTTTACATTTACTCGAGAATGTAAACATAATTGTCAACTGTAGAGCTATTCTTAAATTGACTCCTTCGCTTGGTAAATGGAAATCATATTGTGGCAGCGAGATAGATCGCAATTAAGCTTTTTGTGTTCGTGAAGCTCCCGACTCGAAATTTAAACGCTGATTTTACTATTAAAGTAATTCGGCTTTATCTCTGATTTTGAGAATATTTACGTTTGTTCGAAGAATACAAGCAGTGATGGTAAAAACGAAATACACCCTTTAATAAAACTGTATTCTTCAATTTTATAAATTCAGTTCCAAGCACCACGACAAATGCGCGTAGAAATGTTTTAAAATCACATTGCGGCGTTATTGTCTCAATAATTTTTCATTTGGTTCGTTTGTATTTTTTGTTATCCTTGTTTTGATTCACATTCTGTAACTTTATTGCCCACCTATTATCTTATGTCAACATAAAGAATTTTTAAAAAGAAATTATCTTGTAGAATATGCCTAATCTACTAAAGTAAAGAAACTTTTTCCGACATATCTTAATTAATAATCTCAGTACCTAATAACTTTGTTACTAAAATAAAACTTCCACAAAATGAATATATTACGGCGGCTTATTTCGCATTTAAATTAATTTATACGGACGAACTAAATTAAAGTTCGACTATTAAGTTTATATTTTAGGTGCAGATACCTATTTAAAAAAATATATTTTTGAAAAGATAGATTATTGCTGCATAATTGGTTTACTAATTTAGTTTGCTTATGTACGTCGGGGGGTTTCTATTAAAGAAAAACAAATTAATTTTATCTGTTGTCTATTCGGGTTGTTTAATAATAAAGTGCCCCGATAATATTACGACTGTTATCTCCGTACTACTCTTTTTGCTCCATCAATGGATGACGAGTTTTAATGTAAAAAAGCGTAATCGCGCACCCTTTCTTAAACTGGGGGTAGACTATGTGAAAATGAATTGCCTACCACTAGTTGTTTGAACACGCTGTTACATAACAATAAACAAACTAATCGTAAGATCGGTTAATAAACAAAAAGAAAATGGAGGTTAAAACTATATTTTCAATCTACACCGAAATTTAATACTGTGGGTACCTACCTCAATATTATGCAATATTACAATAGTACTCATAATCTGTGTACAAAGAAGCTCATCTAACTAAATTGTAGAACTAGTAAACGCAACCGGTATGAAACTTGATGTAGGAAATGTTTTGACATAATGTGATATGCGTAGCGACAGTAGTATTACAACCATTATTTAAGTATTTCCTTTGATGATATGAATCGTATTACCAATTATCTTCTCTAACGTGCACGATATCCTTTGGTATTTGCACTAGACATGTTGAATCTTTTCAAGTAGGTATACGTTTTTAATCATAACTTGTTTCGCAATATCAAAAATTAAACTATCATTTCGATATTGTTCATACATATTTATGAATATATCGATTGATATATATGATCTTCACGCCATTTTTTGAGCAATCTTTCGTTTCTTTCCTCAGGTTTAAAAAGTCAGCAATTTAATATGAAAGTGTTGTATATGCAATGTAAGATGTGAAACTGGTTAAATAACTTCTCGCTTCGTGCAATATAATATCAAAATAAAATCATTAAATATATATCAAAATAATATCATTTCTGCCTAATGAGAAGTTCTCTGTCTCGGGAATATTTTGATGCGAGGTATCTAAGTACCTACACTCAAAAAAAAATCCGATGTAACGCGTCTAATGTACGTACTCTTACAAACTCTTAAAAAGTAACGAAAAATTCGTTATTTCGATAAAAATTTTCATTGTAGGTATGAAGAAAGTTATTAGGTAAACAATTATAAATGATTCGTAAATACAACGATCGTTTTAATTGCATAATTAGGCACTTATTTTCTTCAGTGTATTAGTAGTATTAATGAACTTTTCATTGTATCAATGATCAAAAAGTTAATAACTGGTGTTCATTAATATTATGTACAATATTTTTTAGTGTAGTGCTGAGGACAGTAGGTGAGTGGGGGGCGATCAATTTTGCGGCGGTACCAATGAACGAATTGTTTTCGTATTCATCGCGTGACATCTGTTATATTTTCAACTGATTAACTGTTTCTCAGAGCAGTTGTTTGAATGCATTGTAAAACCTATAGATAAGATATATAAAAGAGTTAATGCATACAGAGTTGTTACAAAAGTAACGTCCGTCCTTTCAAGGATCGAATCGGTAAGCTTTTTCGAGAACGAAAAACACTACGAAAAACTGTTTACAGAAAATGACCAATAAGCAGGCTCGTGAAAAACTGCAACTGCATATTAAATAGGTATTCGAGCAGTTTTCGCATTTCATTGTATTTAAAGTCGCATTCTCTGAAATGATGTGAAAGTTCAGACCTAGTAAGTACCTATGCTAATTGTTTGGCGAATAACTATGAGAATTTGAAAAACTGTTACGTGCAAAAAAAATAAATGATAAAAATAAAATAGAAATGATCGAAAAATAATTATTTAATAATAACAAAACTTAGAGTAGCACTTAACAAAATTTAGAGGCCTGTCGGCTAGCTTTTGAACAGTGGAGTTCGGTCGGGTTCTAATAATAAAAAAATAAAGGGCGCCAAGTAATTTTCCTTATACCAATAACTATTAAAAATGGGAAAATTACTAAAATTATACAATGTGAAATAGTTACAATAGGTAAATTGTCAAGAAACGTACAATACAAGAGTTAATTTTGGTATCTGGCCTAAATGAAGTCCGAAATGTAATATGAACAATTTTATATAAATATGTAAATACGCTAATGCTTCGCGAGAAACACTTCGTTGACAATAATTAATACAAACAATAACAAAAATATAAATTATTCCGAACGGCAATTGATTAAACTTAGCTTTCTCCGCGTGGTAACCAAAATCGATCTTCCAAGTCAACCTCCGATAACAAAATCCAAGTCCAACCAATAACAAGTCCAATCCAAAAACAATAGATATAATTTCCAACAAAACCAGAAAAAAAAAGAAATTCAAAAAGAGAAAATCCAAAATAGAAAAATATGAACAAAATTTAGGACCTAAAAAGGCTATTAACTAATACCTAGAAGTATTTAGGCATAGCCCTACTCACCTCCTACGGAGGGTACGGAGGTTCTATTATTTCAACGATGTTACGATATATATTTTAGTTGATCCGACCACGTCGGTGGGTACTAAACACCCTGGCCGTTATTCTTATTATTTTCCGCTCATAAAAGCGAATCAAAAATGTAAATTCAACAAATTATGAAAAATAGAACTTAAAGATAATCAACAGAATATATATTGGAAAATTAGACAAATGTGACTTTACTATTTCTGTTGTTATTTTGCTACCCGTTCTCCTAGAGACGGACCGCCCTTAATTAATTTGAAAACCTTATGCCAGCCAACTCCTCGTCTAACCTGGCCGAAATTGAATTTGAATTTAGAAAAAAAAACGTATCAAAACAAAACCAAGGACACTGACCTTTGAACGTAGGGCATTTTTTGGCATTTGGTATTTCCTTTTTCAGAAAATGGATAGGCGTTAGCAGGTAAATTTTTACACCGTTATAATACATCGTTGTACTTACTTAAAATTGATCATTTTTCTTTTTAAATTAGTTTTCATCTTTTGTTATTAACCAAAATTGAATCTATTCAAAGGTGGCACTGTCTGAGGTACTTATCTACCTTTCAAATGATTTTTTAATCAATTTCGCACATAAAAAGAAATTAAAATATTCAGTTTGTTTGCTATAAATTTAATGTCACCTTTTATTAACCAAAGGAGTTATCCTCCCTTATAAGTGCTACTTTGTTTATCTACCTTAGTGCATATTAATAATGTTCCTATAAAGTAATTACAATTTCATTTTGTATTATCGTACCTATATTTATTTAAAAGTTTCTCATAACATCATATTATATCGTGTGAAAGCCAGAAACACGTGGTTTAGGCCTTGAAAATTGCAGTTATCGCAACGATGGGATAGCACATATTCTTTTGTAAAGCAAAAGCCGTGGTCTTATCAATCCATTGCGACTGACCAGTCTTTTATAAGTATCGGTAAAAATTAGTCAGCTTGTTCGCGGCCGTCTTCAATAAATAATGCGTGCAATCCGGTCGATTGTTGAAACTTTTCTGTTGAAACTTTACTAGGTGTATATTATTTAATAGTTCGGTGGTGTTTTGGTTCCGTTTTAAACAAAATAAGTCAAACACGAAAAAATGTGCCATCGAAAAACATCTTGGGGGTCTTGGTCTTTACGAAACTGAAGTAAGTCGCATTGATTTTACATAGATCATTATTTTTTCGGAATTTTCAAAATGCTAGATTAAATTAATAATAGTATAGCTCATACAAACCTATATGATGTTCACGTCATCAATACAAGGTTACTAGATGATGACGTTTCACACAGTGCTGTCACCTCGTACCTCGTATTTTGACAGTTTTAATAAATTGTAGCCTTTCTTTATACCATCTAATATGTGCGCAAGTAAATCATCTATAGAATATGTCACTTTCCAAACTTTAAACCGAATTACAAATAAACAATCTAGTAACTTTTTGTTGATGACGTGAACATCATATAGGTTTGGATAAGCTATAGGTAGATATTTATTTTGTTGAATTTCTGAATTTGTTAGGTAGGTATATCCATCCCTAGGTATACCTGTACCTTTATAGTTAAATTCTAATCGTAAAAATTCTTTGAATTTATTACGAGATAAATAAGCACGACCATATTATATTTTGGACTGCTAACACCTACATAATTCCTTCTGCTATAAAACGATGCAAATAATTAATGTTTTATACTAACTAATGTAGGTATATTGTTACGACTGGCTGAGGCCGTCCGATAGATAAAACATTCCGGTTTATCAGAGAATGCGAGACCGATAACGTTCTACATTTGTTTAAATTAAATATATTATAGGAGTATAAGATAATAACTGTTATAATTCTAGCTCGTCATGCTATTGTGGTTTTTTAAATTACAGAAATTTTTATTTATATTATGTATATACTGGAATAAGTTTTTCTTTATTTTGTTAGATCCGTGTTAAATCTTACACGACAAATTTTAATTCGGCACTACCCCGCCTCTCGAGTATTTCCGAGAGACGACACCTTTGACCTTTGACGTTTAATTTCTAATTTTTTATAAATCTAATAATTTGATGGTGTAGGTACTTATTTTACATTTTTAAATTTATTTTCATCGTAAATAGAATCTCAAAATATCCCCTATTAATAATAAGATTCATTTTAAAGATGCGATTTTAACGAGGTTTATTTTTTTCGAAACTAAAGTAAACCGCATGCATGTTTCGTACGCCTATTTTCTGGAGACTTTCAAAACGTGAGATTAAATTAATATCTATATTTTGCTTAAATTGTAAATATGTAGTAGGTAGCCTTTTATAATCTATTTGTAATCATAACGAACGCATTAATATATTGAATTTTTCATAATTTCTTTTACGATTAAAAGCAGCACAAAATAAAAATCAACATCGACCTTCGATATTTCTAGAGTCGAAATTAAAAGAAACAAAAACGTTGCGCTTTCAAACGTTTGCGACCCTTTCCGACACAGTGACGCGCAAAAGGTCATAAAAAAACGCCGATCTTTTATTTAAAACTTTTGGAAAACAGGACGCGAAAAATTTAATTGTCTATTTTCAAAACTTCAGCAGCGATACACACCTGAAGGTGGCCGATTGGTTATACAATTTGCGCTTCTTTCTAGCACTAAAAAGACAAAATCATAACTGCATTTTCAGATACTTGTAGACAAGACAATACACTGTCCAAATTTCAGCCTTCTACGATCAAAATTGCGGTCGGAATCGTGTCCACAAGAAATTGGACCGACCGACCCAAAATGAACGATATATATTTTCCTGATTTAAGAGTCGAAATCGGAGAAAATCCAAAACGACACCTCTGGGTCTCGCTATTAGACAGGTTGCAATGACTATATTTTCTATGAAAATTCGCTAAAATTTGTCAAAACTGTTTTTGCGATTTTTTGCAGTTAAAAAGGGGAATAATAAAATAAAAAACAATAATCTCCCCCCCCCCACTCTCGTCATGTCTTTGTCCAATTTTAATTAGCGTGGAAACAGTTACTTTTCGAAAGAAAATCGACATGAAATAACCGCTTTTTCATAGACACACCGAAACCAACCGTAACTTCTACCTATTCTGGCTATTTCGTAAATCGAAATATTCATAATAAATGCTTAAAATTATTTTCTTTAGAGATAAAAACAAGAGCATTATGTTCTAGTATTCGTCTTCTGTATCTGTTCAGAATATTTAATTCTTCTAAATAAAGAAAATATACATAATGTGTAGCTTAAAATCAATTTGCAACAAACGATATTAATCAAAATCGAGGAAGGGACTCGCGCACCCTACAGATAAACAGCTTAAAAATTGAATTTCGAAATCAAAGTATCTACCTAGTAAGTACTGGCATTTCTAGGAATTTTTGCGATTAAAAATTTCAAATTAACGCGAAATGTCGTCAATTTCGTTGCATCCCTCGCAGTCTGCAAGAATTTTAATTAAACTTTGATTAAAAAACTTTTTTTTGGAATCTCTAACAAATAATGTTGTTAATTGGACTAATTTTGTACCTACGAAGGAGGAGTTGGATCTTAATTTTAAAATTAAAAGTAAACTCGCTCGAAAGGCATTTAAACAGTTTTATAGTCGAGTGGACGAACTTTGTTATTTATGTAAAACGTTGCCGAGGATATGAAGAAATTTCATTTTAGGTAATAGGGTACATGGGGGGGGGGCTCGATCCTAGGTAAAAATAAAATATTATTTTTACATAAAGACAATTCTTTAATAGTAAATTGCACGTTTGAGCAATTACCCTGGAGCTTAACGTAAATGTTCTCGGTGTGAAGTATTGTGAAGTTGTTTTCTCTTCTGGGTCGGTAACGAGTTATTTTGTTTATGCAAATTTTAATTACTTTAAGTTTCTAACAGGCATGTAAGTAAAGTTGGATTTTTGAAAAAATTATTTAAACTAGTACGGATTTCGCGTTAATTGGTGTTATCGTGATCACTGATTTATTAACAATTTTCTTAAAATGCATCTGTTGTCCACGGTATTTGTAGTAAGTATCTGACGTTACTAAAGTATCTACCGCAAATTCATAAACAAATACCTTGTTAAAAATATTTAAAGTTTTCTAGAAGTAAAAACTGTACTTAAGTATCGTTTATTAATTCCATCCTAAGTTTGTTTACTTTGTATAGTTTTTACGTAGGGCTCATAACAAATTCTTTTATTATTATTTGGTTATTTTGTGAGTCCAGCAGAAGTTTAGGGAAACGAAGAACAGCGTAAACTTAAGATGTCTTTACTATTAAAGATTAAAAATAAAAGAAAGAAGTATTGTTTGGACCGTTTTTAATAAGACAGAAATAGGAAAATATGTACGTTTCCGAGAATTCCGTACCTTAGTACATTTATTAATTTTGTTTTTTCAAATCCTATTGCAGGTACATATTGTTTTTCACGATTAGATTCATTATGTAGCGATGTCATCAGCCATGTTTTGAGGGAATAGACACAGTTGGCAAGTAGTAGATATTCCGTTAGGAAATAAAAGAGTATTTCTTGGGGGCACTCGTGCATCGATAGATTACTTAGTTAATTGGCACTCATTAGGTCGAAGGGTTTATCGTGCTGTTGATTTATGAAACCTGTGACTCATGCCAGTTGAAAAATATTGGCACCCGCTACCAATTCAATGCAAAATAATACATAATTTTATTATTGCGACGAAGACTTAAACTATCACCTTTTTCTTCGCGTAAACTATTGTTACTGTGCACTCGAAGCATGTTCTCTACCTTTGATGGCGACATTAAAAACATTTAATAGAAGTCAGTAGATATCGTATTGAAAATTAAAGTTTGTTCTTTCTTTTGTATTCTTTGTACACTTCACGTCGTCGAAAATTCGATATAAATTCAATTTGCACATCAGCCGACATCAAATAGCATAAGCACTTATTTAAATTTTATAAAAACACTAAAATTCCATTTATCCGGATCAAATATGAGACCTCTTTTCAAAAATTACTATAAATTCTAGAATTAAAAAATAACAATTACCTATATTTATTTATTGATGTTGTCATTCAATGTTCATTTGTGTACAACATACGGTAGTTACATAACTTTAATATTTAAACAAAGTCTTCAAACTAAACGTAATAAAAAAGTTACGATTTATTGTGTTTTGAAACTGGGTTTCTAATATAATGAGACTCTTAATAATTCTTCCTTCAAACAACGTTTTTTCATCCATAAACGATTAATGTTGAAGCAGTAGACAATTTTTAAAAGGCTTGCATCTACTAAAATTAATTAACGTATAATAAACATTTCACGAGTTTTTCTCTTGATATCTATTAAATATTTTTACGGCCACGTATCAAAATCCAAAATATTCAAAATTCAAAAAGGTTGGATGAAATATAGATTCGAAAATATGTAAGTGACCTAAAAATGATCCGCTTAGGATCCTCATAGGTATTAATTAGGTTTTTGTTTTATTTGAACAACAAATCATTTTTTTTAAATTTAAATACGTAGGTACTTATGTCTACAATTAGTAGGTACATTTACATTATTAGGGGCTAATATTAGGAAAGGTTCTCAAATTTTTTAATTTTGATGTCATCGAACTGTTAAACATTTTTAATTGCGACACGTATTCAACAAGAAAAATTTTACTTATTGTTAGTCTGCATATTCCGTTAATACGGGCGGGTGTGCTGCAATAAAAAGGAGAATGTTAAAGAGGAATAGAAAAATGAGCAAATGGAATTTCGATGCGTACATTTCCGCAATTCCATCATTAACGAGTTACAATCGGTTCGTGTTCCCCTTCTGACAATAGGTATAACGTACGGATACGATATGAAAGGGCTTAAAGGGCTGTGCAAATATATTCTAATCAGGTTTCGATGGGATCGTCTTAAGACAATAGCGCATTAGGGCGACCATATCAGAAAAGTGACACGTAGAGCGAAAATGGAAGGTAAATTAGTTTTCGAATCGAACCGCGGAATAAATCACAAAGCTCTCTTCTCTCGGGATAAGACCGAAGTGGAGACTGCCTAGATCATACTTCGACTGCTTTATAACCCGACTTGCCTTCGCATAATACTTTAACACAAATCACACTTTTCACAAAATGAATGCGTCCCTCGCACGCAACCAAAACTAATCGTTAATCTGCATTAAACGCGAAAGCCATAAAGAGTTGCTTAAGTTATTTGGAGATGAAAATGCTTTGCATTTATTCCGTATTTTATTCAAACGAGTCGAGCGCCATCGGGAATAAACTACATTAAAGTTGATTATTTTTGCCCAGGAAATTGTGTTGATGATTTATTAAAATTTAGTTATGTTTCTCGAGGGTAATTAGGGCGTAATTAAGCTGAATTAGGATGACTGCATTTTATTTAACAAAATTGTAGTAACTCTTGCGTAATTTATTTGACCGCTTTTTATGTTTATTGTCATAACCTTTCTTATTCGATACGATTTGAAGTTGAAAGTCGAAACGTTGCGAAGAGAAATACGTTACTAATGTAATTAGTTGCGTGTTGTTTGTTCGTGGGTAATTTATGAGATATCAAGTCACACGTGTAAACTGAAAACATATTTTACAACTTATTTAACAAATTAGTTAGGCCTCCCCGTCTTCAATTAAAACGTAAATAGAATTTCCACTTTTACCCTCCATTTAGTATGTAGGTAATACCTATATGTAACAACTTTCGGGTTGAAGTAAAATGAAATCCGACGTAGGTTATATATAATATGTTATTTTATTTAACTCGAACGCGTCGAAGTGTGTCGTGTACCTATTTCCTCGATTAGGTTGTAACTATTTATGGTAAAAACGTCTCTCGAGTAAGCAACATGTAGCTGGTTGCTGTTATGTGGTCGATAAGACGAGGAACACTTTTACTGTAACTACTATTGCGGTAAACAACGAGCACTTCGTCCGGGCAATGTAATAGTAACCAAGTATAAAAGCTTTTAAATTTTTACGATTATTTTTATTTTATTATTTTTTATTAGATATTACTGTAAAGTGGTTAAATTTAAATTAGTAGTCGCAGTTCTATTAAAGTAAACGTTGATGTTAAAAAATTTAACGTGACCGTTCAATTAATTTTTATCTATGTAAACAACACTTATCTACAGGTTAAGTAGTTGAAAAGCTTTCGGTTTTATTTTTATTTTGTTTATGTAAGTATCATTAAGAAACATTTTTTTTTAGCGAAGAAACATTTAATTTTGTTAATAAGTAAAATATCGTTTGTCTAAAAAAAAAAGTTTATAAAAAAAAAATTTTAATCTATAAAAAAAATAGGGGCCACAATAAACTTTACCAACAATAAAGATTGTTAAAAAACATTACAGCGTCGCACTAAAATGTTACTGTATTTTATGGAAATGTATTAAAATATGTGAAAGTGAAAAAGATTCTTCTTGTGGGGGCTCTAAGTGACTATATAGTGGTTCCGTCAATATTGACGTTTTTACGTAATAGAATTTTAGAATGTAAAAGTCGAACGATCAATATTTGTTTACTGTTTCAAGCATTTTATCTCGTGGCTTAAATTCTTTGAGGATCAATATTGTATAAGTAATACAACGTCGCGTCGTATCGTTACAAAATATTCGACTTTATAAACCATACTGTATATAACGTTTTCCTATTTTCGTTCTTAAAATACAAGTGCTCACTTTCCATAAATATACATTACTGCTTTTCTTTCTACAAAGATAAACGAATCCGACATTTTCGTGCTTGTAACTGTCCGCCATATTTTTATATTAGGGGTATTTATTTCATGCTTTGAGTAGTCCCTTGGAAGCAGGATTCCAAATCCTACAATTTCGTCTGACATTTAGGACGTTGGTTATTCAGTAAGTAGTTGCCTTTTCGCAAGCATGTTTACTAGCCGTTTAAACGAGACGAATAAGTCCACATCTTAGAGAGATTATATCGTTCACTTTTATCGACGATTATTTTGAATTTTGCAAGTTTAATACAATCGACGGAATTTGTTAACACAAAATAAATCGAAACAATCGATATGTCGAGTATAATGAAGTGAATACTTATATCAAAATATACATATCGACGCAATTTTCGTAGAACGTCTTAACCGACACTTTTTTTGCGAAAATGAGCGATTCTGACTGACTTATGCATCTAAGGTAAAAACAATTATTTGTTAAAATCTGGTAATAATATTCCGATTTTTTCCACGAGAAAAATCGATTTGTATTTCCTTGAAAGATGTCAGCTTATAGTTAAACTACAACAGAAAATGTGCGCTTCTGTAAAAGTTGCTTTTTGTGAGTTAAGACGTCTTGTCAAAACTGCGTCGATGTGTAATAAAGTGGTTACATCTATTGCTCCCGACAAAACCCGATTTCAAGGTCGGATCAGTTTGTCCAAAATTCTAAACTAGGATATAGTCCCATTAGTTTGGGCTAAAATCGGGTTTGACCGATAACGTATAATAAACAGGTAAAAACACAGTAGGTAATTATTGAAAACATTATTTACGTAATTTGTAATTTACATCGCGGATATTAATATTTACAGCACAAATTGTGGTTAAATGAAATTTAACAAACAATTTTCAGTTTTATTTACATTTTCATTTAATTACAATAAACATGTATATTATTATTATTATATATGGAAGTTGTATTTAGAGCATTAGATATTTGCATAACTTCTTAAAATATAATTCCTATATACATATAGTTTCTTTTTCTATACACATTTAAAAAAAAACATTCGTTCTTTGTTCTCAATATTAGGTTTAATGGTTTTAGGTATTAGACGTTTTCTTGACGTTTTAAAATATTCGTGGTATAAAATATACAGGACGAGTTAAGATAGTACCATCCCAACCTATTAGTTCGTTGAATAATTCGTATTAGAAAAATATTTTCTTAACAAAAGATGTTCAGAATGATATACTGTATATCACTGTATATTTATTTTATTTCGGGGCCTAGTGACATTCGAGCAGTAATATGCAACTTTTTATTTTTAAATGACACTCTGTATACTTTTTATATTTTTGGAAGAACCATTTTTCTCTATACGATATTATAAAAATATTGTGTGGTTAGATGACAAAATTGCAATGTTGAACACGATTAAAGTTGAAAAATGTCTTATTGAGCGATATCATCTGATAGTCACAAAATATTTACATATTTATTAATTAAATAATTCATTTTATAAAAACAAGGGATTATCGAAGCACACAAACAAATGTGTTAATGTCTAATTTAATTTGCTAAATGTTTAAAATTATTCCCATTTTGGCTAATATAAACTTGCAAACGCACACCACGATTGTTTCTAAAATTGTTTAACATTTCAGCAGTAATAACACCATAGATCTAACACACCAAAGTCGCCATTTTGCACGAAAACAACGTTTTTACATAAAATAGTTGTTTGCGTTTTTCTTAAAACTAAGATAGCCGAACACATGTATGGGGTTTCTCAAGTACTTGATTCAATTATTATGTACTTAGGTTCAACGTACTCGCGTTGAATGATTCGGTATTTGCACTTGCAAAAGTATTCCCCATATTTATTTCTACGCAATTAAAAATTATTTTTAAACGGAAATTAGATCAAATATAAATGATTTGATTTTTTCATGTTCACCGGCCGCCTTATTGTTTATCTTTTCCGAATAATTACCGCCATACTAATTTGTTTTTACTACCTAAATTATCCGTTTATTAAAATGTATCGCCAACTTGGAACGTTTTCGGTCATAACAAACATTGCTGATACTTTAATTTTGATAATTAAAACCGTTACAGTGCTCGTTATAAGGGACCATGTTAATCACGAACAAATTTTTATTACGCTCATTAATCATAAATTCGCTATAACGAGCTAAACGTTTCAATGAAAATTCGTAGGGTAGTCCTGATGATGAACACGTAACATTTCGATAATACCTGCCAATTTTTTCGGAACATCCGTAAAACTTGCGGATTTACGGATATGCGCAATTCGAATTAAAATGCGATCGTGTGAGACTTTGATTAAAATAATTTGTATCATCAAGAACGCCCGTTTTCCAATTTTACTCCAAACCGCCTGTAAGATCTTAATGTAAAAGTTCTACCGTCAAACTTTGTAGAATTGTATGTGGTTCGTAATAGGGCTTACCCTTCGAATGAACAATACCAGAAAGCATTATACGGAAAGGACATCGAGGGCGCCCATTTTATAATCGGGTATTATTGAGAAGCCGACTCGTTACGGTATTTCCTGTGAAGCTCTTAGGACGAGATGGGAATGAGCTGACTCAATAGCAAGTCAGCACTCGAGTTATAATTATAACACCAAGAGACCTCGCAATCTTTTGAGGATTCTCATCGGCATTGCGTGATTGGCGGACGAGGTCCTTAACGATGAGAGTCCTCGATGCAGCCGGAGCTTCTTTTAAAATGATGACGTCACTGCGGATGATATTATCTTCTCTAGAATGCTGATCGGGCTGCGCGCTGAGTGGTCGTCGATGCCCCCCTTCACATTTAAATATTTAACGGCCACTGAAACTGACAGTATAGATATTAAATTCGATGCAAATTTTATATCACTAAGCGAATTTATTAACTCGAGGGCTATTTAGGAACACGAGAGGTGTAAAGCGCTTTTTCATTCGTCTGGCGTAAATCTCCGTTCTTGTTGAAGTTGTGTAAACCGCAAATTAAAATATATAGGTATCTTGGGCAGTTGCCTAAAAATCGCAATAAATTAAAATGGCGATAGAAGAAATTTCGGAGTGTAGGTACTTACGGTTACGTGTATAACGGAAACTCCTAATTACGAAGTTCGACTTAAAATTATAAAGCACGGTTATATAATGTGTTTGTGCCTTGGAGTTAATATTAAATATTTCTGGAAGCAGGTATATTGTCGGGTTCCGCTTCGAGGCTCAGGATGAGTTATAAACAATCTGGGCCAACGTATATGTTTTGTAATTTTATCATGAAAAACTACAGTTCCTTGCTATTAGGGTCTGATGTAATGCCCGCGGTAATAACTAACCTCAGAATAAATGGATCTGTTTTTCTCGTCAGTTTGCTAACTCGGTTTTGAACGAGCTAGAGCGAGGAGGGTAACTAGATTCCTGTTTAAAAAAGAAAAATTACCCCGGAGTTTTATAATGATGTTATTGGTAGATCTTATTGGAATTTAGGGTCTTTCTAACACCTACTTCGTTACCCACTAAATGTTCGGATCTTTTACGAAATTAGCTTCCTTGGCCCTTCGTTAAATGGATAACTTTCAATTTTAACCGCGCCGAGAAGAACCTGTCATCAGAATCTAGTTTTATTTTTCACTCGAGATTTCAAAGACTAGTAGGTAAGGCGAAAATAATAATACATAGGCACTATACCTACCTAATTTAATCAAAACTCGAGAAGCTGGCAAATTGTTTATTCTGCATTTAATTGAAAACAAAGACAAATTTTAATAAATGACGCGAAATCCGATTCTCACGTTTTTAACTCTCTTTTGTGTATAGGCGGAACGTTTTAAAGAACGCAACGGAATTCCTCGTTAAATACGAAACCGTGCGATATTGTGATTTATTAAATTCAATTTGATACCATTCTATTGTTTGTTATTATGTGAAAAATTCTTTGCGGCCGAAGAAAGTTTAATTCGCGAATTTTAAGAAAACCAGATTATCTTCTTCAATTTAAAAACCAAATGTAAAAAATCGGCATCTACATTTTTTTTTCGACTGTTAAACCTTATCGAATTTACATAAATAAAACGGCGGCGCGGTGCGCGGCATTTTAAAACTTCTTCGAACTAAATTTTTCGGTTTACGTTAAGGAAATTAAATATGATTTCCGAAAGATGCTAATTTAAGAACGCAATAATTTACGTCAGGGTTGCCCGCTAAATGAACTACAAAAAGAGGGCAAATTTCATTAACTAAATGTCGTTACTAAATGGCCTAAAATGAGATAAACAAGCGGCCCCATGCAATCAAGAATGGAAATCGATAGTTCCGGAAAAGGCCTTTTGCCGAGGAAATACACACTAGCGAATGATGAAATGTACGCACAAATTAACTCTTGAAAGTTTTAGAGAAGTGGTAATTACCGCGTGAAACAACAAGACGATCGACAGCTTTCCGTTGGTCGGCAAGTGCTTTAATATAGGTTGCGGACGTAAAGTTGAATACCACCGCTTATTGTTAGAAATAGTAATCGACGAGTAAATGGGCTTAGATTATTTTTGTTTAATTTGATACATTTGTGCGGCTTTCGTTTATGATGATCGATAAAAGTGGTAATGATTATCAACATTACGCGTACACGAAAATTATAGTAAAAGTCATTAGGTACGGCGCCGTTTAAATTAAGATATCGTTTGATATAGGTGCTTTGTGATCGTTATCCGTTATCTACGTACCGTTTTTGCCATAAACGACATTATGCCATTCGATTGTAATAGACGTAATAAGTAGACGATTTTCCAATATGGAAGCTAACATTTTTAACGAGTTTTCAATCTTATCCATCGTACCTTTTGCCTTTTTCCTTAATTTTTCAGCAATTTCTGCTTATAGCGGGCATACAAAACTTTTAGTTACCACCTGACAATATAATATTTGTATTACCTAGATAAAAAAAATATCAAAAATTATTTATAAAAATAATACAAAATAATCATTCCGTGATTTTAGATAGACTATATTATGGAAATACAAAAAATACGTCGCATAAATCTTATCTTCACTGTCGGTATATTTCAAAGTTGAAAAAAATCAATCCATTTGATAATAAAGTTTTTTCGCGATAAAACGTTACTTAAGTTCATTTCCCAATTAGATTTAAATTTAACTTGTGAATAAATTGTTTATTTTTCTGATTAACTGAAGAATTGACAAATTTCGCTTCGTAAAAAAAATCTTTACTACGCCGCCCTATTTTAATTTCTAGGTAATCGAGGCGTGAGCGTTAGCCTTTGTGATAATAAAACATATTACAGTCGCATCAACCAACGTGGACAGTTTACGAAAAGTTTTAATAAAATAATCAAAATAAAATTACTTCATATCACTGCAATAGCACGTTTCTCCACGTAATAATCGTGCAAATATATACAACGTAAACGTTAAAACACCAAATTATTAACAATATTATTATTAAATTACATATTACGAACGCATAATTTTCACAGTTCACTAATAAAATTTATAATGTCCATTGTATTTCAAATAATTCATAATTGTGTTAAGGTTACGTCTAATTTTTGATTTTCGTGTCGATAACGTTTGTATTTATTAATTCATGGTCTAAAATATAATAGCACTAGGAAAACATTCACGAAATATAATTTTCCGTATCCAAAGACTTCATTGTGAATATGTAATAAAATCTGAACGCTTACTTAAACTCGCGAACGCTACTTTTTTGTTTAAATAAATACTTTAGGTG
The DNA here is from genome assembly GCA_036326145.1 of Rhagophthalmus giganteus. NCBI lineage: Eukaryota > Metazoa > Arthropoda > Insecta > Coleoptera > Rhagophthalmidae > Rhagophthalmus > Rhagophthalmus giganteus. Next base: position 9,230,287 of record JARFJA010000056.1, on the reverse strand, counting down.
TAGGTAATTAATTAGTTGAGCGCGAATTTGGAGAAATTTCAAAACTTTAATACGTTTGCAATGTGATATACGAGCACGTTAGTGTTTTAAATAGAAGTAAAATAGGACTGCTCGCCCTACACAACGCAACTTATAAATAAGCTTATCATTGTTGTTTTCTAAATTACAACTTAGTTAACCTAGTTTTAAGTAGTAAATGCCAAAATTAACTTTATTTACTGTTTGTCGCTTTTTAACTTGTTTAGAAAATTACCAAGTTAACAAAGACAGCGGTCATAAAAGGCGTCTAGGAATTTCAGTACCGACTACGTTATTTTTAAAGTGATATCGCTGGAAGTGTTGTTGGTAGAAGTTTTTTTGCTACTTTTCTCGTAAGTATTGCTTGAAGTACTTATAGAAGAGTGTGTTAGTAATACATTAGGTGAAAAGGATTTTTATGAAACAATTTCAATATGGGTGGTGCCAGAAATAAATTTTTAGTAACGGTTTTACTTAACGACGCGACGCGTCAGGGTGATTTGGGGTTGTTTACAGGTCGTCAGAAAGATACGAGAGCTACATTCTTGATACCCTCAATTAATCTGCACACTGTTTTCTATCGAAGTAAAGGAAATCTTTCGTTTCGTGTATAAAGATAATGCAAGTTAGATTAGATTAGACAACATATAGATTATTACTGAAAAGCTTCTCAAAAGCAAGATATTGTATTAGTAACGCCGAACATACGTTTTAATATAAAAAAATCGTAAAAACTTCGGAAACCATAAGAACTGGACAGATTTCTACGAAACTTGACGTACTCGAGTATTATTGTATTATTTAAACAATTGAAGGGGTTAGACCTGAAATCACCGATAAGTAACAGAAAGTCAACGTTTGAAGTTTTTTTTTAGTTTCCAAATTAATCTGTGCTTTCAACTTAAATTTGGTATTGCAATTTATTTCTCAGGGTTATTAAAAATTAATACGAAAAGAAAAGAAATCGAAAATTTTTGTTTTTTCTTTATTTTTGGAAAAAATAGAGCGTTCGAGCACTAGAGTATGACGTTTAAAAAAATGGTGATATGCATTAGCACCGTCTTTTAGAACTATTAATTTAGTTCGAATCGTGTTTTAACGTTTTTTAAATGTCTTTGATAGTTTTCGAGATATTGAGATGAATAGCGTAGGATAGTATTTCGTTTAAAGGTCGCTGTTATATATAAAGGGCCTTGAACGCCGACGACTGGACCGTTAAAAAATATACAATGTTCTTATCTCGAGGAACTCTACAAACCTGCCGAGTTTCTGAATTTCCCGGTTGCCCGTGTTTCCTTGCAAGTGCACTTACGCCGTTTTAGAACTAAAACAATCACGTGAATTGTTTTATTGTTAAACAAAGTTAAATTTCAATTATCCAATAAGATGCCTAATTCATTTAGAAGTAAAAATGCACTTAGGCGGTTTCAGCTCTAACTCCTTTAATTATTACAACGAAACACCGAGTGTCAGGAAACGTTATGTTAGGTTACAGAAAATGATAAAAAAAGACTATCAGGAACCACGTCAAAATAATGCCAGAAATCCCTAGAAATGTTTTCCTGTTGAGATATTTGATATAGATATGGAGATATATGAATGAGATATTGAGAATTTTGATTGTGGGAGGCTGAATAAAATTCGGATAGTATATTGTCTTCACGAATACGAAGGACTAGTTCGTTAACCAGCCAAATCGACCTCCCCGTTTTAAAATGACGGCCATCAAAACATTGTAAACAGTGAAACAGGTATTGTGAAATATGTTTTGGAATCGGCATAAAATTCTCTACCGAGCACGTTTCTTGTAATTTTCGATAGAACGCACCGCTTTCGAGAAAATCTGGAAGAAGTGATAATTGTCTTTTTTTTTACTTCTTATAAAAATACCCACTCTTGAGAATACTTCTCTAATAAATGCAATTTTTAAAACATAATTTTTTTGAGATAAATTAAGAAAAATAAGTTTTGAGACTTATTACATGTAAATTCGATACGGAGGCTTGCGCGCGGTTGGATGTTTGGTTTTTTTTAAGGTCATTTTCAGATTCCCCCAGGTATTCGTACATTCGTGTATTCATAATTTTACTCGATAATAATTTCTTTTATACATACAATGTACTTTTATTTTTATCGAAGTATTTTCCGTAAAAAAAATATTTATTCTGCATTCATTAGGATTGTTAATTTTGACCTTTTTCCAGTGTACGATTTCGGGAAATTGTTCGTTTTACCGAAATTTTGTTCGGCAAGTAGATATATTTTTTTCGTCCTATAGAAAAAATATTATATGGCTTGTGAAAAAGTAAGACGAAAACACAGCCCAGAAATCATAAAACTTTTATTTCATGGGATATAAATGCGCTTTGCACTAAATTGTTCGAAGCGCTTCGCGTTCTATGTAAGTATTTAAATGTCTCAGACTTGACGGAAAATTTTGTTCCCGTTTAAAATTATTACCGTGCAGATGCAGTACAATTGAGGGAAATAATTATAAATCGAAAATGTGACTTCCGTTTGTATTACGAATCGCTTTAAATCTCCGCCCACGATGTCATATTTCTGGGCTTGATGTTTTGAACAAATGTATTTTGGGCAACTATCGACACTTATAAATTTTTCTAAGCTATTATGTTCGTTTATTTTCTTTTTGCTGACCTGTTTTTATGAAATACGTTTTGTTACATAAAGTTTTCATGCTTTGTATTATCAAGTCGTCTCAAATATATCTCGGATAAAATATAATATCTCTACGTTCAAAACATATTAGAAAACGAGCTTTTATATAACTCTCTTAGGTTTTTACCTATGCTTGGAACAGCTTAATTTAAAATAAATGGTGCGTTCTTTTGTAATACACAATTTGCATTTCAGACAGGCATCAAAAATATTCGCTCGTACTATTTTGGTTTTCAAAACAACGAAAGGTTAAAACAAATATCCTTCGACCCCTTATCAACAGAAAACTTTAGTAAAACAAGTTGGTTTAGAAACGTAGAGGTTTTCATTACTACGATAAAGTTAAATTTAACATACGGTCTTGATTCCACCACTAACGTCCGTTATTGCGGCCCTTTTCAGTTTTCACTTGATCCCTTAACCTTCCTAAATTAAAACTTAACGCCCGCAATTCTAACATTTATTCAGGACGAAACGTATTAATTAATGAAATTTTGTAATAATACACCGACGCCGACGCCACCGTTTTCGTTAATCTTGAATTACAATAATTCAACGTAGGTATAGCCCTTATACATAATAAATGCACTTGATATTTCACGGATGACCTTAGATGACTACAGGGTTTATTAGAGGCAATTTTAAGTGGCAACGTAATTTATTGCTTCGTGATGCTATCAAAATTTATGGAAGCGTGGAATTAAACAGGTTGATTATATTCCACTTGTATGCGTGTACAACATGTGGCGTTATTTTCATATCTCCGCGTGCGTCCAGTACGGTTTTTATTCAAAATAATAATTCCGCATACATTCCCGTACCTACGAGATGTAATAAATTCAGATTTTTAGCTCTCGTTTAGAACGTTCCGAGGATCCTCCAGATAATAGCCCTCGAAGAAAAAAATCTTTACACTTTTGTCGATTCCATTTAAAATAATTGCGCGTAATATTAATAAAAACTTACATTTTGTAAGTCGCTGAAAATTGTATAAAATCCGCTTTAATGACGATAAGTGACACATTCGTTGTAATTTACCTATATTTTAAGCGACGAAATGCCTACTTCGCGAATGTAGCAGCTCCAAAATTGAACGCTTTTTTCTTCAATCAGAGGCAGAGTAATCTAGTAAACTACCGGTGGCGGCGTTCGTTTCCCGGCTAATTACCGCTGCCGCAGTCCGGATAGCACTTAGACGCCGCCATTACACTAATCCCTCACCCACCACTTCGACCTTAAAATTATTGAGAATAAATGAAATATTGAAATTTAAAACTTCTAAAATAACGGAACTTACATTACTTAGTATTAATGAAGCTTTAATTGTTCCAACCGCTATTACGTTAAAACGCCACTTTAATCACAAAAAAAGTAATGTTGTAATACTTAATAACAAAACAGAATTATGTAATGTGTAACATAAAATATCTATAGTGAGTGGGTAATACATAATACAGGTAATTAACATTTCGTATTTTATTAACGGAATTAATAGGTCTAGGTAATTAAGATGTAGATTCTTTCAGGAGCATTAATTAATAAAATTAAAATTAAAGTTCGGGAATATTTTATTAAAGTCGAAAATTCTCACCAGACCGATACGAAATTGCCTTCCCTTCGAACATTAATATGAAAATCACTTTCGTTTACCATTGGCTGAATAAAAATTATTTCTTGCGAAATTAACCGATAAATTTCTAATTATACTATATTATGTACATAGAGGTAATCTAGCATATTTTTGTCTTTGATAATAATTAGACTTTATTTTTGTTTTATCTGTTTCCAGTGACTAAACTGTTTTTAGCAATCTATTAATGTTAAAAAGATACGCGGTTGCCGCTACTTCAGTTGTTTTTGTGGGTACCCCTTATATCCCGATCCGGCACCGTTCCTTTCACTCTTACAAAATGTTCCCAAATTTTTATTTTTATTTTTGCATCATTACATAATATAAAAATGAACACTTTTACGTCGAGAATACGAACAGCAGGTTTCGTTCACGCTACACATAATTACTAACATATACCACTCAATTCTAGATAAAAGTCGTCTTCAAAATTAAAAAAATTAAACCTTAAAAAGCGTTTTCAATTGAAAATTGTTTTAATTCGTTCTCGCTTAACTTTGATGTTTCCGTTTAGTAGCAGCGCTTTTCTTTAATCTACATCTTTAGCATCGAAAAGCTTCAATAAAGGAAGCGCTTTTCTATTTCTCAGTTAATTATTAACTGTTGGAATTTTAAACTCTTTACTGTGGGCGTCTTGTAAAATCAGTTGTGCGTTGAAAATCGACGTTTATTTTATTAATTTTAAATTTTCGATAAAAATTTGACGAAAATGTATCTAATATTTTAGGAGCTCTTAACCGTTTAATAATTATCTTCAAATTAATGATATTATTCAACTCTCGCATTTAATTTCTTCCCCTAAAATAAAATTCAAAACCGAGGCTATTAATAAATATTGAAAGAAAAAAACGTTTGGTCTTTGAACACCTGTAGTGACTTCATTTATGATATTATCATTGTGGCGAAGACGAATGAACAATTTTTTTTTAAACCACTGCAGAATTATAGAAGAGATTTTTTAATACCTAATATTGTACATTCTGTAAAATACTTCAAAGGAGTTTTAAGGACGATGAATGAAGTGCTTAACCAACCTTTCTTCCCCAATTTCTGATTCGCACCAGTACGAACGTTTGAAACGCCAACTAATGAAGGCTTTACGCGCAACTTCTTTGCGTCCTCGCATCGTATCGAAAATAAATAATTTAGTGATATGAGAATTTTTCGAAGACGTTGTTGCACCAAGACTTTTGCCAAATACCAATAATATACACAGGTGTTGACAATGAGATGCAACGAAGAGTACCGTAACGAAACCGCTAATGGGTTAGAGACCAAGATGAAACGAAAGTAACGGGGCGTAAAAATTAACAGTTGTTTTTTACAGAATAAACCCCATAACGTTTTAATCGAATTGTTTGTAATTTCTACGAGCGCAAGCTAATTTTAAACGATCGCTAAGTGAGTTTTAAACAGGAACTGACCGCTACCGTTAATAACATCTAGGACGTTTAAGAAAGTAGGTAATACAAAGTTTCCCCTAACAAATTGTCACACCCAGAAGTTTGCGATTAAGCTGGTTATATTTAGTTTGTTACCGTAATTCGTCTTGGAGAATGTATCGCAAGCTGCGGTTGGACGTTTAACAAATAGACCGGTTCATCATTCTCGCTAAAGTTAGCAAATTAATTTGTCATAATTTTCTCTATGCCCCTAAGACATAACTGCAATTCATTATTTTTTTTTTACACGGCGAAACATGAATGCCAAAGAATTCGGGTCGCCGATGTTCAATTAATTATAGAGTACAATCGCTTTTTATCTGCTTTCATAAAGACGGTTTTAAAAAGGAAGATCAACTACCACGAACGCGATATCATATTAAATCACATTTTTCAAGTTGCGCAAGAACAAATTGAAAAAGTTAATTTAAGCTTAACGCGACATTTGTTGAATAATAAAAAAAAAATGAGAGCGTCCGATGTCCACACCTTCTTGTCTTATATATCTCTCGTCGTTTTCGAACTTTGATAATTAATAGTAATAATTATTATAATGAAATTGTTCTAAAACAGAAAAATATCAGTTATCTGTCATAACAATCGTGGACGAATAACCCAAAAATAAACGTACAATTTAAATGGAAATTTTCTTCCACTAATTACATTAGGTGTAGAACACAGAATTTCCTTCCACCTTGAAAAGGTTTATATGTCACGCGAATTATGCCGTTACTACTTCGAATAAACGCAAACAGGTGTCTACGGTAGGCGACTTTTAACTTTTAAATGCAAATATACTTAAGGACGTCCCAACTAGAAGAGCACAATTATAATGGATGTAGGGGTCAAAATAACACGGCGTCCTAATGGATTTCCTTGTTGTGGTTGCGTACCATTGTGCGTTTCTCGGTGGCTCTAAACTTGGGTTTTGGTAAGTTTCGCACCTATTTAAACTTTTAGGGCAGTACGAATGCCACGATTATGTTACATAAAGTAAGGGTTGATGGCCGAGTCTCCTTTTAGGGAAGATGACCCGCGATCGTTCGAAATTAAAGATTCAATGCGGGGCCAAAATTAAATTATCATTACTTTGTTGACTAATGATTACATTTATTTATCCGCAACGTATTACAACCGGAGATGAAAATAACTTGGCGCCTTAATTAAGTGAAATGGCTTCGGCAGCAATTCGGTTCCATTTTTAGAATTCCCTTACAATTTTCTTGTTAAATCTGTAGGTAATTGACTGCGGATTGTATATAAAATCATGTTTCCTTTTGAAAATTCCCCCGAGTATTTTCACACAATCTATTTTGCAAGAGGGTTTTTCTGTAATTGTAGGTTTAAAAGCCCTTTAAAATTATCAACCACTAAAACGTTTTAAATTGTTTTAGGGCTTTTGTAAGTTGCGTATTTTTATAATCATCGTATTTGTGCTTTTCTTTTGTTCTAATTGTTACATTATCTTAAGCGTTAAATCCAGTTTTTTTTGTTCAAGTATAATTCTATATAACGTATAACGATCTTTCCGGACCAGCAGCGCTTGAATTTAGTGCCTCCTTTCTTTTTCAGACTTTGTCGGCTTTAGCCTCACTTGTTTAGACACATCGTCTTTCCATTCTTAGTTACCCATATATCTTCTTTTAAGCGTTCTTCACTTCAATTGGTCATCCATTTATTTCGGTTAAAGGTTTCCAATGCATTTGGAAATCCCCTATACTATTTAAAGGTATTTTATAAACGAAAAATTCAATTATCTTTTTCGCTTCTGCTTCGCCGAACCGCGATGTGATTTAGATATTATAATTTTATGTTTTTTAAAATTTAGTCGCCTTTTTAATTTCGGCGATCACTTTCATCGAGCCGATCGTAATTATTTTATAAAAGGCATTCGTTATTGTTATCCGTGGATGTAATCGGAGGGTAATTAGGAAAATAGGACGTTCAAATTTACGTAAATTACTTACGTCAGTGACACAGTCGTTATCTTGTTGTAATATCGCTTCCGATTGGTTTTATAGATTCCGGAATTAACACACTTATTGCTTGTTTACACTAAATACTGTCTTGCGGGAGTTAAAGCTTCAGATTGCGTCGGTAATTGAAGTTCCGCAATTTATAGGTTTGTTTTCCTTCATATACGTCTATAATCTGATATGAAATATTCTATTTCGTGTTAAATTGCTTTTGTTCTTAATAAAATTCCTTTTAATCGTGACTATATAGACAACTTCAAATTTTAAACTCGCGATTTTACTTAATAAAGATAAATCGATGAATAAAAATACACGAAAAGATAATAACATATATGTCGGTATTTATTTTATTTGTTTTCGTGTAAACTTATTTATTGTCTTAAAACAATTTTTTTTAATAAAAATTACTTTTTGTGGCTGTGTATTACAAACGGCTACCTCGTGAATCATTAAATTATTAATAATTGCAATAACACTCGTACCTAATACATTTCTGCAGCACATTTAAATTAAAAACGTACGCATTACATCAAGTTTTCTAAAATTAATTCTCATTTATAATAGCCTATCGATTACAAAGAAATTTCTAAAATGTCTAACATTTTTCGTACTGTTCGGAATCTTTAATTTAACGATTAAATTAATATACTCAACCGTTGTTATTAAATATCATTTGTTTTTACACACGAAACGGTTTTCGGTCTGGTATTAAAAGTTTCGTGCGTGTTTTGTACCCGTTTATAATAATTTTATTTTTTCGAAATCATAAAAATGTTTTTAGTTGTAGGTGGGTGATAACTAAGGTGATGTAATATGGTGCTTAACAAAAAAAACCGAAACACCTATTATACTCTAAACGTTTTTATTGAAATTTTTACCAACGACTTAGGTTGATAATACCTACATATAAATGATTAAAATTTCGAAGCAGAAAAACATAAACTAAACAAGTTATTTAATAACTAATGAGCAGCTCCGCCGTATTCTTTTAATAAACAATCTGCGAAGAATGGACATCTACATGTTACCTATCGGTTACCAAAATATCTCGTATGACTACTTAGGTCTTTGTTTTCATTTTATTAATCTCTTAGGTTAATTTTTCGACTCTCTTTTCGTATGATGTTTAACATTATAATAGTTTTTTTTAATAAGTAAGTAAGTGAGCATACGTATCTAAATTATAGGTACGTAGTTATTAAATTTTGATGAGACTTTGAAAATTAATTAATTAATTAAATTACGCAATTTGAATTTAAAATTTACATAAACTTGTAGACTTGAAGCTGTAGCGTTTCAGCTATAAAATTGAACGGGTTTTAAATTAGATTTAAATAAATTAATTTGAATCACCTCGTAAAGGAATAAAAGTGGAAATCATATCGTATACGGAAATTACCTAAAAACAAAAGAGTCGCTGTAAAAATTTAAAATAAATTATAGTTAGGTACTTTTGACTGTTATCAAAAAATATTTATCTTTCAGCTGTAACGGTAATCGTTGGTTTGTGATTAGGTGAGATATACATATGTCTAAAATATAGTTACGTAAATAAAAATTCAAGGCAGCCAAGGAAAAAAAATAAACACTATTTAACTGATGAAAAGCAACAAAGTACTGTTATATATAGACGGTATGTGTATAGATACATTTTCCAATTCTCCCAAGAAGTTTTAGTCGAATCCGAACAACATAATTAATTAATCACGAAATAACTCTGCTAATTTAAATTACCGTAGTGCCTGGAGATATCCAAGAATTTGGACGAGTTATACAATGAATCAAATTGATACAAAATTAAGTCTCCACGTCGCGTGTGGCTTTCTGCACGATGCGTTTTACGAAAAATTCAAAAAAAAAATCGATATACGATTGAATTTGTTTAATGATTTTTTTTAAATTTGACGGAGAAATACCTAGATATAATTGTGAAATATTTGAGACCATGGAAAAATCGATAATCTTGATATATATAAATGCGACGTGAATGACTTACTTATCAATCCCCAGTCTCAACTACTGGTCCTAAAAACATGAAATTTAAAGGATACGTTCCTTTTATAACGTAAACATACACTAAAAAGGGATTTTTCAAAATTCCACTCCTAAGGGGAAGATACTGGGAAAGTGTGTTTTTTTTTTAAATTTGATCAGTTACTTATCATCTGAATTATAAAATTTGTAGGATGCGTTTCTTCAAATATTTCTAATCTTTCGCAGAAAGAAGCCGCGAGTTAAAAGCTAGTATTAAAGTATATAGAGCTTCATAATCGCGGTTTATTTATGTTAAAAGAAAAATGGGCACTTGTAGATAGTTTTTCAAATCAAATAAAACTATTGAAAACGTCATGGCTATCTTGATTTTCGAAAATATAAATGGCCATGAGAACTTAATAAAAAGTTTTCTTTTTTTCTGAATTCGTTGATGTAAGATCGGCGATAATTGATTGTGCTTGAAATTCTACTCAATTTCACTACTGTTTCTACCTACTATTAATTAAGTATTAATTATATTATTAAGTTATTAATTTTAAAGGTAATTTAAAGTAGTAAATCCTCTTAGGAAATTATTTCTTTTAAAAAGTATCGCACGCTACTTTAGGTAGTAAAACACCATCGATGGTGTTTTTTCAGAACAGCGTAAATGACATAATAAATTTTACAAGAGCGTATATTTGGTATTGTAGCGTAGGTAACTATAAACAAATACCTCCTGGAAACCGCGTAGGAGAGTCGGTAACACTTTTTAAATAAAGACGTATTTCCCATGAAACATGTGCGAAATACCTACTAGAAACGTGAAAAATTGGTGCTTTAGTCCTGTACCGATGGAAATAAAAGGGTTAATTTAGGATAATTTTTGACGTGACAATGAGGTGCGAGTTTTAATCTTCCGTGGACGTATAGAACACGCCAAAATAAAACTTTAAGTTTCAATAAACTTGTTCGTACGACGTTCCCTTCCTGAGATATTCACCCCCAAAGCTGATACATTAAAATCAATTATTTGATCTAAAAAACATTTTTACTTTCTGTTTGAATTTAATAATTTTCGGTATGTACATACGTAATAAATAATGGTCTTTAAATTGGCGCAATCGGTTTTTTTTAATATCACCTTCGGGCAGCCAGGGATGCACAACTAATCTTTCTAACCCCAAAATTTTTCAGAGATTTAAGTTTTTAAATTTTTAGCTACATGGGAAAGTCTGAAAACCATTTTTAACTAAATCTTGAACCTATAATATGTATCTAATATTTTAATTTGTAATTTGAATGCAAAATTAAACTAATTTTATTTCTTTAATCCATTATTTATTAGTAACTGACCTCTCACCTGATGGGTCCTGGGTTCTAATCTCGGTACGGGTGGCGAAATAACCCCCTCTGATGGTAGGCGTGGATGTCCGTGAAAGCTAATAATCGCAACAGTTGATGCTCCAAAGCTCTCTGTATTAAGGTGAATTAAAAAAAAAATTAAGTTAATAATGGATAACATATAGCTTGGAATTCTTTAGCGGTGCAGGTGTTTTATTTAAATATCAGTATCCGATTTAATATCTACTAGAAGGTTTATTAGGCAATAAAATGCTTTATCAATTTATATCGTAATACTATTTACATGTCGCATTTAGCGGTGTCGATGCCTTGCTTTTGCGACGTAGTGGTATATTTGATTCGATTAAACAGATCGTGAAACTAATGCCCCTATTCTGTAAAAGTTAGTTAACGTTATGTTAACTTTGAATTATGTACATAACATCTCTTTGTTAAGTGATGTGCAACATTATAGCATTAAAATCGTATTCTGTAATTGGCAATGTTGAAATGCTTTTAACATTTTTACTAAAAGTTGAAAAATGTACATTTTTGAACCAACGGGAACCAGTGGATTGTTTTCATTCCCGGTATTTTTCTAATATTGTTTGGATTTGTAAGGTTATTAGGTTATAAGGTTATGTCCATGTACCAAAAAATGAAGTGTAACTAATATCTAGGAATATCCAAAACCAAAGTTTTAAACATATAGGCACCCATATGATATGTTATTTAATGTAATGATAATTACCTTCAAATATGCAGGAATAGCACTTGAACGGGCAGTAGATAAGTAAGGTTTTAATCGATTAATTAACATTATTGCTATGTCTTTTGTAAAGCGAAAGCTTTTTTTGAAACACAAATCTGATAACACTTCAAACGGGTTTTGCGTGTCTCGTAAACCTCTTCTGTAAAGTCGCATACTATTCCTATATTATATATATATAATCATTTATTTACATTTGTACCGGTAGGTGTTAAGGACTATTCCTAACATGTCATTATTCATGTACAATTGAGGAGCGTTTTTTTCAAAAACGATCGTGTCCAAAAAATCCTTTTTGGAAAAAACGCTCTTGAAGCGAAAAACCGTTAAAATACGAAAACCGGCTTTGATTTAAATGTTCATGTGACATGATCGTTTTTAAAAACACGCTCCTCAATTGCAGTTTATAAAGAAATGTATTTCCTATAATATATATACGAGTTACCTTTCTTCGTCCTCTTCTAGTAGTATATATGTCATTATAACAATATTATCATCCATCCCTTAAAGATCAACAAAAACTATTGACACAAGAAACTAAAATTACCCGCCAACATAACCTTACAAACCCAATGTAAAATTGTTACATTCACGTTTTACCTCACTGTTATTTTACAGTGAATTTTACTAACATAATGTTATTAACAGCGGACATTTTCCTTATAGAATTGCATTTTTGTTGTATACTTTAAAATTTTACATTTTTATGTAGTTAACATAATGTTAAGCGTAACATTTGCTTACAGAATCACAGCATAAATTTTGCAATTTTAAAATTTTTGAGCAAATACTTTTTTTCGATAAGGTCGATAAGGAATATACGTAATTACTTACGTTTAGTTTATCATTATTTTACCTTTATACGTTTACATTCCAGTTTAAAACTATGAAATAATAGCTTTAGTTTTCAGAAACTAACCGAATAAAACATTTTAGAATTTTATTTTAATTTTACATTAAAAGTATAAGTGTAAAGTACGGAGGTGATAATGATAGGGTTAAGTCTTACAAATGCAAATATAGCTACACAAATTTTCTCTTTAATTATTATAATTTCCGTTGCCGCGCACATGTACGTACATACATGTGTTACTCGTTCACTATACGCTTGTGTATTTCAACTGCTGCAATGTCCTCATAATTTTAAGGGAAAATTTCGTTTGTGTTCCACTTGTTATATTTTTTTATGAAGATCGTCTTATTTAACTATAACATTTTTTGTTTTTATTTTTACGCTACAAAAATTCGTTAAAAATATAGGTACAGTTACGGCTTATTTTCGGGCACATTAACATAAATTCTGTTGGTCTCTTAATTGTCACTTGGCACGTTAATTAGCTCATCCCCATTTCAGCTATAGGCGCAGGTACCTACCGCAACCCGTCTCAGGGGTGGGTAACTTTGTTCGCATCGATTAAAATTCGCTTTCGGCGAATATCGGTAAATATTTATCGCAATCGCGGCATTAAACAGCATTACTAAAATTGTGTCAATTTACATTCTAATAAATTTAATTTTCCCCGACAAAGTGAAACCATCTTCCGTGACTGAATAATTCATTAAGTGTATCCGCAGCATCTTTAACAAAGATTCTGTTGCAGAACGAAATAACTCTCGAAAATCTGATACGCTTCAAAGTATTTCTTTCGCCGACGGCGGTTTTGATTTGATTGCAATTACAAATTCGAATCTCTGGAATCGTTCGGCGGCGCCACTTTTGTCTTCGAACGGTCCCTGTTTGAAGTGCAGATTCGGTCGCGAAATCAAAGTTTTGTTGAATTGAATTGGATGGCGGGCATTTCATTTTAAAAATTTTATGTAACTTAGCTGCCTAATATTAAGAAGATCAAAGCTGATTTTTGGTAACACTGTGACGAAAGTGAGGAGGAAAGGCATTAGCGTCCATATTTACATTGCCATCTCATTATCGATGCATCCGTTTCTTTATGCTTTGTGCTAACAAACCACACGGCTTTGTCTCAAAAACCTTTGGTTTTCGTTTGCGAACTTTATGAAACGCCGTCTACTTTTATATTCGTTTGGAAGTTAAACATTACGATTTCAAATTTATTCTAGTTCAAATTCTATTGTAAATAATATTCAAAGTTGTGATAGGTTTTTTTAGTACCTAACTAAAGTGCGCCTGCTTGTCATCAGGTTCGTTCTTATTGATGGGAAAATGTATTAAATCGCATTGATTTTCCAGAATAAACTACTAAGCACGTCCAAAAAGGATTTCTACGTGGGATATAATCTGAGGGATTAAATGATTCCGTTGATAGATATGACACCTTAGTAAATTGTTACTGTATGATATTTTTGTAGAAGTTTGAAATTGTATCTTCCAACTAAGAAGTTGACAAGAAGCTTTGGGAGAAAATCTGATTTATAAATGTGAATTATAGAGAATTCCTTTTCGATAAAACTTGCCCCTTCAAGCAAATACTTTTTAAAGTAGAAATACAGAAAGACGTCAAGGGAAAATAATTTTCTTGTCGATATTTTCGAATAGAAGTGAAATTGTATTTATGTTACTACGTATGTTTCTAGGTATATTGTATGTTTTAGGAATACAGATTTTAACTGGCATTGAATCATCAATGTTATTCATAAAAATGTCGGGATTTACGAAACTTACTTCATTTGTATGTCGTATTACGTGAAATACTTATTTAACCTACAAGTAAATACTGTACATTTTTTTTTTGAAATTTTGTTAATTGCTTTAATCTGACAGATGTACGAATTGAATCCGTTATTCCGTTTCGGCCGGCGATTAGTGAAATAATGCCTTGATCGAACATAATTTGCAGACAATTATAGTAGAATTGTTATCTTTTCGAACAGCATCAGATATGAGTACCTACGTATGTATAATACGAGTTGAAACACCTAGATCGTGCTGGTAATTAATGTTTTATTTTAAAATTGTTTACTGGAAAGGTGTTTGAAGAAATAACTGAAAATTACATTTTATTGAATAACGTACATCATTTAGATTTACTTATATTTTTTGACTTAGGTGGTCTCATTTTCATATTTACTAATAAATCGACTGCCTTGTACAGTTGTCAAGCTTCTTAATACGTATGTTTGTTTTCAAATCGCAGACAACCCCCGTTGATCGCGGGGGTTACATTTTGGATAAGGTCGCGAGCAACGGGGAGGATTAAAAACAGATTTAAAAAATAAACAACACTTTATTAACGTAACAAATCATAATAAGTAATTAATAGTAAACAATAAACAAAAATAATGTAACTGAATAGAATTGAAAAAAATTTCATTTTTTGTCACGTTACAAAAAAGGATGAAGTGTTCCTTGTTTTGCCTGTTTGCGTTTGTTATGCAAAATTTGTTGGTGACAAGCAAATAGTATTACCTGCCTCTCGGGGAACGAAAATAGAATAGAATTGTGGTTTTTTAAAAACTACTAAATCGATCGCGATATAACGAATCCGCACCCGACGGGGTCGGGAAGAGCGGGGGTTATCTGTAACTTTCTCTTTTTATTTTCCCTATTATTAGATTTACATCACCTACCTCATAACCACAATAACGTTTCGTAAACATTTAAGTTGAAATTATTAATGCACGTCTTACGTTTTATTCAAAAAATAAATAAATACCTGTCATTTATGGTATAGGTAATGCCATTTCCTATTAATAGAATATTAAATAAATTGTTTAGGGTTGAAATAAGTATAGAGTTTTGATTGCGTGACTAAAAGCTTTAGGTAATTTACACTAGTTCTCTACAGAATTAACTTTTGGACTGTTTTAACAAATTAGTAGGTACTAAAGTCCAGTGTCGTTAGAAATGAAAAATGAGAAACCTCGGAACCTAGTTGTACTGAAAACTTGTTTTATTGGGTTTCTAATAGTGAGAACTAAAAAATTTACTATTTAAAATTTATCGCTGTTTCGAAAGTCCAAAGGTTTTTCGAAAAAGAATGAAAATATTAAAAAATATACCTACGTTGAAATGTACTTTGGTGATAATTTCTACAATTTTATTAAAGTATAGTTATAGTCAAGAAAATAGGATTCTTATGGTTTTAGAGATTGCTGAATATGAATTTATGGTTAAAAAACTAAAATTAATAATGTTTGATACAAAATGGCGAATTGAACGTTACAAAATATATTGATAGTTAATTCGGTTAAAAAGTAAATTTCAAAATTAAAGAATTAGGTAGGTAGGTACCTACAAAAATTGGAATAACATTAAATTTCTTTAGTAGAAAAATATTTATAAAAAAAAATTATAAACAAACAATTTGCTATAAAAACTTTTACTCCTATTTCTCAAATTTGGGGATGAATGTCGTGGTAGGGATGTATCGTAGAAAACAGTTTATATATAAATTTATTTTATTATTTTGATCCATATGCAATGATCCATCCGTGAGATTTCCTATCATTTCCTGGACATCCTGCATAATAACGTTAGATGACATCCTGATTTTTAAAAATTTTAACACGGCATAACTTTGCTTGCAGTGAAATATGCAATTCAAACTTTTTACTCTCATATAGGTAATAGATATTTTAAAACGTAAAAAGTTAAAATTTTTAGTAGGTCGCCTACCGCAGATATTTGCCCCTGAAGTTTATAAAAAATGCGAAAAATAGCACATTTATGGTCTGTAAGAGAACAAATATCAGAGTTCCAGAGTTTTCACAAACTACCCTAATATAAGTATTTGCAAAAAAATAATTGAAGGCTGATGATTTAATCGTTCCCTAAAAATCACGCTACCGAAGTTTGATTTTTTTGATATGAAATTTCGCGCATACGGAGACAAGATAGGAAAAATAACATACGTGACAAAAATGTAGTATAAAATGTGTCAAAAGTAATAGTCTTAATTTTAGAGGTGTAAGATAAACCATAATTGAAATACTGCGTTTTCCGCGAACCTCTACAAACACAAACCTCTGGCGCACGGCACAGCATGAAATAAAAACCACTTTTATTTTTAAACGAGTTAAGGTAGTATTAAAATATTTTTTAACTACCAACATATAGGGATCATCACTGACAAAATATATATATATTTTTAAACGGTCGTGCAACTATTGCTTTGACCGTTAAACGATTAATAATCAAAAGCGGTAAGTTTTAGAAAGTAATCATTTTAGTTTTTACTATTAGCAACTCGATGAAATAAGTTTTACAAAACTCCATTCAGTAGGAATAATAATTGGGTTTCGAGGTAAAAACCTTACTGCACTGAACTAACTAGGTTTTTGCAAATTTGTTCTATTTATTTGTTTCAAGCATATATTATGTTCAATTTATAATAATTAATTTATATCTATATCTATTATCAATTTATTATAAGTTATAAAATACTAATTACGTTATTTTTTGAAATTTTAATTGAAAAATTATGCTCTACGTTTGTAAATACCCAGGCGGCACACTGCCGTCACAATGTCGTCAATTATTGGTAATTCTTCATGGGCGACGTCGTGGACCCAATAAGTGACGTACGCACGACGAACATTTGTCGTCATTAAAGAACGTCGTCGAGACGTCTTTTTTTGGTCATTCCAAAGCCCCGAATCCTTACTAGAAAAGTGAAGATAAAGACGTTTTGAAGCGTTAATTTAAGGGGATACCAGCGCACACAATAATCATATTTTTGTAATAATTCTTAATTCCTGTAACTAAACTAAGTCAAATTATATATCAAATTGTTCGTATTTACATGAGCCGGGGTGCTGATCGGTTTATAATAGCGATAAACTATAAATAAAAGTTTGTCCATAGAAAAACTAGTAATATGGAAATTATTTTTCAATTTTTGCTAGTTAAATGATGTCTGATAATTATAAAACTTTATACAGTTATAAAAAAAAGTAAGATGGAGGGTGCGATTGATTAGTTTTTGTATAATTCATTAATTTTTGGTAACTACTGTTTAAAGAAAACGTTCATTATTTCACAAATAAAAATTATTTACAACTCCAATATTGCTGTATACGATAGGCAATGCTTAGATTAATCAATAGTAAAAAAATAATGTACCTAATTTGATGCTAAATGCGTTTTTTTCGATGTAGAAATATCGTTATTTTGTGTATTTATCGGTATTTAGTTCAGTACTATTCGAAAAGATGGCAGTCTTACAAGACAGGCGTATTCTTTTCAGAAGGCGTAAAATTGAAAGAGAAGTGGTAAATTCTAAATTTAGATCAAGATCTGTAAACTATATCTATCGTGTAGCGAAGTAATTGACAGCGAAAATTTATTTAAAAACTATTTAAACAGGATAATTGATACGAATACTTATACTACCTATATTTATGTATACCTATTATAAATAAATAAATAAAATAAATAATTTGAATAAATTATAAATAAATCAAATAAATAATTTGAATAAATTATAAATAAATCAAATAAATAATTTGAATAAATTATAAATTAATAAATGCATAATAAATTCTGTTGATTGCGTTGATACTATGTTTTTACTCGTGTTTTTATACAATTATTAAAATTTAAAAGCCTGCGTAAATAATGTAAAATGAAATTCACGTTGGATTTTTCTAATTATATTAATTATTTATATGCAGTGTTCAATTCCTGATAATTTGAAGGTATTTTGGAATTATGTACATTCCCTTAGAAGCGCTAATAAATATCCTGATGTGTGTTATCTACGTGATGAATTTGTCAAATTTGGAGCTGAGTCACAACTCAGCTTGAAATAAAATTCACAAATTTTATTTTCTAGGCATTTTTTGCGTTGTTTGATAGTGTGGAATTAGACCTTTTTTAATTGCAATTTAATCATTTCATTGATTTTCTTCTTGCATGATCGAAGTTGATGTCGTTTACAATGCATTATACAGTCTTGATGTTTCTAAAGGTACAGGACTATGATGAATAACCAGCGATACTTTCGCGGTACGTCTTTAGCGCATATTATTGCTGAATCTGTTTCTTATATTTTTAACTCATCGTTAAATACTGGTGTTTCCTAATTTTTGAAAAATCTTAGTTTATTCTATTATTTAAATCTGGAGATAGAAAGAATGTTGAAAATGATAGACCTATATCAAAATTATCTATTTTACCTAAGATTTTTGAAAAAATCGTGTTGTCAAAATTGATATACTTCATCGAACCACTGATTTCTCAAGCGCAGAATGGTTTTATAAGAAGGCCTTCGGTAATACAAATCTTTTAATTGATAAGAATGACATTTTTAATAATCTTGAAAGTGACAATCTTCAAGTTGATGCCATTTATGCTGATCTAAGTAAAACGTTTGACAAGTAAATTTTCAGTAATGAAACGCGAACTTCTGGAGTTTCATGGATATTTTCTTGCGTGGCTTGGATCTTACTAATAGAATTTTAATAGTTAAAATTGATAATTATTACTCCAACGACTCCAGCGACTTTGTTGCTACCTCCGGTGTTCCGGAGGACTCTCTCCGGGGTTCATTACGTTTTCTAATTTTTTTCAATGATATTAATATATTAATGTTTGTAGATGTCTTAAAACTATTTAAAACCATGAATTCCTTAGAACCTTAGATGATGCTGTTATATTTTTAAATTATGTATTCCTAGGGATCATATTAATTATGTTCTACTTCGCAACTACCGTAAATTATTACCTTGTGTCAACAGAAGAATGGTGTTGGACTTATTATTCGATTTAATGAAATGTAACGTTGATTGTTCTCATCTTCAGAGTTCGGATGGTTTTCGCGTTCCTATTGCAACTATATCGGTTGCGTTATTCTATATTAGTGAGTATAAAAGACACTATACATTGAACTCATTTCTACCCAGGGCCTTACAATTATACAACAAATACTGTTTCGCTTTGGACATATTTTATATGTTCAGAACTACTTTAAAGTGTTTTGGTTGATATATTTACAATTATTTGATATTTTTGTTTTCCATTAAGAAATGTTTATTTAAAATAATACTATAGCTACATTATAGGTATGGCCTATCCAAACCTACATGCAACTTAGGTCATCAACAAAAGTTACTAGATTGTTTATTTATAATTCGGTTTAAAGTTTGGAAAGTGACATATTCAATAGATGATTTACCTGCGCACATATTAGATAGTATCAAGAAAAACTACAATTTATTAGAACTGTAAAAATACGAGGTACGAAGTGACAGCACTGTGTGAAACGTCATCATCTAGTAACCTTGTATCGATGACGTGAACATCATATAGGTTTGGATAAGCTATAATATGTAAGTAATTTAAACATTGTTTTTATTTCGTACATTCATCTGTAAGAAATAACTGTACATAGGCACCTTTTAAATATTTCAGTAGAAATAGGTACATAATTTTTGTTAATAGGTATTGTATATAATAGGTATTAGTCATGTTCAATATTGTTAAAGTTAGTAAAATACTTGCATATTTATTTCATTTTTGTTCTTATGTTTAATAGACTATTATATCAAACAATTGACTCGTATTAAATAATACGAACAGGGTTAGAAAATAACGTAAATTAAATGCATTAAACAATAAAAATTTTTAAATAAAGAGTTTCAATGACAATGTAAAATAAAATGCGACGACAAAAAGTATTTATCACATCAACTATAAACCAAAACACTATAAATAATAATAAATAGAGCTTCTCATATGGAAAGAACTTTTTTTAAACGCAATGTATTTATAGATATAAATAAATAGAATAAAAAGGAAATTCGCTAAGTAAGCTGCGGTAGTATCTAAACGTTACCCGTTTCGTTATAAGAAAATATCTGTAAAAAGATCTTCTATCATTCTCGGCGCGTCGAAATCGCACAAGTATTTTGAAATATTATCCTAAAATGGGATAAATAATATTCTATTGGTTCACTACACAAGAAGGCGGTGACGATGAAAAAACTAACTAATTATTTGCACGGCCTTCTTGTAATATTTGTTGCCTATTTTCAATATTTCTATAACGAGATTTGTAGTTTAAACGACCGCTGGTATCCCCTTAAAGCGTGAAATATTCGTAATTTTTTCTAACATGTTTATTTTTTAATCCAAAATTTTAACTAAAACATACATCAAAATATTTTGGAATTGTGCACTATCGCGTGTATGCGATTAATAGTAATAGTTCTATACGTTATAAATGCAGTAGTATACAACTAAGCAAGTAAGTAAAAGGTCCCATTTAACGAAATTAGACGTCTCAAGTAACGTACTAGATTGGTCATAATTTGACGTCACTGGGCTGTGATATTAACCCGTCATATTGACGACCCTATTGGTCCCCAAATGGCCAATAGTTGACGACATTATAACGCCAGTGTGCCGCCTGGGTACATACGTGGTTTATTCTGAACATTATTAAAGAGAAGAATTTACTAAATCGTTTTTAATTAAGTTAATGTTTATTTAAATACAGAACCTTCGCTATCCAGAAAACGAATCCTCGACTTTTTTTCTTTGTAATTGCTGCGTAATTTTGTATTTTAGTTTTTCCCAATGTACGTATAACGGAACATGGTAAAAAACCTAAACGCTTCGACGTTCTTGTTTGCATAATTCGGAACTTGGAAGCTCCGTTTGGGCAGTTGAAAAATACTCCTTACATCCGTATTAAGCTTAAATAAGTTGTAAAGAAACGTAGGTAGAGTAGGTGTTCATTTCGTACAAACAAGTACTTTAGTCAAGTGGAAATGAAATGTTTTGTTGATACGTACAGGTGCCAGGGTTAATTAGACGAAGCCCGCGCCGCCATGTTAATATTAAGCCTTGGGGAAATTGCGAGCGGACATTTTGTGGAAAGAAAAATATTCCCAATTTCCACTCATCACGGTAACTTGAATTAATTTTGCGCATATCAAAGCGGTAAAGAGAAGCAATCCCACAAGCTTCCGTCGACATCATTTGCAGAAACTCCGATCTCGAACCACCCTTATTGCTTCGTATAACTCTCGTGTCATTCGCTTTCTTATTACCTTCACGCCTAATGAGAATTTGTATATACGACCGTCTTACTTTTCACTCGTAAATATTTCGCTTATGTTGTTAAACTTTTTCCACTCCACGTTGGAATGTGATGGCATTTTTATAACCGTTCTAATATAGTTATGATTATTCGGTAAATGGCGAAATACTGCGAAGACTGAATTAATAATATAATTTTCTCAAAATTACGCTTATAGGCAATAAATCTATAAATTTTTAACTTTAGCAACGTAAGCAAAGTACGTAGTTTATGTTGTTTTATTTATCCCTCGAGATATTAATATTTTAAAACAGTTTTTATTTTATTCCTGTTACTTAGGAATGGTTTATTTATTGAATACGACGTATTCAATTAAATTATTGTATACAGGGTGTCCACGAGTTCTGGGATCCTTCGATAGAGCCTAAACTAAGCACAATAGAAAAAAATATTTTCGATAAAAGTTTGCTGGTTGTAAGAGTCGCACAAGATAGAATTATTTTCGCCTATATAGGGTGATCGAATATTGTGGTAGAGCACCCAACTTTATTATTTTAAACAGAACACCCTACTATTTTTGCATATTCTACTGTTTGAGATTTTGTTAAATGGAAGTATTAAGGAGATATTCACTTTAAGTTTACAGTTTTTGAGAGAAAAAATGTTTTTTTGAGATTTTGTTAAATGGAACCGCTGTACTAAAAAAATCACATCTTAATGAATTAGTTTAAGTAAAGAAAACTTTAGATTTAAATTACGAATACACTTGATGTGTCGAACATATTGTTATTTATTGTCTAACTCATAGCTGATAAGATAAACGATCGTTCCATAGTCGTTAATCGTTTCCAAGATATTTTTAGTTTTTAGTTTTAAGATATTTATGTTACAATTTGATTGGCTTGATTTAGGTTAGAGATAATACAATACCTGCATAGGTATCAGAATTTATTCCAACGAGGATATTTTTATTACCAATCAATAATAAGGATATCTATACCGCCCTCCTTAGTTAAAACGTCTTATCTGCAAAATTATAGTTTTGCAATAAATGTGTTTTATGGTTTATTGTTACAGATACAACCATGAAATTTGGAAAGCATATATATAGTATAATTTTTTATGTTCTGAACATAAATTAATTATAATTTTTCTGAAAGTAAAATTTAAAATATATGATAATAGGGCGTGGTGATCAGTTTTAGTCTAAGAAAGAATACAGGATTACGTATGTTCATGAACATGAGATATCAATAAGTTTTTATTGAGCAAAAATGTTCTACCTCAATAAATTAATTGGAGATACGACGTTGTAGGAATGTTCGGATAGGACGTTTTGATTAAACAAATGTAAGATAGGGCATCTTTTCTAAGTATAGCAGAACAATTTGACATTTAGGACAAACCAAATTGAAATTTTTCTCAGATTTACAAGCAGTTGGGGCATTTTAAGCAAGTACAATATTTAGAAAACGTCGTGTTTTGATAGGGCAAATTTTTCAGTCAAAATCGCAAATTTTGCAGTTGAAACGTTTTAACTAAGGACTTATATTCGCAACTACTTAAACACATTTGCTGTTTATAGTTCAACAACACAGTACGAATAAAAATTACGTAAGTTCGACAGCGATATATTAAAAGGTATCTATCAGAAAAAAATTTATCGGAAAATTTACCAGGATTTAACTATTTTGCTATAAATACTGTGATTGTTGTGTAAACATCGGTTAACGTACTGATAATCTGTATGCAGTCAAATTAATGTGAAAGCATTGACAATCGGTGCAAGTGGATCGTTAGACTCACGTAGTATGTTTAGTTAAATTGCAATGTCAATGTCTCGAATTCAATTGATATGATAATGCACTACAATTAATTAAATTGCATCATAAGACATGCTTTAAATTATTGCCATAAATGCCGTGCCATAAATTATTTTGTCTTATCACTCGTCAATTTTTTTGTAATCTCATTATTCACCATTTTTATAAATAACGGAGAGTTAATTCCTTCTCTTACATGCATTTTAAGTTTATTATGAGATTTCTTCTTGTATGGATTCGTTTAGTTTTCCGCTTTATTTCTTTTATAACATCCTGAAGAAGCTGCTCGCGAGCAGAGAAACGTTAACGAAATAGTTTGTGTGTTCTTGTTGAAAAATAACAACCGGATTTCTATTCATTCATTTTGTTCCATTTTTTATTTTATTTTTGTATTTTGAGAAGGGCAAGGGACGACATCTTAAATTCCTATATTAGTCGACATCGTTTCATGACTATTTTCCATTACTTATACTGCTAAAGACAATGTTTAGATAATTAATCCATGTCGACGAAACGTATATAGTACCTAGGTAATTTTATTTTAGCACAATTTTTCAAGAAAATATACGTTGTGATTTTTCAAGGTTCAGAAATATTCACATTCACATTCTAAGATTGCTAAAGTAAAATTTTATAAATACATAAAAACTCGAGAAGTTTAGATTTACATGTTAGCTTGTTTTTTAAGTACGCGTGTGCTTACTCGCATGTAGTTATGTAGTATAAAATATATCAAAGGAAGTAGTCAATATAATTCAGTAAAAGAAAACCAACAAGAATCAATAATTTAATCTCAATATGCATTATATCTTTTTTTATAACCCCAATAGTACGCGCTTGTACGCACACTGTAAGATTGGCGGGATAAATTTGAAATAAAATTCAGACCATGTCTTTCGCTCTCCCCATAATTCTCGCGGACCGTCATTTGTTATTAATCAACATTACTCGTACAGATTGGCTTCGATTTTTGTTACTATATAAGGAAGCGGGCGCCGTTACCGCGGCGATACAATTCGGTAGAATAAAAAAATAATACTTCGACTAAGAGCCACTTTTAAATTTGTTCTTATCGATCACCGTAATAAATATGAAATTTAGACTAGTGCCTGAACATCCTGTACAATGTACATTAATTCTGTCGCGTACGTTACAGTACCTAATTGATTTAATTTAATGCTGGAGATGTATTTTCCGGATTTTGAAACTTACAGCTACAACGTGAAATTTGAATTTAAATAAATCGCAGACTAGACACGGAGTGTCGCGATACTAATTAATTACATTTAATATTAATTAATAGGAATATAGAGGAAAGTTTGATGAGTGAACTAGCGGCATACATTTTAGTCGTGGTTAATTCCATGTCAAACATCGCTATAAGTACGTATGTAGGTATAATGTGATTATAAAGCATATTTTTTTTTGTTATCGTTATCAAACGGGCCGCCTATACAATAGATATTATTTTTATGGCTTATTGTTGGCATTCAATTTATTTAGAGATATTATACAGAGAGTTCCAAAAGTAACGCCCATCCTTTTGCGGATCATTTCAGCAACATAAAAAATAAATCGAAATTGTAGAGTGACAAAACGTCCGATTAACTTTTTTTTCCGAGTTATTGGTCAAGAACGTGCAGTACATGCCGGCATTTTATTAAAAATATCAATATTGTAGTTTCGGGTTATGATGAAATGATGCATTTATGTTTATCAAATTGTAAATGGGTCCTGAATCCATTGATTTGGTTTTTATGGAGGTATTAGACATCGCACACAAATTTTAATTGAACATGACGGCGATATAGGTACTTATTTGAGAACAATTTCTGTAATTTTTGTTCACGCTTATGGTAATGGTTCGTATGATTACAATTGTATCCCTATTTTATTGTAATGGTTTTACTCTAATGACAGTTTTATCCTGTTTTATATTGCAAAATTTGAGTGTTGTTTTGTGTCGGTGTTGTGAAGGACAGGGTCGATTAATGAGCAGGAAATAATTCATAATCTAGGGGATTTGGAGAAATACTAAATATGGGGGCTTGCATTTGTTATCAACAGTTTATATTTGGTTGCCTATAGCGCCATCGTTCTCTGACGCCATCTGGCATCATCTCTAAATTTTATTCTTTTATACAGTGTGTTCCCGGATGGCGTCAACAAGAAGAAAAAATCTTTAGGTATCATTGACTTTACGATGAAAAGTAATTCTTTATCAAAAAATTCTGTTTGTCACGAAAATGAGTTTACCATAAAAAATCTGAGATCAGGCATTAAGAAAACATCAAATGCTTCAAGAGAGAAATACCATTATTTGTTATTTTAAACAAAATTATTATTAGAAAAAGTTGCTTAAAATAATACAAAAGGCGTGAATGTTAAATTTGAAGACTAATGTCTAATTATTAATTTTATCTCATAATGACGTAGGTGCCACCTCACATTTTTTCATCAAATATAACATAATCCTATTTTTAAGCAAACAATAAAAATGAAAAAATAATTTCCACGTTTGTGGAAATTTACTGTGATCGACATTCTCAGATTTTTGTTTTGAACTTTCATAAATTCAACTTAAAAATATCAAAACAAAAACGTAACATTCAAAATTTAGACTTCAAATTTTGTATCCTGACTTTTTTATGATTTTAAGAACCTTTTTATATTAACAATTTTGTCTAAAATAAAAAATAATGGCACTTCTCTCCTGAAGAATTTTCGTGTTTTCTTAATTTATTAACATTTATTATTCTGATTTCAGATTTTTTCATGGTAAACTTACTTTTTTGACTAGCAAAGTTTTTAAACGCAGAATAACTTTTTGTCGTAAAATCGATAATAAAGATTTTTTCTTATAACTCCATTCGGGAATAAACTGTATCTTGACAATACAAAGTATTCCCGATGGCCCTATTTGTAATTAGCAGTGAAAGAAATCTATATTATAAAACATATAAAATTTATAATTTTTTATGCCTATTTTGAGATTCCATTTTACTAACAGCAAGCGAATTCAGTCAATCTTTTTGTAATTACGTGCGATTTAATGATTCTGTATGTACACTTACGGGCAATAAAATAAAACGCTCATTTATCCCAAAGTAAATGTTTGTTTAAACTGAGAACAAGTAAATCGATCACGTGTGAGAACTAAATCACAACGTGTACAATTGTCGCGTGGAATAACACGATTTTATCGCCGACTCTGGTAGTAGAGGAAAATATTGAATTTAAGAGCGTAAAGAACGTCTAAAATTCTATAAATAAAAGTGCAATTTCTGAATTTGTTGTAGCTTATTAGCTAAGTAAGTAATTTAAATAATGAAGTAATTAATATGGAGTGAGTAATAGATAATTGTGAGAACAAATTTACTTATTTACAAATATACAACAATTAGACAACGTTTAATAAATAAATGCTTAAAATTCTAATTTAATATTTAAAATAATTAAAACTAAAAGATTTAATTAATTTTTTAAATTTGTGGGATTGAAAACTCGATGAAGTAAATTATTGTCGAATGGACAACGGAAATGAATTCGGTTAATTTCAGTTTAAGTGTAGGTATATATAAAACGCTTTATTTATTCAAGTATTTAAGCTCCTACATTACATTTTAATTTAATTTTGATCTAGATACATCTACAATGACTGGAGTGAAAAATCTACATTGCAAATAAGTTGTATTCAATCATGATGTGGAGCGTTCGAATCCGAATAAAAATTGAACGACGCGACGGCAACCTCATTCGGATATATGCGAAAAATTTGATACTCGAATAATTTAAACATAATTTTTCTAGAAATTGCGAAATACGCTTTAAGTATTTCATTTAGAATAAATGCGCTGAAGTAGATATACATGGCTATTTTTGTTTCATATTTTGTATCTAGTTTTTGTGTTATTGAGTTATCGAATGTGATGGTTTTGGTACGAGTTTATGAGTTATTAATGTTACGTACGACGATAGCGAAGTTTATTAAAAATATATAATTTTATAGGTATGTTCTAATAAATGCTTCTAATAAATTTTATGACGGCCGACTTCTAAATTTACCGAGGAAGGCCGGAATCTAAAATTAAGACTTCGAAGATTTTAATATCACGAATTCTGGCCTCAAATTTCAGTTTTTTTTAATATAGGTGAGGATTTAAAGTTTCGTATACCTACCTTTAATAAATATTTACGTTGTACTCCGTTTTAAAAGCAAAAGTACAAATTTTCTTTGCAAATTAAATTCAAATATAACATGTATCTTCAAATTTATGTTGTGCGTTGCGTCTATTTAACGACCTTTGTTCGAGTTGCGTATAGTTAAATATCTCTTTAAAGTCGAATTAGAAAAACTGACTGTCGTCGATAGTAACGTTCATCGTATGCCGCAAAAGATTTTGTTTTGCTTTTAACGTTGGACGAACTTTTCACGCACAAGCCATGCCGAACCAAAAAATCCATGTTAATTGTAATTGAAAAATTTATTGTAGCATTTACGAAAAATTCATTTTTTTTATTCACTAACTTCTAACCATACATAATATACAAAGCAAGTGGAAAATAAATGAATTTATTGTTCTTTTTATCGACGAATGTTTCTTAAATATAATACGTATATAAGGAATTTATAAAAAGAACATTTAATGTTATATAGCCAACTTCGCGCTTAGCACGTCATTTGGAAGTACAAATTAAAAAAAAAAAACAATTCCCGAAATTGTTAGTATACTTTGTTTGTGAATGTTTGTGAACATAATAAAATTTTAGCACGTTAAACCGTTAACTTGTTAATCAAAAATGAAAACTTCGCACCTAAAGGTAAATACGTATCCGCTTGAAA
Organism: Rhagophthalmus giganteus; assembly: GCA_036326145.1. NCBI lineage: Eukaryota > Metazoa > Arthropoda > Insecta > Coleoptera > Rhagophthalmidae > Rhagophthalmus > Rhagophthalmus giganteus. The sequence goes on along the minus strand of JARFJA010000056.1, from coordinate 9,201,830 downwards.
CTGATCGTGCGCACGAACGAATTCGGCAAGTCGGTACTTATCTTCCAACAGAACAGAACGAGCCAAACATGTTCGATTTTTTTCCTTTTAATTCAAAAGAAAAGGAAGCGAACATGTTCGGCCCGTTCTGTTCTGCTCGGAGATACCCAGTGACTTTCCGAATTCGTTCGTGCGCGATTCGCTCGTTCGGTACGTTCGGATTAAAACGTTCAATTGAATGCGCGTCTTATCACGTCGTCGTTGGAAATACAATCAAAAATCAATATTGCAGCGTTTATTAGTAGGTATAAATATTTCATGAAATATTTGTGATCATTGTAGAATTTTAGCAAGTCAAAAAGTAATGGTAATGTTAATGTGTTATACGACATATTATTTAGCTATAAGTTTATTACAGGTAAATAATAATTGTATAAAAATAAGGACTTTATATCAGTATTTGATCACATTTTTATTAAAAGTTAGGCACATCACTTCTTCAACTCAATTCTCATAACGAACGGCCTACTATCTATGCCAGTTTGTTGTTAGTTTAATAAAGTCAACGGACCATACATTAAAGTTTCTTAAATCCTATTAAACTAGTTATAGTATGAATTACTAATTTAATTATAAACAAACATTTCAGGTTTAGAATTAATTTGGTATTTGGCTACTGTTTTAACTCAAACTTTGAAATTAGAATGGTTTTGGAACGATATCGATTTTTTTAAATTAAATTATATTTAAGTTTTAAGTTAAATATAAAATCACACGAGATGACATTAAGGAGGTATGATATATATACCATGTATTACACACATTTATATTTCAACGTGGTGGATTTGAAGTTCCTAATGCTGACCTATATAATAAACCTACCCTTTCTTCTGTCAGTTTAATTACCTTCTCAAGTTAAATATGAGATTAGAATCACGAACACAAATTTATTTTTTTGTTTTTCTTCACGAAAATATTAGTTTTCAACTACTAATCTTAAGTATTATGTATATATGTTGGGAATTAGCAATTGTTAGATTGCTAATTATTAGATTAAGATTAGATATTATTAGATTAATTAGCTAATTGTTAGATTGCTTTAACGAAATTTAAATGAAACCAACTTTATTAAAAAGTTTAACGAAGCAATTGTTAAATTATACAAATTAACAATTCGTTGGAAATTCGCAACCTGAAATTAATAATCGATACAAAATTGTATTGCAAATTTTAAGGTATTTAAGAATTTATAAGGGCCATCTTAAATTTATTATCAAGACATTCACATGGAAAGTAAGCAATTTTTGGGAATTTTAATCAAAATTCTTCCGCAAGAATGTCTGCAGAATGTCCACGTGTTTTATATGGGACCGTTATATAGATAATATTACTTTCAGAAGTAAGATACAGAGTACGATTGTTGTATTCAACCCGATCGACGTTTTTACTTAAACCTTAAAATATCGCATCACATTCATTTAATTAATTTTGAGTTTCGCGTAAATTAGGTGACGTTGAAAATTATACGTGATTAATTTTTTTCTAAACTTGACGTCGGCACTGAATAATTATAAATCTAAGGAGGAGCTTATCAACGAAATTGTTACCTTAAAAGTGTCACTTGACGTCACACTTTCAATTTCAATTAATTTTTATTTAATGACGCGCGGATAAAATAACACACTTATACATATTATTAACGTAAAAATCTTTCTAAAAAAAAGTTATCTACATCTCGGTATGAAACGAAATTAAAAGCGCAATTTAGAAATATTAAGTTTATGCAGTTAAAAAGTAGAAAAAACCAGCCAGGTAATCCTCGAAGATGAAAAAAGTGTATAATTCAAGTTTCACTGGACTAATTTGCAAACGGACTCGGTTCGAAGTAATCTCACTTTCCTTAGAAAACCGAGCTCTTTTCACCTCCCGATGTAAATTTTAAAGATTTATTACAATCTTCTTAAATTGTTCATGAATAAATTGCGTCTATAGATACATAACAACAAAAATGTCTAGTTATTTTCATTAATTTAAATTAAATATCCCGCGTTATCTTAATAATTATTATATTACTTGGGGGTGTTCTGATATAGTTTATGTAACAATATGCAAACTGGTATCTTCATAAAGTGAACATCTGTTACAAATTATACAATCATTAACCAAATTATTGTAGATTATATTAACAATGCATTATATGTATAATAGGCTCAATTCACATTTAAGTTACGTGACACAATAACTTTTATCAACTTATTATATTTAACTAAATCGCACACTAAATATTAAATTTCTTATACGGTCGGATTTTTGTAACGTAGGTTACGTTAAATGAAATGAAATGAATCTTTTAAATAATTTAATTAAAGTTCTGATTATCTGACGTACCTAAAGGACCTGGTGTACGAGTATCGTTTTTAGTGCTTATTAATTTTGCAATTTCACGTATAAAATGACAACTTTTTGCCCTTGTAACTCACGAACTACGATCCGTTCGACGAACTAAACAAAAAATGTGGAATTTCAACTTTTTGTGTTTGTAAAATACAAACATGCAATTTGCCTAAAAATCTCTACATCAGGTCCTTTCAATAATTCCGTTGTAGTAGGAACGAATAGTTTACAATTTTAAAAATAAGGCAAGAACTAGATGAACACTATTATTTATTCATTTGGTTTTCGTTGGAGCTTACATACATTCATATAGGTTGAACTAATATTCATTGCCACTGCAACAAGAATGGCCGCAATTTGTAATGGAATCCAAGCAGTGCACAAGCTCATTAGCGGTCGTTGCGAGGCAAAATGTTATGCGAAAGTTTAATGCACATATTAACTGTTACTTGCTAATGCAGAAAACTATTTAAACGCGAAACGTGATAATTTTGAATAATGCATTCTTCCGGCTTAAACGTGCGGCACGTGTACATATAAAACTTTACGTAGTAAATTAATTTTACGTTGAGAGTAAATGGGTCGTTAGGCACCTATTTCGGTTCACTAAAACTTGTGTATGTTTGCGTTTCCGTTTCTGTAAAAATTTAATTTAATCCCTTTATTAGACAATGTCTTCCGCGTCAATTTATCTCGAAACGGTTGATAAACAACTTGTTTCCAGAATCGCGACGTCACGTAGCCCGAAGCTACTTTCATTGTCTGCATTTATTATTGCAAGCTAAGAAGGTATGTTCGGTAGATAAATTCTTATTAGAATTCTTAGAATTAGGACCTGATTCACGCCTCCAATCTCGTCCTATTCCTTGAACAAATTTGGTTCCATTCACGCACAAGGACAGTTTCCAATTCATTATATACCAAAGACGATTTTATCCACCAGGAATAAGAAGGGCAAGTTTCACGGCACAACCATGTTAATAGATTGATCTAATGCACGAAAAATGAAAGAAGAAACGCCGAATTAAATAAAAGCTAAATATTTAAAAATGGAAGCGGTAATGTTGTAAAGGAAAAAATAATGTTAAGTTCCTCCTGTAGAATTTGCAGGGTCGAATAGGATAACGTATTACCTAACTAAAGACTTTTTTTTTTAAATAGTATGTTCTATATGTACCTATAAGCACTTACCTAAAATAAAATTAGAGCCGGTCCTTCCACCTTGACAGATATTTACAATTTAGAAATATTTCTTGGAACAATTTTAATTAATTTTTAATTTTAAGCTTAGTTTTCAATTCATAGGTACCTAATAATGAAGTAATATCTAAACGATGAAAGACATAAATAGCGAAATTGTTTAATTTATTGACCTAATTTGCTCACTGCTTACCAACAAAATTTTTATACATATTTACCTACATATAAATGTATATAATATTATTGACATACCGGGTGGCCACGAGACCCCCCTGGCCAAGCTTATAATTCCTATATTTGCGAACCAATTGTTTTGAAATTTGGACCATAAGACATAATTTTCAATGTACCGATGTGTAGAGTCAAAATGGCCGACTTACGGTTATGACGGAATTGAGACCAAATTTGATTTTTGTAATGGAACACCCTCAGTATTTTACTACTTTTGAAATCTACGTACCAAATCCGATTACGTCGATTACGTTGCCAAATTTCCAGGATCGGTTTTTCAATCGCCAGTTACCTCTGATCATGAGTCACTAACCATAGAAACAATTGTTTCTAATAATCAGTTCTATATCGATTGACCGATGGACAGAGTTAACTGGCGATTGAAAAACCGGTCCTAATTGTAATGACCCAATTGCACTGTAACCTAACGACCCCGTTCGATATTGCAAAATTATAAATCAGCAAAATTCCTTTTAGGAAATACTAGAACTGTGTCACACTTACGACATTTAAAGGTAAGTGATGACAAAGACATTTCGCAAATAAGCAAATTCGTTTTAATAATCAAATTAGGTCGGTGTCGACAATTTTGGAATGATATAAAAAAGGGGGTGTAAGTCGACACGACAGTCTTGTTTTCCATTTGAGTTAAAGAGTGCTAAAGCATAGGGGTAAGTAAACTATTGTGAATAATACATTGTTAAATTATTAATTAATAAATTGTAATATATGTAATATTGTGATATTGCTTAGTTAAATTATTTGAACTTAACCCGTTCCAACAAATACTTTTAAAGTACTTCGGTTACATCGGTTACAGCACAATGTCAGTCTAAACTAAAACTAAAGTTTAAACTGTTCATTTCCATAGTAATAACAATAGTAACTAAGAAAAATGTATTGTTTAAATTATGGATTACAATTATTAAACCTGCATTGTACAACTGGGCCTAAATAATTCAAAAATAAGTAAGTATTCTTCATTGTCCATTTGAAATGTATTTGTCGTTTTGCTTATTTGAATTACAAACATAACAATGATTGAACAAACTGTATTGAAAAACAAAATTATAGATTTTGAAATCATTTTTGAACAAAATTAATATTTGGCAACGTAATCTGTAGAGAAAAAGGCTGAAATTAATTAATTAATTTTTTAAACATCTATAACTTCTTTAATTTTGTTCTAGATCAACTCTATTTTGGTCTTACATATCATTAATATTCAAGTAAAAACGCAAACTATATATAATGTTCATCATTTGATTCAAAATAACAAAGAAAACTGCTTAAATCCAACGTTTCTGTTCTAGTTGTGAACATTCTATAAATAGGTACCTCATAATCACCAAACGCATACTTGAAGTCTGCTTTTCCAAAAATATTCGTAAAGATTATAGACTTGCGAAATAATCTCAGAAAATTTAATAAAACTAAGATTAAATTAATACGACCAGTAACCAATTTAACAAAAGAGAATGTCGGATGAACTAGTTTTACCGAAAACAAACTCGGGTTTGTCAGATCAAAATTTTGATATAATTGGTTGCTCCGTTCTTGTAAACAGATCGTGGCTTCTTGTTAGATTGCTAATTATTAGATTAAGATTAGATATTATTAGATTAATTAGCTAATTGTTAGATTGCTTTAACGAAATTTAAATGAAACCAACTTTATTAAAAAGTTTAACGAAGCAATTGTTAAATTATACAAATTAACAATTCGTTGGAAATTCGCAACCTGAAATTAATAATCGATACAAAATTGTATTGCAAATTTTAAGGTATTTAAGAATTTATAAGGGCCATCTTAAATTTATTATCAAGACATTCACATGGAAAGTAAGCAATTTTTGGGAATTTTAATCAAAATTCTTCCGCAAGAATGTCTGCAGAATGTCCACGTGTTTTATATGGGACCGTTATATAGATAATATTACTTTCAGAAGTAAGATACAGAGTACGATTGTTGTATTCAACCCGATCGACGTTTTTACTTAAACCTTAAAATATCGCATTACATTCATTTAATTAATTTTGAGTTTCGCGTAAATTAGGTGGCGTTGAAAATTATACGTGATTCATTTTTTTCTAAAGTTGACGTCGGCACTGAATAATTATAAATCTAAGGAGGAGCTTATCAACAAAATTGTTACCTTAAAAGTGTCATTTGACGTCACGCTTTCAATTTTCAATTAATTTTTATTTAATGACGCACGGATAAAATAACACTTATACAAATTATTAACGTAAAAATCTTTCTAAAAAAAAGTTATCTACATCTCGGTATGAAACGAAATTAAAAGCGCAATTTAGAAATATTAAGTTTATGCAGTTAAAAAGTAGAAAAAACCAGCCAGGTAATCCTCGAAGATGAAAAAAGTGTATAATTCAAGTTTCACTGGACTAATTTGCAAACGGACTCGGTTCGAAGTAATCTCACTTTCCTTAGAAAACCGAGCTCTTTTCACCTCCCGATGTAAATTTTAAAGATTTATTACAATCTTCTTAAATTGTTCATGAATAAATTGCGTCTATAGATACATAACAACAAAAATGTCTAGTTATTTCCATTAATTTAAATTAAATATCCCGCGTTATCTTAATAATTATTATATTACTTCGGGGGGGTGTTCTGATATAGTTTATGTAACAATATGCAAACTGGTATCTTCATAAAGTGAACATCTGTTACAAATTATACAATCATTAACCAAATTATTGTAGATTATATTAACAATGCATTATATGTATAATAGGCTCAATTCACATTTAAGTTACGTGACACAATAACTTTTATCAACTTATTATATTTAACTAAATCGCACACTAAATATTAAATTTCTTATACGGTCGGATTTTTGTAACGTAGGTTACGTTAAATGAAATGAAATGAATCTTTTAAATAATTTAATTAAAGTTCTGATTATCTGACGTACCTAAAGGACCTGGTGTACGAGTATCGTTTTTAGTGCTTATTAATTTTGCAATTTCACGTATAAAATGACAACTTTTTGCCCTTGTAACTCACGAACTACGATCCGTTCGACGAACTAAACAAAAAAATGTGGAATTTCAACTTTTTGTGTTTGTAAAATACGAACATGCAATTTGCCTAAAAATCTCTACATCAGGTCCTTTGAACAATTCCGTTGTAGTAGGAACGAATAGTTTACAATTTTAAAAATAAGGCAAGAACTAGATGAACACTATTATTTATTCATTTGGTTTTCGTTGGAGCTTACATACATACATATAGGTTGAACTAATATTCATTGCCACTGCAACAAGAATGGCCGCAATTTGTAACGGAATCCAAGCAGTGCACAAGCTCATTAGCGGTCGTTGCGAGGCAAAATGTTATGCGAAAGTTTAATGCACATATTAACTGTTACTTGCTAATGCAGAAAACTATTTAAACGCGAAACGTGATAATTTTGAATAATGCATTCTTCCGGCTTAAACGTGCGGCACGTGTACATATAAAACTTTACGTAGTAAATTAATTTTACGTTGAGAGTAAATGGGTCGTTAGGCACCTATTTCGGTTCACTAAAACTTGTGTATGTTTGCGTTTCCGTTTCTGTAAAAATTTAATTTAATCCCTTTATTAGACAATGCCTTCCGCGTCAATTTATCTCGAAACGGTTGATAAACAAACTTGTTTCCAGAATCGCGACGTCACGTAGCCCGAAGCTACTTTCATTGTCTGCATTTATTATTGCAAGCTAAGAAGGTATGTTCGGTAGATAAATTCTTATTAGAATTCTTAGAATTAGGACCTGATTCACGCCTCCAATCTCGTTCTATTCCTTGAACAAATTTGGTTCCATTCACGCACAAGGACAGTTTCCAATTCATTATATACCAAAGACGATTTTATCCACCAGGAATAAGAAGGGCAAGTTTCACGGCACAACCATGTTAATAGATTGATCTAATGCACGAAAAATGAAAGAAGAAACGCCGAATTAAATAAAAAGCTAAATATTTAAAAATGGAAGCGGTAATGTTGTAAAGGAAAAAATAATGTTAAGTTCCTCCTGTAGAATTTGCAGGGTCGAATAGGATAACGTATTACCTAACTAAAGACTTTTTTTTTAAATAGTATGTTCTATATGTACCTATAAGCACTTACCTAAAATAAAATTAGAGCCGGTCCTTCCACCTTGACAGATATTTACAATTTAGAAATATTTCTTGGAACAATTTTAATTAATTTTTAATTTTAAGCTTAGTTTTCAATTCATAGGTACCTAATAATGAAGTAATATCTAAACGATGAAAGACATAAATAGCGAAATTGTTTAATTTATTGACCTAATTTGCTCACTGCTTACCAACAAAATTTTTATACATATTTACCTACATATAAATGTATATAATATTATTGACATACCGGGTGGCCACGAGACCCCCCTGGCCAAGCTTATAATTCCTATATTTGCGAACCAATTGTTTTGAAATTTGGACCATAAGACATAATTTTCAATGTACCGATGTGTAGAGTCAAAATGGCCGACTTACGGTTATGACGGAATTGAGACCAAATTTGATTTTTGTAATGGAACACCCTCAGTATTTTACTACTTTTGAAATCTACGTACCAAATCCGATTACGTCGATTACGTTGCCAAATTTCCAGGATCGGTTTTTCAATCGCCAGTTACCTCTGATCATGAGTCACTAACCATAGAAACAATTGTTTCTAATAATCAGTTCTATATCGATTGACCGATGGACAGAGTTAACTGGCGATTGAAAAACCGGTCCTAATTGTAATGACCCAATTGCACTGTAACCTAACGACCCCGTTCGATATTGCAAAATTATAAATCAGCAAAATTCCTTTTAGGAAATACTAGAACTGTGTCACACTTACGACATTTAAAGGTAAGTGATGACAAAGACATTTCGCAAATAAGCAAATTCGTTTTAATAATCAAATTAGGTCGGTGTCGACAATTTTGGAATGATATAAAAAAAGGGGGGTAAGTCGACACGACAGTCTTGTTTTCCATTTGAGTTAAAGAGTGCTAAAGCATAGGGGTAAGTAAACTATTGTGAATAATACATTGTTAAATTATTAATTAATAAATTGTTATATATGTAATATTGTGATATTGCTTAGTTAAATTATTTGAACTTAACCCGTTCCAACAAATACTTTTAAAGTACTTCGGTTACATCGGTTACAGCACAATGTCAGTCTAAACTAAAACTAAAGTTTAAACTGTTCATTTCCATAGTAATAACAATAGTAACTAAGAAAAATGTATTGTTTAAATTACGGATTACAATTATTAAACCTGCATTGTACAACTGGGCCTAAATAATTCAAAAATAAGTAAGTATTCTTCATTGTCCATTTGAAATGTATTTGTCGTTTTGCTTATTTGAATTACAAACATAACAATGATTGAACAAACTGTATTGAAAAACAAAATTATAGATTTTGAAATCATTTTTGAACAAAATTAATATTTGGCAACGTAATCTGTAGAGAAAAAGGCTGAAATTAATTTATTAATTTTTTAAACATCTATAACTTCTTTAATTTTGTTCTAGATCAACTCTATTTTGGTCTTACATATCATTAATATTCAAGTAAAACGCAAACTATATATAATGTTCATCATTTGATTCAAAATAACAAAGAAAACTGCTTAAATCCAACGTTTCTGTTCTAGTTGTGAACATTCTATAAATAGGTACCTCATAATCACCAAACGCATACTTGAAGTCTGCTTTTCCAAAAATATTCGTAAAGATTATAGACTTGCGAAATAATCTCAGAAAATTTAATAAAACTAAGATTAAATTAATACGACCAGTAACCAATTTAACAAAAGAGAATGTCGGATGAACTAGTTTTACCGAAAACAAACTCGGGTTTGTCAGATCAAAATTTTGATATAATTGGTTGCTCCGTTCTTGTAAACAGATCGTGGCTTCTTGTTCGATCTCATTATAACATAACTTTTATGTTTACATCTTAGCAAGAGTTTGCATCGAATCATTCTTTGCGAGCTCCGACATCCCTTTTGCAAGCTCGAATATTAACAACCACGATTATTTACAGTTTCGTAAGTTTAACATGATATTTAATTTGATAGACTTAAAGATAATAAAACATTAACCTTTATAACGTTTCAAGTTAAAGTTATACAGACGGGTATAGGTATCATTTTTAGGTTGACTACTCATAAGTGATCTTATTTTTATGAATCAATCGCGCGATGACTATAGTACGAGTCGGCGACCAGCACTTCGTCAATTTCGTTTTACGGATAACAAAGCAGAAACGTAATGTGCGTGTATTACGACTTATTTAGGTTATCAAAATAAATGGAAATAGAAATAAACTGATAACCGTCACAAAACGGAAAATTAATATTTATTGGCTACTCGACGACATCGAGTGTACACAATCGTGTCCATTAATATATTTTGATGCTTTAAATTACACTTTTAGTGGGTAACAATTTGTTAATAAATGTTCGGCGAAATATGTAATGGTCGTGCTAATTGTAAGTTTATCTATTGTCTTATTCGGAACGTTATTGGATCAAGCTGTGGCACATTCTTTAATTTAATTATAGAAATACGTTTTCAGTTTGTTAAACAATGTAATGGGTGGTTGAAACGTTTATCCTCGGTTACTTTGAAATTACAGTACAGCTAGCTTTAACAGTTTGAATGCTAATGAGTTCTTATTCGGAATGTTTATTCAAATACTCGACTTAGAGTTGTGCCTGTCTATGTTCTTATGAATTCGTCGACATTCGTGTTTTATTAATCTTCGACGATGTTATGCAGCGGTAGATTTATCTATGACACGTGTCACGAAATATAATAAAGAGGCAAATGTAAAGGATAGGTTAGTTTCGAGGTACACGGTCGGTAATGCCGTTAGCATCTCTAATTAACTACTTAGTACTTAAGAAGAGGCGGTCGTTTCACGCAATCTGATGCTAACAGTGGTGTTTATCTTAGCCGATGTCTTATGTTAACAGGCAACCGTGCGTTCACAGATAACGGCTGATCTGAATACGAACGGCCTGTGCCTTCATTAGCAAAGTCAAAGCACGCGTCACTTAACATGCACCTATTAGACATCCTGTCATGTTGATGAAAATTGATTCACCCTTCTGATCTGCCATAATATTATCTCGCCTCACTCTCGCACAATAACCAAGATCTTAAACAAGGACTTTAACAGCTGCAGTGCGTCACCGCCGAACTTCCTTAGTTTACACCAAAGCAGTTACAGTTGGAACAAGGACATAAACTAATTCCGACGCCGACCGTTATACCAGCTGCAATCTGTCCAACTCGACAACACCGTCGCGACGCCGTCGGTGGCCGCGTTTTCCGCGACAAAACGTGCAACGCCACTCGAGTTAATTCTCTATATCCCGCTAGCACTCGATATAATTCAAATAAATGACGGGATACGCAGGTAAATACGTCTACTACATATTGTTAGCGAATTCAATTAAATTATGCCGTCTTAACTTTACCGGGCTGTCGCTTACCGCTTCTTCTTTCCAACTTTGCGATCCGTAGACTTGTACAAACTTCGGTACGTATTCAAAGAAACAAAGCGAATTCTTTGGCAACTTAACTGAATTGGAACGAAAAAAAACCTATATGACAATTCCGTGCAGCACGGCAGCTTTGCCGCTGGGGAAATACCATTCTTTATTTGTATATCGATTCAAGACGTAACGCGTCTCTTCAATAGCCGGTTCCCTTGCCTGTTGCTGACCTGAGAAACCCGGTATTATATGTAACGGTGAAAATTGAACGCCGGAAAACACTTTAGAACTGTAATACCGTCGGAGAGAGTATAGCAATAAAATGTGGGCTCTATGGCGGAGTCCCGTCGAAAAATCTTTCGAACGATCAAAGAAAAATCCAAAATGGTATAAATCCCTTTTTATTAAATTTATAATCAGTATAGGTATCACTTATTTCACTGTAATTATTTCACTCGTGTTTTATAATATTTTTGTATTATTTATACACGTGTTATTAGCTTTAATTTGAAACATTAATTACCTGATTCTCCGATTTTAAGAAAGGGCCGAATTGTACACTCAAAATCCTCACGATTTGCGATTTTGACGAAACTCTACACACGTACCTTACCGTACCTATGTTCTAAAACCACGTTTTAGTCTTCAACGCCCTATCGTTCAGTTGGTAGTAGTATCAGGGCGCGGAGCGTCGAAGAGCACCGTTTTGACGTTCACAAAAACGTTCATAACTTCCTTCATTTTTTTTAATTTCTAGCTAATCGATCTTTATTTTAAAACATACTCAGCAATCACTTACCATACTTACATAATCACACGTTTGAGAAAACGAAAAAATTAAATTTTCGGAAAAAACCTAAGTGTTATCTCACATCAGTCGATTATTAAGATAAATCTAAAATTGAATGACATTCATATTCTTTGGCGTCTTCACCTTCATTTAGGGGTTAAATTGCCATCCAAATCCCCCCCGATTTATCTTCACTCGCACTTACCAAGAATATCGAGGAATATCGATTAATTTTAAAAAGCCTGAAAATGCAAATTGTATAGACATCAGATTGATCAATCAAGTTAAAAATATTTCGAGAGACATTACGCGGAGAAAAAAAAGTATCTTTAAATTTATATATGTAACTATATATATATATATATGTATATATGTAAATATATATTTATATGTGTATGTGTAATATATATGTATGTTTATATATGTAACTTTATTAAATGTTATTATTGCAACTACACTCACCGGCACAAAATTCGATCCATGCGGTTAATTGATGTAATTATTTTAGTTTATAAATTGGTTGTAGTTTAACACATAGTTTAAAGGGTGTGTAAAACAGATGTTGAAATGTAATTAAACCGATGGGAACATTTTTATTGCTCTAACAACAAAAATACGGCAACATCTCATAACTAGATAAAACAGTAAACAACATTTATTGTACATAACAAGTAAAAAAAAACGAAAAAGCAAAAAATCAGTAGCGTGTAGTAGCTCCTCGTGCTCGAATTACAGCTTGGCTAATTTCGTCCCATTCTTGGACTACTGCTACACTTAACTCTCGCAAGTTAGAAGGAGCAGGAACTCGGCAATGAACTCGTCTCCCCACCATGGCCCAAACATGTTCGATCGGATTTAGATCGGGACTACTTGCAGGCCACATCATACGGTGGATTGTTACTTCTCTCAAGTACTCACAAACAATTCGGGCAACATGCGGACGGGCATTATTATGCATTAGCATAAAGTTGTCACCAATAAATGGGGCGAAAGGTACGACAAGTGGTTCTATAATGTCCCTAATGTACCTGTCAGCAGTCATCGCCCCACCATTTACTACTACTAATTCGGTGCGAGCTTCCATGCTAATACCTCCCCATATCATGATTGAACCACCACCAAAACTAAGCTTTGGCACAATATTACATTGGGCGAATCTTTCTCCAATCCTGCGCCATACTTTTTGACGACCATCCGCAGATCTTAAACGAAATCTCGACTCGTCGGTAAAAAGAATATGACCCCAGTCATCATTATCCCAATTTTGGTGTTGACGTGCAAAGTGAAGTCGCTCCACTCGATGTTCTCTGGTCAATTGTGGGCCGTTTGCGGGTCTTCTTGCTAGCAATCCGCGTTCCTGCAACCTTCTTCTTACAGTTCTTTCACTAACACTTACACCCCGTACTTCTTGCAACTCATTACGTGCATTAACTGCAGTAGTATCTCTGTTTCTCAGAATTTTTAATGTAAGGAAGTGGTCATCCCTAGCAGTTGTACACCTTTTCCTGTCTGATCCCATTCTCCTGGTATAGCCTCCAGTTTCTCGAAACCTTTCTATGGCTCTCTGAATACTACACCTTGAAACACCAAGGTACCACACTCGAGCGGCGTAGTACTGCGAGCGCCCATCTTGAATCAAAGCAATTGCTCTGGCAGTATCGGTTGGATTCAACACCATATTTAATTTTTACAGACAGTAAATTCATTTGTATTTCCAACAATTAAGACTAATACGCGTAATAAACTTAATAATAAAGTACGCTCAGCATTTGACTATTATAATTTGAGACCATCCAAATAAACAAACTAACTAAATTCCCCAAACGAATAAAATTTTATCGCACTAAACATGTCATTGAAATATAAATTTTATCCATTATTAGATAAAACAAACGTTTATCGCAATTTTTTACTAAAAATTGTAGATGGATCGAATTTTGTGCCGGTGGGTGTATAAACTACATAATTATGTGGACGCACTAAATTATGTAAAATTATTAGAACAATGAATTGACAGATTCTTCTCAGGTTGCTTGCTTCTTCGTTCCTTTCCGTCACAAATAAAAAAAAAACCCGTGGTAGGTAATTACGAGAAAATATATTTGATTTACATTACACTTCGTCCAAACCTATATGCAATCGACGTCATCAATAAAAGGTTACTAGATGATGACGTTTCACACAGAGCTGTCATTTCGTATTTTTACAGTTCTAATAAATTGTAGTCTTTCTTTATACCATCTAATATGTGCGCAGTTAAATCATCTATAGAATATCTCACTTTTCGAACTTTAAACCGAATTACAAATAAACAATCTAGTAACTTTTTGTTGATGACGTGAATTGCATATAGGTTTGGATAGGCTGTACTTAAATAAACACTTGTTTAAATTAAATGAAAATATTTGTATATTGATTAATCATATTTTCTCTTTATCTAGGCTAAGTTTTTCATAGCTCAAAGCGGTCACATTTCTTTGATAACATATCATTTGACGTTTTACATTACGTAGACACAGAAGAAATATACCTATAGCTTATCCAAACCTATATGATGTTCACGTAATCAATGCAAGGTTACTAGATGATGATGTTTCACACAGTGCTGTCACCTCGTACCTCGTATTTTTACAGTTCTAATAAATTGTAGTTTTTCTTCATACCATCTAATATGTGCGCAAGTAAATCATCACTTTCCAAACTTTAAACCGAATTACAAATAAACAATCTAGTAACTTTTTGTTGATGACGTGATCATATAGGTTTGGATAAGCTATACTACATAATAATTAATTGTAAGACTGAAGAAACACTCTCTCTTGATTTTGTAGGTTCCGTTTTCAATGACCTTGCGCCAGGTTTTGCGTGTAAAAATAAAACTAAAATAATTGCAATTCTGTGTGGCCGTTGCTTACTTATCAAATTTTAATCTGCCGTGCTTCGCGTCAGCACTTCGATATCATTTCGTGACGATAACTAATTTCAAATAAAACGATTATAGTCCGTCGTCCGGAATTATAGTATCCCGATTTTTTAATCTACGATATTTAAGATAAATAACCGGTCGTTGTTAATAGATATTAATATTTACGTGTTAATATTTTGTCAAACTTAATCTAACGACGGACCTGTACTGACCTGCAGTTGCTGAGTTTTTGGCTGGTCTTATGATATCGCAAATCCTTTACAAGTTAATAAATCGGGATATTTTTATTCCGGACGGACTTTTACTGTGTCGACTGTGGTTGCGTATTTTCTTTTGAAGTTTTACGTCTCGACAGCGTAACACGCGACACTCGGAAACAGTTCCGTAGGAGCGAGAACCAACTAGCAGCGCGTGACAACTTCTTCTGGCAAACAGGTCACCGAGTAACACAAGTTACCAAGTGTTGCCTCGTGAGTATACGTAGCGACGACACACGCGACAATGGGAAACATTCCCATTAGAAACAGAAACTACTAGCAACAAATAACAATTTCGACAAAGAAACAGGTCATCCGCTGGCCAAAGTTATCGTTTGTTTGCCTATGTGTGTACATATAGACACATAGTACATAAAAACAAGATTTTTAAAATGCTATATTGTTTCGTAGAACTTTTATGCATCTTTATGCGTTTCGACTGCCGTGGTTCAACTCCATACTCAAATATCGTCAAATCTACAAATAATTTTAAACTTAAGTATGAACCTTTTTAATTTTTATATTTTTTCCGAACTCTGTTCTTTTCGGGCGTATTCTTATGATTTTTCATTAAAGTAGGTTTCTACTTTTGAATTTCCATCTTTAAAAAAAAATGTCAAAACAATTTTAATCTTGCCGCTTGCCCATTTTTAACATAATCTAATCGCAAAAGTAAATTGAAGTGAAAACTACTTTTATTTAAATCAACGGGTAAATGTAATTTTTAACTACGCGAAGTCTCCTTAATTATTAACGACCGAGGATTACCTACGTTTCAATGAACCGTCTCGTTTTTAATTTTCCGCTAAGCTTGTAAATAGTCCATATTTGCGGTTCAGGATGATAGGAGGGTGCGTCTCAAGTTATAATTGAAGCATGAAATTTTAAACAGACTTAAACTCGTTCCAACTTCTATATATATATATATATGTCTTAGACGAAATTTTCGGCGGCCACTTTTTAAAGATTTTCAAAGTTAGTACGTATACGTATTTTCCTTTTAATTTCGAAATGCAAAGAATTATAAGGAATTTAACAAATGAAGGTTTCCCGTTGAAGGCAAAGTTTGCAACTATACACCGAGGAGAATAGAAAGTCTTCCTTTCCAATTTCGTTGGCCGTAAGCTTTAGTTTGATCCTCCCTTTGTGCAATTCAACGTTTTATCTCAATCAACAGTAGCGTATAGAATAGCGGCGTGTCATGTAAGCGTGTCGTAATCGCTTCCTTTTAGATGCACGGAATTTGGGGCATCGGTTTTTACATTACGGGGACTTGTAAATGTAAAAACTTCCTCCATAATTAATTATTCGCACACAAGTAGGCGATTTATATGTTAATTTCTGGAATAAATTTGATTTCCCATGTATCCGTACCGATATAGAAATAAAATGGCCAGTTAACGAACAACCGCTCTTGTCTTTTAATTCAACAGAATATTGGAAATCTGTCAGCGCAACATCTCTGATTATTTCAAGATGTTATTAAAGCTTTCGGGGAGAATATACTTTTATCGTACTTTTCATTTTGCGTTCATTATAATAAATCATTCCAGCGGCTCTGCCTTCTTTCGTTTCAGTTGAGATAAGGTCAAATTTAAGGCATATTGTTTACCCTAGTGCACGAAAAGCCACTTTTCTTTGTCAATAAGTGAGAAAATAGTTGTGATATATATATATATATATATATATATATATATATATATATATATATTCTTTTGCTCCATTGTGTTTACATTACAAACTTTGATTATACGCATTTCTTATTATATATGCTAACGTAGCTATGTATAGGTATATGACGATATTCTAAAGAAACGTCGCCTTTTGTTTATTACATTACTTTTACATTCAAATATGCTATTTCCAAAATTGAATCTACGGTAGAAACCTCCGAGAAAATTGATTTTTCTGATATTTCTATAAGTTTATGGTGCGTCGTAAAGTAATTTGGTTGGAAATACAATTCAACGTCGATAGGTACCCATCGTTTTACTGCTAAAGTTTTTTACGTTATTATACAATAAGAAAAATATTGATATTTTAATATACCTAAGATGAATTACGAAATGAATTTATATTTAATAAATAAGTAATTAGAAATTATGGGTAAAATACGAATGTTTCAGTTTCTCATTTTAATAGGGAACGTTACAAATAGTCTGCTGCATAGTTAACAAATAGGGATGATTTATAGCACAAGTTGAAGTTGTAATTGGCGCACTTTATCATACAGAATTTCGGGGTAATTTACTAGTTTTATTCACTTTGGCCCCTTATCGTTATTTTAGAAGTTCGATTTAATTTAATTTCGTTATTTACCTAATCGGTATCGATATTTAGTTCGTCGGTGTAGTTTCGTTTTACATTAACGATTCAAATTTGGACGGAGCAACATGGTCAACATCAAAATATACATAACATTTAACGCCTTGAATATTCAGTGGCCGTGTTATTTAAATTAAACTTACCGCACATTGAGGCTGTCCACTACAAAGGTTCTTGTTATTAGAAGCATCTCTCAGCCCAAACTATTCGGATATTCTCGTTTATTGTGCCATGTTCGTTCCTTTAAGTTAATTATGTTAATTGCTTTTGCTATAATTTTACGTTAGTGTTGGAGAGCATTGAATTGTTTTGTAAAAACACATTGTCTATAATAATGATATCTTTATTTCAGTTAAATAGTACTTATAATAATAAGTGTACTTTATTGCGTATGAGGAAAGGCAACAAATATCTATATAGATAATAATTGTCTACAAATAAACTTTTAAATAATTTAGACGCACGCGTATGTAATGTGAATATACAGCGTCAAACATAATTAAAACGGAACTTATTGTTAATTTTATGGCGCATAATTATGCGTGTAGTTTTCACAGATGTTTCAGTACAATATTTGTTTTTACATTATAAACGGAGTTTAAAGTAATTTACAATAGACAATTACAATTACAATTTAATTTATAATAGACTTACATTTAAAATAAGTATGTGTAAATATAAAATGAACGCTTGTATTAAAAAAGCGTATTAGCACTGCCCGCGATTTTGGCAATATTTCGTGAACGTAATCTAAATTTTTGAACTGTTAGTAGTACTTGGTAACATTTAGGTAATCGCAAAAAATACCTGTAAAAACATATTTTTAAAAGTGTATTCCTTGTTTCCATTCTTGTTTGAATGGTCTATATAATGTCACGTCAAGAGATTTGAAAATGTGGTAATAATGGTAATAATGCAACCAAAATAATACATATCCATTTCTGGTTACAAAATTTGCTTAAAGTATAATATGTTATGTGGATTGAATGATGTCCATCAACAAAAAAAATAATGTAGGAACGTCGATCAATCTTTTGTTCCAGTAACGACGAATAAAATATGTCGGCAATATATTCGCAAAAGGATTTGCTTGTCATTCATCGAGATTCATTTCTTCCTAATGCCTATTTTTCTGGCATATTATTAATAATAGCTTGTGGCATAGGTATAGGTAATTAAACATTCTTTTTGTCGTTATGTGTAATAATACACGGCTTTTTCGCGCTTATTTAACTAAAGCTTTTTGACCCTTTGTCGATAAATAAATATATAGCGGTTTAATCGGCATTAAATATACGTTTCGGATCTGCCAAAATACTGTCCTGATTGTTACCAATTAGTTATTGTTTTACTTTTCGAAACCATTATTTGCCAAATACGCTGTTCTGTAACTGTAGCTCTAGCTTGAGTAAAATTTTATGTTAAACGTGGTGCAACGTCTACGTAAAACTAAACGAAACTATTTTTCTCCTGGTTTGCTATTAGCGAAATTAGTACTAAGTACTAGGATTCAATTTCTTTACAATTAAGTGTACTGAGGGCCGGTTTTTTCATCTCCCAGTAAATTTACTTGACAAATTTTTACCATAGAAATCATTGTTTGAACAAACGTTTCTATAGTAAATATGTGTCGATTAAATTAAACGGAAGATGAAAAGATCGACCCCGAATCTAATAGTTTTTCTTTATTAATGGGAAATCATTTTTTTTGCGTTGTTAAACGTCCACTATATTTTAATATGTACAGTGTGATTTCATAGAATTCTTCTAACGTAAAATTTGTTTTAGATCCCATTTTTCTTTCATCGGGCCATTTCCTTTTGAATTTATAATACAAAGTAGTTTCAGAAATGTTATAAATTTTAGATGCAGCTTTTACGCTCATTTCGTAGTGCTTTTAAGGCTTTGTTCGTGAATAAAAGGGTCATAGTTTAGAATTTTCTTAGCCGAACGATTTTTTTCCCATAACGATATAAAAAGTTAATTCAATTACTGACCTGTAACAAACCAGTGACTGACGTCCTAAGTCAGCTATACATATAGGAAGGAATGTTGCAACAAAATATTTGCTTCTACGGAAAACTAAAATCACTACTTACTCGTTTGTCATTCAATCGAAAGTATCGAGACCTTGATGTGTCAGCTTTTGGTTATCCGGAAAATTTTAAGAATTAGTTAACTAATTTTATAGGTAACTAGACGAGAGAGCTTAACGCTTTTCTAGTAAACTGATGGCCTGGGGTTCGAATCCTCTTACAACCAAGGATGTTTATGATCGTCTTACTAACACCACATAGTACCACAATAAGCCTATGCATTTACATAGTTGCTGACTGATAATCAAGAACGTCTTGACATCTTTAAAGTTAATAAACTGCTTAAGAATTTTATTAGTGATCGTCGATCACACAAGATCACACAAGAATTTACAAAACGTTAATAAATTTATACTTAAAACGCATGTCTAACTACTATGCTGATTACAAACATTATATGGAATAGCTATTTTAGTCTTAATATTAAAAAAGGGCAATGTTTGAGACAAACGTATTCTTATTGTTAAGTATTTTAATTGAAATAATGAGGCGTCAGGTACTGGTTATGTTATCTTATTATAGTTTAAAAATTATTTTGTCGTACAAACGTAAGAATATAGAAAAAAATCACTATGTTAAATTGAAAAACGTTAAAAACTATCATAGTAAAAAATTGACTGTCGTTTGTTAAAAATAAAGTGGCACCGGCGCGACGCCGATATGGCGTCTCAAAAATTTGTTTTTGGTGTATAAGTACAACATTTAACAGACTACTGAATTGTAAAATTTCAGCCAATTGTAGTCGAAATTAAATTTTTAAAATTCACATGTAAAACATTATTTGTTCTTTATATAGGTAGAAAAGTGCAGAACGATTGGAATTATTAAAAACTTGAAAGTAAGGATACAAAATTTTGTCTGAATTATATATAAGTTACGTGGCTTATTTTAATTCAGTCTTTTCGAGACACGTATTACATCAATAATAATTATAGGTAAAATACTTATTTAGAAATTGGTTTCGAGAAAAGATTTATCAAACACTACAGTTAAAACCTCGAATAAACTTGTATTCGTTTGTGAAACGAAAGTAGGTATCTTGGGAGCACGTGCTTATCGCATAACTTGCGTTACGCACATAATATGATTTGTTCGAACACGAAAATGCCTGTACGTTATTATATCTGTATCGGTGTATCTTGCTCAGTTTTACGTCAGTTCCATTTCGTTGGTAAGAAATTTTCGTAAATCGTTCATTTCGTCAGTACGTAATTGTTCACTTCGAAGAATGTACGCGCGTGAATTCGTATCGTGATTTAGTTTTCGGTATATACCTATCTATGTATTAGTTTTTCTTGCATATTAATTAATTGTTTAATTAAATAAACAATTATGTTTCTGTGCATTTGTTTTACGGCAAATAAATAAGTTCGATTTTTCGCATAATAAATTTTTGTGTGGAAGTTTTTTGGCAGCCCGATATGTTTTTAAAAAATAAGTAAGTCGCATGTAAATATATCTACATATTTATTTTAAGTATTTTAATTGCTAGTAAATTTGAGAAATAGATGACTTAAAATACAGAATTTAACATGTTGGTAATTTAAAAATTAAATTAAAGAATTTTTTACTTGAGCAATAGGTAGGTACCTATTACAGGTTTTCCAGTGTTACGTTGTACCGTTTTTGACACATTTTTATTAGAAAATTTATTTCAATTTGAATAAATACAGGATATCCCTATAGTTTATGGACATTTTTGTGGACTGGGACGTATTTTACATATACATGCATACAAGTGTGTCCACGGATATAACTATAGGTACTTGGAAACTTTTTTATTCCTCGTTTTTAGAAAAAAGTCATTCCTTATAAAAAGTTTTGATTAGTTTGAAAAGTCCTTAGTTTGATAACATACAGGGTTGTTTAAAAATAATGAAACAAATTGTTTAAGAATAAAGTACTAATTATTTGAGTAAAAATGAAAAATGTTAGAGGAAAAAATTGTTTCTAATGTCAATAATAAAAGTTCAAAAATTTGTCTCAAAGTTCATACTTTCGTTTTGAAGAGAAGGTTTGAGTGAAATACTGGCTAGATAGAAATTCTTCTAATAAATGGATTGGATGGTTCGGTTTTATTAACATGGTCTGCACACTCGCCTGATATTACCTCACTTGATTTTTATTTATGGGAATACCTACTCGAAGCAAAAGGTTTATCCGAATAATTTTAATAATACCGCAGACCTTTTAAAACAAAAAAATAACGGAAGCAATAGTCAACATAAATGAACATGCAATATATTTAGTTTACGCAGAATTTAGAAAAAGAATAGAAAAGTGGGTAGAAGTGGGAGGGCGTCACGTAAAGTAATATTAAATATTCATATTTTTGTTTCTGTTATTTAATAAACTATGCAAATTTTTTAATTTGGTACAGCTACATTAATTTTAATCTAGGCCAAACTAACGAGAGGTATTCGAGATTTAAAATGTTAAAAAGCTTGATTTCGTCTTCGCGGGGGCAAAATCTAGATTGTTCGACGAAATTTTCATGCATATTAAGCTATCTGAATATATTTTCTTTATTTCTTAAGTAATCATTACATTTAATCGCCGTCTAATTTCGAATAGCTATACGACACCCTCTGTTTTAAAGATAATTATATAATTCCTTGATAAATTGTTTTCAACGTTTATTTCAAATGTTGAGTAAATATCTACTCGAGAGATCTTTAGACAATAATAAAAACAGCACGATGAAAATAGTTTCAGTTAATTGTTAGATCTTACACGTAACCATAAATCTACACATGATCACAATCTAACGAATGAATCATTAGTTACTTAATAAAACAGATTGTCTATGGAAAAGCCATTTTAGGGTAGCATAAACGAGTCCTAGTATAACCAGGTCTGGATCAACAGCTGACTTTACAAGTCTGTAGTATTATGTACGTACATAATACCTACTACCTACATATTATAATTTACCAGAATTTCGCGAACCACTCACATACTCACTATAAATGTGCTATTTAATGCCTATCTAATATAGGTATGTAGAATTTCAAAGGTTTATTAAAAAAAATTACAATAAATAAGTCATCGTACGAAATAGTACGTAATAAAAAATAATTTAAAAGTTACTCTTAATAATAAATAAATTAAGGCACCTAATATTTACGTTTAAAAAAAGCATTAAGGTAAATATTATTTTACGCATTTTTTTATAAAAATTGCAACTACAAAAAATAATAAAGTAATAAAAATACAACTAGTTGAACGACAAATGTTATTACTTTATATTTAACTTAATACTCCTATCTGTTAATTTCATTACCAGATTCTCTACATAGATAGATATAACTACAAACGAAATTCCACAATTAGATAGATACAAAAGGTAATTGGAATCGTATTCACTAGATATCTATATACATACCTATATGTTGTTAGATGCTATGAGTAGTCGCAATGCCATATATTTTGTTATCGATAGTAAACTTTAGGGTAGAGGGATTTCAACACACGTTATCTAATTAAATTTTAAGTTAATTTCAGAAATACCGCACTTCTGAAATTAGATTTAACTCAAACTACTAATTTATAGTATAATTACTTAGTATACGTTTGTCATGCTCGTGTAGGTACATTTATGAATACCCGCAGTAATAAAATGAGTGTTTAATATTTATATTGAGTTAATGTCATATTGTAAACTGAAATTTGATAATAATTGTTGATATTGGATTTCGTAAAATAAATTGTTTTTTATTTGCAAATCTTTCTAATTTTATAGTAGGTAACTTTGATTTCCATCCACATTAAAAATTAAAATTGCAAGGTTTACAATTTGGATATCTGCAATCTTAATCACATTCAACATTAATCACACTCACACTTTTGGGATCGATTTCTTTCAACACTTTTTTAGTAGATAAAGTAATGTTATAATAAATTAGAAAACGAGATTAACATTAGTTGTAATAGACGGAATTTTTGAAAAAAGTTTTTGCAGAATAATTGATTATTATATAACTACATAATTATGTAAAGTAAAGTGGGCGATTATGCAGTGCCGCACTGGGTAATATGTGGCAGCTTGTTATTTGACTTACGCAGATGATTGGCGATCAATATATGTGTCACGTGCGTTCGAAAAGGTAGCCATAGGTAACTTATTTTTTAATGCTTTGCTGTAGATCACTGTACTAGGTGGGGTGAAAAGTAACCTCCTTGACCGCCAGAATGCGCTGCTACTGCAAAAAAGGTTATGGTGCCTTGAAGTCCGTTCATATTTAGGCAGACATGCGAAATTTCAGTGCGATACTGTATTTAGTTTTGTTTTGACAGCTGATTGTTGTTGACGTGTTTGGCATCATGTTGAGTATGGACAAAAACGAGTTTCGTTCTCTCATAAAACATTATTTTTTGAGAGGCAAAATGGCGAAGGAAACAAAAGAAAAGTTGGATAAATATTATGGGGCTAATGCTCCGTCAGATTACACCGTCAAATATTGGTTTCGAGAGTTTCGTGATGGTCGCAACTCCACTACCGATCAAGTCCGCAGCGGCAGGCCCTCCGATGCGGTTACAGAGGACAATGTCAAAAAAATACATGAAATGGTGTTGGCTGACCGAAAAGTGAAGGTGCGCGAGCTAGCAGATACCACAAAGATTAGTACTGAGCGCACACGCCATATTTTGGGCAATATTCTGCATATGAAAAAGTTATCCTGCCGTTGGGTGCCGCGTATGCTCACTCCTGACCAAAAACACGAACGCGAGAGCACTTCGAAAGAGTGTTTGGACTTGCTGATGCGGAATCGGGCGGACTTTTGGCGTCGATTGGTAACTGTTGATGAAACCTGGATCCACTATTACACACCAGAGAACAGAATGAGTGCCCGGCAATGGACTGAAGCCGGCACGAGTGCTCCGAAGCGACCGAGGGGGGTCAATGGGTCGGAAAGGTTATGGCGGCGGTTTTCTGGGATTGTCATGGCATACTCTTCGTGGACTACCTCGAAAAAGCAAAAACCATCAACAGCGAGTATTACTGTGCATTATTGGAGCGATTGAAGGCCGAAATCGCTGCAAAACGGCCTCACATGAAGCGAAAAAAAATTTTGTTTTTGCAAGACAATGCGCCGACACACAAGAGCATCGCAACCACGGCTAAAATCAATGACTTACGGCTCCAATTGCTGTCGCATCCACCGTATTCGCCCGATTTGGCTCCCTCGGACTATTATCTCTTCCCAAACCTCAAAAGATGGCTCATCAATAAAAAATTCAGCTCACGCGAGGAAATCATCGACGCCACGGAGGAGTATTTTGCAGACCTTCCGGAAAATTACTTTTCGGACGGGATCAAGAAGTTGGAAAATCGCTGGAATAAGTGTATCGAGCTAAAAGGGGACTATATTGAATAAAATAAAAAAACATTAAAAAAAAAAAAAAATTTTCATTCCCAAGGAGGTTACTTTTCACCCCACCTAGTAAAAGCAGTTTGAAGTATTTTTAAACTCGTTTACAATTGTGGCAAGGGTAACTTCGATTCGGAACTTATCTTTTGCCGTCACTAAAGCCATTCGCATACATACTCCTAAGTCTATGTGTGATTGTTAATGTAATAAGCTCCAGTGACCATTGATATATGCAATAGTGCAATAGACCAGTCTATTGCAGCTAAATTTATTAAATTTGATATAGGCATGCAGGTCAAAATAAATATCATTGCGGTCCGCGGGTCGTATTACTAACCCGTAGTAGGGGTAATATGGCAATTTGGTTTTACAGGTAATGTTTGCTGTTTACTTGGATGTCACTAAAGAATTGTACAAAATTGTTCGAGGTATAGTATGAAACTACGTTTGCTACGATTTATACACTGAGCAACCAATTATGGTCACTTAAAAAAAAACATGCTGCCATATTACGTCGCTTTACTCTATAAACTCGAAAATGTAAAGGTATCCTCTTCAAATGCAACGGAAAAATTTTTAAACGTGTATAACGCAAAAACGTAAAAGCAATTCAGGTGATAAGGTAATCAATTTAGTGAAGCATCGTGCAATAAAAGTGAAAGATTCTCGATGGAATTTCTGTAGAACGAATTCATGAATAATAACGACTATTTTCTAAACTATTAAATATTCTGTTAAACGACAGTTTAAACGTCTAGTAATATTACCAACAGCAATAGTTTTTGCAACGTAACATTCAGTTTGAGAGTAACGTTTTGTCCGACACGTCAGTTTCGTAACAGTTTACATGTGAGTCTGTCTTTAGATGTTATCTATATTTTATTATTGATGGCTATTCGGTAAACAGGAAAATATCGAGGGATTAAGTAGGTACGTATAGTATATAGAGAAACTTTGTCTGCCAAATTTGACATATAAGTCGGGGATGAAGAATTACACTTAGCCGATCAAATCTTTCTCTTACCAATTTTTATAGCACACAGAATAAATAAGTACATAAATAAATAATAGAGAACATAAGTACATAGCTGGTGGTAATACGTAATTTACATTACAGTTAATTTAAATTTGAAAATAATAAGTAGTAAATAAAACGTATTAATACAAAAATTAACGAGTCTATTTACACGCGTATTTTGCAAATTCCATGTTTTCTATAACTTAATCGAAATTAAATAATAAATAAGTGAGCTATTCATATGTTTTTCTGAAATTGCATGATTTATATTTAATTATCAAACAGCAAGTGGTACTTACTACTCGCATTTAATTTCATAAGTCACCCGCCTACTCGCGATTCGTTGAAACCTAACAAGTTTAACTGAATTGCTTAAACAAATCCACATCAGATTTCCAACAAACGTAGAAGTCATCCCATAATCCACACGCTAATGTCCATCAACTTGTTGAATGTGAAAATGAATAAAGAGAAATGTTCTCCACGTTATAATATACATATATACTTGACATCGAACTGATTTCAGTCGCGTTCGTCGTCAAGAAATGTCTTAAAATGTCTCTAGCTTTCACATAATCTGACACGTGACGGTTAATTTTAATTTAAATGTAGGTGAGACATAATCTAATTTAATTCATTGTTGTCATATACCTGTCTACTTACAATTTTGTCTCCTCGTTTAATTATTATAACTATGACTACTCTCCTATCAGTTTATTTCGAAAATCGAAAAGTTTGTTAATTCAGAAATTCAAACGAAAAATGTACGAGCAATTTAAACGTCATTCTAAACAACCCGGAACTAATTTAGAAGTTTGAATATTAGAAAACGGTTTTGAATCATATAATGTACGAAATGGGCTTCGCGGTTGAAGTTTCTTAATGTTCAAGTTTGTGAAAATCCAGTTATCAGGCATTGCGGATCTGCTCTCCGTTGCTTCCGGAAAAGAATGCAAAAGACTTAAATTTTACTACCAAATGACGGTAGAGGCGGCGGCACGCTTACCATCTAGAACGGTCGGCTAGGAGCAGTGCGTGTCTACTGGACTGGAACAACCTAGCGCGGGTTGAATTGACTTTACTGTAACTTCCAAATGACTTCACCACACATTCTAAGCGGGATCCGAGATCGAAAAGCGAAAACTCTACATTGCCGTTTGCTTTCGCTGTCTGGTTTTACTTACATACATATCCAATTTATCGCAGAGAGGCTTTCCTTTACTGCTTTAAAAAGAACCTTGTCCTTTCGAGACGACCAGAAAATTCGTTTACGAATTAAAACAAAGTCTAATTAAATAATTGACGTTTAACATCACAAAGAAAGTTTGTCGGAAAATACCTTAATAAAAATTTATGTCCGGAGAATAAGAAATAAAAACTTGTTGTTTACCCGACCCCATTATTTATATCTATCGATTATATATTTATAAAAGTCAAAACGTTTTCGAACTTCAACTACAAATAAATATTTTAGCGCGATACGTCGACTAAAGTTATTTCTAAATCCCGCTTTTGCGCGGGTCACGATGGCCTAAGCAAATACCATCTAATCAGACCGAAATCCTTGAGGACTGGAAAATTAATTACATTCCCTGTTATAACTCGCTGCAATTAAATAACGGAATGTTATATAAAACTACGGTGGTTTGAGTTTAATTGCTATTTAGTTATGTTTTTATATGCTATTGACGAACGCGTACGTCGAAGATCGCTAGATAACTTGAGCCCATAATTTGCAAAATTAGAAATTTAAGATGTTTTAATGTAAAATACGATTTTCGCGTTACAATTAAATTTATAGTGCGTTTTGTAAGCCCGCACTTCCTTGTTTTCAACCCGTTTATTTTGAAACTATTAATTTTTAAGTTTGTCGCGAAATATACTAGTTCGGCCTTCGTCCATTAACCGTCATACATTTTGTACGTGTATTTTGTGCTTTACAAAATATGGTGACATACCTAAGTACGCCTAATACTGCGATTAGGAAAATATTCGATAGTTCAACATTAACACCGAAATCTCTACGTTCTTAAATTATTCAAAATTGTTGTTGGCTTATCACCAACATTTTGTAACGTAAAAGGTTCAGTTTTGAATTTTGATTGTCACTTTTCAAAGGTTTCGGATATTTAAAGATTTAAAGATTTTGAAACTTCATAAGTTAGAATATGAACATGTTAGAATAATAGTAATATTTTTTTATACATTCGCACGTCTGTCTTAAACAAAACCTTCATTAAAATGAAAAGCGATAGATGAGGTTTCAATTTAATGTAGGGAATTCCTTGTTCACTTCAACAGTTTCAATTCGGTAATAAATACTGTTACTTTTTATTGTTTGTATTAAATCCCGCTACGAAAATATTTGCAATGTTCGCACCCTTTTTCACGCAGTGAATATTTTAAGATCTCTCTTTGTACGAACGTTATTAATAGCCCGGAATTCAATAAAATGCTTAAAAGTTCAGACAGCTCTCGAACGGAGCGCCGACTTGTTTATCCCGAGGAAAATTCGCAGCACTAGTCAACACCAGACATTCTTGAAAACACTTCAGTGAAGTCTACCGACGTTGATCTTGCGTCAAAAAGAAACTTAATCAAGAGTAAAAGGAATACAGCTGACTATTTGACCGTTAAGTTTGTTTTTCTTTTCTTTCTATTTTATAAAAGTTATCGAGTTTTAGCTGTTGGCCTCGTCACGTCGATTGCATGTTGAAGTAAAAATTAGTTAAATTTTATTTTTTCGAATCAGGTGGAAAACAGATGCGGGCGATAAAAAGGCATAATTTACATGCAAATCGGACAATTCAGTTGTAACCGAAACAAAAACTGTATTTAAAAACAATCTAAATTACAACTCTGGTAGTTAATGAAAATGGATCTCTGTAAATAGGGCTATTTTAAATTGAAAGAAAATATAGCTCGTTTGCGTATTTTAACTTTAATTGCGGCTTGTGGTGTGGGCAAAACGAATTCGAATGAATTATGTCTAATTTATGTTTGATAAATACCAACACATCCACGTATAAGTTGTAGGCATTTAAAAAATTGAATCTAATTATTTGATTTTGAAATAAATTAAAACTATTAATACACATAAAACTTAACCCTAGCACCTTGAAGGGGGTACTTCAGCTACATTTTTTTAGTTCTTTAGTATTACAATTGTACAAAGTGTTTGACAATTATAACGTCCAATAAAAACAAAATAACGTCATCACTCACGTAGGTAACAAGAAAAATATAAGAAGAGTCCATAACTGGTTTCGCTTTAAGATCTACGTTTCTTAAATAGCTTTGACGTGTCGAGTTAAGAAACATAAATAATATATAGAGAGTATCTATCTATACAAATTAAAAAAATATATAAGTAGGTATATGAAAAGTCACGTTGTATTATGCAGGAAAAGTGAATTTAGGTAAAACATGGCTTGTGTTGAGAAATAAGCTTACGATTAAATACATTTTAATACAATATTAAAAATTAATAGGTAATAAGCTTCTAATGGTTGGCAATTATATGGAGTATTTTTTTGTGAGACGATAGACTGAGATACAAGTTAAGAATTAGAGATTAATATATAAAGAATAATTTAAACATTTCTTTAGAACCCAAGATGTTGCATTTGAAAAAGAAAACCTAAATGTTTTGGAAGTTAACTCGCATAATGGCTTCAATTGGCTTACAGATCAAATCTTATTTGAACATTTCCAAACAGAGTGTAAATGGAAAAAATAGAATAAAGCCATAATACGATTACAAAGTGTAAAATTACGAAATCGGTTTTTTAAATTTTCTTGTTTATATAAAATATAAATAAATGTCGTTTATATACAACTCTTTACGGAATAAATCGACTTTTTTGCGTGGATATTTGTGACAGATCAAAATGTAATGGGTAATTTTACGGCTTTTCGCGCACAAATAATTCAACATTCTGCAGGTAAATTGTTAGGTACCGAAAACGATTATGCTGTTTAAGGGCATTTAAAAAAAACGTATAGTTTTGTTAATTCATTCGCCCCTTTGTTTCACGAGCAACATACATATAACTCTTACATAACTAATATCTCTTAACAGATTAGATCATATCTATAAAAGTTACTGCATTTGTTTGCGAAAACAAAAAATAACAAATTCATACCTGGCAACACATTATTTACCACTATATATGTGGTAGGTATTTAATAATAAATTGGTGCTAAATTGGATATTTTGAGGTGTACCTATATAGGTACATTTATACGTATATTAATTTAGTTTTATGAATTAAATTACTACACATATTTACATTTTTTTAAAACGTTAATAAATAAAAAATGTACAGTAATAAGTAGCCAATCCACTTAAAACTTATTTTTATTCTTATTCGGGAGTACCTGCATAAAATTTAATTTTTCAGAGTTCACAGTCGAACAAAGTCAGTTTGAGGTCTGCAGATAAAGCGGTAAATACATATCTACCTACATTATTCTAATTTTAAGGGTCAGTTTCGTAATCGAAATTAAAGCTACTATAAATTTAAAGAGACTTTAAATCATTGCTCCAACAATGCGTGACTTAAAATTTTTAAGTCATTTTAGTTTTATTATGAAATCGCAACTAAACAATTTAAATATTTAGTTTAAAATTAATAAAAACAGAAATCGAAATTTTAAAGTAAACGAAAGGGCACAACCAAGTACAAGCAAGCATATACAAAAATAAAGCTCAAATAAATATTAGGAATTCAGAAAAAACTTTCATTGTGATCGTTTTTCATCGCATGAATTTAAAACGGCATTCTATAGAAAATATAAATTTTATGTAGTAAAATAGATACTTTAAATGTGATAGTAGTGATATTCAATAACCAGTTTAATTCGATTATTTCCTTGAATACCTGTAGATTTTGTAAACACGATTGTGGGTAGGTATTTAGTTGAAATCGATTCCTATTTTAATAATTTATATAATATATTCAATCGATAAATCATCATTACAAGTTGAAATAAAAGTTTAGTAACGCTGTACGATACCACGTATGGAAATGACAGCTTGATAAAAACGCTAAGTATGATTAATAATTTTTCCGGTCCAAGTAATTTATAATGAAACTTTTTGTGCGAGAAGGGTTAATTTTAAATCTATAGGACCGGCGAAACTACTACACTTATAGGTTACGTAATCGATCTACTGTTAATCAATCGTTTGGCATATCTACCTACAAATATAGATTTTTTAATAATTAACAAAATAAATTTTGTTACGTTGCGCTGGCGCGTTTACCGATAGCTTTGGGAGTGAGTTGTACACATTTTATTAAATATTTTAATTCTTTGAAGATTTGATTGATATTTGTTTTCATAATTCATCATCTCATTAGTTAAACGAAATAAATAAGAACATTATGTTTTAAAAAAAATAACAAAGTTACATCGAGACATCAATTTAATAAAATATGCACAACTCGCTTTCAAAACCATTATAATACAAACGAGCCATGATCAAAAAAATTAGAGACTGCATGGACAATTCATTATAAAAACATTAAAACTATATTCTTTAAAAACGAACGCATTTTTTATTATTTTGTTGGAATCGTTTTATTTTCGTAGGCATGTCTGTTTTAATTTCAATAAAATTACGGACCTGGGCACTTTATTTAACTGTTAAATGAATTAACTAGAAGAACTTGATTCGTCTTTCCTACCTTACAATTAACACCGTAAATATTAAGATGTGTAACACGTTATAATACTACTGTAATTGTTAAATTAGTTCGTTAAACTTTCTATTATCAAAATAGGCGACGCAAACAAATATAAGGTAATCGTTGGAGATTTCGACGATCGCGTAAAACAACGAACCCGAAAAATTTACCGGTAAAACTTTTTTAATTATTGTAAGTAGTACACGAACTTTTTTAAAATTCTACTTACACCTTTATTTTTGTATAAGATGATAATTTATTTTAAAGTTTATAAAAATTTCAAAACCCATCAAAATATCATTATTTTTGACAACATATGTATACGTCGTATATTTAAATACTTTAGTGGCTGGTTTTTATTTGCCGCATATGCTAGACAAGGAATCGGTTGTAGTTGAAGATAATTAAGGATTGAGGTCGACAGAACGTTTAAAAAATAATCGTGCAAACAATTAATAGATAATATCTAGGATAATTATTTTCGCGTTGCATAACGATTTGATTACATTTTGCGAACGGACATAAGCTATAAAACACCTGTGAAAACTTTTATATTACATTTTTTATTATTTATTCGCCTGAATGAACTATTTTAACATCGTAAATATTAAAATCTACAGTACGTTATAATTCCGTAATTATCGAATTAAATCGTTAATCTTTTCTGTTGTCAAAATAGGAAATTCAAACAACAATAATTGGTGGAGATTTTAACGATCGTGTAGACGACGAACCCGAAAAATGTATTTACTTATGTACTTACTAGGTACATATGTATTTAATTATTGTAAATAAGTACAGGAATATCACATCTTTTATAAGTATGATGATAAAAATTTGATTATTTATTTTAAAGTTTAAAAATTTTAAAATTCACTGTTTTGTGTAGTACTTATGTAAAATATCATTATTTCCGATAGTATTAGAGAGTACAAGCTAGACACTTGCTATATACGCTTCATAATAGTTCCCGTTTAAGATTAGATCTTAATTTTTCAATAAATATAGGTATATGTACAAAAGAAAACTACTGCAAGATATCTTTTCGCAAGGTTAAATTGATTTACGCTGTTCGATTATAGACCTATTAACAAAACTACGTATAACATTCTGTATGTTGAGCTAATTTAAATAAATTTAAAAAAAAGATATAGATAGGTACATATTATTCAATGAAAATTGCTATCGTCATTAACTACACTTTGTTCGTGAACCTTTCGATAACTAAGTTGTCGTCATAAGTTTAGTAAATTCACAGTTTATTCGTTTGGTCGATTATGATAATTTAGATGTTGAAAAGCGCATGAACAGATAGTCGTATTTAGTGTGATTATTACTACTTCATTTGTTTAAAAAATCAAATATGATTCCACTTATTCCAATTTTATATTTAAACGCCTACCATTTTCTAAAGCGAAACATATTTGATGAAATCAATTTATCTGTAAATCCAGTTCCGTCTGCCTATGATATACAATTAAATTTAGATTAGGAACCTCCTATACTTTTATATTTTTAGATAAGTTTCGACATTCAATTGAATTATTGAGAAGCAAAAGCATATAAGTGGGTATGTGTATTTCAAATGTTATATTTTATAGGCTATTGAAAAAAAAAAGATTTAAGATTGAACGCGACAAGAAATATAAACAAAAGCCACACAACTTACATGTAGAAGCATCATACTGTGATTTTTTGAACACGAGGCCCAGAATACATTTCTAAAATACTGGTCGTAAAAGTAAAGATAGTGTAGGTTGGGAATAACGCGTAACGAGACAGCAATTTCGCGAACGTACGCGTCGTATAATAACTTTTAAAGAGTTTAGGAATTATTATTATATATTATGTAACTAAAAGGCGTCCGAAATAGGCTCGTATAAAAATAAGCGTAGTTAAGTTTATGTTGTAGTCTGTATCTTCATGTAAACGGAAGGAAGTTTTATATACTTTTTATATTGTCGAGTAATTAATATGTACAGTGCGCAATTTCCAGGATCTTAACTATTTCAGAATATTTCTCGCATTAAATAATATTATTATAAAGATTTATCGTTATTAAAAAAATACGGCACTGCACCTTGATCATTTTTGTTGTTATTATTTTTACTCGAGGCAAGGGGTAATTCGCTGCTTAATTTTTCACACCAGACCTTTCAATATCATAAAGGCTTTCACTAACTTCCACGGATTTTCGCAAGCTTCACTTACTTCAAGCAGAAGTCGTTTCGGTCGTTTTTTATTATTACGCGCCGTAGGCGTGAGATGGAACTTAAAAAAAGTGTTGGAAAATATACTACCTGAAACTGGAGCGCGTCTTATACGCCGGCAAATATATATATATATATATATATATATATATATATATATATATAATGTAGGTATGTACATTTTCAAATAAAATGTCGAAATCTACTTAGGAAAAATCCTAACTGTTTTCCAAAGAATAGAAGTGCCTTTGTAAGGACATTTATAGCGGTGGTACAATAGGCCGCAGTACAGGGGGACAATTTGATGCACCAACCTCAAACAATTTACTTATTTACATTTTCAAGAATGCGTTTGGAAAATTGGGGTTACGTCTGGAAATACCCTAAATCGTCGTAAATAAGCTGTTGACGAAAAAAATTAATTAACACTAAAATTACCTATTACTTTAAATTAAAGTAGACTTTAAATCATTGTTATAACTATGCGTTACCATAGTAGTAACATACTTTAACTTTATCGCGTAATCGGAGTTTAGTTAACTGATCGTTTCATTTTTATTACGCCACTAATGAAAATATCACGTGGAATAAATAGCAAAACTATTAGTGCGTTGTTGCATATTTCACGTAATTGCGAATTTATACCTACCTGCCACGTGTTTTCCAAGTTTCACTTATAATCACGTATTGTGATAATGGCGAGCTGTTTTAACAACACAACAATAACGTTTTAGATGCACAAAAAGTATATATTTACTTTCAACAAGTAAACGGGCGCTGTGGAACTAAATGCTCTTTTGCCCTTTACCGTCTCCTGACCTATCGGCGTTAAACCATACTTGGGATATTATGCAAAGTTCGTGTGAAATATTACTTCAACGCTTTGTGAACTTAAATCAACTTTAGTTATGGATTCAGAATGTTTGGAATTAGATATTACAATATGGAGATTACGGGATCCAAAGTGTACTATATAACCTAGAATAAATTACGGTACTAAATCTTTTAACGACACTTGATCCAGAATTTTAAATTATTTATTGCCTCAGTTAATTGCAAGTTTACTACTCTTAATGATTACCTTATTAAGTTAGCTAATTACCAAATTAAAACGGACAATTAATCTCCAACCTTCCCATTTATGGATGATCATTTAACCGCTAAAATTAGGGAGCTGTAAACGAGGGCCACTAAACTGCGCAAATTGATAATAAAAAATAAATATAATTTCCTGTAAGCACCTCCTCAAATAACAGACAAATTGGATGTTTTTTTTATTTTCCTGTAAATTAAAATTGCCGGTTGACCGGTGCCGCGTACCTACTTATTTAGAATTAAGCAGAATAATAATTATTAAAGGTCGTAATTTGAAGTCGCGTAATTTTGGTTTATGTTCTATAAGGGCGCATAATTAACATTTGGAAATTAAGACGACGCGACGCGACGTCCCTTTCATTTTTCAAATCTAGTTAAATTAAGATTTAGAGAGTTTTAAGAATTCGCAGTGGTGCGAAATACATTTCTAGTTGGAAAAATTATCCATATATTTTTTTTTATTTAACGGGATTATTTAATAATTCACGTTGGGATTCATTTTGGCATTTTTACAATAAATTATTATTTAAGATTAAGTATTTAATATTAATGTAGGTACGAAATAAATAAATACCTATTAGGCAAAATTATATTACGAAACAAAATTTATTTTATTTAAGTGGATACCCACCTACTTAATATATAAAATATTTTTAGAAATGTGTTTGTATTTATGCACAAATATCGTTTTTTGTAAGTTCAATCAAAGCAACCGAAACATTAAATTTTAATTAATTAACCCTTCAATTGAACGTTTGTATAATGAAATGAAAATATTTTATCTTAAATATTAGTGGCAGAAGACTTTCTATTATAACTTTTTTATTAATTATAACAAAATGTTACGAAAATTGCACTAAACTATCGTATAAGATGTTATCACTCATATACATAAAAATTGTTGGTTTCAGTTTAATAGTTTTTGAATAATCGAGTTATGAATCCCCGGGCGTTTTTAAAATACGAATAAAAATCACGTTTTTTAAAACATACATTATTGTAGTAACTTAACGCCTTTTTGAAAAATTTTGAAATTTCGCATACTTATGTACTAATAAAGTATTCTTAGCAAACAGTTTGTTTTGAGTGAAATCCCTTGGGTACTTCAAACTTAGTCGCCAGAATGTTTTATTTCTATATAACAGTAATATGTACTAGGTATCTAATTAGATTAGCATACTAAGATTGAAACCTTCTATGTACAACCGACTCATTATCAAATGGACGGGGGGCGTGGTCTAAAACAGCGAGATTTAACACACAGCTCTTATTTTATTTTTTTCGAGGCACATTTAACTATGTAAGTGGAGTCGTTTGCATTTACTGACATAAACAAAACATAAATCGTTAAATACGTTACCGACACTTCTACAGGTCTAAAGTCTATGTTTACGTTTATGCCGTTGGATCTAACTAGGTGTATTAATATTAAATTTAAAAATCGGTTGTGCTATTTGTAATATACAGTAGAGTCCAGTTAATCTGAACCACGCCACTGTGAAAATACGGTTAATCTGAACAAAAGTAAGATAGAAAAATATTACAGAGGCCAAGTGAAAATAGAACAATGTATAGAAAACATTGCATTTATTACGGTTATAAAAATGATAAAAATAAAATATGTATCTACAGTATCTACTGTACTTAATAAATGAATTGTTTGGCTTATTCATAAATTCGGTAATTGTTTCTTTTGTCGTAATGTTGATAATGTTGAACGTGTCAGACAGACGCTGGTTAACTTATAGCTTACAGCAATCTAAAAACTTTGTATTTGCTACTCGCTACTGCATTACAAAAATAATTTTGGTTAATCTGAAAATCTGGTAATTCAAACAGGTTTCAGTCCTAATTCGTTCGGATTAACAGGACTCTACTGTATGTGTAATTGTTTATCTTCGGAGTTATTCTAGAAAATTAATAGGTAAATATATTTATTTACCTATTAATTTTCTATATATTACAATGTCACTATTATGACATATATTTATGTCACAAGTCAATACAAATAACTACAAAATACGCAAAATAGACATAACAAGCGTCCGTGAGTCTTCAGAGGCCTAATCAGTATCTAGTGATTCGTCACCAAGGAACGTTTCCTTTTATTTTTGCTGGATTAAGTCGTTTTACCGTTTTACGTTTTATATTTCTAACACTATGTACGGCTAGAAGAATTAGGGCCGTTATTAAAAATAAAAATAATGTAACCCAAATGGTTACTTTGACATCCGTATTTTATATTTTTTTATAATTTTGATTTCTTATTATTTGCATCTCATTTGATTGAGTGCCAATAATAATAACAATTGTATGTTATGTGTAACGGATTAACTGAAAACTGGTCGGGATTCCTAGTATTTAAGAAGTACCCGAAAAAGGCTATTTTCCGTAAAACCACAAACTTTATTTAACTAAACTACATTATAGGAGTATTTAAAACTTTCATTTATTAGAGTTTATGCCAATTTATTGTGTTTTGTTAATGTCATAATTGCAAAACTGACATGTGTATACTGACGACAATCTTACAATAAGACAGATTGAACGTTAAATATTAAAATATTAATTATGCATTTGTGTGATTGGCTCAAGTGTTACAAAAAACAAATTATTATATTAAAAACGCCAAAAATCTCGCAAACATGTAGTGGTTACAATTCACAAATAGGTATCGCTTTTTGATTATGTTTATAAGTCAGTGGATTTAGTTGTCACTCACTCGCTCTGTGCAACACTGACAAAAATTTAATTACTTTGGAAAGAATGTTCTAATTGTTAATCGTCGATATGAATGGTGTTTATGTATTTAAGAGTTGAATTTGAAATTTTTATATTACTATCTGCTTATTGATATTAGTAAATTCATATTGTTCATATGAGTTTTTCTGGACGTACTAAAAAGTATGTTTGCCATTAACACGAAACTGTCCTTATAATTTTATTACTGCTAATATTATTTTATACAATTACGTAGTTGTACAAATCGGCGACTCGAATTATTCGCTGATATCAAGAAATTCTATATTTAGATAGGTGTCGGGATTTAGCTGTGTGCTAACAACGCAACTCCACAATTCATACATCGAGCTATGTCCATTTCATAATGCGCCGGTCGTACATTATGTAGGTGTAAATTGTAAAAGGAAATACATGCCGTTTTTCTTTAAATTGTTTTGTTAATCGAATAAAGCACATCTTAGCATTTTGGTATATGTAGTGAATTACAGTTATCGTTTCCTCCCATTCGCCAAAGGTTTTATTAACATTTACATGTTCATTTTTGTTATTCAACGGCATTCTATTTTTGATTATAATATAATTAGTTACACTTCGCGTTTCAACTATTTTTATGTTAATACATAAATAGTCAATATTAGACATTAATACTCATGATTAATATTGTTGTATTAAACTACATTTGTTATGTAGGTAACATATTTTACACTACGAAAAAAACGTGGGTATTTGTTTGCGCGCATTCAAATGAATTATAATATTTACTAATAAAAATCCACGATTGTTCAACGATAGGACCTGAAGGGATTATGTCCATATTATTATATAGAAGACGCTAAAATAATTTGTGATAAGTAAATGAAAAGTATAGGAATAGTGTATTTTATGTGCATTATAATTTCCAGTTAAAAGACAACTATGGAGAGCATTCCAAGGAAATTCATTATTCGCTTCAAACGTTTTATTGTTACACAAAACTTGTGCATTACAACAATGCAGATGCTTTTACTCGTATAATAATGAAAATGGCTATCAGTTTGCAGGTATGAAGTATCTGGTTTTGCGGTTGAGTGCACTTTCGTTTTAGGAAGATTTAATGTTATATCAAGTAAACATAGATGCGTTTTTCTACCGACATATCTATAATTATGGAAACGTAAATTCTGATATCGAGCAAGTTTTCTTATGGTTTATTTTTTTGAAGGTTACACTGCAGAATTATTTTAGGTATGCATAGGTACCTATTTATGTATCTGGGCATCACGATTAATATTTCGACCGATGTGTGACCACGATATCTTATTACTAACAATAAGATTCGCCGTGTTTTGATTAGGTATTTAATTATAAAAGAATTTATTGAGTCGGATTTTACGAGAGATTTTAGAAAATTAATATTGTCTATATAGCTGGCGTTAAGATTTGAAATAAAAAAGCCGAAACTTGTGGGACGATTTTAAAATAATATTTTAATTGAAGATAATATTATGCAAACTCTAAAGTACTTACTCTCGCTAAGAATGCGATCCCGACAAACGCGGGGTATTTTTGCCTTTTGCGTTGAGGGATTACAGATCCCCACAGACCTTCTAACCCCTTTAAGTGGTCGATAAAACGATTACTTTAAAATACGCCACAATTTTCACGGAAATTATTTGGTTTCGTCTAATGAAAAATTTTAAGTTTTCCTATACCTATAAGTATCTACTTAACTAATTTCGAAGCGTTTTTATTTTTTGTAACCGTTAACAGCACTAGGTGCACACTTACGATAATTGACAATTTAGTTGCCGAAATTACATTACAGATAAAATTAGAATTCGTCCGTAGGGTGGTTTATTATTAACATCTTATTTTCGACGTCGATCACGTGAAAATGTTAGTAAACGAAAATGCGCCAACAGAGAAACAAGAGAGAAACGAGGAAGCGATAAACTACGAAGGCCTAAATTGGGGACCCAATTTAAACGAAGCGGCACGAAGTCGCCCCTTTTTTCGAAATGGTATTTGCCGAATGATAGTCAATGTGATGTTATTGTGCAACTTCAAAATGTTACTGTACACATAAAAAGACGTAGTTACGCATCTTACGTAAGCTATAGCAACGGTGCGACTTTCAAACTGGGAAGGATTTTAAAAGCAACATTAAACTGAAAACGGATGAAAGGTATTCCGTGGTAATTTAAAGAAACGAGCTTCAGTCCTATAGGATCTTTTAAATTGCGTTTTGTAGAAGTTTCTAGATAACATCGAAATTATTAATTAAAAATTCAGCATAATCGGAATAAAAAAATCCGGTTATTTAGTGTATTGTAAATTTTATTCAAAAATATCATCGCACACCTGTGTACATTATAATATATTACCCGAAAAGTACCTATTGAATTTAAAAGAAAACCAACTTTTATGCGACTTAATCTCATGTAATTTTCCGTAATAGTGGTGTTTAGTGAATTTTCATATAAAATAAAGCTATTGCAGCCTGTCTGATCACGGCATCCAGACGTGTTCTTTTGGCTTTTCCCCAATCTCGACCCCCTCGATCACGAAAATATAGGTCATTCATTTTGTGTCGGTCATATATAGGCATATATAATCAATTTCTTGTGGACAAGATTCCGGTCGCAATTTTGGTCGTAGAAGGTTGAAATTTGAATAACATATCGCCTTTATGAAAACGAAGGACGAGTTCGTTAATCAGCCAAATGGATCGACACGTTTCAAAATGGCGCCCGTTAGAAATTTTTTTTTATTAACTCTAATCTCCGTTATTTCTCATCAGATCGGTAATATGAAATATGTTTTGGAATCGGCATAAAATTCTCTACCGATCATGTCTCTTTAGAATTATCGATAGAATGTGCTATTTTCGAAATAATCGATAATATTTATAAATATTAATTTTCAAAAAATGTATTTCTTTCGAGAAAAATTTAAAAAAGGAGTTTTTTGACATGCGACATAAAAATTCCGACGTTTGCGCGCGGTCGGATTTTTAAATACGATTACGTTGCATCGTGTTAAATTTGTTTTTGGCGCGCGACGTCGTTTTCAGACTTTTAAAAGCCACGTTATTATACGAAACGCTTTTCTATATAAATATAAAACCGCGCTACACCTTCTTTTGCAGTCCTTTACGAAATGCCTTCTTCGCTATTAGCGTTTTCTGAAATTATGTAGCCATTAAATTAAATTAGAACCCTAACATTACTTGGGAAAAATTTATCGGCAGGGCTAATTGCGCACTTTATCTATAATACGAGGTTCGTTTCTTATTTGTTATTCAAATTTGGTGGGTTAAATTAACTTTCGATGACTATAAACTTCTACAAGGGTCCATTAGATCTCGGCGACAACAAAACCCCTATTCGGAAGTCTACTACACACTTTACTATTCATTGCTACAACTTAACCGGACTATCGAATTTTTTGCTCATATTATTTGAAGCCGTCGATGGACGAAAAATACGTAATAATAACGACAAGTATTTTATTTAGATTCATTTAAAAACGTCTAAAAAAATTTAGCTGCTCGTCAATAATTAAGTTTGCAATTAAAACAGAAAAACAAATGAACTTCTCGGAAGTACAAAATTTAATTAAACCTATTTTTATTATTTCGATATTTTGAATACCTACATCTAATAAAATCTCAAGTCAGCACTTAAGTTTTCACGTACGTATCTTATGAAAAATGCGATTTTACTTCCCATTCTCGCTGTCGTTGTGCTGGTTATCCACGTAATCTGTATATTTATGAAAAAGCGTGAAATGTCAGTAGGATAGTTGTTAGTTTTTTTATTTCCATGATATATAACGGTTCTTTACGTTTGATAAACGATTCTATTTAAATTATATCAGCAAAAAAATGAAAATACGAGCCAGCTCACACTTGTTATTTTTAAAAGTTTTACTACGATTTTATAATTTTCTCTTAATTTTTAAAGTGCAAAATGGTGTCAACGAAGTTTTTGGATATCTTAAGTGATTTTGTCAAGCGTATCTAGGGCAGTGTTGTTTTTAAAATGCTTTGTAATCGTGCGATAATCAAACATAATTTAATTTATTCATAGATTTATACAATTTCTGTGATAATTATAGAAAATCGCCTTGTTACAGTCAGTAAACTATACTCTATAAAACTGGAATAAATTAATTATATGTATCTACCTATAAATATCTCGATAAATTTCTTAAGAATTATTTTTCTTAAAATTACCAATAGGATTGTTAAAAAAAATTCCAAAATTTCGAAATCTACAATGTTTTCCATATACATACCTATACATTCTTTAATTTATTTACATATCAATTTTCGTATATCTTTTAGGAAAAAATGCAAATCAGTCTTTTGAATAAAAGTGAGCTTAATAAAAAATTAACGAAGTGTAAAAATAAAGTGAAGCCAAACCGTTCTTTAGTACATTAGTGGTGCTTGGAATGGTTCCTTGCTGTAACGGTTATTTTACCCAGAAAAAGGTAAACTGTTATCTCAAGGGAAGTTCCCAACGCCAATCCCAGTAGGCGACCCGGACCGTTCTCGTCTAACCTAATACGTAGCGACGCACACGCTCCGATAATTTCGTTAATTTTCACTAAATAGGTATAATTTTGCCATTGGATGTTTTTAAAATTAAATAATTGTTTATTAGGTAGGTATTCAATTTTAACAAAGCGATCGCTTCATACCAACGACCGTTTATTAATTAAATTCTACTAAATCAATATGAAACGTTTTAAATTAATTTTTCGATATTTATTTGAAAAATTATTTAGGTTACACACTATAAACAACATTGCTTATATTTAAAAGATAAAAAGTTAGTAATTAACATTATAAAAGAACGTTTCAAGAAAATAGTGTTTTTTTTATTCGTTTCCCACGGTGCATCGTCGTGTTGCACAAAACTAAATTAAACGATTATTTAGTTCAGAATGATTTTTTATTGGTTAAAAATTTTGGTTGTTACAACGATAATAATTTAATTTAGATGATTAAATATCGATCCCGTTTTCTACAATTGGTCCCGTAAGTTTTAACTGCACGATGAAAAATAAAAGTCGTTATTTAATTATGCGGATAACTAAATGCTAATTCAACAAGTACATACCTAAGTTAGCATAATAAAAGTATTAATTTTAAATCGATAAAAAATAATAAAAATATAGTAATTCTTTGTGAAAAAATTCACAGACTGCCATCCCTCTTTCTTTACCTTGACGTACTATTACGTCTTCTACGTAGTCGCTCATTATCAAACAATTACGCGCATTCTCTGCATTTGTATGGCTTATTATATTCGGTTCATTATAGAAACTGCATAGTTAGTTCGTTAACGCTGCTCCTTTCTCTTACTATAGTCTCTATTCGGAGACATCATGGTTTTATTATGCCTAATTATATACCTACATCGACTTATTGAAAATAGTGTAATATAGTGCAATTCACACAAAATTATAAAGTAGAACTAATACGATGGGCTGCGGTTTTTTAAACTCAATTACGTATCTCCACACAAAGTCATTAAATATACATAGATACCTACATTTACGTTCAATAAAATAGAATAATTAAACTTGGCGAACGTAAACCCACATAATTATTATATGTTTCGAAAAGCCGCCGCCGATAATATATAAAGACATAAAAAATCGATACGTTTAACAATGACTGCTTCATTTGCACATAGGTACTGTAATACAAAGACACATAGACGGCTATAAAATTTCCGTGGAAAATCGTTTTATGTGACGACTCTGTATGGCGCTTTTATATTTTACCATTAAGATCACGTAACGCCGATTTTAAATAAAAATGCATGGTTGCACGTACGCAAAAAATAACTCCGGAAACGAACACTACTAAAATGAACTAAAGCGTGGAATTACCGAAATTAGAATACGCGTTTAGGTTCACGAGCTTTTTTTACGCGGTCGTATTTTCACAACCACTAACCGATATTAAACGAAATTGTATAACCAATCGCGCTTCTTTCGCAACATCCACACTTAAAACCGTTTCGATAGTAAAATCTCTACCACTATGTAATTTAATGTAGTAACATTAACCATGCTGTTTGTGGTTATCGGGAAAACACATTTACACATGCTTTTACACGAAATCACGGACGATTTGTGCGCGGAATTGAGTTGTTAACGTAAAAAGTGAAGAGATAAAGCTCGGCTCGCTTTCCCCGACGTTTGTGTACGCGCAAAAGACTTTTACAGGCACGCCATCAAGTAATTGATAATTGAGATACTAATTCATTTTGTTAAATACGCAGACTGATATGAAAGTTTTTTTTTTAT
The DNA here is from genome assembly GCA_036326145.1 of Rhagophthalmus giganteus. Classification (NCBI taxonomy): domain Eukaryota; kingdom Metazoa; phylum Arthropoda; class Insecta; order Coleoptera; family Rhagophthalmidae; genus Rhagophthalmus; species Rhagophthalmus giganteus. The sequence continues at coordinate 9,157,656 of JARFJA010000056.1, read as the reverse complement.
AGTCACGCTATTTTTATCTGTAGCTTAATCTCGGTTTAGGAAATAATTTCGACCGATAATCGGAAAAGAAATCATTTCCTCGGCTAACGGCAAACAGTAAAAGCTCGGATGAATGAGTTATACTCGGGCGGTCGGTCAATCAGGCCCTCGGCCCTTTACTCAAACAGGGAAATGGAAGACGTCAAGTAAATTATCAGTCAGATAGATATATTTGGCATACATAAATTTATCAGTAAGGAAATTCGTTAACTTTCAGAAGCAGTTTAACGAAATGTCGAGCTGATATAATGAATTCGGGAGGATATGTAATATGTGCATATTAATGTAAATTACGGTACAATTGGGAAAGTTCAATCATGTTTGATAACTGATGAAACTATTTGTGCATCAAACAACAGAAACGATATTAAGAGGATTTAGGGTTAAATGTTACACGTGCAACTTACATCTTAATTGTATACGATCAAAATTATAAAGTTAAGCCTCGCCCTGATTTCATAATAAAATTGTAATCTGTTATAACTGTCAATTATTCATTGTTTGTAACGATGGTCTAATTGTAAGATCTTTTTGGTTATAAAACCAGTACTGTAATATTATAGTAGGTTGTCGAATAATACGAACGTTTAAAAGAAAACAAAATAAACAGAGATGTTTCGTTAAACAAAATTTGTAAACTTCATATGGCTTTGTTAAACTTTAAAATAACATTAATTCGTGTTTTGAATTTACTGCGGTATAAAGTTGGTAAATAAATAATTCTACCTAAGAACTATCTGTAAGACAAATTCTACAGTTTTTGGTGATTTAGGTCGTATTTGCCGAAAGTTGTTTTTATGTTTACGTTCCCGAATTAAATAATAATGAGTAGAGTAATAATAATTTTTATTCCTCAAAAATACCTACATAAGTAGGTACCACATTAAACCAATAATTATAAGTATTATGAATAATTATGAGTTTTGAATGAATAATTTCTTATAAAAGTATTAACAATAAAAAGTTTAAATATTGAAAAACGTATACGTAAGTGCAGTGCCTCCAAAATCCAAATAAAAGCGTGTAATGACAAACTAAGAAATAGGGCAGAGTAAAACTCGTAAACTGTTACTAACGTATTTTTATTTTATTAATAAACAAATGGAATTATGTGACAATATCTTAGAAAATTATAAAAAATATTGCAGCACACAGCTGCTGTAGCCGTTTTTAAAATGGATAACAATCAACTGTCGTTCTTCAATTGTTGTACGGCTATCCGTTTTGATTTTCGACTTTTATATTAACAGTAAGTCTGACGTCATCTTCTAATACTATTTTCAAGAATTTACTAGAATTTTTCGCCTAATATTTGTCGCATCATTTAACAAGCTGCGAGGCACTGTAGTTGGCTATACGAATATTTTTTAACAGTTCGGGGACCATTATCGTTTTAGTTTTTACAGATCCGGTGCGAACCGCTCGAAAATACGGTTCTTTACTAAAAATTGCTCGAATAAACAAGGTTTAAAATTTTCAAGGTAAACAGTTTACTTCTGCCGCCCGACAATCTCCATTTAGTTTGTTAAATATAGGCAAACTGTCGAAATTTTATAAGCAAGTTTTTTAATAAAATGATCCGCGATGAAAAAGTTGCCAATGAAATAAAAATTTTTCAGTGCTACGAAATTATAGAATTTGTAGTTTTAGTTCGGTTCCTTTATTTTCGAAATTATATACGATCACGAGTTAGTTTTCTTTTTAAATATAAGTTGTTATAGAAATTGTAGTTGGCTTTGACATTTAAAAAAAATGTTGTTTCTCTATTTAGGCACAGTAATATTAGGTTTTTGTTTTGTTCGGTTCTTGGTTAATAATTACATTTTTTAATGTAGAGTTGGCTCTTGACATTCGCGGTTTTAAAGGACGAATTCAACGGATGAGGGTCCGATGCGTATACTGGAAATCTATCTACCTGAAATCTACTAAAAATCAATACTCGTGTTTATGTAGATAACCTAAATTCTACGCCTTATAATATTGCAAAATATGCCATATTTATTTTCATTATAATCTAATTAGATATTTCGAAATTAACGATGATAAAATTAATTAAAAAATCTTACGGTTTATAAAATAAACTCCTATGCTTATAATATCTAGGGAGCCTCCATTAAATCAGTATTAGGCACTATTGTTATTCTGAATCTTCAAGACACGTGGCCAAAAATGTAAATATTTGCATAGGCAGATTGAGAACAAGGATTAGCATAACCAACGGCCGATGTATTAATTCCTTTCCGCATAATCAATATTTTGAATATTGCCTAACGAGAAGTTAGTTCGAAATCTTATCGTTAGACGTACAATATGTAAATAGATTTTATTTTTAGTAGACTCCCCGGCACCTACGCGCAAAAAATGCACAAATTCATTCTTTATATATTAGTTATGTGGTAATTATTAATTTTTATCTCTTTCGTAGATATTTAACGTAAATTTACTTTTCGATTTTTGAAGTAGATGCGGTAAAACTTTCTTTTTACGAATAATTTTCTTTTTGCTCCAGTGACTGTCCGGAATTGAAAAGTTTCGCCGTATTTCTAGTTTGTATCTAGAAAAAGTTTTAACGCAAAATAAATTACATTGCTATTTTTATATAATAGCATATGCATAACATAATTAGGTCGTCTATAATATTACAAAAATCCGTTGGTATTTTTAAACCAATGCTCGATTTTTGAGTATTTTTGTTTTTCGGTTGTCACGTGTGGAAGTTTTGAACGTTTTAATTTTAATTTCTTATTGTACTCCCCACTGATGCCCAATGCCGTAACGAGTGTGACAATAAGTGTTTAACTTGCGCTCCCCTAACCAAAAAGTGACAATAATTTAAAAATACAATATAAAATAGCGGACTTTTATTTATCTATTTATTTATTTTTTGTTTTTGCATTTTTTTAAGTTTTTGCGCCACAAACCTGCATAGTTGTGCCCGTGGCGGACGCCTCTTTCGCCACGCTCTCGTTACGGCGTTGCTAAACGGGGTTGAAATATATATAAAAACATGTTTTAAGTTTTCGATTCTTGATTAAAAAACAATAACGGATTTTTATGGTAAATTTGAGGTATGTTTAATAAGCAACACAAGATAAGAAAGTGTATTTTGTCTAATTTAATCGTCATGGACGTTTAATTCGTTATACCTCATTTAAAATGAAAGTAACTTAGGCGTAAATATACTGATATAAGTAATCTAAATATTATTAGAATTATTATTTACTTCGATACTATACTTTGCCGTGTTTATATTTTTACAAACTTTTGCGTTTATCGTTTTTAACAATAATAACTCGCGGCGTTCGAAATTCATACGATCATAAATGGTTTTTTTTTTTAAATTGTCAGATTTTAACTTGTAAATTTCACCAACTTTTCCATCTTTTGGCGAATACCCCATTACTTTTCAATGAATGCTTTAAGTATTCTAATTTCCTTTTGTTGTTTTCATGAACTGCGCTATAAAAAGTTTCGAACGGACTGCAATTTCTTTGAAGTTTTCTTTTACTTTCGTTCTCACCGTGTACTTGCAAAAACGACCGTGAATAATTTGCGCCGCCGTTTCAGTTTTCGCAGATGGACGTGGTATTTGAGTAATTAATTATTAGTGAGCCGGTAAATTAAGTATTTCGTTGTTTCATCTGCAAAACGGGCCAAGTTTTTTTTTGTACGAAAAATTGGTTTTTGCTACCATCTTGGTAAATTCATCGTTGTGAATTAATTCGAACTGTACATGTTCGCTATCTTTTTTATTGTCGCTAAAGATCGAAGAAGATAAATAGAAATGTAGGTATAGTGTCATCCAATAGGAATTTGTTTCTTATTCGTCTAAAATTTCTGTTTTTCTACATAAGTTTCTAGTCTAATTTGAAAACTACGACGTTTTTAGAATTTTTGAACGTACATTTTTGTATAAATTTCCCAAAAAACGACGTTGAACTATGATTTAATAACATCCTGCACTTATTGTTTGTCTGTAAAACATTTATTTTTGACGAATGGTAAAAGAACAAACTGTATAAGAGTAATTTTAACACCAAACAAATTACGGAACAAGTAGACTTTTAAAAATTTTAATAAGAAGCAAGAGGCGGTAATTTTAAAGATTAGGTAAAATTAGATTAGACGTTGCACGGTCGCAAGAATGCTGCTAAAGGGGAATAATGCGAGAGCTGTTGGAATTCTGCTTTGCGCTGGTGGTGGTTGAGTGTTAATTCCACGATTTCTAAAAACCGTTGTCTGTAGGTCGACACCGTCGACGGAACAGTCACCTGGGGGCACCGTTTCCACATTCGAACGAACTAACAATAATAAGACCTAGTGTTAATTTAATTTCGTTAGTTGCCGGGTAGTGGGTACGCGACGATAGAACTAATAATTTAATTTTCGTTTCGTGTTACATTCATTCGATGCGTTAAACGGTTGCTAAAGACGACGAGTTGGTTTTCATGACGTAAAGAATTATTTGATTTAATTTTCTATAGGAAATAAAGCCGCTGCGATTTGTCTGATAACGGAACGTACTACTCGGCGGAACCGCTTTGTATTTTCTTCGATCTCAAACTCCAGATATGGAAAATATGAGTGGTTCATTTTCGGCGAATCGTATTTGATTTTAAAGATAAGTATTCTAGTATTAGAGCAAGAGTTTATTACTAAACGTTCGTTATGATATCGTCAATTAAAAACGCGAAAATAATAATTGAAGCGTTTTTATTTATTAACAAGATAAATATTATATTTTGGAAAGAAATAGGGCAAATGGAACATAAAAAAGTTACATTTGGTGTTGAATCCGTTATTTAAAATTTTTAGAACAAATGTTTATATTAGGTTCTCTAAATAGGTGTTAGCGTTGCACTTATTGAAAGCTTGTTTGGTTTAAAATAAGTTAAAAATAAAACTAAATAATTTTTTTATCGAGACGATACTGCATAATGTATTGTTTTAACAGTTTAGAAAAAGGACAGGACGGGAATTTCGCGGAGCAAGCGGTTTAGTCGATATTACATAACTTCAATATTTGCTTCGTCATTTTTACGAATGCTTAGGTTAAATATTATGGAAATAACTACGTACAAGTAGTTTTGAGCATGTGTGCGACTAAACCAATTTCCAGAAGAAGGAAATTCCATCTTAATGTTATTATCGATAATTAATGTCGCAAATAGTAATCTATAGGGACCATTGACTACGTGATTTGATGGAGATCAAATTGTAATTAAATTTTATCCCCCCGTTGTTATGACGAACCTAATATTGTAAAAAAATGTTTTGACTTGAATTCAGGTACCTAAATAGCTAAGTACTTCTTACATTTTATGAACTTCTAATAATAAATTCTATTTTTTATCTGTCGATAAATAATAATAATCCTTTATGTTGGTTTCTCTATTCTTTTTTCATTTCCATTAAAATCTGAAAGTTTTATATTTTGTATTCAAGTTGTTTCAATCCCGTTGCAGTACTTAAATAAAAATATTGTAGATTAAAAATATTGTTTTATTCAGTATGTCGATAAAAGGAAGCTCAACCAAACAATGCGTTAACTAAACCACATACATTACAGAATTTGCTCTCACGAATTCAATTAAACACCTATAGTTACCTACCTACATACAACACATTTGAATTTATTCATAATTTTGAAACAAAACGATTAAAATTACGCAAGTGTAAAAATTTGTTAATATAGGTAAAAAGATCATACCTATAAGTGTTATTTAAATTTATTAACGTAAATATTAAAAACTCGTGGTTTATTGCATAACCAAAAACGCCATTTCAAAGATACGATTTAGTGAAAACGTAATGGTTGGGTATATAGCTGTTACAAACAGCAACGTTTAAGGTATGTGTCGTAATTGTAGACAGAAATATGAGTTTGTTTAGTGCTATGTACGTAGGACTCGTTAGAACGTGGTTTACTTTAGAGGCTCTAAATTCTCTATTTATTGTGTGCCGGTATAGTAATCAAAAATGTTATAACTTTTACTCTGCGGTAAACGTTCAAGAAATACCTACACGTGCCTACATTACATTTACCGCATTTAACCGGCCTTTAGTTATTGCCCCAAAAATACGATCGAATGTTTATTAAAAATTTAACGAGGTTAATTAACTTCTCTTCTTTGCAAAAAAACTTTTGTAACTTTTGTTGCGTATTTTCTAACATCATTTTGAAGTGATTTGTTGGCGATGGCTTTAATAATTTCTTAATTTAAGTATTAATCCAAGTTTTATTAATTTTTCCTAAACCAAATTAAGGATAATTTCACTAAGTTCTGTAAATAAGTAGGTACCTAACAAAATAGACGAGATAACGCTTAAGGTTGTTAAAAATGATGTTACAGAAGATAACGATTACTATGATAAATATCTGTGAGGAGATGGAACAACAATATAGTGTCCGCAAAATCACAGTTTCAAATAACACTCAAAGAGAGTGCCACTAGTAAATCTTATACTCTATTACGTTTCAGTTGATCGCGGTACGATTGAGTTTTACCTTTGGATCGCGTATAAAATTGATAAGATATAACATACTTATAGGTCGTTTATAATAGGTGGATAAATACTAAAGAGCTTTCAGAGACGGCGAAGACGGAAACGTTTACAATATCTATGTATATTGAATCCTGTTTCAATTCAGAAGAAGTAACTAATAAAAAAACGACTAATTTATCATAATGGGTTTAACATATTCGAATACGCATTGCTTTAAGAAGAAACTGCCCGAAAACATTTTGGGCAGCACATAAATATAAGCACAAAAGGTTATAGTCCTTTTTCCAATCAACAAGTTGTACTGCAACAATGACAAAAGCTACAACGTTAACCCATAGCCCGACTGAATCCTTTATCAAAGAGTGTATTTGATCTGACAGCATATCCCATTAAGCCTTTGAAACTTTTAGGTTTCCATCTCCATCAAATAAAAATGCCTTTAGAAATTTTAACGAAATTTTAACGATTCAAAAAATTAGATATTTAACAATAACTCTTATTCAACATTCGAATTAAACCGGAAAATATATTCTGCAAGAGATAGTGAAGTAGATAATAAATATTGATATTTACTTGTAGATAATTATTATAATTTTATTGTTTTCAGTCTAGGAGGTTAAATACGAATTTTCGATTCTGAACTTTTCTTTTTCGCGCGTTTATCACCAAAAACGTTAAATTATGTATCGATCAAATTCCCTTTAGTCATTGAAATTCTAAACATTACACCGTTACCGTAATTTGTAGGTATTTCTTTCGACAAAATAAAACAATCATTTTTTCATTCGTTTGTTTTAAACAATTTTGATTTAATAACTTCAAATGATGTTTTACGAAAAAGGAGTTCCGCTCAAACGTTTCTTAAGAGAATATTAATTCATCTATTATTCCGAATTTTTAATCTTTTCGTTTTATATCTTTTCCCCGTTATAATTAACAAATTTAGTTACTAAGCAAATTTGTTTTGTCGTAGACGATTGAAAACAAATTGATCGAAACAATGCATTTACGAGTCTAGTGCAACTCGTCGGGTCATATCGTCGCCGTGTCAATCAACTCGCCGCGTATTAAATGGTCACGGGAGGCAAATTTTCGGTTTATTAAAATTAAACAAGCAGTTGTTTTAAATGTTTTTATGTATTCATCTACGTATATCGATCGCTTATTACATACGTATTATGTGCGCTCGGAAAATTTAAAAACGTAACGCATGTACTCGAGCAATGTAAACTTGGTTTATAGTTACCACACTTTTGACGCATACTTAACATGTTTTTTTACTGCCCATTAATCTTTCTTTCAAGTTTAACCTAACCCCGTGCACACAGACAACTACCACGCATGCACAGTCTTAAATGCATAATTGTCTGTGTACACGGGGTTAGGTTAAGCTTGAAAGAAAGATTAATGTCCTAAGTTTTTATGCATAATAACCACACTTTTGATACACACTTTTTGATATTTCCTGAAATGCTTATTGGCCCTCTTTTTACGAATCTAATTCAACTCGGCGTGGCCGTCTCGCCGCCGCGTCGGATCGAGTTGTCGCCGTATCAAGTGGTTGCTATTTCATTTCGCCACGCGTTCAACTCGTCGCAAAATAAATATTGTCAATTTAATTTTGCCCTGTTAACCGACTCGGTTAACTAGTTACCTACTAATTACCGATTTGGGAGTCAGATCAAAAATCGAAAGTATTTTAAATACAGTTGTAGGGCTTTGCAAAACAATTAGGCACTTAACCTAATAAAAACCAATAAAAACAGTAAAAGCACATGAAAGCGTTCGAATCTAAATAATTTAACTCCTTCAAAATTATGAATGTTATGAATGAAAAGTGACGTGAGCGTTAAATGAGGCGTAAAACTGATTACGCACTTATTAATTTATAATTTATCATTATCTAGCATAAGCTCAAAGATAGATCCTCAAATATGCCTACGTCACAACTGACGTCTGAAAACCTCTCTTTTCTATAAAAACCTCAATCAACTGCAGATAAAAGTGTATAAACTATTATGGTGAATATTATGTAATTGAATTTTATACACCGTATTAAGTATATTCATCTCTACTTTAGTATTAATTCTATTGTAATATCACAATCAAAAATAATAGAGTGATCATCAATTTAAATTTAAAACTGAAAGTGGCGCTTTTTTAAATTGTCATCTAACATTCAATAATCACCGTTTTGGTTTAACAATGAGTAATATATTATTTAACAATATTTAAATGCCAATAAAATATTCCATTAAAAATTTAATATTTCATTTATCTCAATTCCCTATTTTTTTGTTACTTATAGTTATCAGAAAACCATATTCATTTGATAATATAAATATTATAGGTACATATTGATGTAAGAGAAATTTTTTTATTTTTTTCATAATATTGTAGGCAAGTACTTACAATAGGTAACCAACATTTAAAATTTTCGTTATTTTTACTTTAAATAATTATAGCAACACTTATGTGTATATTTATAAGTAAAAAACGAGACCTTTTGAAAAATATCAAATCTCATCATTAATATTGCAGTTCATAAAAGTAATTTGTGATCGTAGCTCAAAATTAAAAAAAAAAAAAATGGAAAACCTCCATTTTGACGTTATGCTTTAATTTAGGATAACAAAAATTATTTATACCTAACACTTTAAATATTTATTTATAAAATTTCAATTTTATTTCCGTACCTATTTAGCAGGCTATGGACATTATCGGAAAAAAAACAAACAAACCAAATCACATCTGAAATAATCGGCATGTGTAGGTATCCTCACTAATCCCAGTTTTATTTTAATTTAGTGTTTCTAACATTTAAAATTGAAAAAAAAACAACATATAATTATGTCTGTATAATTATTTGTTAAAAAAGATACGTCCGCGCGCAGACCGCGGTAAGGAATTTCCATGGGTTTCCAATCGTCCCAAAGCCGCTTGCTTCGATTTACTGGGAAAGTATGCATCTTTTGGAAAATTACAAGCACTAGCGAGATAATCGCTTTTTCCCGATTATTTCGAAAACGATGCATTTGTTCGAAAATTGCAAAGAAATATGTTAGATAGAGAATTTTACGGCTATTCTAAAATATATTTTATGTTGTCAATTTCATGATTGATAACGGAGCTAACTCGGTTTAAAGGTTTTAATCGGTTGCCATTTTGAAATGGATTCCTCGCATTTTCTCGTTAACGAATTTGTTCTTTATATTCGTAAGGACAATACACCGTCAAAATTTCAGGCTCGTACGATCGAAATTGCGACCGTAATCGTGACCACAAAATTTGATTCGCGAGAGGCTAATTCGAACTTAAACGGGACCGAATTTATCGAACAAATATAACATAACGCAATTAATAGATTATTTTTAACACTTTTGCTGCCAACGTCTAGGAAGTTTCGCAATGCCGTTTTCATAAAAAGCCGGCGGGGCGTGTGCGCGGCCAATTTTGCACGTTGCGACTTTCATTTTCGACCGTTTCGCGTCCTTGCTTAAAATTTTTTATTCCTACCTTCTTATTTAGCGTTTATTATACTTCTAAACAGCAAAACGGACTGCATCGGCCGGGAATCGAACCCGGGCCGCCCGCGTGGCAGGCGAGCATTCTACCACTGAACCACCGATGCTTCTTGAAGGTGGAGGACCATCTCAAGCATATCTAAAAAGAGGATAAAGAAACGTTAAAAGGATACGTTACCGATCCCTCGCCTGCCACGCGGGCGGCCCGGGTTCGATTCCCGGCCGATGCAGTCCGTTTTGCTCTTTATCGACGTATCCTTTTAACGTTTCTTTATCCTCTTTTTAGAGATGCTTGAGATAGTTCTTCACCTTCAAGAAGCATCGGTGGTTCAGTGGTAGAATGCTCGCCTGCCACGCGGGCGGCCCGGGTTCGATTCCCGGCCGATGCAGTTCGTTTTGCTGTTTATTGGCGTATCCTTCTAACGTTTCTTTATCCACTTTATGGATGTCCTTGAGATGGTCCTCCACCTTCAAGAAGCATCGGTGGTTCAGTGGTAGAATGCTCGCCTGCCACGCGGGCGGCCCGGGTTCGATTCCCGGCCGATGCAGTTCTTTTTGCTCTTCATCGACGTATCCTTCTAACGTTTCTTGATCCACTTTATGGATGTCCTTGGGATGGTACTTTATCTTCACACGATCGATTTCCTAAACTGGGCGCGCATCGGTCTCGTCAAAATTTCATCGGATAGAACAACCTCGTTAGTCAAAATTCGTTTGCGTAACGGACGGGTGCACTTATTGTGGCAATGACAGACAGTCGTCCCGTTGCAGGTAGCGATTCTACACATACCCACCTTTATTCCTTTAAGACCACGCGGTAAAAGAATCGGTCTCGTTTAAATTTGATTTACCCTCGTGTATGAACGACCTATATATTAGATCGGAGAAGATCCAAAGCGGCTCCTCCGGGTCCCGTCATCGGACTGGTCTTAATAGCTTAACTTCCTATGGAAATTCGCTAAAAACTAAAACTCGTAAAATATCTATAAGTAATTCTATAATTTTATTGCGATGAAACATTTACGCTTTCACTTGTTTAAATAAAACAATTTCGTTCATAAAATGCGCAAAGTGTGCGTATTTCAAGTTAGAGCAATGGCGATGCGATAAAACAAATGGATCTCGTATATACGAGTTTCCAGTATAATTGATTAGGCGTATTTCTTCAAAATAATATTAATTTGCATGAGATACGCGTTCAAATTACTCTCTCCTGTCGCTTCTGCTGCCTTACTGAATTTATTTGACAGGAGCGAAGTAGATCGAGCTTTCGATACCTGGGATGTTACGAGACTGATATATGCATTAGCCACCCGCATGTGATTTATGACACCGCTCTTTATCCACACGATTATTGCCACTAACTGCCTGTCGCAGTGCAGACACATCCGAATCCCGCATCATCAGGATTTTCTTGTTGCTTTACATCCACGAGCTCTGCAGAAATAAGATAAAAAGCTATTACATTGCTTCTTCTATTATAAAGATTAGGAGGAGTACCTACTTGAAAATACCCCATAAGCTTTAAAACTGCTGCCTCCATTCATTTTTAATAGTGAAAATGAAGTATTTTTATCGGCGAGCTGCTGACTTTGCAGAAAACGCTTTCAAACAAGCCGTAACCCGCGTTTGATTCGCAAAATTACAAATGGGCAAAAACTAATGACGCAATTAAAATCTAAAGGGTTCCAGACTGACAATTTGACGTGAAAAATTAAACAAGCGCAGCCCCCTTGGATTGTCCGCAAAGTTCGCAGTAATCAAATTGGGATACTTTGCTAAGCCTGATAATATAGCTCGGCAATTTATACCGAAATTCTCCAGATATAAAAGCTTAGCGTTTCCCTTAATATTTCTAGCACTTTATAAAACCCCCGAAAAAATTCAAATGATAAAGTTATTTGCATAATAATGAAAATATACCTACATTTTTCGTATTTCTAGATCTGATTAACTTCACTCTAAGGATAGAAAAATAATCTGCGGAAGTAAAAAAGTTTCTTATCCTTTAAAATGCGACGTTTTTATTTAAATTCCTAGTCGGTGCCTTGATAATACAACTTTGAGACGGCAACAAGAACAATACTCCCCCCTATCTTGCTTGATATATGGATGTACCAATACCACGTTTGAAACTTTCGTTTTATTTAATTTCTCGGAATGGGCTCGTGTTCGTCGAGGGAACTGTGATTTATTATAAATAAAGTATATAAACAAGTATAACGACGCCGACGTTCAAAGTAGTTTATGGATAAATAATCGATTTAATTATTTAAATCTTAACTTAGGCGGTCGAGTAGCTGAACTATTTCTACTGAGATTTCGAAAACTTTGATGCTTTCTAAATATTTTTCGTATAGCAGGTAAATTCGTCTATAATAGAAAAATTTATCTACACAACGATTGATCTAAAAGACAATTTATTTACAAAAATTTGTCTAATTGTTATTTGTTTTTGCTTTTGTTTTAGAAAAATTAAATGGCAGTTTTAGATTCGAGGATGTTTGGGGGGTGTTGTGAAACGTATTAAAAATTTCGGAGATATTTTCGCTTAAGGGCGTATTGCCGCCAAACGATAATCCGTAGATAGCACTGTTAGTGAATTTTAGAGAAATTTTAAACAGACTATCCTTCTTGGTTGAAATAGCCTGCCTCTGTAAAGTCGTAAAATCTACCTGCTTTGAAGCTAAGGGTATAAATGTTTAGATACCGGGTTTTTACATTAAAACGTATTCGAAGACGATTTTAAAATTCGCAATGCAAAAGTTAAGATTTAATGTTAAGTACAGGAAAAATCTGAGATTACTGATCTGAAAAACTGATTTATTTAAAGTTCGCTAATAAATAATCTACTTTAATTTTAATTGAAATTAGAAAATTAATTAATAATTAATATTGTTATTATTATAACAATATAAATAGGGCGTTCTCGAGGATATTGAATGCGAACGGATCTCGGTTATCAAAAAATGTTTTTAAAAAAATAATAGATTTCACATGTGAAAAGTATTACATTAGGAAAATTGTAATTTAAGTAGATGTTTATTAAAAGAATAATAGTATAGTAATATTGTATAACTAGTCCTAAAATATCCACCTTTCCGCACGTGTTATATACTATGCTTTTCCGACGACCACAAGTATTTTTATTAAAAAAAATTGATTTTTGACGTTTACGTAAGTTCGTTTGACATTTTAATAAAATGTCAAATTTGACAATAAAACAGTTTGTGCGTAAAGTAATTGCATGACAGTGTAGAAGACTTTGATTGACCGTGTGCAATGATCGCTCACGGGCTGCAACGTTTTCGATTGGCTAACGAGTTTCTTTACGCACGGTCAGCCTATTTGTTTGTAATGGTCAACTTTCCATACATTTATTGGTGTGAAATTATGCACTTTTCATAATGGTCGTCGGAAAATGTAACTTTCCGTACTAATAATGTAGGTAATATTCCTATTTCTAGTATTTTTATTTGTATTACACCACCAAAGTTTTATAAATACGTACATGTAAATAAAGACCATTTATTAAATAATGACGTCAAAAGTAGAAGGTGCCATATACAAAAAAGGCAATATCGTAAGAACTTCAATTGCAAAATAGTCGTCAAAAAACTTAGTTACAAAATAGCAAGAAAAAGAACAAAATTAATGTATTCCAGTGATCTTGCGAATTCCTCGTTGTTAATTTTCTCAAATTTAAGACATTTTATTGGTGCAATATACGATGTAATGAGATAGCTAATCGTGATTAATATTTTGTTAATCAGGATTCCGTTTTTAAAATGTATGTAAAATGTCATATACTAACCGTTCATTGATGTTACAATAAATTATGTCTAAATTCACAATATTGACTTAAAGGACTTAAAAGGAGAACGTTTCGCTTGATTTATACTGTTAAGTGACCAATGCTCGCGTTAGATTTTTAGGTTGTAAAATTTACGACCTTTTACAATAAAAATAGGGAGGTCTAGTCATATTACCCAGTATTTAACAATAGTTGTGGGACGATCCACAACCATTGTCCGATATTGGACGTCAACATTTAAACCAAAAATTAAAACTTCCAACAACCCGCTTTTGATTATTTATAAAAAATTGATGTAAAAACGAAAATGATCATCGGAAGTGATTCTTAACGGCAAGACGTGCTAAAATGTCTCCAATTTATTCAAATGATCGTTAAAAACACACATTGAAATTTTAAAAAATTGCGAAGCAATTATTTAATTAAAATAAGTATTTATTAAGCAAAAGAGCACGTTGTGCCGTAGAGGGAATGCTACGTTACCCACTAGTTATTAATTTGCAAACTTTGGTTACCCCAGTTTTGAGTTATGATTGCAGTAAAATTGTACTTTTTACACAATCATTAAGGTTTTTAAAAGTGTTATGGAAATGATAGATTTTTTTAAATATTTTTCTGTGAATCAGAACATTGTAATCTATGGAAAACGTAATTTATTTCATAAAAACATCAATCTTTTTATTTGGACCGTACCACCTTAAGTTAATGTAGGTTAGGTGAGTTTTTAGACTGTAGTGCAGATGAGAGCTAGCTTAGGTTAGTGTATAGATATAAATAGTTTAAATTGGTACTTAATTAATGTTTTAAACTTAAAAAATACTGTTTGTGTACTTACAATCAATTATTTGTTCTAGATCCTTCGACAAATTGTTGTAGACCAATTATATTATAGTTAGATCAATTGTTGGTAGAGATATTTTTGCCGTTTAGGAAAAATAATAAAATTGTACTCATGTAGATACTTATAAAGAATGTTGCTTCATCCGATCCTATAATGTACCTTTTATGGAATCGGCCGGCATTTAAATTCATTTAAACGTTTTGTTATCAACCTAATCTCAATTTACCTTTTAGCTTAAAAGCGAATGTAATCATCGCTTAGGTATGTTTGTACTGTTCGGCGGCTTAACGAAAATATCCTAGGAGCAAACCGTAATTAAGGGGTACTTATTTGATAAATCAGCACCTTGAGGGTGAAATCGTTTCTAACACCCTTTAATGTAAAACTGTAACTGCGGTGTATGTTCTGTGGAAACGCAAAATTATGCAAATTATCTCCCAAAGTTTCGTACGACCTTTAGTGCTTGGATTTTGGGTTTAGCCGACATTATATCTAAAAACATCCCAAGGGATAAAGAGTAAGCCCACATCCTACTTTGATGATCAACGCAGAGATATCGACAAAACACGCTGAAGGTGTATAAAATAAGCATATCCGAAAAAGCTATAGTAGGTACATTTATTTTCGTGCTCGTCGTGGCTCTAGCCTGTCAGTTGAGAGATTACATTAGTATTGCTACTAAAGATAATTTTATGAGTGAATAATTACCGTAATATTTATAAGCCGAAACTGGAACCGCGTTGCTAAGTTGCACACGAATAATCTAACAGATAAAGTCATTAACCTAATTAAACAAGTTTCAGACTAATTGCCTACAATTTGTTTAATAAAGTAATTAATTAAAAAGTCAAATATTTACGACGTTCATTATTTACGGCATAAAACTATGTATGCAGTTATATTCGATGATGAGATAATACGCTATCGACTAATTCGATAACGTCACTTACGGCTGTTTAAATCTATGACGAGAAATCTGTTTCAGACGCGATTAGTTTGAAATTATGTATAATATAATGGAAAATTGTGCAAAATAACAATTAATAATGTTACATTCACGCCGGCATCGTCACCGGCGCGACACGGCGTAATTCTATTAACTGTTAATATCGGTATAATTGCGAATAAAACCCTAAATAGTATCGACGTTTCTAAAATGAAATCAACAGCTGACATATTTTATTTAAATGCGAGCCCATATACCTTATTTCTAGCAGTCGGCGGTTCTGAAAATGATAAAATAGTCCCGACGGAAGAACCCAAAATTCCTGTTCGCACAATATATAAATACTAAAAACCGAAGACGTTCGGAGGCCCCGGAAAATATGTGGCGCTGGCGCCGAAATGCGGCAAAATTAATATTTCGTTTTGACTTGTTTTAGCATGGATTTTTTAGGCGGTAGACGGTTGAACGGTTTCCCGTGGAAATATCGAATTTTTATCGGCAAAAGAAATTTTATGGAACGTTAACGTTGCGCACGTGGTACCTTTTCAATCGATCGTGTACGCGTACGGAAAACGTGCTCGTCTTATCATCGTCGCTTTTCTAGAATATGTAATTTCGGAATACTGGCCGAATACCGAAAACGCAATTTCTAGTTATGGCAAATGTGCCGGATGGATAAACAAAAGCAACTTACATTAGCGAAAATAGCGTTAAAAATAATTTATCGCCCGCGTTATCCTCGTATCATTGGCAGATATTTGGTAATTGCGTAATTCTAAAGCTTAATCTATTAACAAATGGTCAGTAAATGAATTTTATCGGGTGCGTTCTGTTCGAACAATGCGTTCTCGATATTGTGTTCGTCGCTTGGGAATACGAGCGTTTTTGATGAATAGATGCGCCGTTGCGATTGGAGCATTGATAGAATGCGTGTCATATCAAATTCCAATTTTACATATCGAATTTCGGCCCGACGGCACTGAATTCAAAATTGAAAGCGCACCGATGCGAGATTCCGTATACGAAATGAAACATCATTTTGTTTGTAAATACATATATCGTCCTATTTGATGCATAAATACATGTTTAGTTTGCGTGGAGTGTTCGAAAGTGGCTTTAAAGACATAAACAGGTGATGTCGGTTGCGCTTTTTGATTTCGAAATGGCATATGAATTTTAAATTAGAATTTAACCGCCCCGTCCGTTCGAAAGCTTCTATATAATCGATTTTATTATCTAAAATGTATTTGGTTTTTGTTGCATTCGAAGAAGCGTTTTTATTTTTAAGCTTTTAATTAGCAATTTTACGATTAACGTCGGTACCTTAAATTTCCATTACTCGATGTCGGTACATATACGAGGTCTGACCAATAAGTAATGAGACTGATTTTTTAGCCGCGCTTGTAACACTGCGATCCTGAAACTTCGGTCGGTTAATCTCCCATCCCTCCTCTATCGATACATGTGCTCGCGACTATCGTACGTTCGTTAGTTCTTCAGCTATGTTGTGTTTTCGACAACGCGTTTGTAAGGCGTGTCACGAATATGGAATTTTGCGTTAAATTCGGCGATTCTGTTACGGAAACGTATGGTAAATTGGTCAAAGTGTTCGGTGAGGAAGCCCTGAGTCGTGCTCAGGTGTTTCGATAGCATAAAGATTTTAAAAATGGCCGTGAGAGCGTCGGGGATGAACCGCGAAGTGGGAGGCCGGTTGAAGCTCGAACTGACAACAATGTTCAGCGTGTGCGCACTCTCGTGCATCAAGATCGGCGGCTAACCATTCGAATGTTGGCGGATGAACTTAATTTGAAACGAGAAACCGTCAGAAAAATTTTAACTGATGATTTGTCCATGAAAAAGCTGTGTGCAAAGATGGTACCGAAGAAGTTTTCGGCGGAGCAAAAACACGAGCGAATGTCCATTTCACAGGAGTGTCTGCAACAGGTTGAAGCTAATCCAACTCTTCTCGATCGTGTAATTACTGGTGATGAAAGTTGGTATTTTCAGTACGATCCCGAAACAAAACGGCAAAGTCAACAGTGGCTGTCTCCTGGTGCAGCCAGACCGAAGAAGGCGAGAATGAGCAAATCAAAAGTGAAAACGAGGATGATTTGCTTCTTTGACAGCAAAGGAATCGTGCACAAAGAGTTTGTACCACCTGGGCAGACCGTCAACCAACATTTATACCTGAAAGTACTCGATCGGCTACGAAAACGAGTCATTAGAGTCCGTCCAGAGATTTCCAAAACGTGGATCCTTCATCATGACAATGCTCCATGCCATCGTGCCTTGAGTGTGTCGCAGTTTTTGACCTCTAAAAACATCGTAGTGTTGCCGCAAGCGCCCTATTCGCCGGATATGTCACCCTGTGACTTCTTCTTGTTCCCCCAAACAAAATTGGCCGTGAAAGGAATGCATTTTGAGCCCATAACTGACATCCAGACCGTCGTGACGAGGGTACTCCAGGACATTCCAGTCGAAGCCTTCCAGAAATGTTACGAAAGCTGGAAGAAACGTTGGAACCAGTGTGTAGTTGTGGGAGGGGAGTACTTTGAAAGGGATCACATCAATGTACCTTAATTTTTAAATATACGTATTTCATGGACTTAGTCTCATTACTTATTGGTCAGACCTCGTACTAATAACCATAGATCGTCAAAATTATTAGACGTTTAAGTGCAATTAGAGAGTTCATCGACAAAAAAATACGTAAGGGTGCATAGCAAGCATGGAAAACATTTGCAATTATTGAAGTCTCAATATCCTAGACGTCATCGTCTTATTCAAAAGTTTTCCGATTTATTTAAAATGCTCTTTTCCGTTTACAATCTACAGTAACTTCGATGCATTAAAGTTGATGAAATTTTCTAACGATAAGCGATAACGTCGCTCGAATCTATTAATATTGAAGTGTGTTTCTTTATCTACTTAAATTTATTAACGTATCTACCTATATTAATTCAGTATTTGAGAAATTTGATCGTGTAATTTATTAATACTCGATCGCGACACCGAACGATTATTAAATCGATATATCAATATTTGAAATATGGTGTAAACTTGATCCAATCGAAATTAAATTATTATGAGGATATATTTAACATTTCGGCGTTATCCCGTATTTGTTTTCAATTTATAGTATACATAATATACACATATACAGTAAATATTTCGATTTAGTCGATAAACTCAACCTACTTATAATGTTACTCCTGTAAGTTTTATTTGAAATAATTTAAAAATAAGAAATTATTTCTGTGACGTCCGATTCGTTAAGCAAATCTATATGCTAATAGAATTTTAAAACATCGTTTATCAATTTTACGTGTTTTGGTGGTTTCTTAAAAATAAACGTCAATATTCCATTTAATAAATTAATACGATGAAAATGATCGGGAAACTACTAAAATATCCAACATCTATAATTAAAAAGTTTATTCGAAGATTATAATGAGGAGTTGTAAATACGGCGAGTATTAAGCCCATTAAATATTTATAAATAAAAATGCCTTTATAGTCGATTTAATTTTGTTACCTATAAAAAGAAAATTAACAAACGGCATTAATTGATTTTTTATAGGTATATGACCGCAATCGTAATTCTATTTGAGAATAAAACGTTAATCAACACGGATTTTATAGGATTATTGGTCACCAGTTCATTTTATACAGGTTTCAGTAATTGTGAAACGACCTATTTAAATATCTATTTCGATGAAGTCGATGAAAATATTTTTATTTACTTAGGCAGGTACTACTTATAATCGCGAAATTGTTTAAAATTAGCAAAATATTACCCATACAGTAGAATCGCGTTAATCCGGCCCTCGTCAATTCTACACCCCTTGTCATCCGACGCACCTTTTTTGGGGATTTCGGGCAATAACTCTTTAAGGACAAGAAATTTTTATCTAGATATGCACTTCGCGTGGAAGTCCCATAACTCTTTTTTTTTCCATTTTTCTCAAAAGAAATGCGTCTTCGCAAAAATTACATTTATTAGAGTTTATCTCAAGTTTATCTCGAAAACGATGCATTCTAATCGAAAATTACGAAAAAAACATGGTTGGTAGAGAATTTTATAGCGATTCTAAAACATATTTCACAGTACCGATCCGATAATTAATAACGGCGATAATTCTGTTTAAAATTTTCGATCGGCCACTATTTTGAAACCGGTCGATTTGGCAAGTGAACGAACTCGTCCTATGAATTCGTAACAATACACTATCCAAATTTCAGCCTCCTATGATCAAAATTGTGACCGCAATCGCGTCTACAAAATTTGAATATATTATACGTATGACTGAGCTATATTTTCGTAATCTAGGGGGTCAAGATCGGAGAAAATCCAAAGCGTTACCTCTGGGCAAATTAATAAAATTCGCTAAAAGGCACGACGGTATGAATTACTTACTTAATTTTTCTCAATAAATAATTATTTTGAGCTTTATATGTCGGTAATCAAGTTTTGTAGCATTTTTAGGTTTCGAACAGACTTTAATTACGAGTATATTTTAGTAATCCGGAATTTTCGCTAATCCGACATGTTTGGTTCCATAAATGTCGAATTAACGCAATTCTACTATATTTAACACACTTTTCAGCGATCATAAACTCACAAAATTTGCACGTCGTTTGTTTAAAGGTTTTATTGTTTGTTTTACAACTTTAAAATATCATTTTTGTTACCTACCGATTATTAAACGAAAATATCGTTCACTTTATATTTGTGATTAATTCCTTTGTGATTGGCATTAATACAATTTTTACGAAAATTAAATTTGTTAAACATTAATACATATAATAAGGTGCCAGTAATTCGCAAAATGTCTTAAATCGACTCGACTAAACCGCTATATATTGCTTCAGAAAAATAATTAGACAAATTTTAATTAACTTCCAAATTAAATAAAAGTTGAAAGCTACCAAAAAATCTATAGTAAACTTTTACTTTTAAATATTAATAAAAAATCAAGTAAAGGCACGCAAGCGGGTTTAATATCGAATTATAAGGGTCGGCCACGAGGGTATTTGCTATAAAAAAATGTAATTCATTAAATTTAAACAAAGGAACGAGTTGTTATTCCGAATGTGACATTCGTCGTAATCAACTAAGTAGGTATTTGCGATAAACTCCCTCCCTGAAAGCTTGATGCAGTTTTATCACAGCTGTCAAATCCATTATCTGACGTGTCCGGAACAATGACTATGATCGAGGCGAGCTTTCTCCTGAAACTAAATCACTAGAAATGGCAAACTTCCTCGTGTTTTAAAATCTCCGGAGTTGTTTGTTTGACCTTTTATTCGTTTTTTTTGTAACCTTTACGGTTCTCGCGACTTGTAAAAATAAGGCCTGCAAAAATGAAAACGTTTATGCAAGTTGTTCGACGCGGACATAATGTCGACACCACCACCCTGTTTGTTTCTGTTTATTTTTAAATAAAGTAGGTACACTGTGAACAACGTTTTATTTTCATTTTAGTTAGTTATGTTAAACTTATAACTGCGGTAAATCCCAAAAATATTTAAGTGAGAATGATAAATTGTACTGTCTGAGCTTGAGAAGAATCAGTCCATAAATCTAAAGCTCGCGCAAGAATTTTTGAGGAAATAACGTATATATTATTTTGAATTTGTATCATTGTTGATATGTTCGTACGTTAATGTTACAAATGGCGGGCGAGATAAATATTTACCTTCACTTTAAAAGGTAATTTGTAATTTAAATAATTAATACTTAATTAATTAATACTTAATTAATTAAAATGTTTGCTAAATCAATTTTGATAGTATACAACCGAAATACATGTTTATTTACTGCCTGAAATGCAGAATAATTACCTTTTGTTTAAAGGAAAATATATGAGCTATGTAGCTAGAAAAATATTAATCGACAACTAATGCGCACAATGACAACTTTTCGAGTAGCAACCCTAATTCCCCGATTGCTCGTCCTGAGACGCATTCGCCTATCATAGACATGAGGCGCGATTTTAACGCAACCACAAGAAAAACGCATATATATATATCGCTTTGCCCGGCCTTCCCTTACACGTATGCTTTCTGGTCTGCAATCAAGTAGTCCTAAGGGTGAAAATTACTTCTCAAAATAATTAACTAGTATAATGACGACTTTCAAGTTTCAACAATGAAGAATTAATTGATCTTAAAATGACGTTCAACATAATTTGTACAAAATATAACTTAATTGTTTTTATAAAAATAACACGTTTTCTATAGCAGTAAACAAGTAATCCTTAAAAATAATCTAAAACAGTGAACTGAAAAAATATTAATTAGGTAGGCACCTACCAACTTATATAGTTTTACAAGTGTAAGCGTTTTTTGAGAATAATTCATTTCCAAATCGAAATTCGTCCTTTTATGGCTCATTATTAAAAAAAAACCTCTTGCCATTTGTTTCGTTAGAATCGTTCGACTGTTTTCCGGTGAAAACTTGAAAGCCATTACTTTACATCCTAAAGTTTGGGGGAATAATTTTCACCCTTAAAATGTTTTACTGCAAATAAGAATGAATACGTATCTTTTACAATTTCAAGATGTAAGAGTACGGTTGCGATCGTTCCAATGTTAAGTATCTACTATCAATTTTAACGATATCTCGTTGAAACAAAATTTATTGTTTAGTTCGTGGTAGTTACGTTTAAATAGTTGATTGCTTTAGGCTTTACTAATGATTCAGCATAACTATCAGGTATTTTCCGTAGGTACCTACTAGTTTGAAACCGCATACTCGCGAGATAACTTTATAGAAAATCGATGAACGTTGCCAGATCAAGAAACGAACTATTTCTCAGATCCTTATCAATTTGATTGCGATTTGCATAATATGTGAAGTATTTTATTGCGTTTCTTGCCGGACTAACTTTTGTGAGCTAATATCGCCGACATTGCCTCTAAAAAATACGGTTAAATTTTATTAAAAATGGCCACGAAAAGATTTAGGTATGTACTTAACAATTAATAGGTGAAACTTGTTGACGACTGCGGATTTTTTTGAAATGATAAACGAGAACGAAGCTGTTTAAAAAGAAATCGTGAACGCTATTGAATGAAAATGGAACGTATACTGAGTTATAGGTTGTTATTGGTCGACTACGTATGCAAAAATTACGAATCAAAACAATTCAATTTTTTTTTAATTGAATAGTATCGCCCCTCGCAAATTTGTATCCGAGAGGACTACACTTTACACGTAAACTTTTATGTTAAAATTATGAATCGCGTGGTTAAACGAATTCGTCGCGTGAGGTCGCATTTTAATGACGAGACGTCCTGGTTTCTATTACGTAACAGGGTTTCAATCTACTCACCGCTATTACTTAATTCTTGGCAACAAAGTGCCTACATTGTTAAGACTCCTAATTAATTTTTGAAACTAGAGGCGAATTGAAAATTGAATTTTCAAAAATTTTTGTTTCTAAAATTACTAACACTATTTAATTACTTTCGTAAGTAGGTACCTATATATCTTTCGCAGTACTTTTACGAGTACGTATGAAACTAACAGTAAATTATAAAAGGCATGGAAGAAACCGAATTCCAAATTCCATATTATTATAATATTAAATATAATGCCTAATATAAGTATATTATAATAATAGATAATAATTATATTGAAAGTTAAAATTTATATAATGTGTACCAGACAATTTCTTATAAGAATTGGGTCAGAAATAAATTGGAATTTACCGTGGAATCTCCGAGAAACAGGAATCACATTATCGAAACCATATCAGTAATTCAGTATTAGTTAGGCCTACAGAGACTGGTTGTAATAAATTGCATTATTACAATAATAGACGGTCAGAAAAATAGACCGCGATATCGATTTATGTAAGTCAGCATACCTGCCTTGAGTTATTTGTTGTTTTGATTTAATACATCTGTTAGTATGAGGATATTTATGGACTGTAAGTTTTAAAATTTTAATCCTCGTACATTTTTGGTTTAGCAAAGAGACTTGCGAATATTTATTTTTTGACAAATCTCTAATTACAACTTATTTGTTAACTATCGTAACATAAACAAAAACAAAACAGTCGCACTAAACAACATCAATATAAATATTTAATCGCATGTATATTGATGAGTATAAAGTAATTATGTGTTTGGCTTAATCAACGACTAATTATTATTTTACGACAACGTTCAAATAAAAGTTGTTTTAATGTTATAAGGTACCTGTAGGTAAATAAATTAAAAAGTTAAAGTAACTTATTATTAATAAATAAGGCTAAACTTTAAGTTTTACAGTTTTATATCACCTTTAAGAAATATACTAGTACAATAAAAGCTGTTGGAAACAAGTGATCCTTAAAACAGCAGTAACACACAAAATATACGCTAGATACGGACTCGGAAAATATATTTTGACGTTTATAGGGATAGTTACCTCGGGCTTAAACCCGATAAAAGTAAATACTTATATTTATTAATGCGGATTTACAAGTCTCCCCACACAAAAATAAATAGGGCCATTAAAAGCATAATCTCGATGTTTTAATCAAAAATCATTATTTTCCGAAAACGCAGTAAAATATAACACTGGCATCAGTTAACATTGTTGTACGTAACTGAAACGGACGAAAAACTAAAGCGTCGTTTAAAGCATTTATTATCTAGCACAAAAATATCAACAATACAAACGTTAGTAACAACAACGTATTTAAGTTTCGCCAATAATTAAAAAACCATCATCGCATCGAGCACGACGAACACGAAGCCCGCGAACGGCGTAACGGCTATCAATTTCTATAAACCTAAAAGCTCCCAATAAAACTTTTTTAAACAAGTTCCCAACTATTCCGGTTTTATATTTTATAAAAATAAAGCAATAAAAAGTAGGAAGCCCGAGTTCCATCCGCAGAAGATAATGACGGAAGCGCCCTTGTGGTTACAACCGCGCAATCAGCGGCCGCCTAAAAACGTGCCGTTAATCCCCAAAAAAGTGCTTACTTTTTAAAAGGTACTTTTTTTATTATTTGCGAATTTTATTTATGCGCAGTAAGGCCAACGCGGAAAGTCACGGGCGCGAACTTTTTTCGACGAGTTTATCTAAATTCCGTTGCCCCGCGGTGTGGTCCAAACGCAAAATTTCATTGAGCAATAAACGGTTAGATTCCCTCCGGCGACGGTCTCGTTTCAGTCGCAAAAAGAAACGTTTTCTGCGGCGAAATTCTCAAACACGGCGGGGGAAATTAAAAAGACTAATGGTTGAATTTTTAATTTTTTTATTACAGTTATTACGGCGCATTAATTGAATGGGGGTAATAAAGAGTTATTATTTACTGTTGACGTATCGAATTAATGTTTAATTTACCATACTTACGTACTTACGATAAAATTGTTTGTGATGCGTCAGAGACTTTCTCGTCGAATTATTTACGTTACTCGTTTAAATCATATATTTGGTAATGCCCATCTGTGGTTCGTTAATAATTTAAAATTTATCGATTCGTGTTAACATCAGGAATGTATATAATTTACTAGTATTTTTCGGAACATATATAATTTAGTGGAACTTTTAATGGAAAATCGTTAATTTAATGTTGTAAATATTCAGACAACAAACGCCTACAAATTTGACGTTATATAGTATCGGTAAAACCGATATAATTTATTTTGTTTTAAACACCCTCGTGCATCTCAAATTTATATCGCGAAATTTATATATTGTTCGCGATTTGTTTATTATCGTAAAACGTGCTTAATGTAATGCTTTTGCTGGTCACAAACTTTACCCAAACAAAGTAGTAAGTATAAAAGTGTTCGGAATTTCGATCGTAGTTTCTGTGGGGAATGGCTTCGATCTCCATTTGTATAGTATGGTGGCTCTTCGGCGTTCGGCGCGGCGATCTCTCAAACGTCCCTACGGAAAATAAACGACGGAAAATATATAATGCCTTACAATTTCTCGTCGGCTACATTTTGAAGGATTTTTATACAATATAAAACGAAGTTACACTTAATTATCGAAAATAACGTGAGCAATAGTGGTACCTATCTACCTAATTTCCAAAAATAAAAATTGCTGTAATTTTTATTATGAATACACGTAGAATTTCCAATAAGTACTTATTGAAGAAAGCGGGCCTGGCAAACATTGATAAAACATACTCCCTCTGTCCGAAAATATGGTATACATTTGAAAGAAAATCTTAGATTATCTAGAGTTTCGAAAGCAACTAGTAATATTCATTATATTAGTATTGTTTACATTGACAGCTAAATAATCTGACATATTTGACAGGCGTTGCTTTTGAGTTAAGTTGGAATTTGAAGACCAAAAATTAGTTTTTTTAAGAAAAATAAAATAGTCACTGCTGTAATTTGAAAATGAAAAATTTTAACTCAAACAACGTAAATTTACAAAGAAGAGATGCCAAATCGAAGCAATTGACTAATGAACAACGTCATGGTATCTTGCAACAGCTATTACAGTATATGAAGAACAAAGAAAAATTAGAACACGGTGCTATTAATAAAGTTGCAGCTGTATTCCACGTATCCCGTCTGACCGTAAGTAGAATCTGGCATACAGCACAAACTCAGTAGAGAGAAGATAAAATTTGTGCCGATGTTTCTTCAAAAAAGAAGAAAAAATGCGGAAGAAAACGAAAAGATTATTCTGCCAATTTGGCTGAAATAAAGAATATACCATTAAATCGTCGAGGAACGATTCGTAGTCTTTCTTTCGCAATTGATATTCCAAAATCAACACTGTTTGATATCTTTAAACAGCGAAAGTATTTTAAACGAATATCTTCTATAGTTAAACCTACTTTAACAGGTAAAAACAAATTGGAAAGATTACAGTTTTGCTTGTCAAAGGTAAATCATACAAGTAATTGAGCTTTTCTTTTTGATGGTTTATATGATTACGTTCATATTGATGAGAAATGGTTTTATCTCACTAAAGTTAAACGCTCCTATTACATAATGTTAGACGAAGAAGAACCCGATAGAAACTGCAAAAGCAAACGGTTTATCACTAAAGTGATGTTTATGGCTGTAGTGGCTCGACCACGCTATGACACACATCGAAAGCATTTTTTGACGGTAAAATTGGAATATGGCCCTTTGTATATCAAGAACCGGCTCAAAGAAATTCCAAGAATAGAACTAAAGGAACATTAATAACGAAAAATGTGGAATCCGTTACAGCAGCGCGCTACAAGAAAATGATTGTAGAAAATGTTATTCTAACAATTAAATCAAAATTTCCTCAAAAGTATAAAAACAAAACAATTTACGTACAGCAAGATAATGCAAAACCACATTCCTCTGATAATGTTACAGATATTGTTACTGCAGGTTTTACTAAGGGTTGGAATATTCAGTTTAAGTCACAACCACCAAACACTCCCGATTTAAACGTTCTCGATTTGGTTTTTTTTTAACTCTATTTAATCACTACAACATGAAGCTTCGCCAAACACAATTGATGAATTGATTGAATATGTTCATTTAATAAATTAGAGAGAAATACTCTTGACAACGTTTTTATAACATTACAACCGTGTATGGAATCAATTATGTTGACAGGAGGGAGAAATTCCTATAAAATTCCTGATTTAAATAAGGTAAAACTTCGTCGCGAGGGTCGATTAACTGAAAAGCATATATGTTCAGAAGAAGCGTTCAACAAGGTTAAATCTCACTTTAACTAAATTTGGATTACACTAAAATTATTTGTATTTAGTTATATTGTGACAATAAAATGAATTACATTTTTTTTTAATATTTAATTTTAGTTTTATTGATTTTTTCGCAAATGTATACCATATTTTCGGACAAAAAAAATATTAAAATGTATACCATATTTTCGGACAAAAAAAATATTAAAATGTATACCATATTTTCGGACAGAGGGAGTATTACTTTATACATGTGGTAGATAATGTTCGAATGTTGGTTTAGGATTTATCTATAATATTTACCTGTGTAACCTATCCGAATTGTAGGTGATGCAAGCATTCCACATTGTTTAGTTAGTATTCGGCGGTCGTTTCATTCGTACGGGCGTGTTTAACTTTTCTGGACATTCTATTTTGTATGTGATGGTTATTTGCGACCTTCTAGTTAGGTTTCAGGTAATTTAAAATAATTTAATTAATATTTAGAAAATATAGTTTAGAATAATATAATAGAAATTAAATTAAAATTAGAAATTAGAATAATAAATTATAGTTTATAATTTAGAAGATATAGTTGTTAAGAGAATCCGGCGTAAATTATGTATCGAAAAATAATTTTCAAAGGCGTAGGTACCTATTTTCTAAAACTGTGCCAAGTTATTGAATGATAATTTACACTAAGAATAAGTAAATAACTTCTATCAATAAAATCAGGAAAATTGCACGTTAATTCGATAAACAATAGAAGTGTACACTCAAAAAAAGTCCGATGTAATGCATCCAATGTACGTACATTAGATAAAAGTACATTACAAACGTACATTAGATAACTTTTAAAATGTAACGAAAAATTCGTTATTTCGATAAAAATTTTCATTGTAAGTATGAAGAAAGTTATTAGGTAAAAAATTATAAACGATTCGTAAATACAACGATCGTTTTAATTGCATAATTAGGCACTTATTTTCTTCAGTGTATTAGTAATATTAATAAACTTTTCATTGTATCAATGATCAAAAAGTCAATAACTGGTGTTCATTAATATTATGTACAATATTTTTTTGAGTGTATATATTGCACTTGAAAGGTAATAAAAAAATTCCTCGATAACTGTAAGTATTCGAAAATCGGAATCCGGTTTTATGTGACAATTTAAATATTTCTGAAATTTGAATCCAAGTATTTGCTAAAAGGAGCGATGAAAACAGCCCTAATTTAATTACATACATACATAAATTCCAGTGCGTCATTTCTCTAGAAGACGACAATGCATTTGCAAAAATATGTTATTTCAATTGCCGTTTGACGAATGAATCGATCAACACTCAAAGATATTAATAACTAGGTATTTTGAAATATACATTTTAACATCTAAATTATCGACAATGTGACGTTTTACTATTGACTTATCTTCGAAACAGATAGTTAATTGTATATAGATATCATATAAAGTGATGAATATTTTAATTATTATATTAAAATTTGAATGAATTTTATTGCAGCAACTTAAATAAAACAGATAAATAATTACTACGTTGCGTAACGTAAATAAATTTTTTAAACGATAGATTCGCATATTTTAAATTGATTAAATCCGTGACGACCTATATTTTTTTAATTTTTATTTTATTAGATAATTAATAGCTCTAACTATAAGCCGATTCTTAAAAGTCAAAAAATCGACTTTAAAATAGGGGATCGACTTCTACGCCCGACCAGTAATTTTCCGATTTTTTTTACTTGTGATCTTAATGTTATTTTCATAAATTTGTTTGATATTGTTTGTTTGTTAAGTTGAAATTGGTAAATAATACTACAGAAATACCGCGCAATGAATTATTTATTAAATAATCCTATTATATTCATTATTTAATTAACAAAAGGCGGGTAGTTTTTTTGAACTTTTGAACCCGCCCGATATTGCATATGATACAATACTGCTCATACATATCATCCGCGTCCTAATGAAATAAGTTTCCACCGGAATTTTTTCGGAACGTATAGGTTTTAGACCTATAGATACGTTGATTTTAATATGCAACGAGTCAACTCGTTATAAATCCATTCAACTTTTAGCTCGTAGAGTGGATTTTATCTCAATGAGTTGTCCCCCCCCTTTCCAAATAAAATCTAGGCGTTTTAAAAAATCGTTAAGTTTCAAAAAATGTCCGGTGACAACTTTTCGTTACCGGGACACATTGTATATTTTAAACTGTTTACTTTAATGCTTTGTTAATCATCCTGTTTTTATAATAGATTTATTTAAAAAAAAACATCCAGTAGTTACATCACTTATGACGATTATAAATTATATAACTGTAGATATATGTATCTATGTATATGAGAAATTTCCTAATGGCACTTTTGCATAAAAGTGCAAAATCCC
Organism: Rhagophthalmus giganteus; assembly: GCA_036326145.1. Taxonomy (NCBI): domain Eukaryota; kingdom Metazoa; phylum Arthropoda; class Insecta; order Coleoptera; family Rhagophthalmidae; genus Rhagophthalmus; species Rhagophthalmus giganteus. Next base: position 9,127,936 of record JARFJA010000056.1, on the reverse strand, counting down.
ACAAATTGGCAACGATATTGAAAAAAAACCGGATGATTGAATGTTACCCGATTTCTATCTTTTTTTTTTGTCAAACGACAAGTATTTTCTTATAGAACTTGTTATATCTGTCAAAGAATTTCGATGTGATTTATTTGCTGTTATAAAAGCCATCGCATCCAGAATTCTTCAAACCGGCAAGAGCTTTGGAAAAAATCAAATTTAAGAGGAAACAGAAGAGATTCCTCGTTTAATTCATAAAAAAATTCTACGACGTCAGAACACTTTAATTAATTAATTATTGTTTCAACCGGTTTCCCCAGACACGTTCGACTTATTTTTATCAGTTTAGTTTCGTTAAGTTTTCGATTAAATTTTTATAATAATTTCCCGAGCCATCCAATCTTCTGTAACTTACAATAATTGCAGTTCGAAATATTTATTGTTAAAACAAATTACATATGTAAATAGTTTCATTGTTAGTCTTTGAGCAAAAATTGATATCCATTTTTTGTAAATGAATTGAACGTTTTTCATTTGCCGTACAGTAGTAGTACCCATACAGCACAAAAACATTTAACATAATATCTTTTGAATATCATAAAACATACGTGCAATATCTAATGGATATACAGATGTCCGCCTAATATCTATATTGTTATGTCATAGATATCTATGTATGTATATCCGTAACAACAATCGTTGGGTAACCAATGGCTTTATTTTTTACTACACTAGATAGCCAATCTACTGTTTACTTGATATCGATGGATATCTACTAATACGATATTTAAATCACATCCATTATTCATTATTTAATATTATAACTGACAACATTTATTTAGGGCCAATTTTTCAATCATCGGTTAACCCTTAACCATGAGTCAAATAGCTATAGTGAGAAATCAAGAGTTTTAGATTTTACTATGTTTAAATGCAACTTATTAGTCGTTTCATAAAATATTGGTTCAAACCTGCAACACAAACGTTCGATTCGAAGATTTTAAAAATTGCATTAGTAGGTACGGACTCCCGGATTTTTCTGCTTACATTGGTATTTTGAACGAAAAATCTAACACGCTTAATACATAATTATAATATTTACATACATATTTTAAATCATTTACTTAAATACAGTCGAACTTACATAAAACGAATTTTTCTATATATCAATTTTTTTTTGGAGAACCTTCGCCCTGAACACGTATTTTGGTGCATTTTATATTCCGTATAACGAAGCAAAAGTTTCTACATGACGAATTTTTTACACGAATCTAGTGGTGTGAAATGGACTTACTTGACAGGGTAATAAATAATTTCCATAATGTGGACGTAGATTAACTATACCTACTAAGGTTTTTTAGTTTTTCCAACCAAGTTTTCCAGTTTTTCCATCAAATTAAATTAGGTAAATAAATAAATAAATATAAAAATGAAACAATATCTATAATTATGAATGAATGTGATTCATTATTAAACAATAATCATGTTTAAAAGTTTAAACGAAATTAAAAGCCAATTAAATCTTTTATTTTTTATACGTAGTTGTTTTTGCGGATTGTCTTTGTTGAACACGAAATTTTGGATGCCAAAATTGCCGTTTTCCTGTATAACAAAATTTTTTTCAAATTCCCGCGACACTTCGTTATACGGAAGTTCAACTGTATTTAGAAACATTGTGAATGTAAAAGTCGTTTGCGATAGTTAACGTCAACATTTTAATTACCCACTTCGTTTCATTTTCAGTTTCTAAGCTATTTAAAATGAACTCGTAAAATTTTTATTAATAATTGTTACATTTTGATGCCGACTAGTTTGTAACGTAATACGAACTTTAATATCACGGAACGTGGAAGAACTTCATATTTTATATCCGCTTCGTGTACCCAATATATTACAAAATATTGCCATATTAATTTCTCTTTTTTTTTAAATAAGTCGTCGTGGCTTCGAAATGGAGTCGACGTTATGCAAAATATGTTTACGTGTTTGACTTAGTTCTAACCGCCTCCGCATCCGTATTCAAATGATGCGGTACCGAAAATACCTGGGAAACTAAACCGAATATTTGACGGAAAATAATTTTGTGGTTGAACGATCAAGTGTACCGCTGCTCCTCAAATACTTTCGATAAGATCAATAATACGTTTATCGGTCTACTAAGAGATAACTTGAAGTCTTATTCGTTTGAGTTGCGGTAGATTAGCTTTTAGTAGTATCTATTAGTGCTAAATTACTTACGATAAGTTCACGATTTTGAAAAAGTTAATGTTGCATGGAATACAATTCCTTGCTCGGTTTAATTTTTTTTTTAATATTAAACTCATAAACAGCATATCTAACGATAAATACCGGTTCATTTTACGCTTTGGTAATAACAACGGCTTAAATTTATTTAAATTTCCATTTCAAACTATAATAAGTACTTAGATATGATAATGAAGAAAATCGCAGAAATGATTTTTTAAAGTTAGTGTAGGTTTACAATGCTTCAAACAACATTAAGCTACTATATATTCGCATTAAAGTTTTCCCGTTAAACCGAAATTGTTGATAATTTTACGTAGCAATAAGTTACTGCATTTAGCTGCGTTCCTTGCATTGTTTCACTCAACAAAATATTGCTGGACATTATCGCGTGTTCTTGGCATTAGAGTATTTCTAGTTTTAATTAAAATTGTTGTAAGTAATTTTCGTGTTCGCGAAACGAAATCTCGTTTTATTCGAAAAGGCTTTGCATGAAATTTAATGTTCGCTTCCTCGTTATTCGTCTTAATAAAACAGGGACTTTTCTGGATTTCTATTTAATTTCTCCGCAAGTCCTATTGAAATGGCGGATGTTTTACGGAAAATAAAATTCAACGATTCCAACTGTATAGGTATTTAAACCGAATCGAACGGTAAACGAGATATTATACTGCAACCTTGATGATTTATCAAACGCGATTTGAAACTTTTTAATAATGGACCGCGTGTATTCAGCAATTTTTAATAAACCCTGCAAGGTTTACACCGAGGTTATATTTTATTACATAATCTCCCAATATATTGGAATATATATAGGATGTAACGAAGCGTTTTATGTAGAACATTGATTTATAGATTTTAAACCAATTCGTTTTGATTAATGATAAATTTTGCCGTCGAAGTTTTGCGTTTTTTTTTTAATTTAAACTAAAATGCCGAATATTTTGTGCACGCCCTACTGTTTTGCAAATAAATTGATTACTAGGAATTTTACGATTTTAATGAAATTCGTCGATATAATAGTAGTTAGGCGCCCTCGTTTAATTAAAATATCTACCTATATATGACTTTGTTTGCGATTTAATTACCTATAGGTGTATTTAACTGAAATCGAAATTTAAATATACACTTATTACCTACGTGGTTCGTTAAGAACGACTATGTATATAACGTTACCAATTGTATTTAAGTAGGTATTGGCAAGTACTTATGTTAGGGCCTTAGAGGGTTGAACTAAATTTACTAATTCATCGTATAAACAAAATTTTATTTATTAGATAATAATCATGGATATACGACTCCATTTCATACCAAATTCGCAATGACGGTAGGCAACGTGACCGGCAAGACAAAGATTGATAGCCAATATTCGAGGGTTGTTAAACCCCCGCAGTTTGCCGGCGTGATACGAGATATATCACTATTTCATACTTTTTCATCTTAGGATTGAAATAATGGCAGGCAGTTTTAGGTATTGCAGATCGAATGACGCTCCTAGATCGTTATAGTTTCGTCGACATCGTAAAAGAGCTAATAAAGCTCAAGTTTTATTATAAAGTATTTACGATTAATATGTGTTATACTGCGGAGACTGCTTGTGGCGGAAACTTTGAAAATTACGGTTCTTTTTATAACGGACGAAAGTTTTAACAATATTTTATAATTATCCGTGGCCGAATTTGCATTGTTCGAACCTTATAAAATTAAACATTTATTAATGCACACTTTTAGACCGCATTTTAATAAGAAATGGAGAAATCATATTAAAACAACGAAAGTAAATAAATCAATACAATACTGAGGTAAGAAGTTAGGTAACATTTCTGCAGTTCTACGGCCATGTCATGTTCTTTCAGACTATCGGTAATGAACGCGACTTTTAGAAAGAATGTACTGACATGTCGAGTAAGTAGGATTGTTGCCAAAGGAATGGTTTTTCTCCGTGTAAGGAAAACTCGTTACTTTTTTGAATTGAAATATCGATATTTTTGTTTCTCTACAATTTGAAAGTAGTACCGAAACTAATTTAAACCCACAAGTGATCATCATTCTGTATATTTTTAATTAGGTAACAGGGTTTAGTTCGGGTAGTAAATTATGTTAATATACGTGGCGATGTTCCACCTTGATTGCATATTACTTCGCTAGGTTATGCTTGGGTCCAAAACAAGCAAAAAAGGCCCAATAAACTAATATAAATTCACAAACTACAAACTTAAATAAAATAAAAGAAGTCGAAGCCGCTTTTATGTGAATCGGGAGTTTTAATCAGCGAAATGCGATCATATTATTATGGCGTGGTGAAAATTTCCGAGACGTGTAATTAAATACATTTTTCCATCAATGTTTTATATATATATATATATTAGGCCTTGTTGTTTTGCTTTTGACTCAAGAATAACTTCACGAAATATTATGTAATCAAGATGGGACACCCGTTTCTATACATTTAATATTAATTAATATAACCGTCGTGATCACGTTTACTTTGATGTAATGGCAAATACGCGGATTTTTAATGTAAGACTGAAATAAATCACCGTATTTTTCTATTATGAAATTTTCTCTAATTTTTTAAAAACAATTTTAAAACTTTTCAAGTAGTTATTGTAAACGAAAATACAACGCGGGTTATTTTGATAACTGATCAGGAGATGTCGAAAAATGCCAACTAAAATTTCTGGAATCTCGACGTCATCTCGGCATCTAACCTAAGTGAATTATTCTCCGGTTGATCGTCCGCGCACTACCATTCGTTAACCACTGAAGTCTCCTTGTTTAATTCTTTTTTGTTGGCGTTTATGGGAATTAAAAAGTATATAAACAAAAAATCTGATCGCTTTTATTTTTGGACAGCTATTATAGTTTCTTAACTTTGCAAGAAGAGAATCCACCACACGAACATTCTTGTTCGTCGATTGTTATAGTTAGCAAAGGCCCTTTTTAATAACACGAAAACATCATCGTGTCTATTTATTTTTTTGTCGTAGAGTAAAAATTCATTTTGAATTTTTTTAAGTTAGGATCTCGTAAAAGAGTTCATTTATATTGCCTTTAAATTTATCAAATACCCTTTAAGTGATTGACTCGGACAGAGATTTAGTGAGTGACTTGAATGAAGCCCTAAGAGCTTCGACGATCATAGTTTATTATAGGAAACAACCCCTCGTTTTAAATTCAGGCTCTGTTTATATGCGAAACGTATGTGCAAATAAAACTGAGCCATATTTTGTTTTTGCGAAATACCTCTCTATAGCCGTTTATGTTGTCTATATTTTGATTTGTTATCGTCGATATTGTATGCTTGGAGTTGCGGACGTTTTTCCATAACCCAAATCACAATCGCAACCGTGATATTTATTAAAGCCGTAAATACGATTCTTGAATACCGTAAAATAACAACAACAAAAATTTATATTGCTACACCTACAAAATATATCAAAATACGCGTATAAATTTTGATTACCTAATTAATTATTTCGGGAAAACCGCGATGATGTTAATTGGGAAATGATACATTTTACTGGGGAAACTAATTAATTAAATGACTGCTTTTGTATTTTTTTTCAGCTCCTATTCTATTTAGATAATTATCCGACGGGCCGATTTATTTTTAATTTCTCATTGATGAGTTCGTTTGAAAATAGAGTGGATTTACGCGAACGTGAGCACCCCCAATACTATTAACAACCCGACCACAAAAACTGTAATACTATTAATTCTTTGCGTTGGGACGCACTGGGACGCTCATTAATGTAAACAAAACATTCTTTGTTTTTTCAAGATAAATTTCTGGTTTGGTTGATTGTTTTTCGACCGCTTGTTATTTAATTGCACTGTTATTTAATTTAATTTAAAACTGTTTAGCAGATAGGTAGCTATAAAAAATAAAAAAGTAGTAATTTAAGAAATTGTTAGGTACCTATATGCATTTCAACAATAAAAATATTTCGATATTTGTTGTGGAAATTGTCTGATTCTATTCGTACGTAACGTGTACCTATAACCAGTTAAATAAAGTTGTGAGATTAGCTCTTGCACGGTTCCATTAGAGAATGTATAAACAGTCTATTTATTATTTTTGTGGTCATTATTTTGAATTACAAAACAGTTTATCTACGTAAATATTATTTTAGAGGTATTTCGGCCGATTATGTATCCAAAATGTTCAATATATTTAATATAACATTAAGTACGTTACAGTTTTTGTAGATTATGTTGTTCAAATTAATATTTTATATTCGATTTTGTAACATAATTTAAATGTGGAAAACTGAACCGTACGTGTGTCAAATGTATGTTCAAAGTAGTATTTTATGACTATTAATATTTAATTTGATATAATAAGTATCTAACATGAAAATTTTATTAATATAGGTAACGTTTTACAGCCAGTGTTATAATGTGTACATGTTAAATTTGACGTTTTGGATACATAATTCAAATTTTAATTTTAGATTTAATAGACACTAGTGTATCTACGTAATTCGAGTTGCCCTTTCACGATCAGTGATTTAAGGTTTCAATGCCTTAAGGGAACAAAAATCAGTAACACTGGTCGAAAAAAATAGGTTAATCTTTAAGGGTAGATTACCGAAAAAATACTAGCCTTGTGATGTGGCACTTTGTTTAAGCATACACGATGTAGGTATCAACTATGCAAAAATAATAAATTCAGTACCTACCTATTATTTATGACGAGGTTCTTCAAAAGTCAATTTTTCTCGCACCGGGATCACTGGCGTTGTCGATTCCGACGTATTCGATCGTCTCCGACCAATACAAAAATAACGGTAACCTACTAAAATGCATTGTGGTTCCTAAGCAATGGCCGAGCTAATTCAAAATTTATTGAAATTCGACTGAAAAACATTTTTGTGAAGTTTTAATTTGAGCTTTGGCACAAAAATTGTGAATTAATTAGTTAAATATTTTGCAAATTTAAAGATGATCTTGTGAAAATTCTCGGTAAATGCTTAAAGAAACCAATTAAGATAAATAAAGATCAAAATTCAAGTCGTGTTAATTAAAGTTTTGCAAAGTGTTATTGAACGGTCGGCTGTACAGGGTGCGTGAAAAGTTCTGGCACTCAGATAAATGTCCGTAAAACCAAGTGGAAGGACAGGATTGACATGAAACGTAACAAACACTTTAATAACAACCATTACAACACAATGAAACAGTTAGATCTCGAAATTTCCTCCCTTAGCACGAACGCACGCCCTCAAACGCTTGGGGAAGGCATCAACGGCGGCCCGCAGGTAGTCGTCGTCTAATTCCTCCCACGCCTTCTCCAGAGCTCGACGTAAAGAATTCAAATTCTTGTGGGGAATAGCATAAGCCTTTGCCTCGAGAACGGACCACAACGAATAGTCCAATGGGTTCAGGTCCAGGCTGTTTGGAGGCCATTCCGCGGACGAGATGAGGCCGGGAAAATGAGTCGAGCACCAGTTCTGGACGACTTTGGCCTTATGAGCAGGTGCTGAATCTTGTTGATACGTCCAGGTGTTGTTTTTAAAGTGGGATTTGGCCCATGGATCAACGTGCTTCTCCAAGATATCCTTCAGATAGTTTTTCGCGTTAATTTTCACCCCTTGATCAACGAAAACCAGAGGCATCTTGCCATCTGCCGTTATGGCTCCAAACACCATCACTGACTGAGGTTGGTGGGCTCTAGATACGATTCTGCCCTTGTTATTTGCTGTTTGAGGAGATTCGAAAATAATACGATCATTGTGACGGTTCATGAACTGCTCCACTCATCGACTCATCAGTGAAGAGGATAGCGCGATGGCGTGCCGCTGACCCGAAGCGCTTGAGCAGCGCGCGGCATCTTTTCAATCGTTTGCTCTTCATGGCGTCGGTCAGAATGTGAGCCTTTTGTAGATTATAGCGATACTTCTTCGGCCTTTTCCTCACGATTTGACGAACAGAAAAATCGGAAATATCTTCTTCTCGAGCAAGTTTTCGCATCAATCTCCTTGGGTTCGGACGAATTTTCTCCCTGATGCGTTTCACAACTGCGTCGGAAGTAGCCATCCTTTTTCTTCCCGATCTTGGTCTATCTTTCATAGCTCCCGTCAGAGACAACCGCCGGATGTTGTTCCCTTCTCTTAGGAATTCCCAGACGCTTGGCAATTTCCGAGGCGCGTATGCCTTCACTGTGCAGCTTCAACATGAACGCCCTCAAATCCCTGCTCCGCACCATGCTAAAACCAAAAAGGTTTGCAATACAACAAAGTAAAATAGTTTAATAACAATAAAACAAGTCAAAAAAGTGATTTAATCAAGTAGTCGATCGCGCCAAGGCGCAATTCGTACGCAGATTTGCGTGTGCCAGAACATTTCACGCACCCTGTATAGGGTCCGAATTTTACTTGGGGGCTTTTGTTCTTTATTTTACGGTCGTCAAATTAATTTTTAAAGCTAAAAAATTAGCATCCTTAAAAGGTGCCAAATTATCAAAGTTTTAACGAACATTTTATAAATAAATTTTGCACTTGAATTATTTATACGTACGTATTAAATCGGTGGGTTTATTATTCGTAATATTATATAATATCGAATCTAGCAAATTTGACAATTGAAGCTTAATTTACATCTAATTAAAATTAATGTACGTACATAATTATATTCAAAGCTAAACGTTTGTATCATAATTACCTACCTACTTAGCGATATTACGTTTAACACTGTATCGAATTAGCTGATCTATAGGTACGTATGTATGCGTGCGATCATCTTCAAGTTATTACTCCTACGTTATAAGTAGATATTAATTTAATAAATAATAAATAAGTTCACGCATTCGACGTAACAAGGACGGATTGTAAATACTAAAATGGGCCATTTATAAAACAGCTCGTCCATACAAACAATCCCCTCACGAGAAATGCTATATGTTTTCTTATTGACAAAGCTATCATCGTCTACCCGCTCCTATAAAGTTCGAAATGCCTGTTTCTTTTTCATAAAGTACTTTTATGGTTCTCCTTACGAGGTTCTTCTTGTAACATTCTTGTAATATCGCGTGTAGATATACGAGGAAATTGCTTATAATAGTGGCTTCGCGATTATTTTACATAATTAATTATTGAGGTACATCGATCAAACCTGTATAAGATTGGTATGAGACGACAGGCACATATACGGCTTTTATGTAGATGAGAATTCGGTACTGCAAACCGGATTAAACAAGTTTCGCCGTATTTACACTCGAGTGTTGAAAAACTTCGTCGCAACAACCCAAATTATTAATTTATTATTGAATTTAAAGTCTAAACTGGAATTATTAGAAAGGCGTTTTTTCCGTGAGCGTTTTTAAAAATCGAAAACTATTCGAATTTCAGAACCTGTACTTTCTAAAGCTGCTTCCGTACCTTAACAAGTACGAAACACGTCTATTCACTACTACCGTAACTGAATTTACGGCGAAAATTTGTTGAAATACCTACGTTCTTTAGCGCATAATAGTTCAGAGGAATGACATTTACGGCATTCACTCATTTATCTACATTGAAACTTAGTCATATATTGTATTAAATTAAGGGCCGTTCGTATAATACTATCAAATTGTACGCTGATCGTATTTCCGTTTTCATTGAAATAATTCTCAAAATCTTTTAAGTCTACGTAGAACTCCGTGAAGCGTTCGCCGTCATAAAACTTACATACATGTCATAATGCCAGAGCAATTCCCGTGATGAATACCAGAAATTCTTCCGTGCATGTAAACTCGGAACATTGCACCACGGATATTTTTCGTCCGAATTATGCTCCTTAAATCTCGACTTTAATTACAGGATTATATACATATGTAGGTATATCCTGGTTACATTTTGAAATGAACATTTTTACCTCAACAACGATCGGAAAATAATTTTCTGTTTTATTTAAACACAAAATTGCATTTTAACGATCGCAAATAATTTCACCAATAAATAATTAAATTCAACTGTATTATTTCAATCTTATTGTTAGGTATAAATACATTAATATATACAAAATATATTAATTGTTTATAATATAAAGGAGTTGAGAACGAAGCTGTTGTATACCAAATATCGGAACTTAATAAATCAGTTTCGTTCAGATTTAAATATTGAAATATATCGCAGAAAATTTCGACGAAAAGACAAAATTTTAATATAAATTCGACACCAAAAGCGAAGCTAGCATGTTTTATTGGCAGATTTTTCATTTAAAGAGGTTTTAGATTTTTTATATGGATACCTATAATACATACATAGCTGCAGGTGGATAAACATAAAAGCTAATATATAAGTACTTTTTTTTTCAAAAGCAAAAACGGTAAAATATTTTTTAATAACAAAATTAATTAATTATTTTGTAATTTATAGTTGATAAACGTAATTACGTGAAACTCATAAGTAGAAATATGTAAATTAAATAAGCAATCGATTGTTAAATAAATGTGAACTTCGGTTAGGCTTTTTTCGTTAGACGACTTGTAAAAATTAGTTGAAAAGAAATTAATTTTTTGTTACATGGCGTTACAATTTTAAGTAGGGACCTTAATTCATTATAAGTGTCTTCGTTCATTCGTAAATAATTAAACCAGTCTTCGGGTTCTAGCTTGAATTCATCGAGAGCTAATCTTTCCAACTTACGGTAAATTTATCTGACAGATATTCACCGTGGAAACAATTGTTCGAACAAACGTTTCTACAGTAAATATCTATCAGATAAATTTATCGGAAGATGGAAAGATCGGTCTTAAATAAATTATTAATATGACGAAATTTTGATTTTTTTAGTTACCATTATTTTGACTATTGGGTGCGTTCAGCCGGCCTGAAACAGCGGAAAGTAAGCGCTACGTTATAGCAGCTGACTGCGCCTGAAGTTCCTTAAGTTATTTGCATTAATACGTGGCACAACTGATGTCGTAGGTCAACTATAAAAATAAAATAAAAAACCGTAAATAAACGGCGGTTCAATTGAACTGCTGTTTTAGCGCTTAGGCAGCACTTTCCCGGCCGAATGCGCTTTGCAATTTTTGTTCTGCGGTAACTGCAGCTTTAGATCAGCCTTAGTAAATAATAATTGCGTTTACATTAGGCATAAGATTGTTAAAAAAAAATGTATAAATGCGCGGTTTCTGTAACTAACTATAACAAAATTAGGCTCGTTAAAAAAAGGCGTGCGCATAAGTTCACCGACCTAATAAGTAGGTACTATTAGTAAAAGTTCATCAAATCGATCTCCGATATCTCGAATTTTTCGATTACTTATTACTAAATTTAATTCGCGTTTCAATTTTGCGTTTTCATTCAATGTCTTTTCTTTACGAAAATTTGTTTAGTCGAATCCTTTTCCGATTTTATTCAAACGCGATCGACTTTAATTTGATCACTTATTATTGACTATCTGTACGTATAATATAATAAGATACCAGCCGAAGGAAACGCTCCTCTACGTTGCGGTACTATTTTAAAAAAATGGGGTTCAGTTTTTTACGGGGTGGGTGATGGACTACTTTATCTATCTCGGGGATTCTTGGGCGAGTGAGCTTCAGTCTCACTCTTTACGAATTTATGGGGTCGAAGATATATTCGAAATTGTTTGATTAATAATTTACCTCTTTTTACTCGAATGAGACTCGGTGAAAATCAAGACGTCTATTACATCGAGCAATTAAAAATCAAACGATTTAACAATAACCGAATACAAAATATATTGAAACAAAATTAATTATTAAAAGGGTTAGTAACAAAACCTAACTATACGTAGTAATAAGGACATTTTAATTTATTAATTTCTTTCAATACATTTGAAGTGTCGCACCTATCTATCGTCATTATATAAACATCAAAATCGGAACAATGGGGACGCATTCAGCCGGACATAATCGCTGGAACAGCGTAAAGTAAGCGCTACGTTATAGTTGCTGACTACGGCTGAACGACTTTTACGCTATTGCGATGGCACGACTGATGTCAACAACGTTGTCAATAATAACGATTGCCGGCACAGCGATGTAGGTTCAATCGAACCGCTGTTTTACCGCTAAGACAGCGGTTTTCCGGCTGAATGCGCCCATAAGCATCGTTAATCGTTACGATGGATGGTTTCTGAAAATTCGTCGATGTTGCACTTCAAAAGCATCTACATGAACCATATCAAAAATATGCGGAAATAACAAAAACAGTTATTTCGGGATAATAAGAGATGTATTATTAAATCACATTTTCATTTACCTAATACTCCATTCGAGGGAAGCGTTTATTAGTATAGTACGTACAACGCGTGTGCGAGTACATCAAGCGCCTCCGTACCACAACGCTGTACGAATCGCGTCGTTGGAACTCCGATTTACAGCGACAGTGGCCCCTAGGAACCCCACTAACACGAGTATGGGTCGGAAAATTAATTGCTTTCAATAAAGCTCTGTATATGTAAGCACACGTGACACGAAGGTGAACGCAGTTCTGATCCTCAAAATTTACATATAACGCTACTTGCCGGGAACATTCGCACATACAATGGCGCGCATTTCTCCGCAAAATTGGGTTTCAGTCCGATGTTAACTTTGACCATAATTTTCCTACTTTTGTCTTTGTCACTTCATAATTCGATAACTCGCGGAACCGTCGAGATATCATTATTGGCCGTCTAAATTCGCCGAGCTCTTCGATTCTAGATCGACAAAATGAGTTTAATTTCAAGTTTATCCGTAAACGAGTGCTTTTGCATTCAGGATATCAGAGAAGTTGTTTGATTGCGGTGAAAATCAAGGATAAAAAGTTCTTCTCCCTTTTCAGGTTGAGTATTTAAACTTAAACGTGGTTAGAGCTTAGATTCACACTGCGATAAAAGCCCGTTCGATTTCTTTACCAAAACTTTCGGGAAGAGCTTCATTTTTGACGAATTGAAAGAGTCTCGGATTCCTACACATTTACCGGGGTTATCATTATTTTAAGTGCTTCGAGCGATTCTCTGTTTTACACGATCCCCGATGCGCTCTCTTAAATTGGCGTCGTCGCATCTTTGAATGCACTAAAAGTTTATTAACTATCGAAGGTGCAAAATTGTATTAAGTGCTCTCGTCTTTTTTGTTTTTTAAATTCTTTCGTCGCGCCTTTAAATAGGATTCCTTTGATTTATGCCCGTTAATGGCGTACGAAGTTTGCGGTCTTAGGCAGTTACTTGTACTGAAATTAATTTTGATAAAAGAAAACTCGAGGGGGGAGTATTACTTAAAAATTTTGTAAAAAAACGGCGAGTAATATTTTAAGTTTATGAGATCCGTCAACTTTATTAATATTGTTCGAGAAAGGGTAAGGTAAAGTTACCTACCTACCTTACGTGTTTTAATAGGAGCGAGTTTTGAGGGACAAGTGCGCTTCTTTTTTTTAACGCTTCAGGTTCGTATAATCGAGCATTAAATTTTATTCCACTTCTTCGACACTATCTAATATAACCGAGACCGCCATTTCACGGTTTGCAGTAAAAATGTTATGCTTTTCCAGGACACAAAGCGGTTTCATAACGATAGCGTGTGGGGAGATATCACGCATTGCTTTTGGGATATAACGTATAACTTAATATTGGACACACACAAGCGTCAACCGTATGTATGACCGGGTCTCGTGAACTTTTTACGACCCCTAGTGGATTTACGGCCGCGACCGATATGTAGGTACACTTAACGTTACTACCTCTCTAATCTACTAGAATTTTGCATACGCCAACCAAATCAATTTATATTTGCGAGATAGATAGATATACCGTCGAAATGTTCTCGTAATCTTCGTAATATTAAGAACTGTTAGAATTATTAAAAGTAATTTAAGCTGTTAGATTAGTTAATTCGGCAATAGTTAAATGGCCCTGCACTTGGCACCCGTTTTAATATTGTTAATCTGTGTGACTGTATTTAATCTCGACTGCCTGGATATTGGCACTAACTGTACCTAATGGTTATCACTGCTGTAACGGTGGTTACGCTTTCATAAATTTAAAAGGTTTCCATTTTCAAATAAACAGGGCAATTTCGAAACGAATATCGTTTTATTAAACAAACAATTCAATTACCCAGTTACCGATAAAAACGTTAGATATGTGAGTTTGTATCAAAATAAATTTATGACCCAAGATGTACGAGAACAAGTTAATAAATTTTGATGTAATAGTACTTGTTCAGTGACACGAAAATAATTGCGCCTTATTACACTTTATGCTGCAGAGACGCAAGAAACGCGGTCTCTTTTATTTCACCTTCGCGGAGATTTTTTTCTTACTTCTGGATTGGGATTTTTCTATAAAATTTAGTATGCCTCGTGGCGCCTACAAGAATTATTATTCCGTTTATCTGGTGGCGCATCTTGAAACTTTAAAAAGCTGTAAATATCTAATATAATGACACCTCATTAAATTTATTCGAGCGGTGCCGGATTTTTAAAACGGCAGATATTATTTCGGAGCGCTCGCAAATCGATTTTTAAAATTAACTTAATTACAACTCGAAAAATTGTTTAAGTTTTCGTTAAATATCGCATAGATGTGTATCTTGCTGGAAATGTTTCTTTTTTTTATGAATCGATTAAGCGTAAGTCGATTATTTTCGTTAGTTAAAATATAATCGTTCTATATTCAATTTTTCTATCGACAGAAATCGCCTAATTATTAAAAATAATTAACACTTAAAAGTGAATATCGATAAATAATTAAAAAGATTTAGTATTTTCTGCGAGCATTTTGTTTATAATTTACTTTATAAATACGGATCTACGGATACGGGTATTTTGGTCACGTTTCTAATTTAAATCTCAAAAACGTTTCTCGACAAACGATGCATTTGTAAAACAATTTAAAAATCAAATGAAAGTTTAACATGCCGACCTTTCTGCGTTACAAAAATTTTATATGAATATGCATATGTGGGAGAAATTATTTGGAAGCCGATGGAGATAAAATTGTTAATTTAGGGAATTATCTTAATAACTGTCTGAAAGTATAATTAATATACATAGAGCGACTGAAAAATATTCTAATAAAGTTTTTGTTCGTTTGGATGTATTCCAACTTTTAAAACAGGTTGCATGTTTTTTTATAAGTAGGCAATTACAAGTAATAAGGGCGCTTAATTATTGTCTTCCCTTCCTCGAATTACTTTTTTCTTAAATTCTTTCTAAGTTAATTTTAAAAATAAAACACCTAATTTCGATAACGGAGATTGTCGTTTTTGTTATATAGGTTAAAACGAAATTTTGCGAAGCTATTTTCAGCTAATAAGAACAATATCGTCTTTAATCCGAAAAATACGTTCATAAGTTACCCTCATTCCGTAGATAAGCACGAAGCTAATACAAAATAAACAAAATCTGTTGGTGTTACTAATTACTGTTACTTATCAATTGTTTTTGTAGGATTATAAACAAGCACTCTTCTAAATATTTGTAAAATTAATGACGTAAATCAGATTAAAATAGCTAAAAACTAAGGGCAATTTATCTAAGTACATAATATTATAATCTGCTTAATTAAAAATGTTTTAATTTTATTAAACTGATCGTTCAGTAATAAGTAATCGCCGGTCGTTACAATTTACAATAACTGGCGACGCCATTGTCTTTGTATTAGTAAAACGATAACTGCGTAATTTCCATCATTTTTCAAATTAGACGTCTACTTATGTATAAACTTTTCCTTTTGCATTATTAACGTAATAGATACTGTCTGGTTGTTGGAGACGAAAAGAAATGTGGGGTCTGTTTGTCGAAACTGGGGCAGTCGTTAAATAGAATTATAACTAAACGGACATAAATTGTTATTGGTGTTATTTTAATTTAAATGGTTAATTTATTGTGCTGCGTTGATCCGTAAACCTTTTGTTTTTTCTCTCTTTTCCTTCGTTGGCGACGTTAAGATGGGTGGTTTCTTAGAAGTTTTTTTTTTCGAAATTTATTTGGTTATATAAAAAGATTGAAATTAATAACGACCGTAAACACTATTGAATTTAAATTTATTATAGTAGAAAATAAGAAATACATACCTAAGTAATACATAATCAAAAGAACGCAACTTGAAAGTAAGAATAAATTTCAAATTTTAAATAAAATTAAGGTAATGTGCATCGCCTACTTTCATAGCTTATCGGAGTGCGAACTGAATGTTTTTAAAATAAAAACGGGATTTCTAAGTATTCACGTATAAACTCGAATGCATTTATATATATATAGAATTCTGGCAAAACCGCTTCAGATCATTAGCGTCAGTGATATAAAGCGGGTAGTGCTTGCTTCGGTAGTTCGAATTTTAAGTGACGGCGTCGTATTATTCGTCGCGTGTGCGGAGGAGTACTCATTCCGTTTATAAGGTCTTTTTGCGCGTGAGTGCGCGAGTGTTGTATTTTGTGTTGTGCTCTCTAAAAGGATCACAAACGAAAGGAATTAATACGACGAGGAAAGGTAGGATCTTTCTTTGTCGACTAACTCTCTATGTATTTATAAAGTATAAATACATGGATTTTTAAGCTTTAACACAAATTTTCTGAAAATCGAGCTTGGTTAGGCTCTTGGATAGGGACTCGGTTAGGGTCTTGGTTAAGGCTCCACTCAAACATTCAACAGTTCAATTTCGTTCTTGCCATTTTTAATCTAGGTTCTAAGTGCACAAACCCTGCACTTTGTGAAGCAAGCATGAAATTTTAGGACTAAGTATATTCTATATACCCCCGCAATAAGTAAAAGTGACTAGAAAGTGATAAAAAATCATTCGAGGACTTATAGGAACACGTCAAAATAAAACTTTAAGTTTCTATAAACGTTTTTTCTACTACATTCGCCTGCTGATATGTTCACCCCCATAGTTGAAAAGAAAAAATCAATTGGTTTAAATAGGTAACTCTATTAAGTGTTATTAAAATTTAGTCATGTTTGGTTTGCATTCCTAATAAATGAAATAGATAAGTACCTACCTATTTCAAAACAATTTCATAGATTTTTTATACTACTTCGGGGGAAATAAGGATACTACTCCTAACCTTTCTAATCACTGCTTTTTCAAGAGATTAAGTTAAAAAAAATAACTTTATTGCCGAATTCCTCAAACATTTTAGGATAAAAAAGTACTTTTGCCCGCTTTCTATAAAATGAGCCATATTGAAAAAAATCGCGCAATTCATGATAATTGTGTAACTTTACTGATAGATATTAATCCTGGGAATACCGATACAAATTTCGGAGGCTAATCAAAAAATCGAAAGCTTTGACTCTTTGAAAAATATTTTTTATACACTAATTGAAAATATAAGTGCTCAATTTCGTGATAGTATCTGGAAAAAAATATATTGACCAATAAGGTACACAGGGAAAAAAGTACCTATAAACTAAAATGTAGATATCTCTGAAAATTTTATAAAAATTGTTAAAAGTAGCGATAACGCGAAGAAAGAGATGACACGTCGTTATGGTTTTGTTGTTTCAAAGTTTGAATGAAAATAGACCATTCTCGAGAAAGTTAAATAGGAGAACGTGCGGTTAACTATTTTAGGACGTTACAATATCCGAGATCTCTTGAAAATATGTACAAAAGAAGTCTACAAACTTGAGCATCTATAGATATACTCACTGAAATTTATCAACGACATACATAATAAATAAGTTTGAAGGCAAAATTGTTGGAAACTCGACATCGTTAAATTATTTACTGTATTATAACGATCGTATCGATATGTATCTGTATATATATGTATACATATGATATATGCATACATATATCGATATGTATCTGAAATGCGTGTTTGATTGTTGATATCGCAAACAAAATCGCTCAAGGATATAATTTAGCTAACTTAGATCTTTTTGTAGGAAACTAAGAAGGTATCTCAAAAGTTTCAGGTACGGTCGTCTTATAAAACTTTCATATAATAAATTGATTGCATCACTAGATCGGACGTTTTTTTTTTGTAGCTAACTTTCTATATAAAATGGTATTATTGGAACGTTGCCGGACGGAAATTTATTGCTGTAAGACCGGTCAATAGGAGTAAATCTAACTTTTTCGGGTTTATTATGTATGTTCGGTAGAAAAATGTGTGCTTAACTACCTACTTTTAGTTTTTGTTCTGTATAACTGGAATTTATTTGTATTTAAGGTAACGAATCGGTACCTAATGGTCGCCGAATTAATAGTGGTCACTTATGTTAGCGATTAAAAAAAAAAGAGAAAATATCCTATGAGCCTATGCTGTAGGTCCCGCATTTCCAAAAAAAAATAAAATTATTTTTTTCTAATTTTTATTTTATAAATTGAAAATACACTATAATATGTCGCATATACTACATATATATATAAAAAATTGAATACTTGCTATATAGTTAAAAAAAACACGTCGAATTGATACTATACTACAAGAATCAATATGAGCGGGAAATAATTATGTTGTTTGTTCCGTATTAATTTGTTGCTCAAGATAACGACAAAAACTTATAAAGTCAGTTATAAATACATAAAGGTTTAATTACATCATTAATTCATCGGCAAACACTTTCGACCGTACTTATAGACTATTAATTAAATTAAATAATTACTAACTGTAACTATTTTTATAAAAATATTGTAGCAACCAATAAAATCTTTGTTGCTTTAGAAACAATTGCAATTTAATAACGATTTAATTTAAAGGAGGGTATCGCGCTCGAAAATTAATAATTTATCGTTGGTAATGACTTTGAAAAGTTTCTTGACATCGTATATGATGTATTTTTTATAATTATTTGATATTCTGTAATAAAAATTTATTGGTCTTAACAATGGTAAGTTTTCAATTATTTTCTCAAAATCTATGAGAAATTTGTAAAATATTTTTGTATTTATAGAATTTAATTTTTATTTTTATAGACTTATGATCACATGTCATAGATAACTATATGTTTCGTTTTACGCGAATTTTTTTTCGATTTCGCGGAACCTGTCTCTCGCGTACAATGGCATCGCCCTGTATCTGACAATTGATTGCTGCCGTCACTGTTGCAAAGTACAAGCTTTATCGAATTTTATAAAAAAAAAACTGAAAACAAATCAAAAAATCTATACGAGTTATATACGAGGCGCGTTTTTTAAGTAAGTACCGTTTTGGAATTAAAAAAAGACGTGCAAAGATATCGCAATAATTTTATTTTTACATGAAAGCCTGTACCTTAATCTACTTTTCTACATAATTTCCGTGAATATTGAGGCACTTGTCATAACGTGGCACCAGTTTTTGAATACCCTCCTCATAAAATTCTGCCGCCTGACTTGTTAACCACTGTATCACAAATGTTTTGACTTCGTTATCGTCTTGAAGATGCTGACCACCCAGGTGTTTCTTCAATTGCAGGAACAAATGGTAGTCGCTGGGCGCCAGATCAGGGCTGTATGGAGGATGATCTAGAGTTTCCCATTTAAAAGATTTGATGAGATCTTTGGTCCGATTAGCCACATGTGGACGGGCATTGTCATGCAGCAAAACGATACCCTTACTCAACTTGCCACGTCTTTTGTTCTGGATTGCACGACGCAGATTGTTCAATGTCTCACAATAAGACGCTGCATTGATTGTCTCATTACGAGGCAGAAACTCCACTAGCAATACTCCTTTTCTGTCCCAAAAACTGTGCACATGATCGGACCAAAGATCTCATCAAATCTTTTAAATGGGAAACTCTAGATCATCCTCCATACAGCCCTGATCTGGCGCCCAGCGACTACCATTTGTTCCTGCACTTGAAGAAACACCTGGGTGGTCAGCATCTTCAAGACGATAACGAAGTCAAAACATTTGTGATACAGTGGTTAACAAGTCAGGCGGCAGAATTTTATGAGGAGGGTATTCAAAAACTGGTGCCACGTTATGACAAGTGCCTCAATATTCACGGAAATTATGTAGAAAAGTAGATTAAGGTACAGGCTTTCATGTAAAAATAAAATTATTGCGATATCTTTGCACGTCTTTTTTTAATTCCAAAACGGTACTTACTTAAAAAACGCGCCTCGTATCTATTAAACTTGATGACGTAGGAAGTAAACTTTCTTTTAAATTTATATTTATAATTACAGATATTTACCATAGAAGCGATTATTGGAATAATTGTTTTCACATATGTTCACTCTCCAACAC
The DNA here is from genome assembly GCA_036326145.1 of Rhagophthalmus giganteus. Classification (NCBI taxonomy): domain Eukaryota; kingdom Metazoa; phylum Arthropoda; class Insecta; order Coleoptera; family Rhagophthalmidae; genus Rhagophthalmus; species Rhagophthalmus giganteus. The sequence goes on along the minus strand of JARFJA010000056.1, from coordinate 9,107,583 downwards.
TCCAGAATTAAAATGAAGAATATCAAAATCTCGAAAGCGAAACCGTTTAAGCGAAAATTTAAGAGATTGCAAAAGTGTATTGACGAAAACGGTGACATTTTGCCGGTTCGGAGTTTTTAATATTTCAAGTAACTTTTTTGTATTTAAGTTAGATAATGTGAATTTTTCTTTTCAAAATTACCCGAAAACGGCTTTGCTTTCGGGATTTTGGTATTCTTCATTTTCGTCTTATTTTTAATTGTAGAATACATATATATCCGAGCGCTGGGGAGTGAATTTTGACTCACCCTGTAGATTTTACAATTTGACTGTGACATTAGTAATTTTTCTCATTTCGTTATTTTCGTTCATGTTCTCGGTGCGACTTTGGAATGACCCCAATATTTATCCTTAAAACTAATCCATTTAAAAGCCGAAATAACCACTTAAATATTAATAGTAAAAGGGTGGTATGTACTTTCTTTGGTCGTGAAAGTCACTTGAAACAGCTCGCACTGAACTTGAATGGTTGGCGATTCGAGTTTGTCCCTTTTATCCTTATTCAAACCGTGTTCGTTTAAAATAAAATTATTAGAAAAATCCATTGTTGAATTGTTTGTGATTTAAAAGCTATTAATCCTATTTAAAATAGTTGGAGATGAAAAGAATATTGTTGGCATAATTATCTACCTATATGTTTTCGTCAATAGACGGCAATAATTCATTTTAATGATATAACTGTCGTCGCATCATGCGAACCCGAATATCCGAATAAAATCTCACCTTTTTTTACGTAAAATACTTTTTAAGCCTTCGGGATTTAAGGGTTTTTAAAAAGGGTTTAATTCGTTAAATTTTAATTTTTAAAGCTCGAAACGCTCAGTTTAAAACATATAAACATTGTTTAATGTGAGGGGTATTGCGATTAAGCGGACGATAAGATCTACTTTCGGTTAGTAGGTATAGCTTTACAACAAGATCTCACTGCTTTTTTGGATGGTTTGAATTACGTAGGAACGTTTAACGGTGTTTTTAAAGAATTATGAACTCAATAACGCTTTTACTTTATGTTATGTTTCGTCGTCCTAGTGTTACTTCTCGTTGCATCAAAAAAAAAGAAAAAAATTATTATTATTAAATTCGAGGCGCGCTGCCGCCTTGCACTTACGAAAGTCGATAATTACAGTTAAACCAGCAGGGTCACTAAAAATATAAAGGCAAAAAGTTCCCCAGCGTTAATATCGCTTTTATTCTCCCGCCTGGAAACAATTATGTTATTTACAAAAAAATCGTCGGTAATTTATCACACTAAATCATCGATATCTTTCGAAAGAGGAAGTAAAATCTGGTATTATTGCCGTTACTTGGAAAATCTGCTTTGCTCTTTATCGGTGTATTTTGTTGCTTTGCCAAAACTGAGCATCGCATCGTCCAAAACAAATAATCAATATTTATTTATTCATCTGTAGGTACAGTGCGTCCCATTTTCGTTGTATTTGCGCGGTACGTCCTTTAAATTATACGCGATAGAGGGTTGCGAAAATTACTTTCCCGTTTTAACTTTTTTGTGTCGATTTCAATCGTCAAATAAAAAATTACGTTTGAAAATCACTATTTGATTTCGAATTATAGCTGAAAATCGATTTTTTACTACGATTTTAAAAAACGTTATATATCTCATTCCGTATTTAGGTACAATTTCAAATACTTTATCAATGTTCTTAATATATATTTTTTTTCGAGTTGCCTATAACGCAAACTAGTATTTTCTAAATGGCAGTCATTATCGACTTTGACATCTTTTATAGGTAATGAGAGTTTCTTAAGTTTTTCAAAAATATATACCTAACTCGATATATATTTATTTAAAAATTTTATGTAATTATTTAAAATTAAACAAAATTTATTAATATTAAAGATATAAGCGTGGCAGTCCAAATTGCCCAACGTTGTAACTAACTATATCATATATTTAGATTAATCTCGATTATCAAGTAGGTATGTAACAAGCTATTAAATATTTAATACAAGAAAACTATCCATCGACTTAAATGTATGTCCCACAACTAGCTAAAGCTGACTTAAAGCAACGAAATGTTATTTCCTTCGTTGCTTTATGTGATTTTTTCAATAACTGTCGATGAGTAATAACGTCAATCTGACATATAAATTGTTTTATGTACAGTCAGGTGTAAAATTAATGTCTTCGATCACGAGCATTGCACAGGCACATAAGGCACGACGAACGAATTATGATCAAAATAGGTATTTAGAATTCAGTTTTGTATTTGTCTCGCTCGTCGAAACGTATAATTTTCGTAGATTTATTCATTGTGCCGTGTATTTTGTCATCCAATTATTTTTATTCGCGACATTAATTTCGCACCCGACTGTACATACCAACATATTATTGAGTTATTGAACCTCTAAAATCAAAAAACAATCGTCCCTAAACATCCTACAAAGCCCGAAGAAATTGTAACACGGTAGAATTTGAAAAATTACAAGTTTTTATGAAAACAACTGTTAACGATATTCCTGCGAACAGGGACTTCAACCCCGTTGTTGCTTATCAAAGAAATTACGTAGCCCGCGATTTCCAATAATTGCGAACGTCGCGTCGGGACGAGAGATTCGATTTCCGATTTTAAGAATACCTATGTATTTATACTTGATTCGTTAATTAAATATTATTATTTTCGTTTTCATTTGAACTTTCATCACAAATCTGTTATTTAACACAATTTAACAGTATAACGCTGACATTTATATCAGGTTGTGCTGAAATATAATCTGACGTTTACAAACATTTAAATTTCTTTCCAATAATTTATTCATACGTATCATATTGTTTACAAAATTAAATAGACTTTACAGCATTTGTTTCTGATTGAAGTTGCGGACTTTATACTTAATTTATAAATAGGGTACTTAATATTGTTTTTATAAGATTACCAAGAAACTAGTAATAAAATATTCAATAGTTGTAGATAATCTTCACTAAATGAAATTTGTCGTATTAATACTTGTTTTATCTGTTATCTAGGAGGCGTATGTGTGGAATGAAAACTTCTGGACTGGAAAACTCGCAATTTTCACGCTGCATTTACTTCGAGACAATTGATGTAAAGAAACAAGCACGTGGATGTCTTTGTAAGTACCTAATATATAATATATCATTTATTTATCTTTAATTATCGTAACAATATTGCAATAAATTGGGGATTACTTATAAAAATTAATTTTCGGTAACTATACTAAACGACCTAGAGGACGATCGAGATATTAAAATATAAAAGAGCATTTCGTAACATTGCGTTGTTTAAAACATCTGATGAAAATTATATCGAATTTCTTATTTTATAAAACTCGAAACATTTTAAGTAAATGAAAAATATAATTACTTACATAATAAATATGAGAGAATAAAAATAATAAAAATAAAATAATAAAAGAATAAAAATACAGGTAGATGGTTGTATGTTAATATTGTGTAATTCAGGTTTTGTATTGTAAAATGATATTTTACTTGAAGTATAATTTTCATTTAAATTTAAAAACAAATATCTATTCCACGCTAGGATTAATTTTATTGAAGGTTATTATTTAATATGAAAAAATATTTGATTTACAATATACGTACCTAGGAAGAAGCGTAGGTTTTGAGACGAAAACTCTTTAAAAAATGCTTTTACTGCTTCTAACAGGAAAACTAACATATGTAAGCGTCATTCAAATGGTGTTTTAAAATATAAGTTATATCCATACTTTTCGCTGGTCGATCGATTTCTGTCCTTGAACTTGAATCATCATTTATATGCAATAAAAAATTAGTAGATAGATATATATATATATATATATATATATATATATATATGTATATGTATATGTATCTGTGTATGTGTGTATGTGTATGTGTGTATGTGTGTACGTGTGTACGTGTGTACGTGTGTACGTGTGTACGTGTGTACGTGTGTACGTGTGTACGTGTGTACGTGTGTACGTGTGTACGTGTGTACGTGTGTACGTGTGTACGTGTGTACGTGTGTACGTGTGTACGTGTGTACGTGTGTACGTGTGTACGTGTGTACGTGTACGTGTGTACGTGTGTACGTGTGTACGTGTGTACGTGTGTACGTGTGTACGTGTGTACGTGTGTACGTGTGTACGTGTGTACGTGTGTACGTGTGTACGTACGTATGTATGTATGTATGTATGTATGTATATATTACTGTGGATTTTATATCTTAAATTTTAGAAAAATTGTAATGTTTAAAAATATACCAAGTTAAAATATAATAAAAAATGTAAAATATTTAGAGTTTAAGTAGGGGATTAAGCTTATTTCGGAAAGGTGTGGTGGGAGTGCGAGCAGTCGAAGCTTAGAATTGAAAGTAAGCGGAAGGGCTTTGTAACGGGCCGAGATCGTGTGTGGGTTAGAAATTAATATAAGAGTTTTTAGTTTTATGATAAAAAATTATCAACGTGGCAATCGAGCTATTCGTGTGATAATCATCAACGTGCAGTCGGGTTAATTGTAAGGTAATCATTAACGCGGAATCCTCAAAAGACAGTCCCGTATATTGTGCTTACGAGTGATTTAATAAAGGTACCGTGCAAGCCAATATTATTTGATATTTGAAAGTTTCATTGATTTCTAAATTTTTTACTTGTAATATTATTTTATTCCTAATTTAACTGGTTAGATTAATTTGTGTAAGTAACTTAGGTTAATTAATTTTAAGCTGATTATATGTTGTTAGAGCCGTAAGAATGAAAAATATTTAGCTTGGCATATTATCGTTCCGATTATTTTAAAGTCCACGGAGATTTGATTAATAAACGGAAAAAGACACCCCCTCTCGAGATGAAGACGTTTCAAGTTCAAATAATTAATTTAAACCTTACCGCGAGAGATACACGAAGAAAACATATAACAAAATCTTCAACGTTATTTACAAATTAATGCCTGTTTGTTTTTTTTTTTAATATTAAAAGCTGATGTTATTTAATTATTAATTAAATTAAATTACTTAACTTTTGTCTACCGCCGAATTTTTTCAATTTTCTTGCGGAGTATTTAGTACTTACAGTACCTACTTCTAATAAATAATGAAACTATTGCTCCTTGCTGAATACCTATATTTAATTATTATATGGACTATTAAATTATTAACTCAGAGAAAATCAACCATTTTAATATGTAAATAAACGAACCTTCTAACCAAAATTATTTTAAATACGCAAATATTACTCGATTTTACTTAAATCGAAACGTTTTATTTTTCTCTGTGTAGTAATTAAAACTATTTTTTGCATTCTATTAAAAATAGTTCAGGACAAGTATTTATGTTATTTTTCGCATAAGTGTTCTTTAGTGATTGTAACTAAAGAAATGTAAGTTACTTTTATCCTAACTTCGTACGACTCGTTTGTGTTAACTTTTCCACTATAATAAAACCGCAGCAAGAAATAAATGTCATAAGTAACTAAACATCCTAATTCGCAACACCAGTAAAAATTCGACATAAAACGTAATCATTCTTCCGTAAGGAATTTGTTGGAAATAGGGTATTAAAGGAGCGCGCAGCGGCTCCCTCATCCAATAAGTAATTGTGTTTATTTTACTAAATTGTTTATTACCCCGAAACTTTCACTAATTACGCAAAGACGTGCAGGGTTCCCGCTCCTTGTAATTGTAGTTTAAGTAGCGGGCTACGGTCGGAAGAGTCCGAGGCTTTTCTCGAGTAACGCCGCACCGCCAACCTGAATTTTGCGCTAAAGAGGTTTATATGCCTACCTATACTACTTATGAATGGCACCGAGTTCGGGTACAGTCATTTACAAAACTCGTGTACGTTATCTAATACGTATCCCGTCAGTAATAGTTTTACATTTTAAAGTCGGTCGGTTGCCATAACCTTGTACATAAAGACATTATATGACCGATTTTGTGAGATGAGTCGCGGAATGGTTTAATGAACGGACACGAGTTTTGTAAATCACTGTACATTTTAGTTTTCTTTTAGAAGGCGAATTAAAATTAGAAAATTTGTTTCGAGTGCCGAATAATCCCTATAATATTACCCAAGTACCTACTTAATTATTTAATTTAGTGTTAATAACGCACGCGCAATTCCGAATTTAGAGTTGTGCAGGTACGTATTTGCGATCCAATTTAAATAAATAAGTTACATAAGTACCAATCGGGTTTACCTGGGCGGAGGTCGATATGTAAGTATTTAGGCAGGGCGTAGCATCAGGCCTATGCCTCAATAAAGAATAACGCCATTACGTGGGTTGCGGTAAAGTGGCGTTCGAAACATTGTCCCCACAGCTGCTTCCTGGGGGACTTCTACAGGAGCATCTGTTACGCTCGTAAACCTCACTAGACTAAGTAGTGTAATGTTGTTTCGGCTATAAGAGTAAATAACAAAGTTTGTGATATGTCTCGGTGAAAAACAGTTATTTTAGAGTTTCGACAGATTCTTGAGAAAATATTTTCAGTGATGATGATAAATTAAAATTTTGTTCGACATTTTTAAATGGAATTGGGGACTTTGATGGTGTTCGTTGAATGTGGTTGTAATTTGAACTTAACTGCGATGTTCTCAACTAAGGAGCCACATTTATAGATAACTGTAACCTGCCTAATCAACTAGAGATTGATCAGAAACGTAGTTAGGTGTGCGTTGTATTCGTAACTATAAAGTCCCGTTCAATATTAATTCTTTCTATGTGAACAATTTAAATATTATAAAATCATTCTTTTTCGATTTATAAAACGAGTTTCTATCGAATAAAGATTAAACATTAATAAAAAAAAAACAAACTTGCCGTGCGGGTAATTTAGAAAAACAATATTAAATATGGATTACTAGAGTTCATGTTTACTTTGCATATCTGGTAAATTTGAGGCCACAAATTAAGCAAATACATCAATGCTTACCGATCTATTCCACATCTGGTGGCTTTGAAGTTGAGATAGAATTGCAAACATGGATTAACATTTAGGTACGAACCGTAGTTATTGTAAATAGTATTGAATAAACATGGATTTTAAGAAGTACTAGTGTATTTATTAAGGTACTTATATTAATTTCTAACATAAACGAGGTTCGGATAGGTATGTATAAATATGTAGGTATAATAAAACACACTAAATAATGAGCTAGTAAAAGACGTTAGGGTTACCGTTCAAACAGAAATCCATGAAAAACATTTTAAGGAGCCCCATGTGTTTGAGTTCTCTCATTTATCGTATAATTAGGTATTTTGTAGTGGCGTAGAATTTTCAAATACATATAATATAATTTTTTATTTCGCTAGTGTTCGGTATTCTACTTTTAGTTTTATTTATTTAGCACGCACCTAAACATCCATTTATCGACTGACCACACTCTATTCATTTGTCAGCAATGTGCCATCGATTATTAGTGCCTACATGTAGTAATTACACATCAAGCTGCAACCGCTAAAGTCGATTACATTCCGATACGTGCACAATACAAATCACCTTCGTAATTATTTATAGAACGGAAAAACAAAAGTTCCTGCCGAATTTCTTTGTAAAATTCCCATTTAAACGATAGTTGTGGGTGAATGCGTTTTCAATTGATCTTATTGAAATTCCTGGGGCACAAACGTTTTTCCAACAGATTTCTTTATGCTTTACGTACGACCTTACTGTGCTTCGAGCAATAAAAAGCGCTGCTAGGGTCTTTTTTATTACTTTTGTACTAGCCTTTTTGTCATCAATCTTAAACTCATCGCAGTTTTTGTTATAATCTGATGCGAATAATTTGGCATTTACTTTTTAAGCAATTTGCTTAATATTAAACGAGTTTACTCGAAGAAGTTTTCAAGTCATTTAACAAAGATTATGACAAATTAATCTTCCAATACTTTCACGTCAAATGTCGGCAGCTAGTTAGAACGCGGACGTCGATAGAAAAGATGGTGAGTAATTTATTTTCGAACTTTAATGGAAATTAAATCTACTAGGAGTTTTTTTATGAATAATTCTTGCGAGATATTTCGTTTCGAAAAAGCATTCGTATAAGTATATAGTGGACTTCTATCGCAATATTTATTGTCGAGCGAATGAGCGTTTTCTTCAAATAAATCTCGTATTGAAAAATGAAATGAACAAAATAAGAGTAGGAAATACCGCAAATATTTATAGATACAATCAACTAAACTATTGGAAACAATATCGAAATATAGGCACCTTTTGTGAGCTTACTAAAAGAAAACATTATTACGCTTAAGAGATAGCTTATCCTTCCAAATGACTTGGAGAGGGTTTTAACGCGATTTAGTTGCGCCATTAAATGTGAATATGAGAGAATCTGCGTTAATATTAAATATTACGCTCCAAGTATATTGATAATATTAAAAGCAAAGTAAATATGTGGGAGACCCGTTTAACGAACGCAACTGGGTAGAAACAAAATCAATAAAATTTATCAGAAATTTAATTAACGAAACTAAAAGTAGCGCCTATAATCTAATTTATTATTTATAGCTAGGTATCTAATTAAATACGATGCATTAATAATTCTTTGTATTCGCTGTTAGGTAACAGGCGAAGCGTAAATTAAAATAATTTTATTGTCCTTATAACGTTTAAAACAAACTATGTAGGATTTATAATCGTAATAGTATATTCCATGATCTTGAAGGTTTCTTAGAAATAGTTTTCAATAATAAAAAACTAACGATAAAAATAAGTATTTAGGTATTTGAACTTCGTCGAATTTTTTGCTAAAATAATTTCAATTTTATTTTCTTATCTGTTTTAATTTTGTTTGTGTAAATATTACTTTGTAGAAATTAGCATCTTTATTAATCTTTTAACTCGAAATAATACTTAATTGTTAGTGTGTCGACCTCTCTGGCCTTTAAAATTGCCTGTTTATCTGTGCATCTGGCATACTTTCGTTTAAACGAAGACAATGCTCAAATCTTTAGATTTTTTCATTATTTTAAAACCAAATCCATAATAAATTGACTATAACTATACTGCACAACTTGCTATAACTGTACATAACTAAAATCCATATACTGTGACAGTATGACAATACAGTAAACAAATAAGAAATGGACAAATGTATTATTTTTCTCGTATCTTTAAATTTCGATAATACGAATCTTAATACTTCGATTTATTTATATTAAGCAATCTATAAATTGTTTCTAAATAATTTAATAATAGATTGCTTATTTGTTATTTACAAAAATTGCAGAAAACAACAGTCTAATTTTAAATTGGTCTTCCGCGAGACAAATTCGAAACTTTGGTAGTTGTAAAAATAAAATACAACACGCACGAAAAACACGGCCCTTTGACGAATCAATTTTCCAAACGCGACGTAAACGATTTTTCCGACTAACGCTCGCTCGGATCTTTAAAATACGAAGTCCCGTCGGTATAATTATAATTACAGTATTATATTAAATGAAACAATTTGTCGTCGCGTTTCGTATGCAAATTTAATTTCGGCGGCGCTCGGAACACTTCAACCGTGAAAAATATACGGATTCTTCGGTAAAAGTCGTGGCCCCGCGCACATTCTACCAAATTTCCATTTTATTGCAAGTTATTACGTGCACAAAAGTACGGTTAACATCGCGTGCACTCAATTAGGAAGAAAAATGAATGCAGAATAAAACAGAATAACAGAATTGTGGTGCAATTTTTGCAATTCTAAATTTTCTCACGTGCATCAATATTAAATACGACTTGAACTTTTTTTTTAGTCATGGAGATAATAACTATAAGTGATAAGCTAAGTATAAGTTGAAAGATTTTTCCTCGCACGACGCTGCGCTGCTTTTTATTTTGATGAACGCATATTTCCCTAATTGCGTTACCGTATACTGACCGAGTTGGGCAAACAAAGAATTTTACATTCTTCCAAAGAAGAGGTTACATAATTTATAGGACGTCATGTTGCCGAAATTCCGACAAATTGGCAGTGTCAGTTTACAAAAGTGGGAAATAAACATCCATTCTCTTTATTTATAGTGCCTCGATATGTTAGGCTGTTTACAGCTTCTGCGGCGGAAAAACACCTTTTTACTGATTTTATTTGTTCGTCAATAAGATTAGATCACTAGACAAAAAAAACCCGTTAATCTCTACGGGGTTTTGTGCGGATGAATCGCTTTCTAACCGACACATAAAACGATACGAGACGTAAACTAAAGGTTAAATTTATTTTTAAATAAATAAGGAATTTAAGAAATCATTAAGATGCATTTGAAATCAATAACGTTTATTATAACTGTATGTAGATATTATTGCAAACAAAAGATGATTGTTTTTAAATTGCACGGTAATTTTTAGAAGAAATAACGGCTTTTAACAATAAGTTTTGTATTGAATTGCAAACTAAAAATTAAATTTAGACTGAAGTAGGTATAGGGGTAGATATTTTATATGAAATTTATTTAAAAATCTTTATTATGATTATGTTTCTATTACGTAAGTTAATGGAGCACATCGACGAACGTTAGAAATCGTGCTGTAAATTGTTGTAGACTGGCGAGCTTTCACCATATAAATACTACGTACTGTATGAGATTTCGAATTCTTGAGCACGTATAAGTAGGTAGATATGTATAGTTAAATGCGAATGTAAATTTAGACTATAAGTACCATAAAACATCAAGTTGTTTACTCGCAAAATTGGATAAATTATTATTTATATTAAATAAACATCGGGCTTTTTTGCGGAAAATATTTGAAATATGTAGGAAACGAAACGATCAATAAAATAGGAATGCGGTTCCATTTTATTAAAAATAAACATTTTCAACCCAACAATTTATAAAAATAAGTCACCATTTTTATGATCGCAGGGAAATTCTCCATAATTCTACACATGTTCATTATTTAAAAAGCGCCCTCAACTTTCAATCATGTTCGTCTACGAACGTAACATCTCCGAGTAAAATTCAAAACGTGAGCGCCTACATAAATTCAAGGATTAAACCAGTTTAAAATATTTTATCAGTCGCATAAAATAACAACGTACAGCCACAATAAAATCGCATTCGTTCGACGCAGCAACACAACGTTTGTAAGAGCGAGAAATATTTTTAAACGACCTCTTTTTGGTCTCTTTTGGTGCCGATCAATTTTTCAATCGGTAATAATTTTTATCTATTTATATACGGCATACTACAATGTATGCGTGAAAACGTTAGGAAGGTTTACAGAAATATGCGGATTTACATCGTATCAGATAATGTTTCGCAGATCTTAACGAACTGGCAAACTAATAAAACATCGTTGAACTGATATGAGCGCCAGGTCGCTGCGGAATTGGTTTGCAACGAAAAAGAAAAACCGATGAACCTGCTTTGGATGCACGTACCAAGAAATGTTAAGGGCATGGTACCCATGATTTCAGCGTATTTTACGCTCATCCTTAAACTAATTTTTGAGACATTTTGGATCATTAAAACCAAAATGTTTTTATGATTAGTTGTTTATCACTATTTTGTTTATGTGTACTCGTAATTTGAGTACATGATTTTTATTCGTTAATTTGTTATTATAACTTATAATTTTGTTAGTTATGGTGGAATTTTATAAAAACTAAATAAGTTAAAGTGAAGTGGATTTTTTTTGTTTTACAGAGAATAATGTACTCGAGGACATATAAAAGATTCATAACGAATGAATTATTTTAAACTAATAAAAAAATTAAATTAATATTTTAAAATCAATTTTTTTTATGTAAACAATAATAAAATTTTGTGAGAACTTGTTAAGTCCTCGAGATGAAAAACAGTTTTATACGTACAAATAACAGTTTTATAAAACCTTTGTTGCATAAACGAGGCGGGATTTTATGTTCTTTGATCTATAAGACTTTTGAAAAGAATTGAAATAATCACAGCTAACTACGAAAAATAGGTATTCTTGAAAAGCGAACAATAAAAGTACACTTTCAATATGAATTAGGTAACTCTCGTAAAGCGACAAATAAAGCAATAAAAAACAAAACAAAACATAATTCCATACAGCTTTAATTTGTTCTATAAATGTCTGTGATGTTAATGATTCCGTTGTGTCTCGTTGGTACTTTTTATTTTAGTTTGTAGCGACTTTTCATCAGTATTGTCGGCGTATAGGTGAACCGTTGTTGGTTGTATCATTGAGAGTGTGTTGGATTTTTGTGTGAACTTGAATTCAGGTATCCTGTCATTTGTTTCTGTCGATTTGAAAAGGTTGTCAAGATGCTTTTTATCGATTAATATAAATGAAGAAATTAACTATGATGCCGTAATTTATCAGTAGTATTATATTAATGCAGTAAAAACTAATATTTTTTTGAAAATAATTTATTTAGAAAGAAATTTATTTCTACGGCAATTTCATTTGAAAAGGTCCACAGTTGACACAAAATGTAATTATTATCATTCCATTATTTTATTTATTTTAAATTATTATTAATTCCACCATAACTAACAAAATTATAATTTATAATAATAAATTAACGAATAAAAATCATGTACTCAAATTACGAGTATACATAAACAAAATAGTGATAAACAACTAATCATAAAAACATTTTGGTTTTAATGATCCAAAATGTCTCAAAAATTAGTTTAAGGATGAGTGTAAAATACACTGAAATCATGGGTACCCTGCCCTTAAGTCGGAACTATGTCAGAGACCGAATGCGCACCCAGCCTATTGGACTAACTGCCCAAGACATAATCTCAGCAAGGCATTGATTGACAGACCTTGTAAGAAAATAAAAGTTGAGCTATATTTACTTCTTTTGAGTAGGTCACAACTTAAGGTCAACGCAGGTTTCCTGACAAACGCGTGGCTGTCAAGGAGTAAATTCGACGGTCATTTCGCTTGCAGATTTTGAGAGAAAAGAGAGATTTGAGATTTTTTTCAGAGAACTAGAAACCGCTATTCATATTATTTGCAGTTGCGAGTCGCTGTAAACATGTATTTTGCGATACAGGGAACCATCACCATCGCAGATTGGGCGTGACTAACCTGACATAGGGTGTTTACAATAAGCCTTTTAGGTTGCAGTGCCCTCGACACCATATTGTAGACGGAATCCTTACAAAAAAAACAGTTTTTGTAGATGCCAATAGAATAGTTCTAACTGGATTTCGCGTTTAATTTCAATAAGTTCCAAAGTAATAAATTCTGTCTACACGATGTTAATACTTTTTAATACGAGCTATAAAGTTTTGCGTCAGCTACGAGAAATATACTATCACGGTTTTATATCGTTCGGCAATAGCATGCGCTAGTTTGCTTTATAAACTGTTTGTTGTTTTTTTTAAATTTTATTTGCAACAATAGTAGAGTAGGTGCTTAAATTCTGGTTTAAATTGAAGTATGTAGACGTCACGTACTGTAAACCGTTAATCTCTTTGCAATAAGGTGGTTTTTTAATTACAGCCTCATATCGCCTCATATAAATGACGTACAAATTTTTCACTTTCGACAAGCGAATCGAGCTTTGAACAAATTAAAAATCGACATGCCATTTTGGTAAAGCACGTTAGAGATTGAATAAACATGATGAGTAGGTATCCGAGTACGCCCGATACACATATATTATGTAAGCTTTTCGTTTTCGTTGCATGCGTAGTCCTAGTTCTATTCCACCCCATTAGCGTGCCTTTGAAAAGCGAAAAGGTGGATGAATCTATAAGAGAGAAGTGCTCTACTGGGGTTTGTTATGGCTCGCATATTATTTCTGAGTTTCTAAACACTCGATGTAATAAACTGCCTCTAGATTTTCAACTTAATTTTATATAAGGCTTTGCAAATTTTAGGGAAGTCTATTGTTGTGTTGTAAGTATTAATTGTATTATGTGGTTTAAAAAAAAAAGGGCAATACCGAGAATGTTATGTTGGAAATTGGTTTTTAAAGAATATTATGGAAATGCGATGGTACATTATAATAGATCAATTTAAAGATGTAATAATGTCCATAATAATATTTATAACGCGTCCGTCGGTTAATTTATAAAGTAGTAATACAACACTAATTAGGTCATTGTGTGGGTTTAGTTATTATTTGTCCATTAAATTTCATCAACGGTCCATTTAAACGACAAATGAGGTCTCGCTGGCGCGCACATAACACAATTATGTTACTTAAAAAGTGATTTGCAGGCAATTTAATTGCTTAGGTAACGTGTGCATCGATATTAATTTTAATATTCGTCGAAGTATTGTGCACGAGAAATCAATTTATTTCGAAACAAATACCTGCCTAGTCTGTTGCGGTAAAAAGTTTGACGTTTCGAAACGGGATAAAACAAACTGTTCGTGTGTTTCGCTAAACAGATAATCTGAAATGTGCGCAAAAAGTGACGCCATAGGCGTGGAAACTAGTTGAGGGCATTTGTCAAGAGAAAGAAACGAAACCGGCAAGTAATGTCACGAAATTAATTAATTAAGAGCAGCAAATGGATGCGCAGTGGTTAACGCAGGAGTAAGAAGAACTGTAGCGGTAAATTAGAAATAAACTTTTAATGCTCGTAATTTCAGTTCTAAATGAAGAGTAATCGCTGGTTCTACGGTTTGTTCGTCAACACGACGCTTTCCCGCTAACCAAATGGAATAAAACAAACATAGAATGACGTAAATATCATTAACATAAACGTGCATTAAAAAATTTTTATTCTGCACCAAAAATGTGCGGCACAATATCGAGTAAAACAACGATCCGTAAAATTTAGAAGTTTAATTTGAACGCTTTTTGAATCGAATAAAATGTAACTGCGTACGTAAAAAATAAATATAGGCATTATAACCATATCGTACAATATGATGAAACCATTAGGTATTATACTTACGAGGAATTTTTAAAACGAAATATTCGTAAAGCTATAAGCCAGGAAATTTGTAGGTACTTATATATTTATTATTAATAAATAAGCATTATGACCAATGTTAGACTAACTCGACCAAATCCCACTACGTGACCGTTGTTTTTTATTAATAAGTATTTATTTAAATTTAATAATCGAAAATGGCATTAAAATTATAACGACGACTTAACACATTTGATATTCTCGTTTTTAACCGACCCACAAAAAATATTTCGAATTTATGTTATAGGAAAATTTTTAAGTTAACATTGCGAAGGCGTACCTATAAATTAGCCAAATAACACACGAGGATAAAATTACTTTAAATTTATTTGTTAATTAATTATAGCGAACTTAAGTTTAAACACGCAAGTCGTTGCGTTTTAAAATTTAACAGAATAACGTCGTGCTGTTTAATGGTATTTTGTGTTGTGTAAACTTGAACTAAAACCTCTATTAAATTAAAAGTTAAAATCTTACGGTGCTACCTACTTAAAAACATTAATGTACTAAATATAATACGTACCCACTACAAATTTACGAATTAATTTGTGCAATTACCAGTACTACAGGTACTTTTAAATTAGGTACGTGGTTTCAATTGCCATAAATACAGGTATAATTTGCAAATCACGTTTTAAACGTTTATCAATACGTAGCGGCCAAAAAATAAACAATACCTAAATAAATAACTTTGTTTGGACTTTGTTAGTTTTAAATAAATATAATATTAGTTTTCTACCCATAATCATAAGTCACACCCTTTTTGACAGGGCAATAAATATTAGAATTTATGCGTCTGGGAATTCGAATTAGTTTAAGGGTTGCAGCTGGACTTTAAAAACAATAGTATCACTTTGACCGCGACGTTTGAGCTATTCAGACTGCGTCAAATGTAAAGTAATAGTAAATAGCAAAATAAAAACTTAGTAGATGGAACTTCTTTGTTTCCATTAAAACAAAACCCATCCGTGATGGTAAACGGTCCTTCGATAGTCTCACATTTATTGGACCTTAGAAGCCAATGGGGCTAACAAACTTGTTATCCATTAATTTTAAATTAACCCTTTATTTTTCTTTTACAGAACAAACGTCAGATAGGAATATCGAATGCAAAAGATGAGGCGAACTCGTGAGATTCGATGGCCGAAAAGACCGATTGTCGGTCAGTTTCAAACGGCAAGTTGGAGTCAACTCGGCACGTGAAACCACCATATGGAGAGTAAAATGACTTGGATCTCTTGCCAATGGGAGACGTAACTTCACAAATAGATTTGGTACGATAAATATGCAACGATTTACTCTATACAAATCTTTTTAATTGTGGCAATTTTTGCAGAATGAAAGAGTTCGGCGAAAATGAAAAAGTTCACAAGTGTGCAGCTGCACCGTATTGCATGAAGTAATACGCAAGAGATGTCGCTGACTGAATCGCAATTACATCTCATGCAAGGTAGTAGTCGGAGACGTCGGTTTCTTCTATTAAATTTATGATAAGAGAGCATTTGTTAAGTTGTTCATTCGCTACGTAATTGCGCGAACAAATAACCGGCGAAATCACGATACGCAGTGACGAATCTTTTGGGAATTTATATTGGTCGTACAATACGTTTTATCTACTACTAGAAGATTTCGCTCGATTCGTTTGTAGAAGTTTTGAGGAGCCGCAACTGAGAGGTCATTGGAGGTGCAAATCTTCGGTTTTCGAAAAGGCATGCCCGGTCCTCTCCTGGATTATGCTGTCACAATAATTTGGGTGGAGGTAAGTGAAAAAAAACTGCGACGTCAATCGTTAGTTCGCAAAATTTTGGCCGGACCTAAAACTTTGTTTCGGCCCTGTACTGTGAGGAATTAGTTGACGGTTTTGGCAAAATTGTTACTGTATTTAAAATATTCAGTACAGTTCCGGAACCAGTTTTTTACGCATAAAAAAGCACAAAATGACGAAATACAGGCGGGTTTGTTGCGCATTCCATGAAAATCCTGAAAAGAATGTCTTACCTTATTATCATAATTATAACCACTCGATATAACTAGGCCGAATGATGAGTTCAAATAATATTATTTTATGTAATTTAAAGAACTTCTTATTTCATACGTTGTAATTGCAGATGGAATTTTCCCAGAAACATCAAAAAATTTACAACCACGCCGATGATGACGCATTGTGGCTACTTCATCAACGCGGAACAAGCGAGGCGTTTTAAGAGGACTCGATTTTTCGAGCTAGTACGATGATGTTAGCATAATGAGCTCAGCGTTTTTTTCTTCGTTTTTTGATTTTTAGAAGAATGCGAGTTGGTAAGGTTCGTTTACTTAAGTTGTTTTTATTGTAATCAAGAAACGAACAATAATTTTAAAACTACAACTTTATTAAGTATTTGTTACTTAAAAAACAAAATAGATACATACATACAGGATGTCTAGAAATTCGCACAGACAAATAGTAAGAATCAAGTAGGTAATTAAAAACAAAAGAAAGTATAAAATAAATTTATGAAAACGTTGTTGCATTGTTTGAACCGAGTTTTGAGATTTGATTTAAGTAGGCCTACTTACTAGATTTATGCATTAAAATTAAAAATAAACCCCCCGTACTATTCCCTATTTTACCTACTTTCTAAATTTTTTAAGTCGCGATAACTAGAATTGTATTGGTCTAATAGAAAAATCGTAAAGCAACTTTTTATTGTATATCATCCTACTTTCCGTATGCGCGAATTTCGAAACACCCTGTATAGTGCATAAGTAAGTAATTATATTTTGTAAATAAACCATCCATTCTTCAAGATCAAGATAAATGCGATTTATTATACTATACGAATGTAAAGTGTGGGGCACTCCCGGAATACAGATCGGAAGATCAAGAATTCGCTTATATGAACTAAGCAGTGCACGAGCTACATCGATTATATCGATTAAAAAAAAATTAATAATTATTATTCATTTCCGCTATAAAAAAATAAAGTAACGTTAGAAAATTCAAGCTTGTTGCATTAATTTAAAAGCGTTAAAATTTGCTGTAATTCATTACTTGTCAGATAAACAAATTAAACAATAAATAGGTAATCGTTTTCCTGGAGTATCCCAGACTATATGTATATTTATTTGCTACAGTACAGCCCCACTTTGGTTATATTAATTATATTATCTACACTTATTTATTTTAAACTATCTTATTTACTTTTAATTTTATACTATTCCATTTCTGTTCCTCCTACACATAACCGTTTTGCTTTGTTTATAATTATTCACTAATTCTCACCCTTTTTATTGTTCTTTCCTTTCAACACTTTCAATCCACGTTCCCTCCGTCTTCCTTCACTCCTCTGCCACTGCGTCTTTTCTTGCCACTTTTATTTACAGTCTTTCACAATTTTTTTCCCCTCTTAATTTCTCCCTTACAAATTTTTATTTATTCCCCTAAAATTTTAATTATTTTTGACATTTCTCAATTTTCACACACTTCATTTTCCCTATCTCTCTGATCTCTTAATTTTTTTTTCTTTCTAGTATCCTATATCATAGCAGTATGTATGAAGAGAAATGAATGTAAAATGATGAATGTCCCGTCATAATAATAATAAATATTTATAGGTATATTAAATAAATTTTAATAATGATTACGATTATGATTAGTATAATTTTTTATTTATGCATCACATAATATGTTAGGTGACATCTTTTTGTACAAACGGAATGTTCTCAAAAGTCACAAATTCTGGTACAAAAACGTCACTTTACATAAGATATACCTACATCACTTTGACGACACTGTATTTGTTATAATTTACTAAAATGTAAAAAATAGGCTTAAAATTACCAATCCTGTACAAAATGACGATAATAAAGTAGAACTTGACTGATTGAAATTTGTAATCATTTCATACCTATTCAAAACCTTTTCGAAAATCCTTTGTATACTTATAAAAATGAGCGAAAAAAATAGTATTGATCGCCCATAAAATCATACAGGGGACGTTCAAAAAGTTTCTTGACAGAAAATTGTCGGAATACCTTTCGAATCATCCCCGTATACTTTAATAAATGCGGGCAATTAAATTGACTTAAATTAGAGTTTCTAATTTAATTGAATTTATTTTAAAAATTGAATTCGAAAAGTTTTAATCGTATAATCGGAGGCCCGTCGAAAAGTTTTAGGACAATTATCTGTCAATAAACTTTTCGACAGACCCCGTATATTTTAATAAATGAGCCCAATTAAATTGACTTAAATTAGAGATCGAGATTTCCAATTTAATTTAATTTAATTGTATTTAAAAATCTGATAACGATTATACGGGGGAATTCGAAAAGTTTTTGACGATCATTTATTAAATTATACGGGGGACGTTCGAAAAGTTCTCCGACAATTTTCTGGCGATAAATTTTTCGAATAGCCCCCGTATACCTTAAATAATGAGCGTCCAAAACTTTTCGAATTTCCTCGTATAATCGTTATCAGATTGTTAAAATAAATTAAATTAACTTAAATTCAATTAAATTGGGACCTCTAATTTAAGTCAATTTAATTGGGCTCATTTATTAAAATATACGGGGGCCTGTCGAAAAGTTTATTGACAGAATATTGTCCTAAATCTTTTCGACAGGCCCCCGTATATTTTAATAAATGAGCCCAATTAAATTGACTTAAATTAGAGGTCCCAATTTAATTGAATTTAAGTTAATTTATTTTAACAATCTGATAACGATTATACGGGGGAATTCGAAAAGTTTTTTGACACTCATTTATTAAACTATACGAGGGCCGTTCCAAATGTTGGCCGACAATTTTCTGTCAAAAAACTTTTCGAACTGCCCTCGTATAGTTTAATAAATGAGCCCAATTAAATTAACTTAAATTATAGGTCCCAATTTAATTGAATTTAAGTTAATTTAATTTATTTAAAAATTTGATAAAGGTTATACGGGGGATTTCGAAAAGTTTTTGACGCTCAATTTTTAAAGTATACGGGGGTCATTCGAAAAGTTTTGCGACAATCAAAAGTTTATTATTGCCTTTCTCGGAAATTGTTTTATCAATTCTCGTATATATAAAATTCTTATTTACTTACCGTGCGATTTTAATTCATAACAGAAGATTTTATAGGTCGCTCTTTAGTTTTTTGAGCACGTAATATTCGGTATAAAAAGCGCGCTTTCAAATGATTTCAACTAGTTTTTTAGTACTAGAAGTGCGTGTTATATATTCCCGAATACACCTGCTATAATTGTTTATAGTAAAACATAACTAATGGAAATGAATGCAAAGTAAAAATAAAAACAAAGAAATACATATATTTATTACACATAATATAAAATTATGGACAAATTATTATTATAAAATTATATTTGCTAGTATTAAATTAAACACTTACATCGAGACAAAACCATCACCGTCTAATTCCTAAACTCGATCATCGTGTGACGATCAAGAGTTATTTTCTACTACACTTGCTCATGGTGGTGAATTCATGTCTCCTGAGAAGAGACTTTATTCCGTTGATAAAAATACCTTTTTGCATTATCAGGTATCACTTTAGCCCAACGGTCCAGGTTTTTTCGAGAAAGTTCTAAAGATGGTGAGCCATCTGCATACATAGGACAGGAAACATCTTTCTGCAACGTTTAAACAATTTCGAACATTATTTAGAAAACAAATACGTTTGAACTTGTGTTGCTTATTTACCTACCTTTCTCTCACATTTCACAGGTTCACATCATCTCCAGGACGCCATCGTCTTCCGTCTGTCATCGACGCTAACCTCGCCACGAACTTGTCGGGAATCTGAAGCACCTCGTAAGTGGTGGGATTAAACTTTGGAAGTGATGGACTTTCGCTTTCCACGAATCACATTTTCCTCTGTCCTGAGCAACTCGACAAAATGGGCAGTCGAACGGTCACAACCAACAGAACGAAGATGCAGAAGATCGAAAACGTGAAACTTCTGTAATCAAACCAAAGAACATTACGCCATACACTATAATATACCTATTAAAAACGTTTAATTTACGTCATGTCCGAATGTAACTTCTTAAGATTAATAAAGATTGTTAAATTTTATATTTTTCTGCAAGTATGCACTTAATAGGAATTCAAGCAACTTAACATCATATCGTTCAAACAGTAAGCTATGATTGTGAGTTTATCTATAAGAAATCCGGAATTAATCCCGTCACGCGTTTTGTAAAAATAAATTCAACAAGATTAATAGATGTTATTCCATAAAAACTGTCTTTTGGTGAAATCTTAAAAAAAACACCTAAGTAGTCCATGGTTTCCATGGAAACGAAACATTCAGACAGGTTCGGAATTAATTAAAGTCGTTTTTCAAGTTTTTTATAATAAGAAATGACAGTCTAAGCGCATTCCCACTGATTAAAAATTTTCGCGAAAACTAAAAAAAGACGTGTTCATGGTTTTAGCAAAATTTTGACCCAACCTGAAGTGTTTAGAACAGGCCCGGAACTGCTAGAAAAATTGTTTTTCAAGTATAACCAATGAAATTATGACGATCTACGTGCGTTTCCGGCGATTTAAAATTTTTGCGAAATATCGAAAAAATCCCTTATTATAGTCCAGCGATTTTTTTCTGGCAAAATTTTGACCGCAAGCTTTTGAGCCGTAACGTTCAGGACAAGTCGAAAACGATTAAAAACTCGTATTTCAGGTATTACGAAGCGATAAATAAGGAACTGCCGACGTTTAAATAGTTTATAATTTTTTGTAATCTCGACAATATGACGTTATCTAATACGCACAGAACAGGTTCGGAATTAGTTGAAAAGTAGTTTTTCGAGATTAACAATGCAAGAAATGACAATCTAAGCGCATTTCCGGCGATTAAAATTTTTTGCCAAATCTCGAAAAAATCCTTTAGGCGTGCGACCCATCCCTCGCAAATGCGCTTGAAAAGAACAGGTAATTAAAAGACCCGGTTTGAGATTGTTTTAGAAAAGTCTTTTAAAGCGACAATTCGGCGGTTTCGACGGTCGCGTCGTCTTCAGGGCGTCTCCCGAGACAGGACGCACCGTTTCTGCACGTCCGCAACGCGAAACAGCCGTCCGCAGTCGACTATTTAAATTAGGGGCGGTTAAATTTATTTGGACGTTGTAACGGGAAATTTTCCGGAATTTTTTCGTGCAGGTCCGTCCAGCCTGTCTACTAGGACACAAAAAGCCGACTCCGCAGGTCCGGCGTGCGACCCACCCCTCGCAAATGCGCTTGAAAAGAACAGGTAATTAAAAGACCCTGTTTGAGATTGTTTTAGAAAAGTTTTTTAAAACGACAATTCGGCGGTTTCGACGGTCGCGACGTGTTCGGGACGACTTCCCGTACGTGAAACGACGAACGCGAATGTCCGCAACGCGACGCAACACCCCTCAATCGACTGTTTAATTTAGGGGAGAAAACATTTTTTTTAACGTTCAAGCGATAAAATTTCCAAAATGTTTCCGCGCGAACCTGTTCGAGATACCTACTAGGACACAAAAAGTCGATTTTGCAATGCCGGTGAGTAACTCACCCCCCGTAAATGCGATTGATAAAATTCCGACGGCTTCTAACGCGATTTATTCTTGCTTTTTGCAAAACCGATTTAATCCGAAATTTTGACAGCTACGACGGTCGCGTCGTGTTCGGGGCGTCTCCCCAGACAGGTCGCGCCGTTTCTGCACGTCCGTAACGCGAAACGGCCGTCCGCAGTCGACTATTTAAATTAGGGGCGGTTAAATTTATTTGGACGTTGTAACGGGAAATTTTCCGGAATTTTTTCGTGCAGGCCCGTTCGGCCTGTCTACTAGGACACAAAAAGCCGACTCCGCAGGTCCGGCGTGCGACCCACCCCTCGAAAATGCGCTTGAAAAGGACAGGTAATTAAAAGACCCGGTTTGAGATTGTTTTAGAAAAGTTTTTTAAAACGACAATTCGGCGGTTTCGACGTGTTCGGGACGTCTTCCCGTACGTGAAACGACGAACGCGAATGTCCGCAACGCGACGCACACGTCCAGCGATTTTTTTCTGGGAAAATTTTGACCGCAAGCTTTTGAGCCGTAACGTTCAGGACAAGTCGAAAACGATTAGAAAACTCGTATTTCAGGTATTACGAAGCAATAAATACGGAACTGCCGGCGTTTAAATAGATTACATACAACTAAATCTTATTTCGCCTCAAAAACAATTCAGTATCATTATTAGCGTGCTAACAGTAGTTGGTAGGGTTGACGACTTCTGTGCGCCAGAATAAGTAATTTTTAAGACTTTGTTAAATGTTGAATACTAAAGGGCTCAAAGTAAAAATTTCTAGTAGAGTAAAAATTTTTCGATAAAACTCGATTCGTTATAACGCGTTTATTTCATTATTTTGTGTGTTTTACGAGAAATCGACGTTTATTTCTCGGAGTATAGTGCCAAAATGCTTGAATTATAGAAATTTTTCACTATATAGTCTACCATTTGTGGTCTTTGATTAATCTATGCCGCATCGTATAAATTAAAAAATACATATAAATTACATACCTTATTAATAAACATTTGTAAACATTATGTTACTTCAATTTTTGGCTTCTTTACAAGTACTCTTCAAAATTTAGGAAACCCTTTTCAAAATACATAAAATATGGAACACCTATTTTTGATTTTTCAAGCAGTAGATTCCAAATGCAAGATGTACCTTATAAAGAAATAATATGTTAAAAACTTGAATAAAACTTATTTTGTCGTGTATGTATTTGTTTTCTTATTTTAACGCATGCCGCTCAAACATAATTAAATACAAATGGGAGGTATTTGGTATTTGCATTAAATTTTTGCGTTTTTTTGTCAATATCATTAACGATTGGTAAAAATATAGAAATTCGAATTACCAACCTAAGTATTTACATATCTAAATAAAATTAGTTTATGGCCAACCTTAACAGACCATAAGTACTAATTTAATTAATTTAAGGCAATGCACATGAAAAGTGAATTATGCAAGCTATAAGAAATTTGAAGTAAAATATGTTTTGCAGCCTTTTATTAATTGGATTACGGTTTATTGCATAATAAAGAATTTTTAGTTTTATTCACGTCTGTTTTAACGATACTTTTATTTATGCTGAGAGAGTAAACGTCAATAATAAACTTTCATAGCACTAAAGTTTTATAGATAATCATATAATAGTTTTATTTATTTACGAGTTAGGTTGGAAATAGTATATTCCATTAAGTAGCGCGTTTAACAATCTTTTCAGAACTTAAATTACTAGGAAAGTTCGCCCCGGTCCTTTTTTTTTAATTATAGCGTATCTACTTAGGTATATGATACGGGTAATGATAGGTAATGAACGAACATTACAACTGAGGAATTATTAGGTATTTATACAGCATTTCACTGTAAGTTTTAAAAATTCTTGCGTATCATTTTACTAATTAAAACACCGTTTACAAGTTTTAACGATGATCAAGACGAAGTACAAAACCTATAACCATTTTTAAAAGCTCGAATAAACAAATCACAACGGTTTGTTTGGAAATGCGGGTTATTTCTAAAAGAAATTAACAGATAATTCGCTTAAAACCAGTAAACCATTTTTCTAAGTCCGTTTTACGAAGAAAATCCCAGGTAATTTTGTGGCTCGGGGCTGAGACATAATCGAAACTTTGCAAACAGGATACCTCTAACGAGTATTTTAGAGATATATCGCTCTTGGAGAAAGAATGTAGCTATGTAATTAAAAACATCTTAATGGCGAAATATAAAGGAAAATTCTTTGGCAATTAGTTGCCAGTTGTCTTGTTCTACAAATAAAAATTTGGACACGAATTGGTTCTACAGATTTTCTATCTTAATCTTTACACACAATCTAGGATTTTTCTTAAAGTCAATTGTATCTCGTTAAGTGCAACAATTGCGAAAATCAAAGCAAAATTTCGGGACAGAATTATACAACAGAATTATAATACATACACCAAATATTAATCTTGTTTATGCTTCGTTACGTTGTCTATAAAAGCGGGATGTGCGCTTCTATCGTTTAAATTAATAAATTTTGTTTTGAAATTAATTTTCTTGTGTGGATATCGTGCAATTTAATCCATCCCATATTTACATTAAGTTAAATTTCCTTGGAAACATATTAATCGGATACGAACACGCAAAGTAATTATTATTCTTTAATCGATCACTTATATCGGCGGCTCTGCGATTAAATTTTACATTAATTTATTGTTAAATTCGCATTGTTTATAGTTACGAAAAAAAAAACACACTGCCTACAATTTTAACGTGCAAGTTATAATTTTATAAGTATATACCTACCTACTCGTATACTTTACATAGGTATCTATGTATATTGCGTTTTAGGGGATCGTATCATTTATTAAATGAAAATGATTGCCGTATTATTTAATTTACATTTAAAATAACTCGGAGTTTGTTAATAAACAGTTCTAAATTATTAGCTGGAGGGAATTTATTTTAAGGAAAAAGATAAATTGCGTAGGCACTCGAAAAGATAAGCGCGGTGATAAAAATTTAAACGCCTAAGTACTTACAAGGATGATAAATAAAAATACCTATGTAATACGGTTAAATCCGGTTACCACGAACCACAATTAGGGACTTACAACATGAGTTCGTTATATCTGAAGTTCGTAATAAACGATAAAAAAACTTTTATTGCTTGAAAGTGCTATTATTGTTAACATCTAAGACTACTGTGTTTGGTTACCACTTGTGTCCTTTTTTCTAAGAAAAGAATTGTGCAAACGTTTCATAACGCTGGCGGCGTCATAAAAATCTATTTTTATGGAAAATTTTGACGTACGGGATCAATTTTGTCGAACGTTATATCCGAAAGTTCGTTATAATCACCAAAACTTATAAGGGATCTGATGGGTAGCGTGGCAGGACTTTTAGGACCAATTGTACAATGTCAGTTTAAACTGTTGATTTCCATAGTAACTCAGGAAAATGTATGGTTTAAACCTGTATTGTACGAACTGGCCCTTAGAGGTATTGATTCGTTATAACCGGAGGTTCACTATAAGCAGGTTCGTTACAAGCAACTTCAGCTGTATTTTTACTAGTATCTATCTTCTCTGGCCTCTTGATGTGCAAACCATGCGAATCAGTTGCCTCAGTATTTCTGATATGTATAGTTCTTGTCATATAAAAACGACCTATTAATCATTCTCGAGTTCAAGAAAACTCGTTTGATTGGACAATAAGTTTAACTAAATCGAACGGCACAAATATTTCGCAATTGTCGAAAATCACATTTTTTTATATGGCGTGAACTTTAACGAAATATAAAGAACGATAAATGATGTCTTAGCCATTGTGGGAGATTATGAGACTTTAAATTTATGTGACACGACACGGTAGGGCGTTGCACACAAAATCGATTAAACTAATAATAATTGAAAATAATTTTACTCTATGGAATCTACGTTGTAACATTTAATAGATAATAACGGGAAAAACAACATTGATTTAAAAGTCCTTACTGACGTAACGTTCTTATACGGATACACCTATAATAGATAGAAAGGCTAGATATCACTGAAAGCTCGCCCTCTTTGAGCTGGTAAATTGTATCCAGCTTAAGGGAGATCGCCGTATTAGCATAAACTAAGTACTCGATGTGTACATATACGTATCCTCAAAAGCTTTCCTTCGTAATCAATAATAAATATATCAACACTAACAGTTAACGACAGCTTTAAGCTCAGTTTGGTAGATGATATTTACGAAAGCTAATAATAAGGGACGGCTTCAAGTCCTTTACAAATAAATAAAGTTATCTTTAAAGGGCTCTCTTAAAATCTGGTTGAGATGGGTTAAAAGCAGTCCATTAATACAAGATGGAAATGGTATTGAAAAAGGGTTCGGAATCGAAGTTTCTACTTTAACTTTTCAAAAGGGCATTTTAAACTATTTATTACCGTCGCGTCGCCCTAATGTATATATACCTATTTTCGAGGTTGATTTTTAAGTAAACCGTCGTTGTCGGAATAACGTTGCGTTTGAAGTACCTGACATCAAAGCGCATAAAAC
The DNA here is from genome assembly GCA_036326145.1 of Rhagophthalmus giganteus. Taxonomy (NCBI): domain Eukaryota; kingdom Metazoa; phylum Arthropoda; class Insecta; order Coleoptera; family Rhagophthalmidae; genus Rhagophthalmus; species Rhagophthalmus giganteus. The sequence goes on along the minus strand of JARFJA010000056.1, from coordinate 9,080,692 downwards.
ACCCTTAACTTCGGAACGAAGGCAATGTATTTATATGACTTCCGTTCCCAATCAAAATAATAAATTATTTCGCATCGCACCGTATAATCTGGTAGTTATAACTTTTTTTCCTTCGGGTATTTATCTGTCTCTGGAACGGAGAAAAAATGGCGAGAACTCCAGATTCCGCGTTATCGATTCCCGCAAAAACACTTATTTGTCTATGTGCTGTCGAAGCTCGATATATGCTTCTCGATGGATTTAGTACGTGAAGGGTTATCGAGGGTGAGAGGTGGGCCGCATTGGGAATCGCTCCTAGAATATCACCTGGCGCTGTTCCAGCAGTTACGCTGCCAAACTTTTCGTGCAAAAGGCGTACAATAAACTATTTACGGCAAACCGAACGTTTTGTCACCTTTTACCCCATTATGTACCTGCATATTACCGATTTGAACGATTCAAATTACAGCGAGTTCGCGATAAATCGAATAAGTGATTGTGTCGAAATTTTTACGCATCGGTATTAATTTGTTCAACGAATTTCTGCTTATTCGATAAATCGAATTTACGATAAACTCGCAACTTTATTGTTGGTCGCGAAAAATTCGACTTATCGCGAATTCATCTGTAAAACACGTTCGTTCATCCTACAATAATTAAAAGTTGGATTACCTGCATTAATATTGTTTGCATCGCAACCAGTTAGAATTATTTAAGTAAATTTTAAACCGCAACACGCCAAACAGAACATTCGAAATGAAATGTTAACATGAAGATATTGCGGAGCAAAGATCTTTTAAGCCTACAAAACACTTATTCGGCTTAACAAAAAAAATAATACTCCCTCTGTCCGAAAATATGATATACATTTGAAAGAAAATCTTAGATTATCTAGAGTTTCGAAAGCAACTAGTAATACTCATTATATTGGTATTGTTTACATTGATAGTTAAATAATTTGACATATTTGACAAGCGTTGAGTTTGAGTTAAGTTGGAATTTGAAGACCAAAAATTAGTTTTTTTAAAAAAAATAAAATAGTCACCGCTGTAATTTCAAAATGAAAAATGTTCACTCAAATAACGTGAATTTACAAAGAAGAGATGCCAAATCGAAGCAATTGACTAATGAACAACGTCATGGTATCTTGCAACAGCTATTACAGTATATGAAGAACAAAGAAAAATTAGAACACGGTGCTATTAATAAAGTTGCAGCTGTATTCCACGTATCCCGTCTGACCGTAAGTAGAATCTGGCATACAGCACAAGCTCAGTAGAGAGAAGATAAAATTTGTGCCGATGTTTCTTCAAAAAAGAAGAAAAAATGCGGAAGAAAACGAAAAGATTATTCTGCCAATTTGGCTGAAATAAAGAATATACCATTAAATCGTCGAGGAACGATTCGTAGTCTTTCTTTCGCAATTGATATTCCAAAATCAACACTGTTTGATATCTTTAAACAGCGAAAGTATTTTAAGCGAATATCTTCTACAGTTAAACCTACAGGTAAAAACAAATTGGAAATATTACAGTTTTGCTTGTCAAAGGTAAATCATATCAGTAATAGAGCTTTTCTTTTTGATGGTTTATATGATTACGTTCATATTGATGAGAAATGGTTTTATCTCACTAAAGTTAAACGCTCCTATTACAACATAATGTTAGGCGAAGAAGAACCCGAAAGAAACTGCAAAAGCAAATGGTTTATCACTAAAGTGATATTTATGGTTGTAGTGGCTCGACCATGCTATGACGCATATCGAAAGCATTTTTTTGACCGTAAAATTTGGAATACGGCCCTTTCTATATCAAGAACCGGCTCAAAGAAATTCCAAGAATAGAACTAAAGGAACAGCGCGCTGTAAGAAAATGATTAAATCAAAATTTCCTCAAAAGTATAAAAACAAAACAATTTACGTACAGCAAGATAATGCAAAACCACATTCCTCTGATAATGATACAGATATTGTTGTTGCAGGTTCTACTGAGGGTTGGAATATTCAGTTTAAGTCACAACCACCAAACAGTCCCGATCTAAACGTTCTCGATTTGGGTTTTTTTTAACTCTATTCAATCACTGCAACATGAAGCTTCCCCAAACACAATTGATGAATTGATTGAATCTGTTCAAGATGCATTTAATAAATTAGAGAGAAATACTCTTGATAACGTTTTTATCACATTACAAACGTGTATGGAATCAATTATGTTGACAGGAGGGGGAAATTCCTATAAAATTTCTCATTTAAATAAGGTAAATCTTCGTCGCGAGGGCCGATTAGCCGAAAAGTATATATGTTCAGAAGAAGCGTTCAACAAGGCTAAATCTCACTTTAACTAAATTTGAATTACACTAAAATTATTTTTATTTAGTTATATTGTGACAATAAAATGAATTTAATTTTTTTTATATTTAATTTTAATTTTATTGATTTTTTCGCAAATGTATATCATATTTTCGGACAAAAAAAATATTAAAATGTATACCATATTTTCGGACAGAGGGAGTAATAAATAAAGCGAAGTAGGTAGGTTAGATACCTATAGGTGTCACTTTTGTTTTGCTGTCCTCAAAGAAATTAAATTCGTAAACGGCCTTTTGTAATTTCCGTTTTCCCTTTATTGCATATTTTTAGTGCAGATTACGTGATAGAGTGAAGCACAGAAAGAAACACTCGAAGACTTCTCTTTAGGTAGATTTTACCCGTTTGAATTGTATGTGATATTACAAAGTCGAGATTCGGGCGTTTATCTGTAAACGTCGATGTCTTTTACTAATCTGCTCTAAAGCGAGATTTTAAAAATTAACAACGCGAATTTAGTACATTTTGATTGAAACGTTTAATAATGGAAATTGCGATCCAAAGTTTTTTATCCAACGTAATCAACGCTCGAAACTCGTTCGCACTTAAGAAAATTAATTATCCGTAAAAACTGCCTTCTTTTTTAATCAACAGAACGTACCGTTTAAAATATATCTAGGTAGGTATATATTTTTATTTTTAGGTATTTATCCTATTGTCATCTTATGGAAATTTTAAGTATTTATAGATATAGAACGATCTCGCTGAGGAATTTCGTTTTATTAACTTATTATAAAAAGTAGTTTAAAATCATTTTTTGGACATTCTTCCGACTTTTTAGAAGAGAAAGAAATTAATGTGCAACGGTTGAAAATTGTTTTTATATTTTCGCACGCTACTTATTCGAGGGGAACGAAATATATTTTTTTGAAATTGACGTTACTTTCCGCATGTTCCAAACGAGTCCCCAATAAAGTACCTAATGCGCCAATTAAAATAATTACCCGTAAACGAAATTAGATGAAAGGCCGAGAATTTCTAGAATTTGCTTCGTTCGCCGAAATCGTCATTCTTGGACGTTGATGCCACATTTCGAAGTCGACCCTCCCTTAATTCCTTCATGTATATATTATGCATTCCTATTTCGACTAATTATTATAAAGTACGTTTTAGTTATCTAATAGTTTAGTGATATCGAACACTAGCCGATCGTCCCGCTACGTAATTTATTGTAATACCACCCGTGAATTAGTAAGTGGAAATGTCGTGGAAATCGCAACATGTAGACGCTCAAAACTAGGTGCGTGAAGCGTGAATACACGCAAGACATGCAAACAATCATAGCCGACAGGAATACGAAATAGCGTTGTTAATGGGAACATTGCTTGTAAGTTGATGGACTTTATCTTGTAAAACATTTTATTGACTATCCTACAACTCCTACAAGTTAATATTAATTTAACTTTGCTTTCTCTACAACTTTATCTTGACGTACACATATGTTGATTTGCTTGTGATAAATTAGTAAGTGTAACGAAACGTTCTTTCAAGCGAGAAGTTTATATCCTAATTAATCAGTACCCAATAATACGATAATTAACTAAATTATAACTAGGTGTGTAGGTACCTATAATTAGGTTCCAGTCAGTGGAACCGGAAATACGAAGCGTTTACAATCTTAAAATGCGGACATACAGTGGACCAGAAAACTTTTATTTGAAATTTCGCAGAAAATTTTATTCTTTGTAAAAATCTCAGCATAGTTTCAAATTCACAATGCACATGTCAAAATTCGAATATAACCTTTTGTATATCTTTTTACATCTATTCCGACTGTAGCGCGATGGCAGAACTTATTTATCCGCGCTAGTTTAGCATCCAATTCAATTACAACTCTACCTGCTAATGTTTTACATTAGATTTGTAATATTTATTCATTTTCAGAATTTAACGTTGTTTTCAAATTCGTTATGGCAAAAAGGGAACAACAATAAGTACTTACTTGCAAATGAGAAATCATTTGTTACGTTTATTATAGCAAATAATTAATTTCTCGAATGTCGTAAAAATAATATCATTTCTGCCTAACGAGAAGTACTTCGTATCACGAATATTTTTATACTAGGGAAATACCGAGTATTTATTACCGGCAAGTAGTAGGGTAAGTGGGAGGTCATACATTTTACAGTGGTACAGTGAATTATTTTTGAATTAACTGGTCAACTGTTTTCTTAGACCACCTCTTAAATGCATTATAATTCCTATACTTCCGATTTTTTTTTGCCTAATCTGTACAAGGATTTGCCTCTCATATAGTTACATAAATATTGTTACTGTCCGTTCAATAGTTTTTGAATAATCGAGTTATGAATTCAGGCGTTTTTAAAATACGAGTAAAAATCACGTTTTTCAAAACATATATATTGCTGTAGTAACTAAATGCCTTTTTGAAAAATTATGAAATTACCCATATTTATGTAGGAACAAAGTATCTTTAGTATGCAGTTTGTTTGAGTGAAGTTCGTTAAGTACTTTTTGAGATATATATGCTTTCAAGTTCAGCCGCCAAAACATTTTACTAGGACTGTAGGTACACTTCTCACAGAAAAAATCGGGATAGTTGAAGGATAAAATTTTAAAAATGTTTTGTTGTGAATTGGGTTTTAGGTGAAATGCTTGTATTTTTAAAAGGGATTATTGTAAGCCATAAATGATCATTGTTACCTACAAAGTGGACAACTCTTTATCAACAAAATACTTTAGAAGCAAGTAGTAAGCAGGTTTAGTTTATGCTTTCTGTAAATTTAAAAATTTATAGATCGACGTAATATCTAGATCGCGTTTTGCCAAAAGGACGTAACTCACACTTTTTGTGAAAATGAGTTATTCTGACTGTCTTACGCATTTAAAGTAAAGACATCGTCTGATAAAATCTAATAACAATATTTCGATTTTTTTCATCGGAAAAATCGATTTATATTTCCGCGAAACGTATCTTGTTATAGCTACGCGGCGACATAACATGTGCTCTACTGTAAAATTTACTTTTTGTGGGTTACGCCCTTTTGGAAAATCTGGGTCAATATGACCGATAACATGTAGATTTAGATAAAAAATTGGTTACTTACACACACAAAATTTATATAGCTTGAAAAATATTTCGTCTTGTTAATAGTGCTTCCGCAATTAAACTTAATAAATCGCATTTTTGATTTTTTGCCTTGACTTTTCTTTAACAAGCCATAACTTTTCCAAATCGGACCTATACATTGCTACAGCTTTTTTGGTTAAAATTACTTAAGAAACGCGCCCCTAACGTTTGGCAGATTCCTCCCGGGACACCTTGTATGTATCCTTAATTACTATGTGTTATTTAACCTACGAATCTTATATCCAAGAACAAGAAACGATAAATAAAATAATTATGTAAGTAAGTATGTAATCATTCTTTGTGTGTATAGTCAAGTAATAAAGATACAATTCTTTGGCCGAATTAATATATTATATATTCATTAATTATTCCATCGTTTATATATTTGTAGTACTAAAGATAACTCCAACCAGAGTCGAAATATATGATGTTAGTTGTTCCAAGTTTTTATATTGGCTTATTACCACAATTTTAAAAGAAGTATAGTAAAGTAAGCATTCGGTCACTAGTTTTAATTTTAAGGCGATCCCCTACCTTTCAGTAAGTTCATAAACTTCAATGGAAATCAAGATTTCGCAGTTTTATGTTTTAGAAAAAAATTTTTTTAATGATATTTGGTATCGAAATCATCAGTACAAAAAAGGACATTATCCCACAGCGACGAAATTATCGTAAGACGTCAAAATTATATCAAAAATATTAAATTTAATAATAAAACAGGGTTACAAACAGAACAATGGATTAAATCTACAGGTTCTATACGAGAGCGGTATAATGGAGTATTGACAGATATACTGGACACATCTTAATTGGAAACAAATATTTTGAAATGTATTTTTAGACTTCATCAAAAATTATAATTGTAGAGAAAGGAAATCAATATATAATTCAATACATTGACATTATTGTAGAAAAATATTTAAAAAAGCATCAAAATATCGAGGATATAATAAATAGTGATATTATCGAAATCATAGTTGTTTTCTAACTATCACATTCTAAATTAACTTTAGAGAAATAAGTAAAGAAATGCCAAAAATCATAATTCGCAACTTTGTTGGGTGAAGTTTGCCCGTTACGTTCTCGTCTAACAACAAGTAGAACCCATAAATTCAATACATTGTTCTCTTTGTAACCTTTTTCTATTATTTTACTACGGATTAGTGATATAATTTACGGATTATTTGATATAATTTTGACGTCTTATGATAATTTCGTCGATTTGGGATGATTTGTTTTTTTTTGTGCTGGTGATTTTGGTACTAAACAGCATATAAAAAAATTATTCTAAAACATAAAAAAGAGCGAAATGTGAATTTTCATTTGATTTACATTGAAGTTTGTTAGCTTACTGGAAGGTAGGGTTCGTCTTAAAATGCAAAAGGCTATTTCAACCTCTTCGATACCTAACATCTTTAGAACCTTATCTATGTAGGTAACAATGCTTTTATGGCTTAATCCTTATGTACTTGCAAACAGTTTATTTAAAACCCGATTCACAACAAAACATTTTTAAAATTCTGTCCTTCTACTGTCCCGATTTTTTCTGTGACAAGAGTACATTGAAAAATCTAATTTCGACAATTAGATTTTTCAGTTTTATGTTGTTTTGGAAAATAGTAGATGCAGACATTGATTAATTAATTAATTGCGAAGTTCAAAGACATCAGGATTAATTAACATTTCGAACTGAATTATTTTAAAGAATTAAATTTTTTTTAAAGATCATTTTTGAAGAAAATTGGCCATCGATGTTGTAGGTATATAAATCGTATTATTATTATTATTATTAAAATTAGGATGATTTTTTATTAAACAAGCTTACTTTCAGCGACTTTAGTTTGTTAAATTCTGTTAATAAAATACACTGCCGTATAGAACAACTAAAAATTGTCTGCAATTCCTTGATGACGTAAGATTGTCGCTTTTACAAAAAGAGAAGTTTTGTACGCGATAATAATCTGAAACTTCCAATCTACTTACAGGACTTACGGCAACATTAACGGCGCCGTAGTATTATACGATAAGACGATTATATTCTCCTTTATAATAGACATACATCAGCGTCTCTAAGAGCACCTAAAATATCTTTGCGTTAAAACAACGCAAAATACGTTAAAGGAGATAAATAAGAATGTATGGCTTTATAATGATAGTATATGTTTAAAGGCGTACAAAAGAGAGAGAGAGAGCGAGTAAAGATAGCTGAGAAAAAGTTATCTGCGTGAGAAATGGCCCAACAGGTATCTTTAAGGAAATGGCGAATGAGAAAAAAGCAAAACTGCACAAAGTACGATTAATGGCTCATTTTCTAGTTCGGATCGATAACACAGACGGTGTTCGCGTGTAAGTTATTTGAATGATAGCTATTATCGAACCACAATCATCAAATTATACCGTATCGGAATCTTTTATTTCGAGACGGCACAGTTAAAATGTTTTTTAATCTGAAAACCGTTCACATATAGACGTGTTAGTGTTTCCAAGTTGTTATTGAAACAACTTTCGTAACAAAATGAGCTTTCGCTAATAATCGTAAAATTAAACGTCTTTAGCGATCGTTATATAATTATCTAACCTAAATTTTATTGTACCTCTATATAAAATAACTCGAACGACAACCAAAATTTACGATTAGGTACTGCCGACGTATCTACATATTTCCGTATGCCGATTTAAAAATAAGCAGAATAAGGGATTCTTTAGACTGCTTTGTACGAACTAAAGTCGCGTGAACGGGCAATCATTAAGCAATAAAATGATATCGTAGGTACTTACATTATTTTAACCCGAAACGGTTTCGTAAAACTACAATAAACTTACACAGAACGTTAAATTTAACGAAAGTTTATATAACTTTGCGAGAGACGTTTACAAAGATACATTTTTGCTTCATCAAGTGACTATATAGGTGTATATCGAGGACCACAAGTTGGAGGGACGCAGGGATCATTAATTTAAATTTTACAGGAAACGGAAACATGTTTCAAAATATTATATTATATTATCTACTTACTATTGCAGGAGCTAAAATCAAAACAAATTTAAAATCGCACGTACACGTCCTAAATCTTAATTTGCACAAAAATGATCGTTGCACCCCTTCGACCCGAGGTCCTCGATATCTTTTACATAATTTCTGTAACTTTACTAGATAATGTTTCGTTAAGAAACGTTAATAAACTATATAAATTTAACTTTAAACTTTATTATTAAATAGTTTAAACAATGGTATAAAAAGTTTATTAGTTATTAATTATCTATATTAATATTAACATATAATAATTTCATCTATTTAATATTACCCCCCTTTTTTATATTAAAAATTATATTAATTAATAAAATTATATATGTATATAATATCAATAAATGTTTAATGAGATAATAGATAAACATAAATTAATATTTTATTGCATAGATTAATAATTTAAATTAAATATTATTATATCACATCTATTCAAACATTATATATTTATTAAATAATTTTTATAATAATAGGCTATATTTTTATTAAATTTTAATATTTTTATTAGTTAATTAAGGTCCCAATCCATTAAACAAGTGTTAATCAGATTTGCCACTATACATTTATAAATCAATTATTAATTTATAAATATGCTTCACATTTATTTATTTATTTCTAATTATAAATATTTATAATTATAATTATTATAAATACTAATAATATATAATATATAATAATATATTTTATTTATTTATATATAATTATATAATAGGTATAGTATATTAATTCAAAATTAGTTAGATATAATTATATAATTTTTATTGTACGTTTATTTCGTTAAGATCCTTGTATTTCTTTCATTGCTAAGGGACCCTTGTTAGAATAGTTGAAATAACCGGTTTTCTAGTAGAGTTCGGATTTATTTTAACGATAAACACAGACAATGCAAGGTATTGAAGTGTTGTGTATGTGGATAGTACAACTTCAAACACTACCAACGAAACGTTTTTAACAACCGGACACTTAGTTGCTTCTTTTCTAGCTACCTTTGTGATAACAGAATTACTTGCACCTAGGTATTTATGCAAATGTATGGGAAACAAACTCTAGGTTCGAGCATTCTTTCTGGGAATAATAATTTTTAAACTGATTACATTGTTCTATTGTAAGCAAATTTAATCCTTAAAAGGGTTTCAAATAATTATCGTTAGTGAATTAATTACGAATTTCTAGATAAAGTTAAGTAGGTTTTGAATTAATCATTTTGGGGCCGTAATTTACGTTTCGCTTTCGCGTAATAAAGGTTTCCGCTTTAGTATGAAGAAAAAAAATATTATTGTTTCTTTATTACATATTTTTGAATAATAAATTACCCACCTATAAGATAAATCTGCCTAACTACAAATCTAAAATTACCACGTTTGAATATTTAGGTTAACGGCAGTTTTAAACGTTATGCGTTTAAAAAAATCGAAATTCTTCAAAGCGTTACATTACCCGTAAAATTTATCGTTAAAAGATTCAATTATTCTTACAAGGGTCTTGTTAACAATGAAAAGATTACACAAAGGATCTCGTCCTGTGCCGCTCGCCCACGCCACAGACGCACGCATTACTTCTTTGGCTGACTGCACATACGTACCTACAGTGCAATAAAAAAAATTTCACTAATCTTGTCGATTTGCCAATTGAGAATTTTAACTTTTTGCATTCCCTGCAAACTCTTTATCGAATTGTAATTTAAAATAAATTGAAACGGATTAACTATATACATATATTAATCGAAAATGGTTTTTTTAATAATAATTTTTTTCTCGACAGTTATGTTTCCTAATTTAAAATAATCGAACAATAAACTAATAGTAGGCACGAACAAACCTCTTTCATTAACATTGCTTTTTACGTTTTAATTTGATTTACACATCACTTGCTTAGTAGCTAACTAATAAAGTTTTAAATTAATTTGGAAATTCTTTGAAAGTACCGTTTCATAATAATAATGTTAAACACAAGTCGGTTTAGAACTTTATTTTAATGTTAATTTATTACGCAACAAACGCCTACAGTAATTTGAAAATTATTACCTATTAATACCGAAACATTAAATTGTTAGTTAATTAGTTTTCAACTCAAACACTAACAATGGTTGATATTTTCCTCCATTGTTTATTTAACAACGGTACAACAACATAATCATTGTGAGACATATTCGATATACCTACTACCTACCCACCAACCTACCTAACAATTAGATAAATTTTTAAATTATTTTAAAACAAACATCGCGAAACTATTACTATTATTTAGTATAATGAAAATATAACACAGTTCCGATTTTACAAGTTTCTTTTAATCAAATGATCGAGTTGTTGGAGAAAGGGCGCGTCTATGGAAAATATTCAAAGCACGAAAACGGTTGTTGTTAAATTTATCAGGAGTGTTATTACGCTGACATTTGGATATTTTATTGCGCACTGTTTTGAACAGAACTGAACAAGATTGACGGTCTTCGTGACGCGACAGTAGGTATAATTCCGAACGTAAAATAAAATATTATCGTATTACGTGTATCACTTTTTCATCCCTAAATATGAAATATGCCCATAAATTGTCAATTAAATATATACCTAAACGCCTAACTTTTAATAATGAAAACAATTTTACAAAATTATTTCGTTTTTGCCGAAAATTCGTTCGGCGGTAAAGTACGTTTTGTAAATATCTCCACAAAAAGCGTCAAATTATTCTTTCGAGATTATCTCGTAATTATATTGCGGTAAAGGCGGTATCTCGTTATCCTGACATAAACCAATCTCTCTCGATACGATAGGGAGTTTCGTATCTTTTACACTATCTTCCGGTGCGATGAAAAAAAAAACCTTTAGAGTTCGCCACGAGTAATATCGCATAAAGAGGCGCATCGTAGAAAGGTGCGAAAAATAATCTTTTATCTAAGGGCTCATGTTCTGCGGTTCCTGTCTTGATATGCTTTCCTCTGAACTCGAGAACGCCTTTATCAAATCAATCTCTCGGAATAGCACTAAAGTGCTGACGTTGTAGCATGCTATTCATGAAGGTATTGAGGAACTTCTTGCACAAAATGGGTAGCTTTTGTAGTGGCCTATTCGAGAACCTCTCTCATACCTCGACGGCTATGACCGTCTGAATATGCAGGCTATTAGATGGCTAGTATTGCCCCGAGCTCGGACCTACCCTAGTTTATCTTTACACGAAATAAATGTTTTCCGAGTTATCGCATAAAACGTGCCCTTAATAGGTTTTCCCCCTTATTTCCTACACCCACCTACAGCAATTCATACTTTGTGAATCTATCGAACCCTCCTCTATAGGTTAATTTATTTTGTTATAACAGGTGTTGGCAATAGAAACGTTCGTTTTTCTTTTTGCTCCGAACGGCCCTCGAAATATATATATTTATTTATTTAAGCGCATTTACGTAACAGTTTCCAGGTATCTAAGTAGCATAAATTATTGTCATTAATTGTTACATTCGTTAAAGCCAAAATTCCCGATTTCTCAACGAATTAATTCTAGAATCGGTAAGTCATTGATAAGTGCAAATAAAGGAAAGCTGCGCGACAGTTTTCGTCTTTGTTAGCTTTAGGCACGGTGATTTACACGTTAAATCCATTAATTTTGTTTTGCATTTGTTTTTATTTAAGCACTTCCAAGTAATACCTACGTGTAACAATGTTTGTTTCAAAATTGACGTTATTTTTAACAGGCCTCTGCGTCTTCGAGGTGATGATCATCTCAGTTTTAGTTTTGTCATTTTTGACGCAAACGCGCATTTAAGTAATTATAAAAGGGCATGTTCTGAAGTTTTTTATAAACTTTTTAGAAATCATTTTTTTTTTAAATAAGGATAAACTATACGGTAATTGGTCATGGCCAGTTATTGGACAAATTAACTTTTTGAGATTATTTTAAGGGTTATGCGTTTGCTGGCATGCCAAAATATCGTTAGATATTTAGGTACTTATTACTACGCACACTTTATATGGAAAAATAGGAACCACTCAAATCGATTTTTCTTTATATCAATCGACTCATCTTAATGTGACAAATAATTATTATCATTGCGCCAATTTTGTTAATTTATAAATAAAGCCGCAATCTTTAATTAACGCTCTTATGAGAATTTCGTGAGAGCAAAAGAGAACCTACTAAAATCAAATTTGTTTGAGTTCATAAATCAACTTTGTTATTTATTACGGGGTACTTAGCATCTACGGGTCGGTACCTACCTACTTAAACTGGCCTGAGATTTAAAACGATTGAAATAATTCTTTAAATGGCTTAAAAATTCTTGGCTTTGTGCACATTAAAAGTGTATACAAAACTAAGAGATTATTTGTACCTATCTATAAAAAGATAATATCGTTGGCATTTTATCAAAAAAGCGTAACGCATACTTTCTATTAAAATGAATTATTGAATTAAATGAAGACATAATCTGTTAAAATCTAGTAACAATATTTCGATTTTTTTCACCGGAAAAATCAATTTGTATTTCCGCCAAACGTATCTTCTTATAGCTACATGACAACGCAACATGTGTTCTCCGGTAAAATTTATTTTTTGTGGGTCACGCCCTTCTGGAAAACCTACGTCGATATTTACATCAACTTGCTTTTTACAATTGCTGTTATAATACAGTTGCTGTTGCTGTTAACGCTAATAATTGGAAATAAAGTCTATTAATATATTAATAACATTAACAAACAATTCAAATAAAAAACAAAACATATTCACGAATAACAAATCAATAAAAAAAATAATTCTTCAATATTCAAAATTGTGACTCAAATAAACAAATAATAAAATTATCCAATATAAGACAAAAATACACATAATGTAGCTGTTTATTTTTCTACCTCTATTAAAAATGTTCACCATAAAATATCTATAGGTAACTCCAAATTGTTAATTTTAATTTAGTGGGGTAGTAGTGACCAGCCTCATTAGAGATCTCTGTCAAGTAACTTTAAAATAACTTTGTAATGTAATAAATAATTCAATAAATCATTAATATTGAAAAATCGGCCTATGTATATCGGCCAAAAAAGAAATCTTCCGCATAAAATTGTGGCTATTATAACAATTACGGCCTATCCAAACCTATAGGCAATTCACGTCATCAATAAAAAGTTACTAGATTGTTTATTTGTAATTCGGTTTAAAGTGACATACTCTATAGATGATTTACTTGCGCATATATTAGATGGTAAAAGAAAAGACTACAATTTATTAGAACTGTCAAAATACGAGGTACGAGGTGTCAGTACTGCGTGAAACGTCATCATCCAGTAACTCTTTATCGATGACGTAAATTGCCTATAGGTTTGGATAAAATGTAACTATAGCTTATTCAAACCTATATGATATTCACGTCATCAATATAAGGTTACTAGATGATGACGTTTTACACAGTGCTGTCACCTCGTCGCTCGTATTTTGACAGTTCTAATAAATTGTAATTTTTCTTTATACCATCTAACATGTGCGCAGGTAAATCATCTATGGAATATGTCACTTTCCAAACTTTAAACCGAATTACAAATAAACAATCTAGCAACTTTTTGTTGATGACGTGAACGTCATATAGGTTTGGATAAGCTTTAACAAAACTATTAGTTTTTAGGCAATTCTTTTATTCCAGGTTTTAAGCTCACTTACAGTAGGTATCCTCCTAATTCTATTCTAACGACTCTGAAATAGTAGGATTGAATTCAGAATTTAAATGCTAACGTCAATTCAATATGATGAATACGGGTTTAAAATTCTTAATTACAACAAGGAATCGAACAATATAATACTCTATGAGCACTATTTTACTGTTTTCTACCTGCTGCTTACATTTCTGTCGTTTTTTAGAAACGTATTTACCATGACCCCTCCATAAATAACGAGCGACAGATTTATAAACTTCCGACATAATTTAAAGCCCAAATTTTTTCAATGAATTGTTCATTAACGGGTTTAATAATGAAGTTACAGATTTGGCGCAATGGTAATAATTATTCGTCACATTAAGACGCGTCGATTGATATAAAAAAAAATCGATTTGAGTGGTTCCTATTTTTCCATATAAAGTGTGCGTGGTCCTTTGCTACAAAGTTGATTGTGTTATCGAGTTAACAATTGTCATAAGTAAATCTCATATTTTTATTTAAAGTTAAGATTCTAGCAATCAAAAGCAGTTTTTGACAATGGCAAGAAAGTGCGAAGACATTTATGAAGTATAAGGTTAGTCCGATTTGTTCACTTTAAAATCACTTTGGACGCCAGTTCAATAACTATTACTTGAGGTGCCCGATAATAATTATTATTCTCGTATTGCATTATACACACGTAAAGGGGAATAAAAAAGTAGATTAAATGCAAATCGCGTTTACAGGAGCTAAAGACGCGGTCCGAAATGCTCACCAGTGGAGCACATCGATCCCATGATAAGAGACGAGATGCCCGCCCATTGGGTGCTCGACACGTTAAGTCAAATTCTGTAAAAGACATGGAACTGCCCCTACATCTATTTTCCGTTTTGTAGTCTTAAATGAAATTCGAATTTTCAACAGACAAGGCGAGTGTTGTATTTCAAATATAATTAATTATACATATGAAGTATGTAAATACTAAAATATCCTTCAACGTATCCACACACAATTCCAAAGCTACGGTTGCTCGAGCAACCCTGCAAAGTTATTTGGTCGGCATGTTACCTATACTAACTCGAGTAGTTCAAACAGTTTTAAAGCGCTCAGGTAACTCTCGCTTCTTGTACCTTCAAATATCAACAACATTCGAAGTTGCTTAGCGAGATCACTATTTGTTAGATTAAATCAGTGCAACAATAAATAGCTAAATTGGCGAATAAAACAACTCCTTCATTTTGCTTGTTTGTCGGTTTAGGATCGAATAAATAAACGGAATTGATTTCATACTCAAACATTCATAACTCTTCTATTGATTGTCAATAATATATGTAAGTAACAACATATTTGAAAGAGTAATTGCAGTATCTAAGTTAATAATAATTTTAAACGAGACACTATACTAGACACTTAAACTATAGGCACTTTAAAATTCCTGTTTTGTCGCAGAAATAATAATAATCAAATACTTAATCGATACAAAATTGTTTTAGTTGAATCAAAAACGTAAGGGCGCCGTTATCGGTGAGGTCAAGGGTATGAACCGGAACGTAATCTTCCGATTGAATTTTGCCGGAACGATGTCCTCTTTCTCTGTTTGATTTACTAATGCCGGAGCGATAACAAACAGAAATAGAAAAAGGGCATAGCAGATAACGTGATGAACTATCGCGAAGGCGGATTGGCGTCTTCGTTTCCAAAAGAAAAACACGTTCGTTTAGACGTTCCTAATTATATTTAACGATTTTGTATATTTTTATTCTTGATCTTATTGTCAGTTTAATTAGATTACTAAGAGTCTTTATACAGGGTATTTACGGTCCTGAGTTTTTATTTTCAAAGGGCCAACAAACACCTAAACAAAAGACGATCAACTCGAACACCTCAAGTCGGATTGTTTTTAACAATTTTACAAACACTAATTGTAACAAAATGACGCGATAACCGATTTACAGCAGATAGTAGACCCTTTTGTGTACTTTCGTGTGCATTGAATGACAAATTTAGCGACCTATTTTACTTGACAGAGGTCAATTGCAGAGTATGTAGAGTACGAACCCACTTTTTGGTCACTTTAAAACCGTGTACTTTACTCCCCACCATCCCTTAAAAGGTAAATATTTCAAAAGGCTCTATCTCACTTATCTTTAAAGATAAGTAGAGCTCTCGTTTTAAAACCAAAACACGACAAATTTTATGGGTAACAAAAAAGTTTCTGATAATAATGACTGGTTTTTCAATATTAAGCGAGATCCCAAGGAAAAATGCACTTTAAATATCAACCCTCCATAAACATTGGCATTTCTTTCTGAAACTAATAAGTTACGGTCAAAATGTTTCAAATAAAATTTGTTTTTAATATCATATATGCATATGACCTACCCAAAATGAACGACCTACATTTTCGTGATCTAGGGGTCAAGATCCGATGAAATCCAAAACGGCACGTCCACCACTACGATCGCGAAAACGCGCGTAAGATAAGATTTCGTTTCCGAAATTAGACCGTCGAATGTTTGAGGGAAATCCTAACCAAGAGCCCTTATCCAAGAGTGTAAAAATACTCGATTTCCAAAGAATTTGTGTTAAAGCTTAAAGGTTCATATATTTATTGTTTATAAATACATGGAGAGTTAATCGACAAAAAAGATCCTACCTTTTCTCGTCGTATTAATCCTTTTTGTTTGTAATCCTTTTAGAGAAAACAATTCAAAACATAACACTCGCACACTCACACGCAACGAATAATACGACGTCGTAATTTAAAATTTGAACTACTGAAGCAAGCACTACCGCTCTATATCATTAACGCGAGAGATCTGAAACGGTTTTGCCGGAATTCTATATATAAATACATTCGAGTTTATACGTAGATACTAGGGAATCCCACTTTTATTTTAAAAACATCCAGTTCGTTGTTCGCACTTTGATAAGCTATGAACGTAGGTGGCATACGTGTTTTATTAGCTGCTTTGTATTTTATCGGTCGCATAAAAATGCAATTGAACTTTTATCTGGTTTATAGTTTATAATAAGGAAATTTTCAATGCTTAAAGACACACGAATAGTTTTTAAATTAAAAATAGAGTAAACCTATAATTGTGCGGTATAAAATCAGTAGATAGTAGTTATTCAAATAATTTTAAACTGGTATTGCGTTTTTTATATTTTTTATTTGGATGCCGAAATTTTTATAAAGTGTGGTAGGACATTTTTTTAAAATATTTTTTGGGTGATACGCATAATCTACAAGATTGAAAGCCATTGCAATAGATTCTTGTCGAAAACGAGTCACCGACAAAAAACAATACATGAGATTTTCTAATAGTTTCAAGGCCGGTCATCACGACCAGGGTAAATTTTTATACTTAAGATCAAATAATACGAAAAGACAACAACAAAAACAATTAAAAAACGTTTGATACTATTTAATTTTTATGTTTTCTTAAATTTTGTTTTGTTTAAAAATTTCTTATTATTCTTTATTTTATACCTGACACGTATCTAAAATTAAGTAGGTATGTATACTATATATAAATACCTACATAATTAGGTAATATCAAAATTAAAAATCTTTAATTAATATGTAATTCCAATAATATTTATTACAATTATTCCTACGCTGTGTTGACCACTTAGTAGCACTTGTGAGATCGGCGTCGGTGTGCGCGGCGCGCGTAGATAGCTCACTTATACTTTACGTGCCCACGTTCTTGGTGGTTTTTACAGGGTTCAAATAATTCAAATTATATAAATATATATAACATATTAACACTGAAAGTGTGGGGAATAAATTAGTTTCAGAAAGTAATACCAATATTTCTGAAGGGTTGATTTTTAAAGTGTGTTTTTTCGTAGTATCTCGCCCTTATATTGAAAAATCAGTCATGATTGTTATAGACTTTTTGTTCCACATAAAATCTTTCATGTTTTGATTTTAAAACGAGAGCTCTATTTAGTTTTAAACATAAGTGAGATAGAGCCTTTTGAAATATTTACCTTTTAAGGGGCGGTGGGGGCGAAGGACACGATTTTGAAGTGACCAAGAAGTGATTTCGTATTCTCAAATTGACCCTCTTATCAAGTGAAATAGGTCGCTAAATTTCTTTTTTCAATGCATACGACAAGTATAATATTAACACAAGCGAATCTACGAAGACGTTCAAAATTACCACTTTGCTCTCGCTCGACGTATCCATGAATCGGCATAACTTGCGAGGCCTAGGCCTTGCCGTCGACTTGTCTTCGCAATTTCCTCAACACCGTTACGAAGATCTTAGAGGTTAACTATTTTGGTAATGCATACGGTCTCATAAAAAATGGCCAACAGTGTTAAGTTGGGTGTTGGGACAAATGAAGTGCATAAGCCTACTTACAAATTTCCATCACAACGCAGAGTGACGTTTACGAACTAATATTAACCAGGTCGCGAACATAATTTAGGTTAATTAATATCTCCCTTAGAGACATTTTAGTGTTAATCGCGTTCTTTTCGAATGTTTATTCGCTCCTTAAAAATAAAAACATAACACCGTAAACACCCCGTATGTCTGTCGTATTGTATGGTCTAATCTATGGCCGATATATTTTGTTCCCCGTCCCGACGGCAGTCTTTTCTTTATACATTATTTAATGTTCTTTATACATTTATAGGTTCAAGTTTAATTTGTTGTAGTTAACAAAGTTCCTATAAAAACAATCACACGATGATCTCATTAATTTATGCTACTCACAAAATTGTAGTTTAGTTAAATTTTAGTGATTATTTAGTACCATACAAATAAAATCAGTTTAATACTTAATCAGAAAAGTAATTTAGGTAAATGAATTTAGAAAGAATTACTTACTTTACGAATTGAAAAAAAATTGTAAAAACAAAAATTAACTTGATTATCTAGAAAACTTTGCTTTTAATAGGAAATTCGGCAAGTTTTTAGTTTTAGCTTGTCGTTTATAGCATCCTTTAAACGCCAAAACGGTTCTGCATAATATATACAGACATACGGATTAAGTATAGGCACCAATAGTTTATCATGTAAAGTACTCCGGAAAGGCCTCGATGGCAAAATAATCACAAGAAAACATAATCTCTTGTAAATAAACATATTTACTAGCAAGTAACGTTTATAAAACGTACATTTTCCGCTAGAAAGCTTTATAAATTTACAAGATTATTATTTAAAATAAAACATCCACGTATAATACTTTCGTTCAGCTGCGCATCCCACAAACTTTTTTCATATAAGAAATATTTCCATAAAAAAGCAGATCGAACGGATCTGGAAAATTCCAGCGCAGACGAAAATTTAATTTCGCCAACGGGATTAAAATAATATCACCAATCAACGTAAACCACTACGGAAATCAATTATGGCTTTTCGAAAGAAGATCGATGTTCCCGATGCGTTCACGAACGTGGTTAATTTATTTTTTTTCAGACCAACCACCGGTACACCGTAAAAGTTACAACGGCACTATGAACAAACTTGCCCGAAAATAAACATCTATAAAACAAAAAGGAATTTACTGCTCGGTCGCTTTCTTTTATATAACAACTCAAAGAGGCGCGCAATACATCATAAACGAACACTTTATCTACGAAATTGTAATTTTACGTCTAAAAATTATTTATAATTATTATTGTAATACACCTACCTAAATAAAAATAATTGAATACAATTAAAAAAATAATAATAACGAACTACTTTGTTTACAGAAAGAAAATCTGAACACTCCGAAATCTGAACTTACAAAGTTCAGACGTCCAAATATCGATTCCTCTTATTTGTAATAAGATCATCGGTCAGAATGATATGAAATATAATCCAAGCATTAAAGAATAAACTTTAACCCAATTTACACGAGATATCTATACGAAATGCCAACCCGTTCGAGTTTAATAGAGGTTTTGTTCAGTAAACGAATCGAAAAAGGAATTCAATTCTATACTTTAAGACCGTCACGAGTCTACTATTGTTGCAATCTTATATCGATAGAAATGGAGACGGTCCCATACGAGTAAACATGTAGGGTTTGCCTACATGCACCCGTCACAGATTGCCTATTTACCCCCGTGACGTGCTGTGATTTCAAAACACGCACTCCAGTCTTATAAAAGGACATCTGTTTGTAATTCCATCCCTTTCTGTACGTGCTAATCCAAATATTGATGTAAGAAAGATAGCGAGAAACACGATGCAAGAGGATTTTTAGAGAGTTTTCGATTTAATTGAAGATTAAGAAGAAGAAAAAAACGACCTTTCTTGTTGCGACTTCGATAACAGTTAACATTCCGTACCAACTTTTAACTTAAATAACGTTTGAGATTTTAGATACTTCTTTAGGTTACCTATCTACCATTTGTATTCGATTTTTTTTTAAATCGTGCGGATTTTGTGCCGGTGGATCTCGTTCGATTTAATTGTTAA
Organism: Rhagophthalmus giganteus; assembly: GCA_036326145.1. NCBI lineage: Eukaryota > Metazoa > Arthropoda > Insecta > Coleoptera > Rhagophthalmidae > Rhagophthalmus > Rhagophthalmus giganteus. The sequence continues at coordinate 9,060,189 of JARFJA010000056.1, read as the reverse complement.
CGTTGCTTAATTATATTATGTGCGAAGTTCGAAACTGTTCCAATTATCTTCTATTCAATAACGTAATCTAATCGATTATCATTTCCAATTTTGAATTTATAATCGAATAAGTATTTCTCGATTAATTTTAATTAATTAGTATTTACTAGACAGATACATTATACCAACATTTTCGATACGTTAAATTAAAACCGAATAAATAATTTAAGTTTACGACAAAGTGGGGAATTTTTAATTCAACCGAAATAAATAATTTATTTACTAGTACTTATTAAAAAATAAAATTAGTACTAAGCAAATAAAAAAAAAGAAATTTTGCAACTTTAACGATTGTTTGTATCAAAAAGCTGGACAGTTCGATGATTTGATTAAATTTTTTTTTCGAAAAATCACTTTTTATAATACCACCTATTTAAAGTTTAATTTAAATAAGTTTGTATTATTTTTATATTAAACATCATAATTTTATTTCATAATACTAAAGTATAGAATCAGTAATTAGGTACGTTACGTAACAGAACAAACCAGAACAGAATAAATCTAATTATTGTGTGATCTTTCGCGGATTTTCATCGTTAATTTCCACCTGGGCCGTACCGCGCATTTTCGTTCAGCATCTGCATACATTTAAATAATGCGTCAATTTCAAATTGCGTGTAAATTATTTTACACTTCACTAAGCACGAAAATATCGAGTATTATTAGGTGTACAACTTTGCTTCCGCCGTTTTGCAATAAATGGCTGTAGCAGTAAGTGGTAGTTGAAATAAATAGATCGTAGCTGTCATACAATAAGATTAGGTATTTGTAAATATAACGCCATCGAAATATTAGTCGATTTGTGTCTGCATCATAAAGTTATTCTCGATTAAACATGTCAGCTTACTAGCCAAATTCTCGTCATTTGCGGGAGGTTTTAATTTTCTGTTTTAATATGAAGAAATCTGCGGCTGAGGCTCATCGAATGCTCTCAAATACCTACGGTGAGGCCGCTATTAGTGAAAGAACGTGCCGAGAGTGGTTTCAACGCTTCAAGAACGGTGATTTTGACGTCGAAGACCGGCATGGCGGTGGAAGAGAGAAGGTTTTCGAAGATGCAGAATTAGAGGCATTACTTGAGCAAGACTCAATACAACGAGAGACATGATAAAGTAATCTTACAGCATGACAATGCTCGACCCCATGTTGCGAAAGTGGTCAAGACATACTTGGAAACGTTGAAATGGGAAGTCCTACCCCACCCGCCGTATTCTCCAGACGTTGCTCCCTCGGACTATCACTTGTTTCGATCAATGGCACACGGCCTGGATGACCAGCACTTCCGGTCTTATGAAGAAGTAAAAAATTGGATCGATTCGTGGATCGCTTCAAAAGATGACCAGTTTTTTCAACGCGGGATTCGTACGCTGCCCGAAAGATGGGAGAAAGTAGTGGCCAGCGATGGACAATACTTTGAATCATAAATGTATAACCAGTTTATTACAATAAAGCCTCGAATTTCGGAAAAAAACGGCGGAAGCAAAGTTGTACACCTAATAGATTTAACTTCTTTCAACTGTATATATGTCGTATACTATATGTATTTCGCTCGTTATACTAATATTAAACGATTTTAACGAGACCGGCTGAGAATTATTACTTTTTACGTTTATTTTTGAATTTCTTTAGGTATTTTAAGTGTTATGGCACTTCTTAAATTTAATTAAAAATTATAAAAAAGTTTTATCAAGTGCGGTCATTTATCATAATCATTATAATTTGTCCTAATTGAATAATAAATTTTAGGAAGCAACAGTGCTGTGATAAAACCGTTAATACTTATAGGTATTTAAGATGTTACGTATTCCTACGATACTTATGTGTTAATCGAAGCACAACTATACGCTAACTAAATCAAGTAACGAAAGCCGACTGTTTAAAACTATTTAAGTATAAAACTGCTACTTTTCTGCCTAGTAAAACAAACAGTAACTATTTACGTTACGTAAGTGTCCTAAATACATACTCCTAACCAAACACGTACGAGTCACATATGCTTAAATTTTGCATTATTACCTACCCAAATTAATCCAAATGGCAACAAAATAAATCGAAACACTACGGGAAGAAATGCGCGCGCGGTAAAATAATCGTTAGGAAAATAAATGATCGACAAAAACGAAATAATGACCTATTCATTTTTAACGCGGATCAAACGGAAGTCCGTCGGGGCGAAACGAAAGAACAAGAAAAGAGAGCGAAGGCGATCGAAGTAATTGAACGTTTAGAGAAAATGGACCGGTTTGTAAAATATAAACGTAAGGAGATCAGGACAAGAGAAACAAACCGAAAAATGGGACTTAAAAGAGATTTTAGAAAATCGAGAAAACACATTGAAAATTATACGAAATAAATCTAAGCATTCGTCAGATTTTCAATATAAGTTAAATAAAAAGTTAAAAATAAACCTGGACGAAACTGTTATTTTAAGAAATTTTTGTGCAAATTAAAGTGGGACCAAACGAAAGTGTAGGTATTTAATAAAAGCTAATTTTTTTAAATTGAAAAGAACGTATCTCGTATTAAATAGATAATTGTGTACAGTGAGTTTAAAGAAGTTCTTTCCATATGGAAAAGTTTTTTGTTATTAGTTGGTCAAAAAGTTGGTGCATCCTCTAAAACTAATAACGAACCCATCAGATGAAAATGTTATTAACAAATATTTTATAGAATTACTTAAATAAAAATTTTCATTGCCTTATTTTTTTCAACTTGAAAAATTTTTGGTTGTTTTTTGCTCTCATTTCTTAAGTAATTATTTGATGTCAAATTTGTGTCTACATGATGATTCATTAGGTCTATTTTCATTGTTTAACGGGATAGTTAATTTGTTAATAAAATTTTCCGATTTATTGCAAAATAATGGTACTTTATTATTGAGAAAAAAATTATTAGTCCTCATTTCCTCGCTTATACTTATATCCCACTGATAACATCTGATGGATTCATTATTAGCATTTTAGAGGATGCACCAACTTTTTGACAAATTAATAACAAAAAAGTTTTCCATATGGAAAGAACTTTTTTAAACTCACTGTATACCTGATAAAATTACAATGTCGTTGGTGTTTTTGAAACGTTGTTAAATTTTCAAATAAATAAGCACAAATAACGTAAATTACGTAGGTATAATAATTGCACGCGCTCTAATAAAATAAACAATGATAGTACCTACCGATTTTTAACTTCGCGTTTCGAATATTTGATTTAGTGTGCCTACTACGCAAAAGTGTATGAATGTCGAAGAAGAATATTTCGAAAAAACGATAAACTTTTCCGTTATTTTCGTATCTACTTTCCCGAAACTTTCGCAACAATCCACGCATTATTTTTGGAGATTTATCCAACCGTATAAAAAGTTGTCAATCGAATACCGAACTTATAATGGTGCGTTGTTAAAATCCGTCCTGTATCTTATCAATGCTTTCTAAAATTCTTGAACACATAATAGCCGTGCGTCAAAGCAAATTGTTTCTCAGTTTAAAATTATACCTAATGAAAGTGAAACATTACTTTAATTAAGTTAAATAATCTGGTTTACGACAATATCACAACATGTCATTGAAAATTATTGATGTCATCTCACAACACTTTTATAAATCATTATAGCATCCGTTCTTGTATTTATAATAATTATATTAATATAGGTAGGTATCCTATCGTAGTTATTATGAGTTTATACACTTGATTTTTGTAGGTAAGTACCTATTTTACATTTTATTTTCTTTATTCTAAGCGTTTTGGTAAATAGGTATTGTACTAAATTCGTATAATGTAAACCGAGTTATTATCATCTAAAGTAAAAGACGATTAATTTTTATTAAGGCTAAGCTCGATGTAGGTAACCTGAGAAGCTTTAACAAATTTTGTAAATTAATATCCTTTACCGCAACTTTGTATAATAGCCCGGTTCATTCTCACTTGTCTTTAATTAAATTTCTCCTGAAGACAATCTATTAGCAGTAGATAGTATTTCCTACGTGGCACCCATAAATGATTTCAGTAAACTTAAAATACATTTTCGTAGATCAACAGTTGTAATTATTAAACAACAAAAGGATCCTTAATCTAATTTTCAGAAAATGTGCGTCTACATGTGTAAGTAGTGTTCCTTTGAAGCGAACAATTTAATTTACCACCAGGCATTAACTGTGGGTAATGCGAGATTTAATGCTTGTTATGCTCTTTGATCTTTTAGATCCATTGCTAATTAACATCGCATTCGTTTTAAACAATTTTGTCAAATACGTATCTACAGTAAAACTTTTCAATATCGGACACTCGTTGAATTAAAAAAAATTGCCCGTTATTAAAATGTATCAACTAATAGGAAATACATTACGCTCTATAAAGAATGTGCGTTAAGAGCCGCCCAAACGTTACGTCTTTTATTAACACGTAGCATGTGGTTAGAAAACGGAGGTTTCCACAAACCAAAAGGGCGGCTTGTACGACTTACTTCACTACACAAGTCAGTTTCGTAAATACAACTGAACAACGACAAAACGTAGCATCAGTTTGCGCATAAAACCTGTCCAAACAAAACGTAACGTGTGGACGGCCCTTTAAAAGTAGTTAGTTTTTTACTGTATGCATTAACCCCTTGACATACGAAGCCGTCTGGGAGACGTTATTTGTTTCTTATGCCAAAACAATAATTGACGTGTCTCAGACGTCTTCAACATTCCGTTGCGAGTTGTTGTTTACAGTGCAATCAAAGATCATTTCTATATCAAGAAATTAATAATTCCGCACAGTTTAGAGTTTTTAACGTTAAAAATAATCGAACGGTATGTCCGAAACGAATTTATTTTTCGAAAGTGAGGATGAAGATGCGGCCAGTAGTTCGAGCGAAACTTCTGAAGAGAGTAGTTTATTCCGAAATGTTCGTAAACGAGTAAGACCTTTATCCAGCAGTGATGAATCAGATTCATCAGAAAGTATAGAAGAATGGAAATGGGAAGATAAAGAAAATATTCCATATATAATACCATTTACTGAACAACTTGGTATCAACGCTTTGGTTTTGCGACGATTAGAGTCCAATCCTACTCCTCTTTGTGCTTTCAAGCACAATGATAATTTTTTTGCTATGATAGCAACATAAACAAATAGATATGCATCGCAAATGATTGCAAATGAGAAAACAACTAAAGGTGAAGAATGGTTTCCTGTTACAAGTGACGAATTGCAAGCATATTTTGCACTATGTATTATAATGTCGCAAGTAAAAAAGTCTTCTATAGATATGTATTGGTCAAACCGATCAATTGTAGAAACACCAATATTCTCAAAAACTATGCCCCGAAAACGGTTTCTAGCTATATCTCACTTTCTACATTTTACGGACAACGAAACGATGGATAAAGACGATAAGCTAAAAAAGGTTCGCAATGTGGTTGATTACTTGAATGAAAAATTTCTTCAGTTATACACCCCTAATGAATCTGTCGCAATTGATGAATCACCGATGAAATTTCGAGGAAGGCTGAGCTATGTACAGTTTATTGCTTCAAAAAGAGCCCGATTTGGTATAAAATTTTATAAACTTTGCGAATCAAAATCTGGCTATTGTTCACAGTTCAAAATTTATGTGGGCAGAGAAATGGTAAATGATAAGAAAACGCCAGTTTCTCAACATGTAGTGATGAAATTAGCGGAATCGATTTTAGGAAAAGGATATACGCTATATTTGGATAACTGGTATTCATCACCAGCACTGTTTGATCTTTTGAGAAAAAATAACGTGAACGCAGTTGGAACTGTAAGGAAGCAACGTAAAAATATGCCTAAGCAACTTTTTACGAAAATAAAAAGAGGAGACGTACGAACTTTGTCTTCTAATAGTGTATTGTCCTTACATTGGCATGATAAAAAGGATGTCTACATGATCAGTACAAAACATGTTTCTGCCGAAATGACAAATACTGGGAAGAAAAGAAAACTGAAAAATGGGGAAGAAGAACAGATTATAAAACCGAAATGTATCATCGAGTATAACAGCGGAATGAGAGGTGTGGATAAGCAAGATCAACTACTGGCTTGTTTTCCAATTATGCGAAAATGTGTAAAAAGGTATAAGAAAATATTTTTTTACATTATTGATATTGCTGTTTATAACGCGTACGTTCTATATTCAAATACTCCTAATGCAGAAAAACTAAGAATAGTGAATTTTCGACTTAGTTATCCACTATATCGTTAGCAAATTATCCCAAACGTGGGCGTCCATCACAAGGAAATTGTTCAACTCGTCTGCAAGCAAAAATTGGGCACATTTCCCGGAACATATATCTGCTGCTGATAAGAAAAAACACCCTACGAAAAGGTGCATTGTTTGCACAAAACGGAATATAAGAAGCGAAACAACTTGGCAGTGCAAAAAGTGCCAAGTACATTCCAAAAAAGTGCACATTCCGAACTGTTTTGAAAAATTTCATACATTAGAAAATTGTAATTAATAATTTGCATCTAATATAATAGTTATAGAATATATTTATTTTTTGTTGTAACACTAAGTTCGACGTTTTGTTATTCAAATAAAGTATTTTGAACAAGATACAAAGCTACATTTGAATGCCATAACAATCGATAAATAAATAGTATTTCTAGACACATTACTTTTGTGTTTAATGATATGTCAAGGGGTTAATAGCTTGATGCGTGATTTTCTAAATAGTTTTTTTGTAGGTTTATATGACGCTATCATTTGCTATTGAATCACTATCATTTACTATTCACTATATAATCTATTCAATTGTTTATTCGTAATGAATTAAGTATTTTTTAGTAAAACAGGTAAAGGTAATTTGAAATAATAGAAATATGACAATTTGTCTTTGTTTATCAGAAATTTGGAAGAACGTGCTATTCGCTAGACATTTAAAAATAGTTCTGTTATGGGAAGAAAACGTGAACGTCAATAAAATTAGACAAGAAAGAGATCTAACACGTCCAAACATTTAAATGTTTAAAAATGCACAAATATACAATGTCGAACTAAATGGCAGATTGAAAAACGTACAATTTTTTAACAAAAAGGAAAGACTATAGAAAACTGTATTTAAATCAATTTTTAAATTTATACTAATATAATAGCACGCGAAAGCGTAAAGTACGAAAGAAATTGACATTGAACCGTCAAGCACAAAAAAATGATAAGGAAATAACTTGCACACCTAAAAATATCTCGAGTTACGCTAACACAGATAATATTTATTTTAGGTGCATTATACAAATACACGATAGAAATAATACAAAAATTTAATATTTGTGCGAAACAGACATCTAAACGCCAACTTCGTTGAAATTCGTAGCAACGTAGCGCCCTGTTTAGTAATTTAATGTCTTAGCACGCCTCATAGAACAATCATGAAACTTTTCAGGTAGAGGCCCTCCTAATATTTCTCTAAGGAGATTATAAATTTCATGTTTTACATGGCAAGATGTCACAACGTCATAAAGTCACTAATAAACAAGTCAGTTCGTCCGGGAAATGTTCAAGTTGGGATGAACTTCTCCGGTGGCAACAGCTTCAAAGCTACTTCGGAGAATGTTATAGCAGTATAAAAATGGCGTCGTATAATCAACACTTTAATTAGCTTACTCAAAAAAAAATCCTTTTATATTTGTCGAGTAGGGTGCTCGGGCGTCGTTTAGAAAATAAATTCCGCGAATTAAAAAGAGTCGCGACGAGAACGGCACCTGGGCCGCTTTTAAGAGCAAGCGCGAGCCGACGTATTAAAATTAAAGAAGAGCAACGATTAAAATAATAATTTGAGTAAGATTAAGCTTAGAGCAAGCTCTTGCTTATGAAGTGCGACGCGAGGACGCAGCTATCACGTGCGAAAGCCCCGGTTTTAGCAACAAAATTTAACGGCGCGCAGCTAATTTGCATCCCGAATGGCCGAGTAGCTCGTTTTAAGAAGCAAAATTGCTCGGAACGAGGAAGGAGTGAGGCATGAGCCGTATAATAGCGGTTTAATCTTCAGAACCGTGTCATAAATTTATTAAAATGTATTAAACGAAATGATATCCGAATCATGCTTCCAAAAATTAATGACTCGTGGCGATACTTTATCGATTCTATAAAAAATGAACTTATTTACGGCGAATTCGGCCAAGCAAAAGGTGCAAGATCCGATAAGCATTGAACATTTCTTCTATATAGAATTCGATTTCTTATTTGCGCCTATTCGTCGCAACGACTCGATCTTATCTTATAATAATATTTCCCAATATTTAAAAAAACGAACAACGAAAAGTCCGATTATTTCCAATTTACACATTCAGTAACTTAATATGTAAATGTTAATGAAACTGCGCTTAACCACCTGTAGTGTTTAATTACTTTCTATACCGAATTAAAAGTAATTCGGTAGAAGTTATGTTTAAAGAAAAAACAACCGAGTTTAATTAAAAATTTAAATTTAATATTTTTCATCGCTTTCCACCAAAGAAGTCGAAAGGTTCCTTTGAATTTCTTATTAAAGGATCCATTTGACGACAAACGATTTTATTTGGGACTAAATACAATTTCGAAGAGGTTACTATGTCGATTTGCAACTTTTTAATAAGAAATCAATCCCTATTAATATAAAACTATATTGGAACTTAGATGTTTCGTTTTAACAAGTAAATAACAAATAGATTAAATAATAAAACTTCTTAACCTGGTAGGATTTACTAGTTTTTTATTTTCCATCTTTATTTCGATGTAACCGTTTGAGAAAAATTTCCATGTATTATATTTTCTATAGATACTTACTGTCGATGACATATAACTTGTTTGTCACAATTTGAATTTTATTACATTTTTTATGTGTAGGCACTTGAAAGAAATGAATAGAATTATAAAGTAAATTCAAATATCAAATAATAATAAAATTATTCATGAAGTTTTGAAAATTTACTGATGTAAGATTTAGTTAGGGTAGGTACCTACATATTATATTTTTATAGAAATCTGTATTTAAACATAGGCGTTTTAATAATAATGGTCATCTACCTACAAAATAGGTCATCAACAATAAGGTTATTTTTCTAAAAAAAATGTAATTGTCGATACACGTTTTTATCATTAATTTAATAAAAAATTAAGAGCGTGTTCGTAAATCATTCATCTATAACACATTTAGAACAATATTAATGTTATCGATTTAAAAGCTTCAACAAAATTTTGAAAAGGTTCTTTAATAAATGATTTTAAATTCGCAACCCTTTTAGATTTCTCAAATATAATGTCATTTTTTCAAAAATTGCTAATATAAATAATTAGGTGGCTTATCCTTAAGACGACGGAATTTCGAAGTAAATAAATACACAACAATTTTTGTAAATTAAAATTGTTATTAATCCTAAAATGTTAAACTACGTTTGTCGAGTCGAGTTAGCAAGTGACAACACTTTCACGTGAAAATCGCTTTACAGCGTTCACACGGGCGGCTTTTATGTACGTAGAACTAAAGATTTTTAAAAACTACTTATAACTGTTAACAGAAATTAAAAAAATTAATAAGAGATTTTGTATAATTTCTCGGAATTTGTAGAACAAAATAACGGAAAATGGTCAAAATAATAATGGAAATAGTGCGCATAATTTTGATGAGCTATTTACTCCTCGATATTAATTTTTCTCACTCCCATTTTCATTAAAAATAGTTATAAAAATCTAATTAGCTTGAAGTTAATTTTTATTTGTAATTTTTTCATTTTGTATTTATGAAGTAGCATAATACAGCAATGGAGGTAATGCCACTTTTTTGACTTGTATTGCGATCTAAAAGATTAAAGTGAAAATTAGAGCATTTTGAATGCGAATATTAGGCACCTATTAGACCAAGACGAACTGATAAAATATTTTGCTTTTCAATTTTTTTCTCAAAACGTAAACCGAACCACGAGAACACAAACCAAATGTCAAATTCTTTCAGAAACCAATTAATGATTTTACCTATTTTTTTATCGCAGCGTCCTTTTATGTCATTGCTTAGTGCTTCGCAATTTTATTGTTGGTATTTTCTCAACATGCAGTTGTCGAAACAACGATTGTTAGGTTTAATAGCGATTAAATTTAATCGTCCGGCGCCTTATTGTAAAAATAAATTTTATACTATAGGAATAAGTAGATTAAAGCCGTTTACGGCGTCCAAGTTTTACAATGATCAGTGTAAAGCACTTAACCAATATTTAGTACACTTCCTATATAGGTAACTAATTACGAGTAAACTTAATTTATAGTGAAATTGCTTCCAGTCTTCGACAGGCTATGTAGTATTCTTCTAACGATTGAATGCTGCAAGTACTTAGGCAGACTTTAATTGATTCGAATACCTATTTATCGTATATATACAGATCCAACAGACTACGAATGAATCGGCGATGTAAATGTATAACAATTAAGCAAAGCTATTAGGCGAGTACTTATTATAAAATATAATTTTATATAGGTAAAACATAGATTAAACATTCGCCAAAGATTTCGGTAACCAATTTTTGAGCGACTCATTTCTGTAACGAAGATTAATGATCGTTATTTAATAAATCCGCTGTTCGCTAGGATTTAAAAGGGTTAGGTTCGAATTGATTGTTTGGTAACGTACTCTCTTCCTTTTTTATCTTAATTCGTTCCGTTCTAAATTTGAAAAAAAAGTAAATCACGCATCTACCTATAATGCGAGAATTTTAATCGAAATATCGATCATTTCCGTTCCAGCAAACTATATAAATAAGTAAAAAGGCAGTTAGCAGCTGCAGCGTACGTTTTTGACACGATTTTCTTGTTTAAGTTTATAAACTTTAGTTAAAGTTCCACCATTTAATGAAAGGCTTTTCCTATAACGTCCCCGTCGCCATAAAGTTTTCGCGAACGCTAATATTTACACCGGCGCGCGGCGCGACGCGGCGCAAACGTGACTTCTACTAACAGAGATGCTATTCTCGACATTTATCAATAGTTTACTTTTGTATTTCAAGTTTCGGAGGAAATTTTAGCAAGTACCTAAGTATTATTATTGTTTAAATTAAAATAAATGATCCGTCACGAGAAAACGTCGAAAGCTCTTTCGACGTTGTGCGGTGAATTTCGAAGCTATTCATTAATATTTTATTCATTTGACTAGTACAGAACGTATTATCAGGAAGTGTTGGTCCTGATTGGTTAAACATAAATAAACAAAAGGGGCTCTATTTCCCCGTAGTTTTGTTCGCGAGTTCATTAAAGCCATCGAAAACGTAAAACCCTTTTCGCTCCGAAAACGAACTTTAAGAAAAATCGGGCCGGTTCCGCTTAGTCGATTTATTTTTTAAACATTTGTTTGCGCAACACCGCATTTCCCCACAACAAAATCGCCGGATTTATAATATATTCAGATGTAATTGCGCGTGGAAAAATGTTTTAATTAAAATTCTAACGTTAATATGTACGAAGTTTTGTATGCAAATTCTCTTATCGAGGTAATTACAATTACATTCCGTAGTCTTAAGAATACATTTCGGACCCGGCCGCAGTTAAATTCAAATTTCACGCGGAAATTAGGATAACTCCGCATCGCCCGCCGGGTTAACACGCTTTAAAATAAGATTTTAGGCGCTTGCTCGAGGAAATCGGCAACCCGTAAGTGTATATAGTGTCGATGAAGCGATCGGGAAATCATTTTTTTTTGTCGTCGGAATCTACGTCGCTCGAACGCCCAGTTATATCACCTCCCTTATCCGCATAAAATTACTTTCTAAAAGAAATACTTTCAGCTGTAGGTATCTAACCGTAAACGATTCGTCGGATAAAATGCGTGAAATATAACGATAATTTTTTTTAAATAAAATGTCGTTTATTTGAATTTTGGAATTACGTCGTAATACGTTTTGCGAGTTAGCCGGATTTAGTTGTATTTTCTGTTACTACTATAAATTATTTTTTAGTCGCTCAACCGTGAGCGACGATAAATCCCGTATAAAACCTTTGATTGAGTGAAACTGCGATGCGTTGCATTTCAAAATAATTTGCAACACAAAAGTTCTACTATTAAAATTGTCGGTAAAGATATATGTACCGCCTACTGACAGTGAGCTTTGCACAAAATATAAAATATGGAGAGGCTGAAATATTGCACGTTGAATTAACAATGCATTAACAAAAGAACAACACTGTGAGGATATTTATCTTCTAACCAACATTTCTATAGCTGCTTAAAAACAATGACATTCGTATCCTTTATTCTAGATTTATCCTTTTAATACACAAAAGCGTATCTTAACGAAAATTTGCTTGAATAAGTTTCAACTTTACTCTTACACGCAGAAATGGCGCTTTTCGCCCTCTTGGAGACAAAACGCTCTCCGGTTTAGACAAATATGACTACCTTTACATCATATATTTACAGCGCACAATTAGCCTCGCCCGGAGGAACTAAAGGAAAATTAAACATAAAATCCGAAAGGGAACGGAATTTGCAGGCATTGTGGTCGAATGCTGCAGTCTCGCAAATTTTACAACTTTCACGAGAAACTGACAAATATAGTAAGTATTTAGAGTCGTAATTTCTATTAAACCGGCGCTCTTTTGTGAACGAGTCCAAATAAATTTGAGAGATAGAGAAATGGGACGTGGTTTAAATTGTTGCGATTATAATTTAGGTGGACCCATCTAATTGTAAGTATTTAATGCGTTCTCGGTTTGCGTTATCGGTATTAATTATTATTGAAGCTAATTTAGTAAGACTGCCAACGATTCTTCACTATTGAAGCTAAATCAAATTACAAGTCTACGAAACGGGGAAAATAACGAACAAGTGCTACTTCAAAATGTGTCGTCAGCTCCAAACCCAATGTGTGTGTGATAATTCAACAATATTGTTACTAATCTTTCAATTTGTAATCAAATTATTTACAATTTTAATATCTGTCAATTAAATTACATTTATATAGCGATTTATGTTTATAGCTTATCCAAACCTACATGATATCACGTCATCAACAAAAAGTTACTAGATTGTTTATTTGTAATTCGGTTTAAATATAGATATATGCTATAGATGATTTATTTGCACACATATTAGATGGCATAAAGAAAGTCTACAATTTATTAGAACTGTAAAAATACGAGGTACGAGGCGACAGCACTGTGTGAAACGTCATCATCTAGTAACATTATATTGATGACGTAAATCGCTTATAGGTTTAGATAAGCTATAACCTGTAGATATATTTAAATTATATAAAAAAATGACTTGCTTATCTAATGGTGTTTAATTATCACTTTTACTGCGTATGGCGCGGATTCGTGCCATTTCTTTACAGCGGGCTGATGGCACGGATCCGCGCCAAGGATTCGAGTTAATTAACGACTCAAGACAAATCTCAGCCAAATCGTTTTAGTCAGCGTGCACGAAAAATATTCTGGGTTACTGTTTTGCTCGCCGTTTTCGATTAGTTTTATTCTATGAAGGAAAATGTTAATTACCTGTAATACGTACATGATTTGTAAGCAGAAAAATAAGTAAATACGACAATGGTCGTAATACAGTAAATATGTAATAAGTGACAGCAAGCAATTCAATGATGTAGGTACATTTTAGAGAGGTTTATGCTAAAGGTAAGAAATTTAAATTTAATTTAGTCTATTCGCCCAACCTAAGTTAGTAGATTTAAACAAATGCACGCGGAGAACGCATTATCAGGATATCGTTCTATCGAGATGTTCGAGTGACTTTTATCCCTCTATGTACCTAAAAAATCTTCCCGGTACTACAAAAACGCACAAAAGATGTATTTATCAAGAGTACAATGAAAATTTGCCGATGAAACGAGCTAAACAAATTTATTTAAGAAGAAAAAATAGAAACTGTATTCGCGGTGGTCACACGGAAGGAAATCCGGGATTTAAAATAAAGCATGTTTTTAATAACCTACCGAAACTGAATTTCCAGGTAACTCATTGTGAATATAATTTTTTAATTAATCAGAAAGTAATTTGATTTCTCGTCTCCTTATGCTGCCACGCCGCTGCCAATTAGCTACCACGTATATGTAATTTATTATAAGTAATGAATGTAGTAGGTACATCAAAAATGCGGTTGCTATTTACTAATAAATCAAATTAAACCCCGTTCTCAAAACCCCCTTTATCCGAACTTTTATTTCTCACTTAATCTAATATTAGATTAATCCTATCCTAAGAAAGAAAGAAAATAAGGAAATACAAATAATTGGCTGCGCTGATGGCATGGTATGACGCGAGTTATTAATTTGATTTTTTCCATTTCATACTGATGCGAATGTTAAGAAACGCTCTTTTTTATAGTTGTCTCCTTTCGTATATAATCTAGATAAAAGGAACAAACGAGTTTAAGGGATATAATTCTCAGCGAAATTGTTATGGAGATGATGAAAAATAAAGAAGTTAGTAGTTAATAGAAAAATAGGCAATGCCAATTGTATAAAACAAACACATCTATATAGCTTATATATCACCTAACGTCGGTCGTGGTTTCCCTACAGTAACCTTGGGAATAATTTTGAAAGTAATTTTATAGTTGTAAATAGGCACCTATTTACAAAAAAACAGTGTAAAAAGATTTAAAAAATAGAAGAAAAAATTTCAAACAGGCGCTACGTTTGCAGTTGACATTTCGCATTTTTCAAACTTATTAAAAGAGACATTCTTTGTTGCTAACGTTTCCTAAATGTGTCAATTCTATGGTCACAGGTGACAAGGTCACAAAATTGTTAAAACTTTTAGATACAAGTACACCTACTATTACTTGTTTAAGGGTGTTTTGTAGGCAATTTAGCCAAACTATTCCGCTATAGGGGCGCCACTAATACTAAGCGAACTAGTGTATTCCCCTATTTTTTTATGTTACCATCACTACCCGAATAGTTGAGAACAATACGGAACCGACAGCGATCCTAGAAACGCCTTGGTTTACGGATTAACATAATTTATTAACTCTAGAATCATAAACCTTCGGTCTACGAACAGACTTGCTGTTCTGAATTTTCTGAATAATATAAAAATTAGTTACCTATTTGCTATTATTAAAAAGAAAAAGATTTTTTTTTGAATAAAAGATTATTTATTGAATACAAAGAAATTAGAAACCGATGCATCATAAGATAATTCAAAATTAAATGTATTTTTATGCTTACGCTCATTATACATTTAGGGCCGATCTTTTCATCTTCCATTTCATTTAATTGACACATATTTACCATACATTTACCATTTGTTCAGACAATTGTTTCCGTGGTAAAAATTTGTCAAGTAAATTTATTGGGAGGTGAAAAAAACCGACCCTTAGTCACAGGTGTAACTCAAGCTTCAAGTTATTCCACGACTTATAAAAATTAGTTTATAAAAAACGTGGAAAGTTTATAGAAATAGATGACGTCATAGGTCTTTCGACAGTATTGTTTACTTCAAAATATCGTAAATAATCGTAATTAGTTGTACATGAGATATTTACTAATTTTTTTTCATGTTAGACCATAAAAAATTGTCAAACAAAAAATAGAAAAAAAGTCTCATTTTGTTGTAGGCCCTAGAGCCCATTAGTTTAGCAGGGTAGGCTGCTGTTTTTTAGCAATACAAATAATATATAGATACTTACAAATTATATACTATATACAAATAGAAAAAAGGAGAAGAAAAATATATACAATTTGAAATCGAAAATATTTATTTTTCTGGTAATGGAGTTGCTAACAAATCTTCATTTGGATCTCTAATTTTAAGATTTCTAGAGAGCCTAGGGCCAATTATTTATAAAATATTTTGAAAATGTTGAAAATTCAAACTATCGAGCACTAAAATTAGATAGAATCTGAACGTATTTTGAAATGTTTCAGTTGGTCGGGGTTGGTTTCCAGATGTGTCAGTAACTGGTCGACAAAATATGCCAGAATTTATGTAGCAAAATGTCTTATTTTACTTGTTACTTCCTGTAACAATAAAAATTGGCAATAATATATATATATATATATATATATATATATATATATACAGGGTGTTAGTGAATTAATGTCGCGGAAGAAAGGTACATGTACCTGAGACTAATACAAACAAAAAATCTTAGTAACATTTTTTGATTTGAGCAAATTTACTTTTGAGGGGGGGAGGGTGTTTTGTCCGAGAAATTAAACCAGTAGTTCCTCTTTAAATTTCAACAAGTGACATTGGTGGGTTCTGAAATGTACCGTTATCTCAGCTGGCATTCCATTAGGTTACTACGATAGTAAACAGAAACGATTGTAGGGGTTGAAGTCGTAAATATCTTCTGCGGTCATTGACAAATTGTAATGTAAAAAATATCCAAAATGTTTCCTCATTTAAGTAGATACCTAAGTAGCTATTTGTTATTCATTTTATTTTAATCTTTTACATCTGCATGTGTTGTTCTAATAAAATTTCTAATTAATTTTTGCAAAATAACTCGAAAAAAAACTGAAAAAACTCGAAATAACACTGAAAGTTACTAACACTCATTGCGTCATT
The DNA here is from genome assembly GCA_036326145.1 of Rhagophthalmus giganteus. Classification (NCBI taxonomy): domain Eukaryota; kingdom Metazoa; phylum Arthropoda; class Insecta; order Coleoptera; family Rhagophthalmidae; genus Rhagophthalmus; species Rhagophthalmus giganteus. Next base: position 9,043,658 of record JARFJA010000056.1, on the reverse strand, counting down.
ATGGAATGTTTAGTTTTTAAATTTTGCTTTAGGTCCTTATGTTTGGTAAGAAACCAAAAAATAAAGTACCCTCTAGCCTATTTATATTTAATTCTACTTTAAAAGCCCTTCGAAATTTATCAATTTCTCAAAATCATAAAACTAGTACCGGCACCCCTTTTAGTTCAAGTCTCTCAATATTAAACGTAACTGTTTCAAAAACAGGCATGTTATTAATTATATTAATCTAACTTTTACGTGTAAACTGAAAATAGGAATTGCATTCATAAATGAAAATATCCACAACAATCGGCACTCTCCTATAACGGGGGCCATAAATTAAAGAGTACAGATGTTTTAATTGCTGACCCAACAGTCGGTTTCATTTTCCGAGTTCTTAAAATCTTTAAAGGGAATATACTCGAGTAAGACGATTATCAAATTAATAATAGCAATAACTCGAAAATTATTGATTTTAGGAAAAAAATTTATTTAGATTTTTTGTTTGTTTTAATCTTATCTACCCGTAGTTTTTTTCAGCGATGTTAATTCACTAATACCCTGTATATGTATATGTTTTCTGCTCGTAATTTACTATTTACGATTACGTAATTTACGTGTCTTTAATTCAAGTTAAGGACATGAGTTCCGCTACTCTTAATTAAAATCAGTTTGTCTACTAAACTTATAGGTACCTACAGATAATTAGAAGGTATAAATATTATAAATAAATATATTAATTACCTAATAAATATCTAATTATAAATATAAATAAATCCATCAAAATATAATTACGACTAAAACTACCATTTCAAAATTTGCGAGTCAAACTTAAAAACCATAACTTCCACTAATCGTAAGCAATAAAGATTTATTGGTTTCGGTATTTATCGAATGTTTACCTCCCCTACCGGCCCACGTGCGGTAGAATAGTATTTTATGAGTGGGAGAAATTAGACGGAGACAAAATTACGGGATGGAAAATCGAAAATGCACTCGATCTCTAATTTCGCGTTAATTTGAAAACTAAAAAAATGTCGATGAAGTTATTAAATTAAACTTGAACGTAGATATTTTAAGCTATGCAATGAATATAATTTTATCGCAGTTAAGTATTTTCTAGGACGACAAATTAAGAGTTTGTGTAAACGTCATTTTTGTAGATTTTTATAACAGTTATAATAAACAAGTTATTGCGTTTATTGCAATGAAAATATTTCAATAAACAGTACATTGGCTATTCTACTTGCAAAATCAAAAGTTTTGTAATTCTCTTACTAGATTTCAAGATAGACGCGAAATTAGATTTGAACTTTAAACGACAATTACTAGTACATAAATTTGTTTTTTTGCAAAAAATTTTGCGTTTACTACCATGTAAACATTATAAATTATCTATATGTGATAAAATAAACAGAAAAAAATAATTTTTAAAATCTGTACCAAACACCCTTAATCATTCTTTCGATTCGTATAGACTTGTATTCTTTTAACAAACAGTTATCGTTATTGCCCGAAACCAACAGGATCGTTGATATAATCAAACATAATATTTTGTCATACTTGGCAGTTGTCCGTACGAAACTTACTAAAAAGCTGAACCGAACGAAAAAATAAATTATCTTATAATAAATTTATCGTTGCAAAAATCGGACTATTATAATAAATCACTAAGGTGATAAAATTTCGACAAATAGTATCGCGTAGTTCGATTCGTTCAAATTTACTGCGCTTGTACAACAATAACATCAATAACTTTAGTACGGTAAAAATAATTCTTCGACGAAAACTCTAAACATATATTTAGGTTTATATGGTTTTCGAACTTCTAATCTCCACCCTCTAACTTCTGCGCTCGGGTATACCTTGATGTTCTCCCGTCTTTCGCGTTTTCCTCGTTCTCTCCTTCGGGGGAGATTTCCTATTCAATAGTTGAACGGCTATCTGTGGTCGTGTTAGATATCCAAACTGGTGTAATTGCTTTGTTTCTTATTCTCCTCCAGTTGCGTACGCTTTTTCTTAAGCGAATCGTGTTATTTGTACAATTCGGTGAAAAATTGGAAATTAAAAATACTTAAAATGCCTACACGACAAAATTTTGTTCGGAAATTACCGAGAAATTCGGTTACTTATAGGATTCTTTGGCCCGCAAATAATTTCCCGTTGATTACTCGAAGCGATTTAGCGCGCTATCAGGACGAGGAAATAAATTCATTATGAAAGATAGGAAACTATTCCAAAACTCTAAGAGTACAGGAAGACTTATGTAGAGTTTGGCAAAGTGCCTAGCTGTATAAGCGTTATAATTAAGAGTAAGTGAGGTGTGAAGCGAACATTGGGTTTAGGTCTCCAAGGATCTCATCTGGGCCTCTATATTGGAGATAAATGCCGTAGGACTGTAGATTGCACGGTTCTAGGACCACGTTTATTCCGCCCCTGTTGGCATTACTCCTAGTCCTTTCCATCCTGTCTTATGCTCGACCGCAAGAAACCTCGTCCTTGTGACAACATCATGCGACTGTCAGCGCTAATTGTGCTGCTAAATGTTTGGCGTAACTTCTAAAAAGCCCAATAGGGATTCAAACGCGAACAGTCCCCGGCACGATCCATTTAAATATACTTTTAGCGAATTTGGGGCAAGTCGTTAGTTTCGGTTCGACGCCGCTACATTTAAATAACTTTATCGCGCCGCGATCTGTCAAAATAACTGCCATTAAAGGGCACATTAGTTGAATGGGGTGAAGTCGGCGGTGCAATATTACTGGAGCACGAGCAGACGCTTTGCGTTGTTAATTTCATTGGCTCCACATTATGCCGTCAATAAGGAGATATTATCTTCGGAAATGTACATGCTCCGAATATTTGAGTATATCTAATGGAAGCACTTTGAGTAGAAAGTTTCTGATTGCTTTATTCAATTTTTGTACGTAGATGTTTTACGTGGCCCAATTTAAAATACATTTATGGGAAGCCTTCGGCTCTTTTCCTTATTTGCTTTTCATTATTTATAAATCTCGATGTTTATTTAGAAATTACGTTTGTTATTTTATTCATTATGTTTCCACGCTTGCCACTTGCGATCGCAATTACACCGAATTTGGCCATAAAGGCCGCTAGTCGCACGTTTCGGTGGTGATTCGCATAGCGACTGCATGCAACATTACCCTGTAGTTGCTTTCATTACACAGATTATTTACGTTCAACACGGCAACCTAGTAGGTCTACTGAACATTATACTACTGCTTATTACAGATGCTGCGATAAATTCAATTAAAACTGTATTGTGGAGATCTAAAGTCCTAAACAGATTTAATATCGATGCTGCAATATGTTCTGCGGTTTGTGTATTAGGGAAACGTTTAATTATATTTACAAATCGGATTTACAATCGGAATATTTAATAATTTGTTGATATGACCGGATGTGTAGGTATGGTAAAGTAAATTATCGATAAATTAGAAACAAACGATTCAGTGATAAAACACAATTTAATAATTTTTTTCTTTAATCTTGAAAAACCACCTGTTGAAAGTTTACAAACAGCTGACTTTAACGACAACAACTTGCCATTTTTTTTTTAATTTAATAACGCGAAAGGTATTGAAAGATTTAATACATTTTTATGTGTGCTAACAGTAAACTTAATAAGAATAATAAAGTGATTCTAAACAAGTGCAGAAAAATTAAGTAGGGGATGATTGGTCCACTGCAAGACAAAAAGTTCCTACGAATATTTGTTCTGAAATGCTACGTTTTTGAGATACAACGTGTTAAACACACAATACTATTTACAAATTTTTAAAAACAAAAGCTCACATTATAACTTTATTTATTTTCGAGAATTATTTAAAAAAAATAAACAGATGTGCAAAATTCTACTATGACAATGAGTGCGCTACAGATGGTGAGAATAATTGAGCAGACTTACAAAAGTATACGAATAAATCATTTTCCATTTTGAATGAAATTCATTTGTTAAGTTTTTCGCGAGAGAGCGTTCCTCCAGAAACCGTAACTGGTTTTCGACACGTTGGAATAATTAAAAGCGACGGAGCCTCTCGATGGATAATAATTTTGAACAAGAAGACGAGATTCTTTTAAACGATTGGTTAACGATAACGCAGCAGTACCTACTTATTATAGAACTTTTTAACGCTTTTGATTATTATTTCAATCTCGAAATGAAGTAATCGCCAGCAAAGAATTAACGGATGTTGATTTAATTAACGAAGTACAGAAATTTTCAGTCAATGGAAAAGGACGCCGAAGAAGTTAACGAGCAGGAAGGCGAAACGGTCGATATAAAAGCAGAAGAGGCGTTATGTTGCGTTCGAAAATTAATGCACTGTTACGTCTCTAACAAGAAAATGCCAATTCGAATGAAATAAAAATACAAAATCGACGCCTACTTAAGACTGCATTAAGTAAAAACAAAAACTTTTTCTTTATAAGTATTTTTTTTTAACGCGTTAATACGGAGCAGTAGCAAATTTTCGATCGCCTTACACAAATATCGAGTTATACGAGGTCGCATTTAAATACGGTGCTAAATAGAAATCTGTCAATTTTTGTCATGAAGTAAAGTTGTAATTCACACTTAACGTATATTATGTAATATGTATTTGTTATATTTCTTTGAAATCTTCGCAGGTTTAAAATTGTTTAAGCTGTAAATGTATGAAAAAAACACTTGATTAAACGACCCGAGTATTGGCAACCACTTTATGATTAATTTCGTCGCAATATTACAACCATAAGTACGGGACCTATGGAATTTTGGCTAATCCAACAGCCATCTTTAGAGCTCAGATAGATTCGTAGCGCTAAAGCGGATTATAGAACGATAAAAAATATCGGAACACGAGACAGCTTTTCTAACTATAGGCAAGGGGCAAGTAAGATGATTAGTAGATTATTTTATACTTAATCGCCAGTTTTTGTTCGCTCGCCTTTTATGTTCGAGATAATAACGAGACGGTTGGCTGGCATTTGAGCTTTTTAGTAAAGGAAATTCGATTGTTCCAGGGTTGCATTAACGCCGACAGTATAGTATGTTTTGTGATTAAGTTAACTTCAGTCTAATAGTAGATAAAATTGGACTACTTTAGTAAATAATAATACATATAATGTAATTACAGCTTACAACAATATTCCACGTAGTAATCTGGTATAATGCGTAAGACAATGTGATTAACTACGAATTAATGTTACATAATGTTTTGTATCTAAGCTTCTGATGTGGTTGTCGCCGAATTAAGCCGCTTTGTTATAATACTGGTAAGATAGGTGTAGACTTTGACAGGTCTCTTCTAAACAGAAAGGGTGTTTACAGGCAGCTTCAGGCTGATGTTTACATTTCATATTAATACGCCGTAAGATCTCTAGACGTTCTCTATGTTAACACAAGCATACACAGTTCTGAGTTTGTCCCAATTGTCTCGGGAATTTAGGTAATAAGTCAAATATTTAATCCTCAAATTTGCTTTCAATGTAGAAATTTAGACGTGCTCAGGTGAGATGCTCACTTAATTGAAATAATCGTGCTCATTTCGCTTGATACGTGAACGTACTACACATACTTATTTATACCAACAACACTCGTGACTGCGATTTGAGCTCATTAATGTTTTATTCGAGTGCGAATATTAATGCTAAATCACAAAACTTCGAAAGTTTAGAATAATAATAATCATCGTCATCACCTAACTGAATCTGTTTAGTTACCTAATAGTTTAGGTAATTATTAGAAACCTTCATAAATCAAGTGTCCCTATTTATTAAAAACACAACTTGCATCAGGATTTTCCTTAAAACCTGCAGATTCGAGGGAATTTTTTTGCTAGGCATCAAAATTCTTTGTCTAATTTTATATTTGACAACATAAAATAACATTCGTTTATAGAGTTTTTGGAAAATAATCTGAAAAATACTAAATGGCAAGTTTCGTTTCGGAGAGAGTTTGAACGGCGTAGATTACGTTTCTGGCAAAAATTTTGAAATTTTTTAGATTTTTTTTTAAGTAACGATTTTTCAGAACACAATTTAAATTTTCAAAAATTTTAATATCTACTGTAATGTTCGAACACTTACAGTGAAAGTTGTAGGTATATTACGACGTCCCTTATAACGATTAGTCGCCTATAACGACAAAATATGTTTAATTCGGTTGATTTTCCATATGAATAACGTAAAAAAAGTCCTGATATACCGTAGCCGGTAATATAGCGACGAAGTCGCTTATAACAACTTAATTTTAGTCGATTTTTAATTTTCTAGGGCGTTTATAACGACGCGTGATCGAATCATATAGGTACAACTTCTGGGAATTACTTGATTCCAGAAAGAAAAAACAAACAAACTAGAATTACCGAATAATGACGAAAGCGTAGAAGGGTTACAAATTTTTATTTTTTATTTCTCTTTAATTCTGAGTTTAGACACGGATTTTAATAAGATAGTGTTTATCCGTTATCGTGCTAGATCGTTAAATTCCTAGTGAAACTCGGAATTTTATTAAATTTCGAGTCCAAACTAGAAATTTTGTTAAATTCCAAGTTTAAATTCGGAATTTAAAGGAAATTAAAAATTAAAAAAAAATTGTGGCTCTTCTATCCTTCCATAAATATCTTATGTAATTTAAAATTCAAATACCTATTGTAATAAAATATTCTTAAATTACTTAATGTGGTTATTACTGCAAAAATAAGTTCATATATCGTAAGTACCATTTTTTTCGGAAATAAGTTATTCTAACTATCTTATGCATCTAAGGCAAATACATAACTTGCTAAAATCTGATAATAACATCATTTCGATTTTTTCGACCAGAAAAATTGATTTGTATTTCCGTAGGAAGTATTTGCTTATGGTTACGCTACAATACAAAATGTGCGCTCCTATAAAATTAGCTTTTTGTCGTTTACGCTGTTTTGCCAAAACGTCATCGATATATTTCACTATAAAGAAATCAAAAATTTACTTAATAATATTTAAGATTAAATGTAACGAATCTCAATTCAAAAACTATTTATATACAGCTGTACAAGAAATCAAAAATATACGTCTTAAACAGGATATGCAGTCAATGCAGTCTATCCTTAACTAAGGTAGTGGGCAGAAGCTAATGACGAAGATCGAGCAATGTATACAATAGCCTTTATTACAATACACCTTTACTATTTTTAAATTAAATAATAAAAACGTCTATCTTTGTTTGTAATTTACAAGTTGCAGACGAAACAGCATCTCCATCACAGCAATCATATTCGATTTTACTTTTCAAACACGGCGCGTTAGGTAATTGAAAAACAAAATTTCCCAACAAATTCAAGTAGGTAAATATTGTCAAAGCCAAAATATTCTATAGGTAGTGCAAATTTTTATTTATCTTCATACAAACATACGAACATAGATACCTAAAGCCGTGAAATCTTTGACGTGCGCTATCAAATCCATTTTCAATTACTTATTTTTATCTAACATAAGCAAAATGTCAAAGAGGTACTTTTCGTTATACGAATAACGCTATCGCAATTCTTGTCATTTCGTAATTAATGACCTTCTCAGTCAGTGACCTCGTCAGTTTGTTCATTTTTTTTTAGATTGGTTATAAATCGCCCTGTATACTGCAAGGTAGTGTTTATAGTTTAAATATAGGTAAACTAACAATCTGAAAATATTATACGTACTTACATATATTTATTTCGAATTTTTTGTAATAATAGACCTAAATTTTAGTTAGTAAAATTATTTAAAAAATTAAACAATTACCATAACAAGTGCGTTCGTCTGGATAAAGCACTTTTAACTCAAATTGAAATTCACGAATTTCTCTATATATATATATATATATTTGAATTTTTAAATTATTTATTGCTAAATTGAAAGTTAATTTAAGCTTATTTTATCAATAATTATTTGGTCTAATTGCATTTTTTGTAATATTGATTCGACTCTCCGTTATTAATTTCTCCTATGCATAAGAGATTTAAAAAAATTATTAATTCTGTAAAAATCTGTTAATTTTAACGCTCCGTTAAGTTGTCATCACGATGAAGACGTATGAAAATCTTGATCGATGTGATTGGTTGTTAAACTTTCATTGGTAATTCAAAATTAAATTATCAATTATTTCGGTGAAAACTAGAAAGACTTTACGTTATTGTATGATTTAATTAATTTTCAAAAAAGGGTCTGCTTGTTAATTCCGTTCCGTTTTACTTTCAGTTTCAATTTTAATTAAATATAAAGCGATTTTATGTGTAACTGACGATTTTAAATCGTAAAAACATTACATATTTGATAAGCTTTCATTATCATGTGTTGCCTAATGGATTAAAAGTTTGACAAAAACCTGCGACCTAAAGAGATGACCTGCATTGAACGTAATCGTCACTAAATTTTCTAACAGAAATCTAAAGTTTGTTTTAGGGTCGGTTTTTTCACCTCCCAATAAATTTACTTGACAAATTTTTACCACGGAACAAACGTTTCTATGGTAAATATGTGTCAATTAAATTAAATGGAAGATGAAAGTTCGGCCCTTAATATAATATATATATAATACGTACAAATAATTCATTAATAAATTCAACTGCGTAAAACTTGCAATTTGTTTTTAAATTAAATCTGATGTGGTCGTCTTAAATCCTTAGAAATTTCTTTAATTGAAATGTTACTTGAGCTTTACCGCTAATACTACTTACACACTGTTTCCGAATAAGCTTTAAATTGAATTAACGTGGCTTTGAGTGTGACCGCATTCTTTGATTGGAGTAGATAAACTTTCACTGAATAGACACTTTTGAGTTTGGGGTGCTTTGCAATTTAATAAAACAAAACAAAAATTATGACTTTACAAGCCGTAAAATTTTAACGAAATGCACATTTTGCAGTAGATATACGCGAGATAAACAGAATAATAATAGATGGATTTACTGTTAACCGCTTGATTGGGATTATCCTTAATTTTCGACGACATCGACAGTTTAAACCACGGATTCACGAGAGCACATAATGACAGCGCACTTTATAGATTATTTAATTTTACTTTATTTAATTAATAGATTATTTAACCCACAGTTAACGCTTAAAATTTTGCAAATTATACGTATATACGGATAACTAAGTTGGTTGCCGATCGTTCGAATACTGATTATTTTACATGTGCGTTAGAACGAACAAGGCCAAGCAAAGACTAAGACCATTAACGATTAAATTATATCAGACGATGTGTAATTCTTACCTCCGTACGATTAACGCATTATCAATTTACTCGTCTGACATAAGTGTTTTTTTCCAAAATTGCTGTAGCAGTATCAACGAAAATGAATTTAATGCGCGACCTTCGTCCAATCTTTAAGCATTGGTTATAGAAAAGAACTCGATAAAGTAAAATTGATTTTTAAATCGAACTTGGATTAATCGGCAGGTAAATATGTTTCTAGTTAATATTTCTTGTAATTAACTCTACTGCGATCACGTCAGCCGAAAATCGTTTACACAAATAAGGCTTTGTTTAATTACAGTTCCTTTAAAGTTATGTAAATACGGTAGGTAGTGACATTATCTAATTTTCTAGCTTCGTAATCTATACGTTATTAAGATTATGTCAGTTTCCTGTGTTTTAACCTTTGGCTTGTGTTTCTACAGTTAAACGTTTGTTAATAAGCAACTAAGCCTCTTTGAAGTCACAATGAATTAGAGAAATTATTCCAATTTACAATGAATTTAAATTATGTTTAATATATTATAATCTTTACACAAGCGAAATGCCGGTTTTGTACGGCATAAACGTATAATACACCCTAAACCTATACTCAGCCATTTTCTTAATATTATTTCGGTGTTGATTTTACGTTGATCGTTCGACATATTTACGACGTTGACAAATGATAAATCTATATACCATAACCGATCAATATATTTTATCCTCTGAACCAGATTACATATACCTACCTACAATACTTTTGTGGTTTCTTAACGTAATATTATCAAAGCGATTAATTTAATTTTTATTTAAAAAAAAAGTTTATATGTAAATCTTTCAAAATACAAAAAATTGATTGCATTAAATATAAGAGGAAACGGCTTTATTTACAACACACCTGTTCGTATTCACAGTTCGTATTCATGAACTTATTGAAAGTTATTAAGTACCTGAACAAAATAGAAATGAGACGACAACCGACTAATTAATCATTGTGGATGGCGTAAAGTGGCGTAAAAATTACAAGCTTATTAGATTTTGATTAACTTCGTGATGTGTTTTCGCAATGCGTGCCTCTTTTAAAATGGCAAAGTTGATGTTTACTCTATGTTTTTATTAAATTTGGTCATTTCACATTTTTAACTAGCCTCTCTCTACACGCCCAAGAAAATGTCGCTTTAAGGTCAACAAATTTTCAGGTAACGATAATTTTACGGAAATCGTAGGAAAATGAGTTTTTTCAACAGAAATGGGTACTTGGACTAAAGAAGCTGGCCCAAAATTTTGGGGATAATGACGACGAACGCGAGACGTCCGTTAATATAAGTCATTACTTCGAAAGTATTTTATTGAAAGCAGGCGCGATTATGTGCAGGAAGAAGTCGATGACACATGGAATGTGTACAAACTGAAACAAATTATTTCAATCATTCGAGAACGTCACAGTCGACGAACAGCTGGGAGATTTTCGTGGAAAGTGCCCGTTTCGACAGTTTATAAAATCTAAACCAGCTCGATATTGTATCAAAATTTGAACTATTGCTAACGTTCACAACTCATACAACATAACAATACTTACATAATTTTTAAGTTTATACTGGGAAGCTGCCTGGGACAGCGCCAGAAAAAAATCAAAAGAATCAGATGACATGGATCGATTGATAATACAGATACCTATATTAAATCTGTTAGTTGACTAAATCCTTTATTTTTCTTATCTAACCCCCCACCACCGCAACATAAATTGTTAAACACGCACTGGTCTTAATTTAACGTCAATTGTTTTGTTAGTATATGAATAACAATTTCGGTTTTTAAAATGAAAGTACCTATCTACGTTTAGGTACGTATTTCTTCGAGTGTACTTTCAAATATTTTTCCAATGCATTAATTGACATTTTACGGGCATTGGTAATTTAAACGACCCTACAACAAATATAGGTAATAGCAAAGGTGACCACGTTTAACCACTCCGAAAATGGACATACACTATAACGTATAATCTACAAGAAAACATTTTTAAAATTACGCAATTTTTTGCAGATACATATTTTGAAAAGTCGTTTAGCTAATAACGAGCTTTAATGGAGCTGAATATACTACACATAATTTTAATAACTGCATTAGTTGTAAATTATTTACGTCGTAAACTGATATTAAACAACCGCGAGCAAACTTCATTACTGGGGCGAATCCTGTGGTGGTTAGTTTAAGATTGGCAACCGAGCAATTTTCGTATTTTTCGTCTACGATTTAGTATCAGTCAATAACACTTAATAACTATAGGTATACTAACATAAAAATAAAGGCGGGTCCAGATACTATTTGTTCGGAAACTACTTGCCAATAATAATAAACACAAATATCGCTAAACGGGGTTCTCCAGTAGTTTGGGGATAAGTATCAGTAACGTTACCGTTACCTAAATAATTATTTGGCGGTGGTCTCCCAATAGAGGCTCGATGTTTATTGCGAAACCTACGTTATTTAATGTTCTTACACGAACCTGAAAATTAAATTCGTCGATATTATGTGGTCTAATAGTATAGTGTCTACCTTTTCCCACTTTATATAAAATTCGACAAGGCAATGCGGGATGAAAACTGCGTAGGGAAGACAAAATGTACATACGTGTACAGCTTTCAACGATACAAGAATGTTTCGCGTGGCATCATACGAAAGGTGAAATTTTCGTAATTAAACCCTTTTTTTTAAGCGCTTATCGAGTAAATTACGTATTAACTTGAATTTAAAATTTAGAATAATCGCCCCCCTGTGTCGCAAATTAAATTTTTTTGTCGAGTTAAGAAAAACGGTGTTTTTTTAGAGGTCCCGGAATAGGCGAGTAATCGCAAGTTCAATTTATAGAAGTTAAAAAGTATCCGTTTTAAAACTGTAAACGCGTTTCCGTCGAATCAGTTCTTCGAAAATCGTTATCAGAAGAATATCTCTCGCAATAAGACTATATTGAACTTAAAATTTTGTTACAGTTTTATAATAAAAAGAACTCGAATTTTGTGTTTAGAATCGTATTTTTCCTAACTAAACGCTATCAATTTACGACAAATCAATCTTTTCAAATTTCGACTATAATAAAACCTAATTTTATTTATGTAGTTTAACGATAATCTTCATATTTATTACAAAATACATGCCTTTAGTAAGTACTTTGTAGGTTATGTCAAAAATAATCATCATTCAACGTCACGCCATTTTGTAAAATTTTCAAATGTCGGGGAATGGGAATAAAATTGAGATAATCATTATGGGCTTATAATTGTACTTCCTTCAGATACTTCAGTAAAAATAATAGGTACTTCAGACCAATCGGTTTTTGATGTTCGATTCTTTGCAAAAGCGATCAATGTCAAAAAAAGTTGATTTTTCAGAAAACTAAAAAAAGCGTATTTTAGTATACGTATTACGTTTGATTTAATTTTTCTTTCAAGCACTCTGGGTTGAAACAGTCATATTTTTATGCTATTGTTTGTCAAACAAATCGAACATGTCAAAGATATTAAGATGTTATTAAAAATTATTTGGAATTGGTCGTTTTTGCAAAAAAAAATCTTTGAATTATTGTACCCTTTTTATTTAAGGGACGACCTTTTTAATTCACTGAATGGAAAAACGTCTTACTTCCACGTAACAAAAGTATAAAATAATGAATTAAACGCTTTTTTGTAGAGATCGAGTTCTCGAAAATTCTCGATAAAAAAGCTTTTGGGATTAGTTCAAGGATTTGGAAAAATTTTGGCGCGACCTAAAAAGTTTCGTTTTGTCCCTGCACCTACGTCGAGAAATATCAATTTTCCACGTAAAACGTGCACGAAATAATTAATTGAACGCGTATTCGTCGAGATGCAGCCCCAAAACAGCACCTTTTCAAAAATCATCGAAACAGGCATTGGAAAATTGAGGCAACGGAACAACTTATCATTAGTTAAAAGAAAAATACTCCACTTTTTTTTAATTAACAATGATTCGATCTTCAATTATTACACTAAAACCCAATCGATATAACTAGGTCCCGATTTTAATCTTGCGAGTAGCATAAACAAATAAAAAGAACATGTTTTTTTTCCATTTACATATAACAACATAATGTTTAATTTGGCGGATTGTTTGGGAGTCAAACAATATCAAAATCAGAATATCGTCAGAACGAAAATTTGCAATCAACTGACTAGCTGTAAATATATTTTTTGTTTAAGTAACGTTGCTATAAAATTGACCTTTCCGATATACTAACCAATAGATTTTAGCACACTAATTTTTTTCTTAAAAAAAATAGGGATTTGATAATTACCACTGGCGTCAAAACACAAAAAAAATCGTTATTTTATATTAAAAGAGTTACAACAGTTAACCCTCCAAAAATGTATGGGCTTTGCAAAATAATTTACCGCTCAGGCCCATCGTTGCGTCCTAAATTTCCGCCAATTACAAATTAGCAACGAGGCAACGAGCAATTTTTCGAAAATTTTAACTATATTGTCGCAAAGTTAAATCGATCAATTAAAAAAATATATAACTCAAATTAAAATACCACCAAATTGTGCAATTTTGTCGCTGGATATGTAGGTATACATACCAATATTAATTTAGCTTTACAGTCAAAACAAAAAAATTGGACAACCACAAAAAAATTTATCGAAATAGATAAGCACCTATATGGATTTATTTAAAGAAATTATCGCTTATGTCTTAAATTCTACATATTTTTATTTGCAATACAAGATTTATGCACAAGTGCAGTGATTAGCGATGGGACAATATATCTCTGCTACTTATTGTCTGCTATGGGGGACGTAGAATCATTGTTATTAAAATCCATCAATGGTTTCAAAGTTTACAAAAGATGCGCTGACGACATTATTATGTGTGCTCCTATAAACGATATATGTATATATCGTGTCTTCACCAAGAGACAATGATAAAAATCAAAGTTGATGAGCACCAATGAATAAATGAAAAATGAAATTATACACAAGTTCATCGTACTGAGATTTCTAGTGAACTAATTGTTTTCACCTTGAAAATCGTTGTCAATTTTTAAATAATCGGCGGTTCTAAACCAACCAATATGAATGATATTCATAACAAATTTCAATTCAATCAATTTCATAGCAGAATGTCTATCGAATGCACGTTAAAATCTTTAGCTAAACGTAACCGTTCATTTATGTTAGATAATCGAAACGTGAACATTTTATAAAGATCGCCGAATTCGTAATTCTAGGGGTATTACGAATTTCAAATACTTTACGTTTGTCGAGGGTCAACACGTAATACGCGGTATCAGCTGGCTGAACTGCAACTCTACCGTAACTCTTTGGATGTTTATTGGGGCGTCGCACTGCATCTTATAGCCCTTCTCGCGAACGTATCTATCGCGAAACGCGTTCGAAATGGTTTTTTTTAAGTTCTATTTGAACTCGCCGAAACTCATTTGAATACACTATCGATATGGCGTGTTCGCTGTTGCTTGTAGAATTCAACGGAAACGTTTCCATCGACAATCTTAGAAACTGTTAGTCTTTTATGCGAGGGATCGTTCGCGTGTTACAAAAATTATTATTTAGCAATAAAGACAGTGCTTAATTACGATTAGTTTAAGATAACGAGCGCGCGTTAACCTATTTATCATTGAATCGGTACGGATCGACGTCCGGGAAAAGTCGTTACGAAGATTGGGTTTAACATCTGCTATGAGTTTTCATGGCCTATCAAACAAGTCGTAAGAAATAAACCGGCTAGATATCAGTCAGGGTCTTATATCAGACGAACATTTTTACAAATCTTAAAGGAAAAAATATAGATATAGCGAAGGAAAGATTGCAAATAGCACGTTCATCGCATCGTGGCCCTGAAATTTTGTTTTAACATCAAACGATTATTATTAATGGATAAATTATTTTGAAATACATATATTTTAAAGTAGGTGTACCTATATAACAATATATTTTTATAAGCATCATATTTTAATCTGCACCGATTCCCTCAGTTCAATCCTAACTCTCCAACAAACTTACCCCAAGACCCCATTACATGAACTTATCCTTTACGAACTGTCTCAACTGCCGAAAGAAAACATCGCCTTCATCTGGATACCCTCACACATCGGAATAGCAGGAAATGAATCAGCAGACGCCGCATCCAAATCTGCAATCCGCACTTCAACATTTCACCAACTTGAATACCCACACACCGATATAAAACTTCACATATTCAACTTCTGGCAAAATATCTGGTCGCAAACTAAGCACAAACTTTCAGAAATAAAATCATCCACCCGAACCTTCCCTAAGATTCCTCCCCATAGAAAAGAACAAATAATCGCTACTCGTCTTAGACTTGGACACTCCAAACTGACTCACGAACACCTACTTAAACAAGAAGAACCACCGATATGCGACACCTGCCACATCATCATCACCATCAAACATTTAATTTTATCCTGCAAGAAGTACGTCCGAGCAAAATCACTAAACAACATTCCAGACAATATTCACGCTGCTCACAATTTAAATTAATTTAAATAATCAAATAAATCAATTTAAACAATTAAAACAAACAATTAAACAAAATAAAAAACACAAAATAAACAATTTAAATAATCATGTATATAAAATGTAATTCCAATCAATGTGTAAATCAAACCACCAAATCTTTTACGCTAATAACCCTTAGAGGTTGATGCGAAAATAAAATAAAAAAATATATTTTTATACTTATTGATATTGGGTTGGTTCGTATCAAACGTAGTTTTCTTATAGATAAATCGGGTGTAATATTTTTGAATCAGTTTCAAATCATGCGTTTAAGGAAACATGGCGCAAACGATCGAATCATCAATGATAGATGAATAACACTTTTGAAAAACTGTTAGGTGTTTCGCAGAGGACTTCGGAGTATTAGCTAACCTGCGCCGAGAAACTTACAAAGCTGAGCGCATCGATTGTAAAATGTAGATTGAATTAAAAACTATTTATTGCAAATTAATTTTCTATCCCTTCTTAAAAATAAACGTAAACTATAGGAAAATCGTAAGATTTTCGAACAATGATGCAATGATTTCGTTTAACCATTAAACGATAATATGAAGCAACTAAACACAAGCTAAAGTAATCATTAGAACCAGAAGAAAAATGCTTTCGGTACGGTGAACACTAAAAACGAAATATTAATCGTAAATATCCCCCCCCCTCCCGGTTTAATTGACTAGATTTTAGTTCGAAAACAGGTAATAAGTAAAAAAATTTAAAATTAAGAGGGTTCGGCCGAATCGAAGGGGCGAAGATGATCGAAGTTAATAGCGTAAAACATATTACGAATTTAAATAGTAAAATGTGCTTCAAAAAAAGTTAATTTAATGAATAATTAACTTTTACACTTAAGTCGTTTAATAAAAATAAACTGAAACAGTTTTCAGCAAAGATCAGGAAATTAAACTGCTAATTAATTAATAAGTAATTAATTTAAAAAAAAGGAAAGTAAATTTCCTCATATATAATTTCTAAATAGTTTATGGGGTGTTATGTTTGTTGGGCTGGGACGTGATTAATAGATACCCAATAACAATTAATGAACGTTGTATCAGAAATTAGGGAAGTTAGGGTTTCATACCCGTTTTTGTTTATAAATAAATACAATTAGGAATACCTGCTTATAAAAAAGTTATATAATTATTAAAGATATAGGTAGCGCATTTAGTTGTGCATCTAAATTTTCAAAAAAATATTATATTTAATAACGTTCTGCAAACGAAGAACACAAAAGGATTTAATTGCGGTATAACCGACTTTGTTTATGGCCTCGTTCTGTAACGAGCATTAAACAAAATACTCGATAATGATTATTGGAGAGGAATTTAAAAATCTAACGAGTTTTATATTTCTGTCATTTAATAAACCGGCCGGCCGTTGTAACCGAACAAAATTAGGTTTGCATTTTTACGCCTATCAAATTGAATTAACGTCGACAGAAAAGTGCGTGCGGTGTAAAGAATAAACCGTTTATAAAACGTGTTCCTAACCGCAAACGTCAAGAGCAGCCGGGAAAAACTTATTTGCACCCTCGGCTGTTACTCTAACAGCCATAAAGCCGTTAGGTATTACCGAAAATTCGTATAAACATAATTTATGATGCAATATCCAATTTATGCAAAGGTTGGCCTGTATTACTGATGTTTTCGGTTGTTGGCGAACTGCCCGGTTCCTTGAGCCAAGTATAATCCAATCGTCCCACTAATAACAATAGAGCTAGCCCGTTCATGATTACTAAACTACTAGATGACCCCACCTTTAACTACCCCAATAACGCGCGCGACGCGACGCGTCAGTTCCTATATTTGCAAGTAAACGGTAGCTGCAAAAAATTTGTCCGCAAAATTTTATTAAAATCAACACGCCCATTTTAGATTCGCTTTCAATTAAAGTGTGGTTGTATAAAATTGAAATGTATTAATCGACCGGTTTAACGGTTTCATAATTTAATTTTCCTCTAAAGTTGTTAGGTTTCATTTTTTTAATGAAAAGCGCCTAAATTATCGATGAATCGGACGATCAGTTAGTTATCGTTTTAAATTTACTTACAATTAGTAATTTTGATAATTTAATCTTAACAGAAATTAAGCCGCATCCAAACTATTCGTGAATCAATTCAAATTAATAGGAAACTGAGAATAAATAAAAGTTTTAGTGGAGTTTTAAATGTTTTTATAATTTACGCATCTTCAGATAACTATATCTATTATGTACATTTTATATTTGGGGGTTGGTTATTTTAAATTAGAACGAACAAAACGCCTTTTGATTTTTAAAAAACATAATATTTTTGATTCCCCAAAATTTTATTTCAAGAACAAGTGTGTTGTAAAATGAATAAAAACTCAAAAGCTCTTTTGTATATAAATCTCATTGTCATTTGGTTTTTATTTATAAAATACTAGAATATTAGCAGCAATGTTTTTCTAAAATATTTTCAGGCAGTAGGTACTTAATTTATTGATTAATATTTTATTTTAAAATTGTAAATTAATGGAAATATATAAATTATGGATTAATGAAAATGTTCTTTTTTTTTTTTTGAAAAACCATTCAACAACGCGTACCTTGCAAATTCAGCAATTCAATTCAATTTGCGTTACAGAACGATGAAATAAATACCTAATAACCTAATAAAAAATAAGAATTGTCGTTTTAATCTACGAGGTGCAGTTATTTAAAAACGAGAAATGTAGTGGAACTTCAATTATCCTATTTTGGTTGTTGGCGAGTTCAAAATTTAGTGAGTTGTCAATATCGGTTCCTCGTCAAATTGATAAAACCTCCGACGGAATCCGGGTAAACAGAGGACGTCGAAAATTGATAAAAATATCGAAAAAGCATTTACAGTACACGTTATAGATCTTACACAAAAAGGGCCAAACGACCTTATCGGATTGAAAAAGAAGGTACAAAAGAAATACATAACTTTATAGCGAATCCGAGAGCATCAGAATTGTTTTAAAACGTCCAAGCATGTTAAAAGTATCAACGAAATTCTCGTCGTTCTAATAAATAACTTGTCGATCTTTGTGTAAAAACAGAAACAAGTAATTAAAAATTAACAGCTCCAAAGCCAAATCAACAGCGATAAAAAAAAATTGCGGCAGTAATGGAATTCGATGACTCGTTAAATTGTCAGTCTACTGTTTAGGACCCAGAAACGCGTCCCCTCAATTTTGTTTGAAGTTAAAGTAAAATAATGAGTGAGAAACTGCATTTATGGATAGGTTCAAATGAAGAAAATAATTGACGAATTAAGAGTGACGGAGGATGGTCGCCGCGGTTTCAGCACTGCGAAATCGCTATAATTTTAATAAACTAAAAATTTGTCCCTCGCGGCAGAGTTGATTTCGCAACGAATTGATTCGGACCCAGTCACCGCGTGTTTTTCGAGAAAATTGAATCTCACGATCGCTTAAATACGATACAAAGTGCGAATAGCGAAAAGATGGTGTTATTATTATTTTTTTCTGGTTTTATTGTATTAAGTTTTTTTAAGCAGATGCAAACGTTTTTCGAGTGATTATTGGAAATAACCTACAAGTAGACCTACAGTATTTCCCCGCATAATGACAGCATCCAATTTTTGGTAGCTAAAAATTCTAAGTATTTAATGATTTTCAAAGAAAAAAAAAAGAATTTTGCATCTGGAAATTTACACTATTGTTTAGAGCACGTGAGCTTTCAGTATTTTTTTTCTGTCGCTCAGCAACTCGATTACTGGTATTCATTCAACTTCTTCGCATAACCGGTACTTACGGTTCTCTCCCTCTATTAGCAAATGCGATCTTTTGCTATTGTTTTTGACTAAATCAATAAAGAAATAAATATTTTTAATTTTGTAAATAATTTTATAAATAAATCGTTCTGTTTTGAAGAAAAAAAAACGCTAAGGTAAGTCGGGATAAGATCAAATTTGGAGCAAGATTTTTCCATTTGACAGAGTACCAACCAACTGGTTTTTTTAGAATCATAACTCGAAAGAGGACACTTTCAAGGTATATAAGTAGTTACTATATTTAAATTTTATCTCAACGTCTGTTGTTATTTACACTAAAAGTTGATGTTTACAAATTTTGGTGCGATCTTACCCCCGACTTACCTTATCTTCTTTAAAAAAAAAAGACTTAAATTATTCTGTTTCAGATAAAGGTCGCATCGTATTTTTTGGGTACATTTCACGCGTAAAAAGTGCTGCGACCATTATGCGGTGAAATAGGATAGTTATTATAGATATATATGTATATTTACTACCTACAATTATTAATTTCTTAATTAAATAAACCGTTAATGATCTAAATAGAGAACGACCTTTAAAGTGTTCGAATAAAATTATAATTCGTGTACCTATTTAACTTAATTTATCTTGAATGGAATTATTATTAACTCATTATTTAAAATTTTTTTTTTACTTATAAGTGATAAGATCGGGATTTAATTCTATTTTTAAATTTAATGTTTTACATGGACAAATATTTGTTAAAATCCTTCAAATTTATATGTAGATTATTGCTTATGTATTCCTACGTATTACATAGTTTATTTCACATCGTTTAGACGGATACTGTAATTCATTTGTTGTTACAAAGTTTAGCTACAACTACGGCATGGTGCACCGGAATAAAACGAAATAAAACGCAAGTTACGGTACTAGCTAAAGTTTTACTGAAGACGTTATATACGGCACATATTTGCAAGTTTTAGTAAAACTCAAATTACATGATTTACTATATCAACTCCGCAACTTGCGGAACATGATCTTAGCACTTTTTCGAAACGAAGTAAAGCAACTTATTAATTAATATGCCTTGTAATTAATATTGGC
This sequence comes from Rhagophthalmus giganteus, assembly GCA_036326145.1. NCBI lineage: Eukaryota > Metazoa > Arthropoda > Insecta > Coleoptera > Rhagophthalmidae > Rhagophthalmus > Rhagophthalmus giganteus. The sequence goes on along the minus strand of JARFJA010000056.1, from coordinate 9,023,095 downwards.
AAACTTTATATGTTAATACGGGACTTCCTGCTGGGTACCTTATGTAGTTTTCTATTGGAGTAACGAACGATTATCCATCTTGACGTAAAATTAATTAAAACATCGTACCTTATAGCCTCTCGGTTTAATAACTGATAAATATGTTTCTTAGAACGCTTATTGTCGAGACTGATGTAGGTAAACAGCTTTAATTATGATAGGAGTACACGTTCATAACGCAACTAATTATTCTCGTCGTTTATGTATGGCGTTGATTATAATGAAGTGGCGGTGAGGGCGCAACGAGCAAATTGAACTAATAAGTCTTGGAATATTTCAGGTAAATTAATTTAAGGCAATAACGTCTTAGCATCCTTAAAAATCTTCTACAGCGTGATTGTTGGCGCGTTAAGGTGAAATTTATGACGACACCCGCGCGGGAGGCGTACGCCCGTGGCGATACTTTTCCAACGTGATCTATTTACAAAATATGAATAAATTAAAATCTAGGTATAGATAGATGATTATAAATACATAATATACGTATAAGTTAGTCATAAAGAAGACGGCCAAAGTAAAACATTTTTATATCGCGATGTATTGTCCGTTGTTTGTTATCCATCGGCAATTAATGGGGTAAATTATAGTTAGGTAGAGACCACTCAGCTTATGATTAATAATCACTAAGGAGGTTGATCTATTACCTAATTAATGTTAGCTTTAATACTCATTGTTTTGTAGTCCTCTCGAATGGCTTCGTATAGGAACTAAATTTGCATCGTGTAATTTGCAAAGGGAGAGTATAAATACCTACGATATTTTTTACTAGACGGAAAATAACAAAGTATTGAACCAAACGTCAGCTCGAAAAGAATTCTAGGTACCTATGTAGGTATTTACATATATGGCCTTTACAGTTTAAAGATTACGTAGCATTCTTATTGCTTTCAATGGATCACAATGGAATAATTGATGTGTATTGTAAAGTTATAAGAGCCAGACAGGCGACACCTCTTTACCTGGTGGATTGCGAAAGGGTTGTAGCGCCAGTCCGGCCAGGTCGACTAAATAAAGCTTAGTGAATTATTAAATAAGTACGTTTTACTAACTCGCAGAAACATATCAATAATATTGGTAATAAAAATTAAATGAGTATCACGAAAAAGTATTTACAGGTTTATTTGATTATTTTTAATCACGTTACAATTTAATGGGACATCTATACGGATCATTAGCGACTTCGGCAATTTAAATTCGACTAACCTGCATCAAAAGTAAATATACTGGGCGTTGTTGAACTACGGTCGCCGAAAAAACTACGGATAGGCGAGATCAAAAAGTGACAAAAAAACGTAAATATTTTTTTTTCTTAAAGTAAACGTCTTAAGTTAGCATTTCACCGGGCACGGCGGCGGCGCCGCGTGCCGGACGACGTCCGGGATGCTCATTTTGCTGCATATTCGGCGTCGTACTACTTTGTGTTGAATTCGGTTTGTTTGAATAAAATTTTAACATGATTTAAATTTTAGTTTTTAGCTCTCTGCTCGTATTCTGTAGAATGCTGGCTTTACTTGACTTTAAGGGTGTTTGGTACAGATTTTCAAAATTATTTTTTTCTGTTTATTTTATCACATATAGATAATTTATAATGTTTACTTGGTAGTAAACGCAAAATTTTTCGAAAAAAACAAATTTATGTACTAAGTTCAAATCTAATTTCGCGTCTATCTTGAAATCTAGTAAGAGAATTACAAAACTTTTGATTTTGCAAGTGGAATAGCCAATGTACTGTTTATTGAAATATTTTCACTGCAATAAACTCAATAACTTGTTTATTATAACTGTTATAAAAATCTATAAAAATGACGTTTACAAAAACTCTTAATTTGTCGTCCTAGAAAATACTTAACTGCGATAAAATTATATTCATTGCATAGCTTAAAATGTCTACGTTCAAGTTTAATTTAATAACTTTATCGACATTTTTTAGTTTTCAAATTAACGCGAAATTAGAGATCGAGTGCATTTTCGATTTTCCACCTCGTAATTTTGTCTCCGTCTAATTTCTCCCTCTCATAAAATACTATTCTACCGCACGTGGGCCAGTAGGGAAGGTAAACATTTGATAAATTCCGATAAATACGATTAGTGGAAGTTATGGTTTTTAAGTTTGACTCGCAAATTTTGAAATGATAGTTTTAGTCGTAATTATATTTTGATGGATTTATTTATATTTATAATTAGATATTTATTAGGTAATTAATATATTTATTTATAATATTTATACCTTCTAATTATCTGTAGGTACCTATAAGTTTAGTAGACAAACTGATTTTAATTAAGAGTAGCGGAACTCATGTCCTTAACTTGAATTAAAGACATGTAAATTATGTAATCGTAAATAGTAAATTACGAGCAGAAAGCATATACATATAATCAAAGGTTAAACGCAAACTTGGCTTTATACCACTCTCCTGCCGGACCGCCAATTTTTATTGTTACAGGAAGTAACAAGTAACATTTTGCTACATAAATTCTGGTATATTTTGTCGACCAGTTACTGACACATCTGGAAACCAACCCCGAGCAACTGAAACATTTCCAAATACGTTCAGATTCTACCTAATTTTAGTGAACGATAGTTTGAATTTTCAACATTTTCAAAATATTTTATAAATAATTGATCCTAGGCTTTCTAGAAATCTTAAAATTAGAGATCCAAAGGAAGATTTGTTAGCAACTCCATTACCAGAAAAATAAATATTTTCGGTTTCAAATTGTATATATTTTTCTTCTCCTTTTTTTCTATTTGTATATAGTATATAATTTGTAAGTATGTATATATTATTTGTATTGCTGCCGTACAGAATAAAAAACAGCAGCCCACCCTGCTAAACTAATGAGCTCTTGAGCCTACAACAAAATGAGACTTTTTTTCTATTCTTTTGTTTGATAATTTTTTATGTGGTCTATGGTTTTTTATGTTCTAACATGAAAAAAAATTAGTAGATGTCTCATGTACAACCAATTTACGATTATTTACGATATTTTGAGCTAAACAATACTGTCGAAAGACCTATGACGTCATCTATTTCTATAAACTTTCCACGTTTTTTTTAACCAATTTTTATAAGTCGTGGAATAACTTGAAGCTTGAGTTACACCTGTGATTAAATGTATAATGAGCGTAAGCGTAAAAATACATTTAATTTTGAATTATCTTATGATGCATCGGTTTCTAATTTCTTTGTATTCAATAAATAATCTTTTATTCAAAAAAATCTTTTTCTTTTTAATAGTAGCAAATAGGTAACTAATTTTTACATTATTCGGAAAATTCAGAACAGCAAGTCTGTTCGTAGACCGAAGGTTTATGATTCTAGAGTTAATAAATTATGTTAATCCGTAAACCAAGGCGTTTCTAGGATCGCTTTCGGTTCCGTATTGTCCTCAACTATTCGGGTAGTGATGGTAACATAAAAAAATAGGGGAACACACTAGTTCGTTTAGTATTAGTGGCGCCCCTATAGTGGAATAGTTTGGCTAAATTACCTACAAAACACCTTTGAACAGTTTTAAGAACTCAGAAAGTGAAAGTGACCCAACACCTTAGCTGGTGCGTCTACAATTTAGGTATTGTCACATTGTCAGTTATAGTTTGTTGCATTTTAGCTGACCTACATCGGATTAAACGTCTACGACGAATAAAAAAGACAAAATAGAAATGTTTGTTTTGACTTATTTACTAAACACAATGTAAAATTGGACAGCCCACAAGAAATATAACTCCCATTCGCGTCGAAACGCGCGAGAGTCGTTGTTTTATATCTTAAAGATAAAGATAAAGCTACAATTCGATTAACAATGAGAAATTACCTTCAAGTAACTAAGACAAAACAAAATTTCTATTTTGTTCTTTTTGCTCGTCATGTGCGTTTAATCCGATACAGTTCGGCTAAAATGCAACAAACTATATAGCTGCAGTTTTCTTTCGCGATAGTAATTCAAAAACTACTTGTACTTAATTATTGTTAGATATAGATAATTAGAATCTTCTGTTCATTACCGCCATATCAATATTAAGATCATTTTAAACAAATGGACCATAATTTCTCTTATGGCTCGTCTTAAACGTGCACCCCCTCCCCCCATTTAACGTTTTAACAATTAATAAATAATTTAATTTAAACAACTCACGTCAGAGTATGTCAGACACCTGGCATAAAAAAAACAATTGAGTATAGGTACTAAACAATAAAAGTTGGCCGAAATTTATAAGTGACAGGGTCAATTTCTGTTGGAGGTATAACGGTGTTGCCACTTAAGAAGAATAGGTTCGCGTTAATCAAAACACCTTAATCGTTTTTTGTTTATTGATTTTAATGTATAAGATTCCTATTAATAATCAATCCTGATCGTATCTAGAATTGTTACAGATTTTAGATTTTTTTTACCGTTAGACCATTCTTGTTGGATATATTTGGAGGTAAAAGGAACACCTCCACCTCACTTTTGCTTCACCGAAAATTAACAAAAGGGACACTCTAAGAAATTGTTTGTATTTTACGGTTTTTGTAAATATGGTGCCCGTAGCTACAATATTTGTTTTAATGTTAAGAAACTGGTGGTTTACAATTAGCTTTTTTCAAAATTCTCTAATTTGCTGAAGATAATTTACTAATTTTATCTGAATTACTTTGAATTGACTTTTATCGATAGATAAAAAGAGGTTACCTTATAATCACCAAAAACTTACATTTTCATCGAATCTCTAGGTGAGTACTAATAAACGTTTTATATGTTTTCTTTCTCTAAAAGAAAACTATATGACGTTATTATTTAATGGATAAAATTTTAAAGACTTTTTAATTAAGATAGGTATAGGAAAACATTTTAAATGTCTTACACTTTGATTTAAAAAATATGTTCTCGTTGTAGAGTATGCACCTAATTAGCTACTCTAATTGTAAAATACCTGCAAAATAGCAATTGTTGTCCTTAATTATATCTATCATTATTGACATTCGCAATAGAATAAAAACCTTGACCGTAATTCCGCCTAACATTTTTTTGTAATACAATCACCGCCTATTTTAACTACCTTTCGACGAGAAATATCCTACGACTCATTAACTCCGCGCTATCAAACGGCATTTAGTCCAGGTCCTCGACTGAAATCGAATCTATGTGGGGAAACTCTGTTACATGTTTCTCTTGATCTTTTTGACAAACAGATTTACAGCTGCAAGCGTATAATATCAGCGGTCAGGCGATTGTAATTAAAGCGGCAACTTTTGAAAAGTTTCGCGAGTCGACGAAACAAAGGGTTAAAATTTTTATTGAAATGGAAATAAGTCGAATAAAATACCCACTCGCCGTAATTATAAAGAAACGAAAACGGTTTTGCCTTGTGAAACCGAAAATTATATGGAACCTTCAACGGTAATAGGTTTATTTTCGATGGAAATCTGCGTGTTAAATAAAAAAACAAAAATAACCCACAAACGGTTAGTTAATAAAGCTGAATTGCTCTTGAAAATTTAAGTGGAACAAATTGGACCAAATTAGATTTGTTTATTAAATAAAGTTCTTCGCGGGCTTGATTGCTTAATTTAAATCGAGTAACGTTAATAATGGCCATTAAATTAATGGAGTTTTACAAAATTACGGTAAATACTAATTTAAAGCTATTACACGCCTTAAAACGTATTTAATAATAATTTGATATTTTATTTTCCGGGCTTAATAACTTCGAATTAGGTCGTCGAAACGACACGTATTTCGAAATATTTAATTTAGAAAATTGAAGAGCCGATAAATAAAAAATGTGTAGGTTTTAACAAGCATTTGTAGGTACATATTATGTACATATAAGCGAATGCTATAAAGTTTTTCTTGTTAGAAAAACTTTGTGCGTCAAAAATAATCTGCTAATTAATATTAGCGCAGCAACGCCAGAATAATAATATGTAAATGTGCTATATGACAGTTGGTGGTCTAGTTTGGCCTGCAGAAAACTGATAACAAAACATACAGTCGGGAAAATATGACATTTTACGAGGTTTTAAGTAACGTGTATATTTCCAGCGGATTTGCTTCGACGTTTTACGACGAAAGCAAAGTTTTCCACTGTAAATTCGCTCATTATATGTTGCGCAGTTTGCGATAGCAACACATCCTCCAGAATTTCATTTCGAAATCGAGACGCAAATCACGCTCAAAATGCAAGAAACGTTTAACGATCTAAAAGTTCCCTCGTGCTTACCTTTATTTACAATGAAGCAACGAATACGAATTAAATTCAAATTCAATCTGATGAAGTTTATACGTATGTACAGGTTGCAACTAAAATAGCTCGAAAGGTTTTAAGGGGCGAAAGGGTAGTGTACGGACACGACCGTTAAACAAAGATGATAAACATCTTAATGTTTATTGAATTTTAACAATTTTGGTTGAAATTTGTATCAAATAATAGGAATAAATACGGACCTGCTGCATTGGAAAACATCGAGAACACGTTTACTAGCCTAGCACAAAATCAAACGCACAAACAAACGATATGATAGAACTTATTAGGCTACTGTGAACAATAACAGAGTGATAACTATTAGCTGGTGCTTTACAAAAAATAAAAATAAACTTAAATTTGCACTAACCCACCCTACAATAATATAAATTAAACGTGCTGATGACATGTTGTCCGACACTATTCAAAACAGTAATTATTAATATCAGATTTCTATCCCGTACATAGGTACGTTTTTCTTATTTATAAACTGTATCGATGTTCGTTTTACCTTAAAAATGAATCATTGCGTAAGGATAAGGCCGTATTTTAAAATTTGAAATGCAATTTTCTCGGAAACTACTAATAAGCGACTATCTATTGATAAGGAAAATATGTTTTAAATCATTATAGCTGATTATACAGATTAAGAGGTTTAGAATTATTTTAGTTAGTCCGATGCGTGGTTCGGGTAATCGATTCGCGTTATGGTGTATTACCAATGAGCGTCTTGTTTCCGAATTCGGCATTTATACGTATAAGGATACAATAAACACGTCCAACGAAACTGGGTCGCGAGATGTAAACTTGCGCAATAAATAGATATTTATTGTTAAATTTCGTGTATTACTTTTGTTGGTCAACCAAAAACTTCAATAAAAGAAGCGTGCAAGTTAAATTGGCCGTGAGACTTGGCTATCCCGTGTGATGCAATAGAGGACGTAAAGTTTGGATAACCAAATCTCCCCTATCTATAAGGTTTGCACAGTTTCCTTGTCCTGGAGTAATGTTATTGTCGTTGTATTTTGCGTTTAGAGAATTTGAAATTGATTTGAAAATTTTACGTACATAAGTTTTAGATATTTAAGCGAGTAACCGAAAAGATTATGGTAAGTTTTACGTAGTTAAACAAAAATCGTTTTTTTTCAATTAAATTTTAATTCTATATTAAGTGATTACCAACGTATTTCTGCCCTTTTAAATTTCGAAAATTATAGATTTTATATAAGTAGATAAATTATCCAAAATTAATTTAAAAACTCAATAAGTGTACGTAAATTGATCACCAAAAATTAAATATGTAGGTACGCCATTTATGTAAATGATACTACACATATATCTAAATTAATGTTTTGTCCCGTTCTATTTTGAAAAGCGTCCCAAATTAAAAGTGGTGTTGAACGAATACCGCAAAAGCAAAAGAATTAATCGTCTCCATCAATAATTCCCCGATAATTGCCTGATCAAAGTAAATAAATAGGTATAGGCACTTACATGTTTCATTTATTTAGATGATAACCAACTCGTTTTCAAACTGCAATCCTATCGGGGTCGCTGAAACAAAAACATTTCTCAATTACACAGAAAATAATATGTATAACTACTTATATCTAAATTTACAAAGAAAATAATTATGTCGCATATCTGCCTAAATTTAATTAATAAGTATATCTACGTAGGTAATTTGAAATTCGATGGATTCAAAGATTATTATTGAAAATGAAAGAGCGGCCTTACAACACAAAATATGCGTTCCTGTGAAATTAGCTTCTTCTCGCTTACGCTGTTTTGCCAAAACGCCATCAATATTTTACTGAATACAATGGACACTCGGGCGCTTAAACATGCAAGTTATACACCTGGAAGTGCATAATTCGACGGTACTTTTGATGAAAGTTCAACCGTAAGTGCATAGGACGTACTTTATAAAATATGAGTAGATCGTTCCAAGTAGCCCCCATAATCGCTATGATTTAAAAAGCCGATTTTTTTAGAGCTTATTAATTTTTAGTTTTGGATGATCTACTTACTTGATTATTACTATAGCTTATCCAAACCTATATATGATGTTCACGTCATCAACAAAAAGTTACTAGATTGTTTATTTGTAATTCGGTTTAAAGTTTGGAAAGTGACATATTCTATAGATGGTTTACTGGCATACATATTAGATGATATAAAGAAAGACTACAATTTATTAGAACTGTCAAAATACGAGGTACGGGGTGACAGCACTGTGTGAAACGTCATCATCTAGTAACCTTTCATTGATGACGTGAACATCGTATAGATTTGGATAAGCTACAACTCGTAAAATCTTGCACCTAATTCGGAAATCTTTGCTATATTTAATATATTATTGCTAGTCAAAAACTTTTCAAATAACAAATTTGAATTTTTAAAAGACGTGTTGTACTGCACACGTGTATATTTCCAAGCTTAAGGTTGGAACGGTCTATATAGTCACATCGACTGATTGTTTTCGGTTGGAAAAATCTTTCACCACATAACAGATAGATACCTTTACTTTATATTAGATAATAAAGGAAGTCCATTGACCTATACGTTAATTCGACGCCTGATACTTTTAAAAACCGCCCAAAGGTCGAGATTACTTCAGTTAGAAAAACAAAAACCCGTTTGCCGATTAAACCCGCCTCTTTTAAACAATAGATATAGAATTTCACCAGAAACGCACCAATAAAAATTCAATCAAAAATACAACTTTCCTGTTTTTCTACACGATTTAAAAAAAAATAACTACATTAAATTTTCCATTTTTCGTCTAAAAGTTTTTAACTTTTCAAAACCGATATTCTTTCAGAAAGCTTTCTTGAAACAAATTCGAGGCAAACAATTTCTATAACGCCTACCTATCTAGTTATCAAAACAAGGACAAATTTAAAAACGATACACTTGTAAATTCTACTCTGTCAATTGCACGCGAACGTCTATAACATTGAATTTTTGCATATTCGAAATTAGCTTTATTTTCGTTGTTCTTGAACGAAATAATCGATAACGGCGCTCCGAATATTATTTCCATTTCAGTTCCAGACATTTCCAAAATCTATATTCATAGAATTACGTTATAATAACTCGCATCAGGATTGGCCACTCGATTATCATTTCAATTTGATACTTTTGATTAAAAGTTAGTTCAGTTTCCACGCAATTTGTGGTTTAATAACGAAAAGTATAACTGTATCTCGCTAAATCTACCGTTTCTAAATTGGACTTCGCAGTAAATGAAGGAATTAATTCATTTTGCTAAAAATGCAATCCACCCCATTTCCTCTCTATTCACCGAGAAATTCAATAAGACCGGAGAAAGATCTGACAAGGCAACATCAGTTTTATACGAAGAAATCTCTCGTTATGGTTGAGTAGGTATTTGTCTAAAAGCAATTTGTCCTTGTTTACCGTGTCAATATCTCAAAAAACCAATAAAGAAAAGGGAATCGAATTTGAACTACGCGATTGTACGACTTTGACAAAATCCGAGTGCATAGAATCCTTTCAAACGCAAATAAAGGAAAATTTCGAACGAAGAAGCAACTAATATTGAACGAATTTATTAATTTAAATTCGGATTAGTCGAATAAAAAACTCCGGCAGGATTGAAGTTATTGCGTATAATACCTATTCTTATGAATACGTGATTTTGCAACATGTGAGAAATCAAATGTCGAACAAAGCTCATATAACCAGAATTTACGAAGCTGCAAGTCGCCGCGCCGGTTGGAATATTACTCTACATTTTCAAAGGCTCCTTCCTATGCGGTTCCAAGATGAAAATAAAAGAAGAAAGAAATCATACGGATTCCGCTCGACAAATGCAGTATCAAATCGCGTGTTCATATTGTATGTGTTAGATTTCAGATTTCGTCCTTCTGCAAGTAAAGCTCGTTTTCAAATGTTTTATTGAGCTAATAGATACTTAATAAAATGTTTAACTCTCTTAATAAGACTATTGTGTTATAACATATTAAATAATCGTCCTTGAAAATAGTTGCAAACAGTTATGATAGTTCGTCTAAATCTAAATCGAGTCGTAATGCGTTAAGTTTGTTTATTAGCTGTTAGCTGACCACGATTCCATAGGTAGAGGTATATGGTGCGTACAGTTGAGGAACTTTCGCGCAAAATCGAATAAATCCACTTTAAAAAAAAAACGAGTTACACCTCATTTTCATATTATTTCAATCTCACCTGTTCATTTCTACATTTCGGTTTTCAGCGAAACCAAATAAATTCTTAATTAAAATTCCCCCCAAAGTAGAGTGTTTCAAGCAAAATCAGATAAATCCATTTTCAAAGCAAAGCCGAATAAATCCAGTAATTCTTTCTAGTGGACGTATTAAAGAGTGGCAGATTAAGGACATCAAAGAATTACAAACCTTTTACAAAAAAGAGCGTGCAGGGAATAACCGATGTTAAAAGAATTATTAAAAAAAATAAATAAATTGCAAAAAATACGAACAAAGTTTCTCTAAATTGAACAAAATTTGTTAAAAAAAAAAAAAATCCGAAAGAGGCTTTGAACTCGCAGATACCGAACTTACACTGCCCGTTCCAAATAAACAAAAGCAAACTTTAAGGAAGCTTATGACTGACGTGGGCAGTTTGGAAAAGATTGGGAAACTTAAAATCCTCTGGCCCGGTACAAAACAATTTGTGTGTACCTGCAAAGCGACGAAGGTGGCGAACAAAAGAAATGGAATGAATAAGAGGAAGGCGTCGAACAAGCCGACTGTTTAGAAAAAGGAGCACATTTCAAAATTCATTTGTAAACCAAGCCAAGAACATTTTCCATTAAATATAAACAAACAAAAAAGTATTTTTCGCATAACAAATTGATAAATTCCAACTAGTTCTTTAAATATCTACCAATAGATCTGTAATCTTTATATTGATTACATCTTTTAAAAATAAATTACTTATGATAGTAATTTGAATTGGAATTCCTTGATTGCCGATGATAATTGTGTACTATATCGAGCGAGGACCGCATCATTTCGTGTAACCTTTTCGGAACAACCGTTTAATTCATAATGTTTCTAAACCTTTGGGGTCAAAACGGCGAGGAATTATTTGAGTTTGTTCTAGGTTACATGTGTGCGTTATTTTATGTAGTGCGTTTAACCAACGGCGTGGAAAACGTGTGCAGAATCCCTAAGTATGTGTAATGAAGAATTAAGGAGACTAACGCAGAAGGTATGTGTATTGTTATGCTTTGAGTAATCGCAGCTGTTTATTTATTTAAATTTTATTTGAGCCCCGTTTATATTATCTTTAACGGGCACGAATGCGGAATCGTTGGGACTAAAGGTATTAAAATTAAATTTGACTTATTAATCTATAGGTAAGTAAATCTTATTGAATATTCACGTGCTTCACCAGTCGAGTGCCTAATCAAGTTTTATACATAACAACCGTACTTTTTTTTTGATCTTGAACTGGTCCGTTTGTCACAAATTACGCACAAACGCTGTAGTAATAAACGAAAATTACCTAATAGAACAAAAGATGCATCACAAGCGCGTACTTAATGCCAAATATGTTTTGATGGAGACTTCGTTACAATTAAATAAGTGTAATTAATAATTTTTTTAATCAAACTCCGTGCATTAAGTATTTGCATAACCTAAAATAATTTAACTAGATGAAAATTTTAGTTTTAGAAAACCCACACACTCGTCGTGCGTCAATTACGATACCAAGACTTTTAAGTTAAAATTTTCCTAGACTCCTCGAATCCTCGATATTAAACGATTACCGCTTAAAAACACTTATCGGCTCGCGTTAATCGCATTTCATAATTTTAGAATAGGCGAAATTCGAAAAACGCAAGTAAAACTGTTCTTCGCGGAAGTTGCGACGGTCTTGCGGCGTTCAGAACATATTTCTGATTAGAAAACCACGAATTCATCACCTGGATATTATGTAAAACATCCCACCGGGAACCGAAAACTGCTTTTCTTAATTTAAGGGCGGCAAAATGCTTGTTGTTCTATAGCTCGTCGTCGCCGTCGACTTTCACTCAACAACACAACACTCTTCGGCGAGTGTTAATCACGATAAATACGTGTAAAACTGGTTATTCGATAGCTGCGACGGTTTCGCCGATATTATTATGTAAAACGTACCTTCGGCAACTGGAAACGGGTTTTCTTAATATAAGGGCTGAGAAATGTTTGCTTTTCACATCACCTCGTCGCCATCGATTTCTGCGAGATATACCAGCTACAGGACTCTGGTTGTATAAACAATTGAATTTATCATACCCTAATTATCTCTGATTTTTGTAGACGGAGTTTAACCGTGGGTTTACCGACATGTAGCCGTGAAATGAGTGAAGATAAAAGTGCCTACAGGCGAAGAATATTATTTTTGAAAAATAAAATACCTATATCTATAATTTTTTTTATCGCTAATTTTCATTTATTCTTGTTTTGTTAAGCACCAAATATTTATTCTTCAAATATTATATAGGCACTGTTTGCATTAATTGGATAACTTGGATATTTTTTGGTCTGCTGTTAAATGCTTAGGGTAAACTACCCAATCGTTGGCACTCAGCCAAATATTGGCACCCCAACAGAGTTTATATAAATTTTAAATCGTCTGTTAAAATATTCCTATACTGTTGAATAAAATCATGTAGTGGTAACATCGCAGAACTAGAACGGTGCCAATAATTAGCATTTTAGCAGGTGCCAACAATTGGAAAATCAACTGTTATTACGATTGTTTGTTATTTTGTATTTCCTATCGCACATTAGATGTAAAATCAGTTTCTAATTACGAATAAAGTCGAGATAAATTGAACAAACTGAAAAAATCTTAACTTATAGTTTAATTTTAAGGGTGTTTGGTACAGATTTTCAAATTTTTTTTTTTTTATTTATTTTATCACATATAGATAATCTATAATGTTTACATGGTAGTAAACGCAAAATTTTTCGAAAGAAACAAATGTATGTATCAGTAATTGTCGTTCAAAGTTCAAATCTAATTTCGCAGCTAACTTGAAATCTAGTAAGAGAACTACAAAACTTTTGGTATTGCCAGTAGAATAGCCAATGTACTGTTTATTGAAATATTTTCATTGCAATAAACGCAATAACTTGTTTATTATAACTGTTATAAAAATCTACAAAAATGACGTTTACACAAACTCTTAATTTGTCGTCCTAGAAAATACTTAACTGCGATAAAATTATATTCATTACATAGCTTAAAATATCTACGTTCAAGTCTAATTTAACAACTTCATCGACATTTTTTAGTTTTAAAATTAACACCGAAGTTAGAGATCGAGTGCATTTTCGATTTTTCATTCCGTAATTTTGTTTCCGTCTAATTTCTCCCACTCACAAAATACTATTCTACCGCACGTGGGCCAGCAGGGGAGGTAAACATTTGATAAATACCGAAAGCAATAAATCCTTATTGCTTACGATTAGTGGAAGTTATGGTTTTTAAGTGTGACTCGCAAATTTTGAAATGATAGTTTTAGTCGTAATTATATTTTGATGGATTTATTTATATTTATAATTAGATATTTATTAAGTAATTAATATATTTATTTATAATATTTATACCTTCTAATTATCTATAGGTACCTATAAGTTTAGTAGACAAACTGATTTTAATTAAGAGTAGCGGAACTCATGTCCTTAACTTGAATTAAAGACACCTAAATTACATAATCGTAAATAGTAAATTACGAGCAGAGAGCATATACATATATATATATATATATATATATATATATATATTTTTTTTTTTTGGCATATTTTGTCGACCAGTTACTGACACATCTGGGAACCAACCCCGACCAACTGATACATTTCAAAATACGTTCAGATTCTATCTAATTTTAGTGCTCGATAGTTTGAATTTTCAGTTTTTGTGTGTGTTCTTCGTTTTTAAATTGAAAATGCCTAAGAGTCGTGTTCTGCTATCAAAAAGATTAAAAAGAAATCGTAGATCTAAAGCTGCAAGGAATTATTACAAATCAATCCGGTAAGTTGGTTATTACTCTTATAAAAATTATTGATAATCGACCAAAAGTCTGCCAATTAATAGGTACTATATTATATTATTTATAACATTAGAGCTGGCGACGATAAGGATATGAGGATAGTTGCGGAAGAAATACCACTTGATAATAATTATGATCGGTATTCTTCAAATTCGTCAAGGTTTTTATAAAATTACTTACACACTTATAAACAAATTACTTTGTTTATATTTTCTAGTTCTATGGATGAACTTGAAGTAGAAAAAGATCATCGTTCTCCACCAGATATAGCTAAATTATTAAATTGTAGACGAATTGTGAATGTTGGACATATATTAAAACAATACGTGAATGTAATTTTGCATTCACAATTATGTACCATGGGAAAAATGATTTTCAAAGAAGAAACTCGCCAAGGACTTTTTTCTTTTTTTCATTTTACCTGCGATAATTGTACGAAAAAAATTACAATTACTAGCGATCCCGCAGGATGTAAAAATATTAATCAAGGTTTCGTGTGGGGTTGTTGGAGTATTGGTGTTAATTTGTAAGTATGTATATATTTTTTGTATTGCTGCCGTACAGCTAAAAAACAGCAGCCTACCCTGCTAAACTAATGGACTCTCGGGTCTACAAAAAAATGAGACTTTTTTTTAATTTTTTTGTTTGACAATTTTTTTATGTGGTATATGGTTTTTTATGGTCTAACATGAAAAAAAATTAGTAGATACCTCATGTACAACTACTTACGATTATTTACGATATTTTTAGCTAACCAATACCGTCGAAAGACCTATGACGTCATCTATTTATATAAACTTTCCACGTTTTTTATAAACCAATTTTTATAAGTCATGGAATAACTTGAAGTTTGAGTTACCCCTGTGACTAAATTTATAATGAGCGTAAGCGTAAAAATACATTTAATTTTGAATTATCTTATGATGCATCGGTTTCTAATTTCTTTGTATTTAATAAATAATCTTTTATTCAAAAAATTTTTTTTCTTTTTAATAGTAGCAAATAGGTAACTAATTTTTACATTATTCAGAAAATTCAGAACAGCAAGTCTGTTCATAGACGGAAGGTTTATGATTCTAGAACTAATAAATTATGTTAATCCGTAAACCAAGGCGTTTCTAAGATCGCTGTCGGTTCCGTATTGTCCTCAACTATTAGGGTGGTGATGGTAACATAAAAAAATAGGGGAATACACTAGTTTGCTTAGTATTAGTGGCGCCCCTATAGCGGAATAGTTTGGCTAAATTACCTACAAAACACCCTTAATGTAAGATTTTCTGCTTAGAGTGCCAACGATTGGGTAGTTTGCCCCAGTTAATTTTTAAAAATTTCGCGATTCACTGTTAGCGTACAAAATTTGTCGTTTAAAATAAATGCATTCGGCGACACGTTAAAATACAGTAAATAACCAAAACTTCGGATAACCCGCAGCAAACATTGTTTCGAAGAGAATAGAATTTAATATTTAAAGTGATTTTATTCAATTTTTCGCGGGGCGTGTACATTCATAATTTAAAAAATGTTCTTTTGTCTCACGCTTTAGATATAGGTACAACATAATTCTCCGAATGTTGCGTTTTGTGTAGTCATGTATAATATATGACCTTTCGACGAACAGTTAAGCACGATAAAAGTTTCATAAATGCGTTTTATTTCCATATCCATTTTATTTTCGAGTTTCGAAAACAATTAAGTGCAAAACAGTATAACAAAAGCATCGCAGGGCATCTAATGTGCTTTTATGCCCGACCACGAAAATTAAAGCCCACAGGGAGAACGCCTCTCGCTAACAACAATCCATCATTAATGTTTCACAAAATCCATCATTTTTGTGAAAATATCGTATCATCAGCATTCACATGTTGTGATAGCCGAGATGAGCGATATAGGTATAAAAGATAAACTGCGTATGGATATGGACGTTTTGCGGAAACGAGTGGGAGATGGCGATGTTTAGTAGCTGACCCAATTTCCGGTGTCGGATGGCCGGAACAACGCACTCTGTTTTGCTCTGTTATCGGTCATTTGGTTTGGTAGAATATGTGGCACCCGTAAACCCTAACTTAACATGTTTACGGTAAGTGGAACGCACTTTAAGTTTGCATAAAATTATACCTTATCCTTGACGAATTTACATAATGGGATTAGTATGTCCCGAATTTGACCGTATTAATGAAATTTTACCGGACTCGTCTTTGGCGCTAGGCACTATACGACGCCGACGTTTTCGCTTTGAGAACTAGAAATTTGCCGGAGATCGTTTTTATTTTTATTTTTTTTAAATGGACGTCTTAAAATACCGCATTGCGCATACATTTACGACGCCGACGTTTCATAAAAGTTTATAAATTCCGCGTCTCGTGGCATATCTACATTACGATCATTACAATGAGTAGGAAATGAGATGTATCGAAAACGTAACGGGATATGTACTTACATTTTGAGTGTCCGATATTTAAATTTCTTTTAGAAATATTATAGACGCGGGACTATTTCAAAAAAATTCTTGCAACTGAAAACTATAAATACGTAAGGTAAGTTACGTACTTTGTCGTAATAATGGCAAATGCATAAAGCTCATAATCCTACATAATGCAAATTAACGATAACAATAAATTAGTGCGCTAATCCTTAAACTATCAGTTTATCATTTCAATTTTGCGTGGCTAATTTTAACCCATTACCCACAAAGACCACGGCAAAAACGCAATAATGAATATAAGAAAGAACATTTACTAAAATTATTAGGTAACCTGCAGGTCTTTTCGTAAATAAACAAATACATATCATTCAATTTTACTGCTCATTTAGTTCATTTTTGTCTAACGTTGCGAAAACACGATATTATATAATTAATTTTTTTTCTCTTTTGATCCAAAGAATGTTAAGACCTATACTTCATCCAAACCTATATACAAACCACGTCATCAGTAAAAGGTTACTAGATTATGACGTTTCACACAGTACTGTCACCTCGTACCTTGTATTTTGACAGTTCTAATAAATTGTAGTCATTCTTTATACTATTTAATATGTGCGCAAGTAAATCATCTATAGAATATGTCACTTTCCAAACATTAAACCGAATTACAAATAAACAATCTAGTAACTTTTTTTTGATGACGTAAATTGCATATAGGTTTGGATATGCCATATTTCGAATATGTTTTAATAGCTAAAATATCACATTTTCTATTATTATTATTTTAATTTTCGGAATGCGCTGCAATACAAATTTTATTTTTACATAAAATCGACGATTTTGTTCAATTTGAAGGCGTTCAAGTGTTTGCGTAAATGATATTTACATTTCTCGAATGTTTAATGATTAATGTTTGCTATTTATTTATTTATTAATGTATTTATTAACAATAAGCAGGTATCTACTAATAAACAAAAACAGATGTTTATTTACAGTTTCATTTTTTGGTCGAATTTAAATGTTGCGTGCACGCAACGTTGGCGCATTTATCTTATCTTTAGTTGACGTTAAACACTGATGCTAAACACCGCGTTGGTGGCTGTTTTATGTTTGGATATTATTATCTATGTTTATATTATCAAACCATATTATAATATGCAAGTTGTCATAATATCGTTCATTTCCAATATTTCTCCGAGTGCAGTAATAAATACCTATGTAGTTTTGTGGCCATAAACTGTACCAATTACTTACTGAGAGTTTATCACGATAAGTAATTGAAAATATTTATTAGATGTGCATTATTTACTATGGGCGTCATAGGGAAGTAAATATAGTAATGTACCGACTTGAATGCTTTTAAAGAAGTAACACGGAACTTCTTTAGAAATAAAAATCTAAAAACTATAAAGAAATTGTCGGAGAACTTCTTAGGAGTTATCAAACATTATAAAATACACTTTTTAGATTTCCACTTGAACTTTTTTTCCATCAAACCTTGGCGTCGTTAGCGATGAACACGGAGAACGGAATCATCAAGATATTTCCACTATTGAAAAACGTTACCGAGGAAAGTGAAATAGCGAAATACTTGCCGATTACTACTGGGCACTGTACTGTTACGTGCTAGATAGAATTAATTTATTTTTAACATTGTAATTATAACTATAGGAAAGAAACATCAATTGACTACTGACGGGAAAGAAAAATAAAAAAGTTAGAAATTGGTTATTCAGTGTTATTATCATAAGCTACCACATCGGTTTAAGTACCACAATTTATACCGGTTATCAGACGAAAACAAAGATTTTCCACTGGTAAGGAAGTAGTTTGACATTTTTAGTTAAGCACCATCTTTGGTTCTTTATTTCGGACGCCGTTCTGCAAAAATGTTTAATGATTTGGATTGAAAATTTGATATTTGGCATCAAACACTGGATATTTATTTCGATTTGAACCTTAACGGTGGAGAAAATTAAAACATTACCGACTCCGTGTTAGGATTGGATGCAAATGTGATCCTAAACCTTTTATCGTAACATTTATTGTGATAATTATTCTTCATGGAATTTTTATTATTAACAGAATCGAACAAAAGGAGATTTTTCTATTATTTCGAGATCTATTAGAGATAATAGAGTCCCGAAGTCGCCGCTAATTTCTCAAAAAGTTTTTAAAACAAAAAGTAGAGGTTCCTTTGATGCAGCATTCGACGAAACTTCTAATATTATATTAGTACGGTGGAATGGCGATGCCGTTATAACAATAGCGACTAATATCGGGACGATAGAACTTTTAAAACAATTAAAAGATATAGTTGGGCTGAAAAAAAAGACATTCACGATTACAATAGTCACATGGGCGGTGTCGACCAACCCGACAACAGAATTACAAATTACCGCATTTGTGTCCATCGAGGTAACAAAAAGTGGCGGTTGTCCCTATTTATCTACCAATTTAGCAGGTTGTGTCTTTTTAAATGCAGAAAAATATAAAAAATTGTTTACGGTGGGTGATACCACGGACACAACTAGAATAGCGTTCGGATGTCGTTAGAAATGTGTCGGTATAGCGAGTGAAAATGAAATTCCTAAGCCCGACCCGTCAAGAAATATCAATTTGGACAGACCATCAAAAGCGCGTGCAACAAATGACGTGCGTTGCGATAACATTGAACATACTGAAAAAACAAGAAGGCGCCGCATGTGCAAAAGCCAAACAATTTACTTGTATTTTAAATATAATTTGCATTTACATGCGCAAAATGCAGCGGTCAAACAGTAATTAGAATAAAGGAGCATTTTAATTCATGGTTAAATAAAATTGATTCTTATAATCATGTTAAGTTTATTGAAAATGTGAATTAAACGCGTTTATTTTATATTTCCTATAGTTTTATTTAGAAAATAGAGACTTATTTATAAAATAAAAAGTTGAATAACGAGTTGCCTACTTCGTTTTTCAACTATTATACAGAGCGATTTCGAATTAATGCCGCGCAAAAATATTTAATACTTAATCCCTTAGAAAAAGTTTCTTTTTTATTATCGTAGTAGTTTGGAATACCAGCAGAAATAACGGTTCTTTCTTACAATTAGACTCGATGTCACTTGCTGAAGTTTAAAGAAAAAGCCCATTTAATTTTTCGGTCAAAATTACCTCTCAAAATTAAACTTGTTAATCAAATTTTTTTGTATTAATCTCATTGTCAGCTACCTGTAGCTTTATTGTTAATTTTATTTAACCATTAATTGAAATGTTCCTTTCCAATTATTGTTTAATCGCCGCATTTTGCGTGCCGACAGAAATCGAATCTGCAGCAAAAACATTTTATACGTCTCTCTGCAACTTATCTACCTACCTACCGACTCCGTGACCCAACATAAGCGGATCGATATTTAGCTTTAAGTAAAACTCTCAAACTAAAAATAAGTCGCATGTGGCGGGAGAAATTATAGAAAATTGACTCGCAACCGATAGTACATGTAATATTAGCAATCGACAACGGAAAGCATACAGATTGAAATTGAAACAAGTCATTTTCTCTCTTAGCTTGCTTAAATAATCAAAATTCTAGTGGCCTGTTCGCAAAACTAAATTTTAATCGAATAAAGGAGTTTCACAATTTATTTACGAGAAAGTACTATGTATTTCAGTGTTGTGTAACATTTTTATTTAATTGAAAACTCGAGAAAATTTTTCATCGAGCCCGGACATCCGTCATCAAGTATTATATTGTTAACATGTTATTTTAAGGTAATATCACATTTAATTAATTTTTTCTATACTCAACGAAATTATTGTTACAATGTACGTCGTTTATATAAGAGCTTATTTTTAAATTGTAAAACAATTTTCTAACATTTAAGATTTAGAAAATTAACTAAAAAACTGTTTTAATTAATTACATATATTAATAACTTATTTAGCTGTTGCAAAGTAAAATTATAAAATAGAAAAATATAAAAAAATAGGTACCTACGTAAGGAATTATTAATAATGTGTAAACTTATGTTAGGAACACTTTCAAACTTATACTAGTGCCACAAGAAATTACCGGAAAATTGTAATTTACTTATTGTTAGTAATTTTCCGACGCGAAAAACACCTTGAATTAAAGTGCGTGTAGCAAATTAGTCTCTACAATCATCGGGCCGTGTTTACTTTATAAGAATGATACTTCGGATGCCTTTAAGGTATTAAACAAAAGAACAATTAAGTCCAACAAAAACAGCGAACAACGCGGAGTACAATGAAATATCGTGAAAGAAAGAAAGCGGAAGTTCCTTCATGCTTTGAAATAAATGATAGTCAACAAATCCTGCAGATCAAAAGAAAGCAATGAGTAAAAGGATGAACTTCATCGTCTAAAAGGAAAGTGAAAAAACTTTTAGGTATTTGTGTTGAAGCGAAAGGAAGGTTTATATGTCCGACTATGTTGGTAACGTCTTTCTTTCGCTCGCGCGCTTTTGTTGCTACATTAAAATCGAATTCAACCACTTCCGTAAATAAAAACTAAAGTTTCGAAGTTAGGCGAGACTTTTTGTTTTAGTCTGTAAAAGTCCATTCAGTATAAAATTGCAATTCACTCAACACTATTAAGAATTATTAGGGCGCAAACGTCTTAAGTATTAGATAATTATTCGGATAATTCCAATTTCAGATATTATGTTAAATATGCGAGGGATCGCCTTCTGTATATACCCACTATTAATATTAATTTTACTCTTGCCATGAAAGTTATATGTACATGAAAGCGTTGGGTTAACTTTCCTGAAATTTTAACAATAAAAGTTTTATCAAATAATTTATTTATAGTAGGTAGGTATAGACTGATTGCGCAACTTTAAAATTGGATTCGCTTTTAAAACTAGCGCATTATGCAGAGACACAACAGCTGCGAAACTAACTGCATTATAAGTAAGTATAATTGCCTCGAGATTAATATAATAATGCAACAACTTTACGTTCTCTATACCGGAAACTTAGAACGTTTTCAAAAGTTTGCAAATAGGTACTTTACAGTTTAATTTATTATAAGTAATTTTTAATGTAAAAATAAATTAGAAACCCTATTTAAAAATTTCTTACTTTCATCAAAATGGTCGCATCTAATAAATAAATAATACTTCAAAGAGAATTTTAAGTAACGTTAGTACAGCAAGAGCATCGATTATCCGGAAAGTTTTGAACCACGAATTTCAGATTTTTACTACGTAACGTTGTACATAATATGTTCGATTTAATGTAATTTTTTTTGTAAAGACTGAAATATGTTTGTGTTTTTGTTAAATTCAAATAAATTTGAAACATGTCAGTGAAATAAGTACAGCAATCGAAAGTATATGACGGCACCATTTAGCGCCGTATTTCAAGTATTAATCGATTATTCGAAATATCGGTTTTCCGGACACTATCGATCCCCAATTAATCCGGACGATCGATGCTCTACTGTACTAAAATCGTCCAAGATCGCCAGAAAACATCTAAATTTAAATTTAAATATCAACGAATTTAGTGATATGATTGATTAGTTTAATTATATTGTATATGAACTTGTATAGGTAATACAAAAATGGCTCGTAGGTATTTACTTACATAATTAAAAATAAATTAATTTCTTATTTATAAATGCTAAAAGCGTGTTTAAATTGTAATTAAGGAAAAATAAGAAGTTGCGATTTATTTTAGTAATCGAGCACTAAATCTACTTTACAGGGGTTCCTATCGACGCTAACAATGTGGTTGTTAAAATGCGTATTCGGGATCTTTAAATAATGCCGCGGTTAAGGGGTCCATCAATTTTCAGATTTCAACTACAGTCCGTTAAAAACAATAAAATTTCGCTCTTGTTTTATATTTTTAATTAACCCTTAACGAATAATACCTACCTACCCATGTATAGAAAAAATACGGTAAATTTTTAATTAACTGAACAAATTACAACGTATGATTGGCGTTTGAAAAGACAAACATTCAAGTTCGATCCAGTGTAGGTATCAAATTGAGCTAATGTGGCAAATTGAGTTGATTCGTGCGGTGAATCACAATTAATGCCCTTAACTATGCCCCATTTACAAGGCCTATTAGTGTCCAGAAATTGGCTTAAAGCGTCCTCAACCGAATGTCATTTTCTAAAGCTTATGTTTCGTTGACGTTGCTTTTCGCCGAACCTTTACAGTTACGTTGCGGATATTTTAAATATCCGAATTACTTCGACGACATTTACTGATTGCGAGACCTTCCGAAATTATTTACTTATGTACTGCAATAGTAATTATTTTACTCAAATTTTTGAATTCAAGTTTAAAAGTTTCAAGTACGTAAAGGTTTCAGATTTCAAGAGTTTTTACGGTTACACGTGTTACGTATTTGGATCTTAATTCGACAATGTTGAAAAATGAGTCATTTATATTGTTTGCTTATGGACCTTCTCAAAGCACACAATGTTCATTTTTCAGGTCTAATAGCTAATCTTACAAGGAACAACTCCCAATATTGTAATTGTTTTACGCTTCGATGCGAATTTCGAGGTAAATCTGCAGTAAAAATCTATAAAGCTTACCGATTAAGAGCTTACCGTTTTAAGACTGTACTGAGGTCCGTGAAGTTAGCAGCACATGAACGGCACAAATTTCGGGACCTGGTCCATTCGTTTGTGCTTCGTTTGTGCCGATTTGTGCCGTAATTAGTTTTTCGGCAACACGAACCGTTCCCGAGTTATCGCGATTTTTAGATGTGCTGCTAACTTCACACCGGATTTTCGGCACAAATCTCGGGACCTGGTACATTCGTTTGTGCTTCGTTTGTGCCGATTTGTGCCGTAATTAGTTTTTCGGCAACACGAACCGTTCCCGAGTTATCGCGATTTTTAGATGTGCTGCTAACTTCACACCCGATTTTCGGCACAAATCTCGGGACCTGGTCCATTCGTTTGTGCTTCGTTTGTGCCGATTTGTGCCGTAATCCGTTTTTCGGCAACACGAACCGTTCCCAAGTTATCGCGATTTTTAGATGTGCTGCTAACTTCACACCCGATTTTCGGCACAAATCTCGGGACCTGGTCCATTCGTTTGTGCTTCGTTTGTGCCGATTTGTGCCGTAATCAGTTTTTCGGCAACACGAACCGTTTCCGAGTTATCGCGATTTTTAGATGTGCTGCTAACTTCACACCCGATTTTCGGCACAAATCTCGGGACCTGGTCCATTCGTTTGTGCTTCGTTTGTGCCGATTTGTGCCGTAATTAGTTTTTCGGCAACACGAACCGTTCCCGAGTTATCGCGATTTTTAGATGTGCTGCTAACTTCACACCCGATTTTCGGCACAAATCTCGGGACCTGGTCCATTCGTTTGTGCTTCGTTTGTGCCGATTTGTGCCGTAATCGGTTTTTCGGCAACACGAATCGTTCCCGAGTTATCGCGATTTTTAGATGTGCTGCTAACTTCACACCAGATTTTCGGCACAAATCTCGGGACCTGGTCCATTCGTTTGTGCTTCGTTTGTGCCGATTTGTGCCGTAATCGGTTTTTCGGCAACACGAATCGTTCCCGAGTTATCGCGATTTTTAGATGTGCTGCTAACTTCACACCCGATTTTCGGCACAAATCTCGGGACCTGGTCCATTCGTTTGTGCTTCGTTTGTGTCGATTTGTGCCGTAATCAGTTTTTCGGCAACACGAACCGTTCCCGAGTTATCGCGATTTTTAGATGTACTGCAAACTTCGCACCTGATTGATCGCACAAATCTTGGGACCTGATCTAACCGTTAATGTTTGTTTTTGCTAGTTTATGTCATTAAGTACCTAATTAATTTTTCAGCAATATTAACCCTTTTTGAGTTGTAATCGCTTGTTTTATTTAAATATTTCATTTCTTTTGTTCATTTACCGCCACACATGTTGTTTACCGTAAATGGGCAAACATGAACTTGTATTAGGGTTATTTATTCGTAAATGGCGATAAATCGTATATTAAAATTAAAGTTAAAATTAATTAAAGAAACTTTACATAGACGTTACCGATGATAAAAGATCGACGTTGTTGATGATGATTTATAAGTATTAATAGTCGAAGCGGCTACCTTCCCCATTAACACCGAAGGTATGAAGTATAAAGTAGGATAAGGACCTACCTATTATTGGAATTTTATTAAGTGTTACAAAAACATTTAACCAACGTATCCAACGTTCGCACCTCCCTACACTTCTAATTTGTTGTTGAACTGAAACTTGAATAAATTCAGGAATTACTTAAATTTTTAAATTCTTTTGTATAAGTAAAATTTATTTATCACTTTGGAGTCGCAGTTAGGTTAACGAAACTAAACTACTAACATGAACCCCTTGTTATTAAATTGACGTGTTTGAGCGTTTAAAAAATAATAATAATTCACGTACCCGAAACATGTTCGTTTTCGATGGATTACCGCTATCTACATTGTTCCATTCATTAAAAAAATTATATTACCATAGGTACTTACTCCTGAATCTATGTTTTACAGTATGTGTTCTATTTATTTATTAACACTAACAGCAATTGATGAAAACATCAGAAATATTCCCAGAAATCCAGATTTTGCAAACTTTATGGGTTAATTATTTTAACATCGCAATGTTGAGAAAATCTGTTTTAAACTTATTGTATTTTTGCTGAAGTAGTTATGGGAATTTTAAAGGGATTAAATGTGTAGATACTTGTTACGGTACAAATGTGACCGTGGGCAGGAAAAAGATGTTAAGTATTTGAAAATAAGTTCTTTTAAAAACTTATTTAGCATTGATATTTTTATTGCTCATTTTGGAACGTGATGTATTTGCAAGAAGGAATTAAGTTCGTATAGGCGCCATCAGTTATCCATTGCAAAAAATTCGTTCCCATCGGGTAGGCAGGTGCATTAAAACTACTTTTATTGTTGGTTTTACTTCATTACTTCTTTATGTTTAAGGTGATGTTTATTGCATGCTAATATCTATTTATTGCAATAGTAAAGCAATTGGACATATTCGTTCTTTTGACGGCAAAACGGAACGTGATTTTAAAGAAGTATGAAATATTACTACATAGTATACTGCATTTGAAAAACAGTTTTATTTATTGCTTAATTTGTGGTTACCTGCTTTTATCCCTTATTTTAGAGAATACAATTTTTGCAGATGTTAAGAATTTATTATTTCAACATGTTGAGAAAATCTGAGCTTTAACTCTTGTACCTGCCGATTTGGTCTATTTTAGTGCCCTTTTATGGTCAAAAACTTAAATAAATATGCTGGACTTATAGTATTAGAATTAGTTTACGTTCGAACATCATTGCAGTTTTAACAACTTTTTTTGGTGTCTTGTAAGTGTTTAATTTGAATCTTGTGCATAGAACCTACGAATTTAATATCGGTAAGTCATAAACTTTTAAAATACCTATTTTAGATATTTTTATTTGTATCTAATAAATATGAAAATTAATTATTAATCGGAGTTGGGTTGTATGTGAAAAATCTTTTATTTGTTCTTATACGGAAAATAGAGCCGTTTCAACATTAATAGTACACTCACGCCCCACATTATTCTAATTCCTATTATGATTTTTTATTATCATGTGACTATTAGCGGGTTTCTGTTTTTTAATTAATTTTTGTTAATAGTTAATTTTGTTAAATTAATTTTAATATAGAGTGTATACCATATATTTTTGGGACCAAAATGGATATTTAACATAATTGACCTACATATAAATGTTTATGGTTTCGGAGTTATAACGGCCCAAAGATCAATTTAGAAATTTCTTTTTTAATTATGTACTTAAACGAAAACAGTTGATGATAGGAAGTTGAAATTTGGCACATAGATATTTTACGAGTTATTCTCACAAGGTAACAAAAATTTCTTTATTTGTATAAAAATCTAATTAACTTTTTTAAACCCACTAATGGTAACACACTAGTTGTTAATTGTTAGGTTTTAAATTATTAATTTAATAAATAGCGAAAAATAACTTAAAAAAAATACTGTAAATAATAATGTAACGAAATTTATAATATCTATCTACCAAAATAACATAATAAGAAAAATTATTTTAACATTTGTTGAAAATGGCCAGGTACTACATTTTTCGGTGAATTTTATTCAGTTTATACAAACTACAATCAATTTATTTATTAAGCTTTGGTTTTACGTGCTGCCTCGAGTGACATTTTATTATTTTTTATTAAAACTAAGAGATACCAAAATGTATTTAGAAACAAAAAAGTTTTGCTTTCTAATGGGCTTTAATACGAATTAATCCTTTTGTTATTTTCTCGCTGGTTAAAAACTTTTTGAAAATTTTCTAATCACTTATCACTTCTCAAAACTACACTTCTTATATAAAGAAACAAATTTTACTCTTTTCAAGGATAACCTGCAATGAACAACATCTACGTTCCAAATTTTAACTATCATCAACCGTTTTCGTAAAATTTAGAAAAAAATGATTTTGTAGAAGCTATAGGTAAATCTAAAACCGTAAACTTTTGTATATGTATTAAATAATTTTGTGCATATATTTGGTGTATATATTATGTATATATTTATATCTATATTTAACATAATATACCTTAGTAAATTAAGTTATATCGTACCATTTTGGTTCCAAAAATATGTGGTATCATTTTGCACACTTATTACAGATATACCGGATATTTAATATTTTTTTAATAGTAAATAGGAATTAAAGTTAATAAAGTATAGTAAAGTAAAAGTATAAAGTAAAGTAAGTTAATAAAGTTATTATGTTTAATATTATGCTAGATTCAAGATGCCGAGAAAAGGAGCGATTGAACAAACCATCGTAGTTCGCGCTTTACTTCAATATAGAGATGAGCTTTTGCCGTTTATAAATAAGCCAAGTGCTAATATATGGCAACAAATTCAAAATGAATTGAATAATCAAATATCTGCAAAATATCTTTATACATGACATCTTAAACATGAAATTCCCTAATTATTGTAAGTTTTTAATAATAAGTGGCTTTACTGTTTCTGTTACGCAAACATAGTATAACACATTAAATATGCTCAAACACGTCAATTTAATAACAAGGGGTACATGTTAGTAGTTTAGTTTCGTTAACCTAACTGCGACTCCAAAGTGATAAATAAATTTTACTTATACAAAAGAATTTAAAAATTTAATTAATTCCTGAATTTATTCAAGTTTCAGTTCAACAACAAATTAGAAGTGTAGGGAGGTGCGAACGTTGGATAGGCAATTTTACTTAAATGTTTTTGTAACACTTAATAAAATTCCAATAATAGGTAGGTCCTTATCCTACTTTATACTTCATACCTTCGGTGTTAATGGGGAAGGTAGCCGCTTCGACTATTAATACTTATAAATCATCATCAACAACGTCGATCTTTTATCATTGGTAACGTCTATGTAAAGTTTCTTTAATTAATTTTAACTTTAATTTTAATATACGATTTATCGCCATTTACGAATAAATAACCCTAATACAAGTTCATGTTTGCCCATTTACGGTAAACAACATGTGTGGCGGTAAATGGACAAAAGAAATGAAATATTTAAATAAAACAAGCGATTACAACTCAAAAGGGTTAATATTGCTGAAAAATTAATTAGGTACTTAATGACATAAACTAGCAAAACGAACATTAACGGTTAGATCAGGTCCCAAGATTTGTGCGATCAATCAGGTGCGAAGTTTGCAGTACATATAAAAATCGCGATAACTCGGGAACGGTTCGTGTTGCCGAAAAACTGATTACGGCACAAATCGACACAAACGAAGCACAAACGAATGGACCAGGTCCGAGATTTGTGCCGAAAATCGGTGTGAAGTTAGCAGCACATCTAAAAATCGCGATAACTCGGGAACGGTTCGTGTTGCCGAAAACTGATTACGGCACAAACCGGCACAAACGAAGCACAAGCGAATGGACCAGGTCCCGAGATTTGTGCCGAAAATCGGGTGTGAAGTTAGCAGCACATCTAAAAATCGCGATAACACGGGAACGGTTCGTGTTGCCGAAAAACTGATTACGGCACAAACCGGCACAAACGAAGCACAAACGAATGGACCAGGTCCCGAGATTTGTGCCGAAAATCGGTGTGAAGTTAGCAGCACATCTAAAAATCGCGATAACACGGGAACGGTTCGTGTTGCCGAAAACTGATTACGGCACAAACCGGCACAAACGAAGCACAAACGAATGGACCAGGTCCCGAGATTTGTGCCGAAAATCGGTGTGAAGTTAGCAGCACATCTAAAAATCGCGATAACTCGGGAACGGTTCGTGTTGCCGAAAAACTGATTACGGCACAAACCGGCACAAACGAAGCACAAACGAATGGACCAGGTCCCGAGATTTGTGCCGAAAATCGGGTGTGAAGTTAGCAGCACATCTAAAAATCGCGATAACTCGGGAACGGTTCGTGTTGCCGAAAAACTGATTACGGCACAAACCGGCACAAACGAAGCACAAACGAATGGACCAGGTCCCGAAATTTGTGCCGTTCATGTGCTGCTAACTTCACGGACCCACTGTACTGCACAGCAAAATAATAAAAAAATACGGTCATTTTTATTATTGTGAACATATGAACAAGGATTGCTTTTAAATCATCTTGAATATGCAGGGCTAATTATTATAAACAATACGTAATATCTAATCAGCAAATATTTTTACTGCAGTCCTTTTGCTTACATTAGCCATCCCTTCACAAATCAATATTAAGCCGATACAGCACCAAATATGCATTAGATATACATTTACAAAGGATGTCTAATCCGGTTGATACACCGTATAGATATCCATTAAATATCTGTCATGTAACTACATATAGAAATATTGCGTCACACTGCTATTGAATAAATTTATTTCAATCTATTTTTGGTTGTTTTAAGATAAAATATTCATTAAGGAATACATATAGGTACCTACCTATTTATAAAATTAACCGTGTAACATCTATACTAACAAAAAAAAAGTGTTATTAATGTGAAAAATTCAACAACGACAAAACATTTCGTAAAACCCATTCGCGTTCGGTATAATTTAACTCGTTCACTAATTAATAATTGTATTACCTCAAAAGGAGCAAATTAAAGACGTGAAAGGGCTAGCAGCTATAGAAACATTGCCGTTTTCTGCCTTTTAATAATATCTAGATGTATCGGTAGGTACCCACATCATGTGAAAATGTCGTCAACATCGACAGCTCTTTTAAGCGTTTCGCTCACTCATTTGACGTATTAATTAACAAACTAGAAAATATACTTTTTGATATTTAGTATGAGTTGCCTCCTTAATTCCACACACAGGGCGATTCAGCTTCAAATATAGAAACTTCAGCAATCAATAGATCAACGAAAAGCAGGTAGATAAGTAGAATTTGTTTTAAAATCATTTTCCTCAAGCGCTTACCCTCCCTCTTATTGTTAGATACAGAATGTTAAAGTTTTATTTAAAAAACGTTTTCATCTCACAACTTGCATTTCTTCAATTATTTGTAATAGGTAATTAATTTATCTACCATCACTACATTAATCAATTAAACATAGATAGGTACCTATTTAAAAATGTCTTTACTTCAACAAATATTTTCGTGATAGTAAATATTGTAAACGACAGGAGCTATATACAAAAGAACTTTTGAACTCACAATTAATTTACGTTCAAAGATAAGTTCAAAAGCTTTTAAAAATGTTTAATATCGAAAAATTCATAAAAAAACGGATTTTTGTACTTAATAATGCTTTGAGGAATAAAGAAATGAAATTTGGACTTAGAAAATCGATAGGCGTAGTTACTGGGAATAAAATAAGCCGTATTTGCGCCACTGCGGCAAATATAAATAATTAAACAAAAAAAAGTCTAATCTAAAATAACTAGTCCTTAAATATAAAAATATAGTAACTTTTTTATTGATGACGTGCATCTAAATGAATTAAAATTGTGTTAAAAGCTCTAATGCTCGATTGCTATACCTGCCTCGTTCTACAGATTAAACAAATTTAAAATAAAAATGAATTAAATTAAAAATAAGCCACTTTCGTACTTTTAAAACATTCACATCACAAAAACAACCACGACTACCAGGAACTTTAGTTATTATTCTTATAAAGCAAAACCATCACATCGCCAACATACCGCCTCGTGAGTCGACTGTATATCGTTAAATTGTCTCGCCAACAATATTGATTTTCTTGATATTACATCGTCAGTAAATGAATTACATTTAATATTTGCGGAAATGGGTCAGCCATTCCAGAGATGAAAGCTTTGAAAATAAGACCGATTTCTTGCAACTACTTCAACCCAAACGAGAACCCATAATGTTCGGAACGATAAATTAACTTGTTACATTTTTAAATAGTCTAATAATAATTTAAATGGATTCGGGAGAAATTAAAAAAAGAATAAAAGTCGGAAAAAGCGGACTAAGGTGCCTATACAGTTTAACCATCCATAGCTATCTATCTACCTATCTGTAAATTTCATCTACACGGATTGTAGATAGCAATTTTGGTTGTCTGCATTCAAACGAAAATTTGATAACGTACAGCTACGTATCTCGACATCATGGAGGTAGGTATAATACTGAATCAGTAAACCATAAATAAATTTTATAGCGGAAAGAGAAGGTTATAGTTTTATTGGTTATGTTCATTTATGTGGTTCAAATTCTAAATTAAACCGACGAAGCATACAGTTTTAAATTGCGATAGTGAAGAAACTGTTTTATTCGAATAACACATTAAGAACGCTCTCTCGACGTTCCCTATTTATATAAAGAACGTAGAAAAAAAATCGTTTTTATATTGGTTTAAGTTGCTGATTGCCTGTGAAAACCCCACGATGTCGGAATTCTAAAGCAGCGTCGTTCTAAAAATCGCATCGCTGTAAAACCGAATCGCTTTGATATCGGCCTATCCGAGGGCTTAGATAAGCTTTCATTTTCCAACTAATAATTTATGCATTTATCAAGCCTTTTGTAAGATTAGCGGGATTAGTTGTTATTCGGTGGTAACATTATGAGCAATCGAGATTAAATCGTAGAACGATTTAACGAATGATTTATTTATTCCCTTTCCGATTCTGGAATTAAATATTGCGTTCGTCCATCTGAAAACTTGTCTAGGTACATTGTTGTAATTAGGGTTGAATAAGTATACGCATAGGTACACCTAGTTGTTGTATGTATTTAACGTCATTAATTGCAGAGCAGTGATAATTAGCTTATTGTTAGTCCCTTTACCTTTCTCGACTGACATGGGCCTTGCAAATAGGTTGCCGCAATTCCTAAGTAATGATTAATTGTTTAGTAACAAGTGAATATGGTCGGCTCATCGTTTCTTTCGATTTGGTGTTGTACAACACACAAATAACTCTTACAATATATTTGAAAAATAATTAAAAATTGTTCGTGTCAAGTCGATGCTAGATTTTTTATTGCTGCGATATCAAATTTTAATTTTTGTTTAATGAATTTTTTATAGGTAGATACGAGGGCCGCCTTTTAAGGTTCTACAAACGACCACTAAATGACGCTATCGAGATGTGTTATTGCTATTTTCGTAAAATTTGACATTTGTTATTGTGAAAACAATTGTAGTTCAGAAATTGGCCGAGTAGTTTGTTTACGGTGAGCGTTTGAACCGAACAATTGTGCGACAAAATGGAAATATCACGCGAATGATTTTTTTACGATTTTCGTAAAGGCCTAACTCAACAACAACTTTTGGTAATGAAGCACCGTCAGAAAAGAATGTTTACAATTATTTCGTCGTGGTCGTGCGACCGTCGATGATAAATTTCGTGAAGGTCGACCAAAATCGGTTGTTATTCCAAAAAATGTCGATGCTGTGCGCAACATGTTTGAAAAACATCGGCTTGTGACATACAGCGAGTTAGAGGCATATCGAAAATTTCAATACATTCTGCATCATGGCAATGCCAGCTCTCACACGGCAACGTCAAACAACTGATTATTTGAAGGAGAAAAACGTCGAATTAACATCTTATTGCCCGCATTCATCTGATTTAGCGTCTAACGACTTCTTTGTGTTCCTAAAGGTCAAACAAAAAATGCGCGGACGGCGATTTTCAGCACCTCGAGAAGCCGACGAAGCCTTCAACAACCATGTTTTCGCGATACCGACTTCAGAGTGGGAAAAAATTGCAAAAGCGTATAAATCTTAAAGGCGGATATTTTGAAAAGCGATAAAACTTTGTTTCTTCTCTAGTTTTTGTAAAGACTTATTAAAAGGTGGCCCTCGTACACGTACCTATTAATTGTAAGCGACAACGTATTTTGCAAATAGTAAGTTACGGATAGCAAAGTAAAATAAAAATTTATTTTAAAATCGCGTTTACCTCAAATATGTGGAAATTTATTTTTGTCGTTAATTAAACTCGATATTTACAGTTTAGCGTCGAAAATATTAAAATGAAAGTTGGAACGTGCCCTGTGATTCGTGGCACGACCAAGTTATACCTTAAAAATCAATATTTCTAACAATAAGCTGAAATTTTTAGGTTTTTTTTCTTTTTAATTTTATCTGATGAATATGCGCGAGATTCCAAGATACCAACCAGTTATCTATTATTAATATGTTTATATAAATTATAAAAGTTATAGTTTCCGCCATTTAGGTACATAAGTATAACTTAAAACTTTTAATTAATAGAAACTCCACTATATTTTCTTTATCACAACAAAACATTTTAATAACGACATGCAATAAAGTCTAATCCGTCGTCGGAGTATTTTATTTGTATACAAACTTTACTGAGAGATCTTGCAAAATTTAATTAAAAGGATAGTTATATTAGGACCGATTATTACGTGCTTTGTTTATTTTCTTCTGTAGACTAAGGGCTTAATTATTTGTACTGTATTTTATTGCGACGTACACAAAATTATTAGACGTAACGTTTTATTTACAAGGAGCCTACCATGATGTCTTATTTTGTAAACAGCCTCGGCTTCAAAACACGCTTTAATTATAGTAAACTAAAAAACAAATTAATAATTAATTTTTGGATATAAAGCCCTTATAATAATTATTACAGCCCTCGATGGAAATTAAATGCGGTTCTGTAAAACAAGCACTCCGAAACTACTCATTCGAACGAAGGCTCGTTATAGGTACCTACGCATTAATCACACATAAATCATTTTACGTTAATAAAATTAAATTACGATAAAATACGAATCTGCAATTTCCAGTTGTTACCTATACGAATCATTTATTTTAAAACTATAACAATTTGTAAATTTTTTAATGCACACTTCGATATTTTATACCACTCAAAGATATCCCGAAACCCAAAAATCCAAATAAAACATAATATTAGCCGTTAATTGTTATTTCTCATTAATTTTAACGAAGTCAGTATTAGAAGATAAGTTAACTTGAAATATTGTAAATGGCAGGTCGATGTCGAAACAAAATATGGGGGCCGCTTTTGCTTACTCAGTCCTGTCAAAGCTTATCCGCATTATAACGAGTGTCACTTGTTTCCGACAGCCATAAATGCGGCAGACCACTATTTTCAAACTAATGGAGATGCGAACGTGACCGGATTATACGATGAAAATGCCTTTCAGAAAAACGTCGGGAACAATAAAATCCGAGTCAAAGAATATAACGTTATGAGGATCACGGTATTGGTTAATATTTCAAAACTTATTGTTAGTAGATAGGTATAGCAACGTGAAAATGTAAAATATTTTCGCATCACCTCCGGTATCGTTTTTTTTCTTTACGAATTTTATTACTTTTATTAAAATACAAAACTGGCGATATCTTGTTACCAAATAAATACCGCACCTTCGATAGATTGCACGGCGTGCGTCGAGCGATAATATTGATTACAATCCCTAGTGAACGACGTTGAATGCGCCTATACCGTAATTTCGTTATTGAAAAGTTTAATAGCGTGAAAGTTAAATTGGCACCCTTACTTGGTATTCTATTCCCTGAACTTGTCGTGTGCATGTCTCACAGATTTGTTGTATTATAAAATCATTTCGTGATGTTGTGTAGCAAGGCAAGTTGGAATTCAAATAAAGTGAACATGCAGTTAACAAATACAGTAAAAATACAGTTTTTTGGCCCCGCAAGTGTCCGGCATTGAGAAATTTCACTGTATCCATATGTATATCTAATAAAGTACATATGTAATAACACCTTTATACCGCAACAAGTAAAAAGTTTATGTACCAACAACTCTATAGCACCTATAGGTGCTAGGACTATTAAGGTATAGTCTATAGGAAAAATTATTAAAAAAAATTATCCCCTTCCGTTCGGGGTGGCAGAAGTAATAAATGTGCCCGATGATACGATAAAGATCCTTCAGCTTTCTTAGTACAAAGACTGAAATAATCTGAAGTAGAAAGAGAAAACATTGAAGAAGCCCTTGGAGAAAACGATAAAATTGCAGAAGAGTAGAGCAAAATTCCAAAAGTTAAGAAAGAGACAAACCAAGTTTTCCACATTTTGTTTTTAGATCGAGAACAATATCAATAATACAATATAATCTGCTGACTCGCTAAAATCTTGTTGACATTTAGCTGATGACTGTAGCACATAAACAGTCCCTTACTGGACATGATTTTATAAAGAATTTGATCTACTACATCTTCTCTGTACATCCTAGAACATTGTAATATGAATTCTAAATCACTCGCTGTATAGCAGATAACAATCAAATAAGAATCGTTGCTAAATGTTAACAACTGAATTTAGTGAATCCGGCAGATTATCAGTATTAACAATAACACAAATATAACTATTCAATGTGGTTTAGGCCTACTGGAGACACCACATAAAAAGAAACGTGCCTAGTACTCAACCCCCGCGGTAGGGTGGTGCGGAAAGGAGTGGACTTTTTCTACAAACGAGAGACATTGCCACTTTGTCGCACGGTTTACTCTAAAACGATTAATTATACTAATAAAGTCAAAGGTCCTTTTTGTAGCAAATTTTACGAGCTACAATTTTGATACCAACCTTTCTCTCGAAAAATGGATAGTTTCAAAATCATTGCAAAATGCCGAATTTTACCTCCTTTCACCTTTTATAACAATTTTTACGGACACGCTGTCGAAGGGGACTTTTGATGTTTAGGTCGAAACATAAAAATAAAGGTCGTCCACACAAAAATCCAGCTTGTTAATAATTTTTGTTTAATCGTTGCCAAATTCATTTTTATAACAGGTCATTCGTTAATTGTAATTTGTCAAGTTGCAAGTGTTTATGCACAAAATTAAATTACGCATAAAACAGGTGCCGTGAACCCTTTTTATTATTGACGAACAATAAAGGGTAAATAATGTTTATAGAATATGGTGTGACGTTTTAAAATTGCAAAGAATAATGAAGTTGGGTGTCCTCTATTTTACCTCTTTATTTGCTGAGAACAGCAAATCGTTAATCTAGATTTTTTTTATTATTTTTTTCTATGCCCCGTAACGATCCTGCACAACGTCCGTAGGAAGAGTTGCTGTATAATAAAACCCTGTACTAAACTTATAAAATTTTCAAAACAACTAGAAACGTTAGCGTTTTCTACAGTAGAAAAATAACAAAAATTTAAACTAATTAGTTAAAAACTTAATGGTTTTTTGTTTAACTTGGTGAAACATATTTAAACTACATATATAAATATTAGGTTGTGTTTCACTTACTTTACTTAATTCTTAAAAATTGACGCAACGCGTTTCACAATGCATTGATTACATTTTCAATTTATAAAAAAATAAGTGAAACTCAATTTAATACTTATATATAGTCTAATTAGTTAATTAAAAATATTAAGTAGGTACTCTTTTTATTCTAAAATTCAAGCCTATTAGAAAAGAACCTGAACGCCGGCGATGCGCCGTACTCGTAGTCGTAAATTAAATAATTAAATTAATAAAATCCTGACCTTTGCCTTGTAGCAGCTTCTCAAATAGACGATTCCAGAAAGTTCTTCAGGATTAAAACATCCATGAAACCGATAATCACATAAAATCCAAGTCTAAAAGACCCGCACGCACTCCGAAACCGACAAAAGGTAGCGGATTTTACGACAAAAGGATTTTTTAAAATTATTCATCGGCCTGTTTGCTACACAAGGTAGTTTGAAAGTTTCTAATATTTTATCAAACAATAGTCCGTGCAAGCGTATGAATAATCGATAAATGTGGGCAGACGTTCGAACGTTTTCCAAGGTGAGACGCTCTATGTAGATTATGTTTATCTCTAACTAAAGTTTTATATCATTCATTTGAATTACGAATTGCCATTTAAAAAGTTTGAGGAAAATTAAACATTTTAAAATAACATAAAAAATTATGTACCTAATTAAAAGAACTAAAGAAACTAAAAACTAAACTATAGTTATGTATACAGGGTTGGAAATTGTTAAAGATTTCAACAAAGTCAAAGTGTTCAAAGTTTCTGAGTATCCCTAAATTTTTATGAAATATAAATCAATTTCTTTTTGAATAACATTATAAATCGCTTAATATCGAATATTACGTAAGTTCTAATAAATGTAATTAATTTTAATCGTCCCCTTTCTATTGATTGTAAATTTTCGTTTTAAGTCATCTAAACAAATTTAATTATTCTAAAAATTACGGAGTTACACACAAAAATTAATCTGCACAACTGACGTAAATACATACTTCTAAGGTAGACAAAATTATCCATTTTATCCCGAGGAAGTGCGAAAATACGGCTTCGATGAATTATCGCGCGGCGTCGAATTAAAACACTCACGTCACACCCGTACCGCGATAAATGTATTTTTTTTTAAACAAACTCTTTGCTTCAAATTACCTATATTTTAATAAGCAGCATAAAAACACGGCGTTTAGCACGTTCGACCGTAGACAACAAGTGACTGCCCACAAAGAGATAAGTTTTATTCGATTCGGCGTCACCGACAAATCCCACACGGTGCTCGATAGGTACATTGAAATTATTGTGCAGCTGTTGTGATGCGATTAAACGAAATTGTCTTATCGGAATACAATTTTTAATGCCGAAATTCTTTTGAATATAATAATAATTATTATTACATATTAAAATTAAAATAGGTAGGTATTAAGTTGTTAATCGATTTAGATATAATTTTAAATAACGATCAACAATAAAATTAAAGACATAGTAACTGAATAATTGTACGAAGGAATGTACCGGATATTATATATTTCTTAAAATTATGCTACTTTTTTAAGCCTCCTATTGTATGTAATGCAACCCTTTGAAGTCGAGAAGGAACATCACTCGTTAAATTTTCTTTTAGAGAAAAATGTTAACTGACGAATCAACATTTATAAATAAATCGCCTAATATTACAATTAAAATAAACGATTAAAAAAAAAAAAAAATCTGAAAGAAAAATGTTTACATTTTCGGTATTAATATACCATACGTGTAATTTAATAAAGAAACATTAATAAGGACATTTTTGTACCATTATTTATACAAATAAATAAATTATGGCACCTACTTACTTACAAATAAGAAAACAGATGAAAGCATATTTTTTACAGACACGTTCTGTCTTCGTCGCTTTAAAAAATATAAAGAAGGAACGTGAACGGAATGTCCGAAGCGGAAATACTAGCAGAAATAGGCGGTTAAAGTTGTCATCGTGACACGTAACTACCACTTAATTAATCGTTCTTTATAGTTTTAACAAAATGTCGGCAATTGAATAGAATATTAGAATGAAATTATTTTAGTGTGAACGTTTTGTACTATATTTAATTAATGTAGGTACAACATTTGTATTTACGAGTACATAATCGGTTTGAGGGAAATCTGAAAATTTATGAACTTTATCTACCTGTAAAACACTTTGTGCCGATACGTTCTAATTAGAAAAAAATATATTATGTAGGCAATTATCTTGATATACTCGATTATAATTAATTTGTCAAACACGAATTAAGGGCGTGCTAATTTAGTAAGTATTTGAAGAATCTCCTATACTTTTAGTTGTCCCGTTACTGCGGGCATTAATTTTTCAATTATCCGAAAGGAACTTTTATAAAGCCATCCCAAATTAACAATTAATCGTTTCTAAAAGCCCTTAATTGGTAAAAAGGTCTAGCATTCTACTTAAACAATAAAGTTTCTCGAATTCTCCACGTCGTACAATCATTAATTTCTTATCCGCAGTTGAAGTTGAATATTTATTGGATAGGATGAAAGTTAAATAATTAATATTTCTTTGGCAGTTTATTAGGTATCAAGTGGTACCTATTAAGGGGTTTTATGAACAATGTTGATGTTCGTTCTTTAAAAATATGCATTAGACGTGTTAACTTCGACTTTTTAACTTGGAAAATCTCGCTTACTTGTGAGATGATGGTTGTTATATAGTTGTTATTTTCGGGTTGCAATAAAAATTGTGTGTGTTTAGGCTATCGTAAAATGATAAAACGCATTAAACGAAGAATACTTATTGCATAAAACTCGTTATCATATAAAAAGTATATTATATCTATAAAAAAAAGTAGAAGTTTTCTTAAAGTTTCAATTTTAAATCGATTTTGTAATATAAGATGGTATTTTGTAGAAGTAGCTACGTCGCGCCGCGCGCTCGATAGATAGCGTATTCTGGAGAACATTCATTTCTCACTTACGACTGACTACTACGTAGTGCCACATGTAGAAGATAAAAATGGATATCGAAAACTAGGAAGATCAAACTTTGAATATAAATATTGTACAAACAAGGCTCCCCGTCAAGTTGGCCCGGACATAACAGAAGTTTTAAAATTTCGTTATACTTATATAATTAAAATGCTAGAACTCGTCGTCTAGTTTAAGATCGAGAGTGTACAATCGTAATAGTAGGATTCGAAATGTTTTAAAGCGGTTCTTATCTAGTGGGAGTGTTGTGAAGATTTTTAACCTATTTTCTTTCGCCGAATTAAAACGAAATGACATTTGCATTTAACGAAAATATTACAGTAACCTAAAATTGCATTTGGCTGTATTTCGTTGTGGCAAATTTATAATATGCCGATCATGTCCGGAGCGTCGTATCAGCTGGCCCGAACACCGATTAATTAACAGAACATTATTTAAATTAATTGCAGAATTTTAATTATATAAGTATGTATGCACTATGTCGGACAAAATAAATTGGACACGGGTTACCAAGTTGCGAGCTGCGTTCCGTAGCGATAGTGCCCACAATTTTATGGGCAGGTTAATCTTAAGCGAATTACTAAAATTTGTAAACAAACTCATTGAAACAAAAGGACGGTTCCTTAATAATATAAAATTGTTGCAACAATGCGTTGTCATAGTACTATCCGATTAATTGTAGTCACTATAGCTTATCCAAACCTACACTGGGAAAAAAGATGGAAGTTTGCGTTGCATTTTTAATTCCCAAAATATAATATTACCTTCTATTTAATGTAAAATTACTTCTGTTGTGGAAGTTTTAATGCATACACAGCAAATCTAATACGAATAGTGTGATTTTACACAGAACGATTAAAATTCCAATTAAAAATTACAACTAGCTATACAAACGTCTACTGTAGTTGAGATATTCCGCTCTAGGAACGCTACAATTTCGTTTACTTATGTAAAATTCCATAGCTGGATGCATAATCGGTACTGTCCCTCCCTGCCGATTTATTCATTCTCGTTACCTATACGTTACCTAAGTTCGAGTTGGTTAGTGGATATTGGTTGTTAACGTAATATAAAATAAGCAAATAGAGTAAGTTATGCTTGTAATACCTATATTTCTTTCCGCTATTCTACTTTATTATAACCAGCTTATTAATAACAATTTCGATTGTAAATTAATCAAGTATAACCTATAATTAATACTTTAGATCGTAACCTATAACTTTTCACACGATGAATTTGCGTTGCAAATTAGAATTTGGCTTAATTTCACGAAATTCTAAACTATTAATTTTAGTTTAGTGGTTTTAATCGGTACCTAATGAAAAAATTCCGATAGCATTTACTATATGCATACATACATATTTTGTTTGACTTGACTTAAGTCAATTGGAAACTGCTATTAATTTGAAAATGGAACATATGTTCCAGTTTCTGATTTCTAAAAAAGTAATTAAGACCATATCAAATAATAAAACCGAACAATATGTAGCATTACTTAAAGCTCTAACCGCACATTTTAAAGAGTCTTTTCAGTATATTGTAAAGGATATACCGGAAATATAAACTTAAAATTTTATTTTCACATAATATTATAACGTACTGTAAATATTTTTAGAATATCGACAAGACGTCAACCGTAAACTCGGTAAGTCCGTGCATAGTACACGTTAAAGGTATTTTTCATAAATTGTAGTACTCTTCATTTTGTATTTTGTTAATTTTTTGTTTTTAGCTGACAATAAATACTACGTTGTCATTGATAAAACTCCAATAAATGAGGGAAGCGTTTCGTTTATAGAAACGCTACAACACTTTTATTCCGCATTTTTTATTTTCAATATGAAATATCCGGAAAAAGTCAACTCGAAATTGGAATTAATTCAAAGATATTTCATGAAAACCCATCCCAGCGGTACCAAATCCAACAGTTGTGTAAAATCAAAAACATCCGTAATACGATTTTTGACATCCCCGTCACATTTTATAACGGTAAACGAGTTGTGTTATTATTGTGTTTAACTTATAGTTAAAATGTTTGTTTTTAGGAAAAACAAAAGAAACAGTAATTTATGTATACTTATTAGTATTAACAAGTGCTTTTTACTAGTTAAGGATGTTTCTTGATGATCGAGACGAAGTCGAGTAGTTTTTTATTTTCCTGTTTTATACTTTTCTATGCACCTATACGGATTTATATTTTTTATATTTTATATCAACTTGAGTTGTATACCTATAAGTTTAAAATACACTTAGTTTTTGTCAATGCACTCTTTTTATTAACAACACTAAATATACAAACCCTATTTGACATGTAATCGCATGATAGCTAATAAGAAATTTTTTTAGCAATGTTAAAAACTACTCATAATATATATATATATATATATATATATATATATATATATATATATATATATATATATATATAATTATTTACTAAGAAAATTGTCTAATAACTAAAAAATACACTTTAGAATTTGTTTTCAATATGTGAAATCTTTGACAATTTTCTTTGTAAATAATTTTAAGTTCTTTAATTTACGTAGGTATATTTTTGTACCACTACCGATAATTCCAAATGGAATTGAAATATATGGTAAGTATACATATTATTATTTGAAGTTATCCGAGTTATTAGTTAATATTGACTATAAACAAAATATACTAAATTATGAGTAAATATTACACTGTAAAATTGCAGCTTAGAATTACACTTATATTGTGGAAAATTACACAATATTAGCGAAATTTTACAGTGCCGAATTACACTTATGTTGTGAAAAATTACACAATATTAGCAAAATATTACAGTACCGAATTACACTTGTGCTGTGAAAAATTACACAATATTAGCAAAATTTTACAGTGTAAATGTACACAATATGAAAGTAAATTTAGACTGTAAAATTTCATTTATAAATGAGTAAATGCTCTGTATAATATTTCACTCGAACTGTAACATTACACAATGGTAGTAAATTTAAGCCACCGATAGCTCTAATCAAATTGCCATCTATTAATAGCGGAAAATTTTTTCCCCAGTGTATATGATGTTCACGTCATCAACAAAAAGTTACTAGATTGTTTATTTGTAATTCGGTTTAAAGTTTGGAAAGTGATATATTCTATAGATGATTCACTTGAGCACATATTAGATGGTATAAAGAAAGACTACAATTTATTAAAACTGTCAAAATACGAGGTACGAGGTGACAGCACTGTGTGAAACGTCATCAGCTTCTATTCTTTGCATCCTAAAAATAAATTACTCCGAAAGTTATATAATCTCCGTGCGTTCTAAGCAGTTAAACGTTTGCACACAATAGTTTTATAATCTACTACCATGCACGTGGGTTAAAATTAAAGGAAAAAGATAAAATTGTGAGCATTGTCGCTACTGATCGCAGCTTGCAGCTCGAAAACCCCCGTGTCCAATTTATTTTGTCCGGTATAGTACCTATAACGAAACTTTAAAGATTCTATTATGTTGGACTCAACTTGAGGGAGCCGACAAACAAAGTTTGTAATCATTTAAACGAAGTTTGATAATGGACTGTATTTATTTATTTTATACACTTCAAGCAACAGCATTACCTATTTTTATTTACATACTCAAATTCATTTCGGCACGTGGCCGTCATGCTATCTGGGGTTCTTTGTTCTATCTGGCGCATGCACCCTCACTGCCCCCCACACCCACTCAAGTGGTCGACGCCCGCGGCTAGCGCGCCGAGTACAAAAACTGGCCTTTCGCCGTTACAGTATTTAAATTAAAATGTCATACGTTGATTAACAATAGCTAGGGGAAACTACCCAATCGTTGGCACTCTAAGCAGAAAATCTTACATTTTAGATAATATAATTTAAAATTAAACTATAAGTTAAGATTTTTACAGTTTGTTGAATTTATCGCGACTTTATTCGTAATTAGAAACTGATTTTACATCTGATGTGCGGTAGGAAATATAAAATAAAAGAAACGACGGCAATAGCAGTCGATTTTCCAATTGTTGGCACCCAAACTTTCAATTATTGGCACCTATTAAATTGCTAATTGTTGGCACCGTTCTAGTTTTACGATGTTACCTCTACATGACGTTATCCAACCGTATACGAATATTTTAACAGACGATTTAAAATTTATATAAACTCTGTTAGGGTGCCAATAACTGGCTGAGCGCCAACGATTGGGTAGTTTACCCTATGTAAATATTTTGTACATTTTCTGCATTTCTTGGGCTCTTTCGACTGTTGTATCCTGAATTTGAATTATTGAAACGATTACGCAATAAAATGCA
This sequence comes from Rhagophthalmus giganteus, assembly GCA_036326145.1. NCBI lineage: Eukaryota > Metazoa > Arthropoda > Insecta > Coleoptera > Rhagophthalmidae > Rhagophthalmus > Rhagophthalmus giganteus. The sequence continues at coordinate 8,979,397 of JARFJA010000056.1, read as the reverse complement.
AGTTGATTTCCAAATTTTACAAATATTTCAACGGCAATAAAAGTATTAGTTAGATAACTTGTTCTTGCGAGATAAACCGAACCGAGAACAACGATGAGCAATATGCATTTCGTGTACGTCAGTAGGTAATAACCACAAAATGACAGTATTTTATAGAAATTGCAAAAATATGGAATTTAATTATATAACGTTTATATTTATTACGGTTATATAGTGAAATAACACATTTTCGTTAGTTTTTACGATATAGGCACTAAAGTCAAAACAACCTTTTACAGCAATTTACTTGTTCGTGAACGTTTTTTATAAATCTGAATGGTATAATACCTACTACCCGTTTTCTGACTACAATACCGCCGTAAAAACGAAACAATTGGATTACATAAAAAATAATTTAATAATCATAAAAGGGATTCCTTTATATACCTACATATCCTACCTCATTCTAAACAACTTACGTTGGAAATAAAACCTTTTAGGAGTTTTGAATAAAAGACTCTTTTCTCGTGTTTTACGTGCACACAAAGTAGGCAGCTTTGGAAATATGTATATATCAGAAAATAAATAAGCACATCTAACAGAAAATTTGCTTCTTAAACAAGTTAAAAACAAAAAAATATGTATATACGTTATTGTGTTAAAAAAAAAACTATCTACGTTTCGATTTCTTAATGTAAAAATAATACATCGGTGGTTTTTTTTGCTTCATCTAGACCTCTACAAAACGTCTTCAAGATTTAGGAATTTCAGAAAAATTTCAGTCTGTTTAAACGAATTATAATATCATAAAATATAAGTTTACAAAATGCAAATTTTTAAATTCGTTAAATTAAAGGCCAAAGCGTTTATGATTTACCTAAGCTTCATTTTTAACTATCATTGCTTTTCCCTTCGCAAATTAAGTATTTTATTAATTAAAATATGTACAGTCGGGTGGAGCGTTACGCGGGCACACACGTCACCACGAAACAAATTATGAACTGAATATTTAAAGTTCAACTTTGCATTTGTAATTTGTATCAATTGTCGTAGATTTGTTTATTAGGCCGTGTATTGTTCGTCCAACGTTCGTAATTCGCGACATTATTTTTACACCCGATTGTACGTATGCACCTATACTTGAAAAAATTCAGATCAACATACAAAAGTTATTTTCTGTTTTGAAGTTTTCGTATTAAGTTTAAAACTATACTATGTAATAAAATAATTTAAGTTGAATTAGTAAACCAACTTCCTTTCTTATTGGTGCTTATGAATAAACAGATATAGTTGTTAATAGGACAAACTGAATATTCATATATAACGTTTCTCGATGTATATGTAGATACCTATATTCAAATAAACAGCACAATATGGTAATATATATATATATATATATATATATATATATATATAACGCATTAAATATTATCCACTATATGTAAATATAGTAATCGTAAATATTTACTAGATGAGGTAGGTATATGTATTTAGAACAAATGGAAATTAACGTCTTGGTGTTTGAATATGTTAATTTAATTAATTATCGGAACATCCCATAAATATCATTGTCTCTAGATCAAAAGCTATCAGTAAGTACCTGTATATACAGGTAAATTCATTTAAGATAAATCGAGCAAAACCGCCAATTTAATTTAAAGCTTCGTATACGGTTTAGATTTTAGAAAATAAACTTAATAGGCACTTTAAAGTACTTAAATTAATATAAATAATTAATAGATTAAGTTTCGTGCTACTTTTATAAATATTATTTTTGTGTAAACAAAATCAAATTAATAACGGCATACAAAAGTTATTCTTACAATTCCGTTGTTGGCAATTAAATGAATCTTGAAATTGTTTTTTTAAAATCGAAATAAATGCCTGAAGTTACTTATTTAAAGAAATCAAAGAATATAGGTACACATTAAATATACCTAATATGATTTTTAAAGATACATTATACCATCGAAGATGTTTTATGAATAATTTAAATCATTTCCGGAACTAATGCAACCTATGCCGTTTGAATGCAGAGACTTGAAGACAAAGATTCATAAAAGCCGAAACGTTTGGGATACAATTGCATCAAGCAACGATTGCAATCCGTTCGTCCGTTAAGTTATTTGTTGCATAGGCAACTTTGGCGAATTGTAGACGTCGTACGCAATAGTAAACTACGTAACATTTATGAAAACAAATTGAAATTCAAATACCTATAAGTAGCGAATATGGTATCAAGTATTGGGTCTATGCATAATTCTGTAGCGAAAATTGAGTAAATTTCAAACGAAAAATATTAAGCAAAAAAAGCGATTTTAATCAACTAAATATGTTCCATTCTGTTCAATGACTTTCTGCCATCTCTCCACGAGCTTCATTATCCCTCTTTCATAGAAGTCCTGAGATTTTTGGGCAAAGAAGTCATCCAAGTGGTTTTTGAGGACGTTCAGGGAACTGAAGGTTTTGTTATTCAAATTGTTCTGTAGCGCCCGGAACAAGTGAAAGTCTGAAGGTGCAAGGTCCGGACTATACGGTGGGTGCACCAAAACATCCCACCCAAGCCGCAATAACTTTTGCCGAGTCACCAGAGAAACATGTGGCCTAGCGTTGTCGTGGTGGAACACAATGCCCTTTCTGTTCGCCAATTCGGGCCGCTTCTGATCGATTGCTTGCTTTAATTTAGCCAGTTGTGAGCAGTACTTGGTGGAATCAATCGTTTTGTTGGGTGGCAGCAGCTCATAATAGACGATTCCTTTATAATCCCACCAGATACTGAGCATGACCTTCTTAGGGTGCAATCCTGCCTTTGCGACCGTTTGAGGAGCCTCTCCGCGCTTCGACCATGATCTTTTTCGACTGATATTGTTGTAGACAATCCACTTTTCATCGCCAGTGATCATCTGCTTTAAAAATGGTTCGTTTTGATGGCGTTTGAGCAGCGAATCGCAAGCTGAAATTCGATCCATTACATTCTTTTCGCTCAGTTCGTGCGGCACCCAAACATCAAGCTTTTTTACCATCTCAAGTTTCTGTAAATGCCTCGAAACAGTTGATTGGTCAATGTTGAGGTTATGTCCGATCTCTGTAGTCGTCAAATGCCGGTCGGAGTCGATTAAAGTCTTGATTTGATCGACATCAGTAGTGACTGGCCGGCCAGAGCGAGGAGCATCTTCGAGATCAAAATCTCCGCGACGAAATTTTGTAAACCACTTCCGACGCACACTTTCGCTTACGGCATTCTCTCCGTACACGGCGCATATCTTTTTGTGGGTTCGCGACGCGTTTTTGCCTTTTCGGAAATAAAAAAGCGAAATGCACCGAAAATACGCATTTTTTCCTTCCATGTTCAAACTATAATTAAACTTCGTAAACGTCACGGATCTCGATGAATACTTTCTTAAAATGTCGGCACAAATTTCAGCTTTCACTTAATGTACGACACTTCATACGTTTGACACATGTGAGAGCGGAAAAACAACTGCGAACGACATCTGTCGGAATTTCGCTACGGAATTATGCATAGACCCAATATAATTACAGAATTGACAACTTTCACGGAACAAGTTGGTACACGGACACGGACACGGCGCACAGTGGAGTATATGATATGAGAAGTTGACCAAAAGTCGTATTTCTTAAATCAATTATATAATGTAGCTTAGAATCTCCCAGAATAAATAAGACTTTGGGCCGTCTATCTGCACCATTTTCTTGTCGTCAGTCCAACTATAGAAGGGTCTAGTTCATTTGTAATTTGTCTGTAACTCCGGCTTACAGGTAACTTTGTCAAAGCTCTACAAAACCGTTTGTATTATTTTCAAAATATTAGTGTATTAGAGAGTTTTTGTGAAATTTTCGAAAAAGGATTCTGATCTAGAAGGTATGTATATAATTTAGTAGAATATATGACATCTTATATCGAAAGATACGTATATATTTTTTGTTTTAAATTAAACATAAAAAATAATTTCTTTTTCGATTACTTTTAATAATCACCGGTCATTTAGTTATAATTCCAAGCGTTGCCAAGCAACAAAAGTTGTTTAATATGAAATGTCAATTATGTAGCTGTAATAATTAACTTTTTTTTTACCAAAGTACATCCATTAAATTTTTATTATTTTTTTAAATAAGGTCTACGTGTTAATGTATGTATTTTTCAAATATTTGTATAGTCAATAAAATTGCTGTTTTGTTCACAGAAACATTTACCAATATGAAAAGGAAGGCTTTGTTTGATATAATAAAGGAATCCGGTCGTACCAAGTTTCAAATTCCTAATTGTTTCAATTTATTTCATTAGTTATTTATAAGTTTATTGTAATGTAGCAACAAATTTGATTTCAAAAATTTTCGTTTTTTTTCAAATTTTATAAAATCTGAGTTAAAATAGCTTTAAATGATTACTTAGACATAGTAGAGACACAAAAACGCATAAAATAGTTTTGGCCAACTTTTTGTGTTAAATACCCCACTGTGCGACGAAAGGAAACGCAGACCTGAAATGAATTTTTAAAAATTATTCATCGGTCTATTATCGTTTGCTACACAAGTTGTAAATATGTGAAAGTTTCTATTTTATCAAGCAATAGTCCGTGCAAGCATACGATAACCGATAAATGTGGGTAGACGATCGAACATTTTACAAGGTGACGAGCACTTTCTAGATTATACTTATCAGTTATTGCTGTGTGTAATGTGTAATTCTGAATTTAAAGTTTTATATATTATTCATTTGAATTACGAAATGCGATTTAAAGTTTGAAGCAACTTATAAACTGTTTGTTTACTACGATCCCGAATTGTCCGTCATTAATTCAACAATTAAAAACTAAAAAAAAAGGCAATTATACAGTGTTGGCTTCAAACCGATTCAAATACTTTTAAGACACTTTTTGACCACGTTCGATCAATTCCTCAACGATTACAATCATTTACTTAATTTTTCAAATAGCGACCTGCAGCTTGTAATATTTTAAATATACATAAATAATGATTGTTTTGATTAAAAACTGTAAGTGCGGATACATTTGCGAAATTAATAAATTGAGTAAAATACTAATTTAAAATTTCATAGGCATGTTTTGTTTGTAAACATTTTAATTTCGTTCGAAAAAAAATTAATTAACAGCAATATCAAAAATTGCTTTTATAATCTAACGGAAATCGAAACAAAATAAATACTTGCATTAGACAAATCAAAGTACACACATATTGCGAATTTGCAAATTTTAAAGATACAATTTTTCAAGTGTGAATATCATCCAGAATTTCCGCTATAAAACTGTAGACAGTTGTGTTCTCTTATGATTTCTGAACCAACAACCTAAGAACAAAATTTGTCTCCACAGTTTAGTTTTTGCTCACGAGTCAAAAACAAAAAGAAAAATAAACTTGACAACGCCGTTGCAATTACTTTAACGGCCTGAAATAAACATAGTGTACCATTAAGTGGACGGTAATTTTGGAAGCTATTTTTCAGTAAATATAGTGTACGTATGTTAAAAAACCTCATTGAAGTTATTATTTTATTGATTAAATAAACTATAATAACTACTTTATTTTATTTAAATATTTGCGACTATTAACTGAATAGGATTACCAATTTTAAAGATATTGCCTTTAAGAGATCCGTATCAGAAAATTATGCTTCAGAGACAGATTTTGTTTTAGGTTATTTATTCAGAAAGCATCGGAGAACACGGCTACTTGAAGCTTTAGTGGAAATACTGAGACACCCTGCATAAATGTATTAATTTATATAAGCTTTACATTAGTGTAGTTTAAGTGACTTCTGAACAATAGACGAACGAAAACAAAATATGAAATATAAGTATATCCTATAGTCCTATTACAGTCCATGGTTTTTACAAATTTTTACACTACCTTTATTGTTTAGAACAGGTCCGGAACTACTAGAAAACTCGTTTTTCGAGTTTAACAACGCAAGAAATGGCACACGTTTAAAACGATTAAAAATTTTCGCATAATCTCAAAAAAAAAGACGGCCATGGTTTTTGGAAAATTGCCATCGTTATGTACATGCTTTGAAACGTCTTGCACACCTCTTAAAAATGTTTGCTACCTTCCCTAAATCCTACAATCGAGGGTTGAAAGTTGTAACTGCTGTAGTAATAAGTTTGAAAATTGAACTTTTAAAAATGCCATCGTGAAACAAGCATATGCTAATGACTTAAACGCGTATTCGACGAAATCGAGTTTTCGAAAAGCAATAAAATTGCGTTCGAAAAAAAACGTAGTTTTATCCAAGGGGTAATTCTCGTTATAAGTATTGTGTACATAACACTGGAAGTCTTTAAAAGTCCTCGGGAATCCTTAAAAATCCCTGGAAGTCTTTAGTCGTAGAAAGTCTTGTGTACATAATTTTTTTTCGAGATTTACCCCTCGGTTTTATTAATCGCATTTGCAAGGGATGGTTCGCGAGCCGGTCCTGCGTGATCGACTTTTTGTGACCTGGCGAACATGCCAAACAGGTTCGCACGAAAGAATTCCGGAAAATTTCCCGTTTCAACGTCAAAAAAAATTTAATCGCCCCTAATTTAGATAGTCGAATGCGAGTGGCCGTTTCGCGTTACGAACTTGCAGATTCTTGCCGTCTCGTCTGGGAAAACGCCCCAAACACGACGCGACCATCGAAGCCGTCAAATATTCGATTTAAATCGGTTTTTCAAAAAGCAATAATATATCGCGTTCGCAAAAATCGGGTTTCTAGCAATCGCATTTACGGGGGGTGGCTCGCGTCCTGGTACTGTAAAATCGGCTTTTTGTGTCCTAGTAGGCATCCCGAACAGGTCTGCATGAAAAAATTTGGGACAATTATCGGTTTGTACGCTAGATAAGTTTTAGTCTCCCCTAAATTAAATGATCGATTGCGGGGTATCGTTTCACGTTACGGACATGTAGATTCGGAGAGTCTCGTCAAATTAAATGTCAACTGTCAAATTAATGGTTTAAAAAATGTTTCTAAAATAGCCTCGAATCGGGTTCAAAAAAAAAACGAATTATATTAATCGCATTTGCAAGGGATGATTCGCGAGCCGGTCCTGCGGAATCGACTTTTTGTGACCTGATGGGCATGCCGAACAGGTTCGCTGGAAAAATTTCGAAAAAAACACGAACATGGACTTTGGAAAATTGAACTTTTAAAAATGCCATCGTAAAACAAACACTGCCTACTTTAATTAAGGAAATTTAAAATCAATAATTGCTCACGTAGCTGTAAAAATTCAACAAATAACGCGTGCACGCGTCGCTGAAACTATACTTGCAAAAATTAGTACAAATTTCTAGCCGAGAAAATGAAATAATATCTAGACATACCTTAAATATAAATCATCCCAATTTAATAAGTGCATAATCGCATGAATCATAACGTAGGTACCGTGTAGGTAACGTTTTAATCGAAGCAGTAAATTATACTTTGCCGATAAGACTTGTTTTGAAAGGAACCGAAGGTATTGTTATCAACATCTGTGCTTGCCAGACAATACAATATTTTCATTACATTTTTATCAATCGGAATTTTACTTTTTAAAAGAATCGATTTATTTACAAAACATTGTGGTGAACAATTTTGTCAGTTTTAATCTAAACTAGCCAACCAAGAAATATAATGTATGATACTACGTACTTATTGAAAGGTGCATAAGTTATGAGATGACACGTTTTTTAAGAGGAAATTCAACGCCCTCCGTATCTCGGAAACTAAGCGATTTTCAAAAAAAAAGTGTTAAACACCACGGTGCCAAATTGTTATCAAAATATTTTTTGTAATACTTTCGGAATCGTCCTGTATAGAATTTATTGCAGGCGCGTTATAAAAACGTTTTAATTGTAAAGGACGGTATTACGTAATTGAATCTTAAAAAGTTGTACTATAGACAAAATTCAGAAAAGGAGAAAACGTTTTCTTAAAATTCCTCCTAACTGTAACTGCGAAAACTTTTAAAACGATTTTTTATTGATCATAAAAAATTCTTATTTGCCCTTAACGTTCTCTTAAAACATTCAAAAATATATAGGTACTTGAACAAATATATCAAATTTTAAACCGCAAGGCGGTGTAATAATTATTACATAATAATCCTTTTACTCTCAATCGAATCTTACGAATTTCGAGGAATTATTATTTCCCAATTAATGCTTCAAAAACGTTATATTATATTATTACGTTATCGTAATATATTATTACGATATTTAAAAAAATAAATAATAATACGACTTACATTTTAGAAAAAGATCTGGACGCCAAGTTTCCATCAAACAGAAAATGTTCGGTAACGACTTGTTATGTGACGACGAATCGAATAAAATTATTTTTAATTATAAAACGTAACGCGATAACGTTATTGTAAGTTCACTTTTCGCGCAACACACTATCTTTTAATCGAATTGAAATAACATTAGCACACGAAAATTGTTACTTTCGTTCAAAAATTTAGAAATTACACACCCGTATTATCGCAACGCGCACGTCTACATCGTTAAAAATTACTGTCTTTACTAACGATGCGGTGTAAAAATCCGAATCAAATTCCCCACTCGCGACTATAGTGCATAATAAATGTTTTATGCAGATCCATACCTGAAGCCGTTATCTTCATGCGGTTCGCGATAAAAGCTTCGGTCGTACGTAGGTGTGTTTGATAAGCACGTGCGTTTTCAAATACCTAGAAAACAAATCGGAATAAAATTTAAAGTTTTACTAACATACGTCTATTTAACATGATATTATTCATTGTTCACTATCGTTTTTTTTTTTTTAATTTGTTATAAGTAGGTAGATATTAATTTCAATATACATACAGGGCGCCCAGTCTTTTGCGCGAATGCATGGGGATCTCAGTTATCTTAAGAGTTTATAACTAAAAGGTATAAAATAAAAAAAAGAAGTAATTTAACGAGAATCCAACGTCGAAAGCTGTTCGGGGGAGAAAAAGGACCCATCCAAGTATTATAATCATATTTTCATCATTTTCATCATCATGTTAATCATCTTCATGGCAGAAGAGAGACACCTGTTGGGGACTAACCAACACGAAAGCACGATAGGTTGCTAACATGAGGCGGCTGAAAAAAAAGTGTCAAAATAAAAAAGCTTCAATATAAATATTAATTAAAGCAACTCTTTATGTTATACCCATTATTGGGGAACATAATTTGGTCCTTCGAGCCGGATAAACTAGCATCTCGTGGCAAGTAAGACTTTTTGGAGGTGTGCAGATAACGCCCTACAAGCTAACTTGTAGTTTTTTTCATCTTATTTACTTACGCTTTATTTAGGCCGAATTCCATACGTCTTTGCATTTATTTGCAAGAAAAATACGTTTAAAACGGCATAATCATGGTAAAAGAAGCTGAAATTTTGAGATTGGTCACGAGGCGTGAACAAGCAAAAAGGTCGATTATGTTAATAGAACAATATTTGACTGAACATTCTTCTAGTTCTCTTTCCGATGAACTAGTGGAACAATTAGGGATTAGGAAGGCACGGCTAGAGGCACGTCTCCAAAAATATATGGACTTACACGTCGAAGTATTACGTGTAAAGCCTAACGACGTGTAACTGAAGAAGTTAGCTTGTAGGACGTTATCTAATCACATTCAAAAAGTCTTACTTGCCCTGCGATGCTAGTTTATCCGACTCGAAGGACCAAATTGTGTTCTTCAATAAGGGGTATAACATAAGTTGCTTTAATTAATATTTTTGTTGAAGTTTTTTATTTTGACACTTTTTTTTTAGTCGCCTCATGGTAGCAACCTATCGTGCTTTCGTGTTGGTTAGTCTCCAACAGGTGTCTCTTTTCTGTCACAATAATGCGCGTCATCCTCACATGTCGAAATACCTTTTGTTTGACCAAAGTTATCCTTTTTGTTGCGAGCTGAACACATACAAAACATGATTATAGTACCGGAATGGATCCTTTTTCTCCCCCGAACAGCTTTTGACGTTGGATTCTCGTTAAATTAATTTTTTATTTTATTTTCTAACTTTTAGTCATTACTTTAGTTCGTTTGAATGTGCGTACCTATTTTATGAAAATATCAAGAAAATTTCTTGTCCCTTTTATAGGTAGACACCTAATTCCCATTTTTATAAATTAATTTTTAAAATTAGGTGTCTCATCCTCGCATGTCGAAATACCTTGCAATTGTTTTAATGAACACTGAAGCTCAAGTGCTTGCAGAAATTGTAAAACCGCCCGTTACAATCATTTTTTAATGACTTTTTATGTATTACAAAGCTACAAAGAATTGTTGCTCATATTTTCAGATTTATTCATAACACAAAAAATAAAAATAATGAAAGAACAGATACACTCACTCTTAATCATTTAGAAAATGCTTTACGTGAGATTATAAAATGTGAACAAAACGCTCATTTTGCGGAAGAAATAAAATATTTACGAACACATAGAAATAAAATCAAATATTAAACATCTTTCACCTTTTTCAGATGATCAACATATTTTATGTGTAAAGGGGAGGCTGCACCAAGCAAGCATACCATATAATCAAAAACACCCTATAATCCTACCAAAAAATAACCATATAACCAACTTAATTATCATAAAAGAGCATTTAAAACTGCTACATGCATGACAAAAACATAAAGAAAACAATAGAGAAGTAAAGAAGAAAATTCACAGATGTTTAACTTGCTTCAAATTAAACGCCAAGTGCTCAGAATAGTTAATGGGTACGTTACCTAAAACTAGAATCACATTGATCAGGCCATTTCAAAATGTTGGCATTGATTTCTGTGGTCTGTTTTATATTAAGCAGTTCAGAATTAGAAAGTTAATAATAACAAAATCATACATAGCTTTATTTGTATGCTTTGCCATGAAAGCAATCCACATGGAATTAATATCAGACTTAAGTACAGAAAATTTTCTTAATGCGTTTAAAAGATTTATATGTAGAAGGGGAAGACCAACAATGGTATACTGTGGTAATGGGTCAACCTTTAAAGGTACAAACAATAAGCTACAAGAAATTTATAAAATAACCAATTCTACCAAAGATAAATAAATATATTATTGATAAATTTTTTGTAGAGGAGAAAATTAAATTAAATTAAATTTCAAGTTACTCTCCAGTATTTGGTGGGTGTTGAGATTATTTACTTGTAAGGTGGGTTGCACCTATATCTGCAACCATGCTCGAGTCGGAGGACTCGAAAAGCATTCATTATAGATCTTGCGTTCATGTCTAACAGTCGTAAAATAAAGTTTTCATTCAACAAATCTAGTTTTGGCCCAGTAGCAGCCTCTAATGTTACTCAAACTCAACAGTGGGCTCTGGGAAGCTGGAGTCAAGAGTACTAAACACCATATAAAAAGGGTAATGGGCAACAGTCAGGTTACTTACGAACAATTTAACACCTCGATAATTCAAGTGGAAGGAATTTTTAATACACGAGCAATTTCAAACGTATCAAATGACCCGTCAGACTTAACTTACTTATCAACTGGACATTTTTTAATAGGATCACCTTTGATTAGTTTTCCTGAACTAGACATAACAAACGTTCCAGACAACAAATTAAAGTTTTGGAATTTGGTTACAAAAAAAAAGACAACATTTTTGGTGGCAGAAGAGTATCCGACATTGTTAAATAACCGACCAAAATGGTGTCACAAGTTGCCTAATGTTAAAGAAGGTATGTTAGTTTTATTAAAAGAAGACAATGTGCCTTGTCAAAAGTGGCCCATGGCTTGCATTGTGAAAATAATTCCCAGTAATGGATGGGAAGGTACGAGTAGTTAAAATACGCATACAAACTGGTGAATATTTGCGGTCAATCACAAAAATTGCTGTTTTACCTATTGATAATGATGATTTGTAATTAGATTTAAGCAATGTATTTAGATTGTAGAATTAACTACTAGCGTTCTTAGGCATAAGTTTAGCGTCAAAGCACGATAGGTTGCTAACATGAGGCGGCTGAAAAGTGTCAAAATTAAAAAAATTCAATAAAAATATTAATTAAAGCAACTCTTATTTATAGCCCTTATTGGGGAACAACACCATAGTAAACAAATGCCATGGTGTTCTGACACGAACTATAAATGTTTGCATTTTCTAAGTAATCGTTTTACATTGATAATGAGTTTACGATTATCCTATTCCGTTCTTAAGCCCAGTTTGTTTGCTTATTAAACGACTCGAGACAACAAACGCAATGCATAAAAACTGATCTACTATATGAACAAAACCTAACTAATTTTATCCTCTATTAACTCTAAAAAAGATTATGAAATCTCACATTGCCGTATTCATCTTGTCTTAGGGCCTCGTTAAACGCCGGCGGGCTGGGCAACCTGTCTGGCACCTCTGGAGCAGCCCGAACCCGAACCGAGCTGGAGTTCAAGCGGCCAGCCAGCGAGGTGGGAGGACCCCGAAGGGTATAAAACCAACACCGACGAACCCAGCCAGGGAGCCAGAGGCGGAAAACGGCCCCGACACTGCTAACCAAATGAGAAGAAACCGTCTAGGTTAACCAAGGGGCTACTCTTTATTCCGAAGCCTAGAAACACAAAATATTTACACCAACACCCTACACTACCGCTTATCGCTTATCCGCAAAAACCACCGCCAATAAAAGAGGGAAAATAAAAAGGAACCCACTCCGATACCGAAAACGCTGCAATCGATATCATTGACCACCTCTGACAGCTTGCGCGATCCAACGCCCGCTAGGGGAATTCACCATACCAACACGATATACACGGCGCGTCTGAAGGAACGCGTCGTATACAGTACTATCCGAAAGAAATTGGAATCACCTTTTATTTTATTGCTTTTGGAACCGCCGTTTATTTTGAACATTATTTTTGTATATATTGTGTGTAAATACACAATTGTTATAATATATTATAATTATTAAATATATTAAAATAAAATTATAATATGTAAGAATAAGTAAATAAGTTCCATTGCAGTAAGATATATCTAATAATGTTTGTAATAATATTTGTGGTCAATCTTTGTCAATAATAACTTTCAATAGATAATTTAATCCTATTTTTAGTTCTGTCGAACAATAAACTGTTAAACAAATAAATATATTTACACTTTTATTATATGGAGTTGTGGACGTTTTTTATCTTCGTGTCTCGTCGCGGCCCCGGACAGGTGGCTTTCCCGGTGAGACACCTGGAGGAAAAGCATAAAAACATCCACGATTCCATATAACAAAAGTATAATTAATAATGGGAGATGGAAAGAGGTGCGACAGAAAATAATTAAATTCGATAGTTTATTAAATGTTCGATGAAATCTATATCTGCCTACCGAACCAATTTATGGTTTACGTTAGTAGGTAACCGTGTTTCGAGTTTAGTTACTCACAATCAGAATAGCATTTGAACATTATTCCGTGCACTAACTTGCTCGAATATTTGATTACGTGTACGAGCTTGTTATATTCGTATTGGTTCGTTTGGTTTGTTACAGAACTTGCTACAATCTGCCTCAGAAGTTTGTTTATAAATAGTTTATAGGTACCTTTGCCTAATAATTTCAAATTAAAAAAAAAAGAAACATAAGTAACCAACCACAGATTTGTTTTAATTAAAGTAATATGTAAAGTAATTTTCTTTCTTTGGATGTCCATTTTACTGTGACACTTGAGGGTTATTATTTTATGTTTACTTTTTATTTCAAAAGGTTTATTGAAATCTTTTTAACGTAGATTTTTTCTAAGATTTTTTTAGTTAAAGAACGGTTGCGTATCCTTTCCGGTTTTACTTATTCTTCAAATTTGGAAGTATATGACGATTTCCTCGATATTATTATTTTATTTTTAAACGTGACCACCTACAAAAATTAGGTACCTACTCAATATGTTAGAATCGAAATATGAATAGTGTATTATGTTGGTGTTTAAATTAATTTTCTCTTAAAAAAAATCTTTTTCTATTTTAATAATGTGTTGATGGCATTATTTATAATATGTCGTGTATAATTATAATTAGATAAATGTGCAACTTGTCCCCAGATAGTTTTAGTATAAGCTCCTACTAATGGCATGTATTTAGGTGTTTAGCTATTTAATCCATTTATTACGCTATTGATCGAGAACATCTTAATTGAAGGCAAAGCTTTAGTATCATGAATAATACCTAGTTACTTAAATTATAGCTTGAATTTATAATGGAGTATTTGCTGCGTAATTACAATGTTTTTATTTACAATTAAGTAACTCGTCTTTAACTACAGCTATCAATTTGTAGGCATTAAAACAGTGTTATTAACTCGGTTATTTTTAAGGATATAAAATATTGAATTTTGGTATATAAACGAAAGTTGAAACAAGCCCCCTATGATATTTCGTATTTTAGAATTATGAAGTTGGCTAAAATCGTCTTAAAAATACCATAATTTAACAAATATGTAAAACGTACTATCAAGGAACCTCTAGAAAAAAATTATTGCAAATAAAACTTATTACACTCATATACGCAATGTACCTATTTTTAAATTTACCGCCACTCAATTCGTTTTAATATTTAATTATTTTATGTGCAGATCATACGGTTTAACAGTGTGTTTATATAGATGACTGTTCTAAACTGAGAGTTATTGCTTCGAAAATTCTCTAATCTTATAACTAAGGATGTAAATTGTCGTAATTAATTGGTACGAAATGAAATTATACACTTTCTCGATGAAAAAAAAATTTGCAAGGCTCTTAACTAATTGTAAGATGACTATTTCCACATTAATTTTGCAAATTTCCTGCAATAATTGATGTATAATTTTGAAACTACAATGCGTCACTTTCATAACTAGGTTGTTTCTGATAAAGCAAAGGAAACTTGTAATATATCATACGAATGGTCAGATAAATGAATATCAGTAGGTAATGCCCCCGAAGCATTACAATATAATTTTCAGACCTATATCACACTAATCTTGTTTCGTAGTGTGAAATTAGTTAATTTATTGTTTCGCTGAGTATTCTCAATTTTCAAAGATCCGTAAAGTCGACTTTTACTTCATTTTTTTTTAAGAAAACATTAATTATAACCGTTCCGTTAAAATAAAAAATAAAACATGTGTTTGGATAAATTACGTACAGATGAAAGTTGAAATTTTCGTCAATTTTTAAAAGTTTATGCAGTCGAACTGGATATTCACTCAATGTTAAAAATTCCCGTTTACTACGAGCTCGGTTTAGGGATATAACGAGCAAAAAGTTTAAGACTGTTGCTTTGTTCCGACTATCTAGCAAGTGATTTACGACGTCTGCAAGAAAAATATCGACGCGCGACACTTGAGATTAACGACTATAAATATTTCTTGTCCACATTACCTATAAAAACTCAAGTTTTTATATCGGGAATTTTCAGTATCGATTTTCGTGACATAAACAAACAAACCGTTAAAACAGTCTTGCAATGACGTCTTTTTTTTAGCTGCAATTTTTTCAATTCCCGGAAACAACGAGTATCGGTTGTAACGACCAAATAGTTGCGGTCCCGTCACTCTCGTTATAACCGAGTTTGACTGCACATACATATAAGACAATAAAAATATCAAAGTCCACGTTAAAGGTTTAATTTTGTTTAATTTCTAATAAAAAAATTGACCTAAAATTTGTAGGTATAAGTCCTTGAAAATTATATTCGCGTAAAATCTGTAGGAATTGCATTTCGTATTTCAGCACGAAAATCTGTTGATGCAAAATTTATAAAGTCGACATAAATCACATAGGTAGATATTTAATATGTCGCGGTTTTCTTCTGCGGCTACGGAGCAGTTAAAAAACTTTTTCAACTAAACTGTGGGAGATTTTTTTTTTTCGAACTCGACAAAGCTTCAGATTTTTATTTCGGTTTTATTCCAAATAGGTAAATAGGTGTAGGTAGCAACGTCTAATTCCATTTAAGTGTTATATATCGCGACTTATCTAATTAACCGGGTAACAATGAAGCAGTTATACTGTTATGCCGTGCAATTAAGTGAGTTTAATCAGAAAAGGGGAGTAAATGTTTACGCGACAATGACGAGTTTCCAATTTTCCCTTTTCTTAGTTGCTACCTTTGAGGTATGAACACAAAGCTTTGATGTCTAGAGGTTTGTTATTGTAGGCGTTAGTGTTTTGGCTTTTTGTAATGCTAATAGGCCAAGCCTTATCTATCCTCCAGGTGGTTTAGTGAAATGAACGTGTTTCGTATAAAGTTACACACAGTAAATACATTCTCATTGTACCTTTTCATAATGTCGGTAGGTAAATGAAAACAAACGGAATTGGCATTGTTAGGAGGTGTATGACATAGACATACGTTTACGCGATATCGTCGTCGTCGCTGCAGCAGGTCTTGCACATTGTACTTTACCTACTTGTGGTTTGAGGTAAACCGACACGTACTCGGCGTAAAACGTAGCCACGGCGCGTTGCGATAATTTAGTACCCTCAAGACACATGGCTGCCTTGGTTTATCCATTCATCATCCCTGGCAGCAATTCCCTCCGCTGCAATCCCAAACCCTACGTTACGAAATAAATACGTTTTGTAAACACCTGCACATTAAACAGTTTTTGCTTTCTCTACCGGTATCTACAACCTTGACCTTATTACATAAAAATCTATCGTATTAGACCTTAAAGCGGTAAAATATTTGATTTTCATATTTATTTCTCCAACTTTTAATTTTACCAACACAAACGTTTTGGGATCTTCTAAATACCTAAGTAGAGTTCATTTTTATTTACAGATTCGAGACCTACTTTAGAGCACAGTATTATTATTAATGTCTATAATTAACCGAATTGCTTTTATTAGGTAAAAATGTATTTTGTAAAACACCCACGAAAATGTATCTTAGAAATTTCGTTTAAACACAGTTAGTGTGTCGCTGTAAAATGACAAACTGCTTTATAATATGTAAGAAATTTTCGTCACTCTCAAGATTGCCAATTCCCTTTGGAGAAATTAATTCCAACGCCCGTGTGTAGAAGTCAATGTATAGGAGACCCTAGAGAAATGCTTACGAGAAGTTTTTAAAAACGTCGTATATTTGTGGCAAATTTTTGATTAATATTTCCGGCTCGATTTTGTGTAGTATCACTTAAAATAATTTCATCTCTTCTATGTACTACCTAGAGCTGTAGCAGACAGTCTGATATATGATGCCGTTATATAATCTACTTAAGTTTTGAAATAAATCAGCTTTCAATTAATTTCTATATCTACTAATATTGTTTTTCGAAAAATCTTAAAGTAACAAAAATATTCGAGTACCTAAGTACCTATCTACTTGGTCGTTTAAGCGTTAAATCGTTAACGATCCCGTAACCCAAGTGACAATTATACTTGAGATAAGTTGACTTATACAAGTTAAGCTTGAAATGATCTTGTTAAAGACTTGACTAATATAATTATTCAAACTCAACTTAAAAGAACCTTGTAAAACACTTGGATATGTTTGAAAAACTCTTATAGGTAAAATATTTACGTATAAACTTGTATACAAGGAAGAAAAATTAAGAACTATTCAAGAAATTCATTATTCAAGTACAAATACCTAATTAAACCTCTATTCAAGGAAAACACTTAAGTCTTATTCAAAAGTTCTTTTTATAAACTAAAACGTAAATAATTTCTTGGTTAAAGTTTTTTCAAGATCATATTTGAAAGCGTTATACAAATTTTATTAATTTTGCGTTGCCGAATCTCGTATAAAGAAAAATTGTAAGTGTTATACAAAATTCCCAGAATAAATAACTTAAATAATATTTTATGCAAGTTGCACTTACACACTATATACGCGTGCGCGAATTATAGTTATCAAATATAGGTATGTATAGCGCTTTTTCTTGCCTCCGAATTTACATTGTATAAAAAGTATTTACAAATAAAAATGGACGCATTTAAATTATGGAACAAAATTAAAAGGTCAGGCCACTATTACCGAAAGGTAAATAAACAGTTTTCAAGTTTGATTATAGAATCATCGTCTTTTGCTACTTCAAATTTGTCATCTAAGAGGTTATTGCCAGCATTACCTCAATCGTCCAATAATAAATGCCTAACTAATAATGAAACTTCAGTATCCAATGATAAAACTAGTAATTTAGGTTCTATACCGACTGCTAAGTAGATATATTCGATATATATATACTTTAATTCGCACCTATGATTTATTGACGTATTATAGGGGTTGTCAGCGATGAGTCACCTGAAGATTACAGACAAAGTGCCTATGAATTTTACGCAGATGATGAGAGTAGTGATAATAGTATTAATCGCATCATGATATGATGATGATAGCAGTTCAGCAGCTGAAGATGAAAGGAGCCAAAATCTTCACATGAATATAAGACATTGGACGCTAACATTCAACATTAACCACTCAGCAGTAAAAGAGTTACTCAAAATTATTAATAATTGTTTTGATAAAGACGCGTTGCCACAAGATCCACGCACGTTAATGGAAACTCCTCAAACGGTCGAAATTATACCATCGGGTGATGGCGAATATTGGCAAAATGCTTTGAGGTTTTGTTTGGAAAACTCATTCTCAAAAATATCTAAGCCTATAAATAAATCCTATAATATAAGCCTATAATATAATAGCCTATCATTAAATATAAACATAGATGGACTGCCAATATTTAAAAGTGCCAAAAACGAATTTTAGCCCATCCTGGCCAATATTGCCGAATTACCGAAACAAAAACCATTAGTGATCGGAATATATTATGGAAAATCTAAGCCATCGGATCTGAGCTTGTATTTGATTCCATTTGTCGAAGAATTAAAGACAATTTTGGCTGACAGAATATATGTAAATAATCAAAAAAAATAAAAATAAAATAAAAATTGTAATAGGGTAAGTAAGGGAAATGTTGTGAATTCAAACAAAAAACCTGGACAAATTGATTTGTAAAAATTATTTTTTTCTATTTGTAATATGTCTTCTTGTATAATAAAGCTTGAACTAATGAACTTGATTACAATGTTATTCATGTAAAATATTTTAGGATTACGCAAACTTCTGAAATAAGTCTTATATCAAGTGTTACTCAAGTTCATTACCTAAGAACTTTGTACTTGAATAAGCCTTGTATACCATCCTCATGTAAAACTTTATTCATATATTCTTGTATAAATCTTTATAACATATTCTTGAATAAAGACCAGTTCAAGTCGCATTCCAATCGCCCTTTTTACTGGCATTAGCCCTGAATAATACTTTATACTAAGAAAATTCAAGTCGCATTTCTTGAATAATTTCTTATTTCTATAATTTCTATAATTTTCTTAGCTTTAGACAACATTTATTTAAGCAAAATTGTTACTTGGGAATTGCTATACGTATAATCAAACAAAGAAAATGTCCATTTAATAAAACTACTACATAGAAGCTCGACGATTTCAACGATATTAAGACAAAAATTGCCTCGTTCCAAACATAAAAGTGTAGTTCCGTACATAATATGTGTAGATATTTACTTATAGGTGGCAATTTTTTTTTGGCGTTATCGAGTAATTTCTTTTAAAACGTGCTAAAGAAATTAAATCAGGCGTGTTACCTATATAGAATTAAATCAATTACGTTCGACGTTGATATAGTGTCTAATAATTAATTGGATCGAAATTAACAACGTCATTTTCGATCTAGCCGCAATTTATGGTATCTGAATTTCTCTAGTATTACGACACTGCAATTAATCACGATCTAGCGAGCTTATAAGAAGTTTGCAGAAATTAGTAGACAACGTTGAACCGGAATTAAATTTTAATTTAAGTATGTGTCCTGCGGCTCGCCGTTTGATTTATTATAATTACTAGTGGGCGATAATGTTCTTGTTGAAGAGCGATCGAGAACGACAAGAAAAATTAATCCGGGATCGCTATCTGCTGCTGATATTTCGAACCGCGGAAGTAAGGGAAAATCTCTGTCTTTCGATAATAGATCGATTGCCGCATTAAGGATTTATACTGCTTTCGTTCAATTCGAGGTTCTCGTCAACAACTGATCGTCAATATGTCTGGTTAAGTATTTAAATCGGTCGAGCGTAATACTTACAAGGATGCAGAATCCGTTCGCGTAATTAATTTGTCAGCGTAAACGCTAAATTTCGGACAGACGCGACGCGACGCCGACAACGCGAAAACTAAATTAAGGTGCGCAAAAAAGTTTTAAATTGGCTCGCTTTCCTAAAAAAAAAAAAGGAAAAATTGTAATTTTCTGTCGTATCAATAATTTAGCGGCACGTGTTTTACCACCTGAACGACCGACTGTTGTCGCGAAAGTTTCACGGTACCTACCTAGTTGGCATGCAAAATTTTAGATTTACATCCAATATCCGTACTGAAACAAGTTTTAGGAAAAAGTCCGATTCGGCAAATATCGATAAGCTATGTGATCGACATTTATGTCACATTTGGCTCACCGTAAATATTTTGAATGTGACATAAATAGCCGTTATACAATAATTGAACGTTTTGTGACGGGACCAATGGGATTACGGCAGGTGCTCATCCATTAAATATACATTTGTTAGTGAAATTGTAATATTTATTATAAAACTAATTAAAATCATTTTCAATAAATGTTTAATTAATTTTTGTCTTATTTATTCGCGTATATTTGCATGAACGGTTAAATAACGATCCCTAATTAAAAATTTGTGTTTTGTTTTTATTTCATAAAATAACATGATGCGGTTTTAACGAATGTTGGCCAATTAAAAATCTTGCTCGTATATCTGTACATTATTTAATTATGGTCGATATCCGTTTATAGCATGTTTTTATTTTAGTTCATATGAATTTTGTTCAACGGGTAATTTTTTTTAAATATTATATTATCTATTATCTATTATATTTTTTATAATATATATTTTTTAATATTAAATTAATTAATTAAATAATCAATAAAATAAAATAGTCTGAATAATTATATATTATGATTAGGTAAAGCAAGTAATAAACTTCAGCTGAAATAGCTGTAAAAAGTAGGGGCTATCTTAATTTAACGAAAATGAATTAAAATACTTTAATACAGTACAATACCAAAATAGTGTACTTACTGTATATAGAAATACCTGATAACTATTGTTTTTCTTATTTGTAGAGCATTTATACAAACTCAGACGTGTCCGCATAAAGTAATTTCGAAAAAAAAACGTGAAAAGCTGTTCACTTACTCGTGGGGCGCTGAATTTAAATTTATACAATTTATATGAGAAGTGGTGCTGTAAATGACAATTTTAAAAATGTCATTACTATTACAAATTTTTGATTTTTGAAAGAAAGTAAGTAAAACAACAAATATATATGCTGGTTTTGCGTGGACGCGCAGACGACATTCTGGTTTTGTTTAAACAAAAGAATGCGATCGGCGTTGTTCGGTTTTGTGTTCGGTTTACTGATTCTTTCTTTATAATAAATGTCACTTGTAACTATCAAAAATTGGTTTGTTAAAAACATAGATAGGAAGATATTGTTGTGATGTTCTAAGCGTTTGCTTTTTAGCCCTAATATTAATACAAGTCGCACTTAAAGTTAGTATTCATTGTTCGGTCACTTTACCTACACACAACCTTTAAAATAACCCACAAAGTAAATAACACTAAAACAGTTGCCTATCATATGAATCTACTTTTGTAATATTGCATATATCCACAATGTTAATTATACTTGGACGTTTCTTGTGTTAGTCGAATCATACTTTTTTCAGGTGGAAATGTCTGTTTTTGATCGAATTTGCAATATTTAAATTTAAATTACTATGGGATTGGTCTGGTTTTTGGTGTTTCTGAGTACAAAAATTGATAGAACTAATCAATATAACTATAAATCCATCAAAAAAACAATTTTGTCACAAAAGTGAACATGCCGAGTTTACACGAACACTCCTCGATTGTTATTATAAAATGATTATAACCGAGTAATTCCTGATTTCATTTAACATGGGTTAAAACGGACCCTTTAAAGTTTTATCAAAATTTGTCTCCGAAAATTAAGCAACGTTCCTTAACAACAAATTTTCGCCACCATCCGATCGTGGCTGATTTAATAATAAATTGTGATGGAAGCGTAGCCAGTGCCGTGCAAACTTAAATTAGAGGTTATCCGGAATTACTAGTAGATATCTAATCTTTCTCCTTATAAATTTGGGTTAGATAGCTTATAGATATCTCTATATGTACATATCTTGTAGTATCCAGAAATGTAGAACCAAATAAATTTAGTCAACAGTAGAAAATTAAAATAAAAACTCGAAATAACAATTCAAACAGAAAAATATTTGTAACGGAATAGCGTCGTCGAATTCGCCTGTTTCTAAGCCTGTTAGGATATAATTATTTAATAGGCATTACCTTGTTATTTATTAATAGCTGTATGAAGTAGGTAAGTAGGTAGGTATTACTTACTTCGAAACGATCGAAATACAGATTTTGCAATTTTCACTGCAACCACCAATTATAATTTATAAATATCTTTAATTATATGTATTGTAAATTTTTGTCTAGATTTGCAACTGTAGACGTTTGTGAATGTTTTAAGTGAATTAGTTTATATTAAAAGAAAGCGTCGGTCACATTGCTAAGCACCGGCACCAGTGAGATCACCCTAAAAGCAAATTCGACTATTGGGGGAGTTCCGTATCCCATTGTCATCCAAAGTCAAAAAATAAATAACAATCTGTGGTTAACGAGTTGACAATATTGAGTTATCGAGACCATTCCATAAATAAATTTAAACAAATTAATTAAATAAGATTGGAAATACCTTAACGACGTCGTCGATTAAGAGCATCCATATCACATCTATGCAATGTCCAACCGCATCCATCATTTCCATTTAAGAAGTTATCGAACGCGCCTTACGAGTTAAAGTTACGATAGTTATTTCGAACATTTTTAATTTAAATAAACGTAGTTATCGCTACTCGTCGCGTATCGTTGTTAAGTTAAAAAAAAATTTAACTCGGAAAATATTGCTTTTCAATTAAAAGCATTTTTTTTTCGTTTAATCCAAACAATGTGGCGGTCAAAAGTAACAATAGACACTTTTCAATTGACAATTTTATTTGTTGCTTTTTCAACTGTATTTTAAAAACATTAAAACTTGATATTGCGAACAATTTTATTGGCCCTAAAACAATATTTTTTGGGTGTACCTAACTTAATTTTATTTTAACGAATTTTCATTGAAAATAAAACTATTGCAGCTTGTCTGATGACGTTTGATGAGTTTTTTGACAAGCGACATGAACATTCGATGTCGTTTTTTTATTGAACAAGAATAGTTTCTATTTTGAATATTCACATTAACAAATTTATTGAAACTATCATAAATAAATATAAAGCTGCCCGTTTTATACATAGGCACCTACTAGGTAATCTCATTCAAATTTCGCTTTGGGCGAAAATATGGCTCGTAGGTCCCCCTTAAATGTTTCGTAATTTCGTTGATTAGTTTCCATCCCACGACCCACGTCTTATCCAATCTAGGTAAAGCTACTGCATACCTTGTTATTAATTCTCGTTCGTTTCACTTCGAAAATGCTTACGTTAGTCAAATTTTAGATTTCGCTACAACACGGAACAGTTCCGTCTTAAAACGTTGTCAGGACCAAACAGGACATCGAAAATTGTAATTGTTGAAAAACTTCCCATATTTCGTCGTTTATGACGCAGATAACGCAGCAGGACTCATGTTTGCACGAAATTCAGGAATATGTTGATACATACGTATAATTTTAATAATAATTATAGATATGAAGTTCGTTGCTAGATATCCAACTCTTTTTTTACTTTTATACTAAAGCAGTTTATTAAAAAAAAGCATTGTGAGTAAGTTATACTTACATAGGTACATTATATATTTTATTAAATATTTTTAATACCCTGATGCTTGTCTTATTAAAACATAAATTTTTATTTATTTCTCAAAATTAGTGTAATATACTTAATGCATTAAACAAATAAGAAATAAAATCTTCGAGAAATTCGAATTCTTGCGATAAAAATAAAACACTTTAAAGAGAAATACAGTGCACGCCGCTTAATGTGATCACATCGGGACTCTGGGTTTTTGATAACAATAACCGATTGATAACAATATGCTGTAAAAAAATAAACACTAATATTTATTGAATAAAAAGGATTACAAATAAAGAATAAATAAATTTAGCAATTAACTACATAAAATATTTAAGTTGAAAAAAGTTGAAAATAAATATGTTCTATATACATCTATGTAACAGGTAAATTGTAATCGTAAAATATTTTTTTTTATTAACCTGATGTTTTAAATGTATTTTCATTTTAATAATTGTTAATTGTTTTTCATCGTTTATATAATTATTACCACTGAAGATAGCTCCAACCACAGTCGAAATGTATGGCTTTATTTGTTTCAAGTGTTTATGTTGGCTTTTTACCACGAGTTTAAAAGAAGACTTAACAATAAATTTAATAATACCTAGACTTTAGTATTGACTATGGCAAATTAAATGGCAAAGCCGTGTAGCCATAGCAATATGTATATATTTATGAACAAAAAGAAATGGGGTGATTGTTACTCAAAGTGAAAAATCCTAAAATTTAACGATTCAAAATAAAAAATCATAAAAATTAACGATACAAAAGTAAACAATTCCACTGTTCCTTACCTACAATGTTTTGTTATTGAAGTTTAAAGTGAGATGGAACTATTTTTGTTTTTTAAAGAGAAAATACCGATGGATAAAAATAAATCTCGATGGGACAAATGAAAAACTTGGAATACAATCACCTCTGAAGAATATTCAATTAAAAAACAAACTCATTCGGCATTATTTGTTTCTGTTGTTCAGTGTGTAGGCTGGCAACTTACGAGAGATAGAGAGAGAGAGAAAAGTTCGGTATCACTTGAACTTGAAAATACAAACAAAAAAATGCACACAAACAAGATTATTTAAGATAATCGATAATTAAATCGAATTCATGATTGCTATAAACGATGTTTTTCCTATATAATTGTATATGTTCGGCCCGTACTTTGCAAAAGCTGTTAACAATATCCAGATGATAATATTATTGGTGATTCCAATAGACGATGGTGTGCACATATACGAATTAATTTAATTTTGTATTTCTCTCGAGATACCTGCTATAGTTATTTTATTAAAATTACTCGCCGGTTTTATTTAACATTAACTTGTTATATATTATGTAGTTTACCGGTAATATTATAATATCTACAATGTTTATACGTGTTATTCGACGGCACGACGACGCCCTTTTGTTCTCAACTATTCTACTTCGGCTATTAAAGACTAAATAAGTAAATTAAATCTTAATGTTAAGTATAACAAGACTAAAAAGGTTAGACAGAAGCAAAGAGCTATAAGTTCCTACATTATAATACAGTCCTTAAAGCTGAACGTAGTTAAATAATTTGCCGTTTTACAGGAAGTGAAAATTAAATAGGTAATTAGAGCTTTATAGCTTTGTTCGTGAAATAAGACATCGGCATTTAAAATACGATGAGTTTTAAGAAAACGACCGTCCAAAAATAATATTTACGCACCTACTTTTTATAAAAACGAATTATAAACTTTAAATGTCGGTTTTAATTAAATTAAATTTTAATATCGGCGAGTTGTCGTAGTAATGATTGCTACATATTTACACTCTTTCGTCGTGAAAAATAAAATTTAATTATTTCATTATTTCACATAAAACATTTGCAATATTGCAATTATTTTTTAAGGAATTTCATTGCGAGTTAAAGAATAATGTCATTTTCAAGTTTCACAAAATTTTTGTATTAAAATAAAATGAATTTCGCCAAGAGATGTAGAACGTGAAAAGTTGGATTAATGTCCACTTAAACCAGTAAACCAAGAAAATATCTGATACCTATGGCATATCTAACCTGAAGCCTTAGATTCTCAAAAAGTTATATTACTCCTATATTTTTGCAAGTGGGACCACATGTTTCTATTTCCGCACAACAATACAGCAAATAAATTTAACCGCTTTTCCTAATAGTCAACTGCCTATAATCTACAAAACTGTGCACTTAAAGTTCGGTATTATTTTCTTTTTTTGTACAATAATGAATAACATTTCTGAAATGTCTGGAAATACGGTCCCCATCCCTCACTTATTCTTGCCGTTTTCAATATAATTTAATAACGTAAATACATTAAACAACATTTTTATTAAAATGTCTTAAACAGACAGCCTGTCGGTGGACCTATCGTTATAGGTATTTTACAAATATTTTTATAAAGTTGCTGTAATCGCCGAAATTCCGACGTTCGTTTAGCGTCCCTTAATTAACAATCTAGAAAGTATCGGATGTTTCACTGTCAATGGAACGACCACGCCAAAGCAAATTATAATTAACTTTTACAAAATTTTTCGGATATTTAATATTTTTCGTCAATTATTAAATCGATTCATTATAGAACTAAATGAGGTTACGATGAAAATCGCATCGTCGCGTTGTCGAAATTATTATTTATTCCGCAAGGTAGAATTAATACGAAATAATAACGATAGTTACTTATTTAATTAAAAATTTTTTGGCGGTCGGTTTGCAGATGTCACGTAATTAATAGCTCATAAAAGCAGTTTGTGCGTGAAAAAGTAAAGAATTAACAAAGGGCCCAAGACGATAAAAGTTATAAAATTAATGATCCATAATCTAACGAATTTCTTCTAGTAACATTTTTTGTGGGCCACTAAAACAAAATAAGAAACGTGTAAACAAAAAAATAATTGCCGAATTTCAATTAAAAAGACGCCCGAGAATTTTTGTTTGATAAATAGCGAAAATTGCAGTTTTTTATTTCGTCCTTTAACGATCAAGTTACGGGCGCTTTTAAAAGATTGGCGGCCCATGAATTTTTGCGTGCGTTTCGCAAATCGTTAAATTGATGATTGATGAAGAAGTAACAAGGCACTTAAACATCATGAAAGCATAGATTAATTTATTGACATTAAAATTTAATTCGTCTACTGTGTAAACTTTCAGAAAAAATAAATTGCGCGCATAAATAACTTTCCTCCAAATAACGTGCACTCTAGTTCGTCGTAACAACTTACAAGTAGATATTATATGTATGTAAATAAATACTACCGGGGACGAGTTGCTGTTCATCAATCACCGTCCACTTCGACGATTCTTTTACTCAAATTAATTGGTTAAACTTTTTTTCAGTAGTACGTAAGCTGCCGGACTTCCGATAAAGATTTATCTGAAAGTGTACGTTTAACGGAGTTTCGAAAATTTACAAGATAGAAGTTAAACGCGTTTATCTAATATCATTAATTTTCTTTAAAAAGGCGTTTCTAGATTTTAATACATACATAATTATGGCGTTTACATTTAACGTATAGTATAAGCGAGTCTTTCAAGTACAATTTGTAGTTTCCTTTGTTGCATTATTTATTTCTCCTCGTTATGTATAATTTATTGTCGCTCGCGGTGTTTGCGTGTAAACCGCAGTGACATTTCGATATTTTATATGAGACAGTCGCTAACAGCCGTCTAGCTATTGCAGATAAAAGAATCTAAAAATGTTGATTTATCATGAAAAATTGCGTAAAAAAAAACGTCCCTCATAAACGACGACATCGTTCGAAATTCAGTGCAACAATATAATCTATAAAATGAATGACTTTAGATAAGAATAAAAGTTTCAAACCCTAGAGACACGGTGAATTAGTGTTGGGTCCAATCTAAGCTTGAAGTTAGTTACGTGACACTACCAAGTTTAGATCTTAAAATTCCCAAAACGACGCCGACGGTCAGTTTCAAAATATTATCTCTTTCGATAACTTCCAGCGTGATTTGGGTTTAAATTCCGATTAGGTACGGTTGCGAAAACTAAATTTTTAGATCTACCATTTTAATGCTTTTTCAAACAATAACGGTGCGCGGGAAATGTCATTGTTTCGATATAACGACGATTTTCCCTGTACTTTTTAACATAAACGTTGTCCAACACGAACGAATATCGCGGACATAAATCCCGGAATATTACGTTGTTTGCTAGAATAAATGTTTAGCCCCGTACATCCGCAGATTACGCTTAAGACGTCCGGTGACCAGCCCTTAAATAGCCCTCATTTATCACGAGTCACGTTGTAGTTTGGCAGTAATACCACAAGATAGATGCTATTGAGAACCACCCCAACGTAACGTAATTAGCATTTATCCACAGATCGTATTCGATCGACCAAGGTAGAGACCATTAAAACAGTATAACCCGCCTCAAGAGTCCTTAACGGAGCCTACAACCCTCCTGACCTGTTGGAAAGACGCATCGTTGTCGAGATTGCACCCTCGAGTACAATTCGCTTACTAGCGTTTCCAGAAATTGTTCCGCTTTATGCATTTTCCAGAGCGTTAGATTGGGTGCGAGTTCGACTTAACAAAAGCTCTACTAGGCGGCCGTTCGCAGCCGTGACAATAAATTGAATTCGTGAAGTAAAACGTCGCTAATAACCGGAACAGAATGGAGAGAAGTTATATAGAGATCCGGTTGTCATTAACCAAGGCTATTGCAATCCGGACAGAATCTCATACCATTGTAGATCGTTTCGGTCATTAAACAACCCTTATTACCGCCACCTCTATGTGTTTCAAACACAACTAAACGGATATTTCAAATTAAATTCTATAGCCGCCGCGATTTAATCGATAAAATTTATTTGATGCACATTTTTCGAGCTGTCTTTACATTCAGACTTTTTTATGAGAAAGCGATGTCAGATTTACTTCTTTTCAATTGTCACGATAAGCCGGCGCTTTATTCCGCAAGATCTTCTTTCCGGCACGTATCCGATGTTTTCGCTATTTTCTGTTGTGTTATCTGGCATCAAGTGTAATTAATAGTTCAAACATTATGGGCCGATCTTTTCATCTACCAATAAATTTACTCGACAAATTTTTACCATAGAAACAATTGTTTAAACAAACGTTTAGTGAAATAAAATTTCGGTTAAATCGACAAAACAGAATCTCGAAGCCAAGTCATTGGTAACTAACGTTGGGTTAGAACGATTCGTTTAACGAATCTTATTTTTTCGATTTTTAGGTTTATTCGGCGAATTGATGTATAGCTTATCCAAACCTATATGATGTTCACGTCATCAATACAAGGTTACTAGATGATGACGTTTCACACAGTGCTATCACCTCTTACCTCGTATTTTTACAGTTCTAATAAATTGTAGTTTTTTTTATGCCATCTAATATGTGCGCAGATAAATCATCTATAGAATTAGTCACTTTCCAAACTTTAAACCGAATTACAAATAAACAATCTAGGAACTTTTTGTTAATGACGTGAACATCATATAGATTTGGATAAGCTATAGTTAGTTTACTGGGTCATGCGTTGTGGATTACCGTCTATAGTTTTTCGAGCACGTCCGCAGTATACCTACAATAATTAGTTTAGTGAACACCAATTAAAATTTCAGAGACGTGCAGATTCTAGTTAATTTATTTTTAATTTTAAATTATGTTTTCTAGTGATGGAATTTTTGACTTTTTCGGTTATTTTTCAAATTAAATTGTTGTTTTTTTTTTGAAAGTTAAATTAAAACCTTATTTGAAATTTGTCAGAATATTTTATTCTTCGTAAAAATCTCGGTGTAGTTCTAAATTTAAAATGCACATGTTAAAATTTTAATATGGCCTTTCGTATATAATGGACGTTCAAAAATAGACAAAAACGTTATTTGATAAGTTTCTTTAGAATTGCACGGAGATGTCAGTCGTAGTCGTTATTTAAAAAATATGTTTTTTATTGATTTATTTATTTATAAAAATGATTTATTTTTAGGTAGGTAACATAAAAGTGCACTAGCGAATTTAATTTTCTATCAACTGATGACTAGAAAATTATCGTAATTGAAACCAACACTAGTCGTAAAACAATGGTGCTTTTTGTATCCTATACCTATAAAAAGAAAACACGAACACGTCGGCGTCGTCTTTAACAAAACATAGTAATAAAAACAAAAACAAAGTAACTACATTCGACTGATACAACTAAAGAACAAAGCTTGACAATTTTATTCTAGAAAAAAGTAAGCCTCAAAGTAAAAATATATTTTAAAATAAAAGTGGCCATGGTTACGTATTTGGCATCTTCGTGCAATTCTAAGAAACTTTTTCAAATAGTATTTTTGTGCATTTTCGATAATAAGAGTGCTTTACTCTTGAGCCGATTTCATATTAGAGGGACCGGAAAATAATGTCGTTTTTTTTACATTAAATTCAAACAAATAAATTTTTAACAAGTTTTTATTTTTAATCGATGATGTAATCGTTATCAACAATCTTTTGTCATCTAGTGTGAAAATTTTCAATGCCGGATCGATAAAAATCAATTCGTTTTTGAGCAAAATATCATCCAAATTTTCAAATTTTTTACTGGATCTGGACTTAGAAAACCACCTTTGGCATTTACAAGCATCTAATGCACTTGGATAAACATCGTAAATGTTTTTGGTAGCAACTGTTGCGTTACTACCCTTGTGAAACTTAAAAAGCGTACAATTCCAGATGTGTTCCTCTTATAGTATTTGGCTGGCCACTTCGCCGAAAATTGTACAAAAAATTGAAGATTTAATTATTTATAAATAAACAAGTCACATTAACCTTAAAATATCTTTGGTGCGACTTTGAAGTACACAATGAGCTGATAAATGGTAAACAAATATTGATGTGCGCAGAAACGACATTACTTTCCGGTCCCCCTAATTAAAATATTTTTAAACGACCCTCGTATTCAAATTTCGATGAACGTGTATTCAATTTGCAACTATGCAGAGATCTTTAGAAAGAATAAAATTTTCTGAGAAATTTCAAATAAAAAAACTTTCCGTTTGTGTAAAACTTTACGCCGGTCACTGTATGTACCATTATAACATTTTAATGAAGCTTCTAACAATATAAACAAACCATACGTACTGGAAAAACATTTTGTCGCACCAAAACGCACAGAAACTTAAAAACAATTTCAAGGGTTACACTTGCTTTGTGACTTTTACGTAGCTACACGTTCTAAACTTTTCTTTTGATCGTGGGATCGTTGAATAATTTTGTTTAAAGTGTGTAGTAAATACACAATAGGTGCTTTGAAATATATGTTGCAATAATTATTATATATCGAGCTAGAAATAAATACCTAATTATTTTATTTTATCACCAACGGACGTCTTCTATAATTTTCGCTTCCGGCACGATTCGATTACCTATCTGTTTTCGATAAACTTGGTCACAATCACAATTATTTTGAACATAAAATCTAAAGATATTTAACATAAATTCTTTGACGTTCACCAACAAAGCTCGATTTAATTATTATATTTAATTCCGTAAACATCGAAGGATTAATTTCGTCTTTGCGACGTATTTTCAATAGATCGGGTTAACAAAAGGGAGCCGCCACGTTCACTTCAGCAATTAAAAACAATAGAAGTTTTGTGTATTCAGAACAACTTTGTGAAAATTTTATTCACGCATTAAACATGAACAAAGTGTCGCTCCGGGATGTTCTTCGTGAATAAATACCTTTATCAAAACCGTATTTTTTTTAAAGATCGCTTATAACAACTTTTATATTAAATAAAATTGCCCTCCGAATATTTTTAATTGCAGTTTAAGAAGTTGTTTATATTAAATTGACAATTGCAGTTTAAAAAGTTGTCAATTAAATATAAACAAATAATGTTTTACTTACAATTAGTTTGGAGTTATATTTAGCTTCGCCGAACTCGGATTTAACACAGAAACGAGGTTATTTTAGGCAAGTAACATTCTTGGGATGCTCAAAATTTCTGAACTACACTTTATTTGATGTTAAAATATCTAACAATTTTCTACGGTTAAATTGCGATTTATTTAAAATTAGTTTAGTCGTCGTATTTCGGATTTTCAAAGTCGATAAGTACTTCCAATCAAATATCCTATTAGGTACTTCAATTTAACAAAATTTAAATTATACAAGTGTTGTATAAGGAAACAAATACGTTTATCGGGCGATGAAAATCCCTAAAACCACTTAACGATTTCTTTCGGCAGTCCAGATTACGGCGTAATGAAGGGAGCTTTAAAAATCATTATCGCGGATTTTGGAACGCTATGCGCGGATAGGAATCTGCAGTATTTACTCGGTACGTACCTACATTTTCTTGTTGCGGTTTCCATTAGACTGCGTCGATATCTGAACAATTTATGGTCGCGAGGACAACCCGCGTCTTCGGCAAATGAGCGGTTATCAAATGCCATTTGAACGACGCCCTTAATGTTTAACGATGCCCCTATTTACTTTTCTAAACGCCCTACCAGCCGTATATCATCCGATAGTATTCGATGTCGGCATATTCTTTTGTACGTTACGGTAAAAATACGCGCTAACGGCGTTCATAAAATAAATTTCGAGATAATGACTTTTGATAAGCTTGTCGTTGTTTTAAAATGCCGGAGTCCGCGGTCAATAATTAAAAATAAAACTAATTTAGAAACAAATTGATTGCGGTCTAAAAGGGATAGATATAGAGGAAATTGGGAAAGTTCGTTTATTTTGTGCGTCGAATTGTTGATATAGGAATTTCGAAGCGCTGATAAATTGGGCGTTGAAAATTCACTTACACGGAAAACGCAGGCCAAACGTACACGTATATATTAACTATTACTTTTCGAAATCGTCAATGTTTTTTTATCGCGCGACCGTTATTAACGTTTTTGTGCTTAAATTGTTCCTTTACCTCCTGCCAGAATACGATGTTAATAATTTTGTTGGAACTAAAACGAAAATGTTGTGCAACGTGTTCACTTTTTCGTTGTTTTTTTGATGCCACGAATTCTCGTTCTTGTAGACTGTTTGTTTCTTTTAAACAACCTTAAGAAAAACTGTCGGGAATGTCAAAAATGACAAAAACCAAAGATTTTTAGATGACGTGGGCTTTTCAGTTTTGAAAAATGTGCGATACATTTTAAATTATTAGGTAATAACATTGTAATTGGTAATAATGTTGATAATGAGAAAGAGTAATAATAAAGCAACATTTCAACGTTTGGTTTAATATAATATCGAGAGGGTATAAATTGTTAGTCTTCGGATGTGTTGATGCGATAGGACGCATAAATTACTAGTTTTTGTGAAGGAAATTGTCTACAAAGCCAAGTATTTTAATTTTAAATAAAAAAAAAACAAAAATCTCTTTCTAATTTACAATAAATTCTGGTATAGTTGTTTCTTTATTCTTAATAGATATACCTACCGCTGTTACAAAAATATTCTTATTAAAATACACCTACTTAGATACATACTTAATTATATGTACAGTACCGGCCAAAAGTTTAGACTCACCTTCGTAATGTAGGGATATTAATAAATAAGACGAGTTTAATGACATGAATTCCCATTAAGCAATTATATTTCCAGAAAAAAATAGTTCAGGGACAAAATACAATGTAAAATTTCATATACAGACTATGATTTCTTCCCAATTTTTGATTCTTCAAAATATCCCCCTTTTGCTTTTACTACAGCCGCGCATATTTTCGACTCATTTATTAAATATTTTGTTATTACTTATAGTAATAGTGACTACCGAGTATTCTGTATAACTATAGGCAACTGTCAACTACATTACAATAATAAATTACCCCAGGGCAATGTCACGAACGAAACATAACCTACAACATTGTACAGTGCAGTTTGCAATCATTTCGTTATACAGTACATGCCGACTTCTCCATAAAATATGGGTCGAAATCCGGAATTGAGTGTTGAAACACGAGCAGTCATCGTTGCATTGCACGAGGAAGGCTATTCTACTAGACAAATTGCATCTAAGACTAAGGTTAGTCAGGCAGGTGTCGTAAGAACCTTGAAGAGAAAGAAAGAAACTGGGAAAAACGTGAGTCAGCGACGATCTGGGAGACCTCGTGTAACTTCACAGAGGGAAGACAAGTTCATCTGTGTTCAAAGTAAGCGTCTACGAACTCGAACCGCACCAGAAATTCGTGAGGAATTAAATTCTACCCGGCAGACGCCTATATCTGTAACTACTGTTAAACGCCGGCTTCGTGATTACGGCTTGAAAGGCTGTGTAGCTGCTAAGAAACCACTTTTACGAAAACAAAATAAAGTGAAAAGATTGCAATGGGCAAAAAAACATAAAGATTGGTCAGTAGAACAATGGTCCAAAGTATTGTTTACGGATGAGTCAAAGTTTGAGATTTTCGGAGGAAAACGCAGGCAATATGTTCGTCGTTTGGTTGGCGAACGTATGACGAGTCAATGTATAATGCCAACAGTGAAGCATGGTGGGGGATCCGTCATGGTTTGGGGTGTTTTGCCGGAAGTAACATCGGAGATCTCGTAAAAATTGACGCCACTATGGATCAAAAGAAATATCACGCCATTTTGCAATATCATGCTTTTCCATGTGGGCAGAGAATCGTGGGTAAAGGATTCATTTTCCAACAAGATAATGATCCTAAACACTCATCAAAATTGTGCAGGAACTACATAGGGAACAAAGAGAAGGGAAAAATGCTAAAATACATGGAGTGGCCGTCTCAATCCCCTGATCTCAATCCTATTGAACTGTTATGGGACGAATTAGACCGGAATGTGCGAAGAATGCAACCAACCAATCACAAGGTACTTTGGGACTCCTTGCAAGTTTGTTGGAATAAAATCCCAGCTACAACTCTGCAAAAATTGATTGCGAGAATGCCGAAAATATGCGCGGCTGTAGTAAAAGCAAAAGGGGGATATTTTGAAGAGTCAAAAATTGGGAAGAAATCATAGTCTGTATATGAAATTTTACATTGTATTTTGTCCCTGAACTATTTTTTTCTGGAAATATAATTGCTTAATGGGAATTCATGTCATTAAACTCGTGAAACATTACGAAGGTGAGTCTAAACTTTTGACCGGTACTGTATGTGTTGCCTGCTAATATCAATAATAACTAAGCGTTTTAGGAAATATCAAAAATAACTAAAAGTGTGGTTATTATGCATAAAAACTTATTTGTTAGGACATTAACCTTTCTTTCAACCTTAACCTAAACCCCGTGTGCACAGACCCCATGTACCAACCTTAAATGTATAATCGTTTTCCTTATTTAAATATAAAATAATCGACTTTGTAGACAATTTCTTTTACAAAAATAAGTACTAATACATACATATACACCAACACATTCAAAGATCAACATAATTTATTCAATTATTCAATTTATTTGTTCAAAACATTTTTTTTTTTAATGTCGCGTTCTGGGATATCTGGTATATTGTTGGTTGCCTATCATTCGGAAAATTACAGTTTATCGAAGGTTTTCCCAGGCAGTTATTTAGTAACGAACGAATTTTAGAAGCTATAATTGTATATAGGTACAGAACTTCTCGTTATATTAAAATAATTTACTAAAAAAAAAGATAAATAAGCGATTTACGCGATTTTATGTCGCACGCTCGATAGTTTTTATCGAAAATTCCCGATGTAAAACAACGTAAAAAAAATCGGGTAAATTATAAGCGATTCGGCGCTCTGCTTCGACGATCTAAATATCGTAAATCGCTAGGGCACGAAAATTTTCAAAATAGCATATTTTAAAGCGTTTAATATTCAAACTGGTAAGTGGTGGGTAAGGTATGTCTCAAATTAAACATACAAAGTAATTCAATTCGCCTACAAGACTTCATTGTAAATTTTGCGTTCAGCGCACGTTCGGCACGAAAATACGAAAGAAAGGAGCTAAATATTTTTCACCCTGAACAATTGCGCTTTTTTTATCGTGTAATGGAAATATGAGTTTCATTCTAAGGTTGTTCGTGTGGGGTCAGTTACGTTATTTACAAGGACGCGGGCGTTTTTTTTTTTATAGTTAACCGTTTACATTATTAAGAGGCTTTCCAAAAGAGATTTTTCAAATCACCGTTGGATACCTGAGATAATTTATAATGTAGAGAAACGGTGTAGTATTACAAAATTTAAGAATTTGAGTTTTGTTTGTATTTAATGCGCTTCCCTACACCTCCAATTCGAAAATGCAGGAGAACGAGAAAGTCGATAAAACAAAAGTATTTTTCAACGACTTTGTCCTACTTTCGTATTCGATTACACATCTTAATAAAACGATAATTTGTTACGTGCAAAAAAAAAAATTCAGTGATACAAATAAAATAAAATTTGATAGGAAACAAAATTATTTAATAATGAGAAAACTTAAAATAGCACTAACAAAATTTAGAGGCCTGTCGGCTAGCCTTTAGGCAGTGGAGTGCGGCCGGGTTCAAATAAACTAAAAAAATAAAGGGCGCCAAGTAATTTTCCTCTCACTAATAACTATTAAAGGGAAAATTACTAAAATTATAAGATGTTAGATATTTACAATATGGATATGTAGGTAAGTTATTAAGGAACGTAAAATACAATATTTAATTTTTCGTATGAGGCTTAAATGAATTCAAAATTTAATACTAACAAATTTATATAGGTATGTAAATACGTTAATGCTTCTCGAGAAACACTTCGTTAACAATAATTAATATAAACAAAAATCAAAAATATAAATTATTTCAAACGACAATTGATTAAACTTAGCTGTCTCCGCGTGGCAACAAAATCCAAGTCCAACCAATAACAAGTAAATCCAAAACCAAAGAGAAAATCCAAAATAGAAAAAGGTAATTCAAATCTAGGACTGTGGGTACGGAGGTCCTATTCTTTCCACGATGTTACGATATATATATATATATTTTATATGATCCGACTACGTCGGTGGGTCTTAAACACCCTGGCCGTTATTCTTCGTATTGTCCGCTCTAAAGCGATAAATATAACTCAAACTATAAAAATTGAACGAAGATTAACGGAATATCTATATCGGAAATTAACGGTGTGACTTTTCTATTTTTCTTGTTATTCTCTCACTAACTCGTTTCTAAACAATCGCCCTTAATAATCGAAAATCTACGCCAGCCAACTCCTCTTAGGCCGAAATTGAATTTGAATTTAAAAAAAAAACGTATCAAATTTTCAATATCTTGTTTAAGTAAAAGTTGAATTTGTACTAAATGAAAATAAACAGTAGGTATTTATTTACGGCCTTAATTGAAACTTCCAGTTACTTCATGACAAAACAGTTAAGTCTAAGTTATCCCACTACACTAACGGTGACAGTATAACGCAAAGTTCGAATAAATATACGTCGGTTAGGAAACTTCTATTACGTACATACACCTACTTTATTTATCTGGCCACAATTCCGACCGCGAGCGCAACCATCTGATATTATTATGCAAACAAGGAGCGGAGAATATACCTGCAAGATTAAAGAGGGTACTTGTAAAAACTTGGAGGTTATTAATGAAGCCATTAAATTTATAAAATAGCTGCTTATCAGATACAAGGGAGGCGCTTTTTTCGGATGCGGTTTTTAATTTAACGAATGACTGGAAGTCCTGATTTATGTTAGGTATTGAATACGAGAGCGTCATTACGTGGAGCTCGGTATTTGTAAAGCAACGCGCGTCTGACACCTCCATGCAATCGCCTAGCGTCATAATGGCCCGTTCTGATTTTAATAACCCGACGTGTAGGTTTGTTTTCCATTAGGGTTGTTTATGCTGCATCCTTGGTATTCATGTAAGTTCCATTAATCGCGGTTTCCGCGCGCCGAGTCACTGACACTGATAGATGGGGATATTCACGTGCTGCCTTTGTCAGGTATGACGGCCGTAAAGCCACCGGGCCCGGGAGTGGCGAGGCCGTTGTGGTCGCTCTACCTGCTATCCCTTTAGTTCAACAACGTGCCCTCTACTTCTTATCGACCCGCGGGACAGCGGCTTCCCAAAAGATTAAACGGTCTCATCTCGTCCTATTCTTGGCCAAAACTTCAAACTCTCCTTTCAACAATTTATCATTGTTCAAGTGCTATTGTTTTATCTCCTCGCTTCTATAGGGCTAGAATGTTGAAGGCATTCAGAAGCGGAAACGACCTCCTACTAAGAGGAACGGTGTCGCCCTTACTTTTAAATGGTTTCCGGTGCTCATATTACGTCGGAATCTTGCGGTTATACGAACAAACACTTCATAAAATACCCGAACTTATCATTTTTTTTTTTATGTAACAAAGAAGTTTTAGAACACGATTTTTTCTCGCGAAACGATGATTTTGCTTTTATTGAATTTTTCGGAGTTGAAAAATCGTTTATGTGATAGGTACGATATGCATACATACATATTAAAAAATACGCGTTATTAGCGGCTTCGACCGAGTCATGTTTGGTTACGTTTTTTCATATTTCTCATGAAAAATAACGGGGCGCGCACATCACGAAAATGTTCATCCTCGATTTTCGACGAACGTTTGAAATTATAACTTTAATAATGAGTTATCGCTTTTCTCGATTTCCTGTCACTTAAGGCGTCAAATAAAAACTTCGAGCTAAGACCGTCGTATAAGTATTTTTTTCCCTGTTAACCTTTTGTTTGACTTCAATTGTCGCGGGAGTTTTAGTTATTAGAAGTAAACTCGCGCTTTATCTTCGAGTTGGTTCGTTTTCTGAAAGTTGTTTTTCAGAGCATTCTTATTGTCTCCGGAGATGTTATTTTAATACCTACATACGTCATAAACGCGTGCTTAATTTATAAAATTGAAACTAGATAACGAAAATCCTAAAACGTTTCAATTATTCTTAAAGGAAAAAAAACAAGCAAGCAAGTAGATAAAGATGGAAAAACTTTTTTAAATAGCATCACATTAACGAGAAGTACAATTCCTTAAAGTTTCACAATTAACCGACTTTTTATTTAGACTTTTTATCGCATTCGCATGACTGTGCAGTCATTGTAATGAAACTAATCAGGACGACTATAAAAGTTTAAATTAAAAATTGTGGCTTTACGACCCGAATTGAATCGCGGAAATTTACATAAAAACCTACCTTTATGAATACGTTCAACAATATTAATCATTTAATAAAACAATGCGAAATAAATACGCGTTTGTATTATTTACCTATGTAAAAAAATTTCGTCGTCTACAATGCTACAGGTTTAAATTTAACTCTGAACGTTCGAATTGTAGTTTTTTCAAGAAAATGCGAATTTTTCGGTTTGACTTCTTTGCTTTAGTAATGTTCGAAAAAATCACAGTTGTCTTCAAATAACGAAAAACATGTTTGATTGTGAGTCTTGATTGTGTTACACCTACTTATATATCTATATTTATTTTTTGGCAGATTAAAAATAATTGCGCGATCAAAATAAATATGTATTTTGAAAACCTAAACCTGGTATAGATGGCATAACGTAATTTAACAAACAACTAATTGTAAGTATTACAAAGAAGAACGTTACAATATTATATTTTAAGGTACTGTTACTAATTAAAACGTCAAAAATGACATTATTTTCGCGATTTTTTTTCTTGGCTCCTTTATTAAATATTTACATGAAACTTTTTGAGCATACATTTATAATGAATAACTACACAAACAAACAAAAAATTTTTTTTGTCACTCTTCCTTCCGCATATAGAGGGCATCAAAGTTTGGTCCTTAAAAAAAGCGTCGTCTATGGCGGACAGATAATCTCAGGATTGAGAAGTCTGAAACAAAAAATTCAAAGTGAGTTAGTTAAAGGAACTGCTCTTACAGGGTAATCCACCACCGAAATGGAAAAATCGAAAAAAAAAACAAAATGGCGGCTCTTTGAAAAAAAAAGTTGAAAAATCGACCCTTTTTCCCATCTTCTTTATCGCGTATAATTAAAAAAAAATTTTTTTTTAGTTAAATTGTGGTAAATTACCCTGTAAGATACATAATTGAAGCACTGTACAAAATTTGGTAAAGATCGGTTCAGTAGATCCGGAGATTATCTGTCCGCCGTTTGAAAAAACATGATTTCGAGTAAAACGCGTTTAAAGTTTTTTTTGTGAAAAAGTGTTGATAATATTGAAAAAATCGAGTTTTAAAGCTTACAATCAGTTAATCAGCTACGCATGCAC
Source organism: Rhagophthalmus giganteus (assembly GCA_036326145.1). Taxonomy (NCBI): domain Eukaryota; kingdom Metazoa; phylum Arthropoda; class Insecta; order Coleoptera; family Rhagophthalmidae; genus Rhagophthalmus; species Rhagophthalmus giganteus. The sequence continues at coordinate 8,939,377 of JARFJA010000056.1, read as the reverse complement.
CATATAATAAAAGGCCACTACGTTCATATTCCAATTGTTCCTCTTGTTGCTTTCTTTTTGCTTGATACGACCTTCCTTCGTGGCGGCTTTGGTCGCTTTTTCGGCCATGGCGATGCGCTCATCGTCTTTTGTCAACGCATAATTATATGCACATCTGCCAATTGTGCAGCCCATTGTTTCCAGCATTTTCAAGAGTGTAATCCTTCCTTCATTGAAAATTGAAAGTGAAATTTGCACAGCTATTTCAGTTACATCCAATCCTACAAACGTTGATTTGGGTACGATAGCCCAGAGAGTTTTGTTGTAACACTCGTTGTTATTTTGAGTGTTCTTGCCTAAACAACGTCGCAGTAATTCCTCATTTGTTAGCTGTTCAAAAACTGGTTTTACGAGCTCTTGAACTTCTGCACTTAGTGCTGGCTTATGTTTGAAAGCAACATTGTCGGTTTGAGCCTTCAAGTATTTGCACCATTCTGGATTGCAATAACTATGCTGCGGCTCAGCGTCAGTAGAAATCAAGTGGTAAAATCCAGCCCATATTTCCCTGTTCATTTCAGTAATGGAATCCGGATATCTTTGAATGGCTAAAGAATAATTTGTTGACATTTGCTTCATTATTTTACCCGTTAAATCCGTGGTTTTGACAGCTGGAGCAACTGGAGCGGCTTTTTTGGTTTTTCTTTTTTTCCAAGGCTGATCCACTTCTTTCTTAGAATTTTTTTCTTCTTCCTCTTCTTTTCCTTTTCCTCGGCTCTTTTTATTTTCCGCATCTCAACTAATGTTTTTTTTACATCTTTCAAATGTCGAAACATGCGCTTTCCAACATGCAAAACGCACTCTAGTTTTTGTACAACAAAATCACCGTACGGTTGAGCGTCGAGAAGGTTTGTGAAGGTCTTAGAATCTCCATCACCTATGTAATAAGCATACTTTGCATCATGGAGCTTCTCAGAATTTTTAAACATTTCAATAATCCCTTGAACTTCCATCCCTCCAGAGCTACCTTCGTAATTTGCGGAGCATTCTTCTCTGTGCTCGCTCTCGAACCATAACTCAAAATCGACGTGATTCAATTTTTACGCATTACTTCGCACGCTTTACAAGTTTTTGATGACACAAAATAGTCTAACATTTTAGAGGAATATTTTCCAATCACTGTTGTTACGCCAATCAAAGAGCTGAAGCCACGTTTGGACCAAGTTCCATCGCCTGATATTGATAATTCACCTTCGGGCATATTTTGTTCTTTATTTTTTTCCTTCTCTTCTTTACCCGCTTTTTTCAAACAAGCTTCAGATACTGCATGCGTTGAAATTTTAATATTCTCTAGAATAGCATAATAGGATGAAATACTAAACTTTGAAACTAATTCCATAAGCGAGCAGAACGGACGTACACCGTGTATACCGACGCCGAGCAATCGCATTACAAAAATAATTCGTCTGTTGATTTCAAAACCCGTGTTTATAAAATAAGTCGAATTTATTGTTCTGTCTCCACAATTACACTCAATATTTATTTTAAATCCTAGTCCACGAATACCAGTCCTTGTAAACTTCACATCGCTATCACAGGTTTTGCATTTTAGCATGCCCGCCAAGGCTGAAAAAACGAGATTGAACGCCAATATGCAATAAGAAAAAGTTTCATCTACTTTTACGTCAAAATCACTATTGCTTGAAAGTTTTTTTGCAGATGAACTTGTGAATTCTGTGCTTTGTTCTGATGTATGCTGATTGCCGGTAAATTCATGTGATCTTCTCACACATTTCCTTTTTGCTGGCTTAGAATCTTCGCTACCTTTTTTGTACGGATTTCTTTTTGGAGCCATGATACAAACATATAATTATACAAACAAACGGGCACTGAACACAAGAGAAAGCCAAAAATATTGTGTTTATTCAAAAGAGATTTTATTTTGGAGAGGGGATTCTTATAAAGGACGGGCAAACGACAGCTGCTTTGTTTACATGCCGAAGCCGAAAATTCGAGCGCGCGCGCTCACAGAAAAGTTGCTTATAGACCGATTTTGAATTTAAATATCACGGAAATACTTTGAGAGATGATTCTTGAGACTATAAGGAGTCGAAAAATGATAAAAAAAAAATCGAGTTTTTGAAATTTCTAATTAGTAATAGTACCTTAATAAACTTCACTTTATGTATCAGTGGCGGGGCTCACGAATTTGTACGTTTGTAAATTATATTCTCTATTTTGTAATTTATTGATCTGAATAATTTAGTCTATTTAGTTAACTTGATTTAATGTAATCTCAAAGGACATTATATGTATAAGTTTCCCCTTGGTTAACCGTGTATCGTATAGACGGGTATTTATTTAATTCTGTTGTGCTATCTACTTAAGTCGTTGTATTATAAACGAAATATGAATATTACACGGATATTAATAACCTCATATTATTTATGTGTATTAAAAATAATTTTTTTAGTTCAGTTTCTCGTCACTCATAAAGAAATGTATTTAGGTGCCTCGTCCGAAAAATATTTTTACTTCCCTACGTTGCTATTACTCTTCCTCTTCTCATTAACGATCACGTTAGAAATTCCCCTGCACGCATCCGAACTAATAGGTACCTACCTACATATCGAAATTGCGAAATTCTTAATTAAGTTTCAAGTTTCGACCCTTAAGTATACTTACGAGACTTCGACTTCTAAAAGGCATTTTTCAGTGTCTCTTTCGCTCTTCGACAAACTGCTGAAACTTATGTTATCGAGAAGTTATACAAACTTATTGAGTATTGAAGCAAAGACTCGCTTCGTGAACGACTTTGAAGAACGCGCAAAAACATTAATTTATCGACAGTATACCGGTCGAATTTATTACGCTTCGAAAAGTAGATATACCTGCATATAAAATTGTTGGTATATTAAAAAAAAAAAACTAAAATTCGGTAGATTCGTTTCATAATATAAATGTCGTTCGTTATCGAATAATCGAAACATCGTCAGTAACGTGAATGCTCGCCGCGTCGTATAAGATCCGTTTTTCGGTGAGATTTAAATTGATTGAATTGACTGAATGAAGAAGAGCGTCCTGATTGAAGTAATAATTGTCGTATACATTATTATATGCTTACTTTTAACGGTCTATTTGCGAGAAATAAATTAATTCGAATATAATCTCGGATATTTTTGGAGGCGGCCTTCTTCAAATCCGAACGAAAAATATTTGCTTACATTTTAATCTCTTATTTGAAAGATAATAATGAGAGATTGAAGTTGCTATTTCCTGTAAAGTCAACATTTTGGAGGGACCTCTTTATTTAACGAAGATTATTAACTTTGTTAATATTGAATCGTTTACTAGTCGCTAGACGTTAAGGGTTAAACGCGCAGTAAATTCTACAAAGTTTAATTAAATCCGTCGTAATTATGAATTTTTATTAAGTTTTATTACAAAATCATATTATCATATTAATTTTAGTACAAAAAGGAACGTGCTTTATACGCGATTGTAAGCGCTCCTATTAAAAGGAAAATATTCAGTACTTTACTGTTATAACAAACCTCAACTACCCAGACACTCTTTACCGAAAACGTTTAATAACGTCTTCTGATTCATTTTAAGCATACGCAACAAGCGGAGCTTAAAACGAGCCTTAACCAACCCTGACAAATTGAACCTTTATTTTATAGGAAATTCTTACCGCCACATCGCGTCGCGTCGCACTGCGACAAAAGGTTCCCAAGTCAGTTTAATAAATTATTTTTTGTAGACAAAATATGCGCAACATTTACTTATTGTTAGATTAAGTTCGATTAAAAATTGATAATAAAAAATTTCCTACATATAAGTAGGTAATATAAATTTCGACACCCTATTTCTTTTTCAAGTTGTGAACGAAACGCACTTCAACAACAGGAAAGATATAAGTAATAGAATATTTATGAAAAATTATAACTGTGAGATGTATTAGGTACAAAAATTGTCGGTATCCTGTCCGACTTAAGCCCCCAAGGACTAGCTTGTCACAAAATATTTACTTTCTGCTACAAAAATTAATAAATTATAGATATGTTAGTTGAAAAATTTATATTTTTACCAGATTACGAAACAAACGTCAATTTCGGTAATGTTTGTTCGTAAGACTTTTACAAAATTAACTTTCCAGAACGAATTATGTATTACAGAACGAATGCACGTAGAGGTATGTACATACTCGAGATGTGGTCGACAACGAAATTAAAAAGTTCAATTTCCGCGAAAATTTTTCACCTAATAAATTTGAAAGTTGATTATGTCATTTTGTGGTTTTCAGACCTACTAGCGTCGCACTTGCAAATTTAAATTAGTCAACGAAGTAGAAGGAACTGCCGAATGCCGAAAGCAGGACCGGAAAATCGCTCCAGATGTTAGCAGCTTCTAGGAAATTTCGCTGACGATGACGTTTTAAACAACTGCTTTCTGCTGACTGCATTTCAATAAAAGATTGTTTTGAATTGAAATATGTAGCCATATTACTCCTCGAACTTCCGATTTTCCGTATATATTTACAGAAAACTGGCGCATTTAATTATTTCGTTACAAACGGTAGCAGAAGAGTTACTACGTTTACGAAATGTAATTTTCATCTTATACGACACGATAGAAGTGCGCTTCTGTAATTTATTAAAGGAAATAGGTTCGTATAATAGTCATTATGTATTGTTAACAATAAACTTAAAACGAATCTCGACTTTTAATATAAAAATAAAACGAACAACTAATTTCATAACGTTGCCCTCGCACAAACTACCACGACGTTGATTGATTTTTAAAATAAGTATCGTATGTGGGTGTATTTTAGAAATCATGTGTGTTAACATTTTAGATGACTGATGAAAAGCGACCAAATACACGCGAAAAATCTCAAATTTCGTGGATATTTTAAATTTTCATATTTACCACCATGATTTTTTCTGTATTTGGCCCTAAATCTCGCACGTTAAATGACAAATTTAATAGATGGCAATATTTTAGGTGCAGATTCGATAAAATCCGGTGGCGTGCGGCTTTTAGTCATTTACATCCACAAATTAAGAACTATCTACCTAATATAAATGTTAATATATGTATAGTTTTCGGAAGATGATAATAATCAGATCTTCGCAACAGTGGAAATAATGTCATATACAACGTTACAAAGGGGGAAGTTGCGTTATAACCCGGAAGGAAACAAATTGCGTTAGGGAAATCATATTCCGAGTAAATAAATAACCGTAAACGTGTTTTCGTGCTAGTCGATGGAGGGGTAAGTTAAGTATACCGATGAGGGTGACTCAAAACCAGTTCGATCCGATTTCTATCTGTTATTATAACAGTTTCTATTTCCCCTGATACTAGGGTTTTCGGTTATCTATAACCAATATGGACGGAATTCCGGATAGTATAGTTCCGGCACATGTAGCCAGACATGCTGCGTACGCCACATTAGCTAGACGCACCCCTAACTGATAGATCTCTGCGTGATTCAGTTCGATAACGTTAGCTAGACCGGAAATAGAGTAGAATATGAATTATTCAATGTCCGGTGGAGACGGTTGCATCGGTCATGTGTGTACTTACATTCCTTCGGGAGCAAACAAGGCATTACTGACGGTCTATAACTTCTTGTTTGATTCCGCATCAATTTACGACCCTTACAAGACGAATGTAGTTAAGGTGCACATTTGCTCGACGCACACGATTTCACCTAACGCTCACTTGTCCGGATTTTAGATTTACAGATTCAAGAAATATTGTTCTCCGCCAAGCAACCGACTTGGTTTACAATTATTTATTAATGTCCCCACGAGACCCTCACATTTGTAGATTAATTTATCGCCTTCGGGATGTCATCGAGAATTAGATTTAATGAATTTACATTTATTGGCAGCCGCGCTTCTCCGTTTACGTCTTATATAAATGACCGATCGTTACATAAAAAGAAAAAATACATTAAGTAGATTTGTACCTATGTACATTTTAAAATATTATGGAAGTTACTGTCGATACATTCAAATAAACGTAATTTAGTAACTTTAGCTTTACCTGTAATGTTATATATATATGTATATCTACATATAAATCTAATAACTTTAACAAAGGATTTCACTGGTTTATCGTGTAAATATTTTTTTTATTTTTACATTTTTTTTTAAATTGAAGTTATGCACACTCGAAAAGTACCTAATATTTATTGTATTTGATTTAAAAATATTTGTGTTTAACTTAAAAGCAATACGGTTAAGCTAACTTAAAGCTTAACTCTTCCATTAAACGATTAGGACTAATATTTAAATTTTAAGTTCAAATAATTATTCGAAATTAGTTTTCTTGGTAAACGCGAATCGATACTAACTTGTTCATTTATTGTACGTATAGATATCGACTAACACACAAAACATAGCGCACAGCTTCCGCTGTCATTAAATTTTTTTCATAGATTATATGATTTTTTTATTTTCCACTGTTATTATTTCAATATCAAATAGATTACGACACCTTGTCAAATCAATAATATAAGCCTGAAAAACTTTAATTTTTGATTTGCAGGCGATTCTCTATCTTTGTGAATTATGTATGACGTAGTCGCCGGTTTGACGTGCTTGCTAAAAGCCATGTTGTAGCAATTACTAACGTCTTGTTGCATTTACGGGAAAAGTTGCGATATCGACATTGTAAGTACGTACTATCGGAGAAGCCCTATTAGAGCGGAAATTGGCAAGAAACCCATTAAGGTTATTTAGGGGGGAGAAGATGTGAGAAGGTATAGTTTAATCGATGATGACTATGTGAATATTTACATATGTTTATATTTTTGACTTACTTATACAAAGTATATTTAAATGTTGGAGCATGTTATTTATTTATTTTTTATATATTATTCAATTGTTTATTATTTCTCGTACTTTCTACCTATATTTTTTAAATGTGGGATTAATCACAATTTTAATTAATAATTTAAAAAATATAAATAGCTGTTTGAATTGAAGTTTTTAAGTAAGTATATCTATAATATTATAAACAACAATTATTAATAGAAAATTAACGAACGGTTAAAATGCTTTCGGTGCCATTAAAAAAAAATAATTAAAACTTATACGTAAAGGGAACGAGATGTTGCGGATTTGCAATTGTGTATTTACATTTACGATTTATTAAAGTGTAAAGTTATATTTCTTATACTGGATGTGTCTTATTCTCCGAAATCCATAAACAATGTTCGGAGTAGGGAGCATGAATCGGAACGAGTCGTATAATCAATAGGGTATTTTATAGCAAATAAATTTTAATATATATTTGATCGAATGTCGAAATTGCTCGATCTTTCTTGAGACCGAATATAAAAATAATGTTTTTAGTCCTGTCTTAGAATAAATTAATAAGTCGTCGCGTCGGTGTTAAGTACAGGACAGTTAATAACACTTACATTTTTGTTACAATTATTTAATTTAAAAGTTACGACATTTAATTTTTTCGTTATAAACGTATAAAATATATCTAAACGTTAATTTTTTCGAGTGCGATTTTATATCGAAGCCATTTGTGTTCTGATGAAAAGGAGTCGTAGCACGTCACGTATGGAACGTGGCGCGAATTGACATTTTTTTTCTGGAAATCGGCAAATGTACGTTTACTGAAAATAGGTGTTTTAGATAAAATATTGTTTCACTACCGTGATCTATTTAATCAATTTAAGGGAACGCCATGTTAATTGTATTTTGTGTTAAATCGTACCGTCTGCGTATTTCCTGTGTGGATGGTAACTTGGACACTCTCGCTAAGAACCTTTGTGTGTTATAGTTATGTGTACAATGACAAAAATTCATATACGACGTTATTTCGTTATGTACGTAACATACGTCTACATATACGTTATAGGTTAAAAAGTTAATAAATTGTAAATTTGTAATATTCAGTTTAAAGTTTTGAGAGCGGCATATTCTATCGACGATTATACACATATGACATGACAAAGAAAGACTACAATTTATTAGTACTGCAAAAATACGAGATTTTATTGATGACGTGATTAGAAGCTATCGTGAATAACGTATATACTTATATTAATTAAATAGCCCGTTAAAAGCAGAAATCTTTAGATCTTGAAAAGCCTGTTCGGCGTTATACATTTTATACACAAAATTTTTACACAAAATTATGTCAAATAGGCTGTAATGCATACAGCGTACACGGAAATATTATCAAAATACATTTTAATATTGTTTACTTTTTAAACAACAATAGGCAACGCGTAATTTTGTTTAAATCTCTAATAAAAATTTTAAAGTAACGTAGCTTTTGGAAAGCAACAGATGCCTTAATTTTTATACACGGAAATTTCACGTAATAAAAAGTAATCGCCCGAAAATCAATGTAACTATGTACAAAAAGAAACGTATTTTTGAATAAATTATTCTTTATAACATTATAAAGTATGTCGCTTATTTTGCCACATTTGTGAGTTTTACAAAGTGAATGTGTCACATATTAAGGCAAGTTTCGCCCAATAATTCCGAACCCCACCCATCTTACATATTTAGATACAGTTTCAAAATATATCTTTAAATATTTTTATAAGTTATATTGATGGATAAGACGTTTCCTTTTATTTCGCATATTTGCCAAAACGAATCCTAGAACCTATATTTACAAAGCGCAAACACTATAGTGTTTGTTATAAGTAATATAGTATCTGTATGTTTTAGATAACGCGAAAGTCAACAAAGCCGCGTAGCGCCGGACTTTTAAATAAAGTCGGTCTTTTGGCCGGAGCTTTGGGAATAGCAGACTGAATAGCTCGCAAACTGTGTCAAGCTGCATTTTAATGCTTATTCGAATACATGCAGTGTAATTCCTGTCTTTAGTGGGTGCGCCGTTTTCGTATTATTGTAGCGCAACGTTTTCATTATGCAATTTTCAGTTGTGCGAATAAGAATCATTTAAAACCGTCATTCGACGGTTTCCCTAGTTGTGGAAGAAACAGTTTGGAAAACCCCGATTTAAATAAAATTTCGTTTAGTTTACATTTTTATTAGTTTTAGAAATAGGTACTATAAATAAGAACGGGACATGATACAAGATAAAGATTAATGGAGACAGGTGAACCTTGTTCGTGCAGAGCCTTTTATAAACAGCGAAGACTTACAAAAAGTTAAAACATTCCAAAGAAAACTTGAAAAATTGCTTCAGGATAAAAGAAACGATAAAACATCAATTCTAAGTATAGTCAGAGTATAATTCATTTATTAACAAGTGCAGAATTAGGTATAAACAATATAAATATATGTAGGTACCGCATTAAAAGCCAAAATATAACTCGAAGATACCGCTAATACAAACAATAGGTAATAAATTACAAGTCAGCTAAAACAATGTTTTAAAGCATCATCGACTTCGGGTCTTCTATGAAATGAGGGTCGGTTCAAGTATCGTTCCTAAAGAAAAGATTACGAAGGAATTGATGACGGCGCTTATTTCAAGTGACAGTCAAAGATAGAAAGTTTCTATACGACGAGAAAACCGAAAAAAAAATAGTGGTAGATTACTACTACCAAACGTGAAAGTCGTAAAATGTTTGTCGCGTTAAAATTTCTAATTTTAATGATTCAAATTCAAAGTATCTACTTATAGTTTTATAAGATATTCGATCACGACGGGGAAGTTTTTTTAAATGAGGACATGCTTTAATGCTCGTCGTCGAATTTAGCGGCCACTATCGATTTTAACCTTTTATTGATAGTTTGCTAAAAGCCGTCGACACGTTTTAGTTTTAACAAATAAATAACTATGGCGTGTTAATAAATACGGCCAATTGCAAAAAAAATGACCGACTATATAATTAATAAATCGCGTGTTACAAATCATTTTACATAATTTAAATTGATAAAAGCTAAATTGTCCTTTCTCGGCTTAAATAGCGAAATTAATGCCTCTTTTAATGTTTGATTATAATGGACATTCCTGTTTAATCAATTCTTTTTTTCTTCGTTTGTTTAGGAAGCGAATCTTTTTCGAATTATCTATTTTTTAAGTATCATCGTATAATAACATATACATAAAAGTGATTCAAATTTTATTGTTGTTTTTGTTGAAAATTAAAATTTTCAATAAGTGTCTTCAGAAGATTTTGAATTAAAAACCAAAATAGGGATGAGAAAAGATTTTCTCTTACGATTAGATTAACGGTAAACGTTTAAGCTTGTCGCGTCTGTAATTCTGAATTAAAATTTTAATTCCTTCTTGAAATTTTCTATTACGGACGCGCTTTTAATTTTACGGAAACTACGATAAATATACAAAAATATATTTAGGATATCGCGATGCTGTTAAGATTCTAAAAACGAACACGTACTAATTACAATGTTTACCTGCGCGCCACCTAATGTTTATTTTATTCTTTCCACCACAGCTGCATACGCTGTTAATTTGTTTTTCTTCCGGAATTATGGCTTTTTGTTCATTATCTCGCTTAAAAAGTTAATTACGTTTAAATATGCAACGCCGGAAAATCTCTAATGTATTAAACTTCATTTGTTTCGTTTTTAAACAGCCCATGTTGTTTTTTATCATCAAACGCATGGATAAAAATAGCAAAGCTACAAATTTCGATCTCGATCTCGATCTAATGTCGATTCGTCGCGTCCTTTTAAAATTACCGCGCAAAGGATGCGTATTTCTAATGAAGTTATCGACATTTTCCATTGCAAATTGCGAAAACTATCACCAAAATATGTGCGTGTATGAAATTTTAACAAGTCTGCGTTTTACTCGGATAAGTCAGTCGATCGGCAGTTGTTGCGTATGTGCAACAGATCGTTGTAGTCTAACAATGAGTAGGTTATCAATCAAGCAATAATTAGGTGTACCTACCTACTATAATTTCTCTTAAAATCTCGATTAGGTACAATTTGTATATAAAAATCGCTAAAATTGTTGAGATCGGACTACCAACACAATAAATAATAAGCAAGAAATGGTGAAACTTTAACATCACCATTTGTCACCACAGAAATTCATTTGACGAACTTATTCTTCTTATTGCAAAGAAATTTAAAAAAAATCGAACGCGTTTCAGTAAATATAACAAGTGATACTAAAATGACACTAAATCATAAGGAATGCTATATTGTATTGTTGAATCGGACAAACGGTTCTTTAAAATCAACTTTTTTAATATCTAAGTACGTTGATATCCCATCGAGGACAATTCGATATCGATCACCATTCGTACCATTAGGTAAGTAGGTACCTATAAGTAATATAGGTATTAAAATTTCATAGAAGTTTAAACACATTTTTATACGTACACGTATAGAAGCACGTTTCCTTTTAGCTCTTCATTCGCTCCTATGTTATGATCAATTATGATATTGTTACTGTACGATATGGCTTTAGCCCCGGAAGCTCCATTTACAAAATTATGCCTATGGGAAATAAAGATTCGACTTACGACCGTCGTCTAAGAACCAATTAAGTCGTAAATGTGGGGTCGTCTATAATACGAAATACTCGTAAGTCTTACAGGAAATAGAAACAGACGGAATATTTCGCGCTCAACTAAATATACGTTCGCGTCGTTTGGCGTCAATTAACGTCACTTTTTGAAATGAAAATACGTCATCACAGTTTACTGGATATTAAGTTCTTGGAGATTAGAGAGCTTTTGTAGAGAGATTTTGTAATAAATTAATCAAATATGTAGGCATTATTCATCGCATTATAAAAGCTATGTTACGGTAATAAAACAGTAGATATGAATTTTAAAGCGTAAACAGGTAAAAAGCGCGAAAAACGGTATGTTTTCTAACACGTTTTTTTAAAACGTTTTTATCATCAGTCGAAGATATATTAAAAAAAATTCATGCGATCAAATATAAATTAAACCAATGATTTAGCATTTAAACAATAACATAAAGAATGCTTATTCGACGCGGAGGTTTCCGATTTATTTTCGAAATTGAAATTAAAAACTCAAATTCCTATTCGACAGAATTTAAATCAAACAAAAAGTTTCTAAAAATAAACCGCCTTTTTTAAACTTAGGGGTTTCTTTGACGAATGGCTTGCATTCGGAGGTTCTTTTATGTTAACTATCGATTCTAATACAACATTGACGCCCCATTCGAAGGCTATAATATTTAATAAAATCGGCCATCGAAGGGGAAGCGACGAAATGATGAAGTCAACTAAGGTTTCCTACTAAATTATTCTGAGGCTTTAGATTTGTTGAGTGAGTGCTTTCAGAATAAATTTATATGAAGGTGCGCATTACTTATTTAGGCGATATTCTTGCCCTCCTCATAGAAAATTATAACAGTTTACGCCGGTTAGTTGATAAAATTATACGATTCTTTTAATATTTTCATTTAAAAGTGTTAAATTAACAATTGACCATAAAGACGCCATTCGACGACGAATTTTAATTTAAAAAAGAAAACCTAATTAAAGAAGGAATTTAAAAATTATATTTTTGAATAATTTCAAATGAAATTGTTTACAGTGTCCACAACGTGGCTTTGTTTCTATTTGTAATCGATTAAGATGTGTAAGATTGATGTCGAAAAATTGATAGTCGTTTTAATGTTAATGCTGCTTATTTATAATTCAGCTTATAATTAATTTTCTACATAATTTAAGAAACCGTTAAACTCGCAATTGTTATAATGTATCGGAATTATTTTAATATAAAAATATAAGCGACGAATTTAATCGAGAAAGTTTAATCTTAATTTAAATACCTATGTAACTATCTTATTTATGTAAGTACTTAAATTAAACTCAAGTCATGTGATTTTTGTATTCATTGTCGGTAGTGCTTGGCAAGTCAACGCGTTGCAATTAGTTAAAGTTATTATCGAAACGTTTGTTCGGTTCGAAGAACGTGCCCTTCGTTCGATTTATGGTCAATATAATTGACCAACAGAACTCACAATTCGTTGTGTAATACAGAAATTCGAAGCTAGTGGCTCATTTGTCGATCGACACGTTCCAAAACACGTTAACGTAATGCAAGAAGCGAAGAAAATATTATTTCTGTAAAGGAAATCCAAATTTATCGATTCCAGTATTCTTCGAGATCTCAAAGTAAACATCATTCATGTTATTGATGAGGTACGGCCAGATTTATTTAAAACCACCTACCTATAGGCTTGTCGTATCGACTCCACCAAACGCAATTGTGTTAGTCGATTAACTAACATAAATTATACATATGATATACGTAAATTGCTGGCTCTTATTGAAAAAAACTTTTATAACGAAAATTTAATCTTATATTAATAAGGTCGTTGCAATTAAATTTTAAATTCAGCGCTGCCATAATTATAAAATATGACTTTCATACGAACGACGTTTTGACGAGATTGTAATTTGCGCCCTAAATCAGCGGAGGCCCTCACCAATAACTACTCGCGCTAGTCGGCGTGCAATTATAAAAATATCGTCGGTGACAATTTTAACAAAAATTCCAATTTTTAATTGAAGATGTATTAGATGCATTAGGTAAAAGTAAAATACATAAGCAACGTTATTTAAAATGAACGCTTTAGTGAGCAAAGCACGCAAGCCCATGACAACGTCTACTTGTCCCTTGTTTATAAAAATAACCCTCGTTCCCAGTTAGTTCGGATTATCGAGGTTTTACTGCATATTGGATATCTACTAAAGGACAACGAGTTACGATTAAATAAATATATGGGTAAGAAATATACGAAAAAACAAAATATTTCGATTGACGTTCGTAATTTACAATAAAGGTGAAATTAAATTATTCGGATCCGGACAAGTGTTTATTGTAAAGCTAAGCAATTACGTAAACATCATCAAATAGTAACGTTTCAACAACATTTCTTCGGGACTTGAAATGTAATAATTGCAGTAGGTAACCTACTTACATAACAAATTGATTAACAACAAAAATTATCTTTGATAAACCAAAACCGATGAAATTTCTAATTCGATTGAAGGAAACTTTGATTTTGTTCATAATACCTACCTATAATATATCAGGAAACTTGAAATTCGTATCAGATTTGTATATTTTAAATGTGAACGTATTTCATTGGTAAATATCGAGGTAAATACGAAACGCTAAAGTTCTTATTATATAAATCAAAGCTATAGGAGTATTTCTTTAGAAGGCCATGACATTTTGTTTTACAATTGTTTAATTTATAAAGATAAAACCTGTTGCACTTAAGAAAAAAATTATACATAGTAACAAGTTAATTTCCATCAGAATTAAAAAAAGCATATTTTGAGATGCTGCGTTATGAAAATCAAATGCACAATAAAATCTAATAGCTTTGAGACACTATAATCGTCGTTAGACATGTTTTTCTTCCAATCATTTCAAAGACGGCATTATTATGCATTGTATTGTTTTAAAAGCTCATTTTGGCGAATTACTTAAAAATTTTCGTCTAAACACGCGACTTTTTCAACGGATGCCGACATAAAAAGCGTTCCGTTAATTTACGAATTGCAACATTTAAAGGCGACATCGTTGTTGGAACTATTTAATTAAGGGGCGGCCTTGCCATTCTGTCCTAGACCGTGTCGCGTTCGTATCGTTTCTCCCCTTAGTCGTTTTACCACCAATAACGAGAGTTAAACGCGCAAAATGAATTAATTTCCCGAAATCAATATAACCAGATGGTTTTTTCCGGTTTCCTTTAATGGGGATTTCGTTTAAGTCGGTAATTTATGAATAAATTTCGTTATAAAAATATTTCGTATAAATACATTATGATTTATTTAAAATATATTAGATTATTGAAGTAGGCGCATTTTTAACAAGACCAACGACGACAATTGACAAATGAGTTATTTCGGAAAATACTGCAATAAATAAAAATTTGTTAGAATTAATAAAATTGCATGTACAGGTGCAGTTGCTTTTGTTTGTCTTTATTACATTGACTTGTATCGCGCAAAGTTCACTAACTAAATGTGATATCGAAAAGTAAAATAATGTTTATAGAAAAAAATCGCCTCGTTACAAAACACTTGCCAACGAACATAAACAAATTAGAATACAACTGATTGCGAGAGGTGACAACCATTAGATAGTATAATCTTATTAATCTAAAATTTTCACGACCTTCAGCAAGCGAAAATCAACGACGTAATTAAAAGTGCCTTTTCGATTTGACACCAAACAATTTACATAAAAATGAAATGGAAACATAAATTTTAAATCTTAATCGCGTTTTCTGTGCGGTTAAACGTTTTTATCTGCAATAAATGGCATTTTATTTCCAATATTCTCGTTTAGTGGACCGAATTTCTCATTTAGTACCCGGATTTGTCGATGTTTTCGCTAAATCATTGTATCTTTTCGTCATAAAAAAAAACATTGTTATAATTTTTCAATGATTTTATATTAGGAATATTTTAATCTTCTCAATAAAATTAGTATGTATGTATATAAATTTAGAAAGCGAATGCAGTATTTCGTTAATAAACTTTGCTCAAAAGAAAGAGGGAAGAAATAAACGACTATTGTAGGAATCCGTTTAGGGGGATACTTTATAATTTCTAGATCACCAATCATCTCGGCTTGACCCTCCGATTTACACAAAATTTATGTTAGACGCACTGGCAGGCGTTTGTGCGAAACCGGATAAAATCACATCGCCGAACTAACGTTGAAGAGAACACAAGGGAATGCCTATCCGATGTTTGATTTTAATAACGGAATTTGTTTGACTAAAATTATGATAATTTTACTTTGTCGAGGACAAATATTAATAAAACATAAGCTGGAACTGTGTAAATAATTTATGGGGTGTAATAAATTTGCCAATTAGACGGGTGCCGATACTTCGCGTTAATAATAGGGAGTTAATGAGGTGAATTATTTGGCCAGCGTTCATCAGATGGGGGTTTTTGGCGCGCAACGGGAGACTATTAATAATTGTAGTGTTTATATTATTATGATGTAGGACTCGTGTTCGATTCAATAGACACAAATATATTATGTGTGGGCATATAAAATTTTGTCCTTGCCGGAAGCTCTGTACAGGACGAATGTCTAAGTTACATTAGACGACTTAATTGAGTTCCGGCATGCACCGGTCTATCAAGTTTTCCCTCGGGGGGATAAATCACTGACGCGGCAACGAATAGGGGCAACTTACTCTAGTAAAGTGTTTTTTGCCGATTTTAATTAAAATTAGTTACGGTCGAATTTAACATGCTGTGTGCATTTCAACGGATCCTGAAAAATTTTCATTATTTATCACGGCGAAGCTCTAATATTATATTATAATAGGAAACCACCCTTAAACGTAAAGTAGAAGGGAAACTTTTAGTAACGATATCCAAAAAAGTTGTTAAACAAAAATCCCTAACTTAATCAGTATTCTAATTGTGTCCAAGTTCCGAACAACAGGTGCGTAATTAGTAGCATGTATTGTATTACGAGGTCTGACCAATAAGTAATGAGACTGATTTTTTAGCCGCGCTTGTGGTAACACTGCGAACCTGTAACTTCGGTCGGTTAATCTCCCATCCCTCCTCTATCGATACATGTGCTCGCGACTTTCGTACGTTCGTTAGTTCTCCAGCTGTGTTGTGTTTTCGACAACGTGTTTGTAAAACGTGTCACGAATAAATTTTGCATTAAACTCGGCGATTCTGTTACGGAAACGTACGGTAAATTGGTCAAAGTGTTCGGTGATGAAGCCCCGAGTCGTGCTCGGGTGTTTCGATGGCATAAAGATTTTAAAAATGGCCGTGAGAGCGTCGGGGATGAACCGCGAAGTGGGTGGCCGGTTGAAGCTCGAACTGACAACAATGTTCAGCGTGTGCGCACTCTCGTGCATCAAGATCGGCGGCTAACCATTAGAATGTTGGCCGATGAACTTAATTTGAAACGAGAAACCGTCAGAAAAATTTTAACTGATGATTTGTCCATGAAAAAGCCGTGTGCAAAGATGGTACCGAAGAACCTTTCGGCGGAGCAAAAACACGAACGAATGTTCATTTTACAGGAGTGTCTGCAACAAGTTGAAGCTGATCCAACTCTTCTCGATCGTGTAATTACTGGTGATGAAAGTTGGTATTTTCAGTACGATCCCGAAACAAAACGGCAAAGTCAACAGTGGCCGTCTCCTGGTGCAGCCAGGCCGAAGAAGGCGAGAATGAGCAAATCAAAAGTGAAAACGATGATGATTTGCTTCTTTGACAGCAAAGGAATCGTCCACGAAGAGTTTGTACCACCTGGGCAGACCGTCAACCAACATTTCTACCTGAAAGTACTCGATCGGCTGCAAAAACGAGTCATTAGAGTCCGTCCAGAGATTTCCAAAACGTGGATCCTTCATCATGACAATGCTCCATGCCATCGTGCCTTGAGTGTGTCGCAGTTTTTGACCTCTAAAAACATCGCAGTGTTGCCGCAAGCGCCCTATTCGCCGGATATGTCACCCTGTAACTTCTTCTTGTTCCCCCAAACAAAATTGGCCGTGAAAGGAACGCATTTTGAGTCCATAACTGACATCCAGACCGCCGCACAGTGGGACAAGTTGTATGGAGGTGCAGAAAAATTTATTTTTGAAGTAGATATACGTTGATAGTTTTTTATTTAGATTAAATAAATCTTTTATGATCTATATCTATGTAAAAAACAAATAAATAAGTAAATAAAATAGTAAATAAAATATTTTTATTCAGAAAATAGTTTAAAAGATGCATAAACTATTAATTTATTATATTTATAACAATAAACTTTATACATACACTAATAATAATTAGATTCTTTAAACACAAAGCAGGTCCGTATTTATTCCTATTATTTGATATAAATTTCAACCAAAATTGTTAAAATTCGATAAACATATAAGACGTTTATCATCTTGTTTAATGGTCATGTCACACACTCCTATTTCGCTCCTTAAGTTTCTTAAGCTTTCGAGTTATTTTAGTTACACCCTGTATAGTAAATATATACATTATATACAAATAAAAAAATCATATACAATTTTCAACTACTATATAACTACATAAATAAAGATACGACTTGATTGTCTACGGGTTCTTTTTTATAAGTTTGGGCCCTTAAACTAGTAATAAGTGGATCTGAAGAAGCCATCAGCATGTGCACAACATCCTCATTCGAAAATTCGCGGGAGCATTTTCTCGAATGGTACAGCCTGCCTCGTCGGTAGTCCTTGTTGCGCGCTTCTTGTGGTTCTTTTGTTAGCATTCCCATAGGCAACGCAGCCGCAGACAGTATTTCACTTCCACGAATAAGTATTTTGTGCACAGTATTTGTCATATTATACCAAATATACAAGCTCACATATAAATCGACAGTATCGTTGCAATAGTTACCAAACTTTTTGCAGTCAATCGTGCTTCCAGAATTTATGGCTTGTAAAATAATGGAAAACCGGTGTATAAGATCTTCATCCACACCAGTAATCTCTGCCACTACTTTGGGATTGCTGAAGAATCTGCTGGAAGTATTACCGTCATTAGTTGACCCCATTCCTTGCTTGACAAAGTCCACTTTAAGGCCCAACTTCTCAAAAAGCTGTTTCTGAATTCGCTTTTTTTCCGCCTCTTTCTGTGGCCTTGTATCAGAATTTGTCCTCCAACATTTAAATGATTCGTTGTACGCAATATGGAGAATGCACTCCATAAACTTAATCCGTGCGTGTAATGGCGATAGGCCCACTCTGAAAGCATCTGTATTGTCTGCTTTATTTCGCACTCTATCAAGATCGTTAATTTCAGATGGCTTTGCCTTACATATGAAGCACACAGCATTCGATGATGTATCAGTAATCGTCTGCGCATTCTTTCCGTCGATCATAGTGAACAAAAGTTCCTGATTAATGGTAAACGTTTTGCCACTAATGCAAACAACAGTTGGGTTCAAGTTAGCTATTTCAGATTCCATTCTTGATATTTCGTTGTTAATCAATTCTGTTGTTTCTTTGGAAAACTGAAATTGTAGCGACCTGCATAGTCTTGTCGAAAAGGGGCATTTATTTTTCCAACATATTACAGAGTCGTCTGAAGAGTTGTTTGAGCTAAGACGTAGAGGAACTAAAGTTGTGAAGAACATGTTTGCATCTGTAACATTTTCATCAGAGAAATTCTGTTTATATTCACTGTGAACCATCACAGACCCATTTCGAAATAAGAGTCATTTCCTCACTAATATTTATAAGTTCTTCTGCTTTTTTGGTTTGGAAAATCCTGTTAGCTGTGTGATCAAGTAGTTGTTGTAGACATACACATGCATAACTCTCAGTTATGTCTATGTCTGCAGGATAACATTCTTTTTTTGCTTTTAGAACTTGAGAATAGTGCGGGAAAATGTCACACCCTAAGTCCTTTGTCGCCTTTCTAATAATTTCATATTGATGTTTTGAAAGTGACGCGTCTAGCATCAAAAACAAAGCTTTCTCTGGACTGAATTCTGGATAATTTGATAGCTTGTCTTTAATCTTATCTGCAGCTCGAATAACTAATTCGTCGGGAAACTTCTCGCACAAACTTCTTACTTTGTTTCGTTTCGATCGCTCACGACATTCTTCAAACGATTTTTCTGGTCGTCCACTTCGAGATCTTTTTGAACTAACTGAAAACAACTGATCACAACTAACTGAAAATGTGTCATTCAGCCAGTCCTTATTTTTTGCAAGAAAATAAGTCTTCGATCTTGATGCAGCATGCCACTTTTTCGTGAAATTTGGTAGGAACCGTTTACTCAGTCCAACATAGATTTCCTCTAATAGATTATCCGAAAGACCTATTTCTTTTTCAGACTCTCGATGCACTTATGCGCTTCACGATTGTTTGAAACTACAATATCGAATAATTCTGCATTAGAAATGTTGAAATTTGCCATGGTTTCAAAATAGTGTTACTTTCTCAAATAGATAATAGTAAATGAAGTACTAAATCATAATCTACTGCCTTTATATGCAAAAATTGTCGTTAAGCTGATAATTACCCTGCTCCCTTGCATTTTTCACTTACAAATATGCTCGTTAGTTAAATGAGGCAAAATCAAACGTTTGAAAACAATTGCAGCTGGAATTTATTTCATAAATACCTTAATATCTAAAGTATAATTAGTGATTAATCCTAATGTGTAGGTCGGTGTAGATCAAAAGTTATGATAAAAAGAACGAAATATTTAGGTGAAATATTTGACTATTTCATTATGTCTGGCTCACATGCGAACTAGTATAATAAATTATAATATTTTTATTGTTTCTGATACGTTAATATATGCCTCTTCAAATAAAATTAAAAGCCTGTCTAATGTATGTTCATTTCAGAGATATGTGACTAGGAACTTACTCTAATTTTCGACTTGAAATTTATACGCCACTACAACTATTGCTGTAGTGTCTTATTTAGTTGATGTGAAATGAGATATTTAGCATATAGGATTAGGATAGGGTTCTATAAAAATAATGACAAACATTTGAACCATAAAATAAGACTTTAGTTTATGGCCATGTCAAACAGTTATTTCCGCCGTTGTCCCAGTGTGCGCCGTGACGAGGGTACTCCAGGACATTCCAGTCGAAGCCTTCCAAAAATGTTACGAAAGCTGGAAGAAACGTTGGAACCAGTGTGCAGTTGTGGGAGGGGAGTACTTTGAAGGGGATCACATCAATGTACCTTAATTTTTAAATATACGTATTTCATGGACTTAGTCTCATTACTTATTGGTCAGACCTCGTATAGTAGTTTTGTTATTAGTTGTTCGGTATATGACACGGAATAAAATTTGTCGCGGAATTTAGTTGTGGCGACGGGAACGAACAAAAGCTCAAACAAATAAATTCCGCGAGCTTACTACGCCGCTGTCATTCATAATACTGGGAGTTACGATTTATCGTATCGTGAAAATATACTTTTAGCGAGCATTTGAACTTTAAAGTGGTATCTATATCCTATAAAACAAGAAAATATGAACTATACGGATAATATTTTTTTCTTTCGTATTGAAATCGATGTAACAGAAAAAGAGTAAAAGTCGAAGTGGGAACGTTAACCTTATGTATTCTGGTGGGCACTTCACGTGTTAGAGTAACTTATAGGAGAGATAACAATAAAAATATATCTTATCGCAAATCTTTCTCAGAACGGCAGGATTCTAGATCGTGACAGGTGAAAGAAAAGTGTGTAAAAAAGTGTTATCTCCTTGTTCTGAGAATAGAAATAAGAAACCGGACCCGGTCTTTGGGGAACAACAACTTTGAAGAAGTACGGGAACCAATTACTAGCGGCAAGGCCGTGTCTGTGTCGACAAACAGCCGCATAAATACAAGTCGCCGTGATCGCCTAAGCTTTGTTATCACGAGAATCGGAAACAACCCGAAAATTATTACGATGCAGTCCGGTCTAGAGACGTTCGGAAAACCGACAGGGACTCAAACCCCGCAACAAACGAATGCCATAAATTCTGGAACGAATACATATTTCATTCCTATTACCATAACGAATCAAACCAGACATGCGTACATATCGTTCGTTACAATTAAACCAGTATTAAAAACGTCAAAAAAGGCAACGCAAATTAAACGGATTCGAAAGAATTTTTAATTGTACTCTAAACGAGCCGCTTGAAAATTTCGTTAAACTAACCGCAATAGAGGGTTTATATTAAATCTCCTTAATTCTAGATATTACTCGCTCGCATAATCTTGGGAAATTTAGAATTTTCTTTTATGCACGTCTGAGTTAGAGTGGTTGTTTTAATGTCGTTAGTTTAGTTAAAACGATCCCCGGGACAACGGGAGGTTTTCGTTAACGCGTCCGGAATCAAACCGTCCGTGTCACGTTTCCTCCCGAAAACTGTTTAGGTACTTCCTTTATCGCGTCGCGTAATCGAGCAACGTGGCGAAGTCGAAAAACAAAAGAGGTAATACGCGCGTTTTTAAGTCGCGAAATTCTTGTGAAGGTTCAGAGATGCTGCCGGCTCGATTATCGCTTACGGGATCTTCCGCTCGAGGTGCCGAAGGGTTGTAGAGCAGCGAGGTCGGGCATTCCGCTTCTACGCGTTTGCAAATAAGTTATTAACGGTGTCATAAACGTGGTTAATGAGTTTTAGTAATTAGATACGATGCAGTTATCAGAGTATATAAACGTTCAAACGCTTATCGGTGGGTGCTGAAAATCGAAAAAATATGACTCAGAACACTGGTATCTATATTGCCCGTAACCCTTGTAATAGCAGCGAGGGTCAGCCATTTCGGTCGTAACATCAAGTCATATCAAGCAAACGCGACGCGACACTGGGAGGATGCAATAAATGGAAAATAAAAGAGTTCGGTGTACGTCGGCGGTCAAAAGATGGATAGGATTGAAAGTGTAGACGACGCGACGGGTACAGAATTTAAGTTCTAAATCCCAAAGTATATGTGCAAAAAGCGATTGCTTTTGAGTAACGGATGTTATCTATCGCAAATCGATAACTGAATGCCTTTCACGATTAATTTCGGTTTAATCTGTAATCGATCAGTTGAATAATTATGTCAATGTTTTTTGAATTAACGGTGGTAAGTATTCTTCTAATTGGAAATCGATCGCACTGTTTTACAATGCAATAGAAAATTCGAAGTCCATAATCGACTGCCTATTTCTCATTGTTTACTATTAATGTAATTACTCGCAATTAGATACTAACTATACACGATATTTGTGACAAAGTAACTGAATTACAAATTGAAGATCTCGGTAGCACCTAAACTTATTGTTTTGGATCGATTTCCATTAAGTTTCTAAAGACACTTCGCTGCGAGCAGTACGTTACCGGACACTTCGCTACCGATCACCACGTCATCGCTACTAATTACTATCAAGCATTATGGCACGTAAAATATATTTTATGGTTTGTGGTCACACAACCCAATTCTCTTTTTATTTTAGTCGCAATTTAAAATATTTCTGAAATATTCACTTTAAAAAAAACCTTATTTACAATTACTATAATATTTCTGATTGAAAATTATATTAGCTATAGGTATAAATTTTATGGAACGCCAACGCTCCTTGTTCAACTTATCATAATTAATTGCAGTAAAAGCCCGATTTGCTATCGGTTTATATTTTAGAAAGTTGTAATAAGTAGATAAAACAATTTAAAACACGTTTAGTGTAAATATTCGAAGGTATTATAGGTACAATTTCAATAAATAAACAAAAAAAAAGTACTTAAAGTGATACTAGCGAAGTGGTTATTCCAATAAATTGTTTGTCGTGTATAGCTGATACTTCTACCGAATAACAATAGGTATATTGAAAGTATTCATAAAATTGGTACCTATCGAAGAGTGTAAATGAAAACAAAATAAATAGATAGACAACACATTTTCAAAACGCCTCGAAATTTTAGAATTAAATATAATTGCGTAGACCTTTGTACATTTTTGATATGGAACTTTTGAATTAATCACGGGTATCCAAATTAAACGCTAATGCTGACAAAATATAGGATTATCTCAAATGTTACCGTAGATATACGTTTTCGATACTCCTCGTTATAATGTTAAGTCTGATTGACTGCAGGCCCGAGCTAACAAAAAGTATACGTTTACAAATCGAAGATTTGACGTAAGTCCAACATTGACTGTCAAGAACAAACTACGGAAATGTCTAATTAAAACAAGAACGAATTCGGATTTTGTAGGGAACGATTTCGAATAATTATTCTCTAACTGTCACTTAGGACCTTCGAGCTAACTAATTTGCAACGGTTAGGAAATTGGAGTGGTTCCCGTTCTTTTTTATAAATTCGTTGCTTAATTTTAACAAATGTTTCGGTTATTCTTAAATGTTACATTTGAATTTATATTACTTATTACGATTTTTTTAACGTCCGGGAGTCAACCGGAAAGAACCTATTTTTATCAGAAAACTCCAAAATTTGTTTTGTTTCTTTTGAATATTTATTGCTAAATTCGAGGAAACAGATATATCGTTTTAGATATACATACATTTTTTTAAATTTTGCTTGCCTAATTGCGGCCAATATGTTCTGTTTGTTTTGAAAACAAAACGGTTTTACGGGAAATTTTCAATTCTCGAATTATAAAAACACAAATACCGACGAATGATCGTGAAAGAGAAAATAAAAAAAGCAATAAAATGTAACATACAAAAAACGAGACAAATATATAAGAAACAGAAAACCTTCTCGAAGTCCTAATAGAATAAATGATAAAAGAGCAAATTAGTCGATTTCTTTCTAACCGGTTTTACCTACTTTCCCTCTGACGTTTAAACTCGAAATTAAATCGTTTAAAAATTAAAATATCAATACGGCCCAAATAAACTTCGTTACGTTGTGTTGTGTTTCCATAATTAAAAACGACAATACTTCGCAAAAAGTTCTCGACTTATTTAGTTAAAGCTGGGGCGCGTTTACTTCAAATATTTAACTCGGATGTGTTGGGAAGTTTACGACTGCCCTGCTGTCTATTTACAAAAAGTAAACACTCAGGGTTTGAACAAATTCCTCTGACTAAATGATTGAAAATAAATTGGGTTTTTTTTTTAGTACATTGTAGGTACCTACTCGATGAAGCGTTAACTTCAAAGCTTTGCTGACTAATCGCTTTAAAAAAGTTCATATATAAGATACTTATTTGTACGTACAATTTAAAATGTAAAAAGTCTTAAATTAGGCAGTATTATTAAATATTTTCTTCCGCAACTGCTCTATTGATCTTTAAGAGTCATTGTTCGTAATAAATTCAATGAACTGTAATAAATTATTTCTCGGCTTTATTCTTTAAGATAAGTTCGTTCTTCTAACGTTGTAAAATTTCTAAAAAATTTATGGTCGTCAGTAAATAATGGTAGGTATATAATAAACAAGTTACTGCGGAAAACATTGTCTTACGTCAATTTGTTGTTATATAGATAGGCACTGAATAGGGAACGCTTTCCTCTTATTATTATGTGAATTTTTCTTTTCCCCAACGTGTAATAAGTTGAGCTACGACGTTTTTCTGAGCTTTCGAAAAAATATCCTGTCCACTTTGTCAATAGTTTGCTTGTTAGGATGTCCAATTTGGAATGAACTTGGTGTATTTTTTTATAAGTAATATAGGGTTTCATTAACGGGAGATAATAGAATTATTTACTTCAAAATATCAAGATATTAAATATTTATATTTACTGCAATGCCTTCTATTGCACGAAGTAAACGTTGTATTGTTAAAATAAAATTATATCACGTGCCATTTTTGGATAATATACAAATTATAAAGATTAGACAAACAAGCCTCAAGACAACAGAAAGCCTCAGTACCTACTTAACTAAAGCAACATCTTAATGTATTAAACTTTATTTAAGTATAACAACTTAAATTTCACTCACTGCTATAATAAAAAAATTAAAAAGAAAGGGTGCCTAATTTTTTCTGATCGAGCAGTAGAAGCGATTGCTATTTTAACACGTATCTACCGACTTGTAACCACCATATAAGTACCTAAAATTTAATCTATAACCAACACAAGTGCATGACTGCAACGTAAAAATTGATTTCAAAAATTGAATGTGGCATTAATGCCCAAGCAGCCCATAAAATGTTTATATCTACAATACGTGAATTGATCAACATTCTTGAGGTGTACGTGGGTGTGCATTGGAAAGCAATAAATCGCGATTCGAGACATATTGACATTTAAAATATAGAGATTTCAAAAAAGATGGTTTGCAGACGGAGGAAATAACCATGTTTAAATATAAAACAGGAAAAAGGAAGAAGGTAAATCATGTTCAAGATGTATCATTTACATTCTTGTCGTAACATTCCTGATATGAAAACAGTGGATATAAAATTTGTTGAACGGGTCTCGAGGTTGAAGCACGAAAGAGACACGACTTTTAGTGTTCTATTTTAGATAATGGGAACGATTTGTTTCCATTGAAATTTCACTCAGTTTAGAGTAATCAGTTAAATACTGTTATAAGCTCGCTAGGGAAGCATCGATTCTATTCGTGTACATATAAATAAAAAGCTGGAAAACTCCGTTCGTCAAACGAAAGGCCATATAAGGCAACGCTGATCCTAGATTAGGTAACGTCACAATATGTCTGCCGAGCATGTTAGGAGGTTGTTTGTGTTCTACATTGGAGTAACGAACAATATACAGGGGTATTTGTTGACTTCGGGCGATGTACGAGCGTCCCCCTAGCGATGGAAAAGCGCCGCAATGCGGAGGCGCTCCGAACTACCACAATAGGGTGCAATCCGAACCGCATCACTACACTCCGTGAACACAATGTTACACTTAGTTCAACTTTAAAGGTTACACTTATAGTTTAGCAATTAAATCCGTGTTCTCCGTTCTCGGACGCGGAATTTATGTAATTACTATTACTTGATAATTACGAGAGATTAAGGCATTTTGATGATACCATCACGTATATAGTAAAATATACTCTTGTTTCGCGGAAGAAAATAATGCCGGCAATTCGTTTTTAGTGTTGCTTTAGGCTAGTTTAATCATTGTACGTTTCAAGTTTATTTGACCAAACATAAACGGACGTGCTTCGCCATAAAAATATATCGGGTGATAGAAAAAGACTAATAAAATGGAAAACGGCCGCTTTATTTCTCGAAACAAAAAAAGGTCGACATTTAACCACTGCTTTATTTTATGCCAAATTACGAACAACAAAGTGGTGGCTTTTAAAATTGGATTTTAGGGTAAACATTCCAATTTTTCAGTGGAACGGCTGTATATTTGGATGTAGGTATAAACGCAACGTGGATTTTTCAAAAAAATTTGTCGAAACGACAAATTTCGTTAAGACGCGGTTCGTTCGTTATTTGTAAATACGCATAGTAAATAGTTGTACGTTTCGATAAGATGATAATTCAAATTTTTTTACGTGCAATTAAAGTAACTTACAATTATCCGGATAGTGCTTTATAAAATAAAATGTACTCGAATTACAATTTAATTACTTAGTCTTCGCTAAAGCTCCATTGATATCTGTAAAATATTAGTAGCTAAATAAAAGTGAACTTCGAACGTTTCTAATCATATACCTTTTGTAATAAACGTATTCCGCTAATGCAAAAACAGAATTAAACTTTTAATTTTCACATTTCCGGGAACGTTTCGTTTTAAACAAAAATAAAATAACACGAAAATTCGATAATAGCAAAGGATTTGGTAATAAAATGATGTTATGCACATAAATGACGCAGGGACGTTATAATTATTACATTATTCTTCTTTAAATTGTTTTAATTTTAAAGTTAAATTTATGTAAACTACCCTAACCCAGTTTTAAATAAGCCGCACATAGTGTAGGTGAACTTGCAGCTAGGTAAAGTTGCAAAGAAAATACATTAAATTTTTTCAGAAAACAAGTTAGGCACCTACACGTACGCGAGAAAGTAATATCCGTATTTCACGTACACTCTAAAAAGTATTTTACAAAAAAAATCACCACAAACGGGGCTTGTAGGTAAAAACT
Source organism: Rhagophthalmus giganteus (assembly GCA_036326145.1). NCBI lineage: Eukaryota > Metazoa > Arthropoda > Insecta > Coleoptera > Rhagophthalmidae > Rhagophthalmus > Rhagophthalmus giganteus. Next base: position 8,911,917 of record JARFJA010000056.1, on the reverse strand, counting down.
AGATCTGATGAATATACAAAACAAATTGCGCTGTAGGCAGATAATTTAACGTGGTAGAAAAAATGTTTTGTTTCGGTTACATAAAGTTTTTTTCGTTGTCACAACAAATATTTTAGTACACAAAGCGAATTTTTTTTTTGGTGTAATATATACGTACCTATTAGTATTTCGTATTAAAACTTCTATAACGAGTATAACGAAGATGCGGGTCAAATAAAGACTTTTATGGGCCCAATAAAAATGGCGTTGACCTACATCTAACGAATTCAAGGGTTCCCGAAGAGCTTCCTATACGCATTATATATAACTAACACTTCACTTTTCCTAAAATATTCGCGAATCGCATGCTTGGAATTCGTTCGGAAAAAAATAGCCGACGATTTATTTTGCGATGGTTGACTTTAACATCGTTGTTTTGCAAAAATGTGGGGTTGTCAGGATGTCAACGTGCCATCTACAACTTAAATCTCCCGTTCGTGCCCAGATCAATTTACGGGGCTAAATTCTTTATGCCTTTAAAAACTTTCTAAATGAATTTTATCGACCAACGTATTCGTTTTACATCTTATTCTATGTTCAAGAGAAACGCTATGAAAGAAAAGGACGATAGGAAATTAGCCGATGTTATTATTAAACGAATTCGCTGTCAATCTTTATTAAATGAAAATTTTGTAGGTACTTTATTTCTTTTTTAAGCCGCGTTCTTGTTCTGTAAACAATTTACGGCAATTTTGCTCGAAATTCTTCTCTGAAATTTATGTTGTCACGTTTAAAAAAAAATATAGAAATGTTTTATATTACCCTCGTAAATCCCTACATTGTATGTTCCTTTGCGTGTCTTTTAAAAATACATTAAATTATCAACAAAAGAAACGCCCGTTTAATGATTAATTTGGTTTACAATTTAACGTGCATTAAATACGGAAATTAAGTATAGTTCATTTTGTTTTAGGCTAGCTCTTCACCTCCCGATTATTCAAATATTTTTTATCACTTACAACGGATTAGTAAATTACAATAACAACAGATAAAAGTAGTGCTAAATTTGTAGGTACATATATGATATGCTGGAATTTCCGGAGTACCTACCTACTAACAAAAATCGTGTTATCTGTGTTAAAAGCTTAATGGGTATTTATTGGGTAACGGGTGTAAAAAACAACTATTTAAAGGGCAGTACTTATAGCATATATGAATATAATTTTGAATGAAATAGAACGAAGCGTGGTGAAAATCCTATACAGTATTTCATATAGGTAAGGTTTTATCACGTTTATTAAGCTGACACAGCCACTACGGCACAATCGAATGAAACCTATTTAGAAATTTAGTGCTAATTTGTTGCTCTATTCCCGATTTTGTTGCTCCAGCCGTTTCGCCAAAAACCATGGCTGTGCTAACTTAACACTTAAGCTAGCACAGCCACTCGGAGAAAATAAAAAAAAAGTCAAAACGAGGAGGTATTTCTAAACTACTATTTTGTTGCTCTATTGCCGATATTATTGCTACACCTTAACACGAAAAAACCACCCCCACACCAACTGCAGTAAAATAACTACTTAAAAATTTCGATTTTCTTGATAAATTTACTGAAACGAATTAGTTGCTTTACATTATATTATATCCCAATTTTTTTGCTCCACCCCTAATACGAAAATAACTACCCCTAGTACTTAAAAGCCAGCACAACACCTTAAAACTTAAAAAATATCAATTTTTCGATAGTTTAGGCCTTTTATTATTTAGTTGCTCCACGTTCTAGAATATCCTGATTTTGTTATCTCCACCTCTAGTACGAAAACAATTTCTGGTAATAGGGATTCCCGTTAGGTAGATGTTTGCAAAAATATGTATTACTTAAGGTATTTTATGAACAATTTATTTTATTTAATATCAGGAACAAAAATGTATTATTAATGTTTTTAATGATATTTTCGCCAGACGTCATACTGAACAATATCGTTTAATATAACAGGCAGTTAAAATTTTATTAAATTGCGTGTTATACGTATCTGCTATAGAACAAAACTGTTCTTTTGGGAATAAATTATACATGAAACAATTGGTTTTAAATGTTAGGTAGGTATAAGTGCAACTAGTTTATATAATATATTGAAGAATTCTTACCTAAGGTAGGTATTTTAAGAGTATGTTATTTTGAGTTATATCGGTGAACTGGAAAGACGTATATTTAATTTAAATTTGTCCTCCTTTATCTTAGCTTCGCTGATTTTTGGAAATTTTTCTTTTATGTATTGAAAACTTCTTTCACCACGGTCCATACCTTTTATAAAATTCATTATCAGCCCTAACTTTATATGCAAAGGGGGCAAATCGATATTGTTTCTATCTACAAAGCTTTCATGTAAAATATTTTTTTATTAAATATTCCCAAAACTTTTTATGGATAATCCGTAATTACCTCATGTCATTATAATTACACTCTCCAGTGGAACTTCAACTTCATATATTTCAAAAACTCCACGTGATAGAAAAAAATTAAACGCAGATTTAAATTCAAGGTGAAACGTTTTATAAGGATTATCTAGTTTTGTTCAAGAACCAAAAATTCTGTTTAGCAGTGTAATTGTTAATTGTTTACCATCGTTTGTATAATTGTTACCACTGAAGATAACCCCAAATAAAGCCGAAATATATGGTTTTATTCATTTAAAGTTGTTTATATCGGCTTATTACCACTATCTTAACAGAAAAAATAATACATTTTTGTTCCTGATACTAAATAAAATACATTGTTCATAAAATACCTTAAGTAATACATATTCTTGCAAACATCTACCTAACGTGGATCCCTATTAACAGAAATTGTTTTCGTATTAGAGGTTGAGATAACAAAATCAGGATATAGCATAACGTGGAGCAACTAAATCATAAAGGCCTAAACTATCGAAAAAATCGATATTTTTTAAATTTTAAGGCGTTGTGCTGGCTTTTAAGTACTAGGGGTAGTTATTTTCGTATTAGGGGTGGAGCAACAAAATGATAATATAATGTAAAGCAACTAATTCATTACAGTAAATTTATCAAGAAAATCGAAATTTTTAAGTAGTTGTTTTATTGCAGTTGGTGTGGGGGTGATTTTTTCGTGTTAAAGGTGTAGCAATAATATCGGCAATAGAGCAAAAAATTTGCAACAAAATAGTAGTTTAGAAATACCTCCTCGTTTTTACTTTTTTTTTATTTTCTGCGAGTGGCTGTGCTAGCTTAAGTGTTAAGTTAGCACAGCCATGGTTTTTGGCGAAACGGCTGGAGCAACAAAATCGGGAATAGAGCAACAAATTAGCACTAAATTTCTAAATAGGTTTCATTCGATTGTGCCGTAGTGGCTGTGTCAGCTTAATAGACGTGGTTTTATCGCAAAAACGATTGAAAATTTCTATCCACACACATTAAAATTCAAGTTATTTTCTGCGTAATGTTAGAATTATAAATATTCTACTAAAAGACGGTCGATAAAAAAATTGTATTATATTTTAAGCGTGCGCGCGTTTAAAAATAAAACGGTATAGTTTTAAATGGAAGCAAAAACAAAAGAAACAAAGGATCGCAGAACAAAACGACGCAAACACGGTCTCTTTGTGTTATTTATAAATTAATGATATGTTTTAATTTAATTTATTTTAATAGGTACGGATCATAACGATAATCGAAATGCGCAAAATAATACTGCGATAAGACATTTAATTTAACTTAAATTTTACGCAGCCCTTGTAGCTTAATTATCTAATTCGATAGCAATTGATTCCGTAATTAATGAGATTAAGTCAAAGAACATTGAAAGCTTTAGTGAAATAATATTTAGGTAGGTAGGTATAAAGATTAATTTAAATAAATTATTAATAGTGGTTAGGTATGTTATTAAATAACCAATTAACATTTTAATTTAATCAAAAGTGTCTTGTTTTTGACGTGATTGTTTTCTCTTTAAATTTACTAGCACGAAATGAAAATTAATCGGTCGTTATTAAACAAAAATAAATTACATTAGTACCTATTAACCTAATTATTTTAGGGATTTTTTAAGAATTGTTTTCATTAAGAAAGAAATAAATTATTAATTTTTTTATTTACACCATATTTCCTTTTTTTAGATTTATTATTTAATGTGTATTGTAAAATCATGACGTTATAAAATTTTCATTAGAGAAAGAAATAAAGGGTTCGCTTATAGGTCACAAATCGTGGATAGCGTGAATATTATTTTTGAGCTTTTTTGAACATTCAATTTAAACCAATACATAGAATATACGGTACTTTTATAATTTTAGTTGCATTGTTTTAAGAAACGTGTTCGTCGATAATTCAGTAAAACAATAAAAAAAGTAATAGTTCACTTTTCACCTAAGCATAATAAAGCTCTAAATTAGTATCAACTCCAGTAGTGCTTGTAATAATTGTTAACTTCACAAAATAGGAAGCTCGGGATCGAAACGTATTAGCACATCTGGGAATGTTAATACTATTTAATATATTGGTAATGCGAGAGTACTTATGTATATTATAATAGTTTATTGTTAGATAAATACCTAAATAGACAACCGAAAAGTGACATTTCTTTTATAGTTTAAAATACGCTACTATTTATATATTACAAAGGACTTATTGTTTATTGATGATAGTCGACGTGTAGTTTTTAACAAATCCGTTGAGAAAATTATTACAATTAATATTAAAGCGTTACCGGTTCTTTTACGTCTTAAATTTCTACACGATCGAATTAACGAAAACGTTGTTAAATTAAAATTGCATTTAGGAGAAAAATTATTTTAGATAAAGCACGTCTGTTATACTTACTATAAGCTGATTACTTTAATTAACTTATAAACTCAACATCGTAGAGCGGGCCCGCTCGGTTAAAATAACTTTTGCAATTATTCTAATGGATTTTATTCAAATACCGATTAAAACCATTGCGATCATTAAAAATAATAAAATAATTAGCCGGAAAATTCAAAGTAGAACGTGTTTTCGGAACTGCCGGGTAAGTGAACCAAGTTTTGACTAAAAACGTTAGAATTGCACGGTCACCGAATAATTTGAATTATACAGAACTTGCGTTAGCAAAACGTGTACGACGAATCTTGGGGATTAATTTTACCGAATTTGTATTAACAGAAACATAGAGAGCAGTAAAGGTGCGAAAAGGTGTATATAAAACGTCGGTTTAGTAATCAGGTTATACTGCTTTATACTGCCCGCAAATTCATTACAACAACCGACGCCCGTTACTATAGCTGTTTACTGAAAACTTTACGCATTAAGTTAAAATAGGACCGTAAGAATAACTATAGTTTTAATAGGTTTCTGCGATGCCGCGGTCCAACAAATACTAACAATTAGTTGTGTGATAGAGAAATAATACACTTTCGAATGTACAAATAAATTAATAATTGCAAATATCAATTTCGAATCGATTTTACAATAAACAAACATGGGGTGACGGGGAGTCCGGGGCGTAATGATTCCTTTAAGATTTGCATGTCTCTGGTACGTCAGTACTACTTACTTAAAGATGTAAATTTAATACTTTGCATACAGGCACCCTAACTATTTATTTTTTTAAAATTTTTAAATAATTCACATCTGATTGTACGAAACTAATTAAATTCTGAAACCTTAGCAAAGAATCGTTTTACTGCATGCCATGGGGTGAGGCTAAATGATCCTCTACATAAATCATATGGGAATTTTAATTTTTTTAATGTTCCACCAAACAAAAACATTGGATATCTAGTAGTTGCTTATAATACAAATATTCGAACCTTAGGCCTGTTTCAGACGAGGATACGCGTATGCGATTCCGGTATGCGATTCACGTATCGCGTACAAAATTCTCTTGCGATACTTTTCCGATTAGGCATTTTCTCGCCAGTTCTTGTAGTTAGACAGAATCGGTAGTATATAGCGGTTCGTTGTTTATGGTGGAGTGCTCGAAACTCCGCAAAATGACTTTCAAGGGGCTGTCGGGGTTACAAGATGAAACCTCGACAAATCGAAAGGGTGTATTTGTTTATTTAAAAAGCCAAAAGCCGTCAAAAATTGTCCAGTTAAAAAGGGCACTATCTTCACCGAAAGAGTTATTCAGCGTACGTATAGAAGGAAACGTTAACTTTCTTTTGCCGTAAAATTCGTAATTGGTTTTGTGGAATTAATCGTTTAAAATTTTTTGAAAAAACGCAAAATACACGGGCTCTTATGGAGAAAAATAACTTTCGGGACCGATATCTCAGTTCGAACAGCTAAAAAGTTCACTTCAATTTCGCGTTTTTTACCGTTTATACTGTCATAACTACAAAACAGTACGACATATCGAAAAATTTTATTCTTTAAAAAAGTTTGGTTCGTCCTTGTGGCATCCGATGATAGAAGAATTATATTTTTGTAGGGCTTCATAATTAAGATAAATAATTAAAAGTGAAAACATGCGAAAATTGCATTTTCGAGAGTCGCACTCTCAACTGGTTGCAGTATATCTCACTTTTTCCGTAGCTCCCTCTCATTCTATACGTAATTCTAAAATAAGCCAACATACTATTATTATTATTATTATTGTAAATATACCTTATGCGTTATTTTAATAATTAAGTACATAATACAAGAAGTGTTTTGTATTAAATAAATTTACGAGAAGCTCCTATTTCATACGAAAACTACAGCGACTTTACCATTTAATGTCCGTTTTTGTTGATTCATAAATTTCGTTTCATCATATTTTTTACATTGCAGTAGCAAAATGTGATAAACGTAGCAAAAATTGAATGAGTTGCATTGGTTCCTGTAAATGTATGGCACAAAAATGCACCAATGCAGTGACAATTCGAAATGTGTCAATGTATGATGAATAAGACGAGTGTTAAAGTATTAAAAGGGTGTGTAATATCAGGGCTGTTAATTTAAACTGCTAAAAGTACAATTTTTAACGTAGGTAATACCGAATTTGCATCATCTAATTTTAGTTTCTTCTACATATTCAAAATAGTTTGCTTTTGAGAAAATGAGAAAACTAATGCCCCAAATGGGGGCGTTTTTGTTTGCAGTGATACTGCAGATGCAATACTTGCTCTTGGATTTGAATTTATTACAAAATGATCAGTTTAATTCTGAAAAGAACTATTTTTCATATTGGTAATATACAAGAAATGACTTTAAAACACTTTAAAGTCGATACCCATCAACTATCACACATGTAGGTAAACATAAATTACCGGAGATTTAATAGCACGTACGGCAAATTACCCAGCGTAAACTAATCTCGCAAGTAGCCAATCGGTGAGCGCGTTTTTTAGGTGGAAATTTTAATTTACTCCTCCTAATTAAGAAACAGAGTATAGCATGTCGTATGTTTCTAAAGAAACAGAGTATAGCATTTTGCTGTCGCTTGGCGGCCGACGTTCACGAGATACTCAAATTTAGTATGCGACGCTATATGAAGCGAGTATTGCCGTCTGAAAGATCCCATATATTGTAATGTTAGTTCTGTATCCATCACACATAAAGAGTTTTCGTATTTTCCGACTGACACCGATTCTACAGTCGACGAGGTCCGAACTGTCGTGATTTTAGAAGTCTGTATGCGATACTGTATGAAGGCTGTATCTATCGAGCGACTGAAAGCTTACATTTGCTATAATGTTAATTCTGTATCGAGCATACGAGAATCGCATACGCGTATCGTCCGTCTGAAACCAGCCTTACAAATATCAGACTTAGAAAAAAAACGCAGATTTTATAATCTCGCGAACGCTTCCCATTGATCACAGACTTTTGTAATGAAAATTAAATAAAATAATATAAACACTTAGACTGTCCTATATATAGAGTTTTGTACTTTTAACGAAATCACATATAGCACTATCCACGACAGTATTATTAAAGTTTAACAGAAAAGACAAACGGACAAAACAAAGTATCACGGGAAACGTAGAAACAATAGTTTTTACACAATGCAATATTAAAAATTGTCAACGTGCAATGCACTTTTGAGCAGTAAAGATGAGAAATCGTTTTGTCCCGAGAGATCGTTACGCCCGGACCTTCCCTACATCTAAAAAGTGATATGTAGGTATATATTGTTGAGAATTTAAAAAATAAACAGGTTATCAAGCCGAACGTTTTAACCTAGATTTGTGCGGTGCTCGCTGAAACCGTAACGCGCAATTATTATTAATTCAATTCACAGAAGAATTGAGTGTAGGACTGACAAAAAAATTCCTTATATACCCATTAAATTAACGATATTATGCGGTATTAAAGTCACCGAAATTATACAAATGCCTACTTTAATATAGTTTTAATGGAGATCTAAAATATTACTAAACTCTCTCCCTGGTTAAGGGTATAGACGTTCTCACGAAAACAGATCATTTTACAACGTTTTTTTTTTAAATAAATTAAAAGAAAACGAAACACTAGGTACTTATCAAATTTTTAAAAGTACGGTATAAATCACTGTTTGTGGAACGGCCGAAGGGTAGTTTTAAATAAAAAAATAATCGACTTTGGAGATTTTCAACATTAAACCTGAGCAAAATTTGCTTGTTAATAAAAGAAACCCATAAACGTTTTTATGAAATATTGTTAGTTATTCAATAATTATCTATTTCAAAAAAATATGAGTGACGTTTTATTCTTTGCTTTTTTGGTGTTATTTTTTGCGTACCTATATTAGAGAGCTGCCCTGTTAATGGTATTTAATAGCAGATCGTGAATCAAAACTTGAGCGAAAATAATAATGCAATAATTGAAAGCTGTTTTATCTACAGATGCTATCAACCTTCAATATACTTAATCAAATGTTATCAATTTTAAAAACTAATCATAAGTTGATGTGTATTTAAAATTTATTTAAAGTGTATCGACTAATCCGCTACGATAATATAACTACCCGCACTGCGCCGCTAAAGCATTGATATTTTATAAAATTCTGTGTTCAGCTAAAAGGAAGGTTATGTAGGTGGAAATCTCAGAAAATTTGAATCTTTGCAGGGTTGTAGTACTAGTCAACACTAATCAAGAGCCGTATTCCGTTCGTGCTCTTACGCAGTATAAGAAGATGAAATCTACCCTTGAAAATTGGAACTTTTTTCGGTTTTGCTTATTATCTGTGAAATAACAAGAGCTATCGCCAACAAATTATATATTTTTGTAAATGACTTGTTCACGATCTACATTATGATTCAAAAAGTAGGGATGAACATTTTGAGTGATGGTACTGTGCGTCCGATGCGAACTAGTGGACGCTTAGCTTAACAATGCTGCCGCTGCGACTGCCACTTGTCTGTAACAGACTATAAGTAAAAATTAGAAATTCTAAATTTTTCTTTGTATTTATTACCTTTTCTCGTTATAGTTTTCCCTCTATGGTCAATTTTCAGCGTAGATTCTTCCGTTGATTGCGAACTTGTATTATTACATACCTATACCTATGTGAGGTGAAATTTCGTTCGCGAAATTGGACCGTCCAATGTTTGAGGGGGGCCCTAACCAAGACCCTAACCAAGTCCCTATGCAAGAGCCTAACCAAGCTCGATTTTCAGATAATTTGTGTTAGAGCTTAAAGGTTCATGTATTTACACTTTATAAATACATGGAGAGTTAGTCGACAAAGATAGATCCTATCTTTCTTCGTCGTATTAATCCTTTTTGTTTGTAATCCTTTTAGAGTACACAACACAACACACAAAATTCGCGCACTCACACGCAAAAAGGCTTTATAAACCGAACGAGCACTCCTCGCACACGCGACGAATAATACGACACCGTAATTTAAAATTCGAACTACTGAAACAACCACTATCGCTCTGTACCAAGAACGCGAAATCATCTGACACGGTTTTGCCAATTTTCTATATATAAATGCATTCGAGTTTATACGTGAATACTAGGAAATCCCGCTTTTATTTTAAAAACATTTAGTTCTTTGTTCGCACTGCGATAAGTTATCTTACGAGTAGGTGGCGCACATTATGGTTTGTAATAGGAAAATTTTCAATGCTTAATGACACACGAATAGTTTTTATACTAAAAATAGAGTAAATTTATAATTCTGCCGTATAAAGGCAGTAGATAGTGATTATTCAAATAACGGAATACCGAATTTCTTGTCTCATTCAGGTAATTAAATCTAGACAATTTTAACTGCTTGTGCAATTTGGTCTTCATCGGTGTCGGCTAATTCGCTCGAAGTGTTCTATTAGAAGTGTACTATTCCCGTGGTTTGTTGAATTTGCGATTTATGCTGAAATATTTATCAGTTTAGGCATAGAGGTGAGACGCTATTCCTAAATTATATTCAATAAATGTCAGTATATTCGAAAATTACAACATTTCAGCTTTATTTTGGTGTAGTTAATCGCTTAGTTTAAGCAATTACATAGCGTTAGCGACTCCATAACAAAGTTAACCGCGTCATCAAAATAGACGCTAAATGAAATAATGCGGTAATTGCTTTAAATTTGTTCAAACTGCCACTAAAGTAATAGATTGTAACAATTTGTTAAAAATTTAAACGTAAAAGAAAATTCAATACGAAAACAACGGTCGCTTTAGGAGTTAAAGCTCCTCTTCGAAATGAAAAAAAAATCTAACAAGTTGTATGCGTAGATAAGTACCTAATTTTGCAAAAAAAAATATTACAATTGCGTATAAAACAAATGTTAAATACAATTTAAATTATGACATTTTATGGATTTTTGCATTTAAAATCACGAATTTTATAATTTTCTTCCAATTTTTTTCGTCTTAAAGTTATTTTTTTAAACGACAAAGTGAGTGAAATGTTATTATAGCCACCGTAATAAATAAGGGCAAGTCAAATGTTTCTTTGTAACGGTTCTGCTAACGTACAACATCCAAGTCTATATATACTATCATAGTCATACGATCATAAAGTTATTCGCTTGATTTACCTACTTACCAATTTTCGTGATCTTCCAACAGATTGTGCGGCGCTCCCTCATAAAAATACTTAAAAAAGATGTTTTATATTAAATTAGAAAGAAAGCGACACAGAAATATATCCTATACAGCAACGTATTGTGATTTATTTCGACCATCATTATTCGAACGGTGATCTCTTACCTCGTTTGGCACGCGATCATAAAAAAATCGACGGCACGCGCTCTTATATGACAAGTGTGTTAATTTATTTACGAGCAAAAGTATTAAGGTTGAGTATATATTGAACACCTACTCTATAATATTTTTGAATTAAGTTTTTATGACATTTATTTATGCATTTGCTTAAATAAGTGTGTAATTGAAGGGATAATCAAGGACTGTTCCCAAACTGCTTACATTACACAATGTATTGATTTTTTACTAACATAAATACAATGTTGCCCAAATTGAACATAAAAATGATTGAAGTAATACTAGGGATAAAGTAGATTTTTAATGTAGTTTGCATAAATCGAGTCAACCAACTCTGATGGAATAATTATTATGTTTGTCTTTATTATTTTTCTGCGAATACTTACTGACGGCCTAAAATTTTCCCAAATTATAATACGAACAAACTCGAGGACTAGTTTCATAATATATATAATTTTACAGATATCCACAGTTCTGTACAAATATAAATACACAATTTAACCCTTGAACTTATACCTACTGGTGTTGTGTGGTACTTTGCGACTTTTTATATTTTTTGATAGTACCTATTTGTGCTTTTATGTTGACAGCGTTGACTTTTCTCCTATTTTCCTTTAAAGATTCGGTAGGTAATGGAATAAACATTTGCAAGTGAAACAGTGTGAATTTTTTGGGGTTTTTTTGGATTGAAGTTGCGTCGCATCGCGTCGGGGTTGTTAACGACTCTAGTAGTTATACATATATATTGTATGTTTAATTTTTCATGTTTGTTAGCATAAACGAACCCCCAAATTAAGGACTACTTCTAAAAATATCGTCGTAAAAACGACAAAAGTCTTGGTCTTCAGTTGGATTAACCGTAGGTATACGAAAAGAAGGCTTACGAAAAAGATTTGCGAAAGATATGCGACAAGTGACCTTTTCAGTATAATTTTATTTATATTTTGATATTTTTGTTGCAGGAGAAGGCAGTCTTCCTATCTCCCTATGGTATCGCTCAAGTGATAGTCACACTCTATCCTTTTTCATTGATATTGTTACAACAGCTTCCACTAAGAACGCTTTATTACGGACACATAGTTTAATTTTATAAGAACACAATAGAATAATGTTTAGTATACTCGTTTTATATAGTTCAATTTATAATCCCATCGCACAGTGGGGCAGAATACCGTAAAACGTGGCAGAAAATCAAAAATTGAAATATCATATTCACTCGTTTAAACTCATATTTTATAATAGTTTAATTATCTATGGATGTTATACGATCAAGCAATTACTGCTATCATCACATATTTTCGTGTAGTACAGGCAGAACTGGCAATTCCGATAAACTCGCAGGAATTGTTTATTACACGTCAAAATAGTTGTTCCGTTCTTCGTTTAGTTTTATATAGATAATTAATACAAAAGTGAGTCGAAATCGAACTGAATGCAAAGTCTACAAGTACATAAACTTATTTAATAAGTTATTGTTCATTAACGTGCCTAATTTTGTTTATTATAATTAATCTATTTTTGTAACTAAATTTCATTTCCTTCATGTCACTAAATCAACTTGTCATTGACTTTTAGTTTACTATCAAGCTGTACAGGTTACTTTTTTTTTATAAAAGTATAGCTAATACATACAGCTACTGTATCATAAAAAAAATACTGCCACTTTTTGCGACATTTGAAGATAATGACCCATAAGACAAAGCTTACAGCCGACTCTGTGTTTATTGCAAAATAATTTAAGTAAACTTCGACCGATATTTCGAATATTTTAAAGTAACATTCCATTCTTCCCTATTCATCTTCAATTGTAGAAGTAGCATAAAGCCGAAAAACTTCAAAAATTTTACAAGTTTTTTGTCAGTGTTCTAAAATCGTTGAATTGGTAAACAGTACAGTTTTTACAAAAAAAGTTGAAGCAATCGTATACAGATGTTTTATATATTCTCGGGGAGAGAAATGTTTTTCGATATACAGAAGAATCGTCTCCCGAAGAAGAGGAAACGGAAAGTATTTCTTCTTCATCAGACGACTAAACTACACTTTTTTCTATTGTAACTGTAATTTTATTTTTATTTTACGATTAGAATAGTTTAATTACAATAGAAAAAGATACCTGAATAGTTTACCTAATGAAGAAGAAGAAATATTTTCTGTTTTCTGTTTTCTTTTATTAGGCCATCTTTTATTCAATTATTAATTTATTTTTAAAATTAAAATTACGAAGATTTTGTAAGAGTTTGTTTTGTGAAAGTTTCCGAACAGTTTAGTAGGAGTAATATTTTTTATTTTTTTAGTAAGATGGTTTTTTGAGTACGTAAGTTATATAATAAATGTAATTTTTTTGCTTGATAAACTTTGTTTTCAAAATAAGTCAAATATTCTAAAAGCGATATATTTTTTCCTACTACGATTAAATTTTTAGTTTAGTAAACTCAAATTCAGAGACACCTACACATGAATTTATATGTATAAAAACTATTTATGGAATTTCTCTTGTGATCAATAAAAATAATGGTTTATTATGAAATGTTCGAAAAACATTGTTCTCAAATAATATCTACTCGCGTATTACAGCTTGGCTTGTTTATGTTTGACTTTAGTTCAAAAACTGATCATTATATGTTTTACGTATTACATTTTTTGTTCAGCAGGTCCTAAATTACAACATATGTGACAACCAATCGAATGTCACGAGATCACATTTTTATAAGAACTTTTTAAACCATTTATCTATATTTGTTTTAAAAATAAAACTTGTAAAATATTATAAATGATCTATATTTATTCAATTTAAATGATATATCAAATAGTTAAAGCAGTTACATAAGGTAAAGTGGGGTAAGATCGGACCGGTTTTTGCAAAGTTTCACTTTTAACACAGTTATTTTTATGTTCTTTTTTAAATATTTAACATATATTGGTATCAATGCAAAGTAGAGTTAATACTCTATAATTTGTATTGAAAAAACACCATTTATTTTTGAAAATTTTCGTTTACACAGAAAATTGTAACAAACTGCACCCACTTGACCCTAATGCGGGGCAAGTTCGTAAACGGCTATTTAAAACCCATTGAAATGTATCTTACTGTGATCTGGGGCAAAATCGGAATTATTCATAAAACATTTACAGAATTCCATTTACCGCATTAAAATAAGTTGATTTGTTTAAAAATTGCTCATTTTTAAAGAAAATCCTTTTTTACTTCCATAGAAAAATAGGTTTATTTAAATAGAAAAAGCATACAAATTACCTATTAGCTATTATTCGCATTTATGTATGAATAAATATAGGCCGATTGCGATCTTACCCCGTTTACGATGTTACCCCACTGCACCTTAAATCAAAATAGTTTCTGCCACGATTTACGGTATCCCGCCCCACTGTGCATCGGTGCGATTTGAATTTTAGCCCAAAAAAGAAAGTTAGAAAAATACGTTCATCGCAAAAGCAATTAATCCAAACAAAATTTTAAAAATCTACTGCGAGAGGTTCGTAAATAAAGATGTGTACCTACTTTCAAAAACTACAGAACCCGCTTAAGTTAAAAAAATTCCATGTTTTAAAATTTTCATATATATTAGATATTTAACTGATCCTTTCCTTTTGTATAGTTTATTATAAAAACGCGAAACATATATTAGGTTGGGGAAAAAGTTTCTTCGTATTTTAGTACGAAAATGAAACAAGTTTTTTTTTATATTATAATATAAATGAAGTTTATTAAACTAAATATGTGCCATTTTATTCGACCACCTTTTGCCACTTTTGAGGTAAAATCATAATCTCATCACTATAAAGTTTCTGTGATTTTTAGCGAAAAATTGCGACAATTGATTTTCACAGACCTCTTTTGAAATCAACTTTACACCATTAAGAGAGTTCTGTAGAGATCGAAATAAATGAAAATCTGATGGTGCAAGATCAGGACTATATGGCGGATGCATCAAAATTTCCCAGCCAAACTCTCTCAATTTTGACGGGTCGCAAAGATTGTGGGGTCTGGCGTTGTCGTGATGGAAGACAACGCCTTTCCTATTGATCAATTCTGGTCGCTTTCTCTCGATTGCTTGACGTAATCTTTCCAGTTGTTGACAATAGAGATTAGAATCAATTGTTTGACCGGGTGGGAGCAGCTCGTAATAAAGTATTCCTTTGTAATCCCACCACACACACAACATCACTTTTCTTGGCGTCAATCCTGGTTTTGCCACCGATTGCGGAGTTTCATTTTGCTTCGACCACGATCTTTTTCGTACATTATTATCGTACGTGATCCATTTTTCATCGCCCGTAATGAGCCGTTTCAGAAATGGTTCGATTTCGTTCCGTTTGAGCAATGAATCGCAGATGGAAACTCGATTCATTAAATTTTTCACCGTCAAATCATGTGGCACCCAAACATCGAGTTTTTTTTTATATCCGGCCTTTTGCAAATGGTTTAAAACTGTTTTGTGGTCGATTTTTAGTTCCTTGCTAACATCATAACTACTAATATGCCGGTCTTGCTCAACTTTTCTCATGATTTCATCGACTTTTTCAGTGATTGGCCGACCACAGCGAGGTGCATCTTTGATATCAAAATTTCCAGCTTGAAAACGCTTGAATCAACTTTGTGCAACGCGTACTGATACTGCATCATGTCCATAAATATCACAAATTTTTTTAGCAGCCTGAGTCGCATTCTTCCCTTTTTTATAATAAAATTTCAAAATGTATCTAATTTCCTCTTTATTTTCACTCATTTTCAAAACGCAATAACTTTTGACTGAGTAAATAAATATCACAATTTTTTAGGTTAATTTGTTCTGTGAAATGTCAACTTTCATTTGCATGTAAATATTACTAAATTCGATTAATAGTACCAGAGTTATGCGATCTTAAAGCCATCTACCGCGAAAATACGAAGAAACTTTTTCCACAACCTGATATAAGTAGGTAGTAGGTAGATAATTTATTTTAATGAAAAAGTTGATTTTACACCGCGTTACTTAATACATAATATGTATAATCAAATATATCGAATTCGTTGCGAAAATTTAATTTTACTAAAAAGTCGTTCTGTATAGTAGGTACATTATAAATAATGAACAGCAAAATACGACCAACTTTCAAGTCTGTGCGGAGTCGATAAATTTTCTTACACGACATTAACTATAACCGATAAAGTTTGAGAAGACGGCTCAAAGTTAATATAAATTGTTGGAAACGTGAACTACAAAGAGAATATAGGAAAATTAAACTAATTTGGCCAACTTCTAAAACGAAACTTTAGCATTGTAAGTAAGTGTTTTTGATGAATTTTAAAGCAAAAATAGCATTCGATAAATGATTTAAGTAAGACGAATAAGACAATCTTTATACGGTTAATTAAATGTTGACACTAAACCGCTGAATTGCCGCGTGTAATGGTCAGATCCCGACGTGACCGCGTAATGTTTGAAGGAATTGTCTTTAAAGAGTCATTTCTAGCTAAATGAGAAACCTTCGTGTGCGGAGAGCATTACAAAATTGAATCACGACACCGAATTTGGAATTTAAAATAGTTAACGTTAATTTTACTCAAAAAAAAAAAAATAATAAGCGATGTATACCTACGTAAGTTATATGTATAGAATAACAAAATATCGTTGAAAATTGCACTATCCCCTTTACAAATGGTCGTGGCAGAGATATGCGGGCCAAATATCCCAAGATATTATTTGGCTTTGTTCCAAAACCGTAGAAAATTACGCCTACTTTTCAAACGGGATAAACTCATTTAAACATATTGTTACTGCAACCTTTATAAATAGCATTTCGATGGGCGAAATGTTAAAAACAGATCAGTAAATAGTGCTTACTTACCTATACACTTATTTTTCAAACTGGGCTCACCTTATTTATAAGTTTGAAACCCTCTTTCTACCCTGTACTTAAATAAAGCTTTATCTTCAATATATTATACGGAAAGCTTTCAGGATTTCCATTATCAAACTCCTTACTGTTTTATGAAAATGACTACTTACGATTGTATGTAATTTTAAAGACAGCGTGAACGTAAACGACCTATTCGTATTTTATATTATGATCCACTACATTTATTCAAAAGTCAAATAAAATTTCAATTACACTTCGCATATAATTTTATACGTAGTATTTCGTCCACATATTTTACACGAAACAAGTGTGAATTACCTACTCGAAACGCGGAAGATTGCTCTTTTAATCCTGTACCGACCGGAATAAAAAGGGTTGATTTAGGTTAATTTTTCTTTGCGCATTTATACGGCACAAGGCAATGAAATGTGAGTTTACCCCATTTTGTAGAGGGGTTCAAATTGTGCCCAAAACTCGTTCGAAATCGCGGCAACCTAATTTTAATCGAAACGTTATATTACAGGTAGTGGCATTTTTTCGCCATCGAGCAATGAGATGAACTTTACATGAAATGAAAGCTCAAAGTCTCCCGTCTCCAGTTGCCAGAGGCAGTCCTAAGTTTCTAGTGTAAAGGTAGGTTCAAGATTTAGTTAAAAGGTTTTCAGGTTTTTCAATGCAGTTAAAAATTTAAAAACTTTAACTTCTGAAAAATTTTGAGATTAAAAAGATTAGGGATTGTGCATCCCCGAGTCCCCTGAGGCGATATCAAACATCTTATTGTATCATTTTAAAGACCTTTATTTATTACGTATGAATACCGAAAATCATTAAATTCAAACAGAATATAAAAATGTTATTAAAAAAAATTGATTTTAATGTTTCAACTTTGGGGGCGAATATCCCGAAAGGGAAGCATCGTACTAACAAGTCTGTAGGAACTTAAAGTTTTATTTTGACGCGTTCTATACGTCCTCGAAAGATTAAATAACACATCTGATTGCCATGCGATGTATAAATGCGCAAAGAAAAATTAACCCTTTTATTTCTATCGATACAGGAGTAAATAAGCAATTTTTCGCGTTTCGAGTAGGTATTTCACACATGTTTCATGGAAAATACGATTCATTGCCCGATGACATACCAAAAAGTGTCAGTCAATTGCACCGATCTATCTTAAAATTTGAGTGTAACTTAACTATCAAATTTTCATTGGATACCATTGTATTTCCATAGATAACTTATACTTAATTATACGTTACACCTATTTTTTAAGATGAATGCTTTATTAATACTTATTAAATTTTATTGATATTATGCACTTGTATACAAAAAAGCTCGTTTCTCTAATCTCACTCGATCACTTCTTTAACGCCATTCAATAATAATTAAGTACAATATCGTGATTAGCAAGAATCAATCGGACAATTCGGTCCATTTGAACTTCCCTGAACTTACGCATAAAATTTTGTTTATCTGACCTTAAATTTTAAAGAATACAGCTAAGGGCAGAAAATTTTGCTGCTCGAAACAGTGTCTCACAATAATTTGTCCAACTCGGTTATTTTTGAAGATTTAATGTTGAATTTTGATGCAAATGAAAGTTAAAACATGCCCCTATAGGGTTTCCTATTTTAAAATTTGAAATTCGTCGTTTAAGTTATAACAAAACAGCTGCTAAAAACGTCTTAAAATACCATAATTTATCAATTTATTATAAATAATGCGATGAATTTACAGGATTTTGAAATACGAAACCCTATTAACGACATCCTTAGTAATGAGTACGTGTCAAAATATTTATCATTGAGCCTCTCAAATTTAACTCGACGAATGAGGTGCTTTAATTAAATCGTTCGCTCATTTGCTGTAGAGAAAAATTACTATACAATTAAACAATGTATTTATTTAAATTATAAATTATATACTATAAAATTGCAAATTATGGTATGCGTATGATGCGTCGTCCTGCTCCCCTCGTGGTCCTGTGGAAATGAGTGAGCGTGAAGGCGCGGAAGAGTGGGTGCCTGTAATTAACACTCCGTATGTAGAAAACAATAATTATAATAAAATAATTCTGATATAAATAAATATAATAAAATAAATAAAATAATTATTTAATTAATTTATTAAATAATTAATTAAATAATTAATTAATTAATAGTTTATTTAATTACTTAGGATATTAGTAATAAAGAATGTTTCATTCAATTTCATCCTGCTTGCTTCAGGTATCTACATGTTTTTGCATATTGGCAAGTAAACAAATTTATCCCTATAAATATAATTTATGCAAATAGAAATGCTAAGGTAGCAAAGTTTTAATAAGTAGTTGAAATTACAAGTAGTCGACGGTTTGGTGTTATTGAAGTTTTAAAATTGCGATAATATATATTTCTTTTTCTTCTCTGCAGCTTCAGGTTTAATTCTATGACACACAATTTAGTTATTTAACGATAGGCATTTTAATCATTTTAATATAATGTAGCGATGGTGTGACCAACGCCATCTCATCAGCAAGAAGTGTTCCGTCACGGAAATTCTGTGGTCTTAACATTCGATTTGGGCAAATATAACGGCCTCGTTCTCGTTTTTGAAATGTAAATATTCGTTAGAGCGCGAACGGAGATAAAATGGTATATATAGCTTATCCAAACCTATATGATGTTCACGTCATCAATACAAGGTTCCTAGATGATGACGTTTCACACAGTGCTGTCACCTCGTACCTCGTATTTTTACAGTTCTAATAAAGTAATACAGTTCTTGTAGTCTTTCTTTATACCATCTAATATGTGCGCAAGTAAATCATCTATAAGCTATAGCTTATCCTAACCTATATAACGTTCACGTCATCAACAAAAAGTTACTAGATTGTTTATTTGTAATTCCGTTTAAAGTTTAGAAGGTGACATATTCTTTAGATGATTTATTTGCGCACATATTAGATGGTATAAAGAAAGACTACAAGAACTGTATTACTTTATTAGAACTGTAAAAATACGAGGTACGAGGTGACAGCACTGCGTGAAACGTCATCATCTAGTAATCTTGTATTGATGACGTGAATATCATATAGGTTTGGATAAGATATAGCAGCTATTCGTTCATTAATAATTTTAGTCAGATTTAAAAATGTTATTGCACCAAATCATGTCATGTTTATTTATCATTAAAGGTTTCTTTAAACGAACTAAACGTTTAGGGAATTTAAAATCATTTTTCGATGCGTTATATACACCCTTGTGCCGCCACCTAGTAAATATTTCGTGTTGTAACTTTCCACTTTTATAGAAAGCTAGTAATTTTCAGTAATATATTTAAATAATAGATTTACAGTTACCCTGCTTTAATAACGAAATTGTAGATTTTATTTAAGGTTGCGCGATTGTCCGCGGTACCTAATCTTTATAGAAGAAAATGTTTGAAAGAATCTAATTTAGTACAGAAACATTATGTTTGTAAGTCTTCTCTTGGTAGCTTATATTAGTTGTTATTATTTATTTACCTATGCAAGTTAGCATTTAAATTAAAAAAAAAATGAAATTTTACTTTCAATGTGTTTTAAAATTATAATAATATTCACATTCGTTCAAAAATCCATATATAGTAAAAGATACTGTCGTTCGTTAACTTAAAATACTGACGTATGATGGCGTATAATCGCCAATAAATAAATTATAAAAAACAAATTACCTACCTATCTAATAAAATTATATGAATGCAGTTATGGCAAAAATTTGTTTAAAAATAACGATGCGCTAATTAAACCTAAAACGTAGTACTTATTAATACAACAGAAACTTCTTTTATAAATTCTGTCTGTTTAAATACTTCTGTGGTCGTATTAAATTTAGATTAAGGTGAAAAATGTGTAAAAAATACCCTAAAGTACCTATTAAAAATATTCAAGAGAACGTCAAATTTCTCACAAAAGCGGTCGACGTTTATGACGCCCCAAATGAATTATACCTAGTGATATTATTATGTTGATCGTATGCTAAACTTACAAATCCCTAGTAACGTAGTAAACGAGAAATGAGAAAGTGCGCGCTTAACGTCCTCATTAAAGCTCTCGAACTGTCGAAAGCTCAACGATTTAATGTTTTATTTCGTTCATAATGTTTCTACACAAAATATCTGCCATTATCTGCAATCTGCAGACAACAATTAAAATGAGACATGTTTTCAAAAAAATGTAACCAGGATCTCGTGTTATTACATAATGAAAATTCCTTTGCACGTAAGCATCTACGGATAAGAGACGTAGCATAGTCCTACACAGACCGAGAACATTTTTTTTACAAATAAATAATCGTTGTGCGGTACCAAATTGGTGATTAAATATTAAATATGTGCTATTATAACTACTTAGAAAGATAATAGTTAAAAAACGGAAGTAAATTGATGTTTCAATTTAGTTATGGGCTTGTATTGTTTACAAGCGTTAATTGGCAACGACTCTTTATTATTAATGAAATTAATAAATTACTGTCCTCTTTGTAGTACATACATATTATAGCAATGCCGCATAGTTCATTATAAGCTTCAGAAAGTTTTGCGTTAATCACCAAAAATGTACATAACGCAACATTATATACAGTTAATATTAAACAACATCACACGTGCATATGCACATATGTACAATCCGCAAACCGTAACTGAAGGAATATTTAGACAAATTTTATTACAGCTTATCGCTATCTGTTCGATGATTGAATTAATTTCATTGTAGGTATTGTCAAAATGTTTCATATTATAATAGATGATTTACTCTAAAATCTATAAATTCTCGAATTTTGTAAAAACCATTTTTGATTAAATACCTATATGTATAATAATATTTCATATCATTTATCGAACTATCGAAAGCTCAACAATAAAGTATTTTACATCGTCAATATTTCTTACGCGAAATAACAACTATTCATGTAGATATCTATAAATTTTGGCATAAATAGAAAGTAAATTTCCTGTTTAAAAAAATGTCGGTGTTTTAATAAAGATGAAATATTGCATTTACTTACAGACAAAAAAATCAGAAATTGTTTACGTTAAATATACCTATCTAGTGCTTTATAGGTATAGTTAATTAATAAACGACCGACCTTTTTGTAGTAATAACAATCTTCCAATTGATTTCCAGCACCAGAAAGTCTTTCGTTGTTGACCATCGACGAAGTACACACGGCACAATATTAAAGTTAATATTTAAACATTGCACGTCACACGTAACATAATCCGTACACAGCTAAAGAAACCACGCGACTGAGAAATTTTTGGATAAATTTTATTAGAGTCCGTCACTAACCGTTACATAGGTACCACATGTGCCGAACTGCTTTGTTTAAATTTTAACGTAAACAAAACTAATGGTTTTTGAAAGCCCCAATAATAATTAATCGTGGCCTCCAAGCTGAACGTTTTATGTGGGCATTTCTGCTTTGTGCGCTCTTATCAAAATATGTAAATACATATTTACAATACATATTTTTAGATGAGAAGCGCACGAAAATAAAATTGACCACCAATACTTTAAACTTTCACCGGTACACCGCAGGAACAATTAGTTTGATTTTCGTTTTCTCTTTTTTAAATGACGAGAGAGGCCTTTAGAGTATTTTTCAGACGGTAACAAAAAATTCTCGATATGTTGACGAATTAACACGTTAAATTAATTGTTGAGGTTAATTTACAAAAATGGCAACGACAAGTGTTTCTCAAGTTTTTGGCAAAACATTTTATTTATTGATTAAATTTAAAAAAGTTTAAAGTAAAAGTCGTCTCTTATTTTATTTATTATAAAAAATATGACTTATATTTTTGAAATAAAATATTTTTTTCCAATTCCAAAACAAAAAAAAAACAAACACTCGTCGTTATCATTTTTGTTAATTAACTAACGATAAGTACCTATTCTTCAACATTCTGAAATTTTTTAGTACCCTCATAGTACTAAAGGCCCCTCATCATCGCACCTTACGTGAAAATGTACATCCCGGATGGGTCTAACGATGTACAAATTTTCACGTTTGTATCGAAAGGTAAAGTGTAATTTCTTTATATGCAAATTAATTAACGCCGAGTTACCTGGTAAAATAAACTTTGGGAAGCTGGCACGCCGAAACTATTGACTTTACAGAAAAATGATAAGAACATAAATTGTAGGAAACTTGCCCTAGTTTATTTTATCATAAGTATTTATGTCGTAAAATAAACCACAAAAGGTATTTTGGTGAAAAACATATTTTTGGCGTCCTTATCTTTTATCCCTAACTTTAATCGACCCAATTACTTAGGTCGAATTTCTTAAAATGCCTCCACTATTTTTATAATTAAATACAATATTCTAACAATAAGTACCTGATTTAATTTTTCCCTTTTCTGTAAATTTTTTAATACGTGTTTTATGCATAATTTTCTAATATTAATTTTGGAAATAAATAATTATGTATTACTTAATATAATATGCCATATTGTAGATATCAAATCTCGTTTAGATAGCGTAAACATTGAGCGACTTCTTTACATAAATTAATTTTCTAATACAAACGTATAAACTAAGATTACATAGACATTTAAAACTTTTATTTTCTTACGAGGAATACGTAACTATCGAATTTGCCATTGTAGATTATAAACACGAAAAACCCGTTTTAAGTAGAAATTGGCCGTCTATTTCTGACTCAAAAGGATTTTTACCGTTATACTTTTCTCGTGGTGTTTATAATCCCTAACGGTAAAAACTAATAAGAAATTTGGTTCTTTCGACCCAAATCCCATAAAAATAGATGCCATTTTGGCATTTTAAGAAAAGTGGTAGTTACGCATTCTTCGTTAATTTCCAATATTTGCATATAAATGGAACAAAAGTAAAATAAAAACACAATTGAATACATTTACTGGAGGCATTTAATGAACTACTATAAACTTTTTTAACGCCAAAAAGTTCTGATTATTTTCTCTAACATCTTTAAATATTTAGATAACTTTTATTAAAACTCCTAACGCAAAATAATAAAAAAAAAATACCTCGACGAGTACGAAAAGATAATAAAATGATAAGATTTACCAACCATCTGTTTCTCATTTTATTACAAATAGGTAGGTACACAGTTTTATTACAACAACTGCAATAGAACAATTTTTTTTTCGTATTACCTAATATCGACAATATTACCATTTTCTTAATTGTTAAATTGTAAACTTTTAGGGTGTCATACACGAATTAATAGAAAGTCTTTATCCAGGTCTGTTTCATATCCAGATTGTCGAATGAACTTTAAATATAAATATTCTAATTTTAAATCATTAAAATTATTCACAGCAGTTTATTTTAGTGCGAATTAAACGAGATGCTCTGATGCAGGTCGTAAAACTTTAGTTCTTACATTTTCAAAATACATTAAACTACGTCGCTGCTCGTAAAACTCGCCCTTTCAACAAGTCATAGTTTATGAAAATAAAAGCGAACAAAGCACGATAAAATGAAAATGGCGTCACAACACACGAAGGCAATTTTCTTTTCGCCGCTCTTTCCACTCAAAATAAAAATACGCACCGCCCAAAATTCAAAGGGGTCCATCAAACGCTTATCGCTAGTCGAAACGTTAAAATTTTAACCGCCAACGGTAGTAATGAATGATTTTATTTAAAAACCTTAAATTTCCGGTTAGGTACGTAATAAATAATTTAATTTTGAGGAAGACTCGCGGCAATTAAAAACAAATCAAAAATTATTATTTGGTAAAGATGGCACTCTAGCGCAGTTGCCCACATTTTATGTCGATCGTGCGGTAAACCCCAAATAAAAGATGATTTAATTAAGCAACCGGTTATTGTCTACATAATAAGAACGTTGGGTATTTTATAAATTGGAAATGCTTGCATATTTTGATAAATAATCCTTTCATCGAATAAACCTCGTTTTAGGTAAACTCGCTAACTTAATAAGCAATTATGCCGATCTATTGTTCACGAAATTCTTCCAAGTTATGATGTATACACAAGTATAAAATTTATACGGACAGATGAACGAAAACGTAACGACCTTTTTATAGGTCAATATGAGATATATTAACCTTTCTTCGCGTTCAATTAAATTCAATAGAAGAGAAGGGAAAAACAAATTTTAATTATAATACTCGTGAAGTACTAGTTATTAAATTACAAATGCCGTTTTGTGCTTATTCAAACTCCTAAAATCATCCCTGGTCTTTTTATTAACATCATAAAAAGTTCAATTTGCTGGCCTATAAAACATAAATTGGTAGAACAAGTTATACAAAAGCGCGGAGATTAAAAGCTTTGATTTAGCTTCGTTTTGCATTTTTGGTTCTTTTCAGTAACTAATTTAATTTTGGAGTTGTAGCGTGTATTACTTCCATTTTCTGAACGTGATATTTTGTTTTTAGGACGCCAGCTTTTATACGGGGCCCTCGAGAGTGATCTTCAAAGGAAAAGTTTAACGTTTATACATACATCAGCGGAGAGTTGTTTGTAAATTCAATTTACTTATTAACCGTTTTTTTTTTGTCGAGTGGAAATGGCGCGCAAGAAAATTACCTCACAAGACGTTTCGATTAAAATACTATTTTACAGACTTGGTTATATTTTGTTGCTCTACAGCAACGACTAGGTACACAAAATAGAAAATCTTTTCCACATAGCGCTTCCAAGGTTTCCACAGTTAAAAATATTGAAAAATTTAGCCTCCATAACTACGGGTTATAAATATATCTCTCAGGTTAGATTTGTAATAATATAGACTTACATTATACAATATGAACAGTTTGACAACATAGAAAAATATTTATATACTATGTTACAAAACTTATCTGCCTTACTTAACATTGTTAAAGGCACCTTTACATCATACTAAAGAAAAACTACATTCCACGGCACCTAACAGTACAAAATTAACAAATACGTCATGTTTAAGATCTACTGACTGAGATTCTACAGTATAATGTTAAGATTTGGCCACGTGGATGTATTCTAAACTATTGGCTAAAAAGCCATGACATCGAGACACTTACCTGTCGATTACATTAATGTGAGTTTCACAAATAAGCCTAATTAACGAATTACAGATATGCCAATTATTTAAACTTAGGACCTTTGAGAAGCTGCTAACATCCATGGAAGTACATACCTACATATACATGTATAATATATAATGTGTAACTATTCTTAATTAAACGACATGTTTTCTAATAAATAAAATTTAACAATTTTGTTCAAATAATATACATACATGGATCAAACTTCATTCTTATAATATGCCTACAAATAAAGAAATCAGTTCTATTAGACAGATTAAATTTAATGCGAAAATCAGTGCAGTAAACTTCCATTTAAACTTAACAGAGTCTACAACGAACAAAAACATATTCATTGCCACATAAAACCTAAATCAGTACAAAATAATCACATTTTCTATAATTACATCACATTTCCGGCAAAAACATAATTCACAACATAATTATTAATTTGATTCTCGTACGTTTACGACTTTAGCAAAATAATAACAAAAAAAAAACATTTGACAAAATTCTGAATATCACAGAATAAATACTATAATATCTAATGGCTCGTATAAAAAGTCTTTAGATAGAAATATTATAATTTTATTTTGAAAACTCTCGGCAGTTAGTATTTACGAAAAATTTATACAATACCGGTTTCTTCCGCACCTATATACCTTAGTAATTAAAAATTTTATAACAATAATTTTGTTAAAAAAATGTGGCAAAACAATTCCGTCGTTTTTACTTTTTAATTGCTCGCTATGTAAACATAGATAAGCAGAAATTAATGAAACGTCACGCGTAGAAGTAAACGCGACGCGTTTTCACGTATTTTGCGAAAACGTCGGCGGCATTTTCGGTTCAGTTAATACAGGGACGTTTCTCTTACGAGTAGGACTTAAGCCGAAAGCGTTTCGACAGACATTGATAAATGTTTACAAAATAAGTCTTAAATTAATTACCTACCCGATAGCGAGTTGCTCGCGCTTACGACAACGCAACGTACATAAAACATTGCCGGATAAAAATTAAACGTAAAGAAGAAGACTTTTAATAAAACCCCACTCCGCCACGTTCCCGTTTGGAAAAGTTGTCAAACCCAATTTCTACGCGTTTTACCTGAGCCAAAAGGTTTTTCTCCCGAGCAATTTATAAATCTGTCATATATCACGGTCAAAAACATTTTAGCGGTCTCGAGTATACTTACATTAGACAATAAAAGCGAAACTAGAATTATCGATTCGAAATAGCTTCGTGTTACTACGTCAAGAAAAAAAAAACAAATTATCGGGCAACCGTTACGGAATTTTAAAGGGAACGAGGCCCCAAATGCCGCTATTCGGGCTGCTGCGCGAAAAAAAGATTTATACCTGTCGGACTTTGAAAGATCGAGCAACATAATCGGCTTGCCGACGTGAAACGTATTGACGAAATTTACTTTTCACGTAAAGGTAATCGAGGTTGATGTGCAATATTATTGTATTGCGTTGCGCCAGAACTTCGTTAAACTGCACCACCGTACAGTTTCCGTATCAAAAATAGTGGGCCACGCCAATATTAATTCGACGTTCTCGAAAAATCTTCTAAATATTAACTGCCGAAAGACCATGCTTACATTATTATAATAATAATAATAAAACGTTAAGTAGTACAATTTACAAGGAATTTATTTTTTAAAGATCTAAAACCTTACACTGCTAAGACATACCGGATGAGGGATCGTCGCTATCCGCACCCGCATCGTAATTCGAAGTATGTCTTGGCTCGAGTGTTTGGCGTGTTGGTTTTCTAATTTCCTCTTCCGGCTGCTCGGTTGGTTCGTCAACCGGCTCGCTCGTTTCGTAATTAATATTATTTACATTTTTAACGAACACGGGTTCCGTATTCACGACGTGACTACTGTACCTTTGCTTGTCCGAGTCTTGAGAAACAACTGGTTGCGTGGTTCTTTCGGTTTCGTCTATGGTTTTATTCGACTTATTAGAAATAACTTTACTTTCCCGGCCCGAACCGAATTCGGTTTCTTCTATTTCTTTCTCGTTCGGATTTATTTTCAATTTTGCTATACGATTTTTTACGATTTGTAAATGGCGCAACACGTAATCTTCGTCTGGGGCCAGTTTGTGCGCTCTCTCTAGGCACGTTTGCGCTTGCAACAACTTCCCCTTTCCACGTAAACCACACATAAATTATGTAGGCCCTGTATATTGACGGGATCCAACTCCAGAATTCGCTTGTAACACTGAAACGTAAACGAAAATAATTTTATCGTTAAATAATTCGTCTCGACGCGCTCACATTTTCGGCGGCATCCAGGTCCTTGATGTTGTTTATATAAATATCGCCCAGGAGAATGAGCCCTTTAATGTGATCGGGGTGATACTTAACTAGCTGATTAAGAAACGGGGCGGCCTCTAACGGCCTGTGATCGTCGGCTAATAATAATGCGAGATTGAATAAAGCGCTCCTGAAGTCCGCCTTCAGATGAACGGCTCGTCGAAACCAGTGTTCCGCTTCCTCGATATTTTTGTCGTCCATCGCCAACATTCCTAGGTTAAAATGGACTCGTTCGTTGATGCCGTCTTTATGGAGCAACTTCAATAAGCGTTCGCGCGCAATTTTGCGTAATTCCGGACGACCGAGTTCTTGCAGAAGAATTGCCGAGTTTAGGAGGGCTTGCTCGTGTTCCGGGTCAATATCTAAAGCTTTATCTAGATAAGCTAAAGCTTGCGAGGCTTTTCCTTGTTCGAGGAACACGACGCCGAGCTACAACAAATGTCCGTTAGGAAATTATCTGCGAATGCGTTAAGTCACAACTTACGTTATAATAAATATCGGGATTGTTGCTGTCGTATAATAACGCGCGTTCGTATACTTCTTGGGCTTCCTTGGTGCGATTTAATTTTATCAAAATATCCCCTCTATTGATGTAGGCTTGTGTATAATCCGCCCGCATACTAATGGCCTGTCTGTATAACATGTCGGCCTCCTCCAGCCGGGTCGAATTTTTGGATATCAAATTTGCAAGATTTAAGAACACGTTTAAGTGATTCGGGGCGATTCTCGCCTGATACGACTCTCCCGGTTTCGCTTTAGGTAAAAGGGATTTCGCCCTTAAATAGGCGTCCTCTGCTTCCTTGAACATTTTCAAATGATTGTACGTACGACCCACGTTAATGTGAGCGCCCACGTCGTCTTCTTGGACACTAACAGCTGTATGAAAGTACCTCAGAGCCTCCGTATATTTTCCCTGGCTCTCCAGAGCGTGTCCCACGTTATTAAATAACTTCGCGTTGCGTTGATTTACGCGGAGGCCCGACATAAATATTGAATATTCGGTTTCCCAGTCCCAATTTCTAATGTACGTTTTACAGCCATGAGGCCAAAATTAAAACGTAGAAGGCGAGCCAGGCTAGTTTCTTTCCTTTTTTATCGGCCACGACGCTGCAACCGTACGCTATTAACATGCAAAAACCCATCGACGGCATGTACAACACTCTTTCCGCCACGACGAATCCCACCGGGAAGAATAAATTTGATGCCGGCAAAAACGGCAGTATCAGGAACGCCAAGCTCTGAAAACAAATTAGTATGACACTCGTTTCCGTGCTTGTATAAGGTGTAGTAAAGGATAATCCTCCGAAATGCCATCAATTTCGAATTAAAGTTAATCAATAAACATAAAACGTTTAATTCCCAGGTTTCTAATGGCCTATTACTTTCAGGTATTAATTTAATTATTCACTTGTTGCATTTTAATGACGGTTCGTCATACGCCGAGGTTTCTATAATTTTCATGGACAATAGAAGAAATTAAATTCTATAACGTAAGAGTAAAGGACGTACCATTAAAATAACAGCGCTTTGCTGCTTATTATCGTTATTAAACGCGATGAAGATGAGGGCTATCAAAAAGCCGTAAGACGTTAACGTTGCTAGATTCCTAGGATCTATAACGGACTCTACTAATGGAACGGTTCCCATTGTCCAATCGCAGCACAGGTCGCAAGGGAACAGTAATAACCATAAATTTAAACTTATTAAGTAGTGATAAGTAAATTGTCTAACTGGCGTGTGTGTCACGGACGCGGGATTGTCGAATCTCGTGAATACGGGCAGTTGCGAGCCCATGATTTGCAGTCGTCCAAGAAGTAAACAAACAGTCGTGACCACCAAAACGCTCAATCTTTTCGTGGCCTCGCTAGACCACGGGAGGTGATACGCCGTCTTTCCCGTAATCGCCGTTTTCAACATGTGCTTTATTTCGGGAAGACGCACCTAAGGAAAAACTGAGTTTTAATCATTTACGTTGAAAGATTACGCGAACGATTACCTTTTGCTGTACAAAAACTTCGTATACGGCACAAACTCCGGTAATCGTTATGCCCTGTTCTTTGCATAGCATTGCCGTTGCTACGGATACCATGGACAAGGACAAGTACTTCCAATCTACGGTTTTAATTAAACTTACAATTTCGTCTTGACTAAACGAACGAAATACTCCTTAATAAATAAGGTTAAATGAAATAACCAATTTCGTAAACAACGCGATATTACATAAATAGGTCGACGAACTAAGCTCCGAGAAAAATCGACGCTTGTAAAGAATGACAAAGATTTCCGCGATGCCTCTTAACGTAAATTTTTACAATAGAAGTTTTTATCGAGCACTGCTGGCCTTTTGTCGAAAAATAAGTTTCAGAGATGTAAAACGGGAGCCATTAGAGTCCAATTTCGGAATTGGCAAAGCTTTAGGAGTCCATTGAACCAGAAAACTTGGACATGCAATTTGTCAAAGAAATATATTTTAGACGTTACCTGTAGCTTTTTTGCTTTTGCCCGACTTGCTGTAGAAAGTGAACGCAGCCAGAAAGAATATCGACGAAAGGGTTTCGGCTCTGCCAACGACGCCCGTTACCTGAAAGAGCGTCGCCTTTTAATTTACGACATTCACGTTCAAGTTCAGCATTTTTCTTTAATAAAAAAAATGTGTACTTTTAATTCGAGTTAAGATGGTCGTAATTACGAACGCCATTTATACAACAACCTTAATAAAAGTCATAATAAGTTCCAAGTTTAAAGGCATTACTGTGTGGCTTGTTAGCTAATGGTCGGCTTTATGAGGCGCGTAAATTAGGGCGACTCTTATTAAAACCAGTTGCCGAGATGGTCAAAGACAGAAATAAGTATAATTAAGAGACTCACCGCTTCCGTATGAATGGGATGTACGACAAACAACATCGCCGCTGCAAAACTTGATAACTCCGGAAGAAACATGGAACACATTCTGAAAATTACGTTTAAACTAAAATTAGTTTTTTGGGGTAGGTGCCGCGTAAAGTTTCGGTTTCGTCGGCCTATATTGCGCCAGGGGAATTAAGAAGGAATTTTGTACTCGTAAATTAGGTTTTAAAAAAAAAAGGAATTTCCGCGGGAGGTGTAGCGTCTCGCTTTTATAATACATATTATAAATAGCTCAAGCTCAAATTTAGTTTAGGTTCTTATGGTTATTTTTGAAACTGCGCTTGTAGATTTTTAACTGTAGTCGAAGTGCAATTAATAAAACTCATTTTTCATTTCTTTCAATTTAGTCGCGTCGAGTTAAATCACGTCGATTGATACGTATTAATCGATTGTACTGGATTTGATCTGTAATGCTTCATATTTTCGGAATATCCCGTCGGTCGAATCCTGTAATGTCCGACGAGACTGGGAATTAGACTGGTTTCGTGCAAAACGAGCCTAAAATATGTTTAAAAATGTTTAATAAGCAACCAAACATACACTACTCATAACGAAATAAACTGAACTCCCTATAAATTAAATAATCCCTTAGGCTTTTGCTTAGATATTAAAAAAAAAACGAATCGTAAGTATAATTAAATAAATATTATATATGCCTATTATCTAAAAACGAAAACATAAGATTTCGACACTTTGTAGTCGTAGACGTTTGTTTATTTTCTTAGTGATGTTATTCTCATAAACTTAATTTTGAATTATACGTTTTTTATTTGAACTTCATCTCGATCAGTTTTTAACGCGTACATGTCGCGTGAATTTACCCATTAGATCTATAGGAAAATGTCCTTTTAATGACGGGATAAATTCCACTTTATACTTAAAGGAAATGTTTACTATGGAAAAGGACTCCGGGCGAATTAATTTATTTACATACATGAAAAGTAATTATGTAAATATATCTATAATCTTCTATATTGTACGTTATTCATCATTGTTTTATTAGGCCTAAAATAGGCGAACCATTTTTAGTTATTAGTTCGGTAAAGCTAACATTTACCATCAAAATTATGTCGCGCTGCTTATTTATAAAGGCCAATAAAAGTAGATACTAATTTTAACTTGAAACCTCTCGCTTTAATAGAATGGGTTATTTGGGTAACTATGTATGTACTTCTCGTCTGTTGGATTATCATTAGCATTCATACAACGTTAACTTCATTCAAATTATTCCTAATTTTGATTCAATATATTACAAGACATTATCAACGATAATATCTATCAACACATTTTGCATTATTAACCTAACTAAAGAAATTCGTTTACACAATATAACCAAATAGTTTGTTTGTTTATTCTAAACGAGTGGGTGGTAAAATAATAATGATTGCTTCCGGTAATATCAAAAAGCATTTATAAAAATATTGATTTGTCCAATTTACTATTGTGTTCTCGAGCTGTTTGTTGGAAGAGAAAGCGTTTACGAACACAAAGCAACGATTTTTTTTTTTTTTTTGATAAATGACTGAAAAACAGTAATATCGTTTAGGTATTTACGAGAACAATTTTATTATAAACAGTATCTACAACCGAGATTACTTTTAAACTAAAACATGAAATTAACCAAAAACTCCTATTTTTAATTTTAACAAATCTTTTAAAGCACTGCACGAAAAGGCAAAAATAAGCCGTACAAAAATTAAATTTATGCAAAACGTCACTAGTGAAAATTAAAATTCAACCCTTGTCGCCGATGTGAATTAAAAGAGAAGTTCAACCACGATAATCCTTAAATTTCATCCCGCATACACCATATATCAGAATTTGACATTTTCCCAGCTCGACTCAACATATCGATTAACAACTTTCCCTCTGGCACTACTTCAAAATTCCAGTTTATCCATAGTTTTTCGTTGTGAAGCCGATTAAATTTCGAACAGATTTAATTGAAACGTTAAAATATCATAGTAAACGAGCGCAACGTAATCACCTAGAAAGTTAATTTAATATTGAAATCATCGTTAAAGTAACTTAAATTACTTTAGCCACGAAAAATCTCAAATTACACTATTAAAGTTTGAAAAGTTATTTTTCGACGAACGAGCGGACGATTCTAATTTTTTCTTGATGGCCAGGGAAATTTAATTAAATCGTCCACCATATATATTATTCTCATGAAATATTTATGAGCGGGCTTTATATGCACCTTAAAAACGTAACGTTTTTATACTTGCTGCTTTTATTAGTTTTTACAAAGATTCGCACAAGCGTTCTAGTTTCACGCCAATCTTTAAATTATACGTAATTTATACGCGACCCCTTCATTTTCCCAGACTTCACTTCAAACTTTCCACGTGTCAACTCTTCCACTTAAACAACTTCTGTTTTGCATTTTATCGTCGGGTTTTTTTTTTAAATAAATTTCCCTTTCTGCGCGCGAGGGCTTTCCATGCGGGGGAAAAATAACGTGGCCATATATAAGACACCCTCTATTTATAAGCGTTATCCCAAACTCGATGGGGCCTGTGGCCGTGCCCTAACGAGATCGTTCGCGACATTGCATTTTTTACGACCTCAGTGCTGTTTGTTTGCAGGAACAATGTATTTACATCCGATAATGGACGGGGGGGTGTCTTTGTTAGTAGTACATATAACTTTTCGTATGTGATTCGATGTAGATCGAGGGGTTATTGCTTGAATGTTGTAAATAAATTATCGTAGTATCGCAAAATACTATTATCGTAACATTATTGATAAAGAAATTCATTAACAGGGCACAATTTGAATGGTCGCATAAAATAAAAATAACTGCAGAACGGCGTAAAAATTTATTTAAGCAGTTTCACTAACCTAAAGTACATGAGGCAGACCACCGAATGCAGTAACATGTTGACAAGATGATATCCCATAGGTTCCAATTGTTGCAATAAATAATTCCATCGAAACGTTAAAACAGTCAGAGGTCGATATGATTTGTGGCTTTGTTCCTAAACAATTATAAATGTTAATATAAGAGAATCGTTTACGCCCCTCTTAAAAATAGACCGGCATTTGGGGATGAAATAATTCGAAACGAAGATTTAATTAGGGAATGAATGGTTAAGTAAAAGGCGTCAAAATTGCTAGAAGGCCGCGGAATCAAGGTACTAATCATCTTAGGGAAGATGATTTCTGCATATTAAGCGAAGCTATTTTCGTAGCGGGCATTTGGCGCGTTAAACTTTAAACCGAATTCAATTAACCTTCTATTTTACGTTCCGATTAACGTGTGCCGTTCGTTCGCACGTAATTACACTAGAATAATTAAAGTTACGATATAAAAAATTGTTAGTATTACGGAACGTGAAACAACATTAATATGTCATTGAAACGGCAGATTATGGTAACATTCTCCTAAATCGTTTTTTTTTTTGATTGTCCATAAAAACAATTAAAAGGACACCTCGTAAGGTTATTCTTACCTTGTGCATGGGGGTGCCCCAAAAATCGTTAAAGAAAATGTTAATTAAAGGCGTATGAGGTCTTAAATCTCTGTTGTCCTTAATTGCACTGATATCGTCGAAAACGAATCCGCATTGGCAACTGTTGTGGTACACGACGATCGACGTTAAAACCACAACAGCACCGAGTGCATGTTTCAGAGCCATTTTATAAATTTGAACTTTTGCAGATTAAGTAGTTCGCACCATCGTGTTTTTATGCGTGCATCTCGAGATAATTTCGGCGCACATCTTTAGGTCGGTCCGTGTAAGACACTCCCATTTAGGACGAAGAAGGAAACAGGTTTAAAAACCGCTTTTGATTTTATATTCTCTATGTATGCGACGATGAGAATGTTATTAATTCAAAGGCGCTTTAATAAAAAAAAAAACAAAGAAAATGAATTGACGTATTAACCGGGCTTGCCCTCCTTTCTGAGGCCTGCAGGGCGAGAACGAACATAGGCTACGAGGGAAATAAACAGGTCGGTTTCGGAGGGCTGCGCTCGTTTTAATACGTAATCGATCCGTCCACTTGGCGCTTTAAAAATAGGTAGTTTTTAAACGGCGATTTTAACACTTCACGTATGAAATCAACACACATGTCAGAGAAGACTTGCACATCTACACACCAACGCAATAACTAGCAGACTGAACAACGTAATCCTTGCTACTGGAGTTTGCTGCCATACTGCGTCTGTGCATCACGTGACCTCTAGTTTTGCTCTTCTGGTGGCCCAATACTCAGGCGCAGGTCTTCCACCCTTGCGTTTCGACCCCCAGAAACATAACACTGATATTTCTTCCCCGATTCCACTCAGCATCGTGATCAAATAAAACATATACTATTTGAGATGAAGCTTTCTTTTCTATTGATACTTATTATTTTCTTGATCCGTTTCGGAAATAACGAAATTAAATCGGCCACTTTCGTTCGTGATTACAAGCAAATAATAATGGCACTCGTCCTAAATGCAAAACAAGTCATGAATATAATGTGCACACTCCGC
The DNA here is from genome assembly GCA_036326145.1 of Rhagophthalmus giganteus. Classification (NCBI taxonomy): domain Eukaryota; kingdom Metazoa; phylum Arthropoda; class Insecta; order Coleoptera; family Rhagophthalmidae; genus Rhagophthalmus; species Rhagophthalmus giganteus. The sequence continues at coordinate 8,876,190 of JARFJA010000056.1, read as the reverse complement.
CGTATCATCGTAGGAGTTACTTGAGAGCATCCGCTCCCTGAGGGTGCCGTATGGTTTACCATGCATGATCAAGATATAAATTTCGGTTAGTAATTATATTGTGGCTATAAATAATAGAGCTTGTTATAGTTATCCACAAGGAACGCACAAGTGTTACCTCCCTAATAATTACGCCCCTATTTATCTTAGATAACTAAACTCGGTAAACTCCTCAACTTGTATTACAACAAATATCGACAATATTAATAGTGAATACGTGTGCGGCTGATTCCAATAGGCACGTTAATTACTACACGTACACCTTTAAAAGAATTTCGCCATCGAAACTTCGTCGAATCGCACTCCTACTTTCAAGTTAGCTCCATGTTTTACATAACTCGTGTAAAACTTTTCTAATAAACAACCTCTGAGTGAAGGTGTCATTTTTGCGAGACTAAATTTGTTCAAAACAAGAAATACGAGAAAGCCAAACTTTCTTCGGAATGAAGCTTTTTAGATAACGCAAGGATAACAGTTTTGTGGTAAGGTAACTGTCAACGCGATACCTTTTATGCGATTCAGCAAACGAAAATACACAAAATTGTATTTTTTTCTTTCGTACTAATACGTACGGTACCTAGGTACTTAAAAACAAAACAATTTTGCGTGGCATTAAGTATATGTAATAAGAAATAGAAAAAAGTTTATCTATTTAATTCTATAACGAAAAAATAATTATATGTGAAGGTTATTTTTAAATAACTACACATATTGCACGCTAATGTTTTATTTTATGTAAATTAAAAATGTATTTTTTTATGTGACCGTCAGAGTTCGTTAGCTTCCGATAACGATTATCGATTGCTGGACGCGCAAAAACAATTTTAACGGGTTTAGCGGAAATGCAAATTAATTTCATTCAAATGGCTTAATTTCCAAAATTTCTTCACATTAACAACGATTCTCGTGTGTGATTATTTCTTGAACTCCGCAACCCAAACCGCATTGATTGATTAAAGTAATTCCAGTTCCAACTTTTTATATTTGTCACTGTTTTATAAAGTTCAGATAAAGTTTCTTCGACTTTAAAAACTTTAACACGTTCAGCATTTGCGTCCCATCTTAAAAACTTTTTTTAGTATAAATATTTTATATGTTTTCTTGTAAATTCGACGGTTTTTCGTGGAAGGGTTTATAATAAATTATTCAGTGTAATCGACGAAATTGTAATAATCGACCCTTAGGTTCGCAGCTAAACTGATTTTAAAATTTTGTTTGTGAAAAACGAATTATAAGACGATTATAACGAAGCTTTTAAATTGATACAATTTATAATTTGCGTGTGGGTAGTGCGAGGCTGACGTAAGTAAACTTAGGTAAGACTGCAAGTGATAAAGAAACAGTATATCGTAAACTGGAGGAATATTAGCAGTACTGGATAAAAATTGCAGCCCCGCGTAGGCTGCGTGTTCGTTCATATTTTCATTTTTTATTGTCACCAACTCTGCCGCCGAACTCCTCACATTTCACCTAACCATCACACTTCAGACCAATAATCGAACGGGCGAAGATTTTGAATATTGGGAAGAACAAAACAAAATTACTGAATATATTTAACTAAAAAAACATTTTCCAGGGCTTTTAAAAAAGTTACGGGACAGCACGGCGCGTCTATTTGCGAAAAACGGTTATTTTTAATTTTCGAGTAGTCGGTCTGGTGCTTTTCATCCCTCTCATCCTCTCATCCCTCTCCATAGTGTTGAAACAAATTCCGAACGTTGAAAATGAAAAAAATGCAGGCGATTCGAAGAATTTCCAGCAGCTGTAGAGAATGCTCCAAGACATCAGAGCCATCGATCATCAGGTAATTAACGCATATAAGAAAATCAAAGAAAAAAATAAGAATTTTTATACTAGTAATAAAATAACATTTGAAACAAGCTCACGGACTTTTTCATTTTTACGTTAGACAAAAACATCTGTATTTTCCTTCATCCGGATTCAAAAAGTCTTTTATTTATGTTTAGTCAAAAAGTACAAAATCAAAATACAAAATAAGCGGTTAAAAGTAATATAAACTAAATAAAACTTACTGTTCTACGAAACAATAAAATAATAATTTTCTTCACATTTCCTGACCTCATAGTTTGTAAACTTGTACAATCTAAAACTCTAATTGTTTTCTGTAAGTAGGATAAATGTAGATCTTTAAATCCTGTAAGTGTTAGATTGTTTTTGCGCTCCCTCACTAAAGTTTTGAAAATTACCAAAACTTGATAATCGGTCATGTTTAAAGCCACATAACAAGAAAAGAGGTGAATTTAAAGACCTGAAATTTTACTGACGTATACCCTTCATATATGATAGAAACACCATAAAATCTTAAATTTCAGACTAAATTCCTTCTTATATTTTTCGTAATCGAAAAACTGATTTTTGTAAAAAAAACACAATCTAGATTTCAGATCGATTTACGACACTTAAATGTCAAGTTAGACAAAATATAATAATTAAAAAATATATAGCTCCGTTTATGGCGAAGAGTTTAATGTTTTTTACAAGTCGCTAGGTTACTTATTAACTGAGATATGATAAATTTCGCAAACCCTTGTAATCGCAAAATCGACTGTCGGCCGCTTTTAAAATTAGCAGAAAAACATAAACGAGCGGGGATGAGTTTTTTAATAAAATTATTTTTGTGGTGTCATTTTGTGTAGGAATGAGTGTACAAGGAATTATAATTCAACCACTATTGGGTGATTTGGTATGGAACGACCATTCTTTGAATTATAAAACCGATACAAATAATTTGAATTCGATCTATTTTAGTTTTTGTTTCAATAATTCTGTTCATGTCTTTTATTGTATTACGTTATCTTCTCACTAACTATTAATTATTTTTAACACTAATTATTTCATTTCCGTTCTTCTTCTACACACGTTGCATACGTATTAATGATAATTTAGAGAACTGTTTTATTCCTCCGAAGTATGTTTTAGAGCATTTCATTTCAAGTTTGGATTTACTTAAAAAAAGCTATACGTACATGAAAGTAAGCAGGTATTTTTAATCTATTAATTAATTATTATTTTTTAAGCCACGTATTCACTAGGGGACATGTTCCACAACATTTGTCCCGCAACATATCCCCGGAACATTTCGAATTATTTCACCTGTTTTTGCTTTGAAAACGAGTGCGCATGGATAAAACAATCATAAATTATTTGTTGTATAGCGTATTTATAGGTATTTCCCTCGTTGTTTATTAACGTCATCGAAAGCAGTGAGCCAGATTTCGAAGAAGCTGGCCAAAACTGAATTAAAAAAAATCGAAATGTCTTATGGAAGTTTGTATTAGAGCTAGAATTGATACCCCAAGACAAAACTAGGGTTTCATAACCCTCGTTGTCCTTGCTGCCTGTTAAGAACTGACGAACTTTAATGCCTACCTACTTTTGTATTCGACTTTTTAAAAACATATTTTCAAAACTGCTATCGGTTTTAAACTAATTGTAAGTACCTATTTACTCTATTTACTCGCGTAATGTTCGATTTTTACACAAATTTCTTATTGAAAAACAAAGGTACGGGGATTATACGGATTTTTAGTAATTATTTATATTTTTACCTACTATGTTATTTCTGATTTCGAAGAATAAAATCCATTTTGAATGCAATTAATACTTGTAAAATTCTGTTATATGTAAATGTTATATGTTGAAATGTAATTAAACCGACGGGAACATTTTTATTGCTCTAACAACAAAAATACGGCAACATCTCATAACTAGATAAAACAGTAAACAACATTTATTGTACATAACAAGTAAAAAAACGAAAAAGCAAAAAATCAGTAGCGTGTAGTGGCTCCCCGTGCTCGAATTACAGCTTCATTCGCCTTGGCATACCCTCAATAAGGCAACGAATGTAATCTTGGCTAATTTCGTCCCATTCTTGGACTACTGCTACACTTAACTCTCGCAAGTTAGAAGGAGCAGGAACTCGGCAATGAACTCGTCCCTCCACCATGGCCCAAACATGTTCGATCTGATTTAGATCGGGACTTCTTGCAGGCCACATCATACGGTGGATTGTTACTTCTCTCAAGTACTCACAAACAATTCCGGCAACATGCGGACGGGCATTATCATGCATTAGCATAAAGTCACCAATAAATGGGGCGAAAGGTACGACATGTGGTTCTATAATGTCCCTAATGTACCTGTCAGCAGTCATCGCCCCTCCATTTACTACTACTAATTCGGTGCGAGCTTCCATGCTAATACCTCCCCATACCATGATTGAACCACCACCAAAACTAAGCTTTGGCACAATATTACATTGGGCGAATCTTTCTCCAGTCCTGCGCCATACTCTTTGACGGCCATCCGCAGATCTTAAACGAAATCTCGACTCGTCGGTAAAAAGAATATGACCCCAGTCATCATTATCCCAATTTTGGTGTTGACGTGCAAAGTGAAGCCGCTCCACTCGATGTTCTCTGGTCAATTGTGAGCCGTTTGCGGGTCTTCTTGCTAGCAATCCGTGTTCCTGCAACCTTCTTCTTACGGTTCTTTCACTAACACTTACACCCCGTACTTCTTGCAACTCATTACGTGCATTAACTGCAGTAGTATCTCTGTTTCTCAGAACTTTTAATGTAAGGAAGTGGTCATCCCACTCTCCTGGTGTAGCCTCCAGTTTCTCGAAACCTTTCTACAGCTCTCCGAATACTACACCTTGAAACACCAAGGCACCACACTCGAGCGGCGTAGTACTGCGAGCGCCCATCTTGAATCAAAGCAATTGCTCTGGCAGTATCGGTTGGATTCAACACCATATTTAATTTTTACAGACAGTAAATTCAATTGTATTTCCAACAATTAAGACTAATACGCGTAATAAAGTAATAAACTTAATAATAAAGTACGCTCAGAATTCGACTATTATAATTTGATACCATCCAAATAAACAAACTAACTAAATTCCCCAAACGAATAAAATTTTATCGCACTAAACATGTCATTGGAATATGAATTTTCCCCATTATTAGATAAAACAAACGTTTATCGCAATTTTTTACTAAAAATTGTAGATGGATCAAATTTTGTGCCGGTGAGTGTATATTAAGTATTTTGTGAGTTCCATTTACAAACCAAAAACGTTAGTGCGGACTTACTGCGAATACCGGTATTTTACGGTAAGATCTATTTTTTATCAAATTTGTTAATACCGGACGATCGGTAGTTATCTACAATTTTAAAACTTGATTGGTAGAAAAATATAATGTTGTAATGGTGTTTTTTATATTAATTCATTGCGAACTAGAATTTCTGTTTTGACTGAAACTAAATTCAAGAATTGGTCATCAAATTGGTTAATTGGTCTTATATTATCACCATGATATAATTTGTTTAACCGAAAATGACCACCATTGGGTAAATATAATGTTTTCTTGAATTTCTATGACCGATAGCGTAGATCCTTCGCAATTTATTTCAATTTCAATTTCTATCGATAATTGTCGATAGGCACAAATGTTGCATATTGCATATGTGTAGACTCAGATATTTTATTGTAGTATACCGAAATAAATCACTCTAATAATATTGCACATAATTTTATTAGAAAAACGAGTTCTTGGCTTACTACATAAAAATTTTGTAACAATAGTTTATTGAGTGAAATGATACAATCAAGGTTAAAGAAGTTTCCCGACTAAAAACCCACATAATCCACGCATACCTATTTTTTAATACGAAATGGCCGTAAAAGCCGATCTTTCCATATCTTGATTTTGTCCGATAGGTATTTACCATTACATAGAAACATTTGTTCGAACAAATGTTTCCATGGTAAATGCCTATCAGATAAATTTACCAAGAGATGGAAAGATCGACCCTAACGATAAGTAGTCTAAAATCGGTAGCAGTTTTTACAATATCATAAATTTAATGAAGTCAAATATAAGTAAAAGTATAGGTATTATAAAGTTTAACATTTCTCAATAGTTAGTAAGGACAACTTGGGTGATAAAACCCTAATCTTGTCTCGGGGTTACAATTTCAACTGAAATACAAACCTTCATAAGACATTTCTAATTTTTTTAACTGTACAACAAATTGATTACTCCTATCAGCAATTGTACTGATATTATCTTAAACATTAGAATATTATTCCACTCATATTTAATTCAAGTATTCGTTAGGATACTAACAAAAATAACGATTTATCGACAATGAATGTCGCACAGGCTTTTGATTAGTTTTATTCTTGTGTTAGTAATAATAATGAAAATGGTCTTATTTTCAAAACCACTCGCTCTACTCTTTTCAAGAACATTTTTTATTTATTACGAACGTAAACCAAAACTTAGTAAATTCTAACAGTATTAGGTACAGAAACTGAATTTTATTTCTTAACGGTGGGGATAAATATTTAAGCAGGGGGCGCCGTAGGAATAACAATGATAAGAATGTATGGTGTCGTGATGTGGTCTATACGCCCCGGGAGATTTCCGGCGAAATTCCACCAATTTCTGATCATCTAATAGATATGGTGTTTATACTTTGAATCATGTAAAAGATAGATCTAATTACCAAGTAATTCAAAGAAAGTGAATTTGCCGTATTACAATTATGTCATTGGATTATATTTTTTTCTGTTCCTGAAATGTTCCTGGTCTGAAACCGGGAACTTGGTCTGCAACATCGTAAATAACTTGTCGCATAAATTAAGCTATAGAAGTGGCTGTATTTATTTTCCTAACAGCATTTCGAATGGTAACCTTTTTTTATGTACGACGACTTCACATTTCGTAATAGTAGGTACTTACTTATTGCTGTCTCACAATATTTGGTTTACCTATCCGCAAATATGCAGTTTAACTGTCCTCGCTTCGGAAGTAGGTAAATAAATCTGCATTATTTTCCTATTTAAGTAAATAGTACTTTTGCACCCACCACCTTTTTTATTTTTATTACGCGAAATACTTCTAAATACATATATGTTGGCACAAATTGACATTATCGTAATAAATTTCTAATATTATTACTAACGCAAGAATAAAACTGATCAAAGGCCCGCAATGTTCCGGGGGACACGTTGCGGGACAAATGTTGCAGAACATGTCCCCCTAGTGAATACGTGGCTTTAGTTTCTACTTTCTTCGGCTTTATTAATGGTGCATTTTTAATTAAGTACCTATAAGAAAATAATTCTCTAAAAATAAATACTGCCTTTACGGAAAATTATTTTTATGCACTTAATGTTTTCTTGCGATTAATTTAAATTTAAACTATTAGTACGTTAATGCAAAAATACAATTCGTTTATAAGTTGTATCGTAGCAATCTTGTTCTACGGCCGTTTTCGCCTCGAACGAGCGAACCGTCGTCGGAATAGAGACGAAGTTAGTTCGGCTTATTGTTAGTCGACGAAGTAAACGCGAGTTGCGCGGACTTATATTGACGTGAGATCTTGAAAGTGTACATATCTAATTATGTGAAATGCAGATATATTAATACGTTTAATTATTAGACTATTACCGATCATAAGATTATCAATTACGAGCTCGTAATTTTAAGCAAACATCTTTTCCCCGAGAAAACAGTGTGGTTAGGAAGTGCGCGCGCCGGTTGTTGCAGCTCAGCTGTTTATAATAACGCCAACATGGCAGTGTCTCGGATCCCGTCAAACATTTCGGAACGGTAAATACGTTCGACAATGTATTGTGCCGTTTTGGTTGTGTACGTTTTCGATTTTGTGAAAATTCTCGTCTTCGGTGGTGAAAGATTGTCTATCCGTGTAAAGACGATGGGTGTTCGCAAAGGTCCCGGGATCTGCTGGGAAAAGGTTAGTGAACTTTTAATTTTTTTAACCAATATCGAAATTGGTTTTTCTTTCGTTCGTAAATAAGCGGTTATATTTACTACCTACGTGTAGCATTTTGCTTCGTAATAAAGCGAGTTTTACCTAATAATTTTAGAAGATATTAGACTTCGGTAATTAATCCATTAGCTATTTAATTTATCGAAATCGAAAATTGTACATATTCGTGAAGGGATTAATTTGCGGATCCCTATCTGCTGGATTTTTAAATTTAAATAGTACCCACTTTATTTCTTCGAATAGTAATCTTCACCTATACTTCCCTTTATCTATAAAATCCTATAAAAATAATTTAATGGTGCATCTCAGAAAATAAATATCTACGAACAATATTTCGATGTAAATTCTCTTTTAAAGTTTTAAGATGGAAACCCAGTTCTAATTAAGAGGCCGTCTATATTTTTTAAATTTTAATATTTGCACTAATTGGGTAATTTAAAACTTATTTAAGAATACGTAAATGAAAATGACGTCACAACGAACAGTTTTCTATAGAAACTTATTGGTCGCATTCAGGGAATGTTAGCGCTGTAGCGCTTTATCGAAGCGATGCTCTGAATGGTGTCTGCTTTACTCGCAGTGCTGCAGCGCTTTAGTAAAGCATTAAAGCATATAAATATTCCGCTTTAACGCTTTATAACTAAATAAAGCAATCTAACCTCTAACCTCTAAAGCGTTCTAACCTAACAAATTCTGTTGCTTGTGTATATTTTGGTTTATGCAAAAAATAAAGATGGCTTATAACGTTACAATTCTTTTTACTTTTTACAAAATTAAGTTATATAAATATTGTAGATAAACACATGTGTAACTTATTTATAGGTTACCAAAAACAAACAAAATTGCCAACCTAAGAATTAAAAGCTGAAAAATAACTAGTACCAAAAATGTTTATTCAGGCAAGATAAAGCGTTACAGCGCTGCAGCGTTTCGACCCTACAATTCCCTGAATGCGACCATTGTTATGATGTCATTTTCGCGTATGTACGTTATGTTAGCGAACGATTCGAGAATTGGACTTCTGTTTAAAAAAAATACTATAGTCTATTCATCCAATTTATACAATAGATGTAAATAAATACATGTGGAGAACGCATGATAAAGATGTCGCCTTATGATAACAATATAATATTAGACAGGGTCGGATCTACTCGCGGATTCGTGTGCTACGGGACTATGTATGTACATAGCAGGTACATAATAATAAATTGTTCATATCTACTGCACTACGAAAATGATAAACGTATAGTTTATAAATTGCAATTGTTGTTATAAAAACAAGGTTTTCTTGGATAGCTTGTTGGTTTATTATTATTATAAGTAACATGAATTGTAAAATCGCAAGCTCGTATTTTTTATGAAAGGCTCCACAAGTTTCTATTTTTTTTTCTACGGCGCTTCCCTGTTGAGATATTCGCCTTCAAAGTTGATAAATAAAAATCAATTTTTTTAAATAATAGTTTTATTTTTCGTTGTAATTTAATAATTTTCAGTATATCTACGTAATAAATAGAGGCCTTTAAAATTGCATAATAAGTTTTTTGATATCACCTTAGACGAACCAGGGGTGCGCTGCTCCTAACCTATCGTAACATCAAAATTTTTAGAGGTTTAATTTTAACGAATTTTCATAGAAAATAGAGTTATTGCAGCTTGTCTGATGACGGGACCCAGACGTGCCATTTTGGCTTTTCTCCGATCTCGACCCCTAGATCACGAAAATATAGGTCATTCATTTTGGGTCGGTCATATAATCAATTTCTTGTGGACATGATTCCGGCCGCAATTTTGATCGTAGGAGGGTGAAATTTGGACGGCGCGTTGCCTTTATGAAAACGAAGGACGAGTTCGTTAACCAGCCAAATCGACCGACTCGTTTCAAAATGGCGGCTGTTCAAAAAAAAAATTAAATAAATTCTAATCTCCTTTATTAATAGGTAGTGTGAAATATGTTTTGTGAATCGGCATAAAATTTTCTACCGATCATATCTCTTTATAATTTTCGATAGAATGCACCATTTTCGAAATAATTGAAAAAAAGTGACGTTTTCTTTCTTAATTTTTATAAATTTTTTTCGTAAATATTATTTTTCAAAAAATATTTCTTTCGAGAAAAATTTTAAAAAAGGAGTTTTTTTTTGACATGTGACATGAAAATTTGATACCGAGGCTTGCGCGCGGTCAGATTTTTTCCCAATGTTACTGCATGTAATGTGTAATACAATTATATGATAGTTTCATAACCTTGAGGAGATCCAACCCTTTGTAACATGTTGTTATCGTAAAGGTGACACTTTAATCAGGCATTCTTCGCATGCATTTATTTATGTCTATTGCATGGGTTTGGTGAATAGAGTATAGATGTACTTTAACTTTTAATACGAAGTATTTCTTTTACAATTAGTAGGTAAATATACCTAATTTTTTTACACAGTAGATAAGTACGTTCCTTAAGGGGTCTCCGAACTCAAAATAAATTTCTATTTTGCCAACCTAATATTTATTTTGAAATGACAACCCACAATACATTTGTCATTCTGGTTTACGCCAGTCAACAATTTACATGCAGTTTTAAAGAACCTGCTATACAATGCTTTTCTAGGTACAGAAAAAAAATAGAATACAAAAACTAGTTACAGAAATACCACCGTTTATATATATATTTCTTTCAAAATACATATTTTAGCAGGTAGCAGATTTACGTTTCTCTTGTAACTGGTATGTAATTTCATTTTATGAAAGGTTATTATCTATCTACATTTTAACTCTATGAATCGAATAAAATTAATTTTAGGGATTTAATACAATTTATAGGTAACAATTTATGTACTATATTTTGACTGTCGGAGATCTACTATTACACTTCCGGTTATGCCGGAAATGACTTAACTTTCGATTTTTAAATGGAACATCCTGAATATTTTTACTTTTTTGGAATCCTCTATCGATTTTTAATACAATTACATCATTTTGAAAAGCTTTTACAGCTTAATTGATATTTTTTAAGACAATTTTATTTGTGCATCTAGAATACCACGGTCGGTCTAAAAGCAATCTAACTTAAGCAAGGACAGAAAAATTATAAATTCTCAACTTTTTAGTTCTTCGAGGTAGCGGTTGTTTTCCGGCGGCAATCGATAGAGGCCTAGGGTCGTTTTGCCTATTACTTAAACATTTCAAGGAAAACGTCGAAATCCTAACCGTTCCCGAGATACGAGCGTTTCAAGAAAATTTTTGCATTCCTTCGGTATTCTAGGCGCCGTGGAAGGGCTGACGTTATCATGCGGGTTGGGACGTGAGAAGCCCTTTCCACCGATGCCCCTCGGCCCCGAAAAGTCGTGGAAATCCTTACCGATTCCGAGACAGAGCATTTTAATGTAATTTTTGCATTATTTCGGCATTCTACGCGCTATAGAAGGGCTGCCGTTGACATGCGGTGTTGGGCCGTGAGAAGCCCTCCCCGACGATGCCCCTCGATCCCGAAAAATCGAGGTAATACTGTCGATAGTTTCGAAATTTTCAACTTTTTGGTCCTTTGTGGTAGCGGTTTTTTCCCGGCAGCAATTGATAGAGGGCGAAAGGTTATTTTGCCTCGCAATTGAAAATTTCAAGGAAAACGTCAAAATCCTTACCGTTTCCGAGATACGAGCGTTTTAAGAAAATTTTTGCATTCTTTCGGTATTCTACCCGCCATGGAAGGGCTGACGTTGACGTATAGTGTTGGGCTATGAGAAGCTCTCCCCGGCGATGCCCCTCGATCCCGAAAAGTTGCGGAAATCCTACCGGGTACTTCGAAATTGTCAACTTTTTGATCCTTCGTCTTACGGTTTTCTTGTCGGTGGCAATCGATTGAGGGCGAAGGGTCATTTTGCTTAACACTTGCAAATTTCAAGGAAACCTCGAAACCCTTACCGTTTCCGAGATACGAGCATTTTAAGAAAATGTTTGCGTTCTTTCGGTATTTTAGGCTTTATGGAAGGGCTGACATCAACATGCGGTATTGGAACGTGAGAAGCCCTCCCCGCTGATGCTCCTCGACCGCAAAAAGTCGCGGGAATCCTTACCGATCCACAAATACGGGTGTTTGAAAAAAATGTTTGCGTTCTTTCAGTGTTTTAGGCACCATGGAAGGGCTGACGTCGACATGAGGTATAGGGCCGTGAGAAGCCCTCCCCGCTGAAGCCCCTTGACCCCGAAAAGTCGCGGAAATCCTACCGGATACTTCGGAATTGTCAACTTTTTGGTCCTTCGTCTTAGGATTTTTTTCTCGGTGGCAATCGATAGAGGGCGAAGGGTCATTTTGCTTACCAATTGAAAATTTCAAGGAAAACGTCAAAATCCTTACCGTTTCCGAGATACGAGCGTTTTAAGGAAATTTTTGCATTCTTTCGGTATTCTAGGCGCCATGGAAGGACTGGCGTTCACGTGTGGTGTTTGGCCGTACTATTCTAAAATATAGTTGACGTTGACGATCCGGTAATAGGTATATGTAATTAATAATGGAGATGCCGCACCTGAAATTTTTAATCTATCGAAATTTGAAAACGTTTTATGGCCAGTTTTTGAAATAATATATAAATGTATCAATCGATAATGTTTTTAAATTAACCAATCATATGTTAAAATTTCTATATACAATATTATTTTAGCCAATCAAATATTGATATTATTTATTGGACCAATAAATTTTACAAAATCCAACCATTAGTCGATTTTTATAGTCAACGATTATCTATTTAACTAAATATATGTATAATAACTGACCTAAAATTAACGACCTATATTTTTATAATTTAAATTCGAGTTCTAAAAAAATACTAAACGACTCCTCCGAATCCCATCATTATCAGAAAGATTGTAATAGTTTTATTTCCTATGGAAATACCCTAATCACAAGTATTATCCTGGTTGAATTTTAGAATGATCAAAAACGTTAAAATGTACTATACATCAATATAAATAACAAAAGCATTAAACTTTTATTGACATGCCTACTTCATGTAAATGTAAATATTACCATTTAAAACAGGCTTAATAAATAGTACATCTAAATAGATTTTAAGCGCCAGACAATTGCAATAAAAGATCAGTAGGTAGCCCCGCTAATGCAGGTAAACTTCAAATACCTACCCATTTAAAACAAGTCCTTTTTTCAATAGGTCATGTTAGTTGTTTATATTGAATATTTTTGTTATTTTTGGTGAAAAACTTTTGACAGAGATTCAGGAAAAATAATTAAAATCTACAAATGTTACAATGTATATTTAAAATTTAAAATGCAGTAAAAGTTGTCCTACAGACGAATATTTTTGATTTCTGTTTCGTATTTACCGTTATTAGTCAAATGTTTTTAAAGAAAAAAAACATAACATATCATCTTTATTTCATTAAATGCTAAGAAAAACTCTCTGTAGGGCAAATTCTACATTTTTCATTAACTTATTCTGCCATTTAGAATTTTCTAGAAATTATAAATTAGCCTATAATCTCTGTCAAAAATTGTGCATTTTTAGGGTAGCAGAGGGCGTTGCCTAGCCCATGTTCGGAGGCCCCTTAAGAAACCGTGCGAAAAAAAACCTGCAAAAAATAAATAACGTTTTTTATAGTAAAATGGGGAGAGATACGTTCCAACTTATCCAAAAACCAGGTAAACAAGTTGGGTGTATTTAATTAATAACAAAAGTCTTTATTATTTATAATTAAGTATCTAATAAATAATTATTAAAGATGAATAAATGTAAGTACATATGTATCTACCTATTTATGTACGTATGTACGTACCGTACCGTAAAGCACTGCACTGCGTATAAAAGATACTAAAAATTCTTGAATTTTATATAGAACGTTTGAGAAAAATATTTAAAAGGCAATTGCGTGCTACACTACATTATTAACATGAAAATATCAAAGTCGTCAAAATGTCATAAACATAATATGTATATTTATTCACATAGCAACTTCATCGTCTAGCAAATGCCGTTTAGTACGATACAAAGAGATCAAAAATCAGTTTTAACACTTGACCTAGTTCAATAAGTGACAAGTACATCTTTCAACCTCGGCCCGCATTAAATGGACATTTAGCAAACAAATCCTAAATTTGTTTTAAAACAATCTGCAAATTTTAAAATATAAAGGATTACTAAATAAAAGTGCATTAGTCTTACGTCGATTATCTATAATTTTAAACTGCTCGAACTGTGCCTATTAATTAATTTCTAATTTTATTATTCAATCATTATCGTTATCTTTGTTATCGTGAAAATAAATAGTAATCATTATTCCTACTTAGTACGTAGTTTAAACAAAGTTTGCATTTAAATTAATGTTTTAACGATACTCATCCACAAATGTAGTAGTTTTTATGCGATTTACTTATGTATGTTATGTATATCCGAATTATTTTAGAGTCCATTAATATCTTCTAAAAATCATCGTTGTTAACTAAAACTAAATTAGAACAGGAAAGTAAAATTAAAATTAATCGAAAAAGTGATAAACTTTATCTTTAAGAAAACAATTGTCTGAAAAGTTCTATTCGAGTGGAAACTTGACCATTTTTGACTAGATTAGTAATAATTTATGAAATTTTTTAATTTAATTTAAAAAATAAGCTTAATGAGCTTAAAATAAGCTCATTACGTAGACAGAAATTTTACATCAAATATTTACTTAAGAAATGAGAGCCAAAAAACCCAAAATTTTTCAAGTTCAAAATACGGCGATGAAAATTTATATTTAAATATTACTTGTAATTCTAAAAAATATTTATTAATAAAATTTTGCGAAATATTGCAAAATAATGGTACTTTATTCTTGAGTAAAATTTACTAATGCTCTTTATTTTCTCGCGTATGTTTATATCGCTGATAACACCTGATGGGTTCGTTGTTAGTTTAAGAGGACGCACCAACTTTTATCAAGAATGAAATTTTTTGACAAACTAATAATAAAAAAGTTTTCCATATGGAAAAACCTTTTTGGAACTCACTATGTATATTGATTTACAGAGAAAATGGTTTTCAAGAAAATTAGCTTAACTAGTCTACATCGGCATTAAATTGTTTTTGCAATAAGTGAGATAGATAACATACCACCCACAATCACACCGACATTGAGATTAAAGACATAAAAATTTAGATATCTATTTAATACAAAAAAAAACTTCAGTGAGTTGCGTATAAACTTTTTTGCTATTTAAAATTTATAGGCCGACGATTCTGGGGCCAAATTATTTTTCTTAATTAAATTGACCTAATAGCTTAAGATCTGTGACCTATGAAATTTGTCATTCAAAGAACAACAATCAGACGTCTAACAATAAGTAAGTCTTTGATAAATATAGGTTTTTTATGGACTCGTTTATTTTACGAGTCAAGTGGAGCCTGGTTGACCGAACATTTAAAAAAATTGTTTTTTGCTTGGTAATAATCCCTAATATCTTGATAGTTTAAAAGTGATATACTTTAATTCTACGTTAACTTGTTTGAAAATAGCGGAAAATTTTGTTTCGCTTTTTTTTCGTATCTTATTTTCCTATGTCCGAAATTTCATGTCGATCTTGGCATTTGTGATTACAAAAAAATTCAAATTTTGGAAGGATAATTTTTAGAGACGTATTAAAACGTTAGTTTTAAAATTTGTATTACAGTGTTACTTATATTGGGGGATTCGATTAATGTAACTGTACGGTCGATATGTGACGATTAATTGAAAATGCAATCAAAGAGAGACGAAATAGAATGTTGACGATTTTGACGGACGAGATGTACTTACTGTACGGAAATGGTCGAATTCCACGTTGATTTTAATCAAATCTCCGATAATACTAATAAGAAAATACAGTCCAACATGACATTTATGAATATAGAGATTCTTGGCTCCGTTTCAAAATTTTAATAATTCAAGCGACCTTTCAACGTGATATATACGAAATTACTTCAGCCCTAAAATATAATCTTTTGGTTTCGGTTTACGCAAAAATTACTATAGCATATATAGATCTATGTGGCGTTATTTAAAAACCAGTGGCGAAAAAATAGCTGCGTTAGTTAATTCGAAGAAATAATTCTCATAAATAGTTTTTTGTTTTTACTTTTATAGTGTAATGCTTTTGTAGCTCATTGATGAGCTACTAATATAAAAATATTGTTGCAAATGTTACCTACCGCAAAATATTAGGGGGACCGGAAAATAATGTCGTTTTTTTACATTAAATTCAAACAAGTTTTTATTTTTAATCGATGATACAATCATCTAGTGTGCAAATTTTCAATGCCGGATCGATAAAAATCAATTAGTTTTTAAGCAAAATATCTGGAGATGGCATTTTGGATATCATCCAAATTTTCAAATTTTTTACTGGATCTGGACTTAGAAAACCACCTTTGGCATTTACAAGCATCTAATGCACTTGGATAAACATCGTAAATGTTTTTGGTGGCAACTGTTACGTTACTACCCTTGTGAAACTTAAAAAGCGTACAATTCCAGATATGTTCCTCTTATAGTATTTGGCTGGCCATTTCACCCAAAATTGTAAAAAAAATGAAGATTTAATTATTTATAAGTAAACAAGTCACATTAACCTTAAAATATCTTTGGTGCGACTTTGAAGTACACAACGAGCTGATAAATGGTAAACAAATATTGATGTGCGCAGAAACATTACTTTCCGGTCCCCCTAATATATTAATATGAGCAGAATTACCTAGTTATAATGTATACAAGATATACCTAATTTTCAATATCGTTTGCTATTAGAACATACATAGCTTTCAGCTATATACATAATGAAATCATCTTGTAGTTTACAAGATCGTGCAATCTTCATAAAAGTTTTCGTTCCAAATTCCATCTATAATTAATATCGGAAAACCTTTTCGCTGCAGAACGGTACAGAATTTTTTCTTTAAATTTTCAGATTTAATATTTTGGTTGTCTTTAATATTAAATCATCGCGTTACTCCTTCTTTGAAATAATCTGTTGCCGAGTAAACTATTTTTTAACGTTATTATTGGAGACGAAACTGTATTGCGAAATAAATAGATAGACGGAGGAACATTTCGCACAATTACCACTCTCTTGTAAAATATACGAGCATCATCTTACTATACGTAAGCAACTGATTACATTAGAGGTAATGCAGTTGCAGTTACTCATATATCTTAATTTACGTTTAAATATGTTTTGTTTAATTAAACTTTCGATTAATAAAGCTCTACGTCGAAATAACTACGTTGTTTTTAAAGTAAAAATTTTCAGGGTTCAAATAGTCTTGTTTATAAAGGATCTATTGTTTTAGGCATTTGTTCTGCCTCCACGCTTTGATGAAATAGAGAAATATTTATACAAAACCTTTGCAAGCACTTACCTGCTTAAAGATTTTTTTCTAGCCCGATTAAAGGATTAGTTTATCTAGGCCTCCATTGTGTCCAGTTACCAACATTGCCTAAAATGTATTTAGATATAGCGTAAATGTGTATAAAGTACATTTCAATCGGGAACATCCACGCACTGTTTGGTTAATGAATGATAACGTTAATGTCAACAAATTTTAATGTCTCGTGTTAGAATTGCAAATAATCAAACGGCCATTACTGTTATCGTTACATTATCGGTGTTTCAGTATTTTACACGTTAAATAATAACTACGTATGTAATAATATATATACTTATATCAGATCTATTGAAGCGATAACTTCTTTTTTGTAATTGGTCTAAACATTTATTTCGCTACCTACCTAATATTTCATATTCCTTTAGTCTGCATAGGAACGTTTTTAAAACATACGTTATTGGGAGGAATATTGCACGGATTATTTCTGCGTTATCGCAATTTTTCAATTGTTTTAATACAAACTTGTTTATACCTTTCTAACTCTCGAGGCCGATCTTTCCATCTCTTGGTAAATTTATCTGATTGGTATTTAGTGCGAAAACAATTTCTAAAGGTCATTTGAATTTTATTCCGATACACGTCATCCATAAAAAGGTTACTAGATGATGACGTTTCACGCACTGGTATCACCTGGTATCTCGTATTTTTACAATGTACGAATACGTTGCAATTTTTCTTTGTGATGTAATATGTGTGCAGGTAAATTATCACGCTCGGGACTCGAACGGCGCCGGAAAAATATAAAGTCGCTCCTACGGTTCACATTATCACATTGGTCGCAATAGCTTTATTTCTTATGGAAATTCTTTAATAAATAAAATAACCCTAGTTATATTAGTTAATTTATTATGCAAAACATTACCTACTTTTTGAGAAAATACACAGCAATCAACAGTTTGGGCGTGTTTTAAATAAATAATTAAGCACTTACTCAATTACAATTACATTTCTTTAATGTACCTACATATTTTTTTTTATTTAGCTACAACAATTTATGCTTATTATTTAAACCTCTCAAAAATATTTTATTACAAAAGAGGTAGTTTATTGGATCCATCAAATTAAATTTTTTCTTACAATTAATTCACGAATTAAATAATTTTCTATGTAAAAGGATAAAATTAATTTTGTTACTAAAGTAATAGCTAAACTAAACGATTTAAATTAATACTATTTAAAAAATATTGTTTTGAATACGTGGCTGAAAATTAGTACCTATTAAATTTGATATTGATAAACATATGTTAAAAACAATAGACGAGCAACGTCGCGAGCCACACATGCACATTACCTAATATACGTAGACAACGGGGCGCTAACTGGAACGAGAAAATCTTGCATTCATTGTAATTTATAGTTTGAACGTGGACGGCTGATTTTCGGCAATTTTTATTACATTATATTACAATCTAATTTTTCGTGTTACGTGTGTGCCTGTGTGTTTCGTTTCGCGTGTAATAACTTTGTGTGCAAATAGACGTTGCACTTTCGCGTTGCTTGCGAGGGATTAATGTTCAAAAAAAATTTGAAAAAGATACTTCATATTTTATTTAGTTGGCGTAATATTTACATGTTTGAAATATTAAGATATTTTAAAAAATGGACTCATTTGGACACAATAAATTCGAGTAATACTATAAAGGAATTATATTATTATTATAATAAGGAAGGTTATTAAAGGAATTATATCTTTTAGAAAACAAATATTTCTAGTTAATAACCGTTTATAGAAAGTATGAAATTATAGTTGATATGTACGTAATTTTTTAAGCAACAAATTTACGTATTAAGTTAATAGTTCCGATCGTTCTATTGAAATATTACCTACTTTTATTGTTCCGAATTCAACGAGATAAGAATTATCTACACGTGCAGACGATTTGTTGTCGTGTAACATATCTTTACTTTACTCTCATATCTTGTTCTGTATGACTAATTTTAAACCAGGAATTGTTTTATTACAGGAAGTTTTTAAATACATCAACTTACTAATTGTAAGTACTTACATGAATATGCATAGATGAAAATAAATTATAATGCCATTAGCGTGAAAGTAGGTGACAATAATAATGAATAAAACGTTGCTAAAATCAAACAACATCTATATAGGCACCTATTTAGTTAGACGTTACAAATTTACATTTATATAGATTTGGGTGTATTTAATTCAATATATTACTATTTACTGCATTATCTGATGAATATTCATGAAACATCTTCATATATGCGGCATCGAGAAGACGACTACAATATTAGAAGTTCCTTAACACCAAAGAATCATTGTTTTGCCTAACTTTAACTTTCACAATTAATTGTGTGTCAGTTGTCGGTAACAATTTTTAATTTTCGACGTTATCACGAACGTTCAGTCACGTTACCGTGCCTTACCGCTTTTGAACGAACCGTCTAATAATCCTTTAATGTAATATTAGCTGAAATTTTAAACAACTCGACGGTATACGTTGCACTTGGGTAAACAAAAACGTAGTAAAGGACATAGGGAAACTGTGAAGTTAGTGGTACCGAAACCACGAAGGGCAATAATTGTGGTGAGCCACGAGAGAGGATTGTGTCCACCGTTCAATTATAAAGTGAAGTGGGGCTTTAATTGTCCCACCAAAATATATTTAATGCATTTAAAACCTAACTAGGTTACGGCATTATCTTGTAAAACTAGTCATATCCTATTTATGAGATTTTTAATTTTTTAAAGCTTTATAAAATCCAGAAATTAGTTTTTAAAGTTAACCGGCACGCGGTGGCATCACTATTTTTTTTTGTTCTATCTACTAAATGTCCGTTAACGAATTTAAGCATATCAGGAGAAAATAGTTGAGGAATTTTTAAGGCAATGTTTGTAAAAAGAAGTAAAACTTTGATAAATTCAAACTATTCGATTACTATTTATAACGAATTTACTAAACGTTTAAGTTTTGTGTTGGAACAACGTGTTTTTTATTTCAAAACGTTAACATATTTCTTTTTAATTGCGTTATTCTTTAAAAAAATTTAATATTAAAATCATTAATCATGTCGGATATTGTGTGATAATCTTTAATCAAAAATTCATTTTTCTTTTGTAAGATTTAATTTCAAAATACCTATCTATACTTATTTAGCTAAGGAATTGATTTTAAATATTAGTAATAATAAGTACACGTGTTTCGTATACTTAATCGTCGTTAATTTTTTTAACAGTCGTTAACTTTATAAGGTATTAGGTAGTTTAAAGTTGATAAAATTTTACTTATATAATTTAAGGCGTTCATGTCACACTTAAAACATAAGTAAAAGCAATTTTGTTTATGGTTATCGAATCGCTGAAAGATCTAATGGACAAATTCCAAAAAAAGCTTGCTAATAAATCATCACTTAAAGGAAAAATAGTAAAGGCGTTTGTTCGATATGAATCCATCGTAACCGTAGTCAACTGTAAAATGGTAGTGGAAGCTTTGCCAAATATAAATTTACTTTAATACCCACTACTCACTATATGTAATGTGAAATATCCGTTCCAACGCATATGAAATTGATTATTAGTAAGCGTATCATCCCTTATATTCGGGAAAACTAATATCACTTACAATTTCTAATGCGGATTATAACAATTTTCTGCTAGATTTATTTTCGTCACTATCGAAAACGACGTTTATTTTCGTCTTAAATTGATCGCGTACACTTTACAATCAAACATCGCGTCAAACATAGACCTAGCTAACTTTCATGGGACCCCATGCAAATTTTTAAATTTGTTGTTGATTTAAAAAAAAACTGTTAGAAGAATTTTCAAAAGAACTTCACAGGTATCTTACTCTTTGTTATTTAAATGCCTATTTGTGCAAGGGACAAATTTTAAAGGTAATCAAATAACGTGTTTATCAAAAAGGAAATAACGCCAAATTTTAATTAATTGCGCAAACGACTACAGAAGGCAAATATGATCCCTATTCGCCACTTTGCGTTTGCGCAAATTCAAATTTGATTTTGAACTTTGTTTGAATTTGAGCGTTAGATACATCCCTGTTATAACGCGGTTAATAGTATCGACGCAGTTTTGAAAAATTATCGTAAACGAGGAAAAATAAATTTTATGGGGGAGCCCACATTTTGTGTTGTCGCGTAGCTATGAACAAATCGATTTGTCTGGTGGAAAAAATCGGAATATTGTTATCAGATTTCAACAGATGATGTATTTGTCTTAGACGCATAAAAATATGTATCGTATGTATAAAAAGACGAAAGTAACATCCGACAAAAGCGGAAGCTCCGCGATATTTGCGAAACTATTTGCAGATCGCTCAAAGGAAAAATACAAAGTTGCATTTTATATGACAACTATTACAAATAAAATGAAATTGTTAGATCTTTACCGATACACGGGAAGTATCTATTATGTAGGTTAACGGAAGTGGGACCCAAAAGAAGTAAAAATACAAGATCATTTTCAAATATCATTATCAATGTTGATGTAAAACAATTAGTATGTCCTTTCATAATTGTCAAACTAATTAAGTTGCATATAAACATGTCCTTTCTAAAGATTTTTTTGAAGAGTAACAGCATACACTGAGAGAACAAATTGTGTTGCTTCAACAGTTTTTGATGTTGTATTAGACGAATGTATTTTGTGCGTTGAACAACATCATTCCGTGGTTAACTTAATAACTGCTCGTTTAAGGTAACAATTTTTTTTCATGTTGGGCTAACTACATAGGTACCTATGTACTATCTGGTAAAAAAGTGGTGTCGCGTACCGAATCGTATGGGATAAGCAACTCAAAAACCACTAAGAATTCAATCCCTTATTTTATGAAGGCGGAGTTAAACGACCTTAACACTGGTACTTACACTACAAATTAATTTCGATTCGTTTTTATAACTAGATATTATTTGCTAAACTAGGGGGAAGATAAGATAAGATAATGATCGGTAAATTTATTGTTTATATCAATTATACATAATTATGTAATGTTAGAATTTAATTAAATTGGTAAATATAGATATTTATGAGTATAGAATATTCGTATTCGATAAAAATATAAGTTAGTTAAATTAAATTAAATCACGTAGTTTTCTTCATTTTATTTTGGTCAGAACTTTCAAGGAAGACGATCGGTAAACTTTTACCCTTCTTGTTTAAGCTTTCCTGTTTGCAGGTATGAAACGACGGTTATTCATTGTTATCGTTACCTAGTTAAGGGGCTAGTCTAGTTTCTCGGGCGGAAAATGGAGGTGATTTTCCGGGACTCATACAAAAAAATCATGCGGTCAAATATTTTAAAGTTTTAAGGATATATTTAGATACTATTGACAAGTTAATTAACAAAATTTCATGAAAAAATATCGATTGTAATCGACGCTCCGACGTCGAGTCATCCAAAAATGAAGTAATAAATCGGCTGCAGTTGTAGAGGTCCTCAGAATGCCAGTATCTGAAAAATTTTTGTTTCACGTTAAACTAGATGACTTTCCCCGTACCACGAACTAGGATCTTTTGAAAATATTGAAAATTAAAAAAATGGCAGCGTTTTGAAAAAAAAATTCAATTTTTCACAAAAAAAACGCTCGTTTTTTGCTCGGCAAATTTGTATTTTTTGAAATATCAAAAAGTTCCTAGTTCATGGTATGTAAAAACATGTTACGAATATTCGAGCAAAATTTCAAATCGATTCGTTAATTTTTCTTTGAGCTAGAGCTGCAGCCGTTTTTGAAAATGCAGTTTTAAGAAAAACGCGTTTAAAGTTTTGACAACTGATTTTTCGGTTATAAAATTTACTTTTTCATACTTACAGTTATTCTGCGATTCCAGGGCCATACAATTCGCCTTCCTCTTGCTCGAAAAAGTGCTGTTCATCAGCTGCAGCTTTCCTACGAGCTGTCCGAGCCTCCTTTGAAGTCTCCTCGTGCCTTTTCTCGGTCAGCTGTATACGTGCCATGTCGCGACTGTTGGCGTATTCTAGTGCGTAGCGGCCAACAGTTATGTCCATAGTGCGAAATATTTTTAATATGGACTTCATGCCATCATTAAAGATCCCCGTTGCAAAAAAAATTGGCCAATTGTATGGTTTTTAGGCCGCTGTGAAGATGTTTCGGAGTAAAGTTCCACAGCAAGCCGTTATAACTTTCATTATTATTTTGTGTGTTGCTCCCTTTGCATCTGTTTAGCAATTCCATTCTTGACAAATCCGTATAGATTGGATGCAAAACTCTTAAAACATGTGGATCTAATGGCAGATAATCGTGCTTGAATTTTCTCATATTGAGTCCTTCAGCTTCCGCTCGGCGATACGCGCACCAGCTATCCGCGCCGACGGTCAGCTCCGACTAAATCCCCTCCCATTTCAAAAATATTTATGATACGATTATAAAACTTTGGGAACTTGTTCTCCGAATAGTATACTATCGAATTAGGCAAAAAAATCTATTTTTTGAAAGTGAGAAATTAGACTAGCCCCTTAAGTGTTGTTAAAAATATGCATATTATCGTTGAAATTTCTTTCTATATTACACCCGATGCAAAAATACATTTTGAATGAAATCGAACATTTTTTATTTATATATTTACATGTCGGTAGATATTTATACCTAATTAATTATGTATAATTTTTAATATACCTAGCTACCGTTATAATATTTTTCCCATCTTTATATCATTCACGCAATTTCGTAAGAATTTATTTTACTATTATTAAGTAAAAACTAAATATGCTTCTTGTTCTACGCATAACTTACCTTATGAATGCCAAACCGGTCACCGCTCGATGCTGTTGCGGGTAAAAAGCCCAAGTGTAAAGGGAAATTTCGGGAAATGCAATTGCAACCTTATGTAAAATGGAAGACCACTCAAATGTGAATTTTTTGATATCAAACGATTCGTCTTAAAAAAATAAGCATTTTACATCATTACGCCAAACTGTTAATGAATAGAAGAAACTTATAAGGGTAAAAAATTCACTTACTTACGATTACAAGCTAACTAGCTTGATGGGATTCTTAAAAATTAATTTTTTTAGAAAATGAGAAATTCTGAATCTACAAATAAGACTTTACTTTTTTAATAGGTTTACTACCTAATTGATTTCACAATATCGATATTGTAAGTTGTTTGTAATGACCTTACGGTTAATAATACAATAAACATATCCATTAAATATAAAATATTTTGGTAATTTTTAGTTAGGTAAGTAAATAGATTGTAAGTGTAAAACTAAATAAGTGAAACGATCATACAAATTCGTGAAACATTTGTAAAACTAACATTGATAACATTAATTACCTACAAAATATTATAAGTTATAATTTTTTATACTATATACTGTATATTACTATAAATACTTTGCATATTTTTTACAACTATATTTTTATTTTTATGTTTATTGTGGCGTTAACGTTTAATCAGGAAACTGTTTGTCGGTATTGTGTTTACTTAATATTAATTTTTTTTAATGTTTAGTGTGGGCATTTTTATAATTATTAACTTTAAGTTTAGATTGCATTTTTAAATATATACTGAATATAAGTACACTTATCTTATTAAAACTTCTTATTTTTACATGCTTATTATAAGCTATTTTTAATCTATTATAATTTACTACTACCTTATAACGTTTATTATATTAGATTCAGAATTTCTCGTTTTCTGAAAAAATAAATTTTTAAGAATTCCATCAAGCCTGTTAGCTTGTAATCGTAAGTAAGTGAATTTTTTACCCTTATAAGTTTCTTCTATTCATTAACAGTTTGGCGTAATGATGTAAAACGCTTATTTTTTTAAGACGAATCGTTTGATATCAAAAAATTCACATTTGAGTGGTCTTCCATTTTACATAAGGTTGCAATTACATTTCCCGAAATTTCCCTTTACACCTGGGCTTTTTACCCGCAACAGCATCGAGCGGTGACCGGTTTGGCCTTCATAAGGTAAGTTATGCGTAGAACAAGAAGCATATTTAGTTTTTACTTAATAATAGTAAAATAAATTCTTACGAAATTGCGTGAATGATATAAAGATGGGAAAAATATTATAACGGTAGCTAGATATATTAAAAATTATACATAATTAAATAGGTATAAATATCTACCGAGATGTAAATATATAAATAAAAAATGTTCGATTTCATTCAAAATGTATTAATCGGGTGTAATATAGAAAGAAATTTCAACGATAATATGCATATTTTTAACAACACTTAACTAGGTAACGATAACAATGAATAACCGTCGTTTCATACCTGCAAACAGGAAAGCTTAAACAAGAAGGGTAAAAGTTTACCGATCGTCTTCCTTGAAAGTTTTGACTACTCATAAATATCTATATTTACCAATTTAATTAAATTCTAACATTACATAATTATGTACAATTTATATAAACAATAAATTTACCGATAATTATCTTATCTTATCTTCCCCCTAGTTTAGCAAATAATATCTAGTTATAAAAACGAGTCGAAATTAATTTGTAGTGTAAGTACCAGTGTTAAGGTCGTTTAACTCCGTCTTCATAAAATAAGGGATTGAATTCTTAGTGGTTTTTGAGTTGCCTATCCCATACGACTCAGTATGCGACACCACTTTTTTATCAGAGTTTTTAATAAAATTGTGCGATTATTGAATTGTTCATCAAGACTCTTATGGAGAGCAATCCCGTCGATAGTATTCGCTCTCCCGTATGAAACTGTAGCTTTTGATGAGTAACTAAGTAATTGATCGATTAAAAATCAAGCCAAATACAACATCAAGATGTACCAACACCAACCAACCATCAACCAACACATTTGTTCTCTCAATGTATTTTAAAGCAAACCTCTCTAAATAAATGCACATGACGTTCTATTACTTACCTGCTTAGATATTTATTGACTTTGCACTTCAACTGGTTCAAACTTATATTCAAATAACCTATTTAGACTTTTGTAAATGAATTTTATTTTTAAGCTGTGCGTAAAAACATTTCCGCACGAGTTACGCGAATAACCAATTTAATTATTGAGGCGAAACAATGTTTGGACGCACTCATGCGTCAGTCATACGTAATCCCCGATGGTTATTTGGACGTGCGCCCGACCACTTCTTAGCCTACTGCTTGCGGATTATTCCAAAATAAATTTCTTCATAAACAGCCATCTACTATGTATACCTATTGATCAATAACGAAGTGACCATTATAATGAACATTATATTTAGGTACCTATCGGTTAAATAAGCTATTCAATTTTATAAGGGGAGGTCATTTTTTAGTTAGGTACCGAGATCGAATAATTTCTCCAAAAATATTATTACATCCAAAATCCAAAACAAGTAATTTATCTACTTATATATATTATAAATATATCGTTAAACGCAACGTATATCATTTCAATTGCCGCACAAAGTACGTTTAAAACATGGAACTTACAAAGAGCTCTCGTTAAATGTTCCACTCGATGAGAATGCATCTCGCGTCCCCTAAAAGTTACCGTAGTGGAAAAAGTTTCTTTTCGCGGGGATGTGTGTTAAAACACAGTTTTCGAAATGACGTAAGTAATGTCGGTGCTGACGAGAAAGCAGCTTTTGTTGACGCGGCTCCTTCAGAGCACTCACTGTTCT
Source organism: Rhagophthalmus giganteus (assembly GCA_036326145.1). Taxonomy (NCBI): domain Eukaryota; kingdom Metazoa; phylum Arthropoda; class Insecta; order Coleoptera; family Rhagophthalmidae; genus Rhagophthalmus; species Rhagophthalmus giganteus. The sequence continues at coordinate 8,849,335 of JARFJA010000056.1, read as the reverse complement.
GCATAATATGACGGATTATGAGCACATTTCTAAAAATCCCAACCTAAGCGATCCAAGCCGAATCCATTTTACATAAGCACATATAACACCGACCACTTCTTAGCACTTCAGATATGCCGTAATGTAAAATAAAAATTGCTTTCCTGTTTTCCGAGCTTTTATTTGGATTCTTAACGCTCCGCACGGGTGCAGTATAAATAGCTGGCGATATAATGTAGGTCACATTGTTTATTGACCATCCTGTTTAATGTCTATTATACAATAAATATTTTTATTTAAGTACGTAACCGATATTCAAAGTTGAGCTGATATTAAATATGTATTGGAAACGCCAGAAAACACTTCATGTAAGTAATACTGGCAGCTGTTCAGAATACGTTGAAACTATACTAAAACGGAACACTAAAAATTTTATATAAATACCTATTAGATATATAAAAATAAAATTCGTGAATTTTAAAGTACCTATATTTCCCATAAACTATGTAAGTAGCTACCAAGGAAGGTTAGGTAGATGGAAAATTCAGAAAAATTTGAAACTTTGCAGGATTGTAGTACTAATCAACCCTAATCAAGAGCCGTATTCCGTTCGTGCCCTTATTCGGTTTAAGAGGGTGAAATCCACCCTTGAAAATTTGAACTTTTATCGATTTTGCTTATTATCTCTGGAACAGCAAGAGCTATCGCCAATAAACTCTATATTTTTGTAAATGGCTATACAAGACCTACATTATGATATAAAAATTAGGGATGAAAATTCTAAGGGGTGCCATCCCTGCCCCCAACTCTCAATTATTTTCAGTATTTTTTTTGTAGGCTGCAATGAATTGATAGATTATTAAAAGAGTTATTCATTAAAGTGTATCACCTTACATTTATTTATTTGTATTTGTGCAATTACACCCTTCGGTAATAATATCCGAAGCCGCGTATCTCTTAAACAATAAGAATATCGCCAACAAATTATATATTTTTGTAAATAACTCTTCCAGACCTACATCATGATACAAAAATTAGAGATAAAACGCCTAAGTTTCATTTTCGTTGCGTTTCATTCCTACCCCTAACCCCCAATTATTTTTAATATTTTTGTGTACGCTGCAATGCATTTTTATAACTTATAGGCATAATTATTCATTAAAAAGTATCACCTTAAATTAGTTGATTTGTATTTGATCAAAACCACGCTTTGTTAATATGTAATATCCAAAGTAACATTTCACCGAAACTTATCTCTTAAACAATAAGAAATTTGTGTTTTTCAAGTTTGTGTACTTGTGTAACTAGTTTGTCATGAACTACATAGTATCAATACAGAAAGGTCAAGCAAAAATTCGGGTAATTTCACCAGCAAGGAAGTGGAAAGGTGTACTAATTATTATTATAATACTGAAATCTATATAGTGTAGATATGCTATTTTGTATTCCTGTAATTTAATTTAGAACTGTTAATATATAGATAATATGTACATATAAATAAAAATACTAGAGAATAATTACCTACCTACTGACGTATGAAATATGTAGATATGTAAATAAACAACATATGCAACAAAATATCCTTATTATAATAAGCCCTAAAGTGTGCGAATAATTAGTAGGAATAATGAATGTTTCCTAGACTGACAAAGAGAAGTGAGATGGTGAATGTAACAGTTAGTTAATAAACATTATTTGCTGTATTTATGTATTTATATTTAATTGTATTTTAGTTAACCATATTATTATTGTAACAGCGGTTAATATACACACTACGACACCGTGAGTGTGCGATATTTCTTATTGTTCAAGAGATAAGTATCGGTGAAATGTTACTTTGGATATTAGATATTAACAAAAGGTGGTTTTGATCAAATACAAATCAACTAATTTAAAGTGATACATTTTAATGAATAATTATGCCTATAAGTTATAAAAATGCATTGCAGCGTACACAAAAGTATTAAAAATAATTGGGGGTTAGGGGTAGGAATGAAACGCAACGAAAATGAAACTTATGCGTTTTATCTTTAATTTTTGTATCATGATGTAGGTCTGGAAGAGTTATTTACAAAAATATATAATTTGTTGGTGATATTTCTTATTGTTTAAGAGATACGCGGCTTCGGATATTATTACCAAAGGGTGCAATTGCACAAATACAAATAAATAAATGTTAGGTGATACACTTTAATGAATAACTCTTTTAATAATCTATCAATTCATTGCAGCGTACAAAAAAAATATTGAAAATAATTGAGTTGGGGGCAGGGATGGCACCCCTTAGAATTTTCATCCCTAATTTTTGTATCATAATGTAGGTCTTGAATAGCCATTTACAAAAATATATAGTTTATTGGCGATAGCTCTTGCTGTTCCAGAGATAATAAGCAAAATTGAAAACAGTTCAAATTTTCAAGGGTGGATTTCACCCTCTTAAACCGAATAAGGGCACGAACGGAATACGGCTTTAGGGTTCTTGATTCTGCAAAGTTTCAAATTTTTTTGAATTTTCCACCTACCTAAACTTCCTTGTAAGTTGAAATTAGTTTTGTAATTTCGCAAGTATAAATTGAAGCAATTTTTGAATTTTCGATATTTTTGATAATTAATAACAATAGATTGATTTGTGCCTACATCAATAATTCTTTCTATTCATATTTAAATATTTTTATCATGCACATTTACATAAACTATTTACAAATAAATTTTCGTTGTATTCCTATTACGAATTTATTTAAATTTTACATTTAGGTACATAAACATCAAATTACTTGTAGAAAAAGGTTCTTTGTTGCTTTAATGTTAAGCATAATAAATATCATTTACAATTATTAAAAAAACAAACTTTTTGTTTTTTTTTGCTTTAATAATTTAAATCAAGCTACACGTAAGCACATTATCCCATGTTAAAACTGACATTTTCTATACAATGTGAAATTTTTAAGACGTAGCAGTCAATTTTAATGCATACATCTGGATACAGATAAAATACTAACGTGCGGTCTTACCTAAAAACTGACACATTACAAAAGTTTCGAAAAGACCGACTCTTTACGTAGGTATCCACCCTTACGCTGTTTAGACACTTTTTAAAACTTTTTTCAGTAATATACTTATTTAAAAAATTACGTTATTTCAAAACATTCTAATAAAAATCAGATTATTTTACCAGGCGTTGGGGCACAATTCAAACAATAAGGGTAGATAATTAATAGCTTCATTTGAAATACAATTTGCCCTTTAAAAGACGTCAGTACTAGAATTATTCTTGAAAGGCCATTCTTTGTTTTTAAAATTTTATGCATGATTCTGTGAAACTGTTTTATATTTGATGTGAATTAAGGGTAATTTAGCGGTTAGAGTTATTTCAAATGCGCGAATTTCAAAGACGCCCAATAATAGACAACCATCCGTAGACTTTGTCTTGTTTGTTTAGGGTTTTGATGTTGGATAAATAACAAAACTTCAGAATACGGCATTTTATTTCACAAACGTCACCTAATCTTAAAATGTAAGTAAAATAGAAATACAAGTATGTATGTTGTCCCCGTCTTAATTATCGTCTTTACATATATCGATACGTCTATTTCGTTGCGCTACTTACTACTTACTGACGCAAAACATTCCCCGCCATCACGGTCAGCGTTCGCGCATCTTCGTCTTGTCTACCTAACTTTATCTAAATGAAATAATAAAAGACCACCCCTACACATTTATACGGTAACATTCAATATCTGTATGGACTGCCTGAATTTGCCTGAATCGAGTAAACCGACAGTAATTCCATTTGTCTGAAGCTTTAGGAATTATTAACTTGCACATTTCCGAAAAATTAGGTCTATTTACATTTGCATTTCTTGCTGTACTAGACATTAGGTAGTTTTCGTCGCTCATTTATACAATCGTTTTTGTGTATTTAAAAATACTAGTGGTAGTAAATATCCTAAGAGTAGGTGCTTGAAAGGAAAACTTTAGCAATGAAAAAAGTCGCAGCTAAGTTGCTAAACGATTATGGAAATCTCTATGGGATAGGTATCTAATTTTATGTTTTATTATTTAAAAAAACGTACAAATAACACGCGAATATCCCTTATTTACAGATTAGGTGTGAAACATTTAAATAGGTAGTTTTTACTTAAAAGGTTTCCTACCCTATAATAATATTTTCAATTATCTCCTATCTTCACAAGAAGGTGAAAATTGCAAGCACTCTTGTTTAAAGACCTTTTCGGAGAATTGAAATTTTGCAATTTCAAAAATTCTTTTTGAAAGGCCGATATTTATTTAGAATCTTTTTTGGCTCTTTCATTTTTTCCCGCGAAACCTATAGTTTTTGAGTAAATAAATAAAATGAGCGATCGTGTCCTATACAGTGAAACTTGGAACATATCGTTATTCCATGATATTTTATTGGTTAAATAGTGTTGTCCGTTGTCAGAACTTGTCAACAACTGTTATAACTTTATTTTATTACAAATTCAATATTTGTTATATTCATTAATTTAAGAATATTCGTTACATTCCACTACTCTATTTACCTACATTTATTACCTACATTAATTTTCATTTTTTATATTTTTAAATTTTATTCTAATCAATTTTTTTAATAAATTAAATGAAACAAGTGCTATTTAAATCAATAAGTCAATAAGATATGTAGTTTTTAGTTAACCAATCATCGAATTTGATTTGTTCCAAGTTTCACTGTAGTGCACGATAACTTGTCAAAATTTGCAATTAGGGTTGCTTTATTTATTTATTTTTACTCCGAAACTATAGGTTTTATGGGAAAAATAAAAGAATCAAAGAAATGTTTTAAATAATGCGAGTAAACTTTCAAAGGGGATTTTTTAAATTGCAAAATTTCAACCTTCCAAAAACGTTTTAAAAACCAACTCTTTTTTAATACAATACGTATACATAACTGTATGAAAAAATATAAGTGCCTATACGTAAAAATAAAATAAAATACCTACAAAATTACAAACAATTACAATTGGCGTTGTAGGCGAGACATTGAATGTGTTATTTATTTTTCAATAACGGCATTAAATTTTGGTTTTGTTTGTTGTCATATATATCCCCATCCCGAGTTTAAAATAAACAATTTTCGACGCCAAATCAAAATGTGTAGGTACCCACACTAAGTTTCTAAAGCATTTTAACGCATTTAAGTAACCTCTTTTTATCACATCAACTGAAACATATAATATATTTTTTCCCTTTTTTAGAGTCCCCCATAATTCGAAGAGCAACAAAAGAAATTAGCCTGATAATGTTAACGATTACGCGGTTAATTATTAAAATACGGCCTTACGGCCATAACGGGAGTTACTACTTGACAAATACAGTAACTATACTGTAACAGAACGATCGAAATTTTGGAGAGTAATTTAAAGAAAATTCTATGATAAATTTTCGTTTAAATCGCGAATGGAATTTTATATTTAAAAGTTTTACACGATATATTTAAAAAAATGTGGACGATAAAAATTAAGTACAATACAATCGTAGAAACAAATGCGGGCTTATCTCTTGAATACGTGCGCGATAACGCGAGCTTGGACGATGCAAATGCTGTTCATCTGGAGTAGAAAACATTCCTTCGTAAGATAACGTTTATTACAATAGAAGGGACAAGCAAGCAATCACTTTGGAAAGTGATCTCTTAAAAACTTTATCCTAAGTTTATAGATGCGAAATATGCATAATTAATTCGTTCGCCAGTACGAATCGGTGTTTCTTGGGCGAAGGCACGCGCGGCTATGTGTCGATGTCAGTCGGTTTAATTCAGTTTTACGATTTTCGATTTTTAGGCTATTTTTATAAATTTTATTGTGTACGAAGTGCCCCGGAGTTATTTTAAAATTAATTTTATGAATTTTTTCGTTTTGAAACATTGTTTGAACTGCCGATGTCGGAGTGGGGTGCGGTCGACCGGGTAAAGTCAAGTCTAGCGCTTCTCCAGACATTAAAGTAAGTCCGTATGTATGTTTTACTTTAATTGTTAACAAATCTGAACATCGGGCCTATATGGCGGACTTAAATGTAATTTAAAAATTAAATTCAGGCATTTTAATGGTACTTGAGTAGTGACGTAACTCATAGTGACGTTTTATGTGACGTTTTAACTCATCGCAATATGTATATAGTTTAGTCCTTTTACGAAAACACACGTATTTATTGTGAGTAAACGACTCTCAATTGTTGCATCAATAATTTTTTATGTTCGCTGTAAATATTTGAAATTGTACGAACTACTTGTTTTAACTGTAAAATCGAAGTTTAAATTCAAATCGTAGTTTCTAAATTTAATTGATATAACCGAATGACTCGTCTTTAAAACCAGGTTTATAAAATCTCAACGTTTTTATTAGTAAATCAAACCAAAGAATATTCAAGGTTAATGCACATCGATCAATAATAATTATGAATCGTTATTGATGTACCTATATCGAACATTACTATTACTTATTGCGCTTCGAATAAAAAATACATAACGTGGTTAAATAATTTGTTTTAAATTCGTCTTATTGTATTATAATTTACTTACGTGGCCTTGTTGACATTTATTTACGCAATTTATTCAAATTTGCTCACTTTTCAGTCAAAGGTGGTTGTGACAAACCTAGGAAAAGTATGCTAAATGGCATTGTCATAAACGATGAAATAGTTATTTCTTTCAATTTCTTTAAACTGAACATTTTATAGACGACATTCATTAAATTAATTGGTTATTTTTAATTAAATTATCGATCAGAAGTTTAGGCGCGTTTCCGCCATTATTTGGACAAGGCTTGTTTTATATTTAAAAAACTAAAGGATGTTTTGTTAATAGACATGTTTGAAAAACTTGAACAACTTGAAAAAATTAACGTTTTCAAATAATTAATATTTAACAACGGTCCGATAGATTCCTAGATTCTAAAAAACGCAAACCCAACACCAACATCGATGTTAGCAGCGTAATATATCTGCACCAAATTTCAAATAAATCACTTCATAAATGAGGGAGACACAAATAGGCCTCGATAATCTGAATCGATTAAAATCGGGCCGATCCAGATTTCTATTAGCAAACGGAGTAGAAAAAAAAACAGTAATGCAAGACGTTACCGAGTCTCGTTTCCACGCATACATTAGCGGCGACAATATCGAATAAGAAGTTGCAAAATGTTCATCGGTTCCTCGATGACCGACCTGTGGCTTTAGTATGATTATGAAAGCTTCGATTTAAAATAATCTTTATAGATTTTGAGCTTCCTTTAAATTTTAATCGGGACGCGTTCTGGCTACGCTAGAACTATTTTTGTGCCCGACATTGTCCGTAACACTTTTTTGGCGTTTTCACATATACCAAGTCCTCGACATTATTGAGAAATTTTGTGCCTAACAATGGTCGGCTCCACAAAAATTGTATGCTTGGAAACGAGGCTTTCGAGAACAAGATTAAGGGCCGATCTTGGTTTTATCTGACAAATATCTACTGCGAAAACGTTTGTTCGAACAATAATTATTTCCGTCGAATAAATTTACGAAGAGATGGAAAGATCGACCATAAGAGTTGAAAACCAACGGATCCTTTATGGGACCGTGGGCAAATGTTTGGATAGGGCGATATTACATAAATTGCGTAATTTTGGAATTCCGGATATAAAGAACCATTCCAAATCCTGCCATGCAACTCATAAGATCCATTATAAATTTTAGAGATTATAACAAACTTTCGGATATAACATTCGATAAAATTGTTCCCGTACGTCAAAATTTTCCATAAAAGTAGGTAAAAATCTTTTATCTAGAATAATATATTGTTTATGACGCTTCCAGCGCGCAGATGTTGTCTTCCACTGTAAAATTTAAAAAAAGGGTTAAAAGGGGCTCCATTTAGTTGTAGTTACAAAATTGCAAATTAAACTTTAAAAATTCCATCGTATTGTGCAAGTTTTGCACACCTTTTAAAAAGTTTTGCTACTTTCCCTAAATCCCACAATTGGTGGTTGAAAGTTATAACTGATATATGTAGTTAGAAATTTTAAAATTAAACTTTTAAATATACCATCATGCTGTTCATGCTTTGAAAGTACTATTAATTTTTATTATGTATTATAAAAAAAAACAATGTAGGTAATATATACTTATTTAATAAAATCATAATCGTGATTATATTCACCCCTAATTTATATAACTAATTATAAGTATTACATGACATAAACTAATTCATAAATTATTTTTCTTTGCAGATGTGAAGTGTGTTTCTCTACAAGAGTTGCAGTTCTTACCTACAATTGAGGGGACGATAATGTTAGAGGACGTCGAAGAATTAAGGTATTTATATACCATTTGTTTTATAATTAATGATTTCATTCTTATCTCTATTTAATTAGGTATAATTGAATTTTTATTAGAAATATTTTCATCCTTGAAATTTTCTATAAATGTAGGATAATTTTTTGAATGGTTAATATCATATGTATTACGTCTTACTATTCTACTATTTTCCCTCTTAATATAATATGATCTAGGAAAATTCGTTTTATGATCTCTATATACCTATCTACTATATTTTCCCCTTCTTCAAAATCAAGAAGCATATCTATTGTAGTAATAATTTAACTTTTCTAATTATTTAAGAATTAGTTAAAATTTTGAGATGACTTTTGGTTTTAAACTTGAATTGAATATAGGCAATTTTTCCCTTATTTCTCGACTTACTCTTGACTACTATTTCTGCATTTTAAAAGCATTAATTCTGGTTCAATATTTTATGTTGATTTTTTTAACATATTTTTGCAAATATCTTCTATTTTATCAGGCAGCCCGTTACTTTTAGAATACATGGGCGAAGATGTTATAATTTCGAAACCGCACGTTTTAACAAATGTATGCATTAAATACGAATTAAAGGGCGTATTATCTGTCATGACTACAATAGCTATGCCATAAATTGCAAATATGATTTTAAAAGCTTTTATAATTTCTATTTAATCTTTGGTTATTAATTTAACCAGCTTGGTTCATTTCGAATAACAATAAAACAATGTCCAACAATACAATCAACTACATCCAATAAGTCGATCGCATTTGAAACTAATTTTCTTTTTCTTTGTTATAGGTAGGATCTTTCTATGTATTGTATCAAGCGGGGCTATTTTTACCGGTGAGTTTTATTATTGATTTTTATTGTTTTTCGAAATAGATACCTACTCAAAAAAGTAAAAATCGTAACGCTAGCAGTTTGCCCGCGTAAGTCAGTCTTATCTTGTTTACCTTTAAAAGTTGTCTCTTACAATTATATAAGTAGGTGTTTAAATAAAGGAGTAATGTACCTATGAATTTTTAATTTTTTTATCTTATAGTAATTTTAATATATATATCTATATTTATTTTATTATAAGACCACTAAGTATACCTGGATTTCTTGAATTTATTAAAATAATTTCATTTAGGTTTATTTACAGAGATTTCTCAACATTTTATCCGTTTCATTTAATTTTATTTTGTTAAAAAACTGCTATCTCGTCTTATTTTTTTATTTAATGAAGAGAACAATAAGAACAACATTAACCCATTCTCTCGTGCACCATTATTTGTTTTAAAAATGTGCCATAAGTTTAAAATGGTTAACTACCTACTGTTACACTATTAAATGAATAATTTAAAAAATGATTCAATTAATCGGAAATACCAATGTGCAAATGGCATCGAAACCCTTCCTTTTCACCAGAAAAAAGTTAAAATCTATTTGAAAGCACTTGTTATCTCTTTGTTCAGAAGATTACTTCTTGTTAGAAATAATACAGGTACATACCTATAAGGTATTAAACGTAGTCGATCCGATTCCAACAACTAAAATTTTACAATTTAGCACTCAAGAGTCGTTATGATTTTTACTTTCTTAAGTAGATATTTCTATACATGTAATTCATTCGTGTAATTCTATACATGCGCAATTCGCTTAAACAAAATTTGAGGATTAATGTTCGGTGTTATACTCATACCTTAACTTTATAACAAATAAGTAAACGTTAATATGACGTTATAACGCCGTAACAAAAGATTACATTTAAAATCATTAAAATCAACCATTATTATTAAACGATTTCATTGCGCTTTAAAATAATTTCTGAAATCGCATATACCTACTTTCGAAAGGTTGTTTTTTTTTGAAAATTGATTATGCACAATTAATTTATTGTAAATAGGTATTTCAGATACGATATTTAACTATTTCAGTGCATTTAAAAACTATAAGAAAACAAAACGTAAAGAGTGTATAGAAACGTATTAAGCGGATTTATGAAAAATCAATTTAATTGTAGGTACTATAATATATAATTCTATAATATACCATACATACTACGTAACAAAGGGCATACGGAACGAATTAAAACGTTCATTATTAAATTGTCCGTACGGAAATTGACTAGTCAAAACATAAACTACGCCACCCTGCGCCATAGAATAGATAATATTGGAATAAGAACGAAACAAAAATACGCCCCCCCCCCCACTGTCGTTTTTCCTATCGCGACGCGCGATTTCAGATTTTTTTATCCCAATTTCTCATAAACAAAAATTAAACTATTAACACGATTGTAATCAACATAACGTCAGTAATGCAAACGAGCTTGTTTATAAATTTAATTATTTCTGCAGAAATTTGTACATCATCAGCGGTCGGAGAAACGACGGTGGTTAATATGTATGTTAAGATTAAAAAGCGAAAAAAGTAACAGCAATAACTATATCCCTTTCCCATTGTAACCGCGTTGTTGTACGGTAATGTAGGTAAACTCTGCGAGGGATGCGGGACTGTGTACTTGCAACCACCGATCAAAGGTAGGAAAAACCATTGTTGTTTTATTAACTTCTCTATTCATCTATTTGTATAATATTTACATACACTTTACGTGTATGTCATATATCATATAAATATTTGGATAACCTTGAGTACTAAAATCAATTCTCTATGACATTTCTCCATTTTCTCTTTATAATTGATACATTTTGATTGTCATAAATTCTCTCTAAGAAAACCAGAATATTACGCATCGATTCGATACGCCCACGCTGCGGTATACTTCGCGATCGTTTCAATTTTTATTTTTGAACCAATATAGGTAGGAAGCTTTTTATACAGCGGCCGAAATACGTTTAGTCAGAATTTGGCGAACCCAAAATCCGTTTGCGACGTCAAGCTATTTACGGCCATTTCGTTGTAGAGTGATTCGTGTGACGTATGTCTTGTGTCATATAGACGATTCATGTTTTTCCATTAAGTGATGGCGATTATCAAAGGATCAAACACGAGGATGGAAAACGAAGATGCGATACGATCAGTTATAGTGACACATGCAGTCCAAACTAGGTCTCAGATATTCAAAATTAAACAACTTTCTACAACAACAGAAATGTCTACTTTAAGATCGTTACCTGATGGCCATTCTTTAGATAGAGTTCCCAACCAATGAAGTCAACGAGAAGACTATATGGAATAAATACAAGACATCATTGAATTCATTAAAGATAGATGAAATCAACGGAATGAACTTGTAGGACGGTTGTGGATAATAGATTATTTACCAAAAATAGCAAGGAGAAGAATAGAAGTATAGGAAAGTCATCGAAATTATGGACCCAGAAGGCAGTCTTCATCAGAGAACCGTCACCGTAAAGTTGAAGCAAAACGAAAGGGCAAGAACGACAAGAAGAAGAAAAGCAAGGGATGTGTGCTACGTTGCATGCGCTCACGGTCCACAGAAGATAGACAACTACAAGGTATGCTTAGCTTTCTCATCCTCCCCCCTACATTAAATTGCTGTTACGTTAACATTGCGCCAAAACGTTTGTTTTATCGGGAGTGTAAGTGATAAAAACAAAATAATATAGGTACGTGAGGTTCGAAAGAAAAATTTAGAATCATCTAATTTTTTCTTAATTCGCTCGAGTATCTTATATATGTTCACCTACTAATTGATTTTAAATTTTTAGGACACGTAGAAGACGACAATAATTTATTGTGTTGGTAATCCACATATTAATTTTACTTTATTCACGTTATGAATGTCGTTGCAAGGTTCTATTAGCACCTAATCGAAAATCGAGCTTGTTAACAGTTCATTTGAACTTGAATATTTATTTTTTCTCGTCCATTAGTCATATTTTTTGTGAGGTAAGTCGGATAAGTGATATAAGCAAGTTGAATACAAGGTATTAACAAAATACACTTATTTACAGACAAAAACTTGCTATCCAGAAGTACACACCTCAATGACAATATTAAAAAGGTGATTTTGCGTTAAAACAATTCTTGAAAATTTAATTTTTTTATATTCGATTATTTAAAGGAATTAATAGATGTTAGTAGTCATCATAATATCTTTTGTATTCCACATTTCAAAAATCAAATAGTAGATACGAGATATATTTTTTGTGTCGTTATGGTGTATGGAAATCAGTCAGTAAATCAGTTAATGCGAGACAGTGCTGTGGAATTTCAAATGTAGATTTTTACTATGGATACCTTTTTATTAACTACTGTGGAAACACTATAACGTAAGAACCTACTTAACGGCAACGCACGGCTTACGTTCGGCAAAATATTATTTTGTACCGTACTTATTTAATTTCAAAACTAAGTCAGTAAATGGTTAAGTAATCGGATTACCCGAGAGTAATAAATGATGCAACCCAAACTAATTTTTCAACATTATAAAATGTATTATTTACTAGCTTTTACTCGTGACTTCATCTGCGAGGGATTAGAAATATTCGATGAAACGAATCCTACAAATTTTAAGAGTCAAAGGTAAGAAGTACTGAGAAATTGATCAAATGTTTAAAAAATATACTTTCCCGTTTCACTCCCTTAGGAGTGAGATCTCGAAGAATGTTTACTTAGTGGATCCCTACATCATAAAAGGAACAATCCTCCAAATCTAACTTTTCTAGGACCAGTGAATGAGGCTGGGCGTTGATTTGTTGAATTTTTAAAAAACATACTGTCCCCGTTTCATCCCCTTAGGAGTGGAATATCGAAGAATTCCTTCTTAATGGGTGACTACATCATAGAAGGAACATATTTTCCAAATCTAACTATTCTAGGATCAGTGGTCGAGGATGGGCATTGATATGTCAGTTAGTCGATCACGTTATGTTTTTATATAAACAGTTTTTATAAAAAGAGCCGGAAAACTTAAGTGCATATAGAACTGCCCAAAAGGAACAAAAAAATTCGAGTTAACGTCAGTCCGAAAATCAACCGTTACGCAGATATACTGATTTTTTACGTTGTACTTTACTGCACTATTCATCAAAAAACATAAAAATCTTCTGGATTTGTTTGCATGGGGATATTTAAACTCCTTAGTAACTTAGTTTACGCCACTTTAGTTGATATAATAAATGATAATATACTCCTTTTTATGACTACAGGAGCGACATTGTCTATTAATTTTTCTTTGTTTATGTTTAACGTAATAATATATACATTTAATTTGTTGCAGGTACGGATTTATTTTAATCGGTACGTAAAACAGGGGGTCAGGGGGATGAGGTGCGACCTTATTTATTAAGTCTCTATTAATTTGTAAAGTTATAATTTTTACTTTCAATTCTTTTCAGGTAAGGATTTATTTTAACCGGTATGTTAAAAAGTTGTTTTAATAAATGATAATATACTCTTTTTATTATTACTTCTTGAACATGCATACGTCATCGGACTTTCACGAGCCATATACCACTGGAAAGTGTGTTTCTAGTTCTGCATGATGATGACAAATTCAACAACTTAACTGCTTGGCACAAGTACACTTTTAATGCTTTATTTGGATTTTTGTATTTTATATGTATTTTGTTTTATATATTAATAAGTATATTTGCCAATATCTAATATGATAACGGAACGAACTTATAACAGAACAGAACCAAAAGCAAAACAGAACTTATTAGAAAACCAATAACCAGAAACAACAGTGAATTACTTATGTTAAGCAGATTAAAGCACGTTTGTAATCAGTAGCACAAATAATGTTTATTTGTAAGGTACGTCAGATAGATAAAAATCCATTTAAGGCATTAAAAGTGTACTTTTACTAGCAGCTAGGTCGTTGAATTTGTCACCATCGTGTATATCTCTACTCTTACTTTCCAGTTGTATATAACTCATAAGTGCGTGGTTATGAATTCTATCGATAAATGTTGTTAGTAACAAAACCGATTTAAAACATTTGAATGCTCGTAAAAATGTTGTACGTTGTTTTCGTGACTTATGCTTGGAGCAATGTTATAATACTCGTTAAGAGCTTTCAAATGGTATATGGTTCATTGCTATCTTCTAGTTTAGTCTATTAGTTTCTAGTCTATTGCTAGTTGGGCGCAGCTCCTATGCAAACCCGTAAGGTCCTTTATTATTTTTTTTTTAAGAATAAAATTTGATTTTTATTACAGACTTTTGCGGTAAACGGTGAACTGCTATCAACACATAATGACGTTAGCATAGTGTTTCCAACAACGATTTAACGATACCTATCATAATGCAAAATTACAGTTTATTGTTTTTTGATTATCCACTAAAGGTTATTTACGTTAGGTTTTTTTTTTGTTATAACATTTTCCAATTAAATGTGAGTTTAGAATCCTATTTTTTCAATTATATTTTTCCACCACAGCGGGGTGTGGTATTAAACTATTAAACTAATTTTCTGAATACATGTTCAGGGCGTTTCTACAAAACATGGTAATATTACTAAGGATGATAGAACATTAAAAAATAAGTGAGGCTTATTCAAAGAGTAGGTAGTAGTTCTCATGTTTGTAATTTTAGCAGTACAGTTGGTTAATTTTTGACCATTTTAAATAATTTTCATTCTTATACACCATCTTTAAATTTAAGTTATGTATGTCCATATTATTAACCTTGAATTATTGGACCTACAAAACACTTTACTAATGTATTTGTACTCAATAAATTGTGCCTTTTCTTAATCGTTGTTAAGCTAATATCATGTTATGCGATATAAAAATGTAGGTATTTACCAACTAGTTTTGTTAGCCCTCAGCTTGCTTATCCATTTAATTTTAACTTTCATTTTCTTCATGCGGCGACATCATTAATTGATTGTCTACAACTATTTGGTAAAAAAAGATATCTAATAGTAAAAACGCTTACCCGACTACCAATACAATCGAACCCAAAAAATATTTCATAATTGAATTACAATTTATTGAAAACAAATTTAAAAAAAGAGGCCGTGGCGGGCCTTTTTGTGAAACATTAGGAAGTTGCAATTTGAACAAATAATTTGTATTTTGAAATTCAAAGTTTACGTTTAAACTGTATGTAACTTTAATTTTTGTTGAAATGGCTGCTTCTCCGTAAATATAAGTTCTACAAAAATTTCAGGAAGCGTCTTCCATCTTAGTTTTGTACTTTACAAAACTACAGACTACTTGTAAAAACTACTTTGTCGTTCTGTACAAACGATTACCTATCAAAAAAGCAATTATCCATCAAATATTATGTTAAAATAAGTATCAAGTATATTTTAACAATTACGATTGGTTCAAATTGATAAACATTAAAATGTTTAGAAACGTCAAATGAAAGAAGCTCAGAATCGATTTTCCAATTGTTTTATTTTGAACTAAATTTATAGGATACTTGGCGCACATTAAATTAACACCTGTATTTTTTTTAAGTTTATTAAATAACATAAGAAAAAAATTAATATCTATAGGTAACTGTATTTATCAATATCATCAAAATGTTGAACTATTATATAAAGAATTTATATTTTGTACATTTAGATGTTTTGAATGATTTGCGTGAAGGTTTCTTACTAAGAAATTAAGTAAATTAGTTTTATATTGAGATAAATGTTTAGCACTTAACTCGTTTAGAAACGCGAAGCAGCTATTATATGCTACGCTCTTTGCAATAAAAACAACTCACTGTTACTTACGAATCGCCAGTAAGAGAAATTAAAAATGGAAGTAAAAATGCGCGCAAGAAATGTAGTTGTACAATTATTTAAGTTTATGTAACTGTCCTAAAAGTAAATGTTACATATAACATGTATTTAAGTAGGTGCCTACCTACTGCTTAATTTTTATTATGCGTTTTCGTGAAGTATTTTAGAAGTTTTCTATATGACTGTTAAAATAATAAATTGTTTCTTTGGAAATTATTGATGAACTGAAAAGTCGACACTTGACGAATTCAACTATTACGAGAGGAAGTGCCCTTATTGCCGATTCAAGATATCGTTTCAGAAAAATAAGTTACTAAAAATTCAAAATTGTGGCCGATTTGAAAGAAGGCGAATATGAGTTTTGTCGAATAAGTAATAATATAGAAAATGTAAGTTTAGGTTTAAATCAAAAAAAGAAAATTTTTAACGGCTAACCCGTGTTTTTTAAACTTTTAACTGTAGGTGTCAATGTTATTAATAATATTCTTAAGTTTACAATTACACATTAACGTCTAATTGTAAGAAGCTTTGCCTCCGTACAATTTGTTATACTAGATAACATTATTAAATAATAAATTAAGGGCGTCATAAAAATGTATCTCCCGACTGAAATGAAACATTTCTAAAGGTTTCCAGGTCGTCGCGTCGTTTCTAATAAGGGAACGATTTAAAGCGAACCTAAGTTGTTTATTGCCATTTGAACAGGCGATTCCAGAGGGAAAAAAACCGTTATATAATAACATTTCAAGTACAGTGTTCTACAATTGTATCAACCGCATTATGAGTATAAAGCCTGTAACTGAAAGCATGGAAATAAATGAACACTCCCGGTGCCCTGCAATGTTCAAGATATAACCCATTCGCCCCCTCAAGCCCTCGTGTCACTGTAGATTATATTCCACCCTAGCCCCTAACCGCATGTACCAAGCGGTATTTATGCGAATTTTGGTGATATACAGCCAGTGCTACTTGTAATTTGATTTATGCGAGTTGAATACTCATTAATATCTCATTATGGTATCTGTTATGAGTATACGAATTACCTGGTGGGTGCAGATATAAACCAATACTCATATTCCAATGAATAGGACACGGTTGGTGTATAAACGTTTATTGCATCAATTATTTAAATATACATAGATTATTAAATTTGATAACATTGTAATTCAATCTGATTTTGTCCGACACTAATAGATGTTACAAATATGTAGAACATAAAATGAACGAAACTATTTACCACGTACATTAATACAAAACACGCCCCTACGTATAATAGAAAATCTACTCTGCATTGTTCCATTATTTAATACATTATCTAAATTGACATTAGAGAACTATAATAACTTATAAATAAAAATATTTTACTGTCTGTAGGATACACTTTCCTTCTCTTCTTTCTTCAGTGCTTGTATCAAAATGATGCCCATAACCGCATTGCAAATCTGTAACGAAAATAGAAATCGACTTTAGAATTTAGGTGTTAATAGGTGGTTTAATTAGATCCTTACCCCATTTAAATAAATTAGTATAACGCTTAATACGTACGTATTTGAACGAATTACTAGGTTGTTGTTTTGTTAAAATTTGTGATCCCTGAAAGATAACGCAATCGAAACTACTCTTTATAGACCATCATTTATATGGTGTATTCGCTTATATGTAGGATCTACCCGATACAATGGGGTTCGCCGTATGAATACAAACAAAGTTATTTTAGGAACGTAAGATATAATATAGGGAACAAAATTACAGATTTCTAAGCAATCGCGATTAAATTAGTATAACACATTCGGTGGTTGTTGTACGCATTTGAATTTTAAACGGTCGCGACCTTTACGTGAAAGTTTTTATTCGGCATTTCTATCTAATCGCGGGCGTCCCAGAACGAATCTGCTCAGTTCGAAGATAAAACGACAAAAAGCATTTTTAACGTGAAATATGGTGTATCCTAAAGACAACGGGTCCCTCTAAAACGAAACATCAATTCACGTTTTATATAAGTATTGGTATAAAGGAAAACTAAAAAAAAAATGGTGTTATTCGAATGACCGGACATTTCATCACTCAAGTCTTGTGTTTCCACGTGTTTTTAAAATTTTCTTTCCGCGTAATTTTTAAAAACGCTTCCAATCTTCTTTATCTCAAAGAGAACGAACTTGTTTTTTTTTTCAAAATTTAGCTCGTTTGCCTACATCAATCGAACACCACTGTCGGGGTTTATTTAATTCGTTCGTTATATTAAATAAAAATTACTCCTATTTATTATTTTTTAGTACTTATGAGATAATAGTTTGAAGGGGTAATTTTTATTTAACTACTAAAATTTTAAAGAACTTTCGAAGCGATAGCGTGCTTGAAAAATTATTGAACTTTAGATAACGATCAATGTATTTATAATATTATTAAATCTTTCTTTTAGGTCAAATTATAACAAATTAGAATTTTTAATAAAATAAATTAGTTATCTACAGTTGTGCTGTTTTAATAATGAAACCGTTTTTTTTCCAAAGAAAATTTTTTATGAACATTATATTGAAGCTTATTTTCTTATTTCTAATTTAAATGAAAATTACTTGGCTTTATATGAATATTGTTCCTATATTGGTTTATTATGCCAATAAATACTTCGTATTAATTAAGCAAGTCCATATATTTCAATCCCGATTAAAATTATCATCAGTTGTTAATCTTTATATTTTCAACTGATGATAACTCTAACCGAGGTTGAAATATATGGACTTGTTTAATTAATATAAAGTATTTATTGACATAATAAATTATTATAGGTGAACAAAATTATTTTGCTTGTAGATATCTTCCTGACCTTAAATTTCGAATAAGGTCAAGGACGCGTGAAACTTTGAAGAGACACCCTACCCGATTGATTATTCAACGATTGATATCTATCGCTTTACTATTTAAATTCAATATAATATATAACCATCTCTATCAACTTTTTCTTTAAACAAACTTCATCGACTCTATTCACCGTTGATCTTTCATTTTGTTTTTTCCTTGATTTTCTCATGCGTAGAACATTTTACGGTTTAAAAGTTTGTCGTCTAATCGACCGATATTCGGGACTTTTTTAAATACCTAGTTATAAAAACGTCTATAAAGAATTGTTTGATTGTTTTATAAACTTTGTTGATAAACTTAAGACATTCTGATATTTTTTTAACCGATGTAAATTTTCTACAATTTCTTTCCGTTTCCATGAATTTATTTGCTTTAGGTATTTCTTTTGTGCAAAGAAACACGACGATGCAGTTGTGCGACTGAAATTGCGCGAGCTCTTGTTTCTCATTAATATATATCGTAGGTAATCGTGAAATAGCTAGTAATAGCTTGTTTTGAAAGAGGTTCTAATTCGGTTCGTCAGAGTTAAAAAGTGACAATATTCGTATCGTACTATATATGTCTCTAAGGAAATTTTAGCTGGAGTTTCGTATTGTCAATATTATAATAGGTGTGACATTTTCCCAACCAAGAGCTCGATCAAATTTCAGTTTCAATTTTAAAACACACCACAGATTTTATTTTTACAAACGGAACTACGGTAAGTTTTGAAATATCTATCTCTGTATTAAAAGAGTGAATTGAAAAAATTATAACGTAAATATAAAAAGGTCAAATCATTTAATATTTATAACCCCCAGTAAGTAATTTAAGCTTAATTAAAAAAAAAATCGGATAGCTTAGACTGACGTCGAATTAAACAAAGACAAAATTAACGAGCCTAAATGAAAATTGGCGTAGGGCGAAATGTTATTTTAAAGAAAGTCGTTGATTTATAGCGGTGAAATAAAAAACAATATTAGTATAATATCCGTGATAGGTAATGGCGAAAACACTTTTAGTAAAAAATTATTCGGTTTTATTTTACTCGCTTAAAATTATTTGATGTAGGCACGAGTGCCTATTTTTAATACCTAGTATCGAAAATTTTATTTTTAGTTCCTTTGTTACATTTTATGTTAATGCGGATTAGCGTTTAAGCACATCAAATCGATTAGGTACGCTGTATATAAATACTAATCAATATCACCTATACGTAGGACATTATAGGATATAAAAATGTTAGGTATAATTTTTTACTGTGGTAACAGAAGCCCTAAATAAACCGGTACTATTGGGCTTCAAAGGTCTATCTCAAAGGTGTTGTCACATTCTAGTACCGTAAAATGGGGTGAAATTGATCGTCGGGTGTGAGATTGATTACCAAATCATACGTTTATAAATTTGAATTTAGCGCCGAACTTATACCTGCAATTGCAGTGTATTCGACAGTATCCGATAGGAGCAACATGAACGCAGGTTGTTGTTGCACGTGAATGTAAACGTCCTCGTGTTTTTCGAATAATTTGGCTTTGTTTGGAAGGTAGTGATTTTCGCAAAATAACAACTCCCGAAAATTATCCTGGTAAGTAACAACTAAAACATTTTCTTGGTATTATTTCGTAATCTGCATGACCATTGAGGTATTCTAGGCGTTATATATTTAGTTGTGAGCCATTGCTTCAGCAGTGTTTAAGTTCTGTAAAAATTTATAAGGCGGGGTGAGATTGATCGTGCATGTGAGGCGAGATTGATCAATCATATTGAATAATTTCGCCCCACAAATATATAAAAATTAGTAGGTATCTATTTATTACTTACGATTTCGTATGCTAATGAGCTTTGAGTAATAATGTTATCTTGAAAATATATTTGGAACTTAAATTTTTAAAAATAAAGCAATTTTTGTTGTTTTAGAGCCATGCCAAGAAAATACAAAAGAAAACTCGGCTCACGCTCCTACATGGATTATTCCGAACAGACTGTAGAACTTGCACTCAAAAAAATAGCCGAGGAGGGATGGTCTATTCGTAGGGCATCCGCAGAGTACAAGATTCCTTTTGGCACGCTTCGTAATAAATTTAATGGAACTCGCGTCAAAAAAAGCGGAGGTCAAACAATATTTACAGCTGAAGAGGAACAAGCCTTCGTAAGGGCTGCAAATATTTGCGGAGAATGGGGTTTTCCCTTAACCCTGACTGACCTACGGTACATCGCTAAAACATACTTAGATAGCAAAGGCCGCACTGTTGCCAAACTGGAGTCAAATATGCCGGGTATGGATTGGGCGCGTTCTTTGTTAGAAAGACAAAAAAAAGAAATAAGTCAAAAAGTTGCATCAAACATTAAGAGAGCCCGAGCTAACGTGTCACGGCAAACCATTATAGAATATTTTGATAATTTAAGGAAGACACTTGAAAATGTACCGGCTTGTAACATATTTAATTACGATGAAACCAATTTGCAGGACGATCCCGATAAGCAAAAAATGCTCTTTCGGCGTGGGACAAAATATCCCGAACGCGTTTGCAACTTTACCAAGTCTGCGATAACAGTAATGATGTGTGGTTCCGGGTCAGGTATACTGCTACCTCCATATGTGATATACAAAGCGGAAAAAATGTGGCAGCAATGGATTGAAATGGGACCCAAAGGTAAGCCTTGCTGTAACGATAGGTGCTGTAGTGCAGGATCCCGATTCAATCGCACACAACACGGATGGATGGACACCCAAACATTTGCCGATTGGTTTGAGTCAGTTTTCTTGCCACACGCGAAGAAACTTCCTGGTCGCAAAGTATTGTTGGGCGATAACCTTTCTTCCCATTTTACAGAAAGTGTTTTAACACAGTGTGAACTGAATAACATTGCCTTTGTTTGCCTTCCGACATGTTCAACAAATCTCACTCAGCCATTAGATGTTGAATTTTTCCGGCCTTTTAAAGTGGCCTGGAGATCTATCTTAATAAACTGGAAAAAGGGTCATCCCCAACAATCTTCACTAGATAAGAAGGATTTTCCATATTTATTGACTTCTACTCTAATTGAAATAGATAGCAAGTCTGACAATGCCATAAGAAACGATCTAGTAAGTTCATTTAGAGCAACCGGGATTGTTCCTCTTGACCCTCATCAAGTCTTGCGAAAAATTCCACACGAAAACTCTGAAGACCCTAATACTTCTGTAAGCAATGTTCTTGTTAGCTACTTGCAGCAGCAACGGTTCACTGCTGCACCAACTAGAAAAAACATTAAACGCCAAAAGTTATCCGTGGAACCTGGTAAAAGCGTTGCTCTATGTAACGATGAAGATTCTAGTGACTCAGGTGTAATCGATCAAGTTACCAATGACAATTCCGATGAAGATCCTTTTGAAGACGAGAATGATGACGTGAGGGCAGAGACGGAATATTATGAACCAAAACAGGAGGACATTTTACCTGGACAGTTTGTTTTGGTGAAACTTCATGGTGGCTTAAGAAAAAAAACAGCGTATCGTTACATAGCAATTGTGCAAAATGTGTCAGAAGATGAAGAAGGACAAGAAGAGATTCAATTGTTAGGACTGAAGTCCATAGATAAAACCAGAAAGGTTTTTATAGTTCAAGAAGGTGACGAATTTATGGCAAATTTTTCCGATATACTGGCCATATTGCCAGATCCTCAAACAACAAGTAAAGATGATGATTCTGTCGTCTATTCTTTTGAAAAAATGGTCGATATATTTGAAGTTTAGAGAAGGAACTGTTTATTCATATTTTTTTTACTAGAATGATTTTTAAGTTTGCAAAATGTTCTTTTTAAATTGTTATATCTTATCTTATTTTTCTATTTTTTGTGTTAATCGCTAAATAAAGTGTTTATAGCAATGTTTTTGTTTTTTTATGAGAATAGATACAATTACCAGCAGGTGATCAATCTCACCCACACTGAACAATCTCACCCCATTTCATTAAAAATACTGTATCTCGAAAACTGTTATAGATAGAACAGTATGGGTCGAGATTGATCCTATCTTACTTCATACCTTTGCTTTCCGTGTATTATAATTTCTGTGAACAATCTCACCCCACAATAGGTATGAGATTGTTCACGCGGTTTTGGCTTTGCCACACCTATATTTTATGTATTTAACAAATGCAAACTTCTAGAAATGCTTCATGTTGTACATTTCTGGATAAATAATTAATTTATTATAAAATATTATTTTTATTTTTCACAATATGTTCAAAAAGAGTAATTTTTTGATCAATGTCACCCCATTTTACGGTATCCAAGTATTATTGATAATACATATTTAAGATTTATCTTGGAACAAGAAATATTTGTCTCTGAATACTGGTGTCAAAAAGATGTATAGCTTATCCAAACCTATATGCAATTCACGTCATCAACAAAAAGTTACTAGATTGTTTATTTGTAATTCGGTTTAAAGTTTGGAAAGAGACTTGCGTACATATTAGATGGTATAAAGAAAAACTACAATTTGTTAGAACTGTAAAAATACGAGGTACGAGGTGACAGCACTGTGTGAAACGTCATCATCTAGTAACCTTGTATTGATGACGTGAACATCATATAGGTTTGGATAAGCTATAGGTATTTGTTTCTGTAACCTATTGAAGTAGCATATTTGAGACGCTTATAGTTGCAAAACCGGCTAAATATTTTTTTATAAAGTTACTGATGCTATTGTGTAGATAACGGCTGTTTGTTAATTCAGCCGTGAGTGCGCTGGAAGGCCAGATTGACCCGCTAGGCTAACACAGCCCCTAATAAGGTCTTAAAATGCAATTTTGAAACGATGCGCGTTTTTTTGAATAAAATTTTATGCAAATAGGTAAATATAAACTTGTGTGTGTGTGTATACGATTTTGATCAATAAAAAAAGCCTGCCGTTCTTAATCCAAATGTAGATTTTGGACATTATTATAAATTTCGTAATAAATTTACAAAAAAAAACTGCGAGTACGATACATCATTCTTAAGCTACGAATGTATTGGAAATATTTTTGGTTTTGAACTATATTCCATAAATCACGTAAATAAATGTACATATATACAAATCACATGTTTTACGTCAAATAATCTGGGTTACATTAGTCCTTTTTAACCAACAAAACAAATCGACTAAAAAAAATGTCTGTAATTTTTACTAAATCTTCTTCGAAGTATTGTGATAACATTTTACCTGAATAAATTAAAAAATATCGATAGAGAATTCACGTTAAGTTACGAGTTGTTCAAGATATCCCTCTACTAACAATA
Organism: Rhagophthalmus giganteus; assembly: GCA_036326145.1. Taxonomy (NCBI): domain Eukaryota; kingdom Metazoa; phylum Arthropoda; class Insecta; order Coleoptera; family Rhagophthalmidae; genus Rhagophthalmus; species Rhagophthalmus giganteus. The sequence continues at coordinate 8,825,273 of JARFJA010000056.1, read as the reverse complement.
ATCATTACAAAATGCACTTATTGAATTACTTATTATCATAGCGATGTGTTGTTAACGTTTTCGCTAAAAAGTTTTTAAAAAGAATTTAATACGACACAGTTTAAACTATAATCCAGTTAAAGAAACTGCAAAAGGTTCATTATAGTATAAAGTATTGTTTGATATTCTATAATAAAACGTTAGAAGAAATTATAGATAGGTAATCGATAGCTTCGTACGTGAACACTAAACGCGAGTTTGGTGCTACATACATATAATAAGCACGTCGATTTCAAGAACATTAAATTTCAACAGAAATATTGTCGAATTTATAGAAAGCGATTATACGCAGTTAATTAGAAACTAGTCTAACAACATTATTAAATGTCGTAACGCGTGCAAAGGAATAACTGAACGTATTTATGAGCTTGCAAGTATTTATGGTGGTGGTGTGTGACCTAGGAGTGTTAAAGCGCGGTTAAAGATATCAATGGCCGGATTGCGTGAGGATATAGTATCAGGTCAGAGACTTACTTAGAGGGTGCTATTTAAACTTCCCTTCGCGCCGCATGCAAAAAGATTTTGTTATAAATAATCGCGCGTAAACGCTTTTCCGGGGTTTCCACGGCGCCGTTCTAAAATCAGTACCTTATTGTACCATGTTTTAACAACTTTCAGAACTGCAATATTAATTCTTTCGAATACCTATATACCATTTAAATCACTTATTTTTAATTTTGTAACCGCAAAACGACGAGAAGTTGCAAAGTTTTATTTGTTCGCAGCCAATTTAATTTAGATTAAAATTCAAAAATTGTACGACTTTTCGTCGTAATTCCAGTTAGTAATTTCAAAATTTATTACGTAGACCATGTTTGGTATTAATAGTCGTGCCTTAGTTTAATTAACAAATATGACTAACGTAGGTAAGTGACGACACACCAAAAATTAGTACGGAATAATAATATCATATTATGTTCCAAGTTTAAATAAGTTAATAACGTACGTGTGTAATCCCAACGGCTAGTTTAAATCAAGAATACGGAAACAATTTCAAGAATGAAATAAATGTGGCGAGCTAAAACATGCAATGTCTATTCTGGCCGGGGTTGTTTCCGGAAAGTGTCAAGTTCCGGCCTCACCACAAAATTCTAATCCAGACGGCGACAAAAGGTAGCACGTCCCATAATAACTTGCAGTGGCGCCCCTTACATTACTCCTGCCATAATAAACAGGCCAACACACATCTGGTGCACCTTATTTATGAGCTTTCTCTAAAGTACTTTTTGAAAACTACCCCTAAAAGTGCTTGATATGCAGAAAATATCTCTTACAAACGCTTAATAACCGCGATTTATGTCTAACTTTTAAAATATGTTACCAAATCTTGCCCTCGTTCTTTATAAAATTTATATTTGAATAAAACGCGAACGTTGCATATTCAGATTTTTGTAATCGCCGACGGGATAAGTTTCTACATTTAATTTGTTGATAATTAGTTACGTATGTATGTATATATATGGAAAATAATAAGGGTTCAGTTTGAAATTATTAAGCATTTTCCTGTTGGTTATATTGTATAGGTATATTATATATTTACTAGTTGGTAGAAATTTGTTTGGGGATTGTTCGGGATAGTATCTAGAGAAATATTAATGTAATTTTGCAAAGTTCAATCCGTTTTACGTAAAACTTTTAGGTTCTTGGCCAAACTCCCATTAATTGAACGTCAGAAACTTCAATCCTTTGAAAACTTTTATTGCGCTCTACGAAATATTTAAGACTGCATGTTTTTCGAATATTTAAAAAAAAAATTGTTTTAAAGCGATTATAATACCTGCCCGTAGTTCAATTTGCGACCTGTTCAATTTGAATAATACATTTATCGATGTATGTAGTTTATAACGTTGGATTCTCTTGTGAAATCTGTGCCGTGGCAATATTTTCTTGTCGATTGGCATTGAATGTATTTTCATATTTTTTGCCGAATATTTTTCCATTTCTTATCTACAACGACATTAAATTTATATTTATCGTTTGGAATCACGCTGGCAATAAGTCTTTAAATCAAATGTTTTTATATTCGTCGAGATTATAAAGTGTTTATATCTTCCTCTTGTTTAGTTAAATCGATTCTTAACTAGCCAATCTAAATAACTGTATAAAGAAGCGTGAAACTCTAACGAAACAATTAAACTTCGTTGTTTAATTGGCCGATTTTTTCATCTCCCCGTAATTTATCTGATAGACATTTACCATAGAAATAATTGTTTGACCAAACGTTTCTATGGTAAATATCTGTTGGATAAATTTACTGGGAGGTGGAAAGACCGACCCTATATCGTCAATAGGCAACATATATACCTGATTACTAAATTTTAAAGCAAAAGACATTTTTAATCTATAAAAAACATAAAGAAGCAACTATCGTGTATAGGTGCGCCGCCAAGCGTTGTACTTGTCTCCGCCGTTTCAATAAAATTGATGCATTTTCTTAATGATACATTCACACCGCAGTTATTGCGTTCGTTTTGAGAAATGTGAAAATCCAGAATTGAACACACACACGACGGAGCAGAGAAAATCCGGCGACTAGGGCGGATAGAGAAATATTGAAATAAAATTGTAAGGGAAAGCGTTCGAATATTGAGTTTAGACATGTGTATTGTAAAAATAGGGAGTATGGCAACTTTCCATTCTCACAATTCGACATATCTACTCTTTAAACAAGCGCGAGGGTCGTTGTCGTGATCAGCGCAGATCTCCAACTGAAAAGCGTTCGCGTAATTTAGATACTTATACAATAACTAACATTAATTTAAAAAAAATAATATACCTAACAATAAGTAGAATTTTTATGTTGCACTGTGCGAGTTGAAGATGAAATTGATATTTTCTTGTCAATATGGTGCGTTCGGCTTCTTAAAGACCCGAGGGAATTTTTGAATCTGATGTGTATTCGTCTTGAAGATGAAGTTTATTATTGGAAGGTTAATGCTCTCGCCGTACGGCTATACCTAAAGCTAATAGTTTACAATAAAAATCCGTGTTTTCGTTTATCTACATATTAATATTCGTCAATTTACAGTTTGATATTTCAAACGACATATATATAGGTAAGTTAATTTTGATAGCGTAACACAATAAACCCCGGTCTTCGCACGGATTACGTTGTTATACATTACCTAGTACGTATCTCTCCGCGAAACGAACCCAATTTTTCTACGATATTCCATTATATAGGTAGATATATTCTTATTAAGTTTGGATTTTATTACGGTTTGCATGTTAAAAACTTATTAGGATCGGCATCGTTTATACATTCAATATAGGTAATTTTAATTGCACGAAATTCCTTAGATTGAGATCATTTATCGTTAATGGGGTTTTTATTTTTTGAACGAATTAAATGACCAAATGATGTGTTCGTTGATCTAACGTTTGCTCGCACTAGGGTTTTAACCTATTTAGATACGGTAAGTGCGATAACATTTTATTGGCCCACAAATTATTATCTACTTACATTAAATTTTCTTTTAATTACATTTGTTCCCTATTGCAAGTTATAGTGTAGGTACGTTGACAACATTAAGCACTTTCGAATTTTTAGATAGATATTTTAAATGACCGAAAATTTAATTTTAGCTAAATACGCGCCACGTTTGGAATAGTTTATTCAGAATATTGAGAAAATTATCTAATATCTAATAGAATGACGTCATTATGTTTTAAGGGGTATCACTAAGACTTAATGGCATTCAACAGAAAATCGAGATAGAAATTCGATTTAACAACAACAATAAAAAATACAAGTCGCTCGTCCACACATTATAGTAATACATATATATTAATTGGACACAATTCAGCTCTAAATTAGCAATGGTTAGCTAAAAATATTTGGTATCCGCAACAGATATAATTAATCTCGAACGTAAGTATCGCACTTAATGCGATAAATAGAATAGAATTTATGGGCTGTAAAATAAAATTTTACGTCCTCGAACTTGTTTAGATAAATTTGTTCGACCGTTTTATGTCCCTCTTTTATTTTGCAGTAGTATTTTAGGGAAAACTAATTTTCCGAGCAACTGTAGCTTCGTGAATAAAAACCCAATTCGAGTTGACAATGTAATGGAGGTACGAAACCACAAAGCCAGGGTCGAACTTTTTTGTACAGAAAAGGGGCTAGTTGCGCATATATCCCTGTCGCATTAGTCTTAGAGTTTCCATTGATTTTACTATTTTAACTTGGCGTTTTCGTATTTTAGAAAGTGTGTTTCTTTAGAAAAGACCGTTCAACCATAGGAATACAATTCGTAGCGTCTCTGAAAAGGTTTCGACGGTACTTTTGCTGATCAATAGCGTCCTTAATACGTTTCAATACATTCAAATGGCCGACGAAAGTGTAAGGATGCGGATATGTTGCTATAATGACAAATCGTTCACGCGCAAATACTGTAGTAGTCAGGTTTGCGGAATTACTACGACTTGAGTTGCGGAAACTCATTAATAATATTTAGTGTTGCCGGGGTTCTGCTTAAACCGCAATCTCTTAATTAAAATGAGATGTCATTTTGTGTCTAGTAGAGATTTCGTTCATTTTTAATTTTTTTTAAACTACATATTAGTTTTTTATTATTGTTAGTTTACACTTTCCGCCGTGAATGATAAGCGAAATTAAAATTTCATGGAATTTTTAAATAAATATCCTATAGATAGATATTTACCTAAGAAGCAATTTTTTAATTAATTATTCAATTCACGTATTAATTAATTATTTATTTATTTTCAGTATTTAGATACGATTTGTGTTGTCATTGTCGAGAAATTTCTTTTTTTTTACAACGATAAAACAAAACTTAATATATTGTAAAATTCGATAAACATAACTTATTGTTTGATAATAACACCTAATAGGTAGCTACTCTTTTCTTACGCTCTTCTTAATATTCTTTGTAAACCATTAGTCTTCGGTTTTCCTTAGCCTTCATCGAGAGAGGTCGTTGTTGTGGCTATCAATTTACCTATATGCCTACACAAGTAAATCTAATTTTAGTACCTATTTTTAAAACCAATTTTAACCAATAATTCTACAAGAAAACGATCATATAATAGAATGTGCCGATAATTTTACTCTAACCATCTTCCAACAAAAATATTAATTTCGATTCGATAGTGAATTTCTTATTCAACAATTATTATTCGGTAGGGCAAATCATTTGAGAAGACAAAGTTCGAACTGACACTTTTCGAATTGTTTCTGCCGTCGCCATTTCGCCCTCACAAAACAAATAATTGGGTTTACCTTTACTTTCGTATTTTAACACACAGGGCACGCAACGTCGCCGATCTTTCTATCTCCAATTAACTTTAACTGTAGCTGACATAATTATCTTAGGATTAAGGTATCGGTCCATTTTTTAATGCACGCGTATTTTCGCGATCCGCGTTCTACAGGTTCGTGCCGTTCAAGCCTCCGTATATTAGATTAAAAACACACCACATTAGAAGTTTTCAACGTTAATTACGCAGGAGAGGGTAGTCGACGACTTTAATTAGTTTTCGTCCAATTGTCGAAATTTATTCCTCAAAGTTAGACATTTAACTCCGTCATTTGTCTAAATTAGTGCAAACGATATCAACAAAACTCCACACTCTCTACTCGGAGCGCTAAGAAAAATAATATACGTACGTACATACTATACATACAAACAATTTTAATTTTAATATTCGTAAAGCAAAGTAATTGGATTATATCTGAAGCTTTGTTTAGCGTCAGCAGTAATACCACTTCAAGAAATGAAATATTCAAGAACGTGGTTTGGTTGTATTTCTGCAGATATACGGTTTTTAATTCCCTAGATTTTTCACTGAACACGGCGCGATTTTACGACACGAATTTCAAGTAGTTGTAAAGCTTCTTTGAAACTAAAACGAGCAAAATTCACTACTAGTTTTTTTTTCTCTTCGATATTTTAATAATTCGGGATTTATACAAACTTTGTTCTCTTAAAAATTCTACTCGTGTATAACTATATATACACAGCAAATAGCATTTTCCTTTGCGGAGAAACAAATTAAATAATTTTTAATTAAGTACGGATACGTTCGTTTTCCCATTGATTGCAAATGTAATGTTTTTACAAGCCCTTTTTTTAAACCCAGCAAACAACGCGACAATTTTGATTTCAAATGTGGAAAAGGATAAGAAGCACAGTCGGGGGTGATGTAAAGTGTGTTTACACGAAATACAAATGGGAATTAAAACGAGTGCCGAGAAGTATCTAGGAAAGGAAATTATAATCGTAAGGACGCTTACTAAACAAGAAATAACGTGGAAGAAAATTTAATTGCAGGAATCGGGGTTCTCTCGAAACACCTGCGTGATAATTCTAATCTAGTCGAGATTTAAATTTTGCATGCTCCTGAAAATTTAATTTCCGTTTACTATTAAAGGGCGCCTTCTACAATAAACGGGAACTATTTATAACTTGTTAAGACGTTTCTTTTGAAAAACCTTGCGCGCAAACAATTTAGTTAAGCCTTTATATGAAACGATGAACACAGAAAGGAACGTAACAAAATAAAGTTCTTAACAAATGGTCATCGTTAGCCCGAAATGTCAGTTTGCGTTATTAGGTTTGTTAAAACTTAGACGTGTATCTATTGCTATAAATTGCGAGGATAAACGATAACGACGAAGAAGGGCAAAAGAAACAAAGACGACCTCGTTAAATTAAATTTTCAGTTATTATTCTTGCAATTTTACAATGGCGTAAATGAACAGGAGGCAACATTTTTTTTATACTGTTTTGTTTAGTTACAATCGGTTGATAATGTAATCTGTAAGAAACGGTAGACAATTAAAATAAGTTTATTTAATTTCGAGAGATACGCGACTAATATTTTTAAAAACAATTATGTACTTATTACCGAAATTTCATCTGAAACCTATAAACGGTTTCGGGGCGTTTCTTACGAGTCCTACACGATCTTTTTTTACAAATAATCTAATATTACAAATCTCAGTTCTATTTTCATAATCTCCCTCCATATATCGCCGAATATGAAAATGGAAATTTCAAAATTTACGATTTATATCAGTTGACATTTTTATTGTATAAATAATTTAAAAATTAGGACGTAAATTATGTGTCACTTTTGAAGCAATTTGAGATTACAAGATGATTGTTTAGATATTTAATAGAATATTAAGTAGACTGTACCTTTTTACTCTGATGGAAATAATTAAACGCGATCGAACAGCATTAAAAATCTAATAAATATATAACAAGATTATGTACGTACATGTATATAATAAGGAAACCGAGTATATAGCACAGAAAATAATACGGATAAGAATTAAATATAGAGCTTATGACGTAGCAGATTAGATAGTACGAGTGAGAAAGCCGATAAAAATATCGACCGAGAACAAAAAGGACGTATAGTAAAATGATTGTTGAGAACTTGATCAAGAAACAACGACATGAACGTTCGAGTATGAAATAGGATGGCAAAGAAAAATTAAAAATGTTTTGCAAAAATGTCTAAAAAATTTGAGTTTTGAAAATTAAGCGAATAACAATTAGCGTGCAGAGTAATTTCAGTTACGGCCACATATATCACCGGAAATGATGCGAAGTTTCTGGTATAATTAGGATAAATTCGCAATAAGGAACCGACTTGGAAAAACGACGACGACTGCGATTATAGAAACTTTTATTCTTCACATTTTGCCCCTGGCATTTCGTCCCGTGAGACTTTTGTAACTACGTGAATGTTTTGTCGTCGTTTTACAGGTTACTTAAATGCGAGACGTGCAACAATTGTGTATCGGGGATTTTTATATTTAATTTTAAATAAGTACCTACTATTATTATGTACATACATGTGGGTACCTATATTTAACAAAAAAAAATGGTAGTGTTCTACCATTTTTTGTTAAATATTAAAAATAGCTAGGTAGGTACTCGATACCTTTTTTACACGGGTCCATGTCACCAGCACCCCGCAATTTCGAAATCAAATTCGAACTAGCGCAATCGATTGAGCTACGTTTGAGCCGGATTGAGCCGTAAAAATTTTCGTTTGAGCCGTTACTTGAAGTTAAAAAATCGACTTAATATGACGCTAACACTCCGATACTTTCGACATTGGTTTTGAACTATAGCAATTGATTATTCTATAAGTTTTAGTTGAATTGTTGAAAATGTAGGTAATTGTTTTTATTATAATACTTTGGTATATAAGGTAGGTATATAAAGATATCATTCGTTTTCTACTTTAATAAAACCAACTATACCAAATTAAACTTAAAAAAATCCGAACGCGCGGAATCCTCGGTATCGAATTTTCATGTCGCATGTCAATAAACTCCGTTTTTAAATTTTTCTCGAAAGAAATATATATTTTTTTAATTCCCTTAAATTTCTCTCGTAAATATTATTTTATAAAAAATGTATCACTTTTTTTCGATTATTTCAAAAACGATGCATTCTATCGAAAATTTTAAAGAAACATAATCGGTAGAGAATTTTATGCCAATTTCAAAACATATTTTTTATTACCGATCTGATGATTAATAACGGAGATTAGAATTTTTTTAATTTTTGAACGGCCACCATTTTGAAATAGGTGGGTTAATATGTCGACATATATAATATGTCGATTTTTTAGCTTCAGGTAACAGCTCCAACGAAAATTTTTATGGCTCAATCCAGCTCAAACGTAGCTCAATCGATTGCGCTAGTTCAAATTTGATTTCGAAATTGCGGGGGTGCTGGTGACATGGACCCTTTTTACACGTTGGATGCGTTTCTCGAGGAACCATATAAAAAAGTGAAAATATAAAAAATTTATAGACGTCAAAATTGCGTAAATAAATAAAACATGCGACTAAACGCGAATGGTCCGAATATCAAAATGTACTAAATTAATTCCGGAGAAGCTTAAATTTGAACTTTTAAAATAATAAATATTATTCGAAAATTTACGACCTATATTTTTGATCCGTTTTGAAAAAAAATTGTTGCACTATTATCTACAAAAAGAACAAATAGAGATTTGTCAATTAATGACGTCGATTAAATTGTGTTGTTTAATTCATTGATTATAATTAGACGATATAATATCTCGATGATGAAATCAATAGTTCAGATCCTAAAAGGATTAACTGGCCGTCATAGAAATAGCTGTTAATTTTGATTATCGTTTAATTAGTATCGTTCAATTTCTAGTAATAAATGGGATGTAAGTCGTGCCTGTCTATTGGCTCTCAAATATGATATTAAATTACACTATCTTCCACAAGATAGGTTGGGATTAAGTAAACTATTTCTGTTTTATCTCTGTTTTAAACTATTTTTATCATATTTTATTTATTATTTGAATTTTTCTTGCCCTTGGGATTATCGGTGATGTAGGTACTTATCCGAGAATAGATGACTCATTTTTATTGATTATTTAATTGAACAATTTATTATTAAACACTGGCGTCGTTTAACTGCGTTAAACCATGCTATACCATAATATTCGTGTAAATTACAATTAATGTAAAGCTCAAGAATTTTAATAGACAAATTTCTCGAATACATATCTGACTCCGTTTATAATAATAATACTCTATTTAATACATTTCGATTCAGGGTTTTTCATGTCTCATATTGTGCAATTTTTATTAAACAATTAGAAATAAAGATACTGTTCTAGGCTGTTACGTTAATGATCTGAATATTCATACATCATCCCACATTAAGCAGTAAATAATTGATATACCTAATTGTGTAGGTGTGTACTACAAATCTATATCACAATCGAACTCGATTGTCGAACGTACTAAATACAAACGTTGAAAAAATTATTACAAAATTGTTACAAAAGCCGACGTTTAGAAAAAAAAAAGAGTTAACTACCAAACAATTTCGTTTTGCATGTTGATTGAAAACATCGGAATTTAATTTTTTCACGGTTACGTCAGATTAAAGGTTGCGGACGCTTTCAATGGATAAACAAAAACATTAATTGCATTATATTGTTCCGTAAATTAAATAGCACAATAAACATCAACAGCGAACGATACCTTTTAAACTGCAAAATAATTTATTATTGTTGACTGTAGTTGTGGAGAAAAGACAAATAGATTGTAGATACGTAAGCTTTACGTAAGTTAATGTTTCCTTATAATAATTGTCACGTTTGAACTTCGAATGAATTATTATTATAAGTACCTATTGGTAATGTTCAAGATACGTATAGATATATTATTAATATTTATTTATATAAAATGATATTTTTGCTAGAAACATATTTTCTGATAAATAGAACATTGATAAATAAAATTAATTAAATTAATAAAATCCAAGAACATATTTAAACGACATAGGTACACCTAGCTGATATTGTTCCGATATTGCTAGTAAATAAGAAGTATTAGGTAGGTGCTTTAATGTATTTTTAAAGTACCTAGGTAATTACATGCCATTTTCTCGCTAACTACATGTAATATTTTCAATGTGTGCGAGTAATAAACTTGTGACTAGGTAGCTAATTGTGCATGTTGTTAGTCAATGAAGTTTAAATGGTATTAAAATTGCTAAGTATAACATTTCTTATTAAATACCTATTAATACCTGATTAAATTTGTTCCTCTTACTTACAATAGGATCTTTTTAGTAGTTAGGTACATTACTTTAAATAATAATTATACGCACCTATTAACAATTTGTTTTTGTTAAATGTATTAATATCTTCCGAAAAATATTACGCGAAAAATTAACAGTTATTACAGTTTTACCGAAGAGGAAAAAATCGAACAATACAATTTATCAAGCTTAAATATATTATATTTTTAAGTTGGTGCCATAGATTTATATTAAGAGCACCTGCGCTTCATCTAGGCACAAAATAATGAAGACACCTTGATTTTCAGTCGACAGATAGCAGGTCTCCGGGGAAATTGTGAGGGAATTTGGGAAGGCATTGAGAGGTTTATGTCTTCATTATGCCACTATAAACGTCAATAAGTCTTAACTTATTAGACAATTTTATTAAGATTTAAGTATCTCTTGAATAAATTGTTCGAGTAAACGCGCCAAAGTGTTATTTGTTTCCTGAAAATTCGTTTAAGTTTGTAACTTTGAGGTTTACTAAGGGAATTTCTGTTTATATATTGGAATTGGAACGCTTCTAGCAATCGCCGTAAAGCGCAAGCCGGGGGCTTTTAAACGGAACGGAAGAAACGCCGAAATTAAATAGGGGAATTCGGAGAATAGAAAGAAGCATCGTCTATATTTGAATGCCATACAGTTCGATGTAAAAAATAAAAACCGGAAAACTATGAAGTAGTAAAAAGCAATCCCACATAAAAATAAACTGGGTCAGATTTTCAGGTCGTAACTTCTCCTCTAAGGAAGAATCGGTTAATATCTTTTATTTATTGAATTTGAAATGGAATGGAATTCGTTTCGTTCCGTTGGGCTACAAATTGGCAACAGTCGTAATCTCATAGGAACTAAATTGTATTTCATGTTTTTACGCAGCTACAGACCTAAACAATATAAATGCAATGTGCATCGGTTATTTACAGGAAAGGTCTTGGCTAGGATTCGGAGACGTCCGAGAGAGATCACTTTATACCGATTGTAGGGTATCTCGATAATGTATATCCCTTACGTGCTTTAATCAAGGAATTCATGGTGGAATAACGGTATAGCGGATATTGCCTGACGATATTGTCTACATTGAACGCGGATGTTAAATTGTGTTGTTTAATTCATTGATTATAATTAGACGATATAATATCTCGATGATGAAATCAATAGTTCAGATCCTAAAAGGATTAACTGGCCGTCATAGAAATAGCTGTTAATTTTGATTATCGTTTAATTAGTATCGTTCAATTTCTAGTAATAAATGGGATGTAAGTCGTGCCTGTCTATTGGCTCTCAAATATGATATTAAATTACACTATCTTCCACAAGATAGGTTGGGATTAAGTAAACTATTTCTGTTTTATCTCTGTTTTAAACTATTTTTATCATATTTTATTTATTATTTGAATTTTTCTTGCCCTTGGGATTATCGGTGATGTAGGTACTTATCCGAGAATAGATGACTCATTTTTATTGATTATTTAATTGAACAATTTATTATTAAACACTGGCGTCGTTTAACTGCGTTAAACCATGCTATACCATAATATTCGTGTAAATTACAATTAATGTAAAGCTCAAGAATTTTAATAGACAAATTTCTCGAATACATATCTGACTCCGTTTATAATAATAATACTCTATTTAATACATTTCGATTCAGGGTTTTTCATGTCTCATATTGTGCAATTTTTATTAAACAATTAGAAATAAAGATACTGTTCTAGGCTGTTACGTTAATGATCTGAATATTCATACATCATCCCACATTAAGCAGTAAATAATTGATATACCTAATTGTGTAGGTGTGTACTACAAATCTATATCACAATCGAACTCGATTGTCGAACGTACTAAATACAAACGTTGAAAAAATTATTACAAAATTGTTACAAAAGCCGACGTTTAGAAAAAAAAAAAGAGTTAACTACCAAACAATTTCGTTTTGCATGTTGATTGAAAACATCGGAATTTAATTTTTTCACGGTTACGTCAGATTAAAGGTTGCGGACGCTTTCAATGGATAAACAAAAACATTAATTGCATTATATTGTTCCGTAAATTAAATAGCACAATAAACATCAACAGCGAACGATACCTTTTAAACTGCAAAATAATTTATTATTGTTGACTGTAGTTGTGGAGAAAAGACAAATAGATTGTAGATACGTAAGCTTTACGTAAGTTAATGTTTCCTTATAATAATTGTCACGTTTGAACTTCGAATGAATTATTATTATAAGTACCTATTGGTAATGTTCAAGATATGTATAGATATATTATTAATATTTATTTATATAAAATGATATTTTTGCTAGAAACATATTTTCTGATAAATAGAACATTGATAAATAAAATTAATTAAATTAATAAAATCCAAGAACATATTTAAACGACATACAGCTTATCCAAACCTATATGATGTTCACGTCATCAACAAAAAGTTACTAGATTGTTTATTTGTAATTCGGTTTAAAGTTTGGAAAGTGACATATTCTATAGATGATTTACCTGCGCACATATTAGATGATATAAAGAAAAACTACAATTTATTAGAACTGTCAAAATACCAGGTACGAAGTGACAGCACTGTGTGAAACGTCATTATCTAGTAACCTTGTATTGATGACGTGAACATCATATAGGTTTGGATAAACTATAGGTACACCTAGCTGATATTGTTCCGATATTGCTAGTAAATAAGAAGTATTAGGTAGGTGCTTTAATGTATTTTTAAAGTACCTAGGTAATTACATGCCATTTTCTCGCTAACTACATGTAATATTTTCAATGTGTGCGAGTAATAAACTTGTGACTAGGTAGCTAATTGTGCATGTTGTTAGTCAATGAAGTTTAAATGGTATTAAAATTGCTAAGTATAACATTTGTTATTAAATACCTATTAATACCTGATTAAATTTGTTCCTCTTACTTACAATAGGATCTTTTAGTAGTTAGGTACATTACTTTAAATAATAATTATACGCACCTATTAACAATTTGTTTTTGTTAAATGTATTAATATCTTCCGAAAAATATTACGCGAAAAATTAACAGTTATTACAGTTTTACCGAAGAGGAAAAAATCGAACAATACAATTTATCAAGCTTAAATATATTATATTTTTAAGTTGGTGCCATAGATTTATATTAAGAGCACCTGCGCTTCATCTAGGCACAAAATAATGAAGACACCTTGATTTTCAGTCGACAGATAGCAGGTCTCCGGGGAAATTGTGAGGGAATTTGGGAAGGCATTGAGAGGTTTATGTCTTCATTATGCCACTATAAACGTCAATAAGTCTTAACTTATTAGACAATTTTATTAAGATTTAAGTATCTCTTGAATAAATTGTTCGAGTAAACGCGCCAAAGTGTTATTTGTTTCCTGAAAATTCGTTTAAGTTTGTAACTTTGAGGTTTACTAAGGGAATTTCTGTTTATATATTGGAATTGGAACGCTTCTAGCAATCGCCGTAAAGCGCAAGCCGGGGGCTTTTAAACGGAACGGAAGAAACGCCGAAATTAAATAGGGGAATTCGGAGAATAGAAAGAAGCATCGTCTATATTTGAATGCCATACAGTTCGATGTAAAAAATAAAAACCGGAAAACTATGAAGTAGTAAAAAGCAATCCCACATAAAAATAAACTGGGTCAGATTTTCAGGTCGTAACTTCTCCTCTAAGGAAGAATCGGTTAATATCTTTTATTTATTGAATTTGAAATGGAATGGAATTCGTTTCGTTCCGTTGGGCTACAAATTGGCAACAGTCGTAATCTCATAGGAACTAAATTGTATTTCATGTTTTTACGCAGCTACAGACCTAAACAATATAAATGCAATGTGCATCGGTTATTTACAGGAAAGGTCTTGGCTAGGATTCGGAGACGTCCGAGAGAGATCACTTTATACCGATTGTAGGGTATCTCGATAATGTATATCCCTTACGTGCTTTAATCAAGGAATTCATGGTGGAATAACGGTATAGCGGATATTGCCTGACGATATTGTCTACATTGAACGCGGATGTTAAATCAATATTGTGAATTTTCACTGTCCTTTTAACCGAAACAATAATAGAACGTATATAAAACGCCAATTTAAAAATTTATGTCCTTGCATTTTATGCGGGGGAACTTTCGATTATCGTTCTGCGAAAGACAGTTTTATAGGTACCACACATCCGTAATAAACCTGTTATAGTATTTTGTAAACATTTAATATAAAATATTTGACAAGTTTTAAATTATACAAGGAAATTTCTGAGTCCGCAATTCGCCAACAATTTGGCCGAAATATTTTATGTATTTTATTACCATAAATGTAGATATCGAAGAATATTATAAGTTGATGTGAGACCGACCGTATTAATTTCTGCGCTGACCCTAAACTGAAATAACTTGTTTCCGTCATCAATAATTCTCGATAGATATTCTATCAGTGACTTCTTACTACATAAAGTTTCCAACTTCATTTTTAACGTTCCTTAATGTTTCACTTTGCCCTCTATTGTTTGCAAGGGCCCTGACATTCTAGCATTGTGTGCCGAAATATATTGTCTACACTGTATGTGATTGTTATACTAATAGGCAAACCGACTCCGTTATTTTAATTATAACAATAGCTAACCGCGTTTAGGTATCGAATTGAATTAAATTAACGTGGCGCCTTAATTGTGCGTGCAGGTAAACAAATCATTTTAATAAATATTTATACAACAGTTACGATATCTGTAACGTCTATTGTGTTCATAGTTTAACTACCGCTAACTTCCTAAGAAATAGATTTTGCAGTAGTTAGTTTCCGTTATCATTTATCCTATTTCAAATCACGCGAAAAGACAAGGACATAAAAACTGAATTAAAGCAAAGTTCTGATCGTGTAAGCATATAATTCGAATTCCCGGCAAGTCTAACTTGGTTTCACGACAATTCCTAATCCTTTCCAATTAATCACTAGAAAGTATATAAAGTTTGTAGGGATCGTGTAGCTTAAAGATAAAGGCCAACATAAATCCAGGACTGACAAAGAAGTCGGAGAAATGCTAACAGCATTTTTTCAGCGAACCCGTTCGTCCGTAACACGAGTTTAACCCTTACTACAATTGATTTGTCGCTGGAGTTGTACTTAAAAATACGCTACTTACCAGCATAAAGCAGACGGCCATCGTTAGTCCAGTTATCCACGAAGCCTTTTCTTCAAAATACCACGTTAATTCGTCGACACAACCGTGGAAGAATGGGTTTCCGGTCACCGTATCTCTGCATTGAGTTGGTAAAGGCTGTCTTAGATCCAAATAGTCATTGGGACCGTCAGCTCCACAGCATCCGACCTATAATTAATAGGGATTACTTATTTTTTAGTTATATAGAGCCGTTTCTTTTTCATTTGCTATCGATCACTAGAGGTCGACGACGCAAGTTTAAATTGCAAATTTTTGTTCTTATATAACAACTACGGCATTCTCAGTTTCGTCAAAATATGCGTGCATCGCAAGGAGATAAATAAAATACTTAATATAAAAACTAAGTGAAGAAAATGAAAGTGGTTTTAGGACATTAAAATGATGAAGCACATTCGCCACAACGTATTTATCTGCAACTATTCGTGGAAAATGCGTCTATTCGTTTAAATCATTTGTTTTCCTAGACAAAGAACGTCGGGATTTTTTTATTAAAATGCGTGCTGGGTTTTTTTTTCATAGATATTGATTTAAATGTTAGCTTAATAATGGCAAAATATATTAATTTTAAGTATTTCCCGTTTTTGTCAGTGTTATTTGATAATTGTGATTGATGTAGATATATTCGGTTATGTTAATATATTTAATATGCTTTAACAATCAATCTTTTTTCGGACAATCTAATGGTTTCAGCAATCTTCGTTTAAAATAGTGGACGAAAATTTGATTAATTAATCAATTAAAATCTATTAATTATTGTTTCAAGCATTTTATGTTATTGGTGATGGAAATACCTACGTTTTATTTGCAGTGTGGTTTTTAAATCCTTTTATTGGCGATTATCTGTTCAAAATAAATTGATGGAATTTAAGTTCAAAATATTTGACATTACCCTCAAGCTTTTTTCGTTGAAAGAAACGCCAATAGACGATTCAACTATAAATCAATGTCTACAACAAAATTTTCTAACGGGGATATTATTTGTCAAGGATGTTATTTAGGTCAACGATATAGAAATCTCTTTTTTTTTTAAATGCTAAGGATAGAATCCATCGTCAAGATCAAGGGCTTTTTGATTTTGAAATGCCAGTAAACTTTTCTTAGAACAATTTTAATTGGAACTTTCTTTAGTAGAAAAGCAAATAAGAAAAGTCGGAAAAGCAAATAAGATTTGCAAAAATGCCATGTTAATACTGGTCAACAACCAACACTCTCTAATCATTCTATTCTCATAATATGTTCAACGTTCATCCATTAACAAATAGGATTTTAGTTCTGTTTAATGTTTGAGCCAAGCATGAATCTTAAAATAATATTAAATTTAATATTTAAAAAACAATAAAACAAATACCTACATGATATTTTTTAAATTAAAATTAAATTGATATTATAATATTATTATTAAGTGTTTTTAAATATGTTTAAACTTACCCACAATACAGACGTTATAATCGTGTTTTATAAAAGTATTTATGAAATTTGTCAAAATTTAACAACATAAATTTTCGAAACGGCCGTCATTACAATTTTGAACCTCTCCAAGTCATTTTTCAAAACACTCATCTATTGATTTTTGGCGCACATCAATTCTTATTGACTTAAAATTAGTTGTAGGTGATTGGTTTCGGTGGACGCCGATATCTTGAGAAATACCGTAAAAAATGAACATATTGAATAATACGCTTTCAGAAAAGTGCTGTAAAATATCACATTTGTTTGGTGTTGTCTAATCGATAAACCATAAATTTCTAGTATTCGATTGTGATTGAATGCATCTCTTAATTGTCGCACATTTCTTAACGTTATGCTTAAAATAATGCATTAAAAAAAACGCTAGGCTATTTGTTTTGTTAGGAGGCAAATTCTTAAATTTCGCAAATTAGTGCCGGGAGGTTTACGTTCGGCTGTAAATTAAAAATCCGGCGGTTTAAGTATTAGGAGCAACTCCCCCTTATTTCCGATGTTAATGCCCGTTTTACTATCTTGATAAAACGTACGCCATTATGCCTTTTACGAAGAACATCCAAAAATTATTAAATATCGCCCATCGGACCTTCGTTATTTCAAGAACCGATACGCACGCAATTCGAAACCAAAAAAATATATCGCCACGCATTTAAAATTAAAGCCACGAAACGATCCGCGCCATAGGAAACATGTAGGTCTGACTAACTCAGCGTAGAATATTTATGCTTATGCGTTTACCCAACAATTTTGGGTTCAGTGGTTAAAAAGCATGCCGTTCCGCGAAACCCTAAACTAAGACATCTATCGGTTGTCTTTTGTCCCGAAAATTTCCTGGCTAATTATTCGTTGTATAATCAGTTCAATTTTAAAAGCATCACGTGTAGGCACAATTGATCGATTGGATTCTCTAAATGTTCTAATGCAAATATTTCGACACGTAGTACGATAACGCGCGCCTTTAAAGGAAATGCTGCATTCGAAGGGTCCATAAAATATAGGTTTACACAGGGTTTTTGCCGCTTGTTCCCATACTTTACAACTATAACTTAAAGATTTATACTAAAAAAGTTCAACTGCATCGCTAAAATGTTATATATATATTTTTTCAAGTATAAATTATTGAACGAATTTTAAGCTATGGTGCATATGAGCTGGACGATTTGGTGGGCGCGCGGTAGGGTGAGGGTATTCAAAAATCACCGAACCGTGAAATTTCTCAAGTTTATAGGATGATTGCATTCCTTGATCAATTAGGAAGTCTATAAAACGAAACAGATAATTTGATTCAAACCTCATCGCAACTAACTTCTGTATTGATTGAAAATGTAATGACTTTCAACGAGATAGAGGATGCGCCCCTATAACTTTATATATGTAAAGGCAATGGGACGATTGAGATTGTAGGGAACTCTGGCAATTCGATTTTCTAAGCGTCGCGTCGTCGGTATACTTATTTATGAGCTATCTGGTTCTTTTTTCAACTGTGTAAGCGTAAAATTATACTGGACGGACGTTAAACGTTTAATCTTTAATTTTTGTTAAATCCGACAGTTTCTTTTTGACGAATTTTGGCGATCGAAAATTATCATTGGTTACGCACGTTGAAAGCAATTTTAGAAAAAAAAACGTCTCGTCCGTAGCATAGAGCGTCTCTATATTCGTGTAACGCGAATAAAGGGAGTCGTTATTTTCACGAAATTGTAGACTTCCTATAAAATATCGGTTTCTGAAATCAAAAAGACGTTCGGCCGATGAAAACGGCCATTTCGGAGCGAAGAAGATTCAGTTGATCAAATGTATTGATTTACAAATGGAAGTTTAATGGACAACTTACTGGTGCGGTCGTTTTCCATTCAGGTATCGTTTCTCAAAGTTGTGTGCATTAAGTTTCAAATTGCGGGTCGAGTAGGCGGTATCTATTTAATCAAATATTTAGTTGCTAATGTATATATTGGTATTAAACTGAGTTAGTTGCCATCCTTCACCGAGGTTGCCTTATTTGAAATAGGGATATAAAGACATACGCCGCGCACCGTATCCGCATTTTCCGCAAGGGGTTTCGGCCTATTTGACCCACGTTATGTTGCCCGCTATGAGAGAATATGTAAAACGGCGCTTTTAATGTGCGCACAAGGTCCACTAACTAAATTTGCTTCGCAATGAAATCCTAAAATCTTTAAATTTATTAATTCGACTTTTCTGGATATCCCAAAGCTCTCAACTTGACGCATTTTAAATGGATCCCTACGACGAATATTGCCGGGTAATAAAACTCTTGAGAATTTCAAAAAAAGGCGTGAAACATTCCAAGTATTAAATATATAAAGTTTTAAATAAGTCGTAAAGTTGTCATCGTATTTCTTTTTAATCGAACGGTTTATCGCGCGTTTTATTACTTTATCGCGAATTTGTACCAAGATTTTGTTATATACGTATAAAGAAGCGTGCAAGAAAATCGTGGCCGATACCGACGAAGAGATACTGCGGAACTAAAATAATTAGGTACCTACCTACTTATTAATTTTTAGGGTTATTTTTGTACGTCTAACGAATTGTTCAATTCAAAGCTGCTTTAATTCTTTTGAAAAATAAAAACGTTATTATTTTTAGTTTCGAGTTGTAGATAAGCGACTATCATGTAAAATTATAAATGTTATTGCTTTAATGTAGCAAACTTAAAAATGACGTCGTGCAGATTTTTATTAGTTTTTTTTTTAATTTCTTGATGTCTGTTTTATTTAATTTACGTAAGTAGGTATTTTTATTTGCCCTTCAAATGCGCGAAATATCATTCAAATCTTCAGAAAATCGACCCGTCGCAAACGCGCTTCATGTGCGTATATTTTATCATTTAGATTCTTATATTGTTACTTTAATAATTAAAATTTAAAATTTAATTCAATAGAAATTTATAGGCTCATCTAATCGGCATTATTTACACCTTCGTCGTTTTCATAAAAAAAAACAAAATGTGTTATTAATCAGTTCTCGTATACAAACAGCAATTATACGGCTCTCTCGTTTGAGTCCCGTTTACAACACGGCTCTAAAATTAATTTCTAAACGTACAGATACAATCTAATAACACTGACGCCTTTAGTTAATGGCCGCCATAAACACGACGTAAATTATTTAGGAACTGTTTATCCACCATTATTGAAAACTGTCTACGGCAAGTGTTCTGATTGAATTTCGATTAAAAATAGGAAATAGCTCGAACCGAAATCGGTTGTAATATACTTCCATCGAAGAACGCCTCCGACTACAACGGAAAAACTATAATTTCGCAACGCGAAAAATCTTGTTTACGGAAGGGATTTCTTAAGGGAAGTGGCAGTAATCCGTTGAATGCTAATAAATCGCATTTCTTTATTTTAGAAAATTGTCGGGGCTTCGTTTATTCCCCATAATTATAATCGTCGATTCATCGATTTTAGAAATCCGTAAAAGTCACTTTAAATTCCGATTGAGCTGTATCGCGGTTTTACAAAGGTTTCCAGTTAATGACAAATTTTAATGTGAACAGGTGTTCTTAAAGTATACAATTTACTGCAGTCGAGCTCTTATTAAATTTTACGTTTTACGGTTTAGCTTGGTTATTTGTTTGGCACAAATTTAAATTATTTTAACGTGAAATTTATTTTGTTTAAAACGTATTGTTTTCTACTCGTGTTATTTAAAAAATGCTGCACGATTATCGTAATTCGATGCAATCCAGCGGAGGGTTAGAAAAAGTGCAAATTCTTTTATAAAAAGGTTAATTGCTAATTATAGATATTATTTAAATGCGTTAGAAAATGATTTAGATAATCGGGCGAACGTACATACTAGTAGAATGCTCAGCGCCCCGAAAAATGACTTTGGTGGGGAGGTCGGGGTTACAAGATGAAACCTCGACAGATCGAAAGAGCGTATTTTTTATTTAAAAAGCCAAAAGCCGTCAAAAATCGTCCAGTGCAAAAGGGCGCTATCTTCACCGAAAGAGTTATTCAGCGTACGTATAGAAGGAAACGTGAACTTTCTTTTTCCGTAAAATTCGTAATTGGTTTTGTAGAATTAATCGTTTAAAAAATTTTGGAAAAACGCAAAATACACGGGCTCTTATGGAGAAAAATAACTTTCGGGGCCGATGTCTCGGTTCGAACAGCTAAAAAGTTCACTTCAATTTCGCGTTTTTTACCGTTTATACTGTCATAACTACAAAACAGTACGACATATCGAAAAATTTTATTCTTTAAAAAAGTTTGGTTCGTCCTTGTAGCATCCGACGATGGAAGAATAATATTTTTCTAGGGCTTCATAATTGAGATAAATAATTAAAAGTGAAACATGCGAAAATTGCATTTGCGAGAGTCGCCCTCTCAACTGGGCGCATTGCATCTTCCATCTCACTTTTTCCCGCAGCTCCCTCTCATTCTATACGTAATTCTAAAACAAGTCAACATACTATTATTTTTATTATAAATACACCTTATCCGTTATTTTAATAATTAAATACACAATATAAGAAGCGTTTTGTATTACGAAAAGCTCCTATTTCATAATAAAACTACAGCGACTTTAAAATTTAATGTCTGTTATTATTATTCTTCTTTTTATAAAATTTTGGTAATAAGCCAATAGCAACAATTAATTAACACCATATATTTCAACTCTGTTTAGAGTTATCTTCAAGTGGTAAAATTTTATAATTTCCGCAGTAAAAATTAAAAATTTGGTGCAAGAAGGAAACTCCTGGTAGGTATTAATTGTATCCTTATTAGGGCTATTGGCCCTAATTGGAAGTGTATTAAATAACCACAAGTTAATCACCATTTTTCTACTACAGTATGTCAAATGTGCCTTACAGCCTTAAGTTTGTTAACAAATGTGGTATTACTACGTTCAAAATTGTACTTTTCGCAGTTTCAATTAACAGCCTTGATATTACACACCCTTAATAATTTAACACTCACCTTATTCATCATACATTGTCACATTTAGAATTGTCACTGCATTGGTACATTTTTGTTCCATAAATCTACAGAAACCAATGCAACTCATTCGATTTTCCTGAATCTGCACACTTTGCTACTGCAATCTAGAAAACATGATGAAACGAAATTTATGAATCAGCAAATAATGCATGTTAGAAGAATACCTTTGTTACAACCACACGATACTAACACTCTTAGGTTATTTGGGAAGGATGGAAGAGTACTTAGTATAGGTACCAGATTTCCTTCCAAATCTATTTTCCACCCAGAATCGGTTACGTCGGGTAACTGTGGTTGTAGTTGTAATGAATTTAGCAAAACTTTAGTTTGATAATATGATCTTAAGGTGAGGGTACCACTATTTTTCGAATATCGTTAAAATTAATGTACAAAATAATGTAATGGTTACTTAAATTTGATTTTTAACATAGGTAATACCGAATTTGTTAAAGAACTTAATTTGTAAAGCACTTTTAGCATACTGTAGTAGTAAAATTGTGATTAACTTGTGGTTATTTACAATTAGGGCCAATAGCCCTAATAAATTGCCATAATAACGATACAATTAATACCTACCAGGAGTTTCCTTCTTGCACCAAATTTTTGATTTTTACTGCGGAAATTATAAAATTTTACCACTTGAAGATAACTCTAAACAGAGTTGAAATATATGGTGTTAATTAATTGTTGTTATTGGCTTATTACCACAATTTTATAAAAAGAATAACAATAACAGACATTAAATTTTAAAGTCGCTGTAGTTTTATTATGAAATAGGACCTTTTCGTAAATTTGTTTAATACAAAACGCTTCTTATGTTGTGTACTTAATTATTAAAATAACGGATAAGGTGTATTTATAATAAAAATAATAGTATGTTGGCTTGTTTTAGAATTACGTATAGAATGAGAGGGAGCTACGGGAAAAAGTGAGATGGGAGATGCAATGCGCCCAGTTGAGAGAGCGACTCTCGCAAATGCAATTTTCGCATGTTTTCACTTTTAATTATTTATCTTAATTATGAAGCCCTAGAAAAATATAATTCTTTCATCGTCGGATGCTACAAGGACGAACCAAACTTTTTTAAAGAATAAAATTTTTCGATATGTCGTACTGTTTTGTAATTGTGACAGTATAAACGGTAAAAAACGCGAAATTGAAGTGAACTTTTTAGCTGTTCGAACCGAGACATCGGCCCCGAAAGTTATTTTTCTCCGTAAGAGCCCGTGTATTTTGCGTTTTTCCAAAATTTTTTAAACGATTAATTCCACAAAACCAATTACGAATTTTACGGAAAAAGAAAGTTCACGTTTCCTTCTATACGTACGCTGAATAACTCTTTCGGTGAAGATAGCGCCCTTGTGCACTGGACGATTTTTGACGGCTTTTGGCTTTTTAAATAAAAAAATACGCTCTTTCGATCTGTCGAGGTTTCATCTTGTAACCCCGACCTGCCCACAAAAGTCATTTTAAGCGTTTTTCGGGGCGCTGAGCACTCTACTATACATCAAAGCAAATATTCAAATGTGATTTGAGTAATTACGGATTAAAAAGGGGAACTTGAGATATCAACCGTTCGGTATTGTTAATATCGGTGTATTCTTTATCTGGCAACCTCTTTGTATTTTATAGGCACACAAAGGGGAATTACAAAGGGCAGTACACGTCATCAAAAAACAAATATATCAAAAACGAGAACAAAGCGTACAAAGCTACACTTGAATAAACTCGCAGATTGTATAGCACGCCATTATTGCCAGCTTCTCCCTTTCTTTCCACGTTGGCAAGAATTTAAAAATCCGGATATGCAACTATGTATATCATAACTGTATTCGTATTGGAAATCTATAAGTCAAGTCCATTTACATTGACATACAAAAAACAGCTTTATCGACCCCGTCGTAACATTCGAGACAAGAACCAGTAGGTATTAAATCTTCAGCTTACGCGACCGAAGGCGCGCGATATTCTGGAAAAACGCTGTTTGCTTTATCTGACGTATATAGGTACTTATATTTCTAAAATATTCGTAGGTCGAAGTCAAATTAATTTTACTTACGTTTTCTTGCACCATGGCGAGAATTTGTTGGGAAGCCTCGTGATGGGAATTCATGATCAAGCGACGCATACTTTCCCTTATTAAAGGCTGTATGTGGGAATTTGCCGCACTGTTGTCCAAAAGAAATGCAGAACCTATTGAACCGCATACAAACCCGAACGCTTGAGTTCCGATGTACTGTAACAAAAATGAAACGACGTTAATTTTTACTAAACGTAAACAACAACGACGTAATATAAAATATCACGTTCCGGTTGAAGACTGTTTCTATGTACATAATTCTTAACTTAAAACGGATGCATATAGTCTAAAAGCATGGCAAAGTCAGGACTTCCTCTGCGACGTAATTAATTTTAAGGCCAAGACGTCGTTTATTAAGGCGAACGTGAAGAAACCATAACTTCTTGGTATTTTACGGGCGTCGCGTAATTTTAAATAAATAAATAATCGATAAAAACGTTAATTAAAAAAAAAAGAAAATTCTTCGAGCAGGCAGACATTCAGATTTAAAAATTTCAATAAAAATTCCATCGTGAAAATACCAGGATTGCGAAACGCTATGTACTATCGCTTATTTAAAATATCTTAAATTGTCAGCTGGATAATCAATATCGGATATCTCTACTCTCCTCTAGGCTTATTTGTTCCGGGACTGAGACGGATAACACTCTAAATTCCAAAAGCGATAAAGAAAACACATTCAGACATCTGGGTAACGATTAATGTAGCGACAATGCAACCCTAATATATTCGAATGGAAGTCCATGAGAAGGACTAATTTATCACTGAACGCGAGTGACTTTATCTCGAGAAACTGCCGCGATTATTCCTCCGATGCATCGGCTGGTTGGTTCTACTTTAAACAGAGCGTCGCACCTGATTCCACAAGGGAAGTGGTGAGTTCGCACCTCGGGACGCCATCCCTGGAGATACAGAAGGCCTCTTCCGAGATATGTAACCCAGGATGGGAACGCGGCTGTTACAATGCCATTTTAGTCCCTTTACGGGTCTGTAGCAAGAGATATCCCCGGTATCAAATTACGTACATGTGGGAGTAGCTTTTCCGGTGTAGGAATTCGCCTTCGGCTTTTCAAGGAAACACACGATATACAAACCGAGATAATCTACAGGTTAGCGTGGGTTCCCTGGATACAAAGACCACAGCGTAATCTCTAATTTTCTGCTGCTTTACATCGTTTTGTATTATACAAAATTAAAATTAGTTAGGAAACCGAGTTTATCCTGGCGTAATACTAACACTTCTGTCAACGGTGACATAGTATCAAAGAAGAAATTTAATTTCGCCAGTTAATTCTAGCGATAGTAGCTTCTGCATTAATTGTTTACATTGTTTGTCGACGTTTTAATTTAATTGTTTCCTTTATGGCATTAAAATACAACTAATGATTAAAACATGCCTCGCGACGAACAATGTTTAATATTAATTACTTTTACATTTTTGAGTGATTCAAATGTTTTGGAATGTAAGGGGAGTAGATAAAAAGACGGGACTACCTGTTTTTCCTGTTTAATACCCTTAACCCTAATACATTGTTCGGATCTTTCAAATAACTTGTGTACGTATGCCTTCGAAAAAAAAATGTATTCTCCTTGTCCTCAAAATACGCTAAAATTGCAGCCATCATCACTTCATCACCGGTAAATTTCTTTTCTCGCAGTTCTTTTTTTATTTTCGGAAACAGGTAATAATCGTCGAAGATCAGCTTCGGACTGTATGGTGGTGGGTGGTTTTAAATTACGAAGTCCAACTTGTGCGTCTCAGAAAACGGTCGCCAGGAGTTTCCCGGCCGACCGAGACACCCGGAACTTCCCTACCTTGCTTAAAAAGACTATATACCACTTGTAACCCATGTTTTTTTTTAGGGCAAGAGTTTTCTGTAAGCGGAAGATATCGCTTATCCAAAATGGTTTGCGGAGGTTTTCCTTGCTTATGTTAGTCAGAAATTTTATGATGACGCGATGCGTTCTCCCGGCTTGACATGCTTATACATACGACGATATCTCACAGCCTGCCGACCCGATTAAGATAGGACTCGATATTTACACTCCTGATGAGTCACGCCGGAGGACAATGTGCCCGCGATACCCCTCACATCCTACCAATCTCGCCATTCCGCGAACTTAAAAACTCACCCTCGAATATCGTTTTTGGTCAATACAGGTAGCGAACACGGAGGGCACACAGGATTTTTGAATGCCTTTGCTAATTATTACAACAGAAACCAATTATCGATCAATAATTTTTAATGCCAACAAAATGATTACCTATACCTATATTAATCGTAAGTCATTTTTAGATGAAAAATTTAGGTATATCTATTGTTGCTTTGTAGAACATTTTACTATAAAAGCGTATTTGTGGGTAACAACCTGCTCTGATAAAGGACTAATTGGACATCATCTTATTTATACTGTTTTTTGGATTATATAGATATTTTACTGGCAATCGACGTATCGCAATATACAATTAACTCAGATATAGGCAGATACTTACCCTACAATGCGCCTTTAAAATGATTCTATTTTAATTTGACGCGAGCTTTACAATGCTTTTCAACTTTCGTGTCGCGCCAAAATTTTTATTTACATAATATGTAGGTATTAGCGCACGGACGTAAACGCAACCCTTTTATTACAGTTGGAATAATTTTATTTCGTTAGATCGCGGAATACCTATAACAATTTCATAATATTTGGACTTATAAATAAAGTTATTGGGCTGCAGGGTAAAAAGTTTGAGAAACGTTAAATTTTTAGAGTAGTATAGAAGATATAGAGCTGCTCGATCGAATTTGTTAAAGAAGTAATTTTTTTATTAACACACGGTATTAATTTTTTTATTTTGTAATGGTTTTGGCAGTTCTGATTTCCGATACCTAAAATAAATCGCTTTAATAGATGTTTAATTTTTTATATGTAGGGTAAACCAGGTAAATACGCCTCAGTAGGGAAAACGCCCTACCTGTAATAGTACAGCCATCTTTGGCGAGATAATGTTACGAGCACCAAAAGCCAGTATGTTTTATGTATTACGCATCGTGCATATGTATCTAACAAACTTGTTGTCGTTTGGTTTGGTGAAAATAAATAAATACTGCAGTCGGCTGTAAATTGAAACCTACAAAATTTATTGGTAAATATCTTTTAAAAAGAATTTCTTGCAAACGTAGCTAGATATTGTAAATTTGAAAACGGTGAATTATATTAAGTTCCTTAACCTAAAATTCACCATGTTTTCAACTCTGTACCGTGTCCATGAAATGTGTAACGATAGTGAGGCGTTTTACACATGTGATTGGAAAAATCGCCTCGCAATTTTTGGGGTAATAGGCCTCACTAAATTATGCAATTTTATTTGCAGAAAATGGGTAAAATTTATGTACGAAAAACAACTAGAGCTAGTTTTAGTCAAAATGCTTTAGTAGAAGCCATGAATAAAGTTAATTCACATGAGATGGGAGTAAATGAAGCCAGCCGAGAATATGGAATTTCCTCCAGAACCCTAAGAAGACATCTAAAAAGTGGAAGCTCGATTGTAAGATTAGGTCGAGGGCCGGAATTAGGACAGGAGCACGAGAAAAGACTTGTTACACATATTAAATTCCTAGAAAAAATTGGTTTTGCTCCCGATACCACAGCAGTGAAAACTATAGCTTATAAGTTTGCAGGAAAACTACAAACCAAACACAGATTTTCAAAAGTTCATGAAAGAGCTGGAGATGAATGGTTTATGAGATTTTTAGAAAGAAATAAAGAATTAAGCATTCGAAAATCCGAGGGTTTATCTGTAGCTAGAGCAAAGGAAATGAATAGGAAGGAGGTAGATGATTTCTTTACTTTACTTCAAGAAATTCTTACAAATAATGATTTGTTTGATAAGCCCGGACAAATATATAATGTCGACGAGACAGGGATACAAATAAACAACAAACGAGGTAAAGTAGTCGCTACCAAAGGTGCGAAAGATATTTATTCGTTAACCAGCTCTGAAAGGGGAGAGAATGTATCCTTGGTTGCATGTTGCAATGCTGAAGGTAATTATATACCTCCCGTTTTGATATTCAAAGGGAAATATAAGAAAGATGAGTTTGCTGATGGACTTCCGCCAGGTTCGAGT
This sequence comes from Rhagophthalmus giganteus, assembly GCA_036326145.1. Classification (NCBI taxonomy): domain Eukaryota; kingdom Metazoa; phylum Arthropoda; class Insecta; order Coleoptera; family Rhagophthalmidae; genus Rhagophthalmus; species Rhagophthalmus giganteus. The sequence goes on along the minus strand of JARFJA010000056.1, from coordinate 8,796,818 downwards.
GTATTTATGGAATCAGAAGTCGTCATACATAACCTCCGACTTGTTCTTCAAATGGTTTAGGGAATGTTTTCTGCCCAAAAAGAGAGCCGGTAAAGCCTTACTTATTGTAGACGGTCAGGCCTCACATTGCAATGCAATTGAATTATTAGATTTGGCAGCGGAAAATAATGTCGTGTTGTTATGTTTACTAAGTCACACCACACAGGCACTTCAGCCACTAGATAGGGCATTCTTTAAGCCTCTGAAAACTTATTTTTTTCAAGAAGCAAAAAGTTGGATGATTCAAAATAAGGATAGGAAGCTATCAAGAATGACAATCGCTAGATTAATAGGTAACGCATGGGGTAAAGCTGCAACTGTTGCAAATGCAGCCTCAGGATTTAGAGCATGTGGAATACATCCGTTTAATCCCCAAGCAATTGAAGATCACTTCTTTTCAATATCGGATGCATCATTAGAAAATACAGCCCACATTTCTCACAAGATATCTAACCAAGACATAAATCTACCTGTAGCATCAACTTCTTCAGCAGGTCCTACAACGGTAAAACGAAAGCTGGAACGTACGACACAACAGCAAACTTTTTTGGGAGAACCTGGACCCTCGAATCAGGAGCACACTTTCCTAGCGCCAACTATAGAATCCTGCAATAACAAGGAAACTCCTTCAAAATATTTAAAAGAAATTCAACCGCTTCCACTAATCCCTAATACTGGCGTTTCTAAACGAAAACAAACGGCTCTAGAACTAACATCTCCAGTAAATCGTATAAAACGCAGAGTATTTTCTGAAAACAAGGAAGCTAATGCCAGTAGAATTAATGAGAAAAAAAAAACGTTGTTCAAAGAGAAATCAGGAAAACGCCAAAACTGAAAAAGAAGAAAGAAGTTGTTAAAAAGAGAAAGATACAACTTTCAAGTTCGACTGGTAATTCCTCGAATCTCGTTTTAAGCTTATCGAATGAAATGTCGGATGCAAGTGAAGATTTTTGTGTCGAATGTCGCGAGTGTTATTATTCCACGAAATCAAAAGTTGACTGGATACAATGCGCTAAGTGCTCTGGATGGCTTCATGAAACATGCACCAACAACAACGACATTTGTAACAAGTGTGCCAAAAAAATCATAATTAATAAATAATTATATGGTGGGGCGTTTTTACCAATATACTGGCAAAAACGCCCCAATGCAAATATTTCAAAATTTGTTTTTTTTTTAAATTATAGTTTAAATTAATAGTTCATTTATATGTTTTATAAAAGATTAATATCACTTTATTCAAATTTTAAAATAACTTTTAATAATAAATTTCATTTTTGCTAATTACAGATTTTTTCCAAAATGTGGGGCGTATTTGCCCGGTTTACCTAGTATTTATGGGATTAACGACAGATGCAAAAGCTTTTTTAAATAGAATTAAGTAGAAAATTTTAATCAAAAACTTAATTTCTGAATTAATTCTTTGAAATTCGATTTAATTGTAAGTTTTTCAACTATGATTCAATTTGATAGCTTGCAGTCAAACGTTGTGTTATTTTAATTTCAGATTAAACCACAATATGCCCGTATTACGCTACTATATGTACTTGTAAGGTAAAAAGATTAAATTAATGGTTTTTTTTTCTGGGCCGATGCCAAATACTAAACTAACGTAAACAAATTTCGTGCTGGATTTAAGGTCGAACGCTTCTTTAAATTCGCTACATTCTTGCTAGAATTTGTGCGACGCGCGTTTACAGATTAAATTATTTTTTGACCTATATGTAATATCCGGCAAATTAAATAATGCATTATTAGATAGATTTACTTAATGGGAACGTTCAAATAGAAAGAGAGGGAAAGGAAATAAATGACTTTTAGCTTTGGGGCTAAGTTCATGTGGGGAACGCGTACGTGGAGTGGAGGAAATATTTGGCATACTGCTCTTGACATTGGTTATATAAATGCGAATGCTGAGATAGATAGCCCTTTAATCCATCGATCATTTCGTAACGGCCTGGTTCTGATCGGATAGCTGCATAGACTTGGGCGGAGATTGAGTTGCTTTATGTGATTTACCGGCATGTAAAACAGTCCATATCTAACGACGGATATTTTTCATTTTTATTAGATTGTTGGAAATTGCAATGAATTTCGGTCCGTTCTTTTTGTAATTTAAGAGAATAGACGCATTTCTAAATTAGGTATAGGCACGTAATGGATAGGTGCATTTTTCTTAACAGATGTTGACATTTCCCGAAGGACAGTGCCGTCCAAAGTTACGCACGCGATATCTGATGGTTATCGCGTGTGTATTGTAAAAGTTACGTTTGTTTATTATTACATTGTCGTGGTGCAACGTTCTTTAGGGAACGAGGAACGAATATAGCAGAAACAAGTAACTGCTTTGAAAAGGTATTATCCGAGGGGAACGTTATTTTCATATAGTATGAAATGCAACAAGTATGCAAACTGACAGTATGTCAAGTTTCACCTTTCTTGTGATCTCATGCAAAAGCACTAGTAGGATGTTATTTCGCGTGTTCATATCTATCTACCTACTATATTTTATACTTTACATAGATTTATGACCTTGTAAATTTTCAATAAACAGACACCTACAAAGAAAGCACTAAAAGAGTGCAGTAAAACGTTTTACTTCCAACTACAATCATTCGTAAAAGATTTTTATTTTACACTAATCTAAACGCTGACTCATATTTTAAACATTACATTTATGATGCGGGTATCAATTTAAGTCGTAAAATATTTGGTTTTCTCTAAAAAAGAAATCGCAATTTCATTCGTACTCATTTATGAAAGCTCCTTTGTTGATTTCAGAATGAAAGTTTAATTCAGAAATGCTTTATGAAAAGCTGCAGGGATAGAATTCTAATAAGCACTTTTTCTACGATGATTTTATTTCTCGGCCGTATATAGTATAAAAATACGATGCTTTACTGAATTAAATAAAAGTATAACGCGAACACACTTGCGTTACCAAAAGGTCAACTTTCAAAATTTGACGTATATTAATAACAAAAACTTTATATATATATAAAGTATAAATAATGAGCTCACATACGATTTATTGAAAAATTATACTCCCCCTCAAAGGTTAAGTAACTGGGTCTATACCTACGGTAAGAAAGATTCCGATAATGATCTACTTAATCGATTGCGTATGAAACAGTTACCCTAATGCCATAATAATTGCGTTCGTTTAAATATTCTATATCGTGCTGGAAGTCAATAACCCACTCTTAAACCACGATTCTCGGTTGGAAAGTAGAAAAGTGGTTAGGGAAGAAATTACACACCCATCGGCGACATAATTAATAGAGCACTAACTCCAAAATAATCCCAGAAGATGTACCTTTACACGTGAAAAGGCTTCGTGTAGACAAAATTGGTAGCCCCCTTAATGGATTAATTAAGCAATAAAGCAATTTTATTTCACTTTAATTATAGCTAGGGTGATATGTCATGGCACACCCAATTTAGGAGAGGCCTATCTTCCACTTGTCTGCCACGGTTCCATTACTTACATTTTATTTTCGTACGTTTCGCTATTATCGGGTTATCAGTCGACCACGCATAATATTCCAGTTAAACATTGTGACACAGCGACTTGTTTGTATTTTTTAATATCGCGTAGATTATAAGGTGCTGATTGTAAACACGCAGTCCCTCTACAAAATAAGAATCGTGAGACTGTTAGCTGTTTACTTTTATTAACTACCTGTTTATGAGGTCATTTTTATTACATATAGTACCTACCTGTGTGGTCGAAGAAAATCGGGGACGCCGCGCTGCCCCATTCTATCGTATTCCTTTTAATTTGAACTATTAGAAACGTTTAATAGCGACAGCGCGTGCATTAAGACATTATATTAGGGCGCATATTCTCCCCTATTACTTCTAAACTCGCTTCTCCTAACTTAAACCCACCGTGCCAATTTTAAGGAGATAAATTCGTGAATAAAGCATTGAAATAGCGATTTAACGAAAGGCTGTTCCAACCAATGAACGGCTGACTACATTTCGCCAAATACCTACCTAGGTGTACAGGTTAATGGCCTCAATTAAATGCATTTACCATGCGTTTAATTCAACATCAAAGTAAACCAAGTAGGTGGATATTAAATTTGTAAATTAATAATCGAAGTGAAAATCGTCAACATAGATGATCAAAAGATATAAAGAGAACCCGCAAAGTTATAGACTCACAATAGATATTGCAACTCAGCCGAATTGCAACGTTTAGGTATCTACTTGCAGGTTTTTTGTGATTGAAGTTAGGTATTTAAAATATAATAACTTTCAAATTAGTAGGTAATTGAAAAACCACAAGATTCCTTTAAATTAAAAATCTTTAGACCCCATAAAAATTATTTCCTTGTTTATCGATTATCTACGGGATTTCATAATAGGTACCTATATCGTAGGCATAATGCAAAATTAGGCTTTTTATAAAATGCCTAGGAATTTTATAAAAAACCGGCAAAACGCGATCGTACAATGCAATTTTCGTTATGACTATAACAATTCAGGCAAATTGATAAAACGCCGACAAAACGTGAACAGAAGAATGTATATCTCGTTCTGACTAATTATTTTCAGGCATTTTACAATTTGCCAATAGCGAAGTAGTCAAAACGTGAGTATAAAAATAATAAAATTACTATTTAATAAAATAACACAATGACAATAAACGAAAACAAATCTCTCTGTTAAGTAAATTTAAATAAATACTTCACAATATAAAAATATATTAACTTTCAATTAGCTAATCTTAAAGTATTCAAATTCAGTACTCAGGTACCTACATTTATTTTCACATTATATATTTTATATTATTATAATATATTACACATTTATATTATATACATATTATTATTATACATTATATATAATGTATAATATATAATAATATAATATATTATATATTATACATTATATATATATTTATAACTATGTTAAATGTGAAAATAAATACAGGTACCTGAGTACCGAATTTAAATACTTTAAGATTAGCTAATTGAAAGTTACTATATTTTTATATTGTGAAGTATTTATTTAGATTTACTTAGATTTATTTAGAGAGATTTGTTTTCGTTTATTGTCATTGTGTTATTTTATGAAATAGTAATTTTATTATTTTTATTCTCACGTTTTGACTACTTCGCTGTTGGCAAATTGTAAAATGCCCGAAAAGAATTAGTCAGAACGAGGTTCTTCTGTTCACGTTTTGCCAGCATTTTATTAATTTACCTGAATTAGTGTAGTCATAACGAAAATTGCATTGAACGTTCGCGTTTTGCCGGCTTTTTATAAAATCCCTAGGCATTTTATAAAAAGCCTAATTTTGCATTATGACCACGACACCTATACGATATTCAAAATAGGTTCCAAGGTATTTTTACAGTACTAATAAATTGTAGTCTTTCTTTGCCGCGCCATACGTGTTCAATTAAATCATCAAAACTTTAAATTGAGTATTACAAGTACACAATTTAGTAACTTTTTATTGATGACGTGTATTGGAACCTATCTTGAATAACGTATAGGTACGTAATTTTTGTAGAATAACTGCATTACGACAGGTCACAAAAAGATTCTTAAAGTAATTGAACCGAAGCGATGACGTCAATGGTTTTATACGAATTAGAATGGCGCGAATCGAAAGAAGGTAGAGAGGAAATGGAGAGGACTATGTCCAAAGCTGGATAAAAGTGTAAGCTAACAAGGAAATATAGGGCAATTTTCAAAAATTTACCATAAAATAACGAAATCCTCTTTTTCTCTGAGACAGTAGGCAATATAGGTAGGCACTACACCGAATCTGTAGGTAAATTCAACTTAAATGGCAATTCTAAACTCGATTCAATTTTTCAACGGTGATAATAAAAGTGCACAATAGTATTAAATTGAGTGGATAAATAGTTTATTTTACTATCGGACATAAATATTTTTTTATAAAATGTTCGTAGGAAGCCCTAAATGAAATGCTAGAGCTAAACTCTAAATTTTAATGTCCGCTTTAAACATGATGCACTACGGCATAAGCAAATTAAAACTGAAATAGGCGATTTAGTATGATTGCTTGTAATAAATGAAAGGCTATATAGACAGTATACGAAGGCACGACGAAAATAATAGTTATTCGACGGTGCTATTTTCCACATGAGTGACCCGAAGAGCTTTCCATTAGCGTCTAGTTTTCACATTTCACCATAACTACCCTGACGGGTTAGTGGCGCAATACTATTACCTTCGCTAGTAACGACCTGAGCTTCTCTATTGATGGTCTCGTGACCTTTTGTTATATTATTCTCTTTAAACCGGTGGTTTTCAACGTTAAAACTTCCATTAATTATCTACTGTATATAACGTCGTTTTGTAAAATACATAATATCTACGGGCTCGTACCTACCTACTAATTAATTCGTTCAAGATAAACATTTACTAAAAAAGCAACCCGGTTATTAACGGTGACGGGAAATTACAAAATAAAATTTAAGAATAAAAGGGAAAACGGAAAATTAGGAGAAATTCCCGTTGAAAATGGATTTAAAAATTTGACCTATAAAAATTTAACAAGGGTTAACAGCTTTAAATTAACAAGGTGCCCTTATTACTTCGCTCTCTAATTTTTAAAGAATTAAAAAATTTTACGATATTTCACAAAAGCGAACCCGGGGATTCTTTTTCGGTTCCGTAGAAGATATTTATATGTTATTGCTACGATTATCACGTTCCCCGCTCTCCCAAAGTGACCGTACGTTTTTAGGATTCGAACGCGTCCCGTCGCTTTTCCCGGACCCAAACTATCCGGAAAAAAGTTATTTCCGCAAAAGGTGTTGTGCGAAATAAAATTTTAATCTATTTGATTGAAACGAAAATTGTCGTCGCGTCGGCCTAAAATACCTGTCTCGATAACCACGCTTTAGGTGCTCGCTAGCAGTTCTAACATTTTGTAAATAATTAGGTATCTATTACAGTCTGGGACAGTCTGGATGTTTGTCAGATTGTGAGTTAAAGCAAATTCTACCACATGTTATTTTATTATTTATAGCGGAAATGAATTAATTTTTTTTTAAACAATTACCCACAATAAACCTATAAAAATATACTGATACGGCGGCATTCAAAATAAAAAATACAAAGCCGCTCCGAAAATGGTAATTAAAAAATAATTAACCATTGTGCGTGTACTGAAATTAACTCGCAGCAATTTTTGCAACGGTCGTCGCCAACAACCCCGATTCTTTCTAACAACTGCTAAACAGAGACAGATTATTTGACGTATTTAAACTGTATTTTAAGAAAGACGTTAACGATAGAAAAAAGATATTGTAATATTTCTCTAGTTCACGCGCTGCTTAGTTTTCGTTTAAGCGAATTCTTGTTGTTCCCAACTGTCTTCCGCTAGTGCCCCGGACTTAAAATGGGGAATATGCACGTGTTATTTTAGCTATCCATTGTAAACGCGCACATTACTAAAAAAAAATTATCACTGAAAATATTTCTAAACGAAATAGTCGTTCATTGCCTATAAACTTGAAAATTATATAAGAATTTTAGAAAGGCAAAATAGAATTTCATTTTAAGAAATTTTTGTTAGAGATGTTAACTACCTATCTACTTCTATATTAATTTGATCGAATTAGAAGTTTCAGTTTTAAAATAAAATATGAATAGAAAAAGTACGTATATGTTTTGAAATAACATTAGTAATTCGACTGATTTTCAATTTAAAAAAAAAACGTCCGTCATGCGACGTACCTACATTTTTTATCGATAGATACTTTTGCAGTCAGTATAAAAAGTGAAGTGCGTGCAATTAAAATGTTATCTAGGTATATTTTAGAAACGTTTATTCGATTCTTGTTATTCCGTTTGTTGTTAGATAATAAATCCAACGCCGCGGCACTTTTTTAACTTTAACAGTTGAATTTATAGGTCAAAAAGCAACAGTTTGTTATAGTTTGTAAAAATTGGACGCCGAAAGAAAGTTGAAAAAAACGGAAAAATAGCGACGATACGAATTGCTATTTTTGAGATTATAAATTAAAGTGTTAGAAGATTAACTAAAAAAATGTAGTAAACAAAGAAACCGTAACAAAATTCGGGTGTCGGCTTCCTTTTTAATGGATAACGCGAAACTTCATTTTATTAATAAAACTGCGAATTTGACAAAAAATCGTGAAAATAGTTTTAGGACTGTTTTGAAATTTTTAAATGCGTCCTATTTATGCGCGGATGTTTAAAAATATTGTAGTAGGTAAAATAAGTGGGTATACGACTATAAAGAAACGTTTTCGTATGTTGAAGGAACAGAAAATTGCTTTTGATCTTTTGTAAACACTTTAGTGGACTCCCTCGTTCAGGCAGATGATATTTTGAGGATTCACGTGCCGGTAACCTTTTTTACTTATAAAATGTTATTTTTGTATCTGTATAAATATCATAAAATACGCAGGACTCGAACTGATTTATTAAAGCCTAGAATTTTCGATTTAATTTAATTTTAAGAATGGAAAAATCTATTAAATTATGAGAAATTTATTTCTAAACGCTCAAAGTAATCGTTTAAAAGCACCTAATAATTTTGATATTTTTTGTGACTTGTACTTCTGTGTTAACTTGCAAATTAGCATGTGACGAATGTTCCTTGTGGAACGTCAAGTTTTTAATGAAACGCAAAATTTTCTAACGTAAAAATACAATCTGAATTATTTTTATCTAGGTTAGGTACTACTTAATAGGTATTTAATTAACTGTAAATAGCTAGTTAAAATAAGTAACAGAAAACATAACTAAATATCTGTAAAAATTATGAATAACAATAACTTTTGTACGTCAAATTTGATCGTTCACGTGTGTATTTTTTTTTTAATTAGGATATTTTAGCATCTCGCAAGTTTATTTATCGAAATTTGTAATCGTAATGGCTATCGTTTCGGGCAAGACATTTCAAATTCATTACCTGTTGAACTTGTCATGACATTGGGTTGAGTAACACCGATTATTTTATCTGTCATCTCATTGAACGTATCTAGATTTACCGTCCACTGAACACTGTCAACCCCATTTTACTTGACACATACGTAGATGTCTACCTACCATTTATGATGTTTTTCTAAATTTAACACGTAGATAGATAACGGTAGATTAGTCCCTTATATTTCTTTTTGAGTTTATAAATCGATTACCTACACAATAACTTAAAATTTCTACATTGTCCGTAATTATTTGGTGAAGTACCCGTAAGTGAATGTTTTAATTTACGAAAACGCAAGCTAAAAAATGTGGCTGACTAGATAACTAAACCTCTCTCGTAATTAATAAAATGAAAAACGACCACGTAATTAAGGAAATTCGTCCACAAACAAGTAAGATATCGGTGTAAGTATAAAGTGGCAGCAACAAAATGTCCCTTTTGCTAAATGCTTTTGGACGGTACAACTTTATCTAATAAACTAATGTAGTAATCAAAGGAAATGTGTACGGAAGAGCCCTAGGAGGGGGCTTCCTTAATAGTATGATGTCGTATAGACAATATATAAGTGACATTCGCTTTACTCCCAGGCATCTCTCCTGTTCTGTTGATATAATTAACTCGTGGCTGTTGTTTCAGTTTGTCGATAGTAGCGACAGCTTTAATAGAAACCACGTTATACGACTTGTTCGAGAAGTGAATGCACTACTCGATAATCTAATTTTGCCTCGCAAAATAGAAAGTCCGACTTTTACCGTTTCAGAAAAGAACAATTTGGACTATTTTAGAAAAATGGTTACAACTGGGGCGGCGTTTACGGCTTTTCGTGCGTGAAGGGGTATAAGTAATGATGGGGGTGTAAGTAATGAAAATGCACGTTTATGGCTTCTGCCTATAGACTCCTCTTCGGCCTGTAATTAAATCATACACAACAACGATATTTTAAAGTTGAATGATCTAGTCATCGATACAATTCCATTATTCCAACAACGAACTACGGCTGCGCGTACACGAACGAAAAAGTATGTTTAAATTAAACATAAATTTATTTTAAAAAGTCATAAAGAGATAATAGTTTAATGTAACAATAAATAAAAATGCATTTAATTAAAACACACTTTTATTTAAATTAATCATATGTACGTATTTTTCGTTATCGCGTTTCCGTTTCAAATTTATATTGCAAGCGGATTAAGTTTTTAATTACCTAATTTTATTAACCGATACTGCTAAGTGCCGCATTTTAAATACCACGGGGTTGTAGTGTTATAACTAATCGGTTTCTTAAACGTTCTCGTATATTATCGATAAATAAATGCAATTTATTTGTATAGATACTACAACCATAATTAATTTCGTTGTTTCGGAATAACGATTCCTACTTTTCAGATGTGATGTTAGGGGTGGGGGTGGGGGGCATGTAATTAAACACTTTTTCGCAATAAAGTTCGAAAACGCGTAATTTCCGAGATACAGAATGTTAAAAATTTGAAAAATAATCATGTTTTTTTTAATTATCTCAGAAACGGTTCGTTTAAATAATTTGAAATTTGATGTGTTATTTACACTCTACATGCGCGCGATATGCTGGTAATAACGACGATAAATCATTTCGTCCAGTGGCGGATATCTAGTAAAACCGTTGCAGTTTTTCAATTAGAACTTGTACGTCATCGGGTTTATTGCGAAGTCAGCAGCATTTTTAAATTCTTCAGTGCATTTTGTAAAATTAAAACCGCTTGTACTCTTTTCGTACGATGCGTCGTTTTCGAGATAAACGCCAAAATCCGATTTAAGCGCGCGTCAATGGAAAATCCAAATTTCGGGAAGTAATAGCGTTGCAAGCATCAAGATAAGAAAAAAGTCCATATAGACTAAAGTTCGGAAACACTTGTTTTTTGAGATACAGGGTATTAAAGTTTACAAGAACCCTTGAAATTACATTTAACACGTCCCTGTATTTAGGAAACGAAGCGTTTTCGCACAATATCGTTTAATTGCACGCCCTAGGAATAATAGTTATTCTGAAACACCTTATAGATATAAATCTTTTTTTTTTTTAATTAGTCTTAGATAAAATTCGTTTAGTTGCGCACTTCAAAAGGCGGTTAATAGGGAAATCGTGCTCGTTTCGTTTCGTTTTATTTCCCAAAGGACAGAAATTATTTTAATTTGTAAATGCATCGCATAAAGATTCTATGCTACGAAAAAACGCGTTTAATTAACATTTTAATTTTTCCGCGGCCTTCGATTTGTTTTAAAATAAATTGAATAGCGAACCCAGCCGAAATGTTCTCGTTTTGTACTGATACTAAATAGTCAAAATTTTAAATTAAGATTGAAAACGAAAGCTAAAACCTGACGAAAGTAACTGATATGTATTTTAAAATAATACGGATTTGGCGTGCGTACTACTTAACATCAAAACCGACGCGACGGTATCTTTCCAAAATGTCATAGCTTATAAAGTAGATCAGAGACTTTTCCGAAACGTATTTAGTAACCCTCTCGACGACATCGTATTGCGTTGGGACATTCAGTGGGACTTGAATCCAATAACATTAAGCCACTATAGTTAGAAGAAAACGAACCGCAGTATAGGCTTTTCATAATAGGTTCTTTGGAACATGAGCGTGTCGAAAGGAACGATTTACAAGAAGAATATCGCTAGAATGAACTCTCATCAAATCTGATGGTTTGATTTCCAAAGACGTCAACTTCAATATCGACGATTACTTAAAAGCTCGCAAACCACCTACTACTACAGCTAACAACAATTTAATAATATTTATATAATAAATTAACGCCGAATTACTACATTTATTTATTATCCTCACGCTAAAGTTTAACTATTAGAATTCTATTAAAGCCGTTGTAGATTTTAGAGGTAAGCTCAAACGAAATATATTCCACCTTTAATTAATTGATGGTAGAGAGAGAGATGATTAAATTTTAAAACCGGATTATAACTTCAATGGTCCTTTTGTTGGCGTTAGTAGTATATTACCTCTGCTACAATTAAATTTTTTATCTCGGCATCGTTCCATACTTGTAGACGTGGGAAAGTTAAATAAATTATGAGACATTTTCTTCAATTCGCCCACGTTCGTAGTTTGCGAGGATGATTTTATTTTGAAACTGTAACACGTAATATAGGCAAATCAATATTTCGTTGTCGGCGTCGCAGTTGCTAGGACAACATCGCAAAAACAACGTGCTCATATATTATCTTAGGGGTTGCACGGGCTTGACCGTTACCTACATCATCATTTCAGCGGACGCTGTGTGCGGATTCCGGACATTACCTAACAGTAACGGTAATATTACCCGGAATTGTTAGATTTACAGCGGGAGTAATTTGTTGGACGTAATTAACATCCCAACCCAGAATTTATTATTCGAATTGTAATGCCCAATAATTAATCGCGACCTCCTTTCTGGTTAATTATTTCGGTGCGTAAGAATATAAACTTTAAAAGAAGAATTCCGGAAGGTTGTACTAAATGAGAGTGTGGTTGGGAAAAGTGTATTGTTCTGTCGTTGCGGCGGGAACTCGGTACTACAACGTTCTTCACTCAACGGCAGCCACAGTTTCCTCCATTGTCGGTATTTTGTATTTAGCTCCCGCTGCCTTAAAGGCATTTCGGAAGCAGTACGTCTGGCTGTCTTTTCCATGGAATTCGAAAATTTTGAACGGCGCGTGGTCGTTAAATATCCGCACTTTAAATGCAAATATACCGAAATAAAGAGCTAAGTGGAACACACACATGTGGGATAATTTAGAAACGACGGTATATATATATATACGTACCCTCAGACTGTGGAGGCCCCGGGCTACTTTAGTGGCTGAGTTTGTGGAAAACACGCAGATTCGTTTTCCTAAATTGCTTTGCTGCTACAGCCAGAGAACAAAGAAATATTGTAAATTGCTAGCAAATGCTTATCTTGTCAAAGCCCGGTTGCGAACACAAAACAACACATACGCCATCCTATTTGTGAGATAGAACTCGCGAGAAAGAGATCTTGTACTGCGTTAGAGACTGGTTTTTGGAGATTTTCTCTGAATACACTAGCAACGCTTAAGTGTATTTCATATCGGATTCGTAGATTATAATAGCCGATTATTATTTCTCCTAGTTCATAAATAAACTTTAGAATCTACATTTTCTCTATTTACTAATTTAACTAACGTTACTAACGTGCGTTCTCGAAAGATAAAAATTTAAGTAAGTGCACGTACCTACTACAACTTTTCCGTAAAATTAGAATTACGTACTGTCATCCCGAATATAGCAATAAAAGAATATTTGTGTGAACGCAAAAAGCTTAGGCTAAAGGTCGCGATATTAAAAAAATCTTGATCATCCCTGTCAGCTTTGCAAATCTAGAAGTTATCGAAGTAGCACCGTCGTCATAACATGTCACATTATAAGCTACCCTTTGTCTAATAAAAAAATACTGTAAGTAGGTACGTACTGTGGACTACATTTTAAAATACATATCTGAAAGCGAACAACGTAAAAATATGATTTAGTTAACTCGATTTGAAATTTAAAATTGAGCAGCAACGAATAATGATTATAACGGGTCGTTTATTTTAGATTTTGATTTATAATAGTAATATTATTATTGGGAGATATTTTACGTTATAATTTTAAATCGAATTGCAAGCTCTAGACGAACCTTATTATTCACATAAAATTATATTATTCATTATCACGTCATTATCACGAATTATCAGTTTTGATAAAAGCAAAATTTTAAAAACCCCGCAAAGTTAATTTAAATCCAAGAACACATTTAAACAATTTTATTTATCTACTAACAATAAGTATTAGAATTTTCAGGATTACAGAAATAATTACTTTCTTCTTTACTAAATGTCGTTTAAATGTTTTCTGGCATTTAAATTAATTTTATATGGTTGTTAAAATTTTGTTTTTATCAAAACTGACAATTCTTGAGAACGACACTAATCGTACGCGTCGAAATATTGAATAATAACATAATTTTACGTAAATAAATAGTAGGTATTTTAATTGGACTGGACCTTTCCATTAATTTTTACTAATAACCCGTAATACTAGTTCATTTATAAAATTAAAAAATAAAATAAGGGTATTAATAATAATAAGGTAAGGTAATAAGGTTAAGGGTATTAATTACCTATCTGTCTACGAAATAGACGAATCGTTACCGTCAGGGACATTTTACTATCAGCTTTTTGGTTTGGTTTCGAATTTAAACGAATTTTTCAGTTGCAAGTACGGCAAACTAGATCTCGTGAAAAGGGGGCATTAGCAATCACACATTATTTGAAAATTATTGTGATAAGAAATTTGAAAAACTATTTTCCACTGCGCCCGTTCCGATAAAAGTCCTTCGAGCGAATAATTAAAAATTAGATGGTTATTAATTATTTGCCTGAGAACATCTGGTGCAGCAACCTTAATGGAAAAATGTTGAACGTAATTAGTAATTTTGCGATTTAACCGCAGGATCGCATTTAAATCGCTCGTGATTTTTATAAATTGTTTTACATTTATTCAAATATAGCTTGGAAAACTTTTTTAATTATTAGAATACATATGCCAATATGTGTATGCACGAGGGTCAAATAGGGAGTCCTTTTATAAGTTCATTTACATTTTTTTAAGTTGGTTCGGAACTTGTGCGTTCATCGGGCATATTGGGTATAACACTGTAGGAATGTTTTAAATCTAGAATTTCGGACTGTTAGTTCCATAGCCCCCCCCCCTCCAAATGGCCATCAACCAAATCACTGCTGTACAATAGTGTGATAAATATACCTTTTTTATTTATTTGCGGTTCTGAATTTAACATTTATTTTCGTTAAATATGTTCGCTGTACATGTGATATAAGGAATAATAACAAAATTTGGACATTCCTGTATTAAGACCTATTAAATTCCAAACTTATTATTCTTAACGCTGTTCTTAAAAAATAATAATAAAAGAGAACTTGTAAATGCGTTTGCTTGAATTCTTGTATGGATGAATGAACTTAACCCCTAATAAATAGTTCAGTTTTATTTTTATGCATTCTTTTAAAAATCTTTTGTTTAAAAATGAAATTTTAATTATCAATTAAGATGTTCGATAATTGCCAAATGTTTAAAGCGTTTTCGTATTGATATTTTCCAGTAGTCGATTCTACCTGCAGCTGACAGGGTTATTATAGAAAACTCCTAGATTATTCACAAGAGAGCTTTCACTAGGAGGGATCCAGATTGCATTATCTCCGATTTTCATAATTTCAGCAGTTAAAATAACCGATAATAAGTATTATAATTTAACTAGATTAATGAATCTACTGAACATTAAGAAAGTTTTTCAGTTTTAATTCCATCCTATTCATTATTTGCTGACGATTTGCATAGGTACATGACTAATTCAAAAATCGCTTTAATTTTAAAGAAACTTTCACATCGAGGTAACGAATTTGAAACAATATTTATCTCGAAAATCATAAGTTAAAAGCAACCCGACGTATAAAATAAATAATGAGAATTGTAAAATAACATTAAAACACAAACAGAGACTCCCTCGATGCGTACCATACTTAATTTTAATTCGCAAAAATATCGACTGGTTTCAACCTCTCTCCTCACATTCAAATAGCGGTAAAGGTAACAAATTTATCGTCAGTTAAAAGTGTCTTTTGAATAACTAAAATTCATCTAGATTTAAAGTTCACTTTAGAGCGTATAAACGGTATAAACAAGCGCATTGCCCATTTACAAATTCAATTTTTTATATATATCCACTCTATCGGTAAAATTGCTCGCGCGTCAAGTCTTCAACTTTGTTTGAAATGATATTTATGTCACGGGTTAGGCATATTTGATTTTCATTGCTTTAAAAAAACATAATTTCAAAAAAAAACTGCCTACCGTTCAGTTACGATGGTTAGAACGAGCGAGGACAGATAGTCCGCGTTTTGACACTTGTGTGTGTGTGTATGAGAAAGTCCAATAACTTTAAATCATCGTTCCGAGAGTAAAAACCAACGTGAGGGAATGAAAATAATGTCGACATATTCAACAAAAGAGTTGTGGTTTTACGTTGTGCGATTTCTACACCTACTAGGTACAAATTGAATTTAAATCTTTCATATTTCATTTCAAAACCCGCTATCGAGTAAGACTGCTATATCACGTCGTTTTAGCCAAATTAATTTTCGACGTGCCTATGCCTTTATTATTTGTTGTAGTGGCACAAATTTTCAAATTAAATCGGGAGTAAGGTTAAGCCGATTCAAAATACCTACAAGCAATTATATTTGGAAACGTTTTAATTGAAAAGCGCGTTGTAGGTATATTGTCATTGTTTTAATGAGCTTTCCATATTTTATTGATATTATGAAAGGTTATTTTAGAGTGGGAAATTTTCCAAATGGCGAAAATAGGCTTACGAGCTCGTACGTAAACCTGATTCAATTATAACCGCATGTTTATACTCTGTTACACATTTTGATAATTCGAAAACATCTGAAGTTAATAAACCGAATTTTAATTAGTAATTTAATATTCATGAACTTACTATCAGTAAGGAAAAGGTGTTTTCTTGAAGAGCACTGACGCATCCCACAAACGAAACTACCATGATTACTATTCCTGTGAAGATGAGTATGTAGATTCCGGTGTAGAACTGGTATAATTCCAATTTTTGAATCCACTCTTCAAGGCCCGGTTCGAATCTTAACCACAAGCATAAAGCGAAAATGGCAGCTCCGATCATCTGAAAATTATAATTATTAATTAAATTTACAGTCGATGGGGGTGTGTGCGAGAGAGGGAGTTGGAGAGAGAAAGATAGGGAGACAGAAGGTGATTGGATATGTCTACTAGTATTAAATATTCATGGCTCCCCAGATACCACAGCATATACCCCTTTTGGGGTACCTACCTACTTGAGGAAATTAGATTTATGGCGGGTAGGTGATGCATTTGTGGAAACTGGAAGTGTAATACCATCTACGTCGATAAAGGGGTTGGTCTGATGGATATTGCGGTTGACCCGATACGATACGTCTAGGGCGATGTCGCGATAGCGCGTCTCATTTACTCTCGATGACCACACTTTATTACGGCGAACAGTAATTACTACAATAATCGGTTCGTTAAAGGCAACAATGGTCCTCATTGCTCTCCGGGTTTATCTTGCATCTTATGCATCGTTAAAAAGCTCACGAGGGTGCCTTCTCTGTTCACAACATATCTTGTTTACTATAGAAACCCATTATACAGGTCTATTAAAGTTTCAGCGAAATGTGCTTCAACCACTATAAAAGCCAGCTATTTAAAACGGACCACAAATTTTACTTTACGGTCTTATGTAAATTGAACGATATTTTAGAAGAAATATTTTTAATATCCGTGGACGCATCGAGTTACATATCATACCTACTAATTTTTCCGGAATTTTATAAGACATTATTGCAAGCAATTAATTAAATATACGTATATATACCTATAATTATCATAATGATTTTAAACTACTACACATTAGTTAACTATTTCTCAAAATTCTGTTAATCGCAAAATATTTATTGATATAAGTATATAGTATATAGTTAAAATGTAATTTTAAAGTGATAAAAAATATTCTACATTTCAAATTATCTTCCAGAGGAATTAATCAATTTTACGAGGGGTTATTATGTTTCAAATAAAATTCTATAGGTACCCACTTAAAACAAATTACGTTTCATTACACATTAGTGCTTTTATTTAACAACCTCTGTAATATTTTATTAACAAAGAAACGCTCCTAAATTTTAATAATAAAGAATCTCCCTAAAGGGAGAAGATGGCATTCACAATCTTACAATAATAGTAAACACACACACACACACCCCTGTTATTATTCGATTTCGATAATATACTTGCGTTACGATAGAAAAGGAACAAAGAGAGGTAGATATCTAAGCCGATTTCTATTCAATGGTACATTCGTTTTTGTTTTATGTTAAGAATATGATTTTTGATATCACGTATAGGTATAAATCTCAGAAAGTGACCAAATTATTTAAAGTTTTAACTTCAACATGTTAATAAGTCATTTTGATTAAGGCAGTCTGATAGTAAGGGTAGGAAACCCCTATACATTATAAAGTCGTTACATTCTAAAGCACTTCATCAACACAATTAAAGTGATAAGCACCAATTTAAATAAATTAAAAGTCACATTACGTGAGTGTACAATTTATTTGGAAAATTACATTGAAAATTCGAAAATCCCAAGATACTAATCAAAATAGACGGTTATTCTTTGGCTGAAAACATCTAAAATAATTTATAATCCGAATGGCATAGATAAGGAACATTAAGGGAGGCCATGGATGTTTGCGAATGTAAAAATATAAATGGGAAAAGCAACGGCTAGGTATGCTACAATACCAGCATCGTTGTTAAACGCCTAGCAAACAAGTGCTGGACTCGATTATCACCTAGGAGTTATCCTCTTGGGGAACATCACCACACAACGCATTTCGATGCCGTTGCGAAATCAAGTTTGCGATAAATGTGCAGATATCCAAGAAGCTGCAGCTATAAAGGATATTCATTTTGATCGCTAACGAAATTTTCAAATATCTTTATTTAATTTTCACTGACATCAGAAATTATCTAAATTGAAAAAGAAAAAAATCATAGCATCGCTGCTGATTAACTAATTACTGAATATTAAAAGAAAAAAATAGAAGTGAATAAATAATGGCGCCCGTAATAGTTTGGGCAAAAATCGCAACAAAGCCCCGGATCGATAAACTTTTCTTTTCAATTTCATTATAGTTTAACATTAAAATAAACGAATAAGCAATTAGAAATAAATTAGAATTTAAAGCCTTCATTAAGTACATAGAGACGTTTTCTTTGAGGAAATGAGCAATAAATAAACCTTCAGGACTCGAGAAAAAAGTCGTAAAACCTACTACGAATTTAACACGCACGTGACTGTAGACACGTTATAAATATTAAGTTCTGGGTAATTTTATGACTGTGTTTATTTGTGTGCATGTACGAGGGACTCTTATTTTTTATTCGCGTGAATTATTTCTTTATAAAATTTTGATTTTTATCGGCGTCTACATTTATGCTTCTGTTTGTTAATGGCAACATAACCGTGTTTGCATTTAATTTTGTTTTAAACGTGTACGTACCATGTTTCTATGGAAATTGCAGAAAGAAGTAATCCAAGAAAAAAAATATATAAGTGTATTACCTATTATATAGGTACCTACATAATTGATTGCCGCTTACGTTATACTTCAACAAATCACAAGAACGGTGAAACATAAAAGTCGACTTACAATTGATTGTGAAACATGTACAATATATAAACGCATTATTTACTAGATTCATATTTTTGCAAGTTTTTAATAAATTTCTCGTTATACATTTCGGTACCTGTTAGATCTCAAATGCTCTTATTTTACTATTTTTAAATCAAAAAAAAATGTAATCAGCGCAACTCCCATCAATTCATATGCGATATTTAAATTTGCTTTGGCCTTTAACGTTCCAAACTTTAATAATTTTAATTTCAAATATGTAACCACAAACTTGTTATTTCTAATTATTTTCTTACTTTTTTTTTATTCGCGTTAATTTGTGGGCACTACGAAAAACAACGTTCGTACATAATGTTGAATTTTTTTCCGGCATAATAATATGGTAAAATGCAAATTATGTATTTTTAAGTTATATATAAACGTGCAACTGTATAATCGCTCACGATAAGAGATGTATTTTACAATGTAGCACCTAAATACTAAAATTCGAGTTTTATTTTCACAAAGAAATTTCAATAAAGCTGTTGGTATTTTTCATCTCGAACGGACTCCGTTTTATTTTCTGCACGTTTACCTTGTTCCACGCTATTTTTATGGAACATTAGCTTATTTGTATATTTTTAATTTAAAATAGTAGTCTCACGTTTGCAATCTTGATTTTATTTTAGTAACTATATACAGATATATTATCTATTTATACGATAACCAGTCGTGATAAATCAATATTGTTTTCTTATTATATGTATTTATGGCATTACGTAGGATATGTTACATTATTAATTTCGCGAAGCGCCAGAAATAATTTCCAACTACCGTAGATGTTACGTTAGAGAATAATTTGCCGAACGAGCCCTTACGAGATATTTTTAGCTATAGTCCTTTACAAACAACAAAATATTTCTACAGTAATCGCCGAGAGAACTCTTATTGTTGTATATTTTTACGAAAACAAATATGAACGGAAGACGCGAAAGAGAAAAACAGAAAACTAGACTAGACCATAGACAAAAAATACATAGAATCAAGATAAAGGATGTGGATATTTGTCAACCGTATACTTCCAGCTCGAAATGTAAGCTTGTACGAAAAAAAGTATTCTTGCGGATATCCGTTAAAGCGACTTAACGAATATTTTAATCATTTCATTATTCACATTTTGCGCGAGAAACGTAAATACATGACTATTACTAATTTGTTTTGGTTTAATCGCAGTTTTAATAACGGAAAGTGATAATGATATGCAGTATGTGCGAGAGAATCGTTTTAAAATACATTGCACGTTATGTACCTATAGCCTTTGAAGGGTTCTCTTTGACATCACTTATCAAAATTTAAATGGCATATTGCTTACGCATTCGTTTATTCATTGGATGATCTACGAAATAAGCGAACAGGCACGCACCATCAGATTCAATAAATGCGAGTTCAAGTACGTCATGATTGTAAATATGTATATGTAAAAAGGGGCAAGACCTCCAAAGTGGCTGCTATTCCCTAACGGAGCAGAAAGTTTCCTAATTCAATTTCGTTATGGTTTTCATCTCACGAAATCCTCCGGTTTGACTACGGAATTAGGCCAAATTCGAATGCAGCCCGAGGGATCTACTCCATAGAGAATTGATCCGACAATAGAGAAGAATATTTGATGATGTCCGATAAAGCCTCGGGACGTACATTAACAAAATCAAACAATCCGGACAAGTAAATGCGAGCCGCTTCTACTTCGGCGACGATCGACGCCACAGTACCTGTCTGTCGTTTATTTACAACCAGATCTTGTACTACGGTAAAATTCGTTCGCGCTGTTCTTATTGGAGACTCCGTCCTTTATCAATTCGCCAAAGTTGGATCGTTCCGACAATCCTCTCCTTCTCTTTCCCGCTCAATTATGTGTTTCTCCCGGTTCTAATGGCTCGGTTGTTTCAGAATGTAACCCTTGTGTTGGCCCGTGTTCCGTATTTCCTACTATATCTTAATTCCATCCTCGCTTCGCCCATCGCTTCTCATTAAGTCCGCTTCGTCGCTAAGCTTATAGTGACGGTACATGCGTGAGCCTAAGGTGCGACAACGATCAACCCCAGAATCTGCATCACAAATTACGCTCTATCTGCGACTATCGACTAGAACCGCCGATATTGTTTCGTGTCTCCGCATTCATATTGTTCCTCCGAGATTTAATTCCAAGCAAAAACTTCTATTCAGATTCCATTCAGGGCGGATCAGATTTATCTTTCGAACATAAATAAAAACGTTCGTTTAAAAATGACGTTTTCAATTTGAATAGAAATAAATCATAAGAGGTGGAGGGTATATTTCCATTAAATTTTTCATTTTGGTTATGCCTTCGGTTAATGCCTCGCTTCTTAATTAACAAGCCCAATATATCCGCCGGTGGCTTAATATAATTTATTTATCGCAAACCCCGTCTCGTTTAGAATCAAAGGTTGTACAGTTTAACGGATTTAAAACTTTTAACTCGCTTTAGCCTTACCGCCGCTTTAGACATTAATAGGGCACGTGTCGGAATAGTAGACTATTTCAGTTTTTCTCGACGCCTTAAACCGTCGACGTCGGTTCGGGGTACCGAAGCCGGTCACCCCGCCGACTGCACTCATTATAAGACTTCGGACGCTGCAGGCTTCGTCGCCTTTACGTTATTCCCCGGCAGTTCTGCTCTCTCGCCTCCGCCAATTTATTTCGAATGTTTTCTCTAAGTTGAGCACTTATTTTAGACAAATATAACGAAGCGAAGCTATATAAAATATTTTTATCGGGCGTTCGGCTATTCTCTGAGAAAATTTTGGAGGTTTAGTACACCTACATCGGTGTCATTGTTGTGAAACGAACAGTTTAAAATGATTATTATAAAAGAACAATTCGAAACTCTGCAAATTGAAAAACGTAAAAGTTATTTATATATATATCAAACATATAAGGGGAGCCGTGTGGCCTAAAGGGTCAGTCCGACAGACTTCTGGTAACTCACGGCTGCGGGTTCGAATCCCGCCGAACCACGGACGTTTGTGAACGCAATACTAACCAAAATTTACTAACAAGATTTAGAACCAATCCCCAAAATAGACTGGCTAATTGGTGAGTCCAAAGCCATAAACATAAAAAACCATATACCCAAGTAACTTAAAAAGCTTGGGCGTAACACGTTTAATTAAAATACTTACAGAAAATATTTAAATATTGACGTTATGTTGATGCGATAAATTCGCTTGTTATTCATTAGATGTCACGTAAAAGTAGGTATTTATTATTCGCGCCGGTGTCTCGTGGGTGTTATTTTTTGAAACGTTAAACTAGAGAAAAGGTCTTTTAAATGTATATTTGCGTTTGAAAAGTGATATTTTTTCTTATAAAATTGGATGTTTATTATATTTAAGTAACTGTAAAATGACAGAGTACAGGTATACGTATCTACAAATTTCACTCTGTAGCTTTCTAATCGTGAATTTGTATAGTGTATTAATAATATAATCTTTTAAATACGATTCTTATGTTAGGAAATTATTTCTTTGTATGATTATTTTGCGCCTTAACCTGCAAAGACCCTAATTTCCATTTTGACTTATTTAATCATCATGTAGTTATCTTGTAGTTTATTCTTCTAATTGGACGCTATTCGTTAATTTTATTGTAAAATTTGTATTTATAACGTTAAACATTATTACAACGTTCGGTTAATTTTTATCCTACAATTCAAGAACTATGTCAGTATCTAAGTAAGTTTCAGTCTCTAACCTTTGCGTGAATAATAATCGTAGAAACAGCTTTAAATAAATAAAATCGGTACACGATACCTATAGATAAATAAAATCGGAAATTGTAACGCGATAAATTTTCATTTCAACATTTTTAATAATATGAAGTTCAGACACCTATTTTAAATAGAAATTTAATTTAGATATAATATTTATTATTATCTGCGCCTATGTAGGTATATTAAGTGTATTATTAACAGCTTTTTAACCCTTAAGTATTGACGAACACTTATTGGGACGTATATATTAACGCGTCGTCTATCAAGACTAGGTATTACAAAATATTAATAATTTTTATACTTGTTTTTATTTGTAATTCGTTTCTATTTTGGACAAGTGCAATCGTGCAGTACATGCATACACGTGTGGTGTATGCAAAAAGTATTAAAATAATACGAAAACGTGCATTTATTATTTCAATACGGAAAATTACATCTACAATATTGGGAAAAAAAAGTTAAACCAACGAATATAAAGACTAAGCTTTTTTACATGTGTTGAAAAATACTAAATAGTCATTATATAAAAAAAAATATTAAATCAAAAACTATTACACTCGTAATATTCTAATATTCACCGGTCTATTCTCGAATCATTCGCTTAAAAAACGTACGCGAAAATGACGTCAAAACAAATAAATTTCTATGGAAACCCATTGTTATGACGTCATTTTCGCATATGTTATGTAAGCGAATAGTTCGAGAATTGGACCCCTGACGTCTATTAGACAACGAACTCTTTTGTACTTCGAGCAACTTCTGTAATATTTGAATTATTTTCGTTAACTGTCACGAAATATGTTTCTTGTCATTCCATATGCGAGTACGCCAAGAGGTAAATTCAAATTTCAACAATTAACAAATATATTGCAGTTTTATTGCAGTTGGAATTTCTTATCTTCGATCACGGAATAAGTGTGAACAACTTTTGCTTCAAAACACCTGACAATTTCGTAATCTACTATGTAATATTATTGAAATTATTTTTAAAGCACGTTTAAAGAAACTATTATAATATTATTTACCATTAAAAACACAATCGACCCTATAAAAAAGTTGGAAGAGTTACCTTGAATGTGAAAGTCAAGTCGTAGGTATCCTTTCAAATTTACAAAATCGTCGACAAACTAACTGTTCATTTTATGTAAAGTATTTTAATACTGCAACGCGTAAAATAACTAATACGTAGTCGATATTTATCGGATATCCAGAAAAGGTACCTACTAATCTCGATTAAAAATTAGACTTCGAAAATAACCAACTAAATTACCTACTAGTTAACTAGAAAACCTTACCTCACGCTAAAAAATATGGCGCCGTAAAACATTTAACTTTTTAAGGGCAATTTTCGGAGCAAGTTTAATCACATAAATCGTTAGATGTAAACCATTTTTACCTTATGTTAGTTATTGATGTTATTATTACATAATTTTTTACGCACATTACAGTTGTAGTTCTCGATGAACTTTCGCTTTTCGTCAATTAATGGGGCATATTTCGATTTTTATTTCATAAATAGGTAGCTAATAATTTATTAAATATTATTGATGAATTATTATTTGGCAAGTTAATTTAATGAAATTAATAAAATTAACTACACGGAATCACGAAAAATGTCTGCATTAGAAAAGTGTTATTTGATTTAAAATGATTCAAGACCATATTGTAGAGGTGTTGTCTTTGTTAAAGAGGTGACGTTTCTTAAATTACTACATCGTAAATATTTGTCTTTTCAACTAATTGTTAAGTACCTATACTACCCAACTATTTTAATGAAAACTATGCAGTAGAACCTTAACATTACCTACATGAGCTTAATAACTTCAATTTAATTATCTTAAGGGTCGGATTTAACTATAAAGTTATACCTACGTTTAACGTGAATAAAATTTTAATTTATGTAGGTACCTATTACGTACCTATTTCAATAATTAAATTAGGTACTAATATTATTTTTTAACTAGGTTAAATTAACGAAGAGAATGAAAATGACATTACAGCAATGGTATATCTTAATGAAACATTTAAAAAAA
The DNA here is from genome assembly GCA_036326145.1 of Rhagophthalmus giganteus. Lineage (NCBI taxonomy): Eukaryota > Metazoa > Arthropoda > Insecta > Coleoptera > Rhagophthalmidae > Rhagophthalmus > Rhagophthalmus giganteus. The sequence continues at coordinate 8,771,718 of JARFJA010000056.1, read as the reverse complement.
AACAATTCCGTAAAATCTAATAAAATATATTTGCGATTGATAATACCTAATTTACGTACATACTCCAAATAATTTATATTTTATACCTACCTATACTAAAATTATTATTAGAAAAAAAATCAATATTTTTCTTATTTTTAAACTTAATGTTTATCCCTTAACCCATACAAACCCCTTTTTTACTCTTTATAAATCCATAAATAGAAGAATAAGAAGGCACAATTCCAAACAAAATCATTTGCTAGAGGCCATATTATTCAAAACATTCCGCACTACAGCGAAATTTTTAACTACCGAGACGCTTTTCTACGTATAAACGGCGAAAGATGCAAAATTTAAAATTCTTTTACAGTTTTTTTCTGAATACTGTGAGTGACATTTTCAATCAGAGGCGGGCGAACTTTGGGGGATTGTTTACTAGTGGAAGGTGAATATCTTATGATTTTTTCATCTGAACTTATTTATTTATTATACAATCACTCACAACAAAAATGTGGAATTTTGTAAACGAAAATAAACGGGTTTTCGTTTTCTTTTTAATTGTTTACTCTGATAATTTGATTTATATAACAAATCCTATAAATAGGTATTTTTTCTTTGCGCCTAGATTCGAATGAGGAGTAAAATTCGGTTTTTGTGATTTTTAAATTTCATTAATAATTAATCGTTTCCAAATTTTCAAATTAAGATATCGATGTCGTCGTTTATTATCCAGTATGGGAAAATTGTACGTATCTACTGTATGTTTTACCTACATGTAAAGTAGGTGGTAAACGGACGCAATCGTTAATTTTCATGAGATTTCGTTCAAAATTGATATGCGGAACCTCAGAAGTTGCTAACGGAATAAACTGAACGATATTTGGCATTCAAGAGACGGTTAAAACTCCCATTTAACCCATAAATTTTTAATTTCGTTCGACGTGTGGTCGGACTTGTGTTGAAAAATTAATATGAAAATCCAAGATGGCGCCTGTTCAAAAAACAATCGCTCCGTTAGTTACCGCGAAATGTGCTAGCATTTTTTTTAAATGAATTTGGAGCGTACAAATGTACCCTACATATTTAGCATATACTGATAAAACAAATTTAACCCTTAAGGGACAAAGAAAATTCGAATCAAGTTTAAATTTATACATATGTAGGTATTCTTTTTATAAAGGTAATCGCTAGTTTATTATAAAACTGTTTACACATTAAACTATTTATCTATATCTACCTATCGATAATTCGCAAAAATTATTTTATTAATTGATCAATTTAAATAATGACAATTTTTATTCTTATTGCGACGCGTTAATTATTCAATTTCTATTTAAAAGTTAACGATTCGACAATTACTACTCTTTTACTGGGATATCATAAAGAATAATAGAAACTATTAAATAGGAGTCGTATAATATGATGAACTAAGGTGTCAAGTAAAGATGGCGATAAAGATTTCGTTTAACGGTCACGATCGGTTCAAGGATGGTTTATAAAATTACGATTTCGATATTATGTTCAAATTAGGATTATGATCATTCCGATATCTTTGAACGAGAGCCCGTTCTAGAGGTTGTGACCATTAGAGATTATGATCATCGGATATTATAATCAAGCCTCTCTTCTCTCTGATGCGTATTGAATTTCCGTATAAAAGAGAATTTGAAAAAGGCTCACAGTCAGTTACCTTCATTGCAACATCTTCAGTTCCTATTTATAAATTTATTAGAATTACGCAAAAATAATTTAGTAGATACCTAATTCATAATATAATCTTTTTTATTAGAAACACCGTTTAAAATGTAATCGATTTAAACAAAATAAGTGAAAACGTACAAAATCGTATCTAATAATTAGTACCACGATAAAAATATACGTCAGACGATCACCTTTTGTAAACCTTTATAATAAATTTAATGTAGGTATTGAAAAACATGACCTCCATAATTTTATCTTCTACGTAATGACATGTAAAAATTACCCTTGGGAAACATCCATTAACTCATTTATCACCTTTAGGTACAATCAAAACAGCTGCAGGCTCCCAGAATAAATTTTACTAAAAGGTCTCGTATCTTTTCATGTTACCTTTAATCTTTAAAATGCATATCTATTATTTCACATTTCTTTAAAAATAACGACGTTTTTGAAGATCTTTACTAAAGATTTACATTTATAAATGTTTAATCTAATTAATGTTTTTAAGTCGTCTTATATTGTGTGTGCAGCTACTTTTGCATGACGACTTTTACATTTTACTAATCTTGTTGGCACTAAATTAAAAAAATTAGATGCTGTATAAAATATAATTAAATAGTTATAAATTCTTTAACTGAACTATTTATATTATAAATTAATATTGTAGGTATGTATAATCGATTAGAGTGTAATAACATCGGTATAAATTAAAAATTATATAGAAAAATATTTTAGAATGTGCCGATATTCTGTTTTTGGAGGGCTTGGGAATCAATCGATGTAAAACATTATTCGTATTGCAAATACTTTTGGAAAGTATAAACACACACTACACTACATAAGTCAATGGCAGAACAATAATAACTTGCGCTGATTGACTTCTGAGCCCTCCATATGTAGATATTTAAAAGTTAACTACGTACCTAATACTTATTTTATTTGATTTATTTTGTATATTTACAGTACCAAATATTACGTTTTATTTAATTTGTTTTAATTAAATTAGCTCGAATTTTAAATAATGTTTTAAAGTGCCTAAGTAAATATTTTGTTATTATTTAATGCGAATTGAAATCGGTATTAGATCAAACCGTAACTCTAATTTATTTCGATTATACAGAGCGTAGATATTCCGGGTTGCTGCATATTTACATTTTCAACCTCTCTGTTCGATGACTTTAATTCATAATAATAGTTCGATAGCGATAAGGCAGCTAGAGCTGATATGTTGTCGGTCCATTGTCAAATTATATCGTCGATGGTTGCGTCATTTTTCATGGGTCGATACTATAGTTATTGTTGTTCTTTTTGAAGTACACGCGGCGGCCCCTACATCTGCTGTTCACTGTAACACTAAATTCCAGACTACTTTAATCTTCTAAGTGTCTTTTTATATTTTTAAAAGGATTAATAACGTAAACATGGCGATTTTCCTTATTTAGTCAAGTCGACGGTACGCTTACAAAATGTCGAACTGTTTGAAAAACGTTTTTCGTATATTTAACGACGTGTTTTCATTATTCGACCCTTAAAATATTTTATCCTTTGAAAAATTAGAAACGCCTATATGAAGTTTTTACTTGCATACTTTGTAACGCATAAATCATTCCTCTAAAATTTCTGAAATTGATAGATTAACTTTTAACTAACTGTTTAAAATTGAATTAAATGTTGACAAAAGATTATAAATGATAAAACGCGCCCTGAAGTATTGCTTCTTTTTCTTCCGTCGAAACCCTTCTGCTTTAAAAGAGTGCCCCGGCGCTTTCACAAAATTTTCGGTAGTAAAACCTTAGGCGACAGTTAAAGCATAAATCGGATTAATGAACTCGCATTAAGTAACAGAAAACTTTCGTTAAATAATTTATGGCCGAAAGCTGAAATTTGACAATTTTAAATTTAGAAATTTTTCGGATTAGGCAGGCAGGTACGTCAATCGCAATTACACGGTTTTGTATTTAAGCTGTCAATCGCATTGTAATATTAACAGTTATATTTTAAAAGGGCAAAAGTTTTCAGAACTTTACAGTTCTTATGCTTACATAATGCTCCGGGGATGTTTGCTGTCCAATTTAAGAATTGTACGTTCGTTGTGTTTTGTGCAGGTAGTTGGTTGAATTTATTTGAAATTTTCTTTAAACAACGTATGTACATATATTGAAGATATTAAGGGGAAACGAAAAATTACTTTTGAAATTTTAAGTGAAAAATTACAAAAACTACGTTTAGTTAATTTCTGTTTTATATAAACGAGAAAAGTTTTACGTAATCTATATTTAGTGATAATCTCAAGAGTGAATGCTGAAAATTCGGTTGATATAGAGAATACGAAGCGAAAAACCTTAAAGATTGCTAAGGTAAGAAGCATTTGGAAAGCCAGACACGCTAGCTCGTAATAATACACATCAGGCTGCAAACACGCTAGACGCTGACGAGTCACAGCCTCGGATCATCTTACGTTGCTCGGTTGAAAATAGAAAACTAAGGGTTTTCCGATATTCAATTTTTGAATATAAAAAAGCTGCCGGAAACTAAAGAAATATGTATTTTTCAAATGCGTTGATAAATTGATTGTTTACTGTGTCTATCGTTAACATCGGTCGTTAAACGTAGCTAATACGGGAAATTTTTTTAATTCTGTTTTGAACTATAGTTAAATTAGATAGTAAATAATAGATTGCGGAATGGTTACTTGGAATGGTTTGTTTAACAGTATTTACTTAATGCACAATAATAATAATTAGGTAATTAATTAAGTACCTATCCAAAGATAGTTAACTCGTGCTTCAGCCCCAATTCGTTCCAGCGCTAGCGCTATAGCATTAGGAAAATATCTTTGTAATTTTATGGAATTCCCGTTTTTCTCATTTTATACGTATTTTAAGACGTACTCTAAAAATCATTTTAATCTTTACATCACCAACGATAGACTTGTTTTGCTTAAATGCATTTAAAATTTCTATGAACTTACATGGACGCGTGAGCGTGTTCAAATTCCACCTTATCTCATGCTTAAGAAGTTGCCTAACCTGTCTGGCAACTTCTGGCAACAAAACTTATTGGACATACGGTATCAACACATTTAATGTTATGATGTTAATTTAATGATCGATTAGTCAATCGTCACCAACTGAAGGATCTTGAATTTTATTATATTGGGATTCCTACCCATAGGAGTGGAGTACCTACACAACTTAGGTACCTATTTTCAATTACCTACATAATTTTTTCTTAATATTTATACCTTGATATAAAGGAGTTATTAACGAAATTTTACAACAAAGGGAAATATATTTCAAGTAATTTACAATTATTTTTATTTTAACACTATTAATACAACATTAGGTACACACTCTAACAAAAATAAACAATTTGTGCGATTGATAATTTTAAACTACCTAAAAATTACTTTAAAATGTCGATCTCCAGAAAAAAAAAACTTAAGTACGTGTAGGTACTTTCATTTATGAAAAGAGCTGGTAATCGAAAGTTGATTGATACTGTATGGCACACTATATACGTAATGTGTTAGGTTTTATTTACTAGGTCATGTTTTTGCTAGAGCGATAATTTGCGTACGGATAAACCCATCGAAGTGAAAATTTTCAGGTGTAACCGTTGCGCAGGCCTTAAAAGAAAAGGTTAATATTTTACGCGGAATAACTGAGAATAGGTTGTTTCAAAGAAACAAGTCGAGTGGATGTAAATTTCTTATTGTACGTAATACAAGGAGGGTGCGACTTTTTTTAACAACAAAGTGAGTGGCAGTGAACAATATAAATCTCGACAATACCATTTTGTACGTCGAGTTACCCACGAATTTAACGTTACAGATCGATTTTGTTCGTCTGTTCGGGACGTGGAAATTTGCAGCAACCCAAAGCTATTTCTAAATATCGCAACAATTTATCAAATACGCGCGCCTATATACAATCTTCAAATGGGCAGTTCCCATCTAGGATTATAAATATTTATTTAAACGAAAAAATTAAAACTTTCTCATTTTGTGTGTTTTAAAAGTTGGTGTAACAGGAAAATAACAGAAAAATGTAAGATAGCGAAAGGCCGTAAAGAAAGGTCACGATTTGTAAAAGTATCTGATAACGCGTCAATCAGGATGTGAAAGGTCAGCTGATCGACTGCCGAAGCGTGTGTATGAATACAAAGAAATGTTTTGCAAGAACCGGGACCGAGAAGCGCTTTCTAGCTGGAATACTTGGTGGTAATAGCCCTAACCTTATCGTAGGAACCCGAACGAAAGACCACGCGATGAGAGCGGTATTGTCGTATGTCAACAACGACACAAGCGATTTATCTTCTTCCTATTTCACCCTAGGGGTTGGAGTCGTGACATTCTGTCTGTTCAATATGGAAAAGTGATGACCTTTCGCAAGACTACCGACTTCGGACGCATTTACTCCGATAACCGATAAATTTCCCAGCTCTCATAAGGAGTTCTCGAGCTTTCATTTAAGTGGTACCATTTTCGCACGAATAGCTTAGAATATTGCATAACCACGAGGTCAGCTGTATATTCCAATGTAAATTCCGAGAATTTAATTATGTCGTTTTAGCAGTTTAAAAGGCTGAAGTTGGTATCTCTGCAAACAACAAATTTTCAATTTCCGGCACGCTGTGTTTACTAATTCGACGTGGCAAGTTAATTTCGAAATGAGGAAAATCGTAATCGAGTTGGTTCCGATTTAGCTCCTTTATTCGGTAAAGTAGTGCCCAATACGTTTTCGGGATCGCCTCAAAATTCCGCACGTCCGTCCTTCGGGCGGCGTTTAATTTGGAATTTTCGACAAATCGAAAGATTATCAAAATTTTCTAGGTGAAAGAGGAAATGGATCGATCGATGACTTTATGCCGTTAATTAGTGCCGACTTTGGGTTTATTTAATTTCTCGAATAATCCCTTTATTTTAAATTAAAATTAAACGACAATGACGTTTAAGTGCTCGTGCGTTTCTATTTGAAATATGATTTTAAATATTCGTAAAATTTCAAAAAGTTGTATCTAATAACTTCACTAATATTGAATGATGATAACGTAGTTACAAAGAATCATTCCACAGAAGCTGCAAGATTACCTACCTATCTTTAATAAAGCTGCCAACGGATACAAGTTCTTTTTATATTCCGAGTTGACAGTTATAAATTAGCTTACGGTAAAATAATATATTAAAAGTGGATAAAATATGGACTTTGACGTCACGACTTGGACTGGCGAAAAGCAGTTCCCGGATTAAAAAAGTTGGGCTACTCAATCTTGGCGGAGTCCCGCCGCGTCAGCAATGAAGCAAGGATATCGGCTAAATCGTTTCTTCGGTTCTTACTTTCTAAATGAAATCTATTATGATTGATAGACAAGAACGTTCGATCGTCCAGATATTCGGCGAGCAGTGCGCGAAGTTTTCGACTTCTTTTAATTCGCGCGATTTATTGAATCGCGATGTAACCGAGGAAATGGAGTGAGGGAACATTAGAACCGCGCAAAGTTCCTGATGTATTTATAAGTATCATGGAGTGGTGGCTAAGTGCCTTAGCGCCGCATGTTTGCGATGCTTCTCGATGTTTCCATCAATTAAAGACGCATCAGCGTCCGCGTTTCGGCTCGGCAACTACCCGCCAATGGAGTTTCTTACGATCGCCGACGCCCGATAGGTCTTTTTGTGGCCCCTTTTTGACGTTTGATTATAAGTTTAAAAATAACACACCTATATCGTTGACGGGTAAAACGATTTTTGCGCAGGTAAACATCACATTAACCATAATAAAATTTTAAAATTAGTTTTCCACGTTCAAATCCCCGCACAAATTCTAGTTACGCAAGAAATTGTCGCGACGATATTTGTTACATAACGGCGCAGTTTGCGTTTAGAAATCTTGCGTAGTAATGTATAACGCATCGCGTAAAAAAAAATACAAACAGAGAGAGTTTTTTCGCGCACGGCTCTGAGAATGCCGTTTTAGAAAATTCGTGAAGCAACTCGGAAAGAAAAAAGGAGAACGATAACTGCTTTACGACCAACTTTAGTTAAGTAAACAGAATTTGAACACGAGTTGAAATGTTTCATGTTACTCCGGTCGGGTTGTTTCTATAATTCCGTCAGATTAACACGTATCGGTCAGTGTTCGTTCTAATTTGAACTGGAGGTTCAAAGGAAACCGTATTTAAATTTTATTTATTAACGCGCATCCTAAATTCGAAAACAAACAAAAAAAACTTGTGGCGTTTTCGCCGAACAATTTTTAAAAAGGAATTTGTACGCGTTCTCTTCCACATAATAGTTTGCGACGGATTTTTACATCTAAATGAAAGCCGGCAACACGTGAAATTACATTTCGATGCACAAACCGTGTTGCTGGTCGTATAAAAATGGGGGTTTGCTGACGTTCTAGTACCTCTCGCCCCATTCTAGTTAATTTGAACAATAAACGGATACGAGTGCAATTTTAGAATGTATGAACGTTGTCCCTTGATACGCGAAGGGTGCTGAATATTTACAATTTGCGTGGATAGTTAACAAGCGTCTCCTAAAAGGATGCACTTAAATGGCGAACGCCAAATTCGCTATTTACAGAAACATTTCCTCGTGAATCATTTTAATAGGCCATTTTAACTTAATTAAATGACGACGTGCAATACGGTGCGCTTCTGGATTTCTGTTATCTCAGTCGGCTCGGTAATCTCTGGAGCGTGCTGAAGCTGCCCTTGGCGATCTGTAAAAGTGTCGCCGGGGTGCAGTAGTTATTTGTCGCATTATGCACGATATGTTACGGTCAGACCGTTTCATCGATCCCGCTGACGGATGCAGAGAGCCACACGAACTCGTTGCTCACTTCGTTACTCCCTTCACAGTCTGCCGCACCGATAATCGGAGATACCTATCGAATTTGAGAAGTTTTCGGGTGCCTAATGCTCGCCCACGATGCGCTTAGTAAACGAATACATTTCAAAACCGGCGTCATATCGTCGGCCTAAGATATTCACGTCACGCACGCTCTTACAAACTCGCCCTTACATGTTTATTGTATCAATTTCACGTAAGCCATGTTACGACAGGGCCGCGTGGACTGCCCGAAGCGCTTTCCAAATGAAACGGGATAAAAATGGTAGGCGGAAGGTAAATAGCCTTATGGAAATGGCACTTTTTCCAGTAAAACTGTTATTCGCCATTTCGAGTTAACGTTACAATGTTAGTTTTTTTATAGTTTTCACTTGTCAGGTTAAGGAAAAGTTAGTTAAGCTGCCCCCGATGATTTTGCAATTTCGTCTGTAGGTACGTACGTTTGGGATCTATCTATAAGCTTCAACTCCGGAATCCTTATGGAAAATGCACATAAATTTCGTATAACCAAATAACGTATTTGCTTGTATAGCGCGGCAACCGCACCTCTTACTTCTTCTACGGCCGAACGTAGGCGTATAGCTTGCTTGCTTATCGCACGTATTAGGGAAAACGGCGCAACTTTCTCGATAATGGTCATAGCTCCCGGCGTTTTTGCATCTCAAAGCAAATGTTATCGACGCTCGTGCACCCTAACCACTTAACTCTAAAATAAAGGTAGAAACGCCTATCATTAGTATGCCCGCTCGTTATCGCTAGCAATTAAATTGTAGTTTATTGGTAGTTCTCTGGTCGTTAATAATTTCAGAAGCACAGGGCCTGTCGACTTGGCTAATATCGGTATAATTTGATCTGGACGCTCGACCGGCCGCCCCGTTCCGTCTGGACGCATCGATCCCCTAATATTAGAAACAAGAAAGATTCTCGCGTATAAGGGAGGTTCATTAAAGCAAATTACACTCGGCGCAGAAAAGGATCTGGTAACTACCACTTTATTCTTATTGCACAAAAAGCATGGCCGAGGTGGTGCTTTGGGCTACATTTTTATTCTATGTGAGACGATTCTCAACTCCGTCGAGGGGTTACCAGTAGGCCTTAGGGTGCACCAAGAACTTCCCCCGAATCTGATTTCTCTAACAGTTTTTATGAGTGAGAAGGATTCGCCGCATATATTAAACTTATTTGATTTTTATCGGAATTTCTTTTAGCTTTGCACTTGTTAGGCAAATAAATCTATTTTCGGATGTGCCGTTTAACATTTTATTTACCGTAAAAAAAAAGGAGCATTTTAATTATTTAACCGAAATTTTTCCTCGAAATATTCCTGCGGCACCATTAATCAGACGGTTTAAATTTTCGTAGGTGTAGGTATACGAACTACAGCTGTTGTAGTTTGTTTTTAACAGATACCGTGGCACAATAAATCACGAATATTTTACGAACTTAATTGCGTGTTTAATGCATAAATTATACGCGGGCATTATAAGGCAAGGCGTTTAAATATTTATATTGTTAGGTTGTTATGTCGTTTCTTTCTATAGTACTTATTTGTCATTTTCGTGAAACGATATCGGATATCAACCTATGTACATATTTATTAAAAATTTATTTACCGACAAACAATATTGTTGCGTATTAAACCACAAGCACACACTGTTAATATTAACGAACCAATTGTTCGTCGGAACTAAAAAATTCAGATAGATTAAACCAAATTCGATTGATTTCTACTCCAGATCGCGAAAATCAGAAAAATGTAGAGTACTGTCCCATAATTATTAACAAAAAATAGCAGAAAAACGGAGGTTACGAAAAATCCTAGAAATAAAACGATACTTAACCAAGCAACTAGAGACTTAAATGTACTCTTGACCAATTTTCGAAACCAGGGAATACAAAACTACCTATCAAACTTAACCGCCACGGAAGCTACCGACTATTCACTATGGAAAGCGACTAGAAAATTAAAACGACAACAACCCTCGGTGCCACCTATAAGAAAAGCTAACAGCACCTGGGCACGCACCAATCAAGAAAAAGCGGATGTTTTGCAGCTCACCTGGCAACGGTATTTCAACCTCATGATAGACTCTGCTTGGTAGAGGATGAAAACTTCATACAACAAGCGTTAAACGAACCAAATACACCTGCTCTACCAATAAAACCAGTAAGGGTTAATGAAGTTCATAGTGTCATACAAAATCTTAACCCAAAGAAAGCTCCAGGATATGATTTAATCACTGCCAGAGTCCTGAAGGAGCTGCCACGAAAGGCAATACAACTGATAACCTACATAATTAATGCCATTTACAGATTACGCATATTCCCGGACCAGTGGAAGATGGCGCAGATAGTCATGGTACCTAAACCAGGCAAAAATCCGGAAGAAGTGACTTCATATCGCCCGATCAGTCTACTGCCGGTCTTATCAAAAGTGTTTGAAAAGATATTTCTAAAAAAACTAAAGCCAACTCTTGAACAACAAAAACTCATACCCAATCACCAATTTGGATTTCGCGAAGGTCATGGCACAATAGAGCAAGTTCATAGAGTTGTAACTAAAGTAACTCACGACCTGCATCTTAAAAGAACGATTTTTAGATTAGGTTTAGTTATAGTTTAAGTAAGAAACTTAATTAGATTATGTTCAACTAACCCTTACATGCTGCAGAATTGCGAAGTACTATCACTGGATATTACTTCCTCATGTTATGAATGATATGCCAAACGATTTACTGAATTATTAAATTACTGAACAGATTGTAAATAACCAATTAATAAACATGTGAAAAAATTTCTACGTCAATTGGTTAAAATCAATTATACCGCTTACGTGTAATAACATTTTAGTTTTGCAATTTTCGAAATTGCACCTATTCGGGACCGTCAGGGAAAAGTTTATTTTTAAACTTTTCCAAGTGTAAATTGTAGGAGAAAATGTACTTGCTACCAGATTTTCCAGCTAATTTAAGTATATTAAATATTTTCAAAATCTTCAACTAAATTCTACAATTAAATTTTTGCGCGCTCGTGGAATTAAATCTTTGCGAGAACTTTTAAATCGCAACTAGTTGATGGGCAACTTTATCGGCATTTGAGATGATTGCATACGTTTTTGGTCGCGACGCCCGTCCTTATTTTAGTCGAGACATTTGCGTTTAAAAATTTGATTGTATTATTAATTTGAAGAAGGTACCAAAAAATTCCTATTATTTTACGTTTTTACCAGAACTATTTTATCTTTGTTTAATTGAATCTTTTAAAAAATCCGGAAATATTTATCCAGTCCCTTTTTAACAATTTTGTTCAATTACGCATTATGTAAACCATCCCGTATAATTTACTTGAATTAATTAATTGTAAATAGATGATGTTTTAATGTAGATAAAATAAACAATTAACATTTTATTATCCCAATTTGTTTTTAAAGCGAATACGAGCTAAAGCCCAAATAATGTTTTAGGACAAACCGCCGCTAATTGATAAATGGTTTCTTCTATCATCATTAGTTTCCGTTAGGTATCTACTTACTTTAAAAACTTTGAATTGTTAATTATTTTAAATGTATTATTCACGTGGAATCGCTTCATTAATCGGAAAAGTTACGATTGTTACGGACGTGTATTGAATTATTGAACTACAGGACTTATATTAGCGGTCGTGACACTGAAAAGGGTTTCTCGTTATTTAATTTATACATAGGTATTATGTATTTCGAAAATGTATACGTTATCCAAAATTGACATGATGTAAAAAATTTAAATTTTTCGATATACGCACGTATATTCCATAAAATATTCATTTATTGTTCTTCGCATATAGATTCCCTCAAGTCATAATCAACATGTAATAAAAAAAATTACTGAATGTTACTATATAACAGATTGTAAATAATTCAGAGAAATAAATGTGTAAAAAAAACAAAATATATAGATACCTATTTCTTTTACGTTAATTTATAATTCCCTAAATTGTTCTACAACATAAAATTTACAATATATAAGTCGAGATACGTATATATATATATATATAGCGTTAAAATAATTAATTTTGACCGGTTTCGTCAAACTTTATTTGACAAAACCGGGGAATTAATTATTTTAAGCCTACATAATACGCTATATTATGCTGCATGCTACGAACCGAATTTAGAAGTTTCACCAAATACGGACATCAGAAATAAAATTACCTGCAGTTTATTTTCCTGGTATTTTATTTATTTATTTATTTTATTTTCGCATCAACCTCTAAGGGTTATTAGCGTAATAGATTTGGTGGTTAGATTTATACATTGATTGAAAAAATTACATTTTATATATACATGATATATTTGATATGTTTATTAGATCATTAAGATTAAAGTCTTTGTCGGGCGGGATATAAATGTTGCATATGGATAATTTGATGTTATATACCAGATTTATCGCTATCGCTTCGAAGTCGGTGTTTAAAGGAATTTCAGTTGAAGAGAAAAGTCTCTAACGTAGATCGATACCCCTCCGCTGGGTCTGATGCTTCCTGTTCTATTTTTTGAATAAACGTCGTACTGTTTTAATTTATGGTGATGGTCATTTAGGAAATGTGTTTCTTGAAGGCAGAGTATCGCAGGTTGCTGTTCGGATAATAGTAGTTGTAAATATGGTAGATGAGAATAATATCCATTAATGTTCCATTGCGCTAAGAAGGAGGCTGCCATTAATAAGAAGTTGTTAATGAAACGTCACTGTCGTCTTCGGTAAGAGATGTTTGGGGTGAGTTTTCATTTTGATATTGATTTGTGAGCTTCTTTTTTATTCTGGTACATCTAGATTTTATTGATCGGAGATTTAGATGTGGATGAATGACTTCTAACATCGATATTAATTTACCGATTTCGTTAGTGTATTCTCTTGCAGTGGAGATTGGGTCGCTAGATCCGTGGGCATTTTCTAAGAAGTGGCAAATTTGTTGATAGTTTAACACGAATGAGGAGGGCGATTCTTCAATAATTTTTGGAGGGTGTCAAGACTTCTAATAAGTTGTCGGTAGAGGGATCGGGTGAGGAATGTTTAGCTTTTTAGGTTTTCTTTCTGGCTGAGATCTTGGTTTTAGGAAAGTTTGATTGTCAGTAGGGAGGACGATATTGACTGAGGTGGAGGTGTCTTCTTCGACTGGGTTTATGTCAGTAATTGACTGAATATTGTTCTTGATTGGATCTTTATGCTGTTCTGGTGAGGTTTCGGAAGAGGTGGAAAGATGCGGTCTCTTTTGCAGGGAAGTTTAGGTAGATTAGGTATTGAGAGAAGGTAGGTGGGGCGTGAATTTCAGCTGTAATTATTTCGGAGGTTACTTGGGGATGATTGTCGGGTTTACGGAGAGTGGAGGACTATTGATATTGTTCGGGCAGTTAGTAGTGGTAAGGTGTTCTTGATTACATTTATTACATTTAGGGTATTCGGTTTGTAGGAAGATTCTACAGTGTTCGTCTTCTAGTTGTAAAACAAAGGATGATGGTAGGTTGGTTATGTCGCTGGCCTCTGTATAAACGAATCTACGAAAGCTGATAACATGTGAATAGTCCGGATTTTCTAGCCCAGATTTGACGAAGTAAATTGGTGAAGTAAGATTTAGATTTAAGTTATTTTTCAAAAGTATTCCAACTGTTGATTTGTTATATGGGGAGACGTTAGACAGTATAATTTTCTTAGAAGGGTTTATTAATTTTCTTATTTGTATGTCTTGGTAGAGGATGAAAACTTCATACAACAAGCGTTAAACGAACCAAATACACCTGCTCTACCAATAAAACCAGTAAGGGTTAATGAAGTTCATAGTGTCATACAAAATCTTAACCCAAAGAAAGCTCCAGGATATGATTTAATCACTGCCAGAGTCCTGAAGGAGCTGCCACGAAAGGCAATACAACTGATAACCTACATAATTAATGCCATTTACAGATTACGCATATTCCCGGACCAGTGGAAGATGGCGCAGATAGTCATGGTACCTAAACCAGGCAAAAATCCGGAAGAAGTGACTTCATATCGCCCGATCAGTCTACTGCCGGTCTTATCAAAAGTGTTTGAAAAGATATTTCTAAAAAAACTAAAGCCAACTCTTGAACAACAAAAACTCATACCCAATCACCAATTTGGATTTCGCGAAGGTCATGGCACAATAGAGCAAGTTCATAGAGTTGTAACTAAAGTAACTCACGACCTGCATCTTAAAAGAACGATTTTTAGATTAGGTTTAGTTATAGTTTAAGTAAGAAACTTAATTAGATTATGTTCAACTAACCCTTACATGCTGCAGAATTGCGAAGTACTATCACTGGATATTACTTCCTCATGTTATGAATGATATGCCAAACGATTTACTGAATTATTAAATTACTGAACAGATTGTAAATACCCAATTAATAAACATGTGAAAAAATTTCTACGTCAATTGGTTAAAATCAATTATACCGCTTACGTGTAATAACATTTTAGTTTTGCAATTTTCGAAATTGCACCTATTCGGGACCGTCAGGGAAAAGTTTATTTTTAAACTTTTCCAAGTGTAAATTGTAGGAGAAAATGTACTTGCTACCAGATTTTCCAGCTAATTTAAGTATATTAAATATTTTCAAAATGTTCAACTAAATTCTACAATTAAATTTTTGCGCGCTCGTGGAATTAAATCTTTGCGAGAACTTTTAAATCGCAACTAGTTGATGGGCAACTTTATCGGCATTTGAGATGATTGCATACGTTTTTGGTCGCGACGCCCGTCCTTATTTTAGTCGAGACATTTGCGTTTAAAAATTTGATTGTATTATTAATTTGAAGAAGGTACCAAAAAATTCCTATTATTTTACGTTTTTACCAGAACTATTTTATCTTTGTTTAATTTAATCTTTTAAAAAATCCGGAAATATTTATCCAGTCCCTTTTTAACAATTTTGTTCAATTACGCATTATGTAAACCATCCCGTATAATTTACTTGAATTAATTAATTGTAAATAGATGATGTTTTAATGTGGATAAAATAAACAATTAACATTTTATTATTCCAATTTGTTTTTAAAGCGAATACGAGCTAAAGCCCGAATAATGTTTTAGGACAAACCGCCGCTAATTGATAAATGGGTTTCTTCTATCATCATTAGTTTCCGTTAGGTACCTACTTACTTTAAAAACTTTGAATTGTTAATTATTTTAAATGTATTATTCACGTGGAATCGCTTCATTAATCGGAAAAGTTACGATTGTTACGGACGTGTATTGAATTATTGAACTACAGGACTTATATTACCGGTCGTGACACTGAAAAGGGTTTCTCGTTATTTAATTTATACATAGGTATTATGTATTTCGAAAATGTATACGTTATCCAAAATTGACATGATGTAAAAAATTTAAATTTTTCGATATACGTATCTTCCATAAAATATTCATTTTATTGTTCTTCGCATATAGATTCCCTCAAGTCGTAATCAACATGTAATAAAAAATTACTGAATATTACTATATAACAGATTGTAAATAATTCAGAGAAAAAACATAATATATAGATACCTATTTCTTTTAGGTTAATTTATAATTCCTTAAATTGTTCTACAACATAAAATTTACAATATATAAGTCGAGATACGATATATATATTATTAGGTTAAAATAATTAATTTTGACCGGTTTCGTCAAACTTTATTTGACAAACCGGGAATTAATTATTTTAGGATCTAATACGCTGTATTATGCTGCATGTTACGAACCGAATTTAGAAGTTTCACCAAATACGGACAACAGAAATAAAATTACATGCAGTTTATTTTCCTGGTATTTTAGAGGAAAACCCTTATATTAATAATGAAACAGGGTGTTGGTTAGATTTGTTAATTAAAATAAAGGAAACTTAATTTAATAAAAAAGATTTTTATTGTATGATCTTGGTTAAACTTTACGCGGTTTAAATTTGAAAGATAAATAAAGTATTTCTTTAAAGTATCTTCGGTGTTTTAAAATTTCAAATGGAGAATTAATCCTTCCGTATTTGTTTCAAAGAAATTCACTTTTGATGTTTTTTATTTAGGTACGCGATTGCGTTTATTATTTGAACGGGTCATTTTAATGTTTGTTTTTAAAAGATAGAGGTGGTTCATTTAAAATAAGTTTTGATTGTTTAAATTTTTGATTAGTTTATTAAATTTCGGTAATTGGAGTCCATTTAATAGACATTTTAATTTGATTATTTTTATTTAATATCTATTTATTTGAACAAGTGTAATGTGGTGTTGTTGATTTTCGTCCGTCTGCGGTTGTTTCAAATTATAACGTTATACTCATTTGTTTAATTCATTAATTTTTTTAATACGACCAAAACTTGATTCTATGCCTACTTTTTTTTAAATTTCTGTTACTAATAGTCAAAAATCTCTTTAATTGCCTTATTCTTTATAAAAGTTGGTTTAGGAACTATAGCATTTATTAAAATCATATTAATTTTTTATTTACGTGTTTAAAAAAACTAACAGGTAAACGCCGTTTCTTCAGATTATAATGTAAACATATTTCCTGTTTCATATTTGAATTTAAGGCGAATAAATTTTGTAGGTATTTTTAAATGATCTATAGTGGTGCCTTTTAATTAAAAAATATATATATATATATATACATTGGTAGATTTTGATGGGTTAGTATTAATTATATCACGTCAGTAAAAAAAGTTTTAAGTAAATAATACGTAAGTAAGTAGAAGTTTAAAAATTACAGATTTTCTTTAAAACAAGTGTTGCAAAAAAATATTAAAGCAAAATCAGCGAAATTAAATCTTTGCAGAGCGACGATTAATTGAAGTGCGCTTTCGATTAGGTATGTCTGAAATAAATCCTTTAAGGGATCGAATCAGCGTAAAATTTTCATAGAATCGAACAAACTTTTTTTGCTTTAAAAAATACATACATGCGAAATTAAACCTTTGCAGAGCGACGATTAATTGAAGTGCGCTTTCGATTAGGTATGTCTGAAATAAATCCTTTAAGGGATCGAATCAGCGTAAAATTTTCATAGAATCGAACAAACTTTTTTTGCTTTAAAAAATACATACATGATTCGAAGCCTGTAAAATAAGGAACAAAATGTCCCAAGTACCTATAAATTCGGGGTAGTTTACGAATTATAGAGCCTTAAACGGACCTTCAGCCGACCACTCAGGATCAGATTTGTATTAACCTTTATATTATATTATATTCA
Organism: Rhagophthalmus giganteus; assembly: GCA_036326145.1. NCBI lineage: Eukaryota > Metazoa > Arthropoda > Insecta > Coleoptera > Rhagophthalmidae > Rhagophthalmus > Rhagophthalmus giganteus. Next base: position 8,753,966 of record JARFJA010000056.1, on the reverse strand, counting down.
TATATTATATTATTGATTTATATTTATATTATTTTATATTTTATTAACCTTGTAAAACTTTAAGTGCGCTTTTCTCGAAATCACGTTTTTCAAAACGGCGTCGAAAGTTTTTCGGATTGTACTCGTCAGATTGTCTTCAATTTTGGTTTTTATTTTTTTTATAGGTTTTTCTAAGCATGCGCCGAGAATTTGTACAATATCATCTTTAATTTGCAAAACATTAACAAATTGATTCACAAAGTTCCAAAATTAAAAGTGCCAAACCACAAATCCGCAATGTTTTTATTTCTTCGGCAATCCACGCTTAAAAATTAATAGTTTTTCGGCCGGTGACACTGACCTGACCCCTTAATAAACGCAAGTGGCGTTCTACAGGAAGAACTAAAAGCGATGATTTTTTTCGATGATTTTCTGCTTTCGAAATTTGCTCCCTCGATTTCGTTATTTTACTAACATTTAATCACAACATAATAACAATATAGTACAAGAAATTAAAGCGAGTAGGTAATAAAATAATTCTCCGATTAAATTTTAGATAAAAATTTATGATACGGTCCTAACGACTTGCCAATATCCTGCGCTCGATTACTATTACGTACCCTCCAATTTCCAAATGGCATAAAAGCCACTTTTCAGCCATTTTAGAAGTTCAAATGCCCATTAACGGTGGCCGATATTGTACAACTTCGAAGACATTTACTGAGATATTACCTTTGATCCGACGTTCCGCAAGTGCCGTAAGAATCGTGCGGTACCACGATATCGCAAGCCCTGTATTTCATGATATATGGGAGGATTTGCTGGAGCATTGCTACCACCACTTCTGGCGTTTAAGATATATCATCGCACGTAGACGCAAAATTTGAAAATTTCAGCTTCAGGAACCACGAGACCAATTAGTATAATGTATAAGAGGCGCAGCGCGTGTTCCGGGTTATTTTTAATTTATCCACCCTTCGTGGATAAATGCTAAATAGGTATGCAAATAGCCTCGCTGTCGCATAAAGATTATGCGAGTTTTCTTTCGAAATAGCGTTGCATGCTTTTTATCGAATACTTCGTTACAATTTTTTCTAATTTATGAGGATTTGGTATGTGAGAAATTATGTGCCGCTAAATATTTATCGCTATTATTTTCTAGTTAAGGGATGAAGTATGGGAATTACTGAAGTTAAAAATGATTTTATAAATTTACGATAGCGCGCAACTGACGCAATTTGTAACGTTCAAAGTAATTGAATGTTAAAGTATCTTAAATGAATTTAAATCGTCGATTAAAATGTATGTATGTATATTATATTCCATTTTAAATTGAGTATCTAAGGATTTGCGAGGGAATATAACGATTCGTATCGTATAATTGGGAAAATCCGATTGTAACCGTTATGATGCCCTAACGTAGAAGTCACTGAATTACAAAGCACTCTTAATTCTATGTAGAAATTGTGATTCAACCGAAGGTAAGGCAACTACATATACGTATATAATAAATGTTGCGAAACTAGTTATCGGCACTATCTTAGATTTTTATGAAACGTAAATACCTACTGTATTTTTAAAACCTCGTATAAATTAAATCTTGCGTGTCGTACATAATTTTTAACAGTAATAGTAATGTTGGAAAGCATAGTTTTTATTAATAACGTCGTTATAAATTTTATTCTTATCGCGTCCGATTCACTACCTTACGTTCTTTTTTTTCTACTTTCGAACTTAATGGCGCTCACAAAACAAATTTGTCAGGCATTTATAAATAGCTGCACTTACCCACAGAATAACGTTGTTAAACAGTAAAGTATACTTCAGGATCGTTATTTGATTTTCCAGTTTCATAATGCTACCCTCGCCGGCGCCTTCGCCCTTGCCGCCCATGATTTTATATTTCACTTTATTTTATTTCACCCAACAAAGACTGCAACAATAAGTTTACCACACTAACGCTGGTTCGCCCAAAAACGTAGCGCAACAACTATCGGCAACATTAATTTTCTACCGATAAGATAACGTTATCTTACAAATATTAAAAATATGTACATTTATATCTACCTGACTCACCTTTAAGTATGATATCACCGTTCCAGTTAAAATAAATTGAATTCTTTTCTACAGAGATCGGAATTTAAAAAAACATTAATTTACATGAAAATGAACGAAAGAATACGGGACCTGAATAAAAATTAATTTGAAAATAGGAAAACTTTTCAATCGGCAAAATTAATTTCGTTGTCATTGAGACAAAACGATCGAAAAACAAATTGTAATGGGAATTCTAAAAAGTCCAAACTCGACAAATTGCTTAATTCTAAGGCTTATCATCATTCGCTATCGCCACCATTCAGAAAAACCATTTAAAACTTTGGTTTGGGCAGGTATTATTAAAGAAAGTGCTCGGCAGTTTACTCACAAAACTTTCCTGCAGTGGTTCACGTACCTACCTTCGGCGCTGTAAATTTATTTTAATTATGGTTTAACGAGAAAAAGTCCGCGCTAATACAAAAGAAAGGAAGTTTAGGTTGTGACCGGAATTTTTAAAATACGATTCGTCTTTTTATCAACTCTTCCATACTAGTACTTGCACAAGAGTCTCCGTTGTTAGGTGCACGAAATACGAAAAGGAAAGTTAAAAGACTATATACCCAAAAAAACATACATGGTTTTGTTTGTTTTATTTTTAATTCGCGATTGTGTTGATACAAGGACCGTATTGTAGGGAAGCCGGTGGTCAAACAAGGCTCGAACAATTTCAAAAATAAATTAAAACGTGAAGATTTTAAGCGATATTAACGTAAATTAATTTTGTATTGCAGTTTTTGAGTAACGACACTTCGTTTTCGAAAGTTGCGAAAATTGAAGTTTAGATAATGAACGTGCTCGATGTGTACACGGTTTAATTTAATTTAGTTATTAGCGTCTCGCATTGTAAGCCTTTATTAGTAACGCAGGTTTTATTGTTTAGTTTGAATGTTAATTTATAAGAGATAAAATCGACCGCGACCAGTTAAGAATATTCAAACTCCTTCGTCTACGAAGCAGCGCTCGTACCATTAATTAGCATTTTAGTTCATCGCATCGGTTTGATTTAAATTCGTTAATTATCCCGTGCATCCTCCTTTACCTACCTCATTGTTTTATCTTGTTTTGTATACCTAAACTTTTGAATTATTTTGGGAAATATTTAAATTTCGTTTTTGCCAAAGTTGATAATTTAAAACGATCATTATTTTAATTTAATTATATTATGCAATTTTTTTTATGCAAATATTATTATTATATCTGCAAAATAAATCGTTTAAATGTTTTCTTCATTGTATAATACGTATAAACTTATATGAAAATCTCATGTCTGAAGCTCATAATTTTAATATAGGGAACGCGTAACATAATTACTCTATCCTAATAGCATGTACTCGCTCATAAGTGCTGCTGCGGACGTTTGTTCGCCTCTTCTTCCTGTCTACACTATTAAAGCTAATGCACTGGATTCCTAATTGAAACTCGATTAATGTTTTTATGAAAATACAAGGGTTTCCATTAAAATGGAAACAAAAGAATTGCGTAACTATAGGTAACGTATATTTTGCGGGTGACTTGGCGCAGACTTGGGAGTGTTTTTGTTTCGTGAGTTTAACTCCAAAACAAGCGGACCGCCAAGGTCACCCGCAGAATTAAATCGAATCCACTTTATAAGTACATACTTACAATAAGTTATTTAATTAATAAAAAAACAATTTCTCATTTTAAAAAACATACCTACATATATAACAAAATAATGTTAACAAAATAAGTGTAGAAATATTCTTTTTCCGACGACCACTACGAAAAGTGCATAATTTCACACCAATAAATGTTACCGAAAGTTGACCGTTACAAACAAATAAACCGGTCGTGCATAAAGAAACTCGTTAACCAATCGAAAACGTTGTAGTCCGTGTGCTATCATCGCGCACGCTTCTCGGACAATCAAAAGTCTTCTAGTCTGTCATGCAATGTCTTTACGCACAAACTGTTTTATTATACTAATTGGCAATAGAGGTCGCATTTAATATGTCCAAAGAACTTACGCTAAACGTCAAAAATCAAAATATTGTAATAAAAATACTTGTGGTCTAGTGTGATAGTTTGAGTCACCCGACTTCGTCTCGTGTGAAATATACGCCTTTCGGCACTGTGGTTGTACAATACGCTGGAGCGGCTCCTTTTCAGAGTAGAAAATCGTGCATGAAATACATAGGAAAAGTGTTTCTTTTCCGTGCAATGGTGTATTTTTGAACGAAATGTGGTAAAAACCCTACGTTCGCGAGCTCTAAACACTGTTGGTGTTTTCCAGAAGGAATCCACCTGGGTGCTAATAGTGACCAGCACTTGTTTACAAGGCGATCCACAACGTCAGTGGTTGTAGCGCGATTCGAACACGCAGCTGCGAGTGCACTGGAAGTCTAGTCGAGTGACTAGTTATCTAGACCCTTACCTTTCTCTAAACTGTCCACTTTTAAAAGTGAAGAGCTCATCCTAAAATTTTATTGACACCTGTTGTATTTACAATTCTTCTTAAATGAGGAATTTCTTATAAACTCAACACAAAATACTCATTTGATTGTAAACAATCGAATGCCCTAGTGGAGTTCGTTAAGCGTATACGTGCGTTCTCCTCTCTATTTCTTTCAATTTCAGCTTGTAATTTTGTTTTCAGTTTATTTAATATTAATTTAAAAAACGCATTTTCCATAAACTAATCGCCTGCTTAAAGTGACAATTTTTGATTAGGTCATTTTATACAGGTTCCGTTTGTACAGGTTTATATCGTAGTTGACGAAAAAAGTCCCACAAAAAGAGTTGTTAACCTTAATTGTTCTTTAGAAACTTATCTAAAATTTTGCTGTCATTAGACTAGATACTTGCTTAATACGTATACAATTCTTCCAATTTATTAAAATATTTTTTATTTGTTTGTATAAACGTGCAACGCCGTTATTTACTTACATAATAATACCTACGTACTTAAAAGCGTCATTTCCGAATCGTGAATTTCCATAGTTTTCACTTATATTGTTGTGAATTTCTACATTAGATTTTTCAACGAAATTTACATTTTTTACTTATCCGCTCGTAAAACAACCATTTTTTTGTTGTACTCGCAGATAAGTCGACAATGTTAAAACGAACTTTTTACAATTTAAACCCGCTTGTTAAAGTTTACGGGAGGTCGTTAAGATTTGTTTTTCGCACGAGAATTATTAAAAATTACAACCTTCCGCTAAAAGCTTTTATTGACTTTGGTTAGGTACGAAGACTCGAAGACTCGAGGACAAACGTTAAAATTTTAATGAGCTATTATGACTGGTTGCAACTATGCGATTTAATAGAGCGCTTTTATCGCACACTCTCTCACCTTTTCCCTCGAACTACGATTTTTAATAAACGAACGCTTTTTCCTTTTACGTTTTTAACTACCATTTAGGAGTGCAAATTAAGTAACACAATAGCGTCCCGTTCTATATTAATTACGCCTCAAATACATTCTTATTCATTAAATTGTTTGTAATGAAATACTTTTGAAATTTTTTCATCAACTCCGAAATAATTATACGAGTCTTTGTGCGCGCACCCCGGTAAAGCATTCAATGGCTCCGTTATTTTTCCAGCATTTCATACGTTCTAAAATCCTCTATTTGTTGAAAAGCGGATTATTCTGCTTTTGACAGTGGTTCATTTAGATGTACTTACTAAAAGGCGACTTTGTTAACAAATACCCTACTTAATTAGTGGTAATTGTTATTTTATTAAACTGCAGTAAGTAGGTACGTGCTTACTTTTATTATTCATATACACGTTTACAAATACAAAGTATATGTGGGTAATTATTTTTTATGTTTACACAAATAATACATAAACAAATTATTTTATTTCAATTTAAAAACAACTACTTACTTATAATAGATTAACAATTTCACAAATATGGTGTAAAATGAAAAAAAAACTCGCGTTAAACTGTTTATGATGTCACATCTATGCTTTCAGTGCTAAAAATGTTTTAAAGGCGATTATTTGCACGGGACATTTTAATTGGTTATAATTAATTAAGCGCTCTCGCATCAGCATTGACGGTTTTACCTAGAAAAATCAATTTATAATGCTTATAAAAACAAAATAGTTTCAGTCTCCTAATAATTATTACATTAGGTTCTTTTGTAATAAAGTGTGTATTTAAAAATATTTTGCAAATAGTTTTGTTAATATTTTAAACTTAAGCAGTACCTACTAGTTAAAGATTTTTTTAATAACTGAGTTGAGTTCTACGCCTAAGACTTTCGCAATTTCTAAAAATTAACGGAATTTAGTAGGTGCCTACCTATAATAATCGAGGTATGAAATTTTCCATGGACGACAACATATTTTTAAAGCTCTCTTTTATTTTTTTAAGTGAATAAGTCGCCAAAGAATTAGAAGAAAATGTAGTTTTCTAAAAAATTACTTTGAATACAGCTGAAATATTGAAATTATATGTAATCTTGTTGATTTATTGACAAATGAACCACTCATTTTAATGGTTGTAAATGTTCATATTTTAAAACCGCGTTACACTCATTTTGAGCAAAAAAAACGCAAAACGAATTTAAAAACTTTATTAATCTTTATTAGAATAATTTTTCGCCAAACCTAAGTGCCGCATGCATCTATTTCCATTTCCGTTTGCAATATCTACTTTTTCCCCAGATTCCGCAAATTAATGCGGAACATAACGACATTATGCACCGATTTGCATTATGCAACATAATGCAAATTATGTCGTTTAATTTTGGTTTACCTTACTCATTCTTATTATTTTTTTAGTGCTTAATTATTTCCTTATAAATTTTTAATTGTTCATTACGTAGAATTATTCGAGAATTTTGTTTCTTATTAAAATTACATAGGTACCTATTATTTTTACAAAAATGAGCAGACGAACTTCGTCTTACGACTTGATTTCGTAAAAAATAAATTAAAAAAATTATTTTTTTATTGTAAATAATACACAATTCGAATAAGCGCGCTAGATATATCGTAGATATAATTATTGTTTGTTTTATTCTCAGTACTCACGTATGTAATCAAGCACGTGTGTCTGAACTTGCAAACGTTTTAGTAAGTAACTCGATCGCGGTTTAAGTGTGAATCATTACGAACTGTGAACTGTTCATTTCCTTACATTTTCCGCATCCGCATTATTAAAAATCCGACCGCACGCAAGCCTCGATATCGAATTTTCATGTCACATGTCAAAAAACTCTTTTTTTAAATTTTCTCTCAAAAGAAATACATTTTTTGAAAAATAATATTTACGAGAGAAATTTGTACTTTACTTACTTTTTACTTTTTTCGATTATTTCGTAAACGGTGAATTCTATCGAAAATTATACAGAGACACGATCGGTAGAGAATTTTATTCCGATTCCAAAACATATTTAACATTACCGATCTGATGAGTAATAACGGATATTAGATTTTTTTTTAATTTTTTGAGATCAGAGAAAAACTAAAAGGACACGTCTGGGTCTCGTCATCAGACAGGCTGCAATAGCTTTATTTTCTATGAAAATTCCCTAAAATAGACGTTAAATGTAGGTGTTGAGGTATTTGTTTCGGACTATGAATGTGCAAATTCGAATGGTCTAGTACTTGAAATGGCGCGTTAGGTAAATCCAGTAAGTCACTACTTATTTTAATATTTATTACGTAACATTTAAGTTGTATTAAAAACAACAATTCAATGTCTATGTATAATAAATTATTTGCATTAATTTTCAATTATTTGAACGTAAATATGACGACCAAAGTGAATTTTAAAATGGATTGAATGGATCGTCTTTGATATCTTTTACTTAAACAAACATTTAACTACATTTTAGGTTATTTTTGTCACTTCCAAGTATACTAGTAGAAGTGAAATAGTACCTCTTCGGCATGCAGTTGGTGCAAAAACCCTTAAAGGTTTTCTTGAGAATTTTCAATGCTTATCGAGCGTACAGCGTTCAATATTACGGTTATTCTAAAAGCTAAATATGGTGAAATGGGCAAAAATTATAGTCAATATCAATTAGCGAAGAAACCTAAAACGTAAAGCGACATTAATAAATTTGAGAACGTTCTTCAGGGTAGATACATAAAAGAAAAGCGACTCTAAAAATATGGCGGTAGTTTGTTTTCGTATATGAATAAAACTGGAAGCATCTACTTTAAAACTTGAGTAAATAACAGATATTTGCAATTAGTTAATTAATGAAAAAGTAAATTCCCATTTTACACAATTTTCGTATCTTTTATCTTCTTCATGCCCGTCTTGCTTGCACTCGAAGTTTTCTTTATTTAATATTTCATAAAGTTATCAAACATTTTTTTATCTCTGACTTGAAATAATTTTAATATTTCATTGTTCACATACTTACTTAGTCCGCCCGAACTTCCGGTAGGCATAAGTTGAAAATAATAAGGGGATACATGACGGTTATTTCGCAAACAGAGAAATGTTCTAAAGGTTATTATCAAAACGCCGCACAGCCTTTAGATAGAATTTATATTTAATTTAAACATATTTATTATTTGTTAAGCATTTCTAAAGTTTATTAATAAAATAAGGCAACACAACCGTGGGTTGTTAAAGTTTTATTAATTATACACAATAAATTTGAAAGAAGGTTACGTTAATTAAACTTGGTAGCGATAGCGCACCTTACAAATTAATATAATTAGCATTTATTCTGAAATAACGTAATAATGAAAATTAAAAATGCAACCTCCACTGCGAAAAGCCTTTTCAGTGATATATTAGTCTTTTATTAACATTGTATTAACAGTTCAATGGTTGCTTAGATTCAGAAACCAATAACAGAAGTTTGCACTTTAGCATGGTTGATTTCGAAAAGGACGTGGACGAAGGACAAAGAATTTATGACTCTCTTGAATACAATATCTCATGTATTGGTTTCGGAGACTTCCTGAACTCGAACAAACTTAGAATGCACGACTACGGTTCGTTCGTACATATACACGTCTTTACAAAAAAAAAACACTTAATAGAGGAAACTCCGCAACCTCGTCTTTTATGATTTATTTTTCATTACACTTCATAACTTTTTTTTTTATTTAAAAACAAAACATAATTAAGTTTAACTTATTATTGTTAGATATAACAAATCAATATTTTTAAAGCACACATTTTCTAATTTGTAATTTTATTTTTTACACGAAGTACACCCGAGAAGGAAATCCTTACTCTTCCGACCTGTCATTTATTCAGATTCTCGAAAATTCGCCCGAAAACCACTAATATACGCAACTGAAGAGTCGGTCTAGGAATCTATGCAAATTTGTATTGCTGACAGACACGCATGTATATCAGGTTGAGGATTATGTAAATAAATAATAAGCTTTCAATGAAAGCATCTCCATTTTTGAATCGTCGATGAACTTTATTTACCTAACTTATGTTAGTTGTTGAATTTACATTATGTACTAGAAAATTAATAGGTTAACTTTAAGATTTATTTACTAAACAACAAGGATTTCCCTAAACAAATAAACAATGCAACGGTAACTTTATTTGGAATTTTGAAAACAAGAAATTAAATATTGCTACAATAAATACACCAAGTTGTATAAGTAGTGTAATGTTGGTGTAAAAAATGACGCAAGTTTTAAATATTTAGGGTTAAACACTAAGCAGGTTTAATATAATTTTACCAAAATATTTACTTTAAACCGTTCGCATTTTTACTGCAATCACTTTTGTATTAATTTTTATACGTTGCATTAACGACATCCAAATTTCTATAATCCCAACAATTTATTCTTGGAGACGTAGATATCGGCTAGTTATTGATTTTTTTTTATTTTCATATTTGAGGTTTGCATAACATTATCATTATACAGTCTAATTATGTATCATTATTGAAATAGAAATAATTGTATTGCTTGATATCAAGAATTATAAAATTATAGAATTGAACTAGTGACTAGTGTTTATTTAGATCAGCTTTTTTAAATAAAACTTCGAAGAAAAAACATTTTAAGAAAAATATCGAAGGTGAAATTAAACGCACTCCCTCTGTTTTTACCATTTTTCTATAAAACTATTTTATTGTTTTAACGTCAATGTTATTTTTTCTTTTATTACTAATAAGTAATTAAAAAATAAGTTTTTAATTCCTTTTCTTGCAATATTTTGTACGATTTATCCTAAAAGTTTATCTAATAAAATTTTGATAAATACAAATAGGTACCTGCCCACTTAAATAAAAATAAGAGAACGTTTTCTCTGGATATTTTCTTTTTCGATAAACAAATTTTCACACTTAAACCGGCCGTTAATTAAATTTTAAATTAAAAATGTTTAAATTAAACTGTTAAATGTATTTTCGACAATGAATAACAAAATATAAAATGTGTAGTAATTTAGGTGATCGAATGGTATTTTGTTAAAACAGACTTACTAATATTTATTGTATTCAATAAAAAGTTTTATTATAAATATTATGAATACATATACTAAGTATGTTTGAGCAAATTAGCAAAAGACTGATCACCATTGTAGGCAACCGAAATTTTTTATAATTGCACGTTTTTACGGAAAATATTTTATTTACGTTTACGGCCTTATCGTTTTATTCCATCATATTCTTTATTTTATTTCCAAAACAAATGTTGCCTTAAAATAATTCAGTAAATTAGTTTTTATACAATGTTAACCATACAAATAGAAATATAATGGCCATACAAATGACCATGTTTTAAATGTTTTACGGCTTACGAAATTCCAAAATTCAAATTCAAATTCAATTAAAGAATGCGTACTTACAGGTACTGTAATTAACAAATTAATTCTCAACTACTTACATATAAAACAGACCTTAACGTTGCTTAATTTGCTTTTCGTATAAAACATAAAATGTAAAAAATCCATTAGCCGTAACCTAAATTAATTATACACCTTACCCGCCGCATAAGTTAATTTAGATAAAATATATATTTCATTAGGTAGGTACATAGATATTAATCATGGCTAAATAAGTAGAACAATAATTTAACGAGGTTATTTTAACATTTATGTACATGTGATACATATAGAGTAATTCGCGAAAAGATGTAGGTACTGACGAATGATTACATAATTGCTTGTAACTTGATACAAAAATTTGTTATCTGTCGATATCAAAATAATATCGCGATAAAGTTTGCGATAAAAATATTTACCGATTTAGGTATGAAGACGAAAATTGAACACACGCCTACATTTTTTAAAAATAATATAATATCTGTAAACTCCATGATATACGAAACAAAATATTGAAAGTATAATATTCATTAAATTTTTCTTTGAATTGTCTATTTTAAAAGCTATTAAGTATTTCAAAAACAACCGTCTACACAATCTTGTGGAATGCCATCTGTGAAACGAAAAATAGAATTTATTCGATGAACGACTTAATAAAATTTCAATTTGTATGAATATGAGAGATGTTTCATATTTTTTCTAGACATGTTTAGCGAACGTTTTGACAAAAACGAAATTGTAAATATCGGTAAATTAAATATAAAGGAACATTTAGTGTATTTATTAAACAATTTTTATTTCTAAAGGCTAAATAATATGAAACTTTTGTTATTTCGTTTTTTTCTTTTTGGAAGTATAGGTTATAGGTTAGTCGAGCTTTAACGTATTTAAATTAAAATTATAATAAACAATGGAATTTTGTAATTTCAGCGCGTTCTATTAAATTTAACGTTTATTTCAAATTAGAACGTATATTACGTTAAAAACGAATTTAATGCCCGTATCTCGAGAACGTGAAATCAAATGAAGATATTCAGATGTAATTGTAATTTAATTTCAGTGTAAAATTAAACGACCCTCAGAAGAAAGTACGTGTTTTATAAAATCGTTGTTAAGTAATACTACAATGACTGCGAAATTTTAGGATTTTAATTTCACCAAGTTAATATTAAGTAAATATGACTGCCACAAACTACATTCAAATTAAATTACTAATTTTAAGCATTCTTAATATACAGGTAACCCTCGTATAACGCATTAGGTATACAAAATTGGCACTACACAGGAAACATGTATATGTAGCTATGTATTTGCGTGTTTTTCCTTATATAAATACGAGCAGACGCTTTAACGAACATGTGCACGTACAGATTTTTAAATTGTTAAACCGCGTTATAAGGGTACCGCTTTATACAAGGGTTTCCTATATTTAATTCCATAACCAATGACGAGCTTTGTACTAAACTAATTAAATCATACCCGGTAACATTTTGATCTTTGACGTGTAAATTGCTAGTAGACAAACAATAATTAAGTAGTAATTAAGTAAATGGAAATTCGGATATTTGAATTTTCGCCGAGAAATTGCCGAAATTGTGTAATCAATGTAATCTCGCTGAAATTAAATGTCTCCGGAACTGATCCGAGTATAAAAGGATCACATGTGCGTTTAATATTGTAACGTTATCATGAACCCAGAACTTTTTCGCTTGTTTATCAACATACAGATGTCGTATTGATTGAGTTGAGTGGGCGCCGGAATCGTTCCGGAATAATGCGATGGCTATGGGGAGCCATTACGCCGAAACAGTCGCATTCTTGATTTCGCGAGCTCACTCTTCTCTTATCTAATCTACCTCTAGATAAATGCTGATGTTATTGATCTTTCGCTCGGATGTTTTCGGCCCTCTTGCAAATATACTTACATTAGTTCAAATTTAACCGGCGACTAAAATACGACTCGCTATAAAATTTTGATTATTTCGGTAAAAATTATTACGCCAACTTGAACCGTTACCAATGTAAAAACGGAATTTATGCATTATAGCAGCGGCGTAGGCCGCGTTTCGATTTTGATTTTAAACATGGCAGTGTCATAAATCTTAATGGAAGGAGAAGTATAGCAATCCCGTGATTTCAAACGAACTTATTTCCATATTATCTGTACAAGTTCATCGAATAAAAGCTAGAACCTTTTCTTTTATATCGCGTTTAACGTATATATCCTTTGTGGAGATAAACTAAATTAATACAGGGATTGTATTTTATTAGCGACTCCGATCCATTTTTATGGGATCGCCTTTTATTATATTTATTCCATTTAATTAATCTAACTTATACAATTTTTATTATGTTGGCAATTTTCGAAAGGTTTGTTATTTTGGTGGTTTAGGTGTACAAGGAATCTTAATTATTTTACTTAAATTAAGTCATTTTGTGCCTCTATAGGTCGACCGAAAATGAGATCTATCGTCCGTTCTTTAATTGCCGAACGGAAATAATTGACGACGCGATTAAAACGTCATAAATAAGTTGTCGACAGTTTGAATAAAATCGCAGACTCTTTAGTTCCGCACGAAAAAATATTGGGTCACAAAACGTTCTAGCATAAAAATAAAATAACCCACTTTTTCGTCGTTTCATATTTTGTTTCGCACATATTTTTTTTTAATTTCCGCATAAAAAAGTAAACTAGAATTGTTAGTTGAGATTCTGTCGTCTTCTAAAATAGATTTACGAAAAATACAAAACTAAATAATCTACAAAATATTTTGTAAAATAAGCACCACCATTAGGTGATATACACAATATGCTACATAACAATAACTAACAATGTATGTATAACAATACACTATGTAAACTAAGTGAAGGTCATCCTCCAAAAAAAAATTAAAAACTTCATTTCGAGCTTTACCTGCAGAATGCCGATAACAGCATTCAAACGCGATTAAAGTTGATCGGAAAAACTATTTTATTATATTTAATCTGAAAATTAACGTCAACTAGGGGGTGGTCTTCCTTTACACGGTTTTCAAATGCGTTTATTTATAAATTTTTCACGACGACTTTAAGCGAATAGGTGTGCGTCCGAAGTGACAAAATTATGTTTAATATAGGGAGCGTATTAATTTGCTTATGAATAATTTAGGTGACTCGGCGGTTTTAATTTCCACATATCAACTTAGAAATTCGCCGACTAAGTGACTAAGCCTTTTACGTTACCTCCTAACTTATTAAGGGCTCAAATGCCACCATAAATTATGAGTCTTCCTTATTAGTTTGAATGCGGGAAAACCGAGGCTTTACATTATGTAGGTACATACTTACCTATGTATATCGATTCCTGCAATTAACACAATTTCGATTAAAGACTATTCAATACCCATTAATTCATATTTAAATTTTATTAAATAAAATATGTACACATAAATATTTTATCTGCTTTTCTTTTATTCTCTTGTATCTTGCACAAAGTACAAAGAATCTTAAATTACCTCTTATGATAAATATGTTTATATACAAAATATGATATGAAAGGGTACAGTAAATTAGATGATCATTTACATTACATGTCCATTATTGCACGTGTCACGACCTACATCGGTGTTCAAAATCGTTTTATGCAGGAATAAATCACTTATAAACGACAAATTTCTTTTCCAAAAGTTTACGTCGCGGTCGGTGCCTCGTAAATTTATAGTCCAAACGTTTATTCGGCACAGTTCAACCCACGTAAGGGAAAGGTGCGTAAGGAGGGAAAAACCCAGGAAAGGCCACTGTCGGCTGAACGGGCACAGAAGCTGTAATGTAAGTCGTTATCACGGTCGGTACTAGTTTGGTAGACAAAAGAGTCGTGTGCGTGGTCCTTGCGCCGAACGTCAATTTCAGAATTTTACTATCAGTTTCAGTTACTACCGTCGTTTGTATGACTGGAGACGTTGTGACTGTATACTGCGGCTGCTGTTGGAAAAGAGGGTTAATGGGCGGAATCTGTAAATTCGGCAGTGACGGTGGCAACGTGCTCGTTCCGAACTCGTAATCCGTCTTCGTTACGGTTCCGAGAGACTTGGAAATCGTCGTCAATACCGTATTTTGCCCGTTAAACAACGGAATCACGTGCGACTCGTATACGGTTTCAATTTTCAATACGGGCTTGGAAGTGGTAATTACTTGACCCTGTCCTACCGCGGGATTCAGTAATCGAAGCAAAGCCAACTGCTGCAACTGTTCGGGACTTAGATTTGGCATCGGAAGGAAATCGTTGGTCGGTGGCCTGGGGGTGGTCGGAGCGTGTGCCTTTTTAGAACGCAAATGGATTTCTATCGGCAAATTAGATTTGTCGACGTCCGACAAGTCGAAATCGGAACCGATTTTGGCCAAATCGAGATCGTCGGAGAGAATCCTTCGCGGTTGACTGTCCGCTTCGTTCTCGTTTTCGTCTCCGAACGCCAGTTCCAAGTTTAATTCCGAACCGGCCTCGTCCAAATGAGTGTTGAAGTCGTTTAGCGTTTTGCTGGGCACGAAATGGTAAGCTTCCATCGGCGGTAGGGTTTTCGTTGCGGCAACCAATCTCGTAACGACGTACGTTTGAACCAAAGTGTAACTGGACGTTTCGTTTGTGCCACGAACCGCAGGCAAAATGTGAGTTTTGAGCATCGTCTGAGTTGTACTGAACGTCTCCGTGAGCGTTTCTAAGGCGGAGTTTGCATGTCCGCCGCCATATATAGCGGCGGTAACGTGGCGATGCTAGCATCCAAGAAATTATTTTCTTTCCCATAATTGTTGGATGTAGCTAGAATATTTTCCGTTAAAGGTTCGGCCTTCGTAGGTTTTATCGCGTTGTCGACGTTGGAACTATCCAGGAGCTTTTCAAACGTCGACGTTACGGTTATGTATCTCGTGTTCTTCACGCTACCAATCTGTAAAAAATTGCGGTATAAGAAATCTAAAGCACGATTACGACCAATTAATTACCTGGAATGTATAGGGAGATTTGATGGTGGCGATTTCGTAATAGGTATTTTGAAAGTCCGGCGGCGTAGATATTTCCACTTTGATGGTTTCTCGTGGAAATGCATTGTCGATTTTATTTTCCGTAGAACTCTCGTCGTCGATGAGCGTCGCAACCGATTCGGAACCGATTAGACCGTCGACGTCGTCGGATCTAGCTTGGGGCGTAACCACGTCGTTTAGTAGAGGATTAACGTCTGCAGACGAACCTGTGACTCCATCGTTACCCCTAATAGCTACCCGTGGTTTAGAAGTGGTTTTATACTGCCACCTTCCCGGACTCCTGTTTAACTTAAACTTATACACGCTCGAGGAAACTGTCGAGGACTGTTCGGTGGTGGACGCTTGAACTGGAGCCTTCGGTTTATAACCTCTTCTGGTGAAACCAGTAGAACTTTCCTGAGTTGGCGACGTCTGTTTCGGTTTTCCTTTGCGCGGTTGATACTTTCGGGCCGATGCCGCTGTCGTGGTCGTCGTCGGCGGCGGCGGCGGCGGTTCGCTGTGTACAGATACAGTTGCAAGTCGAGCGCTTTTCCGACCATGTTTTTTGTTACGTTTGTGCGGTCTTTGTGATGTGGTGGTGTGCTGTCTGTATTATTTTACAAGTGTGTTAGTGCACAATGTGTGTCACAACTTGTGCAAATAAAATTTACTTTATTACTTACTTATTTGCGGGCCGCGGTGCCTGCGTCGGTCGCAATTTGCTTTTGCCCTTCTTAGCTGGCGCGGGGGTGGTCGGGTCCTTCGTTTCGTTGTCCTCTTCCGCCGGTCGATTTTTGAAGCGTTGTTTGAACGAGTTTCCGTTAATCGAGGCTTTTCTAGTGGGACGGACCAGGTTCTGAGAATTAACAAAGTTATCTATAGGAATTATGGTTTCCTCTATGGTCGAGCTTGCCGGCGTGGGTTCCAGGTGATGGTGTTTGTTGGATTTCGCTAGCGTGGGCGCGGCTGTTTTTAATATGCGCAGCGTGGGAGAAGGATTTATTTTCCCTTTGGGATGGTTGTGATGCACGTGGGAAGTACTTTGCAGTACTTGGGCGTACTTTCCCGAAATGTACGTTCCGATGACACTAGTTTCGTGAACAGTTGTAATGCCGTCTTTTACTATGGTTCCTCCTAATTTTGTAACTAAGCCCGTCGCGTGCGAGGAACTTTGCCGATGCGTGGGTCCCAGTTGTTTGTTCTTGGCGTCCGTCGTTGGTCGATGTTTCAGGTGGAATTTTGAGCTGGGCTTCAGGTTGATGACTTTGTACGTTTCTTCGACAACTTCGGAGGGTTGTCTGGATAAAAAATCGTATTCGGGTTCGCCGATGTTATTTCCAATTACAATCGCGGGTTCGTTTTCCGCAGAATGTACTTCCACAACGCTAGATACTATCTGCGGAGGGGCGACGGAGCGCGAGCTGGACGACGTGTAAACTTCAACTCGCGTCGAGACGATGGGAGACGTTTGTACTTTCGACGTTCCCGTAACTACTTCTACTTTTGTTACGACATTTTGTTGGGTCGCTCTAGTGACTGGCGTCGCCACCACTTGCACTTTACTAGATTTAATTGGAACTAAATTAACAATACTTGTTGAGGCTTCGATTAGGTTTACTTTACTTGAAGGTTTTGACTTAACTTCTACTTTACTAGTTATAATTACGGGCGCGTTCGTGTTTACGTTGACAACAGTGGAAACTTTCTTTGATTGTGCTGATGCAACTTTTACGCTTTGGCTTTGGGTTTTGCTTGGTTTAATTGTTATTTGTTGTTGAGTTTGCACTGGTATGACTGGTTTAGTATCTATTACCGCATTTATGGTTGGTTCTGTGACTTTTTCGATAATTATTTCTGAAATGTAATATTTAAGTATATTAAATATAGGATACCTATATGTAGAATATGTAGAATGTAATGAAAGTTATCTATTAATAAAAATGTATATTTACGTTTCGTTAATACGACAAAAAATACTTATATCCAAAAAGTTGTTGCAAATTTGAACAAATATTTTATAAAACCGGACGATATAATTGATATGCATGATGTGCCATAACTTTTAATTTAAGTAATAGGTATACATTAAATATCGGAAACGTTTCAAACTACTCCCAGGTTAATAAATATAATTTTCTGAATCAGCCGAGAGGTGCGTTTAAACAAGCACATTTTAACAAATCGTTACGTAATTTCCGTTAAAATCGTACTAAAAGCCGTTTCGGTCGAGTTTCCAATATTTAACGATAACTGAAAACTTTGTGTAGATGCGTAATTTAATACCTGGTGCGGCGCTTTGAGGTGAAAACACCATAACGGTGTTTCCAATAGTAGTAGTAAAATCGAGGAAGCCATAGACGGTTTGTGTAACAAAAGATCCTTGCGAAGCCGAGGGTGGAACAGAAGCTGCCGCGACCGAGGGGTTGATGAATACAGGTTCCCCAGAGCCTGCTCCAAGCCGCCCTGAAATATACCACTAGTCAGTGTACAATTACATAAGCCAAGCCCTAATTAACTACTAATTGGATTGAACCTTTTGAAGAATATCGCCGTCGTGGCCTCTTTTACCATAATTCAGGCTTGAGAGACTCGACTTGTTTTATTTTCGCACAACATTTTTTATTGCTCGTAAGTTTGTACGAACTAATTCGTCCATTTGTTTGAACATTTCTCAGTCAAGAACAATACAAAACGGTCGGTCATATTATCGTCTAGTTAAAATGAAATAAAGTTAAATTTTAATATAATACGTGTAAGCACAATTGATTGCATTGTTCTTGTAAGACCGCACAAGTAATAATAATTGTAAGTATAGGTACATACGCGAATTTATTCTCTTATCGCCTATTATTTTAAAAACTAAGCCGAGCAAAAATAACGATTAATATTTAAATGCGAACCCGAGGGAAATGTATATTTGTATCTCATTCGTTTCCCCGCCCTTTCGTAGGTTTAAAACCGAGGAACCCTAATTATATTCGAGAAGTCAAGAAAATCCCACCTAAAATTCGGTTAATATTGAAAGGGAGGTCAAAATGTATAACATAAATAAACAGTAGACATTGCGAAATTTAGTTTTAAGTCGGAATTAAGTAAATGTAATTTAATACGGTAATCGTTCTACCGAACGTCAGTTCGTTTAATTAACTTAACAATACTTTTGGCCAAGTTCCCGCCCTAAAACGAGGGCATATTTTAACGATACTTTCTTACAAATACAATTCGCGGAGCAAGTATGACTTAATTGTAGCTAGGCTTCATTAGATATTTAGATTAACTTAACACTTCATTAAAAGTCAGATTTGCTAAGCAGATAGGACACGTTTTACATTTTACTTTCGAGGACCTCGCTCATCCAATGGCTTTTATTACATTTCAGTGTTACACTCTTCTTTATTCGTACTCATATTTTAATATTCATAGCCACTGAATGTGCAAATTGCTAGCTGTAACTCCACAATTTTCTAGGTATTAAATTCACACTCAAGTTTACCGCTCTGTTAATTTTAGTAATCAGACTCCCGCCGAATTTCAATATTTCGGACGCCGATGTAGACGTGGAAAAGCAAATCATACGTTCGTTTGCCAATCAACTTCCATTGTTTATGATTGGCACTAGCGTCTATTTTAGAATGGAAATAGTCCCTCGTGCAATTTGATTTCCTAGAGGTAGACATCAGTATGCTAATTTAACTTTGTTCGCGTTTATGGAATAGGATTTTCACGGTAAATCCCACTGATTCAATTGAATTTAATGACCACGCGCCGACTTTTACAATTCTACGGAGAGCTTTCGGCCCTTATAACGGTTTGCCGGTACGAGCCTATTATAAAATACAATGACCTTTGTTTAATTTTCTGCGTTATCATATAAAACACGGTCGACAATGGACATAGAAAACGACAGAAGGAGGAATTCATTGATATTACTTTCTTCGTGTAAGTTTTACTATTATTGCGAGGACTGCATAAAAGGAAAACTTCTTATGGCCTTCGTAACCCTACGAGACCATATCCAACTTCTTTCGAACAATCATATTTCATAAACTTTCTACGCCTTGAGTGCAAACACCTTAGAATTATTTCAATAAATAATCTTTATACAAAATATACTGTAGAATATACCTACGGGAAATCTCCTTTATTAATAACTGTATAAGGTATATTACCGACGTTAGTTTTATATCTGCTAGTAAATGTTTATGGGTTTGTTTTGTTACTCGAATTTCCATATCGAACGTGAACTTTCTTAACTTTTTATAATGGAATTCGACTATTTCGAATCAACGTCTCAATTACAAAGAAGCGAATTCGAAACTTTTCCATCTCGATATCCTACAAATAAGATTTATTATTGAATAACGGCGTACGCGTAGGAAAGTCCTACCTGCTCTTGTATGTCCTTAACTTTTCCTCGTTCAAATATATGAAATCGCATATTGTTCGAGACTGATTTATTGCACTCTCTTCGTCGGAATTTTACACCGTTAAGTGAACGGAAGGGACGGGCCCGCTCATTGTCCTCGCGTTTATTAAAGTCATTACTCGTGCTCGCAGCCGACTGCGTTGCATCTCGCAAAGTTGACTGGATGCATTGGTGTGTGATTTGCACGTGCAAATTCACGTGAAAACGCGAGAAGCACGTTTCTAAGGAACACATTAACAACATTACTCGCGAACCCCTTTGATATTTTCGCACCGCCCCCCCTCCCCCCCGCACCGTAAAGAAACTTCGAGCCGAAATGTTTTGGCGCACGAACTTTACCATGATACAGTGACGAGTTTCGATGTAGGTACGCTCCAAATAATTTTCATTATATAGTTAAGGTACTAACAACAAATAAATTCCATTTATCCGGCTACAGCTTGGGAATATGCTAGCGTTAAACTTTTAATACAACAAGTTATGTCGTTTGAACCATGTTGAAGAGTATTAAAAAAACTGACGTATAAACAGAACAATCGATGAAGAGATGTAAAGTAGAGAGAAAGTAAATGAAAAATATAGAAACAGATTATTTCCCTTTATACCTGTTTGGACTTTGTTAGTTTTTAAATAAATATAATATTAGTTTTCTACACATAATCGTAAGTCACACCCTTTTGACAGGGCAATAAATATTAGAATCTATGCGTCTGGGAATTCATATTAGTTTTAGAAGTTTGCAGCTGGACTTGAGAAACAGTATCACTTTGACCGCGACGTTTGAGCTATTCAAACTAAGTCAAATGTAAAATAATAGTAAATGGTAAAATAAAAAATTAGTAGATGGAACTTCTTTGTTTCCATTAAAACAAAAACCCATCCGTGATGGTAAACGGTCCTTCGAAGCTAACATTTTTTGGTCCTTAGAAGCCAATGGGGCTAACAATACCCTTTTGGATTATTTATTTTAAACCAAAAAAAAAAAGATAAAAGCTTCTCAGTCGAAGATATGGACATTCGGGGTCGAACCAGGTGAACTTACATGACATATTAACATATTTATACAGAAACAATTTATTTATAAAGTAAAAATAAAGTTCATAAGAAAACACGTGCTATACATATACACAACATCGAAATTCATTATTTTAAATTTAACGAAAATATTTATCTGGAAAGCGACGTTTTATTACCGTGAGATAGATAAATTCAGACAATACCAAATGTTCAAAAAAATCAATACTAAAATACGAATAGAATGTCTTATCGTTAACCACGGCGGTTTACGACCGTGAGAGAATATAAAAATTCTAAGTTAAAGTTTACTAATAAAAATTAATAAAGAAATCGGTTTATAAAACGACGCACTAGATTATATAACTTCTAAATGGGACAAAAACACACAATTTGTTAAGGATTACAATAATTACGACAGTTAATTTAACAAGTTAAATTCTATCGTAGAGATTGCAATTTGTAAAAAAATAAATTTAGAGGTAACTGAATTTATAGCCACTAAAGGTTAACGAGGAATAATTTACCGTACCGTGGTGACAAGTTGTGATGTCCTGGACGTTGTCCGCGATACCGATAGTAGATAAGGAAGTCCATAATGCTAGACGTGATCACACAGATAATACCAGTTTAATGAATAGTAATTTATTGATAATCGCTACACTTAGGATGGTTATGAAAATACCAAGAAACAAAGAAAAAAAGAATAATCACCGTTGGCGGTAATCGATTCTCACACTCTAAACTTAAAATTCAACTTATGTCGATGACTTACTTCAGTCGACTTTGCTCGAGTACCCCGAAAATCTTCATCCTTTAGGCGGAATAAAAACAGGAGTCGACGTATTGGTCAAAAACTAAAGGAAATGGCTGACCGATTTAAGTAGGATTCATGGTATTAAACCAAACTAGAGGGGGGGACATAACAATTATACTTAAAAACGTACTTTGTTAACGAAATAAATGGTACGGGAATTTTGGACGTAACAAGATTGCAATTAAGAAGAAAAAGAGACGGCCTACTAAAAATTACCATCGAAGAAAACATTGAAAAATGTACATGCAAGTACCTACATCGAACAAATTACGAAAGATATTTACAGGACTTATAGGCAATGGTCGCTAATAAAAGCGCCGAAAAAATACGTAATTTCTTCATTATCATAAAAATCTTCTTCGTTTGCTTTCACTTGTTCTTCAAACGCATTCGAATATTTGTGTAAGTCAAAACGCAAGTGTAACGTCTGAACTATAGTATATAAAGCGTGTTTTTTTTAGAGTGTCACAACTTTGAGTTGGCATCACTGCTTTATTTGAGCACCCATTTAACAGCTGATAGTTGCTTTTTGTTTAGTTTGCTTTGAAATTTCATTATGAATCGACTTACACCAGAGCAACGCGTGCAAATTGTTGAAATTTTTAATTAAAATAATTGTTCTATTCGTCAAACTCATCGTGCACTTCTTCCATTTTATGGCGTACATAATCGTCCTTCAGAGCGGCTAATTGGAAGAACAATAGATCGTTTTCGGGCCACAATTACTGTTACTGATAATGTGCATCCCGTGAGACGCCGAACAGTGCGCACTGAAGAAGCTGTGTAATCCTAATCAATCAATTCGTTGCCGTTCTCAGCAACTGGGGTTGTGTCCTTCCACTTTATGGAAGATTTTACGAAAGGATCTTGGCTTAAAAGCTTTCGAGATTCAACTTGTGCAGGAATTAAAGCCAAACGACCATCGTATGCGCCGCCAATTCGGCGAATGGGCTGAAGCACAAATTGATATTGATTTTGAATTTCCATTCAAAATTTTATTTTCCGATGAAGCCCATTTCTGGTTGAATGGGTACGTAAACAAGCAGAATTGTCGCATTTGGAGTGAGGAGAATCCACAAGCTTTTGTCGAAACACCATTACATCCACAGAAAATTACTGTTTGGTGCGCTTTATGGGCTGGCGGAGTCATTGGCCCATATGTCTTCAAAAACGATGATGGTCAGAATGTTACTGTCAATGGTGAACGATATAGGAACATGATTCGACATTTTTTCGTACCTCAATTACGTGGCATTAATCTTGCTGATATGTGGTTCCAACAGGACGGAGCCACATGCCACATAGCGCACGCTACAATTGATTTACTCAAAGAAACTTTTGATGAAAAAATAATTTCACGTAATGGCCCAATTAATTGGCCACCAAGATCGTGTGATTTAACCCCATTGGATTATTTTCTTTGGGGTTATGTTAAGTCACTTGTCTACGTCGATAAACCACAAACAATTGAACACCTGGAAATCAACATTCGAAGAGTTATCGGCGAAATACGGCCGCAAATGCTGCGAAAAGTTGTTGAAAATTGGTGTTCCAGATTGCGCCTTCTACGCGCCAGCCGTGGCGGCCACATGGCAGAAATCATATTTAAACATTAATTTCATAAAATTTTCTTTCCAATAAAGCCCGTTTCATTGATATTAAAAATATATTTCCTTGTTTTATTATGATTTAAACTTGTGTCACTCTATAAAAAACACCCGATACATAAAATGATGTCTTGCGGATTTGAACACTATTGTTGAGGCCGAAGTTAACGTATCGGCAGCGGAATTTATTTGGACGCGAAATTTTTCTAACCGTTTTCTTTTATGATTTTTTTATACCTATAACCTAAAATGGCGAGCAAAATTTTAATCTGAATTTTATTTTAGAAATAGAACAATCTGTTTGCCTTACTGTCACTAGTGTTGCTTGCAACTGCTATAGTTACGTCGCAAATTATAACCTCCAGACGTCACTTTTTACATTTCTCTAAAGACCATAATTTACAACTAAACTGCGATAAACGGCGAAATCTAAAAAATTTATGTCAGCTCCCGAAAATGCGGCATCTCCACTTTTAATCTCGTGATTTTTAAGCATACAGAATTTACCCCGATTTGTTTATAAATAAATAAGCGTTTAAAAAAAACGTGCCGTTAAAAATCAGTCTGCCGTTTTCGACTTCCTGCATAAAGACAAACAACGTTTACATTAAACTGTAAAACAAACTTAATTAAATTGAACATTGTTTATCCGAAATTGCAAAACAACTGTTGTTAACAGAAACGATATTGATTAAGCCTCGTTGTCAGTTACATCGACAAAGGACGATAATGTTTCCTAAATACGGTATAATAATCTTGCGACCGTTATCGAGCATTTACATTTGCCTCGAAGTTCAAGAGCGGTTTGCCGTGACGGGGGATCATAAAAATCTGAGAATATTACTATTTCAACAGGCTTATATTATTATGGCAGGTGGTTATAAAAAATGACCGAATCTGTTATTGTTTATATCGTTAATGCTCCACGGCACGGTATGTGGAAGGATAAAATCCGGTCGCAAAAAAATAAAATCTGATTGTTATTTGGCAATTCCTATGCCTAAACACAAATTAAGCCTAGTAGTTTATTTATAAAGATAAGGGACGCGTTTTCCATTTTAATTTCCCGCAGGCTGCGTTATCCATTGAAAGTATTTAATTTTAGCCTATATAAACGCATTTTGCATAATTTGTGCTGCTGAAAATTTGACTTTTTTTTTAATTAATAGGTTCACGATGAAAAAATGTAACTGCGTATAGGTATTCAAATAACTCTAATGTTGCAAATTAGGAATTTGCATAATTTTATGCGCTCTGAATTATTGTACGAAAATTGATCCGACAAATAAACTCATTCAATAAAATCAGAACATCAAAAGATAGGCAATGTTTCCATTTACATATGAATAAAATTAATGTTTTTCATTCTCGTACCTCAAAACTTTGTTGCGATCGTAACGAAAATTCCTACGTATGTATATTTTTATTATAATGTATGTACTATGTATTGTAACTGTACGTCTACGAATCTAAAAATATACGTAGGTTCTAGTAATTTTCGCTAAATATTGAACGAAATTAATTTAATATACGTGCACAAATACAAAAATAAATAATATCTATATGCGATTCTCGCATTAAAAACAACTGTATAACAAAATTAAACGCTTTAATTAAAAAGGAAAATATACTATTTTTCACGAGAAATGGCAATCCATAGGATTTTTAATTAAAGAAATTGCGGATATTTCGTAAATGGATATTATTAATTTATTTTTTACGTCTCGAGCGTTTCTCTCACATTAGCGCGTATTTTAATTTAGGTAACTTGCAGTTTGTTTTTACGAAGTTAGAATTCGGTTTTCCTCCGCTCCCCTGATTATTAATTTATTACGTTTGCAGCATCGATGTAAGTTGCTATTTGCTTTATTTCGTCGAATTATTTGTTCGTTGACTTTTTCGTTGAATTTGATTGCGATAACGTAGTTAGCCGTCGTTCATTTGAATATAATTAATTGAAATTTTTCGCTTGCCGCACAACTACTTACAAAATGATTTAGCTCGTCAATATAATGTAATTGGTTCAGTTTTTTTTTACATTTCCTTGTAGGAATGGAAACATAATAAAAGGTCGCCGACAAAGCTTTCTCCGTAATGAAATAACTTTGCATATGGAATGAAACGGCAGATATAAACACTATGGGAAAATTGCTTATCGATTTAAACTTTCGATAACGGAATGTCAATTTTTAATTAAACTCGATTACTTGACTCTCTGTTTTATGTACTTACATCTAGAAAAATCTTATAAATTCCTTTAGAAATCGCGCATAAAATCTGCAGATTAACCCCTGAATAATACGGAACGTATATAATTACCATACCTATGTTTCAAAATTATTTTATTGTGTAATATTTAAAAAGAACACTTAAAAAATATCGAACACTTTCTCAAATAATTTAGTCCTTTTTTATACATATCAGGAAACGACCACCGATATTAAATTATATAACTAATTTAATTGTGTATACGTTATCCCATCTTCAACAATTTATCGAATTCAACGTATAGACAATTATGTGATTATGTACACGTACTATGTATTATGTATCGTGGAAGTTGTTGATTAAACACGAGCTGAATGTAGCAATCACGGAAGTGCCGGTGAATATGCACGATTTAAATATTACACTATTTCTGTCCGTTGTATATTTACATACTTCCAATGCAACGGAACTTAAACCGAATTACAACGAAATCGTCTAATAGTATGCGTGCATGTTCGTTCGACAGGAAAACTGATTTTTCTAACATTCATAAAAACACAAAAGGCGACCTATGGCACATAAAACATTTCAATTTGTGTCTGATGTCACTCAAACCACGTGACGTGAGAAAATCTAATGAAATCCCTTCTTGAGGAGCTGAGAATATAGTTTAGTCTGGGACAGTATAACGAGCGTTTATGTAGAAATCTTTAAACGAAAGTTTTAAAATATTTCGTGACTTATTCATATTGCTAATCGAAATTTGACGGCTACTCTTTCGGGAGGGTAGTTTTATCGATGTTTTCTTTTTGTTAAATTAGAAGATGAGGTGTGAGTAAGCGTGAGAAATACTTATGTACGCTAACACAATCTTAAAGATATGCTGATTTTTGAACTTGTGCATATTTTGTTATTCTGAGCTTATTCTGATACTTATCTGAATTTATTCGATAGATATTGGTATTTGACTTATAAATTTAATTCGACTGACAATGAGATTATCTCGGTCTGAAACGAAATTGCTGAAAAAAATTATTAACACCGGCGCGACCCAAAGAAATAAAAGTTACTCGATATAAACCATACCTACTATTACTTTAAGTGCGAATACTGACGTCGGCAATGACTGTGCCGGATCAGAAAACTTCGAAAACGCATCAGGAAAAAGTAAAATGCGGGCAGAACACACCGACAGTTTTAAAAAAGGGTCAAGTAAATTCTCAAGTAAATATATTTCGATTACTCGAACATTCGATAGCTCGAAGTTTTCTTCTCTTCCCTTCAGATTCGATTTATCGAGGGGCGACTGTATTTACTTATACGTATATAACCGTACCCACCTAATTTTAATATTACTCCAGCTAAAATTATTGAACCTGATACTGGGGCCTCAACATGAGCCTTAGCTAATCATAAACGAACTATAAATATAGGAATCTTAACTTAAAAAACAAAAGATATACATATAGAAAACATACATACATATACATATAATATATACATATATATACATATTAGAAAAGAATCAAAAAAATTAAAAAAAAATCTAAAGTATTTAAATATAAAGATAAAAAAAAATTGAAATTATTATTGGTAAGGAACCTAAAACAGTATATAAAAATATATAAATATACCAGCTTGAATACGTTCGAATACCTAGTTGATGTGAATAAAATGATTTCATTTTATTTATAAAAATCCGGAAATCAAATAAACTTACACTTCGATTATTGCTTTTTTTAAATCCGAGCAAACTTCTTTTTAAATAACGTTTCTGAAGAAAACTGCCGTTCTACCATTAAGTATGTATATATTTTTTTCAATTTTTCATTTGTTTTTGATCGCCAGGCTATTAGTGCGGAGCAAAATTCTAGATATAAATAATTCCTTTAAGAATTTTAAACGGGGATGTGAAGATGAAAAACGAAACACGCTGTATGTATGTTAATGCCGGAAACAAAAATTCAGCTAAGAACATTATTTTTAGGTGGTATCGAACAAATGCGAAGGTTATTGTTACTTCTAGATAATACACGTCCTTTATCCGACAATACCCTACCTCAACCGAAGACTTATCAGTTTCCGACAACTGACGAAAATCTAAACTAGTGTGCTTTTCTTATGGGCGAGTTTATGTAAATTAATATAGGTATGTTTAGTCAGTCTATTGCGGTCGTTCGTCGTTAATAAATGGGCCGTGCAGTCCGGTTAGTTGTTAAATTTTGATGTTCATTTTTAATTTTACAATTAATTTAACAAATAGTGTTTTTACTTTGATTTTAAACGAAACGTTTCGTCTTAAAAATCATTTTAACGGATTTCACGATTTCCAAGTTGAAGAACACGGAGGCTCGTTTCGTTTCGGAACTAAAAGTAAGTCCCTTTGTTTGATAATATTTTAACATTGCTGTCGAATTTATATACGTTGTGTTTGAATGCGATTAGTAGGTATACGGTTTAATTATTTCCCCAAAATTTTAAAACACGCGATTTTCGTTGAAAACTTGAAATTCTGTATTATGTTATTTAGATATTTGTAATTTTAATGAACGCATCGATAATTTCAATTTATTTAAATGTAAGTATTGCAATTTAAACGACACCTAATTATTTTATATAGATTTGAGTTGTTTATAATTTCTTATATTTGAAACTATAAGTATTGATAAGTAATTGTGACGTCGCGCTGGTCACCAGCGATAAGCGCATACAAATTACTATCGAAGGTGAGATAAACAACGTTTTGCATTGTTAAAATTGTACACGTGCAAGATAACGCATACGTCGAGCTCGTAATGTTATCGTGGTTTGTAGATTAACGGGAATTTTTGTTTATAATTTCGTGTGGGTAGTGATGAAATAAATTCGAATTATTATTAGGAATTTATTTTCTTAACCGTTTTTATTCGTGCTTGTTCGCAATTTGTTCGTCTTTGCGTTTAAATGTTTTTGCGGAAAATGTACATGCTAGGTACCTAATTAAAAATAAACGGCATTTACTTCTCATCGTTACTTATTTACCGGCACTATAGGTAAAATTCATCAAATTCTAACAGATTTTTGAGATTCACAGTATACCTCCATGGCTTTTGTTTTCAGAAAGGCCCATGCAAAGAAAATGTGATTTTTCAAAAATTAATACTTTTTCAAACTTGCCGACGAACTTCTTTGTTAACTTCAATTTTTAATCTGTACTACTTAGCTTAATTTATTTTCTAGAAGTAGGTATAAAATATTGGTTCCTTGAAAATTTTACATAGGTACGAATTTCATTCGCATTTATTTATTCGCATTTCCTGAACTGATGCAGGTACATATTTTAGATAGATATTGTATCGATACCTATTTAAATCGTTAAAGTAGGTACATATTGTACATAAAGTAGGCTACAATAAAAATAACTACCTACCTAATTGTAAGTTTTTTTATGTAGGTAACATACTTACAGTTATTATATTACGCTAATCTCTGGAGGGGAGAATTTACAGGGGGCAAGTAATTTGTCATTAGCGCTTTACGAATTAACTTTCATGTTTTATGTCCTCAAAAATCGACCGTGCTTAAAAATTCTCTTCCGGTGAGTTTTTTGCTGGCGTAGTTCCATTATTCCGGATTTGTGAGCGATAACTTCTCTTTTTTACAGTTGATTGTTAACCTTTTTTTAATTTTAATTTTAAATTTGCATGCAGTATTATACTACGAATGTAAGTTTTTTTCGATATTTTTGATTGTGTTCCTATGGTCGTGGGTTAGGCTCCTCACAATTAATTAGACGTTCGCTCGTACATAGATATCTTTTTAGTTTTTTTACGGTTAGGTACTCAGAGAAAAATGGCGTTTTATTACCTTTTTCTGTAATTCAGTTGTTCATATTTCTTAAAACGGGCTTTTGTTGTTTGACAACAACAAAATAATTAGTCATTAAACAATCTAAAAAGACGTTCGTTTGTATAGATACTTATACGATTAGTTCCAAATTATAATTTCCTTACATGAGAAAATATTTTTAGGGTTTGCTTAGTTTTCTATTTTGCCTAGATGTTATTACAAAACTAATTCGGAGGCACTTCTTCATTTGATATTAATGGTCACCATTTTCATGTTCGTTGAAATTGCTA
This sequence comes from Rhagophthalmus giganteus, assembly GCA_036326145.1. Taxonomy (NCBI): domain Eukaryota; kingdom Metazoa; phylum Arthropoda; class Insecta; order Coleoptera; family Rhagophthalmidae; genus Rhagophthalmus; species Rhagophthalmus giganteus. The sequence goes on along the minus strand of JARFJA010000056.1, from coordinate 8,723,974 downwards.
GATATCCATTACTAATATTTAATTTTTTTTTAAACAATCCCTTCAATATTCATCCTGCGCCATAAAATCGTGATGTAGATATTTGACGATAGATACATCAACAAAATGCGAATAAAAATTAAAATGTTACAGTTATATCTTGAAAAGCAGTAGAGAAAACGCGCAACTCTGAGATATTTTTGGATAAAAATTTAAAATGCTTGCGCGCTGCAACGTTTATTGCTTATGATTACAAAAATACATGAAACGGCATAGTTAGGTGCGTACGACAATGCCCACTTTCCTATATTTTAATGAAAACAATCGTTATTTAAGAGAAACGAAAGTATAAAGACGTGCTTCAAGCTACGTCTTTAAAATATGTAAATTATTCGAAATTGTTTTTTTTTCTTGTACACGCGATTAGCCGTTCAAATAATCTTTCAAGTTATTATAATATGATGGTTTTCAGTTTTAAAACGAACAAAATTTCCAAATCAAATATTTTTACTCTCTGCATAACTTCTAAATAATCTTGGAGTTTAATTAAAATCGAGTATTTACGATTCTCGTATTTTGTAAATTTTAAATATAAACAGCAATCCGGACTCGAACGATATCTACGGAAGAAAAACAAACTGCTATATAGAAAACGATACTTTTCTCTGATTGCGTACTATATTTTCGATGCCTTGTATTTATATAGGAATAAATTTAAATATATTTAGAACTTTGCAATCAAATACGGGAAGTAGAGGTAACGCTATTAAGTTGTCTTTTTCTAAAATAGATTTTTCATTAAATTTATGGATTTGTTTTAAATTGGAATGTTTTCGATATTAGTGGTAGTCAACTGCTATTTATGACAACTACGTTGTTTCGTATTTTTCAGTCAAATTTTCAATTCACTGTTAAATTTTCAAGCTACGCAACCGTTAATTTAAAATAGACGTCACTGAAATAGTCATATGTGTGTATGTGTATATATACAATACGCGTTAGTGCAGTGCGGAGATACGCTATCTGCTGAACAAATAATTCTATGTATGTAATTGTCATTCCTAGTCATAGTAGGGTATTGTGTATTCTGTCCAATAAAATAGAATTTCCACAATAATTTCCTAATGTTTGTTTAAGTATAAAGTTGCGACACGATATTTAAACGTATTTACATAAATGATGTTACTGTTGTAAAACTATTTGGTTTTCTTGATATTAGAAATTCTATTTATCAGTTTTCGCGTTTCTAGTTCTATATATTTATAAAGAAAGTATATAAAAGCTAACAATAAATCATCGCTAACAAGCTCAAATTTATATCGTCTAACTACCAATTTGTACTTATTTATGTTTGAAAGAAAGCATCACCTTGTTATTGAAACTGTAATACAATTGAAATATGTTGTTTACCAGCATTAGTATATTTATTGTAATGGTTTCTTGTTAGCCCACAACTAACGGGTAACGTTAAAAGTTTACACGAATTCGTTGTTTACACTTCTAGGTATTGAACTATTTATACATAGGTACATGTATGATTTTTGATGACCGCAAACATTCGGAAAATAATAATGCGTTTTAAAATTTACCTAACAAAATTTGTTTACAAAATTCTGTTTACAATGGCGCGACGTCATTTCATCGGCACGTACTCGAAAAGTGTTCTAAACGTGATAATCATGCGTTTGATTGTTATCGGTAATAATTAAGTAAAAGCTTTTTTTTGGTGAGCTGCTATAATGCATTATACGCATCGTTTGGTGTAAACATATTATACACTACACCTTTATAAAAATGTTTTTTGCACATGTAGCAAGGAATTTTCGATTTTGTTAACGGTCGTTTTTAATGTACTTAACTTATTGACAATCACTAATTGTCCTCATAAATCATGATTTTAACACTATTAACTGTTTAATAAAAGTTCGATTTTTAAAGACGGTCTTGCTTTCATTTTTTTTTTTTAAATCGAATTAAATAGAAAAAAAAACGATAACGTCGAAAGTGGTTGGTATAGATTTATATACAAACTCCGAAAAACTATAACTTTATACTACATTATGAACTTGACAATAGAAATGTTCGCAATTGAATCGGAATTTCTTTGCAATTTGATTAAGTCACGTTCAAATATATCAGACAACTGCAGACAAAAAATATATTCGAATACATTACACGGTTGATGACTCATCGCGTTTCTTAGAAAAAAAACCACATCGTTATTGTATTTTGTCCAGTATAAACGCACGCGTACGCGGAAACATGGGCCGTGAAAAATGATTCGACCTTTACCTTTAGATTTTGCGAACAAAGGTCCTGGGAAAATTAATTAATCCTAGCCTGCTAATTTCTGTGTCGAAAGCATTAGGACGAGATACGTACACCGCATTTATTAGGATACGACTACTTTTAATTAAAAAGGTTTATAAGTTTCATAATTAACGCAGTAAAACAAAATGGCCCATTGGTTAAATGGAAAATTAGATTAAATGTACTTATGTATATATATTTTTTAAATATGTCATTGTTCAAAACACTTCTTCTTTCTCAAATGATCGATTTTAATATTATGGTACGGTCGTACAAATGTCGAGAACAGAACAAACCTTTAAAATCTGGAACATTCCGGTTGGGGCACTCAAGTACTTGTATTGTTTAAACAATTTATTACAACAAAATACGGGGTGACCGGCTAATGGTAAACATCTCGCGGGAACGTATAAACCACATTAAAATAATGCCACAAGTCCCTACGAATGTTTTTTCCTAATGTATCCCCTGTAGGGATTTATCCCCAAAGTTGAAGAGTAAAAATCGATTTTTTTAAATAAAATTTGAACATTTACTGAATCCAGTGCCCTCGTTAAATAGGAGTATTATTTACATTTGATCGAATTTATTAGGTACCTACACCCTTTATTAATGTCCGATGTTTCGACCATCATAAAAAGCATTCGGAACTTTTCATATGAACTGATTTAAATTACACCCTAACCACTTTTTGAAATTGCACTCGACTGTCAAAAGCGCCTGCGAACAGTCTCAACATTATAAAGCTTACCGAGCTTGTTTGGTTCAACTACACAGTTGATGATGTTTGTTGCGTTTAATTTGACGCTGACTAAATATATCGAAATGTTGTACCTACCGTAAACGAGTTTGCACCGATTGTGAGTTTTATTAAATACATAATACAAGACACATTTTTATATTAATAGATTTATTTAAATTTGTTGAATTTGCATTCCTAAAAAGATCTAATTTTGTTTCCGCTACATTATTACTTTGTAATGAAATTGTCAGATGACATAATATTATATTGTTGTAAAAGCTCGCGAACAAATCTAAACTTGACAGATACATAGTTCAGTCTACGTTTATTATTTTCAAACGCTACCTATCCATAAATTATGAGTCAGACGAGGTTGTATTTTCTATCGACGATATTATAATAAATAATTTATTAAATAAATATTGTACATCGGCTCCTACAATATCGGGAACAAGCAGCGTTGCTAAATTAAATACCGAAGTCGATCGATCTTTAAGATGACCTATTGGAGCTTTACCTTTAATTAAAAATTCGTTTTAATTCTACTTATTTGACAGTTTAATTTTTCGAAACATCTGCGTCGCTCGCGCCGCGCCATACCTTTCAATTTTTATGGAAAGTTTAACTCGAAACCCATCAAAAACGTTCCCTAAAAATCGAATTAAGCACTAAATTATCGAGAAGCGGGGTAAAAAAAGTTTAACGATAGAGAAGTGCATAATTTCAGGAACATTTCATAATGCACGTATTTTTTTATTCAACACAGAGATTTTTAAGCGGAACTTATTAGACTTTATTTTTCGGTAACGCGCAGCGTATAATCTCTAACGACAACTAACGTGTACTTTTCGCCTCGTTAGAACACTATAAAAATAAGAATTTAACCTTCGTTATTTCAAACACCTTTGCATTGTTAATAAGCACATTTATGAACTACAATTAAGTTTAACAGTCCGTTAAATTACTGTTTCTCTTCATAGTAACAATTACTTACTATTACGTAAGTAAGCTCGTTCTGTTGGTCGTTCGACTGCTTTAAATTGAAAAAAAATAATAATTAAAAACCGTTTAAGTACGAATTATTTACAACGAAGCCGCTCGGACAGCGTTAATTAAATTTGATCTAAATTTTAAAATTTCAAGGCGAAGCACGGGGGGTGGGGCAGGTCGGGAGGTTTAGTAGCTATCATTATATGTAATTTAGTTCATAATTTTTTAGTGTTTGTACTTGTTTTAAATTGCAGTTATATTAAATTAACCTCACATTAAAGTCGTTTAGGTCGATGTGTACCTACTTATGTTATTAATGCAAACGTCGACTTGCCTAAAAGGTTGTTTTTAGCAAACATATAGATTTTTGAGTTTTTATTTAAGTTACAACTAACCTTTAAATTAAAATCATTGTAATCTCACAATCGGTCGATTTTTTGCTGCTTTAGTAACGCGCAACGGTTTCGAACGTTAAAATTCAGGTAAAACTTACATCGGTAACAAATCCGACGAAATGCATCACAGATTCTTGACATAGCTATCGCGATTAGGCAGAAGGATTGCGTTGGGACCGTTTTATCCGCGGACTTACATTGAAATTACATTGACATGTATAGTATATAAAATGCTGAAAATGTGCATTGAATTTCAATTACCTAAGGATTTGGTTCGACGGGCTTGGCTTTTAATTAACTTTAAGCGAGGCGTTGGGCGCTCGCATCGATTGCGCGGACATTATTAGGATAACTATCGGTGTCAATTGTTTTATTTGCACTATCCATATTGTACGTTACGTGAGTATCCAGCGAAAATTTTAGAAAACTAAAACGTTTCCTACAAATTAGTTGTAATTAAAGCATTTAGTAAACGTAGGTAGATAAATGAATTTACTCCAGGACGTTACAAATGTAATATAAAACAAGGATTAATTACACGGTACTTTGTATCGGACACATTTCAATTAGGCGTTCGTGAGCGCGTTGCTGCTGCATTTCGTTAAAAAATACCTATACCTATAGTTCACGGCGAACACTTTTATACTAACGGTTAAAGGGCTCTTTTTAAACTGACTATTATATAACCACTTAAAAGCGAAACTTACATTTAGTAAATAAACAATGGCTCTCGATACAAATTTTATTTCCTACTGTCAAAAGTTGAGTATGAAATTTACTTAAGATAATTAATAAACCATTATCGCCAGTTTAGAAAGTTAATTGACATGTTTATTCTCCATTAAAATGTTTTTTTCGAAATTTTATCTGCCTAATTTATGTTGAATGGGCGTGCGCAACTTTTGCGTTATACTGATACCACCAATAAAATTGTTCTTACTCTTCGTGACAATGCAAATTGCATTGCATAATAATGAAATCTCACGATGCCGATTAAATTGGTAAATAAGTGATACGACAACTAAACCTGACTAATGATGCATTCTTATCTACTTATTAAGTATTTCGGAGTTTTCCACAGTTTTTCAATTACAATAAGTAGCGTGTACCACACTCGAAATTAATATGATTCAAGAGGATACATTTTTCTTGCAGTTAATCGATTTTCAAATATCGTTGATTAGTATGTAGCTTTATTTTTTCGATATTTCGACGTTCTGGACATTGCCTACACTGTTACTTTTATGTAAATTCGTGCTTCGGGTAGCTATTTGTTAAATAAAAGACTTCCCCCACTTGGTAAATACTGCAGTGCATCCATTTCGTTCCGGTAATTCTGTTAAATCTTTTATTTTCTTTTACACTTTTGCATTAGGTACTTGGTTTCATTAATTTTAAAAGAGTTAAATAGTGAACACGATTCGAACTGTATCTATGTAAATGCCTATATTTATATTGCGATTACCCATCAATCTTCTCAAACTTCAAATCAAAATGAATCGTTCAAAATATTTTGACGCTACAGTTTTGGGGGAGGCCTCTGCTATCATTTTCGTTTTAATTAATCCATTAATTAATTTACGGTTACGTTTATATTACTTTATTATTTTTTAATGAAAATTATTGGAGGCCATATCCGTAGTAGTAGGTACATAAATAGGTAGGTACCTTAACTTCAATTAAATTAAGTGAAATTGCGAGCAGGCGCAATTTAGTAGCAGGCATCTATTGTTTATCAAAATAATGAAACCGTTCTGAAGAAACGCCTTAAATTTAAATGTCGCTCTTTAGATAAATATTTGATAGGTAAATAAATACCTTGGTAGATACTTAAAAATATACCTACATACTAATATAAAATATTGTAATTAAGTAGATACATGGTTTTGATATAAAAAAAAGAATGTATTTCAACTTTGCTACCGTTGCAATTGCTACCATTTTCTAGCAGACAATCGAGCGATTAGTTCTCGTTATACTAATAAAAGTAAAGTTGCACAGTTTAATAGTCGTATGACAAACAAATTCGACGTTTAAATAATTTTTATATCAGTTAAATTGTTTATCGGTTTAAAAATTTATTGAAGTATAAAACCCACGTTTTAATAAATACGCAATTAATAAAACAATAATTTTTAAGTTGATAAATATGAATCTAAGACTGTATAGAATACAATAGATATATATTTAATCATTACACAGCAACCGACAGAAAGTTGAACATACTTATAGGGAAAATTTTTATTCCAAGTGCCTACATATTTTTAAACTCAAAATGCACCTGTAAAAATTAACATATCTCCTGTTATATACACTGGAAATTAACTCAAAAATAATCTAGGTAGGTAGGTGCCTTAAATTTTATAAATACCGTAGATATATTTCTTTAAATTCTTTCCAACCTTAATTTCTAAATGAAAATTTAAGAAAAACATATTTACATACTTTTTCCTGCTTTGATTATCATTGTCTATTATTTGCGAGTGTAAAAATAGTATATAAAATAAAGTTAAAGTAATAATAATTTGCACATTGAGTTTATTAGATTTAAAATTAATTTCTTATACTTACCTAATTATCCTTCCTCATTTTTTGAGGTTAAAAACATGAAATAAAAGTGAAAAATCACGCGGACAAACTTGCAATAATCTACACAAAAATGTTATTGCGAATACCTAACATTTTCGTGACGTTTAACAAGTGAAAGTATGTATGCTTTAGTCAATTTCATATTTTCGAATCTCACCTGTATGCGACAGGAGATATTTTAAATTATCAAGGATAACATTTTCTGATGGTGAAAAATTTACCATCGTAGTTACTCTTAAAATTTTTCGATGTTACGAAAGTGAGATCCAAGTACAATTTATTACATTCTGGAAATTTAAAATATGTAGGTAAGGTACTTAATTAAAATTTTAATTTACTATTCGATTTTTAAGAAGGTCATATGTTACTAATGCCAATTCTCCTATAATTTCAAAAAATTAAGACGTACCGATTAAGCATGTAAACATAGAAGCGATTTCTTTTGTATAAATATATCACAATGTAGAGTCTACTTTTAAACGTGCCCAAAGCTAAAGAATATCTGCAAAGTGAAATAAACTAATAAATTTTAAACGAGGCGCATAAAATCCACTTTAACTTTATCCGAATTTGAAAAAAGTTTTAAAATTATGAACTGTTCAAAACTGGACATTCCGATCGTTTTTTTATATTTTTTGCTTATTTTTTCGTCTTTTTTTGCTGTGTTACAAATCGCACACTAAATTGTATTAAAATAATAATCGGGTAAATAGAACGAGTTATAAAAATAATCAAGATAAAAAGCATATATTCGCAGGTTATGGAAGCCATATAATATCTTACTTCTGAAAGAGCTTTACCTACAATATGGAAACAAAACTAAAAATTAAGAAAATCGCAGTATACGGCGTGTAACAGAAAGGCGGGCTCGCTAAAACAAAACAAAAAAAAACCTGCGGTTGTCAAAGAAATTGATGTTGTTTAGGACCCGTTTAATTTTCATCGTGATTTAAATCATAAGCTTTCCTTATGAGTTTAAAAACTACATAAGATTGAGAAACTCGCCTTGATTGTTACGTATATGAGATTTTGTATTCGAGCCTTTTTGTTTTAAAAATGGGAAATTATTCTTTTGCAGAAATAGCAGATATGCATTTATTGTACGATTTGGTAAACTAATAGAGCTGAAGCTAGAAGACTGTTCAGGAGTAAGATTAGTTTCTTTGACAACTATATAGGTACACCTTTTTCGTGGCTAAAAAAATCCTCAGTGTGTTGATAGTTAATTGCTTATAACTTGGAAAAGACAGACGTTCGGCCACATTATGTAATAAATAGGGGGATTTTTTGTTTGTTTATGGCGAGTACCTATTATATATGTCTTTATGAATAGCCAGTCCACCTTACATCCTGTTACATCCTGTTACATCCTGTTTTTGTTACATCCTGTAAATGGGATATACGAGGTTTGTCTTAAAAGTAATTACAGAATAAATTTTACTTTCTTTAGAAGAATTTAAAACATGTCTTTGCTTGTTTTAAATTTTAAAAAGGGTACAGTTTATACATAGGAAAATTTATTTAAAATTATGCACACTAAGAACTTTGAATAACTAATAGTAAGTAACTAAATTAGTCTCTAAATTATCCAATATTCAGTTGCTTATTAAAAATAAATGAAAGAAACTAATAAGTGAAATATGCTGCCACGTTTATCTACTACTGCTTAGTTAGGGGTTTCGATCAGTTTTAAATGCAAATTGCCACAATGGACGTTTCACAATCACAAATAAATATTTGCAGTATTCTATAGAGCCGAGTAATTCAACAATATTCTTAGTGGGTATCATCTGATATAAGTACTATTAGTTAAAATTAAACTCATAATGAACGCGCGGTTAGCATGGTCGGAACACTTCCTTGGAGGTTCTTAATTTTTATCGCACCACTTTTTGAAAGTGATTTGTAGTCTTAAAGATATAATAAATCAAAGTTAATCTCCTTTACCATCGTACTTAATAAAGAAATGGAAATTGTATTATTAAAAAGTTATGATTTTTTCTACTCGTAAATGTTATGCCGTAAACTTTTACGCTTTACATAATGTGATCAGCAGCTGAGTTGTTTCATTTTAGCATACGTAGGTACGTATGTATATCAGGAAAAATCTATTACGATTTAGTTCCGGTTATATGTATATCGAAGTTGACTACATCGCATTGGTTTTACTTTGACGTTTGGCACAGATGCAAACGATGTACTGTAGAGATGGTAAAATCTTATATTTGCCACGTTAGAATCTCGTATGGCGATAAAGGAAATTACCTATCTTTCGTCTCATAAACGTAAGTTTAGTTTTTAGATCTTATTAATTATGGAAGTGATCGAATAAGTACGCGGTACTTATTGCTAAAAAGCGATTAAACTTTAATTAAACATATCTGCCAGACGTTTCCACTAACAATTAGTAACGCCATTGAGAAAATAAAATTATATATACTTAGGTACTTAATTAAATTTAACGCGACGCATCCTGCACGTTCGAATCTAAACGTTCTTTACGGCAGCATTATGATCATAAAGTTTACGTAGCTTTTATTCGTCATTCATTTAGTAATACACGTGCATCTCCATAAATACAAATTACAAAACTACATTTATATCCTTGCTAATCTAATGAGAAAGGAAGTGGATTCGGCAACGTTTTACAGTCGAGTTTTAGACAATTCCCAGGCGTATCCACAAATTGAAGGGATTCCTGTCTGACCTTAATTTTTAATGCTATTGCGTACTCAAACTGCAATTACTTCTACCAATTACTTTTAATTAACGGTGAAATTTCCAAAGCATTTAACCATTGTAGGATTAGGTCATTTCAAGTTACTGTGCTTCGCTATGGTGTTCAATGTGCTCAACTTAAAAGTTTTAACGTTGATAATTGTTATCGTTAGTGATGTGCTATGGAATGAGATTTTAAGATGAAAGAAAAAATAGAATAATCCTGTCAGAGGCCGGGATTAGGGTATTACTTTTAATGTTAAAGTCCCACGTGGGGCAGGATACGGATCTGACGCTTTTGATGTCAACGGGAAAGTACAGTAGATACATCCTAAGGATCGCGGAACTTTCGTACATTTTTAGGAGATAATCAAAACGAAATTGAGAGAACCTCGTATTAGGATTAGGTGAAAAAAAAATAAGAAAAAGTCCAAAGCGAGTTTACAACAAACGCATATACATTATGCAAGATGCTACCAAGATGAAAGTGTGCACCGTTTTATGGTTAGTTAATTAAGCTCATCAATTTAATCGTTATTCGCGAAGAACACCAATATCGATTGCGATATCCTAAATACCAAACGGAAACAAAACTGGAAAGCCATTTACCTATATAAAATTTTACTAGATAATCGACGCGATTTTTGCAACACAACTACCTCGTACACGTGACCAAATTAAAGTAAGCCGCGATCATTACCTGTCGAAGAATTTAATTTAATAACGACCGAATCACCGTCACCTTGATGATATACTAAAAGGCGTTAGGAAAAGATAAAATACTTTCCATCGGGAAATTCCCTAGTTTCGTTATTTAAATTTAATGTTAGGGACTGCACACCAAAAATCTCATAACGCAAGGTTGGCTATATTGCCCTCCTCTTTTGTACACTTTCGCTTTGTGCGCATTAATCTGGATTATACTTCTTAATCGCAACACCAAAGATGAAAATCTCGGGCATAAATTTGGCTTCCAATGGATTTGTTTTATTAAAACGCAAACGTGAAATATTTACGACGTTTAATCCAATTTATTTCTTAATTTAATCGCTAACTATTTTCAACTCCCTTTTATACAAATTAAAAGTTTCGAATAGGTTTTAAATTAAATGCTCCCCTATGCGTATTCTATAGATTAAACTTGAGGGAAACTGTAGATGGAATTTTATTATTTAGATGGCTGCGTCAAAATATACAACAGGAATTAGAGTTGGGTTTCCATTTGTCTTTCTAAACATTAATGCGCGCCTTCTGTCAATAATAGTTTTGCATCGTGCGTTCTAAAAGGAATAATATCTGTTTTCGTGCGGGACGAGCTTCGTTTTTAAATAGCGCAGCAATTGATAAGTCGAATATGTACCGAATTCTACAGTGCAACATAAATTACTGCCGTTGCCTTTTTAGTTTGAAAGTCTTTGTAAGCTGTTCTTGCGACTCGGTTGGCATTGTAAATTTATGGTTTGCTGATAGATAGTTAGTTCGAATTAGGGTTTGGAATAAAATTTAATTTAGGCTATTGCGCTTTTCGTTCGTAAACAATCCGTCTTTGTTTTATCACGTATTAGAATGTCTCTGTGAGGACGAATTAAAAAAATTCTTGACTTAAAATATCAAGTTGAATCTAAAAATAGGGTAGCGCATTTTTAATTAATTAATTAATTTAAAATAAAACACGTTTTTTTAAATCGGTTTTTCAATATTATTTTAGAGGTTAGGTTTGCCGGAATTGTGTAGATAGTATAGTTGGAGGATAAATATAACATTTCTCGTTCCTTCGTCTTTTAGTTTCGCGTCGATTTAGCCCATAATTGTTGTTGTACTTTCTCCAAATATGTCGAATTTACTACGATATAATGAAATTTTAAGTAAACGCTTTCTAGTTCGGCATTATTTAGGTATTCAAAATTAATCAAGCGTATAGGAAACCTAATCGCACTTAAGCTGTGTATAATTAATAATTTTTGTACTTAAAATATTCGGGAGCAGCCAACTTTGGAACGGATAACGAATGCTCTATATTCGGGTTCGTGAAGTTAACAACACACGAAACGGTTCAAATCTTGGCAATTGGCAATTCTCGAACCATTCGCTTACATAACGTATGCGAAAATAACGTCACAACAAACAGATTTCTATAGAAACCCATTATTGTGGCGTCATTTTTGCATACAATTGGGGCCCCGGGTCTATCGGTTAGTGCTTAGTTTGTGCCGTATTCAGTTCTTAAGCAACACCAACCGTTCATATATAATATCATTTCTGTTATATTTAACGCCGGCATTGAGAACCTAATAACCAATCACAATCGAGAGTTTTATACGTTTTATCGCGCTTCATTTTATCTGGTTTTTGTCGTAATCAGTTTTTCAGTAATATAAAACTATTGTATTTTTTTGAGGTGGGTAATGGGAATTTTATACTTTTTCCGGAAGTTTGGGTAAAATTTAAAAAAAATCGACAATTTCGATTTCAGATTCAAAAAAAGCATCAAGAAGTACATTAGAAATGGATGGTAATTTAGTTTTAAAAGGTATTTTTTTTAGGAAATTTATAGGTAATTCAGATAGGGTTTCGACAAATATGAAGGCATTCTTCTTCGTTTCAAGTTCGTAATGTTACATTAGAATTCTCAAATATTTTGCTTCTATAATGCAAATTCAAAGACTATCAATTACGGAAACGGCTCTTTTTATATGTATAAGTTGTTATTTTCAAATTCAGGTAATCATATTAAATTGGGGAATTTTTAAAATCATACAATTGGAACAAAATATGTTTATGTACACCTAATTACGGGACAAATCGGCACAAACGAAACACTAACCGATAGACCTGGTGCCAAGCTTTATGCCCTTCACGTGCTGTTAACTTCACGGGCCCTCTATATTCTACTATATAACATAAATACGGCAAATTAAACAATTTTACATAAAATAACAGTTTTAATTCTACGATTAGTAGTTCTACGTTAAAAAAATTTTTTTTTAATATAATTATCAATCCAGTAAAACCAGTTCCCGTAATTTTTATATACGAAATGTAAATTAAACCTTTCGAATGTGTATAATTTTAGTGACATTTCCTAGTATAATAATAAGGAAGATTCCGAAGTATGTGTAAATTAGATATCCACAAAAGATCGGAATTTATTTGTCATCGTTTCAGGTGTAATTTGGAGTAATTTATTGTAACACTATAGACTTTATATGTGCATTGTAATGAAATTCTCAGTTCTCTCGGTGCGGTTGCAAAGCTTGAATTTCGCATAAACGAACGACAAAGCCTCGATTTTATTATAAAGTTATACCAACAGAACTGCAAGGGAAGGATTTATCTAATTGTAAGTTAAAGTCGAGTTTTGTTGTATCCGAGCTTGGAGGATTTAATTTAGTTTCCCATTTGTATTATATTATCGTTAGGTATTTTATACACCTAATAATATCGGGCGAAACAATTTCGTTATGGGGTACGTACCTACGCGTTTAAACAAATAAAATTAACGTAGGTACCTACGATTAATTAGGAAGTCTAATTTAAAAATCACGAAACTCCTAAATTTAATCAGCTGTGTTGGCAATAAAAATTGCTGCTTGTGACACGGGTCGAACGGTTTGAAACGTATGTGTCGGAAAGGTCCGGACTGCCAAGATTAGTTGTAATCGGTAGATCAGAAAGTAATTGATCTGCATTGTGTTCTGACGTTATCCTCGACGATCGCCAGTCTAGTCCTGCGAACATGGTGACCCATTTATTCGTTGGTCCGACTTACCGGAAAAAAAACAAACTGGGATTACTATGGGAATAAACTGGGCCGTGCCTTTTAGCGGAAACAGCTTTATCAAAACTTCAAAAACATATCCCGATTGCTACATCTATTTCTTTGTGTACTCATTTAAGGACAGAATAGAGATGTATTATCCAATTTTCATACGAAACGAAGCTTATAATTCTTCTTCTTCCCAACATGCGATCCTGATTCCAGGCGCCAACCGTCGAGGGTCGCCCGAAAACATGACCTACTCGGTAACACCGACAAGACCCTCGCCTGTATTTAATTTATTACACCACCTACACGTCCCTGTGAAAATTATTGCCGTTTCTATCGGCGAAACCGTTGAATAATGATTTTTGTTTTATCGCCCCCTAAAAACGGAAATGAATATTCATTCTCCGGGAAACAATTTGTATTTACGATAATTTGAATTTGTGGAGGGAATTGTCTGGCTCGGAAATTCCACTAAGAGTTTCTCCAAAAAGACGACGAAATTAAGAAAGTTAAAATGGAATGGCGGAAACGCGCTTGTTTGTTAAGTCGAAAAAAATCTTAAACTTCTCGAATTTCGAATTTCGACGAATTTTTTTCCCGTTTCCTCAAAATTAGTTGCAAGGTAAACGATAAATACGTTATTGCGGTTTTATCAACCGTGCCCGCACGGAGATCTGCTTTATTGCTTTCGCCCCACATTTATTTTTTAGTGCACTATAATACAAGGTAACGGCTGATAAAATTTATTGTACGCACACGTACAAATTTACCCCTCAGGAATGGGGCGACGTTAAAGTTAAATTAACGGTTTTATTCTGAAATTAACTATAAAGTTGTCGTGCACGCCGTAGAATATATTTTCTAATGCTTTGTTTATTAATCGGTTGTTGCCTATTACGAAAAATTCGTCGGGCCTTTTTTCTAAAACTTTCAGAAATAAGCTTCAATCGTAAATGTCTCGTTCGTTTTAATATCCTACATCGTATAAATATAACGAATACGCTTTGACGCTTCAAAAATTCCATTTCGTTGACCTCGTCAGTTTTTCTAAATAGGATACTTGTCGTGTTTTATTACGGAAGTTAAAATAATGGTATTTAAGCATATTTCGTGGAGTAGACCGTTATATTTTATGTAGCAGCGATCGGTGCTCATCGAAAAGAAACTAGAAGAAAATGGAGCATCCGGCTCCCCGAGGCCTTCCCCAAATCTAATAAAACTTTTAAAACAAACCCAATTAGTTTTTGTTGAACTTTTGAGGAATATTCGCGATATCTAAAAATTTAGTCGTCAAAAATCCAGTTTTCTAACTGGGTCAACATTAAAAACCATCAAAAATTAATCCAGCCAACGTATTAAATTAATAAACAGTAAGAAATAAATAAATAAATTCGCGTAAAATCGCGCGCACTTACATTGCGCAATAAGGGAAACTTTTAATCTTATTACAAATGTTACGCAACTTCCCGTATTATCGCTTAACAACTAATACATGGAATGCACAAACTTGATGAGTAAATACCTGATGCACCAGAACTAACAGCGTATGCGGTTGGTGACTGGAATGAAGATGTTGTACAGGAAGTAAACTCAAGTCCAACTACGCCGCAGTTGAATATGTTTACTATAAATTTAATACAAACTCCGAGGTTCATCCTTTAATCGTGGGATCGAGTTCTACTCTCTTTAGCTTAACGCGCTATTGTGATATAATGCTTTATAACTTCTAATATAAAACCAGAAGCGAAGTAGTCGGAGGATTACACGGTTATTCAAGTGTACGGTTGGAAGCAATAAGCGCAAATTTAATTCCCGTACTTTCGGCAAAGTTCTTGCGCTTTATTTTTATTATTATTAAAATTCTCGACTAACGGCAATATTATTACGAGTGGATAATAAGATATCATCAGAAACGAGCCGTAAGTGGAAACACTATGTACGTAAATTGTTCCGAGTGTTACTACCAACAATTGCCTTTTTAATTGTTCTTAAAATTTATCGTATACGCGCGAACGACTTCGCCCCCAATAAAAATCGGCGAACATAAACCGATCCCTCGACGTCATCAGACTTGATGTCCTAACATTTGTCAGAGTTACCATTCGAAGAGCTCCATTTCGCCAGCCCCCCCACTTTTGATTTGGGGGTTGAAACTTCGTCAGTCGTTAGTGCTACGTTAGTGCTGGTTTGTGCCGTCATCCCCGACGTTAGTGCTACTCGTTAAAGGGGTGAACTAGCATGAGGGGCTGGCGAAATGCGAGCCCCCCCACTTTTGATTTGGGGGTTGAAACTTCGTCAGTCGTTAGTGCTACGTTAGTGCTGGTTTGTGCCGTCATCCCCGACGTTAGTGCTACTCGTTAAAGGGGTGAACTAGCATGAGGGGCTGGCGAAATGCGAGCCCCCCCACTTTTGATTTGGGGGCTCAAACTTGGCCAATTGTTAGTGCTACGTTAGTGCTGGTTTGTGCCGTCATCCCCGACGTTAGTGCTACTCGCTAAAGGGGTGAACTAGCATTAGCTAATAAATAGCTCCATTTCGCCAGCCCCCCACTTTTGATTTGGGGGCTCAAACTTGGCCAATCGTTAGTGCTGGTTTGTGCCGTCATCCCCGACGTTAGTGCTACCCGTTAAAGGGGTGAATCAGCATGGGGGGCTGGCGAAATGCGAGCCAGTTTAGAGTTGGAAATTGCAACTTGTTTTCATTTTATACATTTTCTTCCTTTAACTTAATTTTTTAAACACGAACCTAGTACGAAAAGCTGCGGTTTGTGAACTAAATAGGTAATTTTTTGTAACATAAGCTCGTCTTTTAAACGGAATGATGCAATTAAAACACACTTTATGAAACTTGTTCTTTTAAGAATATTAGAAAAAATTATTATTATTTTGCCAGTTAAACGCTGGTTGCCAACCTCATTAATGAAATTGAAGAAAATAAGGTACCAGCAATATTTTATTGTCCATTATGAACGAAAATATAAAAATGACGTTTTGCAAATTAACAAGATGAAACAAGCTATAGTTGCTATACAAGCTATATGGATAAATATACATATACTAAAGTTGAACGGTTTTAAGTGGCAAGTGACGAATCTATTTAAAGAGATTTGACTGTAGTTACAAGAAATTTTTATAATCATTTAAGATCCAGCTGTACCGACTTATGGTTAATTGTAACTCGCAATTTAAACTATAGTTTTTTCTTAGTTATTATTGTTGTTACTACGAAAATGAATAGTTTCAACTTTAATTTAATTGTAAGTCTAAACTGACATTTTACAATCGGTCCTGAACCATTTTTTTAAACCACTTATTTAAGATTTTTCTTTTTATTAAGTAATTTATTGTTTATAAAATATTCGCATATTTGTAGGATGATTATAAAAATTTGCTGAGGTTCATCATTATTTCAGCGCTTGGTCGGTAATGAGTTCATCACAGATTTTGTGGAAAAGGAGGTTTGTATTTATTGCCTTTTATCAAAATTATATTCCAATAAACCTACCGTTTATACGTAATTAGGCAGGTATATGATATAAAAGGAATACATACTTTAAAATTCAGTTTGGTAAATATATGTTACCGACGTACTGAACAGCATAGCAACTATAGCTTATCCAAACCTATATGATATTCACACGTCATCAACAAAAAGTGACTAGATTGTTTATTTGTAATTCGGTTTAAAGTGATATACTCTATAGATGATCTACTTGCGCACATATTAGATGGTATAAAGAAAGGCTACAATTTATTAGAATTGTCAAAATACGAGGTAAGAGATGACAGCACTGTATGAAACGTCATCATCTAGTAAACTTGTATTGATGATGTGAACATCATATAGATTTGGATAAGCTATACACAACTTTATCAGTTGTTACATAGGTATGTATATAGGTAATTATTTAAACCATAATCCAACTAATTTAACAACGACATATAATGCACAGTACATGCATGAGTACACATACATATCGATAAAGTTTTTCTAAAAGTACGTAATTCACAAAAAATAAATTTTACAGATTACATTTTCTTGCGTCGCGTAAATATAAGAAAATACGTTTCGCGGAAATAACAATCGATTTCTCTGACGGAAAAAATCTGAAAATTGTTACTAGATTTTAACAAATGATACCTTTGCTTTAAATGCATAAAATTAGTCAGAATAACTCATTTTCACAAAAAGTGTGGGTTATGTCCTTTTGGTAAAACGCCATCGATATTATGTAACAGAACCACATCGCGATCAATCACAATCAAGATTTTATAAAATAAGGTGCGGAGGAATTGATGAATTCTCCATGCTGGTTCACCCCTTTAACGAATATCACTAAAGTCGGGAATGACGGCACAAACCAGCACTAACGTAGCACTAACGACTGACGAAGTTTCAATCCTCAAATCAAAAGTGGGGGGGCTGGCGAAATGAAGCTATTTATTAGCTTATGCTAGTTCACCCCTCTAACGAGTAGCACTAACGTCGGAGATGACGGCACAAACCAGCACTAACGTAGCACTAACGATTTCCCAAGTTTGAGCCCCCAAATCAAAAGTGGGGGGGCTCGCATTTCGCTAGCCCCTTATGCTAGTTCACCCCTTTAACGAGTAGCACTAACGTCGGGGTTGACGGCACAAACCAGCACTAACGACTGACGAAGTTTCAACCCTCAAATCAAAAGTGGGGGGGCTGGCGAAATGGAGCTCTTTCGAAGTCGGCCGCAATAATGTCACTTTATTAAATTAATAATTTGATTTTTTTTCTCGCTTATTCACATGCCTACCGCGTTCCATGACTTCATATCATAAAAGTGTGTTTTGTGGATCTAAGGAACTGGGCGATATTTTTACGGGCGCATTTATCTGTACGTTAAAAAGAAACGCGTTGCAACATTTTCATGCTTATCGACTAATATGGAAATTTGTCGTTTGTTTCACGTTTGAAGATAAAATTCCTTTCTTCGTACCAATAAAAATTAATATGCGTTCGGTGATTGAGAAACGTAATAAAGTTGTTGGCAATTTCGTGCCGGAATGGCTTATACGCCATAATTCGATATCAAAGATGTGATAGAAGCAATTCCTGCGTTGGACGTAAACATTTTCAAAGTAAATATGTACCCCCACGTGCGAGGAATACCAACACAGTCAACCCTAATTTGTTCGGAAAATTTGTCGTTCTAGTTTACACAATAATTATCCGGCATGAAAACCGATAGCGTAAAGGTTCCTAACGATGTTTGTGATTGACATGTAACTGCCATTAACGTAATGTAGGAAGACATCGTACATTAGCACTATTTATTTGCGGCACCGATACGTGCTAATCAAAAAGGGTTAAACCTATTCCATGTACAGTGTCTACTGTGTCGGGGAGTTCGTTTGAAATACTGGACGAACATGTCAAACGAACTGAGTAAACATCGGGCGTAACCGCACCATTTGATGAATAGAACGGTTTTCAAAACGAGTATTGTGCTGTTGTGCCCTTGTCGGTTACCGTTGTTTTAGTGCTTGATAAAGGGCACCTGTACACGAAACAGTATAATATATATGTTATAACGGCAATAAAAAAAAAACCTAAAAAGGGTTTTCAATTTTGGTTTAAAGTACTCTAAATCGACGCAATATCAGTTATCGTAACAAGGTCGTAAAAATCTACGGTTATCCTAAACGCGAATTACCTACCTACACGACTAAACTGTAAGGGGCGTGAAATTCTAATTTACATCGTAAAAATTTTAATTAGACTTTCGCTTATCACGGGCCCGGCGATTTTATAATGAAATTATAAGCCGGATCAGAATAAAACTCTTAATTTATTTTCCTTCTGCTACGGGGAGATTTAACGCCGTAATAATGGACTAGGATGGGACCCATATTATTGAATCCCTCGTCCACCTTTTGTGAATTCCCCGCACATTCCTGCAACATACATATATCTTTAAAGTCATAGCATACGCAAGATTATTAAATTTTTCCCCAGTCGATTGCGAATAAAAGCTTTTGTTTGAAAAGCTAACACGGGAGCACTCTGTTTAATAAATTCCGGAGCTGACGGAAAATTCTAATTTTTAAAAAGTGACAGCGTTTTTCAAAAATCTTTCTATGTAGTTACCTGAACGGCCCTTTAAATTTAAAGTGGAAAAGGTTAAGGGGCGATTAGTGAAAAACTCGGAAATCATTTTCATTATGCAAATCTTATTAATAAAAGTAAAACTGAAACGAGAAAATTAAAATTAAAAAGTTTTTGCAATTTTTGATAGGTATAGGTAATGCAAAATGGGCAGATTCGTGCGAATTTCAATCGTTTTAGTAACAATTTTATGAATTTCGCTCCATAAACATCACATTAAATGAATTGGATGACACCAATATGTATACTAATAGAGACTTGAATTCCGAAGGTTAACTAACACATGATAGAATGCTAGAATTCCCCCGCCAATGTTGTGTTTATGAATTTTTTTCCTAAAACGATATTGATAAAATACATTATTTTCGAGCTTTTACATTTTTTTTGTAGAGAAAATAAATGCGATTTTTCTAGATAGGTAGGTACCTATGTAATAGGTAAATTAAATTAATTTTAACACAAAGTAATATACATACATAAGGTACAACATTCAATTCGTTCGAATTTTAAATCAATTAGAAGTAAATATTAGGTTTGAAAATAAATATGCTCTAAAATATTTAATTTGAGTTTCGAATTAAAATATGTTATTTTTGCGGGAGGATGAACTTTCAACCCCAACAATTTTATTTCCGATTAGTTCCGCACGTACGCATATTTTCATTTGCTAACAGTTTAATTATCGTCATCGCGTCGGTGTGATTGGAATTGAACATAAATATTTAACAAAATGCTTTGTAATTTATAATAACAATATACTACTTACATTGTGTTTTAAAAAAATCTTTTTACGTATAGAAAACTTTTTTATTTTTAGATTTATCGAAAATTTTCATTAATGTCGAATTAATTTAAATGCTTTTCCTTGACCTCGCATGGAAATTAATTATTTTTCCCATAGACTTTACATTGATTTACGGACAACCCCCGTAATTTCCAATTTTCCTTCGATTGGGCCGTTTTAATTTTAGAAATTAATTTAGATCACTTTATTAGTACTTTTCTTGATGTGAATTTCATCCTGATCGGCCACGCGAGTATCTCGGAACCTTCCGCCAAAGCAAGTGCCTACCTAATTTTAAAATTTGGGTACTTCGGCATAATTGGATAATTACATTTTTATTTAATCGAAAAATCTTCATCGTCAAAATGAGAATTAAACGAATTATTCACATTCCGAATAAACAAGTGTAGCGTAATAATTGCAAAGAATATTAATTATAATTATTTCCCCATCGGGGTTATCGTCATAAACTTTTACGTAGACATACATAACTGTCAATTTAGAAAAATAAAACGATCGAATTTGGTTTATTTTTACTTTTATTACAAGCAAACATAGCCATTTTAGATAATATCATACGTATATTTTAAACGATGCCGCAACATATTTAATTGTGATACAAATAAAAATGGATTTTCAATTTACCTACAGCGCTCGTTCACGTATTAATGAATTAAAACACGAAAAGTGGAAATCGAAAAAACCAGCCATCGCAGTAGATGAAACGGAAAATTCTCAATTTATTAATAAAAGTTTATTTCGCGTCATTACAGGCGAACGAAATGGAAATTTGACGTAACCATTCCAAGTATATATAAGTTGTTCAATAATTTCTCAATTACAATACCGGATAGGTGTACAAACAAGGAAACGAGGAACGACTTTTTATTTTCTCGAAGACGAACGAATCCCTCTTTCGCATTCAGCAACCTGATTAAAGAATTGATACCTAAAAGCATTTCCTCGTATATTCTACATAGTAAGTATTTCGCGAGATACCCCCAAAATATTTCAACGAAATAAAACCTCTGATAAATTGTTTACTGGAGAATGTTTTGCTGATCTCGGCTTCAATAAATTTGAGTTGTAGAGAGATACCTGAAGCTACGGTGGCTCTGTTGTTGACGTAACACACGACTCTAATATTAATGTCCGCGCTTTGTCTTGTAAGTCTAATGAAAATGTCCACATTATATTTACGACACTGCTTCATTTTATTTACTCGTTTGTCTGTCGCCCTTAAATATTGCCAACACTCCATTTTCTGCGTATATGCAGTGCCATGCAGCTGCGAACGGATAATTAGTTTTCAATGAGCTCGAAGTTGGTCGCAAGCCAACAGTAACGAGATAAAGCAGCTGGACGTGTTTTAAAACACATTACCAGAGACTCGACTGTTGTAGGTATTTACCTACCTCGATCCACTTCCGGACGGTGCATTTATTAATGTGAAATCGAATTATGTCGACGAAAACGCGACTACATTTCGTCGCGACGCGTCGCTCCGTTTAAAAGGGTTGAAACGAATTCGTCGTCACATTATCGATTACGTACTTAACGTTTTTTTTTCATTTAATCTTTTAATTGGAAAGTCGGAATTTTCCTAATCGAGTCAGCTGTTACGTGGTACCTACTTACTATATTACTTCATCCCCTTTTATTAATCGATAAAAATTAAAGTCGCGAGTATTATGTTAATTTACAAAAGATTAACCTGCCCCACTCGTGACATCGTCGTGAAAGAGGAAGCCACATAATAAATTAAAGATAAATAAAATTTCATGTCCGACAACCGAAAAGTCTTTCAGAAAGAAGAATTAAGAACAAAGACTTGTTTAATATTCTACTACTTTATCTGCGCCGTTGAAAACTCTTTACTTAATCTCCGCAAAACTTTAAATTTTTTTATGATTTATAAATTCCGCAGTTCCCCGAACTCTCGCGAAAGTTTCCCATTTTACGTACATGTGGGGATAAATTTATGGGACAGTAAATAATGTAAATGTCGAGAGAGAAGAACCGCAGATTCGAATTTCGAGTATGTATGTTTACATTTGGAAGGGCGACGAACTAGGAAAACATAAGAATTTGTATAACCGTTTTATTCTTTTAAAAGCTCCTTTGCTTGTTTTCAAGAATTCGAGATTCGGGACAACACTTATTTCCAACATCAATACAATTACGAACTTTTGAAAATAAAGAATTTATCGAACTGTTAGGCCGGGATCTCGGGAACTTGAGGTTAGGAGGGAAAAAAAAACACGGACCTCTCTAAACGCTTTTTATTCCATAATCCGCGTGGTCGTTCTCGATGGTTTTTTTTTTAGGGAAACGTTTGCATTTTACAATATAGCGACGAAATCTTTTACATCGATATTATTTTTATACGTTATTGGGTCTTACGTAGCAAGATGAGCGTTTCGAATTCTATCTCCAATTACAACGTTACACGTATTTCTCGCTTTACTTCGAAAAAAAATCTCGATATTTTTATAAAATTCGCCGTTATTAGATCGATTAACGTTAGAACATATAGTTTTAAATATTTTGATGCATTTATTTTATACGTTTTTATAACGAATTTTTATTATTATCGGAACGACGAAACAACATTATAAGTTCTAATATAGTTCAGAAATTATAAATCGCATTGAAGTTTGCCGAAATTACTCCTAAAATTGTAGATACCTGTACGCCTAAAGGAAGTTATTGTAAATGTTCTGATACGCCTCAAGCAATTGTTCAGGTAATCGATAAAATCATTTCCTTTCTGTCGTAGATGAGGTAAAATACGACGTTGCAAGATTCCGCATTAACGATCACACGAAAATCTATTAACATTTCGAAGTGAGCACTAACGCAAATTTAATGTACTTAAATTTTTTTTTAAACGCGTCGCGAAATATTGGGGGATGGTTTGTAAGAGGTAAGGCCTCCTTACAAATACACAAAGATGTTCTGGGGTTGAATGGTTTTTGAATTTCTAGCGTAGCTATAGCTACAAACATCTTCTCCTACATTAGGTACCAAATGAGCCCACGATTCGAAATGTAGAACTTGTTCAATTCTGCGGTCGTAATTCGTTTTATCTCTCAAGATGCAGACGTGCATTTTTAACGTTGTTAGATTTTGAAGATACGTACTTGGGTATTTCTATTTTCGACGAGTAACACAGTAATAGACTATTGTTTGTTGAATTATCATTGCCGAAATGAATTTGTGCGGTTCGTAAATGTAAATACTCCCGTTACACATCAGTTTTCGGGACCGTACGCGAAATCTTATTACAAACAAGTCTAAATTGAAAATTTATAAAACGCAGAGGCGTGCGAGTTTGCGAATGAATAAAACACGCTTTAATGCCATTTCAATTTCCGTCTACATGCAGATGGAACTTATAAAAGAAATACTTTTCTGAACTTATTAATAATACATTTGCGGATTTTATATGGTAATTCGGCGCTCGCGTGTATTAGGCAAACTTGAGGTGGGGGGGGAGGGTGAGGGTTACCGCGATTCAAGCACTTACCACTGAATAAGCAGCAGGACAGTAGTAGCAAGAACTGGCCAGCAGGAGTCATTATTTGCACCATCGCTAACTTAAGCTCATCCTCTCGTCGGTGGTTCCTGCAGTCTAATTTATCCGGAGGGCGTCGAAAGGTATTGACAGGTCTGAAAGGATAGAAGAGCACTCGTTAAACAACACCAAATAATTCACCCTCCTTCTTGTTTTAATGAAATTCTAAGCAAACTCCCGCACGAAATCCTGTATTAACGTCTTTGATTGCTTCCTATTTCCATTTTAGTGGCTGCTCGAGGGATTCCTATTATTGTAAAACTGAGATACCCAGCTACTTCTCTTATTTCCTGACAGACGCTACTTGCGTCGAAGAGTTTCTGTGAAGAATAGCGGAGGAACGTACTCGAATCAATCTTACTTATCTATCTAAACGTTGTTGCCGTCTAACTAGTAAATTATGCAGCGCCATTAGGTGCAGATAAATAAGTAGATACTTAAGCGGATGCGGTAGAAAAATTGACTTATTTGAATTAATATTTAAGTTGAAGGGGAAATATTCGGAATTGCGATAAAAATATTTATCAAGATTTGCATGTCTCCTATACTAGTTAATAGTTGAAATACATATAAATATGTACTTACGCCTATGGGGTTTACTATAGGATCGGAATTTTTCCAGATTTTCCATAAGCGTTCCATTTTCATAATTCCATCATTTTTTTTTAATATAAGGTTAACACGGGTAAGTGTGACTTTGGGATAAGTGTGAACATTCTTTTTAAATCAACAACCATAAAGTCAACCTAATCGCCATCTCATAGAGGTTAGTCTCAATTACTTCCCAATACGTATTCTTAAGCAGTATTGTAGAGTTTATAAGCTACGGTTTTTGTTTTCTCTGTGAGAATAATTTCACTTGCCTCGACAGAAACATACTTTGGGGGAAAGTGCGAACCTGTTATTTTGGGGATCTTATAACACGAAAAATCAAGTAACACGGACAATGATCAGATTGTTAACACACACGACTCTGTCTCGCATCGAACGCGAGTTTTGAAGAGATATTATATTAGGCGGTAAAAGAGGAAATTTTCATTTAAATTCATTTAAATAATTATTGAAAGTTTACATTTACCTCCCTGATTCCAAATATAAGTAAATTTAGCTATAGCATAAGCCATAATCACACTTGCCCCAATTCGATGAGAAAATACGACCCACAGACGTTGTTTTAAAAAATATTTAAAAACTTTTCTGTCATATTTGTGATCACTCTGCAACGTCTCAGTGTAAAGTAACATTTTGAGGC
The DNA here is from genome assembly GCA_036326145.1 of Rhagophthalmus giganteus. NCBI lineage: Eukaryota > Metazoa > Arthropoda > Insecta > Coleoptera > Rhagophthalmidae > Rhagophthalmus > Rhagophthalmus giganteus. The sequence goes on along the minus strand of JARFJA010000056.1, from coordinate 8,698,734 downwards.
ATCTCATAAAAAAATATATACATCTGAGAGTCTTGTCATACGTAACGGAAAATGTTACCAAAACTCAACTAAGCGAAAATGCGGTGGTCGCACTTACCCGAATTGACCTCTTAATTAAATGCCGAATAGGTTTGCATGTGCTTTAATTTCAAAAATCATTTACAATCGATCAATCGCTAAAAAAACTTGGCGCAATAAACGATTCGTGATACGAACGGATGTGGTTTTAAATCAAAATGTGTTCTTCAGTCCATTTACTTACTAGAATCATTTTTAAATGAATTTTAAAACCTTTATTACTTTATTTAATTATATTTAAAATTCAAATCTTCAAATGTTAGACAGATAATATTTACAATATTCAAACTGGTCATTTGATTTCTAGATTTAAGCTAAAGTTCTTTTTACGTACCTATACTGATAACCAGTTACCTCGTTCAGATTTTTAAGCGTAAGGTTGAGAAAAATTTGTTATAAGCGACATCGGACAGAAATAAGAAATAGGTAGGTACCTATTTCCGATATCACCAATATTTTAAGTTGACGTTGATTCTGATTTATGTTCTACAGTTTCGCACTATTCGACTAAATACATATCCATAAATCTGGTTTTTATCGTGACTACTCCTTAAACATGTATGTACGTACATACTTACATAGAAAAATCATATTATAGATAAACACAAACTGAAGTTACAGAAATTAAGAATATTAGGATATTTCTTCGAAATGTCTGTGCATTACCAGAGAAAGTATTTTCGAGCGAATGGTTGAAGTGCCAAAATTAATGGAAATTATAAATTATCGAAAAATCGAGAGAATCGATTTCAAAGTTCTCAAAACATACATAGCCTTCTTTTTTTAGTATTATTCTATTAACTTTGAACATATAAATTACGTTCGTTTAATTTAATTTTTAATAAGGTTCCAACTTTATACGTATTATCAATCATCTTACCTATCTATATCAATTTTAATAGCTCTGGTCAACAACCTTTAATATTTTATCGCTCAGCTTTTCATTAGTCAATTTAAATATTACTCCTATTACTTAAATTAAATACTTATATTAGTATTACTTGCACTTTAATTAACACCTTCTCAAATAAATATTACTTTTAATAATGTACAAAAGTCAATTATTTAAAGGATGGTTACTCTACAAATCGTAAGGGCGACATACCAGACCATCGCTGCGTTTGAATTTAAGCTGATGCTCAAGTCTTAGCGCAGTTTTGCTTCTGTTTTTTTGTTTTCGCTTTAATTACCTATCTAATCTAACAAAATGTTGTAAAATAAGTTCTACGTAAACGTCCGAAGAATTATCAAAGGTCGACAAATTGAATGTGTAGATTTAAACGGATTAAAATATATCAGGTGTTCATCTTAATATTTATAAATGGGCACGTGGAATTAGGTGGGAACTTTCGATGTCGACGACACCTGCGATCGTGCAAGTGCGATTTGCGTCTAGTCACGATCGAAATTGCACAACCTTCAGAAAACTGCATTACTTTGTTCGCGTTCGTAAAATCGAAATTTTACGCTCTCTTACCCTATCCGTTATATATTTTATGTACACACAGTTCGAGATCGCGTCAAATCTGAAAACGTTTCCCTAGGCGCCTACCTAGACCCCTTTTAATGTTTATTATAAATATTCTAGAACGAACTTTGAATTATCTCACGCATCAAATGAGTATCGAACTGTTAACTAAATAGCTAAAATTATTAAAATAACAGCGACCAATTTAATCTATTTAAATAATACGGAATTTTAGGTACTTACAAAATGCATACATAAATCATTAGCCAGCAAAATTTTGATTGATTGAACTTGAAAATAAATTATGGTTGAAACGTAATTAATTTCGGTAAACATTTTAAGAAGGTAATCAGTTTCGGTAATTTTCGCATTTTCACTCTAAAATCTAAAATACGTATTGGTAACTATCTATTGGCTCTATATTAAATATTATAATTATATAATATGTAAAAATATTATGTAAATTGTCTACAGTATTTGTCTTTATTTACACAATATATACTAGCTTAAAAAAATAACGTTCAAAATAAACGACGGCTTCGAAAATAAAATAAAACAAAAGGCGATTCCAATTTCTTCCGGTGGGCACTGTATACGACGCGTTCCTTCGGACGCGCCGTGTATATCGTGTTGGTATGGCGAATTTCCCTGGCGGACGTTAGTTCTCGGGCGGATGCGCAAAGCTGTCAATGGCGAATCGGTCGATGATATTGGTCACATTCAGGGAATGGTAGCGCTGTAGCGCTTTATCGAAGCGATGCTCTGAATGGTGTCTGCTTTACTCGCAGTGCTGCAGCGCTTTAGTAAAGCAATAAAGCATATAAATATTCCGCTTTAACGCTTTATAACTAAATAAAGCAATGACGCATCCATGCGTTCTAACCTAACAAATTATGTTGCTTGCGTATGTTTTGGTTTATGCAAAAAATAAAGATGGATTATAACGTTACAATTCGGAGACGAAGTCATTTCCCTTGCAGTAACGTAAGAAGAAAGGTTGAAGATATTACAAGGTAAGTTTTACATAAAAATTTGAGTGTTTTACAAACAAAATTGCCAACCTAAGAATTAAAAGCTGAAAAATAACTAGTACCAAAAATGTTTATTCAGGCAAGATAAAGCGTTACAGCGCTGCAGCGTTTCGACGCTACAATTCCCTGAACGCGACCATTGTATCATGGTATATAACCAGCACCGCGGACCGAGACAAGCATCCTGGAAGCCAGATCCCCATCCTGACATTTACACCGTTCGCCGAACGGAAGGAAGCCGTCTGGGTTAACCGACGGCCTACTCTTTATTCCGAATAGCACACACGCACCCTCAGACACGGAAACCGTTTGCGAGCGAGGTGGTGTTGAGCCACGGCTCGTAAACGGGGACCCACACCGAAAGTACCCCGCTTGGGGGCTTCGAGTGCCGTATAGCCCTCGGTTCACAAGCCGGTACCCCCCTAGACACTCAACACATTACACCGACACTTATCCTTTACTTCCGAACAACACCGCAATCAATGGTCGCATTCAGGGAATTGTAGCGTCGAAACGCTGCAGCGCTGTAAGGCTTTATCTTGCCTGAATAAACATTTTTGGTATTAGTTATTTTTCAGCTTTTAATTCTTAGGTTGGCAATTTTGTTTGTAAAACACTCAAATTTTTATGTAAAACTTACCTTGTAATATCTTCAACCTTTCTTCTTACGTTACTGCAAGGGAAATGACTTCGTCTCCGAATTGTAACGTTATAAGCCATCTTTATTTTTTGCATAAACCAAAACATACGCAAGCAACATAATTTGTTAGGTTAGAACGCATGGATGCGTCATTGCTTTATTTAGTTATAAAGCGTTAAAGCGGAATATTTATATACTTTAATGCTTTACTAAAGAGCTGCAGCACTGCGAGTAAAGCAGACACCATTCAGAGCATCGCTTCGATAAAGCGCTCAGCGCTACCATTCCCTGAATGCGACCAATAACTACACGAGGTGAGATCTCGTGACGGTTCTGCTCATATTGTCTGACATCACTGGATAGTAAATTAGACCGACAAACGCCGGTAAACGTTTTCCGAATACCGATTGTACGGGTACATTGTTCATAAGTATAATAAAACTTAGTTGAACGATGAACTCGAATTGAGGTTAAAATGGATTAATTTGTGTTACCGGTTTTAACACTTCAAGAATTTGTTTGAATCATTTTAAAAATGACGACGATTGTGCGCCGAGTTGAACGTGTTTAGAACACTCTCCGAGATCTTACCTTGTATAGTTTTTATACCACTTCGGACTGTTCCGGAGGTGCCGGACGGGGTTGTCCAGCCCTCTGGCGTTCAACGGGGCCCTAGGACGGCGGGAGTTTCGGACGTGTTTTCGTCCTGCCCGTTGAAACGTTACAGTATCGTCAATTAATTTTTAAATCTTTTAAGTAGGTAAATACGTTGTTTTAAAAATGCAGTTCTTCGCAATTATACTTGCGACTGTCTTCTTTTAAAAAAAAAATTAAATATTTTAAAAACCGTGCGTTTTAGGCGTTTAGTGTTTTATAAACACAGTACGAAATAACCTTATGAGTTATTATACAGATTAATAAAACTTGAAATGTTATGTACATACGTGCGATAAGAAAAATAACATCCACTTCCCGTATAAACGAAATTAGCAGAAAACTGAATTTATTTTAAAAGTGAAGAAAATAATTCGAAATCTTCATTTTCGAAATTTCAAATCACGACATTCATTTTTTTTTTATATATCACTTACCTAATTCTTCTAACCAAATCGTGATAAGCTCCCTTATGCCGCATTTAAATTAGTCAAGTTACTTGAATTCAAGTAATTTGAAATACATGAAATCCCCCCCCGTTCTGATTAGGCAAGTTACCGGCTTCAAGTCGCTTGAATTCAAGTAATCAAATGGTGTAATCAGTGTTCAAATGGTATCAAAAATGGTGGAAACGAGAAGGGTAGTTCTATTGTGATCATCCTCGAAACGACGCACAGTGGTCGGAAAGCGATATTTAGGAGGCAAAAATTTTCAAAAGGCATATGCTAACATTAAAACATATAAACATTAAATGTCAAAAACATTTTATACATCAATAAACATATACAATGCGTCCACGAATAACTGATTAGATACGTATAATCGAGAAAAATTTTCGAATTGAATTTTGATATTTTGGATTTAGCTCCCGTTGTTCTTAAACAGTATTAAAGTGAAAATGAGTTGAATCATACATATACAGGGCGTTTCGAGGGCAAACTTTTGAAATAAAATAAGAAAAAACTAGCTTTATTTAACAACATACGAAAACATTTATTAAAAATAAGTTGTTTTGAATTAAGAGATAAGTTCAAATTCAAATTTTTAGAAATATTACCTCATTTTGACATTTGATTTAAAATTATTTTTTTAATTCTTTTATTTACATGTTTAATTATGGCTTCTTATCTTTAGTTATTTTTAAATAAATTTTTATACGATTTTGCCGTTCATAATCAATAAGTAAATAACATTACATGAAAAAAAAAGTATTTTAACATATGTATGCAGTATGTATTTTAATCAATAGATAATGTTTAAAAATAAAAACATAAGTAAAATAATTAGCATCTATAGGGCTTTAATTTTTATAATTTTGTATAATACCTTTATTTACTATATAATAAAAACTGATGTTTTCCATGGTAGGTATTTACATATTTATAGTGAGTTTATTTTCACTACGATGTAAATTGTATTGCACGTATTCAATTATTTTTAAATGTATACGTACGGGAAAAAATACAATAATATACGTTTATATTTATAAAAATTTCGTTGTTTGTAGACAATTCACAAATTTTATCAATAATTTAATTGTATTGTTTACGTCTTTTATTATTATTATATTGTTATTAATTAAATAATTAGAATTAAATATGAATGACCTTAGAAAATAAGACAATTATATTTGACGTAAAATTTGATTTTAATTTTTTTTTAAATTTTTTATTTTTTATTTTACTATATTATAGTATCTGCTACAAGTCCCATTGTGCAATAAACACATGTAAAAATATATGCGGGTATATATATACATAGAAAAATCATATTATAGATAAACACAAACTGAAGTTACAGAAATTAAGAATATTAGGATATTTCTTCGAAATGTCTGTGCATTACCAGAGAAAGTATTTTCGAGCGAATGGTTGAAGTGCCAAAATTAATGGAAATTATAAATTATCGAAAAATCGAGAGAATCGATTTCAAAGTTCTCAAAACATACATAGCCTTCTTTTTTTAGTATTATTCTATTAACTTTGAACATATAAATTACGTTCGTTTAATTTAATTTTTAATAAGGTTCCAACTTTATACGTATTATCAATCATCTTACCTATCTATATCAATTTTAATAGCTCTGGTCAACAACCTTTAATATTTTATCGCTCAGCTTTTCATTAGTCAATTTAAATATTACTCCTATTACTTAAATTAAATACTTATATTAGTATTACTTGCACTTTAATTAACACCTTCTCAAATAAATATTACTTTTAATAATGTACAAAAGTCAATTATTTAAAGGATGGTTACTCTACAAATCGTAAGGGCGACATACCAGACCATCGCTGCGTTTGAATTTAAGCTGATGCTCAAGTCTTAGCGCAGTTTTGCTTCTGTTTTTTTGTTTTCGCTTTAATTACCTATCTAATCTAACAAAATGTTGTAAAATAAGTTCTACGTAAACGTCCGAAGAATTATCAAAGGTCGACAAATTGAATGTGTAGATTTAAACGGATTAAAATATATCAGGTGTTCATCTTAATATTTATAAATGGGCACGTGGAATTAGGTGGGAACTTTCGATGTCGACGACACCTGCGATCGTGCAAGTGCGATTTGCGTCTAGTCACGATCGAAATTGCACAACCTTCAGAAAACTGCATTACTTTGTTCGCGTTCGTAAAATCGAAATTTTACGCTCTCTTACCCTATCCGTTATATATTTTATGTACACACAGTTCGAGATCGCGTCAAATCTGAAAACGTTTCCCTAGGCGCCCACCTAGACCCCTTTTAATGTTTATTATAAATATTCTAGAACGAACTTTGAATTATCTCACGCATCAAATGAGTATCGAACTGTTAACTAAATAGCTAAAATTATTAAAATAACAGCGACCAATTTAATCTATTCAAATAATACGGAATTTTAGGTACTTACAAAATGCATACATAAATCATTAGCCAGCAAAATTTTGATTGATTGAACTTGAAAATAAATTATGGTTGAAACGTAATTAATTTCGGTAAACATTTTAAGAAGGTAATCAGTTTCGGTAATTTTCGCATTTTCACTCTAAAATCTAAAATACGTATTGGTAACTATCTATTGGCTCTATATTAAATATTATAATTATATAATATGTAAAAATATTATGTAAATTGTCTACAGTATTTGTCTTTATTTACACAATATATACTAGCTTAAAAAAATAACGTTCAAAATAAACGACGGCTTCGAAAATAAAATAAAACAAAAGGCGATTCCAATTTCTTCCGGTGGGCACTGTATACGACGCGTTCCTTCGGACGCGCCGTGTATATCGTGTTGGTATGGCGAATTCCCCTAGCGGACGTTAGTTCTCGGGCGGTGCGCAAAGCTGTCAATGGCGAATCGGTCGATGATATTGATTGCGGTGTTGTTCGGAAGTAAAAGGTAAGTGTCGGTGTAATGTGTTGAGTGTCTAGGGGGTACCGGCTTGTGAACCGAGCGGGGTACTTTCGGTGTGGGTCCCCGTTTACGAGCCGTGGCTCAACACCACCTCGCTCGCAAACGGTTTCGTGTGTGCTATTCGGAATAAAGAGTAGGCCGTCGGTTAACCCAGACGGCTTCCTTCCGTTCGGCGAACGGTGTAAATGTCAGGATGGGGATCTGGCTTCCAGGATGCTTGTCTCGGTCCGCGGTGCTGGTTATATACCATGATACAATGGTCGCGTTCAGGGAATTGTAGCGTCGAAACGCTGCAGCGCTGTAACGCTTTATCTTGCCTGAATAAACATTTTTGGTACTAGTTATTTTTCAGCTTTTAATTCGTAGGTTGGCAATTTTGTTTGTAAAACACTCAAATTTTTATGTAAAACTTACCTTGTAATATCTTCAACCTTTCTTCTTACGTTACTGCAAGGGAAATGACTTCGTCTCCGAATTGTAACGTTATAAGCCATATTAATTTTTGCATAAACCAAAACATACACAAGCAACATAATTTGTTAGGTTAGAACGCATGGATGCGTCATTGCTTTATTTAGTTATAAAGCGTTAAAGCGGAATATTTATATGCTTTAATGCTTTACTAAAGCGCTGCAGCACTGCGAGTAAAGCAGACACCAATCAGAGCATCGCTTCGATAAAGCGCTATAGCGCTACCATTCCCTGAATGCGACCAATAACTACACGAGGTGAGATCTCGCGACGGTTCTGCGCATATTGTCTGACATCACTGGATAGTAAATAAGACCGACAAACGCCGGTAAACGTTTTCCGAATACCGATTGTACGGGTACATTGTTCATAAGTATAATAAAACTTAGTTGAACGATGAACTCGAATTGAGGTTAAAATGGATTCATTTGTGTTGCCGGTTTTAACACTTCAAGAATTTGTTTGAATCATTTTAAAAATGACGACGATTGTGCGCCGAGTTGAACGTGTTTAGAACACTCTCCGAGATCTTACCTTGTATAGTTTTTATACCACTTCGGACTGTTCCGGAGGTGCCGGACGGGGTTGTCCAGCCCTCTGGCGTTCAACGGGGCCCTAGGACGGCGGGAGTTTCGGACGTGTTTTCGTCCTGCCCGTTGAAACGTTACAGTATCGTCAATTAATTTTTAAATCTTTTAAGTAGGTAAATTCGTTGTTTTAAAAATGCAGTTCTTCGCAATTATACTTGCGACTGTCTTCTTTTAAAAAAAAAATTAAATATTTTAAAAACCGTGCGTTTTAGGCGTTTAGTGTTTTTATAAACACAGTACGAAATAACCTTATGAGTTATTATACAGATTAATAAAACTTGAAATGTTATGTACATACGTGCGATAAGAAAAATAACATCCACTTCCCGTATAAACGAAATTAGCAGAAAACTGAATTTATTTTAAAAGTGAAGAAAATAATTCGAAATCTTCATTTTCGAAATTTCAAATCACGACATTCATTTTTTTTTTTATATATCACTTACCTAATTCTTCTAACCAAATCGTGATAAGCTCCCTTATGCCGCATTTACATTAGTCAAGTTACTTGAATTCAAGTAATTTGAAATACATGAAATCCCCCCCCGTTCTGATTAGGCAAGTTACCGGCTTCAAGTCGCTTGAATTCAAGTAATCAAATGGTGTAATCAGTGTTCAAATGGTATCAAAAATGGTGGATAACGTAGAAGGGATAGTTCTATTGTGATCATCACTCGAATACGACTGCACAGTGGTCGGTAAAGCGATATTTAGGAGGCAAAAATTTTCAAAAGGCATATGCTAACATTTAAAACAATACTAAACTATTAAATGTCAAAACTCATGTTTATACATCAGATAAACATATACGAATGCGTCTTTCACGAATAACTGAATTAGATACATGTATTTAATCGAGAAAAATTTTACGAAATTTTGAATTTTGAATATTTTGGTACTTTAGCTCCCACATATTGTTCTTAAAACAGTTAGTTAAAGTGTTAAAATGAGTATCTGAATTCTTATACATAATACAGGGACGTTTCGAGGGCAAACTTGTTGAAATAAAATAAGAAAAACTAGCTTTATTTAACAACATACGAAAACGATTTATTAAAAATAAGTTGTATCCTTGAAATTATAGAGATAAGTTCAAATTCAAATTTTTAGTAAATATTACCTCATTTTGACAATTTGATATCTAAAATTATTATTTAATTCTTTTATAAAAATTACATGTTTAATTATGTGCTTCTTATCTTTAGTTATTTTATAAAGTAAAATTTAATTATACGATATTATGCCGAGGTTCATAATCAATTAAGTAAAGTAACATTACATAGAAAAAAAAGTATTTTAACATATGTATGCAGTATGTATTTTAATCAATAGATTAATGTTTAAAAATAATAAACATAAGTAAAATAATTTAGCAATCTAATAGTTGGCTTTAATTTTTATAATTTTGTATAATACCTTTATTTACTATATAATAAAACTGATGTTTTCCATGGTAGGTATTTACATATTTATAGTGAGTTTATTATTCACTACGATGTAAATATGTATTGACACAGTATTCAATTATTTTTAAATGTATACGTATCAGGTGAATAAAATACAAATAAATATACGTTTATATTTATAAAAATTTCGTTAGTTTTTGTAGACAATTCAACAAATGTTTATCAATAGATTTAATTGTATTGTTTACGTCTTTTATATATTATTATATTGTTATTAATTAAATAATTTAGAATTAAATATAAGAATGACCTTTAGAAAATAAGACAATATAATATTTGCACGTAAAATTTGATTTTAATTTTTTTAAATTTTTTATTTATTATTTTACTATATTATAGTATCTGCTACAAGTCCCATTGTGCAATAATACACATGTAAATAATATATGCAGGGTATATATAATATAAGGTTTAAATATGAGTGGATTATTAATCATTGAAATTAGTTCAATACAAAAGTTTGTTATGAAATTATTATCTACTATTTGAGAATACTTGAATTTATTTTCCATTCAATTGTTTTAAGTTACGAAGTTCAATCGATATTTTTGAAATGACAACCTATATTTCATTGATTAAATTGATTTCGATAGTACATTCTTTATTCTCTTATTCAACGGTATTACTAATTTTCAATATGTTACATTTGTAAAAAATTGAGTAAAAAGTGCCTTAAAGTTCAAATATTAAAGATCCATTAAATTAGCAGAATTAATAAGTTTATTTTAATAATATTTATTTATAAGAATTTTAAATTTATAAGACTGATAAGTTTATTGCAAATAAATGAGTCTAGTTACCATGTTAATTAATTCTGCTAATTTAATGGTATCTTTAATATTTGAACTTTAAGGCACTTTTTTCAATTTTTTCAAATGTAACATATTGAAAAATTGATATACCGTTGAAAAGAGAATAGAATGTACTATCGAAATCAATAATCAGAAATATAGGTTGTCATTTCAAAATATATCGTATGACGTCGTAACTTAAAAACAATTGAGGAAAAAATTCAAGTATTCTCAAATGTAGATAATAATTTCATTAACAAACTTTTGTATTGAACATAATTTCCTAAAATGAATATTAACGACAATAAATCGCCGTCTCCATACTTTTAACTAACCTTGTATATATATATATTATCGGCTTAAGAATTTTTTTGTAAAATTCAATTTTTCAAAATTATAAATAATAAAGTTAGGTACGGGATTTTTTTTGTATTTTGTGTTCAATCATACCGACCAATTCATTAAACTTTTCTACAGAAATTCTTAGATGACTTTGAAATGCATCTCTATCTTTAACTACTAATTTTTTTAACAGAGTCCCAGATGCATCCAGACAATTCCTTCTGTTAATCCACTTCTTTACCCATATCCAGCTCGTACTACCTCCTTTGATGCCATTTTAACGATTACTGACCTATTTTAATTAACTTGGAAAACATATCGAATTTTATTGTCTTTCAAGTAGACAAAAAGTTAAAAATGTTTATATTTTACTCGAAACTTGAACGTATCTTGAAAGAATTGTTCAAGTAAATAATCAGTTCACGTTAGTCAAGTAACTTGACTAATATAAATGCGGCATTACGCCCCCCTCTCCTCTCACCCGTCATATATGTGATAATTCCAATAAATAATTATTTTGTTGATATAATGATTTGTTATTAAGAGCTAGTTGTGTAACATTCAATTTGTCAACCGTTCGTTTTCAAAATAACTAATTCGTTTTTCGTAAATAAGCTAGTTCGTTTCTAAAATAGGTGGAGAATTGTCCGTATAATTTGAACGAACTGGCGAATCCACGTCCATTAATTTTTCTATGTGTCCTTTAATTCAATTCAATGGTAAAGAGTTTGTTTTTTTGCAATAAAATTTATCTGTGTGTGCTTTGTAATTTTAAATAAAAAAAATAAATGTCTTTTCAGATACAACGCGCGTGAATATGCAGCGAGTTCCTCGACTTGTTCGGAATCTTATTGAACATTTGAGGACATTTGAACGTTTGACTGTTTGACAGTGTATCGCGTCGGTTCGCGTTGTGATAGTGTACGTTTCGATTTAGTGAAAACTCGCGTTTCCGGAGGTGAAAGACTATCTATGGATGTTCCAGAAGCTTCAATGGATCTACGAGGGAACAAGGTACAGCATTTTATTTTAATTATATTTTTTAATTAATTGTGGAGTTCTTTATTGAAATTAGTTTTACCAGCGTTACGTATTTTAAATAAGTGAAACATGTTTCTGTTTTAAAATTCGGTGTCAACTTTTTACGTACACATTATGTAGGTGGCCTATATGGGCGATTTTATTCTAACTGTGATTTTTTATGTCCTGTATTGTTTACTCTCACTGGTTATACATTATCAGATAATTAATGCAATTTTGTTATCAATGCAATCATCATAAACATATTCCATCACTTTTCTTTTTATAATATAAGTTGCAGTCCAGAGAAAACTTGTAGTATATCACTTAAATGTCAGTACCGTGTCATGTCTATTTCTAGGATTTACTCATAAATAGATTATTTTTTGTCGTAATTAATAATTTAAACTAATTAACCGATCAATCTTGATGTATATAATCAAACTTAAAGAAGTTGACGAATTTTCTCCCAATACATCAATTTAACATTGAATTTCGGCTTAATAACTTCTGTCCTCAGATTAATGCGAATTTTTGAATTTAAATGTTTCTGACTCGTGCGCCATCTATCTCGAAACTAATGGAGCATCTAGTCATCCGTATAGAAAGGACGTCAACTGGGTTAGGTTTTCAACAATCACGCAGATGAAATAGTGCAACGAGTTTGTGTAATTTTAAAACTCAATCTTCAAAAGGTATGTCATAAATTTATTCGTCAGTACCGTGGTATTGATAAACTTGACTAATTATTGTTTATTTTTTATCATAAATAATGAATTTCTGTACTTATTATACTACCTTAAATCACACTATAATTGGATATAATCAAATTTATAATCAAAAGATTATAGATGCTATTTAAATTCAAAATGTCAGTACCGTGGCTGTCAGTACCATGTTAAATAATAATATTAAGATATTTAATTAACTCATAACTTCAAATAGAGAGAGATTCGGGGCTCTGCACGCTATTGAGAGAGTGTATATTCTTATGAAGCTTCACTTCAAGGTTAAGCGCCCGACAAAGAAACAGAGCCGTATTTCTTGCTATTTGAAAATTCGCTATTCGGGGTCAAGTGCATTGATAAATTGATTTTTATCATTAATTATAATTTTTTGAAGATGGCTCCAATACTACGTACAAGAAGATTACCTGAAACTATTGACGAAAAAGTGTTAAGAATCAACAATTACCATCGAAGAAAACAGGAAAGCGTAAAAACAAGATTAATACAGAAGTTCAAAAATGTCGATTGGAGCAAAAACGTAATGCAGAAAGATTAAGAAGACAAAAAATACGAAATGATCCATAGGCTTACAAAAATTACTGCCAAAAGAAAGAGAAAGAAATGAAAGAAGGAAAAAGAGGAAAACTGAAGCTAATTCATGAGTTATCAGATCGAGAAAAGCGAAATCGTCGTAAACAACAAAATTTATGGAAAAAAACTCACGGGCAAGACAAAAATAGTAATTGAATTGGAAAAAACTGAAAATGTTATCAATAATAATTTGGAATCAAAGCAAGCTAAGTTAGGAAAGAAACGAATACAAAAGAATTTACGCAAATGTTTTAGAGACAAGAAAAAATTATTAAACGATAACAAAACTCTTCGAATGAAAATTAATGGCTTATATAAAAAATTGCAACGGTTGAAAATCAAGAAGCCTGATTCCACATCGCCTAAATCTAAAGTTGACAAACTGTTGAAAGGGAGAAATGTGGACCCCGAAGTTTGCAAAACATTGCTGTTTCATGAAGTTATCGTACAACAAATACAATCATCCTATCGAGATACGAAAAGTTTAAAATTTAAGCAAATATTGGGTAGAGCATTAAGCGGAAAAATTGTAAAAAAATATCGTCATCTATCTGCTGTTAGAAAACATGTTGCCCCTGTTATTTCTTCAAGAGTTCATAGAAGTAATAATCCACTGGAATATGTTAAGAATAAGAAAAGAAATCAAATTTTTATTCAAGATCAAGTGAAAAGTTTTTATGATGAAAATAGTAAGATAATTCCCGATAAAAAAGCTTGTATTAAAATAAATGGTAAACAAATAACAAAGCGCTATATGAATGCAACTATAAAAGACTTACATGCAAAATTTTGTTCTCAAAGTACTTATCGCATAAGCTACTCAACATTCGCAAATTTACGCCCAAGGTATTGTATTGAACCGAAGATCACTAATCGAAATACATGTGCGTGCTTTACTCATGAAAATTTCTCTTTGCTAATACAAGCTTTTCATAGTCATAAGATATTGACAGAAAATACTTCATATAAGATTTTGAGCAGTCTCTTATGTGATAGTAATTCTGAGCTATGTTTGTCAAAAACATGTGAGAAATGTAAATTAAAAAAATTAGAATTTAATCTGAACGGTACTAACGTTAATGATAGAATGTTCTACATGAAATGGGAAGTATTTTCAGAAAAAAGAATAAATGAAAAACAAAAAACCAATAACGGTTAAAACTACTATAAAAAAAATTTCATGTACTATAGAACAAGCAATTAATCATTTTGAACATGAGTTAAATTTATTTATAGCTCATGAATACAGAATCACTCATCAAAAACTCCATGAAAAAATAACTCAATTCCTACAAAGCAATGAGTTAGGATTACTTATTGACTTCAGTGAAAATTATTCATGTAAATATGAAACAGAAGTTCAATCAGTACACTTTGTGGCTAGTAGAGTACAATGCACTTTACACACTGGCATGGTTTATACTTCAAATTTTTCTCAAGGGTTTGCTACTTTATCAAAATCACTCAGACATGATCCTTCTGCTATAATTATTCACATAAAAAAAATACTTGACGTTTATCTTATAGCAAATCCAGAAATAAAAAAATTACATATTATGAGTGATGGTCCAACGACACAGTATCGCAATAAAAAAATGTTTTATCTCATAACGCAGTACTTGCCTCAGTGCTAGAAGATATTACATATAACTTCAGCGAGGCTGGCCATGGAAAAAGTTCAGCTAGATGTTTGTAAAATTGGAGGTTTCAAAATTATAAAAAAAAGTTAGGTAGGATTTTTGTATTTTGTGTTCAATCATACCGACCAATTCATTAAACTTTTCTACAGAAATTCTTAGATGACTTTGAAATGCATCTCTATCTTTAACTACTAATTTTTTAACAGAGTCCCAGATGCATCCAGACAATTCCTTCTGTTAATCCACTTCTTTACCCATATCCAGCTCGTACTACCTCCTTTGATGCCATTTTAACGATTACTGACCTATTTTAATTAACTTGGAAAACATATCGAATTTTATTGTCTTTCAAGTAGACAAAAGTTAAAAATGTTTATATTTTACTCGAAACTTGAACGTATCTTGAAAGAATTGTTCAAGTAAATAATCAGTTCACGTTAGTCAAGTAACTTGACTAATATAAATGCGGCATTACGCCCTCTCCTCTCACCCGTCATATATGTGATAATTCCAATAAATAATTATTTTGTTGATATAATGATTTGTTATTAAGAGCTAGTTGTGTAACATTCAATTTGTCAACCGTTCGTTTTCAAAATAACTAATTCGTTTTTCGTAAATAAGCTAGTTCGTTTCTAAAATAGGTGGAGAATTGTCCGTATAATTTGAACGAACTGGCGAATCCACGTCCATTAATTTTTCTATGTGTCCTTTAATTCAATTCAATGGTAAAGAGTTTGTTTGCAATAAAATTTATCTGTGTGTGCTTTGTAATTTTAAATTAATAATAAATGTCTTTTCAGATACAACGCGCGTGAATATGCAGCGAGTTCCTCGACTTGTTCGGAATCTTATTGAACATTTGAGGACATTTGAACGTTTGACTGTTTGACAGTGTATCGCGTCGGTTCGCGTTGTGATAGTGTACGTTTCGATTTAGTGAAAACTCGCGTTTCCGGAGGTGAAAGACTATCTATGGATGTTCCAGAAGCTTCAATGGATCTACGAGGGAACAAGGTACAGCATTTTATTTTAATTATATTTTTTAATTAATTGTGGAGTTCTTTATTGAAATTAGTTTTACCAGCGTTACGTATTTTAAATAAGTGAAACATGTTTCTGTTTTAAAATTCGGTGTCAACTTTTTACGTACACATTATGTAGGTGGCCTATATTAGGGTTCGGACTCGACTGCAAAACAGGAAAAACCTGGGAAAAGTCGGGAATTCTGGTAACTTTTTTTAAAATGCAGGAAATTGCATCTGCTCTTCTGGAAAATGGAATTTGTAATAAAAGAACATTATTTTTTCAAAATAAAAATCGGCAATTCGAACGCATTTCTAGATAACAGTATCGAAACCTCATAAATTGCAACGTTGTCGCCAAATTCGTTTATTGAGAGTTTATTATATATTTGAATTGAAAATGTTTATATGTAGGGTTGTAATTTTGTTTTTGATCGCCAAATTCGTAATTTTTTTTAAAATTAATTTTATTATATAGACAGAATTTTATTTGTCATTGTTAGAACCCTTTATATTGTTATGCAAATTAATTTGGTTATGGTGCAGGTATGTGGACTAGAAGCGAGAGTATATATATATGTACAGTTAATTAGAAACGATCGTAACTAAATTTTAATACGAATTGATTATCTGATTATAAATGCCAATACTAAATTATTAATAATGGTAATCACCTAAAGAGAGCGCTCGTTATGTGGCTTTATATAGCCGTATTTCTAAACTAATTAAAAATCAATAATATTAAATAGTTCAGGTGCCCAATAATATTGACAGTCGGCGGCGGTATTTCAATTGAAAGTAAGTAAATTACGCTTGTTAGTTGCGCTTTCGTTTATTAACTGAACTTTTTACATTTCTACCGTATAATCTCTTTGTTGTTCTAAGCAAGAACGTAATAAATTACAGATATCCTTTTCTTCAAAATAAAAATCCTTGGCAATTTCACACATACAACAAATAACATAAAATTAAGTACCTACCTACTTAAAAAAGATAAATTATAGGCAGGTTTATTAAATTTTAGAGCAAAAGAACTATTACGAAATGGTGGCATTTATGTCGTTTGTTTAACATGAATATTTTTTTTATGCCTAACCTCTCGAACTTCCGATAATCTATCAACTCCAATTAACTTTGCATTAATCATTTACAGTGGGATTTCCCGATCGATACCTTCACCGAGCTTTATTATTTAACGCTTATGGGTGCAGCGAAAAATAGGGAAATTTGATATTAAAAGGAGAATCGATTTTTATTTACACTTGAGAAATAACTGTGAAACTCGATAACTTTTATATTAGTTCCGCACACGGCAATTACACGCATTTAAATTAATATCTATATAATTTCAAATAATCCTCTTATATAAAGGCGGTGCTCCCTAACTTCCAGTTTTATGTACAATACTTTTACTTTTCGTTGGTAAAACTTCTTTATAAATTGAAATTGTATGTAGGTATGTAGATAGAATACAAAGTTTCGTTGTAAAATTGCGAAACTTTGAATATTATTATCTAAGTTTTTTTTTAAAGCATCGCCATCACTATTAATAGTGCGTTATTTATTAGAAAGGAGCATAATTTATCAAATTGAGCAAGTGCATGGGTATTAGATACGTTTTTTTAACTTGACGAAAAACTCTAAAGTAATCACCTGTTTTTTTTTTAAACGAAAGAAGCGCGTTTATGTTGTAAATGTCTTCGGTGACCCTTCACGGAGGTATAATTAAATCTAACCCGGCAAATCCTAGTTGTGGTACTAAGCATTGGACACTTCCCGCTCGAAACCATTCAGAGACGTACATAATCAGAGTGGACTAACAGCATAAAACCGCAGGTCTTAATACTCATGAAATTTTAATCCTCCCAAAATACGGTTAAATTGTTTGGATGCAATAGTTACAGACTGCTCACATTAATCGTACTTAAATTATTGAGCTACTACCACCTTCGCGACCAAGCTTATAACAACATAATAAAAATAAAATCGAAATAATCCATTAATCTAAATTAAAGTAAAAATCAAACAAAAGAAAACAACAACAACAGTATCAACCCGTTTTTGTTTAATAAATATCGACATCATCATGTTAGTCGTTATTAAATATTTCATTAAAACAGAATGATAACACGTAATTTCAAGATTTTTTTTTCCTTTACATCAATCAATCCGGGTTTCATTTACCAATTTTTGCTTTATTTTGTTAAGTAACCGTGATCGCTTACAATCAACAATTAAAATTAAAACAAACTACGTTCACAGTAGCTCGCGATTTTCACGGTGACGATCAACAATTCGACTCGCGGCACCGTATGTATACACGACTGAACGCCTATTTAATTTGCTTTTTATGTGTAGAGATACTTCTTTTTTGCGTCCACTTTCCGGTAAATTCGTTAATTTTGCGGTTATTGCCACATTTTTTTTTAACTTTTCCGAATAAGATTTTTTTTTGAGATTATTAAATTTAATTTTCAAATATCGTCGTGAAAATGTCGCCGTTCGCGAATGTCGTTTATCGCTTAATCGATAATTTTGACACGAAAACTAGATAAAGCTCGACAATCTCTTTCATCGTATTCTTTTGAAAATATTAGGTAATGGTGTTTTGAGAGGTTTTAAAGTAAATATTTTTCCAGCAAGCGCAGACATCGCTGGTCGATGTCGACAACGTAAAACGACCTTGAATAGATTTAAAGTACGATTTAATGTAATGACATGTTGAATGAAAATTAGTCCTTTTTTAGACTATCGTATGTATCGTCTGTTCTTGAATTTATTTAAATCTGTTTACAGATTGTTTCAATATAGATGTTAAGTGACGTTCGTTGAAAACAAAACTCAAATCTATCGTGTTAAGCCTTTACGAAGAATCTTTTTTTATGCACTAAATTAGTCCTCTGTGCTGCGACTTATATAGGTCTATTGTAAGTTAAGATTTGACATGTGGAGATTTTATCTATAGTGTCAGATACCTCGAAGCGTGACTCTTTGCCGACTGCTAGTCTTTTACAGATATACATATAAGCAGTGAAGTGGTGTTTTCTTGTACGTAGTATAATTTAAATAATTAATAAATTTTTTACGACGAAACTTTCACATTGTTTACCCAAATTTACATTAGCCATTTTAGTTTAATACAGTCAATATGTGTGTGTGTGTGTGGAGTGAATTCACGTGTTCTATGACAGTTCAATTGGCGACGTAATTATCGTCAACATCATTTGAAAGTAATGCTCCATTGTACGACTTCATAAACTACTTACTATCGCTTTGTAATAATGACCAATTGACACGATTAACCGTTTCAGGGACAAATTTATTAAATTTAATCATTTATTATTACATTAAACGCTATTTAATGACGCGATGTAAATATGAAATTTTAATAGCGCTAGTTGAGTTACCGTCAACCGAGATGGTTTTGTGACTGCAGGGGCGACTTTGTGATAGGGGTTCAAATCATTTTCTTGAACTTTCCCTCTTGCGAATGCTTAGCCAAATAACCTCGACTGCACTAAAGAATAACGAAACAGGAGCGAAATTTGATCAAAAACACGGTTTGAACCCCTGTCACTCCTGCAGTCGGAAAGTCACCCCGGCTCTAACGGTACGGGTATTTTTTGTTTGATAACGTAGTTAATATTTCGTCGTAGTAATTTTCATTTTATCCATCAACATGTTGTTTCATCGCTGTTTTTATTTTATTTTATGCGTTTGGTGTTTTTTTTTGACTGAATTTGCAAATGTGCTTATCTCGGTTAATTTCAAATTCAACATAATCACGTCATTCGATTTCTCTTTAGCCGTTTGAAATCATAAATTAAGGATTGATTTAATAAGATAACCGTCGAGAAATACCTATTACGATACAATATTTGCAACTGAATTATATCCATATTACCTTCATACTTGCTTGCAGATATTTAAAAAATATTCTCATAAGCTTTAGGAAGTGATTAGTTAAGTCGTTACGCGACTGTTTCTACGTTTTTGGTTAAATTGAGTTGCATTTAATTTCAAAACTCAATAATGAATAAAAATTATATAAAATTCATACAGGTTTTTTGCAATTAACCAATGAATAACAAGGGGCCAATTTAATCGATTCGTAAACATACCAATACAAATTATGACTTAATTCGCATATTATTAGGTATCGGTTTTCGCAATCTATTTTAAATGTTAAAAGTGTCAACTGTCGAGTACTATTTTAACATTTGGATTTAGATATTACACGGATAAAATAAAATTTACATCAAATTTTTAACAGATATTACATTATATTAGTCACCAAAGCAGATGCAATTTAATAATTCCGGTAACATTAGAATAAAATAATGCATATGATAACTATTTTGAAAGTATAATTCGCGGACATTCAGAGTTTTAATGTTTTCACGTGTGTAGGTATATATTTTGCAAATAAAAAATGCCGATCGGTTGTAATGAAATCTAAAAACTAATTAAGGATCTTAATTATCAGCTTCGACGGGATTTTGCGGTACAGTAGATATTAAAAGTTTCGGAACATCTGCGGTTACTTCAATCAGCTGACGCATTAGCGCCGAACCGTGTGTAGCGTTGTTTTTAATGTGATTTTCTAAATCCGGAGTAGCCATAAATAAGTGAAGAGCCATGTCGCGATGATGAATGTTACTGGTGAGGGTATAAACGGGGATATCCTCCTGTTTGGTCATTTCACGAAATCAAACATTCATTCGTGTACATCTACATACATCTACAGTAATACTTTTAAGGGTCGTAAACGGAAACGATATATTCAATTACGTCGTCTTTTAACGTTTACCGAGTGAAACCGATTTATACTAAAATTTGTATTTACGTAGGTACCGTGGGTTTCCTGGATTGATATTTTAAACTATGTGTCAATAAAACGAAATGGGGCGATAATAAATATAAAGTGAAATTGTTATGGGAGTTCCAACGGGAACTCGCCCTCGCTAGGTACTCGCATGATAGAATAGCTTAGGATGCCCCGAGTGTGCTCTATGAATAATAAGTCTTTCAATTGAAACTAAATTTAAAAGTAAGATTAGAATCATGAGGTGTTGCGTTATGCATATTTAATAGGAACCAAAACGCTTCCAAACGGAACAAATCATTCGGAATTGACTTCATTAATACTTATTCAGGCTTTCACATTCTCCTCGAAAATTCAAGTTTTTGTATAAATTCTGAAATTTCGTTCAACTCAACCTATTTAATTTAGATATCTTATATTATCTTTTTATTATTCCGAGTGACTGAAACAAATCTTGTTAATTAAGTTTCAATTGCCTGCGAAGCAAGGGCTACGAGATATTCAGATATAACTTAACGTTAACTTTAAAATACAATAATTGTTTTAGAAACCGTTATTTCATTATATTAATTGCGATCATTTTTTATCGTGTTATTTTCGTTAAATCGGTTCAGTTAACAAAGACGTTTCCTACTAATACCTCTTGTACCTATCCCCCGATTTACGCTCAAGATAGGTTCCTCAGAAAACCGTGTAAATTGAAAACAAATTAAGATGTTCATAATTCAGTCATTTATGTCAACGTAAAATAAAAGAAAGATATCTCGAAAAAAAAAACATAAAAATATCAGTCCGTTCGTAAAATGACATATATAAATGTATAAGTATGTAAGATTCAGCTGCTACACTTTTTCTAATTGAGTTTTCATTTTTTTCTTATTGTACTTATTGTGGCTTCATTCGTGGAGTAAAATTTAGACACATACATCTGTTACTCTTTCTCTATTAAGCAGACGATCTTAATATTTTAATTTTTGTTTCTAAAGAAATAACTTTTCTTTTCATTTGCTTTTTTTTTAATTTCTTTTGGCGCGGCGAAACCCTTAAAATTTTAATTGAATTATAAAAATGCTACAAAAACTATAATCGTTGAACCACCTACCGGTAGATATTTAAAAAAAATTCCGATTAGAAAAATCGCAATGATGTAAAACTTTCTGCTGCTAAAATTTCGCTGCATTAATTCACACGAACCAGATAGCTTTATTGTGCGTTCGAAATGGGGAATCCCCATATTTTAAATTCGTTGCCAGTGTTACCAAAAGAATGCAATTGATAATTAAAAATGACTAGAAATATGTACGCAGCCAAAATATTCATTTTTACCAGTTTTTTTTGTTAAATCCGTTATTTTAAAAACCGTGTAAATCGGGGGATAGGTGTGTGTTGTTGTTTGGCGTTGTGCCTTCGTGTTGGTTCGTATTTTTAAAAGTTTATCGGGTTTGTGAATTTACTCGGCTTCTTAATTAGGAAATAAAATTGTTGAACGTATAGGTGAGAGGGCTTTCTGTTTTGTTTGTGTGTCTTTTATGCGCGAATTCAACGAATACGATTTCTCACAAAGTTTCTTCCTGTATAACTATAATTGATAGCTTATTGCCGTATATACCGGTGTATATGTCGACCCTTAAAAGTCAAAAAACCGACTTTAAAATAGGGTAGGTATCGGCTTAGACGCGTGTCCATTAATTTTACGATTTTTTTTACTTGTGCTCTTAATGTTGTTTTCATAAATTTGCTTGATTTAGGTAATTTTAAAGTTAAAATTGGCCGTTTAAAAGGCGTCCGGTGATGATAGGTAGTGTTTGAACTTCTGAACCCGTCCGATACATCCTTCTTGGAATTTCCAAAGTTCGGCTTATTACGCCCGACATTATTAAATACCGAAATATTGAGTCAAAATTTGCCTTTCGGCCTATACACCGGTATATAAGTTATCGACATTAAAAACTCGTATAAGTATTTATCACAAATCGCTCCGCTCGTTCTGTTGGGACACTTGTAAGTTTAGTTTGCGATCTCGAGTGTTAAGTATAATAATTGGTGCTAGAAGGACAATTGATTATCGCACTGATTGAATGTTTGATTATGGTACAAGTTTGTAATTAGTTAGTTCGAGTTTGATTACACGAACTAATAGAACTGCATATCCTTCTCTCTAATAGGAAAACAGAGTCGGAATATGTTAAACCGGCCCCTTCCCCCCACCCCATAGAATTATTTGTGTAAATCGATTAGGTCGAGAGATCGGGCCATTAAAGTTGCAAGCTGCAAGTTTAATTTTACTTTGTTTATTTTAGCGTTAAAATAACATAATGAATGCTATAGATGCCCGATGGCGGAATCGGATTAGGATAGAAAGCTTTTTAGTTGAAGTTGTAAAACGTAAGGAAGGTATATTTTTAGTCCTTACTCTCCAAACCTAAGTGGTTCGCAAAAAGAATGAAAAGCAAGGGAAGGCCTCTTTACTCGCGAAAAGAACTAATCAAATATTCTTAGAACAATATTTTACGAACCGTCCAAGCCTTCGTTCCTTGTGGATTACAATTGGACTAAAAGAAATTCAGTTGTAGTTAGCTTGGTAATTGTTTTAAATTTTTGTCTTCAATTGAATTTTGTAGATACCTATTATAATTTTAAAGTTCTTGTGAGGCGCTTAATTAATCATAATGCATTATTTCGAATATCTAAGCGAAGAAATTAAATTTTTTTTTACTCCAATTTTTGTCTGATATTTATTCTGTCGGTATCGAAAAGAGCTGGTAAATTCGCAAATTAATTTATCTTGGCATCTTTTTATCGAATTCGTCGTTCGAAGACGTTTTTCAGTTGTTTATCGTCAAGTTCTTTGAAGCTTTAATTCTAACGAATAACTTGTAGGACTTTTTACTAATAAAATCATAACGAGGTGTTTCTGGGACGTGCTTTTGCGTTAGAATCGCTAGAGTACGTGTTCGATTTAGCCCCGAAAATGTTGCGTTACATACTTTACGTTTTCAAAAACTATACCGTTTGAAAAAAAGAAACGATTTACTTTTAAGATGCCAATAAAAATAGTTTGTAAAATTAAATCCTAACAATTTTAGGCCGGTGAATCTTTATCATATACTTGTTACAAGACCCAAAGCGAATTTGTTACAATGTAGCAATTCTGAAAATATTGTGCTAATTTGAATAAAAAAATTTGCAATACCCTGGAGGAAAATCATTGACGACTCTATTTGTGGACGAAAAGAGGTAAGATAAAAACTTTTACGCCCGTGAATTGTCGTTAAATCTAAGAAACTTTCACTTGACATTCAATTCGTCTTCGATACAGCCCAATACAAAATGCCAATAAATAAAATGAAAAATCTACCGCGGTTTTGTATAAATACGGAGTTAATACCGCCTGACGGCATAACGAAATCGGCTCATAAACCAATTTGTCGTTCATTACCGTTACTATTCAATTATCCAACAAATTCACGCAATCGAAGATAACACGCCAAGAGGAGGTTAGTCCTTAACACTTTGAAGTTACAATTTTTTTCGACGCCATTAATAAATAAATTAAAACTTATTTATTGATTAATATTATGGTCATTAAATTGTAGCCCATCACTTTTGTACAATTAAGCGTCATTAGTCGACCGTTTCCTCCTGTTCAAGGATGTCCGAAATTAGATACAAAGAAAATAACAAGTAATTAATTAGTAATTCATATTAATTTTAGTTTGGGACGTTTTCACAACACCGCGTTTACATTAAATCGAGCTCTTCGTGTTGTGCAAGGTTTCGTTGCCGAAACATTACCACCTATACATACATCGGATCCAATATTTATTTATTAATTAATTCCCATTCATTCCGTCTAAAACTAATTCGTTTGTTATTCAAAGTTAATTAGATTCATTTTGCGAAAATATGATATGTCAAAATAAATTTAAAGCAACAACCGGCCAATTATGCCCAGTGATGTCGATATTATTATTACGTCAAAATAACGAAATAAAATTTTTGTTATATACATATATATTTTCGGGAAGCTCTTGGTATCTCAACATACGTTTTATAGCTTGTTACGGCTTCAAGAAACTCCAGCGCCTTTTATTAAATTTACAGTTTTGATGGTTTTTTAACATTTCATTTGTTTATCTTCTTTTCTAAACTGAAATTTAAAAAAAAAACTTTTCGTGTGGTTTTAACATCGTGCTTTGTTCTTTGTTTGATGTGTGCATACCTACAATTAATTTGTGAAAATCATTTTAAATGTAACTTTGTTTTTTCGTTGTATTTATACCGAACCTCGAAGCTTTTCTCTACGTGCATTAATGGAAAATCCAAACTAAGATTTTTCAATTATTATACAAATTCAAAAGAAATAAACAGAGAAAACGCGAAAACAATTGTAGAACTAGTACCTACCTAACTGATGTTACGTTAACTTTGCCCTTCCCCCGAGCCCCACGAAACTTTTCTCTAGCCTCCTCCCCAAAGCCAATTTCTGGGTGCGCCACTGTATTTTTTAATATTACAAACGACGCTAACATAAGTAAAGAATTAATTTATGTTAAATGCATTTTCTAAACGTTATCGTTACCTAAAGTTTAAGTCTTTTTAATCGGATTAAACTTCTAAATTTAATTTCTGTAAATATCAACTTCAAGTCAACTACAACCTAAATTACCGAGGGAATTTAAATCGGCGAGCACTTATTTGAAATCGAGATGTGTGGAAATCGCCAACGATTTTCCGCTGTGGCAGCTGTAGCACAACCATTACAAAAACCGTAAACAAAATTAATATCGGCGTATTCTTTGTTTTCAACGTCAAAATGTGCATTTCTGCAAACATCTCACGTTTTATCGTTAAGAGTTTTATAGCACATATCTCTCGTACAGTCGCTTAATAAATAAATAGATAACAAAATTAATCGATCGAAATATTTTTTAATTAAACGATATAGACGCGATAATTGCGCGTTTGAGTGGACAAAATCTTCCAAATTAACGAACGCGAAGACATCATCCATCGAACGAAACGATTCGGTTCGTTTTATTGAGGAAATCCCATTAATTCGAATTTTACCCTGATATAACCAGAAGAAGTTATTAGCCCCCAACAAAATCAACGTAGCGTATAGCTGACTTATTTATTCCTTTTATTGACGGCATTGAGAAACTGATCGGGCTTCGAATTTCGAATTTTTTACGGACCGGAACACAATCGGCCTCAAGTCGAGCATTTCCATCTCGGATAATTAAGTGTGTAGTTAAAAAAAAATATATAACTCGTTATCGTGCGAATTTGATCTGAATTGTGGGCATATGTCGGATCATGGAACTTAACATTTTTTTTAAATAAATCACGTAACTACTCTAAAATTGGCTTTATTTAATCAAAAATTAACGAGCTGTTGTTTTTGGAATAAATACTATGGTGGAATTTAATGTAATTTGTTATCTCATTATTCGTTTTTAATTTATTTGATTAAATCTAATATTTTTAAATTATACCTACATGAAACATACGATATCTACGAAGGTACATCATACGTATACGTTTTACCTTAATTAAAATTATTAGTATTAACTCTTCGCTTGGTTTTTATCATTTAAGGATAGAGATTTAACTTTTTTTATTCGAATATCTAACAATTTTTCATAAAAACACATTTAAATTTATAATAATACCATTTAAAACTTGTGGTTTCATTGATAACTCTGATGTCATAGCCGTCCATTGTATTTGTCATAGTTATATATTTGCAATTCAATATACACGTTTTCAATTAAAACCCATTAAAATAAATCAATAGCAATAATTGTAGCTTTCCACATTTATGGGCATTAAAACTATTTTTTTTGTAATTATTGACGATTTAGTAAAAAATGAAAAATGAGATTCTTACACCTTAATTTTAAGGTGAGCCACAAGTCGGTTCATAAATTTTGGTCTCGATAAATTTAGTTCTACAAGAATCAGTTGATAACCTGAATTTTTAAATTGTAAAATTTAATTTAGTGATGTAAATTATTGTATATACTAAATAAATTAAATTTAACATTTAAATTTTAATAAATAGGTACCTATTGAACGGCCGCTTCTCCACTAAGCCCAAAACTTAATCAACAATTTTAAGTACCTATCTAGACGTATAGAACGACAATAATACATAACGTTTAAATAATTATATTAGCATACATACGGTTACATAGTTGTACAAAATAACATTTTACAACTACAATCAAGCAACGGTTATAACGAGATTGACGGGATCCCCACTATTTGTGCTCGTTATAATCGGCACTCGTTGTAACCGGGAATGAAAAATTGCAGCTGAAAAAAAATTATTTACGTATTATGGAAAATAAGTGCAAAGGCGTTATTGCAGGCTGTTTTAGCGGTTTGTTTGTTTATGTCCCGGAAATTGATACTTACTGATATAAAAACTTGCAGGGTTGTTATAATTATGCGGACGAGAAATATTTAATGTAGTCGTTAATGTCAAGTGTCATGCATCAATATTTTTCTTATAGACGTCGTAAATCGCTTATCAGAGAATTGGAAGAAAGCGACATTCCTAAATTTTTTGCTCGTTATATCCGGAAATCGAGCTCGTAGTAAACGCGAATTTCCAGCATTGAGTGAATACAATTTCAAACGTAAGCACGTAAATGCTCGTAATATTTAATATCTCGTTATAAACGAGTTCGACTGTACCCAAACTTATAAAAAAAATAATTTATACCTAATCATTTTTTCTCTGTTAAAGTTTATAGATGTTTGGGGTATTTTTTTAAAAATAATTTTATTAGAATCTTTTCTGATTTAAACTGCACTAACTTTTAGTTTTCGATATCAATTTCTGATTTAATTTGTTAGCTTTTAACGCAGTTAATAATTTTAAATAGAAAACTTTTTCTCGCTTTGACAAACGAATAAAGAATTAATTATAAAATTAATTATCTATGTAGGTATTTTATTATTTATTAGGTATTTAAAGAAAATATGAACGCTTTAGGATTATTTCAAAATTTCTCGTTGGGGAACAAAATCATGAAATAACGAAAGTACGGTTAAAACTACACGGGGCGATTAATAATATAAAGTTCCAATATTTGTTGTGCGACATTTATAAATGTTTAACAGATGCTACATAACATTGCATAAAAATATGAATCGTTCACAATAGTCGATATTATAAACCGTTATTAAAAATTTTGATAGCGTATCGCACTAAAATCTAATATGAAAATCCACTATTCGGTTAAAATCAGTTTTTCGAAATAGCTTTCCTTTAACGACCACATAGTTTTGTTTAATGTTTTTGCTTAGATAGGTTTCTACATAGCACTTAACCATTTATAACGATAAACAGTTGCAACGTGATTAACGCAAACGTTTAATTTCGAAGTTTCGAGTGTGTAAATGAAGACTAAAAATTTTGTTTGCTGGTATTGTACAATTTAGTTTACTTATAACGGTAATTGAAACGGACGCTTAACGTCAAATTGGCATGCTGTTGTTCGAGATGGGTGCATTATTTAAATAGATTACGTTAAGCAAGATTCGTAAACTAAGCGAACGTATAATTGTCTAGAGGATCAATTAAATTAATCCGTATACTAATTGCAAACATTCTAACTTTAGTTATATTTGCTCTTAATAATTGCACGTTACCGTTGCGTTTTCCACTAATGTTGCGAGTTAAACAGAGATGACGTAAACTACGTCTTTGCTAGCTCATATCGAAATCGACATCATCGGGTCCGAGTAAGCCTGACTGATCAGCTTCTTGTAATTGTGTTTGTTTCTTCCAAGTGAATTGCTTTAACGGTTGGAAAACGCTGTCCATCTTCCTCATTTCACAAATAGCAGAACCAGAAACTCCGGCTTTCTATAAACGATACAATTCCGCAGCCGATGCAAAGTTATATATCGCCCTTTAAAAGCGATTAATATAAATCGACGTTTCGGTTTTAATCGCGCCGACAAAAAGGTATCGATATTTTCCTATCACCTTAATTCCAAAATTTCTATAATATTATGTACGACGCGCCTATAGTTTCCTTTCCTTTTATAGATCTTACATTAACTGCGCGTTAAAGGCAATCTGAAATCGTTAGTTTGAAAACTTGGTGTAACTAACTCCCGAATAAACTTTGAAATCGAATTTAAGTTCCAATACTTACTACTAGCCACGAGTTTTGGCGATAAGGTCTACCCTGTTAAATTTGGTTTACTAGAGAATTTAACTCGGTTTTAGAAAATTAGACGTTAACGATGAAATGGAATTTACGCGTTTTACGCCATTTCTATTCTCATCACAGAGCCACGCAATTCCTTTAATGGATATCCTAAAATATTTGTATTTTTCGGGGCGCCTTTTATCCTCAGACCATTAAACATATGTTTATTGTTGTGTTACACAGTTAGAATTCATTTATTATGCGTTCATCCAAGCAAGAATATTAAATACCAAAACACTTTCGTGGTGTAGGTTTTTCTTTTTTTTTTTGAAAGATAAACGATCTCATTAGTTAAATGCAAATTTCTTTTATTCGAAAAATTATATTATTTTACGATACGTTATCGAACAACGTCGTTACTAAACAGTAAGCGAAAAGCAGCGCCCATTCTTATTTTAATAATTTTACCTTGTCTCTATGGTACCACTTTGATTTCTAAAATTACATTTTCGAGATATTATCACATCGAATTGTGCCGACCCTTTGTTGTACATGTTCAATTTGTATAAGAAGGGAACTTAATTTAATTAATGTCTGACCTCTTAAGTTCGAGCAAATTAAATCGAGGAATCTGTTCTCTCGGTTTATACATAAATGTTTGATAGATAAAGAACGGTTATCTTATGTTTTCGTAAAGACTTCTAATTTAATTAGCAATTCAATTATTATACTATTCCGGTTATTTATTTGTAGATATCAACAATTTGCAAATCTCGTCGGTTATTGAGTATTCTTCGTGTACGCGATCGCTTTCACAATGTCCACGTCAAAATAATTCGTCGACTTTTCAATTTAAATCCTTGACGCCCGAGTCGTCGAGATGTCACCCCAATGAAAGAGGAAGCAAGTTTACTATTAGTGACGTAGTCATCGAGGCGAACGAGAAATAATTTCAAACCGAATTCGAGGGGGGGCCCCTTTTGTCTTTTCCAGCAAATCTAAACAAAGATGCATATATTTCCTTTATTAGTGAAACCTGAATTGTAGGCAACTTTTGCACAAAGAACATCGAAACCGAGTATCCAGGCATTTGCCAGTATCCAAATGGATGCCTTTAGGACTTAGTTAATTAATTTCTGAATAGAGCCAATTTCTATTATAACCTGTTTTCGTATAAGTGTAATTAAACTACGGATGTAACGGAAAACAAAAACAATCCATCTAGGATATAACGTATTATCGCCCCTTGTTGTCGATCAACGAGTTGGTTATAATCCACTAACTCCGCTACTATAATCAACCCCATGATTTTATAATGGGAATAGGGTTGAAAATTGAAATTCTCTTAATAAACCGAACTTTGTTGTAGTTATTAATAACGTTGTTTCTTGAAATGAATATTTGAAAATCTATTGTTATTGAACAAATAATTAGGACAGTAAACATTGCAAACTATTTAAAAAATCTAAAACGATAGGAATTTGCGCGTTTCAAAAAAAAGTGTGCTAGTCGTCGTTTAATGTCTACGTTAAGCAATGACCATAAAAAGCTATACATAATAATAATTGTAATTATTAGATTAGCTCATTTAAAAAAAAAACCCGCATAAAACTGACACGATTTTTAGAAGCGTAAGCGTAATTAAAACTTGAACAAATATAATATTGAGCGGAACCTCACTTTAATATCGATTAAGCACGTATGTCAACCGAAAAGGCTGCAAAGTTTCTCGATCATCCCTGAAATAAATTTTAATTTTACTATCAAACAAGTGGATATAGGGTTCGGCGTAATATAGAAATTATGATTAAATATTTACATTAACTTTTTATTTACCGTGATCACTAAACTTTTAATATTAGGTTACTTTACAAGTAAATGAAAATTATACATAAAACAACGTTGAATTCTTATAAGAATTCGAGACTAATGGTACGGTAATAGGGTACGGTATAGTACACTTTTAGAAAAACCTCTTAGAGTGTCCGTCTGCCTCACTCTTGTCTCTATCTTCTTGCACAATACGGATCGTGCGCTCGTCCGTATATTATTTGTTTGTTATTTCAAATGAAAAATTACTGTTAAGGGACGTCCACACGTCACGCCCTTTACTGTGGACGGAAAAACTGAGATCTGCGCAAACCAAAAAAGAGCGACTTGTACGACTTACTGCACCGATCAACTAAACAACACAACGTGAAGCAAAAAGCGAATCTGTGCGGACACTGCCGCGAGCCGCACTTGTTTGTGCAAAAAAGGCGTTGTCGAAAAAACGTAACGTGGAAACGACCCTTTAAAGAACGTAATTTTTCAAACGTCTATATCTTGGATATTAGACGCTTGACCGTGCTCCAGAAAGTGTCCGGATTTGATCTTTTTAGATTTTTATCTCTGGGGTCGTATAAAAAATAATGTACCCATATCTTATTCTAGATTGAACGATTAACCTTTACCCCTTAAATCCTTTCAAGCCACGCGCAGTTAATAATCTTCTCATTCAAATTAATTACGATCGTGCTTATTTTCTTATTATCATTTTTGTTGTCACTGATTATAAAGTGGGCGATTCTATAAAGCTCATCTCAACATCATCTTACGTTCGCGCACGGTCGAGATAAAAATTAATCAAACAAGGTAAATATTGTAGGTAATAAAGCAGTCACTAACACACAAATAATTCTAATATCGATAGGAATTTAAACAATAAAAGTTCACCCAATTTTGAATTAATGATACATAAATAACTAAGTATGTGTAGCACAGAAACCAGTATATTTCTGTAAATGAACAAATTCATTAACCAGTTTCCTATTTTTGGACGTAATGGTCGAAAAATTATGTCGAAGATAGGTAACCGAAAACTGGTTCTGTAGCAGATTTAGAACAAAATTTTGAAAGCCGGTCGATCTACTTGTTTTGTTAAAAGGTTCGATAAATAGGTTCCTAGATTATTTGAGATTTTCGATACGTTTTCGTAAAAAGTTTAAGTTGTGGATATTTCCGTTAAACTTAAATGTCGTTTATGTTTTTATTTACCTATTTAAATTAAGACTGGGTACTAAAGTAAAATTATTAAATAAACACTCGCTTAATGTTGATGTTGGTCCAAAATCTGCGCAATTTATGGTAAAGATGTTTCAGTGCGTTACCAAGTGATGTGGAAGTTTAGTTATAACAAACTAATACCTTTAAAGTTGTCACGTATGTAAACTAATCTTCGATTTAAATAAAAATGCGGTCCTCTGAATCTTATTTGAATTATATGCAGGTTGAGCACGAGCACACGACCTTGCTGACGTAGTACAACGATTCCACTAGCGAAATATTGAAATCGTATTTACGTCTGAATACATACAACAAAATATATAATATTAAGTTGCTCGTCGTCCTTTCCTTTTACTTCAAAATTCAACAATACCTACCTTTGAAAAACGTTAAACATTTAACGAAAGTACGTGTGGGATTTAACAAATTTATATTGATTTGTAATACACCGAAACTATAATGTCTCTTGGCTATTAGTTGATATTTAAGCTGGAAAGACAGTTTCGAATCGAAATGTCCTTCATCGTACACTCTCGTTCAAAAAATTTCAAATAATAAATCTTTTCAAGCACAAAATGTACAGTTTATAAATGGGCTAAACGTTAGTTTATATCTACCGATATATCTAAATACAGAAAAATGCACGAAATTTTATAACAAAATTGTAACATTTATAATTATTTCACATCGATTATATTATCTTCAACACCTGTACCTAGTAATAGGTGTTCTAGCTATGAAAGTCGACGACGTTGTAAATTTTATAAAATTGTATATGACGTAATTCAAATAAATTAAAACAAAATTTTAGAGAGTATGTACCTACTTTTAAATATAGTTTCTAAGCTGCCAAATCTAAACAAAAAAGAGCACATTTAATTATACGTACTATTTATAAAAGTTTGTTATGATCTATCACGAAGATCCCGAAAAGCAATTGCGCCCTCGTCCTTGAAATGTAGGTATTGCATTTATGTAATCCAATAAAATAATCCGTTCATTTCTAAATTCGAAACAAATTACATGCGTCGAATAACTAGTATCATTTTCATCTTAAACAAATTTGCCTTTATAAATTTTTTACCTTGACATTAATTGTACGTCACGAGTTTCATTTAAGCAATATGATAACAGGTTTAACAGAATCGGCACCTGGTTTCCTAATAATACATTACCGAATTAAAAAGTTTATAGTAATTATTGCATATCAATTTTAAGAAATAGTTGCCGATTTTTCGATATAATTCAATAGATAAGTTAAATAATTACGGTTACGGCAGTAACCTTCGGAAACATTTTGTGCTATTTATGTACGTAATGTTAGGTAGATCGTTTTAAATAACTTCTAATTATTTAAATAACACGGTTAAATAGGAAGTTAATGCTATAGTAGTTAATTTTAGGTTAAGATATCGTGATCACCCTTTACTTTTTTTTCCGAGTATAGTTTAAGGTCAGCCGCAAGCGGATGTACAAAATAAGATAGAAAGTGATTTTCTTTTTGGTTTTGAATCGTTCAATTTTTTAATAGATAATACTCCATATTATATAACTTTTGATCAAACCGTGCCGTATTTAAATTGAGAACAACAGTCTCCCATATAAAATCTTATTTTTTTCGTAAACTGGAACGACTGTTTGATAGTTTATTATTTCCATAAAAATCTGTATTTCTTAGTAGTTTTTATTCGGTGTGTTGTTTATTGTAAATACCTATTGTATCTGTGTATATATTTAAAATTTTCTACTCCTCAGATTTACCTCTATTATCTATTGCTAACCTAACTAATCGCCGGTTTCTGAAACAATTTATCTAACGATAAAATTTTTTAAAATAACCAATCATGTTAATATTTTAATATACTGGTTTATTTTAACCAATCAAATACCGTTATTTATCGAATCGGTAACTTAACGTGCGAATAAAGTTTTCAGAAACTGGCCATAACTAAATGCAAATTGATTGACAAATGAGAGGAAGTCTTCTGATTACCGCATGTTAAGGTTAGGTTAGGAGCAAAGGAAAACTTATTATACCGATCATTTGGATATAATTTATAAATTAGTTAATTAGGTCGATATATATTTTTCAACAAATTGTAAGGAAATCTATCTAAGGTGTAAGTATTTACTAATCTAAATCTTAAGTTTTCTTTTGTACGTTTTCGTTTCATCCTTCTAAAGCACTTTGTTCGCTTAATTAAGGGGAATTGGATAAATCTTATTCGGAAGCTTGTGTAGCAGTTAAACACAAGTTTAGCACTTCAAAGTTTATTGTGATAACACTACTCTGCGACAGAAACAGGACAATTTAACTGATTCCTTCTTTATCCCTGAAACTACTCTCTTAACAGTACTTATTGTTGGTTAAAGTGGTTTAGAAACCGATCAAATTTTAACTATAATTAGGTCGATATATATTTTTCAACAAATTGTAAGGAAATCTATCTAAGGTGTGGAAAAACATTGCTTATACCTAAGTTAAATCTAACTATAGATTAAATAGTTTTTAAATTAACTTGCTGTCAGATAGGTACATGAAAACAATATTAATTTGGATTTTTAACCTTTAATTACTTCGTGGTTAGGAACCAGGTAAAATATATTTTGCAACATACCTATAGATAATAATACGTGTAGGTAACAGCGAAATATAAATTATTACTAATTTTTAACTGCTCTCGATTGTATCAATTTAAAATAGTTTTATTAATTCGAACACTCAAAGGGACGTGTTAGTTAAGTAGTGTCTATAATGAACATTTAAAATTTAGTTAATCCCACAAACACACTTTCGAAATATGAACTCCCTCTAGACCAGATTTTTGTGTCAGAAATGTTTAGGAGTTATCTGAACAGAGTTTATTAAAGAAGTAATGAGTAATTCCATGTCAAATCAACTAAAATTTTCTAGAATCTGCAAATCACCATCTCCAATTTTTTAAAAAATTGGACACATTATTAGGTATATAAAGTTATTTGAAATACCAAATTTTAGAATTTTGGGCCCACGTATTCTCAAAAAATTCGTATTTGAATTTCGCATATTTCGATAAATATGAAAGTTGCATAAATTGACGTATCTCCGTTAATATTGGACCTAGAGAGTTAATTTTATTCAAAAAGTGCAGAGTATGCAAATAATAATTACGATACGTGAAATATTTATTTATTAGGTTTAATGAAAATATTTTTTTTCTCGGTTACAGTACTAAAACGCGAATATTTCAGAAAACGATGTTAAGTTTTCTAATTTTTTTCGAGTAATTGTTACATCTATTGGTTATTACTATTCCAAATCCTTACTTTGGGACGGCGATGGCATCAAGAATTATGAATTTTTATCGCCGCGATGCGATGGTGCGCCTCTGAAGTAATTATCGAGTGTCCGATGTATGACATAATTTTCGCTGTTACTTAGGCGAATGCTACTTTATATCTTATGTTTGTTTTAGAAAACGTGTGTTTCAGTAACAATTTATTTTTTTGCATTTTTAAAAGAAAAATTAAAAAACATTTGGATGAAAGCACAGTAAACGTCGAACCCTTTGGAAATCCCTCTTAATTTAAAACGATCCCCTTTTAATACACTGGGCGCGTTATAATACAGGATGTTTAGAAAATGATGAGAAATCTACGGGGTACGTGTATAAAACGTTAAAACAAAACCTTAAGTGTCTATAAACTTTACTTCTAGGAAGCTCCCCTACTGAGTTATTCACCCTTAAAGTTGTAAAAGTGTAAAAATAATTCCGAATTCTTTGTGATACAGGCATGAAATAGGGATATATACGTCAAAGCCTTCTGAAAATCATCCCCTAACTCAAAATAACCTCCTCTTTAGTACAAGGCGTGCGTAGTAGCATTAGAAAAATTAAAGCATCGTTTTTTGAAATATTCACGTTTCAGTATTTTAATCGAGAAAAAACATATTTAAACATATTAAAAACTCTAAGTCCAATATTAATGGAAATACATTAATTTATGCAACTCCATGTTTTTCGAAATACGCGAAATTTAAATACGAACTTCTTGTGAATGCGTGGGCCTAAAAATCTAAAATTAAGAATTTTAAAATAACTTTATGTAGGTAGGCACCTAATAATGTATTCAATTAAAAAAAAAATTGGAGATGGTGATGGACAAGTCATCGGTTGATTTGACCCATATGTCAATAATGCCATGTAGGTATAACACCTAGTGTTGAGCTGGCAATAAATACCTATTATTAAAAAAAAGAACCTTCACATTAATGTTTTACTAAATGATATTTACAGTTATGAAAATAAAACGTCGTATTGTTTTAGACATTTTCAAAATCAATTAATGCCTATCCTGGACAAGTGTCACGACAAAACAATTTCACAATCGAGGTAATTAATAAAAGAAAGTAAAAAAACTCGGAAATTCGGCCAGTTATCTAAGCAAGTATAAATTAGTAGAAGTAAATTTGACGGCAACATCGATATTCTTTTTAAAGATGATAATATAATCGCTACCGTTGAAATTGGAAAAGAGCTTGAATTTACTCATTGTAAATTCATATTTTGTTTATCTTCCGCATTATTTCTACAAACATGAACGCCAACGCCTCGATACGCACATGGACTAAAATTAAATTGGGATACGTTTTACATTGGTTCGATTTTTAAGACATTACAAATTGTTTCGAAAAGTTTTAGACATTTGCACTTTCTTGGATAACGTAAGCCTTTACGTGTTAGAATGGTCAACTTATCAATCGAATATCCTCTTAAAACGTAACGGCGACGTGTTTTTGTTATTTTGTAAGGTAACGTCGTAGCTGAAAGCGTCTTCAATTAAATAACCCATAAAAAATGTCGCGTTTTAGTTCATCAGTTATACTTACGATTAAACAACGCGTATGGTGACACGGCAATAAAAAAATCTCAAGATCGCGAGTTGTATAAAAGCTGTGAAGGTCGCGCGTTAATGATACAAACACGTAACCGGTGTCCATTAGTTTCCACAAAAAGACGGAAGAAAAACTATAAAGGAAATAGCGTCAGAAATTGAAATATTGGCGCATTCGAAAGGAATTTCGAAAAACGCTTTTTAGGTTTATTTTACTTGGAAGTGACTTTTTTTAAATTTCAATATTCCAAAGTTTTCTAAAATCTGCGAGCGAAAACGTTCACCTAAAGCTAGGAATTTTCGGTGTTTTATCAGAAACAAGAATATTATTTTATTATTATTACCTTTATTTTTTAACTTTTAATTCTCGTATGGTTGGCAACGTAAACGTACCTAAAATTGTACCTTCTTTTTCCTTTTTTTTTTGAAAGAGATTTTTGGAGCCTTCAAACAATAATGATTTAAGTAGTTTGTATTTATGTCGGTTTGTTTATAGTTTTTGTATAACTTTCGGTTTTTGTGGAAATTATGTTTTCGTCTCGATTTTTCATCGTTAAATCTTCACGAAATCAAGTTTCAACTGTAATGCAATCATCTTCACTTCGTTTTATCGTCAATTCAATCACCGTTTTCTTAAACCAAATCCTGTTTGTTTTTACTACTATTTCTCCCTTCAAATCTACTCGACTATTCATCGCACAATATTGACCTATACAACGTATTACTTTATATATTGTTAGTCATGAACGGCATATTATCTCATTTCATATTTTACAACCTATAACTTCGTCTTAAATTTTGTTACACTCGCATGCGTCATATTTTGAAATACGTATATTAGCGGTTAAAACTGATACGATCTCTGAAATTACAGAAAAAAACTTATTCGTGAGGACACGCGTAACATGGTCTGACATAAAATTTTAGTAGGTAGGTACTTAGACATATTTTATTATTTATGAAAAGGTCAGGCGCTTATCTAAGTTCTCAAAGAATTTTTAACAATGAAACGTCCGAACTGAAGCGATTATAGTAACGAAGAAGGTCGCATTTTTTTCTAAAGCAGCGATTTTCTTTAGAAAATATAAAAGGCGGTGACTGTTTTACAAAGAAAATAGAAATATCGAAGGGATGCAAATCAGAGCTTTGTTGAAATACAAGTTGGCAACGTTAACTTTTCATCGAAAAGCATATCATTTGTTTTAAATATACAACAGAAACGTATAGACAACTACAACCGCTGTGTGCCTATTGTTGTGTTTGCTCTATATTTAACTATTGTAGTTGTATGCGATGATACTATTCATGGATAACTATATTCTCAAACAAATCATCCTGTCGCGTACTCTGTGGAAAGCCTACACTATTAATTATAGCTGGGACGTTTTTAAATTAATTTAAATCAGAATTACAGTTTACATTGTAATCTCGTGTTAATTACATTCCATCTTCTCTAACATTTCGAAAATTTACCGTCTAGGATTAACAATGTTTAAACGATATGCCTAATGACGGAAGATGTCATAATATATTATTAATTTTTTTTCTGGACAGGTTTGATAGACACCCTTTCTCTTCTTCGCTAATAAATTGTTTATCTTCTAAATTAATTATAATTGCAATTGTTATTAGTTAAACGTTCAAGGTCGCCGAATTAACACGCCATTCGTTCAATAAAAAATTATCCGACGAAGAATTTTGGTGTGAATTTTTATATAATAATTTATCAATGTCAGAGATGAGGTTAACAATTGTTATACAATGTATTTTTTCAAGCGAGGAACGGTTTTATGTGTTTTTTTAACGATTAGAATAGTCTCTTGCGCAACCTTGAATGGTTCGACAACGTAAGGTGAGAATGACTATTTGAACAATTAGGCGGCAAAGGAACTTACATTTAACGCCTACAGTTTGATTGATTAATTATGCTTAATATTTAGTTTACCTGGGCGTTATAAATAACGTGCCTGCCTTACGTAACATATCTGTATAATGTTTAAAAACCTAAAAAAACTCTAAGGAGATGGGCTCTGATTGTTTGAATCTATTTCCTTTTTTGTTATCAAAATTAATGTAAATATTTTAAATTAGTGTAAAAACTAGTCATTGCCAAACTTGAACAATTTCAATAGTTTTTGTGTTTATATGTGTTACCTACAAAATTCGTACCTACTCGAATAATAAATATTCCATGTATTGAGATCAAGATGCGGTTTTAATTTGCAGGCACGTCGGGTTATTTTCAAAATTTTCTAAATCGTAACGTGCGTGTAACACATTCGTAATTTCAATTTGACAAATTTTATAGGAGGCGTAGAGAGGGTATTTGAAGTATTTTATTCTGCACGAAATTCGCTCGATAAGTAGACAACATTTTTGAAACCGAAAACGTTATCAACGTCGATCAAAGTTCTCGGATAGCATAAAAAATCAAAATTATTTGTGTGCGAACCAAAGAAGACGGCATATAATTAATTAATTAATTTTTATTTAAATGCTAAAGTGACCGGTCAAGTCGTCCATTTAATTCATTATTTTAATTTTGACCTCTAAAAAATAATTCGATATTATATAGGCTGTCAAAAGTCCGATATTGTTTTACCTATTTAATTATGTTGTCCTTTCACGTTTAATTTAATAATAAATATCACATCCCTTGAAATTCAATCTTTCAAGATGAAATGCTACAGCAATTACGGAAGCACAACTCCCGAAAGAAATGTTAAATATTCGGTGTTTTAATTAAAACTTCAAAAACAAAAACGGGCTTAGTGAGTTATTTTGATGTTTAATTAATTAATTAAAACATCCGTTTGATAAGAAATAACTCTCGCATAAGAGCAAATTAATTTAAGCGAACGCGAAAGGTGGATTCGTAACTGCATTTTTTTTACTTTAGTGATATGTCCGACGTGGGAAGGAAATCGTTCGACCGAAATATTAATAATTTTAATATTTTTTGTTGTTGTTAATAATACGGTACCGTGACATTTACGTAACCTTGCACTATTTGTATAGTTACATTATTACATTAAAGTCATCCGAGCGCGTAATGGGTTTGTCGAGTACTGCAAATATAGCTTATTGTTTACTTAATGATCCTATCCGTAGACATTAACGTCGTAAAGATACTTCGATAGGTTCTTTTATGTAATGACCTTATCGTTCTATATCTATGTATGTCATAATTTCGTTTAAACCTTTATCAAACTCTGTGCTCGTAATAGGTATTTCAAGATCGTTTCTAATTATGCAAAACGGAATTCTTTCAACCTTTGATACAAGGATATCGATTTCCAAAGCCATCCGTAATTATTTATCATCAATTTTTGTAAAACCGAACAGTTTGTTAATATTGATTTAGATAGATCAATAGGTGCCATCGGATAAAAGGAAATTCCACTTAAGCTTCGTTTACGTTTACAATTAGACATTTTCATTATTGTAACCTTTGTCGGAGACAAGTGCTTTTCTACTAATCCGACGTTAAAATGCCGTTGTGACTAAATTGTTTGTACATCAGTGTTAAAATTTATAGCGAAAGCAAATGCAGACATGTCAGTCTAAATATTAATCTCTAGGAATGGCAGTTACTGCACGACTTGGCAGGAATTGTTTTTGATATAGCGGTCGCTACTTTAGACGGCAAGAGCTACGAAAACAATGGAAATGTTTAGTATTTGACACTGTCGGCTCCTTGTATCTAATGGATGTGGAGGGCCCTCGAGTGTGTTGAAGACTTAAGAGTGACGTTCGCGCCTTCGTATGGGTGAACGACTCGACGACGTCGCTACAAATTATGCCATTATAAGTCTACCGAGTACGCCGAGCAACTCGTTCGGTCGTCGACTAATTTATTTATTAATTTAGACGATTCGCGGGACACCACTTAATTAAATTTACATTACGTTTAATGCGGATATTTGCAGTGTCACACGGAAAGAAAAATCGAATTGAATCCATTATGTCGTGTAGTCGCGTGAGAAAAGCCATTAACGGGAGGTTTAACTTAACTGCTCCGCCGGATGAAAGTCGCAAGTTAAAACGTTAGCGTAGAAGTTGACAGATACGATTGACACAAAGTGATTCAATTAATTATAACGATAACCATCGGCGCTTAGGCCTTGAAAACTAATAAAATGAAGTTTATATGTACAATAAAAATGAAGATAGTCGACCAACCCTACACGCAATCAAACTACAAAAGGGAATTAGTGCCAAGGTTATAGATAAATGGGCAGATGCACTAACGTAAAATAATATAAGAATTCCGCTTCGTGCGAGCAATAACAGATAAAAACGTGTAGTATCTGCTTAATAATAATTTAAATACCTTCTCATCCACGATCGACAAATGTTCCCTTAGCTCTCGGAAACCTGCAACAATATAAATTTTATTTAGCGTTTATTAAGTTTACCGCCGTATACGAGAGACTTATTTGGTTTAATGGAACGAGTAAAATTTCAGTAATCCAACAAAAATTAATTCAAGCTGATGACGTGCTTATGGCGCCTAAATTATCTACGCGAAACCTCGTAACAACCGTTACTGGGGAAGTTGTTCGTTCTAATGAGAGAAATGTATCATCTTGAAGAGTTTAGGATATGAGTAATGACCATAGGCACGCGAATTATGGAGCGGGGTTGCGTCCTTCGCGATTGCCAAGAATTAACGGGCAGAGGAATTCGCCCTAATTAGTAAATTAATTATCGAGTTTATGATGGAACGTGATGAACGGTAAACATCTAGTATGCCGAAAAAATTGGTCGTTACGAAAGTTGGCTCGGATATAATTTAGCTCGGCTACAAGCATATTACGGGCCGTTGTCGAAGATTTCGGGAAAAAGATGGAAGTTTTGAGGGAGATTTTGAGCGGCTCTTAAAATAAAATTTATTTAACGGGTAAAACAATTATCTTGCGTTTATGGATGAACGATTGCATTGATTTCTATAACATGCGTGTTTTTTTTTTAAATATACTTCGATTGACTCTTAACTGCAGTGGAGTCTCGATATAGTGCACCCATCGTACAGTGAACTATTTACTGCAGTGAACACAAAAATAAATACATCGAACTCCATAAATAGTGAACAAATTGAATCTTATTAGAGCGAACAGTGTACGATTGAGTTCAAAACCTTCGTTTTTAGCTCAACAGTATTACTTTTAAGTTAAACACAAATATTTTTAAAGCAAATAGGTATAATAAATAGCAGTAACAATCAAAAGTATTAGTTGTTGGCGCTTAAAAAGCAAAATTTCTTTGAGTGCAGGTACCTATAATAGGTATTTATAATAGTTTATTGTAATTAAAGCTTTTACATGTTTTCGTAGTTTTACTTCGGTAATTCTTGTTTGTTTTTTTTTAAACTTAAAATAATAGATTCACGTATAACCATTTCTTGTATTAATCTATTTAAACAAATTTTAAGTGCTACTTTAAGATAATTTTGAAGATTTTTAACTAAACCTCTAAATAGCGAACAACGATCGGTGGAGTGATTTTGTCCGTTCACTA
Source organism: Rhagophthalmus giganteus (assembly GCA_036326145.1). Lineage (NCBI taxonomy): Eukaryota > Metazoa > Arthropoda > Insecta > Coleoptera > Rhagophthalmidae > Rhagophthalmus > Rhagophthalmus giganteus. The sequence goes on along the minus strand of JARFJA010000056.1, from coordinate 8,656,360 downwards.
TATCGAGACTCTACTGTATTTTTTTCCTGAAAAGTAATCTATAGAATAAATTGGTGTAAAAGTTTTAGAAACGCCGATTCAAGTATACATTTCCGTAAGATTTCTGGAAGGATACGAAGCCTTCAGACTTGTCACCTAGATTTTAAATATTCATCAATCTTGCGTAGTTAAAATATTAGCATATACTAAGCTAATTTTATGCGAATATTATCACCGTGTTTTAAGATACTCCAGTTTACAAACTTATTCGAGAGAAAATTAAGTTTGACTGAATAGGCTAATTATGATAGGGAATTCGCGGAAATTTTGGTGCCAATCTAGCGTCAACGTCGCGCGACGCTTTAATTTAATACGTAGTTCGTTAAACAATGTTTGTTTGTTTTTTTTTGGCAATATTGCTTGCGCTAATATTTAAATTTATTTAACCATTTTTAACTCGCTTTAAATGAAGCTATAGAAGAATTACCATATTTACTCGTGTAATTTTTCCGCCTTGGTTATGTAAGAATTTTCAGTCATTGTGTGTGTTTTTTTTTGTGAAATATGAACCTATAGGCATAAATTGGTTAAAAATTTTTAAATGAAAACTTAAAATTGAAACAATAACATGTATCCTTTTTTGTGTGTTTTAAGTTATTTTTGTCGCACTTTAAATAACTTCAGTAGGTGTATTCTATTTTTGTATTTTTATTTTATATTTAAAATTGAATTGCCTTAATTTTCTCATTTCCATTTTTTAAGAGTTAAAGAATACGTGAAAACGGGAAACAATACATGCGTAAACACGGTAAACATTTATTAATAATTGAAATAGGCAAAATTACAGGCAAAACGGTACATTTGATTTTTACAGGACTACGGTCCTAGATTATTGCGCAAGATTTTAAGAAACGATTCTATGGTCGATTTTAAGGTAAAAAGTTCCTACGAACGTCGTGTGTCCTAAAATAGTCCATTTCCGAGATACGCGACGTTAAAAAAGTTTGCGTGTCAATAAGAATGAAAATTAAATCGGGCATTGATGCGGGGCGTGCTTTATTTTCAACATTAACTTTTTAATCGACCATTTATATCCTAAAATATAGGCTATATCCATTTGGAAATACAGATTCATTTTTCCAAGCAAAAAGTTTCGAACTTATTTTTCTAAAAGAAACGGTCGTGTCCTATCGATTTATATAACAAGGGCACATTTTTATTATATTTTTGATCGTACCGAAGCTAAATATGAAAAAATAACGTTTAAGTATCAATTTTTGTTCAATTATCGTACATGCTCGTGTATAAGCCCGCTTTTTTGGACAAAACTCGGCCGAAAAATGTAGGGGCGGGCTTATACACGGGTCGAACATATTTCTAAATGCCGAAAATGTGTCGAGTAACTGGCGAAAATAAAGGACAAAAGACGGAAAATCAAGTGAACGTAGGTAACTTGCCTAACGCGCCTCGGTCGTTCGCATTTTTATATTCAATTATATATATCTTTCATAAATTCAAACAAGAGTTCGAAATTCGAAAATGACTTTAAACGTTTAAAAATTAAAACTTCTTGAACATTTTGAAGTTGGAAAATGTTAAGGGCAATGCACTTTGGCTCTCCTGATGTAATATCAAAAAATCTATTACACCGTTTGCCATACTGTTTTATTACGTAAGTGTATTATGTTAGGTATTTAAAAAAATTGATTTTAGTCTTTAACTTTGTGAGTGAATATCTCAAGAGAGAAGTGCCGTAGGAAAAAATTTATGGAAACTTGTGACATTATTTTGATATAGTTTATATGCTTCCCAAAAGATTTTCTATAATTTCTTGGACACGCGCTCCCCTGTCAAGTTATTCGCCCATAAAGTTAAAATAAAACTTTTTAAAAAACATTTTTAGTTTTCGTTGAAATTTAATAATTTTTGGTACTCATATACGTAATAAGTAAAGGTCTTTAAAATTGACGAAATTGATTTTTTTATGTCACCTCAAGATAGCCAAGGTGCACTATCTCTAACCTTTCCAAGCCCAAAATTTTTCAGAGGGCTAAGTTTTTAAATTTTTAAGGATATATTCTCGAATTTTCCAAACATTCTACGATACAAAATGTACTCTTGTTTAGTTTCGATAAAATGAACCATATTACAGAAAATTGTACATAAAGAATAATATAGCTGCAGGTGTGATTTTAATTTGGTTCATTTTATTCTAAAATGACTGGAAAATCCAAAAACGTCCTTAAAAGTCTGAAATATTTTGGGGTAAATATTGTTTAAACAATACAAATACTTGAGTGCGCCAACCGAAATGTTGCTGATTTCAAATAATATAGTATAACAAAAATTTTAAAATAAAGTTTCATCTAAGTCGGTTCTGTACTTGTTGGTTCCGAAGTAAAAATCTAATTTGAGTCGACTATACTTATACAGAAGTCAACTTATAACACTTATAACACAATATAAGGGGATGGGCTTAAACATGGGTCAGTCGTGTTTGATAGATTTCTTGCTAAAAAGTAACGGGGCGAACTTATACACGAGAATATACGGTAATTTTGGTGTAGAACTAGTGCCGCGTCACTGACGACAGTACAATTTTGAAATGAAATGCTTACTTTTTAACGCGCGTATCATTGTTTTATAATATTTGTGTTGGATTTACAGACATCGAAAAAATATCATTTTTGAATTAATTCTTTAACGAAACTAAGCATCTCGGAAACGAGACATTTTAGGGCACGTGTTTATAGGAACATTTTATCTTATAAGTAATAAATCAGGGAATTACACTGTGTATATATATATATATATATATATATATATCAAAGTGAGTGCAGGAAGAAATCTGTAGCCTCTTTAATCTAAAATTAAAAGAATAAAAATAAGAACGACGACTTTAACGAAAAGACGTTCCCCCATTACGAATAACAAAAACGATAAAATACCATTATGTCCTAGCTAATAGACATTACATAAAAATACGGAGAAAGTGTTTAATGAACTGTTAGTCTATTTTTAATTGCACCCGTAAAGTCATCATATAAGACTTTCATTAATTCAAACTAATACTTTTAGTAATTGTGACTTCCATATATATAGACAATTTACGAGAGTGCTATAAAAACTTTCACTTAAATTCGCGTGCATCACTTTCATACTTATTATAAAGCAAAAGTTACATGCGTACATACATATACCCTCCTGCAATCCAATTTAAAACTTAACGTTTTTAGCGTAAAATGCTGATCGAAATTCAGTTAGGATTATTTTCAAAGATAACTACTTTAAAAAGGTCAGGGGTATTTTAAAGTCAGGTGTTGCTCGGAACGCGATAGTTTTTTTTTTTGAAAGTTTTTATTTCGATTCTATAGTACAATTTTTTAAATATAACGTAAGTAAGTAGATAAATCGTAATATTTAAGTCACGTAAAAAGTAATATGTGTGTAAGTACGGTACACACAAGGTTGCTTAAAACATATTTTTATGCAAATTCTGTATTACACAAATCGAAATATGTAATATCATTTCTTCACGATAAGCATGTTGACGAGTAGGTATTTTAAAGTCAATGTTTTGAATATACCTAAGTATACTTAATTAAAATCCAGTTAGATGAAAAAAATTATTAAAGTTTGTCGACTTAATCCGGTAGTAAAAATCGAACGTCAACAATTACATAAAATTAAATAATAAAGTTTCTTTTATTTTCTAAGCATCGACCATATAAAGATGATATTTTAGCTTTCAAACATATATGCCTTTCTATAAATATTTATCAAACTTTCAACGGTGATATTGTTACAAGACAAACGGTTTGATTGGTTGGTTATATTACGTGAATTGTAAAATATACAAAAAAAAATAATCATTATCGTTACCTACTATAAATAATTAATTCTATCATATTTTGACATTTTATATTCGGCTTGTATTATTCGGTATGAATTTCATACATAAACACTTACACTCTAATAAAAAATTCACGTGAGTGTATGAATAAAAAATCGATAAAGCCATAGACCGGTGTATTAAATATTAAATAAAGTCGTTCACGAATTTTATTATCGCCATTAAAACTTCTGCTGCTAATGTCTATATGTATTTAAATGGGTTAATTTCGAAAACTTTAGAAATTATTTATGAACAGCATCACAAGCATATACCTATCGCTTCTTGCTTCTTATAAAATTAAATATTTAAAAGCGCACCCCTCCGTCGGCGTCGCGTCGGTTTTGTTCTGCTGAAAACCTTCATCTGGGCAAATGAAAATGACTGGTAAAACGTTCGTTTATTACATTATGTGGGTTATATTTGTTTTTGCAAAGTCACGCTCTTACAGAACGTCTGCCGCTGACAGCAGTAGCGTAACTCGCCGACATTTTCATGCAGATCACATAAAACAATCACACTGTTTGCATCATGAACGACCGACGTATGCTGAAATCACTTATGCCACTGACATTTTCGAGACTACGGCGTCGCTAAATGCAATTTGCTCTTTTCCGAACGGCTGCACCGCTTCCTGATGTGATTATTTTAGTGCAGAAGACGGTCGCCTGCATCCACTTCCCTCGTAATGTGATTTGCTAATTCTAATCAGAACCCCATCATCAAGTTTGAAAGCTTTAACCTTATTACTATTGGATTTCTGACCCTTCCGGAAAGCTTTCTCGAAAACGATTCCTACGTTAGCAAGGATGCAAAGTATAGTTTCGAATCGCCTCGGATTATTTTAAAACCCTTTAAATTTATGAATTCGATTTTATAACTTCTCGGGAATAGAATCGCCAAAATTAATTTAACGAGATCGTTCAAAACAATCGAGTAAATTCGATTAAGTAATTAAACAAACGATAATGGGAAGTCCGAATTTAGTATTTTTCAAAAACAGGGAGTCGGTGGGTATACAGATAATATTTAAATTAGACGAACAAATAAAAAATTGTTTACAAATTGCTTCCCTCTTTAATTATAACATCAGTGTTGATAAATACGTGTGGGGTTAGGGAAAATATAAAATGTTTGGCTTCATCTCCGCTTAAATTATATTATTTGCGGAAACACAGTCAATTTGCATATTTTCAATGTGAACTCATTTAGAGGAAGAATTTACCAATTTCAAGCTCGGTCTCGTTTGAATGCGCAAAACACAATGAGAAAACTAGATTTTTTAATTAACCATCCTTGTTGTACTGATTTGCACAAAACTATAGGCTCAAAAGGGTAGTTTTTATGAATTTTTTTCGTCAATAGTTCACGAAAGACGCACGACGCACAAAACAAATATTATCTAGTTCCAAATATTTTGTATTTTTCATCTATCTACGACTCCTATACGGAATATTTACGTTTTATGCTTTTAGCTCCAGCTTAGAGGAAATTACATTGCACTAATGAGTAGGCAGCAAGCATTTATATTATTTGTGTTTTTGACTTCATAATGGATTATACATTTAATTAAAATGAGAACTGGGGGAATAACGTGAAATGTTGTTGGTTATCATATTACTTTTAGCTTTAGTAATGATGGTAGGTAAAAAATTCATTAAAATTTTTTATTCCTCTCCAAATTACAGTTGGAATTACAAAAATTGCTTGTTAACGAAATAACGCAGGCACTTAGTTGTTGTGCGCGCGGACGCTGCGCGGCGTTGGAGTGTTTGGTTTTTCGTGAAGGCAAAACTCCTCCTACTAACAATAAGGAAACACGAGCAATTGGAAAATTCAGATTTGAACGAAACTCGGCAATATACATGTTCCTCGAGATAAGAACATTGCATAATTTTTTTAGCGGCGGCGTTCAGGGTATAGTGCCCTTTAAACGAAAAGCTACCCTTATCGCTCTTCGTCTCTATATTTCAAAAACTATCGATATTTAAAAAATGTTACGAAACGATTTGCACTAAATTAAGTGTTCAAAAAAGATGGGCAGTTCAAATCGCGTCCTTGCTTTTTTTTAAATATCGTTGGTAATTTTTGAGGCATTGAGGTGAATAGCGAGGGGTAGCTTTTCGTTTAAAAGACTTGAACACCGTCGCTTGGGTCTCTTTAAAAAATATAAAATGTTCTTATCTCGAGGAACTATCTACAAACCTGCCGAGTTTTGTTTAAATCTGAATTTTCCAGTTGCCCGCGTTCCCTTGTAACCACTTGTACTTAACAATTGGAACAGTGCATGTTATCCTAAAGTCATTTAGGTAGGTATTTGATACAAGAATCGAAATACTATACATTATTTGAAAATAACACAAAATTAACTTTGTAAACTTTTGGAAAAAAAGGCGAATAAATAAGTTTGCATAAAATTATAGAAATAAGAACGGTCATTTTCTGTTACATACTTCAGTTCAAATAAGCTCGCCGTGTGATAGTAAAAGCAACAAACATTTATTGGGAAATCAGTTTTTTTTTTGTCCTATGTAACATCTATGTAATTGTATCCTACCTAAGTATTTTTCAATTGCAAAAATCAGCTGCCGGAAAATTTATCGAAAAAAAAAATTGAACAGACATTTTTTATTGTAGGAATTTATACGTAATCTCGTCAGATCTTTAAGTCAAAATGTTAAGGTTAACCGATGACAATGTAAACTTTTTTGTGAATGTAATTTTTGTACGAGCTCAATTATACACAAATAAATTAATTCTAGCTTATATTCGTTAACACTTTATCGAGACTGGAAGATCTACCGCGCCCAAAAGTAAAAAGACATTCTTCATAACACACGTTTACAGAATTCTATATTATTGTATTGTAAAACACTAAGCACAAATGAAAAAAAAATTACACTCAAAAATGTCGCAAGTCCTATAGGCCTTGATAAAACGTGAAGGATATTTAAATGGATTCAAGGAATATAATAAAATTGAACTCGTAAAAAAGTAGTAATAATACCAAACAAATGTAGATACCTACATACGTTGTTATCAGTTAACCTTTACAACATTTCAACTTAAAAATGTAATCGAATTGTTTGTAAATTTCTGCAATACAAAATTTGCGTAAATTGTTTTCACTGGATTGCGTCCGCACTTCGATAAAAAATATGTTTTTCGGTAAATTGTATTTCGCGGTGAATTTTCCTACACTCATAAAAATCAGCTCTAGGTACGTAAAACGTGGATAGTTTACAAATAGAATTTATAATGAAGCTTTCTCGGAAATTATAAAATATAAATACATCGATTTCTATACCTCCCCTCCCTATTACCAATTTAGTTGCACACACACTTTGCCCTTACGATAATGCCCTTGCTATTAAGATAATTTTTTCAAATACAGAGCTTCCGTATAAACATAAAAATCGCAAAACAATTAGTCCGTCAGTGTCGTTAGGCGTGAAAAATGAAAAACCTCGGAACCCCCGGTTACACTGAATGGATTTTCGTGAAACTTGTTTTATCGAGTCTGTATTACCGAGAACTAAAAGTTTGCTCTTTAAAAATTACCGTTATTACAAAAAGTTTTTCGAAAAAGAGTAAAAATCTTAAAAAATATACGTTGAAATGTAATGATTTCAAAAATAGCTTTAATATTTATTTCCACAAATTGCTTAATAATAAATATAAGTAGGTATTTGTAAAAAAAAATTGATGGCTAAGGGTTTAATTGTTCCCTAAAAATCACCCTTTCCAATTTAAAATTTTTTGTAATCGAAAATGCCAAATTTGATATGAAATTTCGGGCATAAGGATACAAGATGGGAAAAATATCATGTGTGCCAAAAATAATAGTTTCACTTTCAGAACTGTGCGATGCACTATAACTCTATAAACACAAATCTCTGGCGCACGGCACGAAACAAAAGCGACCGCCATTTTTAAACGAATTAAGATAGAATTAAAATATTTTGGTTTTAAACTAGCAACGTATAGGGGTCGTCTCTAGCAAAAAATAATTTTACCTTTTGGGGTGGACAGTAATTTATAAACGGTAAACATTTTAGTTCTTACTATTAGAAACTCGACGAAACAAGTATAACTGGATTCCGAGGTAAAAACCTTACTGTACTGGACACTAGATCCCTTAACTGCCGTTGTAGGTTTTGCTTTCTGTTCAAGTCCTTCCTTCCTGAGAAGTAATAAAGGATTAAGAAGCGTATCAATACGAAGCCGACCGCGCATTAAACATTCATAACTAGAATCCCGCATTATCTTGATTAGCAACAGATGGTCCTTACGGTCCGTTCGATTAGTTATAGTAGCCCCTTGAACTTAATCCTGTAACGCAATTATTTAGTTAGTTGTAACGGCGATAATTTGACGGCGTGACGATCTGCAATGATAATCTCCAGTATCAATTTGCATGTGTTTATCGTGATCTCGTTATGGAAATGACGTTCGCTAATTAATCCCCCTAACTTCTATTACGTTGCAGGTAAAATACGTTTATAACTGCCATCCCTCGCATCGAATGCGCACAAATAATCGGAAAGGGAAGCCCCATAAATATCGCAAATTGCAACTAAAATATTGTACACCGACAAGACTTATTTTATTACAACCTGTTCGTTAAATAGTGTGCCGTGCAATAAGGTCTATAAATCTTTTTTTGTCATTTGCACGCCATAAATATTCATTGAACTATTTATTCATGTATGCAGAACAAATTTAATCGTTCCGTAAAATAGTACAATGACAAATGCGTTTCTATTTTGTTTTTACTGGGTTCGAAAATATTCCTGTATAAAAGGGATATGTTAGTTGAGGAAAAATTTGATTTACATTTTGCATGTTATTATTTAGTAAGCGATTAAGGTATACTTTTACGACTAAATAATTTTTAATAACTATTTCTAAATAGTTATTTCCCTGACCATGAATAGGTGTAACAGTTGAATAATAATATAGTTTGTCATTCGTTCTAATTACGATAGCTTTGGGCATTTATAAAAGTTGTTTTTTTGGCTCATTTTAGTTCAGTAGGTACCTACATATTTTTTAGTTTTGAATTTTTTTATTAATTATTTTTATAAGTTAACTGATATAAATTTTTAAAACATTCCCAACACGACAGTCATATTTAAGGGTAACAATATTATTTTTAACTTTTAGCGTCTCTACGTGCCTATCTTTATGTGTCTCTCTACCTATAAATAATTTTATTTTAGATATTTTTGTTGTAAAAAATTGTTTATTACATGCCCAAGTATAATAGTTTTTAGTTTATTCGATAAAACCACGAATTAATCACGTTAGGTACTTTTAACATTTTTCTTCTGTTTACGTTTCGAAATTTACTTCTCTCTGTATCTCTAAAGTAATTAAAATCACTTTGCGAGAGATAAACCCCACGAGACTTTTGTCCGTTTTATATTTTACGGCCTTTTCGCAAACACTTTAATTTGGACATCTGTTTCTTTCTGCGATAATAATTATTTGAAGCGCAAGCGTCATCTTGTGAAAAGCAAATTTTATCAAAATGGTCGAGTATGTACTTCAAAAAAATAATAATTTGTTGGAAATTTTCGAACATTGCCATATTTATTAATTTACCTCGATTTACGAACATTTGCGCTTTAAATTCGTTTTTAAAAGTACCTCATTTCTAAAATTTGTTTTCGACTTTTCTTAAGTAAACGTTAGATATTTATGAAACTGAAGACCACGTATTCGTGTTAAAACAATCAGTTTAATGGTCCGATAACGCTCGTAAAGTTTCATTTCAATCCGCCAAACCACTTAAAATTTATTGAAAACAAACTATTTTATTTGTTTAACTCTAAACACCCTATATTTTGGGAAGGGTGCATTTACGGACATAACAGTCGAATTGGCTGTATGCACAATTTTAAAAATAATTTAATTGGTCTTCCTTCGACAGTTACATATTGAGGACGTCTGCTTTAACTATTTCCTATAGTTTTATAGGTAATTGAACCATCTGGCCCAAAGGCAGTCCATTTTTTTCTAACGATTTTAAACTGCTGGTACTTCATATCGCAGCAGTAGCGGGCTGGAAGATGTTCTTTTTAGACTTTTTTATGACCCAAATGAATATAAAAATTATGATCTTATGATAATTTTGTATATATTACAAAAATTATTAAAAACAATACGTCTACCTTATATGTTTTTTTGACGTTTTTGTTTAAATAAACAAATTGAACACAGAGGCAGACGTGAACAGCTGATATAGAGAAGCCATTTTTCTTTTTTTTTTAACAAATTTATTATCCTATTTTGAAAAGCAGATAAGTCATCAGCGCAGACGTCATTACAATGATCCTTTATGAGTGAATATTCATTAATAATCACGTCTACATCATGAATAGATGATTTAAAAATTTCGAACCTGAACTCCCTAACCATTAGCACTTAATTCTTTTTACTTGAAATTATTAACGATTTATTAATTAAAATCGAGTATAAAAAATATACCTATATTTTTCTGCTGAAACGCATTCACAATCAGTTATTTATCATAAATTTTAGTATGAAAATGCGTCGACAACTTTTTGTTACACAAAATAATGGTATCTAAAATACTGAAATATTGAAAATAAAATTTATCATACTTCGGTTAATTTTATGTATTATTCGGCAATCACATTTACATTTAAAAAATGTATAATCAGTACAATACACGCAATCCGCATCCGTTCTAAATACGATTAGTTAGTTGCTTTGCTTTCCGATTAGTACACGCTGCATTGCATTATAATCAGACTTCCCGCTTTATTCCGCTCTGAAAATGATTTTCAATTGGATGCACGTCGATATAACCCCTTCACGTCGAATCCGCAAATAAGGGATTCAAATGCAGTAGTTTGCGATTATAACTGCTTAGTAAACTAGAAATTAATGCCGAGAACGGTCATTCGATCTCTAAACGTACGCCAGAAATCATTTACTATAGAATAGGTACTTCGGGAGACCATTTAATTCGCGCACAACGACTTCAAATTTCTGAATTACGTTTTCAGTTTGCAAATTTCGATTGGAAAATCATTAAAAACCCAAGTAGTCGGAATTACAAACTATAAAAATTAATGCCAAAGAATACTGACATTTAAGTAGTAATCGGCGCGCAAACACCTGCACGAAAATCGTTTGTGAAACTGACGCGAGATAAATTTAATTAAACAGTAATAATCATAAACTTGGAAATATCTATAAAATAGTCATAAATTGGTTTTCGCCGTTATTTTAGATTATTTAGGTGGATTAACTTAAAAATTTCGTTTTAGTACTTAGGTATTTTTGTTTAGAGTGTTTTCGAAATGAGTCACGCTTTATGGATAAAATTATATAGGGCGATTTATTTTTAAAACATCGAAACCTTCAAATTGACATTAAGCTTCGATTTTACGGTGCCATTGTTGCATTATAGGACCTAAAAAATGAGAAAATTACTATGTTTAGGTATGCCTACGTACAATTAATTGATCAATTAAATACCACGTAGGAGAAAATAATATACAATTAAAAAAAAAATCAAGTTTTACAAAAAGAAATGCCTGCATTTTTACTGCAATTAAATAAGATTAAAATGTATAAGAGATAATGACTAGAAAATAATAATTTTTACAAATAAAAAACAAAGGTCGTCAATTAATACTTCTCTTAATTAATTATGAATTAAATACCATAGATATCCGTTTTAACAATAAAATTCGTGATTAGCTTTAACCTAATTTATATGACGTATAAATATATCTAAATAATATTTTATAAGAGTACGTTCTATGTCTTTTATGTTTATTGAAATATTAATGAAGCCGTTTTATATACATATGGTAGGTAACTGTATTATCGTTTAACCTTGGGAGTTTAAAAATTACAACTCTCACATTTAATACCTACGTTTGCATAATTGTAACGAAATAATCTATAACAATGACTGTATGAGTGTGTTTTAATTTAACAAAACTGCACTCTCTAATTATTATTATGTTTTCTTTTTCCCCCGAATTCGAAAATTCGTTGAATAAATGAATTTCTAGTTTAAAAATGGAAAAGTTGTTAAATATATATATAGGTAAAAATAATAGCGGATGATGTCATAACTTGAAAAATATGACAGATAACAAAAATCACTAAACGTCATTAAATAGTGAATGAAATATACAAAAACTTTTGTTAAGGTCAGTTTTTAGTCCAGCTCATAATAAAACCAGAAATTGGGCGTTCCGCCCATTTTGCCTAATCCTGCAAAAGAGTTTTTGTTGAAATTACAAAATTTCAAGTTTAAATTGCAAAATTCTAATTAAAAAAAAAAGAATTTAAGTAAGTACATTTTTTTTAAATAAAATTCCTGAAACGAGAAAAAAGTCTACCTAACGAAATCTAATGATTTCATTCAGAGAAACTTTGAATTACTCATAGCCTCAACTATAATGACGTTATCGATGCACGTGAACGGGTAGCGTGTTTCAATAAAATTTGGTCGTATTTCTAAATAACTTTATTTAATGCTTCTCGACCTCGCGTCGTCGTCAAAAGCTATCCATCAACTATGCTGGAGTAAATCTTTCAAATTCATTTTTTTTTTTAATTTTTAACTTAGGCGTTTTCTGTTTTGTTTAATTTCTAAAACAATTTTCAAAGCAACTTTTGATTCTCTAATTGGTTCCGAATTAAGCTCCATATTACGAGACAGCTTTTGGAACTACATATTTATTAACAGAAAGTCTTATCGCGCTTAATAATTTTAATGAACATTTGAAATTTATCGTTGACAAGAAAATAACGATTTACTTACAATTAGTTCCTTTTCATATACCTACGTCGTTTATTTGTAATAAAATTAATCAAACTATTTTCAATTAATAATATGTGGTTATTTATGTACTACATAAAAATAGAAAAATATAAGTACACGGATACTTACAATTTGCTAGATTTAAATATTTATAAACTTAACTTAAATTAAATAAACTAGACGGAGACCGTCACAAACGTTATTACAACATCGTTATTGGTGCCATACATAAACCAAATGAATATGAGTAAACACGAACTTATTACACATAAAACAGAGTAATAATTTCTTTTAATACAGAAGAAACATAATCATCCGCAATACTCTTAAATGTCGTTATTTTCGAGTGGTCTAATCGCGGTGTCCTTTTGATTTTGATTAAAACGTGCAGACGATTCGAGAAATTCATGACTCATTACGTATATAAAATTTGTGTTGCGTCGAGAGGTTTCCCGAATAACTTCTAATTATATTCTATTCATGGATGTCAATTAATTTAACATCTTTTATGTTGTGACTTTGACTCTCACCTGACGTCACATTGTCTAAAAAAAGGGTCATTGAAATTTAACGTGCGAATTTTACAGCATAATGATTGTTTATATTTGAAGTTCCTCCTCATTGTTGTGCTATCGGTCTCTATTAACTCCGAGCTGTTTAATTCTATAAACGTATTTGCTTTGACTAAAAAAGTTTAATTACTTCGGCGAACGATTCGTTTTAATAACGTAAGTGCAAAAATGAAGAGGAAGTTTCGCAACGCCCGCGATTATTTAAATACATTAATTGAGCTTTAGAAAATTACTACGTACCTCATTTATTGTTAGTTATCCGATCGACCTTAACGGCATTGTTTCTTTAATGTGTAATTTGCAATTTTGAAATATTTTAGGAAGGCGTGAATAGGTCCCATTTCGGATGGGCCGAAGTCGCCCACGTACACGTCGGCATCACGTGATTGATGCTCCTTACTTTATTTTCATGGCCATTTTTCTTTATTTCATAAAAATGTAGGTTTAAAATTGACGTGGAGGTTTTTGTTTATTTATTTATTTTTTTTTTAATAAACCGAAATCCATCGGCAAGTCGGTTTCTCCGCAAATTTTAAAAGCAGTATATTGTTCATTTTCTTTTTTAATCCCCTTCTTTTCGTTGGCGGCGTCGGCGTCGCAACAAAACAGTCGTTCGTTTTTGTTTCCTTTCGGTTGCTTTTTTTTTGAGTTGCATGTTCCGAGCATTGTGTTACGTTAGTGCTGAGTAAATTTGGACTTTTTGCCCATTTTCATAGACCATCCGAAAATTGCGTTGTAGCCCCTAATATAATATTTCACGAGCGCGTTCGTTATACGTTTGGGTTGTGGCGGTTGCAATTACGACGCGTATGATATAGTCTTTGATAGTAAACTAGGCACTCTTGATTACTCAATTCCTTGGATTACATTTGCATACACAATTAATCAATGTTTGTCTTCTCTAAGCCCTGGATGCAGCACTAATAGAAGTGATTTGGAGATAATTCCGTGCAATTCGGGCTGTACGCGAAGCGCAAGGGAATAATTCACGCGATCCAACATTATTTAATTATGAGGGAGCGATAAGCCACTTTCATAAAGAATGCATAGCTCGATAGCGTTAGATTTGAATAATGGTAATTGTCAAACTCCTAGGGGACCTCTAAATTGTAATATAGTGTATTGAATTTTTCCTTTAGAACCGCGCTTATCATAAAATGTATACAAAATTATTACTGGAGTATCGGTAGCGATTTTATTAACGGACCTCGTTAAATATTTTTGTCATATTAGAAGATTTACGTCGCGCACGGAGAAGATTAAAATTAATCTGATATCATCCACCGAAAGTGAGTTCTCATCTAACGTAAATCTGAAATTGTATCGGTAACGCTTTGTTCGGTTACAAATCGCTTGTACTAGCCGTAATATTTTTGAAACATACAGTCGTAGCAGATAAGAAACCGCGTAATTTTATATTATCTCAAAATATCGCATATACGGTACTTACGGACTTTTACACGGTTCCCTAAATTTCTATCGTTACTTATCATCTTAAACCCGCAAAATAAATTCCCGCGGTTCAAGAAAATGTAGACTATCTTAAAAGAATTTATAAGAATAACGCCTTCGGGAAACGAAAATTTTACAATTAAGTTTATTAACTTCGGACTTAACTTTCTATTGCGCACTATAATACAGGAATCGTCGTCGCTTCGATCGTTTAGAAAAAGTCGGAAGGTTAACGTTTAGATAATCGCATGAAAATTTCACTGTAATCCTTGAATAGTTTAAAATTTCTTTAAAATTGCGCCTCCGCCAGATTTCTAGTTTTTGCTTCCTTATGAGTGGAGAAAGCGCAAATTGATAGACGCATACCACATACAAAAGAATTATTAATTTAAATATGCGCGTCATCTACCTATAAAACACTTTATTTTAAACTTCGAGCTATTTGTTTTCGTTTAGTTCATCAACAATCCTTCAATGTCGCATATTATTTACCTTTTTATAATGCTTTTACAGCTCGATCAACGTATAGGTACCTACGTTTATAATGTACGTATAAGTGCTGCCTGTTCTCGCACAATTTTACTAATTTGCTCAATTGTTCGGGTAATTTCTTCTACAGTTCTACGCATATATCTTTTCGTCCCTTTCACTTTCCGATTGCGAAATGCCCTTTCCCTTAAATTGCCGATTTAGCCTTGACAATATCGTAAGAAGGTGAAATTTATCATTGGTTTCAAAGTTTTTTAAAAGCGTATAATTTTACGTTTTCGATGTACTCTGTTATTATGATTATTCCCGTCCGTATTTTACCGATGATGAATTATCGTAATCGTAAGCATTTATATCATTATAAAGAGCGTCTCACGTGAAAATAAATAATATGCAATCGCTGCAGGTAAAGTTGCCTCAATTACAGTAAATCCGAATACTGACGAAACAGCCTTACAAAACTTATAACAATCCGTGCGAAAGATTATTTTGTGTTCCACATAAAATATTTATGGATTAGGACATGCATTTGTTTGTAACGATTTTTCTCTATCAATCCTTATATGTGTCGAGTTTAACGGGTGCCTCGAGTCTAGCGTGCCAACAGATGTCGTAAATTACATCCTTCGCCGTTATGATAGCAATAATAATTACACCTTATAAAAGTTGTTTAGGTATAATTCGACGAAAATGTGTTCGATTTAATTATCCACAAAAAATTTCAATTGTTAAATTACTTCGACCTACATTTTTAAAAAGTCTTTTTTTTTGAATGGCTTAGTTCAAATAATAAGGGATACACACACCTCGACAAGGTTGAGATCGATAAATAAAACACAATGAACCGCTGTCGACCTCGGCAAGTCCGAGTAAAGAACGAATTTTCGATTAGAACCTTCAAAATGTGCGCTGACACGTTATCCAGGTTCAAAGGAGTTTTTTAAATTAAAACGAGACGGAGAGCAGGGGTTCGCAAAATGTCTGTTTACTTCGGCACGCGCGAAAATGTCACCCGTGAAAATCTAAAAACGAAATAGGCATCCGAAATGAAACCTTAGAATGGAGTGCGTTATTATTGTAATAGATTTATAATAACGTAGGTATTTTAAGTAAGTGATTTCGTTGGGAATTTTTTACAATTTGAACTGAATATTTATGATAGAATTAGTTGACAGAATAAAAACAGCTGAATACGGGTTTATGAAATATAGAAAAACTATGAGAGAACGGTGAAATGGCAAAATAGGAATTTATTTCTCTATCTGTAGGCGGTTTTGGCAAGTTAAAGTGTTGGTTTGTCTGTGTAACAGGGCGATTCTTAAATATTGCGAAAAACTTCAAGTCTTTCGTGTAAAGTTTTTTCCCAAAACATCTCCTTTCGGAGTTACATCCCTCAAAAGGAGAAGGCTAACGTTAAGTTTTCAATTTATTTCTCAAACTTGGAGAAATGTAAAAGAATGATAATTAGTAGATGATTTTTACTTATTAAAAGGTTTTATAGGTAGTGAAAAGGTGAAAATTGTAACCCCCTCTTGGTTTTCTTTAAAGAACTTTTTGGAGGGTTGAAATTTTGTAATTCAGAAAATCTCTTTCAAAAGCTTGATTTATTTGAAACATTTTTTCCGAGAAATCTAGAGTTTTTCCATAAAAAAATTAAAATAGGTGATCGTGCACGACAGTAAAACTTGGAATATATCAATTCTATGATATTTTATTAGTTAAATTAAGCAGATTAATCAATTTTTATCAGGCAAAGTTGACGATAAAAAGTAGTTATCTGAAGAATTTTTTTTAACTATTTTATGCGAAACCGCGTGATAGATGATAGTGATATATATGCGTTTGATAGTTCATTAGAAATGTAAGTCCCAACATTTATCCCCCAACTCCCATATTTTATTTTATCGACTTTTCTAACAACGGACAACGCTACTTGACCAATAAAATATCATGGAATATTGATAGTAACATGTTCCAAGTTCCACTATAGTACTGGATCGCTTATTTTATTTTTTTACTGTAGGTTTCTCGCGAAAAATGAAAGAACCAAAACAAATTCCAAATAAATCGAGCTTTCGAAAGTCTGTTATTATCATAGATACCAATCAAAACAGTAACTATAGATACGAAAATAAAAATGGAAATGTAAAAAACAGCATACCTACTTAATTATTGTTTTGTAAACACATTTAACTTCTTATAGAAACGACAGTGAATAATTTAGTACAACTAAAGATTGAATCTGTGTAAATAAAAAAAAAAACGAATACAGTTAACATTGACGAAAAGTTTCCTGAATAAATTCCATTGTGACACATGATAAATTATTTTGATCGCTATTTTAATATAAGCTTTCTCTCGACAAGACATTAACGATATTTTATTGCTAATTCGATTGTGTTTCCGGTTTTTCTTATCCATACGCGATCGGTATCTAGTAAAACATTTTTTTGTTGTTCTCAAACTTGTATAGATATTATGTTATTTTAATACTCGAATTCAAGATAATTTAGGATTTTTTCGCAATTTAGTTTGATACAGAAGAATTTCTAGAATTATTCAATTGCGACATCAATTGGAACTTCAGTTTTCATTTTGTAAAATTCAAATTTACTCGATTGTTAATCTCCAGAAATCCGCAACAGCAAGTTTATTTTGACTTAAATAATAATATCTGTACACTTGCAGTTTAACAAAATATTAATACCTATTCTACGTTTCAAACGTAAAGGTCGCGAACTGCGTAGAGAGGTTATCTGCGCGTCTCTTTTTCAATTTATTAATTAATAAAAATCGTGGGCGCGTCAGATTCATAAAAGCTTTTAGGTGAACATGCGCGTCTTTTAATTTCGTAAATGAGCAGCAGGCTATGCGTAACTTAAAAAGCATTTTGCGCACAGACAAATATCAACAAAACTTTACAATTATACGTAACGAAAAATGTAATAATTATATTACTTACAGTATTTGACGAGTTCGCGTAGATTTTTTGGATACAATTTGTAGAGCGTGGGCAGTTTTCACATTCTTGAAACTGAAAAATAAAGGATCGTTAAGTAATCATCATTGAAAGGCTACGGTGGGTGATTTTATCGAAGTATGTTAGGTCAGAGATTTATTATAATGATAGAGTTCAAACGTTATCAATCCAATTGTTTGTAGGTTAGGAGAGATATTTCAAAAAGGAGCGAATGCAGGTTCGCAATTAAGTGACTTGCAACCTAGCTACGACGAGCTGAAAGGGCCAACTCGATGTATATTCACATTTATCTGGGCGTGTGAGGAAGTGGAGGTTTTCCATTATTGTTTCAGGGTTAACATTTACTCTGTATATTATGCTGTTATATTGTCGTATATCTCCTAATCTATGTCCTTATTTTTTTGTGTAAAATAACAACACAAAATCAATTCTAATATCTAGGTAATGTATGCGTTACCTCGTTCCGCGTTTTGTTCTTGGAGCCACCCTTCGTTTTTCTGATTCAAGGCCTGAACCGAGTAAATTAATCTATAACAACAACACTTTCGAATAATCGACACGTTTGGTGCGTCGCGTTATAACACTTTTTGCTACCTATAATAAAATTTAGATTTTCACCAGTTTCAACGGTACGTTTTAGATGTTTTATAAATGGCAATTTTCGATTTTCAAATAATGACAAACAATTCCCGTACTTATTTTTAGTTACCTATTATTAAACCGACGATACGAGTGGGAGACAACTTCTATAAAAGAACAATCCACCACCAACTGCGATTGCGATTATCATAGTTTTTTGGAGTTCAAAATCTCATATCTATGATCAATCAATTTTAACGCCAACTATGTAAATCCCGTTCAAATTTCATCGCCATAGAAACTATAAAAACTTTTAAAAAGGTTTGATAGATTAAATTTAATTCATTGGCTGACTATTATTGTAGCTCAAAGACACGCACGATCTGCACCCACTATTAAAAACAATAAAATGCCATAATTGCAAGTTTATCCGGTTAAAATCGCCGGATGCCTCGCCGCTTGTTTTAGTCTATTAGACGCTATCTCGGATCATGAAAAAGAAGTATTATTTCAACGTTTACGTTTTTAGTACTTCCTGTAAACATTAAGTAAACAACATTATAACTTTAATGGCGCCTTTCTACTGCGCTATTTATTTTTAAATTACACGTACCTACAAGTTATTGTTGTGGGGAAAAATAATATCCCTCGCGTAGAAAATAAAAATAATCCACAACCTTGACGTCCAAGTTCTAAATTAATGTTAGTCGCCTTATCTAATATCGTATAAACCGTGTGGGTAGCTGTTTATTAATTCGGTGGTAATAAGAATTTTAGATTTTGCACTCCGATAACGTACGTAAAAATAGCAAGTATAGAGGTATGTATATAAACCTACGCGAGTATAAAACAAAGACGCCCTCGAAGAAAACATGTCAGATAATGCGCCAACCATAAATGTTAAACCAACAAAATTTTATAATAAATAATGCAATTAGTCGTGCTAAGAAAATGTTGGTGCAATTCGTCATTACAAATTGCACCCCGTTAGTCATAACGGCGGTGGTTAAGCTCGATTCGGCGACAGCTGGCTCGGTAGTTTGTCACTCACAACCTCCAACAATGTTAATTCTTAGATTGCCTAAGGATCATTAAGATTACGTTAAGAAGACCTCCAGCGAGTTCGCTGCCCCTCTTTTGACCGATTAATAAATGCTACTACCCTCGCAACAGCTGCGACTGTGAAATATCAGATACTAAATCGACTGCATCTACGTATAAACGCGATATTTGTTTTTCCGCATTTTTCAGAAGTACCTAACAGACGGCGTAATTGCGACCGTAAAAGCTCTATTATGTGTTTTCATTTGGCAAAGCCTCGCCGCTGAGATGTTAAATTAAAGCGGTTTTTTTTACCACCGAAGCACAATGTAAATGAGTTAGTGGGCACGTGAGCTCGTGGCCGATCCCCAGTCAAACTAGGTCGCTCCCCCGGGGGATTTTTCAATAAATGCGTATCATTTTAAAACAAAATATATTAAAATTAAAGTTTAAGGCGCCCATATGCATGCCGTTTATTACCATATCTCGTGCAGAGAGCGAACTAACCCATGTCACCGTGGTAGTGCCCCCCATGTGATTGCACAACAAATGTTCGGTGCTACAATTAAATTTCGTACGAAAACAATAGAAATTATTTCGGGAACAACTAGGGATCTAAAGTAGGTGCATACTTACGTTGAAAAACCCGCCCATCGCGACATAATTTCCTGTAGAGATACCTATTTATGTTTCTAAGGTTTTTCGGTATTCCGTAATATCGTTATCTTAAGTAAATAATAATATATGAATTAATTGTTTCTTTAAAAACTTGGGGTTACTTTTAGAAAGGGTACTACTACGATCGATTTAAATCACGCGACCACCAACACGACGTGTGCCGTATAATTATGTCGAGGGGTTATCGTTTTATGAGTTTTACCTAGGCACCCGAGGCACGATTATGAACCACCCACCCATAAGTTTGAAGTAATTCCGTCGGAACTCGACAATGCGAATAATGCCGTGCATTGCAAGAATTATTCGATGCGAAACACTCGCTCCGTCCCTTAATTTGGCTGCTTGCGGCGCGTACACGCATTCTTCATTGTCCATGTGACATGATAGTGGTGTTTATGAACCATGTTGTTCTGGTTTTAATGCAAATTGTGTTTTGCTAACGCACTTCCGGCTTCCGCGAAAATCGTTAACTTCTCCCAACTCCATCTCTCCGGATTCGCTTTGCCGCAGACGGTCTCCCGAGTGCGCCACGATAAAACAATGTGTTTATATACGATCTCTTGCACGAATGCAAATTAACCGGGGTATTAATTGAATTGTTGACGTATTCCGCCAGAAACGGCCATTAGTCGTTGTAATCGGATAATGTTCGATCTTTTCGTTCGCATTATTTCTTCAACTAGTACCTAAACTGCCGCGGTAACGTCGTGCGATTACGTTTTGGAGATCTCTTGCAGCGGAAAATCTATCGAGGTAAACCTAGAAATTATTGTAACCGCACTTCTCTAAAGCTGCTCTTTGAAAGAGGCCGGAGGAGCTTTAAGCAATTTATTAGAAAGCGAATCCGAAAACCGATTGTAATTTAAGTGATAAATATTGGAGTTTCCCGTCGGAAGCCGTAATTCGCTTAGCCTAATTACGATCGAAATTACGGCGGACCTTGAGATTTTGATTAAAACAAAAAGAAGATCGCAAGTATGCGCACGTAAAATGGGCGAATTGTAAATCTTGTACAGAAATTCTAGTTATAAGAAGCTTGCAGAGCTCAAATTTGATAATTTACATGATATCATCGCATGGTATTTTGTTGAAAACTGGTTTTGTCGCATCGCCGAAAACGTGATTTACTTCCAACCTTACCTTCTACTAAAGATGAAGTTTTAAATTAGTATTAAGACTTAATGTTTAGCAACTAAATTTTTATTTAAGTAAACGCGAAATCCCTGATTCTACGATTATTATTATATTTATCGTATATTAATGTTTGACCATCGATCGTATTTAAATTGTACTAAAACGAATCTTAGTTACTAAAAATAGTAACTATTTCGCAGTTTTAAATTTAATAGGTAGGTACACGTTAACTATTTTTGATGGTCTTCGTGACCGATTTTCCTATGAGGATAATATAAGTTAGGTTATTCGTCTTTCTCTTATTAGGACGTGTATCGAATTTCCGAAGCCACGTTTACCGAACTAACGAGCGAAAGTAATAGCTGATGTAACGCAAGAATCTTGTTCAAAAGTAAACAATTCTAACGTCTAATAAAACGAAGGATTGATAGTAGATTCGCTGCATCAGGACTAATTACATCATCACTTGGTATGTACCTAAGAAATAAAAGGACTAGCAACATTTTATGAAATTTGCATTATCAAATTATATTTTATTATAAATATTAATCGAAAAACTTGTTTTTGGAAATGCACATTGAATTTTAAATACAGTGCACTCACGTTAACGAGAACTAATTTAAAACCAGCAGCGTTCTCGTGTCGAGCGATTGTTCACGTTAACTGGACACGATCGTATCATAATATCGTTATCATATCATTTGTTGAAAATAAAACAACACTTACATAATAATAGGCAGTTATTAAATATTTTGCCATACGAAATTTTCAACAACAATAACAAAAACTATGCAATATTTTGACGTTTCTGTTAACCTATAAGTGCGAAAGAGCTACACGAAACCGACAACATAGGATAGTGACGTAATAGTCCTGTTAATAGGGAAATACATCCATAGATACCCACCTACTACCGACGACCACATAAAATAATAAAACCATTCGGAGATTTTACGTTCGTCTTTCGAATATCTTATGGGCGCATTAAAATCGGGGTTGTTAAACTCGATCGTGATATAACACGTCATGTTTTATTTATGCAAATCTATTTTTAAAAATTCAAGGCAGAAGTTGAGAAATTTTTACCGCGACTGCCTGTTAAAAAACTTTTGCTTTATTTTATTTACTCGTAGATACCTACCTATGCGTATATTATGGAAATAATAAATTTTGCAAAATCTTATGGCATACTTACACCGGCCAGTTTGGTTAGCTTATTTAGATAGACAGTGAAAACAAAAAGTTCAATTTCAAAAAGTGTGATTGAAAAGTATTCCTGAAATATAACAGAAAATGGGTATAATAAATATGCATTTAACATTATAAGGTAAGACCTTAATTAAGCTAATTTCGTTTACGTGATGAAATCCACAAACTACCACCAGTAATACACATTACGACAACTATTGTCACTAAAATATGTTTTGATTTTGTATACCTATGTAACAGGTATAATTTGTTTGTCGCCGCAAAGACTTATACAAAATTCAAAATACGACGTCCATTTAAATGCGCGTCCCATTGTTAGTTGAAAACGTGTTCGTATTTTGCAATCTTTAACACTTCACTATTTATTAATTTAGCACGAGCATCAGACGTCAGAGTTTTATTTCGTTGTGACGATAACTGTGAATATATAATATGTAGGTATTTAACAAATATGCTAAATTTTAAATGAAATAATTGTTTATAAATTTTTGCAAACAACAGCGATAAAGTGTAAATTAGCGCGTAGTCAACACCACTTAATATAGTACATACATAATTTTAATTAGACAGGTTTTGTTTAAATTACAAAACCACCTCAAAGGTTTATTGAAATTTTATTGCAATCACCCAAAGTACGCACTTACATATTAAAAACTAGTGGGTTACAAATAAAAGGGAAATGTTAAAGAATTTATTACTAAATCCTACTTGTAGTATTTGTTTAAATATTTATGGTTAGAAAAAGTGCCTGCGATGCCATTTTTCTAAATGGTCGAGTTAATTATCGTAATAATAAACGGAAAACAAATAAATTATGTAGTCAAGAGGCGTAACGCGATTTATAATATTATAAAGGAGGAAAATGGTAGCTCAAAATCAAACGTGTACTACCTACCTACTTAATGAGATACTTATGAGATATCTTAATTAGAAAAACTGTTTTTATTTTCATTAAAACATTTTTAATGTTACGTTAAAAACTTATTAAAAATTTGCGCAACAAATTACAATGATGTTATTTTATTACGTATAGGTAGGTATTTTCGTGGCCATGTAGATTGCTTTCTGAAATAAAGTCAAGTTTCCCATGCATATATATAGTCGGGTTTCGGCGATTACATTTAATGGTTATTCTCGCAATCGAATTGTAGTTACTTTCGGCAATTTTGAAGGCTGATCACAGAACCCAAATTGCATATTTGTGGAAAATATGCAAATATATACGCCTATTTTATTAAGACTCGAGTAGTTAACGAATTCCGTTTATCGTTTTGGCTTTTGCAATAATAGTACATTCGGGCCGATTATGTATCAGAAAGCGTTAAATTTAACATAAATATAACAGTATACGTTAAACACTGTTCGTGCTAACCGACCTATCAAATATTTGACACACGGACGATACATCATCTTAATGACGTTTGTTCGAACAATTGTTTCCATGGTAAATATCTGTCAGATAAATTTACCAGGAGATGGAAGAAACGGCCCTAAATCGATAAACATAGTTTATAAACGCACCTACATGTTATATTTAACGTTTTGAACACAATCACAATTAATAGTATAAAGTTAATGACCTTTCCGGCAATCTTAATAAATAATACCTAACTAACATTTTCAAGCTTATTGATGCGAGACAAACCGCCTTATTAGAAACATTATTTGATATAAATATATTTCTGACTTTTATCTACTAAACGATAAGAGAATATAAGCACTCTCGACGTCACAAACCAGCGAATTCTATAGTACTTATTAACTGACCATCACGGAAAATCCAACGGAAAGCCAATTATTTTCGTATTAAAATAAATTGGTATTTCTAATAACGTTTCGTACAAAAGCTCAACGGAATTTCACCTCGAATGGGTCCACTAATCAGATTTGCAAAAATCTGAAAGGTCTTGCGAACGGGGGAAAGCGTCCGTACGATGAAAACAACGCCGAATTAATTGAAACGTAATACGTAAGTTGTAACACTTATCAGAAATTCCATCTTCATATGAAAATTTCTTCATTGAGCGTGCAATTGGTTTTGTAATCGATATTATATTATGAATGCGATCTTGCAACACGAATATGCATCTACAAATACAAGTACTCTCGTTAACCACCGCATTTCATTTATAACTTAACAACAATTGATGACGAGATCTGCTAACAATTAACTGTGGGAGGCACGCGGAAACTTATTGTTTTATAGTCTTTTTATAGAAACTTCTTTTGTGCAAAGTTGGCGTTGGATAAAGGTACAGCATCCGCTAACGAACTCTGGAGGTTTTTCGCTAATGATGTTTCGACATAAAATAAGATCGAGGGGGATGAGGTGCCTTAACGACATTTCTTTTATTATTCAATATGCACCTCACTTGAAGCGAAAGTCGAAAAAGATTGTCCAAGCAAAGCAATTACCGTAATTGCCGAGAAACGGAAGTGGAAATGAAAACGAGAAAATACACAAAAACATTTCGATGTTCAAATTCTAAAGCTTTAGCCGCAGAAACTGACTTTGTAAACCGTATAAGCACGTTCAAACGTAGTTTAATTAAACTGTTTTCTAATTTAATATTGTTTAATGCTCATACGAAATATTCGTATAAAAGCATTTTCGTTTATGATGAAATTTCTTCCTACGCAATTTCAACGATTTTCAAATTAATTAATTAATTTACTTTCGGTTGTTTAGAGTATTGAACGACATTTGCGTCATATACTCGTATAGGTAGAGAGAGAAAAATTGCATTTTAAAGTTCCATTAGTTTCCGCTTTATCGGGTTACGTGTTCGTTGCGACGAAGGCTAAATATTTTAAGCACCGTCAATGCCATGGTTGTTTTATACTAGGGATTCGAAAGATTATATCAGCATTATTTATAGGGAAACACATACACTTTTAACTTGGCTCGCCTGTAAACGTTGCCTTTCGATTTATCTTACAATTTGTGAAACGTGGCTAGGCGAACGTTCCGTTTTTCCGACGATTCCGACAATGCAATTAACGTCGCCGCCGCATTTCCATCTATTAATATTAAGTTATACACAGATAGTGCCGAACAGATCAAATGAATTTCCAATTACTGTTTCTTGCCGAACTGTCAAAGTTAAATTGAGTGCCCATTATGAAGTTTCGATTTCATTTCATGTCATCAGAAGCAACGCAATAGCTCATTTTGCGCGACAGGTTCTATTCGATTTTGATGAAAGGATTAATTAAAAGTTTGTTTTTTTTTTGTTAACTTCTCCGTGTCTCGTTAAATTGCATTCGCGCCAAAAGAATAATTATAATCGTAGAACGACATTAACGCACCTACCTAAATTAAACCGATTAAATAATTGAAAATGCGTCTATTGTTGTGGAAATTAACAATTTGTTAAATTGCTAATAGGGCGTTGTATGTCAAATGCGAAATTAAGTCTGTATATAGTTATTCGTATTAAAATTTGCTTAACAATGTAAAATACAACCCTTTATTAAATCGAGACGCGATTTCCTTAATGAATTACTTACTATATAAATTATGATTTGACAACACCTTTGTAGTCAAAATAAGGATATTAAAAATTCCCATCCGCTCACTTCTTAATAGGCGGCTTGCCCAGCGCGATTCTAAATTATGTGCATAATTTCGTTCGCGCCCTTACTTCTTAATAATAAGATAGAACTTGCTATTTTTTTAAAGACTTTATACTTTTAATCGAATAACAAAATATGAATATTATGAAAGAAATTTATCTACAAAAGAAAAAGACTGACCCGATGTAACGGTACACGCAATTAAAAAAAATTTAAGAAACGTATGTACTACCTACCTATACAATTTTGTTATGAATCATTCACTTCAAATGTTTTTTATCAGTTAAGTAATAGCTACAATAAAATTTAAGTCGGCTATTTTTAGGAATCTATTGCGGTAAAAATCGTAGATTAATCAACTAATTACATTTAATTACGTCATACAATGCAGACACACTTATAAAGAATAGTTTCTGCAAATGAAAATAATTTCTAAAAAATAAAAACAAACAATGAACGTTCTTATTTAGGAACTCTAAATTTTAAAAAGATCGTAAAAAACAAAATAAGGAAAATGTAAAGCGGTAATAATAATCTGAACGAGGAACGTCGTCAGCTAAATAAAACAAAAACAAAAAACAGAAAATATGAAAGTTAGAAGAAAGATGTTGGGAAACTTGTATGCAGCCTACCTAACACTGCAACTTAAAATTGTGTGTATTGTAATTTTTGATATTTACGGATGTAAAAACGTAATTTATACTAAAAAGAAAACGAAAAAAAAAGTATTAAATAAACATAATATTATACAATGGGTATATCTTTTATCCCAAAATATGTTATTTTCTTTAACGAACGTTTTAGGATATATTTTTTTTTAGTACAACGTCACTTATTAAATTGTTATTGAAATTTCACATATTATTTAGTAGATTTTCTATTCTGTAACACAATTTCCAATTTCTAGATTGTGCTTTGAAAGCATGTTTCTATTACTTGTTCTTGTTTCACTTTCTTTCGTCTGCCTAATTAAATTGCATCGAATTATTGGAGTTTATAAAACTTGAAAATTTCTTTCTCGAACGCGATGCGTTTCTTTTGTCCAGTTTTTCGCATTATTGCTCGATTTATTTCTGAAATATATTTATTATTGAAATTGATGGGAAAGCTAGGTTATTCTAAATGGTTAAAATAAAATTTTAAAACCGCAGGATGTGATGTTGTGTAACGTTAAATTTTTTATTGTTTTAATTGACCGTGAAAAATCGCAACTAACAGATTGTTGATCAAACTCTGACGCATACTATTTGATCAATTACTATACTCTTGTATATCATTATGGCTTGCAAAATTTACAACTTACATGATAAAAAATCAATTAGGTGACTAATGTTATACATACATCAAAGCCATCGCCGTTCAAATTTAAGTTTATGGTATGTAGGTGAGCCATCAAAGCTCGTGCAGGTATCAATTGTTCTTGCCTTTCTTTAGTGGTCTAATTATTTTATGTAAAAATATTTGATGCGTTTAATTGTACTGAAATAGTAAAGAAAAGACGATTTGCTTGTTTTACGTAAACGTAGACATTTTTCGCGTCCCGTTACTATTAAAAGAAAAGCGTTTAAATTAAAAAATAAAAAACACACACAAAACAAAAACATTTAAGTAAGTAGGTAATTCCAAGTTATAGGCAGTAAAATTCGCGAAACATGTTTATTTAAAGTTTTTCTTCAAATCTAAACATAAAGAGTCTTCCACTGCGAATACGGTAGAATTTTAAAAATAAACAGTAAGTATGGCATTTTATTTGTAATTTAAAAGCATTCTGTAAATTTTTTATAGCCTGTTTTTACGCAGGGGTTGTTTTACTTTCGCCTAAATTTAATCAATCGCCCAACGATTCGATATTTTAATACGATGCTCGTATAATATGTAGGTATTTTAATCGCGACACAATCTTTCAAAAATATTCCTTAGGAGAAATCATTAACGGACGACGTCTTCTTATAAATAGTTATGTTACGATACAGAAATATGCGTCTTGAATACAAGCCGGCCATAACACAAAATTCCACTCTGCTCGGATATCTCGCATCTTTATATAAAATTCCCCGTGACACTATAATAGGATATTAAATTTAGAATGTAGGTATATAAGTTTAACGTTAAACTTAAAATTTCTTCATGAAGTAGCGGAACATCATAAATAAATTTAAGCGAAGGGGTTATCTTCACGCCACCTAAAGTAGGTGTAGCGCCCCGGTTGTCTTGTAACTTCGATGCCCGTCTTTGGCTCGGTGTGTAATTAGCAAAACTGAAAATCTCCGTACGTAATTTAAATCAGTTCAACCGATGCACCTTATGAATTATAAATAAACCTTCTTGACAGAGGTCGTTTTGGCGCTTTCCCTCGTTGTTAAAATTTAACGCGAATTGCAACATAACTTCGTCATTTGTTTGCTCCAAATTTAGACAAACGTAATGTAAATAAATAATGCTATAGATGTAACGAGTCGAGTGGCAAGGACACGTTTGTTGATTTAGCCGTAAACGAAACTTTGAATGTTATTTTTGACGTGTTTATTAACACTAACGTAATATCCTTCCTTTAAATTCCTTAATTTGTTCATCTCTTCCATTCTAAATGGCATAGGTGTAGATTGTTTCACCACGTCGATGACCCCAAGTGACGATTACTTTATGAACACACTGTATATATCTACATTTGAAGGAATCGATTTCAATTTCGATCAAATATTAATTCGTTAAGTACTTATTAATTTGTGCCTCGTCCAGGTGCATAATATTAAGAGGTCATGGCTGAGGACGCCAACGTATAAAACCAGTTTGCGAATGTATCTTGCATAAAAGAAACATACCTAGTTAATATAACTTGGATGGAGAAAGTCGAACGTTAAAAACAACCAGACTCCGCGCGCCGACTACTTATGCACTAAGAAACGCAACGGTCAGGTTCAAGGATAAAATGTTACGACAGAACAATACCCCCTTATCCTTTTAAATGTTGCAAACCGAACGGATAGCACTTGCTTCTTCGCAAGTTTTCGTCGAAATTCCATCGTTTAGCGTTTTTACTTATTTACGTGGGTACGTTATTTTCGGTACCTGCGTAAATATGGATTTAAAAATGTAATTCCCCTAACGCGTACCTCTACGTTTTAAGGTTGAAAATATTTTATTAAACGCACGAATAATTGACACACTGTCAGTATTTACATTTTAAATTTTGCTAAATGTAAATTAGATAACCGGTTTTTAAATGCGCGAAACTGCTTCGTACGGAAAAAAACACGTTCGATTTCCATGTTTTAAAACGCAATGTAAAATGCCTATTAGACAGACATCTACCGAATCATAAGAGTAATTATTATTCCATACATTTATAATTAAAAAAATCAACCTCCCCTTTTAAATAAGTTAAATTCATTTCGGTTTTAATGAAGTTAGAATTTAAAACGTTTGCCATCGTAGTTTTTGGTAGATGGTTCGCGTTTTACTACCCACAAAAATTGTAATCCCACAAGTAATTTTGTGGAACGTGAAGCGTTCAGCGGCCGGAATATATCCAACATAATAACCACTTTTTCTAATATTAAAAGGGCGTCATTCTCACCATAAGAGTAACATTACCACTTCTTATATATTACGGTTGTAATTTTGATTTCCCAAGTTAATATCGCGGAAAGTTACAAGAACCAAGACAGTGTCTGTGACAGCCCTTTATTGATGGCATCTTCCGTGAAATACGACTTTAACAACGTCAAGATTACATTTAATAATGCCACACATTCCCGGCAATAATTTCTAATGAAAATGCCATGAAAATTTAATGCGAGCTCTCTCTCTCTCTCTCTCTACGATACTTCCAATTCTAGCCTTGACTGTACGGACATCACACCTCCATGTTGGCAAATACTTTAAAAGTTATTTCATTCTGACATTTTGAATCTTCTTAAAAATATTTAAAATACGTAACTATTTTAAGAACCGTAATTTGCATTTTATTCGGTATTTCTATTAAATTATCCTGCCTTATATAAATAAACGTAATAACGCCGTTTAAGGTATTTTGAATAGAAAGGGAAGAGGAAGTAAAGTACCTAATAGAATTTAGAAATTTATCTTCGTACGAGTCCTACTTCCAAACTCTCGAACCGGCCCGACGAGGTCCTCCTAATAGTAGACGATTTAAGTTCGCGGTACGCACCGTAACGAAAGTAAAAGTTGAAATTTACCGTTTTGATACAAATTAGTCGCACTTTTAATTTCCGTTTAGAAAACTCTTACGAAATCCGTTAGTGCTATCGGTTTTTAATTAATTAAAACCCATTCGGCGTTTCCCGGTCCTGCCATTTTAATTATAAATTACTAGGAAGCAAACAGTTTCAAGTTCCTAAACTTCAAATAAATACCGTGCAGATTATATAAGCCGAAGTTGCCGGCCCATCGAAAGATTTCTAAAACTTTAATTCGTTACGAACAACGACCCCCCCTTACCTAGTGCACTCTTTATTAATATTTCAACGCTTACTAATTTTCGTTAAACGTTAGCTTTCAATTATCGCGATTTTTTTATTTTAAGTTGTAGACGTAAGCTTCTTCTGTTCATGCTTTAAATTTATATATTTTTTATAGGAGCGGACGTAAAATGCCGTAGTAAAAGAGCAGCCAACAAATTTATGGTAAGTACCTAAAATAAGCACGAAACTTTTTTGCATTTCGGTTCCACTTAAATATCTTAATGGCGAATAAAAATTTAATTCTTTTCATACAAGGAGTCTCGAGAATACTTATCGAATTTTAAGACGTACCATAGGTGTCTACTTCGTAATATTCGAATTGAAATAGTTACCTAACTAAACAGGTAAATTCAAAATAAGTCGCGATTAATAAGTAGTTTATAGTAAAAACACCGGGGTCGTAAAAAAGTCCACACGGTTAATTCGATTCCCGTTTCGAAATTTTAAGTAGTACCACCTAAAAAGTCTTGCCTATACGGCTAACGTTTTTTTCTTGTTTGGTCGATGTGGTTATTACAAAAAATTATAATTTGTAGAATTTATGGGATCGTTCTAATATATAACACTTGATTGAGTAGATGCATTTGTGGAGTGGAGTGTATTTACGTTTAAACGGTCCTGACGTCGGTATGTCGACGTCGACGAAAATGTCCTAAAATTTATGCACGACATTATATTAGAAACAATTTATCAACTTTCTCGATATTTCAATTAATTAAGTGATTAAAGCTCTCCTCGATTTACAGGTAGAGCGTTTATCAACACCTAAAACGAAAAAACTTGCATTAAATAGACTTTATTTATTATTGGATAAAGTTAAATCGCCGCCCGCATTTCTGTCTGTGTTATTTTCATAGTACGATTAAAACGAGTTGTCGAAAAACTAAAATATTAGCATTGTTAAAAAGGAATTCGCTCCGACAAGAAAAACATCGCTGGTATGAGGGCTGGGTCGCGTTTATTTAAAATTTCACGTGCATGCATAGGTGGCTTTAATAACATCGGGACCGGTTCTTCGTTAAATTGTTGTTTGATCCACAAGGTTATTGTCATTATTCCGTGATTGTTTTATACACGGTGATCAATAATAATAGTAATGACTGTAGCGTTGCATCGTACTTATGTAAAAACCTTCGTATTCAGTGGCACGCAAATAATGGGAGTGCCGAAACCGTTAACTAATACCTCAAATAACGTGGAACTTATCGAAAATGCTAATAATATTCAAATGGAGCACAAATAAATATGTAATATCAATGTAGATTATTAATGATATTCAAATAGAAAAACTAGTCTAGGTAATTTTAAATGATTATTTCCAAGCCTCAACATCAGAAGTTGATGGTGTAGGACTACATAAGCTTAAGATCCTGGCGATTACTCGCTGCTTTCCGTGTGAATATGAACGAACACAATTATAAATCCAAATAAGTTTATAAAAATATTTAGATACTAGCAGACGTCCAAAGTATTTAAATCAGAATTTTATTGGCACGATTTAAGCATTAACAACAAACAACACTTTTTTAATGCCCGTTACTTTTTTACCAATCAGAAAATCTACAGACACTGAACGAAACAATAAAAACGAACGTAAACGATTCGAAATAAAAATAGATAATGTATAGATAGATAGTTAGAGAGACACACGTGCCATACGTGCATCAACAAATCCAACAACAATCTAGAAGGAAATGACCGGGACACTGATAGGTTTTCTAGGAGTCCTTTCTTATCTCTGCCGCTAATGGCTTTTCTATCCAAGCGGCTTTAAACAATTTAAAAAAATAGTAAATATAAGCGTTTAGATAAGTGTTTCTCGGCCTTTTTTTATGTGTATCGTTTGCAGTTCTTACATATATTTTTGTACTTTTCGATAATGTTGAGATTAAATTGATAATACCTTTCTTGCTTTTGTTTCAATAAATATAGCTTTTTCGTCGAGTTCTACTTTTCAGCATGGCCCCTTCTATGGGGACCGTTTTATCGCAGACGGGCGCGTCTCACATTGGTTAAGAATTACTAGTTTAGGCGATTTACAGCAAAAAACTAACAATTTAGCGCAAAACTTTTGCACAAAATGTACATTTAATGTATCCAAAAATTTACAAAAGAATTACCTACCTATTATTAAACTGTTTTTCATTGATATAAATGAAAGGTGCGCGAATTTGTCAAAATAACTAGCGGCGCCGATTCTGAAAATAATCTAAATAATTTGCGCATATTGTGCCTATATTTAATATATAATACTTTTAGCTTGAAGTCGCATTTTTTCGGTCTCGAGAACTTTGTATTAAACGGGGAATATTTTATTATTTTACGACTAAATATATATATTTTTAGGTATAATACTTAAAAGATTAACAAAATAACTGGCAAAACAACGAATTAAACAATTAACTTTATTTTATCGGCGCAACAAAAAGTTGACGAATAAATAAGTGAATCGCGAATATCTCCGAAAATAATTAAAATTTGAAAATGAAAATTGAGGCGAAAATCGAGCGCAAATTATTGCTAAAAGAAAAAATTAATAATTGAACTTTGTTGTTTCGACGGCGCAACATAAAATTAGCGAAATTATTCAAGTTAATCTTTTTATCAAGAATTAATCGTTAATCAAGAATTTGCGCCGATAGTTTTACAATTTTATTCTATAAAACGATACAAGCGTGATGCCTTCATCTCGAATAATTCGCAATCTCATTTGTTTTACTAAAAATATTCATAAGCTACAAGTTTGTCTGCCGTTTTTTTTTCCTTTTCAGTTGTTAGTCGAATGTTTTTATTGGCTCAACGCAAAGTACCTAATTATTTTAAATTTGAATTGGCAAGACAGGCGAATATTTTTAAAAACAACTTCAAAAATTATTGTTTAAAAATATTCCAAGAAATACTATTTTAAATTGTATCGTAGATTAATAACTTATTAGGTAACAGTCCATCATTCAACGAAAAATGTTCGGTTCTCCATTCTTTTTTTATACGAAATAATCCGTATCGACGTAATACTTAAATAAAAAAAATTAAGTATACAGTTAAAAAAAAACCTGCACAAACTAACAATTTTCTGAGCGTTCGTCCTGTTTACCTGGAAATTAAAACATTTCACGGGACGACGCCAAAATTATAAGTAGGTGCCTTATGTGTACCATAAGAATTTTAATATACAAATTTTCCACTACAATTAAAATTTGTTTCTGAATAAAATAAGTATGTAACCTACGCAATAGAAAAATTAATCTTTTCTTAACAATTTTGACCCAGATTTTCAAGGCGCATAAAATTGCGACCGTTTAAATAACGCCTTAGTTACAAATGTGTTGAAGCAGTCGAGTCTTCACCGAGTGTCGTATCGGGCAAGTATTACCTAAAGCTTTGCAGTAACTCACTCGTGCTGGAACATCGATTACAGCTTCACACCAAGTATCCGATTAAGGTATTGACGGTATACTTGTATAGATATTTGAACGAAATAACTAAAAACCGCACGTTAAGCTGCGATCGCTTTTCCAACCGCAGCGATTGGTTTCTTAATACGACGATCATTCTCTATAACCCCTTATCACTTATTTACTTATATCGTTATTTAAATACAATCGATTTCGTAGATTGGGTCGCGAATTAAAGCGATCAAGTTAACTTTTGTAGGTGAAATTTGTATTGTCCACCAATTAAATTCTCGAAATCGTGCAAAGTTAGGTGACGTTATTTTTTCGCCGTAAAACGCTTTACTTAAATGTAGGTATACATAGAAGAAAACAACCACGCCGTCTTCCTTTGAAATATGCGGTAAATTTTTTGACAAATGAATCGCGTCGTCGAGAACGTTGTAGACGTTATAGCGCTAACATTTACATATTACTACGTCAAAGTATTGTTTCCCGAAATAACAGATCCAACAGTATAAGCTTTAAGAATAGGTATCCGAGGAACTAGGCGTATGGAAATTTTCACATTTATCGTTAAAGAATATTGACCGAACCAAGCATGAAACAAATAATCGATAAATGCCGATCGTTATAATAAAATTTAAATGGAGTAATACGAATGAAAACGTATAAAATGCACTCTCGACAGCTTTGAAACTTTAAAATGCCGGACTACAACGTATACACTTCAACCGCATCTACTGCTTGGTATTTTTTATTAGTACCTACATTAATGTTATCTGTTTATAAAGGAAAGCATTTCCAGTTATTACAGAAGATTATCATAAACCGGAAGGGATATTGCGTACTAGGTTTTCAAGGAATTGTATTTACGACACTTTTAGTTAGGCAGCAAGCGGAAGCCGTTTAAAAATTGGACTTTTTATGGATATTGAGGAGAAATTACGTGTGTGTATAAAGGGGCGCAGTGACACGGTAAAATTTTGATACGCGCGTCAGTTTCCTTACAAATGACCTTATTACCGCGGCGTAACGTAAACATTCGTGTTAAGGAAAGTTAAGCGCCGTAGGATAAGTTGACCGGTATGGAAAATAATGTGTCGATTTTGATTTGATTGTGCCAAGGAAAGAAATGGTTGATGGTGCAAAGTTATCGGCATGCTACTCCGAGAATGCATGTACACATGGGCGATGTACACTAGAGACCGATTTACGAGGCGTTTTCTGAATTACACATTAGGTCTGTTCAAATACAACTCCTGAGAGCACCGACTACACTTTATCCCGTGAATAACAATACACACTTGAAGTTAACTCGGAAAAGTCACATTCATTATGTTCGACGCCGCATTCAACACGACATTATTCGATTGCACGGAAAGTTCTTCCACGGACCCGCATTGTTACCTAACCATTTAAGTTTAACGAACAATGGCGTTTCGAGTTAAGTTACTAAATTTTTGTTACGTCTTGAATTATTAAGTAAAATTTAGATAACCGTGGCGAACGTTATCAACGAAATGGAAAGTTTAGTTTAACCAATCTGATAAGCGGGCGCAACAATGCAATAGACCTCTTTATGGTTCTCCGGGGAATGTTCAAGTTTGAATCCGGTACACAGAGCTTAAAGCCGAAAACAGGAATATAAGAAAAAAATGAATCTACGAGATTTATTAACAGAATCGATTACGACGACGACGAATGTGTGTGCAACCCACTAACTAACTAAATAAGTACGTGCTTAGTCATTCTATACGGGCGGCTCTTTCATGTTCTTTATTGCTACGTTAAATTAATTGTTAAAAACTACAATCCCCACTAAATTAAGCTCCCTAGCTCGAGTAAGCTACTTACTTACATCATTACCATTAATTTTCGAATACTTTACGATATAAAAGAATAATAAAACAATGTAGAACGAAACCCTAAGCAGCAGTAAAATTTTCTGAACGGAATGCTTAATAAGCTTTTAAGAAAGTTAGTATTCTAAGAACACTTATAATTATAATTAAGGGATGAAGGAATGTAATTAAAAGATTAAAAGATAGAAAGCAACTTTTATATAATTCATATTTTAAAATAAAAGTTTGAAATGAATGGAAAACTCTACTCGTATTAAAATTAATGATAATTAAGTAGGTACTTAACGATTTATATTCTCATCAGAACTGGCGCAACTACTCGAATCGTACTTGCATATTATATAAGTTAAAAATACATAAGACTTATTGTCTAAATTGAACGCCCTCGAATAAAGAAAATTGGAGAGCATTCGGTGATTTTAGGCAACAGGTAAACGAAAATACTTACGTTAGTACATAAAAAAAAATAGTTATTAAATTTAAAGTAGCTCAAAATGCGGTAGTATTTTTATCGCGAATAATTAGTAATATTTATTTAGATATTTACACATTTTAATAAAATATTTGCGAGAAGCTCGTTATTTTTAGATTAGTTGAAAAGAAATACAAATTTTTCAAACCAAAAAGAATCATAACTTATTTTATACATCTGCTCTAGCATTGAACATAATCTTAAAAAAATGGTAAATTATTTAAAACAAGTTGCCTCAAATTTCTCAAATACCCGTTCTTATCGTCTTCAACCTGTATCGATAATGAAGCGAATCGGCAACGCATCCACGTGAATATATTATATTCTGACTAATTTTAGGTTAATTTGCGTTGTTAGCAACGGTTTCGTGTAATGTCTGCTTGATTAAATAATCGCACTTTGTATTTAAATTATTTATGCTCGGACGAAAGCGAATTAATTGCAACGATTACAATTATTGTTAGTTTAGCTATATCATTACTAATTAACATCTCCAGTCACACTAACGATCGGTAAAACAGATTCAGTAGGAACTCGTGACCTTTCTGGTCGGGTTTATAATATTATAAAATTAACAGTTTTTACCTTTCGTTTTAACATGGCTGTGTTTCTAAAGATGTTCGAAAAGGACGAAATCAATGTCGACCAGAAAACGTTATAAAATATGCAGCAGACATAAAACGGTCTAACCTTTTATTATTTTTTTAAAATTCCACTTTTTGACAGAACCGAAGTAAGAAGTTTGTTTTTTTTTTATATTGGAAATATGTCACAACTTCTTCGTGATATTTTGATTCGTACAAGAAGACACGTAGGTATTATGAACAAAAAATGTTTTGTCGACATTATTATAATTGAACAAAGCCTATTATAAAACACGTCGATAGTTGTTAATATTACGTAGTTTGGTGCGTTTAAGAAGTCGCAATTTTTTTTCCGATAAATTAATTACTGTTCTTATGTAATATATTCAAGTTTCTGTAATAAAAATTAAGAGGATCACATTCAAGGATTCGTCATTAGCCAGCAATGACATCAATCTTTCTTTGTAGAATTCGTTTCTGACGAAACGCACACTTGTGCTATATTAATTACATTGTGAAAATGTGTGATTATTTTTAATTTTGAAAAATCTTAGGTATATCCGCAGATGCTTTGAAACTTTATTATCTATACTGTTTATCTAGGTATTGATCGGGTATCTTTGAAGCGGTTAACATTTTTTAACATCATAGATTATTAGTAGATTCTTTTATGGATATTAATGTTCGTTTATTCAATATTTAAAAAACAAATTAAGGTAGTTTTAATTTGTGGGACCGACGGAAAATTCTTTAGATTCTTTGACAAATAGCTCAGTTTTATATAGGAAATAAAAAAATATTCAGTAAGATATCGAGTCCACGAGGAACAAAAACATACCAAAATAATTACACAATTAATAATTGCGCTCCATGGTTTACCAAGTAAACTAAAGTAAAACAGGTTAACTACGCCGAAAGCTAAACAAAATTAGTAAATAGGTATAGTTAAAAGTATCTTTAAAATATGGACGTTTTTAATTGTACTAAATAGGAGTAAAAAATTATCAAGCGAAACGGTGAGGTGCTTTTCTTTTGCAAATTTCCAACAAGGACGTATGTTCTACATTCTAGAGTTCCTTTTTTCTTGTATAAATCTCGTACCTTATTCTTAGAATGTTCTTTATCATCAGTTAAATTACTTTAAATAAGTAATTCTATTTTTCCTAAGAGATTTAACGGATTTTTATCGGCTTAAGAACTTGCTCGTTATCCGGCAACTATGTTGGTCGCAACGGCATCTGTATGCGTGTGTGGTGATGCTCCCGAGGAGGAACCTCCTGGGTACCGATCGTGTCCAGCACTAGTTTACTAAACACAAACATTCATGGTTTTAGCGGGATTCGAAACCGCAGCCGCGAGTGCACTAGAATACCAGTCGAGGACTTAGCACTCTGGCCACCTCAGCCTCTCTGAGATATGGAGACCGTTAAATATCCGATTTACTTTGTTATTAGTTAAATGTTGTTTTAGCGAAGCTGTTTAAGGTCCAAAAACTTCGATTAAGGTTTTTCTTGGTGATCTTAATGTTGTTTGTTATTTTTTATTACTTGTAAATCAAGTAGGATGTTACTTATTATTCTTTCGGTAACATTGCAAAGTTCACATTTCGTTTTCGACAACCAATTTAAATAGTTTTGACGATAACAGATGGGTGAAAGTAATTTTTATCTTACAATTAGTTATTTATTTTGATCGCTTTAATAGATACGTAATCAATTTTATTTATCGTTTTATTCTTATATTTAAATATTGAAATTTTGGATTATTTTTTTAACGTTTAAAAAGTAACGAGATGGCGTTCTTTGCTCTTCAGTACGTATACTGCGTGTCGAATGCAGGCTTCCATAGCTGTTGTCTAAAGAAAAGCTGTCTTCCGGCTTCTGCGGCGGCCGACGTTGATTTATGATTAGCCGAACGCCAAAAATAAATCAACAACGATCACGACAAAACCTGGAGAACACCTCTTCAAATTACAATTTATACACGTTTAATTAATTTACTACTAAAAATAGTTATTTAATTTTTATATTGCTTATAACCCGGATAAGAAAAGGCAGGAATTCCTAGTTTTGTAATAAAAGTACTAACAATAAGAATAGCAGGTACCTATCGAACATTTAATCAGTTTATAATAAGAACGTGTTCCTACCTACACCTGAATTAGTTAACGTCATGGTGATTCATAATGAGTGTAACAAACTTTGGCATTTTGTTGGGAAGGTCATTTTGAGTAAAAAATGTTATGTAAACCTAGGCCCTATTTGAGCTCGTTGCAAAATTACAAGATATTAAAGTTTTATGAGCGTACTAGAAATTTAGCGAATTTATACATCTACAAAAAATAAGTTATTATTAACACACTATTATAATAATTGACAATAAGTTATTTGTTATTATTATAATGACATACGTTAGTTCTTTATTGTAAAAAAATTAGTTTTTTTGTCTGGGTTTGCTTCACCGGTTGGTCCCTTGTATTGCGGCCTATTGTACCCCCGAAAAGGTAAAATTAATAATTAGAAATTACAGTCTGTCGAAAAAATGCCAAATTTCAGTGCAACTTGGCAATGACCGTGCCCATAGTTCGTGTTTATGATTCAACGATTCGCAGGTAACGTGCTTGTGTTCAGGCTCAAAGGGCACGTATTTATAAATCGTAGTTTCTCTTGTGCTTTTAAGTTAAATGTTAATTCTTAGTGTATGTGTTGTTTTTTGAAATATAATCAGCCATTAAACTTAGGAGTACTTGTTACCACACTAATAAAACTTTGATTTGTCGTAGTTCTGTGACTAGTTGAAATATGACCGAGTATGTTGTCCATGAAAATGCCCTCGCCAACAAAATGCCGAAGTTTGTTGCGCTCGTTATGAATCACCCTGTATAGGTACCGGTTTTGATTTTTTAAAGCAATTCGATAATCTTTGATCATACATTTGTGTAAGAGCTAAACAAGAAAGAGAGAGAGAGAGAATACACTTTATAGGTAATAAATAATACTTAACCTTCTTTGCTTTCGGTTCAACAAAAGAAGTGTCCCACATACCACAGATAAAAAGAGGAATTCGCTTTAAAGTAGGCGGCACATACAAAAATTTTATATAACGCCGTCGCGTACGGCAATAGAATGTTATTGTAAATTAAGTGTGTCAAAGTTAGGAGTTCCGTATCATTAACCGATGACAGATCGGAAAGCTATATAACTAATTATTCTTAATTCGGCCGTAGAAACAGGTTCAAGTTTCATTTTTTGTGCGCGCTCTCGCGACAACGCTATAGACTTTCTCGAGTTCTATCGTTATAATCTCGAATTGAATTTTTTGGGACTTGTCGTTCGGATTTACGGCCCCATTTGCGAACAAATTCCTTTCGCATACATCTAAGCAGATGACGTTGATTTTGGAATCTACATTTTTATGTCGATATAAAAATTCTCCACTTGTATACAAATTGCCGATTTATTGTTAGTATATGATAAATAACTAGACGAACGTTCCTGAAAAGTTAAAGTAGCAATTACATGTACAACGTTACGCTCTGATACTTCCCTGTCAAAAACGGGCTACAAACTTTAAGAAACTGTTGCAGCAAGTGAGCCAGCCGCTCATTTCTTAACACTTTCTTTAAGCGCTCTTCGCTTAATTTGTAACATTTTCTAAAGCCCAACACGACTGAAGTGTCTTTAATTCAATTTTACAACAATACAACGGGAACGGTTCTGTTTCCGTTCGCCGTAATTTTCTTAAATTTCCCATTTTAATTTTCGAAATGGAAAACTACTTTCATTCGAAGGTCCTTGATATACGTTTGGACCGATTCTGTTTCGGTTAATTGTGAAATTTCTTTAAAGGTCGACAAAACGGTCGACAAAATGTTACGAGCTCCAAGCGTCGACGCCGACTAACGCGATTTTTAACGAAATTATTAGTTCATTTAGCGTTAGAATTTCATTTTTAGTTATATTTGCGCCAACTCGTGCGTAAAGACGACCTTTAGAAGTTTTTATTAATGAACTTTAAAAGACAAGCCCTTAACCGACATCGAGAACACAAGTCATTTCTCCGCCAAAGCATTTATCCTTTCAATTAATGTTTTCGCGAAAATGCCAAATGCTACTACACTCCTTCATTCTGTCCGATAAAAATGAGAACCAAAGCGTGAACACAATGGAATTGTTCGTACTCGCGATTGTAGGATTTGTGTTGAGTTAAAGAGCTCGTCAGGAAGATATTGTCAAGGTCAACGCGATTGTTTTATCGTCCTAGGATGTAGATTTATTTACGTTTATAAAATGGGCTTGAATGAGCCAATTAACGTTGTACTGGTCGCTTTCCCCTTTTGTCTGTCGTTTGATTTTCGTAAAACGCTAAGGTTAACGACTCTGTTTCGCTCGATTTTATAATATTTAGTATAATGTAACGATTATTAAGTAATCGTTTGTGATACAAGTAATATAATTGAAGATTTCAGTGGCGGTTCCCACGCAAATTAACAACGTAACAATGTTTATTTTATAAATTTTGCAAGTACTTATTATCCATTACATAAAAAAAAAGTTTTAAGTAACGTAATGAAACGTTAACAAACAATAAAATAATGTCTCGGCCTCCTTTATCCTGCGAAAACAATTTTTGTTGAAAATTTCGTATTACGCGTGACAAGCGATAAAAAGCGCTAACAAGAAGTGACACCAACATCTAGTTATCGTATAACGACCCTATTAATGTTTATGTGTCGTTTTGTGCTACGAAAAATCTTTCATTTTTAAAAGGAAATACACGTTCATGAAATTCCAAACAGCCAATTTATATTGGGCCATGAATACGCAACCGAGTCCTCGGAATTTCCTTCGACCTCTAAGAATCAATGCGAGCGGGGAGGCTCGACGTTTGAAAATGAAAAATAGTTGACCACACGCGTGTTATCTATATTATCTACGAATCAGTCGAGCCTCTTATTTACAAACAAAAGGGAAATGAAAAACGATCGGCGTCGACCTCGAAACCCAGATTTTATTTATTATTAGCTTGTCCAGAGAAAGGTAAGATGAAAACGACACTGGCGGAATGAACGAACGCGCATAGATTGAGATAAATTGTAGGTGGCGCGAGATTTACAGTTGAACTGATATAAACGCGCCGATCGGCTTGATGAATTGATGGAATATCAAACAGTCGTTAGGTATGGAAAGAAACGACGGGCCTATTCATAAGACGATGGCAAGAAATAAAAGAGGAGCAACGACTTTCGGGCGAATCAATAAAGAGGAATGTTTATGATTTACCGGCTGTACGCAGGACGCATGTGGCTTGGAAATGGAGGATATAAATGACACGTCGGTGTCGCTTCCGTCTGCTGCAGCTCACGCGGATCATAACGCTCATTGACCTAACAAAACCGCATCGTAATGGTCCTTTCACGCAAGATCTTCAAGTGAATTCCCATCCGGGAATCCTTGCGCCGCATTTCTGTCTACTATATACGCGCGATTCTAGAAGTGAACTTTAAAAACCGCAACACCACTCATCCTTATAATAGAAAATACTTCGAACGTAGCAGGTAATCCCTTCGACGAGTCGTGACTGTTAAAAAAAAATCTGGCTTAACTTCGGGCGCGTCGAAAAAAAAAGAATATTAACGGGAGGAAAAAATGTGAATGTAATATTTAATAAACGAATTTTGGTAAATGCCGTCTACAAAATAGATCAGCAGGAAACACACAGCAAAGACCTCGAATGCCGGTTTTAAACCTGTTGCAGTATCAAGGTGCGCCTCTTGCAAATTTTGTCCATTATTGTTAAATAATTTAAATGCGATAGAAAATATTGATGCTGCTTAAGGTTACTATTAAATATCATTACCGTTTAAACACTACTG
Organism: Rhagophthalmus giganteus; assembly: GCA_036326145.1. Classification (NCBI taxonomy): domain Eukaryota; kingdom Metazoa; phylum Arthropoda; class Insecta; order Coleoptera; family Rhagophthalmidae; genus Rhagophthalmus; species Rhagophthalmus giganteus. The sequence continues at coordinate 8,613,292 of JARFJA010000056.1, read as the reverse complement.
CTGGTGTAGTTAGTTACCTATTTCTTTTGAGTAAAAATTATTCGCCGTAATTTCTTTAAAACGGTCGCCGTTTCGAGTTTAAAATTTATCGGCGATTGTGTTTAACATTTAAAAAAAAAAGCAAACTTTAAAGAAATTACAATTCTGTTAGTTGAGGTCCTTGAAAATTTGCACGATCACTTTCTTATAACTGGATCAAAATGTGTTCTAAATTTATTTTGAAATAACAAAAAATAAAAATAAAATGTCGCCCGACAAAACTTAATTAAATTATTTACGAAAACGGCACACTTTTCGAGCGATCGATCGATTTCGTAACGATTTTTAATAAAAAAAGAAAAAACGTTCAACAAAGAGCGATATAGTTGGATCACTGCCATACGCGATCGTAAAAAGAAAGTTAGAGAGAGCATCGCATCTTGATATTGGATAGGATTGGCGTTCGACAATCACGACGTGCAAAATTTAGATTTATTCTGTTCGAGGATCTGACGGGCGCAAAGCCAAGTATTCATGGAAATTTAAATTTAAAGGAAATATTTCAAATTTCTGTGAAGCGTTTGCAAACATCGATAAGAATGAAATGATGCGACACGACGGCACGACAACACGTAGCATAACACAGGGCTGTGACAACTTAAGCCAACAACAGATGGAACGCAGGATAGAAAGTGGACCGTGACTGGAATTATACGATGATTCCATCCGATGTTCCTCGACGGTCCTTTACATTCGGTCGGCATCAATTGCGCGTTGTCGGAAGTGATTGTGATGCTGGAGCTATTCGGAAACTACAATGCCTATTCTCATCTAACACCATCGAGAACCACGCGTGAATTGTAAAACCACTCGGAAAACTACCTTCTCTATACTTCCTTCGATTTCCGAGACATATGTTTGTTGTTCACCTTTCCATTTATTTTAAGATAATCCCAATCAACTTGTTTATTAAACATAAGCGCGTCCGCTTCTGACGTTTCAATTCACATTAATATTCACACTCGACAATATTAGTAGATAAAATGCAACAAATTTTTGTAGCACTTTTAACATTTCGTCTTGACCGCCCGTCGATATCTCCGAAAGTCTTCCGCACTTTCAAACTAATCGTTCACCTTGCCCTCTCGTCACCGATGACATTAAAAGGGACGCAAGAGGAAGCGGAAAGGGTCAAAGAGTAACAATCTGTAAGTACTTACGAGAATATCGCGGCGGAGTACGGGGGGGAGGTACCAGCCGTAGGAGAAGTGGTCGTCTTGAAGTCCACTAACTAACTGAATACCTCACGCCTTCCAAGTCTTAGCAAGAGGCGCTCGATCCCGCAGCGGTCTCCTCTCTAGGTCAACACGCTTTCCGCTGTGCACATTGTTTTCCTGTCATTTCCTTCAGAAATTGATTTGCGTAATCGAACAATGTAACAAAAATCTCAAGAGCAAGGTCCCGCCTCGCCCGGGACCGAAATTTGCTCTCCCCCCCCCCCGCCCTCCCAAAACGTCCAAGAAAACGCGTCCCCCGTCCGAGCAATTACCGGACCGTAGAATCGACTAATTAGCCAGAATGCAATGTACCAACAGTAGTAATTCTCTAATACCTATCTGGTCGACCTAACAAAGCATACCAAATTGATTGTAATCAACAATCCCTTACCGCATCCCCCACGTTTTCCCGTTTCGCCCGGGTGGAATTTGGACGGGAGCAATTTGCGAAGGTGATAGCGAAACCGGTAATTGCGAATTTACATTTTGCGCAATATAAAATGTAGGTTATTGTTATTCCGATTTGTATCTTAATTTTGTTACAAAACTATGTGCGGAGGTTTCCTTTAGTTCCGAAAATTAAAATGTTTCGTTAGTTTCCGTCCGTTTTAGAAGAGTTTGTCTTGTGCTTTAGCTTTCGGCAATTTATCCTTAATGCAGTACGCCCGGATAGCTTTCCACTTTCATCTAATAACAAATATAACATCCTTTAAGTATCCTTAATTTAACGAGAAATGAACGTGGCGTTTTATTTTCAAGCGATTAGCACTTTTACGTGAACAAAAACTAACGAGTGGTAATAAATTGCAATCCATAATTATTTAAACAAGAAAATTCGTATATAATAGTATTACAAACAAGTTTGTTTGTTTATCGTTACTAGTTCCATCTTTGAGGAGATTTTAGTATCGTTAGCCTTGACGAATAAATTATGTACAGCCTACATCGAAATACGAAGACGAATTCCTCCTTATTTCAACGTTATTATTAATTTAATAATCCGCAACTACTACGTTTAACGCAAATTTCGCGTAGAAAAAGAAACGATTCTCTAATAATAATTAGTTCAATCTGTAGAATTTCCTCGCAAATATTATCCGAGCTTTTTCTCCTTTCCGTTATTAGGATATTCGCGATACTCCTTTGATATTTACAAAGTTCGTGACAAGTTAATGCCGGAATATTTACTCAGCTTTATTGTGTCCCTCCCGGATTACTTGGATGTTGTGATACCTAAAGGAGATGGGATTTTTTCAAGGAAATGTGTCGAAATAAAGTTTACGAATTAGGTATAAATTCGGGAAATTTATTTTCTAATAATTGAGTATTAAATTGAAATTTGTAATTTTACTTGACGTAATTTCGGCATCACTGTTCTATAACTTTTATTAAGACGAAAGAAATATATATATATAATACTGATAAAAGCTCCTGCGATGCTCGATTCTCGAGTATGTATTAAACGCATCTGAGCATATCTTACAGCTGCGTATGGGCTTTTAAGCTTCGCAGATAGCGGGAAAAGGAAACGACTGAAATATTATTTATACTTATGTTAGTAAGGTTTACAACATTTATATAACGAAAGCACATTACAATAAAATTTAGATAATACACGATACCTAAACACTTACCTTTTAGACACCTACGCCTATACCAATTTTTAAAGAAAAATCCATTTGACTAATGGGATTTTTCGCATTTTTTTCTGTTTTAGCTTTTTTTTGTCTAACCGTTCGCGCACCCTATCTATGAGAAATATTTTGCATGCCTACCCCAGTGAAATATTTTTACTGCAATTTCGTAAATATTTTAATTACCTAAAGTTTAATTATAAAACGTATAATTGTAAATATAGGTAATTATAGAAAATCGAATAAAATTTCAGCTTGTAATACACAAATTTTTCAAATTGTTAAATGTTAAATGACGTAGGTGTTCAAATCGACTGGCCTCTTTAAATTATTTATTCTTTTTCAACTTGAGAATTTTTTTAAGTGACCACAATAAAGCGAATGCCCTTTTAAAACATATCGTTAGCTAAAATTGCTATTAAAATTGCTATTAAAATTTACTCTCGTTTTATTTACATAAATATTTATACTTATCTTTGGGTACCTACTAATATTTGTTAATAATAATTTTGCCGTCTAATCTGATTATTCATTCATTATCACAATTTATCGCGCCATTACGTGAAAAACAAAACTCTATAATTTTGTGATAAACACCTGCATTATTTAATTTTGTTCCATTAAAAGCCGTCTAGTATAACATCCGACAAGTTAAATGTTACATTTATGGGACTAATTAAAACACTTTTATCTAAACAAGCAACTACATCATTAATTCATCCTCCATTTTCATGATTTTACAACGACTTCGATGGCTTGAAATATACCTCTTTTGTAATTAACGTAACAAACAACGTGTCGATTTTAAATGTTATTGTCGTTACAGTCCGCACGACCTAACCTTGATGCCAATTCTTACGTCGCTAATCCACGAACCCACAATTAGAACTTAGTACTCGAGAATATCGGGCACTCGATAAATTGTTGATCTACTCGATCACAATGTTATAGTAACCGATGACTCCCACTTATAAGTGCAAACAGTTTGGCTGTCTCCCCAAAATGAGATCATCGGCCCATATAATAACCTACGAGTATGTTCTTTAATTTTTTTTAATATTTAAACACTACTTTGATATGAATTGTGACGTAAGGCTTCTTCCTCGCGAAAATAAAGTGGAACATTTTTTAATTAATATTAATATTAATTTTAGTTTGATGAAAAATAGGGACAATTTAGTTGAAATTATCGTAGATGCATTTATGTTAAAAGTCGACAATTTTGTTAACAATATGTGCGTTTATCATCAATTTCCAATTTATTTTCTACCGTTTTTACAGACGTTCGGCATCGTTTCCATTCGATCAAATTCAACATTTGCTTTTTCGTAACAATTAACGTTTATACGGCCACCGTTTTATCAGAAGAGAAACATCACCGTAGAAATGTTGTTTACCGATTCTCTTACGATAAATTCAAAAACGTAAGCGGTTCGAATGAAAACACAGTATAAGTATAGATTACAAAATACCAGTTGAAAGGTTATGGGGCAGATACCTATAATTTCATTAACTTCCGTTTCTAACTATTCAGAAAAATTATTTAATTAAGTTGTATACGATCCAAAAGAAAATATGTTCTACGCTAACGATCCTCGAATACATTTACGAAGGAAAACGGCATTTTCAAATGCAATTAATGTTTTGGAACTTGAGGCAATCAAAAATTCTAGTGGCGTTCGTTCCGGCCTATATAACGTAGTACGAAAATAACTTGTATTATTTATTTAATAATTCGTAAAATTTCGGAGTTTCATGTTAACCGTAACGAAATTAATTCGCATAAAATATTGAAATTTCTTGCTACGGCCGCTTTGAAAACCGACCTGTGCTTCCACCATCCGATTATTTCAAATATTCCTCGTTAAATTAAGAATCTTATTTTAAAATGTACTAATGAAGGCGCTCGCAGTTTAAATGATGATGTATGTAGTAGGCCTTACTGAAAATACTACACTACATTAGGGTTTCCGTAAAAGAGGATTATTTTAATATTTTCGTGAAGATTATTGGAACGTTTCTGATGCCGATTACATTTCTTTTATAATACCGCTTCTACTACTTAAATTTAATTTGTCCTGGAAGTATCGTCTAAGCCGATTACGGCAATTTCAAAAACATAGGTCGCGTATTCCTAATGCTTCCCTTATTTCCTACAATATTACTTTTAATACCAGTCAAAATACGTCGCCGAAATAATCTAAATATTTCAAAAAATGACATAGATTTATTTTTGACTGTTATTTATTTTTACCTAATTAACTTTTAGAAATGATGTTATTTACCTATAGGTTTTCAATCGATAAGCTTATCAACTTAATCCTTTCATTTAATTAAAGTAGAATATTTAGAGGCGTGGTAGGGGAGCCCGGGGCACAATGGAACACTTAATATTCGAATCCAATACAAAATTATAACAAGATACTCGTGTATATCTGATACAGAATCAATTTATAGTTTAATTAGTTGACAACATATTATTTGTCTAATTGTAAGAACTTCAAAGAAATTGTTTTACCCCATTTTATAGTTGTTCGTATATTGGCAGAGGTAAATAAGCAGTTCCAAACGCGAATCCCTCAAATAATTTTATAATTTGCATATTTTCGTTATTGTATATTTGTATAAAATAAAACGAGACCTGAAACTTTTGCAAACGCATAAAATTAAATTTTTACATTATATCCATCCATCAAGGATACCTATAAGTACCTACCTTCAGGTTGTAATTAAGTGCGAAAAATAAAAATAGGTATCTATTTTATGTAGTTACATACTTAACTAAAACAACACACATTACTTTCGCTAATTAGATATATGTAGATATACCTACACATTTATTACGTACTTAAATAACTTAAAAATAAAATTACGTGCTCGTTAAAGGAACATTAAAACGTTCGCGTTAGTACTACGCATTTAACTTACTTACATACAGTTTTTAAGGGTTGCTTGCCACAAGTAACTAAAATGATAGAAATGCAACAGGTGTGATGCTATATAGTTGTTTTATTACGTATTATGTAAAACATTATATACGTTCGTGTTTTGTATATTTAGGTGGTGTGACTGACGTGTTTCGTTTTCGAAAGATTAATGTTCGGGGCCGCAATTGGAAGTCTCGATTCGTAAAAATCGCTTCAAAAAAGTGAATTTGTTTTAGTTCCTTCGCGTGATATTCATATAAATAACGGTAATTTAAGCCCGTTTTGTTATTACTTATTAATCAATTTGTAGGTGAAAGACAATGACGGATTACCTACCAACGAAATCACAAGTCCCACCGAAACATGCTCGATTTTTTATTGTTGACTAATTTTCAAGCGTGTTTTTTATTTCAATTTGAATTTTATTGGAAATTTACTTTGGAAATGGACATTATAAAACAAACATTTACATTTTAATTAATGATTAATTAAGAAGTTTCTATCGTTACATTTTATTGTTGCAATTTTAGGGATGCTTTTCTACCGAGAACGCCAACAAACTTTTTTTCTTTATATTTCGATCTCGTATCCAATTCAATTATTTTTGTACGTGTCAAACTTTAGTGTAATCGAAATAAGAAATGTTTCGAAATAATTTAAAAATCTACACTTTGGTCTATATAAATTTTGGAATAACATAATTATTGTACAGCGAAAAATTTACGAGTAACTGTAAAACTATAGAATAGTTCGCCGTCATCAAAACCAATTTATTAACATTGACCCTTTGTAATGGCCATTAAAAAAATTCGACGATATTACCCTGAACTTAAACTTTACAATTTATCCCGTTAATTTCAAGGGAGAGAATTATATTCATAACCTAGTGAAACGCGACCTCGACGATCGACCCTTGTTCGCAAATATTGTGAAGTTTACTTTATTTTAATCGCAAGAAGGACAATAAGGTGCGTCTGTTTTTCATTGCATTTTCGATTATCATCATCCGATCACTTCGGATTATTAATATTCCATTGCCTAAAATAATGTAGTCATTTAAAATAAGTTATGTAAGGATAACAAAAGTCCAAGAAAAAATCGCCACTAATAGCGTATAATTTTGCTTAGCCATGTAGTTGCATTTTACTTTTTATATCGTCAAAAAATAGTCACGCTTGAGTAAATCTGATTACTTAGTAGTAATTTCTAAAATTGCTTTATAAATAATATTAAATCGTGCGCCTACTATAGAGAAAAGCCATAGACATTAGTGTTTTAATTAAAAAAATGGTTAATAATAATAATATAATTATGGAGAATAATATATTACATTGTAATCGTGGTTTAATCAGCTTTAACGCAAAAAAAATGTAGGTAATTAAGCGTAAAAATCGTGTTACATAACTGATTTTTGTTTTCTTTTCTCATTAGCTATAATTATGTAGAAAAAGATGATCTTGTTTGCTTTAAGCCACAAATTGCTAATTACGCAATTTTAATAAAACGAATTGTAAGTAAAACAATTCAAGCACTATCATAAGGCTAAGTTTTATTTCATACTTCGAACATCAAATTATCAATACATCGAATTTATTCACACCAGTTACAAAATAGCGGGTTATTGTACTTTCTTTTTGTGTAACGTTTTAATAATTAATAAGGAATTATGTAATTAATTATGATGCATATAAAGAAGATTTGATTTTTAATTAGTCGATTTTTAATTTTGTATAAAATATGATAATTTTTCTAGAAATGATTACGTTATAGAGGAACTTAGAAAATTATTATACATAATGATTTCTATAAAAGATAACCTACAGAAGCGATCGTTTTAATAACAATTTCAAAATAGAACGAGTGCGCTTTCAATAGGTTTTGCATTATTTTCGCTCTAATTACATTATTAGGAAATGAAACGCATAATTATTTTTTTAATTTCTAAAGTTTTATACGAGGAAGTGATTATGTTATTTGTTAATGTAGATACTTTGTGGCATTTATTTTTGTTTTCTGAATTCAAAATATTTAATGTAGGGCTTTTAAGCGCTCTTTCTTAGTTCCGGCTCGGTTAATTTGAAGCCCGACTATCTCGATCGTTTTTAAGCTTTTTAGTTGTTTATTTTTTATAAATGTAATCGGCTTTTAAATAAGAATCTAAATTTCAAAGATAAACAATCATCTTATTTTTAGCAACGATTTCGAAAGAAGCACGCGCGTATAGTTTTTAAATAAAGATATTAGGAAGCTCCGCGTTAATCCCTTATTAAGAGGTTTTTTTTTAACTCAATTGCGACTACTATCTGTCCTCCGTAATTCTAAAATAACGAGTTAGGCCGGGGACTAATTGTAATATTGCCGAAACAAGAGGTTGGACGCTTATTCCGAAAAGTTTAATTAACACCGATCCCAAACGTGATTTCAATTTAAGTTTTGAAAGGTTTCGCTAGTTTCCAGAAAATCTTTTTATTCTCAGTTCTGTAGGTATACCTAGTTGTGATAGTTTTAATGCATGCGTAGGTTGTGTTTGAAAACAGTTTCTGACATGTTACAGATTGATCCAATTGTGTTTATATAAACTATATTATTGCTTTCCGTTCTTAGAAAAAAAAAGATTTTTACTTATTTTGAGTACGTTACACAGAATGTCGGTAATTTTTACGGGGTGTTTTTATTTTCTTTCCAACGTGTCCGTTACCTCTAGAGTTCCGGAGACACTGCAGTCTAAAAGGCTTATTGTGCTCGCCCTGGTTGCTTATTCCATCCACTTCGAAATCTTCGTGTACAGGGCGATTGAAAAACAAGAAAACTTGAAATTGTGTCAATAACAAATGACCTACTACTTAAGAGATTATTTATTAGATAGGTATTATTTGATAATGGCTAATCCAAAATTGTTAAAAAAATAATCAAAAACACGATTATTTTAATGTGCAGATAATCCTTGAGCAATTCGTGTTTTCCATCTTACGAGATTTATGCACAGTACCTATTTCTGCACATCACTCCTCCCTTTCAATTTGTGAATCTATTCGAATCATCTACTTGACAGCCCGTATAGTGTTACTTTATCAAGTTCAGATAAAATAAAGCATTGGAACCTTCAGTTTCAAGTGTGTTTTTCGTCGACGCTGCGAAATAAATTACCCTTTCGCAATTTAACGTTAAATTCTTTTTATTTAATGATCGCTTAATGATCCTCCTCAAAATTTAATATTAATCCGGCTCCCGATTCTGTCAAATGTAACGAAAAACAAGAACGGGAATCTCCCAGAAGAATTTTGGAACTGTCCTTCTGACAAGCAAATACCTAACGAAAGAGACTCAAAAAAGATGTATAGATATAAAAGGGGTTTCTAAGGAAAAACAACTAAAAAATTGGTCGAATCGATACTTACAGTTGAAAAAAAGGCGATTGCCATTAAACGAAATGAATGCCTATAAGATTTCTTTTCATAACACCGATCTTAGCAGAAAAAATCGTATTATTCGTCGCGCATTAGGAGGATTACGATGTAACGATTTGAAAAGGTCAAACATATTTTGTTAGGACATCGTAATTTTTGTTTCATTTTTATTTATACCATTTTCAATCAAGTTTCATTTGTTACATTACGAGCGTAATGGAAATTCGAGGATGATGATTAACTTTTTATTGACTATCGAATACAATTTAATTACTTATAACGTAAATTTTAATTTGTTTCATTAGCGTTCGATGTAGCTGCTAAAAGTGAAATTGTTTAGAACTATGTATTCGTGTTTTGTATCGTGCACGCACTTGTTTGTTAATTTTATACGATGCGAGCACGAATTATTAACTTTTCTTTAATTAAGATATGTTCGTAATAAGTTGTTCGATAGCTCTTAAAAGCACTTATTCGTTGTAAAGAAACGTTATTTGATTTTCTAGTTGAAAACGGTATGTGGCACACTTCGTTCGATAATGCCACGATAGAAAGGTTAAAAGGTCATAGAAAATTTAAACCGAAATGAAAATTCTTTAGACACAATGATGAAGGTAATGCTCGATAAATGAACAAGGAGAAACGAAGCAAAAGTAAAATTTCTTGTTTAAGAAATTCTCTATTGTCGTCTGCGGTTATATAAGTTTAAATTGAAACGCTGTTGGTTTTTATGTAAAAGTTTATTAAGATTGACTATCTTTATTCTGAAATTCAAGCTTTTAAATTATTACTTCTTACTCTCTTTTACGAGCTCTCAGCTTTTAAGTTTATTATACGTGGAAGTCTCCATAACGGTATTGTATTCTGATATAGATAATAATCCTTTTAACGAAATTAAATATCCTTAGTAAAGTTTGTGTATTTTATCCCATTGATGTTGTATTTAGTTGCACGGAAACTTCTTTCTCTTTATTATCTATTATTATTTATTTATTTAGATCAATGCGAGATGCGCAATTTTGATGAATTAATTAGCTTCGAATCATAGTGATAAAACGGCCTATAGATCGAAGTAATATAAATTAATCACCGTCATCCAGCACAATCACATCTCTCGACCACTGCATCTTGAAACCCTCCCGTTATGTTTGGTTCATTATCTAATTGATTAATGAGGCATTGTTCGTAGGTAGATACTAGAGATTTTTTATAACGTGCATTGTTTCCCATCTGTATGTTTTAGTGCGATTTAGAAGCGAATTTCCTTAAATACACTGACTTACCGAGGGAGGTTTGCGGGTCACGACCTCCTCCAGAGTCTAAAAAATCAGGTCCATTTCCCTGGAGTGCGACTTTTGCAAAACAAAACAAAAATTATGCCATCATTTTGTACAAGTTTTGTACAGTTTTGTACAACCTTTAGTATTTTTTGTACCCTTCCAAATAGTCAGCTATCGCAGTTTGAAATTTCGCACTCTAGGGAAATGCTGGAGTGCAAAAGTTAAAAATGTCGTTTTTTTTCTTGTAATAGTAAGAACTCATTTTGTACAGTTTTGTACAACCTTTAAAAAATTTTGTACCCTCCCGGAAATGCGTGAAAATGACCGCCAAAGCTCGTACTCGCGATGTATTTTAGAATGCTCAAAATGTATAGCCTTATAAAACATTTTAAGAAGATAAATGTCTTTGTTTTTATATAAAAAATGACTTATATTTTGTATTTGTTTAAATAATGTTAAACAAATATTATTCCTTCCAGATGAAATTTATATGTAATAAATAAATTGAAATTCAAATAACATGTATAATATTTATTGGAATTTCAAAAACAGGTATAAAAATACATTTTTTAAATATGACATATAAACATATTGCGTAGTGTACTAATTCACAATTTTATAACAGCACTTAACCAAAAAAGTACGTAAATATAATAAAAAATCATTATATTAAGAACTGGCGTTGATTAATGTTCGTCCGAAGTACGATTTCATCATTACAACGTATGTCCAAAAATTACTTGATGTTCGAAATCATTACCCAATGAACGTTTTTTAGTATAATGACCTTATACATTGCTATATCGAATGCAGTTCATTACGTTAATGAATAATTTGACTGCTCCAATGAACAAGCTTTCTTTTTTTAATAAATTAGTATATAGATAATATGAATTTTGATTTATAGCGATAATAACTGTGTTTATTAGTTTTATCGATATTCTTACATAAATTCAATAAATTATTCCACTAAAATGCAAAGTTTGTTTATTGTATCGATGAATGTGTTCATTAAATAAAGGAATATTCTTGCAATGTTACAATGTACACTTCTATTCATATTAAAAGAGTACAGTTACTATTTCACATTGTAAATAGGACAATGTTTATGTATATTGTTTCTATAGCAAATTTATTTTTTGTAATGTTTCAATTAATTATCACTCAAATATACCTACATAGAAAATTTGATTATTAGTTTTTTATTGTTCAATGTTGTCGATTGTAGGAATTTCACGTTTCTCTGGAATTTGATATGTAATAACACACACAAACCGTTTTTAGAAATATTTTTCTATAACAGTTCTAATATAAATATTAATGTAAACGTCGTGATAATTTTTTTTGCAATTATTTAGTTTCAGTTTTCAAACTGTACTGTCTTGAATTTATCCTGTTTCTGCGAAGCCGTTAATATTCCTAGATTATTCTATATATAGAATTAAAAAAATACATAATCAACTGTATTTATACTGTATATTAGTGAACTTAGTCATAGATACGATAAATGTAGTTATTATTTCAAAACGACCTTACATTAATATGATGTTTTAAATTCATAAATTTTAAGTTATGACGTTAATGTAGAAATTCGTAGATACAATCAAGTAATGTTTGGATTGGTGAAACAGAGTCGTCAAAGCAATCAAGATATCCATTAAATTATGAAATATGTTCATCAGTTTCTAATGAACATAATAACATTGGGACTACGAACATGGAAATTAAAAAATGAACATCTATTAGTAGTATTAATGAACTTTTTATTGTATCAATGATCAAAAAGTCAATAACTGGTGTTTATTGATATTATGTACAATAATTTTTTGAGTGAGTATATATATATATATATATATATATATATATATACATAAGTAATGTGGAATCACGTCAAAAGGCCGTCGACAAAAACGCCGTGAACAAAAATACCGTCAGTTTCAAAAGTCAAATTAAATTGAACCTATTATTATAAACATTAGTATATAGCAGTAATAGGTATCTATTTAACTATATTTGTATATAAATCGAAATCAGTCAATTCCAGAATTTCAATAAACAGTGAGATTCGAAAATTTATTCTTAACAGATACCTGCTTACTTTTAAAGTAAGCCTAGTATAAATTCAGATTAATTATTGTTATATTTGGCACATGCTATATAATTATAAATATACAATGTGTGTTATGAATAATATTTTAATCATTTAAATCGTTATATAAAACCAGACAACTTCTTTCTATGCTCGTTATTTTCAATTCTTCATTTTCTTTCATCATAAGAACGTTTACAACTAACAAAGTTTGTATAAAGACAAAAAGTACTTTTAACATTATTTTATCCCAACCATGTATCACGTAAATGTAGCATATACATATTATATTATATCTAGCATGTGCCAAATATAATAATAAGTAATCCGAATTTATACTATACTTATACTTATGTACTTTAAAAGTAAGCAGGTATCTGTTAAGAATAAATTTTCGCATCTCATTGTTTGTTGAAATTCTGGAATTCACTAATTTCGATTTATATACAAATACAGGTAAGTAGATACCTATTACTGCTATATAGTAATGCTTATAATAATAGGTTCAATTTAATTTGACTTTTGAAACTTACTGCGTTTTTGTTCACGGCGTTTTAGCTACGGCATTTTTATATATAGTGTTATAAAATTGTGAATTAGTACACTACGCAATATTTTTATATATCATATTTAAAAAATATATTTATATACCTGTTTAATGAAATTCTAATAAATATATGTTATTTGAATTTCCATTTATTTATTACATATAAATTTCATCTGTTAATTTTATCAACAATTCAAGAAACCACAAATCTGGAAGGAATAATATTTGTTTAACATTATTTAAACAAATACAAAATATAAGTCATTTTTTATATAAATCAAGGACATTTATCTTCTTAAAATGTTTTTTAAGGCTATACATTTTGAGCATTTTAAAATACATCGAGAGTACGAGCTTTGGCGGTCCTTTTCACGCATTTCCGGGAGGGTACAAAATTTTTAAAGGTTGTACAATGTACAAAATGAGTTCTTACTATTACAAGAAAAAAACGACATTTTTAACTTTTGCATTCCAGCATTTCCTGAGTGCGAACTTTGGCGGGCATTTTCACGCATTTCCGGGAGGGTACAAAATTTTTTAAAGGTTGTACAAAATGAGTTCTTACTATTACAAGAAAAAAAACGACATTTTTAACTTTTGCATTCCAGCATTTCCCTGGAGTGCGAACTTTGGCGGTCATTTTCACGCATTTCCGGGAGAGTACAAAATTTTTTAAAGGTTGTACAAAACTGTACAAAATGAGTTCTTACTATTACAAGAAAAAAAAACGACATTTTTAACTTTTGCACTCCAGCATTTCCCTGAAGTGCGAAATTTCAATCTGCGATAGCTGACTATTTGAAAGGGTACAAAAAAAACTAAAGGTTGTACAAAACTGTACAAAACTTGTACAAAATGATGGCATAATTTTTGTTTTGTTTTGCAAAAATCGCACTCCAGGGAAATGGACCCTAAAAAATCGAGACGTCTCGAACGCGTATTGCGTTAAAGTTAGGTACCTAACCTAAATAAAAAAAAATAAACGTTTTGAAACTCTTCTGTACGCCGTTCCGCCCCTTCTCACGAGCCAAACGCTGGACGCGCCACCGACTTATAAACCGATCAGTTAACGTAATAATGAATTTACAACGTCTAACAATAATACTATAAACACTTACCTGCTTGTGCGCGCTTCCGAATATCTAAATCAACTTCGTCGATCGTTAGTTACGCACACTTACCTAAACATAAACAACGCAAAGTTCGCGTTTAAGTAGGTACTATTTAAATTAAATAAGTACTTTCGTTAATTTCACTTTTTGCTTATGTTAGAAGACGACGTACACCTATGTACAATGCAAAATTCAAACGACGAACTTAAAATATTTAGAAAACTGCATTAAAATGTCATAATGCTATTCGGGACGTTGTTCTATCTATATAAAGTTCGTGTTTTGTTGAACGTTTTCAAAACTTCCCTTTCTTTAATGGCCGTTACGGTTTTAATCCCTTTTGTGATAAGGTTTATTGCGCTACTTGCGGCGTTGCCTTGGCGTCTTAATTTTAATGGCTTTCGTGGGCACTTCCTAAATATTCCCCTTATCTTAAACAGAAACGAATACGTCGGGAATATTCCATTGCCATAAAAGTCTATTAACGAGTTGATGTAGGTAGGTATACGAAAGACGTATGTATGTTACGGGGCAGGTCGTAATTCACTTTCAATCTACAAATAATGATCTATGGCAATTCGGCAATAAACGAAATGTTCCCAGATAACTACCAATAATCGGAATTACGCACGCTGTGCAGTATTTATAAATTATTTCGTGGGGGCCCGATTGCGTTATACAAATATTTAATGCAAGGTTATGATTTTGGTGACCGGAAAACGGATTGTAATATTATTGGAAAGGAAAATGAATGCCTTTCCATTTCTGATCGTGAACTACCTACTACCACTCGATGTAACAATAAATCGAATGATCGCGTAAACGCGTTCCATTCGATTTATGAATACGAAACGACAAAGAATCGGTCGACCCACGGCGTAATCCATAAGTTTATTTAATTGCCTCCATCAGAAGTATCCTTGCTCTTAATTTAATTTCTTTTTTTTTCCGTAAAGCATTGCACGACAATCATATTCTAGCGCACCTAAGTTATTTATGTTATTACGGATCGCGATTCAATGTCGCGAAGATAACTTTGCGCGCCGTAAAATATTTTTCAGCATTCCATTTTATCTGACAATAAGTAATTTACAATTAGACGACGTACCCTTGACCGGTAACTACCTTTTGTTTATGCCTATACTTATTTTGTAACATGTCGCGTTCGCATAACATCAGAACGTCGTAAACCTTGGCTCCTCGAACGCCTCGGCAAGGAATCCCTTGTGGCAATACTTTATATTATGCATCGAGGTAAGTACTATTTCTCGCTTGACAATGTGTTTAGCATAATTAATTGTAAATAGTACGTAGCGAAGAAAAATGTAAGGTTGATACTCTGATTCATGTGGTCGAATCGTTTGCGGTTTACGGATTTATTTCGATAAACAAATGACGGGGCGCGCACGCCAAATAATTGTTTTCGACCGTTGCCCGTAGGCTAATCGTGAACAATAGTTTCGAGTGAACTCGTGAAACTTTCTATATAAGCACATCTTACCATCTGAAGGTGTAGTGACCCATAAACTAAAACAAAGATTTAATTCTTTCGACAAGGGCATTTTTTATTGTTAAAATTGAAATGTAAGAATCGTGCAACGTTTCGAACGTTCGGGGGAAATCAATCTATTTTTGCAAATGTTTACAATTCCTTTATACCTACATTTGACTCAACCTCATCTGTTACATCTCGAAGATAAATATGACAGTCAAGTAGTATCCTGTAGAAATTCATATATTTTTATTAAACCAACAAAATCTATATAAATATTTGTAGAAACGTTATTTATATTCGGTATTTCGATATTAAAACGAAAATAATTTAGTAGATATCGTTCCTTTTGTTTTGAAAGTTATACAATTCGTTCGTTAGAAGTGCTGTGAAAGTGTAGTATCCCGTGAGACTATACGCACGCCGAATGTTTTATAATAAACCTATTATCGCATTTATTTATAAAAGAATTTACAACGTCCATCGCTTCATTAGAAAACTACATACCTATCTACATCTATTTATCTCCTCCTCGAACAAATTTAAGTTGCTGACCTAATTTAGAGATTTCCACGTTAACTTTATGTTTGAACTTGCTAAACGTACAGAACGTAATGAAACATTTTAGGACGCGCATATAATTATTATGTAAGTAGGTAACGTGTAATGCTCGAGGTGAAATTTATAGGACGTTCAGAAAGCTCCGGATAATAAATTTTACCAGATAATGATTACAAATATAATACACCTATTCGAAATCGTCCAGAAACAAATGGTAACTAATCTAACAAACAAAAAATAAAATTTTATTATAAAAAAATCGGATACCTGGAACGTGTGATGAAATCACGCGTGAACGTGTCCAATGTAAAAAAAGGTTATCGAACGAAAAATTGAAAACGCAGCTCTTTGATTATCACATTATAATTTTAAAATTTCAGCTAAACAATCCATCCAGAAAAAAGGCCTATTTTACCGTGAATAAAATTTATGTAGTCAAAATTAATGAGAATTATACAAAAAATTGCGATGAAGTGATAAGGATTAATGTCGGTTCTATCTTATACATTTTCTTGGCAGTAAGCGAGCATGTTTTAATCGATATTAAGACAATCTAATAACAATGTGATCATAATAAGGGAATTTCACTATAATTACGTTTAAATCAAACCAGTTTGAATTTTCTTATGGACAATTCTTTGCTGATTTTGTGGGTACTCTTGTATAAGCCCTTCCCCAGTCCCACTTTTTAACAGAAAATCTGCAAAAACTGACTGACCCGCGTATAAGCCCGACACTACGAACAAACTAATCGATTTTTTAAAAATATACTTTTCCCTCTTCGTCCCCTTGGGAGTGGAATTTGGAAAAATCCTTTTGTAGTGATGCTCACGTCATAAAAAAACGTATTCTCCCAATTTCACGTTTCTAGAACCAGTGATTGAGAATGGGCGTCGATTTGTCAATTTTTAAAAATATACCTTACCCCGTTTTTATCTCCTTAGGAGTTACATTAACAGTAAATTAAACAAACGAGCATAAAGATTATAACGTCTTCTTTAAAAAAAAAACAAAACTTTAATAAAATTGATAAAGCGTGTAGGTATGTATGTATTTTCAGCGTTTTTCTCTAAAAAACTGTTTTTAATAAATGCTTTTGAAAATAGGTATTTGAAATGGCAATTTCAACTGTCCAATAAGGTAATAAGTTTTCAATCGTAAATAACATTTCAAAGCTGCCAAAAACAGAACATTTTTATATTGGCGCTCTTTAAAAAAAATGGAGAGGTTGTTTTCAGAAATATAAAGGGGTAGGAAGGCATCTCTCGTAATTTCAATTTTAAGTACAATATAATGTCGAACAAACAAAAATTAACGAACAATAACGTATGTATTTTAGATTTTGTTAAACCACTATAAAATTGCTGACTCAAATAATCCAATTTGCGCCCTTAAAAAAATTAGTAATCTCCTTTTCTTTGCAGGAATTCGAATCGAAATCTCTTTACATTTAATTTTTCTAGCGTGTAAACGCATCAAATAACATACTCCGGCGCGCTTTAATATTAATAAGTCTTTTGTTTACCCTAATACATCAAAGCAGTTAGTTCTATAAAAAAACAAATAAACGTCTGTGATCAATGATAAAATAAAATAACACTTAAAAAATAATAATTGAAGCGATAGTTATCTATATAAAAAAATGTCGAGAATTGTGTTTTTCAACTTTTTTATCTCAACGCACTACGGTTGAAAATCACTGGTTTAGAAGCAAGAAAGAAGAAGATGGAAAGAAAATGCACTTTTACGCATAATTTAATAATGCAGTGGAATCCGTCTGTTATAATCACGGCGATAATGTTATCAAAACCAGTCGGTCCCAAATCTCTCTGTTTAAAATTAATTAAAAATAAGCAGCCTATTATAATCAGAGTTTCGGTTAGGTGTTATTATCAAAGTCGGGGCCATTGGGAACCGCAATATTTGAGGTTTTCCCCGTTATTGGGAAATTTTGTTAATCTAGATAAATGCATATTTTCATACAGGCAAAGTGCAAACGTGCCTTCCATTGAGTTAAAACGATTTAAGTGCTTATAAAAACAATCATTAGCGTCCATGATGTTAGAAACGTTGTTTAAAATATCAGTCCGAAAGTGATCATACAATAAGCGGATTCTACTGCTGTATTACGTTTATGCGACCAGTTTACATTTCCATATGGACAATTATTTGCCGATTTTATGGGTGTTTAATTTTTTTATTGTGGTATCTGATGCCTTTCGCGTGTCATTTTCCACACGTAGCTCTAGGCATTACCTTCGTATTTATAATATTCTAAAAGCTCTTTAATGTAACAGAATTTCGAGTATTTGAAGGATTATTTAATATCGTTGCGAAAAATGAAATCTTATTTTCTCTGATGTTATGAAAAACAATACAATTTTCATTTATTACGACATTTTTTATTAAACGCCCCGAATACTCGGTTAATAATTTACGATTCGTTGGGCTTGTTTTGTAGGTATTTTCGATAATTCTCTGCCAGTTTTAAAAAGTTTCATTTTGATGCAGCAGTTATCGTGCCTCGAATTTCGATTGCAATTATCGATTAATAAAAACAAATACGTAAAACAAAACAAATATTAGCTTTAACTTTCCTCTTAATTTACCGCAACGATCTTTTGTAGAAATTGATATTAAACGAGCAATATTGGAAACAATACGGTTATCAGGGCCGCGGAAAGCAGAAAAAAACAATAGAACAATACACGTCGCTTTTGAGTCGTCTACACAAATTATTAAAATATCGATAGACTTCATGTTGGATATACATAATTAATCTTTTGTTTTTCTCAATACAAAATGAAGAGTACGAAACGGAGATATATTCGGCCTTTGTTTAATCAAATGGGTAGGATCAGATAAATGTGTAGATACCTACCACCTACAAATTAGGGTTCTATGATGATACCGAAAGACGTGTTAAGACGTGTATGTAAATTGTCGAGTCGCGCGTCGCTTTGTTTCTCTGGTACGTATGCGTAATTATTTTTCTTAAGATAAGTTTGAATGCCCTTTGTGTAAACAACGAGATTGCCGATTTCAAATGGTTACGCAACTGTATCTACAATACTGCGTGTACAGTGTATAATACATGTAAAAGAATTAAACAGTATGTAACAGAAAAAAAAGGCAATTCTTATAAAAACTGGACATAAACGGTTTTTAAAACTTCAAAACGGTACCTACTTACCCTTAGACGTCGTTCCTCGTAGTACACATTAACCTCGCCTGTCATTATTGGCCTTAAAATGTTTATGGACGAATGAAATTTGCATTTACAGTTAAAAAAGTCTGCTTGGGTTTATAGTTTTATGCGTAGATGTAAAAAAATTGATGCCTTTTGTTTTTTAGTACCTTTCACATATAACGAGAAAACCGCTTATTTATGGACTTTTTAAATCTACTCTGTACGATACGGGATGACTGGACCATTAAAATTAAAAGCCAAACGGCGCTCTTTTTTATCGTTGCTGTGCGGCTTGCGTCTAATTTTATTTAAATTAATTGTTTAACGCTTCAAGGGAAATTGATTTATATAAATCCTAATTAATATTATGGATATTATTCTACATTCTCGACTTGTATCGCATCTTTTGCCAAAGAGTATCTACGTATATTTTTTATAAATTTAATTAGAAATAAATCAAACAAACATTGCCGAATCATTTGTATGTTACATAAAATCAATGCATACACCGAAACTCGGCTAATGATATAATCAACAACATGTTAAATAAATAATAACAAACAAATATATGAAAGGTATTACCTACAGTATTTAACAAACGTAAAAACATTTATTCCGTAACATCACAAGTATTTATTGTTAAATACTAGCCTGCTTTAGGCGCTCGTAAGGCACTTTTTTCATTCTCATAACCAGACCTGATTTATTGTATAAAATCAGTACCTAGATGTTATTTTAATTTTTGTAAATCTACAATAAATTAAAAATAATATTTAGGCGTACTTAATCGTTTTAAAATTTGTGAAGAAATTGAAATTAACACGTGGGTTTTAGCACGTAGATGTCGTGTAGATAAGCATTTTATAAAAAATAGAAAAAGGAATATTGTAGCTCCCATATTCTATTGACGTCCAGAATGTATATTGTAGACGTTGTAACAAATGACTTGACTGCCCTAACTCCTGTCATTTCCTTCCACATTATTGAAATACGTCAGAAGAAATTCGTCGTTATTAGATAAAAGCTAAAATTTTCCTCGTTTTTTACGTTGACGAGAAAATGTCGTCACTTCTTTTAAAACTCGAAATTTAAATATTAGTGCAGGACGCATAGACATTTCCAAGTCCGGGAATGCAATTTGTTTGTTGTAATAATCGTTTAACACTGACCTAAATTTTGCATTTGTCTTACGGCGACCTTAAAGGCAAAGGCTATGAGAAATAACTTGTTAGCGATCAGTGTCACGAAAACAAACGGCGGACGACTGCTGCGGTCGATTTAAATGTAGTATAAATTACTCGCGGAGGTTGCACAATAGTTATAATTAGCAATTAGATTAATTATTTCTAATGATTATTATTATTTGTGGTTTTCGACGTACTACACACGAATATCTAAATGAACGTTACTGCATTTGTAAGTTTGTGTCATTAACAATTGAGATATTATAGATATTACGAAATGCTTAAGAATCGATGGTAATAAGTATAACGACGTTAATTGAATTCTACTTATGAGGGTGTTAAAGTAAAATTAGGCTTCCGGTAGGGTGAGTGTTTTGCCTATGCGATCAATGAAGGTTTATTTTAGATCCCATATACAAGATTAAGGCTTATGTTAAGTGAAAACTTTGTTGTTCGCTTACACTATTAGCTTAATCAATGTTCGCGCAAATCGATCATTTATTTCATAATATTCAAATTGTCTTTAATCTCGACCAAATTAATCATAATATAGTGTAAATTTAGAAGAGATTACTTAATTAGGTACTAGAAAATATACGTATATTAGGTACTATCGTTTGCGAGTCAAAAAGTCCCTAGAAAAGAACGTTCACCGCTCACTTTGACTCGCACCTATTACATTACACATCTATGTGTGTACTTAATTTTCATTTGAACCAAATCGACTTTTATGACTAGCATTTTCACTCATAAATCTATCGTTATAATACACGTTTAAATTAATTGGAATAAAAGCGATGACGCTTGAATTGAATAAGAAAGGAAGTTATTGAAAAATTGAAAAAATAAAATAAATCAACATACGATTAATTTTTCATTTATTGTCGCACTGTTTTATTCTCAAAAATTATTGAATTTCGATCGTACATAAGGGTTAGAAATATTAAAAATTTACTGTATCATCGCGTGCGTAAAGGATTACGTCGAATTACCAATAACCATGTATGGCTTTTTGTCGAGTTTATAGTCCATTTCCAATTATATGAAGAATCAAACCTACGAAAATACCGATTTTTTTATCGGTGGAAATCGAAAAAAGGGCAGAAACTACTTGTTTAAAAAAATCGACAATCGCCAATGTTTTTACGTCATGTTCGTCCTACCGTCGCGCGTTGAATAGCTCCGAGATTTCGCTTTAATCGCGTCGAACGGAAAATTTTGCCGATTTTCCTCTTTTCTTTGGTTTTGTACCGTTTTTTTTTTTTTCGAAAAATAATGTTTTTTTTTTTGATGAATATGTGCGTCGACTTTGTCCGTACGATTTTGAGGAAAAGTAAGAGCCATCATTAGATGGTTAGCCTTTTAGTTATGACGTCGAAATTTTCCCCGCGAGCAATCGAAAAATGTCAAGCTCGAAAAATATAATTTGTTACTGCGGGCAGGCCGAGACTAAAAATCGGCTTTCTATCCTCGAATACCGTGATAAGAGCGGTTTTTTACCGCGACAGGCGCTTTTGTCCCGTACCGCCTGAGCCCGACATGAAAATTAAACGCGCTCCAATACCAACTACCTATAATGCTTTTGTTTCAGTAAATAGCATTTTCCGTCGCGACCCACAGGTTGAGAGTCGATGCCCCCTAACAAAAAAGTTTAAATTGAGTGCTACGTCGAAATTGGAACTTGAAACCAATCAAATAAATAACTATACGAGCACAACGAAAATATACGTATCGTTACTTTTGAGCTTCGTCCTTAAATTAATTGAACGAAACTGATTTTATTCTGGGAAATTGTTCGTTTACGAAACGGGATCGTTGTATTCCACAATAAACGAATGCATTGTGTAGTGCATTTGCTCGGTTAAGCTTCCGCGAAATAACGAGAATCGCTGGAGTGTGGATATACGAGAAAGCTTTTAATGTGGATTATGATTGATTTCCACGCTTTCATCTTTAACCGATCAAATTCGTCGTATTCGTATTTCGTTAGTAGGCTACATTTTCAGCGTTAATTTACAGATTAAAATCGTCCGTATTCCTACGCTTCCAGTTTCTAATATTATGCAGGAATTCTCGGACGGAGATTTGTTAAATAAATATAGGTATACATACCTACTACAAATAAACGCGATATAATAAAATATTTTAAGCTTCTGTTTGTGATGTTTCAATTTAATATTTGAAAATTAAAAAGAACTCGCTCCAGATTTTCTCCTATTTTCTTTCAATTCAAACAAATAAAGAATTTCTGTTTTCTTTCTCCATTGAAAAATTGTTGATAAATCGAGTACTTTAATGTTGGGACTTCGTATATCTTGCGGTTACGGTATTAGTACATATCGTATGACGGATGGTTCTCTTTTTATCTAATTTCAAAACGCACGTGACCTAAATTTAATGCTGTACAACTACTGTGTTCTGTGCGCTGACATGCTAGAATTGAAACTGTAACGTCGTGCTAATACATTCTGATTTTCCGCCACGCGCTACCGCATTTAATTGAACTCCGATCCTAATTTTATTGTTCAATTTAACCATCACGGTTCTTAATTGTCGTATTAACATATTATTCCTATCGCATTTCGTTTCGGATTTCAACTTCGAACTTTTATACAACTTTGAAGTTCGTCCAAAAACAAAGTTCTACTTCGTTTCGGTTCTCGTCTCATTGTCAGTCCTTAGATTGATAGTTCATTTTAGGGCTTAAGTAACGTAACGGGAAGTGAAAATCGTTGTCGACAGCAAATTTAATAAATAACAATAATAAAAAGAGCACATTTTTGGCACATCTGTTACAGTTTCTATCCAATTATTTGGTCATCTGTTCATCGGCAATGTTACGTTCCATAAAAATTCGAACGAATGACGTTTGCGAATTGAAATAACTCTGCCTTTTATTATGTATTTCCTAACCCCTCCGGCCCTTCTCATTAATAAGTATAGTAGGTACTATATAAAGAGGGTAAATTAATATCTAAATAATATTATATGTAGCAGGTGTTTACAATAAGCTATGTAGAAACTAAATTAAAACAATTTACTTCTGCTAGATTAATTAAAATTAATTTAGTGGTAATTCGTTCGGTCGTAGTCTTGAGAAACGGCGACGAACAATTTAAGAAACGCCACGGGAATTTCACAGAGCAACATAAACAAAAGGAGAAGGGCGAGAGAAACTTTATATTTATTTTGGACAGAATCGAAATGATTAAATTATTCGAATTAGATTAAATTTACGATAGTCTCTCTGGAATGTCAAATATTTCGTATACAATTTGTTGTGCTGTTTGGTAGGTAGGTACGTGTACGTCTTAACTCGAAGAGGGTTGATTTGACACAAAAACGACAAGCAGATACGTACCTATTTACCTATTTATAATATTAGTATATTTGGCTACCAGGTTATTTTTACAGTTGAAATTATATTTATGCGGGCTCTTTGAAATTTTTAGACAAACCAGTCTAGCTTTTATCTATCTCTGCGTTTTGTGATGGATAACAATATTAAATGTTTTAATAAGTATGTCGTAGGTGCCTATATAAAATTGACAAAACTAGTAGTTAATGGAACGTTTTCTTACACGAATTACAACGATTTATTTATTTCGGTCTCAATAATGAATATTTAATTACATTGAGAACATAACAAAATCGCGTCTTAACGATTTTAGTCGGGCAATAATTTTGCAGCGTTAAATTAGCAAATAGTCGATTATTTTGTGTGGGGCCCGGATGGATACCTGCCTGCTACAAAGCGTTTATATTCAAATGCCGCCTACAGTTCAAACGCGTCGTAACAATAACACAATCGTCGATTGAGGTTAAAAATAATTTCGATTAACTGTAAAAAATTTCCCAAAATAACCTGTTGCATTATTTTCTGTTAAATAAACTAATTTCACTTCACGCGAGTAAAACGTCAATTAGGTAATTATAAATTTCGCACAATTGAAACGTCGCCCGATGTAAGAATACAAGAGGGAAACAACTCGGAACGTATTCTCATCAATTAACGTTTTCCATAATTATTACCTGGAGCTTAGATTTTTTCCGCATAATTTATTACATAAGTCTCTCTTCGATGTTAAAAAGTTGCGAAAATAAGAGATGACTCGAGTCATTGAGATTTAAAAGTGATTCCGTTGCAAATTAATTCATTTAAATTCCCCTTAATTAAATGAAACGCATAGGTACTCATGTTCTTTAAAAAGCAATTTAATAATGAAAGTGCTGCGAAAGGGAAAGATATTACGTTGCCAATTTTTCTCAATTTTACGATGAACAGATAAATTCATTTACTTCTTTCCTTTACGTCCTTACGCTTCAAAGAAGCCGTTTGTAAACTAATTTCGCTTTATTAATATTTAATAAATTTTCCTTTGTTTTACGGAGTATCGCGAAAATGCAAACGTTCAAAAAATTTGTAAAGTAATGACTTTTTTATTGAATATGACGTTTTGATGGTTGATAATATTATACGACAACGACTTATAAATGTTAACTCAATTTCGCATTTTGTACGCATTTATTAATTGTCGAAAAATTTTACGTTTTTTTCTTTTCCTGTTTCGGTTCAACTTTTATTTGGGGCATCATCTCGTTCGAAGTTCGATATTAAATACGGAAGACGGTCGCGAGGATCTGAGACTTTTTAAAAAGTGTCCGGCTCGACCGTTGCAAAAATTAATATTTTCTTTGAAAATTCGCTAAAACATTTCGAAACCATAATCAACAATGTTACTAGATTACGTACGTATGTAATGAAAGAGATTACGCCGCAATTTCGTCGAGTAAATGGTTTAATAACTCCTAATACGTAGAATACGAACTTCTAATAGGTTAACACTTACAATGTTAGCTTTTAAGTTAAGGTTACAATACACGAGGTACTTGTTTTGTTTTAGCGTCGCGTGGCTTAATGCTAAAAATGGCGTAGCCATTACCAAAAAAGCACTTTTATAACCTTGGCAACACAAAATGTCTTATAATTAATTCTATTGAATTTATAAAACCATACCCGATAGGTACCTATGTACAGTAGGGGACTTATTTTATGTCGCAGACAACGGGAGCGCGTTCGCAACCAATAGTACAACGAGGTAGAAGTAACGACACACGTTTTCGGCTAGTTAATCTAGTCTTTTCGTTTATGAATCCTGATTTATTACCGTTAGGTCGGTCAGCATTGTTGTTGAGATGGTGCGATGGCTTATTTTATTACTGGAAATATTGTTCGCGTTATCTGCAACATAAAATAAGTTCCTATAAATGTAAAACACAAACTGGAAACCGTGCAATCTGGTAAAATCAAACTTTCCTAAATCTCTGTTCAATAACACTTTTAGAAAGAATTATATGATAAAATCAAAAGTTAAGTTTTTCAAGAAGTCGTGTTTATGTCTTATTTAAAATACGTCTTAATCAGATAATGTGACGAACGTATAACTTCCCCGTCGCGATTCAAGGTTTTCCTCAAGACGTTGTCGAAAACTTATTTAATTTGGAAATTTGTTTGGCTAACATGTTCGCCAAACATTCATTTAAAACGGAAATAATGTACAAATTCGTCCGAATAGGTATTCATTCGTTTTTTTTTTAACTGTCGATCGCGGCTTGCTTTTGTTCAGAAAAAATTATCAGTGCTCCACCTTCGCCCCCCAAATCCATAAAAATGTATAAACGTTAACATTTGGAGCGAGAAGACGTCGCACATTAAATATTTATATTTCGCGAGAGAAAGATAGAATTATATTCAAGTTGAACAAATTGAGGTTCTGGATAAACATAGAGCTTGTAATGATGTACAAATATTTGCCAGAACTCATTTTGCCGTTAGTAGATGAAATAAGTTAATTAAAGTTAATGTTGTTTGCTACTTCACCTTATTTGTTGTAATTAATAAGTCGGACTCGAGATATAGATCTTTTTGAGAACATTTCCGCGCCAAACCCGGCTTCTAATTACTTTAAATTTTCCCGAAACAAAGCTGCCGCAAATGTTTCTGCATTAATTACTTATAATAAGTTTTCCTAAAATTGTTTCGACGGTTGTCACTTTCCTACGGAGCGAATTAAAACGTAACGAATACCCTCGAAAGTGCGCCCGTACAAATTGAAATCGGCTTAATTTATTTTCAAACCGAAATTGAATATAGATAATTAGTATCGAAATTAGCTACTGACTTTTTGCGCCCTTAATGAAATTTGTACGTGTGATTAACTGACAAATGACGGGACCAATCGCCTGAATTTATCGTTTTAGTCTGATAGGGAACGAATACAAATTTCCGTCGAATCGAAATTTCTTTTTGTTTATCGTTTTAGAAATTTTGAAATTAAGGCGTCATATTTACACCTATCGGTTAATAAACTGACCGGAAAGGAAGGAACGCTAGGGGGAGCCTGTTTTTTTTTTGAGTGAGTTGTTTCGAATATTGTATGATTATAGGTTTCCGTGACACGCCCAAATTACGTCTCTCCTGTTGTTATTGGGAAATTTTATATCCCGACAATGATCGATTCTGGCTACTGATGTTCCTAATCACAAAACACGTGTTGCTTTTTGTAATAAAACTAATGATATAGCTAATAAGCAAGTATAGGTAGTACTTATATGATTCAACAATAACGTCGCGTTTTTTAATGTTTATAGGAACGAAATCCCGTTCTTTTTTTTATGTAGATAACGTAATAGCTATTATTATTATTATATTTATACATCATCGAAAAATCGAACTATTACATGCATACAAAATTTAATTCGCTTTTCTATTTACCTATGCACGTATCCATTAGGAATATTCCAAAAATAATCGGAAAAGGACTTTATTTTTTTTATAAGATTACTTTTTTCATAAATAATTATATAACAACGTTATCATCGATAATGTTTGAGCTCGTTAGTGTTAAAATATTAAATATTTTGGATTGAAGTTGACAAGTGGGTATTTATTTCTTCATTTACTGTAAAACGTTGACTTTAATAATCAATTATCTGGGAAATTTACGTTTGATTGCTTAATTCGCACCGCATTAAAGGAATAATACTTACGGCTTGTTAAAGTTTTATTGCTCATGACGTCATACACGTTTTATTAAATATTTGGATTTGCCGAATATTTGATCGATGTTTGTTTAATAAATTATCTGGCGCATTTAAAGGCGTAAATAGAAATATAAGTAAATCAAATAAAATAAACATCAAGAAATCAATAGGTAATATGTAATAAAATGTGCATCGCGTCGTGGAAAAGCGTATTTAACTCATAGATTATTTATTGGAAAATTCATTTCAATTCTTAAACAAATATTACCTACTGTTTTATCTAACACTATGCACGCCGAACATGTTTATTCGCTTGGTTTCGTATAAAACTCTTTCACGTACTAGTGGGTAGATGTTGAATAATTCAAACGTTCGCTTCTGAAATATTAAGGTAAATTAGAACTTTTCGTAGACGAGGAAAAAGAAAAAATAATGTTAATTTTTAATTATAGGTATACTACGAAACTTTTATTAATGGTGTTTGTAATAGAAAATTACAGTGTCAAAAGTTTGATAGGTAGATATATTACGTGTACGTCTTTAAACATATTGTCGATACATATTTGTTTACGTATTATTTAAATCGTAAACATAAATGTAAAGTGGATTTAAAACAATACCTAATTTGACACCGAAAGTGATTATAGTCGTTCGATATAAAAAAAAGCTCGGTGTGCGAATGGGTTATTAAAAAGAAGTTTTTCGATTTTTTTTCAATTAAAGTTCAAATATTAAGTACAGTAAACTTTCCATATTCGCGGGTAATGCGTTCCCACGAAACACCGCGAATACGAAAATGTGTTGAAAATTCGCGAATAAAGGGAGGACAATATCTCTTGTCTTTCAACAAACTGGAAGTTTAAGTACAAAGTACAACATTGATGAAAAACTACTCGCTATAACAGTCGAGAATAATTAGCCAAACGAATTTAATATTTAAATATATTTTATAATAGGTAGTAGCATTTAAGCCATTAGAATATATTCCAGATTTTCACTAAATAATTAAACATCCCTAAGATATGAAATTTGTTACGTCCAAATAAAGGCGCGCAATTCTTAAATGTAAAATTTCATTTTAAAGCATTTATTCGTTTTTAAATTATTGGTGTGCCTATTTAAAATTTGTGCATACGTTAATGCTGGAAATAAAAATCGACGTAAACACACGTGGTTATCGCAGTATAAAGATAAGCACATGCTTTTCGTCGGGCAGGCCGTGCCTGAGCCGTGGACTTATCAAGTTTAGCGACTGGCAATTGTATTTAATGGGCTCGTTTTATCGGCAAGGAATTTATGTAAAATGTAGATTATTGTTCAGTTTGTCGAGAACCGTCTTTAATAACTGATGCGTGTAATTCGGTCGATTTTAAATGTCTGTGTTTATTAGTGATCTTTCGGTTAAATACGGTGGAAATTTTCTAATCGTTCAGTTTCAACGGCGCGGCGTGTTAATATTAAAGAAAACTATTTTAACGGATTTTTCGAGATTAAAAAATGCGCGTCGAAGAACATGGAGAGGGCTTATTCTTTTCGAAACTAGTCGGGTATGGATTTTTCCTTTTTCATTATATCTGAAATTTGTACGCCACGTTCGAGTGCGAGAAATACAAATAGGTGTTTTCCAAATGCATGATTAAATTGTGTTATCGACGGCGTTTCGGCAAAATATCTTAAGCGACGAAAAGCTAATTTTATAGGAGCGCACATTTTGTGTTTTAACGTAACCATAAGGAAAATACCTCCTCCTACGGAAATACAAATCAATGTTGTTACCAGATTTTAACAGATTAAGCCTTTACCACATAAGATATAGTCGGAACAACTCGTTTTCGGAAAAATTGGCGCTTAAGGTTTTCTGCTAAAACGCCATTGATATTTCAAAATGACATATTGACAACGACATATGAATATTACGCATTTGATTGGAGTTATTACAGTTTAAATAATACAACCAAGTACATATTTTATTATATACATAGATATTCATGTGATAAAACTATTGTAAGTTCGATTTTTCGTTCGACAAGGGCCAATAATTTCTTGACGGTTGATAAGACGCGTACCCAATAGGGTACTTACGTCTAGTATTCCAATATATATCGACTAATTTATTATATTTGATCATTTTAGTAATCTTACGTGGTATTAAGAAAATTAAGTAAAAGTTAATAGGTAAATGCCGAAAGTTACATTTCACTAACAACAAAAATAATCTTATAAAATTAGGTAAATTTTACCTTTTTCAACTGAACCCCATTGTTTTATAAGTTTTTCGATTTGATTTGCGTTAATAACTTTCCGCAAATCCGCATTTGCATCGTTAAAATCAAATATCTACAAAAATTTTCTTTGTTTTAAATATCACTGTTATACTACGCATTCTATTTTAATAATTCTCAAAAATAAATATCAGGAACAAAAATTAAAAAGTTAACGAAAATTTGTTTAGAGCGCTTTGGAATTTTAGTTACTATTTTGTTATTCTAGGCAACGTTTTTCACTTTTGTTTTAATCAACAAAATGATCAGAAAATAATTAAGATACGTAGGGGGGGAGGGGTAAAATTGATAATTAAAAGCTTTAAATTGATGCGAAAAAACGCACAGCCATAGAAACGAAGCTGAACAATGATAAAACAGCGTGTGTGCCTCATTTGTCGATCTCTAAACATCTGTGTAAAAGAAAATTAAACAAAACCGTGAGTTATGAAAGATAATTTTTCCTTTAAAATTGTCGGCTTTGACGTGAAACGGTTCCCTGTTAGGTAGCAACATAAAAATATAAATCGAAATGATAAAAGGAGGAGTAGAATATGTCATATCACTCCTGTAATCAAATGAAAGTGAAGGATGAAATTCTTCGCCGTTTGAAAACGCTAGACATCTGATGCCGTCGAAAGGGGGGAAAATATAAACTCGCTGGAAAAGTTATTACTACCGATGTAATTAAAAAGTATCTTAAGAATAAGTATCACAGATGCACAGGAGGTTTTAGGATAAAGGTCGTCTCTTTCGATTTTATCGAAAAATATCAGCTTAAAATAATTAGGTTAGGTATAGATATTGTACTTACCCACATAATAATTATTATGCGTAATAAATTTTTATTTCGTTATTTGTTTCAAGTCAATAGTGATAGCTATTTAAAGAATGTCCACGTTGTTGACACAATAACTACAATTATTGGCAATAATAAGCGTAGTTTGAATGCGTTTCGAATCATAATCTATTCTGTCTACCTAGTTATATAGAAATGGGAGGGTGTAGTGCCACGTTCATTTCAAAATGTAAACAGAAATTTACTTACACGTGATTAGATTTACAATAATGTAAACTTCTGTATATTAATTAAAGGCTGATAATTACGAACTTCTGTAAATTTGTAGTTTATAACAAGTTCTAAGTGAACTTCGTATAATAATTATTAATATTTCGCGATAATTTAATGAAATTGTTCGTGTGTTAAATACTGAACTTCGAACATAAAGACTTTTAAGTTTTTTTTAAGTTTACAGTCGGCTTAGCAGGATTTTCAAATAAAACACCGATTTCAAACATTGCCATCACTGTAATTATAAATTTTACCAAAATTTAAATAAATTTTGTAGTGATATAGGCAAATGTATTGTGTAATATTTATTTATTTTTTTAATGCTTTGGGCTACCCAATTAGTCAGTCTAATTTGGTGTGATTACTAAGTCTGGTTAGTACGGGTTACTATTAACGATCACAAACGTCCATGATTGCAGCGGGATTCGAACCCGCAACGTGAGTGCGTCAGAAGGTCAGTCGGGAGCTGACTCTAGGCCACACGGCCCCTGTAATATTTATAAGAGGTTCGTTATTTCTAATTTTACTTATCCCCTAATATTTTATAATATATATAATTAATCACATTTATAATGGTCGTACTTAGTTTTCTATGCCATGGTCGTCTCTTATCGAGAAAATTTATCTCTCGTTAACGGTTCTCGTTAAAAGCAAAACTAAAAGATTGGCGAATAATTGAGGCGGCATTTAATGAGAATTTTTATGATTGAAACGTAGGTACGTACCTACCTATATAACGTCAAAAGTGATTAAAGAAATAAATTTAGTTTTGCGAGAATATTTTACAAAAGGAATTTCATTAATTTTAAAATGCGAAACGAAAACTTATGGGGGGGCGGACGTTAAGCAATCAAATACAATACGCAAGATATGTTTATTCCAACAACAGTTTAATTTAAAACTTTTATAGCCACAAATTAAGGAAATAACGCGAATCTTGAATGGTTTTATCGATCTTATCCGGGTTTCGCTTTCGACGAAAAATTATCATGAATGTCAATAATTTATATCTAATCGTTTGGTATTATAATTACCGATCGAATAAAGGAGGACCATAAAAATAATGTAGTTATTAAAGTAATTAACTTCGTCGGGGCGTGTAGGTACCTATATATTCATTAAGTAATCATGAAATATTCAAATGTGATTCATGCGTTTTTATGTCGAGTGTGGATAATATATTAAAGTTATTTAGAAATTGCCCGTCGTTATAGTGGCTCTTGTACTTAATTATATCCACCCCGTCATTATTATCAAACTCGTATCTTGTATTTCAATTTGTAATGTATGTACGCAATAAGGTACGTCGGCGTCGCTCAAAGTTTATTATACCATTAAACGATTATCTATAGCGATGCATAAATAATAGTTGAATTGTTGCAATAATTTTCGCAACACCAGAAAAGAATACTATTAAACTAACATCGGTAATCCAATAATGAACGCTATTTTATTCTAATTTTGGGTTAAGGTCTTTTGATTAGTACAACGAAAGTACCACAAATTTCTTCACGTCAATACAATGTTCCGTAAAAATAATAATGACTCGTAATTTTATTTTAAACAGATCAAAGAATGAAATTGTATAGTATTATTTTTAAATAAACGCCCAAGCTGTAAATGTATTGGAATGTTTAATGTTAGTACACCTATAAATATTTCTTTAGTTAATTACTAACTGTCGGCACGGTTATGAAATTTTAGCAGATATTAATATTTCAACGCATACGTTTAATTTCGAATTTATGAAAGGCTCTTTACTCGACAGGATCAATCAAATAATCAATTATTGTAACATCCATTATAATAAAATTACCACACCACTTACATTCGAAACGAAAAACAAGATTTATTCGATATTCATCTTTACATCCGGAATTCCAGAAATGAAAGCGGCGCATTAATAAATTACTAGGATCAATTTTACAAATTATAAGGAACGCTAATGGCTGTGTTATTGTACCAAAATAAATACAGGAATCGTGGGGAAGCCTAAAGTGAAGTCCGTCCGAGGGCGAGGGTAAGAAATATATGTTTTGATGTAGATAGGTATTGTAATTGAAAATCCATAACATTATACGGATAAACTTAATTTCACTTTTTAATATGAAATATTAATGTAAAACGTTGTTTTATTACCGATAGTACATTTGTTTCATTTAACTTGCAGAGTGTAATTTTGTTTAGGTATTGTAAGATGGTATACCTTTTGAAATTTAAGAGTTGTGGGCTTTTTGGACATGGTAAAAGGAATACAACGATATAGCAAATTAAAGATAAGATGATTAAAGATGCCGGGAACTTCTTGCAACAAATCGTTGTCACGCAGCAGAGTGACAATTGACTCATTTAAAATGTATCCCAGCAATTGGTTGCGGAGTTTTGCACTGCGGTCCAGCATAATGTGGGCGGGCTTACCTTAAGGGAGCAAATATAAATATAAAATGAATTGTAAAACAAATATAAGCATCATTTATGCAACATAAAAGAAATATAAAAAAACGAGAAAGTACCATCAGAGATAGGTAAAGAGTTTCAGATAAATACTCCACAATCCTAACGATTTATTTATAAATAATCTGTTGTTATCTTGGACATTTCTAGAAAGTCAGTACGACCGACGGCAAACCGAACGCGCACAATAGAACGCGATTAATAATTCTAGAAAGTTCCCGCGTGTGTGTGTCCGATAAAATTAATCTCCGATTCACGAATGACTAATAATGAAAATTACCGTCGCGTATGATTACGTCCACTTGTTTTTACGTGTTGACTCATCGCTCAGGAAATTATATTCCTACCTTGCTCGTGACAATATTGTTTCTTTTTAGATCGTCGTTTTTTTTTTTTTAATAAGTACGCACTGCCGTACGAAAATTTTGTACTGCCGAATAACATTCGGGTTTTACTTTTATCTTGTTAATCGTTATCGCAAGTTCATTCTACCGATTGCTGTTTCAACGAGACGGCCCGAGGCAACAAAGACGAAATAACGTTTTAAGTTCCGGCTATCGGCGAGTTACTTTGATTTTCAAATCATTCACGGACTGCACGGTTTCGGGTCAGTTATTTTAAAGCGGATTACATTTTTGGGAATTCGTTCCATTAAAGAAGATTACAATTCCGTAATGATGAAACGCGGTCTGTTTCTGTCGATCGCGAATGTAAAATTTCCATTAAAAATGGATACATCACATTAGCCGATAAACGAAATATTAATCAATGATGTAGCGTGCGAGTTTCTGGCCGGCGGATATCGTGTTCACAATGAGTGATGAGGCCGCAGTCAGACGCTCGGCATTAGCGAGATATAATAATTAATGGAGTGCGGCTGTCAGCTGTCACGGTTAACATAACCTCATATTATTAGCAGAGCCCTTTTCTATGGTGAATCGCCCTTCCGGCAGCTCCTGTTCGTACGGTATTGAAACTGCTTAAGCATAGTACTGACCCTTGTTTGGATATAATGCATGTCATAATCGAATTAACGCTTGAAGGCTATACAAAGCGCCTATTAACCGATATTAATACCGGCGCGAAAGTATAAAATACCTATAATTATGTTAGTTGTGGCGATAATCCGATACGAGACAATTCAGTTCAAACTCAACTCTGGCATTTATTCAATCTGCTTTATTAGGGTTGACAATATTATCCAATCATTGCCCATTGAACGCATCACTGCGTGACGTCAGTGGTTATTGATCGTACGGGAGAGGACATCGACGTCGGTGACGACGCTGTCAATGACAACGACGACGTTGGTACTCTAAAACGGTTTCATCTTATTTTAGACACACGTGCCGATATTTATGGGCATAACTGGCGACGTTGGGAAAACCACCTAAAGCTCCTGCCGAGAAACCGTCGAACAAGCTGAATAATTGCTGCGAAATAATTTGGTGCCGGAACTCGTGGTGTCGGGGGTTGTAATCGATGTATGTAATAATTCAGAATGCCACCTAAGGCCGCGAACCGCGCCGTATTATGATTACATTTGCATTTTAACCGTGACCCGTTTCCGCGCAAAAACCGCGATATATTTAACTTTTTAATTAAATATGGGTTAAAAGCTTTCGTCTGACATCTAAAATGGACTATCATTTTAACTTGGCCCGCGATTGCGGTGTTAGCTTGAATTCAAATATTGTATTTTTCGCAAATCCCGGTTTCCATTTCATTTAAACGATAGCAATCCACCATAGCGTCGCCTTGACGTCATCAGGAAAATTGCCAACACATTTAGTTAAGACATTTAGAGCCCCTGCGCGATCTGACGCGACGCCGTTTCGTTTACCTTGAATATAAAATATGCATTATAGTACGTAAGTGCCTAAGTTCCTACTCATTTGATGGTATCCCTCGAAAAAATAAAGATAAAGTAAATATACTTAGTTTTCTATCTTGTTTTTGTTTTGTTTGAGAAATGTCGAAGGAATTCTCGATGACTACATTTTCCTTATATAGACATTCTAATTCGCTATTACAACGACCAAATGTAGGTACATATTGTTTACTTATTGTTGAATTATAATTTCATTTTAATATTAAATTGAATAATACTACGAACGTTTGAGAACTGAAAAAATTTAAGGTACAATTTTTTATTTACCTACTCGTATTTTAAATCGACTGACGGACAAAATTAAATGAAGCACCCAAGACTCACGTTTCAGACCGCGATTTTCAATTACCCACGAAACGATTATTAAAAACTATAATTGCCTCTGTAACGGTTTAAGGCGACTGATAATTGAAAAGGGAGCTTTAAGGGTCGGATTTTCCATATGCAGTTAACTTTAAGTATCCTTTATCAGGTTGCTAATATTGTATTTTTTTTAATTCTCTTATATTTTCGTTTAGAAATAAAGAAAATCGTTAATTAAATATAACGCAACACCTTCGGTTTTATTAGTATTTTGTGTTAAGTTAAAGCTAATTTTTTTTAATATCAATTTTTAAATCCTATAGGTGTGCAACATATTATAGATATCATTGGGCGCGTTCAGCCGGTCTCTTCGCTGAAGCACAACCGATGTCGTACGTCAACTACAAAATTAAAATGAAATAACGCGAATAAATAGTTATTCAATTATACCGCTGTTTCAGCATTTTCCCGGCTGAATGCGCCCAACGACTTTCTAATTTCTTTTTTTTTGTTTAGAAATTACTAAAGAACATTGTCTGATATTTTATCTTCTTGTTCTAGGTTTTCCTAAGGAACTTATTCGAGAACGCCACATGCATGGGTAAGTGAATATTTTTAATTTTTCGCCTATATCGATTTTTCATTTTTTCATTTTTAAAATCCAGTATTTATTTGTCGTACAGATGCGATTACGTAATACGACACATATAATATACCTACATATACATATACCTACAATCATAAAACACACGTGAAATTAACGCAACGACTTTTACCTATATTTCAAGCAAATGAAAATATTACGTTTGATTTTACCGGTTGCTTTTATTTTCTAATTTTACCTATAAATCTAATTATTATTTAAAATCTTGTCGGTCGTGAACCAAATAAAGACCGAGCCGGTTACACTAATAAAATTGCTCGAAGGGCTGAACTTTGTAAATTTCATAATGTTCCTATTTTCAAAAAAGTTAAACGATTATTTAATTTATTCGTCAGTTTCGTAATTTACTTAAAATTTCAAAAATATTCACTCTAGGATAGGACTTAGTACACCTACACGATATTCGTTAGGGCTTTTTAAGCCAGAATTACTTTAGAAATGTATGTAGGTATTCACTATATGGCCTTCGAGTTATAAAACATCCTAAGATGAATATCTAAACATTGGGGCGAAAAATTATAACACGAGACGAATTTTAATCCAGTTTAGTTTTACGTGCTTAAAAACAGCTATTTCTATAGATGTGAATTACGTCCACTTTTGATTAAATAATTTATTTATTGTCATCATAGTGCTTCTCAAGTCACACAGTGGGGCGAGATACCGTAAAACGTGGCAGAAACTATTTTGATTTATGTAACTGTTTTAACTATTTGGTATACATTTAGATTGAAGAAATATAGATCATTTATAATATTTTACAAGTTTTATTTTAAAAATAAATGTAGGTAAAGGGCTTAAAAAAGTTAAAATAAAAATACTCCGCAATAATTGTATCTTATAGAAAATATGATCTCGTGACATTGATTGGTTATCACATATGTTGTAATTTAGGACCTGCTGAACAAAAAATGTAATACGAAAAAAGTTATATAATGGTCAGTTTTTCAACTACAGTCAAACATGAGCTGTGATGGGCGAGTAGATATTGTTTGAGAACAATGTTTTTCGAACATTTAATAGTAAACTATTATTTTTATTGGTCACAAGAGAAATTTCATAAATATTTTGTATACATATAAATTCATATATAGGGTGTCTCTGAAATTGGGTTTACAATAGGGGTAGGTACCTACCTATACTGAACTAAAAATTTCATCGCAGTAGGAAAAAATGTATTGCCTGTAGAATATTCGACTTATTTTAAAAACAAAGTTTATCAAGCAAAAAAATTACATTTATTATATAACGTACGTACTCAAAAAACTATCTTACTAAAAAAATCAAAAATATTACTGCTATTAAACTGTTCAAAAACTTTCACAAAACAAACTCTCACAAAATATTTGTAAATAATTTTAAAAATAAATTAATAATTGAATAAAAGATGGCCTAATAAAAGGAAACGGAGAAAACAGAAAATGTTTCTTCTTCTTCATTAGGTAAACTATTCAGGTATCTTTTTCTATTGTAATTAAACTATTCTAATCGTAAAATTAAAATAAAATTACAGTTACAATAGAAAAAAGTGTATTTTAGTCGTCTGTTGAAGAAGATACACTTTCTGTTTCCTCTTCTTCGGGATACGATTCATCTGTATATCGAAAAATATTTGTTTCCCCGAGCATATATAAAACATCTGTATAAAATTGCTTCAACTTTTTTTGTGGGAAACTAAACAGTTTACTAATTCAGCGATTTTAGAACACTGACAAAAAACATGCCAAATTTTTTAAGTTTTTCGTCTTTCTGCTACTTCTACAATTGAAGATGAATAGGGAAGAATGGAAAGTTACTTTAAAATATTCAAAATATCGGTCGAAGTTTATTTAAATTATTTTGCAATAAACACAGAGTCGGCTGTAAGCTTTGTCTTATAGGCCATTATCATCTTCTAATGTAACCTGATACAGCTTGATAGTAAACTAAAAGTCAATGACAAGTTGATTTAGTGAAAGGAAGGAAATGAAATTTAGTTACAAAAATAGATTAATTATAATAAACAAAATTAGGCACGTTAATGAACAATAACTTATTAAATAAGTTTATGTACTTGTAGACTTTGCATCCATCTCGATTTCGACTCACTTTTGTATTAATTATCTATATAAAACTAAACGAAGAACAGAACAATTATTTTGACGTGTAATAAACAATTCATACGAGTTTATCGGAATTGCCAGTTCTGCCTGTATTACACGGAAATATGT
The DNA here is from genome assembly GCA_036326145.1 of Rhagophthalmus giganteus. Classification (NCBI taxonomy): domain Eukaryota; kingdom Metazoa; phylum Arthropoda; class Insecta; order Coleoptera; family Rhagophthalmidae; genus Rhagophthalmus; species Rhagophthalmus giganteus. The sequence continues at coordinate 8,574,714 of JARFJA010000056.1, read as the reverse complement.
GATGATAGCAGTAATTGCTTAATCGTGTAACATCCATAGATGATTAAGCTATTATAAAATATGAGTTTAAATAAATAAATATGATATTTCAATTTTTGACTTTCTGCCACGTTTTACGATGTTCCGTCCCACTGTGCGTCAGTCGAAAGTTAACTGTAAAAACAAAATTGAACAAATAGTTAGAGATGACATAATATGTAGATAGGCCACAGCTTGTTTTTCCACATTGCTGAGAAAACATTTATTCGCACAGCGTGCTCTACAATAAAATAATTCGAAATTAATACTGTTGTTAAGCAAATTTACATCAAACAAATTTTAACAGATCGCTCTATTATTTCTATAAATAAACGTTTCTCCTACAAAATACAAAACAAATACAAAATGGTAGTTAAAATTATGCTTTCCAAAAGAGATCTGTTTAATATCTACTAGATAAACTAGTGTTTAACTGTTTATTTAACAAATATAGCTTATATTTCGTACACAAGAGACACGTAATGGTAAACAGTCAAAATAGATTAAACCGAGCGATAGTTTAAACGTAAACCCACCACTGTAAAATTTAGAAACGCGTAGTAGGTGCCTGTATAATTGATTGGAATTAAGTGGAAAATACATATAATTTTAACGCAATTATAATTCTACTTTTGAGCATAAATTCGTGTTTGCACGTGCACGAAAATAAATTATAGACGTTTATATAAACTCGGAAAAAGATTTTCTATTTGCAGCCAAATAATGTTGTTTTAACCTGTCGCGTTACCAAAACTGTTAATCGAGATTTGTAAAAATCCTCATTCGTAGGATGGTGTGTTCGAATAAAATTTAAGTGACCACGTCAAAGAATTAATCACTAATATAATTATAATAAATTAGAATTTACTACTCTTACATTTTAATTTTTCTCGATCAATTGGAGTAGATTTTAAATTATTATACTTCGTTTCGAAATTAGGAGAAAAATTAAAAATTTCGCGCAAAAAATTCGACCACCGATCGACTACTTGCCAGACAAGTTTACGCTTTATAAGTTTATCAAATTTCACGGTAAATTAATGTTGCATTTGTGACCAGCTGACAGGTATCGACTTTAAAGTGTTTTAAAGTGAAATCTTTCAAACGCGTATGTATTTACGCGAACAAAAATATAACTATTAGGGGCTAATTTTAAGTATTAACACGTTCATTTTTAGATAAATTTAAATTTGCCACCTTCTAGCGGCAAGAGAGAAAATTGTTTTAGTGTAATTGTGTCGTATGTTTCTACTCCTCCTAATTTTCGAAACGAAGTACAGTTAACATTGATGGGAAGGTTCGAATTACTTGGATATGTAAAAAATATATTATTAATCAATATTTCGACGTAGTATATGTTATGCCTTTTACCTGTAATAGCTTTTTAATATATATCCGGCTGAATGACCAAGAATGTTTCTATAAACTTCTGATTAATGCTCTAAGAGAAATCTGTATTAATTTTTTATTACTATAAAGCTTGACATTTTTCTCTATTACAAACAAAACTTCTCTACCACTCTGATCTCTCTTTTTTTAAAAAACAAAAACATAAAACAATTTAATTACAATTTAACAGTATATAAGGAATTAACAACATAAAATTATTTGTTTTAATCTAAAAAAATTCGAACAGTTGTTGTTTGTTGATGACAAATTTAAAATTCGTGTTATTTGATAATAGTTTATTGTAGGTATACTATACAAAAATTTATATCGATTTCTACCATGTTTTATAAAGAGTTTGTTATTACAAATTAATGAGGCATTAATTATATACAAAAGCTTTATTTTTACAACGTTTCTGTTTATAATTTTCCGTCTGAACAAAATTCAACGTGTAAAATTCGTTTTGTAGCTACATTAAAGCGTTCACCTTCAAAGCTTTTTTTACCCGTCCAATTCGTTCGTTCGTCAACATTACAATAATACCTATTTTAATTCGTTTTTTGTCATTTTCTTGCACGAGATAAAGTTATATTCGCTTTAACGTTGATCATTTTTGTGTAACAATGGCTGTTCTATTTTTATTAATTATTTATCTAGTAATAGTAATAAATAACTTTAGAAATTGAACCGTGCTTTCATTTATTAGAAAAAATAAATTTTGTGGTTTTAGTGTAGGAGGTTTGTTAAGTAAACGTCCAAAATCTAAGGATTGTCAAATAGAATAACATCGATCTAAATTAACGGTAGATAGTGCTAGCGAAGAATGCCAAACGTTTGTTAGTAAACGTGCATTGCATCTAACAAATAATTCAGAGTTCAATTTCCGTTCAACAGTGTTGTTCATTTACTTACCATCGGACGAACTAATAAATTGTCGGTCCTTCGATTTCGTCAGCATCGCATATCCACGATATTTATTCGTAAATAATATGTTCCCATTACTGATTACGCCGAAATATTAAAAGCGTTACTGCGCGTACCATACCTACCTGCATATTATTTAAAATCGATGTTTCTCAAACCGTTTAAATTATTATTAAATACTTCGTGCGTTCGAAACCTGCCGACCATATTGCACATATTTCCATATAATACCTACTATCTGTGCCCAAACGTAATTAAATGTAATTATTTTAAAATACCTTCATCTAACTGTAACCTTTCACATTTAACATCGTTGTCCTCACCTTATATTACTTTACAATTGAGATTTTTTATAGTTTTATTTTACTACCTACTATTGTTTTTAAGGACGTCCTTGTGTTATTATGTATACAGAAATTATTTCTTCGAGTATTTACTAATAACCTAAATAAAAAACACGTACCTATAAATAGCTTGAAATTAAACAATCTGCCTCCACATCAGATTTCAACTTAAATAAATTCTTCCTCTACTTTTTTGTAGGCCGTAGCCCGTTCATGTTTGCATTAATTCTCAATGGACCGTCTTCAGTTGTGGACTGTCAGCTTTCGGTCCACCTTTTCACGTTCCTTTTCTCTATCGGTTTCTTGTCTCGTGCTATTCTTATTTGTCGCGAATTAACAACTTTAATAAATTAAATTTCGTAGTCTTGCTCAATGGTCCAGGCAAAGTAAGGTTTGAATCAGAACTAATTGCCCTAAAGTTAATTTAAAAAAAAAACGATCCTACTAACATCTCTAGAACATTTTGTGAAAAATCCCCATCGTTCCGAGTGTCGGAAATTTCTTTGAACAAATTTTTTATTTGTTAGGAATAATTTACAAAAATGAAGTTTGTTTTTTGTGGTAAACTGTATACAAGTGATTTGTCTATCGAGAGTGGCAGTAGCGTACGTTTTTCGAGTAGTGCAGTAGTCTTTAGTTTTTGTTTTGGAGAAGCATTTTGAGTTGCGTTTTAGGTACTCTGCTAGACCGTTTTGAATAATAATCGCAACAGGACAACAGTGTTTAAATCACTCCGCCCTTCTGCATTCTTTCCATTTCTTTATAAGGTTTTATACGTGGGCTATTTCATAAGTCACGACGACTGTGCGATATCTTCCAATAGAGCTGTAGCAATGGAAATCCACTATATACGTTTAAAGGTCACCGAAACGTGCTTCTCGATGGTAGACACCAAATTGGCTCCGCGCATATTGTTCTTATCAGCAAGTATTGTACATTATAAACAGCTAACGTCCTTCAAAGTAGTCCCCCAGAGCTTCCATACATATTTGCCAACGGCGGAGAAGGCTGTTTGTAAGAAAATAATGATTTCTATTTTCATATCTTCCGAGTGCCCCCTGACATTAGCTCTTGTGCGTTGGACCAATTTGGTGCTAGTATTGTGAAGAAAATTCCAGTAACCTTCAAACATATATTATAGTAGATTTCCATATTGCCACAGCTTTATTTGAAGGTATCGCGCAGTTACCATGACTTATGAAACAACCCACGTAACGTATATAGTACCTACTTCGTACTTATTAATTATAGGCTTGTAATAATAATTTTTGAATATTGAATTGTCTATTTAAAAAATATTTTTAGATTTACGTATACAGTAGAAATAGTTTATAGCGACACCCAAGGGACCGCGAAATTCAGTCCATATAACCGATGCCGCCCTTTTTCTGGTCCGTACGTTCCATATATGTGCAATACGCTGTCAAATATCAGCTGTATTTAATTATCGGGGCGCGAAAGATTTTAAAATTTGTAATGCATTTTAATTTTATTATTTTAATCGCGAGATTAAACGGCATACTCGACTTAGGTATTACGTTGTTTTCGGAATGATGCGTAGGCATTTACCGAAATAATAATGTTATAAAGAAAATATTAATACCCAATTAATTTATGTAAATACAACACGGTTAACACTAATTACTAATTAATCTAGACGATGCCGTAAATGCAATTTATAATTAAAGCGCATGCACGCGACAATGCTCGGGTCTAACTAGGTAGTCGATTTTCGAGGTCTTCCGACATTTGGATTAATTGGGATTTTTGACTACGTTACTAAAGGGTGTCCCAACAAGAGCGCCGGATTTAATTTTAAAGAAAAACACATTTATTTTTTTAATTAAGCAAACATTTTTATTTCAACATAAAGAAAAATAGTTCCGATCAAATGTGAAATACAACATCAGACAAATGGCCACCACGAAACCTCCGGCACAGGGTTATTCTTTTGTTGAAATTTTGAATAACGTTTTCACATAAATGTGGCTGTATTTCACCAATAACGCGCCGTATTTCCTCTTTAAGATGTTCAACTGTTTCAGGCTTATTCGCATACACCTTTTCCTTCACATAGCCCCAATGAAAAAAGTCCATCGGCGTTAGATCGCACGATCTTGGTGGCCAATGTTGATCGCCAAATCGAGAAATGACTCGGCCTGGAAACTTGGTCTGCAGTAACACCATTGTTTCACGTGCAGTGTGGCAGGTCGCGCCGTTTGTTGGAAAAACATGTCCTCCACATCAATTACATTCAATTCGGGCCACAAAAACTCCGTTAACATTTCGCGATACCGCACACCATTAACAGTTAGCGCATTTCCAGCCGCATTGTCAAAGAAATATTGCCCAATCACTCCGCCAGCCCAAAATGCGCACCAAACAGTTACTGGCGGTGGATGCATTGGTTTTTCGAGTATCACACGAGGATTTTCATCACCCCAAATCCGACAATTTACGTATCAGTCGAGTTGAAAATGTGCCTCATCTGAAAAAATGATTTTCTTCGAAAAATCCGCATTAATTTGATGATGTTCCAACACCCAATCAGCAAATCCACGGCGCTGCTCATGGCCTTTTGGCTTGATTTCTTGCACCAATTGAACCTTGTACGCGTGCAAATGCAGATCTTTTACCAAAATTCGTTGCATAGTGCTTCTGGAAATGTTTAATTCTTGACCACGATGCCGAATGGAAGTTCCTGAATTCTCGGCCACAGATTCCCTTACTGTGGCTATATTTTCGAGTGACCGACAAGGACGACGACGAACAATGGTCTTCTGATCCATCAGCGTAAATTTGGTCTCAATTTTTTTAATTAAACGCCTCACTGTCGATTCATTTGGCGCATTATTGCGACCGAAAACTTGACGTAATTGGCGAACTGTTTTCGCAAAACTTTCACCATTTTTGTAATGTGTTTTTACAATAATTAAACGTTGTTCGTTTGAATACTTCTCCATATTCTTAAATCGCGTGGTCTGTACGTGACAACTGTCGAAAAAAAATCACCGTACAACTCGTATTAACAAAATGGCGGCAAATTTAAATCCGGCGCTCTTGTTGGGACAGCCTTTATAAATATTTTCTAAAAATAATTAACTTTAAGGGAATCAGTTCCTATTCGAGGTTAGTTTTTCTTTTCCAGGACTGGACTACAAGCTTTAGAATCTCTAGATGATTAATGCAGTTTTCTGTGCAATTCGAATTTTAATCTGTCGCAGCATTTCCGATACAAGTACCTACCTATTTTTGCTAAATTTAAATATCCTTGGCGATGCCCACCTAACTCGCTACGCACAACAGTGATTTTACCCACGAGTCACGCAATTGATTCCCATAGCTTTCGAGCGGAAAGCTTAATTTTTAGCACGTCCCTATAATGTACGATATCTCGCGTTACACGGCGAAAATAGGCCATGAATTTTATTCGGCCATCCACTCTTAATAAAACCCGAATCAAACCCGGGACGTGCTAAGTCCATTTAATTGACTTTAAGCTAGTTTACGGGGCAAAACAATAAAATAGGTTTTAAAGTGCGGGGGCTTTAAAATACAAACGTCAACAGATCGTCGTCGAAACGATTTAATTAACCTATTATTCCTCGTAAATTTTTCTGGCATTCTAACGGTTTGATTAAGAATTTCTCGTAAAGATAGTGAGGTATTTTCCTGGTGGGCTATTAATTTATTAATATTAGCCTTCTGGGATGAGTTTGGTAAAAATTGCCTCGAGAAACTGCAAGCAAACTGAAATATTATTCTAGATAAGATTCTCGTACTTTACGATAACTGTTGCTGTAAACCTAATTTATTATGTCGCCAAGATTTATTCGACATTCTTTATCGGAATTCGGACAAAAAATCGTTTTCTGTATAATACATGATAAAATTTAATTCGCTTGCGCCGGTCACGTTCGAGTGTATACGAACAAACACAATCGAAATCTACAAGTTTAACAAGAAACACTTTATATCTTATTGTAGATTGTATCGAAAGTCGTAGTTCAAACCGTTATCTATCGCGAATTATTATTCATAGCGTAATCTGGTAACATTTTGTAGCAGGATATTGTAAGACGCCCGATCTCATCAATTTACGTAAGGTTTATACAAAATACAAACTCAGGTCGTCGCTCAATAACTTTCGCTACAATTCGAAGAACAACTTTTTCGTTAACGATATTAAGATTTATTATCCACTAACTTCTACGAAGATTTATGCTTTCAATTTCAAATGTATTAAAAATTAACGTCATTTATAACGGAAAATGTTTATTATACGAACATGGAAATAACAATGACAAGAAAAACATTCTTTTTTATTTTATTTCATCTCCAGATGGCAAAAGTTTGACTCAAATAATATATGGGAGCACAAAAGGTAGAAAACCGTTCAAAAATATTCACCCCTAGCAGTGAAGGTAAATCGTAATAAATCACAGTTTAATTCGACGTACGTGATTAGAATATGACAATATTCTCAAGTTTTGACGTTTGCGATAACGTAAGACCCCCAGGCAAACAGCTCGACTCCTGGGAGATCAATATATTACGACATCGTGAGGACGTCCGCTGCAACTGTGTCTCCACGATATCATCTGCTAGTTCTCGTCCGGTAACTGACATGTACTAACAATGCAATTTCATCGTGATGCTCCCACGGAGAGATTGCTACAACTTAACCGTTTGAGGTGGGCAGGTGGCGGTGATACCTACTATACGATGTAAGTGTTAAGGGATGGGCAGATTCGCTATTTATTTAAGGGAACGGCGCGACGTCCCAATTTACTAGATGTTAACTTTCATCGTCTCGCGATATCGATTATTTAGAATATTTTTAACGTGGATTATTTACGTAAAATTCGCGTAGTAGGTAACATTGTTGCCGCGCGTACGTACTGTTGGCAAATTGAAAAGTTTGCAAAGTCGAATACTTGTCGAACTACAGCGAATCGGTATCATAATTTTATTGCTTTATGCAGAAAGTCCTCGCATTATAAGGAAGTCGAGTTTTCTCGTTCCCTTACTTCATATTTTCACGATGGAGGAGGTTCTTGTGCCCGAAGGCAATAAATACCTCCGATAATCATAGAAAAACACTTTGTGATGCAATAAAAACTTCGATTACCATTTATTACCTTGCGCAATTTATGGCGAAATTTTATATTGAAATCTCAGTCTAAAACCGAAAGACATTCAAAAATTTAGATCGTTTTCAAACCGACTGTAACTTTCTTTCGCGAAGAGATCGTAAAAATGTGGAAATTAAATGAATTTGAAACAATGTATCGACTTATACTTATATTTACGAAACCAAACTTTGGCTTGAAATGCTCTTCGGAATAATATTTCGTGGCACACCATTTCTTGATTATTTATCGACTTCGCTATTATAACTTTATTACACGATGAATTTCTTAGTTACCTACAAAGTTCGAACAGATGATTGCTACTTCATTTAATGCTTTATTAATGGTAATTGCTTCGTGCCGATGTGAAGTATGCGATTGTATCATTCGTAGGGTTCATGACATGGTGCGAATGCCAGAATCTTGTACTCCTGGCGATGTTGCTGCGTCATTTTCATATGACACGCAAATCTAAATTCGAGGGACCGGTCCCGATCCATTCCTTGTTAGTTGTCGGCAGGTCTATCACAAAATTGGCCCTAAAACACTACCTCGTGGCACTCCAGAAATCATTAGGTAACGGCAGTATGACGTCAAAGTACTTGATAATATTCGCGTGGCGCTGATTTTGAGTGCCACAAAAACAAAAACCCTGTAACACATCCAAAATACTACTAAACGGCACATTTTAATTAATTATTGGACAGTTCGGCTGTTCATAATGTGTGTATTATAGTACACGAAATAATGTTACAATTTGGTTGCGCTTATGAAGATGGAAAATGCACGTGACGCATTAAAAAACGCTTGAAACAGATAAGTCTATCTAACGTAAAATAGTTTAAAATATAAATCGAGTCGATTAACTCGATAGTTATTTTATTTTCTTTAGCGTCTCTAATATTTCGCCTATATAAACTTTAACATATTCAATCTACGGTTACGTTATTGTAGCTTAGAATCTAATATATTCAACGCGATTAATATCACATTTCTGAATGCGAAAGCGTCAAAGCGGCTTTATCTCTAATTGTCTCACGTTTAATTGTCATGGAGCCGAGAATTTAGAAGGTCGAAGTTAAAAGAGAGACACGAGATGGAAACGTTGATTAATTCATATAATTAAGGACTTTAGTAACTAGAATGTTCAAAGAAGACGGGAAAATCACCTTAACATCAAAATCCAACTGCAAAGCTATTGATGGAATAAATAAAGTTGCAGGGAACGTTGGTCAATAACAGTCAAACAGTTGAATGCGATCTGAAAATGCAGAGAAGTTTGTAATTTAAGAGGGAGATCAAAGCCTTAACCCTTCTTTATGTTGAGGGTAACATCACATACTGAATGCATGAAAGTGGAAGAATCGGAACGAAATTGTTTTCGGCAGCGACTAAATAAAAACTGTCTCGTTCTAACATCGACCATCGGGCGACATGGATACGCATAAATTTTACTACGAATAGTAATTTGGTCATTATTTATTATAAAATAATGAACGTAATGTAAATTTTCTTCTTACAACGGACATACGTACTATATATGTGTATGTCGCTGTAACGTATTCGATCTGAATTAAATGCGTATCGAGTGTTTAATTAATTTGACTTTATTCTGAGAACATATTTTTTTATAGTTTAATTAGATACATAGTGATTTTTCTCTATAAGTTGGCCAGGTTTGAACGGAACCAGCGGTGATCAACATAGACAGATTTAACTGTATTTAAACTTGCCGCATTTTTATTTTACGAAAAAAAATCCGTTTTCAGTTTCTTTCGTTAAAGTCGATGCGAAAGGAAGCGCCTTTTTTTCTTTTAATTCGTGAATTAATTGCTATTTTTTCTGACAAAATCTGAAAGTAAACAGCGATTTTAAGGGTTTTTTAATGTAAATATTATCTATCCTAAACACGGCGAACATTTTTGTTAGTGTATATATTTTCAAATGTTATAATATCAATTCGCTATTATTTTTTCGGGTCTTTTAAACAACGAAAAATCGTTGTTTAAAATTTAAATTAAAAAAAAAATGGAAAGAAGTCGTTGAACTTTTCTTGTGCAATATCTGTCCGGTGATGGATAATGTTAATCCTTTGAAGTTGGAATCTATATACCGAGATTCAATATTCTTCTAGCGAGTAAATAGTGGGCCTTCTCTCCATGAAGCTTCATAAAAACAAAGATTTCATAAGGCTGGCGACGCTTTGATGTCCGCAATCTGTGGGGAGTAAAGCTTTTATATTCTCCCTTCATTTCGGATACATATTGGCCAGTAAGCGGCTGAAAATCAAAGAGGAGCTATGAATAACGGATTTCTGTCGTACAGTTGCCCGAAAATATACCGTCAGATAAAATTTTAGAGATTCGTCCGAAACTACAAAATTCATGAAGTCGTCTACCATCGCGTCGTATAAAAATAATTGACGGACGTGAAATACGGATAAGAACGTTTGGAGAGGTGTTGTTATTTTATCGATCAACGGGCCCGGCTCGATGCTAATAACAATAAAAGTCTACGGCGCGCCACGCCGGATCGAGTCTGGTAACCGGAAAGCCGCTCGGCTCCAGTTAATGGCGATTTGTCATTATCCCCAAAGACATTTAGATAGTAACGGCGATTACATTCATCGGGGAAAAAACTCGTCAGAACCGCTCTATTATCCGTGATAAATATAAGTAGCGTCGTCGTACTTTATGTGTTCTTTACAAACTGCTTTAAATAATTTAAGGATTGTCGTTGCAACCATCGACGGACGCTGGCTGCTCCCTTGTAAATGAATGAATTATGATCCTGTCGTGACCGCTCCCCACTGACATTTTATTGTTTCACCTCCGGAATTTGCATTTGATACGTGCATCGTGTATCGCCTGGTCGTCATCACGATGCACTTAATTTACCTTCTACGGTTAGATACGTACGTATCGAGGGCGTTTTTGCAGAAGAACGTAGCCCACAAAAAGTACATTTTACAGGAGAGTACATTTTGTGTGTTGTCGCGTAGCTAAAGGCAGATGCGTTAAAAATCCGGAATATTGTTACCAGATTTTAACAAATGATGCATAAGATGCATAAAATAGTCGGAATCATTCATTTTCGCAAAAAGTGTGGATCACGTCCTTCTACCAAAACACGGCCGAATTATTACCGTAAAAGCTCTTTCGCAGAAAATACAACATCGTAGTAATTACGTGGATTCTTCTTAATTCTTTAAATTGTCAAGTTGCGATAGGAGAGCCGCGTCTTACTCCGGAAAATGGGAATTTTTTTGCCGTCACGCGGTCTTACACATGTTTATCTCCCTAGAGTGCGATATGAAAACGACGTCCTCGAACCACGAGCGAAAACAATGGCCCTTCGCTCACTCTCTGATTGACATTTGATGTGCCCCTGATGTCCTTCTGAGTAATTGGATGGGAGGAATTTCTGTGGCTTTCGAATTTAATTCGCTTTCTTGATAAGAGTTGAATATGTAAAGCGGGAGATTTGTTGTATAGGTCCGTTCGCAAGTAACTCCGAAAGCGCTTGTTAAATTAAATATTAAACGAAGCCCGGCTGTTTTCGGCGTACTTTTTTCGTGGAAATCTCGAATTACCCTATTTATTAAATACATATTTCAATAATAATAATTTTATAACAATACGAGTTTCTTTTTTTTCCATTAATTTCGTGTAAAATTAATTTATTTAAAAACGACACGGGGCGGGGCCGGCGTTTTTTTATACATTCTATTCGTTTTACTACTTTTTAACAGAGTGTCCACATTCCGAAAAGTCGTGTAAATTAAAAGTGGAAAGGAAGAGTTGGGAAAACTGAGAATTATTCATGTAAAATCAGTAAAATGATGATTCCCCAATGATAGTAAAATGAGGGGGAATTTTGGTGCTATGATTCGTAGATAAAGAAAGTGATCTTTGCGCACGCAAAGACTTAATAGAACGCACGTTCTATTAAGTTGATAAAATGTAGAGTTAAGTTTTCGTGACACTACTACGGTTAAAGATATTGTTAAGTCGAATTATTCTCCAGTTCCCCAGTATTATTTCTAATTAAAGTCCTAATAGACTAAGAGCTGGTGAACATTTTCACATCCGAGTTTGTACCTCTTGAAATTTTGTAGGAAGGTAGTTTTTTTAAGTCTGGCTAAGGAATTGACAGTCTGGCTAAGCAACCCCGGTCTCGAACTACCCCACAATCGTTTAAAATTGCAAAAAAAAGGGGTGAGACATTGTCGTTTGTACCTCTTGAAATTTTGTAAGAAGGTAGCTCTTGCACGTCTGGCTAAGGAATGCACAGTCTGGTTAAGCAACTCTGGTCGCGAACTACCCCTAATCGTTTAAAATTAAAATATATTTGAAATAGTCATTTATACCTTTTGAAATTTAAATCATCTCTATTTCACGCCTATTATGAAAATTTTTTCAGGAAGCATGGCGATGTCTATGACGGGCCGATATGCCTTACGATATAAGGCCTCTCTCGCACTCGCGCGTCTACGTAATGCTCTCTCCGCCGCACTAATGTAAAAATACTATTTTCCGATTTTTTTTTGACGCTAAATCGCCAGATTTGTCTGGTTTTCGACACTTTTTTCTTTTAAATATTATTAACAAGCTGCTGTAAAAACGACAAAAGGTAGAATGTAATTAATGCATTATTTCAAAAAGCAACTTTAACACTGTCTGTAACTAGGTTAAAACCGGCCTGGACGTTTGGCAATTATTTTTTCATATTTCAATAGATATGAGATGATATAAATTTCAAGAGGTACCAATAAAAACTTCGAATATATTTTAATTTTAAACGATTAGGGGTAGTTCGCGAACGGAGTTATCTAATCAGGTGGTTTATTTCTTTTCCAGACTTAAAAAAATCTACCTTCCTTCAAAATTTCAAGAGGTACAAACAACAATGTTTCACCCCTTTTTTTGCATTTTTAAACGATTGTGGGGTAGTTCAAAACCGGAGTTGCTTAAAATGGTGGTCCATTCCCTAGCCAGACTTAAAAAAACTACCTTCCTACAAAATTTCAAGAGGTACAAACTCGGATGTGAAAAATGTTCACCAGCTCTTAAACACAAAACACAACGCCAATAATAAAATTTCGTTTTTAGTTTTGCCTGTTTGTTACCTATTATATGTCTTAATGTTTTTAATATTTTATTGTCGATAACAAAAGTGCCTAGGTATTTATTTAAATTAAATTGTAGCGAAAGTTGAATTTTCTTATAAATATTAAGCTATTTATTAAAATGTATTCTATACACTCAAAAACAATATTAAAGAAAAAGGGAGCTAGAATTTTTTAAGGTTGGTGTCTGATCAACTGAATCAGATAGATGGAGGTTGATTTTCTTAATTTCTTTTTTTTTTGGTTAAAATATGTAAACTAATTTGAACTGGTAACTAAATAAAACTAATAAGTATTAGCGAATTTTCATAGAAAATAAAGCTATTGCGGCCTGTCTGATGACGAGACCCGGACGTGTCCTTTTGGCTTTTCTCCGATCTCGATTCCTAGATCACGAAACTATAGGTGATTCGTTTTGGGTCGATCATAAGCAAAAAACAAAAATAAAACTTAACTCCTGATTTTCATATGATTTGCTGTTATTTAAATATTTTATTTTCATAAATTACTTAACTATTTCGTCATCTATCATCGCCCTACAAATAATTGTGGGGGAGCGTCCGACTTAGTATCAAACAATTCGGCCGTTTTACGCAGATTGAACCTAAATATGAGCCGTTGTAAGCGGTTATCGTTTACTACAATAAATTAATGTAGCGTTGCTAGCGCAACTTCATATTCATTAACACACATATTAATCAAATTAATAATAATTATTAAGTATTTTCAAACATATTGACATGGCGGAGTCGATAATTATACAAAAACGCGTAATTGCTTGTTAAAATGTTTCATTTCACTTCACATCCCAATTAGTAAAAAAATCGATATCTTTTATGTTCGCATTATAAAAGTTTTTGTAGGTATATTTTATAGATATTAACGATACAAGTTTGACTATGTCATGTTTAACGAAACGAGTTTGATTGGCAGGGCGAGACGACGAGCCGAGTTCTGCGGCAATCAAACGAGTTGCACGTTTTAATGTTCAAATGGTCATATTACAATGACTTTTATAACGCGTAATGCGTTATTATGTATTAAATTAGCCTAATTTTGGAATACAGGTGCATTATTATAACATATTCTACTAGTGCACTTAAATAATGATTCATAAATTACTTATGTATTAGATACATCTGTATATAATTATTTGTTTATGCAATGGTACGACAGGGAAATGTTCCGATATTTCTATTTATCGTCCACTCGAATTTATTTTCTGTTATTCGTAAAGCCGTTTCGCCCGTTTACAGTTACGTAACTCTACCTTCACGTTATACATAAATATGCTTACCTAACATATACGCAAGGTAGACTTTTCCAGCGATCAGTTGAATTTAAAAAAAAAGAGTGCATTGTAGAAATGCAAATGCTTAAAAGCGACCGCGAAACAGTTTTTGAAAATTTCAATTCGCGAGTATGTTTAAAATTCCGGTATACTTAATGTCCATTGTGTTTCAGAGAAAACGGCGCATTTTGTATTCAGAACGACGCCCGCGCCCGAAGAACGTGCACTTTTTATATTAATAAAACATTACATTAAAGTGAAGATTTAGTTACGGCGATTAGTACCTACCTAACAAGGTTCGTATTTGATTCAATTAAGATGATTCGTACACGATTACACCTGAAATTCATGTTGTGAAAATGGAGATTGAAATTAATTAACGAAACATAGAGAGAACTAATAACCTAGCGAAGCGAAATCTTTAAATTACCGCTTTGGGCTTTTACGAATTTACAGCATCCGAGTTAATATTTGTAAACGAGCGATGAAATTGCCGGGTGAGTTATTCATCTGGAAAAGTTAAACTTCGAAATCTCTAAATTGGATTAACGTAATGGTCTTATCGGAAACTGTAGTGCAGAATCGGTTCTATCTCGTTGATGAATACAACAGAAAAATAATTAATGACATTTTTAGAAGGAAGCGCGGAAGAAAAGTGCAGAACATTTATTACACCTTCCTCCCGTATTAGGGGCAAACACTATATTAAAAGGATTTCTGAACGAAGCACTACCGGCTTATAAAATAGGAAAAATTGAATCAATTTCATAAAGTATCTTACCTTTATTCGTGTAATCGAATTAAATTTTGTTCAAAATTGTATTTCCTTTGAAAACGGCTTCGTAAATAGGGGTTTTCAGCGATATATATATATTTCTCTTTTACTTCCCTGTAACCGGTCATTGAAGATGCAGTTAAAGTCATCTTGCAATTCCACTTTCTAGAAAATATTTGCTTCGGCGCAGCGTGCTCGAAAACACTTCTTTAACCAAAATAGATGTTGGCTCGTTTTATTATAAAAAAAATCGTAAAAGTTGTTCTTTGCGAATAAAAGGAACAAAACGGTCCCATTTTCGAAGTAGACGCCTACTCGACGATAAATCAAAGATTTCATTTAATGAAAATACTAATTGCACAAATTTTCGCTTTAACTAGGTGTTTTTTTTATATATATATAAGAAGTGATTTGAATATTCATACTACCTTAAAAACCATTGCAACTCGCGAAAGCGTAGCCAGTTATGCAATGCGATTTTGTTAGTTAACCACAAAAACACTGGGAAGTTTTCATAGTCGCTGAATTTGATGCCAATGACCATTAAATTATAAAACCATATTATCGAAACTGACCTTGGTTGTACTTTATATCTTACACTTACACTGAAAAATAAACAAAAAATTCATTATACACACATTCCTGTCACAGTTATTAAAGAAAAAGGAAGAAGAAAGGTTGGGCGATTTCCGTGTCCGCGTGCCCCAAGAGAATTTGTCTGTCATTCGAATTTAAATTTTCGTTTGCAAATAAATAACGGTAAAATAAAGTGCACTTTTAAAGTGTTTAAAAAAAATAATTTCTTGTTAAAGCTTTTAAATTAAATAACAGCAATATATGTACTTGTTGCCAACAGTAAGGCACTAAAAGATTTCTACCGAATTTTCTGGCAAATCAGATTGCATTCGCAAACCACTGCAACAGATTAGAACTCAGAAAAAAAAAGAGAAGCGAAAGACAGATACGATAATATCCCTCGTCCGAGGGGGTACATTTAAAGGGAGAAACGAAACTTACCGTGAACGCAGACGGCGTTTATTAAAAAGATTAAAATTCGCTTAACAATTTCAAACTGAATTTCCTAAGGGTAAGTAATTACATTTTAAAACGTAATTCCAACATCCCATTGAATTGGTAAAATCTATTTTTCTTATCATAAATCATACTTTTTGTTGGTTTTTAATGTCTCGATAAAAATACTATCTATCCCTTTTTTTTTGCAAACGTTGACCTATATAAATTTTTTGTTCGTTTACCTACACGAAAATTTTAATAATACTTTTAAATTTCTGTCGTCGGCCCTTATTTCAGAAACACAAAGGCAAAACATATTTCTCTGTTTGCGGAATCGACTATTATATTTTTCTTTGTCGAACAAACATGCGTTAGTATCGTAATGAGATGATGTCTGATTTTATGAATGCCAAGAATATAAAGGGCATTCGTATTTGACGGCATTAAGTTCGGCTTGATGAATTACTAAAACGAAACAACGATTGATGTATAAAATTTCGATGTACCCTATAGTAACTAGTGCAGACTAAATTTGTTTATAAATCGCAACTTAAACTTCATTAAAATTTTACAGTGAATTAAACATAATAATAAATTACATTATCCAATAGATTCTCTGTTTTCAGTCAAAAACTGAAGTTGTTAATGGGCTATTATAAAAGGCTCGTTATAGTTAAATTAATTGTTTTTAAGGTAGTTAAGCAAATTGGAAAACTTCTATATGATACCATTTAGAAATTTACGGAAGCATGCTTTTGGAAAAGCACGATGTGATTATAATTATAATTCAAAGAGTAAAGCAAACCAATCCAGCTATGTTTAAATTACTAAGGGCGATAATAATTTTGCTTTCTGTTTTTGTCTTATTGAAGTCGAAACCCCAGTTTGTTGTTTAGTGGGATATTATTGGGTATGTGCTACTTTTGTTTGTTTCACCATTGTTGTTGTCTTATTGTAAAAGAAAGTTAGAGAACTACTACAGTATGTGGCACGAGAGCGTGGACGGCGTTGCTCCTAAAAAGATGTGGTAATTTTCAAAAATGATCCGCCCTAAAATAGATTTGTCTTATTCGACGTTCAATCCCCACCGTTAGCTTGACAACTTCGCCGCATACTTTCGGCCAGATTTTCGGCCATAACAGCAGTAAACGACAGTCCTTATTCTTACAGTTCGTCTTTAAAAATCCCTTTTTTGACAATTTTGGCCTCTACGTCCATTTTTTAATGAGGTTAAAGTAGTACTGAAGGCTCTGTAAACGCAAGTTCATTACAATTCATGCAATTACTCATTACGTCTATTATTATAGCTTTTTTTTAAGTATTTATTAAAAGTGAAACAATAATAAAATCAAAATTGTAGGTACATACGAAAGTGTTTAATTAAAAATATCGTAAAAATTATATTTTTATTTTGATTGTATGTACCTACGTAAATGCACGTCAATTACTTACTATTGATTAGTTAATTGGAAGTTAAATTCTGAATAATTTTTCTGATTACTCACATTTAGGTATGCTCAAGTAAGTATCGGTACTGCTTGGGTGCTACCACCTTATTTCATAGACATTGTTATCAAAGTAAGTAAACAGTGAAAATAGAAAAATGTAAGTTAAATATTAATCTTTCGTATAGTACTACTAGGTTGATATCAGTTTAATACTTCAATAGTCTTATACAATTACAAATCTTCAAAAGGTAAAGGAATCATTGTCGTCACAAGCGACGTTGATCCTTTGATCTTTTGTTTATCTCGGTCTTCATTGCTATAAACGTCTTTTTTACGATCTTAGGACAGCAAAGACAAGTAATAAAATGCATTCTTCTGCTTACTCCTAAAAAGATCACCCTTAAAACTATAATTCCTGGTTTTTTATGAATTCAGGTCATACCTGTGTTGTGGATATTTTTCAATAATTTTAAATTCGAATGAAATTTTTAACTTTTATATATTTCTACATTAGTTATCATTTGAAGGACGAAGACTATTATTCGGTGACGATTCTCGATGTCGTTGGCGATGTATTATCATTATCTCTTCAAGATACAAAAACTCTTTATGTTATAGGTTCAGCGAACCTCGTCGCTTGAGCGCCGCCGAACACAGCAACTCTGTTAATTATACGAGCACATAAAAATTATTACTGCATATTACGTTTTCCTATAATTTGAGAATATTACAAAATATTGTAATACTTACTAATACAAAAAATTGAGTGGTTTATGTCTTATGGAGTTGTCGGTCAGGAAATTTCGAACGTTTAAATTTGATTTAACTTTCGGTTTTTGTAAGAAGACGGATAAATCGATCGGTAAATAATTTAAGCAATCAAATATTTAATTGAGCACGAAGAAAAAACTAACCGAAACATTTTCCAAATTTAAATAAAAAACAATTATCCATGTGTATTTCGAGATACATTTGACTGGTTCTGTAAGTAATTTGAAAAAGACGGAAAATCTTAAGCCTTACTTTGCATTTAGATCGTACGATAAAATGAAATCGCAAGCACTACATGTACTGAAAGAAGAGCTTGAGGTAAGCTTTGCTTCGTTTACGATACAAAATCAATAGTTTAAAGTTGTAGATAACACACCGTTAATTTTTTTTTGTACTATCAAAATTATTTAAGTTAAACGTTGGTACTTGTTAAGGAAATTATCGTTAAATAACCTACTATACGTGCCCGAAGAATTACAACTATTGAAAAATACAATAATCGAAATATAAACATAATATTGCGGGATTACTTGACGGCTTTTCATATAACGGCGCGGCGAGGCGTCGCGGTTTCATTTATAAATAAGTTATGAGCTGTAGGAAAGGTTGCCCTCGTATTTAATGTGGGCGAAAACGATACATAGGGGAAGGTAGGGTAGCCCCGGACACTTAAATGAAGTAGAAATATAAAATACAATCAACAAATGTCAGTTTGTATTTTAGCATTAAAATAGAGTAAGGAACTTTGTTAATCGTACTAATGAAAAAAAAAAAGGATATCTTAATTATTGTAACTAGAATATTGAAAAACTTAAGCTCCCGTTTTGCGGTAATATAAAAGTCGGCGGGTAGCCCCGGACAGATATCAATAGTGGCCTAAACGTGTTTTGGCCTTACAAACGTCACAAATGTAGTAAAAATCGGAAGTGTCAATGTTAACACATGCTTCGTGAGCCCAATCTTTGCAGTCATGACACCGAATCCAATTTTCTTTAAACATTTCGCCAGATATGGTACACGCTGTCTCTTCAACTTGATGGGAATCACCTTAAATAGTTGTCGTTGTTTTCAATTTTTTGCCACCTCTACCTTTTTGTTTTTCCTCTAGGTCTTTAGTCAGGAGCATTAAACGATTGTCTAGTTCTTTAACGTGATTATACAGTTACTTAGAAAAGTTCTCAGAAAACGTGGGTTCAAATCGTCTTAACTTTGGACGAAGCGTGATCTCTTTGTGACTATTCACTGCTTTTAGACGGTCCTGAAGGGAACTTCTTGGCACATCATACCTTTCTGCAGATAGTCTTATTGATAACTTGCCTTCTTTGACACATTTCACTGCTGTTTTCATTTTATTTTCGTCCCATTTACCTCTATTAGTTGTTGGTCCCTTAAATTTAGACATGTTGTATAAGTTCCTGCAATACAAAAAGTATAATCTAATGTACTAACCACAGAGAAGCTATAATAAATTGAATCATTATATTTGTTGAAAATATAATAAATTGAAATTGAAATATGAAATTCGACATTTATAATGGTGTCCGGGGTACCCGACGTTTTCGTGTCCGGGGCTACCCGATCGCTATCATTCGATGTTGTTGCCCATAGGTCTTAAATTGTATATGGAATGAAACGAATACTAATACATTCATAAACTATATTAAATGTATTACAACTCTAAAAAATAGACAAGGCGGTATACTAACTTTTTGCACTTGATAATCTGCAATGAAATTCGACAGGGGCGATGAGAAATGTTTGGCAGGAACAAACACTCACTGTAGCTTGTCAATCAATCTGTGCTCATGCATTGACTAAGTTGCATATGCGTACAAACTCTATGGAGGGCCCCCGAAACTATGTTTTGGTTTTCCAACGGGTTTACTTACTTAGTAATTGTACTGTCCGGGGCTACCCGCTGTCCGGGGCTACCCGACCTTCCCCTATTTTAAAACGAAGCATACCAGAGTTCGTGCCACATAGAAAAGAACCTGTCAATCATTCTCTAGTTCAAGAACACTCGCTCGTTCGATTGGACAGTGAACGAGATCTAAATCCGAACTAAATCGAGCGGCACATAAATTAAATATTATTATTATTATTATTAATATTATTATTAATCATTCGTTCCGCTTTAGAAATACTGGTGCACGTGTGGACGTCGCGCGGCGCCGAAAACGATCGACAGACAGGTCCTTTTCTACGTGGCACGATCTCTGATCAACATTCGATGTTAAAAAGTTGCTTTTATGATTAAAAAAATACACATAAATATAGGTATTTGTGCGGAAACTTTCACGATTAGATTCCCGATAATAAACTAAAGCAGTCACGCGTAATTCTAGAGTCCCAAGAGTAATTACGAGAACCGACGATAAATCCAAATCAATTACAATTAGCATCGCGGATTAGTCAATAACAAAATTGCTTTGGTTTGTTGGTGTATCTGGCACGTATAGAGAAGAAGAGACCGCGAACACGAGCGCATTCAATTCCTAATTTTTATCGTTGACGGAATCTTCGAACGTTAAGCAACAACTCCAACATTATAATTAAATAGATAACGAATTAACATACTCTCGTCTACAGTGCAGCGGAAAATTGTGAGTAATTACAGTACCACTTCCATTGTTCGCGACGTTTCATTGTGCGAAAGTTTTTAAGTACTTAAATTAGAATTTGTCGCTGCGCGAAATTCGCGAAACAATTAACGAACTTGCGAAAATTGCTTCTTTAAATGTTTGCAGGCTCGATCGGAAACGAAACACGCTACAATCTCTCACTTTTAACAGTTAGAATTGCACCGGTATAAATTCTAATTAATCGGCACTTACAAACATCGCAAGAAATATATAGGTATCGACTTGAACGGCGTAATATTTTAATTAAATGATGGTAACTGTCGAGTGCGAGCGTTTCTAAAATCAATTCTCGTGCTGCCTAATTGAGCTTAACGTAACAATACGAAATTGCCACGGATTGCGAAATGTAAAAAAATGTTGTTTAACTTAAACTATTTTTAATCTTATTAGATGTGCAGCAAATTTCTTTGTTGCAAAATGTAGGTAAATACATGGGCGGTTATTTTGTTAATAACCTATCTGAAAACGTATTTTCGGTAAAGGTCAAATAATAAATTATTTTTTTGTTCTTAAATCGTTTGAAATGTTAAACTGCGTTCGTTTGTTAAAATTCTGACGATAATTGAGTGTAACGTACAAATGCGAGCGCTTGCTTGCCTACGTTTTTACTTTTATTTCTGGTAGGCGGTTAAAGCGAGTTTTAGATTTGTTTGCGTTAGTTAACAACTGCTCCTAATAATGGTAAATTATGCACATTACAAAGTTGAGCCCCTCTAAAACAATACACGATGTTATTAGTCTTAAAGCCAGCCTTTGATCGAAATATCGTAAACAACCTGCTAGTTAGATTCCAACGAGCTCTTGAACTATTTATATATACCATTAGATATGTACGAATATTATGATCGTGTTCAAAGTTCCTTTGTTGTTTAATTAATAAAACATTTACGCCACAGTTAACTAACGTCGAAAAGAAAATTCAACGAAATATACACTCACCGGCACAAAATTCGATCCATCTATACAATTTTTAGTAAAAAATTGCGATAAACGTTTGTTTTATCTAATAATGGGGAAAATTCATATTCCAATGACATGTTTAGTGCGATAAAATGTTATTCGTTTGGGGAATTTAGTTAGTTTGTTTATTTGGATGGTAACAAATTATACAGGGTGGGGCAAAAGTAATGTCATAATGTGAATGCCCCATAATTTTTGCAAATGGCGTCAAATGTCATTGTGCTGTGACATTTGTGTTGTAGACAGATAGAGAATTAGTTGACAACAAGCAATGGAGCGATACACACCTGAAGAACGCGGAATTATTGTTACTGCTTATTTGACCAATTTCCGGTCCGTTGTTTTAACGCAGCGTGAATTTCGTCGTCGTTTTCCTCATCGTCCTGCACCATGTGCGCGAACAATGAAGCGTATGGCTGAGCGTCTCGTGCAAAGTGGGTCCACTAGAGATGTCACAAGAAGTGGCCGGCCTCGTATTGCTCGTTCGATCGAGAATATCGCTGCTGTGGCCGAGGACGTCCGAGAGAGTCCACAAACATCGACGAGACAATGATGCACACAATTTGGCATCAGCAGACATTCGTTGCATCGAATTTTGGTTGATTTTGGTTCGATGTTCCCTTACAAAGTGCAAACCATTCACCAATTGCTGTCTGCTGACCGTCAAGTGAGGTTAACTTACTCACATGCTCTGTTAAACCTGGTGCAAGAAGAGGATGATTTCGTATCCAAAATCATAATGAGCGACGAAGCCCATTTCCACTTAAGTGGTTATGTGAATAAACAAAATTCGCGTTTCTGGGGCACGAAGAATCCACATGAAATGCACGAAGAGCCATTGCATCCCCTCAAAGTGACTGTTTGGTGCGGCATTTGCAGTGAAAAAGTGATTGGCCCTTATTTTTTTGAGGACGCCGATGGCACCACCGTAACCGTAACTGGTGAGCGCTACAGACAGATGTTAAACCAGTTTTTTTCCCCCCAAGTTGCTGAATTGGGTCTCGAGCATTGTTGGTTCCAGCAGGACGGAGCAACCGCTCACACAGCTCGGGCAACGATACAGATTTTGAACCACCAATTTCCGGGCCGCGTGATCTCCCGTTTTGGCGATTTGAACTGGCCGGCCAGATCGCCAGATCTCACGGCGCCAGACTTCTTCCTTTGGGGCTTTTTGAAATCTCGCGTTTATCACAACAAACCACAAACCTTGCAAGTCTTGAAAGCCAACATTGAAGAAGAAATCACCAATTTGGAGCCAGATGTTTTGCGAACAACAATTCAAAATGCCGTAAAACGAGCACAAATGTGCAACAACTCGGGAGGTGGTCATTTGACCGATATCATTTTTTCAACTTAACGTCATCAATTTTACACCTTCAAATAAACTTTCCGTGAAAACAGAGCCCAATTTTTTTCATTTCTAACAAAATGGCAGCCAATTCACATTATGGCATTACTGTTGCCCCACCCTGTAATAGTCAAATTCTGAGCGTACTTTATTATTAAGTTTATTACGCGTATTAGTCTTAATTGTTGGAAATACAATTGAATTTACTGTCTGTAAAAATTAAATATGATGTTGAATCCAACCGATACTGCCAGAGCAATTGCTTTGATTCAAGATGGGCGCTCGCAGTACTGCGCCGCTCGAGTGTGATGCCTTGGTGTTTCAAGGTGTAGAATTGACCACAATTGTCCAGAGAACATCGAGTGGAGCGGCTTCACTTTGCACGTCAACACTAAAATTGGGATAATGATGACTGGGGTCATATTCTTTTTACCAACGAGTCGAGATTTCGTTTAAGATCTGCGGATGACCGTCAAAGAGTATGGCGCAGGACCGGAGAAAGATTCGCCCAATGTAATATTGTGTCAAAGCTTAGTTTTGGTGGTGGTTCAATCATGGTATGGGGAGGTATTAGCATGGAAGCTCGCACCGAATTAGTAGTAGTAAATGGAGGGGCGATGACGAGTTCATTGCCGAGTTCCTGCTCCTTCTAACTTGCGAGAGTTAAGTGTAGCAGTAGTCCAAGAATGGGACGAAATTAGCCAACGAATTACATTCGTTGCCTTATTGAGGGTATGCCAAGGCGAATAGAAGCTGTAATTTGAGCACTACACGCTACTGATTTTTTGCTTTTTCGTTTTTTTTACTTGTTATGTAACTTGTAACGTTGTTTAATGTTTTATCTAGTTATGAGATGTTGCCGTATTTTTGTTGTTAAAGCAATAAAAATGTTCCCGTCGGTTTAATTACATTTCAACATCTGTTTTACACACCCCTTAAACTATGTCAAAATATAACCAATTTATAAACTAAAATAATTACATCAATTAACCAACCGCATGGATCGAATTTTGTGCCGGTGAGTGTATATATATATAAGCGCTCGTGGCAAGAAATTCTGTTTTTATTAAACCTAATTATAGTACTGTAATAAATTTTTGTTGGTTTCTTTGTTACCATAAAAAAAAATACATTCGAGATTAAACAAGAGCTTAAAATTAATTTTCGATTCGATTCCTACGACTAAGGATTTGTATTTTAGGGGAGGCGGGCAAAATGTTGTTTAGATCGCTGCTAACGAGATAACTACGATGGCGAGGTGCTATGTTAATATAAACGGGATTAGACCATACCGGTGGCGGTGGCGGCGGCGCCGGCGTCGTAAATCGGAAACAAATGAATTCATGATATTAGGCGAACCTCAGCCTGGCCTGGTGCAAACATGCAAATTTACTACTTTTAATCTATTGTTATGCACAACCGCTGCAATTTCAGTTAATGTGTTGCTTAAATCATTTGTTACCACTCTGCACCCTCTGTACGCTATCACTACTGGAGATGCAAGATATAATACCTTCTTCGTAAATAAGTAATTGGATGAGGGTTGTTCTGTTAGTTACAACGCCGTGCACTTTAGCTTTATTAATTTTAATAGGTAATTATCTATAGATATATTATAATATCGTACCCATGTAATATGTAAAATTGTCGTCTTAAAGCTTATAAGAGATAAACTTGTCGATGTCGTTCTTTATACAATAACTTTTTTCACATAAAACAATTTTATAGAGTGTTATGAAATATAGATGTAATCGTACGGATCAAAGAATTTTGGAAACAACAAACATTAATTCGATCGCGATAAAATTTCGTATATTTTTGTGTAGATATAATAATACTATATAAAATTAGAGACAGTTCAATTTTGAACTTTTTAAACTCGCGCTTTTGTAAAATCGACTTTTTACAGTTATCAAAATTTACTTAAATTTTGTGTTAGATACAGGTCTATAGGTACAATTATATTCGTTATACCCGAAGAATATTAATTTAGTTTTATCGGAAACCGATATCTCCCGTAATGGATACCATCAAATCTAATTCGAATTTCTGTTGCAATTATCATAAATTCCATATATTGTGAAATTATGTATTCCGTATTAATGGCATTAACATAAATAACGAACAAATTAAATTAGGTAGGTAGTTAATTTAAAGTTGTAAACCTATAAAATACTGATTTTTCTACAATTATGCAAACAGTAGGCTATTAATTTTTAATTAATTACTAATTTTCAGTGTAAAAGGTGGCCCTTTATTGCATTCTGACAAAATGTTAGATCTAACGATGAATAAGTAAATTTGCTTAATTTGTAAAATAGTAAAAGTCATCGGTTACTTAACGACATTTTTGAAGGTACAGGCCAAAATTGAGCAAATACGAGTTTCTACTTGACACCCAATTTTGATAGATATATTTTCCACGTATATATATAAAACAAATAGTAAAAAATGTGGTTACCCCTACGCTTTTTTGCTTAAAAGGGCAAAATATTCTTCTGAAATAAATACGCAGAAATAAGAATTAAGTCGAAAGTAAAGTTGATGTTGCTGTATTCGCCGTAATATTATCACGAGTTTTCCACGTGTCCTTCTTAATGGAAGGATGGGACAGATTGTACACTTTGTAATAGTGGGTTTTTTACAATTTTTAGATATTTAGAACCAACGGCTGCACTACACGTTGTCTTTAAACACTTCTATCGAAATTTATAAGTACCTATACAGTTGCTCTGAATATTAATTGTTTTATTATAAAACGGAACCGTGGATGCTTTTCTTCCAGATGTCTCGCCCCTCGTGGCTTTCCCGGGCTCCGGATCATCTTTAATTACCACACCAAAACCTTTCCAGCCACCAAAGTCCGATGTATGACCTTCACTTGCACCGTCCATTACATATTTTTTTGTAATATTTGCCATTTTTCTTAACATGATGTCTTCTAAGTGTAGAAGTCTCGAAGATGATAGCGGAGCAGGCTACCAAAATATTTGTCGTTTGTCGCATGAGAATTACACGGGCCCCCGTTCTAGGTATGCGGTCGGCGTGAACTTAATAATGTAATATTATACATAGTATCGCTCTAGTCCTCAGCCAGCTTAATGTTTTCTGAAAAAACCTTTGAAAGAATATTAACGACTTATAATTTTCTAACCACTAAAGACAAATTCAAAACAAAATCGAAATAGATTCCCATATGAAACGATCGGGCATTTAAATTAAGAACTGATAAAAGCTTAGTTCCTTACTTTTGTACGAACCTGTATAATAAATACGCGTTTAACAATTACAATTCGAAATGCGATTCACGTTTGCGTTATTCTACCTACATATTTAAAAGTTATGCGTAATAACATGTGATAAAGCCAAAATCAAAGTTTATCGCAAGAGAACACTTGTGGTTACGTCGCTACATTGAGATAACGCATGCCGTTCCATCGGCCAAGAGTCGCACATATGTGTAGGTACCTGAATCATGTACTTATCAGTCGCCCCCGAACTCTCCTAGTACTAAACGAGCTCATTTCTTATCGGTAAAAATACCGATGTAAATTTTATTTGGTCAGTTTGCATCGGGCGGTCTTCAATAAACGATGTATTTATATGTATAATCTCGGTCGATTGTTAAATTTCAGCGTTCGCTTGTGATTTTTCCCGTTTCGCTTTAAAAAACGGTAGTGATTTCTTGATAATTCGACGAATAGTGCTTTAGTTTTCTAATCTTAAAACGGACGTTTTTAACGGGACTCTCGATTAAAAAACGTGGAGGCGTCCCTATTCAAAACTAAAGTAAGTCGCGCATACATTTATTATTGATAGGTTATTGAATTTTCTTTTATGTTACTTTCAAATACGAGAAACATTAATTTGAAATTTTATTATTATTTTCGCGAGTTTTTAAAATGCAAAATTAGAAAATTTAACGCCTATACCTATTTATAATTTCTTTGTAGTCGTTTATTATTAATAATAAGTGCAACTATTTTATATAGATTTTGACTGTTCATAATAATATGTTTTGTGTCGTAAAATGACAGGAATGAATTACGTATTGTAAGGTCGCCCGATAGGTATTTCCATCACCGGCTTATCACCGAACGTGACGCGGATAACGTTCTACATTTGTTTAAAGCTAAACATTCTTACGCAAGAGAACTGCTTTATGTTGGGTCGAGTTTGTCATGCTATTATTTTAAATTTTAAATTATGGAAATTGGCATTCTTTGGGATTATTCTATTATTTTCTTACAGTTTTTATTTTTTATTCTCCAAATAATCATAATAATGTGATGTTGCTTCGTGTCGATTGAATAGCAACGTCCCTTGTTCTATACTTAAAATACAAACTTTTAAGGGGAAACTTATAAAAATTCCCGCAGGTATTCGAAAATAATATTTAGAAACAAAATAATTTTAGAAAAAGTAAAGAATATCGGTTAAAATTCAGTACTTTTAACGAAGTATGAAATTTAAAACAAAAAATGAGCTTTTGGAAAATGTTTTAGGATAAAAGTAACGAATTAAAATTAAAAGTGCCTAGGTACATAGTTTTCATTCGGGTAGCTAAAATTTTTGGCGAAAAACGAAAATCATACGCGGGGCAGTTTCAAAAGCTACTTTGAATAGATTGAAAAATAAACTTAAATTTAAACAGTAGATAAATATGTTTTGGGAAAGCAAGTTGCGGGATTTTTTCGAAAACTATATTTAAATTATAAAGGATTAAGGCGATTTCAATATGGAAATTTAATTTCTTCGTCAAAAAATTTTTAGTAGACAGACACCTATAGAAAGTGTCTAGAAATTCCATTCGTATTTCGGGGTGGGGCGATTCTGCATAAGAAAATATAAAAAAATATACGAATATTAATCTGGACATAAGTACTTCGTACTACCTTATCATTAGCATTTTAATAAATATTCGGCCAATCGTATATTTAGTGAAGATCGCTTATTGTACACATGCCAGTAGTTAATTATATGTATTTTTTATTTTCCAGATCATTTCCGGTTCAACGTGTGCGCTACGTCCTTTCCACAATAAATGGTAAGTCGTCATTTTGTTGTTAATTTACCGATGCTTGCGCAAAGGTTATTTTTTAAATTTGTAAATTATTAATCGAGATAAAATATGTCTATGCTAAATTATTAACGCCAGCAAAATACGATTTTTGTCGTCGTTTTTTAATTTTAAATTTTAACGTGGATTTTCCATCAATTAAAATTGAAGATTTTTTTTATATGGAACGTTTAAAAGTTAATTAAATGTTCCACTCATTGAAAGCAAATTGCTGTAACTGAAAAATGAGTTTATCGTAAAGAAAATCAGAAGTATAAATAAGGTTAAAACTCAACCCCATTTGTCTGAAGTTGCCATGACGAAGGTGGAGAAAAACACTTCTTGTCATAAAAAATCAAAATTTTAATCATACTCAAAAAATTTGTCGAAAGAATGAATATTTTAATTTTTACGTTTTCGCATTATTCTTGAATTTCTCAATACAGTTCTTCATACAAAACTTTCCTTATAGTAATTAAATTGCCTTTTATCCAGATGCGAGTATTATGAATGTTTTGTAATTTCAATTAAAAGCACGCGTGTGACGTCATTAGTAAACGAATATTAAGTAAACGTTTTTCCAAGTCGAAACCGATTCTCTTATTTAATAGCTATATAAAGCGCTATAATTGTTGTAACACAAACTAACGACAATATTACAAACCGCACAACTATTTCAACAGGAAATCATTGAATAAGGCAGTTCGTAACGCACCCTAGCGCAATGTTCAAAGTTTAACCTCCTTGTCCTAGTTAACAAAGTCTTACTGTCCAAACTACTTTCGTCGGCTTAACTAAATTTCCTCTATGCGAGAAATTAATACACGCCGCAACAGTTTTTTCCACGCATCGTTCTAAAGTCTTCGGCGTTATTGTAACGAGCCGCATTCTTTGAAGAGTTTTGCTTGAAGTCTAACGTTACGGCGAAGATTTAAAGTTTAATGTATAATAGCGAGTCGAAAGTGCTAAACTTGTCAAAGCAACATGGCTGATAATTATAGTGCGTCGTTAGCTGAAGTTGTGTGGGCATAAAGTTTCTGAAAGCCCAAACTCGAACTGGAAATTTTATGCGAAAATAAATTTCTAATTAATTAAATAAATATTAGTTGAACTACGGAAAGTGTAAGAAATGAATTTTGGTGGTAGTATTCGGACATTGTTGGTCTGCAGTTACTTATATTTCATATTTAGATGCAGTTACGTACATATTTCGCAACGCGGCGTTATAATATTTAAATAAACGCACATAAAGCAAATATAAATGTTTAAAAGTTGAAGGGCAAACGAATAATGAAAAGGAACTACATATCGTAATGTAGGATCGAATTTAAACGATCGCTTTTTTGCTTTTATATTATTAATGGACGTCGTAATAGGGAACACGACAGACGATTTTATTTGGCTTTATTTTAAAAAATCAATATATTTACAAAACTTAATTTTCAGCGATTAGCGCTTTCTGTGTACCTATTTAATTTGCAAACGCGGTTTTCGTTTTAATATGCATTAAATTTTAGAATATTTTATATTTATTGATCACTATAAGCTACAAGGATAAAAATATTAGTACACCACCTCGGCTACTATTAGCTTAAAATCACGTTATCGGCAAGCGAACTCTCTTATAATTTGAAATTTTATAAACTTTAAAATTGTTTTTACCACTTAATTTAGTATTTAACAACCGTAAATTTGTTTAACAGGTAGTATAATACACGAAATACTATCATAATTGAATTTAAAAAACGACCATGTTCGGCCATTACGCACGTCAGGTATAAATTGCATCTTGAAAACTTTCACTTATTTATTATTTTGAACGGCGGGTAGACCACAAAACTGACAGAAAACAATTTACTTACTTTAAAACTAATGAGGTTACCCTTCTCGCTTATGGCGCGAACAAATTTATTCCTTACAGACGAGTGCAACAAAGGAGAAACAAAAAATTTGTTCCGACCGAGGAATTTCAAAGAAACTATTGGATTTTCAGTGAAAAGTGTGGCGATTTTACGCCCTCCGGAATCAAATTCGACCTAACACGACGGCGTCGTCCTAAATAACGATCATTAAAATGTTCGAGACGAAAGTTTCGAAACGACTATGATCTTTATAACAAAAAAAAATTCGCCTTTTCACGCCCTAGAAAGATAAAATGCAATCGTATAACTTCGCATTTTATAACAATTATGAAATACGTAATTAGTCCTTATTCTTTTAGGTAATTTCATGCCCGTTGATTGCGAGCTATAAAATATTATTTTGTTTTAACGTGCATCTCCGATAGTCGTATTTTCATACCTAGTATTATAACGAAAAAGCTTTCACGATTTTATTAGTCTATTAATGTTGCTTCTTTGAACCAAAAACGGGACCGTGTACGTAAAACAGTCGTTACTTCGAAAATTAAGATTACAACATCTGGCAAATTATACCGTAAAAAGGTAGTTTTAAAAGCACTTACAATACTTTGTAGTCAAGTTCGTATTTAAAACTCCTCTTAGTACTCATCGCTTATTCCGAAGGTAAAACGGCAAATTTAGAAATTAGAAACTTTCTACTTCCTTATTAAAAGAGATACTCGATAGCTCTTCAAGCTTGAAAGTTACAAACTTTTCGCATAGCTCGTGTTCGAACAATCTTCGACATCGTAACGTCGAAGGCGAAATGCACTTTGTTGCTTCTTGAGAGTGTAATTTTCGATGATTAAATAAATGTTATGTTAGTATGCGAATTTTAATTAGAAGAAGCTTCTGTAAATCGCGTCGGAAAACTTTATTGGAAATTGTTTAGCTACTACTTTAATCGTTTTAAAAATTCAATTGTAAGAATCCTAAGTAAGTAAGTATAATAAATAAGCACTTCTCGATAAATTAAATTGTCGATTTGAAAGCGACTTTAAAGGGCCTCAAACTGCGTAAGTTTACCAAGATTGTTTCGAGATAGACTTCTTTTTTATCTACCTAAAAAAAATGTTCAAGTTTCAAATTGTTTCGAAACGAATAACATAAAAACAGAACCGAATACGGTCCAGAATCAAGTTCGGTCTCTCTCTAAAAAAATAGAAGACAACAAAAGTGTACATGTTGCGCCCGTTCCCATTGAAATATAATCGTGCACTATAATAAAAATTAAAAAGCCAGCCCTAGGAAAACTTTGCACGCTTGTATTTAAATATTACACGGAGAAAAGTTAAGTGTTGGATCAAAACTTTTCGTTTTGTGCGCACAACACGTGTTATAGTTTTTAGGCAAGATTTCGGATTGTTGTTTTAAATATAGAAATTTTAAAAATTAAAAAGTTTCCAATCAAGATTTAATTTCGAATTTAAACTCGGGCATATTGAATAATTCGGCTCTAAAATAAGTGTCCGGAAGACCGGTGTTCCGGATAATCGATTGCTAATACTTAAAATACAGCGCTAAATGGAATCGTCACATGTTTTATTTTCGATTGCTGTACTTATTTCACTAACACGTTTCAAGTTTGCACTAATAAATAAAAACAAACATATTTCACGGTCTTTACAAGAAAACTTTACATTAAATTTAACATAATTATTATGTAGGTTCAATATTACGTAGTAAAAAAACCGAAATTTATTATTCGTAACTATCCGGATGACCAATTAGCGGATAATCGATGTCCTACTGTATTCTACAATACTGGAAGTTTTCACTCATTTTGGGAAATGCTCGACTTGTCTTAATCTGTGTTCTTAATTTTAAATGACTAGGCAAATTAAATAATTGCGCGCGGGCAATTTACAGTATTTTCTAAGCTATAAAAACTGTATTTTTAACGAACACTTACTTATTTCTATTTTATTAATTATTTTAATTGGATACGTAATACCTATCTGTTTTCATTTTATTGATAGGCAGTGAACAAAAATTATTTCGTTAAATAATTTACAGGCCAAGAATTATTCTACCTATATCACTTTTACTTTGTATTGTTAAACTTTTAAAATACGATATGAGGGTCAATCCATATAAAATCTCCCAATACAAAAAAAAATTGTTGCTCAACATTTGAATTTTTTTAAATATTCCTCGTATACGTATACAATATGCCCGATTGACACTTCAAGAATAGCAAAAAGGTATTTACGAGGTATTTTACAAAAATTTTCACGCAATCGTTAGACATTTTAGAAGGGCGATGTCATGTATTTACACAAGAGATAGCTAAAAGCTTAATTATTATGGAAAATATAGTAAAATTAATTTTTTTTTTGGCATTAAGCATCCCATGGTAAAAATGCCGTGCCGGACAGAAAAGAAATGATCGCCTAACATTTGTGGAAACATTGATTTTCCTACTTTGAAGAATCAACATATTGGGCATATTGTATGCAAAAAAAATTAAATGTCAAGCAACGATTGGTCGATTTGAAATTGTTTGGCTCGAGAGTATTTTTATTTTTACACTTTTTACCGGTAAGTTTTATGGAAAATTTTAAAATACAATTTTTTAAATATATTGCCTGGTCATTTAATAAAATAAGAACACGAAAATTATTCACTTGCCTAACAACAGTCGGACATTTTACAAAATGACTGAAAAATCTCGGTCTTTTAGCATAATTTCAATTTATTATTGAAATTGCCAGCATTTTGCTAAATGCCTAGTCTTTTTGTAAGAAGTCGTATTATTCAATCTGCATTCGTTTTGATTTAAACCTTTTATTTTTCTCGGTGAGATAATAGATAGTTTTCTCAGACACATTAGTCGTGAAAAAAGCGAAATTGACGGTCAACACTCGAAAGGCTCTCGCACTTACGTCCACAACTTTATGATTCGTAAACGTATTTTGTTTTTAAATAGTAGTATAAAAAATTGTTATTACAAACGTTCCACGTATTACATAATTTAGACAATAGGTAATTGCTTTTAGATAAAATTCCGGTATCTATTAAAAGAGCGTGTTACTGTAACGCGTTTCTCAAGATCGGCGCGGCATCGCCTACTGTTTCTAACACGTCGAGTCGTAAATAAAATTAAAAACAATTACAAAGCGTTTTTCGCTAATTTCTAATGTTACTTATATAATATTATTGTCGATTTAAAAAAACGATTTTTAAATAATTGTGTAACACAAATTACCCACAAGTTAACGAAAGTGTGATATCAATAACCGTAACAAATAGCACGGCATAAATCTGCATAGAATAAAAAATATAGGTAGTTTCTGCAATTAACCAAGTGGACCGTACAATTTAAAAGTGAAAACTGATTAGCGAACTGATTATCAACGTTTCTTCATCCCATTATTTAATAATTTATAAGGATTTTGTCGAGGCGATGCGGAAGACAAGCATGAGTGACGTCATTTTACGGTACGGTATGTTACTCTACACGATCATTTCTATTTAATATGGGACAATATAAAGTTGAACTAAGTAAAAGTAATTAAAACTGTTTATTAATTAAATTATTATTGTAAAGGGACGTAATAAACTTCATTGTAATTAATTGCATTAACGTCATTAGTCAGAAATTGGGTTAATTTAGGCAAATAAACTGTTATACATTGTTTTGTCGGCGTCGTAGTTTATCGTGTTTATTGAAAAATCGCTCAGATTGTCAAAATTTGCGAAATTTGTAAAATTAATCAGCTATCATTTTGTCCTAAATTGTATAGGAGCGCCACATTTTAACAATTGTTATACCTATTATGGAAACCTTTAATTATTCGTGAATGTTTTAATTTAAATGTTAATTCAAATAAATCAGTTGTACAAGCTTTTAGTGTATATGTATTATGTAGGTATATTTTAGCGTAATATGCTATTTAAAAAATTAATTTTAAAGTGTTTGAAAAAAATACCGAAAAGCTTTCAGACCAAAAACAATATTGCGGTTTCCAATCAACGTGTTTCCTATCGAATTAAATTAACGATTTAGTAAACCTAACAGACATTATAATGGTTAGATGATATAATACAGATATGTACATACACTTCGTCCAAACCTATATGCAATCCACGTCATCAATAAAAGGTTACTAGATGACGACGTTTCACACAGTGCTGTCACCTCGTACCTCATATTTTGACAGTTCTAATAAATTGTAGTCTTTCATTATACCATCTAATATGTGCGCAGGTAAATCATCTATAGAATCTGTCACTTTCTAAACTTCACACCTAATTACAAATAAACAATCTAGTGACTTTTTATTGATGACGTAAATTGCATATAGGTTTGGATAGGCCATACATAAGTACCTACGTATATTTACCGCTATAATCATTTTTAATGCAATGTATAAAAACAACCGTGAAAGGCGTATGAATTTTATACTTAAAAAAAACAACACCAGAAGTCCACGTTATAGAGTGTACAAAAATAGAAGGTGCCAAGTTATTTTCACCATACCCATTTTTCGTGGCCATCCTAACATCGCCGACAGCGTTTTTCGTTATTAAAAGCTTCAAAATAAATACACTTACTTATGGTTAGTTCATTAAAATTCAAACGCTCGAGGAAAACTCGACTCGCCGAAATTGTTTATTGTTCTTTTAAGAAATCTTTACGTGACTATGTGAAACCTTTTTTGAGGTCGAATTAACATTTTATTTACATTGGTAGCATACATTTTGTATTTATACTTAGAAAAATATTTTGAGTATTTCAAAAGCAAAAGAACAATATTTCATAGAAGTTGAAATTTTCGGAATTGAACCTTGTTAACGTTCAAACTTGACGATTAGGCGTTGTAAACGGACGATATAAGTAGGTGTTAAAATTTGTAGTCCACCTTAATTTTTATTAACGATATTCGCTTAGGTTGTTAAATAATACTTTAGGTTTTCCCAGTGTTGAGATCGATAGTTGGAAAAATCAAATTTACAATTTTTGGGGACACGCCATCGAATGGGACTTTTGAGGTTTAGTTCAAAACATAAAAATAAAGGTCTAGAAGACAAAAATCTAGCTTGTTAATAATTTTTTTCTAGTTATAAAATCTAATTTTACTGTGCTATATGTACTGTTTTGGTTCAGCTATAATCGTAACGACCTTAATGTTTCAGAGCGTAGCTGTTATATTTTCATCACGGTCACGTCTCAATAACTTTGAACCTGCGCAAGTTCCATATACCTGAACTCTTCCGTTTTTAGAACCGTATCGCTGTTTGTGCATATTTAGCAACGTTAAAATTTACCACCAATTAATTAATTTAATAATGAATTATTATATCCGCGCCCATTTATCTTCGACTTTTTTTTTCATTTGTTTCTCGTTCGAGTTTTGATAAAAGTGTAGGTAGGTATAGACAATTCATTTTTTTAAATTTTTATTTATCCGATACGGTTGTGGTTGGTTCGATTCAATTTCCTGAATTGAAAACTACGAGGCGATTCAGCCTGTAAATCCTATTCTTGATTACGTGCCCTTCGTATTATTTCCTCGTATTTTGTTTAGTACTTCTATAAACAGCTTCGATATTGATTAAAATAAGAAGCAAAATATTGTCGGACATTGTCAATTTTCTACAAGAAACGCGAGGTCTATTTATTTATAATCAAGAAAACATTGGATTGTTATCTTTCACCATTTACTTGAACCAATCTAGCTTAAAAGATACTCAGGTCGGCGCATTCATTTTGGAAATTCATTTCATTTTCATGCCGAATTTGACTTCGATCCTTTCAGCAGATTAAAGGATTTTTAGCAGACGATGCTCAAAATATGCAGAGGAAATTAGTTATTGATCAGGTAGACGACGATTGTATTTATGTTTGTTGTATTTATTTTCTTCTCCGGGATTTCTCTCTTCTTGAACGTACGTAGATAGTATATTTAAAATCCGCATCGTAATTCAAAACCTAATATCCATTTATGGTGACGCTAATTATAATTTAGTTCGCAAAAGCGCTTTGTATCGTTTTTCCTTGAATGTATTTTAGTAGTAGGTACATAGGTAACCGTAATATATTATAATAAAAGTGTACCTACAAGTTGTAAAGGTGGGCTCAGTTTAATAATTAAGAAAACCAATTATAGTTTATAATTACTTTATAACTAAATTTAGTTTTTTGCTCGACAGACAAGGATTTTAAGTATAATTAAACATATTGTTAAGTTAGTCCGATTATTTATTATAAGGAAACGTCTTAATTATGCGGCAGCCTTTCAACTTGTTATTGTTAAATATTTTAACCATACTATTGAACCTTAAATTACTGAGTTTAGTGGCAAAGCTGCATTTTATGTAACAAATATGTTTTACACTCGACAGAAAATCAATATCGGAAAGGTTTCGAACTATTGTATTAGACATATGATGCGGCTATTAATTAATTACCATTGACGACACCATTTACATTAAGGGTCGTTCGACGTTACAGGACTGTTCTATGTGAAACATGATTTACAACATTTTATAACTAGAACATAATTAAATATCTTTTATCATAGTTTGCCCAGGTGACCATACGTCCCCAGATGACGTAAAGAAGCAAGTTTCAAATTTATCATTTCAATAAAGCCAGTTAAAGATGACAAATAGGTATTTGCAGACAAAAATGTTCTTGGAAGTTGGAAGTTTTACCATTTTTCAGGGAAATTATTCGCGCGGGTGCCTTTAAATATAATTTCTACCACGATTCTTGCTTTAATAATATAAAAAGTAAATGTACTAATACTTTATGATCATTTTCAGCGTACATTAATTGTTAGTTGATCGATTTATACGCACCATTAACTGTTTGCGGAACATTAACGCTTCATATAACATACACATCAATATTGTTTAGAGATTTCCTTATAGATAAATTCGTATGTCGAAATGTATTTACATCGCTGGGAATGTTTAAATTCTACTTGTCGAAATGTCGATTTTCAATTATTCACCGCATTACGTCTCGAAGTATATAGTTATAACTTATTGTTGAAGGAATCCGGTTGTTCAGGATTATGTACACACAATAGCGAATAGTTTTCCAATTACTCATTCTTGAATTAATTACGTTCCATAAAAGGATGGCGTGTAAATAAATTAGTGTTCACTATAAATGTGATCGAAGATAGTGAGGTTCGTGAAAATCTCGTGTCAATTTAACTTTCTTTCCAAACTACATAGGTAGATACTGCACTTTGTTAATTTAATATATTTTTTGATGAACAAAACTTATACATAGGTATATTAATATCGCTTGTTTAAAACACTGTGATTTTACATAATATTAACCCTTTACACTCCGCACGTTGCTTTACCGCTATCTACCAGCAACTCCGACACACTTTCGCAGCGGAGCGCGCGGAAAAGGGAAATTTTTTAATTTGAACCAAAACAAAATTACTGGTGGTTATGAATATATATATATATTTTGAAAATATATTTCGCTTTGGTAAATAGAACGTAAATTTTCTAGTTTGTACTGTATTATCGTATGAAACCTCTGGAAATTATCATTGTAGTTTTCGTGTTTCTTCATTTTTTTATCAATAGAAATGAAACCAGCGACAATCGCATTTTTTACGTTATCATATTAATTGCAAATGTCCCCCTAGCAGAACCAACGGAGTCCAAAGGGTTAATATAATGAATCGGCAAGGAGAAATTATTTAAAAAAATCGATTAATAAGAGTTAGGTAGGTAGGTACTCATTAGTTAGAATTTTTAAGTAGAAAGTACCTCGTATATATTTTTATCAAATACCTACTTATTGTGCTTGAAGGTCTTATTGCGAGAACATAATAAGCCACACTTTGCTTTATTTATTATGTGTAACATGTTTTCTCAAAATCAGAAGTTGCTTTTGTATGTTTTATAATAATAACTAATTTCACTTAAAGTAATAAAATAGTACCTACTAACGCACTTTTAGTCTGTAGGTTTTCAGAAATACATTTTATACCTATTTTCGATTTTACTATTGAATTTTTCAATTTTTAACGGACACCTAGTTTTTTCTGCAAAAATTTCCAATAAAAATAAGCATAAGCTCAACTCGTTTAACATCATAACTCTTAAATGTTCAAAATCGTTGTTAATTCAAATATTGGGTATAGTTATTATATATTTAACATAATGAAACAATATTACGTAATTGTTCTTATAACCATATTTAACAGGAAAAGCAAACATCAGAGAAATAAAAGTTTGAACGTTAACAAATATTTGGATTTAATATCTTGGATCTTGTCGAAATTTATGTCCATCTAAATAAATTATAATGATACGATCGGCACACATCTCGATCTTTTTATCTTTGCGAACCCTGATGGACTATTATAAAAGTTTCCGCTTCTCCCTGAAATTTATGTTTCAACTATACAATAAAATTACAGCTTCCATTTCTTCGGTAACAAATTGGTTTAGGTATATTTCGATATCGTGACTTTAAACCGATTCAGTTACACTTTTACGTTTGCATTGTAATAGTATATCGTGTAACGAGTGCTGAAAAGCGGATATTTCGCAGAATACGACTCGCCTTCGGCTCGTGGCTCAATCGCACGAGTGTAAAATGTCCATTCAGAATGTGAGTTTAGGGCTCGTTTTTTTTTATTTAGAATAAATTATAGTGCTTGCTTAAAAACGGATATTTCGTCTCGTGGTGCAATCACACGTTTTGTTCTATTTAGAAAAATTACCACATACGCTCGAGAAATGTCCGCGCTCAAGTAATGAACTCTGCACCTTGATTTTCAGCAAGAAATATATGGAAAAAACGTTGACTCGTGTAATGTCCGTGCTAGTATATATCATATATATTTTTTTCGATGTATATGTCCGTCAGTGTCCGTACCTTTTATCCTATCATTTTTCCTTTTTTTTATACATATCTTGTCCTTCTAGAATTATCATAAGGTACGTTAACTTGCCCCCCCCCCCACTTACAATTTTAAGAAAAGGCGTTTTGCGCTAAACGCACAATAGCTAGCGCTGGCTAGCGTTCAAAAATTAGAGCTAGCGCCATAACGGTTACGCCATAAAACGGTATTACAGTTGGGGGGGGGCAAGTTAACACTAGCTCCCCCCAATTACGAATTTGATACGTTTAAAGGGCGCATTAGATAGCATAGACCTAGCGCTCTTTAGCGCCACTTTGCAAAAAGCTAGCGCTATTTTGGTTCTGAAGTTATTGTAGGCCAAAAATGGGGGGGGACAAGTTAACGGTTTTAAGTACTTTTGAGTTTCTAAATTTTTTTTGTCGTTTATTGTCGACCATACCTAGCGCCACTTTCAGTTTAGCTAGCGCCACTACCGAAACCGAAATATTTCGAAAAACATTTGGGGGCGGTCAAGTTAACGCTAACGCTAGCCCCCCCCCCACCCATTGCGAATTTTAAATGTTTAAAGGGCGCATTGAGTTGAATAGACCTAGCGCTCTTTAACGCCACTTCGCAAAAAGCTAGCGCCAAATTGGTTTAGTAACTATTCGCATTTCAATTTGGGGGGGGGGGGGCAAGTTAACGAAAAATTTCATTTTCGATTTTCTTGATTTTTTTACGGATTATTATTGTTGACACCTAACTCCAATTTCTATTTTGCTAGCGCCATTACAGAAACAGAAATAATCAAATATTTGCAAT
The DNA here is from genome assembly GCA_036326145.1 of Rhagophthalmus giganteus. Classification (NCBI taxonomy): domain Eukaryota; kingdom Metazoa; phylum Arthropoda; class Insecta; order Coleoptera; family Rhagophthalmidae; genus Rhagophthalmus; species Rhagophthalmus giganteus. The sequence goes on along the minus strand of JARFJA010000056.1, from coordinate 8,534,920 downwards.
AAGAGCTATTTTTACTTAAAGAAGTAGCTTTTTTTACTTCTCTGTGCCTATTTTATTGACATTCAATCTTAAATAAATATATGTCTATGTATATGTAAAAAGTTAATTGTAAAATCAGCTTTTTACAAAACGCTGAAATTGGCTGATAATTCATAGTTTTTCCGTAATACGACTGCGCTCCTCTAGCCTTTTTGTAATGGAAGCATTTAAAAACATAAAGGCTACTTAGTAAAATTTTTTGATTTGTGCAAATTTACTTTTGAGGGAGACAGGGTGTTTTTGTCCGAGCAATTAAACCAGTAGTTTCTCTTTAAACTTGAACAAGTGGCATTGGTGGGTTTTGAAAAGTACCGTTATCTCAGCTGGCATTCCATTAGGTTGCTACGATAGTAAACAGAAACGATTGTAGGGGTTGAAGTCGTAAATATCTTTTGTAAATATCATTGACAAGTTGTATTGTAACATATACTCAAAATGTTTCCCCATTTAAGTAGATATTTAAGTAGCTATTTGTTATTCATTTTATTTTTTATTATCTTTTACATTTGCATGTGTTGTTCTAATAAAATTTCTAATTAATTTTTGTTAAATAGAAATCGATTTCGATAAGGACACTTCGATAAATGTACGGGAAAAAACTCGAAATAACACTGAAAGTTATTACGTCATTATGGAATGTTTAGTTTTTAAATTTTGCTTTTGGTCCTTATGTTTGGTAAAAAAACCAAAATTAAAGTACCTACTTACCTATTTGCATTTAATTATACTTTAAAAGCCCGTCGAAATTTCTCAATTTCTCAAAATCATAAAACTAGTACTGGCACTCCTTTTAATTCAAGTCTTTCAATATTAAACGTAACTGTTCCAAAAACAGGCATATTATTAATTATCTTAAATAAAGTAATCTAACTTTTACGTGTAAACCGAAAATAGGAATTGCATTCATAAATGAAAATAATCATAACAATCTGCACTCTCCTACAACGGGGGGCATAAATTAAAGAGTACAGATGTTTTAGCTGCTGACCCAACAGTCAGTTTCACTTTCCGAGTTCTTAAAAATTTTAAAGGGAATATACCCGAGTAAGACGATTATTAAATGAATAATAGCAATAACTCGAAAAGTATTGATTTTAGGAAAAATTTTTATTTAGGTTTTTTGTTCGTTTTAATCTTACCTATCCGTAGTTTTTTTCCGGGATGTTTATGTTATTTGTATTATTTCGGCCACATTTTATTTTTATTACTTCACAAGAAAATATTTTTGGACAATAAATTATTAGTTTATTATTTTATGGTGGAAAAGCAAAAAGTAGTCTTTTTATTTTTAAATGCTTCCATTACAAAAAGGCTAGAGGAGCGTCGTCGTATTACAGAAAAGCTATGAATTATCAGCCAATTTCAGATACACACGTTTTTTTGACAATAAGGCGGCGTTTTGTAAAAAAAGCTGATTTTACAATTACCTTACTACATATACATAGACATATATTTACTTAAGATTGAATGTCAATAAAATAGGCACAGAGAAGTAAAAAAAGCTACTTCTTTAAGTAAAAATAGTTCTTATTGCAAATATTTGATTATTTCTGTTTCTGTAATGGCGCTAGCAAAATAGAAATTGGAGTTAGGTGTCAACAATAATAATCCGTAAAAAAATCAAGAAAATCGAAAATGAAATTTTTCGTTAACTTGCCCCCCCCCCCAATTGAAATGCGAATAGTTACTAAACCAATTTGGCGCTAGCTTTTTGCAAAGTGGCGTTAAAGAGCGCTAGGTCTATTCTACTCAATGCGCCCTTTAAACATTTAAAATTCGCAATGGGTGGGGGGGGGCTAGCGTTAGCGTTAACTTGGCCGCCCCCAAATGTTTTTCGAAATATTTCGGTTTCGGTAGTGGCGCTAGGTGTGGTCGACAATAAACGACAAAAAAAATTTAGAAACTCAAAAGAACTTAAAACCGTTAACTTGCCCCCCTTTGACCTACAATAACTTCAGAACCAAAATAGCGATAGCTTTTTGCAAAGTGGCGCTAAAGAGCGCTAGGTCTATGCTATCTAATGCGCCCTTTAAACGTTTCAAATTCGCAATGGGTGGGGGGGCTAGCGTTAACTTGCCCCTCAACTGTAATACCGTTTTACGGCGTAACCGTTATGGCGCTAGCTCTAATTTTTGGGCGCCAGCTATTGTGCGTTTAGCGCAAAACGCCATTTCTTAAAATTTTAAGTGGGGGGGGGTAAGTTAACGTACCTATTATCATAGGCTTTCCGTGCGAGCATAATTGCAATCTCTTATGTAATGCGATCTAACAGTGAGCATTTTGTTCCTTGAATCTTTAATGCGGCAATAAAAAAAAACTAATGAGATTTTTAAAAGTTCAATTATCATTTTTGCAACTACAACTAAATGGAGCTTTCAATATTTTCTAAATTAAAACTCGATTGACCGAAGAATCGATTTATTTGCCATCACTTAATTAGTCCCATCACCGGTGATTCTTTTCGGGAAAAAATAAACGTAAATGATTAGGGCGAAACAAATGTCAAAAACATGAACGGCCACATAACGAGAACACAAAGACGCTTCTTTCGCCCTAATAACGTTCGGCGGTGGTCGATTGCGGATGAATGACGCTTTCGTGTTTAACTGTGTTGTATTTTTCGCGAGCGCTAATAAAACAGATTGAGTTTGGCTATTCGAAGTATATGTTTAATCAAACTGGCATCGACGGAAATCGAAGTTGTCGTCAATTTCGTAACCTATTCAATAGTTAATGAATTAGTTTTGTTGACTGCGGAATCGAAACAAATTCAATTCTGTCTAGACTCCGGTGAATTGTGGAGGTTGTATTAAAGTTCATTTGAACGTTATCTTAAATCAATGCACGGATCAAACGAAATGACGGAAATTTAGTATATCGATGTCGATATCGGATATCTTGTTCTCGACTCGACGCCGACACATCGGGCTTTGAATTTTCGAAGCGCCTTTACTGGGTTGAATGCGGTGCGTTGTCGTGGTCGTTGACTTCTTATTTTTTATTAAATTAAATATTACTTAAATAAAATCTATTGACGATAGTCGTATAAATGTGCTTTTTAAGTTTTGATTTCTTTCGGACTATATGATTTTGCCTAATTTTTCGGTCGCTTATCCTTTTCATTTTCCTCCACTTTTTCCATAGAAGCATACAAAAAATTATTTAATCGCCGTTCACCTACGGATCCTAAGTCGTTTTTACTCGGCCGCCGTTGATTTAAATCCATACATATTTATTAAATCTATTGAACGTGAAATAATCAGTTTTTTTTTAATAATTCCTAAAGTTTGGTGCGCTTGACGCGCGTAAGCAGATTGTTATCGATTTCATCTCGATCGCCATTTTCGTCTGTGGCCTTAATAATTTTGTCCTTTAACGTGGGCGTTCTTACGTGTCTATAGAAACAAGCGTCCTGGCGTTTGTCCCGATGCCGATGCTGGTGGCAAGTAGTGGACATCGATTAAATGTCAACTTTGAAGCCGACCACTTCTTTGTTTCCACAACGCCATCGCAGAATTATGTGTGAAATAGTTATACCTGCCTAACCAGACATCATTAATGCCTATTTGGATTCAGTAAATCCTCAAGTAATGCGCATGCTGTAGGTATAGATCAGTGCAGTTGACGTTACCACTTGGAACTTAACAAAAACGTGATAAAGATCCATCTGCATCCATCCAACTGTATCACAAAACTCAATCAATTTCTGTAGTTTATCTTACAATCGGTTCGTAAAGTATTCTGTTCAGGTTGAATTCGACTCCCCTACGTGTCCTAAGCCACGCTATAGGGTAAATTGAGCTTACTGTTGTAATACTAATTAATTGATTAAATTAGTAAACTCTGTTTTACGCTTTATACGAAATAATTGATCAACTAGTGCGTAACTTTATAGTGCAATATTAATTATACAAGTTTCTCGAAGCTTCTTTCACGCAATCGACTCGGCGAAGACGCAAAACTTGGTATAACTACTTTACGGAAGCTGCTCCAACTTTATACAATCGTCTTAATAAACGAATTTGTTAGTCACATATTCGGCAACTTGTTAAAACGCAAAACGGCATATTTTTGAAATTTCACAACGTAAGTAGCACATTTGTAAGTAATTTTTAAAGTACAAACACGGGCTTCTCGCAGATAATACTAAAAAATATTGCTTATAAATTTTCCTTTAAATTTCAATTAATTTTAATTGCATTTGAACCGTTTCTTTTTCCTTATTTGACTATATACCGGCAGCGTAATTGCATCGTCCCTGAAGATTTACCAGCTAAATCCTTTCCTCCGGGAACGCAAGTTGATTTGCTTTAGTAATTTGCTTACACTTATTAAGATTTAAGAACTATTATATTAGTTACGATTCTTTTCTTAACGCGCTTACTTATTCTCTATAAGTAATTCCGGTAACACTTTCGTAAATTTATAAAATCTGACCTTATAAAAAAGTGACACAATCAACATACCATTTACTTGTTTTGTTATTATTTTAATTTTCCAATACACATTCTTGATTATTAAAACGAATATTTCAAAGACGATCACGTAATAATTCCGTTGAAACGTTACGAATGAATTGACGTGTCGCGGTAGTTTTGAAGTCGGTCGTAACATCACATCAATTTGTTATTTTTAACAAATTTAACAAAGGTTGCTGTCGATATATTCGATGTATTATGTAGTATACATATCTGCAAATGTCTTCACTTTATAGACTTCCCCATTAATGGTTATCTGAAGTACCCTTAGACCGAAACAAAGTACTTTTAGCGAATTGTGTAACTGTATAGACAATCGTAAACTATAGTCAATTAAATTTCTTATTCTTAAGCTCCTATTCCAGAAGCTATAAAAGAAACCAATTTTACAGGAAACTAATACTACGTATGTACCTACTATATGTAACAACTAAATAAATTTAATGATAGTTTTTATTACCCGAATTGGTATAAATTTATAAAGTTATTTCACTGTTACTAACTTCGTTACGAAGTTGTTGCCTATAGTAAAGACAATTACGATGAAACCCTTATAAAAATAATTTGAAAATTTATTTGCGTAATTCCAACATTTTTTCCTTTTAAATTTTCATAACCTACTTACGTCTAAATTGTGTGATTTGTGCGAGGAAAATTTTTTATGACAAAACCTTAGCCCGAAAAAATACTTAAGAAGGTACACAATACATAATATTTTCGTAAGTGACTTCGTTAATACTTTCGTAAGACGCCAGGATGGCATTATCAAAATAACGTGCAAAACAATTTATTTACATACACAGTATTGAACTGTTCGAAAACGTTCTCTTTTCTAAATTTCACGTTGAAAAATTCTGGCGCGCGAATTACGCGTATAATTTATTCATTAGTTTATATTTTATTTACATCATTACACCTAATCGATGTTTGAGTTCAATGAAGCTTTAATTGAAATTTCCTAATTTGTTAAACGTTTACAAAATAAAATAAAATATCGGAAAACTTATACGTCCTAATGTGTATTGCTTTTACAGTAAGTGAACATTAACTGCTGCATATACAAGAGTGGCTAGACAAATAAAAGAAAATAACAAGACCTCTTTACAAGGAAAGTTTTAAGACTGCGTCTCTGCAGACGTTCCGTCTTACTCCATAATTTAATCGCGCGCCACGATAAAAAGGAAACGTCCCAATAGGTGTATTTTTAATTAGACGGGGACTTTTAAGTTTCGACTATTAACTTGAAGTTTTGAGTTAATGCGGTTACATTTAAAATTGTTCTCTTTAATTAAAAAGTAACGTAGGTACAATTTAAGTAGGTAGGTACTTAACTAGGAACATTAGTAATTTAATTATAACGGCTTTAATCCTTTATGGCGCATTAATCTCTAAAGAAATGTTCGCGTGGCATTTCCTATTTCGCACAAATACGAGAAAAACAACTATAAAAGCAAAACGAAAATCATTTCGAACCGATTTTAGTAGATTTCAATAATGCATTCTCGACATTTTTTAACTGTACTACGATAGTGCTTCTTTTTAGTTATTGTTGTATTAATAAAAAAAATACTAAAGTTAATAATAAACTTAATTTTTAATGCGTTCAAGTAATATATTTAACTAGCTTTTATATTTAAACGAACATATCGCGTAGTGAAGTGGCTGTTATTTATTAGTTATATTCACATAGTTAAAGAGGAAGCAGTTGACATATTCCCAAAGTAAATTTAGGGCCGGCGTCTAAATGGATGCGTTAAATTGTACCAAGCCCACTTTACCACTGTTTGTTAACACATTTACTGAAATGTTTCCTTGCAACTTACAGACAAAAGCATTTCTGCTAGCATTTTCCTTAGGTTGGGTCTGGTTTTTTATCGCCCTTTTTTTATTTATATAAAGTTATAATCGCGACTGATAAACTTAGGTAACTTTTGGACACTTAGTAACTGATGATTAAAAAAAAAATAAATAGAAGAGTATATAACTGTCTTGTCAAGATGTCTGCGAGATAATTTTGTTCTAAAATGGACTGGACTTGTTTGTTTAAACAAATAGGAAATGACTTTGCCTACTTCTCGATCCATAAAAATATGGGTTAAACTGGATATACAACTGGTGCACTGAATAAATATATACAGTGCTGGGTAAACTCCTTTTTGTATTTTTCTGGTTCTGTTGCTGTTTATAAAAACGTTTACCCGCTTTGTTTGTTGTGTTCATTTATGTAGATATATTTTTATTCGTGGTTTACTTGGTTCGTTTCTTTTTTGTTCATGATATCGAAGCAGTCTTGGCAGAGTGACTTAACCCATAAAAAGTAAATTTTGCAGGAGCGCACATTTTGCTTTGTAGCATATAGCTACAAGCAGATACGTTTTATGGAAGTTCAAATCGATTTTTCTAGGTGGCAAAAATCGGAAATTTGTGTGGGTTAAGTCACTCGATATGTATGTAGGAGAGACCGAGGCACAGTGGTCATATTTGGAAACAATTTGTTCTATTTTGAAACAAACAACATATAATAAGATGACATATGTTGCTCAATACTTAATAGACATTTGTCTACTAAATGACCTTACTAGTTTACAAAAAAACATATTTATTAATTGTTTACAGATATTTAAAAAATATATGCATAAGCGACCACTGTGCCCCATATACGGGGTACACTGGTCACGATAAAGGGGTACAGTGGTCACTATTTTTTATAAAAGAGCAGTTTGATTACATAAACTAAACTTAAACAACAAACTTGAAATTAAAATATAAAGTCTAAATTAATAATACCTACTTAATATAGTTATATATGTACTTATACCAATAAAAATGAACTTAAAACTTAACATACATTATAAGATTCAAAATCATAGGAAAATTTCAAAGAACTATTTATTCTTGCGGTTCCTCCAGTATTTTTTAGTGGGTCAAGCAAAATTAACTCGACATCTTTTTTGTCAACACTAGCAATATCTTCCACAGGTGGAAAAACAAACTTATCCATGTGTTTTCTTAAAAATGAAACTACAAGTTCATCTTGAAGTATTTCTTTTACTTGACCAATGTAAAATCTTAATTTTTTTTGTCGTAAAACGCACTAATACAAAACCGTCAATCTTGATTTCTTCACAAGTGCCTACTTCGTCATTTTCAAACGACTTATCACTGTCCGTTGAATTTGAAAGTTTCAAAATTGACTCACAGACAAAATTGACCATTGACTAATTGACCGTTCAAATAAAAACATGTAAAATACACTTACATTCATAAGAATAATTTATATCCTACTGTGATATTGCATATAAAATCATGTTTACTGATGGAGGCCACAATAAAAATATTGGGGGCACAGTGGTCAACCCTTTTGAAGCATAAAAGTAGTGACCATAGAACCCCGTAAACCTTGTGACCACTGTGCCCCATAACTAACTTTAAAATTTTTTTGTAAAAATTAATTAAATATAATAAGAATTTTCTAATTTTTTTATCAACATTCTATTCATCGTGGGTTAATAATTCATATAAAAACATTGGATTTGCATGTTTAGATCAAAATATTAGTTGAAATAAAAAATTGAAACTTATCAATATTTTACAACATGTGCACTCTAATAACAAACAAGAATTAAACCAAAAAGTATAAAGTTTTCAGTTTTCAATCTTTACAAATCTGTTGATAATAAGTTTGTTCATTTACTCAGAGATGGAGAAACCTATTTATGAAGTTGTTTAAAAGTTATTAGAAAGTGACCACTGCACCCCTATGACCAGTGTGCCCCGGCCTCCCCTATTTTATTACTCAATCGCATGTAATACCATTTTAACCCTTTCTAATTGTTCTCAACCGCATAAGGAACAACTATAACGCTAAAAATTATACACACTGTCAAATGTTTCATCTTTTCTCATAACGCGTATAAACTCCAAATTTCATTAAGTCGTCCTTAAGATCCTTTTTACGGAAATGCATTTTGAAATATTAAAACAAGGGAGTCCTACATAAAAAAAGGTAGAACTTATTTATTAAAGCTTCCAAGATATGGCAGTTTTAGAATTTCCTTAGGCGTGTTTTTAAAATATAACATAAAGAAAAAGGAGCTCGCGTAAAATTTTTAATCTAAGAGATGGAGTTACCAAATGGCCATCATCATAGGCAGATATGTAAATGAAAGAAAAGGAAATTGTCGTTTCCTTATTGATTTTCCCTCCAATATGCATCCCGCGGTCCATTGATAATAAAACGAACGTATAAGGAATAGAAATTATAATAACGTAATGCTGCGCCGTTTGTATAATTTTCCGAGTTTTAGGTTGATGCGGCGGTCCCGAATTTCGTTATGGAAATAATATTAAGATAAAGATCGGGCACAAAAGCGTTTATTACAATATATTTACAAAGGAAACTATAAATCAAAGATAGTACAAAGTAAAGTTAGGCCTCCAGCAATTGAAAACGACAATGCAAGATTAATATTCCTCGTTTACTAAGTTATCTAATCATGGCAACCATAAACTAATATATGTATGTATACCTAATAATACGATGCCCACACTAAAACATAGTTTATGGGAAAAGATTTATAATACCTTAATAACAATTTTCGGCGTATTAAAATTTAAACATTATACAAGTTTCTAAGAGAATCGACGCCAAAAAAATCCTCTCGATTATATTTAGAATTCGGTTTATCGGGGAAATTATCCAAGGAACAAACTTAATGATTTTCCGCTAATTCCCTCGCGAAATTTCCCCCAGTTGGCGCTGAAAACACCCTCGATCTTGATTGACGCGTGTTCTCTTCGCTCCCAATAACATCGGTACGAGTTGATCCTAAATCTTTGTTGTCGGTAAGTACAGAACGAAACAAAGCTTTTAAAACACCACCCCCGTCTGCAATTTTCTACTTAAGCTCGACCTCGTGGATGAAATGCCCCCGTAACGTTTCGATTTAAAACAGTCGTTAAATTAAGAACCGGGATCTTATATATAGAAATGTTCTAACATAATTCGATTTCAATTCGACTATTGGCTGGAAAATTCACATCGCGGCTTAGAATGCTATCTAACTTTGACCATTCACATCAAACAATTCTGCGGAGACTTTGACAGTCTTTTGTAATTGGAAAGTTTAGTCGTGCGGAAAAAATCTCTTTGACACATACTTGCACGGCACTTTAACTTTATTTGGTTTAAATCGACCCATTAGAAATCCATAAAACTACTTTTATTTGGGAAAGGCTTTAGGTTATAGTCTGACATCTGAAATTTATTTTACGCCGGGACAGAGATAAGGCATTCTTAGTTTACGATTTTGACGTTTTCGAATTTAAAATTGCAGGTACTTACCTACGTTTTAAGACGTGCGTCGTCTGAAATTTGTTTTAATAACGGATGTCTAGGGTTTACGTCCTAGGAGCGGGCTTCGTAAAAACGCGATTCGCAACGTACTTTGTTTTAGAACGGCAGATAGGCAGGTACTTATTGCTGCAGGATCATTAATCATAGCCAAATGTGTAACGTTCCTTGGTCTTTTTGCGTGTCTTTTTTTGACGAGCCTTCCGAGTTCCGCGTGCCGAAAGAATGTTCACTTATGTGTTCAAACTGCCATAATTATATACTTACTGGAGTTATCTTAAAAGGCAAGGTGAACAATTATTGCGAGTTTGGCGTATTTTCAATCAAAATACGTACATAACTAAAAATTCACATTCATATCAAATTCTCGTTCGTTCAAATTAATTTCACATATGTTAGAATTAAAACGATTGCGATACCGAATTAATTTAAAAACATTTTTTTTTACTAAACGAGTACCGTAAATTGGGTATATACGGAACGATTTTTAAACATTTTTGTTTGTAATTTCGATCGTGTCGATAAAAAAATATATTTTTTTTTATTTTGATAATTGCGAAAACGTTTATATGTATCTTTAAACCTTAAAAAAACTATTTTTGACCGATAAAATCCTTAAAAAAAATAAAAAATAACCGTTCCGTATAATCCGGAGTTTGAGTATATACGGAACGATAATATTTTTGTTATAAAAACACTAGCAAGTTTAATTCTATTTCGTATTGAATCTATGTATCCCTTTTCCGGAACAATTTTATTAAAAAAAAGTATTTTATTTTAAACGGATTAAAAGTAAGAAATAAAAAATGAGTAAAAGTACGAAATTTTTTCGATACTTTGCTAAACATTCAAATAAAAGACCATAAAAATATAGTTTTATAAGACAAAATATAGTTTTCTATAAAAAAATGTAAAATGTGAAAAAAATATGTAATGTACGTAGGTACAATTAAAAAAGAAACAAGAAAAGAACTTACAACTAAAGTGAACATAAATGCATTATAAAGGAACATCGATAGGGAATGTATAAATTCCTCTAGTCACGGTGGGTGCAGGAATACAAAATTTAATTTGCTGTAAAGATACAGTATTTTTATCACTAACATTTGGAAAAACAAACTTATTTTTATTTCTTGTATTTTTGCAACAAAATGTTTGGAAACCTCTTTTTTGGTATTAGCATTATAAATAAATTCACAAATGACAAAATTGTTTACTTTAATAATCACTGATTTGTTTAACAGGAATCGTTAAGTTTATTTCAGTCTCATCATCAGTCTGCATTTCGTCTTCAAATATTAAATTGTAGTCATCGTTATTCTCGTCTTCAACATTTTCAATCTCGTCACCTTCGTGTGAAGGTCCAGGTTTAGGGCCTTGCATGTATGCCAAAGATATTGACCTTCCTGCTGGGACATCAATCTTTTTGCTCCGTTTTTTATTGGGTATTTCTGGAGGGTTGGTATTTCTTTTCATAATTATTTCAAATGTTTCAGTTATTGCGGGCTCATTAATTCTTTGGCCTGCCGGAAGTAATTTACTTAAAACTGCATCTCTGTTAATAGGAATAATTCCACATGCAGTAAACCCCATCTTAATATTCTGTTCTAGTTTAGGTTGTATGTTTTCTAGTAATTTTTTCAATAATGCGGGAAAAACAGTTTTGGGTAAAACTCCTCTACATTTTCGTTTCCATTCAGTTAAAATTGCACGCCAAGCTCCTTTAACAGGGCGAAATACTGAAACATCTAATGGTTGGGAGATGTGGGTGCTATTTGCAGGTAGAAACACAAAAGCAATATTGTGTACTTCACATTCTTTAATCACCCTTTCAGATAAATGGCTTTGTAAGTTATCACCAACGATCACTTTTTCCTTCTTTGCCCCTAAGGTAGCTAAATGCTACTTTAAAAACCAATCCTCAAATAATTCTCCATCAAACCACCCATTTGGGGAACGGTTGTAATGACAACCACTTGGTCCGCCTTCTAACCATTCTGGATATAGATTTTTTGCTTTGTATACGACGTATAAAGGAAGCAATTTCCCATCTCCAGTGACAGCAAACATAACTGAAGTGGATGACTTAGAGTTATCCAGAATTCTTCTAGCATGCTTATTTCCTCTCTTTATATAAACTTTTTGTTTTCCAGGATCGTCCGTGATGTTCGTCTCATCATAGTTAATCACGTTTTCTGACAAAACATCATTCATGGTCACTTGGAGCTCATCAAAATAAACATTGATTATTTCAGGAGTCACTTCTGCTCGTGAACGTTTTATGTTTTCAGAATTTCTTTGACTTAATTCAGGATTCCGTTTCAAAAAAGATTTTATCCATTCATCACCTGGCATATTGTCAGTAAAACATCGTGTAACAACACCTTTACGATTCAGGTAAAGTTGAACAAACTCTTGAATATCTTGCTTTACAAATGGATATCCATAGTTAGCTGCAGATATCATAGCACTAGTTATTCTTTTTTCCTCAAGAACACTTAAAACAGGTGGTTTTCCCAGCTTATCTGAGGCATATGTGCCCTTGTATTTATTGTACAGTGTAGTTTTTGGCACCTTAAATTGGTAGGCAGCTTGGCCAAAAGACATTTGATTGTCTACAATCGTCTCCAGAGCCAATTCCATATTGTTTGAATCAAAATTTCTACGAAACGCTGTTCCTAGAACATGCTTATGTTTCCGTGGCATCGTTCCGTATAGTCCTGAAAATGAATGAAAACCGACGATTTCTCTTAAAAATTGTTTTTTTGCATTTTGTGATAAATTAAAAAAATAAACGGCAATAGCATTGTGATTTTAAGGTTATGTTCTAAAATATATTCCATTGGGTTACTAGTCTAACTTGATTATGAAATGAGATACAGATGAGACTATTTCACCTACTCATCTGCATCGATTTTTTATGCTTTTTGTATTAATTTATAACAAGCTTACCGTTTATCTTAAAGACGTGCTACCGGCACATATATGTTACATAATGACGTAACTCCGACTACCACAAGAAAGACACATCGAACTGCTAGCAAAATATTGCGGAATATTTAAAATTTGTAGCTTTCGTTCCGTATAACCACCGCAGTTCCGTATATACCCAGTTTACGGTACATTTCAAATCAAATCAACTTTTGAATAATAACCGAATAGGTATAGTCACCTAATTTATACTTCAATCAATTGTAATAATTTTATAAATTTTTGTTAAACGAAAAATGTAACAATTTGGTAGTTAACTTTGACTTGTTGACTTTTCTGCGATCCTCTGAATAACGTAGTAAAGAAAATTTCGCACATTCTACTTAGGATTGCTTTTTTTTAATCAGTTACTTAAAGCGAACGAAAGTTATCAATTAACTTAATAAATAATTAACGCTGCCTTTTAGTTTTAGAGAAATGTATAATAGTTTTTGAAAATAAGTTCAACAAAGGATATGGTAAATAATTTCGTGCTTTATAGGTGTATCTACTTATATAGAAATTTTAATACCTACGTACTTTGAAAGTTACTAAAAGCTTGCCTCAACTAAAGCTTAAACTTAGCTAATCCCTATAGGGGCGGCTTTTTTTGCCCATAAATTAGCAATAAGATATAAATCCACCCTAAATATAAAATTTCGAAACTGATTCTGTATACATATTAGATATCTTTTATCCTACGAAATCTTCATGAATAACGCATAATCTAACGATTTTGTAACGACAACCTAAAAAATATCGCTGCTGCGGTAGCGAAACGACGTTCAGGAAATGTTTATAGAAGATAACTGTATATAGTTCCTACAACGGCACGTGTAACGTACAAGGGGTGGATATTTTATCCTATGTAAACGCGTCTAAATACTGCGAAATAAATTTTAAAAAATCGTTTAAATTTCTGAATTAATTATAGCGCGACAAGAGCTATTATTAACTTCCTGCAACGGGATAACTAAAAACAAACTCATTTTCGACACCGACAACTTCGATGCCGTTATCCTTCTAATGCGTTAGCGACGTCTTATCCTTTATCTTTCACAGTTTTTGCTTGTATCTATGTCAAACTAAAACTGAGAGCTATCGTTTTTTTTTATCGAAAGGAAAACTAACATATTGCCGTTGTTTCTAGTGTTTCGCCTTTTTCGTAGTCGTTTGTTGAAAGGTCCGTCGTTAGGCGGACATCGCTTAGCTACACTACACGAGAAAATCCGGCAGGTACCCTAATAAACTAACAAAAAACGATGACATCTATTTTAATAACTGTGTTAGATACCGGATTTGCATGTGTCGTCAATTTTAGGTACGAATCCCTTTATAATCCACGTTAAAGTGGCCACAGAAAAACTATACGAAATTACGCAGGTGCAATGTGAACAAGAATTGCGTATCCTATCCATTTTCTAAAATATTATGAAAAGGAAAGCGGGTCACGTAAAGGCGATTAAATGCGAAATTTCATTTATTTTTTCTCCATTTCTTATAAAGAGAAAATGTGGTAACCCCTAAATTTTATATAATCCAACATATAAAAGCAAAAGCATTTATTTGATCCTATGGGACGTGTTGATAGTAGACGATAAAACCAAATCCACTAATGGACGTTATATATTTGGAATTTATTTTTAGTTGTTATTAGGTGCCAATCAATGATTTCGTTCGCTTTGATCCGATTTTTATTTGATAAAAAACTACGTACATGTTTGTAGATTAAAATTACTTAATTATTTCGAATTCAACCTTACAACCACTCCGGCCTGCGCACTATCAATTATTTCTTGCAGTTTCCGTAAACTTTCAAAAGGCTTGGCATCGTTAAAATTGCTCTTTTTACTGTAGTTATTAATGCATTTGGAATTGAATAGGCTACGGCTGAAGTCGAGTGCCTTCTTCAGTAACGGGTCGCATTTTTTTCATACCTGAAAACATCTTGCAGATAGGCATTCGTAAAACTTGTAGAACGGAATCGCCAATTATAACGTTTCATGGTTCATTAAAAATCTGCTTTTTCATCCGCATTTTTAATTACTTACGAATTTGAATATTAATTATAATATGGTTGGCATTTTATCGTAACTCGTGTTTATATTGTTATTTTTTTTGTAACGAGATATGTCGTTAAAAAATATGAAATTATATCAGTACTTATCTAACTGCAATTTTACCTCTAGTCGTACCTATATTATCTATAAATCTACAGAGCAATCCCACGTCATTTCATTTCGTAATGAAAATATGTATCGACATATCGCGTTACATTCCATACACAAAAAATAATGGATATTTCATCTTCCAATAACAGATTTAGTATAGAAGCGCATTTATCATCGCTCTGTTTTTTTTTTGTAATTTCATTAGTACCACAGTGGCGCTATTGTATCAGAAAACCGAAGGACGTCCTATAAAATAAAAGAAAAGGAAAATCAAATCGACGCTTTTTCTGCTATTATAAAAACAAATTGGCATCGATAATTCCATTTCCTTCTGCATAGGTAGTTATT
Organism: Rhagophthalmus giganteus; assembly: GCA_036326145.1. Classification (NCBI taxonomy): domain Eukaryota; kingdom Metazoa; phylum Arthropoda; class Insecta; order Coleoptera; family Rhagophthalmidae; genus Rhagophthalmus; species Rhagophthalmus giganteus. The sequence goes on along the minus strand of JARFJA010000056.1, from coordinate 8,519,561 downwards.
TTTAAATGCGAACGAGAAATTTCCGGGAAAATTTAATTAAACATACTAAACGTAACGCGATCCTACCTAATGCGTCATTTTCATTAGAATACCTAAGCTCGTAAAATATAAAAACATAAATATCAAAATGCGAGCATAATATCGAGTACATAAACATTTCGGGGCCAACAAGAGGTCACCATTAACACTGACTGCTACTGCTAAAATACATCACAAAGCACAATAACAACAGTGCAATATACAGTTTCTGCTCCATTAATTCTCTGGGTTGGGTTCACCTCTACGTCATACGTGAGGGTACACGGGAGTCCGTTTAACAACTGACGTAGTAGTTGACGCTCTCTAACATTGAACACGGGCCCTGAACTCGGCGACCTCCTGGACGCAGGCTTTAAGTCCCCGTCACGGGCAACTGAACGTGCCTAAAAGAAAACTAGTTCATTCTCAATTTTACAAGTTAACGATCTCTTATCTCGGACTCGGTCCGACATTGTAATGGTAACATTGCCACTTCGCGCCAATCTTATAGATCAATTAATTCCCGCTTTTCTTTAGCCCAAGTTGAGGCTAAACGTTAAGTGTAAGTATATACCAGATAAGGCTGTGGAGGGCATTCAAAAAAAAAAGTATTGTACAATCCTTCCTCCGATTTTACCGGTTTATCTCTGCACTTAAAATTTCCGCTCCAGAACACAACGCTACTGATTTTCAGTGATAGAATCTTTATTTCTAATTTTGTTCGGTCAGATAAAAAAAAAGACTTCTCGATGGTTATTAAGTAATAAATTCAAGGTCTAACGGGTTTACTTTTAAAACAATCAACAGTAATTTCCAATAAATATATTATAGATAAGATATATATCGTTTTGATTTACACCACATGTTTCCAAAATAATTAGCTTGGTATCGAGGGGGGTGGGGATACACTGTGGTGTTGTCAAACCTTCATTACCTTCACTACCGGACCGATTGGTTCCTTGAAAACGTTCACAACTAAATTGATATATTTCAAATTAGAACAGCCCGTCACGTTCAATTTTAACTTTTTATTGTTAAATTAACTGTTTATAGTAATTCTAGACGTTCTCTCGACATTCTATTACGACCAAAACCGATATATCGAGAATAATTTAGATTTTACGATATAAAATTTGGTAATTATAATATAAATAGAAATATAAGTGTAAACATAGTTTATAAATCGATTTATTTTTGTATTTAAAAATAGATTTAGAAATCTGTAAATGTCCGCAGGAAATTGATGGTGAACATGACGATTTCGATTATTCGATTATCAGGAAAAATTATTATTAAATAAGATACATTGGCACTTTTGTTTTTCATCAAAGTAATCGGTTAGCCGACTAATTGACTAATACAGAAAAATTCTTTTACCTGCTATGCATGTTAATTTTTGATAGGACGTTGTTTTATTCGACGTATTTTTTTACGATTACGAATGATCACGTATAGGTATTAGTAAAACATTTATTTTTACGATGAATTTTCAAGCTCGCAAGCGTGGTTAAATAAACTAAAATCGAAATGAAAACATTTACGTAAAGAAGGATTTGCATGCAAATCTTCCTGTTTCTCATTCTATGTATTCGTATAATCATCACATATGTACATCACGCTTCTTAACTTAATCATCTGTCGTTAAAAAATTGTTTTTTACGAATATAAAGTCTTAAACAGCGGAAACTCGAAATTGTCAATTTTTTAGGGAATTAAAATAATTTCAAAGGCCTCTGATAAGATTTCTAAATCAGTTTGGGTTATGATTTTTAGGGCCGTATAACTTTCGCGGCACTGGATTTTTAAACAGTCAACAATAGTATATTGTGCAACTACACCTTTTCCAGTTGTATTTCAGAATTTGTAAATTTAATTTCAGAAAATGTCATTTTGTATTTCAGAAAAAGTAAATTGTATTTCAGATTAGATATCTAAATTGGAAAGAGCACGAAATTCACATACTACTTACGTAAAGAAAGTTTTATTAGGTAAACTCTTAATAATATTAATTAATTATGTCAAAAAAAAATCATTATGTCATCAAATAATCAATTATGAGGAAATGGTTTTGTATAATATATAACATTGAATGAAACGTCAAAAATAAACAGGAGCTGATTTTGAATGTATTTAATTTTTAATAAATAACTCAATAATTATAACTGACATTTTAATTTCGTTTAGGTATATTATTTAAGGATCGCTTTCTCGCCATTTATACTGTTTTAAATTCTACTAGCGTCGATGGTTTAAAATATGTAGATATTGTGTACGTGCCTTTATACGCCCAAAATAAAAAAAAAAACAAGAATTCATTAAGAAAATAATTTATTCTAGGTATGTATTTTGTATCTAAATAAAGCATTATGTTACATAGGTAAGCGCGCTTTTCAGTATATTTTCATTATTAACCCACTGAAAAGATCAAGGCTCGATTATGTTAAAGTGTCCTTAATACAAATATTAATCTATAGTTCACTAACATCGAGGTAAATTACTCAACAAAAATTGAAAATGATTAGGTATACCATTTTCTGATAAATAAATTTAAATTAGTTTTAACAAAATGTGAAAATTATTTTTATTTATTAACTTGTACGGTTGTAAATTACCTAGTGCATAAATAAATATTAGCAAGGTCAATATTTTAATTTTTTGAAAACGCAATTACGCACAGATTCTCTTCAAGTTTACATCACACGATTTTCGATATGCGAGTCGAAACTGCAGGAGAAAGTTTCGCACGCTCCTGTAATGCTATAAAAATATATTTTTAATAAGTGATAGTTCGTGGCCGCCACGCAGTCATGATTTGATACCGCTTGATTTCCGATTTATTAAAAAAAATTAATAAAAAGAAGACTATTTTTATCTAAACTATATTCTTACTTTCCAATTTAATTTTTTTTTAATTAATGAATGGCGTTAGAACATATTTAATTGCGTCCGACAATTTTTAAATGGGCAGTTTGGTAGTTAACAATTTGGAGTAAGCTGTTTAAGTTCGATTATACTATTTTTCAAGGTTTCTTACAGACCGTAAGCGTAAGTTAACACATTATTCAACAAAATTAATGTAAAGCTTGTCTAATGATCAGGAAATTAAACATAACTTTAATCGCCTTTCGCTATCACTCCATAATAGGTGCAAGCATTATACTTTTAAAAATTAAATCCGACTACCTACAAAAGTGTCAAAAAAAAAAAAAAGATTAATGATGGCCCGCTAAATAACAAAGAGTGTTAAGATATTCAAAATTATTTACCGTTATTATACGACAAGATAATATTCTGTTTGCGCAACGATTGCTAATTGGACAAGAAAAAATGACTACTGGTCCGTATAAATTCTAAACACACTTCTTTTCAAATAGACGAAAATGATTTTTAAGCCTGTAATAATAAATGTTAGTTTGCGGTTTAAAAGTTTTTAATTGATAAGGTATGAACGCCTTTTTAGAAAGTAGACATGTTTGAAGAAAAGATACGGATTGTGGTCGGAAATGACGGTGCGGTAAATATTTTATGTCCATAAGGCGAAAAAGAGCTTAATCATTCATTGCGCGTTTATATGGAGCGAATATAAACCCTTTATTGCATAGTTTTTAATTATCTCGTATAATCTCGAGGACATTGTAGTTTAACTTTATAGTTGGCGTGAAGAAAATTTCTAATTGGTCGTAAAAATTCTCGAGCATTCCTCTAGGATCGCCTAAAGTGATCGCCAAACTTCGTTTTGTTACTGTTTCGGTTAAATTTAATTAATAATAACTAGGGTTGTCGTACTAAAATGTTGCGACTCGGTGATCTATAACAAAAAAAATTTTTTATCGATATAATTACCGTCGCCAATATTTTTTATTATTAAAATTCATTCATTCCGGTTACATTAATTTGTTTTTCTTCATATTAGGAATTTTTTAATTAAGTTACAATTAATAATAAATTAACTGCACTTTCATTTTACAAGAACGCCGTATTTAATTGTAAGTATTAAAAAATGTAACAAATTGCAAATACCTATGGTAGTGTTAATTAGCCAATATTTAAATAGATATTTACAACCGAAGTGTATAGCTTAACTTAATAAATAAATACAACATTATTATACAAATAGACAAAAGAAACAATTGTACAAATTTAACATTTAATAGAAAATTAGTGAAGCTTTAATTTTATAGAAAGTACTAAAATGTGTTTAACAAAAATCGCACTCGGTTATCTACATATTAACCTATTTTCCATTGGAAATATCGACGAAGTTGTTTAATCAAATTTTGATGAAAACTATTCAAATTTCCAATTTAATAATAATTAATGTATGGGCAATTTAATAAACCTACCTACGAGCACTTGTCAGGTCGCTAACGTTCAATTTTGTAATTTACCATAACCGACGAAAATCCTGAAACTAGAAACCAATTTGTATGTAAATACTGAAAGAAATGTGAACTTAACAAGTTGTTTGCATAATATTGTATACTTTGCTTTAATGCAGCAATCTCATTAAATTGCAAAGGGAATTAACGTAAATTGTCAAAGTTTGAACGAAATTGAGTGTCTGCACTAGAAATCAGTTTTTCGGATCGTTCGCGCTCCTGCCCTTTCGATTTTCATTATCTAATAAACCGATACCTACTCCTGACATCTCAAAAGTGTAGTTCGCCCCGGGGCTTGAAATTTTCGTTACACGGATATAAATTAAATTGAAAACGTAAAAGCAATCAGAGAGACAAAGAAAACGTTTCAGAAAAGTTATCCTATTGAAAAAGTCATTTTGAAGAAATTGCATTATAAATAGAATTTATATTGGAAACAAGCAGAGGTGAAATTTTTCGACTTTCCTTTTAAATTGATCGTTGCCGTCGCACCTTTTTTTTTGTTATAAACAACGTAAATAGTTTCATCAGGTCGATGGAAACTTTTAATTTACTAACAAAACGTTTGCTTATCAGATTACTCGCTCGTTATCGGTGTAAAACGTTTAATCGTTAACTTTAAAAAATGCTTATGAATAAAAATATGTTTGTAACAAGTTAGGGGGTAGTAGTACCCTACCCTTCATTATTATTTTTATTATAGAATAACGGAAAATAAACGAACAAGCGCAAAAACAAAGACAAAAAGGATTCTAACCAACAAAAAAAAAATTACTCACTGACCTTTTCTTCCGTTTGGGGGAGGCTATCGGCGTGTCTGTCGGGTTTTCGAATGTCCGTTCTTGAGGTAGATATACTTTTTCCACTTTGGTCGCCCAACACGCGGGAACTAAACTTGACTTTTACGAATAACGGACTCGGGGCCCCCCCTGACCGACTTGCCAACAACTTCCCTTACAATTTTATATCGGTAGATTTTGTCGATGGCGATGCGCATTTGTTTGCGGACTAATGGCTCGATGGGATTTGCGCTCGCAATCGAAAATTTGCCGAATTAATTTCCTTCTCTAAAGGATTTGCATTTCCGCTGCAATTATTGGCGTGTATCTCGAAATTCGATTTTAACAAGCCGACAAAATCTAGGTTTTTTTTTTCGGTCCTATCAGGTCCATTTAAACATCATTATTTGCGACGCCTCCCTATTTTTAATCAACATTTTAGGAAATACTTTTCGTTTTTTATGAAATTAAACGCAGTTGTAGACTCGAAATTTTCTAACAAGTTAGAAACAAATATTTCGATGAACTCTACCGGGATAATCCACCGATATACCGATTACTCGTTAAACAGGATTAATATCGCTTTAATGTACTTAAGTAAATTAACAACGATTTAAGAATTTAATTACGGAAACGAGCAACTTTAGTTTTGCAATGTAAATAAATAGTTCCCTAAAGAAGTCTTGCTGCTCGTCATTACTTTCTACGACGGGGTGCCTAGCAATTTACATTCCTGTAGAGGCGACAACGTTCTGTCTAATTTCCATGTAATGGGGGGTCGTCGTTGCCGGCTCTAATTCTACGCCCGAAGCGTTATTGTTATAAGTAGACCGTCTTAATTGCAACACTGGCATTAGAACTACACTGAAGGTTTCTGATATCAAACGATTTAACATGAACATGGAAAATTTCATTCCCAAACTACCTAATTTGCATTAAAAAGAATCCAAACGACACTCATTTATTATTCCTTTAACTGAAACAATTATAAGGATAATTAATTTTGATTTTCCCTCCCAACACACCCGAATTACTGTATCCACGTCCTTATAATAGATACGAGCGCGCTTTACGTACACTACACAACATGCTTATAATCCCCTAAATCCGGCCACAGATAAACCGATATCGAGATTAAACGCTCGCAAATAAAAACGATCATTAATCATGGTAACAAAATAGTTCTTCTAGACAAATTTTGATATTAGCCGCGACGCGAACGCTCCCAGGGCGCGATTTTTCTTTCGACGGCAACTATTAAAAATCCGACGACTTCGCCGAATACATGTTTAAAAATGAATGCAAATTCGAAACATTTTCAAAATCTAACGACGCCATAAATTTTAAAGCTTAAATCTTACTATTCGTGCCTAGAGCACTGAATGAAATTTCTTCAGAAATTCTCGTACATCCGTTTCCAAAATAAAAGATCAAATTTTTTTATCGTCCGCATCAAAAAAAGAATAATGATCGTAAATTATATTTTTGTACATATACAACTTATTTAAATAACACTTTCGCTTTAATATTCGTAAGAATGTAATATTAAATAACATAAAATGTCGCATATTTGTCGACTTAGAAAGTGTTTCGTAAATTAATCGATATACATAATTTAAATTTGGGTAAAATTATGTCGTTTATCAATCATACTTTAACGTTATCCAGAACGAACGAATTTCCTGCATTCACTTAAAGAATAATTCTTTGAATAGATATCGAAATTTTTCTCTTTAAGTTTCTGTTATAATTAAATTCGTGCACGAGCTCGTTTTGAACGATAACGACGCAATTATTTACGAATTTACATATACACCTTAAAAATGAGGCAATTTGTCAAAGCCGTATCTAAAATATATGCTCAAGTAGGTAGGTAGGACTTTATAACGAGCGTGCATAAGGTTACCTGAAAATTCAAAGCGGCTCGTTAAATACTACTGAAGAAAATAAATTAAAAGGTTTGTGTCGGTTCTCCCTTTTTTTTTACTTTTGCCATTTAAAGTAATGGAAATTACGGTTTATTTACGGTAGGTAATTAATTAACACTATGGTTTCGACTTTGTAGGACACTGTGCAACGTTTCGCGTTACAAAATTGCACGAAAATACGATATGTACGGTCGCACGCGAACCGATAACGATTTCAGAAACATGAAAATCAAATAATAAAAATTAACTAATACTCTAAGGGCCGATCTTTTCATCTTCCCTTTAATTTACTCGACAAATTTTTACCACGGAAACAATTGTCCGAACAAACGTTTCTATGGTAAATATGTGTAAATTAAATTAAATGGAAGATGAAAAGATCGGCCCTAAATTGAATATGTATTTATAACATAGTGTACATACAAATCCTAGATTTTTTGGCTAAATCCATTAATTTGAAATGAATTTATAAAATTTTGGCTACTTTAGATGGTAAAAGAACTATATTTATTAGAACTCAAAATGCGGTTAGGTAACAGCACTTGGAAAGTATCATCTAGTAACCTTGTATCGATGACTTATATTCTACTGTTGGATGATAAGTAACCATTGTGTACGAATATAAAGTAACGTTAGTAGATATAATAAATCGCGACAATATTAATTGTAAATACTATTTCCATTATTGTTATCTACTTACATACCAATGCCAAATAGTTACGTCAAAAACAGGATAATATCATTAAAAAAAAAAACGGTGCACAAAAGAAGCTATAAACGCCGATAAGAAATACCAAAATTAAGATCATCACTATGACACTATGTTTCTAAAATAAAACCCTCGGGTAAATGACGTCATTTGTTGGTTCGAAATATTTCGAACTTTTGTTATTTATTAATACAGCAATTACTTATAGTAGAATTGTTTTTAAAATAATTTTTATTCGTGTAATTTTTTTAATGACATTTTTAAATATTATCTTTAATAAACGAAAGTTTAAAAAAATATTAAATAATGGGGAGAGCACTGTCGATATGGGGACGGTGGAGATCATGCCGATCAGTTGTTAGCTATGTATTTGCTTTTTTTAATTGAAAACGATTTCTAATGCTTTTAGAAGAGTTTAATAGTCATAATGTGTCCCACACTTACTTGGGCTACCGCGAGAGTCGGGGAAAATGATTTAAAATTTTTTGTGGCAGTCCATGTGTTTACAATGTAATACTTTTTTTGGTTTGATATTTTACCACTTACCTAGTTTTGTCCATTAAGAATTTTTGGTCTTGTATGATTTTTTTGAGTTTTAATAAATGGAAAAGATTTAAAATTTTGTGCGTCCATTGTTTACAAGTAATTTTGGAGTTTTACATTCCGTTTTTCCTTAAAGAATTTGTCTTTCATTTTTGATTTTAATAAATAAATGTAACCATGTAACCGAAGTACTTTAAAAGTAATTGTTGGAACGGGTTAAATTCAAATAATTTACAGCAATTCACAATATTACATATATTGTTACATCTACAATTTACCATTAGTCATAACTTTACAATTTATTAATTAATAATTTAACAATGTATTATTTACAATAGTTTACTTACCTATGCTTTAGCACTCTTTGTACTCAAAATGGAAAACAAGACTGTCGTGTCGACTTGCACCCCTTTTTTAAATTTTAAAATTTTTCATTTTGGGCCTAAATCGTCTTTAAGAAACCCTTTTTTCCCTAAAAAAAAAAATTTTTTTAAAACCCAATTTAAAGGGAAATTTAAAACTGGGATTTCATTTTCAAAAATTTTTTAATTTTTGGAAATTTTAATAAATTTTTGGATAAATTTATTTTTGGGCAGGGGCAATTTCAAAAAGGGGTAGTTGTTTAAATTTTTAAATTTAACCTTTTTAGAAATAATTTTTTGGGTTTTTTTTTCGTTAAAGGTTTTTTGTAATAATAGAAAAAAATAAGGGGAAAACCTTTTTGGGCCCCAAAAAAAAAAAGGCTGTCCTTTAAAATTTTTTTAAAAATTTATTTTAAAAAATTTTTTAAGGGTTTAAACATTTTTTCTTTTCCTTAAAGGGTTTACCCTTTGGGTTTTGGAAAAAAATCAAATTTTTAAAAATATTTTAGGGAAAAAAGGGGTTTTTTTTTTTTAACAAAGTTTTTAAATTTTATTTTTAAAATTTCGATTTTATTTTTTTCCCTTAAAAAAAAATTTTAAATTTTCCCCAAAAAATTTTTTAAATTTATTTATTAAACCCTGGGATTTTAAAAAAAAATTTAAAAGGGGAAAAAATTTTTAAAATTTTTTTAAGGGTTTTTTAAATTTTAAATCTTATTCCAAAAAAGGGGGGATTTTTCCCTTTCCCCGGGTTCTAATTTTAAACTTTAAAAATTTTCCTTTTTAAAGACCCCTTTATTTTAAATTTTTTTTTTTTTTAGTTTGTTTAAAACCCCCTTTTTTTTCATTTTTTAAATTCGGGTTTTTAAAAATTTTTTTAAATTTTAAACCCAAAAAAATTTTAAAATTTAAAAAAATAAATGAAAAATAAAAGTTTTTAACCAAAAACCTTAAAATTTTTAAAAAATTATAAAATTTTCAGTTACTTTAAAAAGGGCAAATTTTTAAATTAAAATTTTAAAAATTTTTATGAAAGTTTTAAAAACCAAAATTTTAAAAAATTTTAATCAAAATTATTTTAATTTTAATATTTTAATTTTAAGGGAGGGAAAAAAATGGTTTAATCCCCTTTCAAATTTTTTGTTTCTAAATAAATTTAAAACCCTTTAAAATTACTAAAATTTTTAAAACGGAAGATTAAAATTTTATTTATTTGTTATTTCCTTTTTAAAAACAATATTTTTCCCTTTAAACTAAATTGAAAAAAATTTTTTGGAAAACCCAGCCTCAAATTCCCAAAGGTAAATTTTTTAAATTTTTTAAAGGGATTAAATTTTTTTAATTAACCTTTTCAATTTTTCCAAAAAATAAATAAAAAAAACAAATTTAAACGTTTTTAAAAAAAATTTTGTTCTTAAAATTTTTAATTAAAATCCTTAATTGATTATAGGGTTTGGCTAATCAATTTCACTTAAAAAAAACAACTTTAGTTCTTTAAATAAACAAATAATTACAAAGAGGTTTTAAATTAAAATTTAGAATTATTTGTACTTAAAAAATGCAAAAAAAATAAATTTAAAAAAAAAACCTAAGAAAAATATTTGTATTTTCATTTACTTAAGGATGTTTTTGATTGTTAAGTTTGTGTAAATTTAATAAAAGGTAATTTAAACTTACACAATTTTCAAAAACTCGGAGAAATTTAAAATTTATCCCAAACTTTATTTTTTTTAATATAAATAAATAAAAATTCTTTTAAAATTTAATTAATTTTAAAATTTTTTTTTGATTTAATTTAAAATAAATTAATTGTTAAATAAAGATTGTCAATTTAAACAGAATTAATAATTTAAAACCAACTGTGAAAACTTTTTATGTATGTTTTAAATTTTAAAATATATTAAAAAATTAATTTAATTATTAAATTCATCTTAAAATTATAAAAATTTATTGGCCAGAATTTTGGCCAATAAACTATTCCGTTCTACCCTTAACCAATATTAAACAATCATACTTCTTAAAATTCTCTGATTGGAACCATTTTAAATTAATTTTGCGTGATTTAGAAGTTTTTTTTTTAAATTAAACTCTTTAATTTGCCCTTCCGACAAATTGCTGGATTTTTCAATAGTATATTAATAATCAATCCTTTTAAAAAGGAAATGTATTTTAAAATTTAAGAGTTGAAAAAGAATATGCTGTAGTGTATTTCTAAAAAATTCGTTATGTTTAATATAAATTTTTACCTTACAAAAATGTCGCAAATGTTAAATTTCGAAATTACTTCCAAATAAATTATTGGTGAATATTCGCAACTTTAATTTAATTAATAAAACTTGTATTAAAGTTTAATCAATATTGAAGATATAACGTAAATTTAAATTGTATAATTAAGTGTAATTTAAAGCCTAATATTCAAAATAATAGAATTTCGAAATTTCTATTAAATTGGAAAACTGATGTTAAATATGTGTCATTCCTTTTTAAAACTTCAATCATTATAATTGATTAAACACGATTAAATAATTTGATTAAACCATTTTAAAGAATTGGCATTTTTATGCGTGGAAAATTTTTTGACACTTAAAAATTTATTTGTCAAAAAGAAAAATGAAATTGAAAAATAACGGGTTTAAAAATAAAAAAGCATTATTTTTTATTTTAATTAAATTTTCAGTCATTTTTTAATAACTGTTAAATAAAAATTAAGCATCGATTAAATTTTGTAACATAAAGTCAAACTTAATTATTAAAATCGATGATTGTAAAAAAATTCTATTAAAAGTTCGTAATACAATTGTTATCAAGGGGATTTATAATTCAAATGATCGTTATAAAAAAGTTTTACTTAAGAGAGTTTTAAATTAGTAAAGGCTTAATTTAATTATCATCAAAAACGAAGAAATTTTAAAATAATACTTAATTTGAATTAATAAAAGAAAATGGAATTTTTAAATTTAATTAAATATTTTAAAGGAAGGTGTCAACGTCAAATTCCGAAAATTTTCCAATTAAATTAAAGAATTGTAGTGACAGAAAATAAAACATTGTAGCTATTCGCTATATCCCCACCTTAAAAAAAATTAATTTAGTTATTCACAAGGTACTGAAAATATAGAAATTCATTAATTCAAACCCAAAATTTCTCATAATTAAAATTAATATTAATAAGATTAAATTTTTATGTGGAATAAAAAAGGATTAAGTCTTGAATGATAAAACGTTTTAAATTCAATTTTAAAAATTCTGATAGAATTTTTTCAAAGTATCGAATTTAATTTAATGTAATTTTTATAGTTTAAAGAGTATAGTATCGCGTTTAAAAATTAGTAAATTTATTCTTAACTTTAATTTGGAAAACTTTAAAATTAATCGGTTTTTAAAAGTTTTTTAAAATTTACTATTACTTGATCTAAACTGAAGGCAGGTTAAAAAATGTTCGGTATCATTTTTAAATTTACTCCTCGATAACTTAGTTAAAATAAAGGTGTATTTTACAATTAAAATTTTTCTTTTTTTAACATAAATTACATAATAATTGAAATGTACATAACTATTATAAATTTACAAATGGAATATTCATTTTAAAGTTCAATATGAAAAATAAAAATTATTTCTAATTCAACTTTGAAAACTAGTAAATGTAAATTTAAATACTATAACCAAATTAGATTTGCAAAAAATTTTTCATATAATTCAAAAATGTTAAATAATTAAAATTTTAATTAATTATGGTAACAATTTAAATTTACTTAAATTAATTTCAGAATTTAATTTTCCCAAAAATTTTCAGTACAAAATTACAAAAATTGCCCGAAAAGTAAACGTTAATTATTCCGCCAAATAAGGTTTTTCAAATTTAATAAAACAAATTTTTGTTAAATTTAAGTATTGGACAAATTTATTAACTAAGGTTTTCATAAAACTTTTTAATTGAAATTAATTTGGAATTTTAAATATACGTTAAGTACTTTAATTTTTATGATTTAATTATACGGTTAATACAATTCATTTATCATAAGTTAATTTAAGGTTTAAGAACCTGAAAATTTAGATTAATTAAATAATTTAGTTAAATTTATGCCGGTTATTAAATTTCCAATTATTTAAATTTTGATGTACGGCATTTTGTTAACTTTTACCGTTTTAAAACGTTTTAAATAGGATTAAAAAATTTTCCAATTTTAACATAACGTTTTCTAAAAAATTAAAGCTTAATTTTGGAATTTACGTTTACAAATTAAATGAAAAGATTTCCAATTTATCTTCATATAACGTTAAAACCAAAACAATTCTAAATACAATTTTGTTGTAATTTCAAATTCGTCAACGAAAATAATGGGCTTCTCAGCGGGCAATAATGAAATTATTAAAATCTGTTAGTTTTAACTATTTTAGATATTACGTTTTAATATGGAACTAATAATAAACAATGTTGAAATATTTGAATAATTTATAATTTTGTATTTAAGTTATGAATGTTGTTAATATATCTAAAGTATTTACAAATTTATTTACGAAATTAGCAATAAACAAATATTTCGTTTAATTCATAATAATTTATTCAAATTTGCATTTAATTTTCATTGCCCTTACATTAATTTAACGAACCGGTTTAATTTTAATTAAAGAAATAATTAACCATTTCCTAGGTAAAACTTCGACAATTTTTAAGATGGTTAATTAAATATAATAAAAAGAAAATAATGGTAACTCAAAATTTAAAATTGAAACAAAGATCAATCCATTCGAACCTTAAATGATTAATATATTCGTTTATTATTATTGAATGGATATTCAATTTTATTATTAATTTCTACGTGGAAAAATTGTAATTATATTATCTTAATTAAAATTTTGAATTTAATTTAAAATTTTATACAATTTGATTAAATCTTTAAATCAATAATTAATTAAAGTGAATTAATTGTAGGAAAATTGAACAGTCTGATTTCCTTAAAAAACAAATTTCGTTAAAAATTAAATTCCAAAATCGAATCACCTTTTTTTTACGATAAATATTTAAATAAAATTTTTTAAATTTATTTATTTAATTGATAAAAATATAATTTTTATTAAAAATTTAAATTAAATTTAAAAAATTTTAAGGTAATGTAAATTACAAACTCGTTAATAAACTTTGAAAAAATTATTATTGAAATTTTTATTTAAAAAATTTCCTTTAATAAATTTAAAAATATTTCTCATTTTAAATTTGATCGTTCATTAATTTATTTTAAAGAAAATAGTGCTAAATTCCTTTTCGGAAACCAAATAAGTTAAAAATTTCTTAAGAATATTTTAATTAATTTAGGGTTACGTTTCAAGATAGCGAATTTTTTAAAAGTTTGAAAGATAAATTCCTGGCTAAATAGCGTTTCGAATACGAAATTTTGGAACGTTTGTGATCTTTAAGTAACTTTTAATTTAGGAATTCAGGCAAATGACATTTATTTGCATATGAAATTGACGTTGAATCAAAAAAATTTCTATTATTTAATTTTCCGTTCAAAGGAAATTATCAAGACCGTTCTTCCTATTTTCTAAATTTGAAGGTTCGTTTGAAAAATTAATAGGTTTTTTGAAAATTATTTCTTTACTAATTAACCTAAAATTAATTCCTTTTGGGTTTATAATTTTAATAATTAAATTCAGTTACTTAAAAATTCAAAAATCTTTCCGACGAAAGGCCAAAGTTCTCTTTCATTTAGGTCTTATCAAATTCAGCCAACTAATTAAAAACGTTTATTCAGGTATCAGGTTTTGTGAATAAGCATTTTAATTAATCCATATAAATATAATATTTTTACTTTAACCCTTAATTAATTGTAATTAGAATTTTTTTAAAAGTTAAAATTTTGGGCAACTGTCAATTAGATGCGGAAAAGGGGGGGTCGCGGGATATTTAAAATTCCCCTTTACGAAAATATAAATATTAATCGCCTTTATTTATTTATTGTTTGTTATTGTTATTTTGCGGTATTTAAAACATAACATATAGCTATTAAAAAATTTTCTATAACCAAAAAAAACTAGGAAAATTACGTTCAGGTAATTACACGCATTTATAAATAAATTTTCCGTCTTTGTTAATAAATAATTTAATAACTTTTTCAAATGACCCTTACTCTTAAAATAAATTCAAGCCTTTTTGATCTAAATTCATTTTAAATTTTGTAGACTTAAATTTTATTTTTTTGTAATGGAAGCTACAAATTACAAAGTTATCGAAGTTTAATATTATTGGAAATTTTAAACAACCTCAAAACATAAACCGATTATAAAATTCGTTTATGGATTGCCAGTAGACAATATATAATTTTATGTTTATCAATAACAATGAAATTAATTTGGAAGGAAATTAAAATCCGCTTCTTAAAGAAAAGTTCCAGTCCAAATATATTGGTAAAAAATTAAACAAAGATTCTTTTTAGAATTGTTTTAAGTTTAAGTAGGGAAAATTTAAGCTCCGTCATATTAAATTTAGGTCATTTAAATTAATTAATTAGATATTATTTTGCTTTATATTTGTATATAATAAGTTAAATGTTTGTGATAATTCAACCTTATTTATTGAAATTTCAAACCTTTTTTTGATTAAATATGTTTTCATTAATAACGTTAAACACAAATTTATCCGAACCAATATTTCTGTTATAAATAAAAAACAATTTTTTTTAATTAAAAAATTCGAATTAACTTTTTTAAGGTTAAAAGTAAATAAAATAAACAATTAAACAATTATTAATTTTATTAGAGATTTTAATTTAAAAATATTTTTTAAATAAGGAATTTAATTTGTTGACCAAAACAATGTAAAACATTTGGAAAACTAAATTTAAAGAAATTATTGGAATATTTTGTTTTATAACTTCTACAAAATTTAAAAATAATGTTCTTTTGAAATTTAAATAAATGAATAAATGGTTTCAAATTTTTAATCTTAATAAGGTTTAATAATAAACATACGAAAATCGTTTTTAATTAACATCATCTTTTTCAAGCCTTTACTAAGAGGTGCAATTCGAAAAATCACAAAATTAATATTAATTTTCGATGTTTTCTTAAACAAACTAAAGAAGACAATGAACGAAATTCCCGTTAATAAATTTTATATCCAAATTTAATATCAATTTTTTCAAAAATTAAGGAAAACATAAACAAATTTTGTTTCAATTTTTTAACTTATTATATACTAAAAATTAATTATAATTCGCTTATTAGAACAAAGAAAAATTCAATTAACATCTGATAATAAAATGAATTCATGGTTTAAGGAATTTATGAACTAATCTTTTATTGATTACAAAGACATCCTATTATAAAATTTTTCCTTAAGTTTTATTCAAATTTCCATTGTCCCTCTCATTCCATTCTCCGTCATTCAGGTGTCTTTCACTCATGGATTTTTGGATCCCTTGACTCCAGATTTTCCTTGGCCTTCCTCTTTTCTTCTTCCTTGTGTGTCCACTAGTATTTGTTTCGGCAGCCTACTTTCGTCCATCCTCTGGATATGTCCGTACCATCTTAATTGTTTTTCTTCTATCTCCTCTATAATGGTCTTTTCTACTTCCATTATTTGTCTGACATATTCGTTTGTTTTATGTTCTAGTCTTGAAATCCTCGCCGATCTTCTTATGGCGTCCATTTCCGTAGCTAATATTTTCCTTTTATCGTTTTCGGTCATTGTCCATATTTCACTGCCATAGGATCGTACGTTTTTTATTATAGTTTTATATTCTAAGTTTGCTCCTTTTTTTAACGTTTTTTGACCATAATACACCATTGAGAGCCCCTATGACTTTCCGACTTTGTGTGATTCGGTTTTGAATTTCTGTCGTATTTTACCTTCATTTGTAAATGTTACCCCTAGGTATTTGTACTGTTCTACTTCTTCAATCGTTATATTATTCTCAAGTGTTAAATCTCCTAATTTTGCTCCTATACTCATATACTTTGTCTTGGTAACATTCATCTCCAGTCCCCATTGTTGATATTCTTCCATTAGTTTCCTGGCCATATATTCTAAGTCATCCTTAGATTGTCCGATTACTACCTGGTCGTCTGCAAATTGTAATGTAAATAATGTTGTATCGTTCTTGATTGCATAACCCATCATTCCGCATTTTCTTTTCCAGGCTTTCAATGCGTGTTCTATATATATTTTAAAGAGTGTAGGCGATATACAAAAACCTTGTCTTAGTCCCTTATCTATTGCAAACCCTTGTGATAATTTATTGTCCATTTTTACTTTCGATATGCAGTTGTTGTATAGGTCTTGAACTGCCATTATGAGTGTATGGTTGATTTGTGTGTTTGTTAATGCTTCCCAAAATTTTGTAATCGGTACTGTGTCGTATGCTTTTGATAAATCGACGAATAATAGATGTACTTCTCTTCCATAGGCTAGTTATTTCTCTATTATTTGTTTCATGCAGAATGTGTTGTCAATGCATGATCTTCCGGCTCTGAATCCGCTTTGATGTTCTGATTCTTTATCGCTATATTCCTTTTCTATTAGGTCTCTAACAACTCTTCCATAAAATCGACTGAAAGTAGTGACTGATAAACCTCGATAGTTGTTGCAACATCCACTTCATGTTTATTAATGGACATAAAAGGGACGTCTAATGGATATCCTGTGCTATCCTGGTTATTTCTTTTGGTGTAGTGTTCCCCATAAAAATTACGCCAAATCTAATTAAATCAAGAAAAAACAACGAAATATACGTTACAATACAATCGCAATGTATACTTTTTGAAAAAAACTGTCTTCCAAATACTTAGAAAAGCAAAAATTATGACAAATAAATGTACCTAGTACATAATAATTAATGAAACTCTAGTAGCCTAATATCTAATAAAGAAATAACACGCAGATATTTACGTTTCAATATTTACTCATTATCGGAATATAATGGTTCATAATATAAGATATTTAAGGTCACAATGCCCCTTTATTATCTGTACAACGTTTCTTTACTGTCATATTTTACAAGAAAAATGTGCTTTTATGCACATAAATACATGTTTATAGAAATTTTTATATATACTTATACAGCTAACCGGTTTTGGGACTACAATAAATTGTTTATTAAACTACGGATATGCTCGTTAATTAGGATTTTATGGGAGGTATTAGAATTATTAATTAATATTGTTTATTGAATTATTAATGCAGTACGTTGATGAAAAATTTATTGCCTGGCCCTACTTATTGTAAAATTGATTTTGTTTTATAAGGTATTTTTTGATATTTTTGACATAACGTCACCAAATGAAGATAAGTACGCTCATTTTATGTTTTGAAAATCCGAAATCGTCGAGCTAATTGGACGCATTATTAAGCAAATTAACGATTTTAAACCAGAAACAATGTTAAGATCTTTTGGAAAAATTTTCGGCAAACAACGAACAAATAATCGCGTGCCTCGGAACGTCTTCACGATGTCGAATTAATTATTTATGGGAGCACGTTTTGAGGATTAATGAAATGCCAGTTTAAAATGTGAAATGTCGTATGATCGAAAATAAATAAGTTCGTTGTTAGTGCGCGCTAAGTATTTTCCAAAATATGTTGAG
Organism: Rhagophthalmus giganteus; assembly: GCA_036326145.1. Classification (NCBI taxonomy): domain Eukaryota; kingdom Metazoa; phylum Arthropoda; class Insecta; order Coleoptera; family Rhagophthalmidae; genus Rhagophthalmus; species Rhagophthalmus giganteus. The sequence goes on along the minus strand of JARFJA010000056.1, from coordinate 8,501,261 downwards.
TTTTTTTTTTTAATAACTAAAAATGTTAAATAAGAAATTGGCGTGAAGGAAACGTCGAATTTAATAAGCCGACCTTGCGTTTTAAATGAACGACCGCAATTATTCAAACCTCCATTATTTTAAATTTCGTTATCTCGCGATGAGGACAGAGAATTACGGCAAACTAATCTAATTTTAGACCAAGAAAGTTCACATCATTATTCATAAAACTGTCACGAAGACATGGTGTAAGATTATAGATAAATGCAAGTCTGCACGACCTATTTGAAATAATAAAACCGCAGAAAAAAGAAAACAATTTGTTTTTACGCGAACGGTCACATCGGTTTTACCACACCCTAAAACGGTAATACCGCACGCAAAGAAATCGGGTATTATTGTCCGAGGACCTTATAGAAATTCACGGTCGTTTCCATTTGTTGCGTAACGTAGGTAGGTATAACGTACAGTAACTGTAATCCGTTTTTCTAAAGTCGAATTCTTTAGATTCGATTATTTTTAATTTAGCAGGCGAAGGGGGGCAATTCCTAGACGCCCCGTAATTTTATTTTACGGCCCTTTTAAAAAATGGCCAACGACATTTATACTACTAACAACCCTTCCGAATCGGTATCCGTTCTAATTCCTTTCGCGGAACTTTCAAGAAAGTTTAGCGTATTAATTCAACATCTTTCTGTAAAATTTGACCCATTTCAGCATAATGTAGTTATTGGCGTAAGTTTCAGGAGTCATAATAACATTTACCCCTTAATCGCCAGGCCATGTGTTGCAGCCAGGAGGGCGTATAGGTAACCTACGGCAGTTTGTTCCAAGTTTGCAACAACCGTAAAGCTTCGCCGCGGGCGTCTAGGGAACGCGACGCCTTAGAAGGAACGTCAATTTATTGTTTTAATGACCTTTTTTAAGGTTGACTTCACTTTTTTAAATCAAATAATAAGTAATTCTACTTCTGTATTTTGCTAAATTTTGGTTTCCGACAGTAAAATTTACAGTGCCATAAATCCGTTATGTTATTGTCCTTCATTAAAACTAAAGACAACCTTCAATTAAATATTCAAATTAACAAAAGAAACTGTGCATCAAGAATTAGGTCGACAATCTATTTTGCGAACGTTAGGTCCATTTCTATTTGTTTAATTATGATTCGGTCTTAAAACGGCAATTTAATTATAAGACAAACACACATTTAAACACATGATTAGTGATTGCGTGTATTGAAAATTCCGAAATATAAAGAGCAAAATATTGACAAATAGAATTTTGTTAAACATTTTTTTATTCCGATATTGTCTAAAAATTTCTAAAATTTCAAAACAACGATATTGGAAAATACATAGTTTAAGCTACATTCTTATATTATCTTCCGTTGTTTATAATTATTAGGGGCAATTGTAAAAAGTGCTTTTGACCAAAATAGTTAGATTTCATATTCTTCCAGTTCGAAGTTTTGGGAATCTTGTCAAAACCACCTTTGCTCAAATTAAGATCAATTTACAATTTTATTTAGTTTATTATTATTTAATACGTACGTGAATAAAAATTTAGACTTAAAATATTAAAATTTTCGTAAATGTAATATAATACTGACCTATAAAGTTGACACAAATGGAAAACTTTTTATTTTTGAACTAGAAAATTTTATTCTTATAAAAATACAGCATTTTAAACAAAGCAATAAAATCTTGGAAAAATTTCGAATACGAACGTTTATGTCGACTCAAGAGTAAATATTATTTTGAAATGCACAAAAGATTTGAAAAGTTTTTTAAGATTGAAAGAGATGTCAAAATAAAAAGTTTTTAGTCCTCTTTTTCAAAACGTTTTTTTTTCCTTTTGACCTAGTTTTTTGCCCTTTCCTTCATATATTCCGTAAAACGAATGTATTTAAAATTGATTTATTATTGGGTGATATAAAAGTGTACTATTAAATGTAACTTTTGATCACCCGATGACTAGAAAATTATCGTGATTGAAATTAATGCTAAAACAATCGAATTTTTGTGTACGACTATAAAAAGAACACACAAACACGTCGTTTTTAACAAGATTCATTGAGTAATAAAAACAAAATAAAATAATTACATTCCGAATTGATAAAATAAATACAAAGCGAGATTTTTTTTCTCTAATAAAGAAAATAGACTAAAAACTAAACAATTTTCAAAAGTAACTAGGATCCGTATTTGACTAAACTTTTCTAAAGTAAATTTTTGTTTATTTTCAAAAATAAGGGTACTTTACACTTGAGTCGATTTCATATTTTTGAACGTCTCTCGTGTACGAAAGGTTATATTAAAATTTCGTATTTGAAACTACGACGACATTTTTACGAAGAATAAAATTTTCGGAGAAATATCAAATAAAGAAGTTTTCCGTGCCGATCAGTGTTTAAATATAGGTAGGTTTTGTTAATTTCATTTAAAAAAAATAATAAAAAAAGTTCATTTTGAGTATTAAATTTAAGTTTAAGTAATTTTGCTATAAAATGTTTTTTGGTCTTTTCTCGAAATTTTGATCGAATGCACATAACCGGTTTATGCATTGTCCAATTTCCACCGCATTGCACGCATTGTCCACCGTCTAATTTAGGAATTGGAATTCACCGTTCGTGAATTTTCAATGGCCGAAATGAGAATTTTTAGAAAAATATTTTAAAATCACTTTAGATACATTTCCAAGTACATAATTGAAAACTTATGGTGTGGTGATCGTCGGATAACCCTTAAAAATTTTTAATCCTCCGTAGTGTCGGACGAATTGTAAATTGAGGAGGCCATCCGTATCGTCTCTCCGTTACCCTATCTAACTCCCAAGAATTAAGGATAAACTAATGCAACACTTGTGGGAGGCCTGTACGAGCTTGAAAAATGTCTCTGCTTATAATTCCATTTAGAAGAATCAATAGACCTGTGGTATGTTAGACGGAGTTTACATTATCTCGGGATGTAGCCGTTTTATAGTATGTATCGCAGTGTTTGGCCTTCGTTTTCAATATCAATAGAAACTTAAATCAAAATAGTCCGTTTTGTTCTAGAAACTGTTTTTGTTTAGATAATTTAGAGTTTGAGAAGCGCCTAACGGCAATTATCGCTTGATAAATGCGTGTAGTTTTCGTAAAACATAGTATATAGTTCATGATAAACTGAAATAAATATCGTCCGTTGCAACCTCGCTAGAAAATATAGTCCTTATAATTTGTTTTATAATTCATTATATACTCCGAGCTACCGGATAGTTCACGGAAACGCTAACATAGTTTACGCGATAAAGTTGCGAACTTTGTTTAATTTTAGTTTCTATAGTAAAACGTTATGATAGATAGGGTGAACATCAATTATTGGGTATAATAATGGTTTTAATCAGAAATTAGTTCCCTGTACTATACTTCGATAGTGTAGTTCAGACTTTAAAGCGGCTCTAGCGCGGAAAATAAAGTTGACGCATTTAATCACCCTCCCGTATCACCCTACCTTTAAATTGTATTACTCAAAGTCCCACACGTACTCGTAAAACTCCGATTATCATTTCCTTTCTACGTTAAAACCTTTACTTTTAGCCTCGCCTTTTATGAGCAGCCAGTTAAATATATTTCACTTTTATCTTGACGTATTAAAATGACCTATTTGTAGAATTATGCGTTGACCCATATAATTTATCGCGCCGTCCGAATAAACATTTCGATCTTGACACCTTCCTTGTTTGAATAGAATAAAATATTTTTGTCGATTAAAAACTGAGACGGCTGCAAATTACGTTCGTCAACGGTAAATGAACGCTCGTGTTATCCAACCTACTAAATTAAAGGGCGGCCACTTAAACTTTTTTAATTATTGGCACGTTTTCGTCATCTATTTAAAAGCGTGTTCTTGTATAATTAACAGTGACGATCGCGATGTAACAAAGGACGAAATACGTAGATCTGTTTTTTTTTTAATTTTAATGAGTATTGTTGCGTCAGTTGACTGTCGGAAATTTCTCGATTATTTAGATACAGAAAACGTCAATCAATATGGATATCAGGGTGTAGCTCTGTCATAATTCAACGACTGTATCCACAACTTTCATACAAAAATGAAGACGACCCATAACTATTTAGTTGGGGTTTGCTTTAATTAAATTATTCGATCCATAACGACGTTGTTGAGGATATGTAACTAATTAGAATAGAATATACGCTCGGAACTAATGAGCTAATAAAATAAGTCTTATAACGCTTAACTAGGACGAAAAGAGAAGGGAAGGCGTGTCCGGTAACGGCCGAAAATAGCTACATACTTAGAAAAATTTTCCATGTTCAACAATTACGTGTTAAGGGGATAGTAGACGGAGTTTTGAAAACTATTGCCGTTGCGATGTCGCTAGTGTAGTTCCACCGATCCTTCGAATAATAGGCAACCAAAATTTCTAATATCTTAACACAGATGTTTTCTAAAAACTGCAGGTAGTAAGGTTTCAGTTAAGTAGGCATAATGGGTCCTCAACGTAATCCCTTCTCATTATTACTGAAAGTATTTACAAGTAGGTAAATGTATTTTTAGATTCTAGAATTATTTATCTGCTGCCGATTTACAAAGTCGACTTCAACATAGCAAATAATTTCGATAACTTGCAAAATTCGCTAATAAAAGTTATTTTTTTTTAAATTTATTTATTACAAAAGCAACATGATTGGTTCGAATATTTTATATAATACGCATTGATATCGCCGCAGGCCGAACGTTCCGTGAAAATGCGTCTTACCTGTTTATTTCACAGGATTATGTATTGTTATGAGTATACAATCATTAGTATTATACAAAAGTATTACCGAGCATTGGTGCCCACGGTGATATCAATACTGTAACCCAACGGTTCTCGACCTTTCAGTATTTGTGACCCAACTTTCCAAAACAGTTTTAATCCCGTCCCTCTTTCAAAGACTTTTGGGGCCCGAATATTTTTTTCTAACATCTACTTTTTTTGCTGCTGACACTTTTTGATGCTTTTGTCTTTTTAAAATGTCTTCGCGACTCCCCTTTTGTTATTTTGCGCCTCGCGACTCGAGAACCGTTGTTCTAAATCGTTGTGTTTCAATAAACTGGTCATTTCAGTTTCTTATAAAATTATAAATCATCAAATACATAATTGAAATTGGAAATAGGTACGACGAAACTATTATACAGGGTGTTCACAAAATGACGCATAAGTTTTCCAGTACGTTGCAGAAGACCCTTCAGAGGTTATGGAAAAAATAACTAAAAATCTATTGTTACTTTTAACAAAGTTGTTGGCAAAAAACTGTATGTTAGAATTGGCAACATCTCAAATACCTATATCTGGCAGTAGAGGTCTTTATAACAGAAACTCTTAAAATGTTAATAAAATCAAACTAATCTTTATAGTTTATTTAAATATTTTTGAGGATCATTTTCTAATTAGGTATGGGATGAAATAACATGTAAATCTAATACTCCCTCTGTCCCAAATTAGTTGTCAGATTTGGTGCCTAAATCTTGTCCCAAATTAATTGTCACATTTCGAAAAAAATTACAAATAAAAAAATTTAGGCACACAAAAACAGGTAAAGAAGAACTGAAGAACTGCATTTCGAGTAGTGTTGTTCATTTCCCTTTTTTTTTAATTAATCTTCTTGACGAATCACTCATTTTGGGCACTTTTCACATCGAATTAAAGTGGCAGTGGGTGCACTTTCAAACCTTTGTTAGTTGTCAATCCGACACCAGCCTATTCTATAACTTCTTTTTTGAGTATTTAATTTTTTAGAATATTACTTCCAGGATTAAATTGTATTTGTCAATAATCAGCAGAAAAAAAATCAAATGTGACAACTAATTTGGGACCGAGGGAGTATAATAAATTATTGACATAAGTCAATATCTACTCTCTCTATCTACTTATAACGAATCAAGTGAAACAGAAAATATTCAGATTGCATTACCTAACTATTGTGAGATTAACTGTTAAAAATACCTTAATTTGTCATACTTTGATAGCTTGTGATTATCAACTCACGTTAGGTATAATATTTCAAATAAAGATTCCTACAAAACGCCGATTTTGTTAATGTACGAAAAAGCAAAGTGGGTAACATTTTATTTTTTAACATCGTTGCCAGATTCATTTTTTGATTATCATGATAAAAATTTGGCAATTTATAAAATACGATTTAAAAATTAATCACCAATTATTATGAATTACTTTGGCATGAAACAATAAAGGTACTTTAGCTTTTTGTGGAAAATGTTAGTTTTAAAAAATTTGCAGAAATGAAGAAGTTGAATTCTCAACTTTACCTCTTCATATCGACAAGAACGGTCAAGGAGGAACTTTTTAACAATCTTTTGGGATTCCTCGACAGTTCCCCTTCAATATACTAGAGAGCATATGCGCAATTTTCTCACGACATACTTTACATTAAAGTTTTATTTTTTTTCCTCTTGAGGTGAATAGAACAAATTCAAATTTTACGATTTTTCTAAATTAAAACGATAAAGTAAAAAAATTTAGATGATTAAAACAGTAATAATTTAAAACCACCAATTTAAGTAACTTTATAGTATGTATTTTATAACTCTTTACCTTAAAAGTTAAAAAATTATCACTTTTCAGATTACCTCAAAACGGGATTCTATCGAAAATAAAAGAAATATTATGGAACAGAGAATTTTATGGATCCCAAAACATTTTCATATTACCTATCAAATAGTTTAACGGAATTAACTCACAATAATTTAAAATCTTTGATTAGCCACATTTTGAAACAGGTTGGTCAATTTGGCGATTAAGAATTGTTTTTTTTTCTTGAAGAAAATAAACTATCTAACTTTTTTCAAGCCTCCTACAATAAAATTGCGACTGGAATCTTTCTTAAAGATTTATTTATATAGAATAAATAATTTGACCGATAAAAAAACGAATATATTTTGTATCTAGAATCGAAACGGAAAAATAAAACGCACTCAATCCGTCAAGCAGGTGAAATAGTTATATTTTCTATGAAATTTTCCTAAAAATTAATTTAAGTATTCACATTTTTACAATTACCTACAAAAACCTACATCCTACCGACAAAACAAATTGAAAGCAGAAATTACTACTTATTTACTATTATTCGTTCTTTAACATATTCCAAATAATGCCACCTTCGAATTATGGGGTAATTTCTGAAAACACCTCTTTTTAGTTTTCAATGAAATAATAAAGTATTAATTTAGCAGGTAAAATTGACGAATGTATTTTGTTTTAATTCGCAAAGACAATATTTTTAAATAATAAGAATAAACGGTAATTCTTATTCAAATGTTTTAGTGACCGTTGCGTCTAAAGTAGTGTTATATTACTAGAAAGTTATAAAAACTTAAAGTTCATCTCTCATCAAATAATTTAAACACCGAAAAACTACATTTTATTAACAACAATTAATTAAAATCGTTTAAATACGAAATTGTGAATGTACTCTGATTTTATTCTGAAGCCTGAAAACACCATGTCTATACGTCAAAAGACAATAATATGAAATTATTTTTCAAAAAAATGAAAACTATTATTTTTGTTTATCGCTTTAATAAAAATATTTAAGAAAATTAATTTAGTAATCACTTTATAATAAAAAAGTTTAGATGCTCTTCTTTTAAATTTATTAATTTTAAAAGTTAACAACTTCAAATTCTCTACTATCCAAGCTTTAATAACGAATAAATAATTTAAAAAATTATATAGAAAAGTTCGTTATATGGAGAAATTCGTTATATGAAGTTGCTGTATTTAATTCAACTGACTACCAGCGTTAACATCCAAAAATCAAGCGAATATTGAGTTATCGTCTTTAAAAAGGTAAACCATTTTTTTCGCTTTAATAATAAAGATTAACAGCAAGAACAGAAACGAAAATAAAATGAAAATACATGTGATCGTTGGACATGGCACATTAAGAAAGAAATGGCGTGTCAGAGTTTTTATGGGAATTTTCTCCTCGATCATCAAAGCGAGTGCTTTGTCGTCCTAACGGCATCGCTCGTAATCTTCCCCCGGCAATTACTTCCAAATAAATTAGTGGCACATGGTGTATCGCTTTAATTATAATTACGCCATAATTGTAGCTTGTTCTGCAAACTACTCGCGCACTTGACACAGTCGATACGCTGCAGTATTCCTAAAAGGGATTAGAAAATAAAATAAAATAACACTTAACATCTCGTAGAATGACACGTAACATTTCGGAAAATCGTAATCGAGTTTATGGCGACATTTATTATGTTTATTTCTATTGTGGCAATAAAATTACTGAACTATTGTAAACGTTGAAAATATAAAGCTCCGTAGAAGGATGAAGCCAATCAAAGAGACATTTTGTTTTCGACGTAGGTACATTTTTTTTGAAACACTTCAATTTTATTTTAATGGTTTTTAAACATTCGCAAGGTAAAGAAAGTAAAGTAGATAATCGTCGTCGTTGTTTTAAAAATAGTATATTTATTCTTTTGTTTCATTCTTTACATTATGAAAATTAACAATAAATGCTTAATTTTAAAATGTTCTTTGTAACAATTAAGGCACTAACTATACTCTATTCGACGAATCCATGCAGTAGATATAAACAAATGCGTGATTAAAGTGTCAGCTATACGATAATAACATGTTACACAGGGTCGGATCTCCTCGAGATTCCGACACTTTCACGTTAAAATATAACGTGTGAATGTATTACACATTACATGCAGTAACACTTGTTTACGTTTACTGCACATGGAACATGAATAAGGTATAGTAATAATTAAGTAAATCACCAATAACTGTTAATTTAAAAAAAAATGATAAAAGATAAGTATAAAAGATATTTAAATACATACAAGTATAAAGTAGGTAAATACCTATAGATATTTTCTAAGTAACTTGTGAAAACTCTTACGTAATGTAAACCTTTAAACCGAAGTTGTTATCGTAACAGAACCATCTATTGTCTGATTCTGGCCATACATATTTCCACTATAATCCCAGCCCGTTAAATAATATGTTTAATTAATGTTCTCATCACAATGAGAGCGCGTTGGTCACTTGAAATTTTAATGTTCAACACGAAGCAATTGTCGCTCGTAATCTATTTATATTCAATGTAAGGACAAAATATTAATGAAAGGATTTGTCCCGATGTATAGGTAACCGTTTTAATTGCAATTAAAGTCGAAATGTTTAGCGACATTTTTCCCCCAAACGATTTAAGTCGAAATTTTAAAAATATTTTTAATAGAAATTTTGTAGACTATCGAGGCCTCGCGTTCTAATTAACTAGGACTTTTCGAAATTTATTCGAGAAGTTAATTGCGAAGGGCTTCGTTAAGTACGACATCTGGTATTAAGACGTTTAAACGTTATTTATATTAATATGCATTTAGGTCTAAACGTTAGACAAGCGCAGCTTAAATGCACGTACTTATTGTTAGGTTATTTAAACGCTTAGCATGCAACGAGCGTGTTGAATTGCAACAAATTAAAGTCATTTTACAACGTTAAAATATATGCAAATCGTTTTCTAAATGGCGAGCGAACTTACTAACTATTTTTGATGTTCGTCCTTATTTTTTTAACGTATTTCTCGTGTTTTTTTGCCGTTTTGTAATAGGAACGAATAAATAAAGCTCCGGAATTTCCATCGAGCTATAAACGTCCATTTTACAATAATTTATAAACTCTAAAATTAGATTTGCAATTGTTTTCAGGTCGTTTCATTAAAGTGTATAATCGAATTTAAGTTACATTCATATACGTGAACGGAGAGCAAATTCAAACTAAATATCTAATTTCTAGAATCTTGTAAAGTTTCAAACGTTCGGTACTTAACGGAAAATAAGTGTGGCCCGTCTAGCTCGTAGTTTCCCGGAGGCACAAATAATGCAAATTAACTACCTACAAACTCTGTATCACGTTTTGTGAACTATTAGATATTACGTAATGAGGTTAAACATATATGTAACTATAAGGAGAAACAATGTTGAACAGCTTTAGAATAATTATTTTGTACTATTAAGGCTGTTGTTAATGTTCAGGTATACTACCGAAATGTTGTTCAACTAGGTATATTTTGGTCATTTAGACGGAAGTTTATTTTACGAAACGAATACTAGAATACATAGATATTTTCCGTTTAATTAAAATGTTTCGCCTCGTCTAATAATAAATTGGCAATTTTGTACGTCTATTCGTTGACGATTCTCGTAACTTTATACACGCCGCACGAGCTCGCTTCAAATTTAACATAAACAGAAGAAAATATAGGCAATCAATTTGAAAGCGTAACACTGTCGCATCGGATGCCGAGGTATCGGACTCCCTAAGGTTAATCATAAATCTTCTTCTATACCAATTTTTTTTTTAAATAATCGCGTCACACTGCGAAAATTGAAAGGGCAAGCTGAAAATGGAAAACTAAAATGTATTTCAATTTATTTGTAGCGCGCCCTTAAATCGACGATTCGCAATTATTTCCGTTTGTTTATTTCGAATCGTAGATACTACGAAATGATATCTGACGTTTAATAACTGAACGTGTTGAATAATAGGTCGTGACGTATTTCAACCCAATTATAATTCTATTGGCACGCCATGTGTTAAGTTCGATAATAATTTTATCATCACACACGTTGTTTGCAATTCAATTTGTTACGATTTTAGAAATCGAATAAATTTACTTTTATATTCAGTCTTTGAATTAACATTGATCGCGAACGGACGTACAATTCTGATGGTTACAGTTAAACAAAAATCGCAAAAGTGATCGTTACCAAAAAGTTCCTAAAAATGTGTCGCGCAAAAATCAGGCATAGTGCCTACCCCTTAAATTTTGTTAATTAACGTATTATTATTGATAGATACTAATTGCGTTTGTATTTGTATTTCATACGTAGGTCCACTTGATTCATTACATTGTTCTTATTTAAAATCGAACGAAACAAACTATAAATTTTAAATTTTAAAAATAGTCTGTAAATTCCAAATTGACATTCAATGTTATTGAATGACAACTTTGATCGACACGAAAATCTATTTACGCATAATAAAGAGGAACAATTGTCGTTCATTTAAAGAAAATTCGAATCCCTTTGAAGGTTCGAATTAACCTACCAAATGAATTTTTCTTATCATTTCCATTACCATTCTGAAATATCGGTTCAGAATTTCTTTTTATTATGAAGAAAATTAGAGGGGGCTGTCTCGATTACCAGGATCCTTGGCGCCCTTATAAACGTTATGTTTAAAGATTAATATTCCTATCGAATATTGAATTAAATTTATAGGTATTTGATTATACAGGGCGTTTCAGAATAGCGTGGAATTATTTTTTAGAGGTGATATAACAGTGAAAAATAAGTGAATAAAACAGTCCGTTTTCGAAATACGAAATACGTTTACGAACAAATTTCGTAACGAAACTTCGTATTTTGTAATTCGTCTTAGGTGCTCGTTCTAAGTGCTTTTTGTAGATTTGTTCGTTTTGGGCGACGTATTGCTTGTGCAATGCTCGCGATCCACGACATTAATTTTGCACTCGACTGTACGTACTGTACTCAATACTATTAGGAAACTTCACATTGCATTTTAAATTTTTCCAAGTGCAGGAAATTTGACTCGATCTATTTTTCTATTATTTTTGCTGCGTTAGATTATTTAAAGCAACGTCGTTACGTAGATACGAGGATTAACGAATATGTTGTTGAAAATTATTATTTTTTACCTAGGTTCATTTTATAAGAAATCTAATTTTCTACTCCTTGCGGCTTGTAATAATGTCCTTATTGATCAACTTCAATATAACGATGTTCTGGACGTTAATCTAAAAATCAATTTACCGTGGTGCCAGAACTACGGCCACAATGTTCTCTTTCATTTTTACGACGTCATTTATTCAAATTCAGTCACAACTAATTATAAAACAGTTTTATTTACAGGTATAAGTCTCTTTACATAAGAGCTTTATACCACTTTATACCTAAACATACATTATATTGAATGTTATTATATTTGTTATCTCTGTAATATATCGTGCCGTGAAAGATTTTTGACGAAAGTAGTTTCGTTGGGGAGATTTTAAATTTTCACGTTAAAAAGCTTTTAACGTGTAATATTCTGAATAAATTCGGCCTCTTTATTAATAACGTTCACTGAACATGTGACACGAACTAAATTAGAATAAAGGACATTTTTAATCTGTTTCTGCCTTTTTCGTGTAAACATCAACGTTAGTGTTCATTAATATTAACTTTCCTACGTACGAAAGTTACGTACGTAGATTAAAAGCAATCCAATTGTTAGATTCTGACTTTAATCATTCTATTGCATGTCCGGCTTTAAACTAATACCTATCTTACAGCTAACTAATTTTAATAAATAGAACAAATTTCTAATTTTATTAATGTGCCCACTTTAAATAATTACTTGTATTAGTTTCTTAAATACAAACAAAGGCAACGTTTATTGGTGTTAATCGCCTCGCATAACTTACAGGGAAAGCCAACGCGTCACGAGCATAAACACAATAATAATACATAGCTACAATGAATTATTGTAATGAGGGAATTATATTTTCACCGAGACCAAGTAAACAAATATAAGCAATAGTCCTTTCCGCAAGATAATGGCGTAATTTTGCAATAAAACAAAGGGCAGAGCAACCTATTAGCATCACAAATCTACAAAATGGCATTGTCTTAATTGCAATAAATTTACGCGCCGCACAATAGAAACCTCAATTCACGAACTTAAAGTAACGTAAGAAGCCGTATCCAATTAACATTTGGAAACCATTTGGAATGTAATTTATAAACTGGGCATCGAACTAACGGTGGATGATTTATATTACGAAAACGTAAATAGAATAATACGGCGGTTTTGATCCTGAAACTGGCACGTATGAAAAAGTTAGCATAAAATATTGTTACTTTGTGACTGGCGGTATGAGTTTATCGTAAGATGTATGTATAACCTCTGTAGTTTGTGCTTCGCACGTTATGTTTGTTGCATCACGAACGAACGGCTATTATTCCATAGATATGGGGTGATAGAAGTTTCATGTGAGGTAATAAACACGATACTATAGCAAGAACACCTACTGTTTTCTACGATTATTGCAAACTGTTTCAATTTTTTAATGTGGTACGGTCCAAATAAAAAGATTGATGTTTTTATGAAATAAATTACGTTTTCCATAGATTACAATGTTCAGATTCACAGAAAAATACTTAAAAAAATCTATCATTTCCATAACACCTTTAAAAACCTTAATGATTGAGTAAAAAGTACAATTTTACTGCAATCATAACTCAAAACTGGGGTAACCAAAGTTTGCAAATTAATAACTAGTGGGTAACGTAACATTCCCTCTGCGACACAACGTGCTCTTTTGCTTAATAAATACTTATTTCAATTAAATAATTGCTTCGCAATTTTTTAAAATTTCAATGTGTGTTTTTAACGATCATTTGAATAAATTGGAGAAATTTTAGCACGTTTTGCCGTTAAGAATCACTTCTGATGATCATTTTCGTTTTTACATCAATTTTTTATAAATAATCAATAGCACGAACTTGGAAGTTTTAATTTTTGGTTTAAATGTTGACGCCCAATATCGGACAATGGTTGTGGGTCGTCCCACAACTATTGTTAAATACTGGGTAATATGACTAGACCTCCCTATTTTTATTGTAAAAGGTCATAAATTTTACAACCTAAAGATCTAACGCGAGCATTGGTCACTTAACAGTATAAATCAAGCGAAACGTTCTCCTTTAAGTTAATATTGTGAATTTAGACATAATTTATTGTAACATCAATAAACGGTTAGTATATGACATTTTACATGCATTTTAGAAACGGAATCCTGATTAACAAAATATTAATCACGATTAGCTATCTCATTACATCGTATATTGCACCAATAAAATGTCTTAAATTTGAGAAAATTAACAATGAGGAATTCGCAAGATCACTGGAATACATCAATTTTTTTTCTTTTTTCTTGCTATTTTGTAACTAAATTTTTTGACGACTATTTTGCAATTGAAGTTCTTACGATATTGCCTTTCTTTTGTATATGGCATCTTCTACTTTTGACGTAATTATTTAATAAATCGTCTTTATTTACATGTACATATTTATAAAACTTTGGTGGTGTAATACAAATAAAAATACTAGAAATAGGTATATTACCTACATTATTAGTACGGAAAGTTACATTTTCCGACGACCATTATGAAAAGTGCATAATTTCACACCAATAAATGTTATGGAAAGTTGACCATTACAAACAAATAGGCTTGACCGTGCCTAAAGAAACTCGTTAGCCAATCGAAAACGTTGCAGCCCGTGTGCGATCATTGCACACGGTCAATCAAAGTCTTCTACACTGTCATGACTTATGACTTTACACACAAACTGTTTTATTATCAAATTTGGCATTTTATTAAAATGTCAAACGAACTTACGTAAACGTCAAAAATCAGTTTTTTTTAATAAAAATACTTGTGGTCGTCGGAAAAGCATAGTATATAACACGTGCGGAAAGGTGGATATTTTAGCACTAGTTATACAATATTACTATACTATTATTCTTTTAATATACATCTACTTAAATTACAATTTTCCTAATGTAATACTTTTCACATGTGAAATCTATTATTTTTTTAAAAACAACATTTTTTGATAACCGAGATCCGTTCGCATTCAATATCCTCGAGAACGCCCTATTTATAATAATAATAATATTAATTATTAATTAATTTTCGAATTTCAATTAAAATTAAAGTAGATTATTTATTAGCGAACTTTAAATAAATCAGTTTTTCAGATCAGTAATCTCAGATTTTTCCTGTGCTTAACATTAAATCTTAACTTTTGTATTGCGAATTTTAAAATCGTCTTCGAATACGTTTTAATGTAAAAACACCGAATCTAAACATTTATACCCTTAGCTTCAAAGCAGGTAGATTTTACGACTTTACAGAGGCAGGCTATTTCAACCAAGAAGGATGGTCTGTTTAAAATTTCTCTAAAATTCACTAACAGTGCCATCTACGGATTATCGTTTGGCGGCAATAGGGACCGTACGCCCTTAAGAAACTTCAAAAACGGGCAGTTTAAATACGTAGGAGTAATATTAATATAGGAGAACATGGTGGAGGTTCCATATTTCATTTTTAAGAAATTACGTTTTATTACTCTTCGTTTTGAAATATTGAGGCACATTTTTATTACCTATAGGTATAAAACTCCCCAGGTATTTATGGTTAGGTCGGTTTGTTCATAAAAATTGTCGATGGTGCAGCTAATAATTTTCATGTCGATTTTTCACAATCCTCTCAAATTTCGAACAATAGTTGTTTCGCGAAGGATTATATTAGGTAATTTGTTTCTGTGCCGCAGTTAATAGAGATTTTTTTTTAATGACTTTAGGTTCCCCATCCAATGAAAAATATCTAATAATACGTACCTACGTAAATATTTTTTTTCTTATCTGAAATAATTAAGAAGAATTAATTGCCTCAAATTTATATAATATTTGACGTATAACATCGCCCTCAGATTAACGAAAATACATTTTATTCTCAATCATGTACTTATAGAAAAGAAAGAACTAAAGAAGAGCATCTATCGTTAATTTTTATAAGCCTTTTCGAGCGTCTGCATCTTATTATTCTAACTACTTATTACTTATTCTAACTAAACTACGTGCATTTTAAAAAAATACTCGATATAAGTATCATTTAATTACCGTTTTGTACGGAAAGGGCAATTATCTACCGCTTGAAAATTTAGAGCGTATTAAAATACTTATATCGCCCCCAAACCCTAATAGCTTACATTAATAAGTGCGATGTAACTAAAGGACGCATTATGTGCATTTTTGAGTTTTTGAGCACGTTTAAAATTAGCACGTAGCGCTACATTTTTATTTCACAAGATAGGTAGAGTACTTGTACCTACATTTTTATTTGTAGTGGAGTAAAATTAACTATTTTACGCGCGATTTTATACAAAAATTTGCAATAGTAGATAATTTATTTATTATTGTCGATAGCTAAATACGAGAATAATAATCTCGTATTTACCTACCTACCCAAAACCATGTTTCATCTCCAAAACATATTTTGTCCATTGTTCTGTTTACTGTTCTCGTATTTTTTTTTAATTGCGTTTTTCGATTTGTACTCGCCTTATGTTTCCTTTGTAACAAATCTTTTTGACCGTTGGAGGTTAGCAACACACGTTACAAAGTACATAATATTACGGCAAACTGTTTAAGTCAAAATACAAAAACGACGGTAATAGGAAATGGAACAAGATCTGTCCCAAAAGTAAACCAAATGCTTTTCAAAACGCACGGCCGTCCAAAAGGCTCGGGGACTACTGGAGAGTGTAAATAATTTATTTTTATTTATACTTTTGAAACGGGCCACGTACGAACAAATATAGAGATACTTTACACAATAAATTAGACTCGTATTCATACGATTTGGATAGATTGTTGGATTTTAGGTCAGTTTACGTTTGTATATAGCGATTTAATTGGCATCTGTGTTAAGCGAAACTCACTACGCATCTAGAAATATCCAACGTAAAAGTATGAAATACTTATTCAAAATATTCCGCAATTTAAAAATATGTAAAAAAAAGAGTAGTACTTCTAACGTTATACATCCATATTTTTTTTAAAAGGACAGGTGTTCGTTAGTCTTGATGGATAACCTACACAAACTATCTTCGCTAACCTAAACTGTAAACAAATTCAAACAAAACGCACTATCAATCTATACACTACCTATCCCAAAATTTGCAAGTTCGCGTTGATTTTACTAAACGCATTTTAATGTTTTATGTTTTTCGTTTAAACGGCGCACCGTGTTAAATAGGGAAACAGATGCGGTATACCGAAACGGATAAATAAATCGGTCGGTTGATCAAAGGCGCTTTACTGGAATCAAATGCGATTTATTCAAGGTAACGTTTAAAGCACATATGTATGTATATAGTATCTTGCTTCGCCAATTCCTTCGCATTAAATCACAACATAGTTCGTTAATTTTTAATCTCCTCATTAAAATTCAACAAATTATCGTTTATAAATAGATACATTAATTAATTGAAACCGAAATAATTATATGTTCGGTTTAATTTATCATCGGACCTTTTAATGCCGTTAGAATAAAATTAAGTACCTATGTAATTATTAATAGAATATATATTTATGTATGTCTTTTTATATAGGTATAATTAATACATTTTTTTTTACAGTAGTATTAGATCGTTGTTTAACGCGTAGAATTTGATAAAACAATAAACTCGATATTTTTAACTGACCTCCACTATTAAGATAAAAAACAAACTTTACTACATTTTATTAATACGAAAACCGTAATAATCGATATCTAATAACAAATTTTATTTTCAAAATACCTATAGGTAACTTCAGATCCTTATCTAATAAAATGTATTAAAGTATTACCACTTTTAACAATAAGTATAATATTTTTTTATTAAAATACTAGCCACGTTATGTTATGTTATTGTGTTAGCCATGATTTCAGATAACAAAAGACTGTCAGTTAGATGTCAAATTAACAGGTGATATTAATTACACGTGATTTTTTAGTTATGTACGTACATAGGTATGTTCTTGTTTCTTTTCTTCGATTTGTTTTTCGTGCTTCCGAATTTTTCGAGGTTGTGACCCATTTACTCATAAGAAAAACTGGAAAATTTGATCCAAATCGAATCGTCCATACTGTTTTTATTATTTAGATTATTTCGATTAGTTACCTATATTACACAAAAAAAAAGGAACGTGCAAATCAGATTTTCGATATCTGTTTTAGTTACACTTCGTCCAAACCTATATGCAATCTACGTCATCAATACAAGGTTACTAGATGATGACGTTTCACACAGTGCTGTCATCTCGTACCTCGTATTTTGACAGTTCTAATAAATTCTAGTCTTTCTTTATGCCATCTAATGTGTGTGCAGGTAAATCACCCATAAAATATGTCACTTTCCAAACTTTAAACCGAATTACAAATAAACAATCTAGTAACTTTTTGTTGATGACGTGGATTGCATATAGGTTTGGATAGACCATAGGTACTGAGCCAACCCGCAAGCACCTCAAAATTAGACCACCCTGTACGCTTTCGTGACGCAGTGCGATCTAGAACCGGATATCTACCTAAGTAATTCGGTTTGGAAATTAAAGTTACCGGAACTAAATTATTTTGCTTAAACTGAAAGCGTCGGCATAATATGCCTCTCTCTTGTGACTAATGAATCCCTTCATATTATCGAGGGTCTCTCGCTAATGAGCACGTATTGAGCAGTAAAATGTTTCTGCAACACCGCTTTTACTTGCGCTAACGTTGCAAATGAGTTCAGGAAGGTGAGATATTGATTTACGTTATTATAACTTCTTTAATAACCAAAGAATTTCTGCGAACGCAGCTTAAAAAAGGACGTTCAAATCGGCTTTATTGCTCCTAATGCTCGGGGGTTATTCATATAGAAAATAGAGTTTGAATTCAATTACTGAGTGCGGCTTCGGGGAGTATACCTGAATTGCATTTCCAACTACTTATACATACTGACATCATAAAAATGCAAATTTCTTGTTTTGCTCTAGTTATGCGGTTAATAACGTGTAATGTCGCGGCTAAATTAGATTAAAAATCCTGTTACAAGGTTGGAGGATACGTACCTATCGTTTAGACTGTTTAGAGTATGCATGCACAAGTTGCTTCTACAATATTGAAGCGAACATATAATTATACGTATAGGTTAGACTACAGTTAAATAATAATTGCAAATTCGATAGTTAAACGGAAATAAAACTGTAATTTGGTATGCACTTACTGCAGTAACATTGAAGTTCATAAAATTAATCTCTTCCGAAAGAGGGGGGGGAGACGAGTACCTACCCTACGCGTTACATTTACGCCGCACTTTATTAAGAATTTAATGCACAACAAATTATTACTAATAATAAACGAAGCTAATTAAATGCGCGTTCCGTCTAAAATTTGTTTAAGCACTTATTTTTGCTAAAATTATTAGTTTTAATGTTTTAGTGGAGTTAGGAAATCGGCCTACGTCTATCGCGTGACTTAATTAGCGAATAAAAGGAAATCGAATATGATATCGGCAGCCTGAAATAATTATTTTAACCCGTGTTTGAATTTTATTTATATGCACTTGAAATTTAGACGCTGGTGATGGATGCGGGAGGGTCTCGAAACAATTTTCATAACATTTTCGTCCTCGATTACACGTTTGTAATTAATCGGAAAAACGCGTACAGATATTAGGGGAGATTCGCGTGAACAAATAGAATCGGTCAATTATTTGTTCGAATTTAAATTTGTCGCTTGGTTCTTCTTTTAGGTTTTGACAGTCGGTGGTTTTACCGTCTTGACTGGTTTCTCAGCTTCGACTTTGCCCCTATAGTTAAGATAATCGATGTGTATTATCGTATCAGTTTGTTTGGAAATAAGTATGTACCCATATAAAGTAAATTGACGTTTTATTGGGTTATTGGGTATGAAACGAATTTTTTTTGTTAGAAAAGATGAGTTTATTGAAACTACTATTCTTCAAATCGTGTACCGTTTCCGACATGTTGTTAAATTTAAATTTAACACGCGCTCGTTTCTAACAGTAATTTTCGAACAAGGTTTCCCGGAACGAGAAATGACATAATACATTAAACGTTAAACATGTCGCTTCAATAAAACTATAAAGTTCAGCTTTACCTATATTGTCAACATGTGTCGGTTATATTGGAAAATACAAATTGCGCAATATAAAATAAGAAGCAATATTATTAAATTCTAGCTGCTCGTAAAATACTTCAACTGACGATGAAAGATAAAACTCTCTAACTTTGTAACTTATATAGGTAAATGTGCCTTATTAGACTGTTTAAAAAAAAAAAAATAATAAAAGTTCCCTTTGATTTTTTTAAAAAGCTTTTTTTTAATCATCTTTATTTTATTAATATGTATTTTCATTTTTAAACTTTAGTATGCGAATTTTATTTATTTTGTAATAAAATCGTGTTATTTTTCAATATACGTGTAGTCGAGAAAGTAAAAATCGCAACGACTCTTGAGAGCTAAAATTTTTTAAATATTAGTTGTTTGAAACGGGTTGACCGCGCCGTCTACCTGTATTATTTCTAACTAGAAGTAATCCTCCGAACAAAGAGATAACAAGTGCTTTCAAATAAACTGAGTAACTGTGATACCTACTAAGGATTTCCAAATCGGTAAGACACAACAGTTGTAATAAAATATTTTTATTCCTACATTGATTTTTACATATTGATAATTTTATAATCACGGATAATACATTGTGTATTTTATTAAAAGGTAATTTAACTTTTATTTTTTATGTTTATTCAGTCAACTAAAGTATTATGCTGGCCTCTAAGAAAGCGCGTTAAGGGTGAAATTCGTAAGTTTTACGTAGCATTCAATTAAGTTTACAACTAACATATGTTATGTTATAAAATGTGACGTATGATCCGACATTGTGGTTAAATATTTATTTTCTTGCAATTCTTTAATAAAATTTTCATTATATTCTTAGGTAAATGGTATTCAACATGTAAGTCGAGGGCAAACTGCCTACTATTTCCCACTATCCCCCGACTATTATCTTACAATAAAATATATTGTTGTATGATGTTAAATTATATTACAAGATATTTATCAAATTGAAAATACTTGAATGTACATAGATGTTTATGTAAATATGTGTTTATTCTTTACGACAACGTTGATTTTAAAAACTAGTAGTATTATATTCACAGGTACACTTCGTCCAAACCTAAATGCAATCCACGTCATCAGTAAAAGATTACTAGATTATGACGTTTCACACAGTGCTGTCACCTCGTACCTCGTATTTTGACAGTTCTAATAAATTGTAGTCTTTCTTTATGCATCTAATATGTGTGCAGGTAAATTATCTATAAATTTCACTTTCCAAACTTTAAATGAATTACAAATAAACAATCTAGTAACTTTTTTTGATGACGGTAAATAGGTTTGGATAGGCCATACCTATGGCCTATCCAAACCTATATGCAATTTACGTCATCAAAGTTACTAGATTGTTTATTTGTAATTCGGAAAGTTTAAATGACATATTTTATAGATGATTTACCTGCGCACATATTAGATAGTATAAAGAAAGACTACAATTTATTAGAACTCAAAATACGAGGTACGAGGTGACAGCACTGTGTGAAACGTCATAATCTAGTAACCTATTACTGATGACGTGATTGCATATAGGTTTGGACGAAGTATAGGTATATTTATTTATTGTTATTTAAACACCTACTTATCTAATGGACAACTTTTAAAAGTAAACAAAATAAGCAACAATATTTGCTAGAAAAGTCTGACTTACGCAGACAAACTGCTAGCGTTACGATTTTTACTTTCTAGAGTATACATACCTACATATAAATACTTTTACAGTTATTAATACAGAACGAACCGAAATAAATTACTTTATTTGTAAAACTTTATAATCTTACAATTAGATATTTTGTCTCTTATTCGTCATTTTGCCGTACGTTGAGTGCAGCGACGTCGCCAGCGCGGATCTTAATTTTCCGGAATATATCTCGATGCGCCTTTATAAACAATCTAGGACCGTCTCTATCTCTTTCTAAGTAGCACTGTTTTCTTATGAGTACCTATTAAATAAAGATTTTATTGCTTTTATGAGATGTGCTTTTTATGCCTTTTATGAGGGGTAAAGTTTTTATTGCTTTTATGAGGGGTTTTCACACTTTTTTTTAAAGGAATTTCCAACCCGCTTTGGAGATTTGTGATTTTTCTGTGCTTTAAATGCCGCTTTTATATTGGCCTCGGAAAATTATTTGGGTCCCGCAATTATATTTCCAGTTTTTCTATTTGGTTTGTGCTATTTTAAATCAAATCTGTCTACGACTGCTTTTGAATGGCTTTTTGGCGCCCGGCTTGACACTTTTAAGCTACTCACTTTAGTTAGGTAGTTTATATTAAGTATCTGTAAAAGAACGTTTGATTTTATTATTAAAAAATTGTAGTTAACAAATGCAACAAACTTGCTCCCGAATATAATGATATAAATTGCGTGGATTATGTCACTTTAAATAAACTGACTACGAGAATTGTAGGTAATCATAAAATCGAGCGAACGGGACGGGTGTACCATTAACATTAAAAGTAAGTTATGAATTTGCGAATTTAACTTGGAAATACGGTATGAAATATATGTTACATAAAACTAGATGTCAACTGCTAAGCAACACGCGTCAAATTTTTCTTCATTACCTTTTTTATTTCTTTTCATACTGCCTACCATTTTTCAAACAAAGTGTTGCTATACACAAAAGTGATGCAATAAGAACTCTAAATTTCAAATTCAAAATTATGGAGCCAGTTATTAATGGCATAGTCTTACGTAGGTGGCTAAGACATTTTTTCTACTGCAATTTTGTTGTAAAAGATCGCCTTCTGAGACATATTTTATTCCTGATATTGAATGTCTAAAGCTTCCTGAGCTTATGTGATATATGGTAGAATTTTTTATATCTAAAGTAAGGCGCTAATAGAGGTTTTTTCTACTCTTTATATTTTTTTATTATATCTTTTGCGGAGTCATAAATTTAAGAAAACTGCATTAGAAAAGCATTCCTGGACATATTACAACAGCTGAGACCTAAATATAAATTTTAAAAGAGATACGCGCGCTTTTAAAGTTTCGTAGATTAATGTAGCACTTTTTAATTAGGAGTTTTAATATTTTACGTAAAAGCGTAAGTGGAATGCCGAAACGCCAATTATGATACTCTTGTTGCAGATATTGTGAATTACGTCAAAAACGAGCACCGCCACCGCGCCGAACGGATTAACGGTAGATGGCATCAAGGAAACTGATTACCTATGCTCAAATAATTCAAAATTCAGAAAGATGGATGTTCGCGTAACGGCTTCATGGTGGATTTCAAAATGAACATTATTTTTCGTGCCCACTTAAACAACACCTCCGATGTCATATCTACGTTATAGTTGGAAATTAAAGGTGGGTCTCTCGTTTATTACGTAAAAAATGTTACATTTTCGTCGACTGAGAACTGAAATTGTCGTATTTTGTTGACGATTTTTTTTAACGCGAGCGTGAAACGTGGCATTTCATAAATTACGCTTGCTGGAAAGCATGTTTCGGTAACTTCGAAAATATTGTCGATGCAGATGAGGTATCGCGTATTCCATCGGTAAATGAAATAAAATACAATTAACTTGTCAATCGGCGGTAAACTCCAATAAATGAAAAATGGTTAATAATGGAATTCGTAATAATTAAACGAAAGCTGTTTTTTTTTATAGAAATGTAGTTTTCTATGTTATAGTTTCTAATTTGATTTGCGAATACAGCTGAATCTTACAATTTTATAAGATTGTAACGATTACAATCACGTCACAATTGTAACGTCTAATTAGACGTTTTAGAAATTATTATTATGTACTTATACAATGTAACGATTGACGTATGGATAATTTCGAATTTTCTATTACGATACATTTTATTCTTATAACTAACTACACGGAACTTTAAACAAAGACTATCGACCACATGACCATAATTTAGATTATCTATATTTCCCATAAAATTCCGCAATATCTGTGCAATGCAGTGGTAGGTAACTTAAAATAATTGTTTTGTTACAGTAAACATTTATAATTTCGATAAAAGGCAGTTTTTACAAGTACAGAATTTGTTTAATCAATATTTTGTGCTCCACAAACATTTTCTCTTCGTAATAATTTTATTCTTTCATCTAGAGTAAACGTCGATAATTTTGTAATTATCGTAATTTTTAAGATCGGTTAAATTAATAAACCAATTATCAAAGATACACGAGATATTCGTTGATTAGTAGAGCAAGTATTACACTAACGACAGAAAACTATGTTCCGACAGAGTAAACTACAAATATACGAATCGTCAAAAATTTCCGTACAAATTTCGGTTGCGTAACAAACGAAAAAGAGGAATATTGATTAATTGAGATGCCGGCATGAAATGCGAATTATTCGAAAAACTTGTCACCTGTATAGTAAAAAGCAACAAACGGAAAATTTCCAATTTTCCGAGACTTATTGGCCCGTCACTGATGTCGAATTTTTCACCTTGATTCTTAATAATCAATTAATGTTGATCTAATAAAAACGCTAAAATAAAATTTGTACGCTTTACGTCCTCTCATCGATCGAAATCTTAATAAATTCACGTTTATTTTCCTTAAAAAATAAATGGATGACGGTTTGATGATTAAAAAGCACGTTAAAGAATTTCGCTTCTATCAAATTTTAAGTTTAACTGAATTTCGTCAAATAACAATGGTCGCATTCAGGGAATGTTAGCGCTGTAGCGCTTTATCGAAGCGATGCTCTGAATGGTGTCTGCTGTACTCGCAGTGCTGCAGCGCTTTAATAAAGCATTAAAACATATAAATATTCCGCTTTAACGCTTTATAACTAAATAAAGCAATGACGCATCTATGCGTTCTAACCTAACAAATTATGTTGCTTGTGTATGTTTTGGCTTATGCAAAAAATAAAGATGGCTTATAACGTTACAATTCGGAGACGAAGTCATTTCCCTTGCAGTAACGTAAGAAGAAAGGTTGAAGATATTACAAAGTAAGTTTTACATAAAAATTTGAGTGTTAACCAAAAACAAACAAAATTGCCAACCTAAGAAATAAAAGCTGAAAAATAACTAATACCAAAAATGTTTATTCAGGCAAGATAAAGCGTTACAGCGCTGCAGTGTTTCGACGCTACAATTCCCTGAATGCGACCAATGAAAATTTTCAAATGATCGTTGTTTTTTTGACAACGAAGCAGAGGGAAGAACGATTTTGTTCCTTGTCCGTTTTCGCACAAAAATTATATTTATCAAATATAGCTTAAGTAATTTAAATTTGAAAGACGTTAAACGGTTTTAGAACCATGTAATAATTGATCAAAAATGATTATCAAATTACAGCGACAAGGATGTCAAATTCAACTGAATGCGACAACTGAATGCGACAACTGAACAACCAAAATTTGCGTTTATTTAGTATAGGTACCTAGTTATCAGACAGATTTAATTAAAAACTAATTTCAATAGAATTTACTTTCAAAACTTACTCGAGGGAAACTTGTCGAAAATGAGGCAGTTGAAAATGTCGGAAAACGTACAAGTTAAGAGCCACTTGCTTCGTTCAGCAAAAATTCTCGGCACTCGAAAAACTGGATATTTAAAATTGCAATATTCGATAGTTGTTTTTTTGTTTTAAGAAAGAATCAAAAAATATTGCGAACGCAAACGTAACGAAATTAAATTTATTTTTCTACGGAAAGAATTTTAATTGTAAACATTTTCGATGTATGTATGTAGGTAAGCAATTTTACAAAGTTTCTAAATTAAATTTTAATGGTTTTATCAAGTACTATTTACTACATATAAAAGTTTGTTAAATTCAATTTTAACTTTAAAGCGCGAGTACATTTTTATCGTTTTTTTTTTGACTCTTAGGTAGTTTATGTCCTTACTACCATAACGTTTCAACTTACGAACAAATTGCTTTCAGAATATTAATTTTATTAATACAAATCAGGAGCAATAAAGCCTCAAATAAATTTACATTATAAATAAAGCATTTCTGTAACATACAATTTAAAAATCTAATATTCAAAAGAAAATATGACAGTATTTTTTTTTAATTATCCTAAAACCTGAGACGTAGTACTCGACAAGAAACCGGAGGATGATACGACGAAAGTAAGATAAGCTGCTGCCTTTTCTGCTATAAGCATTCTCATCCATGGTCGTGCTTTGATATGTTTCTTATGAAGTAATTGAAACACGTCAACGGTAAATTTTACTTTACTTAGAAACCGACACGAATCCGAATGATAACTTTACGGTTTTCTTTGAATGTTCGTTTTTTACGATTTGTTCGGCCAAATCTGTGTGGTGAACAAAAAATTTAGCCGCCCTTTGGATTTTTATAGCACTTACCGTTAGTGCGTGGAGCGCATTAAATCGTACACTTATTGTTAGTTAGTCACTCGTTAATCTCCTGGGAGGTATTCGAGTTTTTTTGTGTTGTGTAAATAGATGTGAATCGAGCAGCTATGGTTTGATAAATCGCTCCCTGTCTATTAAAAATATATCTTCTTTTTTTTAATAGTTCCATTTAGAGGAGACAATTTTATTAAATCTGAACAAGTACAAAAGTAGTCGTGCTCGAGTAGACAAGTATCGATATTGTAGTAGTATAAGGTGCCTCTCGCAAATTGATTAAAAAATTTGTAGATAAATTAGGTATTGTACTTACTCTACGCTCTGAATATTATATTTCGCAGTTGCTTTCCCGGATTTCAAGATTTTCTTATAACGCTAGGTTTTGTCGATTAATCAATGTATATAGATGTGTTAATTTTACGTAGGTGATCAATGTCGTTTATATTTTAAAAGAAAGTATGAATTTATTAGTAATCAAGGGACTGGGAAATCGATGGGTCTTTCTTTTAATTCATTGTTTTATGCGTGTTTTACCTATAAATCGATATTTCTGAAAGTACGGAGACGAAACAAAAAATTTTAGGTTGAGCCAAAACTTTGCCAAAACCGAGGCCTTTCGTTGAAAATTTTCGAAAACTCGATCTCGACGAAAACGCGTTTAATTCATTATTTTATGCTTATGTCACATGGAAATTGATATTTCTCGATCTACGGAGACGAAACAAAAATTTTTAGGTTGGGCCAATTTTGCAAAAACCACGAACTATATAGTAAAACTTTTTATCGAGATTTCGAGAAAATTTTAAATCGACGGAAATGCCCGTATTTCATCATTTTTAGCATTGTTATACGTAAAAAACTATAGTTCCAGACTATCTCTCTTTCGTTTTCACAATATTATTCCATAATTGTAATTTTGAGATTCGCACGCCGAGAATGCGACATTCACTAAAACTTTATTAAGTCACTTTAAATAACTGTAAAATTAGAAAATCGACGAAAATGCACCGATATTTTGCTGAATAATGGAACTCAATATTTGAAATCGATATTAAAAAAAATAATAATAATACCTACGTCGATTAAATTCCATTATTAACAATGATCAGATCAAATACCACATTCACGATTTACATTACTTTTTCACCAGAACTTTCTCTTTTACAAAAGAAATTTTAAGTCGTAAACGCGATTAAACGTAAACTTAAACTTACAGTTAATTATTAGAAAAATATTTGATCAATACTACCGTCAGATACCTAACACTAACTCGAATAATTTTAAATTTGTTTCGTATTCACTTTGACAAATTTAATTTGAATCGAATAGGTAGGATTTCGAATTATATTAATTACGTTTTTAGCGCTGCCTTTGAATATCGAAGTTTTATAACTACATGCAAATAGAATTTAACGAATGTAAATTGACAACCTGTAAACTTTATTCTCATTTTATAACGAACCGAACGAGTAAAACCCATCAGCCGAGCAGATAGATACTTACATATTTATTTATTTACAAAAATTAGGTACCTAGTTATTAAATTGAAAATTTAAATTAGTAGTTAGGTAGGTACTTAACTTTACCCACGTGTAATTTCTTATTAAAACTTTTTCAGTTTGGTATTTATGAAATTTAAATTTAGATCGTACCTATACAAACTAAAATTAATAAAAAACGGATCGTGTACGATTTATTTCCCGTTTATTTAACGATAATTGCGCCTGCAGCTAGTTTAGCTTCATATATTTTGTAAAATCCGCGGATTTTGTGCTCCGAATGCACTGCTTTTTGTTTCATAAATTATTGTTTCCGTGTGCTCTGTTTACGTGCTGCAAATTACCAGAGACCGAATTTAGGAATATACATTGTTGCACAATTACATTTAGCTCCAGATGCCTCGAGCAATATTCTCATTATCCGCGATCTTCTATGGCGTACGTAAATTGAAATGTCAGACTTGTTATCTGTAATTTGATAATTGGATTTTCTCAATTTAGCGGCCGATAGGTACCACTTGAAAAGACCGGGGATAATTTACCAAAATACAACGCATCGAGATTTACATGTAATAAATATCTTCTTATCTGTTTCACTTTAACCATAAAAATATATTACAACTTTTATGTATTGGGGGAATTTTATGTGGAACTATAAAAGAATATTTATTTATTCACAGAAACCCTAATATACAGTCATCCCAAAGAGTTCGAAAGTTATAAAAAACGAAGAAGTTATTGTTGATGCTTTTCAGGTAATAAAACATAAGTCTACTTTTGACAGACGTCTCAAGAGGTCGTAGCAACACGTTGAGAATTCCTTTTCCGAGAAAATATCTACTTACGCTATAACGTACCTTTTTAATTTAAATTTTTTTAATTATACCAGAATTCAGAATAATTTTTAATATTACTTTAATTTATTTTCCATAAATTTTTATAATTGTCCTAAATAATTTAATTGATGAAATATTTTGATATTTTTCGGAAATTTTTGAGAAAGATTTTACTGAATTTCAAATTCATTAAATTTTAAGGTAATACTGAAAATTGCCCTAATAAATTTTCATTAAATTGCTTCGATAACGTGTAAACAATAATTTGGTTTTAAAACTTTTCAACGAATTTCTGTTATTATTACACAAGTTATTCTAGATTAATAATTTTTAATTCGCTTAAACAATTTATTCGTCAATTTAAAAATACATTTTAATCTAATTAATAAATTACTTTTATTTTAATCAAAGACTTTATAATCTTAAACCGAACTACACAATAATTTAATAGTAAGTTAAATCATAATTACGGAGTAATAACATTTAAAAATAATTACTTTAATATTTCTATAAAATATTCACCAAAAAAAATTGCTATTTTGAAAAATGGCGGCCAATAAACTTCGAAGCAATAAAGCATAAACTACAATGCTTTTTATTGAATACTTACGAAAATGAATATTTATTCAAACTTAAAAAGTGGTTAAATATCCGAAACAATATAAACATTATATAATAAAGCTTTCGAATTGGTATATTTTCTAAATTAGAAATGATTTAAACAATAGGTTTTGCTCCAAACGAGATATTGCCAGATTAGGATAAATTTACTGTGTAAAACAATATTAGAACTTAAAAATGTTAACGTTTAAAGTTCGTTTTATATTTTACGGTGGAAAAGTATTATATAATAGTATAAATTTCTGATACAAACAATACTTAAAAATCTATATTCATAACCTAATTAAATTAAATGTTTTAATTTTAAAAAATTTTACGAATAAATTAAAGCCTATTAAATAATTATTTTAAGTATTAATTTAATTCAAAATTAATTATTATATCTTATTTTCATTAAAAACCGTTTTTTTTAAAATCTTTTAAGCAATTTAAAATGTAGAAATTTTTAAGAACCATTAATAATAACGCGTATTACCTTTACCACTTTTTTATAAATAATTTCAAAATTTTAATTAATTTAATTTAAATTATTGGAATGTTTGATCCAAAAAATTAAAATATTAAACGTTAATTTTAAGGCATTAAATCTTAATCTTTTTTTCTTAACTTTTATAAATCAATGAAATTATTTAAGTCAATTTTATTAAATATAACTCAAACCAAATTTGGGTTCCAACTTTTTAAAAATTCTGTACATATATTTATTCCAATTTTATTACAATCAAATTTAAATTTTGCAAAATTAGCAATGGTACTTCCATTTAATAATGAATTCATCATTTAATATTTTCAATAAGTTTTTTTGAATATTAAGGATTAATTTAATTTAATTGATTTTGAAACTTTTAGTAAAAATTTTTTATCTGTACTTAGAATAAATTGAATAAAAAATTTTTTAATTTTAGTAATTACTCAATATTGAACGGAACTGGCATTTTAAAATTGTAAATAAATTTTTGACGCATTTACAATGGGTTCTACCCGATAAATTCTTTAAATCATACTTACGCCTTACTTAATAATAAGTTTTAATGTAATATAAATTTTTTTAAAATAAAATTACGGAAAATTTCACAAATAGTAAAAAATGGTTAAGAAATTCTTTTCCCAAAAATGTAATTAGAATTCATTAAAATTTAGTAACAAAAAACTTATTATCAAACTTTTACCCAAATTTTTGAATTGATTTCCTCTAAATTTTCACTATCTTTATGTATTCCCATTTTTAAAACTTTTTAAAATTAACCGTTGAATTCAAATCCTTACAAATAATTTTAAAATTTTAATCAAATTAATTTTGAATTTAAAATTTTTAAATATTTAATTCAATTCTTAAAATAAATTTTCGTTATGATATTCTTTTAATTATTTTTTTTTAACGAAAAATTTTGAAATAATGACATACTAAAATTAATATTTTAAATTTTAGATTTGAATTCATATTAAAGTAGATTAGGTTTAATTCACTTTAAAATAGGATTAGAATACCGAACCCTAAATAAACTTAATTAAATTCGCAATTTAAAATTTGAAATAGACTCTAACAAACATTATTAAAGCATTTGACTTTAATGAAATTTCAACAAATGGAAATCGATTTAATTCCATTCAAACAATCCATCCGAATTTATTGTGATTTTACAAACCTTAAATTTCAAAAGTTTTTCGTAAAGATTAATAGGAATGTGTCAATAGTTTTAATAAAAACTTTTAGGTTCGTTGGAAAAATTAGTAATATACGCATATAAAATTTTTTATTTTTAAAAATTTCACAATTTTTATTCTTTCATAAATCCTTCAAAAAAATTATTTTTAAGATATAAAAAATTTTGAAGGAAATAATATTTTTTTAACTTTATCATTTTAACTAAAATATCCTATTAATATAACTACGTAAAAAATTTTTGTATCTATTAATTTAGTTAAAATTGTTTAAATTTTAAAATTTTGATTTAAAATCAATTAAAAAATAACATTTTATTCAATAAAAACCATTTATTCAAAATATAAAACTCGTTTTTTAAAATGTAATTACTCTACATTTTATTTTCAAAATATCGTTTTCTAATTTATTACTTATTAAAAACAACGTTTATCAAAACATTTATTACAGGATTTATTAAGGGTTAAATTTCGGATATACTAGGCCCTTTCTTCAAAAGTGGATGTCTATTCCATTTTTATGAATTTTACAACGTTTTTATTACCGTATTTTTATTTACCAAGTAGGTACAAGTCTAACCCTGTTGAAAATCAAAAGGCCATTTAAATTGCTATATAAACGAACTATAAGGGGAAATACGGTTTGATTAATACCAAAATTTTTTCAAATAATATTGCCAAATTGTACTTTCCTATTATGTGTTTAATGGATATTGGAATCTTAGTTTCTTTAACATCTTGGATGTTAGGAGTCAAGTTATAAAATTTACGGAAAAGTTTATAAACTAAAAATTTCCGGTAAAATTGGAAATGAAAATTTCCGTTAACCAATAAAAGTTGTTCAGGATTTACAAATTTTCGTGAACCAAATTTAAAAATTTAAAACGTCTAACAATCAATCCTAAAATTAAATTAAATCCGTTAAACGTTTATAGTTTTGTTTGTTTTAGAGTTTAGAAAATTATATGCGAAATTAATTAATTGGTGTAAAAAATCCCTTAATTAACGAAATATTTAATTAGAAATTGTTATGAAAAAGAATTAAAAGGAGATTTCGTTATACATCTTATTTTCTTTAAGACTTATTATCTTTATAAATTTAATTAATAACACAATAATTTCTCTAAAATTTATCATTAAAAATTTTAATTTTAATAAAATTACTTATTTTACTTTAAAACGATTTAAATGAATTTATTTTCTTTAAAAAGTTAAAATTTTTAGAGCAGGTTAAAATACTTTTAACCGGAATTGATAAAGCTACTGAATAAATGCGAATTAAGTAAAACGTTTAAATTCTTTATTTGATTTTTCGATTCCTTTATTAACCAACTTGATTTAATCCTATTAAATTCAAATATTAAATAATAGTTATTAATTCCAAATAATTTTTTTTTAATGATATTAAATTTTTAGCGATTTAAACAAAATTGATGAAATTAAAATTTTAATTCTGAATTTTTATTTTTCGTAATAGCTTCCGTTGTTTTAAATTTCGATTTTCTCAAAAAATTTCATTGTAAAAAATATTTATTAAAAAGTAAATGTTATCCTTTATTTTCAAATTCGTTTTATTTAGAATTATATTGATTAAATTCCTTTAAAAAAATGACGTGAATAAATCTATAACTTGAAATTATAGTAAATTTATGTTACTGTTTAAAAACAAAATAAAACGTCTTGTAATAGTTTGAATCTTAATTAATGTTTTCTTAAATTAAGTTGGAATTTTTTTAATAATTCGTTTTCAACTTGTCCGAATAGATGAACAATTTTAAATTTATTGATAAGGGATGTTACGCATTAGGATTATTTTAACCATAACCAAAAGAACCGTTTCAATACGATTTCGTGATTATTGGACCATATTCAATTGTATAATAAGTTACTAATGATTTATTGGCTTAATTAACGAAACCTTATTTTTGCATTTAATCATCAAAATTATCATTCAATGTTCCGATACAAAAATAGCACGTTTAACTTTAACTTCAAATAACTTATATTTTGATGACTGGTTGTAAGTTTATGCCTAAGATCCAAACGCAAAACACTTAAATTTTACTACCTAATGATTTCAATAAAAAGGATTAATCATTAACCTATTTCTTTAAATTTTTAAGTTACGAACATTATTCCTTAAAATAAAACCTTTTGCTATATGCCTTTTTCGTTAATCCCAATTAATTAGGAAGATCTTTCCAAGGAAACTATGTGGTTTGATCTAAAGCTTTACTGGCAATTAAATGATTATAAGGTAATCGTTTATATTTTATAAAGGTTTTAAAGATTGGGCCATGCAATTGGAATCGGATTAATCATCGAAAAGGTTGATATTTGAGGTCTATTTAATTGCTCTTCCATTAAATTTAACAACAAATTATTACTTATAATGATACATTAATTAATAAAGTTTTGTAAATTTTGATTTAAATACTTTTTAAGGTTTTAATGTTAAAATGTATGTTTAGTACCTAGAATTGAATGTATTATTATTCTGAATGAATATAATTTCCCGATTTTTATAGTAATAAATTTTAATGGAAATTTGGATAAACGAAATAAATCTAAATTTAATACGTAACATGTTAATTAACGAAAACTAAATTTGATTTAGACACTTAATCGGTCTTATGTTAATACAAATTTTATTTTCTAATAATAAGGACAGTACATTTTGTAAATGGTTTAAGATTTTTTTATTAAAATTATTTTAATTTAGTGATTTGTGGATGATTATAGTTAAATTAGGAACGTTTATGTTTAGTAAAATTTTTCCATGTTAAAAAGATGTTTAATTGTTGTTCAACTAAATTTTCAATTTTTTAAATTTTGCCCGTAAAGGTTTAAAGAAATTGTATTCTGGAATTAAATTCTATTAGATTCTTTCAATTTTTGAATTATTTACCATTGTCCTTCTTTATGAAAACTGGGGTTTTAAAAATTTAACTTTTATTAGTTGAAATTTATTTAAGGATAATTTTTGTTTATTTCTATATTGAAAAAATATAGGCCCTTTTGAATTTTAAATTTTTACGTTTTTTTTATGTTCGAAACATTAATTTATGTTTTTTAAATGTTTAAATTTACCGTCGATGAGTTAAATAAATTCAACGCTTCTTAACCATTTTAAATTTGTTGACGGTTACCGACGATAATATTATTTCAAACTTAAAAATTCCTTAAAAAATTATAACTTTAATTTAATGTAACTGGTCTATATTCAAAGGAATAATTAAATAAAAATTTTATTTAAATTGTTCAAATTATAATTAAATACTAATACAATTGTGAATTTTTAAACTTATTATGGTATATTTAAGTTATTTTAAATTAAAATTACCTTCTAATTTAAACTTTTAAATAAATAAATAATTTTTAAAATTTATATGACTTTAATTATGGTATTCCGAATTTTGATATATATCATAAATAATTTTCTTCAGTAAAATTTTATTAATTTTAAATGTTTAAAGTGTTGACCCCTTTTCCTACTTTTACAAAAAATAATTTTGCAAGGATTAAAAGGTTTTAAATAAATTTATTCTTATATCTGGTTTTATATGTAAAAAAATTGTTTATTTTTATGATCCTCTTAGTATTTATATTTTATTATCCATTTAAATCACCTTAGTATTATTTTAATTAATTTAACCTTTATTTTTCTTTTATTGGTCCTAATTATTGTTAAAGTTTCCGGTTAAATTTATTAAATCCAATTTAGTTAAACCTAATGTTTTTTAAAGGGATTCCTACCATTGGTTATAAATTTTTAATTATATAAAAATTTATAATTGCTTTAAATTTTAACGGTTAAATTTAAATACTATATTATACCCGAATTTAATATATTTAAAAAGGTAAATTTAAAATTAAATTATCAATTGAAAATTTGAGTCAATTTAACTTTAAATAGGTTGATTTTGACAAGTACGATTTTATTTACACCCAATTTATTAAAATTTGCCAAAAAAAATAAAAATAGAAAACAATTAAATCCCCTTTTTTTAAATTTTTTAAAAAAAAATTTATTTTTTTAAAATTTATATTTTAAATTTTTTTTATTTCCATTTTCCGCAAAAATAAAGGGGGGTTTAATTTTTCCCCAAAATAATTTAATTTTAAAATTTGATTTTTATTTTTAATTGATTTTTTTTATGGTACCCTTTAAAAAAAATTTTTAAATTTTTTCCTGATAAGTTTGTTTAAGGGAAAAAATTTAAGGCCTTTTTTTTAAAGGGAAAAATTTTGAAAACCCTTTTCAATTTTTTTTTTCAATTTTAAAATTTTTTTTGGCTTTTTTAAGGGTTTTTAAAGGGGGTTTTATTTTTTAAAAGGCAAATCAAAAACCCTTTTAAAAATAAAACGGGAAAAATTTATTTTTTATTTTTGACTTTTTAACATTTCTGACCTCACATTTGAAAACTTTAGTGTTTCTTACTTTAGACGTTTGAAAATACAAAATTTTAATGCTAAAAAATTTAGAAGTGCTACAATATTTTTATGAATTGTTTTAAATGTTATAAACAATTGATAAATTTGTTACCGGTCGATAGACCTAATTAAAAAAAAAAACAACTTTTGTCTCGAAAAGTTTGCTCAAAGTTTCGTTATTTTTTGAATTAGCGGGTTGGGAATCGATCGTCCCTTATGAGAATAATTTCTCCAACATTTTTTTTAAATTTCATGTTGAACAACGAACATTATTGTACTGTTCTAGGCATTAACGTACAATACATAATATACTAAAAATTTAGCAAAAATTATTTCGAATTTTCAATTAACCGAATTACTCCTAGTCCCTATCAAGTTCGGTTAACCCTTAACTGCTATTATGGGGTGTTTCGACACCCCAGGCATCATATTTGTGTAAAATCTGTTAAAAATTATTATTCTCACGCTCTTCAGATTCAAGGTATTCTCCTACAAGAACAGAACCTTTAACATGCCGTAAATCATTTTCTGCTGTTTTTTGCTGTTTTTGAGAAAAATAGGTGGTGGGGTGTTGGAGCACCCCATGATAGCAGTTACGGTACATTTTTTTAAAAATAAGCTTTTTCTTTAATCGTAGATTCTTGGCGTATCTGCTTAAAAAATTTGGTTTTTTAAATTTAGAGAATTACAACTTCTATTTTATAATATTTGTCATTCAATATGTAGGGGATTTACCCAGTCACATCGAAATTCGGGGGTGTTTCATAATAACTCAACTAGGCAATTCGATATACTTTGTCTTAGGGAACCCCATTACACAGTTTTGTACTACTGAGCACATAACGTGTCGGGGATTTACTGAATTCACTAAATTTCGGGGTATTTTGTATTTCTCCTGATATCCGTAGGTTATAAAAGATGATCCAGGGACTTCGTTGGGCCAGTTTTTAATTAGAATCGGCAACAATAACTAAGTATTCAAGTGTTATTTTCAAAATGAGTAAGTGTTTAAGCGAGGAACAGTTGGCACATCTTGCCGAGAATTTTGGTGAGGATATTGACGTGAGTGAATATTATCTTAACGAAGATGTTGACGATTTAAGTGATGCATCAAGTGAACACAGTGATCATGACACAGCTTCTGAATTTGAAATGGATTCTGAAGACGAGGATGAACCTGAGGGAAATGTTAACGAAGGTGCAAATTATTTTATGGGCGTAATCGGTACAAATGGTCCAAGAATCCTCCTGCTGCTTCTCGTACCAGAGCATCTAATATAATTACCCATTTACCGGGAATAAAAGGTCCAGCAGCAAATGCTCCTCCTAAAACACCTTTCGAAGCCTGGTCGCTTTTGTTTACAGAAGATATTCTAAATGACATATTGGAACATACAAATGAAAAGATAACTGATGCAAGCTTTACTTATGGACCGACAGCTAGTTACGTGGGATATTTGGATATGACGGAATTAAAGGCATTTTTGGGATTACTAATTTTGACAGGTGTTTTCAAATCCAACCACGAAGATGTTAGATGTCTTTTTGCACGAGATGGCACAGGTAGAGATATTTGTAGAGCTATTATGTCTGAAAAACGTTTTTTATTTCTCTTGTCAACAATAAGATTCGACGACCGGGCAACTAGAAAAGATAAAATTGAAAGTGGTGATAAACTTGCAGCAATTTCAAAAATATATGAAATATTCAATAATAATTGTAAAAATAATTACGTATGTAGTGAGTATGCCGTTGTAGACGAAATGCTTGTCGGATTTCGTGGCCGTTGCTCTTTTCGGCAATATATAAAAAACAAGCCAAGAAAATATGGCATCAAGATAATGTGTTTATGTGATTCGAAAACACATTACTTGATAAATTCGTTTGTTTATACAGGGAAAGCAACAGACGCTAACCCAAAAAAGCTTTCGGTGCCTACACGTAGTGTTCTGAAATTAGTTTCACCCATAATAAACACAAACCGAAATGTCACAGGAGACAACTGGTTTACTTCTATAGAGTTAGTAAGTGAATTGAAAAAAGTTGGCTTAACATACGTGGGAACACTTCGTAAGAATAAAGCTGAAATTCCTCCAGTATTCTTACCATCTAAACAGAAACTCGTTAATTCTAGCCAGTTTGGCTTTACACGCGACACTACATTGGTATCATTTGTACCAAAAAAGAACTACAGCGTTCTGTTGATTTCCTCAATGCACCATAATGCCAATGTTGAAGAAAATAGGAAACCAGAAATAATACTATTCTATAATGACAATAAGGGCGGAGTTGATGCCTTGGACCAAAAATGCATGAATTACTCTTGCCAAAGAAGGACAAGGCGATGGCCAATGGCTATATTTGGAGCAATGTTAGATATGTCACGGGTAAACAGTTACGTGCTTTTTGTAGCTGCTTTGGACGAAAGCATCAAACTGAATAGAAGAGATTTTTCTATTGAGTTAGGAAAAGGACTTATTAAAGAACACATGATACGAAGACTTAGCATGCAACAACTGCCAAGGGAATTAAAACCAATAATCGAAAACTTTGTGGAAGTAAGCCCACAACATTCCGAATCAGGACCTGTAAGAAGCTACGGACGATGTTACCTTTGTGGGAGAAAGAAGGACCGTAAAATAAAGACCACCTGTAATAAATGTTACCAGCATGTTTGCAAGGACCATTTCAAAAGCATTATTCATTGCGCAACATGTTTAGAAAGGTAATTAGACCAAAGTTTGTTACATTTTACCTGCACTGTAAAATAACATATTTCGGGGTTCAAAAATTTTTGTCGACCAACAAGCTTGTTAGAATTTTCGTATGTCATGGTAATTCCATTTTTATTTTTCAGGGAATGAAGTTACTCCTTCAGGCACCATTCCGCAAAAAATTATTTAAAAAAAAGTGTATTCTAGTGTATAAAGCATTATTTCTATGTATACATGTATTTCTATAAAATAAAATTGTACTGTTTTGTAAATTATCAATTTTCTTTTTTATTTTAAACAAAATATTATTTTTTGTGACATGAGTAGTAAGCAAAAGACCTCTTTCATTGCCTAAAAATAAAAAACAACAAAAAAGCACCTATTATCAGAAAAACAATTCACTAGAAGATGTGGGGTGTTAAAACACCCCATGATAGTATATACGTGATTTTAAAACATGATACTACTTAAGGGTTAAACGTGGCTGTAGAATAATTTAGATATTGAAATTGAAGGGCTTGTATCTTTAGAATAAAATATTTAAGAAAACAATTGATTCTGCCCTGGTGTATAGGCGTGGATGAATTCGAGGGACGCAATACACTGGCCAGAACTTTGCCTTTTCGAGAGAAGAACACAAGATAGACGTGAAATTAGTGCAAAAGTATGATTTTACTAAATTTCCCGGTCACAAAACATTTGTTTTTAAAATCGTTCTGTATAAATTAATTTCTCCAATGCTGCTGCTATAATTCTTCTTCTAAAACTATAATATTATTATTTATGAAACGTGAACTTATTGTGTATTACATTTTATATCTACTAAACACGTGCCTTCTCGTTATTTAATCCTACATATCACTACGTATTAACCCTCTTAAATATATTACTCTATATTTTGTCGATTGCCCATGTAACAGTACTTAATGCTGCAATAAACAGAGCTTAATTATTTTCCATTTAAATTATTTTACTCAAAATAAATGTAGATATTATGTATTTTTAAACGTTGTATTTGCAAGCTTCAATTTTCGCAAGAGTAAAAGTTTAAGTTTTCGTAACAACTTAAATCATTAAAATGTAGCTAATAATGATATAATAATCCATATATGTACAATGTATTGGGAGAGGAACGGGGGACATTCTAATACCTCCGAAACAGATATTTTAAAATTATGAAAATATTTCAACAAATCTCATTGTCGGCTAAAGCAAATATTTTACGGTAGGAAAATTGAAAACTACGTTCACAATCGCTAGGTGGACATACTTAACTTTAATTAATTTATTTTTTAAACATTAAAGCGTTAAGCATTAATTTATAAAAATTAAAACAAACAAAAATTAAATATTCAAATTTAACGTTTTTGCATCATTTTCAACACATTTTCCACAAAAACGAAACAGCGTTGTCGCATTATTCAAGCATAAAAACTACATGATGTTTGCGAAAGAACAATTTTTTATCAATCGTTCGATATAAAATTTATTAATTTACCTTTGCCCACTCAAACGTATACTAATGCGAATGTC
The DNA here is from genome assembly GCA_036326145.1 of Rhagophthalmus giganteus. Taxonomy (NCBI): domain Eukaryota; kingdom Metazoa; phylum Arthropoda; class Insecta; order Coleoptera; family Rhagophthalmidae; genus Rhagophthalmus; species Rhagophthalmus giganteus. Next base: position 8,461,850 of record JARFJA010000056.1, on the reverse strand, counting down.
TTAAAATTATGTTCCGTCATAAAATTTTGAAAATTATTTCTTCTCAGAATCTACAAAATACCAAGTAGGTCGATGGAAGCTTTAATAAAAATTCACACAAACGTATCGTAAAATCCAAAAATAAAATCTAGAAAAATATGCGCCCTTGACCGATTGCGAGATTCATTATCTCCATTGCTCGTTGCTGCGAATACCTTAAAATGAAACAAAATCTTTTCATTGCCTACATTTTGATTGTGCAATTTTATTACGATTGTGTAGAAAAATAAAACCGTCCAATTTTCGAATTCAAACTTGAACACATAAATCGAACATTTTTTATCTGTATCGATAAATCCTAAATAAAATGGTAAACGCCGGTCATTATTGTTTGAACTTGCGATGTTATAAGTCGTGAGAAATTTCTAGCCGCCTAAGTTACCAATATCGTGATAGTTATTGTTAAACGATTTATGCGATTCACGCCCTCCACGGAATTTTATAAGATATATTAGTTCGTTTTTTGGTGAGCTAAACGAAAAGTTATACATAGAAACCTTACACATTTTTTCTTATGGACGTTAGGTGCAAAAAAGCGCGACAAACTATTTACAATGAAACTTATAAAATATAATTAGACCGACAAAACAACGCAAATAAATAATTTTTACCTTTCGGTTATTCCGGAATAAAATTAGGGAAATAGTTCTCGCAAGTTTATTTATAATTTTAACGGTAAACAGCTTATTATCACTCTTTCGGGCTGTCAGAAATTTAAAGTCGATTTAAGTTAACGAAGGTTCGACTAATTTATTTTGATTATCGACGTTTGAAATGTGTTTTTGTTTGTCGTCTTATTGGAAATTTTATTCTTAATCGAGAGCTCTCGGTAATGCTTCGATTTTAATTCGGGATAAGGGTTTAAAACAATAATAAGATTATTATTCTTTTAACGAGAATCGTTAAATTCGTTTTTTCTTTTTAATTAAGTCGTTGTCATTTTTGTTTTATTTGTTTGTCTATAAAATCCGAAATCTCGGTTTATTGGTTCCTTACTTTCGTATTTTCTGTTTAGTCGAGGTCATTGGCAATATTTTAAAAACTAATTAGCTACTTATATCTTTTAGTATAGAGGGTAGTCTATTCTGTATCCCTATTATACTGATGGTACGCCAGAAGATTTTTTATTTGTTGTCTCTTAAACCGAATTTATAGAAAGAAATATAGGTACTTTAGTATTTTAACAGCGGATTTAAGAATTAAGCCATCAATTATTTGCAGTATTTAAAAATCGATTAACTTAGATTGCAGTCTTTATAAATCTAATTACATAATTATAAGAAAATTAATTTTACGACACTTAATTTAAATTAACGATATCCAAAGAGTACCTAATAAATATCCATCACTCGAAAAACAAAATAAAGAAAACGTTAAAAAAATTCAAATAATTGAACTTTTCCTAACAGGTCTATGACGTAATGATAAACAGTTCAAAAATCAAAATTACAAAGATTTTATAATATTCTAAGAACTGAGTTGATGACAAATATAATCGCAAATTTGATTAGGTTTTTAGTATATGTCCCCAATTTATAATTTATTAAACCTTCTAATCTACATTTTTAGAGGCAATTATAAGTTTACGACCGAGGTAATAATCACGCACCCGGTGAGATCACGAGATAACCCACTACTCTTGACCAATAACTGAACAAAAAACGAAAATGAATTTACAAAAATAATACGTGCACCTCCTAGTACGTGTAATACGTGTAACATATATTGTTTGTTTAACGGAATCTAATCAATAAGGGACGCAGTTTATTCGGTTTTATTAAATATAGTGATAGCTGTCTATTGTGGACACATTCGAAACCACAAAAAGTCTGGCCAGATCAGGAAAAGGTCGATCGGGTGTGGTTAAAAAATAACCACAATTGATATCGAACTGACGAAATAAATTGCATTTTATTCGAGTATAGATAGGGTTTAATAGATGAGGTTTTCGAAGGACGCGCCTCGTGCGATTTACACGCCTAAATCCTTTCGCTAAAAACCGCGGTAATTCGACTCAAATCATCTAGAATACGGTGGGGTCGCACCTCGTCCTGCTGGAATCAAATAATCGACGATCATTTTTTTTTTACATTTTCAACTTCGTGCAAAGATCCGGTCGCCGATTTTGTTAGAAATATATTAGACCAATAATTCGCGCACCGGACTGTTATTCTTTGGGGGCGAGCGCCCCGAACTACCGCTACATGTTGTTTTAAACAAAAAAATGTGCTCGACTTAAAATATCTGTACCTAGATATCGTTTAGGTGTTCGTTCAAAGTTAGGTTTTTACGATTTTTTTTTATTACTTTACGTGAGTAAAGCGACGTACGTAAATACAGGGTGTTAGTGAATTAACGTCGCGGAAGAAAGGTACATATACCTGAGACTAATATAAACAAAAAATCTTAGTAACATTTTTTGATTTGAGCAAATTTAATTTTGAGGGGGGTGGGTGTTTTCGTCCGAGAAATTAAACCAGTAGTTCCTCTTTAAACTTCAACAAGTGACATTGGTGGGTTCTGAAAAGTACCGTTATCTCAGCTGGCATTTCTTTAGGTTACTACGATAGTAAACAGAAACTATTGTAGGGGTTGAAGTCGTAAATATCTTTTGCGGTCATTGACAAGTTTTAATGTAACAAATAGTCAAAATGTTTCGTCATTTAAGTAGATATCTAAGTAGCTATTTGTTATTCATTTTATTTTTTATTATCTTTTACATTTGCATGTGTTGTTCTAATAAAATTTCTAATTAATAAATCAATTTCGATAACGGCACTTCGATAAATGTACTGGAAAAAACTCGAAATAACACTGAAAGTTACTAACACTCATTGCGTCATTATGGAATGTTTAAGTTTTTTAATTTTGCTTTTGGTCCTTATGTTTGCTAAAAACCCAAAAAATAAAGTACCTACTTACCTATTTGCGTTTAATTATACTTTAAAAGCCCGTAGAAATATCTCAATTTTTCAAAATCATAAAACTAGTACCGGCACCCCTTTTAGTTCAAGCCTCTCAATATTAAACGTAACTGTTCCAAAAACAGGCATCTTATTAATTATGTTAAATAAAGTAATCTAACTTTTACGTGTAAACCGAAAATAGGAATTGCATTCATAAATGAAAATATCTCTCCTACAACGGGGGCCATAAATTAAAGAGTAAAGATGTTTTAGCTGCTGACCCAACAGTCGGTTTCACTTTCCGAGTTCTTAAAAATCTTTAAAGGGAATATACCCGAGTAAGACGATTATCAAATTAATAATAGCAATAACTCGAAAATTATTGATTTTAGGAAACATTTTTATTTAGGTTTTTTTGTACGTCTTAATGTTACCTACCCGTAGTTTTTTTCCGCGATATTAATTCACTAACACCCTGTAGATAGTATGTATTTAATTGACCATTCTCAACGGCATTTCTAACATCTCGATAATAATATTTAAAAAACTTTTTTCCAGTTTATTAATTATTAATATAAAAAGTCGAACTAGAACATTAATATAATACGAAGTAATGCAAGCTTTTAATAAGCATCCCCCCTTCAACCTACTCAGGAATATGAATACAATACCTATAGACTATCTAGTAAGAAAATTGATTTATTACATAATATAATTTAAAATAAATAAATAAATAAGTGTTTTTGCTCATGTTAGTCTATACACTTTTAGGTATTAACTTTTAAGATTTTGTTGCGAAGAAATTGACTTTACATTTTCGGAGTGTGATAGGCCCAAATTATTTTAGAATTGCATTAAATGTTGCTTTTACTGGCTTCTCGCCCGATGGGCCCTGGATTCAAATCGCAGTAGTGTAATATTCCCCCGGTAGGTGTGGGTGATTGTATTCGTTGTATCTAATAACCGTCGCAGTTGATATTCCGAAGCCCCAGTATTAGAGTGAATTTTTTTTTTAATTTGACAGCGACAGCTATTGTGTTACGAAAATTTGAAAAAATTCTCAAATTTATTATTACCTACATATTAATACTTTTTAATTAAATATTAGTGCATTTGCACACATTTTATCCCATTTTTGTTGACGATGAAGTCCTTTTTCTTATTTAATAATTGTTATTCGTCGCTGCTGTTGGGTTTTTTCGTCTTTTAAAAACCACGACTTTTCTTTAAAAAGGATTAATTCGTATCGACATTAAAAATTCAACAAGTGAGATGAAAGCCGGAACGTGCATATTTTCGCCGCTTAAAAATTTATGAACCGTCGACCGACGCACGACTAAATATAGTATCACAAATCAACGTGTGTAGTTATTTTAGATAACGGCGAAGCGTTCTTAAGACTTGATAGGTATTATAATTCAGGACACGGTACGAAAGTCACCGAAATGGAAAAGATGCGGTAGAATACATAGAACAGATTGCCTACCATTTAACTGAAAATTGTTTGACTTCAGTTCTATATACAGTTCTATATAGGTATGTACTTCACATCAATTTGTATACATAGTTTATTATAGAACATATTACTTTTGCTAATTTATGTGTTAATACGTATCTATTCAGACGTTAACGTTGTTTCATTTTAGGTAATAACTTTTCTAAAAAAAAAAAATGTAATTTTCTAAAATGAAAAATTTAAAGCGAAGTCGGAGATTAAGTAACATAAAATGGACTAAAAATTATCAAAGTTTCGAACGATGCATGCTATAAAAACTTTGTCAGTTACAAATTAGTTAGGTACCGCTTTATTGTTTAATGTAAAATGTTCGGTAGGAGGTAAATTATCCTCGGAGAGAACTGCACAAAATTGAATTTCCGTAATAAATTTGTGCGATGCTAGTTTAAGTATATATTTGAAAAACTTTTTCGTCGAAAACCGTTTAGATAAGAAGCTGCCGAGGGTATTCAATTTTTTTTATATAACCGTTCAAAAAATAAAAATACATCTAGAAGTATCTCATTAAGTTGCACAAAGGGAGTCTGGAAGATAAGAAAGTAGTGTTAATTCTAAAATAGGGTTTTTATAACGTTTTGATCTGCGTAACGTGAAAAATATGACGGTGTCGTAAGGTTTTAAAAGCACCCACAGGGTTTGACGTTTCGGGGAGCAATATGCGTGCTCGGAAAGTGGCAAGTTGAGATGATATTAGAATTGCAAATGTAGAGACATATTTATATGGGATCTCGCCGTATATAATCCTTTTGTCACGGCGCCGTGATAAATTTAAACCTCATTTAAAGTTGAATAGGAACAGTTACAATTGCAGAAGTTTAGTAAATATAGCTGCGCTTTTATTTCGAAGAAACTACAACACTTAATAAGTTCCCTGAATAATGGGCGAGGAAAAAGCACCGAGGAGAGAAGCTCGCCGACACCGAATTAGTGAATTGTTTCTCGTGTCTCGGTCCTTCAGTTGAAACAATAACGTTAAAACGTAACCGGCGAAATTTAGGATTAATTCGCGCAAATTCGAACTTTTCGACGAAAAAGGGACAATTCGACGAAAATACTTGGTGTTCGTCGGCATGAATGGCGACAGTGGTCCAATTTACTCCGTCGGCGTCGTCTTATTATTATTTTCGTCACGGACAATATGACCGGATTACAATTGACGTTGTGTGATAACAGATAACTACTTGGACGTTGCGTAGTGGACTCCTCCTTGTTCTCCTCGCCAATTCTGCCGGACTAAAATGCCATTAAGCTCGCAATTTGCACCGAAATTAAAGCACGTTTATGTAAATTTAACTAAGTGTGTTGTATTCATTAGAATCCATTTTATATAACTTTTCTGTTCTCCACAGTTTAATGAACTATTGAGCTGAATAATTCATCTGCTAAAATGCAACAAGTTTTATTAATACGATACACGTGAAAATCGTATAGATTTAAATAATTAGGTAACTTGACGGATTATAAGTTTTATTTGTCGTTTGATATATTTGCGGCATTCTTTTAACGTTTTTACTCGTTTTATTTGATAATATATTGTACAGTTGAAGTCACTTATAAGGAACCTTTTTTTTTTTCTTCCAAGGAGGGGAATCTTCAAAAGACACCCCCGGTATTGCCGGGGGGAGTGTCGGATTCACACCGGCAAGTCTAGCTGATGTGCCTACCGACTAAACCCCTCCTTGTCAGGGTAGTGCTAATGCACCCCACCGGAACCATCATAAGACATTACTTCTGTGGGGGCTCTGGATTTGCAGATCTTATTTGAGTGTAAATATAGAAGTCTTTTCCAGTGAATTCTTCGTTTTTTCGAAATTTTATACAATTTTGGGCATCAGAAGAGAAAAATTAAAGTTAGAAATTATATATATAAGATGTCATTCCTGGCGTAAGCCATGAATGAAATTTGGTCCAGGAATTTTCACAATAGAGTTGATCGTACGCGACAGTATCCTTCTATATGTAGGACATCTAGTTCCGTCTGATCGATGGCCAGAAATATTACAATTGATGCAATACTGTTCATTGCAACAATTGTCAGCTTTGTGGTCATTCTTCCCACAGTTGAAGCATACTCTTTTATTTAATAATTTGTTTTCCGGACATGATACACGTTCGTGTCCAAAGTTCAGACAGTTGAGGCAGCGTTTTAATTTAACTCTAGGTTTGACGTTGCAATAGGTGTGGCCGATTTTGATTTTGCCTAACTTCATCAAATAGTTTCCAAGACATTCATCTAAGATTATGGTCGCATTTAAACCATTGAATTTATTAGGCCTGGTAGACAGTACCTTGAGAAATTCGTTGTTCTTCATGAAGGGAGAGATGGCCAACTTAATATCCTCTTCTGTGCAAAGACCATCCATCCCATAAATGTGTAATACTATGTTATTATGGGCATGATCGATGAAAATGTCTTTGTCTTTGGCTTTGATTTTATCTTTGAGCATTTCTGCATTTTTTTTATCACCTTTGATTTCCATAACGATATTGCCCTTAAGTGTTTGTTTAATACTTTTAATGTTAATGTTCAAATTCGTGATATCTTCATTGTTCTTAATGGATTTTACAATCTCCGCATAATTTTTATTATTAGGTTGTATAAATAATTTGTTAGTATTGTGAGTTTTGTTATTTGGAATCTTAGAAATGGGAGTATTAATTTGTTTTACATTGCTAACGGGAAGTTCTATAAAGATAGTTTTATTAGAGCCATGGAAAATGAATTCGACACATTTTCTTAGAAGTTTACGGTCTAAATTATCAGCGGTTGATAATATTAAATTATTACTTATAGTAGATTCAAAGTTAATTTTAAAATCCTTTAATTTTTTATATAACATTTCCATATCCAGTCTTTTGGAACAATAAGGAATAGGGATGATATATAAAGTATTCAACTTATCAATTAATATACCAGTGTTCGTTTCTATGTGAACATCTTTCATAATAGATACTATCGAGAAACTATTTTCATTTATTAAATTTCTTCCTTCTGGAAAGTTTTTACAAACTTCTTCTTCTTCTTAAGTTTAAGATTTTGGATCAACAATATAAATCCAGTCATTTTCAGAGTCTAAACTTGTCCTTGGATTACTCGTCATGGTAGTGTTTGTAAAGTAATTATCAGGCCAATCCTTATTTAAAATTTTTGAGGTAGATAGCCAATCTTCAGTAGTTAAAGAATTTTCAGAGTTTACGAAACTTGTAGTGCTGGACTCAATATTGATATCAGTGTTGTTAAAAGAGGTTTGAGTGACTTTGTCATTAGAGTCCTTTATTGAGGTAGTTTGTACTCCTATGTCTTTCATGTTATTTGTAGGCAGGGAGTTTTTATTTTTATTATAAGAGTCTATTTTTTCAAACGTAATATTCAAAAGGTTTTTCTTTTTTAAGTTACTTACTTGTTGCTTAAAGATATTCCTTATAAGTTTTATTTCTTTTTTAGTTTTCGGGTTATTATTAACTACATTGTCCAATTCGTGGATATATTTATATATATTATCTAATTCTGATTCAAAGTTATGTTTAATTACTAATAAATCTTTTGATGATAGTTCTTTTGAACTATCTGACAAATTGTCATTATCGGGGTCAATTAATCCCAGTGTATCCCCATTGTTTTTTTGAAAATTATTCATGAAGATCCCACGAGAAGGGACGAAGTAAAGGTCCAGCCAAACAGTGCGTCCTTGTTTGTATCTGCACTAGTCTAAACACACCACACTAACATTTTCATTACACGTATACTTTGTTATTAAATAAACTCTTGTGTGTTTCGGGCGATTTCTACATACATATATGTACACATATAACACGTTGAAACTGATAAAAACGTAGATAACTTCACGCAATCGGCAATACAACGTTATGATAATATTTGTGCTTCAATCAATTGAAAAGATCAAAACTTATAAGGAACCTGTTTATGGCGAACCTCCGGATGTAAAAAGCCATTTCTAAAAATCCCGCCACGCAACCCATAAGAGCCCTTAAAAAATTTTGGTGGTTATAGCGAACTCGTAAATGTTGTCTTTAAAACTTCCTCGCTATTTTTACGTTATTCGTATGGAAAAATAACCAAAGCATTTATGTTTTGTCTCGTTATAAGCGATGTCGTAATATACGACTTTCGCTGTACCTTTAAATCGAAGTACCTAATTTTATGACAGTTTTAAAACGTATGCTAATTATCTACTTGCAACTTATGTAAATCGCAACTATTAATTAACTTTGACCTCCAAGTTATAAAAAAGTCCTTGTTGATAGGTAACTTAATAGGCTAACGACAAGACATGTGTAACAAACACGCTGACAGAGAAGGCTGCGCGTAAAAGTCCACCACTAAAGTAATGAAAGCAACGTCGAAAATTTATTAATTAAAATTCTTGTAAAATATTATATTTCTCTGCTTATTTTTGCGTAATAATTATCTACTAACGATTATTATTTACACGGTTAAACAGACCTCGGCACAAGCAGTTACTATGTATTTAAAAATACATTTGAAAAGCCACTTTTGCTCACGAATTTATTGTAACTTGTAAAACATTAATTGTGGTAACCTACTTAGCGTGCAATTTTTGAACAATAAACGACATTAGTTAAATTTGGCATTGAGAACAATTCATTATTAACTAACAAATTCGAACATACTGTTTTAGATCGATTACTCAGATAGATAATGTAAACATGAAATATGTACGTAAGTAAATTCATATTCACGTTCGATTGTAAAATCAACGTGTGTTTCATAACGTAATCCTAAAGCTCTCCTAATCCACGTTTACGTTGTAAAATAGCTTCTTTCCTTGTTTCAACAAGGCCAAGTGTGTGCATATTTCAAATCATTAGCGTCGACTTCGTCCACACGAAATCGCTTTACACTCGTAAACAAAATAAGAATCTGAAAGGATGAACTTTAGGAACGCCATTGTTCACTTATAAAAGGAGATATAAGGTTAAGAAGGAGTTCAATGAAAATGTCGTAATCGGTGGTACGTGACGGTGCACAATTAAGACACAAGGAGCTGCGATTTATAATAGATTCGCTATAATCTTTTTTATTAAATGCTGACAGAACAATTGCTAGGACGGTTTGTAATTTTGATTAGAGCCTTGAAATTCGGGGGAGAATTTGAATAACTAAACCTAAGGTGTGACGGGGGTAGGGCGAGGTCGAATCAAAACAATCGTAATTGTTTTTTATATTTTCATTATTAATATAATAATTAGTCGGTAGCCTACGCGTTCGAGAGTGAAGGATGAATGAAAGGAGTAACGGAGAACGTTCGATGGCGAGTCTGTAATCGAAAAAAAGTAGGTAATAGCGATAAAGCGGGTTTAGAATGTATTTACGAACAAATCAAAACTGAACGTGAGCGGTGGCGGAGATGAGCAATCTCGACGTTAGTTGGTCCATTTTTAGCCTCCGTGCTCCGTTAGGAGGACGAAGTTTCAGTGTCTTGGACGGAAGCGCTTTTACGTCAACTACTACGACACGGTTCAATTGTCGAATTGGTTTTGTTCGTATTTCTTTTTAAAAGGAACGCGCAAAGGGCCGAAACTGTTAGCTTATATTGATGTCAAACGTGTCCATTAGCTTCAGGTTACTTCGAAATAGAGGTGTGTTAGCGACGTTTACAAAATGATATAAAAATCGAACGGCGAACGAATAAAGCCATCGTTTATTCTTAAACCGAAAGCATAGGTACCGCACTTTTCGCGATTCGTCGAAAAATGGCCGATCGTAATCTAAACAACTCTTATTCAGTGAAGTTTTTGGTCAATTATCAATTACCGACCGATCGTAAACTCGATTCGGAGACACCGAGAATACGTGAATAATGGTCGAGGAAATATTTGCATTGCTAGGAATATAAATTAATACCGAAGCCAAATACAAAATAATTGAGTCGTTGTAAACTTGAATAAAATTCGTTAGGTAGTTAAATAGTACACTAATTAATGGTAAATATTTTCTAGATTTGCGTATATATACAATAATCCGATTACAAACTGCCGTAATGCACCATTCTACATTAAAACAAAATCGTACAATTTGAATAATACATAGTTTAAACACAAATGTCAAGTAAGTACTTTTTTTATTCGTATAATCTGTTAACTTGGTTTTTTGTTGTCTGCACGTAACGAGAGCATTAATGCCCAGTTATTAAGTCTGAACTATTACATAACCGATAGGTATGATGTATTACGTAGAAATAAGGCTACAGCAACAAACTTTGACAGAAATGCAATACATCAAAGTTTAATGGTGCGGAATATAAAGAAAAATCTCGGATCAATTTATCGTAGGACTTTTAAATGCAATAAAGGTTTATATAGCGGGAAATCTATCTGGAGAAAATCAAAATTTGCATGTATGAAATCCAATATATTGAGCTTAAATAAATCAGGCGTCGACCTAATGTCCTATAAAATTTACAAAGACATAAACTCTTAAATTTTTGAGAAACGGCACTTATGCCCCTATTCTGTAAAAGTTAGTTAACATTATGTTAACGTTAAATTATGTACATAACATCTCTCTGTTAAGTGATGTGCAACATTATAGCATTAAAATCGTATTCTGTAATTGGCAATGTTGAAATGCTTTTAACATTTTTACTAAAAGTTGAAAAATGTATATTTTTGAACCAACGGGATTTGTCACATGCGCAGTGAATTGTTTTCATTCCCGGTATTTTCGAATATTGTTTGGATTGTAAAGTTATTAGGTTATGAGGTTATAAGGTTATGTCCATGTACCAAAAAATGAAGTGTAACTAATATCTAGGAATATCCAAAACCAAAGTTTTAAACATATAGGCACCCATATGATATGTTATTTAATGTAATGATAATTACCTTCAAATATGCAGGCATAGCACTTGAACGGGCAGTAGATAAGTAAGGTTTCAATCGATTAATTAACATTATTGCTAAGTCTTTTGTAAAGCGAAAGCTTTTTTTGAAACACAAATCTGATAACACTTCAAACGGGTTTTGCGTGTCTCGTAAACCTCTTCTGTAAAGTCGCATATTATTCCTATATAATATATATATAATTTATTTACATTTGTACCGGTAGGTGTTAAGGACTATTCCTAACATGTCATTATTCATGTACAATTGAGGAGCGTTTTTTTCAAAAACGATCGTGTCCAAAAAATCCTTTTTGGAAAAAACGCTCTTGAAGCGAAAAACCGTTAAAATACGAAAACCGGCTTTGATTTAAATATTCATGTGCATGATCGTTTTTAAAAACACGTTCCTCAATTGCAGTTTATAAAGAATTGTAGTTCCAATAATATATATACGAGTTACCTTTCTTCGTCCTCTTCTAGTAGTATATATGTCAACAATATTATCATCCATCCCTTAAAGATCAACAAAAACTATTGACGCAAGAAACGAAAATTACCTGCCAACATAACCTTACAAATCCAATGTAAAATTGTTACATTCACGTTTTACCTCACTGTTATTTTACAGTGAATTTTACTAACATAATGTTATTAACAGCGGACATTTTCCTTATAGAATTGCTTTTCGTTGCATTCTTTAAAATTTTACATTTTTATGTAGTTAACATAATGTTAAGCGTAACATTTGCTTACAGAATCACAGCATTAGGTAGGTATTTAAAAAAAAAAACGACTAATCGAACGACTCCTTAATTTTTATTTCAACGTCAAATAAATATAAGTGCGATTATCGTGTGGTCCTTACAACGTGACAGCAGCATTCTGAAACAAGGACAAAATAATAATTACGTCGGTCGATTGAAATCTAATAAAAACAGTGAGGATAAGTTCTTCCACATTTTCGCATAAAATAGATTTTGGGATGTTATACTATTATGTAGTAAGTACTTCGTTATATAGGTAAATAATAAGTGTAGTAGATAATAATAATAAATATATTTTATTCTATTTACTAAATACAATTTACAATTTAAAATAAAAGTTCGTGATTGCGTAAACAAACGAGCTTTTATTTTCATAAACAAGTAGGTTCGGTTGGTATTAACCAGCGAGTCACGGTACGCACGTTAAAATATCTAATTTGTTCATTAAACGTTTAATATTGATATTTTAAGAAATTGAGGATATATTGTATTTAGTAGAAATAAATTAGATTTAATACAGTAATAATTAGATTATAAAGCCCGCTTGTGGTTACCCTTTAAGCGAGTTTACCCTGCATTCGCGAGTTTCAACTATTTGAGAATCTACAAATGATGAAAAATTTAACATTAGCGACGATTTTTTTTTTATTAATCATTGCATTTGTGCATTGAATTGGTTTATTCATTAAAATATTAATATATACAGATCATAACAATATGAACATTTTAAACAACGACTTGTTTAGAAAGCAATGTAAAACGACCCTTCACTGGTGAAGAGCCTTAGGAGTGGAATTGATGCGATTTGTTCTGCTAAACAATCATAAATCACTAAATATCTTCAGTCATCGACTAGTAAATAAACTTCATCTAGAATCTAACCCCATTTTTTACCCAGGAAGATTGTCTCGACATTCGCGAGGATTTCCTAGAACGGAACCCCCGCGAATGTTAAGGGGATTATTGCATTATACAAAATGCTACCACTAGGGTACTTAAGATAAAATTTATTTACTAATGCGTGTTTTAATTTACAAGTTGCCTTGAAAAAAGCTACGATAATACGAGAAACGTCAGAAAAAAGAGACGTTGTAAAAGATGAAAAAGGCCACCAGTTGCCGCCAGCACAATTTAAAGACTTTCGTAGACGAACCAGAAAAATAATATACTAAAGTAAAACAATTACGAAACGAAAAACATACGTTTAAGATTCACACAGCTTTAGGAAATTATGTTATGCACCTACCTATTTATGAAAAATAAGAGACGAATGTTCAGAAGAATATTAAAAACATCCTGCGACGAAAACGACGTTTCGATTGACGGAATGGATGGGTTTCTGCGAAAAGCTCATCTTCGATCGGAAATTAATGGAAAAGGCCGAAAAGTCGTTTTTACGTTGTTCGATTAAAAATTTTGCCGGAATCAAAATGAAATACGGCCCAAGTGCGCCACGTATGCGTGTGTTTGATTGTTGAACGTATTCGAAATTGCATATTGGCAAACTAAACGTTTAGGAGTTTGAGTTTTGAAAATTAGTTTAAACATAAATACTAGGCCATAAATATCTAAATATTCCGCTTTCGTCGAGTAACGAAAGTCTGTGTCCTTCGGCCTAAACGTAAAAACCTCAACCCAGTTTTGTTACAACAATTATCCAAATGAAGCAATAGTGGAAAGGATCTAACGCGCATCCCTTCGTTAAAAAATACCTTCGATTTGGAGCGATAAAATTGTAAACTTTACAAGCTACAATCATCGGACATGCCAACATCGCGTTAATTTGCCGAGAGAACAAACACTTCATGATTACGTTCCTATTAAGTAAGTAAGCAGTTACCCCCAGATGGTAATTGCGTCACCTCGAATCTCTACGATTACCGTCCGTGTATTTATCGCCCTTGACCCATCCGTGCTAGGCTGTGTTAATGGACGCTTCACTTTCCGATTAAGAGCCTAGATTGGGGTAGCGACATCCCGCAGCACGATTACTTTGTCTACCAGCGTATGTAAATCTGTCCACTAAATGGATGCACACAGTGATATTATGCAAATTGCACGGTTCCCTCGACCGAAGAATCTGCGATACTCTGTACTCTTTGTGGGCCATAATAAGTATGACTACTCGACATTCGCCATGGCTTAATTAGATCGGCGCGGCGCCGTAGACGACGCGACGTCAAACTTGCTCCGTATGCGGGCGGTAACGTCCAGGTTGGGATTTGCAGGGTGGATATATACATGGGCTAAGGGATAATGAAATTTAAAACGAGCTTTCTGCCGAATGTCTTTCCATTTCGATTCTGTTTGCATCTCTCTTATTTAGTTATCTAACGTGATTTGTTTTTAGAAAAAAATAAAAGCGCCTCACAATTTAACACTTTTAACGATAATGTGTTTACCTACTTAAAATTAGTTTTATTCGATCAAATAACTTTGCAAGATTAACACGCTATACTACCATCGATCAAAAACAATTCTCAACCATGTATTAGCAAATAACTAGCTAAAAGTTTATTAACGTAAATATCAGTTACTTATATTCGTCATTTAAATCGTTTATTTTTTATTTCAATATTGATGAGTATTAAATTGAAATTAATGATTTAATAATAAATACCTACCAATATAATTGATTGAACTAAAAGCATGTATTTAAAAAATATATATTTATGGCAAAACGAATTCGAATGTTTACAAACTCGTGAAGTTTAAAAAGTCGGAACTTCCGGTGCTGCATGGAGTTGTAAGAATTAAATAACTTATTAAGCTTTCGAATTTATTTTAAAATTTATACAAATTATATATATATATATATATATATATACACATGCATGTTTGATAATTAACTTGTATCATCGATCGAGTCATACGAAAAAGATAATATAAATAACTTAACAACATAATATTTTGATATTTTCCTCAGAATTGCATGACCTCAATCCAACTGAAAAGGTGTGGAGATTGACAGCTAAGGAATGTGTTAATCCTTGATCTCGACGTGGTGCTATTATGAGAAAGTCTTAGACGGCACAACGAATTTCAATTTAAATAGTTCAATAAAATGAAGAATGAAAAATGTCAAAAAAAATTCCAAACCATGGATTAACAGTAGATACGGCTTTTATCGAGATCTCGAGAAAAAAATTATACTAAAACCAATGACGTGTTTTTTTTCCAAATTTCGCGAACATTTTAAATCGATAAAAACACGAGTAATTTGTCATTTCTTGTTCTGCTCTACTTTTCAAGTAGTTCCGCACTTGTTCTAAACGTTTCGGGTAGGGTCAAAATTTTGCCAAAACCATGGACACGTCTTTTTTTCGAGATTTTGCGAAAATTTTAATTCGACCGCCACCCGCAACCGACTATTTGAGTTAGAGGTGATTAAACGTTTTTTGACGTTGAAACGAGATATTATCCGGACTTTTTTCGTGCGAACTTGTTCGGCATGGCCACCAGGCCACAAATAGTCGATTCCGCAGGACCGGCTCGAGGTCCATCCCTTGCAAAAGGCGGTTGATAAAACTACGTTTTTTTCGAACCCGTTTCGACCTTTCTAAACCGATAATTTGACTGCTTCGAAAGTCGCGTCGCGTTCGGGGCGTCTTCCCTCACGAGACGCTACCAATCTGCATGTCCGTAACGCGAAACAACACCCCCGCAATCGATCATTTAATTTAGGGGTGACTAAAATTTTTCTAACGTTCAAACGGATAATTTTCCGAAATTTTTTCGTGCGGGCCTCTTCGGCAAGCCTTCTAGGACTCAAAAAGCCGATTTCGCAGTATCAGGACGCAAGCCACCCCTCGTGTGCACGATATATTATTGCTCTTTGAAAAACCGATTTAAATCGAAAATTTGACGGCTTCGATGGTCGGGTCGTGTTCGGGGCGTCTTGCTAGACGAGACGACGCGAATCTTCAAGCCCATAACACGAAACAGCCACCCGCAGTTGATTAATTAAGTTAGGGGTGTTTAAACGTTTTTTGACGTTGAAACGAGAAATTCTCCGGACTTTTTTCGTGCGAACTTGTTCAGCAGGGCCACCTGGCCACAAATAGTCGATTGCGCAGGACCGGCTCGAGGTCCATCCCTTGCAAAAGGCGGTTGATAAAACTACGTTTTTTTCGAACCCGTTTCGAGGCTATTTTAGAAAATCTTTTTAAACCGATAATTTGACTGCTTCGAAAGTCGCGTCGCGTTCGGGGCGTCTTCCCTCACGAGACGTTACCAATCTGCATGTCAGTAACGCGAAACAACACCCCCGCAATCGATCGTTTAATTTAGGGGTGACTAAAATTTTTCTAGCGTTCAAACGGACAATTTTCCGAATTTTTTTCGTGCGGGCCTGTTCGGCATGCCTTCTAGGACTCAAAAAGCCGATTTCGCAGTATCATGATGCGAGCCATCCCTCGTAAACGCGATTCTAAAAATCCTATTTTAGCGAACGCTAAAAAATTCATTATTTTAATATTTTTTAACGTGGAAATCGACATATAGAGATGAATGAAAAAGTTTTGGGTCGGGTCAAAATTTTGCCAAACCCATGGACTATGATAAGGCTTTTTGACCAAAAATTACGAAAACTCGATCTCGTCGGAAACGCGTTTAATTCATCATTTTCTAATCAGTAGTGTTATAGTCCGACGATCGTACGTAAGTTACCTCGTTTCGAGCGGTCGCAGGCCGCCAAACCAGATCGCGGATTCCCGGTCTTATTGTTAGCTATGGAAACGCTAATAAAGCTGTTGAATTGTTCGTGAGGCGAAATAAAAAGTGTTAGTTCGGGCTAGATTTTTTAAAAACAATGTACCGGGCCTTTTCAAGACCTTTTAATCGCAAATTTTTGAAAATTCGATCTCGACGAAAACGTCTTTAATTCATTAGTTTATGCTTATTTCAGGTATAAATTGATATTTCTCGACGTAAAGAAGCGAAACAAAAAATTTTTTTCAGAATAAATTTTACAATAACGATGTACCAATGAGCCTGAAGACTTTTTTTCGAAATTTCTGGAAAATTTTTAATCGGTGGAAACGCACCTTATTTGTCTTTTCTTATTATAAAAAACTTGAAAAACGACTTTTTAGGTAATTCCGGATCTGTTCTAAAATTTTCAGGTTGGGTCAAAATTTTTCCAAATCCATGAACCATAATCCATGATCCGTAGGCTTTTTTGTGAGATTTTTCCAAAATTTTAAATTGACAAAACCTCTTTATTTCATTAATTTGTGCATGTTTTGCACTAATCGTAGAACATGCTCGAAACAAAAAGTGTTATGTCGGATCAAAATTTTGCCAAAAAAACGCCGACTGCATATACATATATAGTAGATAAGGTGTTTTTATAGAAATTTTATCAACGTATTTCTATTTTCCAGGTTAACTTCTAATCAGCATTAAATCAAAGTTAGTTGACCGGCATCAGTTGGTACCCCTGTCTGTTCCAACCAACCTTTCGCAACCAGTCAGTCGACAGCGTGCGTGAATGGACATCAACAGCGGTATTTCGTACAAACGGTCGGAGTTTGCCAATTCCAGCTACTGCCCGCATAACAGAAGACCTCGAGTACCTACACGAATCACAGGCTACAGGCCACCACTCCAACAATTCGTACTTTTTTGCTCTTTTGATTATATATTATTCTTTGTTAATTTATTGTATTTTCTTACATAATTAGTATTTAATTACATGAAAAAATAAATTTTGAATTTGACATTTTGTTTTAATGTAAAATAATTCTCCTGTGTATTTATTTCCTATACATTTTTTTTTAATAAATAAAATCCTCGTATAATTATAAAAATTTCCGACATTTTTTAAACTTTTCGATCAATACCCTGTATATTTTAATAAATTAGCCAAACTTTAAAACTTAAACTTTACGAAATCCCCGGTATAATCGTTTAGAATTTTTAAATAAATTAAACAAGAATCCCAAATTTAAGTCAATTTATTTGAGTTCACTTTTTAAAGTGTAGGGGGGTCGTTCGAAAAGTTTTGCGACAATCATTTTAAAAATTTATTATTGCCTTTCTCGGAAATTGTTTTATCAATTCTCGTATATATAAAATTCTTATTTACTTACCGTACGATTTTAATTCATAACAGAAGATTTTATAGGTCGCTCTTTAGTTTTTTGAGCACATAATATTCGGTATAAAACGCGCGCTTTCAAATGATTTCAACTAGTTTTTTAGTACTAGAAGTACTTTTTAGTACACCTGCTACAATTGTTTATAGTAAAACATAACTAATGGAAATGAATGCAAAGTAAAAATAAAAACAAAGAAATACATATATTTATTACACATAATATAAAATTATGCACAAATTATTATTTAAAATTATATTTGCTAATATTAAATTAAACACTTACATTGAGACAAAACCATCACCGTCTAATTCGAAAACTCGATCATCGTGTGACGACGATCAAGAGTTATTTTCTACTATACTTGCTCATGGTGGTGAATTTATGTCTCCTGAGAAGAGACTTTACTTCGTTGATAAAAATACCTTTTTGCATTATCAGGTATCACTTTAGCCCAACGGTCCAGGTTTTTTCGAGAAAGTTCTAAAGATGGTGAGCCATCTGCATACATAGGACAGGAAACATCTTTCTGCAACGTTTAAACAATTTCGAACATTATTTAGAAAACAAATACGTTTGAACTTGTGTTGCTTATTTACCTACCTTTCTCTCACATTTCACAGGTTCACATCATCTCCAGGACGCCATCGTCTTCCGTCTGTCATCGACGCTAACCTCGCCACGAACTTGTCGGGAATCTGAAGCACCTCGTAACTGGTGGGATTAAACTTTGGAGGTGATGGACTTTCGCTTTCCACGAATCACATTTTCCTCTGTCCTGAGCATCTCGACAGAATGGGCAGTCGAACGGTCACAACCAACAGAACGAAGATGCAGAAGATCGAAAACGTGAAACTTCTGTAATCAAACCAAAGAACATTACGCCATACACTATAATATACCTATTAAAAACGTTTAATTTACGTCATGTCCGATTGTAACTTCTTAAGATTAATAAAGATTGTTAAATTTTATATTTTTCTGCAAGTATGCACTTAATAGGAATTCAAGCAACTTAACATCATATCGTTCAAACAGTAAGCTATGATTGTGAGTTTATCTATAAGAAATCCGGAATTAGTCCCGTCACGCGGTTTGTAAAAATAAATTCAACAAGATGTTAATTTTACATGTTATTCCATAAAAACTGTCTTTTAGTGAATATCTTAAAAAAAAACACCTAAGTAGTCGATGGTTTCCATGGAAACGAAACATTCAGACAGATTCGGAATTAATTAAAGTCGTTTTTCAAGTTTTTTATAAAAAGAAATGACAGTCTAAGCGCATTCCCACATTAAAAATTTTCGCGAAAACTAAAAAAAGACGTGTTCATGGTTTTAGCAAAATTTTGACCCAACCTGAAGTGTTTAGAACAGGCCCGAAACTGTTAGAAAAATTGTTTTTCAAGTATAACCAATGAAATTATGACGATCTACGTGCGTTTCCGGCGATTTAAAATTTTTGCGAAATCTCGAAAAATTTCCTTAGCTTCAGCTTTTCAGCTTTTTTTTGGCAAAATTATTACCCGAACGCTTTGCGACGCAACGTTCAGATAAAGTCGCAAACGCCTAGAAAACTCGTAATTCTGGTATAACAAAGCATTAAATGACGAACTACATGCAATTAAGTAGACTAGAATTTTTTATAATCTTGATAAAATGACGTTACCTAATACGCAAAGAACAGGTCCGGAATTACTTGCAAAATAGTTTTTCGAGATTAACAATGCAAGAAATGACAATATAAGCGCATTTATTGCAATATAAGCGATTATTGTTTTTGCATAATCTCGATAAAATCACTCTACCGGATACGCACAGAACAGGTCCACAATTACCTAAAAAGTCGTTTTCAAGTTTTTTATAAGAAGAAATATCAACTAACCGCGTTTCCGCTGATTGAAAATCTTTGCGAAATCTTGAAAAAAGACGTGTTATAGTTCATGGATTTGGCAAAATTTTGACCGTACCCGAAACATTTAGAGCAGGTCCGGAACTACAAGAAAAGTCGATTTTTCCCTAAAATAGTGACTAGAATAATAAAATACGGGCCGTTTCTTCTGGGTGTTTGTAACGCCTGGACTTTTACTTTAATTTACCATTGTTTTCTCTACGTCTTGTTTACTTTTCCCATATATATACATATATATATCTATATATATATATATATATATATATATATACACCGTGTCCAAGATAAGAATGCACAGCATGGGGATCTTGAAAAAAGTTGCGCTATTTAGAGTATGTTCACATGCTGGTCGCAAAAGTTCATTATTGTTTATCGTTTTCAAAATTCTCAAAAAAATGTGATTTTCTGGATTTTCGTTTCTTTTCATTTTTTTATTTATTTTAAATGATATTAAAAAACTACCGGCACTTTCTCATTGCCACTTTTTAAGCTCTACAAAATGGCGTGTTCAAATTTTTAATCCGACGTTTCGTATCCGAGAACCCATCATCAACTTTATTTTTTTATATGGCCACAAACAAAGAGACACCCTGTATTCGGTAGCATTATTCATTACAAATTCAACGATGTATCACACATTATGGTTTTGAAGCCAAAAAAGGGGAAAAACGTGAGTTATAAGGTTTTTATTTTTAAATTAGAAAGCGCTGGTACAATAACAGAAACAAAATGTCAAAAAATTATAATAATTGCTCAAATAGGTTGCCATTATTTTCTAGACACAAGTATGCTCTGTCTACAGAAGAATTCAAAACATGGTCTAACATTTCTGGTGTGATTGTATTAACTGCTGCTAAAACCAATGCCAATAACTGTTCTTCATTTTCAAAAGTGGCGTCATACACTTGGTTTTTTAAATAACCCCACAGGAAAAAATCCAACGGAGTTAAGTCAGGTGATCGGGCTGGCCAGGCTACTTCACTGTGTGTTCCAATTTTTGACATTTTGTTTCTGTTATTGTACCAGCGCCTACCAATTTAACAAATAAAAAACCTTATAACTCACGTTTTTCCCCTTTTCTGGCTTCAAAACCATAATGTGTGATACATCGTTGAATTTGTAATGAATAATGCTACCGAATACAGGGTGTCTCTTTGTTTGTGGCCATATAAAAAAATAAAGTTGATGATGGGTTCTCGGATACGAAACGTCGGATTAAAAATTTGAACACGCCATTTTGTAGAGCTTAAAAAGTGGCAATGAGAAAGTGCCGGTAGTTTTTTAATATCATTTAAAATAAATAAAAAAATGAAAAGAAACGAAAATCCAAAATATCACATTTTTTTGAGAATTTTCAAAACGATAAACAATAATGAACTTTTGCTACCAGCATGTGAACATATTCTAAATAGCGCAACTTTTTTCTAATTTAAGCCACCCTGTATCTTCTACCGTTTTCAAGATCCCCATGCTGTGCATTCTTATCTTGGACACGGTGTATATAGCGAAGTTGCGACTCATACAAAATTAACATTATTATAACTAATTAATATTAAAGTGATAACAATTGCTACCATAAAAGATTATTTTAAAGCTGTTATTAACAGTATAAATGATGTTACAGGTAAACGTTAATAAGTAATTTCTGTACAAAGCAAAGAAATTAGTTTAGAACAAATTAAGTGTATACATATATGTGTAAGTTTAAATAGCTTTCTCCGAAATTAGTGTATGATTTACATCATATCCCGTTAAATTTATTTTGTAATTATATGTATATGTCTAGTATCTAATTGAAAATATATCACGACTTGCAAATGAAAGGCGTAAAGAGTGATCGGCACATTATTCTACGATAGCTTACAATAACTTTCTTGATAAGCACATACGACAACGTACCTATAATCCTAAGAATTTAAAAGCATCTGTATCTTATATAATACTAACAATAAGTATTTGTTAAACCCAACTTATCGATTCCATTTAACTTATTATTGCATTAATTTCGGCGCTAATGATTTCTGGGCGAACTATAAAAAGATGATTGATTGGCGTTTCGAGCAAAGTTACACTAAACTCCTACTGCTACTCGACCGTTCCCTAAAGCACATTGAATGTAACTTTAATAACGTATTACAAGATTCGCGTAACGCTAGTAATTAAAAATATGCGAAACGTTCTCTCATTAACTGATGTTTAAACATTTTTGCAATCAAAAATACCCCGCACGAAATGTTACAAAGACATCAAAGGCATCTTTATAATTTAAGATTAACATTTAAGAAATTTCTCCTTGAACTATGCTTGAAACTTATTTAAACGCGCGCCATTGTGTTCGATCCTTTGAGAGACTTCCCGGCACTTCCGAAAGATTCATGTTGGTTTCACGCTAAATTAAATCGCACGCCCGTGTTTTACATTTAATTTGATGAAAAACTTGAACGCTTTGTTTAAGCATGTAGGCTATACTAGTGAAATGATCACAATCACAACAAGCGTTGTTCGAAAAATACGTAACACCGGCCGAAGCGGTCTTAGACGACAATTTTCCTCGTATTTAATTAGTAGTAAAACCGTGGTTACGAAATAAAATTGAATTTCTATAATGATGTATCGTTCGTTAGTCGTCCTTTTGCTTTTCTCTATTACACTGAATTTTAGGAATACTACAACAAACGGAATTCGCGATTGTTATCTAAATAAATTGTAGGTAAATTATTGTAACTTAAATAAAACTTTTAAAGTCGATTCTATTTTATAATGAATGACGAAAAATTGATCGCTTTTTTATTTAACAATTTCCGAAGAAGCGTTTGAAAATTAAAAACTGTTTTCTCGATATTGCAACATTGCAAGGTCGTTGTAAATTTATGATAGATAAGTAGCTCTAACTGAATGGATAATTTTCGCTAAACTTCTGGCAAAAACAACAGAAATGTTCACGAAAAAATCACATTTTTGGACATCTGCTATTTTTGTTAGAAGCTCTTTAATTTTACTATATCTACATAACGTTAATTAACAACAAGCCGTCTAATTTTTGGAAAAATACCTTGTAACTTACCTTGATATGAAAATGAAATTCTAATTGTAAGTAATTCGTTTTCTCGCTTTTTGGGAATTTTCGTTTGCCGTCAGAAATTCTATTTGTTGGTTGATGATAGTGAACTCAACGGATAATCTATTTCTCTCGGAACATTTTCTTCCATTTTGCCATAGATCTATTTGTTTATGCCACTTATCGCTTGTATATTACCTAACAATGAGCTTAATCTTGCGGCGCTTCTTATTATACCAGATATACTTTCCTTATTTTAATAATGCTTTTCGAAAGCTTTCGTTATAATTTAATAAGTTTGTTTTAAATTAGTTTTCCACTGTTTACCTTCTCTCTTAAAATAAACGATTCCTGTAAGGCACATTTACCTCGCAGCCGTACCTCCTTTTTAATTCCTTCCTGCTGTTTTACGTTAATTCATAAAACTCTTATTAAATGCGAGATTTCGTTATCCTTCATTATTACAACTTTCAACTAAATTATGACCGAAATGATTTAATTTAAACGCCATAAACTGAGACGGGCGAAAAATGAGTTCCGCGTGGTCATTAGCGCCACCGAGATGGATGTCCGACATGCAATATAATATACAAAACCACATCATTGTGTTGTAAAGCTTATATAGATCAGCTTCGGAAGCCCTTTATCTTTAATCCGGATACATGAAATGAACATCTTGGATCATTCAAGTCTTTGATCTCAGACCTCCAAACTTAAGGATACCCACGCTCTGTAAGCTTGTAATTAGATCGTTCAAACTTCAAATTTATCTCGACGAATATACTGTAATAATACATCCTGGTACAGTTCGTTTATTGTAAGTTGACGAGTGGATGTAATCGAAAAGTTGCTCCGAACGCAATTCGACACTAACGAACGGGTAATCATCATTTTCTAGTTTCTCCCACCACAATTTGTGCGACTTATTTTTAATTCGATAGTTTTACTTAAAGCTAAGTAACGATCCGTTTCGGGTCGGTAGGTTAGTTGCAGAGGAATGTTTCCAATTACTGTTTGACTGTCGCATTTTGCGCGGCGAAAGAAATCGAATTTTCAGCAAAAACATTTTATACGTCCCTCTGCAACCTATCTACCTATGATCGACCCGCAACGGATCAGTATTTATAGCTTTAAGTAAAACTCGAACTGAAAATAATTCGCAAAAACTGCGCTACCGTGCAATAGCACGGTAATATTCGTTTAACATTATTTTTGAGGATGTCGATCCCATTTTTTCCACTTTTTAATATAAACGACTAGTCTTCTCTAACGTCCAATGAACCTAACGAACTGCAATTTCAAAAGTTGTTCCAAATTTCGTGTAGGAAATGTAAGATCGCCGTGTCAATTAAAATTTATCGTTGAAAATTAACATAACTTACACTTCCTACAAATTAATGAATAATTTTCAATGCGAAATTAATATTAATTTATCTAGAATTTTTCACTAGAAAATAGTTGCCGTAGAAGTTCTCGGTTTGTTAAAACGCCAATTCAATTTGCGCAACGCTACAAGTTCTAAAAGTTTAAATTAATCTGTTTGGCGAACTTCGAGGACAAATTAAAACTGTTTCCTGACGTTTAAAAAAAAAGCTCGATCTACGACACCTACTCGTAAATTGCAACGACCGAATTCAAATAACAATCGAAAAGTGTGCTTACCCCTCGTGCTACAACGTTCGATATGCCTCGAAAATTATTTCCTCTAGATTGAACGTAAAGCGCTTTATCCTTCTGGAAAGTGTAGGGCTGCTCCGACAACGTTAGGCAGAGAAAAGCGCGATTTAAAAGCCCTTTATAACTTCTTCTTCTTCTTCTTCTTGGGCCGTAAGAGTTGTCGAATTGACGCACGATCGCCGAAAAGGAAAACTCATAGATTCGTGCTCGCGCTAATTCTTGTTCCGTTAAGGGTAAATTTAATCATTTTCGGAATCTAAAATAAAATTTCTAGCTTTATATTTATACAAGTTTCCCCGTAATACACGTATTTTCCGTTCTACACTATTCTTCTTCATAAACTTTCATTGTTTCCTTCTTATTGGCCATTTCATGCCAATTTTCGCAGTTTATCGTGTTTAGTGAATTGAATGTTTCTGATGATAATATTCCGGGGCCGGATTTTCGTAATCAATAGCGTTGAAGTTTCTCTATCGGTTTTCCTATACGTAAATAAGCCGTAATCTATAAATAAAACAAATAGAAAATTAGTTTCTAACGTATCTAAATATTAACCGACCTTTTGCCAAGAAAACTGAAAACTTGAAGAAACAAATCAATTTTACTTATACAATATCCACTCCCAATCGGTTCTAATTAACCGGACACTTAACGCCCTCGAGCATATTAATATAATTCTCACCCTTATCCGTATTACAATTAAAGCTCAACAACTAAAACCGGTAGATATCGCGGTCGGGATTTTAGGAACGTTTACACCTGCTCTCATAAAGCTCCTTAAATCTGTCGCACTGTCGTTTAAAGTTCTGACAATGCGGAAACCTACAAAATACAAACTTCTCCTTTGAGTCGCAACATTTTATTCCAAAAACGAACAATTTCTCGAGCTCAGTTAAAACTTCCTGAATCGTAAAACAGACGCGAAAGCGGAACATCAAGAATGTGTGCTTAGAAGATCTTTTATTATGCAAAATCTTTAGACTTTGGACCGCCCGAAAAGAAACCTAAAGGCACTTGGGGAGTTAAAATCGTTGGCCTAAAATTAAATCGTCGTTTGCGCTCACCTCGATTATTAGGAAAGTTTTATTTACGGAAATGAGTTTAGGATTCACGTATTCCCGTCACACGATAAATCGTGTACAACGGTTCGTTTTCTTGCGTTTTAAAGCTCGATTCACTTCAAAAGGTTACGTAAATTGAAAGCACAAACACAAAGGGCAAACTTATACGGAAAAATGTTTGTACACTCTCCGTATCAACGTAATAAAAAGAGAAAATTATATTATTTTGTTATTCATAGTCCTCTTCCATCCATTAAAACTTCAGTCTCGGGGGCGTATTTTGCAAAATAAAAGAGCAGCTCTGTGTCGAGTTGCTTCGGCGGCTTTGGTTTCGTCTTCGCCTCACCCTCACTTTTAGGGGTCTTGCGTCCCCGGAGACCAAGCAACCATCAACGAGTGTCACAGGATATCATAAACGCATGATTTCCAAGGGGATTTCACTTCAGAATTAGATTGAATATTATTAATGACGACGAAAATTGCATTTTAGGTAGGTATTTTAACGTCGCCCAGATTTTATTGTAGGCTTCGTTCGTTTTAAAACTAGACATTATCAGTAAAAAAATACTTACAGATTCACTTATATTAAATAATAGTTGCGGTAAATAACGCTCGATAATACGATCAAACCGAGCTGGCCTGTCGAAATTAAATTAAACGATGCCGAATTGCAAGGTTTAACGGGACCCGTCCCCGATTCGCATACGCAAAGTTCCACCTCGTATCCGTTGATGATTTGCTTGTAACAACCACTGGTGACCGATCCTTCTCTCGCTGCGAACACTTTGGTGCACATGTAAGTGATGTTCTGAACTGAAATAAATGCAATGCGTGAATCCTTTGAAAATTAACGTTTTATATCGTAAATACCTACAGCAATTGATAAGAAACCGGCATTCGTCACGTATAAAGTGTTCGAATAATAAATCACGACCTGATAAATACCTATAGTCCAAGAGCTGGTGAACATTTTCACATCCGAGTTTGTACCTCTTGAAATTTTGTAGGAAGGTAGTTTTTTTAAGTCTGGCTAGGGATTGGACCACCCTTTTAAGCAACTCCGGTTTCGAACAATCGTTTGAAATTGCAAAAAAAGGGGTGAAGCATTGTCGTTTGTACCTCTTGAAATTTTGAAGGAAGATAACTTTTTTAAGTCTGGCTAAGGAATTGACAGTCTGGTTAAGCAACCCCGGTTTCGAACTACCCCACAATCGTTTAAAATTGCAAAAAAGGAATGTGAAATTGTAAGGAGAATTGTAGTGGGATTTCTATCTCATGAAATTTTATAGAAAAGTAGTCTTTTTTAAGTCTTCTTGAGGAATAAACCACCTGATTAGGTAAATACGTCCGCGAACTACCCCTAATCGTTTAAAATTAAAATATATTCGAAATTTTCATTTGTATTTCTTGAAATTTATATCATCTCATACCTATTGAAGTATGAAAAAATAATTGCCAAACGGCCAGGCCGGTTTTAACCTAGTTACAGACAGTGTTAAAGTTGCATTTTGAAATAATGCATTAATTACATTCTACCTTTTGTCGTTTTTACAGCAGCTTGTTAATAATATTTAAAAGAAAAAAGTGTCGTAAACCAGACAAATCTGGCGGTTTAGCGTCAGAAAAAAATCGGAAAATAGTATTTTTACATTAGTGCGGCGGAGAGAGCATTACATAGACGCGCGATTGCGAGAAAGGCCTTATATCGGAAGGCATATCGGCCCGTCATAGACATCACCATGCTTCCTGTAAAAATTTTCATAATAGGTGTGAAATAGATGTAAATTTCAAGAGGTATAAATGACTATTTCAAATATATTTTAATTTTAAATGATTAGGGGTAGTTCGCGGACGTAGTTACCTAATCAGGTGGTTTATTTCTCTTCGAGACTTAAAACAAAACTTACCTTTCTACAAAATTTCAAGAGATAGAAATTAGAATTTCACACCCATTTTTTACAACGTTAAACGACTAAGGGGTAGTTCGCAACCGGGGTTGCTTAACCAGACTGTGCATTCCTTATCCAGACGTACAAGAGCTACTTTCTTACAAAATTTCAAGAGGTACAAATGAAAACTTCGAATATATTTTAATTTTAAACGATTAGGGGTAGTTCGCGAACGGAGTTACCTAATCAGGTGGTTTATTTCTCTTCCAGACTTAAAAAAATCTACCTTTCTACGAAATTTTAAGAGGTACAAACGACAATGTTTCACCCCTTTTTTTGCAATTTTAAACGATTGTGGGGTAGTTCGAAACCGAAGTTGCTTAAAAGGGTGGTCCAATCCCTAGCCAGACTTAAAAAACTACCTTCCTACAAAATTTCAAGAGGTACAAACTCGGATGAAAAAATGTTCACCAGCTCTTGAACTACTAGTTCATAACGATGGCTCGCGCGACTATTTTTAAATTCTATATCTGGTGATTATCTCTAACTACGTACTTTTAGCTATATGAATACTCTTGTTTTGTAACGAATTAAGTTACAACTACCTCTACATCGGGCACTAGTAAAAATTTTAGATTATATAGACGTACGGACTTCGGCCCGTCGATTTACGAAATTACAAACAAATTATGTATAGATATTTGTAACTATTCGCATTTCAATTGGGGGCAAGTTAACGAAAAATTTCGTTTTCGATTTTCTTGATTTTTTTACGGATTGTTATTGTTGACACCTAGCGCCAGCAAGCGCCAATTTCTATTTTGCTAGCGCCAATACAGAAACCGAAATAATCAAATATTTGCAATAAGAGCTATTTTTATTTTAAGAAGTAGCTTTTTTTAATTCTCTGTGCCTATTTTATTGACATTCAATCTTAAATAAATATATGTCTATGTATATGTCGTAAGTTAATTGTAAAATCTGCTTTTTTGCAAAACGCCGCCTTATTGTCGAAAAAACGTGTGTATCTGAAATTGGCTGATAATTCATAGCCTTTCCGTAATACGACTACGCTCCTCTAGCCTTTTTGTAATGAAAGCATTTAAAAATAAAAAGACTACTTTTTGCTTTTCCACCATAAAATAATAAACTAATAATTTATTGTCCAAAAATATTTTCTTGTGAAGTAATAAAAATAAAATGTGGCCGAAATTATACAAATAACATAAACATCGCGAAATTAATATCGCGGAAAAAAACTACGGATAGGTAAGATTAAAACGAACAAAAAACCTAAATAAAAATGTTTCCTAAAATCAATAATTTTCGAGTTATTGCTATTATTAATTTGATAATCGTCTTACTCGGGTATATTCCCTTTAAAGATTTTTAAGAACTCGGAAAGTGAAACTGACTGTTGGGTCAGCTAAAACATCTGTACTCTTTAATTTATGGCCCCCGTTGTAGGAAAGTGGAGATTGTTGTGAATATTTTCATTTATGATTGCAATTTCTATTTTGAGTTTACACGTAAAAGTTAGTTTACTTTATTTAACATAATTAATAAGATGCCTGTTTTTGGAACAGTTACGTTTAATATTGAGAGGCTTGAACTAAAAGGGGTGCCGGTACTAATTTTATGATTTTGAGAAATTGAGAAATTTCGACGAGTTTTTAAAGTATAATTAAAAGTATAAGTATAGTAAAGTATAAGTAAGTATAATTAAATGCAAATAGGTAAGTAGGTACTTTATTTTTTGGTTTTTTACCAAACAAAAAGACCAAAAGCAAAATTTAATCACTAAACATTCCGTAATGACGCAATGAGTGTTAGTAACTTTCAGTGTTATTTGGAGTTTTTTCCAGTACATTTATCAAATTGACGTTATCGAAATTAATTTTTATTTCACAAAAATTAATTAGAAATTTTATTAGAACAACACATGCAAATGTAAAAGATAATAAAAATAAAATGAATAACAAATAGCTACTTAGATATCTACTTAAATAAGGAAACATTTTGAGTATATGTTACAATACAACTTGTCAATGATATTTACAAAAGATATTTACGACTTCAACCCCTACAATCTTTTTGTGTTTACTATCGTAGCAACCTAATGGATGCCAGCTGAGATAACGGTACTTTTTAAAACCCACCAATGCCACTTGTTCAAGTTTAAAGAGGAACTACTGGTTTAATTTCTCTCCCTCAAAAGTAAATTTGCTCAAATCAAAAAATGTTACTAAGTAGCTTTTTTGTTATAAATGCTTCCATTACAAAAAGGCTAGAGGAGCGTAGTCGTATTACGGAAAGGGTATGAATTATCAGCCAATTTCAGATACACACGTTTTTTCGACAATAAGGCGGCGTTTTGTAAAAAAGCTGATTTTACAATTAACTTACGACATATACATAGACATATATTTATTTAAGATTGAATGTCAATAAAATGGACACAGAGAACTAAAAAAAGCTACTTCTTAAAGTAAAAATAGCTCTTATTGCAAATATTTGATTATTTCGGTTTCTGTAATGGCGCTAGCAAAATAGAAATTGGCGCTTGCTGGCGCTAGGTGTCAACAATAATAATCCGTAAAAAAAATCAAGAAAATCGAACACGAAATTTTTCATTAACTTGCCCTCCACCCCCCAATTGAAATGCGAATAGTTACTAAACCAATTTGGCGCTAGATTTTTGCGAAGTGGCGATAAAGAGCGCTAGTTCTATTCTACTTAATGCGCCCATTAAACATTTAAAATTCGCAATGGGGGGGGGGGGGCTAGCGTTAACTTGGCCGCCACCAAATGTTTTTCGAAATATTTCGGTTTCGGTAGTGACGCTAGCTAAACTGAAAGTGGCGCTAGGTATGGTCGACAAAAAAAATTTAGAAACTCAAAAGTACTTAAAACCGTTAACTTGCCCCCCCCCCTTTGACTTACAATAACTTCAGAACCAAAATGGCGCTAAAGAGCGCTAGGTCTATGCTATCTAATGCGCCCTTTAAAAGTTTCAAATTCGCAATGGGGGCTAGCGTTAACTTGCCCCCCCCCCCTTTGACTTACAATAACTTCAGAACCAAAATGGCGCTAAAGAGCGCTAGGTCTATGCTATCTAATGCGCCCTTTAAAAGTTTCAAATTCGCAATGGGGGGGGGGCTAGCGTTAACTTGCCCCCTTTGACTTACAATAACTTCAGAACCAAAATGGCGCTAAAGAGCGCTAGGTCTATGCTATCTAATGCGCCCTTTAAAAGTTTCAAATTCGCAATGGGGGGGGGGCTAGCGTTAACTTGCCCCCCCCCTTTGACTTACAATAACTTCAGAACCAAAATGGCGCTAAAGAGAGCTAGGTCTATGCTATCTAATGCGCCCTTTAAAAGTTTCAAAGTAACCGTTATGGCGCTAGCTTTAATTTTTGGGCGCTAGCTATTGTGCGTTTAGCGCAAAACGCCTTTTCTTAAAATTGTGAGTGGGGGGGGGCCAAGTTAACGTACCTTCTACATCGGGCACTAGTAAAAATTTTAGATTATATAGACGTACGGACTTCGGCCCGTCGATTTACGAAATTACAAACAAATTATGTATAGATATTTGTATTTCGATTAACATTCCCAACAATATGGCGTTAACGCGGTCACTTAACATCCCACTATTATTTTACGTTGTAAAATTCGTTTACAAACGTTTGTTCAAAATGCTTTTTCAAAAAATCTCCACCAAAGATAGGTTTTCCGCGGAACGTCGTGTATGAGAAAACGACGCCATAACACCATAACAAAGTAGAAAACCGTATAAAACGATTGCAACATCTAAATAACCTAATGATTAGCAAGAAATGAACGGTGCGCGTTTGAACATGAAAAACAACACTGTTGTGATGAAAAACACGTTTTCCTTCAATAATACTCGTAACGCGCTACACAAAGGTCGCATTTTGAAATTATTAAGGTTAGATTAAACTACGATCGGCCTGGTAAAGGCTGGTTTTTCAATCGCCAATTAACTCTGACCATCAATCGATTACCTCTACTACTATGGGTCCATTGTACAATTCATAATTCAACCTCAGATTAACTGAACTGAAATGTTATTGGTTGAAAATCTATCAAAATTATTAAATTTTGACAAATTTTTGATCTGAGGTTGAACTATGAATTGTACAATTCACCCTATGGACATGATTATTAGAAACAATTGTTTCTATATGGTGATTGACTCTGACTCTTATTGAATCATGGTTATAATTTCACATACCTTCGTTACCAAGAGAATAGCTGTATTTAGCGCACACGTGTCCTTTAGATTGTTTGCACAAAACGGCGTCTCTGTGATTCGTCCACATATAATCGATATCCGGAAGTGACGAATTATCTAGAAATGTATCGAATAATCGCCATAATATCGAACAAACGAAAAAAAATCAAACGTACGAGTAACTACCAACGGTTGTCTGCATGGAACGCCAACCGCTCGAGTGGTGTCCAGATAATCGGAGCAAGTGATGTTAAGTCTTGTGGTATTATCGTACGTAGGTCCCATCCAAGTAAATCGAAAACAATACCGCTGATGTTCGTCGTATTTTTCGATTTTATCGGGTATTATGGTGTTAATTTGGCCAATGCACCATCTGAATGAAAAGCTGCTTTAAAATTATATTTTTGAAACTATACGTGCACTTACGTACTGTTTATAATAATAACCAATATTATTATAGCAAAACAAGAAACGTCCATATCGAAAGTAATCAAAGGATTGTTTATTAAAATATTTATCGACACCGTCGTAGGTATTTTAAAGCAAGATAAGATACAATTACCTTAATAAAATTGATAAGGATTTTCCCGAAACTGACTAAACGGGTTTTAACTGCGCCTATCAAAAACGTTTCTGATAGCATAAAACCTCTGTCCTATTTTAAAACATTAGGTAACGCCGAGTCTTTAAACCAGCAGTCACGCAATTTGCTTTTAATCTTTCATCAAATGCTCTGCGTTTCCACGATATTAATTTTTAAGACGCATTATACCCACCGTATTTTTATATAAAAGTTTACCATTTCCACACCCATAATATAAAGTGTTCCATTTTGGCGTTCACGCGAACTACTGCTTAATCTTGACTTTCCTTTAACGAAGACCATCCTATGCGCACTTATCGTAAATTAATAATAATTAAACGAGCACGTCTAATTCGTTCGTTTATCTATGAGAACTTGCCCTTATAAAAACACAGTCCACGATACGAACTGCCCGAAAATACTTAGGCCAAAACCCTCACCGAAACCACAATTGCACAAAGCCCATAAATTACATCCTGTCTCTGCTTTGTAAAGCGTGTTATCCTCCAGTTGCATAATGTCCCACCATTCGTGCTAAAACAGAGGGAATCCCTGTTCAACCTCTTCGGCTCGTCGTATAAAATTATTATAGAATAGGGTAGTAGCTTTACCGCCCGAAATCCTTTAGAATTTGTTCGTCGGCGTCATTGTCATATTTAAATGGGGGATCGGTCGAAGAGGACGACCCTATTAAAAATGTGAGATCGCTCGAGCACTACCGCCAGACACTAGCATAAAATAGTTTTTGACGAGTCACGCTTGTGACTTAGGTTTTTAGAAAAATCCATAGTCTCCGGTTTATCCTATGATAAGTATCCACTTGATATTTTAGAACTGAACATTTGAATAGAAACGATTTTAATCAGACGTTCATCTTCGATATGAACTACAAAATAGCAGATCTCATAAAATAAATAAAGTCTTAAGAAGTCGTTTAAAAATGGCGTTTACTCGTTATACCCGAGAATTCGTGTAAAACAAGTCGTATTTAATGAGCAAAAGTTAATATTCGGTTCTTGAGTACTCGTTTAAATAGAAATCGCCGATGTCGAGATCGCTTTCGCGATTTTCTACCTGTACGCAAAAACGTCTCGATAAAATGAAATTTCCAAGTGGGAAACATTATTTCGCACTGTTAAAAACATACACAATTCAGATAAAAGACGGCATTTCAAAATAATTGAACGCAAAAGTATAACTTATCTACCAAAAAATTGGTGGCAATTGACCACCCTATATATCATATAATCAATATTACAAAAATCGAGTACCTCGCGCCACCTATTCCTTACATAGGCAAACTTCAGCGATTCGTTTCTCGGCTTATTGTTGACAGTACGGTTTAAAAGTAGATTATGGCTGACACATTGCCAAATAAAGGTTACGTGTCATTTGTAAACTGTATGGTTTTCGAGAAAATTAATATTTCAAAAATATGCATTCGGTTTTACAAAGGGGAAACGCTATTTTAGCGTACGCTTTAAGTGTATTAGCATTTTTAACGTTCGTGTGCTTCGTGTCCACCGTTTTCCTAAATTATCGCACAAATGCTGCAATGAATACTGTTAAAGTTGTGGTGTAAGTATACGAATTTAATTATTGCCGTGGTTACGTGAATGTCGAGTTTTGCAGAAAGAACGTCCCGGATTACAGTGCGTCCAGAGAGAAAAATGATTTAGGTTTCTTAACCTTCGATTTACAAACGGACTTGTCGCACCTATTTAATTGGAACGTAAAGCAGCTTTTCTTGTACTTAACTGCAGAATACGAGACTCCCAACAATCAACTCAATCAGGTGGTACTATGGGATAAGATAATCTTGCGTGGCGAAAATGCCATTCTAGATTTCAAAAATATGAATACAAAATATTACTTCTGGGACGACGGAAACGGCTTAAAGTAATTTATAACATATCATATATAACGGACAAATAAATTTGACATTTTCAGGGGTAATAGCAATGTTACTTTGACGTTGTCGTGGAACATTATTCCTAATGCGGGGCTGTTACCAAACATATTTGCTCACGGATCGCACTCATTCAAGTTTCCAGTGGAATACACCACGTCACGAATGTGAAACTAGTTGAATATAGTGGAACTGATCGATTTCAGTATCATTTTATAGTTTTGTACGGTTGTGTTGTTTAAATAATAAAAAATTGTTGCCTGCAAAAACGTATTATGACACCAATAGTGATGATCACCAAATTAATAAACATTTAGGAAACTATGCTGAAAAATGTTTTCTATACTTAGTGGCTTATTTAAACATTATTCCATTTTTAAAATACACTGTTATAAATACAAAATAATTAGTTATTATTGATTACCATAATGTTAAATATATTTCAGAAAATCGCCCAATGCGTAAGGTCAAATTTTCAAATAAATTTACAGCATATTTACCACAATGCACTTATCGGCAGCTTCGCACAAAGAAAACACCTCTCAAGACACGATAACAACAGTAATAAACAAATAAATACAGTTACCAACAATATTCTCATATTAATTCCCATAATTAATATTAGAAATGACCAATATACAATATGTTAATAGTAAATTAATATAAAGGAACCAATCAAGTAACAAAGGTCAAAGCGTATCACACTTAAGAACTTTTTGAAGGGTTAATTTTTACAATTTATTTTTTAACTAGAAATTGAACTGCCAATTTTCTTTTATTTAAAAACGTTAATCACAGAATGTTAATTTCTTATTGAAAAAAATAAAACATTTACTAGGATTGAATAAATTTAATAAAATATATTATCTATTAATATAAAATACCATATAACGTTCTACTGATACCAATGCAACATTCGAGTATTCTAAAATCAAATACTTGAAAGTCATTTCATAAAACATGCTAACTACAAATTGTGGGGGTAATTAGAAAAAATTAGGTGTTATTAAAATAACTTCTTTAACTGCACATTTTCCGCATTTATTCAAACAAAGAAAACTGTTAGCATCTAATTGAAAAAATTGAACATTAATAAAATATACTGATTGCTTAAGTACATTTTGTTTCCTTTGTTTTGTTTTTAAACTTCAGTGCACTACCACACATACTAACCACACAGCCAAATTTTTCTCAGATTAACTTCTCTAAAAAAATCTTTTTATAAAATAGAGAATAACTTGTATGTTTTCGTGGTTAGTTCCAATAGACCCAAAGTAAATGTTAATAAATTATATCTACCACAACACATATAAAATAAAATAAACAAATATTCGTCTACTGATATGAAAGAGTAATATGAGCAATTTTCAATTTTGCACATTCAGGTGCAAATATGTGGACTCCTAAAAAATTAAAATAACATGCTCAAATACCCTAACATACACAAAATTCGTTTTAAACTAAAATAACAACACTGTTAAACATGCACTCCAGCTCGCTGCCGATTGTTATCTGGTTTTCTAATGGAATTACTAGAACCATTTAATGCCGACTTCAAATAATTAGTTTGATATTCCAGCTGAATACAGTTAAAAAACACATCATCATCATCTATCGAATTTCAGATTAATTTTTAAATAATCATACCTGTTTGTCGATTGCACGAAATTGCCATGACCAGTTAGCTCGATATAAAAATGGCCGATGATCGTAACGATTGTCATCGGGACTGTAACTCTCGGTATGATAAGCTGGAGTGAGCACCGTCATTTTATGTCGATTAATAGCATAACATCTACAATTAAATTAATTAAATTAACAACACCCAAAGACTCCCTAATACAACACAAACCTAAAAAAGTGTTTAACTTTTTCGGCAACCTCTTTAGCAGAATATATATTCGACCACGTCTGCACCAATTTACAGTACATGGAAAACGGGCCGCACTTCTCCTCTTTCCTCAGCTTTCCAAACGAGCTCAACTCCACATACGTCATTCCCATATCCTCTTCGTCGGTTTGGGTGAATTTTCCATCGACCAAAGGTTCCAGTTCGGCAGTCGGCGTTGCCAGCACGATATCATTGATGACGGGCAGCTTGAATGCGTCTTTGGCATATCGTAAAAACGATCGCAAATCAGTTTTCGAAATGCCCCCAATCGGATTAACATCCGCACTTGAACAATCGTATTTCGTCATATAACCCCTCAAAGCTTCGTCTACGTTCGCCGACCCTAAAACTAACAGTCCGCCCGGTCTGCCGCGTACCCACAATATAAGTTGTGCAAACAGATAGGAAACAACCATTCGTAATCGAGCCTGGACGTTCTGCAAGGCTAAATTTTGACGGGGGCAGCCCCCCTTCGAAGAGAACTTGGGAAACAATCCGGTAACGCTACTGAATATTTCTAATGTCGCAGCCACTGCTCTATCTATCGACACCAACATGTGGTAACTGAAAGTCGAAGAATCGATTGCGACGACGGTTCGCTTTTTAAAGGAGAGCATACCTTCCAATTTGTGCGGCTAAAGTTGCTGCTCTCTGTTTCGTTTCCTTGGAGGAATTCTCCGTGCTCATGTAGCAAGTTGTTAACAATCCGTTGCATAATTCGGCCGGCTGCGTCGGTACATATTCTGGATTGGCAAGTATTTTTCTTACATCCGACAGAACACTTGTATCTGTTAATTACATTTATGTGACGTGCTGTTTTGTGTAAATCAAAATTTCGAGTACCTCCAGATTGAACAGCAGCCACCACCATTTGACACATAGAGTACACGATGACCGCCGTACTGGTCGAATCGACGCCTCCACTGAGTGGCAAGAAAAATCCTCCCTGTCCCGAACGCCTCAAGTAATCCCACAACCAGCATGCCGGCCCTATAAAATAACAACATGACACTCATGTAAAGGCAAATAAATCGACGTACCTGAGTTATTTCTTCTTCTGGCGTCAAATACGACCAATCGATAGGTACTGCAATCGGTAACACCGTATCGTGTTCGGGCGACAGAGAGTAATCCACATTAATTCTGGGATAACTGCATTGTTGTGCGGCAAAATGAGATCTAGATCTTTTACTATTGCGGTAGACTCTAATATCTTCCAAGTCGATTGTAGAAGTGATTACTTCCTAAACTGATCTGTTCAAACATTTAAGCGTAAAATAAAAACAACCTATACTCACAACTTCTTGCAGGGCAAACTGCTTGGACCGGTTTAGTATGTGACCGTTTAAAGCGATGCAAGAAGCGCCATTAAAATAGACCCTTTGTCCATCGCAGCCCCTCAAATTACTGAACACGTAACAACCGCCCGACTTGAATGTTGCACTTTTAACTAAATCAGCGACAACATAAGCTTTCCTCAATTCCGTGTAACTTCCGGAACTATTACAAATTATTTCGACTCCATCTAATCCCATAGCTATATGCGGGCTCTCCGGGTTCCACAACTCTTCGCATATTTCGAAACCTTTCGAAACCAAGCATCGTATTATAAATTGCACGACGAAAATCGAGAAGTAATTTACCTATGCACGTGTCCCTTGTCGCGATTACGGCATCACCGAATGGCGCCGTCGACTGACCAGTTACCGAGAGAATAATTCTTGGCAAGTAAAATTCTTCGATCTGTCTCAACTTTAAATTCAAAGATTCATTTAGTTTTGTGAATAGTACTACAAGAAAATTTCAGTTAAACTCAATTTAACTAATACAAGGACGATTGCCCAAGTTAACCAAGTTCAGATTGAATCGGTTAAGTACTTCAATACGAAAAATGAAATCACTGAAAGCTAGTTTAAATTAAAACCGAAAAATTCAGTTTTACAATATAGTTAAATTAAGTTCATCTGAACTTGGGTATGGATCGTTATAGAATAGAAAAAATTAAATCAAACGAAATACTAAAATGCGATAGCCTACATTACATAATCATACAGTAACCGAATTTGTCGGTAAATAAAATGTATTTTCAAACTTCTAATATCAATTAAATTAAATTTAAAAACATATTCGATACCTTCTTCCACGAAGAAAACCATCGCGATTCCCTATAATTCCCGTCTCCGCACATATACAATTTAGGCCGGATCAATACAATCTTCTGATTTAAAAATATCACTCGACAGTTGTAGGCCACATTTTTGTGCATAACGGGCATACCCACATCAATCAGCATATCCCTACATATCGGCGAAACCAATAACTCGAGCAGCACCTCCCAACTGTGCAAGAAGGTGTCGCTTTCGTAGAAATGATCTTCGCAACTGTATCCGCTGAAAATTCGGAAAAAAAATGTTCGGGCAATTATCCATCGAAAATGAATTTAATGCAACGCCTACCATATTTCTAATTCGGGACCGCTGCGAAATGTGGCGCCCTGTTCTTTCGCTTCCCATACAGAATCCAAAATTCTCTCCTTATTCCCATCAAAATCTAACGCCCACTGATTTAAAGTTGACGCTGCTATTGTAACTTTTCTGCCCATTTCAAAAAGTGAGGTTAGCAACTAACTACCCGATGAACTACGGAGAAAAATCAAATTTACACCAATCATAATCATATAACGTAGATATTAAAAGCTAGCTTAATCAATAATTATAAATTAATTAATAAATTATGTTACCTTAAATCGTGCAAACAGTCGCGGGGCATTTACTAGTTTACAAACACGCCGTCGTCGTAACCACAATGACGCACCACGCACTAGCGGCAACGTCACGTACTTATTCGAATTTTCCCGGTACTTGTGTATTTATGGGATTTTTTAACTAAATGTATTTTATACATGTACTGAGAACATAAATACCGGTTAGATTGCTACGAGAATCTAATAATAAATTTAAAAAGTTGCTAAAAGAACTGAAGTCGATATCGAGAGTGGCGGTGCCAGGACCCATCGCATGTTTTTCGGAGCCACCGCAATAAGTTACAGTAAAGCACTTTAGTTGAGAACTTCGTTGTCGAAAGATAATTATACATCAATCATGTACGATAAAGGCGAGTTTAGCTGCAGCAATGCAATTTATAATATATCATCATTTTCTTTCCCCGACACTTATGCAATAATTTCTCGAACATAATACATTTTGCATAAATCATCAGTTGAGAAATGCAATTACTGCCTTGCCGTTAATCATTAATTTATTGTTGTAAGTAAGTAACGGGTCGCATTGCAGCATTTATCAATCGTTTATTAAGTCCT
Organism: Rhagophthalmus giganteus; assembly: GCA_036326145.1. Taxonomy (NCBI): domain Eukaryota; kingdom Metazoa; phylum Arthropoda; class Insecta; order Coleoptera; family Rhagophthalmidae; genus Rhagophthalmus; species Rhagophthalmus giganteus. The sequence continues at coordinate 8,422,107 of JARFJA010000056.1, read as the reverse complement.
TCGAATGAAAAATTGCCCGTAGAAAAGAAATTAAACGTACAAATCAGAATTCTGTTTTTTTTTTCGAAAAAAACTTTCAACTGTTTTTTTTAAATTACTATATGCCTACTTTCTTTAACCGTCTTCCGATTTTTCTTTGTCTTATGATTTTGTCCACCTATCAAAACTGTTTGATAGTTTTAGAAGCCTAATTTTTATACAATTATACAACCCCAAAAGTTCCTTTTATTGTGGTGTCGTTACATAAATCAATCTAAAATGGAGATTTGTAAGTTTTTCGTTTCTAAGCCTACTATATAGATTAAACTTTTAATAAAGTGATGTACTTACAGAAAAGCTTTTGGTCGATATTTCGCGAAAGAATTAAAAGTACGATAATTGGCTGTACTAAAATAATTTGTAATAAGTAAATAATAAGTACCTATATTTTCAAAGATTCTGATTTCACTAGAAAAGCCCAAGTGAATTTTCGCGTACCTATCTACAGATAATTTGAGTTGAGAAATGTTCAATTGTCGAAGTTGTGGGTATTGTAATTTTAAAATTTTATTTTTTAGACAATTTTAAAGTCCGTTAAGAAAAAAGCTTAAATATTGTGTATTATTAAAAAAGATAAGAAGATTTAAATTCCGCGTAATAAGTTGTTTTTGCAAGGAGAATCACATAAATCAGGTAAACTTTAACAGGGGTCTCCTAAAATTCTTGTAAAAGTTTTCTATTTCGCGTACCTAATGAATGTAAGACAAAATTTACAACCGCAATAATAAGTAGATTAAAATCTCAAATTTTTTAATTAATGAAGTTCTTTCCTTGCAAATTAAAACAGTTACGTAGTTGAACACCTGTAACAAAAACTTTAACTCGTTAAAAATTCGCTATTGTATTAACTTCGTAATGTGAAAATCTACCTACTGAATAAGAATGCAAGTAAGTAAATATAAAGTGTCTCCACGATCGGAAAGACTTTCATGCAGGCAATAACTCGCCAGGGATTGTGAAGCCATCGAAGTTAATAGTAAGTAATTTGGTAAGTGTTCTTACCAAATTGAAAATTGTAGGTACCTAGCTTTTTTAACAAAACATAAAAAAAATTAAATTTTCTAAGCGTTTATCTCGGAAAACAAGTGTTTATGAGTAATAGTATGTACGGCAAACCCTTATTATTTTTAGGTCTTCTATCTCTATTCCTGAATTTTCTAAATTAAAAAGTGAACCGCTCTGTGTATACGAAGTATCCCAGCGAAAGTGGAAACCTCTTAGGATCTTATTTCGCAGAAAAATAAGCTGATTTGCCAAAATTTGCCTTAATAAAATCTGTAAAATATTCACCTCCGAGGAGATATTTACTTCTAAAGTTAATTTTTCAAATTCGTTTTTCGAAATAACTCGCGAACGGTTTGATGGAATTTGATGCTTTTAGTGCAGTTTGTGCCTCCGTTGACATGTTATTTAAAAAAGAAAAACGAATTTAAAAAATCAACTTTAGGTGTGAGAATATCTCGTCAAGGGGTAAATATTTTACTGAGCGTAAGAATTAGACTAACCAATTTTTTAGTTATCAAGTTGGTAGGAGAAAAAAACAAAAAACACGTTGTAACGTTAAAAAAGAAATATTTGTGTGTGTCCGAAATACCGTTTAAAAAATAAAAATCCCGTAATACCTTCACCGGAACATCCTGTATAGAAACGCCTTAGACTAACAAAATTGATAAATCATTTCGCTTCTCTGGAAATTACATTATTTGTATTGTACTCGTAACACTCGCGGAACATGAATGCGACTAATAGTTAATTTTTTATGTTTTAATTAATAATTAAAAGCGGTTATTTACATAAGGAAAACATCGGGAAAACTGCGTCACCTACCAAAAATCGACAATATTAAAAAAAAAGCATTTTATACGTAAATATATTACCGATAATTTAAGAACCTAAGTTCTTTGTATTTTTTAAATTTCTACACACCTACCTGTTTCGGACGCAGACTCTCGTACACTCTTGAACCCAAAATATTCATCAGAAAGGGCCGATTCGATCCAAGTCGCTAACAGCAAATCCAGTAACTGCGTTTCCACAAATTGCAGTTCGTTACTTCTTTCGTTCGAATGAAGTTAAAGATGAACTATTTTCCAATAGTTGTCTGAAACTAAAGAAACTTGATGAGTTGATCGATATAGTGTCTCATGAAGCCTTGGCAATGTCAAGTCAAATATCAAAATCAATATTATTATAAAATTGTTCGCGCTACTTACTGGAATCAGTTGAATAAATAAAGCCTAATCTTTGCGAAAAATATTTTTATTCACTTCGTAGTTTTGTCAGGTTTGCATCCATTTGATGACTTTGAAAAGTTTCTTCGGTCAGAACGACATCCAGAACCCTTCAAACTCTTCCAGCTAACTGTTCTCTATTTGTGCTATAAAATCGACACTTACTTTTTGTAATCGTGTCAATTACCCAACCATATATTAATTTAACCTTCTTGAACTCACACGTACGTTTCAAACACGAAACAGTTATCGATGGCTTGAAGAATGTATGATAAGAAACACATTTTATTTAATCATTATCTAATAGAAAAGTACGACATCGACATCTGCGGAATAAATTAATGTAAGGGCCCTCGCAGACTACAGACTTTTTATCGGCCGATAGTTTAGTCGGATTGGGCCGCTAGCGCGCACATTGAGCCAATTAAACAGTCTGGTTGGTGGTGAGTGCGCAGACCTGCCAACAATCGGCCGATTATTCTCCAACAATTTGCTAGTTGGTAAGCTACTTTAGAAGAGAGCGATCGCGAATTGATGGTTAATAAAATGTTGTCTAGAACTGTTATCATTGCTCTTATACAACGGAGAAGAAAGATGAAAAGAGAAACAGAGAGTATTGGGTGCATCCCATCTACAGTAACAGATTATTGCAAGGAAAGTTTTACACGATCCATTCTAAATTACTGAATTTCCCGAAAAGTTTTTCGCATTTTATAGAATGAGCATAACCAGCTTCAATGAACTTGTTAAATTAATTGGACCAGCAATAGCGAAGGAGGATACAAATTTAAGACTTTCTATACCTGTGGAGGAGAGATTGAGCGTTACGCTACGGTAAGATAAACCACAAAATAATACTATTTATTATCTTTTATTATTAAAGTAATATCTATAATGTCTATCGAGCTATTAAATTCTTTACAAATCATAAATTTGCGAATCATCTGAAAAATGAGAAAAATACGACTGGGCTGTATCGGAATTTCCTGGTGATGGCGTGTTCGAAATATTCTGAACCACAGGCAGATTGGGCGATGGAGTAGAACGGGGTGTATAATTGGAAAGCTGTAACGATTGTGGTGGTGGCAAGACGTTAGTTCCTCGATGATATACGGGAAAAGGTTGCTGCATCATGTTGTAGCTACATGTTGATTGAGTAGTCTGAACACGCCTGGCTAGTCTTATTTGTTTAAATATATTAAGAATAGCAATCTTAGCATCGAGTTTTTCTTCGGCGGTACAATTCTGTAGTGAAGGTACAAGAGACAAAGCAAAGTTTGTGTCTTCGTCAACAGGATTGGTTTTATTTAATGCTTTTAGTAATGCCTCATCCAAATCCGTTTGCTTCGCCACAATAGTTTTTTTCTTACGCCGAGGGATGGGTGTGGAAGTGGAAGGACCAGATTCATCGTTGTCTTCATCATCTTCTTGAATATCATCCACTTCCAAGTTACCTTCCGTTCGCCGATTTTCGATGCAGGGAAGTAAAAATAATAGTTGTTCAAAATAGACGTATTTACGCCTCTTGGTTGCAGCTTGTCCCGATTTTGTGTTTTTTTGTGTATTTAATTCCCTACGAAAGCAGGTTCGTAAATTGGCCCATTTTTTTTGCACATCGTGACCTGAAATGTTAAAATATAATAAAAATACGTGCCCGGATAGCTCAATAATAAGAGCGCTAGACTTGCGTCAAGCAAGTCCTCGGATCGGATCTTTTGGTAAGCACGGAATTTTTCGCACCTTGAGATCGGTATGAGTCCCGGTGACCATTCATCGTTGGGCACAAAATTAACGACGACGACAAACAATAAAAATACATATAATAGATAACAAAATTAATTCTTTACAGATATCTGGCTACCGGAGCTACTTTCAATACTTTGTCTTTTGAATATCTGATGGGAGCCTCTACGATACGAGGTATTACTAAAACTACATGTGAGCAAATATGGAACATACTTCAACCGTTGTATATGGCAACCAAACAAGAAGATGACTGGATTAAAATTGCTGACGAATTCTATAGTCGCACAAATTTTCCAAATGTCATTGGAGCGATAGATGGCAAGCATATACGGATGATACAACCAGAACATTCCGGATCATCATATTTTAACTACAAAAGTTTTTCTCTTGCGTTTTAATGGCTTGGACAGATGCAGATTATAAATTTGTATACATAGATGTTGGTTCTTATGGAACAGCTAGTGATTCAGAAATATTTAAAACATCTGAAATGGGTAAACGGCTTTCTGATAGCCAGCTTAATATTCCCCCCGGAAGGCACTTGCCCAATGATGATGACGGTAATGTCATTCCATTCTCTGTCGTAGGCGATGAAGCGTTTGGACTTGGAAATCACATATTACGCCCTTACGCAAAAAGAAATTTAAACTACACCAAACGAATTTTTAACTATAGACATACAAGAGCTCGACGTATGGTTGAATGTACTTTCGGCATTCTCGCAAACAAGTGGCGTATTTTTCACCGACCAATTGATGTGAATATCAATTTCTGTGTTCGTATTATTAAAGCTTGCTGTGTCCTCCATAATTATGTACGAATCAAAGATGGAGTAAAATTCACAGATACTCTCTACAACTGTCCCATGAATAACTTAACGATAAACGAAAACAACCGAGGAAGGAATAATATGAATAATGTGCGACAGTACATGTCGTCATACTTTAGGCGCTATTCCGTTTCAATATGACAAAGTGTAATAATAATTTAATTATAGGTAAATAAATACACATGTATCGATACGTACCTTGTTTTGTTTTATCCTCGACACTAAGCTGATTCCAATCAGGAACAACTGCTTCACAGACTTCCACTCATAGTTTGGTCTTAAGATTCGTATCAGAGTACTCTTTTAAGGTTTTTTTATAAAGTGCGGGTCTTTTTTCAATTGCTTCTATCAAATTTACGATAGACGTTTCGACAAGCAGGGCCATCATGAAACATACACGCACGCAGTCGCAGTCGGCTAAACAGACTAAACAATCGGCGAGTGTGCGCGCGTGGATTGAGCGCCATACTGATTAAGCAGTTGGCCGATAGTTTAGTTTGAAGGCAATTGTGTAGACCATCAAACTTATTTATCGGCCGATACTGAATCGTTATAATGTGCGCACTTGCATACATCTTAATGGTAATTAAACACCCGACTAAACTATCGGCCGATAAAAAGTCTGTAGTCTGCGACGGCCCTAAGTGATAAAATAAATGTGTTACGTATAAGATGTGTTATAAATAAATGTTCAGTTTGCTTTATAAGTAGGTATACGAATCGAATCAGAAACGAATTCGTTTTAATTTTTGTGAAAATTATGATGAAAAGAAAAATAAAATTTTTTATTCGTTAATCCAAAATGCCGAAATACAACGTCAATTTTTTGAAAAAATCAAAAATGATCACCACAAACAAATTGCGTATTGCCGCAAAACCGTGCCGTACATAATTATACCGATCTAAAAAATTATAAAGTCTATTTAAAAAGTTTTATTGAAAAGTTTCGTCGGATATTAAAAGGAAGGAATATAACAAACTCTTTTATTATAAGTATCATAATCGTTCTGGAAAATAAATGGCCCATAATAGTCGACGATGGAGAAAAAATAGCTTCTAAATTTAGAAATTTTCAATGCCGATGTCGCTAAAATAATTTGTTAGATATTTTTGACACAAAAGTAACACGCCGATAGATCGATCGACCATCCCCATAGCAATGCTTTACATTTTACATGTTCGCCGATGTTAGTTCGCGAGTTGCCTTAGTGCCTAAAAGTCTAACAACGTCGTCATAGAAAACCATGTCGAAGTTTAGCTGATAATTACTTAGCGTAACTACGTGCGATGGACGCGAAACGTGATGAAAGTAAACAAATTAATTTTCTTTATTAAATGACATATATGTCAAAATTGTTTTTGTATTACTTCAAATTTTTTCTTATGGTATAGTACGTATTTTTTTCACGAAATTGGCTATTCAATGTTTACTTAATGTAGTTTGGGTTGCCGATACCTAAATCTCGTTTAAATTTTACATGCTCCGTCGTTCTGTTAAATTTGGTAATATTAAAATTTCGTTAAAAATATTGTAGAAATTATTGACATATAAATTTATCTTAAATGATAAAGTACTACATTAATATAAATAATAAACTTCAAAGGAACGGAATGTGGGGAGGTTAAGGACCTTCAGCAAGCGCTTTTTCCGGTAATCAGTACACCTAAAACGATGACTGCTGCAGGGGGATTTTTTATGAATTTAATACTAAAACAAAATCCGGAATATGAAGACGAAAACACCGAGGAGTATTTGCTTAGGAAGGACTCGAAGGAGATCTTCGCGGTGATTAAAGAGCCCAGTACGACGATTCAACCTGCTAGATGGCCAACCGAATGTCAGGTACGATGAATATTAGATTTGTTGACAAATTCACGTTACAATTTATTCCAATAAATAAATAAGATCGAATACATGTTGAGAATGTAACCCATTCGGAAGTGAACCTTCCACGACCAAATCTATTTAATAGATAATAATATTATAAATCACCCAACACTAAACGCCCGTCCGTCTTCGGAAAACCTATTACCGAAACTTTTCGAAAAGTTCGATTTAATATAAACATTAAACGTAGACTATTAGTAAAACAATTTGCTACGGAATTCTGAAATATATAAATTACCTACTTCCTAAATAGTTATTTGAAATAGGCCTTTATAATATCCCATTATTCTTCAAGTTTTCAAATTATAACAGGGCGTAAAAACTTAACCGAAGTTTTATCGACTCTTTTACCGCCTAATTTGTACCACACTGTACCAATTTTAAGAAATCAATTATAACAGCTCGTATTATTACGAAAATTATATTAAACCAGTATTACTCGTCGCATTAACTATGTATATTAAAAAGTAGGTCGAGCACAAATATTCGCAATAAAAATTATGCCGGTCCCGATTCAAAAAGGGACGCTCTCGTCGATTGCCAAACTAATGCGTATTTCGATATTTTAAAAGCGATCCGATTTATTGTATCGCCCGACATTTTTCAGGTGTTAGAAGAAAAGGTCCAACACATAAGTTATGTGCCGTCGGTGCCCGAACCGTATTACGTACCAACGGGAAAGGAGGTCCAACCAAAACCAGTCGGAGACGAACTGGGGATCATAATATACCAATATTATCCCATCAGCGCCGTGAATTACGTAAATATATTAACGCCAAAATAATTTTAACAGCACCTAATCGATATCCCGTTGAAGTTTTGTCGGTCCAGCATCAACGGAAGCCGCTATCTCCTTCCCACCTGTCCCACTCCGGAGGAAGACTCGCTTAGGTTCGAATCGAGATTTGAAAGTGGGAATTTAGCCAAAGTAATCAAAATAACTGCCATTTATTATGAACTTTATCTCAGGAACGATCTTTATACGAATAAGTATATGCAATGGTTCTATTTTAGAGTAACCAATATGAAGAAAAACATTATATATCGGTAAGGAGCTTTTGCCGAGCAAGACGCTAATTTCCTAATTTTCGATAATGTTTTAATTTTAATCGTCGTAAACGAAACGTGTACCTATCTATAACGCATCATTTTCTGACAACAGATTTTCGATTGTAAATATGACAAAAGAGGACAGCCTATTCAACGAAGGAATGAAGCCGTTACTGTACTCCACCAAAGACGCGCAATTACACAACATCGGATGGAGAAGATGCGGCGATAACATCACTTATTTTTGCAACGATGCCGAGTAAGTTTATCCGCGCCACCAAAACAACAATCACGAACGAACGTTGTTGTATAGGGAAACGGAAGACGCCGATCACCTCGTGACCTATACGTTAACGTTTACGTTGGAATTTCCGCACGACGGAGACATGGTTTATCTAGCATATAGTTATCCGTACACTTACACCGATTTGCAAGACTATCTGGTGGATCTTTCCAAGCACCCAGTCAAGTCCACGTATACGACCCTCAGACTGCTATGTCGAACCTTGGCCGGAAACAATTTGTATTACGTGACGATCACCGCTCCACAAGAATCCGGAGATGCCAAGGTAAAAATATAGCAGATTATCCATTTAACTGATGACGCTCTTTGATTTTACCATTAGATCAATAACCTTTTAGACAAAAAAGGCGATCGTGATAACTGCACGTGTTCATCCTGGTGAAGCGCCTTCTTCTTGGGTGATGAAAGGCTTCATAGACTTTCTAACGGGCGACTCGGGGCCCGCTAAAGAGTTAAGGGAAAAGTTTATTTTTAAACTGGTGCCAATGTTAAATCCGGACGGGGTAATAGTGGGCAACACCAGATGCTCATTGACAGGGAAAGACTTAAATAGACAATACAGATCTGTAATCCGAGAAACGTATCCGGCAATTTGGTACACAAAGTTAATGATACGAAGGTAAGAATTTATTACAAAATTAATTAAGACGGGCATTCTAATAATTGACGATGTTTGACACAGGATGGTCGAGGAATACGGCGTCGCAATGTATTGCGATTTGCACGCGCACTCGCGAAGAAGTAATATATTTATTTACGGGTGCGAAAATCGGCGCGGCAACGACAGACGTTTAGAAGAACAGGTTTTCCCTTTAATGTTACATAAAAATTCCGCAGATAAGGTATTATACTTCATTTATAAGTAATATGATGATAAATTACACGTAGGTATCTACTTTGTAGTTTTCTTTTGAAAATTGCAAATTTCGCATTCAACGATGTAAAGAAGGCACCGGGCGTGTTGTTATGTGGATGATGGGAATTGCTAATAGCTATACGATGGAAGCTTCTTTTGGCGGTTCTATATTGGGAGCACGAGCCGAAACTCATTTTTCGGTGCAAGATTACGAACAAATGGGACGCTCCTTTTGTCAAACCCTTCTCGATTTCTATGATGACGATCCTAGAAAGGTAAAGTACACCATGATGTAGTACCTACTAATTCAGAATGGACATCGTTTCTTTCTAAATCCGCACTATTTACAGGAAAATTTAAGAATCAAGATCATCGAGAGATTATTAAAAGGAGGTTCAAACGCCGATGAACCTACAAACATTCCGTTATCGGATTATTCGAGGTAAAATATCAAAAGCAATTTCTGATTGTTAAAAAAAAAATAAAAAATTTCACTCCGTTAGTGACGATGGAGACACCACCAGCAGCAGCTCTAACAAAGAAGACCGCGACGAATTCAACGCGCCCCTCATAGTTCCTCCACCGTCGCCCGTATTACATAAAAAAAGCATAAAACTGAAAAATGTCCCGTCGAAAATCAAAATTTGCCTTAAAATTCAAAATGTCAATAGCGAACCGAGAAAGCCATTACCGGTAATTCTGAAAATTCGAAAAACAATTTCGAAACGTATTTATTACCTTTTAAATTTTCAGATGTACAGAACGAATATAGATCTTTCACTTCCACGACCAAATGTTAATTATGAATCTTCTTCCAGTACGGACTCCCGATCAGATTCGGAAGTTACAGTTTGCAAGAAAAAGGTCACGCGAAAACGGCGAAACAAGAAACGCGCAAGAAAATACCACGTAAAACCCTTACTGCGCGTTATCGTCAAAATTATCTTCTAATCTTTTAGGTATCTCGTGCAAAACAATCGGACGCGGAAGAAGCTCTCGGAAGAAAATCCCCAGCAAGATGTTTATCGGTATTGGATCTACTACCAATGGAAAAACTTCGTTCAACAACATGGCAACCGAAAACTACCCTATCCCCTCCTAAGTACCTACAAGTAAATAACTCGACATTTGCAAAGTATCACGAAATACATTTCAGGCCTCTATTTGACGTTAGACCCGCTCGCTCGACGTCGCAACAATTATACGAAGTGCAATCGAAACTATTAACCCTAAAGAGTAAACTGTGGTTAGGTGTGGGAGATGGAGATTCGCACATACCTTTATCCTGGGGACCTTCGCAAATATCCGAATTCGCGTCGAACAACTCGAAAAAGTGAGCACAACATCCTTGGCTACTAGCAATCTTTAAATTTTCATTTCTCGCGGCACTTTTTAGACTGATACGCAAACACGACCACAAAAGCACCATAAAACACGAGAAAACCGAAAAGGCGCCAAACAAAAATTCTAAAAACAAACACGACAGTAAAGAAAAGCCTCCAAAGGAGAAACAAAATGGGTATAAGATTATCACTTTAAAATTTCCCACAAACTACGATGTTAGTTTTTAGATTATTCCTTGTACAGTAGACGTCCTGGCAAAACCCCCGACATAAAGATTAAAAATCGGTAGGTAGTTAAGTCATTTATTGAACAATGGACGTTAAAGAAATTTTCTAATAAGCGTTGGTGCAACTTTCGCCGTCTGTAAATTGCAGAGACGGACTTTAAACCCACCTAAAAAACACAATGATTTTAGTTAATTCTCAATTGCAGTCTAGTGACATTTCTTGTAAATAACTAAGTGTTTATTAAAATCGAATTTGTAGTAAACCAGTTTTTATAATTAATTCTGTCTTATTTTAAATGATTTGTTGTGCTTACAAGGCTTAAATGTTATTAGTAAACTGTTGAGGCGCGACAAAGTTAAATAATAACCCGCAAACACCCATTGTTCGATAATTTGCTGCCTGCTCGTTCTAGCAGACGAACAACGTTGGGTTCTGCCAGGACGTGGACTTCATAATAGGTACAGGCTGCGTTGATATTTAATGCTACTGTTACATTTTAGGTTAAAACGACAACAGGCGGTTGACTGGATTCCGATAGAGAACAAAAGTGCGATCAGAAAGTCGAGGAGCTTGTCGAACGCTTTAATCAAGGAGAAGAAGCCAAACGACCAGTACGAACAAGACGCGAAAGATTGCGAAAACGAAAACTCGAAGAAATCGAAGAAGAAGAAAAAGAGAAAGATCAAACTGCAAAAGAAGGCCGTAGCGATTACCAATGCCAATTTGTTTATTAGAAAAGACTGATGTGTGGTGTTCGAATTAAAACCTGGTGTTATTTTTACATTTGTATGTATTTGTAAGTCGTATTATAAGTACTTGTCGCCATTATACTACTATTAATAAAATATATCTGCCATAATGCATTTGTTATTCGTTAATTTGCTGAATTTCTTCGTCTTAATTCGAATGCCAAAAAATTTCATTAACAGTTAACATTTCTCATTGAAATTAAATATATATTAACCGCTGAAATGAAATAAAAATTAAATCTCTGATTAATTTTCTTAAAATTGGTAGGTACATACCTATATAGGTAAACATTTGTTATGTAGAGAAAGCAACCCCTTCCTTCCAACGTAAGTCGTGCCACTTTTTCGTTTGTTTGTTTTTTTTTTATTTCGACGGTTATTGAATATTTTCCATAACTACAAATATTGCAGGTCGGTGCAGAAACATTCGTTTCTATTCACAAAAATTTCCAGCGTTTAAAAGGGCAATTTTTTTACGTTTAAATGCATTATTTTCGAAAAGCCTGCAAGCGGCACGATTGCAAACAAAATGGATAGAAGATTATCGCTTCAAAATTTCCCGCAAATTATGACGTTAGTTTTTAGACTATAATAGCACGTGATGTTCTTTTAATTTGAAATTATAATTGCATATCGATTTTAAATAGTAATGATAATTTAGACGCGATAATAGTGCGCGGGTCGCATTGAAAAATACTGCTACCTACTTATTAAACGACTTTCGATAAATTCACTTAAAACTTTTAACAAAACTGTTAATATTAATTATAAAATCACGAAATGCTTGTAATACGTGTTAAGTTTTCTTTTAAAAACTCACGTTAGTTAAGTTAGTTTATTAAACAAAAGAAAAAATAAAACTACCGACCAAATTAAGCCGCAAGGTAATCCAATAATTACCGACTCGAATCCCATTTTAACCATAATCGTTTTGTTATTCTAGTAATAACTGTATTTCTATGTTAATAAGACTGCAATTATCTAAATAAAATATGACGTTATACAAAATTAACGTCGAAATCGGGAATTTTAAATCTACAACATAACAGGAAAGACAAAATTCTATCGATTCGTAGTTTAATTTAGTTACCTACGTTTAAAAAATATTACGTACGTATGGACTTATGAAACTTACTTTCGTTTTAATAAACGAAAAACTTTAGAAATTACCCAAATAAATAACTATCGAGGTCGAGGTCGAGAACGACGGAGGAACCAACTTTGCGTCTTTTGGACTCGATCGCCAAAAACGATTTACCTAATTTTAATTGTAATTTTATTAATTGAAAAATTTTGTATAAATCGCAATTTAAATTTAAAAAAAAAATGAAGTTAAATTTTCTCTCACGTCCAGTTTTATATTTTGAAATAACGAGGACAAAAACCGACAACGTCTTTATTATAAACAATTAAATTGAAAATTTGAAATTTAAATATTGGATTACGACGTGTTTACTACATAATATTATAGATTCACGTTAATCTGAAACATTATAAAATAGAAAAACAAATTTTATTTTATACCTCGTTAAGATAACAAATTAAACAACACATTAAATTGTGTTTTTCTAAAATAATCTTTATATTATTTTCATTGAATACTACGCCTTCCGCAAACCTGTTTATATATATAAAGAACTTTTTAAAATGGCGCCGTAACTTAACGCCGCAACTGTCAGTTTAATATTTTTTAGTTGTTTATAAATTAATAGTAAGATATCTATTTTTTTTTTGTATTTTCATGACCGGTCTACAGATTTATATTGCCTACAAATCCGACCCCTACTTATATGGCTACAATAACGTTTCTTTATTGCATTATCGGTTACTTTACTGTAAATATAAAACGTTATAGATTACGATATAAATAACGCCCTTGCTATTAAATACTAAAGAACATCTTAGAATATTTATTGTGCCTGTAAATTATATTAGGTATATCATACCATAAGTAGCGTTAGAACGACGTATAACTGCAAAAACTCGATGGTTTATATCATGATATGTATTATATAGTATCGCGTTATGAATGAATAATTTCTTTAGAAAGTGAATGTAACTTTAATCTGTGTTTAATTATAGAATACCAATCTATAAACTTTTGATTAATGAAAGAGCCATTTTGGTTATTAAAAATTATCGAAATAAATCCACCGACCTGTCTTTTTTAATTACAAAACTTTCAGTCTGCAGATTTATTAATCAAAAACAGGAAATTTATATTTGTGCCACCTTAGTAATATCTATTAATAACGTATAGGTAGGTGGTTGTGGTTATGCGCTACATTTATTTCCTTTCATTAAAACTCACGGTTGTATTAAAAACAAGGCCCGACCCAATGCGAAAAGATAGGCGGTTAACGGAGTACATTTTAAAGAATCGGAAAACAAAAAGTCATCGAAAGAAAAGAGAGGCGTCACATTTTGCATTTTTTTTTAATTGTCGATTAAAGATGCATTCGTATTAAACTGAAATAAAAATCGAAAAAAATTAATTGAACGTCGAATATTCGATATCATTATTTTCCGGAAATTTTTCAAAAGATCTCGCAATTTTTCGTCAGTAAAACGGCGACTGACGTCGGCCATTAATTTTTTGATAATTTTGCAAGTTTCTCATTGTGAGATTCGATTACGCCACAATTAGATATTCTAAATTTATTTCCGAGTTTTCTATGTTAATAATATTATGAAATTTCTAATGCGAACTCTATATACCGAGTGATTCAGCCAGCCTGTCTCAAGCTAATAACTCAACAAATTTTAGAGATATAAAGACGAACTTTTGGTTAAACATCTATTTTTTTACAGTTTTCAGAAACTTCTGGTTTAAATTTTATTATTTTTAATAGAATGCTGTACATTTTTTTAGCTCATTAAAAAATTTTTTTTCTTTTCAACGATGTAAACATCGTCGTTTTTATTTTATCGACTTCTTACAAAAACTAACAAAATCGGATAACTAACCGACTAACCAAATTACCTCCAGGAAAAAAGATGAAATTCGACAGATATCTAACCTTTATAACTAAATACGTTGATTAGAAATGAAATTTGTGCTTTACCCTTATTTCTTAGGCGATTTATAATGATTTGAAGTAAATCGCAGCTCTCTAGATTAAAATCTACAATTTGTTCTCAAAATATTAAGTTGTCCTAAAATCGCACCAAAATTATGCTAACCTATTCAGAATTGACCCAGGATTCCGAAAATTCAATAACAGGGGGGTGTCACTTCCGACCAAACCGAAGTTCCAAAAATCACACGTCATGTCAAAATACGCGTCTTTATCAAGTGCCGAGTTTCATTTCGGTAGCTTGAAAGACAAAGGGAAATCGGGGGAGGGGGGGGGGGCTAGTAATCTCGTTGACATCCGGTATATAGGTTTAATCTCGACCCGCCTCTTATTTGTAAAATAAAATAAGAAACAAAAAGCGCAAAAAGAAAATATCAAATTATCGAAGTCCGAAATCAAAAATGTAAGTATCTCGAAGGGTGGCAGTGCACTAAAATCTTACTACAAAATTATAGTATTACACACACGATTCAATTCAGAAGCACGGAAACCAGGAATACGCGGACTACCAAGAAGACCACCCAAGAAATGGAAAAAATATCGGAGTAAACATCTAGGAAAAATTAAATTAGGAACACCAATTGCGTTGAAATTAATTTACGAAATCCTAAACTGTCATCGGATGCTATTCTAAAAACGTTCGGACCATTTAAAAGTCTTCGATCGTGTTAAAACATCATCGCCACCGGTTCCTGTTGCAATTTCGACAAAACGACGATAAACCGTATACTACATAGATGCGGTTCTTTACTAAATTTGAACATTTCGTCGAGATTCTTTTCTTCAGCTTCGAGTTAATTTGTGATTAAAACAGAAACGGATGTGATTACATTTTCGTTAAGAATTGTTACAATTGTTTCATTATGGGTGGTAAAATTTAACGACCTATATCGGTAACTAATTTGCAAGTCCTTCGACGATCGTACGTAGGTAATGCAATAAATTATACGAATACTAGTAAAAAAGAAAAAAACAAAAATTACACAATCAAATTTAAACGATATATCTATCTATAACAAAAAGCGCTATTTTGTTATGATTAAGATACGAACATCGATAGGTACTGCTAACAAAAATTATTAAAAAAAAATACATGAAATTCGTAATGATCTCTCTGTTGAGCTAAAAAAAGATAGTCGCAAGGGCACGAGAATCAATATGTACGTGTTCTTATGAACATGTGTCTAATTTAAACTTTCAAATATCTAATAATAAACACGGAAATATTAATAAAATCGAATTTGAGGGCTCTAATTCTACGCGTGTTGTTGGTGTATAAACAGAATATGATTCACGTCTGGGGTACGATGGCGTATGAATCAGAGAAAGGAAGAATTGCAGACGAAAGATCGCCAAGCTGGCTGGATATAAAACAAATTCTCGGTAATTCGGATTTAGCATTGAATCATAATATCATTGTACACGAGTACAGTATTTGTAACTACGTAACTATTTCACAATCACAATGTTTGTATAACTTTATAAACAAAGATTAAATTGACATTACATTAATAAATTGAGCTATAAGATATTACGCTAATTGACTTAATTTTCGATCGAGAAATTTAAATACCGTCCTCGCATTTATGTACCTATATACATAATATTATATTTACGAGAGGAAGCACTAATTTTACATCGCCGGTAACATTTCGATAGACGGACAAAAATATTTTTTGTAGTAGTCTAACAAAAACTATAAACTCCTTTCCGTGAATGCAAATTCAAAAATATCTAGGAGTCAAGAATAACTGTAGTAATAAACATTTCTTAGAACCTTTGGCTCATTTTCTAAAACGGAAATTAAAAGAAAGTTTTTATTTATTTCGGCGTCGAATTAAATAATATAAATGGAAGTTTATTTAAATCGCCGATAAATTAAACAGCAAATAACATCTACAGCCTACGTTAACTTTGTGAATTTAGAATGAAATGAAATTTGTTTTCCTTATTTTATAATTCTCAATTCAGGACCAAATTAGAAAAGTTACCGATATCCACTGTATAATTATTGATATTGCCGTAAAAGGAACGAACTGATCACGATGTAAAGCCAAAAAATAAAAATAAAACTGCTCATAAAATTTGAAAAATGCGCACTAATATATTTCCAATATAATTATAAAAATTTAATATTTATAATAAACTATTTTTCAAGCATCACAATATGTGGTCCTTCGACAATCTCAATAACCAAAACCCCGAAAAATATGCCTCGAAAAAAAACCAACAACAACGAAACTGTACGCGTTCTACATTAATTTTTACCTGTACGCCAGAGTAAAGAAATGCCTATCAAAAAAAAAAAAACAAACTTTTCGTTAATATTTTTATGGCGCGCGTTCTCAAATCTTTCATTCGCAGCTGGCTAATAAGAATTACATTACAAAAGTAATTAAAGCAAAGGTCAAATGATTTCATGCCGGGAATTTCACGGGTTAATTCTAATTTTAGAAAAGCGCTAAACTACTACTTACGATTAGAAAAAAGAGATAGAGGAACTATTCAATTAAGCGTGTTGCGTACAGTCGTTAACACATTACACACATCAATATACGGAATGAATTGTTGGAGACACCTCCTCCGGTTCTAAGAATTTAGGTTTGTAACACCCACACGCGTAATTTAGCTGTATTTTTAACATCCACCCACTGATCACGTATCTCCTTTTCTGTATATTTTCTATACTTAATACGCGTTTCAAAATTAAATACCTTTTAACATTTTCTAAAATAATCTGATCGATAGTTGACGTCAATCTATATTTCTTCAATCTCAAAACGAAAACGGAACAATAGTTCCGTGATTGATATGTAATGGTTATAAATCTAACGTTAATATTCCCATCATATAATTATTTAAGATTAATGCGAAATTAAAATGAATTAATTTATGGCAAAAATACCTACATAATCCTGTTTGGCGTGACTTGTACATAATTACATCACTATCTTTAGCTTATAATTAAAACTAGCTTTAATCCTAACTTTATATCATAATAAATTAGACAATATCTGACAACATTCTTCTCGGCGTATTTAAAATCGACATCATTAAATTACTTACCCATACATTTCCTGGACACCAACATCGCGTGTTACCGAAAATCAATAGCGTCTGTTATCTTCGAGATTGAGGTCAGAAGGCTAAATTGCCCAAAACGTTACAGGTAAACCCCAAATTTAAATAAGTATCGATACGACATCCACAGGAAGAGGCCAATTTTCTCGGACATGTTCAGCTTCTTTGATGGTTCTCACAACGGCTCTTCGAATTCGTAACAATGTAACGTCATCGATAACTTGTTCTCGTACAGTTATTATTACTCGATTTAAAATTTAAACACAATGTTTCACAAATGAACACTGTTGTGCAACTGAAACAAGCAAACTCGACATTAACACACTTACATAAATAACGCGTATGATAACGATATGCGAACCGTGTCCAGAATAGACAAACCCTATTAACAACTAAACTGATGTTTAGGAGATGAAAATAATGGTCATTTTTTTCGCGACTATATCGTAATTAGGTATAGTTATTAGGCTTTAGGGATTTCTTAAGATGCTGATTGGCATACAGAAAATTTTCCTATTACTACTACTATTACTACCTAAAAGCGCGTTGATTATACGATTGCCTTGTACAATCGGCTCCTTTAATTTTGATATCCCGTTCGAAACGTTATAGATACCGAAATAAACAGGTAACTGCGATAAAGTCAACCTTATCGACTCGAGCGGGGCCTCATTAATTTAAGAGCCCACTGCACATACACATTTTCAATCACAAAAACAATTTCGTAACTCCCATTGCACTTATTACGTAAAAGGAATGCATTAAAAAAAGTAAACAACGATAAGTACAAACAACTTCATTTTTATATTCGAAATTATGAAAAATACTGTGTATATGTACAATCGGACAAAGAAGAAGTAATGCGTGCACCCGAGGGGATGGACGAGCGGCACAGCACGAGCTCCCTTGTAATCCTTTTATTGTTAACAAGGCCCTTGTAAGAATAGTTGAAGTAGTTGAGTTCGGATTTCTTTCAACGGTAAGTTTCACAAACGCGTTTTAAAAATATCGAAACACTTCAAAGCCTCGCAATGCCTGTATTTATCGTTGAAAGAACTCTGAACTCGACTATTTCAATTATTATAACAAAAGTCTGCTTAACAATAAAAGCATTACAAAGGATCTCATACTGTGCCACTCGCCCATCGCCTCGGGCGCACACATTACTTTCTTGGTCGACTGCACCTAAATTTTATGCTATTTCGTTCTATCAACTTTTATCTGTATAACTACCTATTGGTTATTCGATGGTGGTCGTTTTTCCTTCTTCTTCTTTAGGCGACGTCTCCATTATTTAAAGTCGACAACAATTATAGCGAATTTTAACGGTGTATCGCCGTAATTGTTTATCTCGAGAAAAGTTGAACGGATATGATATCTTGAGAAAGGATAACATTTTCTGGGATGGCCAGGATTAATATGTTGGAACTTGATTCTCCTAAAAAAGGGAAGTAGGAGGATCAAGAGTTCATGTGGGCAGGGTCGCTGGCCCTGAAGTTAATCTGTCCTCCACCTTAAACGGACTTTTGTTTTATGAAAAACAATTTCGAGAACAATAATGAAACTAAATTTGTTTGATTGCGATAAATGCATATACTAACAAAAGGAGACATATCGTCGTTTTTCCATTTTTTTAATAAAGTTCCGAATTCCCCATACGCATACACTATTCAACAAATAGCTTATTTGTAACTTATTAGGAGGTGGAAAGATCGGCCCTTAGTATAATAAATTGCTAACAATAAGATTCGAAATACCCAACAAACGCGCACGTTGACCTGCGAATTGTCCCCTCTTCGTAACAACGACCATTGTTTGCAAAAAAACACTTGGCCTAGTAATTTAAACTGGTCGAACAAAAATGTCAAAAATTAAAGACGACGACTCTGGGGGCTTGGTTTGGAAGCGCTTAATCGAAAGATTTTTCCCCGTCAGCCGCCAATGGGAATTAAAAATCAAAAAACAACGGACAGCAATTCGCAAGGTCCAAAATTATTAATTTAAAATTACAGCGTTAATGCACATATATCTATGTAATTTTGATTTCCCAAAAAACCTGTTCGTTAGATTTACAAAAATAAATTATGTAAATAAAACCAGTTGATAAAAAACGAAATAAACATAATCTCAACTTTGGCACCGATCTTGCCACTACGTGAAATCCGTTGCATCTTGCCATCACGGCCCAAAATAACTCCATTATTTAGTTTCCTCATATAAGCGTATCCAAAAATAGAAATAATTAAGAATGACACAACCGTGGAGGAATTTACTCACTCACGAAAACCCTTAATCTGTTTTTGTTGACGCAGATACTACGTTCTATTTCGATTTAAACGATGTGCCCTATTTAAATGTTAACGTATTCCGCGAAGGATTTGTTAGAATTCAAATTATCCATTTGAAAGCTCGATTGCGAGATGGCACTCGTAGTAGGTATCCTGCAGGACGACGTCGGCGTCGAGACACCCACGTGCGAATTCAACCGAAATAAGCCGATCCGCTTCTACTCCAAGGACGCCGGCAATGTATTTACGCGCGCACAATTATCAATGGCTTTCAGTCTCGATTAAGTTTAAGAACGAACAACGTCGACCGACCTTAATCGCAACTCTCTGATGAATTGTCAACAAGCCAGGAAAAATCAAGAGTAACGACCGATCATTATTTAATACATTCCTATTTATGTTTCTAACAAACCGAACACTGAACATTCTTTTCTTCGGCTCCGACGAGCGCGCTGCTGGTAATTAAGACACTCGAAATATGCGCTTGAATGTGTAAATGTAATTACAAATGCAAATGCCTATATTAATTTATGAAAATTACATACCTCATACCTGTTTAGGCAAGGTCACCGCGAGCTATATAATTTTCGATATTTATGTGACACGAATATCCTCAAAAATGATGAGAAGCGAAGCGCGCACTTTCCGAGTAAAAATTGCCGGATTAATTAATACTCTCGATGTGACACCATTAAAATGGATAAGAAAACGAGAAAGGAAGGGAGAGCGCGTTCATTTATAGTAGCAAAAGTGAGTTATGAATAGGCCGGAAGTTAGCTATCCAGGCTTCAATCGCCGCCGGATGTCGCATCATCTTCTGATAGCACCCCACAGCTCTTTGCAATGAAAGAGGTATTCAGTTTTAAGTACATAAATAAATGGACGTATCGAAACTGAAATATGTACCTATTGAAAACTTTATCGTTGAATTAATGCGTTTTTGTTGCGAGTTTCCAGAGATTAAAATCAAATTATTTTTATCGAATCGTTAATTTTCTGCATTTAAAAATATACATAAATACGAAAAAAATTTAATTAAGCTATACTTGCGTAGACACGCCCTCCTCTACTTTTGTTGCTTTAAAAGATAATCACGTTATTTTTATAACACGAACGGGTAGGAGTCGAGCCACATATAACATTTTTAATTTTACTAAAATTATTTGCTTAATAACTTAACCCTGAATGGGGAGATCTACTTATTTTCTTACATAATTATTATTACACGTACTTACCTACACGTAAAGTGAAATCCGAAAACGGAATAGCTGTACAACCAAATTTAAAATGGAAAAAGTGCACCCCTAACAATACTTCGATTTCATTTTCGTAGATTATATCCCGAGAATCTATCAATTTTATCGGGTAAACTGCGTGTGGCTGTTTTTTTTTGTGAAATAGTTTTGTTTAGAAAATGCTCGAGACCGAAGGTCGACGGCTTTTCTTGTGAATGATTGAGTCGAGAACGTACGTCTGCTTTAAAATGAAAATTTGCAAAAAAATTAGCTATCACACGATAAAATTGACAGCTCGAGGGGTATATTTTAAGATCATTTCACGATTTCGTGTGTTTTTTCACAAAAAAATCTCAACCCGAAAATAATTCGTATACGGCCATTTTAAATAAGTTAAACATCTAAATCACTACTAACAGAGCTTATTAAGATTTCTAAATGAAAATTAGTTTCATGAAAAAAACACTTGACGGGTCACTTTTTTTTTTAATTTTAGTAACTTTGTCGATTTTCCTCGAATAACCTAGTTTAAACAAATCGTAAAAGATGAGGACGATAATCTCATTTCGAAGCATATAAACACCGTTAATTTGTTAAATATCCGAAAAACGACAAGTGTATTTACGCCAGGAATTCTTTTTCTAATATACTTAGATACATAATAGTGTAATAATTCGCGAAGGAAATAAACTTAAAATCGCAAATTTTTAATTAAAGGGAAAAACCAAAAACTGAGACAATATTTTAACGATCGATATAAAACTGAGAAAGGAAACTTAAAAAAAAATATTACATAGTAGATATAATTAGATGTCTAATTAAAAAGCATCGCCAAGCATTTTAAGATATTTATAGCTACAAAAACGCACTTCTAAATAAACAAATTTCGACTTAAAATTAGTTCTCGTTCTATTACTATTTCCGCTATAATTTTTCGGAGAATTTCCTGTGTATTTTGATTATTATTTTTGTTATGCATATTCCCGAACGAAATTGTTTAAGAAGGCAGATCTTTTTAGCGGCGATTTTAAAAGGCAATTAAGCGTGTTATCGAAATGTAATTTATGTTCGATCTTGATTTAGATACAAGTAATAAGCGAAGCAACGTAGACGTAGACGTTCGAAACAGGATATGGGCCCCGTTTAACGGAGATCTGTGATGTCGTTCCCACGCCAGGGCCCCCTCCACCGGAAGTGATCGCCCCGCGGCTGCTGGAATCCTATCTCCCCTTGTCCCCTTGCCCTAAAACCTAATACACTAGCACCTACATTATTTTTATTGCGTGAAGCTAAGATCTGCTTTTTGCAGCATTTCCGGTTCTTTTACCAATTAGTATCAGTCCCACTCCAGTTATCTGGTAATATTTTAACATCTGTCTCCTTTTACCGCTAGTTGCATCGATACAAACTGACAAGATAAGTTATAATGGATGTAGAGATAAATTTACATGTGACACAATTAACGCGGAATTACTAATGTATTTGTATTAATGTCGGACATGCTTGAACAGTTTTAAGTTCACTTCTGATCGAGAATTTATTTAAAAAATTTTCCTAAGATTTAATTGTTACAACTTACTATATAAAATTACATAATTATTCTTTAAATATTCATTTAAAAGCATCTTTACGATTTTTTCGAAAAATCAATAATTGGATGTTATTTAGAATAAATTAGATATAATATACGTTTGAGAAAAAATGGTAGCTTTATGGCCAATTTTTCGAAAACGATAAAAAATTGGAACAAAAAGTAGATTCGACTTTCAACCATTTTGAGAAACTCGTCTTTAAAAGTGAACGCGATGTATGATAAGAAATAACTAATAAATTTATTAAAAACAAATTGTCGTAACATCTTAATTTAAATGCACGTTAGGTAGCTTCTCTTCAAAGAAAACCTTTATAGATAGCTTTTGTAATTTTTCAATAATATCCATTGTATAAGTGAAAAAATCATCAAAAATCTAGAAAAAAACAAAACAAACAAAAAAACCGGTATCACTGTTAGTTTCTATTTTGAGAGTCAATTTAACTTTCCTTTATCATTCTCTTCACTTACTATTCGACCCATGCAACGAAGACTATCGTACCTATCTCAAAAATGGCAAATTTAAGTTTATCACGATTATATCACCTTATAATCGACTACAATAGTCTTCGAAGCTGAAAAAGGCGACCCTTGAGGCCCGTTGAACAAGAGCCGATCACCGTTATCTCAAAAAAATGATAAATTTACAGTGATATAATTATATCAATATATCCTCGTTATATATCGTATCCTCGTTGCGTATCAAAATATCAAGCAGTCAAACAGTGTATTGCATCGTATATACGCGACACCGCAATAAGTGGAAACACTCGATATAATTCATTGTTCAATTTTGTTCATTAAGAAGTTCAAAGAAGATAATAAATCGTGTTAAAAACGACGAAAAGAAAATTCAAAACGCGTAATAAACCTTCAACATAAAGTAGGCACCTACGCTTAAAACTTAAAATAATAAACAATATGCATGCGACGAACAAAACGCAGTAGGTATTGCGATTACAAAGTAATGATGGTACTAAAATATTTAAATTAAAACGTGATATAATTTCAAATCAATCGATTTCCGTCCTAAAATTTTCCAGTAATGTTATTTCAAACGTTTTTGTTAAGCAACACAATCCGAAATTGTTCCTCGAAAAATTATTCTATTTTTAAACTGATTTTTATGATAGCTCGATAAAGAGGGGGCAGGGTACAAATATTTTTTTTAAACAAAAAGAAAAATTCGAGACATTAAATTACTTAAATATCAATTGTGATATCTATATAAACCCATAAAATAAGTGTAAACATGTAACCAGTAGGAGATCCCACCGTAAGATTTGTGTTATGATAAAACCTGAGTAAAAAAAATAGCTCGTTAAACCGCGTATATAAACCTTTACAAAACTCCAATGCTGCCATCGATAAGTCGTTGTTTCTTTGAATAAAAAGATAAAATGTCTGCTTGATTTTTATAATAACTGGTGTGTTAATACTTGAAGAAATTTCTTATTCCAGAATTTAGAAAATAATTTTTAGATTCAAAAAAGTTTATGCTGCCATTTTTTCATCGTAGTCTCATCGACGGTAGCAGCGCTCAAAGAGTTCGACTTTCTATTATCATCAAACTTGAATATGATTTTTATACCAAATGAAAGCTTATGCATTTCCGTTGACGAAAAATTAATGCTGCCACTCGAATATTGTTGTTTAATTCACGGCAGCAATGGACCGTCGAATGTTTGAGGGAACCCTAACCTAGTCCCTATTCAAGAGCCTAACCAAGCTCGATTTACAGAGAATTTGTGTTAGAGCTTAAAAGCCCACGTATTTACAGTTTATAAATACATGGAGAGTTAGTAGACACAGAAATATCCTACCTTTCCTCGTCGTAATAATCCTTTTTGTTTATAATCATTTAGAGAATACAATACGACACAACAAAAACTACAACACTCGCGCACCACGTGCAAAAAGGTCTTATAAACCGAACGAGCACTCCTCGCACAAAAATTTTAAATTCGAACTACTGAAGTAAGCACTACCTCTCTGTATCAATAACGCGAATGATCTGAAACGATTTGGCCAGAGTTTATACGCGGATAGTCGGAAATCCCGTTTTTATTTTAAAAACGTTCAATTCTTTGTCCGCACTCCCACAAGTTATGATAATAGATGACGCACACGTTTTATTAGTTGCTTTGTACTTTATCGGTCGCATACAAATGCGATTAAACTTTTATCTGGTTTATGGTTTGTAATAGGGAAATTTTGAATGTTCTCCGTAATGGTAATCTCCGTTATTACTCCGTTTTAGAATCGGCATAAAATTCTCTACGGATCATGTCTCTTTATAATTTTCGATAGGTTACACCGTTTTCGAAATAATTTAATAATCGTTCTTCGAAATAATCGTTTTCGAAGAAAAGTGATATATTTTTTTATTTCTCTCGTAAATATTATTTTTCAAAAAATATATATCTCCTCTAATGAAAAAAATTTAAATAAAAAGGAGTTTTTTGATATGCGATATGAAAATTCGATACCGAGGCTTGCGCGCGGTCGGATTTTATTAATTGCTGCCGTGAATTAAACAATATAGGAGTGGCAGCATTAATTTTTCGTCAACGGAAATACATAAGCTTTCATTTGGTATAAAAATCATTTTCAAGTTTGATGATAATAGAAAGTTGAACTCTTTGAGCGCTGCTACCGCCGATGAGACTACGATGATAAAATGGCAGCATAAACTTTTTTGAATTTAAAAATTATTTTCTAAATACTAGAATAAGAAATTTCTTCAAGTATTAACATACCAGTTATTACAAAAAACAAGCAGACATTTTATCTTTTTATTCAAAGAAACAACGACTTATCGATGGCAGCATTGGAGTTTTGTAAAGGTTTTTATATACGCGGTTTAACGAGCTATTTTTTTTACTCAAGTTTTATCATAACACAAATCTTACGGTGGGATCTTAGACTATACCTAATTACAAAGAAAAAATGTAATATCTTTAGGATCACATTAAAATTTAGTAGGTGTAGGTACCTAAATAATAGAAAATAAAATCGTAATTTAAAGATTTTTTTTTAATGTGTCAATTACTACATTCTTTACGTTTTTTATCGTTTGTACGTTATAATTAAACCGCCAAAGGGCCATGAGTCTAATGGCAAGCGCGCATGTAAAAGATACGTCAGATAATGCGTTATCATCAAGTAGTACTTACAACATTTTCGTTAATTTACGATCTTCCATACAATCAATTAATGAAAATCGTGATTTATTTACACTTCATCGATAATTGTTGTAGGTAGACACATATACTATTCCAATAATTATTTTCGTAAACAAAATGATAATGCATTCATTCATGGACGAATACGAAACAAACTATTTCCAATTGAACGTTTTTATTTTTAGAATAAAATTAACTTTCGAATCATTATGTTTATTGGTGTCAATGGCAGGGTTCAAGGGGTAATTGAAATGGACAATTAAGGCAGCCGCTCAAATACGAAATCATACAAGTTAAAATATGAATTAAAATATATGTATATATAAGTAATATATATATATGACACGCAACAAGTAACAGATAAATGATTCGTGAGCGGTTCCAAAAATTGCTTCGTTAAAAAAAATAAATGCAACATCTATTAACCGTAAACGTGAAAACTCATTTTCATTTAAACGAAATTTAATTTATAAAACTGAAGATGAAGTTTAAGTTTTAAAATAAATAACTGGACGTGAAAACCGCTTAAAAAAATGTAACTACTAATTATTGTAAACAGTAAACGTGTAAGTAAAGGTGACAATTTTCTTAAACATATTCCTCAACTGTAACGTGATGAACAAGTCTTATATGCAAATGTACGAGCAACCCTTGTGTTACGCGGTACCTATTATACAACGCAGTTTCTGCACATCTATCTACACATACATGTGTTCTTTAAATTTCACACGCAAATACATATCATACTGATATGGTACATATTTTTTATGTAGTACCAAGAGAGTGATGACGATTAAAATATCTATAATTTTGAAAAACTACATCAATATTATTGCTTTGTCACAACTATAACAACGCATAATAACTTCTATATTTGCCATGGACAGAGAAACGAATATCTATTCGAAAAAAACGAAATAAAACACGAATTTTGAATAAATAATTGTAAGGGCCGACCGTTTTCAGAACAAAACTAAAATGAGTTTCAAAATTAAAATCAATTATTACCAATGGCAATGCATTATTGTAGCGCTTAACAATAATTAATAAAATCATTATTATTTGAAATTTCTATTATTAATTTAAAGTAACTAGGTATTTTTAGTATTAATTATTCGAAATCGCAAACTACAAAGGTGTCTGAAATAGGTACTCTATAAATATGATTAAAATAATGAAGCAAATTATTTAAAAACTTCCTATAAACTTAATAAAACAATTCCGGTTGTGAAACGGTTCAAAATTATTCATGCAGAATAACAAATTGATACAATGAAGGTAAAGGATAAGAGTTACGTGACAATTCGTCTGCATGTTGTGTAGATAGTTCTTATCTAGCTAAATCCGGAACAATAAAAGTATAATATTTCAAGAGAACGAATGAAATTCCTAATTTAATTTTAGTGGAATATAGTTGGTTAAAAGATTGCGTCAAATAATTTCATTTTAACTATATAAGCTGTTATTAACTAGAAATGAAATAGAAATATTTGTTTTATAAAAGGTACTATTACCCGGGATTATTGCGTATTTCTAAAATGTATTTAAACGAGTGTATTTTTTAAAATATTGTAATATTCGAAGTATACTACGCTAGCTAGATAAAATATTAAGTAGGTACCTCTTCGAGATTTTTGTTGAAAAAGAATCCCTCGCAAGCAAGCACCACGAAAATTCACAATTTAAACGTCTATTTGAACAAAAAGTTATTACACGCGAAACGAAACACACATAGGCACAGACGCGATAAACACGAAAAATTAGTTTATAATATAATGTAATGAGAATTAACCGTCCACGTTAAATCTATAAAGTATACTGAATGCATGATTTTCTTGTCCGTGAGCAAGTCGGCCCGTTATCTACGTATTGTTAGATAAAGTGCACATGTGTGCTTTGACGACGACGCTGTCTACCTTATTGTGTTTAACACATGTTTATCAATATCAAATTATATTATCAATCGTCCGTTCAAAACAACATTTATAAATAATTTATTTAAATCGTTTATTAGTTTCTATTACTTTAGTAAATAAAATTAATTTTAAGACGAAATTTAATTTGATATATCCAATATGCTAACATTTTTTTCTAATAAAATATTCTTGAAAATAAAATTCAAATTTCACGACAAGTTCAAATAAAAACATAAACTGCTGTAGTTAAAGAAAAAATACGTTAAGTGGGATTCACACCTGTGTAATTTTGAGTCGCTAAAAATTAGTTGTCACTTCACACATATTACCAAAGGTATCTTTAGGTGCAGTTAGCAGCAATAAGATATTATTAAAATTGCACGTAATTATTGCACAAATTTAGAACATGTCGGAATTCGAGCGATTATATTGCGTGCAATAAAATTCCATAGGTGAGAATCCCCACTTCAGAGATATTTAATTGCAATTAAGTATATGTAATTATTTAAAACACGCCCAAACCGTTGAATTTCATTATTTTCCGAAAGTGTAGGTAATGTTTTGCGTAATGAATTAATGAGCTTCTCTAAATTAAATTATATGAATGTGTCATTTCTGAAGTTTTAACTCAATAATATATACATATGGCAAATGTCATCAATCGGTACACTGTACAAAAGCAGAATTTGCTACAATCCATCATAACTTCAAAACAGGTGAATTTTGTTCGATGTGGGCGTCGAGTGATTTTAAGTAGGCTCAAATAATTTTTACTGCGCCTTTTTATCGAAACAAACGAAAATAATTTAACGAGGTTCGTTACTTCACAACGCACGTATATTTTAGATGATTATTTTCTTTCTGAAAATGCATTAAACAAAATTACACGGAATGATTGTTTTAAATATAAACGATAATGCGGAATGCAAATGTGTCTGTGAATTTTGGACCATTCCACATTATCGAACACAGAAAATCACATGACGAAATGACGAATTATGAGAGTTAAACGTATGAACAAATCATTATTTCGTCTCTAACAAAGGTATAACAAACAATTGGCTAGTCAGCGAATAACATGCAGAAGGATTTTTCTATTCCAGTTTTTGTTAAAACAATCATATAACAAAGAGAAAATGAAAAGTTCATTTTGAAACTTCTATATGATCGTTAAAAACATTTTTATGTATCTGAATTTAATACGATATTAAACAAAAAAAGCATAAATTAATTGTTTTCCCTGTATATAAATGAAATGCTATTCATCGATTTTGCTCTCCATATAAAATTAGGTATTTTCGTGCAATTTATACATTTGCTTACTTTAGACTGCAGTGTAATCAGAGGAAATGTGCACTTATGTACTTAGTTTGTGTTTACTGCATGTCAGTAAGCTGCCATATCGCTATTTTATGTAAACAACTGCTTCGATAATCCGGCACGGCTCCGCGTCCCCATCGTGCCAGACTATCGAGGTCTTACTGTATTTGTACGAAACCCGAACCTAGCTTAACGCGTTGTATTTTTGGAACCTAACCTCCGCCTTACACGGGGGCTACCTGTAAATCGCCCTTTACTTATTTAATTTAATATTTGTTATTTTAAAGCAGTCCATTGAAAATTCCGCCTGATTAATTTATTTAAAGACTCTGACACGGTGTTGACAAATTAAAATCAAGAATAACAATTATGAAAGACCTCGATTATTAAAAGAATCTCATTTTTTAATTGAATCGAAAATTTATCTTTCCCTACCCATTATCTACATAGTCTCGAATTAAATGGAGGAAATAATTGTAACACATGCTCCGTGTGTATATATATATACTAGAATTTATACTTTTGCCGCGATTAGATAAGTATGCGTTGTTATTCGATCGTAAACAATTCTAAGGTTGCAGGATAACCAAATTCAAGTTTCACTTCTCATAGTATCAATGGCCTTAAAAGTCACAACGACCATAACGTTTTTATTTTTATCAGCAGTGCATGACGTATGTGCACTCAAGGTAAACGTTGAATGAATTGCGCGATATATCAATGAGCGTGTGTGGTGATTCCGTAATTTAAATAATTAAATATTTCCTAAAAATGAATGAAAACACCGCTACACCTGCTATTATTTACGGTTGCATAATGCTCGGGAACTAAATTAATTCATACTTTTAGTATAGCGCGATTCGTGCCGTAATATCTATTTCTAGCCGGCTGTATTTTCATTTTTAAATAAAAAACAGGAAACTCGCAAAATTTTAGGTTGTCGCGGATTTTTCTGGTATCGGACGTTCAATTAAAATGAAAATTGGGTACGAGAACGTAATATATATATTTTTTTTTTACTTTTAATAATTCTCGACTTCCTATTTGAATTTATGCCGAAACTAATCAACACACAAAAGTTTTATTACGAAACAATTTTTCGTTAAAAAATAACAAAAATCGTCGTATCCAGATCCTTCTTAATTAGGTTCGTAAAACGAGAATCGTTTGTCGATGCACTTCGTTGCTGAAGTTTTGAAACGGGGTCCGAAGATTATTTGGCAGCTGCTAACGAAACTAAAACGGCTTTAATAGATACCTATCTAAAGTTTATGGCTTTTTCCCAAAGGCAAGGTGGAGGAATACAGGTAAAACCTACACACACTACGAGCCGAGCCATTGATTACGTGTATTGAATGAAAGGTCGAAAGGACGACAGCTGTGACTGCCGAATCTCGACTTGGGAGACTATTCCAAGAATCGCCTCTCCTTCCCTTCTCACGAAGTCGAGCTATTTTGGGAAAGTCGCGACTACACCGTATTCAAAAAAAAAACGCTTCCTACTTTGTAATTCTTTTAATAACTGCAGTTATTGGGAAAGGATAACTGCGACGGTCTCTTCCTGCATTCGTTTTTATTTTGTCATATGTGCCTACTCGAACGTGACGTTTTCAATAAACGATTAGATAAATGGGCGGGCAATTTGGAATGTCCTTCGCACCGAAATGTTCCATTACATCGATAATAATTCAACACAATTTTACAATTCAATTCAATGTTCAAAACTGTATCAAAAAAATTGTCAACGACCCCTCGCAAAAGCGGAATTAATTTTGCCACGCCATTTCAAGAAAATAATGTATCAATAAATTCACCTTTCCATTTTTCACAAATAATCGATATTTTCTACAAATTCGTTTGTCTAAAGAAAAAACAGAAACTGTTTTGAAAAATCGAATCGTTCAGTGCTTGGACAGAGTATCGTCTGTCGCATTCGGAAATCGTCATAATATACCTAATGGCGCTCGTTTCTAAAAGGATACTCAATCATTTACCGACAAAAGTAACATCAAGTTGGGATTTTTTCAAATCGCGTTCGCCACGGATACTTTGGTGAAATAAGATAAATGATATTAAGCGGCTTCCTCCAAAGCTCTGTCTACTGGTGTAGAGTTAGAAAAGTAAGACAAATTGGGAATGTTTAGGATGACGTATCTCGTGAACGTATGGTTTTAGACCGTTCGTTCGATCACATAATATTATTACGCACTTACAATTCGATTTTAAACGAACCGTTACAAACAATCGAATTATTTTATTGATTTCGCGACTTTTTCGAATTATTGCACCCTAGCAAAATTTAAACCGCACGTTTTCTACAATTTCCTAAAAATAACCGGAAATATTTGGGAACGTTTCGAAGTTCAGATATTAAATGTTGCAGTCGACAAATAAAAATAGGAAAGCGAATATAAATTAGTACCTAAATCGTTGAAAGAAATAAACGATCATATCAAGAATTTTAGTTTAGCGATTTTAAACAGATGCTTAGTGGTAGGTCGTACCTGCTAAGAGTTGATAAAAAATAGCCCCTAATTTGTATCATCCGTTACCGTACCTTGTTGTATAATTTATTAAAATACGAATTAAGTGCCCGCAGTTTTTTCTATCTTAAACTAGATGGGAACAAATAAAATTAAACTCGTTTTATATAACTAGATCGCGACAATACGTATGTATATACTGCGAGACAACTTGAAAAATTTAATTAAGTAGCTAAGGCACGTTTTGTAAATTTTAGCAATCGACGACGGAACCCCTCTATTTATCTGTTATTTAAAACGCGTTGTTCCCAATAATTCCAACGTTTCTTACCTGTTTTGTATTTTAACAC
Source organism: Rhagophthalmus giganteus (assembly GCA_036326145.1). Taxonomy (NCBI): domain Eukaryota; kingdom Metazoa; phylum Arthropoda; class Insecta; order Coleoptera; family Rhagophthalmidae; genus Rhagophthalmus; species Rhagophthalmus giganteus. The sequence continues at coordinate 8,390,318 of JARFJA010000056.1, read as the reverse complement.
GTGAAAGAATTCAAAACAGATCTCCGTTACGCCCGATACAGCATGTGCTTTCCATTTGTCGATTTACTCGATAAACCTAGGAGTAATTTTTTCTAACCATCACCATCGCCGTAGTACTCCTTTAATAAATTTTAAAAACACGTTTATTTATTAACTTATAAACCGCAGACTCGAACCGAACACGATCGATGTTATTACTGACACGACACAAAGAAAACTGGCCGTTCCCTATCACATTTAACGGCAATGGAAACCTGGAACTTGGATAATTCGAGTCGTCCGATTGCGAGTAATACGATAAGAACTACTTCGCCCGTGCGTTTAATCGCTTATTCATTAATATTTCCAATTTTATGTATAGGTAAAGAATAAATTTATCGGTATTATCTAATATCCGAAACGTGCTCGCATTTTATTTAATTCCGCGGCTATCAAAACACAGTCGTATCTCTAAATAATAAAGAAATATTTAGGACATCGCACATTAACAGAAATAATTATTATAAAACGAATTTTGAAATTAACAAAGCGATAGCTGAACGAAAATGAAATAACATCAAGTCCACAAATTATTATTATCTTACTTCAGAAGACAGTTTGCAATGTCGCGAACGTATACTGTGGTCGAACAAACTACAATTAAGATTTATTGCCCCAATAATTGCCCTATGAAATTATTGCGCGCTCGTTGTCGTCGTATACGTTTCCTTCGTCGCTAATAAACTGCAGGCGAGTACGACGATGACGACGTGCACTTTCATCACAGGGCAAACGGGCGTTTCACAACACAAGGTGTTACGAAAGGACGTCCGAATGTAAAAAAACTATACGACGTTAAAATAAGCGAAATTTTTCGAACGAATCGTTATTCTGTTTTTTATTATATTCAGTGTAGTGGTTAATGCGTTGTAAAAATGTTTTAATGAAAATTGTCGTGAAAATATTTTGATTTTTTTATGCAAGTACGTACTATATATAAGTACCTCAAAATTAACGAACTAAGCGATTTTATTTTTACTTTTTAATCAAAATCAACTTGCGATTTTTTTGTAATGATTATTAGATATATTTTAATTGTTATCATCAGTCAACCTAAGAAATAAAATATTTATTCATTTATTCAAAAATTGCCGCCCCTTCGAAACAAAAGTAGGTAGTACAAATTTTAAGATTTTCGACTTCAGATTTACCTAATTAATACATTTTTTATTTATTATACCCACTCCTATAGTTAATATTTTTGGTTTTAATGGACCCACGAGTTTTCAAAACAGAAACATTTCTTTATATTTCAACTGTACCTAAAAATCTCTTAATTTTTGTTCTAAACCTTCACGAATTCCCTATATTTAAGGCCACCACGAACACCTATCGGGGGGGTCCGGTGTTCGGCGGCATATCGCAACGCCCTAAAAATGCAAACTATTTTGATTTCATCGTTTCCAATTTTAATAAATATGTTTAAGCGAACTTCTATTCGAAGTGCAATTAAAATAATTTTAAACGTCAAGCGTTTAATTAAGATTTCGCGGATTTAACGTAAAATGTTATTTGAAATAATTATTAGCAAAGTTGTCGGCGATGACGAATAAAATACAGCTAACAATAAGACTTGATTACGATTAAGGATCGTTATAAATTATTTATTTAGTTAAATTTCGAGCTGAACGACCCACCTCATCCGTCAAAAGTACACAGACACAGAATCGATTCGTCTGTTCACGACTCACGACTCGCGACTCGCGGCCACCAACAGATTATTTTATGCAATAATATAGTAAAACGATAAAAAACACTTTAACAAACTGTTTTTACGATTTTACTATTATTGCATAAAATATCCTGTTAGAAGCCGATTGTAAACATGTAACTGTTAAAAGATAACAGTGTCGAAAAAACAAAGAGGCCTATGTATTTTACTCGATTCCCGATAACATCGCGAAGGACCAATTTAAAAATTGCCGTCCCTTCGAAACAAAAGTAGGTAGTGCAAGTTTTAAGATTTTCGACTAAAAATTTTTAATTGAAAATTCATCCGCCCCCCCTCCCATCACGTAAACCATAACCAGTTGTGTTTCTATCGGCATTCGTTAGTTTTAATTTGTATTTATGCTCGATTTAACGACACGTTATAAATAATACATCTGTTATTATATTGTTCAAGGTAACCGATTTCTATTAAGTAGGTATGTATATCGGGTATTGAAGCGTTATGCACGTTGCGGGTAACTTGTTAACTTAATGACGCCCAAAACAAAACAAACACCGTAAATTTTCTCGAATTAGGTAACAACAACAAACCGCCAGTTCGCAAAAAAAAACCACTTCCGAGATTATCAAAGTGAATAAATAGCGTTGAAAACTCGAAAAACCATAAACGTTTCCAGCAATTTGGAGCGCGACGACGAACCAAAAAATCGGGAATTAGCTCTGTAGTAAATTTCGTACATCTGCCGGAGTAAACTAAACAGCAGCATCTTTGTTAAACGTTTTAGGAAAAACATTAAAGAGCATATCAAATCAGGCGTGGAGCGGAAGACGGCATGTTCTAGTGACTAGCTACGATGTGTGGTCGACCCATAAGCGCTTTTTGTCGGTGTCGAAAATTCCTTTGGAGTCAAAATGAGGATGTAGCCAGATGGAAGTCATCCTGCCTGTATATAACTGGCGTTTCCGGCGCATCACGTGACTGACTGGCCGTCCGACTCCACGCCAGATAAAACGGGCACCGATTTCACTACGACCGACGCGACGTCGACGTCGTTTCGATTTAAAGGGTTAACCGAGGAATAAAAGAAAACAACGAGTAATGTTGACGTTGGATTCTTGTTATTAACATTTTTAGATAATAATATTACAGATTTATATACAAATCATATACAGTAGCTTGACAGCTATTGCGCCTTTTGGCACTACATACCATGAGAGTACTTCCCTCCTATACAGGCCCTTTAGGATGTTTCGCATTAAATTACCACGATATCCACTCGCTCTATTCCACATTATTCCGTATGTATATTTATGTATTTCGCTTCAAGTATTAAAAATAAAGACGTGCACAAGCGAACGGACAACTAGAAAGTAATTACGTGTAAAACATCCCGTTATCGCAAAAACAGATCGCCGACTTTGTCGTTTAAGTTGGGCAACGTCGCATTTGATGCGACGAAGACGTTAGACGTTCGGGGTGTAATTAAATGCATCTTAAGACAGCCATTTGTTTTTGGAAATCTGTAACATGTCTTACGAACTTACGGTGCACGGATTGCGCAGGCGATGCGAATCGGTGCGAGCGAAAAACCGCATTGGCCGGGCAAATTTTATCTAACTCTTTATCACAGACCCAGACGAACGGAGTATACATATAGTAATTTCGGATAATCTTAACAACAAAATCCGACCGTCTGACTATATAATTCGTGCAACAAATCGAACGTTACTCTACTTATTACGAAAACTTTGCCACAGTCAATGCGGGCAAAAATGCAAACAAAAGATCTTCTAGTGCGTGTTACATTTAAATATATTATTAATGTATTTTTTGCAATAGGTATTTTCTGGTAAGTTGTAATATATGTAGTACAGCCTACTATAAAATTTTGTTACATAAAAAGTTTGCATACACACACGCATACACCCATGCACACAATTTAATAAAGTATACTTCCCCCTTCCAACTTGTTTGCATTTTATCGTATCCATCAAGTAATTTCACAGAAATTAAAGAAATAAATACGACTTTTAATTGAAAAAAGACATAAAAAAAGTTAAGCAGTATAGTGTACGTATCGCAGTAGCTATTGTGCACACAAGTTGGGAGAGCGGTTGTCTCAGCGCGCAAGACTAGATAATACTGGAGAGTCGACCCCTGGCGCCCCCCGACTGGACACCCCTGGCCGCGGGCGTTTCCGGCCCGCTGAGAAGGACCGGTTCCCGGCCGAGGTCCCACTTTACTTATTCTCGTACCACTCGAAATACGTACAATTATTACGATACATTGTCCGTGTTTATCACCTACCGTTTCGTTAAAACGGCCAACCAACCCGTTTCTCATCCCTTAACCAATATCTAACGAAAAAAAAAAACAACCAGCGGTAATCCGCCGATTACGGGGGCGCCCAGTAAATTGCTGACTCACGAAGCACAGAGCTACGGACACATTCATGATACACTATTATATTTACAAAAATAAATTAATAACGTACAAAGTTGCGAAATAGGTACACAACAGGCAGTCGGATGTGGGTGCTGTCGACGTCGAAGAGGACGATAACGATGCACTCCCATAAAAAATTTGTTACATCTATCATCGCACTTTATAAATTCGATCACTCGCGGTGCACTAAAGGTCCGGGGTGGTGTCCAGCAGCCTCTTCTCCGTGGTGGCGAGTGGCGGTCGACAACGGCACCCCTGTCGCGAATGTCTCGCATAACAAGTTTCCACCATACGTTTACAACACTGCAGGGGCCAATAGCACCACAGACAGGGCAATATGAACGACAACGCGGCCAGACAACTCCAACGTGCCGTTCGTCTTTCGGGGCCACAACCACAAGGATCGTCCGCACACGACGCACCCCCGTCAGAATCGGAACAATGGTAAAATAGACCCTTAACACAACATAAACATGTCGCATAGTCGACGACGGCATCGGCCGAACAGAAACAATGGTTATCGCACATCCACCGTGACGGGAGTGGCCTCGGCTGCTGACACGAATCGCATCTACATCTACCGCACTCGGGACACATGATGGAGGGCCTCGACGTGCATTCCAGGGGTTCTTTGCTAAAAGTTGCGGTGGTGGGTTGCTTGGTGACCGGAAGAGACGGCGGCGGCAACGCCAACCTTGCCGGCCTCTGTAACCGGGGCGGCTGTGGGGGAGGACTGGGGACGACGGCGCGGATCGGCGTTTCAACATATTCGTTGGTGACACGCTCCGAGTCCGGCCTGGGAGTTGCGAGCGAGACCGACGGCGGAGGCCGCAACGGAGCCAAAGGCGCTGTAATGGGAGTTGGGGCGCTCATGATGGGCGCCCGCGGTCGGTGCGCACGCGGCAATGATGTACGGCCTCCATGGTGAGCCATGTGGCCGAAGAAACTAGCGGCCCAGCCAGGTTCCACCTTGGTCCGTCATCGTCGCCAGCTGCAACAACGAAAGAGGTTACTTAGAGGTGGGCGATTGATACCACCCTACACAACAGCCACACTACGCTCGCTCATAAATATGCATGCACAATAATACATGATGTTGGATGTGGTTTGGGCAAGTGGGTAGCGGCCCACGCAACGAGTGGGTGCGGCGAGGGCCGGGACAGCGCACCTGGTGCGGATCGAGCATGTGAGGAATGCGACCGCGGGCCGTTCGCCCTTTAGCCCTACGGCGACGCTAGATTTATCACGAAATTTGTTTTGTAAATAAATTCGGGAGCTTCTATTTTACGCGCGAACAACCAATTAAATGCCCGCCTTAACCACGTGGATATCGAAATTATTTTCGGATCTAGTATTTAATGACTATTTTGTTCGCGGATTGAAACTCCGGGCACGTTGTCGGTAGGTAAATGCACGCAAACGCTCGACAAACAAACAAAATACACACACCCACCCACACGTTTCAATGTCACATCGCTCGCTATTTATACAATACAGGTGGAAGGAAGCGAAAATTTAAAAATTTATTTCGAGGAGGATAAAACTCACTTTATAGTGTTTCTGTGTAAAATGTTAAGTACGTCCGACTGCACGGTCCGATTTGGCACGACACCATATTTAACAGACATTCTGAGTACTACAACGCATCGGTATAAACTGCGAGCAGCAAAAGGTACCGATAGTTAACCAACTACACACTGTTCTACGGCACATGGAAAACTGGTTATCCGAGCGGGCCGGAGAGAGGCGACGGTGGCGCGTCGAGCGGCGGCCTCCCGAACTCGACTCCGGCTTTTTATGAATGGAAGGCAGCCATCATGAATGAAACGGCGTACATTCAAGGAAACGAGTTGCGAACAATTCGCGACCCGCACTATGCTTTATGCACGTGTCGCCCCATTCATCCCGGTGAAAGTCGCTCATTATACAACTCCCGCCTAATACTACCTACCTATCTGTCATTTACGACTCGATTATAAGATGTATTACGAAATATGTAATCGTAACCAGCCCGCATCCCACGACAAAAGGTCGGACGGACGACGGACGGCGGATCCCGGATCGACGAATAAGGGTGGCCGAGGTGCAATTTCTCAAAACCGAACGCCACGTCGACTTTTGAAAGCCGATAAATCGAAAACGATTACGTGCGGGCTTTAGAAAACCCACGGCGAAATTAATGCTTTTATTTTAACGCGAAATAAACGACAAAAGAAGAAAATCGATTTTGTATGTCGGCAATTAATCCGTTTATTACTTACTCCTAAAACCCAATAAGCGGGAAGTTAAATTTTTAAACAGATAAAATATAAATTAATTAGTTGTATTTGCATCTAGTTCGTTATCGGAGGAGCGGCTGCTTATTATCTCGAGAACTGTATTCCGTGTTTCTGCCAAATCGAATGAAACTGTACATTTAACTGTAGCATGTGTATTCGTAGAGACTTCAACGGGAGGCTACATGAAAAACCCCGTAATATTATGGGAACGTCCGACCGACCGCAATCGGTTTTCTTTCTTACGAGCAGGGAAATCCTTCAAGTTTCGCTAGCACGATCGTACGTGGTTGCCGATTTTAATCGAAAATTAGGAAACGAGCCTTTACGCGAATTTCATTGTTAATTGTTGCAGCTATTAAAGCGATTTTTCGATTAAAATTTCTATTGGCGACACCTACTTTCCAAATTCAACTCGAAAAATTACAGTTCGTCGACCCAAACATAATCACATTCATTATCGATTCGTTAAAAATTACTTCGGCGCTTTTTTTTAGTTTATGCAAAGTGCTACACAACTTGACAATGAAAATGGATGTTGCGCTGTTATTCATTAGTTTTCAAGGATATTAACGTCAAGGCGACGTTTTACATTTTATCTAAGTTATACACGCAAAGAAAAAAGTTTTAAAAAATGTAAATAAGGAGAAATCTGCATTTTAAAAACGATTGAGGTACACGCCGTTTACCCGCACAAATCGACTTTTTTTGTTTTTAATTCCCGATGCCGTTTGGGACCGATGACGTTCTTTTTCTCCTACGCGGAACGCGGGACGGCGAACCGAAAAGTAAATTTGCCCAAAATCGAATAAATGAAATTAACATCGATCGCGTTCGTACAAAACGAGCAGACAACAATAGCTTCTAAAATTAAACGGCACATAAAAACCGTATAAGCAAGCTACTTGAAGTTTACTGCGTATGTATTTTCAAATACGTCATATCACGAAAAAAAGTGACAATGTGTTCGTGGTGTGCTGTGACTGATGGTTGCAACATATGTGAAGAGCATCTGCTGTTTAATTCTATAGCTTTATTTAGCGACAATTATAAACGCACTACTTTACTTCCAACATAAAGTTATTACGCCGCGGTAGTAAATAAGGAATCAAACCACGTACAGGAAAGCTCTCCCTTTTAAAGGATACAGGAAATGGGAGACTTCCTTTTCCATTAAATCGCGTTAATCCGGAAGCTGTAAAGGTGTAAAACGTCCCAAAATATCCGAGCTAATCCTTCGAGCAACCAGTTTACATTTATAAATTCCGAACGGGGCCCGCCCGGTCGGCATCGCAGCTGCAAAAACTGCTTCCATATAATTTTAATCTAAAAGCGTCTCTAGTTATAAACAAAATTTGAAAAATTCTAATCTAAACGTCCGAACGATTTAGGGGCCAACGCGGAATAATTTAATCTTAATAAAAATCGCGTCTCCGTAGTTTAAGTAGGCGCGTTAAACCAGTGGACTAATTATAATAAGAATAATGGGCTGTTCTAATCTCCCTTCGAGTGCGTTGTTATTTTTATTTTTTAATATTGAAAATGTTAAGCGAAACCATATTAGGCGTGAGAGATGAACATTAACAAATAAGTACGCTTTAAATATGATAACCAATTAAGTTGATATTCGATAGCAAATTAAAATATATATATAATTAGCTAAGTATATGTATAAATTTCGTTCAAACTTGACTATGTGACGATGTATACATATTGTAAATTAATATTAATTGGTAAAATTGGCAAATCTGGTTAGTCGAGCGGACGGTCCATTTTAATTTTTTTAGTCCACCGGTTTACCTATTCGAAAAGTCGACGTTTAAAAGATTTAAAAAAAAAGTCGTTTCATAATCAAATATTTATTATGCGATACCTATTTATGTTCGTCTAAATTTAAAATGAAACATCGTCAGCTTCGATCTGTTCATCGCTCGATCGATTAACGCGTTGCAGATGAACGAAATTATTTTGAAATGTACGTAGGTAAATTGTGAGGCTTTATTGGGCATAAACTATATTCCGCGAATAATAGTAAAACCGTCATTAACATTATACAATTGGTTTGTTTTGATAATGGGAAAAACTTTTTGTCGCGTATTTGACGGAGCGCAGTTGTTTTAATTCGCATTGTTTACCACGAAGGTCGCCATTCCAATTAATTAACGGGTCATGATACCGACACATGTGCAGATTTCCTTGGGGTTTCGCTCAATTACATTATCAATCGGGCTTTATTTTACGCGAACAGATTTACTAACGTAAATATAGCTGACGGATTACAGGAAGGAAAGGTTAATCTAATCAAAAATTGCAAGCCGACTGTAATACAAGTGCGACGAACGAGCGGATGTTAAATAAATGTCTCGTGTTTTCTTTCAAACCTGGAACCGTTCAATGTCACTTAAAAGATATTCTTTATTGGCTTTTTTATTTTGGTAATCCAAGTAGAGCCCGGATAAACGACAAAGAATGAAATCTCGTTCGGCGGTTGCAGCAGCAGCTGCCTGCCTCTCTGTTCGATTGTGAAAACGCTCGGACAATCCGGACTGCAGGAAGCACGCTCTGTAAACACAGTTTTTGACAACAAACTTCGTTTCGGATCAGTTGGTACTGATCGTAACTACGGGATATACATTAGTTTTATGATGAATGAATTTTACCGAAATCTATCGAATACGATCGTCCTCGATCGGCCAGTATTAGTAAAAAATCAAATAATTACCACGGTTCGTATTATTACCCAAACGAGCAGAATAAACAACTTTTTGTTCGATTACGCCGCAGTTGTTTGGATGTTTTGAAATATTTATGAATGGGATCTTTAAATATTCTCGAAGCGCGATTGTCAAGGGCACGATTAAATATCGAATACGTACCGCTATTATTAATAATAAATTAATTTAATTAAAACAACCAATAAAAAATATTTATATTCGAGATTAATATTTTTAGATAACCTTTATCTATGAAAAATATTTCTCCTGCTAGGATATAAAATACCTCATACGGTTTTACAAGTTGTATCATTAAAATTATACAGCTACTTGGTCTTCTGGTTTTTACTGCTGATTGATCTGCAACGTTTTAAACTTAAATTTCGTTTTTCCTCCGTTTCATTATCCGCATCGATTGGATAAGTCGCTACCAAATTATTGTAATTCGAAGGCGTCGAGGAATTCACTAACAACGAAAACGTTTCAGTACTTTACGAGGGGGGTCCCACGAAAAGTCCTAAATCCAAATACTTTCTGTAGAGTCGGCAGGTTTACGGCCGAGACGACTGTGGCGATCGTTTCGCCTATTTATTTTACAAAGACGTAAATCGTTTGAACAAAGAGCGCGCTATTTCACATGCAGGTTTTTATCGAGACGTTATTTGTGTTTAAACGTTCTTTGAAAATATTACGAAATAAAAAAAAAGGAAGATTGCCTCGAGTTCATCGCAAACATGTAACGACATCGAGGACGGTAAGTCGAGGAAACTTCCGCAGCAAGGCAGCTGGTCATCTAAATTCCAAAAAACAAAGCTTTTTGCAATCTCGTGTGTCTGCAATTTCGCGATTGCAAGAAACACGATATAATTCCCAACAACCATTATAAAATTACACGTGAATTTAAAAATAATAAAAAAATTCACCAATTTAAAGGAGTGGTGAATGTTTGATAGTCTAATTTCTAAAATACCTACGTCATTATGTTGTAAGCTTGCAAATAAATTGAAAGTTCGCAGAAAATTGAAGATAGTTAGGCTCCTTTACAGAAGCTATTTTTGATTAATTAAAAAACGTACTATATACCTATACAAACATAAATAACAGACGATTACATACTTGGGCAATTTTTTATAACCTCACTATCAATTTGTTTTGAAAGTTTTGTTTAATATTATAGTTATAAGAGACGCCCTTAAAAATCTAGGCATAAAATCGACGGTTGATTTATTAAAGTTCTAGTAGGTATCTAATAATTAGACATGTAAACGATAATAAAAAGTATTACATTTCGCATAAAATTTTGAAAAATCTTTAGCATTCTAAATTCAAAAAAAAAACCTGCTAGATACAATTTTCTTGAAAAAAAATATATATTAGGTAGATATCTACATATTCACAATTTCCGAAACATTTTTGAACTCAACTCTATTGGTGATAATGTAATCGATAAAACATCTCGAATACTAATTTCTATCAAAAATTTCGATAAATTTGCAAAAAATGTAAATTTTTTTGAAAAATCGTGATTTTGACTACGTATTCGTAATCAACGACTGCAAAACCTCCCCAGGTAATATTATCTCATCGAAAATCCGGCTTTAATAGGTATCAATATGAAACTCTTTAAATTGTACAAAATTTCAAAATTAAGTTTCAAAAAATTTAATCCGGCAGCCAGCATGTTTCCGATTTCACATGGATAGAAAATATTTAAAAAAAGTTACATTTCGCCTGATCAACTGCAGCAACGACTCCCACGATCGGGAAGTCTTCTATGCAGGCAATAACCCACCAGGGGTCGTGAAGCCACCAAAGTAAATAAGTATGGTACATTTCGCAAAATCAAACTGCAAGTGCAAATTAACTAAATGTATAAAAAGATCCATTTGGTTTAGGTTAGACAGTTTACTCAGTTTACAAGAGTACAATTTTTGCGATTGATTATTAAATGACATTACTAACGGTATGGTAAAGCGGGGATGTAATTGCAAACGGTTTTTGTTTTCCCGATTTTCAGTTTACGCTGCGTTCTCATTTATTAATATGGAAGAATTTTATTTATACCGCGGTATAATCTAGGATTTCTCTATATCATCCCCTATGACAATGGAACAACAATTACAAAGTCTAGATATTATTCATGTTTAGGTATTCAGTAAAGGTATTTAATACATTTAATACTATCAAAATAAACAATATTATAAGGCTAAAATTTGAAAACATTATAAACTTATTGAAGACGACTATCATAAATGCAATAAATTAATGTTGATATGTTTAAAACAAAAACAAAAAAACCCGAAAGACACGGAAGACTATCTAATAATGTGTGGCACAGAAATTAGAAATACTTTTCAAACGAATGCATGTATGTATTAGTTAAATTAATTTTATAATCCTGAGCATCTCTTTAGCCTATACACATATATACACATATATACAGCCTATATACACATCCCTTACTGTCTGTGCAGCATCGCTTAACATATAACTTGAGTTGTTTCACTTTCGTGCGTAAGTTCGCGGCATTTTTATTACATCTGAAAGCACGCAATATTAACGTTTACAATTACCCCTATGATCGGGATAACTGTAAACGTTAAGTTCCACAAATAACGATAACCTTCAGAAATGTATCCTCCTTATATTCAGTTATGTTATACTAAAGCTGCTACATACTTAAAAATAATGCTTAATACAATAATATTTACTTCATCATAAATTTTGTAGGTACAATGTTTCAAAATAAGTTTTTAAAGTTAATTGTTTTATCCCACTAAAATACACTGTCGGGACACAGGTATTTGTTGGCAAATAAACACATGACTTGCGATATAGAATACCAATGTTATGATCTAGCCGACAATTACAAAAAAAATTCTTTAGTTTGGTTTTTCAATAGCTGTTTAGAAATACTCCGCGTTTACAATTATCCCATCTTAATCTATATAAAAAAGAATGGTCAAAAATACACCCGCCCAACAATAATTAGTGATATTTGAGTAAAACACAATCCAGTGATCAACTAAAGTTCCAGAAATTATAAGTAATCGCTGTTAAAATGCAACGTAATACGCATTTGTAAAATCGCAAGGTTGATAATAATCAACGTAGGTACATAAGTGTACTCACATTAGTCAGTTGGGTGCAAAATTAATGTCGCGAATCACGAACATTTGGCGGGCAATACAAGGCACAATGAACAAATTGAGGACAATTGAGGCAAATTACAAATACACTGTTGAATTTTAAATATTCTGATTATAATTTGTCCGTCGCGTCGCGTGTGCCCGGGTAATACTCGCGATTAGAGGCATTAATTCTGCGCCCGACTGTACATTGGCGTGGTTTCTAAATTTTTTCAAACATGAGAAATAAAGCTATTCAACGCATACTACGTATTTTAAAAACACACATTTTGTTCGTTCAATAAAAATCTTATCGCGTTTATCATTATTTATAAATTTTATTTTACAGTCTAGTAATTTAAGCTATTAAATTCAAATTGTTATTTAGTGGCACCTTTAAAATTACACATACAAAAGGTGTCCATCAGTAATTGTAACGTTAAACGGAACTTCGCCAAATTTAGAATTTAGAAAAAAAATACGTAATGACCTTCGATTCATCAAATGGATTAGAAGCGAACATTCCGTCGTGTTCCTTGTAACGGATTTCAACTGTATTTGCAAATAAAATGTTTAACATGTCCGCTTGTCCATCTACAATAAATTTGCAAAATTAAAATTCCTCAATTCCTACTCCGTAATTTCGCACAAATTGTATTTTATGCAATTATTATCTTAATGTCAGATTTGTTAAATATTCGCATATAATAATATTGTTTCTGCGTTAAAAAAATATAAAAGAAAAACATGGGACATAATTTGAATTATCGAGTTCCACGACAATTAAAAGTAAAACGTTCAATAAAACTAAAAGGAAAGATAACCTACTCGTTATCCGGGGATAATAACTATTGTTGCCGAAACTAAACGAAATTTAATTTTTCGGGACATTTTTAAAATTAAAAAAAAATCATAAAAATAAATTAGTGCCGGCGAATTTTAAATATTAAATTTGATAATTACGCTTGAGCCGGATATAATAAAAAGGACCATATAATCTGTAAAGCATTTTAGCGTTTAAATCGTTTCGCGACGTGATTAAGTGCACGTTCAGCTTGAATTTTAAATTCCTTTCAAATCCAAATTTGCGCTTTACTTATTCGCGAAAATATTAACGTAAGCGAAATTCGCTTAGTAGCTAGAAACGAAATAGGGAGAAATAGGTAGGTATAGGTATCGTACGAAAATTTTACGAAAAAGGGGACGCGTTTACCTAAACACGACTAGGTGGTGGTGGTACGTAATCAATTTATAGTTTATTACCACATTATTCCGAGAATAATTAACCATTTTCTAAGTCAGGATTATGTGTACACGTGCGTTTCGTACGCATGACATCCCGCAATAAATCAGCAGGACTAATGATATTTGATAATTATCCTGAAACACACACCTATTTCGTGTTAGTCAAACGAGCTCTTACGCTTATTTATTGCAAATAGTTAACATTTTATTATCACCAGAATTTAACATATAAATGTTTTAATCGTTTTTTTAAATTCTACGGAGAAATAATTACGACACAGTTTCCCCTTTCGTTATTGCTTAAACTAGCAAAGAATTCATGCCAACAGGATGGATTAAGAACTAGATACTCTTAAAGCCTAAAGCTATTTTGTTTAATAATGTTTTGAATTAGAAATGGAGCGATTTCTAGTGCGCTGCGTGTGCCAAGTGAACATTTTTTTTATCGTACGATTAGTAAAATAAAAACGAATTTTACCATTTCTACGTTAACCGAATTATAAACTAAATTATCGTCGAATGGGTATTAAAATTGGAGGCGATTTGACCGGTAAAAAATTGAAAATATAATTTCGCCAAATTAATTTTCCTTCCGTGCCGGTAATATAAACAATAAATTCAAATAAACCGTATAAGAACGACCATCAAAAAAGTTGGTTATGCGATTATAACGTTTATAACTGATCATCGACGTGAAGAGGGCAAGGAGAGGCAATTGAACAAACGTGTTTTTCGTTTCCGTTGACCGCTACTGTACACAAGCAGCTGAGTAAAGTTAAAGTCACTTTTACAATTGACTGTCCCCTGCCTGCCCCCTTTAAACAACAGCGCGACCGACCTTCCAGAGGCCGCGTGTACAGTCCGCCTAAAAAACATGCAATAATCCATCTAAACTCCCACTAAACTTTTACTGGACGGGCTTTAACTTTATATGGTAAAACTGGCAAAGAACGAGTATGTCCTGTAATTGTCGTTACACAACGAGAGAGAGTCGATTCCTATCAAAGGTGCACACGAACATCGTAACCAACAATTATGTAAGCGACCAAGTGGCGTGAAATTTCAGTTAAAAAGTAAACAAATTTAACGCGCTCATACCTGGCATTTGATATGTAAAATGCGTATGCGTTACGGAACTCGGGTAGATTTTTCAAAGTTGTAAATGGAGTTTTTGAAGCATTTTCGGCGGGCGTTGGATCTGCAATCAAAAGTTTCGTTTTAGTGAATAGTCCCATTAGGGTACGAGTTCGTAAACAAAGCTCATTCTCAAATTACATCGAAACTCCAACAATATTTTGTTTTCGACGACCGATAAAAACACGAACACGGACGTCAGTGCGATCGGTTCTAGGGCGAGTTGAAAATGAGTATTCTTTACGTAGATGATATATGAATTTGAACCGAATTCGTGTATTTTTGAAGATTGCGCAAGTAAATTATTTAAAAGGTGACAATTAACCCAGATTATTTTACATATTCCCATAACAGTCGATCGGAATTCGTCATTCACCTACCCAAACTCGTATAACAGCAATAATATTGCAAGTAGCTCTTCGTATAGCGACGGCGTTCCTTGCAATCGACCGATACTTTATTTCAAATTATAAACAAATGTAGTAAATTTTAGTATAAATTTGTCTACGATAATTTTGGTTTTCGTTTTTAATTTTAAAACGAATAGATTTGAAAGATAATCTGTACAAAACTTTAATTAAAAATATTACTTCGTTGTTGTCGACATTCGACAGTTGTTAGAGAATTTTCTTCGACAATTCGAAGCTCTTACAATTAGGATCGGTTTTTCAATCGGCAGTTAACTCTGATCATCGATCGATCACCACAGAAACAATTGTTTCTAATAATCATTTGTATAGCGACTGACTAACGGCCAGAGTTAACTATTAACAGAGATTAAAAATCGACCCTTATTGTATTACCACAGCACGATTGATAACAACAATTTTTAATACACCTACAAAGATTTTGGCATCTACATAAATAATTATCTTTTTTTTGCATAGATTTGTCGATCTTTACAATTACATTTACGTGTGCCAATTAATTTTAACCACCGAAACGTATCGTGGGGTTACTTTGCACTAAGCGTGTAAAAGTATATTATTTAGGACACACGTCGGAAATAAACATTGTTCTCTCGAATTTAAGTTTTTTCCGGTAGATAATACTATGATGGGCCCCAATTACCTACTTATCGAGCACTTTGTGTTTTACCGACATACGTACGATACGTCGAAAATTTACGTTTTAAAAAGTAACTTCACAGTTTGGCCTTTTTAATCGTGGTAAATCTTATACTATTGCGACTGGAATACGTTTAGTATAGACTTGATCCGTGCGTGCAATGATTTCCAGTTTCCATGAAGTCAGATTTGTGTAAATATATGTATCTACATTTGATACCACCCATGTAAGTAAAGGGATACTGTGCACCACGAAAGAATATTTTTGTTTTTCCTTTGTACTACTAGTCTTTCATATTTTAGAAAATGTTTTATCAAAACCGCTGCTGAAAAAATTAGAGTTTGGATTTAAAAATGTCAAAAAGACCGTGTAGGGGAATATGTTTTGTTCTTATATGACAACGATGTGAAATGGACCGAGAAACGTGATAAAATTTGGTATAAATACCTGGGATGATATTATTGGTACAATAGATCAACCCAAAAAAATCACAAGTACCAGAATGTGAGAAATTATGGTGGGACATCAGTCTCAACTGACTAACTCTGCAATCTAATTATGTCCTAACTGTAGCTAATAAAGTTCAACACCTTAAACAATGGTCGTAATTTACCTAAAATCAATCCTAAAACAAAACTAATTTAGACCAAAAGAATGCCAGATGTTTAAAGTTTTTACTAGAATAATAGTATGGGTTGCATCCGATGCATGTTAATTGAAAAAAAAAACTAATTTAAAATCAAATGGTGCAAAGTAAACCCAGGTCACCGAAGACACATACTATACACAGTGTTCCCGGATGGACAAGAGAAAACAAGAGAAAAAAATTTATTATACCGTTCGTTTTCGGACCTACGTTTATTGGACATTTTTGATTGTTTTAAGTTCTGGATTGTGTTCCCAACGCATGTCTGAATGTTTCTAGGACACCCTGTATAATATGTGTCTTCTGTGCCCAATTTACCCAGACCAAAGTTTAGATACTTGTAATTTAGAAAAAAAGGCAATCGGTCAATTTTATATTAGAGGCAAGCGTTTTTGAACTGTCTGTGCCGCAATAAGTTGTGCTATAGCAAAATTTTTATAATTACGTATTTTTAATTATTAATGCATGCTTTTCGCTAATATCAAAATAAACTCACAAAAGTGGAACAAAGTAATCCCCACTTTGCGGTACCCACCTTGAAATTCAAACAATTATTTATTTATCCGTCAATTCATTGACCGTTTTTAAATTAACCGTAAAATAGAATTGTAAAAGTCATAACGAAAATGTTTTTTGCGACCATTAATAGCTTTCGGCATGTTTAATATTCAGGCGACAAACGCCTTTTTTTTAAATTTTGCACGTTAATAGTCGAGTACTATATTTACTCTTTTAATTATAGGAATTAGCGCAGGAATAAATGGTAGTCATGATCAGTTTGTAAAAGAAAAACACGACCTTGAAATTCAAATATTCAGTTTTTTAACACTATTAACAAATGCAGTACTCGACGCGATCCCTAATACATATATATAAACCCGTGCGTTTGCTTGTAGCGGAAAAACATTTTTCGGAGGAAATTTAGGAATTTCCTAGTTTTAATTACGTTTCGCGACTCCAAGCGGGCTGGATTTTTCGACCTTTCGTCGTCGCGCACAACGGAAATGCCGGAAATGGTTGTTATTTTTTTAGCTGAGGTTTTCTGAGTATTCAAAATGCATAATTTGCAGGTCAACCTAAACCACCGAACAGTTCAAGGCGACCATAACATTAAATATTGGTCGTGAACGTAGGAAAAGCAAAATTGGATAGTGCTCAATTATCTTTTTCTCGATTTCTCGGAAGCCACGTTTCCGAGAAAATACTAATTGTTCTAGAAATTCGCGTTAATAGCAAAGATATTGCGTAGGTCACCCGTGTGAAGTATAAAGAGATCATTGTTAGATGTTAGGAATTAAATTAATGCCTCATCTATGTTATAATCTATATGTGCCAGTTCATAACTCACAGTTTTTACGGCAAGCTTGAATATTTTCACGTACGAATATTAAACAACGACCGATTGTTTGTTTAACCACTGCAAAAGTGCTTTTTGCATAACGAAATCTGAATAATAATTGACAATAAAAGGACATCTGCGACCGCAATTTAAAACATAATCGAGCACGTACCATTATTCAAATTAATAATATTAATACGACCTGCATAAATCGTTAACGACCGGATTTAAAATGCCCAAGAAAACTTAAGAAAATCGACGATTCTGAAAGTAAATGTGAATACATTAACGTCCGACAATGCCGTATTTCATTAAGTTATTCTTCTGTTTTATTTGTGACTGGAATTTCACTTCGACATGTAAGTGGTTCCTACTGTATAAAATTTCACATTCCAATATGATTACGTACTCAAAAACTGTTATTTATTAGACTTTTCCACGAACACTTTTGACCTATTAAATTGTTTAACTGTTATATTAAGGATCAGCAATGGATAAATTATTGACATTTTGATTTTTGATAGTAACGGTTTTCTTGGCTAACAAACTACAGTGTTTATGGGACATTTTATAAGGTTGCATCGCGACAAACTCAAATTCCGACATGTCGTGTCGATCTATGTACGTAGATAATTTAGACATTCGAAAATCTAAATTTTCGACGAGAAAAACGCACGCTATATAAAAACACGTACGTAGACGCACAAAATAAAATTGAAACGTTTAAAATTGAAGATGCACTTCTACGGCATGGTGAACGAATAAGGTGATTGCTGGTTTCATTTCAATCGAAAACGTTATAAGAACACCTACTATAAGTCCTACCCAGCGTCACACAAAGCTATTCACCTCAAAACATCCTTGATATCGCACCTACATTCGATACCGAAATCTAGCCCCAAGAACAAAAAACCAAACACGTATGGAAAGGCAAAAGAGAGAGAGACGCCCTATATAAGCGTGCCCCCATAACCCATATGGGAGGAACAGAGAAAACTATAACGATGAGAGAAGAAATTCTACAAAGGACAAACAGCATACTACGTTGGAAAGAAAAGCAGCAGGAAGATCATTCCGCGAGATAGACAGAGAGGATGTAGAAGAAGATGGATAGCAATGACCTGTGCCTACCGGTCCAGCTACCGAGCTACGCAGCAGATAGTGGCGTGCGGGGTAACGGGGACAATGCCGCGGGTGAATGCGATTAAAGGTGGGTGCGGTTGGAATTTTTAAAAATTAACGTAAATATTATTTGGGACATTCCTGTTGCCGCAAAAAAAACGTATAAAGTTTACTGACGCGTCCAAAACAGAATTTAAATTTGACCAAAAATCAAAAAAAAAAAAAAATGACAATAATTTAACAACAGTTTAACGACAGAAAACTGAATTTATTAACTCATATAAGTTAAAAACCAGTTACCGATCTAAAAATAAATCGCACACTAAAAATGAATAACAATTAGAAAAATTCTAAAATTAAACCTCGCCATGAATAAAAACGGTCGTTTTTCGAGTCTTACCGATTAAAAAAAAATAATAGCATCGAAAAACAAGTTTAATTCATCATTTAAAAAATCGTTGAATTGTTTCAGGGACGACGAGTTTTGGTGTATCGCATTTAAATTTTTCACAACAATGCGCGCCGCGCACTTCAGTTTCAACGGTACGCGTTTCAAATTTTTTTCGGTCTCCGAGTTTAAATTTAAACGACTTATTTTTTAACGAATTTCAATAACCTCCGGAAAATCGTTCCAAATGTAATTAACATAAATATGCACGCTTAGAAAGTAGAAAATAAAAATATATCAGACAGGAAAATGAAAATTGCTAACTATGTACTAAGTACATAGTTGGAAAAAACGAATTCCTGCTGCTACACATACAGAATTATGATTATAATTGTAGTTATTACAGGAAGTTCGTTTTTGCTGAAACTACTAGAAAAAATACTTTGATACTTTCGTAACAACTTAAAATTGTTAATATTTCGATTATTTTGGGATCATCGGCGTTTTTTTGGTTTTTTTGGGGGAGAGTTAAATGTGATAACGACACACGGCTGCTCGACGAATACGTTATATAGTTATAAAATTATGGAGTTCGCCATCTCTAAAATCGGCCAAAAGAATGCGGCCCTCGCCCACCTCTAAACTGAGCTAGAGTCGACTTCGATCTTCTGGAACGGTACTTCACTGTGATACTCGGTTCAGAATTGTCAATGTCGACGAGCAGGTATTTAACTTCCTCCGAGGTTAAAACCAGAGAATACGAAGTTTAATTATGATATGATATATTATAATCATAACTTTAATCGCGCAACGGAATGCATTAAGCACAAAATAATATGGCTTTAATGCCTTTTGATATTAAATATAATTTATGCGGCTATAATAAAAATGACCAGGAGAAAACGGACAATTTAAATTTTAAATTTTAAATACATGTGTAAAATTTTATTTCACCTGGCGCCTCGTCCAACAAATCGAGGCCATTATCCTCTTCGTTGCAATTAAGGACACCCCGCGCCTTACTAGAACACCACCGCCGATTGACGAAAACGCGAATACCGGCCGAGCAAATTGTTCGTATAAGATGACTTATAAATTTAAATTATGTATAAATCTGCTATTAATACGAGATCAACTACGTCACTTCCTGTCCGGTGCGGGTCGCAGCAAGAGATTTGATCGCATCGGGCCAATACGTTGTCCAGATTATTGCTATAAGCCATCATTCAAATTCAAGGCTAAAACTTTAAGTTTGAATGTAAACTATCGCGGCCTGCATCCCACTTGAAATTATAATACGAAAACTTTCTTTGCAAGTTTGCAAAGTACTTGCAAAAGCGAAGAGTTTGTAACGTTTCCAAATGGAAGATTTTTCCATTTCTTCCGATTGTTCGGTCTTATTTTCAAGGGAAGTGATCTTCGAAATGATCACGTCTATGTTTACCATTATGGGCGAAGTGTATTATTCATCTACGAATGATGTTCAACTTTGCTGCTGACACAGTACAACGTTTTCACGGTCAAAATACTATTTCACAAAATATATTACCTACCTAAATAAAAAATGCAATTTAAAGAGGTAAGTGTTCAAACTATACTCAAAAGACACTCAATACTATTGAGCGATTGAGTGTAATGGTCAAGATTATGTCGCATTTCAATACTTCCGTATTTGTGTAAGAAATCAATATAGTACTTAATACTTTTTAAGAATTAACAGAATTTGTTAAAAAACAATGTTTAATTAGAAAGAATAATTTTAAAGAGCAAAATACGTGAGAATTATTGTGCAATAATATTGAGTCTGAGGAGACCCTCTTACATTCAACGCAAAGCTCTATTGTCAATAATTAATTAGCGTTTAAGTGGTTTCTAGACATTCAATATTATTGCATTAATATTGCAGTATTTGAGATTGTGCAATATTATTGAATAATTGTACAATAAATGGCCAAAATTGTGTTGCATCTGTATAAGAAACCAATACAAAACTATTTCTTAAGAATGTTAAAATAACAGAATTTGTTAAAAAACAATGTTTAATTAGAAAGAATAATTTTAAAGCGTAAAATACGTGAAAATTCACTTGAAATTATCGTTATTGTGCAATAATATCGACGCAGTTTTTCCAGAAGGACGTGACGCACAAAAAGTAAATTTTACAGGAAAGCACATTTTGTGTCGTCGCGTAGCTATACATGTAAGAAGATATACGTTTCGCGCAAATACAAACCGATTTTTCCGGTGGAAAAAATCAGAATATTGTTACTAAATTTTAACAGATGATGCCTACCTTAATTTAGATGTATAAGATAGTCGGAATAACTCATTTAGGTATTGACAACGTTAAAGCAAAAATATATATATATAGCTTTGGTCTATGGGAAGAGTTAATAAAAATGCGAGAGGGTCTCCAATGGACTGTGGTTAATTTCCTGGCAGATATTTTTAAGAGTCTGTGGAACAGATTATTCCAATTTACATTATTTCCTATGGCAAAATTTCATCAATTCGTACGGTTTAATGTTCGGACAACCCGGCACGGCAACCGATTTCTACTAAATTATAAAAAAATGAAACTAGCCGAACAAAAATAAAAACAAAATATTCATTAAATAATTAACAATACAATTCTTTATTTACAGAATAATGTCGATGGATTTCTACTGATTATTATAAAAAATAAAACATAAAAAAAATAAACGTGGAATACACTTCTTTTATGGTTTTATTGTCGAATGCGACAGACACCAGCTATTACAATGCTATGTGTACTACTATTATACGCAGGGCATGCGGTTTCCCATGTTTTGATATTATCATAAACCGCGAAGATATTGTTTTCCTGAAAGTTCTACGGTCTCTATTTACGAAAAAATCGACGGCGATCAGAAACAGGCGCAAAAGACTGTCAATTCGCGTCAAAATCCCTACTCGACGACGATGCAGAAAATTTCGTCATCGTCTAATTACAAAAAGATTAAATAATTGCGTACTTACAGAATTGAATTTGAATTAATTTTAGAGGAACGTCGTCTCTCCGTTTACGATTTTATTTTCTATTATAATTTCAGTTTATATTTAAGACATTTTATACAAGCAAATTAAATCAAAGATAACACTAACTAGTCAACATGTATTTTTCCGTACCGGATGTATTATCTAATCAGCCTTCTAGCATCCGTAGTAGAAATTCAGCGACGTGCACAATAAATTCACTAAACTTGATAAGAACAGTCAGAAATGTTACGTAAATAATTGCAGTTATGATTTAGGATTTATTAATGGCTTATTTTTATTCGCAATTACTTATTTAAATAAACGGTGCACACAAATAATTAATCGTAATCTAAAACGAACAGGAAAACTATTGTTTATTTAAAATTTACTTTTCTACCCTGAACGGTACATCTTCTAAATCGATCAAATACAGGGTGTCCCGTGAATGGATAAACATCACGCGTCCTAACGCAAGGACATGATCCGTTAAAATCTAGTAAAAATATTTCGATTTTTTCATCAGAAAAATCAATTTATATTTCCGTAAAAGGTAACTACTTATAGTTGTTACGCTACAACATAAAACGTGCGCTCCTGTAAAATTTACTTTTTGTGGGTTAAGATGTTTTGCCAAAAATTGCGACAATATTATGAGTTATTCAATTTATTCAATTAATAACTGAATGTTTCCTTTCTTTTCTAAATTTCAAAAACGATTCGGATTACAGGAATTGTAACTGCATTTCCTCCTTAAATACAAATTATGTACTTTACGTCCTCGACTTATTGTTAAAATGATTTCATTAATATGCCCCTATGTAGGACACCCCGTATATCGTTAAAAACGTTTATTATATATAAATGCGAATAATACACAAAAATGTGAATAATCGGAGAAAATTATATTATGAATGAAGCTTAATAACCCAAATTACATTGTTTGTAATCAGTATTATAACCGTGGAAGTTTCCAAAAGGTCATTTCAAATGAACATCAGCAAAACTACTTCCATCATATAGCACACTTTAAGTTAATTTGTAATTAAAGTGTGCTGCTCTACGCAATAACAATAATTTTCTAACAACTTTATTGATACCTACTACTCTCGACGCCAAATGCAATTATACGTATTCAAATTAGTAAATAGCTATGCTTACTTTGAAATACAATAATAAAATAATAAAAATGTTTTATTGTGTAAAAACGGAATCGGCGAGAATTTATGAAATTTAAATCCAATCGAATATTAGTAGATAAATACGGGATTCTCTCGTTTTTACCAATTTTATCTGATGCAGCCCGTTAATTATCAGATCGATTTATCATAAAATCGAATTTTTGAGATCTTAATTTTACGAATTTTGCATTTGAAAAATGTTTATTAATTTAACCTCGCTAAAATTTAAAAGAAATGTGGTCTTTACGGGTGCTTTGTGAATATTTTTCAATTACTTATTGTTTAGTTTCTACCCGTTCTACGGTGTCAATTTCGTTTGGAATTTAGATTGTTTCGAACTGTTGTAATGTAATATATTAAATGCTTATAAAACGTGTTACATTTTATTTTTACTTGAAACGTACTGGTGTGCTGAAAAAATTGACCCCCCCCCCCACCCTCCGCGACAATAAAACCGATAAACGTGCTCGCACATACCTACATAAATCAAATCGACTTTAAAAACAGCAGGTACTCCTATCATTAGACGTGACATTGAAAAATCAACAAGATCGTATAGTTGGTTGGAATATACCTAAAATTTGTTATTGTACAAAATATAAATTAATCAACAAATTACAGCTTATACAACGAATTAAAAACTCGCTCGATAAAAACATTCTCATCTTTTCAAAAACGCCAAATTTTCATTTATGATAACGTTCCCGCACTTTAGTAAGCAGACTTTTGTATCATAAAGTGTAGAAGTCTCGGCATTATTTTTACACTAAGAACCTGGACTATTACGAGCACTTTTGATGAGCTTTTGTTGGACAATCTTATCAAAATGTTTCTGAATCATACGCGTATGATTCAGTGACCTCGTTTACGCATTTATGATTTGAAATTACTCGAATCCATAAAAAAACTGTAATTGTACAGGTGGTACAATTTGCTTATAAAGGTAAATGAAATTCAGATAAACAAAATGTGGCTGCGAAACCACGAGCGTAATTGAGAAAAACACTTAATAAGTATGCAGTTTCAAAGTTTAAAAAGCAACAAAAACTATAACACCTACATAAAAGCGTAACAGTTTCCCAAGAATTTTCGACCAAAGTGAGCTACAAAAAAACTTACTAAGTTAGTGTGCTTATTATATACGCTAAAATATACCTATGTATGTACTTTCTATACTTAGTTTATTAAATCGGACGAATACAAAAAGTAAATATAACAGAGTTCACGTAATAGATGAAAATAGTCGAAAACGTTTGCCAAAATTTAATGGAATGTAGGGTTGCAGTCAAAAGCGCGGTAAAAAAAAACCTCAAAGGGGACAGTTATTAGCACTTCTCGTTATACAAGAGATTAGCGTAGTGGTGACTAATTTACCTTTCAAATACCCTCCATCTAACGGCCGTATATTTCTACAAATATTAAGCATCTGAATAACATTGTGGTGGCACACTTTATTAAAAACCAAAAAAAATAATAATAAACAGTCAATACCACACTTAAAAACCACTTTGTTTAAGATGCGTTTCGATATAACTATGCTACATCATCTTCAGCTAATGCTTAAATTGATTTGCAAATACAATCTTAACTATATTTTCCACATCTCACAATCAATGTAATAATCGAACAATTTACTATGCGATCAAATAAGATTTTAAATGCGGTATTTGCGATTTCTGATAATAAAAGGCAACAATTCAATGTAGAATTGGACGATCTCGGCGACGTTTAAGCAGTTAATTGGTCAACTGATGTTTGATTTTGAATTTATTTTCATGTCTGACTAAACCAAATTTTCATAATATTTAATTTTCCCCCGATTTCTTAAAGAAATGATTTATATATTATCTAATACTCTTAAATTATTAAGGCGTCTCGCTTATCTTACGGTAATAATTAATTGGAATCAATAATTACGAGGAAAATATAATTTCCTTTTAACAGCAAAGCAATTAATTATGGTATATGTATGTCACATATATTTGTTAATGTCAAGAGGTGTGTTATCTTTGAGCTGTATCGAATTCACACGTTTGAAGGATCGAAAAATTGAAAGCGAGGTCGACGCCAACTTGATAAGTTAAATAATAAACGAAAAAATAAAAGTCTGGGAACTTAAAACACAATGTTTTAATCAAAATATCTATTTTTAATTAGTTGCGGTTAATCAAACATAAACGAATACAATTAAGGTGTATAAAAGTATTAAAAAATAATAATTAGTACTTTGCAAAATTAAAAACGAGACGACACCAACATAATATCCCTCCAAATAATAAGATTTTGTGCAGCTACGCTGCGTGCTGGATAAAATAAATGCCCTGAAAGGAATATGACAATCTAAGACAATGGTTACTCATCATCAATCATCTGTAGGGTGCTCAGTACCTTCACTTTATCTAGGTTAATCCTCGAGCTGAAAGTAGACGCCTTATTAATTCATTTATTCAAGAAGGGGCATTTTTTATAAGAATTTTTTATAAGATTTTTTTATTTATTCTTTTGTTTTTTTCAGTGGTAATGAAAAAGTGCTTTCAAAATAAATAAAAAACATTCGAATTTTATATCTCTAGAGGCAGCCACAAATGCGGTGAACTATAATGAGGTTCTGATTTGGAAATTGATTTTTACAAAAAGCCTACTTTCCGGAAAATGTTAAAATCTTGAATACTCATAGGTGATACGTGTCAAATTTTAGTTTAGTTTACCCGATTGACAAGTTTTCAAAAAAAAAACAAACATTAAAAATAGGTATATCTATCTGCCTTTCATTTCAAAACTCAATTTTCTTACAATTACCTACATTTCGTTACCATTTTCTAATATATCCTACCATATCTATAGCTAATTTTTCATTGGATTTCATTGATACGTATTTCGCTGCTGCATTAATGAAATTTTATGTCTGTAGAAAAATCAAAGGTAACAACGAGGCCAATCAAAGATATTTAGAGCAATTTACATAAGCCCAAAAATTCAGAATAAATCAGTGAGTATTCAGTAAGGATTCATTCGGATTCAGTAAATCAGTGCAAATTACTTTTACTAGTCGCATGAGTCAGTGCCTACAATTACCAAAGAATTCGCCGCACTACACGACACATTTTCTCGTTATACCTATCAGTTTTTTTTTTCTTTCTGTTTAAAAAGGCCACGTAATAAATTTTGTTTCTGTCACCGAAAAATGTTTAGTTACCTAGGTACCTAAGTTTACTGCAACTTTTCAAGATATCCATAATTACGGATTAAATGTTTTCGGATTAATCGTGTTTTACTATCTATCATAATTCAACTATATTCTCAAATATTTCGATAATAACGGTTTTTACACTAAATGCAAACTTAAGTGTGCGATGAGTAATAATATTGAAGTTTTTGATTGCGAAAAACGCGCAAAGGGGTTCATAAACGCGATTAAAGCTTTTCTCACTATCAGTTTCAACTTGATGACTAACAGGATTTATTTCGAGGGTTTCAGAAATATCCTCAGTTGCGTTTTGCATTTTTTTTGCACCTAGTCGCCTTAAGCTTTATTTGTGGTTTATTTAATTTTTAACGGACAGATGGTCAAAATAAGTACTAAATGGCGATCTCTAGATATGTTTTATAGTTAAAAAGTGTTCGTAGGTAAAATGATTAGGTTGAAACCTATTCTGTAAATAATTGAACGTTTTCAAATGTTGTGAATAGTTATTAACTATCTATTGATATTAATACACAAATAATTTTATTGTATTATTGTGTATTAAAAAAGTGGAAATAACATACATACATACAGCGTGTCCACTGATAATTGATAGTAGTTAAACGTGTACTTAATTGATCAAAAATTGTCATTGTATTTTGATATTCTATTATAACAGTAAAAACCAGTTCAATCGGGGCGTTTTAAAACCGAATTTCTAAAAAAAAACAAGAGAAAGTCGACCCTTATTTGATAAGATACAAAAAAATTATTTGAAATAAGTTGTTTAGGATTAAAAGATAGGCCCAATTATAAATCTTCCGAAGGATCGACTTATTTTGGCAATAATTAAGGTTTTTTTCTCTCCAGTTATTTTCAAATAAATTTTTATACGATTTTGTGCATCCGTAATCAGTAAGTAAATAATATTATGTGAAAAAAGGGAGTGTTTTAACATAGTATTTTATTCAATAATGTTAAAAAACGAAAACTGAAGTAAAATAATATTACAGAAATTATAATTAATTTAATTTAATAAATAGAATTATAAATACATTTTATTCTATTCAGTCATCGCCCTTTTCAACATAATGTTATCGAATTTGTCACTGCAAATGCGATTTAAAAAACGTTTTCATTATTCGTTAATGGTTCTACATACACTTCCTGTTTAACCCGACCCCAAAAATAAAAATTTATGATCGTAAGGTCCGACGATCCTGCCGAAAAAAACGACGGGACCATTCTTATCTTGAACAATTTTAAAATTATTTAATCATCCTAACCAACGATTTTCAAAATTTTGTTTCGACCATTTCTGTTATAGGAGTAAAATGAGATGGACAACCATCATGTTGATTATACTTAATATCTGTTACGCTGCGCATCAGGCACTTGCTGCAGAAACCATTTTAAACTATTTAAACAACTGCGTTGATTTAATCTATCTTGTATAAAATATGGTACAAAAAACTCCATAATCAATAACCTACATGGTATAGCGCACCACACGTTCACCTTTTTGAAATATTTGACGGCTGCTTGTACTTTGAAAGTTTTTTCAAAACAAGTCGATCGTTCTGAAAATTTGAATTTAAGTCTATCTTTTAATTTCATATACTTAATTTTAGTTTTATTTTAGAAATTTTTTGAAATTTCCCGTATACAAACGATTGAACTCGCGTTTTCTCTATAACACTGTTTGAGAACAAATTCAGAATATCAAAATTCAATTCGAAAATTTTTGACCAATTACACGTATACCATCAGAAAGTTAGCTGTGGACACCTTGTATAATAAATGTAGCATATCGATAGTTTTTGTGTTCCAAATGCAAAAACATCCATCTGATAGTAATAAATAACAAAAACGCATTCATGTTCACAACTTCGTATATGTATAAATTGTTAACCGTCACGCATCTTTGTTTGCTTACAATTTACAAAAAAAAATAGATTATAACAAAAACCTTTCGAATCCATCTTATAGGTACTACTAAAATAATCAGCTCAAAAATAAATTAAATTCCGGATTTTAGCAAAATATCCATCTACCGTTACAGTAATAATTAAAAACAAAAAACTTAATGCTTAAATATTAAATCCGAAAATTAACGAATTTGAACAAGAATGAAAAAAAAATAATACATATATTTATCGCAGGTACATATTTTAGTAAATGTTAATACGATCACTTTTTTAACGAGCGCATTAAGACGCACCTATGACACATCTAGGAAAACGGTTAATAATTTTTAAATTAAAATTAATTAGTCGCGGTTAATGTGGTAAAATTTAATTGTGTCTCTTTTTCGTGTCGGTGATCTCCCGGTCTCGGGGTTAACCGCATTTTTGTTAGTTAATTTATAGGTTAAGATTACAGGTGAAAGCACGGGGATTTGTGAAATTCACCGATATTTCCACAAACGTGTGCATGTGCGTATACCGCTATTTTAAAACAAATATTGAACGTTTGTAGTCAGCATGTGTGCATTAACAGAAGGTTTTTCAGTTGCTAAAAAAAAAACCGCGATATACGTTACATGCGTATGTTAAACAACATTACATAATTATCTTTAAATCAACTCATGTGCCGTATATCTACAGTAGGTAAACATAAAAGTGTAGACAATATAACATAACATTGCTCGTTCGTGTTTTTAAAGTTGTTATTTTATATAGTTAGTATACGTACGCAATTTTAGAACATTTAGGACGATTAAAAGATAGGGATGTGTGTATAAATATAATTTCTTGTACGCATGTCGTGTTTAATGCGGCTCGGAGCTTCGGAGACTGAAAGACGGCTGGATCTGACCCCTGTAGACAGCTAAAATATCTTTAGATAACGTTTTTAATCATGTTTACACGATATACAATTCCTAACTGGCGCACGTTTTTTATCGCGAACTCGGGGCCCCAGTGGCGTAACCCCAAATATTTGGACCTCTTACAATAAAAAAAAAGCCGCATTGATAAACTCCATTTATAATAACATTCGTAAAGTAAATAGTAACGATTCCGATTAACTTCTCGAAATTAATCCTAGAATGCCGAAAATGCACGCCGCACTTCAGATACTTCACGACATACTTCCTAAATTATATTAGGTGTTTTAGAGGTGCCCATCTAAAGTAGGTACTGACTGCCTTAAACTATGTACGTACACATTTTGTTGTGAGTCGACTGTTCGCGAAAAGATTTAACATTTTATATTAATAACGTTAACAATTTAACGATTATTGAGGAAATAAAGCAAATGTAAGAATAAATTAAATTTTTATCCTGGAATCGAGTATTTTATCGAGTACCAACTGTGATTACCGTTAAATTAATAATTAGAGGGTCGTTAAATAGTAAACGGACCTGCACTGTTACGCGAAAATATTTATTTAATAGTTAAATAATCTTTGGAGACGGTTAGAATTTTTGCTAGACAGCACGGCACTGTTCCTATTCGTAGTCGACATATAGCACAATTTCGATAACACCAACAACTAGCAATAAGTAGGTACTTGTAGATAAACGGATCGGCTAATACTATTTAATTCCACACATTTCGATACACCGAAAACGAATTTAAAATGTGTGGTTATTTATAACGCAGACCACGAAAGCATCAATGAAGTGATTACAAAAAAAAAAACAAGCAGTTGAGAAATTTAAACTATTGAACTGTCGGACGATAAAAGTGACTCCCAATATTTATCGAACGTTTTGGAAAACTAATTGCCCGGCATCTTTTTATTAAGCGATTCCCTAAAAATATTCAAAATATTTTAATAATTTCGTCACGTGACGTCTTTTTATCTCTCCGATGGTAGTACCAGTCTGCTAATGATGTTCGTGTATGCAATGTCGTCACTATTTACTATTATCGAGAATGTGTGGTCATTAAAAATTATGATTGTTTAAAATACAGATAAGAAATGGCAAAACAAGTACCCGAGCAGATTTCGCGCTGCCATTTCCCGCCAAATTATTAATTCGATATCTGGCATGTATTTATAATTAGCGTTGACGAGCCACACGTCGAGAAAAATCGAACTCGCGCGGGGGCGGGGGGCGGGGAGCGGAGCGCCCCGGTTCGAAGGCAATTCAGGAAAACACGTTTCATTAAATAATAAAACGAAGGTCAGTTTACAATTTTTTCCGAGAAACGTTACGTAACAGCAAAACATTCGGGTTAAACTTCAAAGAATCCCCTCGATTTCTAGAAATTAGTTTGAACGCTGTATTTAGTCACGTTAACATTATTTAACGATAGCAAGGGGTTACTCAAGTTCGAGATAAGGAGATATAAAAAATTAAAACAATGCCGCGCTTACTCCTTCATTAATGTTGGTTGGCTTTATGCAAGATGAATAGCGAAACGTATTAATCGCGTTGGTATGTTGAATGAAGTTCGCGATGCTGTATCGTTTTATTTTCTTACCACTGTACACAACATGGTCGATTCAAAAATGAAAATAGCATAGAGCGTCGATTGTTTGCTAAGGCCCGGATGTATTTCGACACAGATAACCCCATACAGATTATTCCACATACGAGATAAAAACATGTATTATAAAACGCGATAGCATTTTTACCAAACTAGTGAGTGATATTCTGCTTCTCGCTTAAAATAATATTTGTGTATACGTAAACTTATGCTTTATTGTGTTTTTTTTTCTTCGAGATATTGTAACGAACAACCTAACTGGTTGGAAATACTAAACAACGATGTGCTTATGTTCTTCGAAAAACCAACGGATCCCCGATAGCTTTGTCTAGAATACTTGGAATTAGAGCTTCTAACGTTAAAGACTATAATTTCGTTCCAAGATGTATATTTACGCAATTTTGAATCGCTTCACGACGTTTAGTAGATAAAAAAGGTATAACAAACACACCCAAAATTAAATAAACCTCAAGTAATGCCATTAAATTGGGAGAATTTCGACAATTTAGTTTATCGTTCGGGTTTATCTTAAAATCTAAGGTTTTCGAAAGCATATTATGCATGGGTGCATTAAAAAAAAATGTTTCTAAAGCTCAAGTGCCGGGTTTCTTATCGCTTAAGTTGTTTAATATCACAGCTTTTTTCGATAAATATCGAATTTCTTCGTCATTGGAATTCGAAACTTAAGATTTAATTCAACATAAAACACCTTTTCGATAAATGTTGAGATTCGAGCATCTACTTATTGTTAGACAAAAAGAAAATGTGGTCAAGTTACGTGCGTGCGTGTATTTATGTTGTAGGCAGCACGTAATAATTAACGCTATATCTAAATTAACTGACCGGAATAAAGACGTCTGTCTATAAATACTAAGACAGACCAGCGCCGAGTTTTATTACTGTATTTTGTAAATAAGTATTTACGTTCCTTCGCATAATGACCTGAAAGTTTAAAAACATCGTCAAAGCTGCGGTCTTACAAAAATATCTATCTGCTGCGCGAATTGTTGTAATCCGATTTAAACAGAGATTTTACGTTAAACTGGAAGTACAAAATTAAAAGAAAAAGAAAAATAACGAAATTAGAGTAATTTTTGACTTTTTTTGGCCCGGTGGTCGAGTGGGATGGGCGACCGATCATAGGAGAGTTTCTTAGAAATCGACAGAAAAAAATTAAGAAACTAATTCCAAGAACCTCCTGTTATATTTCCTTTTAATTGTGTTTCTTTTAGAATTCCATTACGCGATTAAAATTCGTTATCTAATGATCGCGTTGCTTTCAAGAAACTTTATCGACTAAATCAGCGTCAGTTTATGGTCGAAAATTTTCGTCGAATGAATTATAAAAATGTGCAAACACGTCCTAATATAGCAGCTAAAATAGTGAAACTTCAAAAAACCTGTTGGATATTAGCTACCGATGTATAGCACTATATTATTATGAAAAGCAAGTCATTAAACATAAAACATATCATTTACTTCGAAAAAATTGACTTAAAATTGGGGGATGCGTTCAAAAAAAAAACTCAGATCGGGTTCATTATTAAATAATGGCTTCAAAATTTAAGAGATTTAGATATCAGCACACGAAACATATAGATATAAATAAGCAATCGAACTCGTCAAATTGTTAGTTTTAATTTACTTAATAGACAAGCGTATAGAAACGTTGAAATATTTAAATAAAGTGTCCATCACTTAAAAGTGTAATAGGTATTTTAAAAATTTTAAGATAAGGGTAATTTTAGGCTAAGAATAATCTGGTG
The DNA here is from genome assembly GCA_036326145.1 of Rhagophthalmus giganteus. Taxonomy (NCBI): domain Eukaryota; kingdom Metazoa; phylum Arthropoda; class Insecta; order Coleoptera; family Rhagophthalmidae; genus Rhagophthalmus; species Rhagophthalmus giganteus. The sequence goes on along the minus strand of JARFJA010000056.1, from coordinate 8,357,534 downwards.
GATATATAAGCAAGTCCAAAATTAAGAATTGGCGTATTACGCGACATACACAAATTAAACGGTGAAAAGAAAAAGTGAAAGGCCACACTATCGAAGGGGAGGTTAAAATTATAGTAACCAGATGTTATGGAGAGACCAGCGCCGACCCGGAATAATAAATTGGACGAAGGAAGTCAAAAATTGTAAAGAAGACGAAAATTTATGTAAACGGCCTGTAAATATGTGAAAAGATACAAGATAACAGCCTTGGATAGAGTAGACGACAGAAAGGACCACCGTCGCGGTCTATGAAACAAAACAACGTCGAAGGTTTAGGTCCTTTAAGAGCAAGTTCAATTTTAATTTGCGATATTATATCCAATCGAATTTCGTACAAGCCACGTTTTTATCGCATAACAATAAAAATAAGTATAGCTTATCCAAACCTATATGCAATCCACGTCATCAATAAAAGGTTACTAGATGATGACGTTTCACACAGTCCTGTCACCTCGTACCTCGTATTTTGACAATTCTAATAAATTGTAGTCTTTCTTTATGCCATCTAATATGTGCGCAGGTAAATCATCTATAGAATATGTCACTTTTCGAACTTTAAACCGAATTACAAATAAACAATATAGTAAGTTTTTGTTGATGACGTGAATTGCATGTAGGTTTGGATAAGCTATACCTACCTCTACCTATCTAAAATAAATGATAAATTTTTTATACGTAAATTTCAACTCGATGTACTTTTAAATTATTTGCATACCAGGTACATATACCGGTTATAAGAATCAAAATACACATGGACGTACCTAAATTTTATTCTAAACGACTTTGATAATTCAAACCGAATTAACCCTCCATTTAAATTATTTTTAATCAACTCGCCATCCAAAAACGCGTTATTTTTGTTGGATTTATCATAATACATATTAGCTAATATAAGTTAGGGATAAAGATGCCGAATATGAGACCTATTTTCAAAAATTGTTCTTGTTTTACTTGAACAAATTACTTTTTTTTATACTATGCCAAACATAGAATATCTTTTTAAATAGCTATTAATTTTTTTTTAATTTAGTTTTACTTGCACTTATTTGGTGATGTTCGTTTATATTAATGTTTATGTTTAAAAATATCACTGGTCTTTTAATTATAATTTTAAAACTCCCAACCGCTTTCACAATTTTAGCTACGTCATTTTTCTTTAATTTGTTTACTTTATTATTCATCAGCATCCACAATACAAACAATGTTGTACTTTATTCTTATAAAGCTATATCAAGATAACTAAATTGTAACAGAAAACTCTATTAGGTAAATATATGAAGTTTCTTTAAGTTTCCGTAAAAGCATCACGCGTTAGCTGCTTAGATTGTTCAATTTATCTCCGTTTGCTTAAAACGGTGGTGTCTACAAGGTATATAGTATGGTAAATTTCTAGGTACATCTACTCACAAGGAACACAGGCCACTGGAAAATTCAGATTTGAACGAAACTCGATATGGTTGTAGAGTTGCTCGAGATAAGAACATTGTATATTCTTTTAGAGACCGAATCATACGTTCGGGGTTACCCTTCCTTATTCGTTTAAAGGACGCTATACCCCGAACACCGACAATTGGGGCCGTTAAAATAATATATAAAATTTGTATCGCGAGGAACTCCACAAACATGCCGAGTTTCGTTCAAATCTGAATTTTCCAGTTGCTCGTGCTCTCTTGTTAGTGGGTGCGCACCTGGATTTCATATTAGGAGAGGTGGTATGTAATATATTCAGTGCCCACCCTATAACAACGCTTCTCGAAATTAAACAAACTTTAACAGCACCAAATTAAACAAATATTTGAATAAATACATTAAACATTTTGGGAAGGTGTGGAAGTTTTTCTCTCAAAAAAAAATCAAAAGCAATTTAGCATCATTACATAAAATTAGTATAGGTTTCTACGTATTTAGAAGATTAGATACGATTAAATCTAAATTGGAACAGATCGTCTTGTAATTCTTTTTATTCCCACATAGGCAGAACTAAGTAAATTCATTTTATTTTTAAATCCGCGATTGATATTAAATTCATTTGCGATTATTATTAGATTTAGATTAGATTATAGTATTATTAGATAAGTATGTAGACGCCGATTTGCAACCTATAGGTACGTTAATTTTTGGGATTCAACTAAAAAGACGCGTTCATTTTGGTTTTTATGCCTATCAATCAAAATGCGCTTTTCATCGAATCGACCCGTCGCGTTAAATTACGTCCATTTGCATACGAATACCAAATTCGAGTTGGTTACACAAAACGCCGCGCCCCCCGGAAAAAATAAACTCGAATACGTTCGCGTATAATCAATCTAGGGCAGTAAATTGAATTTCAATATACTACTATGTAGATAAGCGGTTCGTTCACTACCGAACGAGAACAATTTTCAGACTAAAGAAATTTGATTATCAAAAGCAATCTACACCTGGAGATAACCACAGGATAATACAGAAAGCATAAAGGAAAGATATAACAGTTATTCAAAAGTGTATCTTCTCTTTTGTAATTTAGTACAGTAAACAGCACCCACGTGGTCGAAACGTTTCTGCACCGTTTTTTACTACACGTCGGACACGATTCTCGATAAGGGACGAACGCGAGCGCGAGAAAGAAAAAATTATAGAGAATGAACGACGTTTGCTCGAATATTGAATCGCACATGACTGCACATTGCTTTTCGAGCTTGATTTTCTTTCAGTACACATGGTTTTGCATTTAAAAGGAGCGCATATGTTTGCCTTTAGTTGTGTTTTTATAACGTACAATGTTTATTCAAATTCAAATTCCAGACAACTGTACTTTAGAATTCAGAAACTAAAGATTCGTCGCTATTATATCGTGTTGCATAAAATACAATGTACTTATAATTTAATTCGGATTGTTATTCGATACGAATTACGATATAACAAATAAATATGTACCTTAAGTATATATTATGTATTTGGATGATAGGTACATTTCGAGGATGATAATATTTGTATGGATATGTTTGTGCAAAACGTTCGATAAGAGACGTAATCTGCACTAATCTCGAGAAAGCTCGACGCAGTTAGACGCATTTTACAAAGTTTTGACCGATAACGGTGTATCGAATGCGGGAATAAAAGTAGAACGACCTATGCGGAAAATAAATTCCAATTGTTGTGTATTTTTTTTTGAGAATAACTTACGTTAAGCAAAGCTATATTAATTTAATAATATCGATAAATCAGAAATCAGAATCAGTTTGTCGATCAGGAAATATTATACGACAGCCTACTCGTAATAGTCTCTAATTTGATTAAATGCCCAAGAAAAAAACAAATTAATTTTAATAACTACGCCTTTAATTAACCATGGTATAAATGCGAAAACTAAACTCTTGCAACGTGGACCTTTTTGCATTTCCAACAAATATTAAAATGAAGCCGTTCGATACGACAACCTGGCAGAAATGTTTTTTAAGTGTTAGTTAATCTCGAAATTTAGAAGAGTTCTTATACTACTTCATGAGAAATAAATGTCAAAAGTTTATAAACCATAAAATTTTATTTGAACTACTCGATTGCGAAAGTTCAGAACAAATTGGTAAGGATTTATATTTTATAGCTTACACGTGGTTATTTTAAATCCGATTTTCACTTAAATCGTCGAATTTCCATAATGGTTTTTACTAAAATTGGATAATTTATATAAGAAAAATCGATTAGGTAATTTATGCAATAAAGAGTCGGCATAACAGTTTGGGGTCACCCAACAAAAGGTGCCATCAAATTACTTAACATGATTATCAGTTTGCGTAAATCACGGTTCGACACTTGTCCAATTTAATTCCTGCAGTTTTTTAACGAGCGAATAAAACGTGGCCCGTTCGAAAAAAGTAACTCGCATTTGCATTTTATGAAATAAGTAGATATAAGTAACCATTCTGCAATCTTATGTTAATCGGTTTGAAGTTGAACGACGCCGTTCGAAAAGTGCTCGAAACTTCAGGTGATGCAAATAAAGGTTGAATTAATAAAAATCGAAAATTTATCGGTAAAGTTAAACAGCGGAAAACATTAAAAAAATTGTTACGGCACATTTTTTATCAATCGAACTAACAATAAGAAGGTATACATAATATGTACAGTCGGGTGCAAAATTAATGTCACGAATCGGCTAGGTTTGTGCGGGCAATACACGGCACAACGAACAAATCTGGGAAAAGTACTTACGACGAGTGAAACGAATTACAAATACAAATACTTGAACTTGAATTCTGATCGTAATTTTCTCGTTGTGGGCAGGTAATAAGGTATATAAGTGAAAGGGTGAAATGAATTAAACTTACAGAACGACGTAGAGCTAATAAATATAAACAAGGCGAACAATTGTGTAGAAACATTCGATTTTTAGGCATAAAGATCGTCAATTTAAAAATAATTTTCAGCCCCTATCCCAGGAAATTAAAGAGAAAAGGCGATGAGAACAGATGAAACTCGTTCCTTGATATTTAAGTTAAATGATTTTTTATTAGAATTGGAGCACAAATTTATTTTCATTAAATTAGTAAGTGGAACAATGATTGCTATGTAGCTAATAATATACACTGCTATGATACGGGAGACCAACGATAAAAATGCGAAAAAATTAAAAATAAAAAAAGATCAGAGACGGTGAAAAATTGTAAGGGAGAAATTAAGAGGGAATAAAAATGACAGAGGAGTAAAGGAAGTTGGAGGGGGCGTGAATAGAAATGAAGATTGGAAGTGTTGAAAGAAAAGAACAATAAAAAGGGCGAGAACTATTGAATAAGTATAAACAAGACTGTTAAGACTATTATGTGTAAGAAGAACTGAATTAGAAATAGTATATAATTGTTAGAATAGATAAAATAGTTTTATATAATTAATGTATAACTTAGAATTAAAAAGTACAACGTCTGTTAAGCTGACACAGCCACTACGGCACAATCGAATGAAACCTATTTAGAAATTTAGTGCTAATTTGTTGCTCTATTCCCAATTTTGTCGCTCCAGCCGTTTCGCCTAAAACCATGGCTGTGCTAACTTAACACTTAATCTAGCACAGCCACTCACAGAAAATTAAAAAAAAGTAAAAACGAGGAGGTATTTCTAAACTACTATTTTGTTGCTAATTTGTTGCTCTATTGCCGATATTATTGCTACACCCTTAACACGAAAAAACCACCCCCACACCAACTGCAATAAAACAACTACTTAAAAATTTCGATTTTCTTGATAAATTTACTGTAATGAATTAGTTGCTTTACATTATATTATATCCCAATTTTCGTACTAGGGGTGGAGCACAAAAATCGGGATATACTAGAACGTGGAGCAATTAAATCATAAAGGCCTAAACTATCGAAAAAATTGATATTTTTTAAGTTTTAATGTGTTGTGCTGGCTTTTAAGTACTAGGTGTTTTCGAACTAGGGGTGGAGGACAAAAATCGGGATATGCTAGAACGTGGAGCAGCTAAATCATAAAGGCCTAAACTATCGAAAAAATCGATATTTTTTAAGTTTTAATGTGTTGTGCTGGCTTTTAAGTATTAGGTGTTTTCGTACCAGGGGTGGAGCACAAAAATCGGGATATGCTAGAACGTGGAGCAACTAAATCATAAAGGCCTAAACTATCGAAAAAATTGATATTTTTAAAGCTTTAAGGTGTTGTGCTGGCTTTTAAGTACTAGGAGTGGCTGTTTTCGTACTAGGGGTGGAGCACAAAAATTGGGATATACTAGAACGTGGAGCAACTAAATCATAAAGGCCTAATCTATCGAAAAAATCGATATTTTTTAAGTTTTAATGTGTTGTGCTGGCTTTTAAGTACTAGGTGTTTTCGAACTAGGGGTGGAGGACAAAAATCGGGATATGCTAGAACGTGGAGCAGCTAAATCATAAAGGCCTAAACTATCGAAAAAATTGATATTTTTAAAGCTTTAAGGTGTTGTGCTGGCTTTTAAGTACTAGGGGTGGCTGTTTTCGTACTAGGGGTGGAGCACAAAAATCGGGATATGCTAGAACGTGGAGCAACTAAATCATAAAGGCCTAAACTATCAAAAAATCGATATTTTTTAAGTTTTAAGGTGTTGTGCTGGCTTTTAAGTACTAGGGGTGGCTGTTTTCGTATTAGGGGTGGAGCAACAAAATTGGGATATAATATAATGTAAAGCAACTAATTCATTACAGTAAATTTATCAAGAAAATCGAAATTTGTAAGTAGTTGTTTTATTGCAGTTGGTGTGGGGGTGGTTTTTTCGTGTTAAGGGTGTAGCAATAATATCGGCAATAGAGCAACAAATTAGCAACAAAATAGTAGTTTAGAAATACCTCCTCGTTTTTACTTTTTTTTAATTTTCTGCGAGTGGCTGTGCTAGATTAAGTGTTAAGTTAGCACAGCCATGGTTTTTGGCAAAACGGCTGGAGCAACAAAATCGGGAATAGAGCAACAAATTAGCACTAAATTTCTAAATAGGTTTCATTCGATTGTGCCGTAGTGGCTGTGTCAGCTTAATAGACGTAAAAGTACAACGTGGAGTTATAGCAATACGTTTTTCCAATTTTGCGATGTCGAGAAGCGGGCCGATGATATGGAGCAATTAAAAATATTACCAATAAGTACGTACCGATTAAAAACTATTTTTTACTATCTACGGAGATTTTGGGAGACGTGCGCGAGACTACTACGTTGCAATAAACGTTCGCGGATTTTTCGTGTTCACGGAAACCCCGAGACGTAGGCACCCAAATGTCAAGGATCTGATATATTTAAATGGCACATTTTGAAAATAATTAAGGGCCATTTGGGTGCGTTTACAACAACTAATATAAGGAACTAATAGTTTGGAGTTTTGGAGAATCATAACATAATATTCTCACAATCAGATAAAAATCTCTCGAATTTTGAACGTCTCCACTGCATTAAAAATATAATTAAACGTAAAATTACACCCGAAAAAGGCACAACTCTCGGTAAATTTGTTACAATCCAAAACTATACTTAACGCGCTTTTTTTTATTGTTCAAAATAAATTTATAATTAATTATTATATCAATAATTAGTCGCATTTAATTATCGCCATTAAATAATTTAAGGTCTAAATACATAAATAAGCTATAAATATCTCTAGCGTTTTGTTAAGAAATTACAACTTATCTTAGAAAAACTTGTACATATATATACTTAATTTGGATATTTTTCCAATTCAGCACACATACTAAAATTATAATTAATAAGTGTGTGATATGCCCATCATATTATACAACCTTGAAATAAATGATAATTTTCCAACAAACAAACTTTTGTTTATATATCATATTTAAACATGAGAATTTTCAAGAATTCATTGTATCGACTTAATTATATTAACAAATCTAGAAGGCTGAGAGAGTCTCGAGAACTTCCGGCCATTGAGGGAGGTTCCTTCCGCCGGCTCTGATATCCGGTCGCAACATCCTTACATGACATCCGCCCGCCTTTTATGGCCCAGCACATTTGCCTCGCACGTTTTCCTTTTGGAATATCAATAACAAATAAATTTCGAATTTTTACGAAACGAGCTCTCTCTCCTAAAGTTCGAACGTCAAAATAAACACGACGATGAGATGATGGTGTAGTATTATAGTAGGTAGTGGCGGGCTCGCGTTCGAAAACGTAAAAATACTTGGTGGTTTCGCAAACGGTTTAGGCGTAAACACGATTACCTAGGCTAGGCGTCGGCGTCGGCGTCGGCGTCGTCGTATCGGGCATATCAAAAAGCGATGAATGAAACACGCATTCTTTATATAATAATACATTCTATAGCTGCGTTTACTTTCTAATTTCTTAGGAGCGTTTACTATATGTATTATTCGAGAGCCGAGCTAAACCCACGTCAAAAATTGAACAGGAAACTGGTTATTGGTTTCATGTCGAATTGATAAATGGATGTTTTAGCGGAATTAAAATGTTTTTAAAATGCGAGGGAAAATGTATTTTTAGTTTGTTTTGGACGTACGAGTGTGACGTTAGCTAGACGTACTTCAAATATATCCGGTGGACGGATATTTATAAATACTACAAATTTAGAACACTTGCCTTGCATTTGAAATATACTTGCGGTTTCTACAAATTCGAAAATACATTGCTTATTACCTCCGCATATATGCAAAACGCTAGTAGCGTACATTTACCCCTACGATTTAGTTCGGTCGTTATTTTCTCCGTTTACCTGTAAAAAACATTTGCGTTTAATTCGTGTCGCGATTTAGTTTGAATGACTTAAATAAGAATGGGCGCTATTTAGGTTACAGTTTTATACGAACTTTGGGCGATTCACTTTGTTTTACAGCTTTTAAATTTATATTTGTACTGAAATGTATATTAATACTTTGTATTTCTAGAAAATCTAAAATTAAACTCCTCTAATTTCGGTTTTTTATTTTCTACACATAAATCATTAGTTTTTATACGCATGCGGGATTTAAATAATTTAGTTTATCTGGCATACGCGCGAATTTCGGAATAAAAAAAAAACCTAATTAGCGCTATAAATTTTATGTACCTATATAGGAAACTTAATCTGACTTGTGGGTACTTTAAAAGTTAACAAACTGGACGCGAGGTTTTGTTTATGCTAGGTGTCAATCCTAAAAATACTTTTCTAGAAAGCCGGTCGAAATCCTTACGCGAGCGATGTTTGATAGGTAGGAGGAGGAGGAGGCACTTTGCATTTTTCTACGTCCTCGAGGTTCTCTTATTTTTTTATAATTTAAACGAAAATCGATTAACGTTATGCGGAAGGTAAAAATAACCGCGGCCGCCCGGACCTAAAATTTTATTAAATCCAATCTTCGGCGACAAGACTTGTCGGTGGTACCGATGCGCGTTTGGAGTTGGAGGTCTATCTATTATAAATCCTATGCTCGTGTAGAAAGGTAAAAGGCTTTACTCGTGAACCATTAGATAAAACATTTTTGTGTCGACTTTTCAGGGCGAGTAGGTATATCGTTTATACGGTTATCGCGACCGTCTTTAGGTAACGTTAATGGTAAGCACACGACGGCCTAAAATTCTTTATGACCAATTCGGTCGTAGAGAGATAACTGTACAATTAGGTAAAGAGGTTAATTTTAGGATATGCTTCCGTATCGCTAAACGTGTGACTAATTTTTATTAATTAGTTTACCAATCGATATACGGCGATACCGTTTTATTTTAATGGGGTTTCAAATTCAACCATATAAGGACCGTCGACCGGTAGCTATAAGGCGTGCAGATTAAAAACGCATAGGTGTAAGTAAATGTGCGACGACAAACTCCTAATCTGAAAGTTTAGATAATCCTCGAGCTTCCTGGTCGCGATTATTTATTTATGGAAGTGTCTTATTATCAAACATTTTTGATACCGGCCATTATTCATGCACGATATTTGGGTCAATCGATGATTAGTTAAGCATTTATGGTTTTTAAATAGGCTTCAAAGCCTACCATTCATTATTTTGTTTTGTGTACGATATAACCTTGGTTTTCGATAAACAGAACAATACGATCACTGTTACAATATTTTAAATCTTATATTTAATTTGAAGAGATGCGCTATTGTTCCGATCGACAACACGAACGCGACGATTTAAAAAAAAAATGTCGAGCACGACTTCAAGTTGATGGAAACGTTTTTAAATTGGGAATGCCGGAAAAAGAGCCTCCATTATTAGAAATAAAACGTAGTCTACGCCGTATTTACTATGTGAATCACCGTTCCTTGCCTCTCGCTTATCTTGACATATCCGGACGAGTTGTTTTGATAACTTATATATAATATTTAACACGTATTTTGGATAATTCATGGTCAGGAATATCGAGTTTCCACCGAATAAAATTTGTTAAATAAACGAACATTCAAATTTATAAGAAAAAAAACAACAAAAAAGGTACAAGTTTTCATTAGCTGCGTCTGAAGAAAATTTCTACTTCGCGATTGTCGCATCAGACAAAATTTTGTACACCGAAATGCCGCGAACTGCTACCCCCCTTTTACTTGTACACCGAATTGCCCCGGTGAAAAACCCGTCGGTTCGCCCATTGGAGTTCTTCGTTAAGACCACGAAAACGAACTCGTACGTTCACAAATTAAGAAGTAGATAAACTCGAACGAGTAAATCACCGGTCGGAGGAGACACTTAAAACAATTCCGTAGTAGGTGGTTCCGAAGGTACAAAATAAATTTAAAAAAATTCGAAAAAAAACTAAAAATGACGTGGGTTGCCGAAAATTTCAAATTGCACCGTTTCCTAGACACGTGCCCGAATACCGAAAGGACCCGTCATGTCAAAAAAAAAATAATAAATAAAACGCATTTTAAATTTATTTCTTTCTAAAGGACTACCGGAATAGTAATCGGACTCCATGCGAAACGCCCTAACTACGCTACGGTATCACGTTACTCGTTCAGGATTTAGAAACAATGACTGACAACGCTTTGGTTATTCGAGACCTGAGGATTCGTTTACAAAATGTTTCGTAGATAAATCGTGGAATACCTATTTATTTAATGCGAAGCTACAATTTAACTTTTGCGTCTTTTTCCCCCGATACACGGTCGTACCTAGGTGGTACCATCAGCAGGCGATTCTGTACTTCCGCGTATTCTCATGAAAGAGTGTACTAAAAAAATATAGCTATACGTTATTCACGATAGGTTCCAATTCACGTCATCAATAAAACCTAGTATTTTTACAGTACCTACTGATATAGATTATAGTCTTTCTTAGCCATGTCATCTTATGTGTGTAGGTAAATTATCGGTAGAATATGTCACGTTCAAAACTTTAAACTGAATATTAGAAAATAATATAAAATTTAGTAGGTAATTTTTTGTACATGACGCGCATTGGATTCCTATTCGAGAGTGTACCTAACTGTTTTTCGTGTTTTTTAAGCGAAATCGCCCATTTCAACACTCGCAATATGTTTATCGCAAACAATAAATACCCTCTTGAAATCGCTTCGACGGAACTTAAAGAAGGTCAAAAATTTAAATTTCAACAACCGTAACGTCTTCGGTCGAAAATCGGAGAAACGAGCATCTTCATTTCCCATATTTCGCACCCCATAACAATCAGCTGTTCTTAGAAATATATAAACACATTTCGAGCTGTAAGTTTTTACTGGGACGTTAAAATAAACAAAGATGTTATGGGTGTATTTAACAACGTGTCAGAGGTTGGCCTCTCGGATGTCTCGTGTTTGACAAAGTGGGTTTCATATTCTGGGTACATGTCGGTGCGTGTAGGTGTACGTTAATACTACGAAGGGGATGAGAACGTCAAACAAAATCAAAAAAATCTTGTTTATTTAACGTGGAACGTTACGAAAAAAACATTTCGACACTAAATTCGTCTGCCCACAACAATTAGATTGATAATAGTTTCGCCTCCAAATATTTCCCAGAGTAATTCAATTTTTAGATTGAAAATAATGGGCACATCTGACGTTTTAGCGTTAACACGTTTATCACGTTAAAAAGTGTCATTACGGTTAATCTAATCTAAATTTAGAAATTAACTATAATTATTGTAAATAAGAAAATCTGCATAATGTGTGATACAAATTCTTTTAAATAATCGCGAATCTTTGTAAAATTTAATTTTCAACTTTATTAAATTGCGCAACTCGTAATTTTTTAGGTACCTACTATAGCAAGAGAAAGGTCACAATAACTAATCAAAACGAAATGTCAAGACTAACACGACTATCATAAATCTATTTGTTGCGAGCATTGTTGGAACTTTCATTATTACACATTTGCATTGTAAAGTTGGTATGGGTTTGGATTTACTCTTTCATCTGTTTCGTCGAGAGCAAAACGGCGCGGCGGTCGCGGGCGGCGGCGTTACTACAGCATTATTACGTTAACGATTATAAAAAGTGTTGCATAATAGCATAAATAGAAAGTCTGTGTAATCACTGACTTGCCAGCTTGAACGTACTGTACGTGCGGTGATACCTACGAGCTATGGTAGCCATTATTCCCGGGAAACAGTCTATTACTAATAAGTAGGATGTCCGTCACAAGCAACAACCGCAAATACCGTTGATATGAAGGGATATGACCGCGTTTTACGTCAAATCAACATGCTAGCCACGATTTTGCTTAAAAACTGATAACATTTTGCTTTAAAAATTCTAAGATACGGTTCGAATATTTCAAACCCAAACAAGTTCATAGTATAGTTAATTTAGATTTCTATCGCCATTAATGCGGTTCATAAATATAAATAAATGTGTCGATAACGTACGTGCACGTGAAGAAGCTTAAAATTATGGTCGACGCCCAATTTGATAGAACGGTACGAATTTCCAGTACTTCTCGACGGTCCGGAAGGTTAAAAAAAAAATAATTGAAGATTTGTTCGTGAAACTAAATTCAAGTTCACATTGTTTTCATATCTTGCATCCTACGCGTTCGGTTGCTATTTTTAATTTTAGGAAACCGACATTGTTTTGCAACTCGTATTTAGCAAACAATAGACAAACGATACAAGAATGTGCGACTTGAAATATTCGCGCATTATATAATTTTCGGAGACGGTTGTAGGTACAACCTTCGAAGTGACGGTTTCCGAAAGAAAATTGTAGTCAAAACTGTAGCAGGAAACCTTTATAAATCAATTTGTATGGCTGGAGTTTCTATCTAAATTCTAATCGAGATCGCGTGTTAAATACGTTTTCGGGATAAGTGACGTCCAAACTTTGGTAATTTGTGAGGCATTTTCAGTCTTCGGCAGACGAAGTTTGGGAGAAATTTCCGTAATCATTTCACAGGCGGACGCGTTCCTTATAATTATAAAAAGAAATTGATTTTTCCTTTATAAATTAATGAAGCGAACGTTCAAAAAATACCAAATCCAAACCATAGAAACAATAAGTACAGTAGTCCCTCGACATTTGCGAGGGTTACGTTCTATCAAACTTTCGCGAATGTCGAAACTATCTCCCTGTGTATATCTTCGAACGTACACGCGTAGATATAATTTATTACATATACTGTACAGATAAAGTTTATTTGGTGACTATTTAGCAGAACAAATCTGTTCTTTATGCATTTCATTTACAGGAAAAGGGGGGTCGCGACCTCGATTCCTCTTTTTGAATTTAAGTCTCCTCGCCAGCGAAGGGCCGGTCGACAACAACTTGTTGTCGAAGTTTCAAAATTTCAACGCATTAAAAATTAATAAAAAAAATAAGCGAATGTTAAGGGCCTACTGTACAAATTTTTCGACTCAATTACGAACGTAACTAATTGTAAGCAAAATTAGATTACGAACCCGAAACTATCTCTCGAACTAGCCGTTTCGTAAATTACCCAACGCCGAAGTCGCACCACGAATAGTTTTTAAAACAAATTGGGAAATCGGTAAACGAAATACCGACAGACGTTTTCCCTTGCAACGTTTTCGCAAAGGCCATTACAAGAAGACGATCGTCAAAGTACAAGGCAACGTGGTTTTGGGGTTGACGTGACGAACATCCAACTAAAAATTTCCAGTTTCTTATCCTTCTTAGTTATGTACCTAATATCAAAATGAAATGAGCAATCAAAATCGAGGAAACTAATTACGTAAATATCTGGCCAACAAAAAATACTTCCATTTCCTCTAAAAACATTACCACCCATTAACTAATTAGTATTTCGTGGAATAATATTATGCATTTTCATTTATACGTTATATTAGAAACACTTACGCGCATGTTTTTAAGGTTATATAACTTGTTATAAATAATTTGACACCTTGTAGGTCTAAATATATAAATAATCGCTCCTTGCACGCCATACGCCTCCATATTGTGCACCTACATGTTATGCAACATTAGTGCCTACACGATGGTGCGCGTACGTTTTTTGTTAAAAACTATTTTATAGTTATAATCTACAGCTTCCAATAATATCTAGCCGATTTGCGATAAGAGCAAGACCTTGGACGCCTCCTGGTTTACATACTTTCTTATCTTTAGGAAACGAACGAATGTATTTTTTTTTACAATTTGAAGCCTCCGTTTTCATAATGTTCTATAAAAGGTGCACATTTCGTTCGGGAAAAGGTAGTTTGGAGGTATCTCGATACAGCCTTTAACATCGTAACGAAAATTAATTTTGACAGGATATAGATTTTATGATCATCGCGTGTCGATAAACCTATACCACCACGACGTACAAGTTAATCCAACAGAAAAATGTAACCGTATAATGCAGATAGACCAAAAACCGCATAGCACGAGCTCAATATTAAATTGCATTAGAAAACTAGTCTGCCGTAATATGCATGCGGGGTTAACGACGTGCCTAGAATTGCGGTGTGTACGACAGGTTTCCTTTTAAGAGACAATTAGAACACCAATCATCATCGTTCGCGAGGCATATTTCTCATTATATCTCTAAAATTTTAGAGTTCACTACAACCTTAACACAATAATGCGGTCCATTAAACCTAATTTAAGTGGATAATTTTATAGAATCTGACCGGAACCGTTCATTTCGTTATTATAAACATCCTGGAATGTTGCTAGCTAACCACTTATATAACGTCCTTTTAGACATTTAACCTTCTACCGCATTATTTCAGATTAAATTGCAATAAAACGAGAGCAAATAAAGATAAGCTCGCGGTGGTATGTACTTGGATATCGTTTTAAAGTGACACGAAGATGCGACTATTACGAGCGAAAACGTTATAAAATCAATCAATTTACATAACGAAAAAATAACATAATAGATCGAATCGAATTTATTGCATTAAATCATTTCTCAACTATCCGAGCTAATCGAGGACCGTGTCGAATGGAAAGGTGCGCGTAGTATGCTAACGGTTACATCGATAGGCAATTTAATTAATTTTATCGACAGATCGAATTTCACCTCGTATTTCAATTCTCGCAACGTCAATCTTTCGAATTGTAAGGCATCGAGTTTGTGTAGGCACCCGTCCTTGTCGCGCATTAACGTCACCGAACAATATCAAATCGTCGTTTTGGACATTTTTGACGGACCTTTGCACCGCCCGCACGTCTAAATATCCGAGAATTGACCGATTAAAGTCGTCGGAACGTTAAAATTGTTTCGCAAGCGCAATTCGCGCAGAAGAGGGGTAAGAATTTCGACCCGCGACCTACAGCACTGCTAATTTCGTAAATATAGGAACGTTCCAATTAAATTACCGTAACGTAACGACGCGACGCGCGGGTCCGGCCCCGTTCGCAATATGTATATAGAGAATTAAACTTAGTACACAACAAACACATTTTATCGAGCTCCAAAAGTCTATTTTAATTGCAAAAAAACAAAACATGCATGCGTAATGTGCCAGAATATGCATTAGATCAGTGACTTAAGTGAAAAACACTCGGCACCTGTCGCAATGTATTGTTTTCTTTGGCAAGGCTTATTAGTATGAGCTGTGCTAGTGAATCGAGCAATTGAACGATGGTGTGCTGGACATTTCCGTTTCTATTTACACGAGACGTGATTGCTATTTTATCCGGTTGCCTTGACGTATCCCAACATAGATCATCGCAACGCTCGCTTCTGCACTTAGACTTTGAATGAATTAAATGGTGTGGCTATTTAAAGAAAGAATGCTCGTTATTTAACAATTTACGAATGATTAATTGTTTATATGTACGATTTCAAAAATACGACGCGCGCGAAACGTCCACTAAATTAATCTGTTTACTATATTTATCTATATATCTACGAAATTTTACTCTAACTATCACGACGGGTTGCACTATAATTTTTAAAGGACCGCATAGTGCCGCGATAAAACTGGAGATATTTGTGCTGGAAGTTTGAAAAACACCGCACAAGTGACGTCCATTAAAAATACTTGTTTAATCGAATACCCGCAAAAACTATCATGTACAATACTTACACGTCTCCTTCACCAAAAAAAAATTCAATACGATAAATTCAGTACCTACAGAGGTGGTAGCGTTAAAAGTAGCACGACTAGTATTTAAACGCTGTACCGACACAAAAATTACATTCGAACAGAAAAGGACTAGGTGTCCTAAATAAACATCAGAAAATCCAGTAGTGACCGACGTGGAATTAAACGTCCGATTTTAAAAAAATGGTCGAGTTTATACAGGAAACCCCTAAATACGACCACATGTCCAATTCTTATCGGTCCCTATCAAAATAAAGATATTTATATATCGCTATCGTTCTCTTTCGATTTTAAATAAAAGATAAAAATGGCCGTTTTATACAAAAATTCCGGTTGAAATGTGATGTAGGTAAGTTTTGAGTTGGTTATGCAATTTTAGACGGTCCAAAAATCTACTGCTTATTTTTGTTTGTTCAAATACCCCTACAGATAAATGAAGCGTCTAACACAAAAAAATGTCTACAAAAGAAATTTTAAATAATTTTCTATAATCAAATCGACGACGATGTTTACAATTTTATCCTCAAGCGCGTACCTACATACAATTCGGCATTTTAGCAAAATGTTCGATCTTATTATATTTGGGCCGTTGACTAAAGTGCCAACTTTAGGTCAAAATTTAGGTTAGTTTAATTTAAGTATTTGGCAAGATAAATATTATGTTGGAAAATGTAAATATAACGTAAATATAAAACAAATAAAGAACAACATTTAAGAAACACGACAAACGTCAACGCCGATATTGACTAATTTAAGCATAATATAATCGGTGCAAAATGCAACCGCTCTTTTTCAAATGCCGTTTCTATCGACGAATTTCGTTTAGAAATGCCTATAAAACGCGTTTAGTTTTTGTACTATAGAAATATTATTCACGGAGGGTGACATATCGGGAAGCGAAAAATGACAATTCGTGTACCAAATAATAATTTAAACAATAAACGCGCGATAGCGTTTTTCCGATCGAGTCTTGTTATGGAGATATCGAGGCAGAAAGTGTTTCCGTAAGATTTTAAAGGCGCGCCCAAGAGTCCGTAGATACTTTTTCAAAAAATTGGTCACAAATTTGTGGCGACTACGATACAATTTTCTATTAGTTGCCGAATTTACAGTATAAAATATCTATACAGACAAGTTAGGTATTTTTATTTCGAGGCTTCGTTAACGTCGTGCATTCTATTTAATAAATTATAGATTTCCTACAATTTTTGAGACCAATTCGATCACGCGTTTATCCAAAATTTTGCAAAATTCGCTAAGTACATATCTATAATGAAGATTTTAAAAAATGGTCGCAAAACCCTTAACCGAATATCAATTTTGTAAGTAGGTAATTAATTGTTGTAAAAAGGACGCAACAAAATAAAAATAAACTACAAGTGGTATACTATAGGTGGTACGTACGCCGCCGTTTTTTTGGGACGGCGGAGTTTGACGATCCTGTGTATTTTGTAAATTACACGGTGTAAAACACTTCTTTTTTTTATTTAACGGACGATCAAAATAATTGGAACGCAAAATGTTAACTCGAAAGCGAAACGTTTGGTACCACGAAATCCGCCGATTAAGACACGCGAAACTTCAATAATTTACAATTTTTAGCACTTTCGGCGTTTCTTTAATTGCACTTTAATAGAATCGTGCACGCATTTCTCTCGAAATCTACAGTGCAGGCCACAACTACCTCTAACCGAACGGTCTTTTCGACCCCACATATATTCGCCACTCGTAATGAAACTGATCGAAAATGTTATTCCCCTCAAAGGGCCGGGATCGTTCCCCAAAACCGTGCCCCTAACGTTTTCACAAATAAAACGAAACCCGTTCGGAAACTTAAGAGGACTCAGTAGTACCGTGAGAAAAAATCTTAGAGAGAGCACATTTTTTTTTTAAGTAAGACGGAAATATTAGGCTACCTAAGTAGGGACTGTAATCAAAAAGGGTACGACGACTTCGAAGTGACCGTAACCTTGAAATTCGTACCATTTTTGCCGAGTTGTCGAATAACGGAACGACGCACGTGGTGCAATTTTGCCATCCCCTTCAATACTATTATTTAATCATGCAACTTTAAAATGATTTATAGGTACATACCTTTAGGAATGAAAAATTTAGTAATTTGTAGTTAATGTTTACTCGTACAATTAAATGAAATTTCTGTAATAATATGAAATTATAATGTTGATAATAATTTAAGTAATTCGCTTTCTGCTCGAAATGTGGTTTTATAATTTGAATAGATATCAAATACAAAACAGTTGCGATATAGACATTGAAACAACAGAAACAGATTTGAGTAACATATTATGAAGACACGCAAAGAAATAAATTACTTATATCTATACTTATGAGCGTGTGGTAGTAGATTTGATAATAATTTACAAAATCACTACCTACAAGGACACTACTACTACTCATTGAATAAAATCACAACTGCAACTTAAAAACGACAATACCTTACCAATATGGTACAGGCGACGTTTTGGCAGAAACATAGATATCTGTTCTATCGTAACGTCACTGCGTGGACAATAAAATATGACCCATGAAACATTTTTCAGAAATTTTCAAATGTTTTTAAAAACTTATTTCATAGATTCCAAAAATAAAAAATACAAACAACACAAACAATTTTTATTCAATGGGTTACATTAAATTTGCATTTTTATATCTCCGAGTGGCATATTCCTGCACACTCTGTGATCTATAAGTTCTGGAAGTTGACAATGTTTATAAAAGTAATCTAATTTAGTTTTCATTTTTGTGTTTCAAAAATCGTCGTCTTTTTCCACATAATCTATTTTTATTTTATTTACTCCAGTCCAGACAGTCGAAATACACTTCGTTTTCTGAATCACACGTAATTGCCCCTGTATTTGAAAATACCAATCATGAAGTTGATTAATCGTATAACTACCATCCTTTTGGTATTTCCAAAATGTATTTTTTTTAACGGATAGCTTCCTCCGGTGTAAGATTTAGCTTAAAAGTAACAAAGGGGCATTTAATTTCTACGACACTTTCAGTTTCTTGCTAATTACCATTCGGTGATGCTCCAAGATAAAATTTATCTGGGTCAATAAATAATTAATGCTTTTCTCTAGTTCTTTCTTCGCAACATCTTCGTACGTATTTGCATGTTTTAGTGACGGAAAATGTGTTGACAGCGTATTATACAACAAACGTTTTACTGTATTTGCAGTATTTGAGGTTTTTTTAATTTGCAAATTTTTGCAAAATTGAAAACTTAAAATGTACGAACACTAATTTGGTTTTGAATAAACATAATAATTATTATTATGTAGTAAATTATCAGATTATCGGTTTTTGAGTAATTCAGTGTAAAGTTGGATAGTGGATCAGTAATGAGCTCTTGAAAACATGCGATACATATACAACAACAAAAATAATTCTTTCAAGTCGCTCAAGTTAAATCGACCATATATTCGACAACAGGGTAAAATGCGAGCCGGTTAGCTTAGGGTCTCTTTTACGATCTCGCGAATACTGACTTAATTCCTGTCATAAATTACCAAACTCGGAGAGAACATTTAAAATCGAACCGAATCAAAAAGTTCCGCATCGATAACGACGTTGTTTATTAAAATTTTAACATTTGGTTTGCACCAATCGATTTTACAAAAATATATCTACAGATTGGCTTAAGCGAACAGTAACTTTTTGGCTCCGTTTATACTTGCGTATTTACCTGATGGATTTTACATACTTCAAAGTTAAAAATCGACAAAATACAAAAACCAATTTGTAGGCAATTGTCTAATCATTATGATATCTTTTCTATAACCGAAGATATGGGCGCGGAACTTAACATTGGAACTCCCACAAGAGAAATAGGTACACGGATGGCTCTTAAAATGCGGACTATTTTTATTATCGCGGTCGCCGAAAACGCTAGTAGTTTTTCGGGCGGAGGTGGTGGTGGACCGGAGTTATTCTGATTATTCAAAAAAAATCCATTTCGATATACCGGCAACAGATTTAAAAAACACGTTTCGGTAAAACAACAGGAAAGAAGGGATTTTTCGACATCGCCCGATACGCCTAAAAACGAGTTTTTGCCGAAGGAGCAATTGCGGTTACGGCGTCTACTTTCTATTTTTTTTTTCCTAAGGATTTTCGAGCGACGAAATGCACGCCGCGAAACCGATTTTCCTTTCGATAAATTACTAAAATTAAGGATACGGCGCATCGTTACGAGTAATAAACAAGTAGTACACACACACTCACACACATCTAATTTAAAGTAATATAAGCGCACGTTCCCGGAATTGCTTTTAACAACGCATTTCTTTCGAACGGTTTTGCGGCCCCGATTTTGCACAGTTTCGGAATTTCGGAAAGGGATCGCGGTTACAAAATCGTTCGCGGGATTCTCGAGCGTGTGTTTCACCGAGTCGTCGACGAGAGGCCTAAAAATAGTGAGTGGAAAACGTGCATCTCTGAGAAAAAGTTCCCCTAGTGAACGGAAACAGACTATTTAATATTAGGTTTTTTGCTGCGGGCGCGGGTGAACGAACTGCGGCAACTCAATGAATTACAGATCTCTGAATGAACAACAGCTAGCGCTTTCACAACGACCTGGATACTAAACGCGGTGCCAAACTGCGTTCTCCTCCCCGTTTGGCGGACCTGGAGGACTCTGCCAAGGGCGCCTACCACGTGCCGAGTCGCATTAACAAGCTGCTGTTTGGCAATATTCGAATCGACGACGGTGGGCGTGCAGAACCGGCCACGGTGAAATATGACCGCTTTTAAATGCGGTCGTCGATATCGACGACGAATTCGAGGACACTTACCTCGACGGTGTTGGACGCGTTGTTGACTTTTTCCCTCGTAGTAAAGCGATAGATATCCTCAAGTTCGCTGTCGTTCAACATAAACAGATTCTCTCATCATGTTTATAGCGAGGCCAAATACAAACGACTGTGGTAGCACTACACTGTCGCGCACTTCCTAAGGACGGACGGACGGACGGGACGATCATCCACCACCCGGGGGTGGCGAACCGCCTGTTGCGCGCACTCGCGGGGTGCTTCCGAAAACGTGAGGTGTGGGTTGCGGGTACAGGGGCTACGAGCGCACTCGCTTGGCAGCCATGTCAGCCGTGCCGTAGGAGCGAGCGTTTCTTAAAGCGGTATCTGCTGCAGCTTTCGAATTTAACACGGCGAAGCACTAGGACGCACAGCTCTGCACTTATCCCAATCGAAAATTAACCCTCCACACTTCAACCCTCACACAACACTAAAAACAAACACACTCTGTTCTAGTACACAACCTTGAGCAGTCTGATCGAGGCGGTCGCTGGCAGCTCGCGAGAGCAAGAGTGCTGCGCGTGCGCCAACAGCCTCGCCTCGCAGCTTCCGTCGTCCCGTTCCCCGCAACCATTCATTCATCCTTGCTTGTACGAAACCATGAACACCAAAACAAGCCGCATACATATACGGAATTAGAACGAGACTCTGAAAACGATGAATGAGCGGGAATTCGCTGTATTGCGCCTTCGACCTGCCCGGCGCGATTTGCTAAATCGGAAGTGGGCTGCTTTCTTTGCAAAAACCGCGACATCTGTGCCGGAACTCGTCGTGGACAATTATTACTGCCATATCGACGCCGACGCGAAGAACGTCGAGTCGGGGCGGCTTTACCTATCCTTAAAATTCCTGCCCGACAAAATAATATCGACGACAAACGACACGCGCGTTACAGAAATAATATATTATTGCCCGTAAATTTATCGACAACGCCGTAAACATACAATAAATTAATTATATTATCAATTATGAAGTAATAAAGAATTATTATTCGTATTTCCAACAAGAGAGAGAGCTTCGGAAAAACTTGAGAAATTGCATAATTTCGATACACATCTTGTGTGTGTGTGCACAGCTGGAATTTAATTGACCAACGATAAATAATAAATAGCGTTACGAAAGCTATACAAAGTTAACGGAATGTTCGTTAAAGATAATCTTAAAATTGTTATGCACGCATAAACTAACCAACCCAACGACGCGACGTAATCCACACTTTTTGCGAAAATGAGTTATTCCAATTATCTCTTATGCGTCAAAGGCAAACGCATCGTCCGTTAAAATCTAATAACAATATTCCGATTTTCTCCACCAGAACAATCGATTTGCATTTCGATGTGTTTCATGTGAGTTAGGTCGTTCTGCCAAAACAACGTCGATATAAATACACGTACATCTCTAAACTTTAAATAGGTAAACTAAAATATACTGTAATTGTTTGTTTGTTCACACGTGTGTTTACAAATTGTAAACGGAATGCAGTTTTCGACACATAAACAATAGAACATGAAAAATGCCAACCTATAGAGTTTCCGTCTAATTTTCTTTAAATTCAAAAAACAATATCGTTTGTTCGTGCATTGTCATCGCCTATTTGTTTATAGGTGATGTTTATTTAACGGAGCGTAAAAGAACGAGTACTTAAGAAACAAATAGGTAGCAAAGGACCACGCACACTTTATATGGAAAAATAGGAACCACTCAAATCGATTTTTTTTTATATCAATCGACTCGTCTTAATGTGAGGAATAATTATTATCATTGCGCCAATTTTGTTAATTTATAAATAAAGCCGCAATCTTTAATTAACGCTCTTATGAGAATTTCGTGAGAGCAAAAGAGAACCTACTAAAATCAAATTTGTTTGAGTTCATAAATCAACTTTGTTATTTATTGCGGGGTACTTAACAACAACGGGTCGGTACCTACCTACTTAAACTGGCCTGGGATTTAAAACGATTGAAATAATTCTTTAAATAGGTATTGGCTTTGTGCACATTAAAAATGTATACTTAACTAAAAGATTATTTGTACCTATCTATAAAAAGATAATATCGATGGCGTTTTGTCAAAAGGGCGTAGCCCACACTTTCTGTTAAAATGAATTATTGAATTAAATGAAAAGACAATCTGTTAAAATCTGGTAACAATATTTCGATTTTTTTCACCGGAAAAATCGATTTGTATTTCCACCAAACGTATCTTCTTATAGCTACACCACGACACAACATGTGCTCTTCGGTAAAATTTACTTTTTATGGGTTACGCTCTTCTAGAAAACCTGCGTCGATATTTATATCAACTTGCTTTTTACAATTGCTGTTATAATATAGTTGCTGTTGCTGTTAACGCTAATAATTGGAAATAGAGTAATAATATATTAATAACAATATATTAACATTAACAAACAATTCAAATAAAAAATAAAACACAATCACGAATAACAAATCAATAAAAAAAAATAATTCTTCAATATTCAAAATTGTGACTCAAATAAATAAATAATAAAATAATCCAATATAAGACAAAAATACACATAATGTAGCTGTTTATTTTTCTACCTCTATTAAAAATGTTCACCATAAAATATCTATAGGTGACTCCAAATTATTAATTTTATTTTAATGGGGGTAGTAGTGACCAGCCAGCCTCATTAGAGATCTCTGTCAAGTAAGGTTAAAATAACTCTGTAACGTAATAAATAATTCAATAAATCATTAATATTGAAAAATCGGCCTATGTATATCCGCCAAAAAAGAAATCTTCCACATAAAATTGTGGCTATTATAACAATTACGGCTTATCCAAACCTATGTACAATTCACGTCATCAATAAAAAGTTACTATATTGTTTATTTGTAATTCAGTTTGAAGTTTGGAAAGTGACATATTCTATAGATGATTTACCTGCGCACATATTAGATGGCATAAAGAAAGACTACAATTTATTAGAACTGTAAAAATACGAGGTACGAGGTGACAGCACTGTGTGAAACGTCATCATCTAGTAACCTTTTATCGATGACGTAAATTGCTTATAGGTTTGGATAAAGTGTAACTAACAAAACTATTAGTTTTTAGGTAATTTTTTTATTCCAGGTTTTAAGCTCGCTTACAGTAGGTACCCTCCTAATTTTATTCTAACGACTGTAAAATAGAAGGATTGAATTCAGAATTTAAATGCTAACGTCAATTCAATATGAATACGGGTTTAAAATTCAAAATTACAACAAGGAATCGAACAATATAATACTCTATGAGCACTATTTTACTGTTTTCTACCTGCTACTTACATTTGTGTCATTTGTGTCGTTTCTTAGAAACGTATTTACCATGACCCCCTCCATAAATATCGAGTGACAGATTTATTAACTTCCGACATAATTTAAAGCCCAATTTTTTTCAATGAATTGTTCATTAATGGGTTTAATAATGAAGTTACAGATTTGGCGCAATGGTAATAATTATTCCTCACATTAAGACGCGTCGATTGATATAAAAAAAAATCGATTTGAGTGGTTCCTATTTTTCCATACAAAGTGTGCATGGTCCTTTTTCAAAGTGTGGTCGTTTAAACTATAGACAAAAATGTGAACCAATCGATAACAAACGATTTCAATTTCCAAATTAGTAATAGAAAACGTAGACAAAAATGCCTAACTGCGGTCATTGAATGTGTTTTATTACTTGTTTGTTAATTACTTGATTATGTTAAATGGACAAGAGTGGATCAATCGTGAACAATCAATTCCAGTTTGAATAAAATACAATCAATAACACCGCTAAGGACAATAATTATCGGTCATTTCCATTATTTAGTCGTAATTTTCTTTTACGAAATATACAATCGACAATTTTGAATGTGACCGTCTACGTGGAAAATAATCGAATCCCATTACGAAATTCTCGATAAAATAATTTAAATATAGGACTTTTTTATTTGTTTAGAAAATCTTTCCCTTAAAACAGTTTTTAAACGGCGAAGAATTAAGGTTATCCGAACATTTTGGCGAACGTTTTTTCTACTTTATAATTTTGATGTGCCGAACAATGTAAAAAATTCTAAAACTAAAGAATAAGACGACGTAAATTTAAACTGCCGTTTACTAAAAATCCGGAATAGGTAACGGATTACAGATTAATAAATGAGAAACGCCGAATAAAAAGATAAAGTGCGCAATAAATTTTAAATAACCCTAATAGTAAAATAATCTGTAAATTTCTACAATTTCCAAGTACATATGCTTAATACATATGTGTATTAAATGTAAAGAGGCCACATTTCAACGAATGTTTTGAAAAATTCAATTTTTGAACGAATTAAGTTTTCGCTTTGGAAAAAAGCATTTGGTTAACGTTATATAAAAAATGCGAACATGCGAACGACATTTTGACCAACAAAGTCCTACATTTTATAATTAGATACATTCTAGGTTCGTTCCTTGCAGGGAATTTTAACACGAGTAGCCCCCCCCCCCCATAATTTTCCAAAGCAGAATAAAATCTCGCTAACGTGAGCGGCGAAGAAACGCAGAAATTGTTCACGTCACGGAGGTACCCCACGATAAGATTTCATCAAATAATTAATTGAAATTGAAATTACGAAAATAATAATAACGTTCCCTCATTCCACGAATAAAAAGAAAAATTACATTATTTCTAACATCACTACGGAGCGACCCAACAAATATTTGTCTTAAGATTACATTTTAGATAAGTAATATGGTCGGCCTTTGGAATTACCCCGCGTTCGGCATATTAAATACTAAAGATGTGTATCTGCTTAATCTTTTAAGAATGCACTTTCGATAATCCCCTTTTGCGACTTATGCGCAGTTTTAAGATATTTGGTAAACAAGAGGACGCCTAATACGTCCTTAAGCGACTTATTTTTAAATTCTAAACCTCGATCGGCCAATTTAGGCGACGTTTATCGTCGTCGTCGTTGCCGCGAGTGGATTTTTTGTTGCTTGGCAAAAGAAAGCATCGACGCCTGCATTAAAAGTCGAACCCTAATCGATAAACATATTTGCGTATCTATATTTGAGTAGCGGCTCACACGTGAACTACGTTAGCATAACTTCAAGTAACACGAAACATTGTAAGGGCTCGTTATAACCGGGTTTGATTTTTATATCAAAATTACTCATTTAAAATGTTTCAGGTTAAATAATTAATTAAGAGGCGGCCAATTTGTGAATACGAAATGGTCAAATTCACTAAAAAGTATCTATTGCATTAATTTGTCTGTCCAACAAATATTTAAAATTAAAAGGAAATCTACCCCTATAAGTTTTATTTAAGTATGCTTATGTTAAAGTTATACAGTTATACTATTATTCTGGCTTGGTGGAACGTTTCTGACGTTTCGATTATACGGCCCTTTTAAAGTAAATCCTCTTCGAACAAAACCCAAGAAGATAAAAGAGTTGCCGAAGAGAAAATCTGTAAAATACCGAAATGTCCAAATTAAAGCGAACCGTTCATTCGGCTCTTTTCCAACTCTTCTTTAGCTTTGTTTAGTGCCGGAAGCGACCGGGATGTGAATAAATGATCAGGAAGTAGGTAAATGTGGGTTTTCCTCTTCGAATCCATTATTATTTCGAATTCGATATTACCATTGGCAGGACAGTTTTGTTATCCAGTTTTACCGTTGAATCCGACGAATTAGTTCGGTTTCCTGCGTCCCTTTCGGCGTGACGACCATTGATTAATGACGAAAACAGTAGTTGTTATTTCTATCCTTGGCAGTTTGTCAATGGATGGAATCAATTTTGAATATTCTGGCTACGTACTTACGTTGCCGCCCTCGCAAAGCTGTCGCCCAGCGGAAGTCTGGGTCATAAAAGTTTAAGCTCGAGATTGTTTTCATTCGGAATGAGTCTGTAAACAACTTTAGCGGTAAATTTTCTCCTGGCCTTTAATTATTTCGAGCAAGTACATTTCGTCGAGCGATTTACTAAATGTGTTACTGACGGTTAACACGTCGAGTTCCGAAGCTAAAGGTACTTAGCGATAACCGGTAGGCCATTCCTTGTTCGCCGAAGCAGATCCGCGGAAATATTCCCGTAGCTACTGCATATTTATATCGTAAATTATAAATCCAGAAATAACCTCTAACTAAAACTGAGTAGTTCACAGAGCGACGCAAAAGCCAGGAAGTTAGTTACACGTATCTAAATTTGAATGTTTATTAAAAACACGTTGTTCGCTGCTATAAAAACTTCGACGCTTGATAATAGCAAATTGGATGGTGATTTATTGTGTTCTCGGTCTTTGATGACCTACATCAGCTTTTGGGCATCATCTCGCGGGCATCTTTTTTTCGTTCCATATTCCAACTATTAACTTGTGTAATCCTTATTTTAATGTTTCTCCTATTTTATTTAATATGCCGTCTGGGGCCTCATACCTAGTTGTGCTTTCAGTTATCTATTACTTTCATTACCTAATTCTATTACTTCTTATTTTATCTATTACCTTATTAAGCTGCATGCGTGGAATAAGAAAATGGAAATATTCGTACATCGAAATGGCACATAAGCAGTGTAAAAGGCTTCGTGTATATTATAATCTATAATTATTATTGCTTCCAAACATGGATATCAGGATAAATCGCCAACTGCAGCATAACAACAGTAATTTATCCTCTTTCTGTGAAAATCATTGTTGATCGCTGTAGACGGGCTCTATGATTATAAGTAACAATAACTATGACGCCATCTAACAACAACGAATTCAGAATTCATTAGCATCCACCACTAATGGATATAAAATGGCAGTCCATAGGATATCATTAAAGGATATCTTATGTACATATTTGTATGAATATCTATTTCATGTCCGCGGACATGGAGATACGTAATGGACATAAAACGGACGTCCAGTGGATATCTTGTGCTATCTGGGGTATCTGTTTTAATATCTACTTGAAATCCATTAACATGTGGTTTAACACAAAAACAATGTTTACCGAAAATACGTAACCTTCAAATATTATCGCATAATCTGCCAAGATTCTACATGACAATAAAATAATTATGATTAGCACTTACTTAAACAATAGCGTGTAACAAAAAAAGTTCATTCATAAAACATCGCTTGCACAATATTTATCGTAATTATCATAAATTTCAACATCCACCGGATATAACATATCAGTTTATAACAGGCTTTTATGCCATTACAGATAACGATAACATTTTTTGTCATCCTTTCTATGTGTATATAGATATTTTTACACGAAACGTGTAAAGACTCTCCATATATTTCGCCATAAAAAAGAGCTGTCCATTTAAAAAAAAATTAATTCAAAATTCAGAATGTTTCGTAATAATACGTGCACACATACCCTATCTATTAGTAAAGAGAGTTATAAATTTGTAATAAAAACTAAATAATTTCTCTAAGATAATTGATGCGGAAACAGTTTCTAAATGGTCCTAATAATTTTATTGAAAGATTGGAATTTTTTTCGTTCGTTACTGAACCGATCAAGTGTGCTTTTAATATGCGAGTCCTTCAGATTACGTACTGAATATTACATACGTACATAATTATATCAACTGAAGCGAACTTGTACCACAATTCATTTAACGAAACGGCCGTTCCTCATTTTCCTCCGACTTACGACGGGCTTTGCTAGTTAAATTAATTGTCAGATTTATGTATGTATTCTAACTTATACTGGCCAGGTTAAAGGTTAAATGGACTTTGGAAATGGCAGGCAGTTCTAATAATACGAAATATTTGTATTGTTCGGTTTTATAAACAACGTACGTGTTAAAATTAATTTCACGCGACCGCACAACGTACCTTGTTTACTAATTAGTTAGTAAAAAAAATATTTATTATATCTATTATTTAAAATATATTTTGACAAGAACGTTTATTTAATGATAAAAATCTATAGATTACGTTTTTATCATTATTAAGGGTAATTAATTATCCTCGATTTAAAATTAGAGAGCAATTTTAAAATTTAATTAATTTAGCCGAAACAAAAGTAGGTGGAGACGCACTAAAATTCACAGAAAAGGGGTAACAGATTACGTGTTTGTTATGTTTCGTAGAAGGTTAAATTTATTGTTCATAAAATTCCATAGAAAAAGTAGTAAATCATTCTTTTGCGTTTCGTGTCTTTTAATCCTTATTGCTAATGAGTCACTACCTAGAAGTACCTATACCTATAGAAGTGCTACACTACGATAAGAACTTTAGGATTTTCCGATCTTCTCTCTCTTTTCATGTCTTATTTCACCTAAACGTAATGAACGTCAACTCAACCTAAAATTTACAATACTTCTACACGCAATTTGTCTTTACGTCTTTTGCGTGATAAATAATACTTTACAATTTCTGATATAGGTAATATTGATTTATAAGTGATTTTATAATAAACTCATCCGAGGCCAAAAGAAAATGAACGTCATATCAATAGATTATGCCCACGATTAATTGAATACGAAATTGTTTCCCAAAGGGGCAGCTGCAAAATTAGAAACGCAAAAAATACGTCGATGGATTACTGATGGTCAGTGTTTTAAGCGATTATAAAAAGTCGGGCATTCTATTGCAAAAAACGACCGATTCTGGAAAGTAATTTATTCAAGATTTCTTTTGAACAAGTAGATGTCTAACAACATCTATAAAACGTACAAAAGAAATTTCATGGTGAAGAAATGCAACAAAAACCGCACGTACTGTTAGATTTTTGAAAAACTTCAAATAATGTAGGTAATCTATCTAACGTGCATGTACGTTGGGAAAAATGTTTTGAAAAATCAAGTTTAATCAATTCTGAAGGAAATCGTCTGATCCTTGGTTCTATTTTCTGAACACTTAGAAAATTAGAATTTGCAATATCGCGTTTAATGGCCAAAGGGTCATGGCCACCTCGTAATCCCGATTTGACACCGTCAGTATTTTTGTCGTAATAAGTAACTAACAATATTCCAAGTCGATGAACTTTTACAATGCATCCATTAACTTTACAAAATTATGTATCACCTATAGTATTTGTTAGATTATTCGAAATGAAAATGAAAATGAAGATCTTAAAGAAAGCAGTTTCGATTTTTAATGCGTAATATGTAATTTTAATAAGATGCGATTATTTCGACCGTAAAAAATAAATTAAAGATAGCCAAATAAAAGTTTTTGTGGTATACGACACTTTATTTAAGAGAAGATAGATATTTTATTAAGGATGGTGGAGCATTTAAACACTTTACGAGGTGCTTAAATTAAAATAAATTTAGGTATAGATGTCTAATATTTAATAACAATGTCAACTTCCTCCCGTTCAAAGTATTAAAAGAAGGTATAAATTCGATTTTTACTTCTACTTAAAAATTTAGATCGTTGTTTAAAAAACTAAAACTTTAGTAGTTACCTATTTAGAAACCTATAAAAAAGTATGTGTGTTTTTTTTGTTGTTGTCCAAAGTTCTGCCCAAAATTCTGTTTATTTTAACCTCTATAATTAGCAATTATTCTTTGATATGCATGCCTCGAATTTTCCAGACATTTTAGGATAAAAAGGCACTCTTGTTGAATATCGATAAAATGAACCCAGATAATTATTTTGTCGGATAAAGGTAGTAATAGTAGGAGATCCCACCGTAAGATTTGTGTTATGATAAAACTTGAGCAAAAAAATAACTCGTTAAACTGCGTGATAAACCTTTACAAAATTCCAATGCTGCCATCGGTAAGTTGTTGTTTCTTTGAATAAAAAAATAAAATGGCTGCTTATTTTTTGTAATAACTGATATGATAATCGAGCTTGGATAGCGACTAGGTTAAGGTCTTGATTAGGGTTCCCCTCAAACATTCGACGGTCCATTGCTGCCGTGAATTGAACAACAATACTCGAGTGGCAGCATTAATTTTTCGTCAACGGAAATGCATAAGCTTTCATTTGGTATAAAAATCATCTTCAAGTTTGATGATGATAAGTTGAACTCTTTGAGCGCTACCGCCGCCGATAAGACGACAATGAAAAAATGGCAGCATAAACTTTTTCGAATCTAAAAATTGTTTCTCTAAATACTGGAATAAGAAATTTCCTCAAGTATTATCATGACAGCATTGGAGTTTTGTAAAGGTGTTAACGCGCGGTTTAACGGACCATTTTTTTTGCTCAAGTTTTATCATAACACAAATCTAACGGTGGGATCTTGTACCATAAGACTTTAAAATCCATGTCAATAGGAAATTTGACATGTAAAAAATATTTTTGTGAAACTACAATTACCGCAGACCTCACGAAACTTTCAGATATCCAAAACAAAAATGATTCGCATAAATCCTAAAAGCTTTCGAATTAACAGACCGAGCTTTGTCGCACAAGGCTGATGCTATTTATTTATAATGACAAATGTTCAGTAATAATTTGACGTGGGAATTTATGTGGTCGTCGGAAAAATTAATTAAAATAATATCTGATGGGATACTCTGCATTTCTTATTCTTCATTCATATGATTTTCTCGAATATGGTTCATTTTATAGAGATTAAACAGTAACTTTTTTATCTTGAAATATCTGGGAAATCCTAAAATAACCTTAAAAATTAAAAACTTAAATCTCTGAAAACTTTTGAGGTTAGGTAGTACACCGCTGCTTCCTCCAAGGTAATAGCAAAAGACCTATTGTACCAGTTTAAAGACCTTAATTTATTAAGGATGTACACTAAAAATTATTAAAGTTCAACGAAAACTAAAAATATTATTAAAAAATTGATTTTTATTTTTTAACTTTGAAGATGAATAACTCAACAGAGGACCACCGTAAGAAAAAAATTATAGGAACTTTTGGCATTATTTTGATGTGGCCTATACGCTCCCGAGATATTTTACACCATTTCCTGGATACGCTGTATATGTAGGTATACCGGGTGTTCATAAATAATGCGAGAATCTTCAAGGTATGATTCCTTATCGAACCTTAAGGGGGGGCCTTTTATATAAAGTTTTTTCCTAAAAGGTCTCCTATAGGAGTTACGCCCCTCAAAGAGAAAAGTTAAATAAATGTTCTTAAATTAATGAATGACGAATGCTGAATATTTAGTCGAATACAGTTATTTAACAGTTGTCGACAAGTTCTGACAACGAACAACGCTATTTAACCAATAAAATATTATGGACTATTGAAATGTTCCAAGTTTCACTGTATAGTAAACGATCATTTATTTTATTTTTTACTCAAAAACTGTTGGTTTTACAGGAAAAATAAAAGAGGCAAAAAGTTTATAAACAAAGAAAGCTTTCAAAAAAGATTTTCCAAATTGTAAAATTCCAACTTTTCAAAGAGGTCTTTAAAAAAACTAGCAGAGGTTATAATTTTTACTTCTATTCGAAGATAGGGGATGCTTGAAAATGTTACTATAGGAAGCCTTTTGATATGTAAAAATCATCAAATAAATATCGAAAAATAAAATAAAAATTAATTTTACCCTTCCCCCTTTAAGGGGGCAACTCTGAAAGAAAACGTTTTTGAAAAAGAAAACTATATAAAAAAGGTCCTCCTTAATTTTCGTCAAGGAATCGTCCCTTGAAATTTTTCGCATTATCTACGAATCACCCTGTTCGCAAAAGGAATCAGAAGTGTCGAAGATAATTGCAGCGCAAAAATGTTTAACACGAGCGTCCCAGCAATAAGCGAAGAAGAAAAAGAATTCGTTCAAAAGAAGTGATTTTTGGAAAACGATTCAGAAGAAATAATTGGATAATATTCTTAGAAGTGAAAAAACTTAAAGTTGTAAAACTTGCCTTTTAAAATGATATAAATTATCTTTAATAAGTACTACTATACTATTATGTGTATATTTTACTGTGACAAATGATCTTCCGAAAACGATTAGTGATAACGAAACATAGATATTAGATATGTAATGAGGTGAAGTTGGTATGATTTACGCTTGCTTTCGATCGGGTTAAAAGAATTATTCTTACATTCTTATTATAGTAGGGATACCTATTTATTGGATTTTGTACTGTTTACTACTTTAAAATTAGTAGATACGTATATATTTATGATCTTGTGCTAAATAATTTGCTAAACGTCCTCCCGTGCGCAATATATAAATAAAAAAGCATGGAATGACTGCTTTTACTTCAGGCGTTTGATTACTCAAATCCAATACTTTTTCGCTTATCTACGCACCTGATTCGCTAAAATGAAACTAATTTATAAACGCGTTTAATTGAAAAATATCGCGGACGTAGTAATAAGAATTGCATCAAAATAATATAAGTTTTATCAGAATTGCAACCCCATTACATTTTTTTTATAGAAGAAAATGTTTGTAATATAAAATTGCCTTTGGCAAATCATAAAGTAGTTTTTACATAAATTTCAATTCGTGTATAGGTATAATATTTGCGTTCGAGACGAAAAGGGCGAGGAATTGAAACGGCCCCGTACACCCACGCCGTGTTCCACCCATTGACGTAATAATGGGTGATAAGCAATTATCGAGTAAACATCCCTTTGGTAGGTGGCTTCGGCGGGTGCGTGGGCGAAAGGGGTGGCCTAGAACTCCTGTTTCACGGTCGTTACCATAGAGATTTTGTATTCCACTCCCAGAATCAGGATGGCAGTTCTAGAATGAGGGAAAAAATCTGAATGCCAGGGGATCATTCCCTAATGTGGCATTGCATTTGCTATCAAATTTAATAAAAACACGGCTATTTATAAGAGAATACGTATTTAATGAAGTACGTTTAATGAAATAAGACAATTTCAAATATTTCGTAATGTAAAAAAAAAACAAATGCGAACGAGCTTATTATTTGGAATTTTAATTTACTTAATGGCGTTCTGGGATGTATATTAATTGTACCTGGAAATGCTCGAGGATGTACTACACGATTGCCTACAATTATCGACAAAGTAGCATTTCCGGTTCTATCCCACTTATTATTTATAGAATATACACCGAGAAATCGATTAAAAGGCCTTCGTCGTCGAATTCTTCGTCTACATTGTCTTTATAGTAGACGGATTGGTAATGACCGTAATAAGATATCATTAACTCTGGAGAATGATCGTTGCAACTACATAAACTATAAAATTCCATAGGAAAACCCGTTTAATTATACCTAAATAGGATATGAGCATAAAATAATTTCAAGTGCACGCCGTTAAACGAAAACAAATACAATATAAACTGAAAGCTCAATTAAACGGTCGTGATTTTTTATTGTGCAGGTACATCCAATGGAATTTATTTCGGAACGTCTAGATAGCTTTTTAAATTGTCGTAATTACCTATATAGAAAAATGGTCGAAATTTATAATTATCTACTACTAAATAACAAAATTCATTTTGTATTTTAAATTATCAGCATAGTATTATTTAAACAACCTCCCCCCCCGGTAAGTACCCCTTTTCCAAGGAATTTATAATTACATACCTGCAGTTATTTACTTAAACACGATTTAAACGACGCGAGTTTTTGTTTTATTTGATAATATTAACGCTTTACAAATTTGTGTTTTTATGTGCTTTTTATTTATGAGAAAAGAGTGAAATAGTCTATTTTGAGAGGTTTTTTAGCCACGTTTGATGCGAAAACGTTAAAAATTTTAAAAGGACGAGGGTTGTTAATTAAATCTGATTTTAACTGCTTCCGTAAATTATCGAACAACGAATTTTACAACCTCACCCCTAACATACCTATATTTATATAAATACATATTCCGTTAAACAAACAAGGAGACTTTTCAACAGACTTTTCTCCTCTATTATTCCATTCGTTGCATTTTTATTTTTTCATTTAATTTTAACGTTTATCTACATTTTAATGAAACGTTAGGAAATATGTGGATAATCGTCACCGTCAAAATAACAGGAAAGTTGCAAAAATTATTTTCTTTAGTTATTAGTTTTTATAAATCAGTTCCTATTATTACCTACTCTTACACTAACGTTAGTCGATTTATATCGTTATTAAAATCCTTTTGTTTCAAGGAATGTTACTTTAAATTCCATCGCGTTTAAAATGTTCTCGGTATTTTTAAATTAATGTTACCTCTTAAAAGATTAACTATTATATTAGATATCAACTAATCCATAGTTTTAAGATTATCTATGCTAAACAAAGCCTTAGGTAATATTTTAACTTTCTAATTCTTTAAATTTTAGATCAAACGCTGCTCATACGAGACAATTTTTAGTTTAAAACAATAATATCGGCCTTAATCGCTTTGTGACATTTATAAATGACAAAAACGGACGTCACTATCGATTTTATTTGTGTAAGAAAAATTAACATTAAAAAATTTTGTTGCGACGTGGTTTCTGATCGACAAAATTGCTTTGGGAACAAATTTTGCGAAATGTTTTGAAGATTTCAGTCCACTTCGTTAGTTTAATTCGGGTTTGGTGGAGCTATATCAAAAAAATATATACAAGATATTGATAGAATAAAAAAATTAAAAATAATCATCGATTGTGAAACATAAAAGTAAACAGAACAAGTTAAGAGGGAAATCTTAATTTTATTTTTATTTAAATTTTGGACGTGTAGGTAACAGAAGAGTTATAAGATATATGTTGCTGCGTAGCAACACATAAATAACCGAAGAAAAAGAAATTGCGTAGAATAAAATTCTAGAAATGTGGTAATAATAAGTAATTTATTAAACTGACAATTTTCGAAGTACCAGTTTAAAAATTACGAACAACGTTTAACAACAACCATATATGCATATACAGATTACAAACATAAGTAGGTAACTGATATTTAACTGTTTAGTTTTGCATAAGAAGACTCAAATTTTTAGAAATATTACAAAACGTTATCCTACGTAGAGACTACGAAAAAAATTAAAAGTTACCTGCATAAAAGTGTATACAACAAAAATGTAATTTGTAAATTTAATAATATTATATAGGGTGTTTCATTGAGACGGACCAGCCGTCACATAGTGATAGAAGACCTCAATATGCATCGATTTGACCCCCAAATAGGTATGTTAAGTGAAATTTGTTAGTTGAAAAGGTTATTTAGGTTTTACGTATTTTTAGCTAAACTCCAGTTTCGACCACAAATTTCGTCATTCTGGCTAAACTATTGACTTTAGTCGCCCAATAATGGGCCTATTGTCCTGAATAATATTTGTTTTATCCAAACTAAAAGTGGTGCAAGAAAAAAAATTACCTTTTAAAATTTTTATTAAAACAAAAATCAGTCCTTAACTTCACGACACCCTAACGAAAAATACAACGATAGGAAAAAAATTAATAGGTAATCATCTTAAAAACTTCTCCACTTTACCAGCAATCGACCCTATAAGTTACTCTGCGATGGCTGGTCTGTCCTCAATGAAACACCGGCGAGACTTCGGTATCAAAAACCTACAAAATTAATACAGGATCAAAAGAGGCAGATTCAATATATTATCTAACAAAAGCTTTCAATTACAGAAAGGGTACAAACACTCGAGCCTGGAAGGTATATTTATCGTAAACAAACTGATACAGATTACACAAAGCAAATAATATAATACCCCTCCAGCAACGTAGAATTGTACGACGTTATACAATAAGCCCGCACAAAGAATATGTTTAAATATCATCTAAGGAATTGCAATTTTCAGAGTTGCAATTCCACTGAAAGCTGAAGTTGATATTAAAAATGAACCGGAAACACTGTTTAAAATATGCATAATAATATTCTGGAACCGGAAAAAAAGTGTTAAATAACGCCCGTCACTTATAGATATAGATACTTTGTGACGGTTAGAACAATTGCATGATTAATAAAATTGATTTAATCTTCAAAAAAAGGTGTCTTAAGTGTGTGTCTAATAATGACCAATTAGAAAGCATCGTGATTATCAATATATCTACAATACTTACAATGCTAATTTTAATCACAATAAAATTATACACCACAATATATTCACCATTTAGGTACAATACTTCATGATAACATGCACGAATGTTATGATTAATGGGATCTTCTTTTCGTCAACGAACTGAGTTTTCTTATCAACTGTAGTTACACATCGATAACAAATTGTAAACGCTCATTTTAATAAACTAACAAAACAATACAAAATATCGATATCTAAAAACCATATCAGATAGCATTTGATCGGTTTTAGATCAAGCTCAAATCTGTAGAAATCACAAAAAAATTTAAAGTGAAGCGGATCTAGGAGGCTGTTTGCAGTGGATGATGACCACCGGGCGATGGGGTCGCCACATCCCAACGCCAAAAGAATACACGTAAATCAATGTAATTTTCTATAAAAAAGCGACTTTTAGTGTGACCATTTCTAACTGAAAACTCGTTTTTAAAAGATAGCGACCAATAATTATCGTGTCAGATTGAACGTAACTGACGGCACCTCGTCTATGTTTTTTAAATGTAGATAATGTTATAGAATGTTATAGAAATGTTAGAAGTTATAGAAGTTGTAAAGTAAAATTAACTAATTCAAATAATTTATCGTATGCAATGCACAGAAGAGGCCCAGTGAAAGGCCCATTTTGAAAGAGCAATTGTTTA
The DNA here is from genome assembly GCA_036326145.1 of Rhagophthalmus giganteus. Taxonomy (NCBI): domain Eukaryota; kingdom Metazoa; phylum Arthropoda; class Insecta; order Coleoptera; family Rhagophthalmidae; genus Rhagophthalmus; species Rhagophthalmus giganteus. The sequence continues at coordinate 8,320,229 of JARFJA010000056.1, read as the reverse complement.
TGTAATAATTTAGTTTACGCTTGTTCACAAAGCCATCTTTTCTTTACTGACAATTATACTACACGATAAAAATCTGTAAACAGGCAAGATAAAACCCACAAATGCCGACACATTAGGGAGAAATTTTGCGTAATTTTAAAATAAAAAATTAAATAAGATTAAATGTGCTTTTAATTAAAACAGACGTTAAAATAGACACTATTGACGAGTACTAAGCGGATAGTTCATTGAAAAGATATTTTTTTGCGTTATAGAAAAAAAAACACGACACTATTTTGTAACCAATAGTTGACAGTGAAAATTGCTCGAGTACACAAACGCCGACGACACCTTCTTTACCCAAAAGCTGAAAGCAATTGCCAAAATACAACATTTATTTACGAATTCGGAAAATGTTTCTGGATAAGTAATACACGTATCTATTAATTGTAAGTACAAAAATAACGCAATTGTTACGGTAGATACCATGTTATTATAGTGTTATATGCCACGGAAAGTTTTCACGGAATTGTCTTCTTATATAAAATAATTAGGATAGATACCTAACACTATAATGTCAGCATTTGAAGCTTTTTAAAATGTTGATTCGAACAGTTGACACCCCATCAAAAAGGTGCACCGATAACGGTTTCGGCTTAATTTCATTAACAAAATAACATTCCGTCACTCCGCACTATCGTTTTGAATAATAATCGTATCGAAATTTACAAATACGGCTTAGTTTCGCTAAATAAAATATTACAGTGTGATTTTCTTACCGCATTTGACAGTATTTTCAAAAACATTCGACAGAAAACGCAGTAACGATACGTTTTATAACGCCATATTGTAATGACTTGACGAAACAGATTGGTTATTTGTGACAGTATTCTATAGATATGTTATTCTTAATTGAAATAAAATGTTTCTATTGACCGGTAAAACTTATTTTTGTAATTTTGTAAGTTTCACCTTTTAGGTACTTACGAATTGCTTTATAGTTGTTCGGGTTGAAAATTTTAATTTGCGGGGTAAAATCCGGCGGGGGGGGGATTTTTTTTCGATGCGGGCAACGCCAAAATTTATAAATGCATGCAAGTAAAACCGAACGATGGAAATTATTTAATTATTTAACGTATGTACAATTCTCGGTATCACTATATATTTATATATAAAAACATTTAGCTTGCGGCATTAATATGAAAGAATCGAAGTCAGGGATAAGAGATGACATACATACCAATTTTATACCGACTAGGTGATTTATTTGCTTCGTGTTATACTAAATTGTGGGAATGAAGAACACCTTGAATGAATATTGTTAGTAGGTTTGCGCAATCATTAGCGTGAAAACGCGTTTGAATTAATAATAAAGAGGTTCGGCCAGTTTAATAAATTAATAATACCTGATAAATAACATTGAAATATCTACTATGCACTTTAAATGTGTACTTTAGCCGTCTAAAGAAAAATGACAATAAAAACAATTCCGGAATTTCCATCGAAAACTAATTAGCAATGTTTATTTCTTTTCAACGGATTAAGACGAAATAGCATTGGTAAACAAAATGACGTGCACTTCGGAGGAACTTTATATATTTAAATATCTAATTTATAGATGCCACACCGTAAAAATTAAGTAAGCGAATTTGAACATTATTCATTCAAAACATCCAACAACGAATTGGCATAAGCCAAGACATGAATGGAAATGGTGCGTCACTAATTCATTGAATTGTAAATAGGGTGTCTAAATCGTAAATATGCAATTTACGATTTATCAGTTGCTACAAATTTCCATATTATTTAAAAACGCTTCTTCGCGACAATATGGAATACACGGAAGTGGATAACCATTCATGCGAAAAACAAATTCATTGATCGATGTCTGGCGCGTGCGCTTCCATATTCATCCATTCATAGACGTTTTTGAATTAAAACAACGAGGCCAATGTCATATACATTCAAATCTCGCGATTCTTGCAAATATAAAAGTATTACCGATTATCGAAGCTCGTAAATATTTATTTTGTAAGAGCTTTAAAAATTCCACGATGAATAGAAGCCAGTAAAAATACATGTCCTGTACTTACGTTTCGAACAAAATCAAAATTAATCCCGTAGAATTCTTAGAAAAATTGTGTAAGGAAGTAAGAAAGTTTTCTGAATAGACAATTCCGTCGATGGATTAACCGGCATGAATTAATCATGAATGTACTGTTAAAAAGAAGTAGAGATGTAAAAACAACAGGTGGCCGTGTTTAAAGAATATTTTATCCTTAAACAGTTTAGTTGTTTATGGAGAGGGCGCAGGTAAAATTTAACTCAACTACTTAAATTGCCGTTAAAAGTGGTCTGTAGGGCGGCAACGCTTACAGACTTGTCAGGGATCGCCTTTTACAGTTTTCAATTTTAAAGTATTTGTACGTTTCCGGAGGTTTACTTGTAGTAAATAAGTAAGTACAGATTATCTTTTAAGAATATTAACCCGCCAATAGCCTGCCGACAATTTCGAAAAATATCGTCGCCCCAAAACTTAAGGGGGAGTTGACGGCTCCGTAAGAAGACGTGCTACATTTACCGATTTTTAGGTATCTACACGTATTTTAAGAACTATTTGCGGTAAAAGGCCGAAATTTTACGTTATGCTTCTTTACATACAGTATATATATACATGCTGGAATTATCGTAAATTATAAAATTTTGAAAAAGTTACAAACGTTTAACGTTTTGGATTTTATTTTCTACCATAGTTTTAAGTAAAACCAATATTTTTAAGCCCTTTATGACCAAACGTAATTATTCTAGTACAGTAGCTCACTAGTACCTATAGTCTAATATCCAATCAAAATGGCAACCCTGAATATTTATCCATTCTAGAGAAATATGTGCCTAAATTGCGGGAAACGAAGAAAAAACAAAAAGTAGCGAATGCACAATAATTTAGTAGGTACATTTCACTAAAATTAAAAAGCTCCTGTTTTGGTATGAAATTTCTCAGCAAATATCAAATTTTAATAAAATGCAAAAAAACAAAAATTTTAAATTTTGACCATTTTCACTCTTCAACTCTCCTTAAAACAAACAACTTTTAACGGATATTTTCGTTCTTCTACCGTTCAGGATCAAAATCTTTTAATTTCGAGTCGTTTTCCGTTTTTATATCAAACAGTAGCAAAAGAAATTGGCTATTTTACGGTTTTGTTTGCTCGAGTTGAGAATCGAGTATACGGAGCGACCAGGAATCGATACGCAATCTGTGTGTTGTCCCTTTGACGAGTTGTATAACAAGTTGCACAGGAGTATATCTGCAATTCGCATCAATGGGGAGCTTTCATTGTCTGGTTAGTTTCGTGAGTCATTCATGTCAGCAATATTTCTATTTAAAAAGCGCAGGTAATTTTATAAGCGGGCAAGTGTTAAGTGGTGGGAAAATTAAAAAAATGGAAAATGTTTCGTGTCAAAATACTTTCTATTTAAATTTGAAACATTTCCCTGCTTTATCGTAGGCACTTAATAATAAAACGACGATACCCAAGACTATTTTGTTAACGTATCAACGAAACCTCTAATTCATTGTAAAAACGATCACCTTTAATACAATCAAAAGGGCCAATCTTTCCATCTCTTCGTAAATTTACTTGATAGGTATTAACCGTAAAAACGTTTGTTCGAACAAACGCCAACCAGATAAATTTACGAAGAGATAGAAATATTGGCCCCTAAATAACAGAAAATGCGTCTAATTGTAAGTAGCAGTTCGATAAAGTTAGACAAAAAAAAATAATCGACTTGCGGAAAAATCCGGAATTTTAAACAATATCTCGAAAATCCTCATCGATATCACGTATGCAAATATTTTTACAGGGTGTAAAAGATGGTGACGAACCAGTTGTATTATATAACCAATTTGTAGCTCATAAAATTTGCTACAGAATAGATTAAACAAGGACTTTGACAAATGTCAGCCATTCGTTTTTTTTTGTGTAAGTCTAGTTCTTTCTAGAGAAACAAAAGCTTTAAAGTTATTTGAAAAATAGAACGATTTTGATTAATCGTGCGGAGGTTTTTAAAATGACGCAATGTGTAGTGCTCCACATTGATAAATAATTTAAGATATTTCTCCTTTGAAAATTGTACAAGATTCAATAAGGATGTAAAATTATCAACACTTTCTCTATCATATTATGTCGCACAACATTTATATCGCGCGTATGTGTATGTGTCCACTATCAAGTACAAAAATGGCCTGGGAACAAACTCTAATCCCGAAGACGGATTCGATGACTGCGAAAGCTGCGGCTTTAACTATAGTTGTAGAAAAGTTGACTTGCATTGTTCAACTGTATGTATGTAGTAATTGTCAAAGCCGATCTTCCACAAATTCAACTGAAGATATCACCGAAGACGTCTCTGTTGACACCGATGAAAACATCGATCTAATAGATTTCTTAGCGGAAGCTGTCAATGTGCAAGAAACGGACACAGAAACCATGGAGATTCCAGTAGAAAAAGAGACAGAAAATTAACGTAACATTCCTAACAACAATGTGGATTGGGTCTACGGCGAATAATAAGGAATAAATTAGGTATTTTTATCAAAAACCGCAAAAAACGGCAAGTATCTAGGTAAACTGCAAAAGCCACTCAAAAATGATGACCGCTACATTTGATACACTTACTGCAGTTGACGTAACGTTAGTCCTGCAAAAGACGCCCGACATTATTTGGAAAACATTTTGTGGAGGGGACATTTTCAACTATAAGTTTACTGATAAAAATGATCACGTGTATAGGTAACCCTCGCCCGACGTAGTTTTACAACGTTGTAACAATTACATTTCAAAACCCTGTATATTCTGTACTTATCGAATGGAACGCGACAAATTTTACTTTAATGTGTACTTCTAATACATATTTAGGTACAGTGGAAAAATCATTTCTACACACTCATCGTGAAAATTTCTTTTTACATAAGTAAACGAAGATAAAAATGTGAAATCGACAGCTTTCATAACGACCGCAGATAAAATTGTAAGAATGTGATTGAATAAAATAATATAATACTTATAAATAAAATAATGCCTATAGCTTATCGCAAAAGAATGCGGCTGTAAAATGGTACGCCAAGAGTTCTTGGCGTATTTCTTTTATGCAACGTGCCTATAAAACGCAAATAGTAAAGCAATCTCGTGTCTAGTAATGCAAATTTACGAATCAACAAGTCGTAGGCCCCTTGATATTAGGGCTCGAGCAGTGAATTCACTTTTCGGCTTTCAATTTCAAATAAAGCATTACGTCGACCGCCTCCGATAAAATTACCTGCTTTAATCAAGCCCACGACCGTACGATTATCAAAATTACATTTAATAATTTATTCAGACGCCGCACCCTTATAACTAGCTATAATAAAATATGAAATTTCTGACCTTTTCGTCGTTCGCACGGGGGTTAATCCCTGGTTCCAGGAATTCCTCCATTAATAACCAAAATGTACATTACACATACACACACGATAGCACGAAAAGTCTAATCGGCATCGTCACAACCGAACGCGTTTGAAAGGGACATACAACTGAAACGAATTTTTATAAACACCAATTCGAGGGTGTCGTCGTTACTTACATAAACACCGAACGGCTTTGTTTAAATTTTAGAAAGTCGGTTTTATCACCAAATGTTTCGTGCGCGCCGCGATAAGTAATCGAAAACTGACCGCGAGACCTCGGATCCAGGTACGCTTATCAATTTCACTATACGCTGCAAACGTAGATAAATATTGTATTCATTTAAATTACGAATTGTACTCCTACGAAGCGATTCGGTTATTAATAATATTAAAATACGAGATGTTTCCGCGACGTTTTTATTGAGATTTTCGAAGTACAAACTGTGTTAATTTTACCAGTAAAAATGCAAAATTTGCAAGTTAATTTGTTAGGAGAAAAATTTGAAAGATAGGCATAAACTGACTTTTTAATTTTGATTTTTGTTAGGTATAGCTTATCCAAACCTATATGATGTTCACGTCATTAATACAAGGTTACTAGATGATGACGTTTCACACAGTGCTGTCACCTCGTACCTCGTATTTTGACAGTTCTAATAAACTGTAATCTTTCTTTATACCATCTAATACGTGCGCAAGTAAATCATCTATAGAATATGTCACTTTCCAAACTTTAAACCGAATTACAAATAAACAATCTAGTAACTTTTTGTTGATGACGTGAACATCATATAGGTTTGGATAAGCTATAGGTGCCTATTTTTATAAAATTAATATTTTATATATACCTACTTACTTTCGAAGTTTACCTAAAGTGAAAGCATCGGCGTCGGCGCCGTGGCACATTACGCGAAAACGTTAATCATATTTAAAAATCTTTAAATTAAATTAATATATCTAATAAGAGTAAATCCCAAATCCAAACTTTTATTTTTATATCACATTACGGTTTTGAGATTTAAAAACTGGCGATTTTCAACTTGTTGGAAACGAAGGGCGATTCGATTAGTAAACACGGCGTAGGTACGTTTTCTTACCAATTGTAAATGAATATCCCTTGCCAAAATTAAAAAAAAAATTCGAATACTCAGCCCAGAATTGAAATGATCCAAAAATTAAAAAAAAAACCGATCGGAACTGAAACCGCCTAAGTGTATTTTTAGTTCAAAATGACTTATGCATTTTATTGGATATCTAATTGAAACTTAATTTTGTTTAACAATAAAACAATCCAAGTGATTATTCCGGTTTTTCCAAAAAAACCATTGTGAACAACAGTCGAAATTATTTTAATTCTAAAACCACCAAGTGCACTTACGTACAAGAGAACACGGGCAACTCAAAATTTAGAAACTCGGCAGGGTTGTAGAGTTCCTCGAGAGATAAGAACATTGCATATTTTTTTAACGACCAAATCGCCAATGTTCAGTATATAGCGCCCTTTAAACGAAAGGCTATCCTACGTTATTAGTCTCAATATTTCACAAATTATCTAAGATATTAAAAAAAGTTAAAACACGATTTGAATTAAATTAAGAGTTCTAAAAAAAAGTGCTAATGTACCTATATCACGAACAAATTTTTTTGAAAGAAGTTTTTCGAAAACCTCATACTCTAATACTTAAGTGTTATAATTTTTCCAAAAATAAAAAAAAAAAATTCGAAAAATCCATTAAGTTTTGAAAAAAGACAATTTTCAACACCAGCTACATGTAATTTTTTACATAACACGATCTGCAATCGAATATACTATACGATATATATATAAAGTATTTGCTTAGAAAAAAAAGATTAATCTTTCATTACCTGTTAAATTTCAAATTTCGAAATCTTGACGATATTTCTTTGAAGTCGCAAGTTTCGATTGGATACCACTGTGATTCCGTGGAAATTTTTCATTTCAATAATTTCTAAATTTCAAGTCACGTCGACGAAATCAATCTCAAAATTAATAGACGTTTAAGAAAATATTGGAAGTAAATTACGTTTCGAACAGATACGAGCGAACCGTTTTTTTTGCAACATACGCATTTAAATTTTCCCGTTTTCGAAACCACCATCGTCGGCCGTTTTTTATTTTAAGGAAAAACCAGCACAGAAAAGTTTCTAACCTACGAAGATGTTGGCGTTTAACACGGCTCGTTCAGTTTTCGAAAGCGAAATACGTCGATTTTCAACGTTTCCACCGAGCTAACTGGATAACCTGATTATTTATCGATTCGAGCGCGTTCGTTTGAACGATAATTTTATTTGCAAATGTAACGATATCAACTAAAATGGCATCTTCAAAAATGATTTCTTACCTTGTCGTAGATTACAAAAGGATGTCACGTGAGCTGAAAATGACAAAATAATAATACCTGTTTTTCAAAGTTAATAAAAACAAAACCAAACGACATCTTAGTAATAAATTTATTTATATAATTCTTAATACGTAATATAAGTTATAAATATACATCAAGTTTTAATTTCCTCTAAATGTTAAGGAAACGTTTTGACTTTTGACTCGAAATAACAGTGGCAGGATGTATATTGAGTTTCCTATTTCCCAAAGAAGCACCATATTTGGAAACTAAAGACGTTAGCTCAATAAATATCAGCATTACATTTAGTTTCCATTGTTTAGACCCATCAGCAGTACAAAAAGCAGTACAATAGTATAAACAGTGTGCCAAACTGAAACTGAGATATGTAAATGTTACAGCCAAGAAAATTAATTTCTAAAACGAATTAAAATTGCACATGATCAAAATACCAGAGGATATTAATTTTGGGTAGCATAAAGTCTCGTTTACAAATATATATTATCATTTAAAACATCTATTTTCAGCTCGATTTTCCTGAAATTGCCAGAATTTTAAAACAGCCACGAAACACGTCACTTAACGCTACAAAATTTGGAACATTTTCTTCAGTTCCACCATTAACTGCCAGTCGGGTTTCGTGAGGTCGTCTCTAAAGTAATCTTTGCAGGCATCGATCGATTGACGAGATATCTGTAAATAAAAGAAAAAAACGAATCAATTCAGCAACGACGTACCTATGCTGCAACGAAAAATCGAACGCTATAAGAAAATTTGCAACTCGACACGGACGAAGCGGAACAGCGTTCTCTGATGAGGTCAACAATGACGTCACGGATGCCCTATTTCCCGTTTGAGTAATGCCCGGTTCCGGTACAAATAGACATTTCAAGAATACAACGACGATAATCGCCCCTAGCAAAGCTTTTTACCGATAACACATTTTCAGGTCGTTTGCCCGAGTTGCACTTGATACAAGATAATAACAAGATGTATTTTAAGATCGGGATGTTGAAAGATCTGCTACCGACGTCATATGAAAGCTTTAAAATATGATCGATACAAAAATGGGACGGCGTCCTACTTCGCCGTTTTGATTTTTAAATGGCCGGAATTATGCTTCGAAACGGGAATTGGCGGGAATTCTAACGACAACTAGTTGCGTTAATTTTGCGACTTTTAATTGATAAAAAAATCGATTTACCTATATTGACATAAATACGCGTTTTTCAAAATAAACTTGCGAAGTTAAACTTAAACGCAAACAGAACAAAACCTGTCAACGGTAGGTATTATAAAAATTACCGAGTCGACAGTTTGTGTTTTTAATATGTTTGGGTACAATTTAGAAGATAAATTATATCGAACAACGATAAATGAACGACGCAACGAGTGGAAAGGCTGCATTGATAAAAGCTTCGTGCACTTACATGCACTGAAAAATATGAAAATTAATACGAATAACAAGGTCAAAGCTTACCTATTAAGCATATAAGCTTTAAAAATATTCTTTATTCGATAAAGCTACGGTTAATTAAAAAAAATTGTATTATTAGGAACTTTAGTGAAAAATATACTATAGAATAAAGCTTAGAAACGTCGTTTCAAATGCTTGAAAAGCCCTTATCAACGTTTTCTTTTCCTGCCTTGGGTTTTTTCAATTTTTTGCCACTAACCCTAACAGTAACTAATGTTGTGAGATAAGGTCGTGTTTATATTGGCATCAATACACGTATTAAATTAAATATTTTACTAACCTTTCTCGAATATTGTATTTACAATATGTATTTATATTGTATTTATTGTATTAATATTTGTATAAACAAAAAATTAACGGTTTATGAAATTAATTAAAAAGGCACTAATAAAGACGAAAACGTTGCAACACCTAGAAATTTCTTACACAATCACATAAATACCTAATGAAAATAAAATACAGCTTTCCTTTCATCTTCTATAAATTCCAACAAAAGAAAAACTGTTAATTTTATGAAATATGGACGAACAGTCGACTGACTATCGATTTACTGGGGGCAAATTTACAGTGGCCAGGAAGTGAAAGATTTTTTTGTTTTAATAAAATTATCGATTTTAACTGCTATCTGTTCTTTTTTATTTTTATTTTAAAATTTAATCGCAACTGTTAAGTTTTTCTTATAAATAGCGGATTTACCGTGGTTTTCAACCCTACTTCACCACGGTAAAGAGTGACGAGAGTCAACTGTATACGCAAAAATTTGACGGGAAATCAAAACACCACCCAGCAAACGCAATTATATAAAGGCATTTTCATTTACCGATGAAAGAGGGAGAATTTTATTTAAATCGACATTAAAAATCTCAATAATTAAAGGTAAAAATGTAACTCGACTCCATCTTTAAATATAATAAATCTATCAAATTCAGTTTTGGCCCAGTAAAATTAGAGTTTAACTATAAAAAAATTATCAACAAGCTGGCTTTTGTGTGGACTTTTCCTAGAACATTGTAATATGAAAATAAAATTACTCCGTACAGCAGATCAAATAAACAACGAAGCTCGTTGCTAAATGTTAACAAGTTTTAATGAATCCGGCAGCCTATCGGTACTTTTTCTACAAACGACAAACATTGCCACTTTGCCACACGGTTTACTAGAAAAAAAACTAATTATACGAAAACAGTCACAGGAGCTTTTTTGTAGCAAATTTTACAAGTCTACAATTTTACTAATATCAAAATCATATCGAAATCGTGTAATTCGAAAATCATTCCAAAAAATGGAATTTTATCTCCTTTCAGCCCCCAAAAAATTTTTGCGGTCACGCTAAGTTTTAAAGTTTAGTTCAAAATATAAAAATAAAGCTCCACACAAAAATTCAGCTTGTTAAATAATTTTTTTTTTATATAATTTTCTCCTTTTATACAAAAGAAACTACTTTGCCTTTATTTACTTACGTTGCGAATTAACTTTCCTTATAGTTCCAAAAATAAATGCAGCAACGTTTTAGTTTCCATTAATAATGTCGCCGCTAATTCAATTTCAATTAAAACGGGCACTTACAAGCTGCAAATAAAGTACCTAGTTTAATTGTTTAAAAGGGTGGTCGGCTCTCGCTCAAAGTGCTTCTAATTTTAAACGACGACGCGACGTGGGTGTATCATCAGTTCTCAATTTCGACTTGTATCAATGAAAACGGAGTTTACATTTCGTCGAAATTGCACAGGCCGTTAATGTAACCAAACGTGTCGCCCACAAACTGTTAAAAACGAAATAAACAAAAACAGAATACGTTCGTAACCGAAGTATTAACATAATTTGCGTGGAATACGACCCAGATAGGCGAGATGATAAGTAGGTGGTGGTACAGGTAAAATAAATTTTCTTCACGTCCAGAACTTGAACGATGCGAGCAAGAAAAGGTGCACGTCAAAAAGGCGAAAAAGGACAAGTTGAATTAAAAAAATCAAATCGTTCCAGGTATTACTGTTAAATATCATTTACGATAGATGCTTGTTTGTTTCGCAAGACGACATAACGTGTGTGTGTGGGTAGGTAATTCTTTAGTCTTATTAATAATTCTCTGTAAATTGCTTTTAAACTAGATTATTTGTACATAGGTACTTCCAGTTATGTGGTTTTCATTGCATATTACGCATACTAGATTAAATATAAAAAAAATATGGAATGTTAGTTCCACGAATGACAGTAAATTAATTAGAAAAGAAAAAGGGAAATAATTAAATAAATGTAATTCTTCTTTCTTTTGTTAGTTCAAAATTTTTACTCTTTCACAATTAACAATGTTGGTTAATTGGTTGATTATCTGCTACATATAATCAGGGGGCGGGGGTAAACGTTTCGAAACATGTGTAATTTAAACCTTTTCAAGATCAAAAGTTACGCCTGTATAGCAATGTTGAAACCAATCAGTCAGAAAAATGGCACTTCACTATGTTAACTTAACCTTCCCCATTTTGAGGACGAAGGAGGAATTTCTGAAGGCCGTGCTTTGGAGAATTCTCTTCTTTCAATTTTGATATTATAATCGCTACCAATTTATTTAAAAAAATATTAAAATTTTAATAAACAATAATATAGGTACCTAGGTAATTCAATAAGTGTTTTTTTTTTTAATAAAAAATACGAATGCTTGGTTTTACCCCCATGAACGAGAACCATCTCGTTTATCCAATAAATTATGTTTTATATGAAAAAACGAATCAAGGACAGACGAACGTATTAGTCATTCTAAATATAGAAATGTAGCGGGTGTTCCAAGAGGGATGATTGATTGTACTTCCCCATCGAATCTAATTCCCTTAATGTAAGTATACCGGGGCGTGAAGCACTTCTATTAAGTATTTTATTAAATTATATAGTCGCATTTGTCATATTTGTTCCAGTAATAGTATTAATTTCCGCCTTTTTGTCGCGAGACAAACGTCTCTTTGTCAAAATTTTCTACAAAGCATTTTTTAAATTCCGCTGAGTCTTTTAGATTGGCAGCTCCATTGGGAAATAATGAAGTGGAATTTAAAATTCCATAATAGGAGTAGAATAATTTAATCTTGAACTTGTACATGTCATTATATATACTATATATATATATGAATTTAAATTTCTTGCAGCGTGATAACCATATAATTCTACAAGAATTAATTTACGATACATGTAATACGAACGTTATAAGTATAATAATAAAATCAGACCGTGCGCAAGCCTCGGATCGAATTTTCATGTTGCATGTCAAACAATTCCTTTTTTAAATTTTTGAAAAATAATATTTACGAGAGAAATTTATAAGAATTAAAAAAAAATTAACACGTTCTTTCGATTATTTTGAAAACCGTGAATTCTATCCAAAATTATAAAGAGACATGATCGATAGAGAATTTTATGCCGATTCCATAACATATTTCACATTACCGATCCGACGATTAATAACGGAGATTAGAATATTTTTAATTTTTGAACGGCCGCCATTTTGAAATGGGTCAGTCGATTTGGCTGGTTAACGAATTCGTCCTTCGTTTTCGTAAAGACAATACGCTGTCCAAATTTCAGACTCTTACGATCAAAATTGCGACCGGAATCGTGTTGACAAAAAATTGATTATATACGAGGCGCGTTTTTTAAGTAAGTACCGTTTTGGAATTAAAAAAAGACGTGCAAAGATATCGCAATAATTTTATTTTTACATGAAAGCCTGTACCTTAATCTACTTTTCTACATAATTTCCGTGAATATTGAGGCACTTGTCATAACGTGGCACCAGTTTTGAATACCCTCCTCATAAAATTCTGCCGCCTGACTTGTTAACCACTGTATCACAAATGTTTTGACTTCGTTATCGTCTTGAAGATGCTGACCACCCAGGTGTTTCTTCAAGTGCAGGAACAAGTGGTAGTCGCTGGGCGCCAGATCAGGGCTGTATGGAGGATGATCTAGAGTTTCCCATTTAAAAGATTTGATGAGATCTTTGGTCCGATTAGCCACATGTGGACGGGCATTGTCATGCAGCAAAACGATACCCTTACTCAACTTGCCACGTCTTTTGTTCTGGATTGCACGACGCAGATTGTTTAATGTCTCACAATAAGACGCTGCATTGATTGTCTCATTACGAGGCAGAAACTCCACTAGCAATACTCCTTTTCTGTCCCAAAAAACTGTGCACATGATCGGACCAAAGATCTCATCAAATCTTTTAAATGGGAAACTCTAGATCATCCTCCATACAGCCCTGATCTGGCGCCCAGCGACTACCATTTGTTCCTGCACTTGAAGAAACACCTGGGTGGTCAGCATCTTCAAGACGATAACGAAGTCAAAACATTTGTGATACAGTGGTTAACAAGTCAGGCGGCAGAATTTTATGAGGAGGGTATTCAAAAACTGGTGCCACGTTATGACAAGTGCCTCAATATTCACGGAAATTATGTAGAAAAGTAGATTAAGGTACAGGCTTTCATGTAAAAATAAAATTATTGCGATATCTTTGCACGTCTTTTTTTAATTCCAAAACGGTACTTACTTAAAAAACGCGTCTCGTATATGACCGACCGCAAATGAACGATCTATATTTTCGTGGTCATGGGGTCGAGATCGGAAAAAATCCAAAAGCACACGTCCGAGTGCCGTCATCAGACATGCTGCAATAGCCTTATTTTCTATGGAAATCCACTAAACATTTTTGGTTTAGAGTACGAGCGATCTTTTTATATAGTTTTCTGACAGATTGAATACTTTTCAATTGAAATAAAATTAAAGTACTGCCTGATTTATTCTAAAAATGTATAGGAATAATCTGATTTTGCACGCAGAATGAGCATGTGCATTATATATTATCAAAATAACAAACATTACAGACTGATTAATGGGGCTTCCAATGAATACAGATTACATAAATACAACGTAGACGTTCAGTTTTAGTAACAGTTTCAAATTTCAAGCTGATAGACGTTAAGCAATATAGTTTTAAAATAAACAAATGGCGTAGGTACATTAAATATTATTAAAATGTATCGATTTTAAAATAGAAATAACTTTTATAAATGCGTATAAATTTTAAATATTTTCTACTTAAACAGAAGTCTTACGTTCATCTAAAAATTTAATTAATAAATGATCCTATTCTAAATAATCCTATTTCCTAATAGAAGAAAATTTCGTAGAGAAAATATTAAGAATTTTGTTTTAAGGGCAGGGTACCCATGATTTCAGCGTATTTTACGCTCATCCTTAAACTAATTTTTGAGACATTTTGGATCATTAAAACCAAAATGTTTTTATGATTAGTTGTTTATCACTATTTTGTTTATGTATACTCGTAATTTGAGTACATGATTTTTATTCGTTAATTTGTTATTATAAATTATAATTTTGTTAGTTATGGTGGAATTTTATAAAAACTAAATAAGTTAAAGTGAAGTGGATTTTTTTGTTTTACAGAGAATAATGTACTCGATGACTTAACAAGTTCTCACAAAATTTTAATATTGTTTACATAAAAAAAAAAGATTTTAAAATATTAATTTAATTTTTTTATTAGTTTAAAATAATTCATTCGTTATGAATCTTTTATATGTCCTCGAGTACATTATTATTTGTAAAACAAAAAAATCCACTTCACTTTAACTTATTTAGTTTTTATAAAATTCCACCATAACTAACAAAATTATAATTTATAATAATAAATTAACGAATAAAAATCATGTACTCAAATTACGAGTATACATAAACAAAATAGTGATAAACAACTAATCATAAAAACATTTTGGTTTTAATGATCCAAAATGTCTCAAAAATTAGTTTAAGGATGAGCGTAAAATACGCTGAAATCATGGGTACCTTGCCCTTAAGTTTCCGTTTTTCGACATTGGGTGGTGTAAAATCTAGAAATAAAAATTATTCTTCGACTTTTCCAGGTTTTCCCTGACCTACAGTTAGTTTTACCCCGTAATTTCCTTATTTGGAATGTACAATAAAAAATTGGAAATCTAATGTGAATTTTTTGTTTTACGGTGTAGAAACACGATGGTCATGATATGACGGGGTCTCTTCTGTAAGGAATCGTTATTTTTAAAGGCCCTTTGAAAAACTAACAACCAATCACAATTGAAATTTTCAAACTTTTTACGCTGCACGGTACATTCGAATATACTGGGCGTCAACGAGATCACTAGCACTCCTCTTTTACCCCTTGTTTTCAAGCTACCGAAATGGAACTCGGTACAGTTGATAAAGACGATGATATTGATAAACGCCATATTTTGACACGATGTGCGATTTATTTGAACTGCCGGTTCGGTCGGAACCGGATTCATTTTTCGATTTTCAAATGGAACCCCTTGTGTATTATTGCATTTTCGGAATCCTGTGCGAATTTTATATATTCGCACAATCCCCCCATTCGAAAGATTTCAAGATTTCATTAACAAAATGCAGGTTTAATTTTTTGTAATTTTTCCGTTCATTAGCGATGTAAAAAATTAATCGATAAATGTCGTGCATAAATGATCCTTTTAATTTCATTGGCGTAATTTAAAATAAAGATCCGTTTAAACTGCGACATTAAATAAGATTTAGATTCTTGGGCCAGTTCAAGAAACTAAAGCCACAAAAATATTTACCAATTAATTTTTATTTTTACGTATTTAACTTCGAAAGAAGCGCCTTTATACCTTTTTACGTGGGAGTAGTATTTATAGCTATAGTTCGAATAAATTGGTTGTTCAAGTTACAAAGTCATATTTGCTTCGTTTAAACGTACATATATATATACATGTTTTCTTCATCAATGTTTAGTGCTTCACAATCTACTTCGCCGTCAATTCTGTTGGTTTTTTTTTTGTTGACTTTGTAATTTGCGTCATTATCAGCTTTATGTTCCGCAGTGGCGCCAATAACATTTTTTTAATGCGTCCGTCCGTTCATTGATCAACCCCATTCCGAGTTGTAGCCGCGGGACGTTGCTCTCGACCCAATTTCAACAAATCAATACTGCACCAAACTTCCAACTTCTCAATGAAAGTTTATTCATTGTGTTCGGTTTCATTCATGGTAAGGCGATTTTAATTATGTAAGTTTTTCTATTAGATGTTATGTTAATTAATATACAGAAACCGTTTTTGTTCGATAATCATTAAATTACTTAATTTTCCATTAAGTTTCTAATAATAGCAGACAATGACACTAATTTATCCAAATATTGATACTAACGCCTACATGGGACTGACTTCAATTTAAATTTAACACGTTCTAAATTTCAAGAAGAGATAAAGGTGGGTAGTTATATGAGATTTAAGGTATTTTTTTCATGTAGGTGTTGCCCGCCAGTATTAGTTGTCAGATCTGGTCGATAGGTAACTATGGAGAATAAACTATTTAGCGCGTTCTAGTCAAATGGAATAAACGAGGGTTGCACAATGAACCATTTCCCGGGGTTAAACACGTGCCACAAAATATATATAGGTCAGCAGAGTCCTGGTTCATCCCCGCCGTTCATTCAGCAAATACAGGTTCAGTTCTTGTTAAAGTAGGGCACGAAGATTATTATTAACTCTATGCTATGGAAGTTTCTGTATGTTTATCGAAGATAATAAACCACTTTACTAATTAATTATTGGTTTTAATTTTAGCTTTAATTGCATTACATTCCAATTAATAGCTCTGCAAAAACAAATAACCACAATAAATTATCTATTTTGAACATTACTGGGTCATTGTTAAAGCTGACCCACTCACTCGTTTCCATAAATTTAAGAATATGTAAGCACACATATGTAAATTCAATAAATGTATATTTTATTAAATTTTTCACATGTAACTAAATTGAAGGTAAACAAGCAATGTCCCCGACAAAAAATTTATAAGTAGATATTAGGTTATTTCTTTACCTATCTTAAAATTGAATATTACAAAAAAAGTCTTCATAAAAACTCAGTTTAATTTACTTATGTAGCTAATTTCCATAAGATGCACGTGAACACTATTCTACAAATAACTTATTTGGAACTTATTATAGAAGATCTAAAGACCGGCCTTAATTTAAATTATGGTTTTTTAAAAGATCAGGAGCAAATTAATGATGACTATTCGAACCTATACGACAGCATAAGTGTGAATGAAAAACGTCCAATTGTATAGGAATAAAAAAATGTGAAAATGCTTAACAAAGTGTCTACCGAATGCAAATTTCTGTAATATCTGGCTACACGTTAAATGAGAACAAAATAATTACGTAAACCTACAAATAAATTAAAATACAAATAGGAAATAAAATCGATGCCTCTTAAATAGAATTATTTCCACCACCTGCTTCATTTTAGCGCGGCTTATTCAAAATCGAAAGTATTTTTTTATTTTAATAAAATATGAAAGACGACGGTTTTTCAATACATTAATAAATTGATTGAATAAAATTATTATTTTTAATAATAAAAGACATTTTGCGTGCCTGCAAGCGCTGAAAAATATTGAAAAGAAATGAAAATTGACATAAATCAACTTTAAGAGCCAGCTGTGTCAATTTAGGGTTAACTGTAATTCGCAGTTTAAACTATAGCTTTATTAATGATTTTTATTGTTTCTAAAATATCACATAATTTGCTTAAGTTCATCATTTTAATGAACTAAAACGAAATATATTTTTATATATTTTATATTTTTATAAAGATAAGTTACCTACCAAATAAAAAACTGAAAATTCGCTTGACGAATTGAAAAACAAAAATTCTACGAAAACATTTCCCCGTTTAACTTAAAACTTTAAATTGCAGTTAAAGAATTTAATAATGCACTTTGGTTCGCGAGAAATAATATGTAGACTTACTACACGTAGGCAATTGTTATTAAATTAAGTAATACCTAGGAAGTAAAAATTAAATAAAGCAATTAAAGTTTAATTGCAAATTAAAGTTAAATAAAATAAAATAAGTTGCATTGCTATAATGGAAACCTAGGAAAATGTTGTTACAGTGAAAATTAAAGTCGGTCACAAATTCATATACCTACACGAGTTTACATAAATATTGCTCTACCTTTTTTTAGGTTTATAGTTTGGCCACGACCTACTTTTCCGCTAATATTGAATAAAAATCTAGTCTGAGCTGACGCTTTGGAGGAGTTTTGATATTGTAAAAGCTTGGAATGAAAATAAATTAACAGGGACGTGTCTCGTTTTCGATATTTTATGGGCAAAACGACAACACCTGATAAGTAACAAATCGTTTGCTCAGGTGTATATTGTGCAATTAGTAAAATTTCGATTTACAATACGCGTAGAATTTGTTTAATAATTAATAATAAAAATGTTTATCTATAGAAATATGGCTATTAAAAAGAATAATCCAAAGTTAAAATAGAAAACGGGATTAGACTATCTTTATTTTAATTTCACGTCGACAGATGCGGGTGCTGCCGGAGCAAGGGCACGAATTTAATCAATGAACGGCCAGGTTGTCCTATTTTCATTCACCGCTGCGTTACCCTACATAAATGAAAGGAAAATACAGGAAGGAAGTTCACGATTTTAAGGACGCCCATTTCATGTAACGTAGAGAATTAGCAATGGGAATTTCTTCAATTCCCCTTATTTACATTTAAATAAAATGTGCATCGCTATTGATTCAACAGGATTCTGTCGTGGCTTGATTATGCCAAATAATATTCTTTTATGGGCGTTATTCGCAACGAATGGTTTTGTGCTCGATTTTTTCAACGGAGAACAGAACTTTTAATGTTGCACTTTGGTTCGCGACAAATAATATGTGGACTTACTACACGTAGGCAACTGTTATTAAATTAAGTAACACCTACGAAGAAAAATTAAGAGTAAAGTGGTTAGGTGAAACATATACCGACCTAATCAATTTTCGATTTGTTTTTAATGGATTTTCCAGACCGGTATTTCTAATAAAACTTTAATCGTACCTACTAAAGTTAGAGTTATTCACAGACCAATCCAAGAAAATTATAATCGTTTTCAAAAAGCATTCATACCTATAAGTACGCATAATTAATTATGTGTTTGCCTATTAAAAACAAAAATATGTATATATGATAAACTATTAGCTGTTTTTTATTATGATCTTTCGTAGACGCAACGAATAATAATACGTATAGGGCATGAAATCTCGTAATAAAGTTTCGAAAAAAAATATTAAATGCATAGAAAATCTAAATCAATTGCCACATAAAGATACAAAAATGTTTACGATTTTGATGATTTCCTGCAATAACAACGATTAAGCTCACATACCTTACTAACAAGGAAGTCCTTTTCATCGAAATGCCTTCCAAACATTTTGGGAGCCTCACCAGGTATGGGTTCAATTTTGATACACACTTCCATTCCTTTTCGGGCGCTCTCGACGTTTTTGTGATTAACTTCGATGCTAGTAACGATTCCTATGTCTACAAACTGAAATAAAACAATAAGAACAAAAGAAAATCAAGAGATATGTCGTTGCCTTACTTCTTTATCAGGCACACAAATGGGAGTTCCTTCCTTTACTATACCACCCTCGAACCATAACGCCGACCACAATCGGATCTCGCGAATTGAACACAAATTGTGGTAAGATACGCAGTTTGCAGGGAAAAACGGCGATGCGTTTGTATTCTTCTCGTTTCTTTTGTTTGAGTTCTTCGCGGTACGCCATATATTTATCGAAAAGATGATAAATGATGTCTGCCTGGAAAATTTTCACCCCCAGGCTGTCAGCAAGCTCTTGGGCGTCGCGTTCGATTTTCACGTCAAACGCTAAAATCGTCGCGTACCTAAACAAACGTAAAATAGACTTTTAAAGGACGCCAGTCAAAATGTTTGTGCATCGTATATAAGGAGAAGTGGAAATAACGTCCGAAATTTGTTGAATATTCAATTAGACAACTCGAAAAGATCAGAAATAAATCCGTTGAAAACCATGTATAGTGGAGATGTCAAACGTGTGTAAACAAATAGATATGTGTAGATCTACGACTTTATTCTTATCTGTTGTTTGTTTAGGATAGAATTAGTCTGACTGTGTGAGAAATACTAATACAGTAGCCGTGTTGTGTTCAGAAGTTGTTATTGCCCCGATATGTCTGTATTGGATATTATCGCGGTTATGTAATTTGTTTTTAAATTACGGCAAAGAAAAAATACTCACTGACTTTCATGCTCCAACATAATCGAAGCTTTCATCACGTCTTTCTTCACCACCGGACCTATCCGAATTCCGGAATACTGAAACAATAATATTAATTTCTAATTGATAACGTCGAATCGACCGGTGTCATAGTTAATTATCTAATGATAATCTACGACTCTCTCTCGAATCGTGTTACTCATTAAACGCCTACTGCGGTTTCGGAAAAGCATTAGAAATACAGGTACGTTTAAATTCAGTTACAGGTGGTCACGGTAATTTTAGTAAAGGGCGTATAACGTTGCGTTGGTCGATGCAATCCAATCGGGGATAGTTCGAAACCAAGAGCCGGTCTCTACCGGAAGCCGGTGGGTGTCCGTTGTTCCAAGAAACGAGCCAAACAACTCCTACGGTGTACTTATAAGGTGGTGCATTAATTATAGATTCTTGTAAGGATACCTACTGTAATAAACAAATCATATACATAAACTAAACAAGCACTACCGATGATAAAATTGAGCTTCCATTAGACGCCGATTTTAATGAATCGTTAGAAAAGAATGCGGCAAGCACGTGTGAAACCAACAAATTTATAACGAACCTGATGGTATAAAGAGCCGAAGAGAATGGGCGACGTCAGTTTCATTTTTTTTTTTTTAAATAATAATCAACTTGGAAACGTCACGCAAGGGAAATGAGCTTGTATTTGGAGGTGGGCGGCTGATACATTTTGATGGAAGCGGCGGCGGCGGCTAAATCAACTTAATGGAATTTTCTGCTACCGTCAAACTCCAATGAGAAATAGCAGCTTAATTAAATTGGGCATTTTTATTTTCTCGACTTTTTCGCACTCGTCAGTTTAAACTGCAAGTGCGAACGTTGGTATTATTTTCGCCGATTTGTTGTCTCGGTCGAGCGAGCTTTACATTTTGGTTGGCGATTAACATGACCGTGGAGTAATACAATTAAGTGTATTTTTAAATCTTAAATCCAATTCAATATTAACCAATTTGGCTATACACCCCTAATTTTAATACTCGGACATTAAGCCTAATTATCATCTAATTTATCTGAGATCACGCCTTTTTCTTTAATTCTAACGATTGCTTCCTTTCTGTTTTTCCTGTTTTTTCAATTTTCTCAATTTGTTATTACTTATAATTTTAAATCTCCCTTTACTAATATTTTCTTAATATTTAAATCCCAATTTAATTTTCATCCTGACTAAAGTAAAATTTATCCTTTGTAATAAATTTTAATTCCTTTTTCCTTCAAATCCTTCTAATACTTTTTTTTCGGTTTTCCCTTTTATTAACATTGTTAATTTCATATTAATGTTTTCTTATCTATTTGCATTTCCTTTTATCTTTTTGGGAATCTTCTGTTCTTCAATTTTTACCTTCCGGATCCTTAACTTATCCGGTTTCCTTTAATCCTTCTTTTTTTGCCTTTAATTCTTCTTACTTTTTCTTTTTTTTTAAATATTTTTCAACCTTTTTCTCTTTTAGTATCTTTTAGTAGTATCTTTCTTTTTACATTTTCCCAAAATTTTTTATCTAGGTTATTCATATATTTTAATATTAAGGCTTAATTTTTTATTTGATTAAAATCATTTTAAATTTCTCTTTTTAAATAATTGTAAAGAAATTACTTTCAATTTTAGTTTCACTTCTGTACATTTGAATTTTTTTTAATGGCTTTTAACCTTAATTTTTCAACTTATTATCTATTTTTCTCTTTCCGGCTTTTTCCGTAATTCTTTTAGGTCTTTATCTTTTTAAATCTATTTTATTTCTAATTTAATTTAATATTTATATTTCTAATTTCATTTCTTTTTACATATCCGTTATTTTTATTTTTGATTTATCAATTCTTTCTTTTTCGACTTCTCCTACTTCTAATTTTTCCTCTTTTCCGTATTTTCTTCCATTTTTACTATCTTCTTTTCTTAATTTTTTCTCGTTTCAAATAATTTTAAAATTATTCTAAATTAATTAAAAAATTAAAATATTTAAAAAATTTTTCATTTATAAAATTTTTATTATTTATTGATTGCATAAATATCGGAATTTAAATAAGCGTTAACTATTTTATTTGTAACTGCAATTTTCAATTATTCCTAATTGCTATAAAAGCCTGTTAATTTTTTCTTAATTTTAGGTCTATTATTTGCTAATTCTTATTATTCCAATTATTTTTTAATTTATATAAGCTTTCTTATTATTTTAGCAATTTATATTTTCACTTTATCTTTTCTTCAATTGAATTTAACTATTTTTACTATTTCCTGGTAATTCACTTTACCATATTTATTTGAAAGTAATTTAATATCATGTTTATTACATATTTAATAATTTTTATAATTACTTTTAAATTCATACTTAATCAATTTTACATTGTTTACAATTTTATAATTTCTTTCACATTAATTTTTATCTTGTATTAAAATAAATTTGTATTTATAAATTTTATCATTTCGATATCAACTACTTTATATTCGGATTTTTAACTAATATATTTATTCTAACTTTAATGTAGCTTTATTTACTATCTTTTTCTATTATTCATTCTGCATGTAGCTTTGATTGACTTTTATTTTTAATTCCTTCTTTAATTTTCCAATATATCTCAAGTAAGTCTAAAAGTACAACTTTTAATACAACCTATTCTTCGTCATACGCATTCATTACATTTACCTATTTAAAGTAATATCTTCATAATCAATCAAGAAAATTAAATTTTATAACTTTTACTTTTTGATATCTCGAATTCTGCTTCGTCATTTGTTTTACATTTCTTCGTTTTCAATTCATCATCTTCTAACTTCTAACATTTCATCTGTAATTTACTCTTTCTTTTATACTTTAGCTTATGCTTTACTTCTGCTTTAGTAATCTTCTTCACTTATACTGTATTAGTCGTAGCTTCTACCTACTTTGTCTAGTTATACTTTCAGACAGATTCTTAGTGCATCCGACTTACTAGCATTACTCTATTCTCTAGCATTTCTCTAATTATGCTCATTCATTTTATCATTCTATTATCTTTTACAATTAATTATTAATTATACTTAATGATTCCATCGTCAGTATCATAACTTCGTTATTACTCCTTTCTGTTGATTCTCGAATGCTTTAACATTGTTCTCAACAATGTATAATTTCTTCTGTCAAACTTTTAATTGTTTCTTTAATTCATATTGTACATTCTTCTGTTTGATTCATACGTTTATCTTAATCTATTGTATTGTCTTAATGATTTATCTTCTAATATCGATTAACTTGCATATACGTATATTTACTAGATTTAAATCTGATTTGAAATTAATGTTACTTTTCTAATGCTTTATTCTATCTATTTTTCTGTGTACTAATATATATATTATATATCAAATTACATAATATACAATTTTATTTTAATATTTGTTATCTTTACATTAATCATTCGTGTCAACATTATCCATTTAATAATCTGTTCAGTTATTCATCTTATTCAAACTCATTAGTTCTACTACTAGTTCTAATTACTCTATGTTATCTTTTCTAGTCTAATCTTCGTAATACTAATATATAGTCTCTATTTACTTTTTACTCATATCATTCTTCTTTCAGTCTTTTCGTGACATGTTACTTACTCATTGTCTAGTCACGATTTCTAATATTTCGTACTTTTAGCTACTTTTAATCGTAACGACTTTTACATTTCTCTAATCTTGAATCTTATATTAGTATCAGTCCTTAACAATTTTGTAAAATTATCAATTAATTTACATCTTTAATCATAAATTTATTAATAATACTTACATTATTTATTCGTTATATTAATCTACTTGATTTCTATTGATCAATAACATTGTCATATCTTATCTGCAATTGCTTCTCATTTCATTAAGGTCTCAATTTGTCGTATTACTTGAATTCGAATAATAATTGTACTTAAGTTATAGTTATAATAACATGATATATTCATATATCCTTTCATAAATTCTTATTGTACTTTACATTTTCTTTCAACTTATATCTAATATTCATATGAATAACTCAGTGTAATCATTTATATTTTTTATCAGAATTTATCTTTACATTCAAGTTTAAGATCAGCTAAATTTTTTACTCTAATGTTAATCAATTTCATATGGTATGTAAATTATACTGTTTTACATTTTGCATTCATTATCATTTTCTGCACTTACTGTTCTCAATTTAACTAATATTCGTAACTTGTTAATCGTTTCTTATCTTGAGTTCTCGTATATCTTGACTTAATTAGTTCTCTTTACATTCTTTCTTTCTGTAACTTTAGCTATTCCTGTATATCTCTATTCTATTCTTTCAATATCTCTGTGTCATCAGATTTCTTTCTTTATATTCTTTGTCTCTTACTTTATCTATTTTTATCTTGATATTTCTACTTCTAGATAATGCTTAATTAAGTCTAATACTTTATTTACTTTTAATGTTACTTGTATACTTATCTTTCGATCTATTGATTCTTCGTTATTTTTAAATTTTTAACTTATTGTATTTAATGTTTATTAATTATTTCTTAATTTCTCTTTGATCTGTTTCTCTTGATTACCATTATTTTTTACTTTATTCTTTGATTAGTACTTATTTAACTTTCTAGTTATTTATAATCTTTATATCTAATTATATTATACTCTTTTTAATCTGTCTTCTTTCAATCCTTGATTTTATAGTTTGCAATTTCTATCCTATTTATTCTATCTATTCGTTCATTTATATTATTCTACTTATATGTCATATACTATTTCTATATATTATCTTTCATGTTCTCTGTATTTTACTTATCTATCAATTTTCATCTTTACTCACTTGAAATGTTTAATACTTGATTCTTAATAGAATCTATTCACTTACTATCTTGTTAGACTTTAAGTTACAATGATTTTTATACATTCTTATATTTTATAAATAGTATTATTCTATTTCTATTATCTAATTTAACTGTAATATTAGTTACTGAATATAATATCTTTACTTTAATTATGATACTGATATACTTTGATATCTATTTAACGAATTGACCATATTTAATGGTAAATATCAATTCATATATTTTAATAACTTACATTTAATAAGTATTAAGACTTATTATTACTTCAATCATTTAACTTTAAATTTCTAGTACATTCATTTATCATTGTATCTTTAATCGCATTATTAAAATTTAATTAATTTACTAATTATCTGATACTAATCTAATGATTAAGATCTTTTATGTGTCAATTCGACTTATACTTTATGAATTTCTGAAACTTTCATGTTCATTCTATATTAATAAATTGACTCTTAAGAATAGTATTGTATTATTAAAGTATTAATTTATTATGATTTTAGATGTAGTTTAGTAATTAATCAATTTTATATAATTGTCAATGCATTTTTAAATTTGATCTAATTATAATAGAATTGAATTCTATAATTTAATCGTAGATAATATAATTTATACATTCACTTTTAATATATATATACATTTTAGTAAAGTATGATCGATTACTTAAAATCAAGTTAATGACTTAATATTATTATACTAATAATATAGTTATCGAATAACATCTCGATATGTAATAATTTATGCAAATACATTATGTACAATAAATTATATTAAATATGTATAAATATATTCATTTGCATTAGTAATTAAGAAATTAATATAGTTAAAAATACGATATTCAATTCTGAAATTATAGTATTGCAAAACTTATCTATAAATTATGATTATGATATTATAACTATTATATGCTTTTCTAATTAAATTACTTTGTACTAAGATCAATCATATGTATTATGTATCACTGTTATCTTAACTCTTAAATTATTCAATAATTGAGTGCTATCGTTAATAATATAATATATTAAATATGTGTAATCGTTATAGATCAAATATCGTGATTAACATTAATCATAATTAAATTAATTTAAATCTTAGTAAACGTTAGGTATTCATTGAAATCAAATTATAATCAAATTTTAATGAATTCAAATATTCTATTAAATGATACTTATTAATGATTCACTTAACATGCATTTTAATAAGTTTTAATAATTCATTGATCGATTTAACTAATTTCTCATTAAAACTATTCTAATTTTGATTCTTAAGTATTACTATTCTATAATGATTCTTAATGTAAGATTAATATTTCTAAATAATTATTAGAATTAAATTAAATTAATTAACGCATTGTATGAATACAAGATTGAATGTCATAGTTGTAGATTGCAATTAATATGATTGACTTGTAATAATTTACTCTAATGATTCGTGTATTATTTAATTAATTAAGAATTTATAATTTTTACTTAATTGTATGCATTAATTATATAATCTGTAATAGAATAATTTAATAATAATAAATTACTAAATACTAAATTTCCAAATATTTTTAAGTGTACTAATTTAATGTCGAGAATTTAATATATTAAATTTATAATTTATTATAGTTATGTTGTTAAGTTTGTATTTCATTAATGACTTTAGTAGATTGATAATGTAAATTACGAATGAATTGAATTTAATTATTATTAAGTATATATGTAAGTTTAACTAGTGATTATTATTATAATGTTTAAAATATTTAATATAATTTTAATAATGATCTTAATACATGTTATCTATAAAATTTAATTAAGTGTAATTAATCTATATTTATTTTAATATTAACTTAAATGTATGATATTGTAATTAATTATGTTAAATGATTATTATAATTAGTTTTTAAATGTAAAATGAAATATGAATATTTATATAATTTATTTATATATATTTAAAATTATTATGAATAATAAATAGTTTCATTCTAGTTATTGCTATAAGATTACAATATAATTTTAAACTATAATATATTATATAACATTTGTTAATCAAGATAGGTATTATCAGACATTGTTAATAGCATTTATGTATTATTGTTACATTTAAGTAATATTAAGTATTAATATATTATTAAATTTAATTAGTATAGTAATTTTACTACGTATTAAACTTCAGTTTATAATTTAGATTATGACGTATTAAAAGTAATTAATTACATTAATTATTTATAAGTTAATTTGTAGTTAATTGTATTTAATAATATATGAAAATTTAAATACATTAATTATTAGACATAAATAATTAAGATTTACAAGAACATATAAAATTAATCATTAATATTAAAATAATATTGAATGTAATTTTAAAAAAATTATATAGATTTTCTAAAGAAAATTAATAATTAAATTTTATAGTCATTTAAAACTAGATAATTTGATAATTATAGAATAATGATTTAATAAAATTATCTGTTATGACTATATCTTATTAACATTAATAATTATTGATGTTTATTCATAAAATAAAACATTATCGTTAATTGTAAATACTTAAGGTTAATAAAAATTTATAAATTTACGTAATATGATATATAATATAATAAATCGATCTTATTCATTCAAAAATTTATTAGAAATTTAATCAAAATTTAATAATGAATTGATTACATAATGAATAACATAAGTTTTCCATAAATTTAAGAATTAAATATATTGTAAAATTTAAACTATTTTGAAATTATGTTATCATAATCAATAATGTTACTATAAATATTTGATTATTACTCATTTTTACATTAAGATTATAGTCAATTTACTAATAATGTATGTTCAATATATTTCAGAATAAAAACGATTACATTAAACTAATTTAATACGAATAATACAGTTCCGACAACATTAGCGGACAACAGTCCACTGAAGTCTTGTCCCTTGTATTCAAGTTAATCGATACATCGTACAGTATAAAAGTCTACATAATCAACACAACACTAAACGGCAGTCTGAATCGTTCTTGATCGTATCGATAAATAAGGTACTTACATGTAATAGCTGACATATGTAACATCAATGAATAGCTTTATTACGATGACTAATACTAGATACTACAAAATCATACTAGTTAAATCTATTAATGTCTATTAATGTTATATAAAATATATTTAAATACCTTCCACTCTATTAATGAAAATCACGTTAAAGTTCTTCCGTCAAGTCGACATGCAATCAGCGAAGCATACATCGACACGACGAGCATCGAACGATCTTAAGCATTTCGAACGGCGTATCCGCTTTTCAAAAATGACTAAGCAGTAACACCGTACACGTAATACCCTTATCATATTAACATACTTAATTACCTCTTAACTAATTTAAACACCTACTTTCCAATTTACCCTAACTTCCGTATCAACTACTTTAAAAATTTAAAAACTTATCTTAAGCTCTGAAAAATGTTGAATTTAGAAAGGTTAGGGGTAGTGCGCCCTGGCTCTGCTGAGCTGATATCAAAAAACCTATTACACCATTTCAAATATCTTTATTTATTACGTGTGTGTACCAAAAATTATTCAATTTCAACGAAAGCTAGAAACGTTATTTGAAAAAATTGATTTTACCAACGTAACGTTTTCCGATACCCCGTATTTTGTTGTAGATAATAATTGTTTAAACAATACAAATACTTGAGTACGCTAACCGGAATGTTACCGATTTCAAATAATGTAGTATAACAAACATTTCAAAAAAAGTTTCATCAAAATCGGTTCTGTTCTTGTGGGTTCCGAAGTTTCCACGATTTTTCAGTTTTATTTATTCGACTACGTGATTGAAAAACTGGCCTTAACAGAAGTAAGAGATTTCTTTTAATATACAAGGAAAGGTTGAAATAATCAACTTTGTACCTAGCTACGAATTAATTTCCTGAAGTGTCGGTTCAAAAACAACTTTTAAGGTTCGGTATAAAAGAAAATAAGAAATAATAAAATATTTTGTGTGGGCAAGCAACAGAAAAAAAGCTTACGGAATGCACGATCAACGTTCTCGCGCAAGAGTTAACATTTCATAAACTTCTATTAAATGTGCAATATTATAAAATCCGATTTCAAATAAAACCGTGAGATAAATTTTACTGGCGGAGGCGTTCGTTTCATATAAAAGCATAAATTAAAACGTCTACGGTGTTTATTATAGTCTACGCTTAACCATTATAAGTTGAATTAAACGGAGACGTTCTTCGTGAAGTTGTTTAGTAAAAATAATGGAATAAGGTGCTAGTACAATAAAATTACAAGTAAGGCGCTTTTTCGCTTTAAAAATACTTTACAAAACGTTTGAATTCTAATAAACCTGAGAAGAGTACGAAAGAGGCCGTCTAAATTACTTCATAAAAAAAGGAAAAGTTAATGTTCCCCATTCAGCTAGGCCAGTTTAAGACACTATTCAGTTTTAAACGGAAACTAATTGTTGGAGGATACGTATTTTAGCATGCCAATGACTCGAGAGCATCTCCTAAAAATCGGCGATGGATCTAAGGAGCATGCATCGTACAATTATATTATAAATATTATATTTTACATGGTCGAATCCAATTCAAAAATCAAAAAACAACTCATCAAGTGTACACGTTATGGACCAAGGTCTAATGACATAATTTCGCACGTGGAATGTTGGGTTTTACTTTTTGGACAGAGCGCTAGTTCGTTAACCCACTCAGATTTCATTTTTCTTAATGTGTCGTAATGTTTCCGTTTATACTTTTATTCGAACATTAATATTTATTAAAATTACTAGCGTGACGGAAATAAGACTAAACATTTTCTGAACTATAAAAAAATTAACCAGAAAGGAAAATGCAAACTCCAATTTCCTGTCGGTAAAATGTTCTCTAGTTCTTCGACGTATTTAATTTTAAGTTTTTAGTAAAAACGTATTTCCGCCGTCGTGAAATATAAATTCATCACATGTAGTAAAGCACTTTAACTGGAACAAGATACACCGTATATAGATAATAAACGACAAGGGAAGTCGATTTGTGTCGCTTTAAAAAAAGAAAAAAGAAAAAAAGTTAACCGATCAATATATGTACATTTAACTAGAAAACGTAATGTATTATTTATACCTTATTTTATTAAACAAAGAGGGATCTTGGGTATACACAGGGCTTCCAACAAAATGCCTTCGTACAAAAATATATTTCGGTGCCCGAGAGGTAAATATGTCGTCGACATGTAGGTAGTAAAAACTAAAATTAGTACAGTAGAACCTCGTTAAGTCGGATCAATTAAGGACCGGAGCTGATCCGGAATAACGAAAATTCGTATTGACCGGAGAATGTAGGAAAAAACAATAAAAGACTACATAATATACCTCTACTTACAAAAAATTTCCTTTATATTGAACAAAACACGTTTGAAACATACTGTATTTATAGATGACAAACACGTTATGAGATACATAATAAACACATGCATCTACATGCGCTTTTATTTTCTAAAATATTTAATGGTATGTTTTAGTTCTCTCTGATTATTGCGCAAGGCTTCTTAACCTTCATATCTTTTAAAAATTGTTTTTTATTTATTCCTAAATCGGTGCGGGTTATCCGGAGATCCGAATTAAAACGGCCGACTTAACGAGCTTCTAATATAGATCAAACTGTGTTTAAGAATAATAGTCATATAAAATAGGATGAAGTCGTTTACCTGGCACCCCGATTAAGAGTTCTGATTAGAGTTCCGGCTTCTTTTCAAAACAGGTACAAGAGAATTTTATGTTTGTCTATCGAAATTATTCTGCCGACTAACAAAAAAAAAATTGATTTTAAAAATGGACTGCTAACATCACACTCGACTTAAAAACTGCACAGAGTAGCTTATCGGATAAAGCGTTTTAGCGAGTTCTAGAGTTCTTGATAAGAAAAAAGTGTTTTGACATTTAAGAAAAATAAATAAGAAAAGATCACATTTCACACTAGATGAGTTCTGAATAGCTCTTGAAATTTACTTGGAACGAGTTCTACAGTTTTCGCGATAAATACAAAAAAATCAAACTCCCTTCATTATATAAAAAAAATCGTATCATAATCACGCAACCGACACATTTTGAAGCTGAATATCTTCTTAATAGGCGATTGAGGCCGTTTTCGACCATAATAATTTATTTTGAAACTCCGAATTCAATTGAAAACTACCACAGAAACTCCTGGAACACTTAAACCTCGCTTCCACGCGTACATTGTTAGAAATATTATATTACGGCACTTTGCTGGAAACAATATTGCAAACAAGGTGGGGCAGTGTTAGCTCGAATTCATTCTGTCACCAACGCTTTTTTGAAATTTACACGCATACAAAATGCGCCCAAAATTAATGACGGATTTTGTACACAACAATGTTGCTCAAAAATTATGTAGTATAGAAAACAAAACTTTAGAAAATACTTAATATATTTTTTTAGGAGTTCTGGCAGCAATTTTCCGTAGAGTGCGGAATTCTAAAATAAATAAATATGCAAATTTGATCGAGAACGGTACGATCGCTCCGAAAATATTCAGTCTCAAAATCTGTTGGTGGCGTAATTGTGTCAAAAACATGTTTTCTTACCAGGAACTCTAGAAATATGGCAAAACGCTCCAGATAAGCCACTCAGAACTGTCGTGACTTTAAGTTGAGTGTAAAGTTAGCACTCGCATTTTTAAAATCCAACGTTTCTTATGTCGATAAGCAAAATTATTAAAAATTTATTTATATTT
This sequence comes from Rhagophthalmus giganteus, assembly GCA_036326145.1. Lineage (NCBI taxonomy): Eukaryota > Metazoa > Arthropoda > Insecta > Coleoptera > Rhagophthalmidae > Rhagophthalmus > Rhagophthalmus giganteus. The sequence continues at coordinate 8,288,231 of JARFJA010000056.1, read as the reverse complement.
TTTGGAACTCTAGTCGGGGTGCCAACTTTGTATCCCCCCCCCCATTAGTACATAGTAAAATACATTCAACTCATTTTTTGCCAAAATAGAGTTACACCGAATTCAAATATGGGCATTTTTTGTCATCCATCTCATAGGTAATTATTTTCATTTTACATAAAAGTTATTTAGGTATCATGTAGATATATGAAAGATATCGAGTCTAACGAAAAATATTGACTTTATTGACCAAGCGCAATTTATAATTGTTTTTAATGTCCAAATTTAAAAAAAAATCATACCAATCAATAAAATCATGACCATTTGGAAGCCCTGTAGGTGTATATATCTACAAATTACATCTTTCTAAGATTCTTAAGATGTAGAAATTAAAGCTCGTATTCATAGACAGTGATCAAAATGTAGTCCTCACCAATTCACGTTTATTCCTTTGAAAACAATTGTTTTGCAACAATCGTTTCTAAAGAGATAGATAGTTTAGTAATCACTAGTAATATAGTTTAAATTTAATTTAATTTAATTTAAAAAGTTAAGTCCATTTAAATATTGAAGTTACCTATATGTATTAAATCAATATTCGAATAAAATTGACATTTTCAAAAAATATTAATTTTATTACGAATATAGTAGGTAAGTATGAAAATTCCTGCACGAAAAATACGATATTTATCAAGTACACATTGAATAAATTATAATTTTTCTATTAGACGATAAGACTAAAAATGACTACGCGCAACGTCGAATGAGATCGAATTTTCAAGTGAAGACATTCGAAAATCTGTTCACATCAAATACGTTTTATGAATAACATAAACGACACTATAATTCGATGTTAATATCATTACCAAAAAAGTATAGAAGCCAAACGGGCACATTTTAATTTCATGGCCACCATGCGTAACAGTAAGCCGACAATAGAATTTATTATTAGCGTCTGATTTGATAAAACATTAGGTACACACAAATTTTTTAGGAGAAATACGACAGGGTTCGTATCCAGCGAACAGAGATTTCTGATGTTTTGAAAACAGAAATTTTTAATCAACCTCGCTTATTCGATTACGTCAATTATCATTTGTAATCCACAAAATTTAGATATCGAGCTAATTTCGTGCATGCTTAATAATAAGTAAAGTAATCGATTAAATTTCACCTAAAACTTTACATGAACGGCACTGTGCCCAATTAACGCGATGACTAAAAACCATTTAAGCGTTATCTTGTTTAGTGTTAAAACTCTCGTAAGTACCTTTATTTTTTTTTAATCGTCAGCTTTTTTATTTTTAAAACGTCCGATTATTGACTTAAAACGTATTTTGATTGTAATTTTTGCATTAACTCGATAAAAAATCATACTATATCGGACATTAAAATCCGCGTACCGCCTTTAAAGCTCACTATTGAGCTATAAAAGGAACATTAATCAGTCACGTCGTTTTAAAACATTTTAGATAGAGTAAATGGAAATAAAAAATAAAAACAGCATTTTTTAATTTGGTAGATTCCATTATCTTGAAAGACCATATCCTTCTAGGAATTAACAGCACGTGTGGCTATAAAAACATCTGTAACGTATTTATTTTTTACTGCCGTAAATATTATCTTGAAAGCCGGTAGGTATCGAAAAACTTTTTCGATAGGTATATGACGCATTTGTGTGAATGTGATATGAATTAAATTTAAAAGTTTACCTGGAATTAGAATTATAGAATTGTTTTAAGCATATTATTTATATTTAAATTGGCTTTAAAAACTTTAGTTATGAAAACGAATTATTTTTAATTTTGTAAATAAAATTACCTACACCAAATTCTCTTTTTATACGATTTTTTTACACGGCAATTTTGATTTAACACGGTTCGAATAGCGCTGATTTGTAAGTTTCGAAATAATCCTAATTATATTATTATAATCATATAATGTGCATATTTAATATGTATATAATAAAAGCACTAATAAATCAAACCTATCTTAAAAAAATTAGTTTCTCAATCAACAGTGAATACTAATACTTAAGTAGTTGAGATGACAATCTTAAATCAAAATTAGTTGGTGGATTAAATCTTAAACTCCTCAGTTAATCGTTAACTATCAATTAGTTAATATTGAAGCAACCATTCCAACAATATTACCTACATAAAAGTAACCTGTCGACATCAAAAACATTGTCCAAAAAATTAGCACAGGAGAGTACTTTGGATAATTCGTGAAAAATAACGTTTTAAAATCAGATGTAATGTCAAAAATACGTAGATATCGGCTCCTACATGAATAATCCTTATAAATAAGATCGATCGATGCTCTCATAAAATTATTTAAATAAACCATAACTAAAACAGGACTTACACTGAAATGCAATAAAGATAAAATAAAATACATCCTTTTTATGCATCATCAGACAGGATACAGATCATTGCAGCCCTAAATGCAGGGCCGGACTTATTAATAAAGGAGGTCACATAGTATAGCATAAGAGGGACAAGGATCACTTTAAAACATCAAGTAAAGAAAAGTTAAATATAGTTTAGGAAGCACATCAATTTTAAAAAGTGATATATTCATTTGTTTAGTATTCAGTTTACCTACACAATAAAATAAATTTAAATAAAGAGTGATTTACAGTTCAACGTTTTTATTGCAATATAAAAATAAAGCGCAGGTAAATAAATATTTACCTACTAGGTATTTTGAATTTTAAAAAGGTGTATGTTGCTTGAAATTTTAAGTTAATAGGTAGGTAATATATTTAAAAAATAATTATATTGGAAAGTATGATCAATTTCAATTATATGCAATACTTGCGGGCTATCCAAACGTATAAGTGACTTACGCCATCAAAAAACCTTCGTATTTTTACAATTCTAATAAATTGTAATCTTTTTTTTACATGTCATATGTGTGCAGGTAAATCATCGGTAAAATATGCCACGTTCAAAATTTTAAATTGAATATTACAAATATACAATTTAGTAACTTTTTATTGATGACGTGAGTCACTTATAGGCTTGGATAGCCCGTATATCGATAATGAAAACATTTTTGAACGAAACAATTTAAAACAATTTTTGTAATCGTATTTGGAAAAGTAAATAATTAAAATATACATTGATAATTTCCAACTTTGTGAATTCAATGTATTTCAACATGTTTAGGCGAAAATAAGAACAATAAAATTACAAATCTGTCAAGAACAAAATGGATAAAAATTAAAAACTTTTTCAATTAATTAATCCACTAATAATATCTAATTTCAAAGGACGACTATTATATTTCCAAGTGTTTCATAACTATAATAGGAACACAAAGTAGGTCAAATTAAGTAGTGACTATTTAACCGTTCGAATGATGGCCCTTGATTATTGGAAGAGTTAGATTTAAATTATCCTTATTAAATGAAAAAAGTACTCATTCGTGTTTGTTAAATGTGAACTTGCACAATTATATTATAATACGTATTATTACATTATAAAAAATGGTATTTTTAAGCTCAATTTTCTAGTTGAAAGGAAGATATTTAAAGCATCGAGCTTTTAATATGTGAATAGTGCAATGGTAATTGTTTTAAAATAATATTTTTTCTGTTTAAATTGTTATAATAATCATATGCTAATGCTTACTTTATTTTGACTACTATTTATCGAAAGTTAAAGAAATTTGTTCTTTTTCTAAAAGGTGGTATTACAACAATTTAAAAATTATTATACAGTGTTATGTACTTGACATTCTGCTACTTGCAATTGCAGTAACTTACGAGTTCCATACATTTTCATGGTAATTTAAAAATAACTGCAATAATACAGCATAGAGCTAAATAAATACTTAATCAAATCTAATTAAATAAATGGTTAATTAATTTAAAGATTGGAAAGTGATGGCTCTGAACTGCTCACGATGGAAAACAATAGGGGAGGCCTTTGCCCGTCAGCGGGACAACGATCGCTGAATACGAATTTAAAGATTAACAAATACAACTTGAGACAATAGATGGATAAACACAATAATGAAGGAAATGAAAATATGTAAAATACATGTTTTATATGTATTTTATGTGCAAATTTTATAGAATTAAGTACCTATTAAAATCACTTAGGTTAATTTTTGATTGTAATACTACTTATATATTTTGTTTACTTTTACTTTCACGGTTTATATTAACCTCGCATAAAGAGTAACACTTACATTTCGAGTATAACTAAAAAACAAATGGTTAATAAAATTGGTAACTTATTAAAAAAAAATTACTGTATAACTATTTATGCCAATGATGTAATAAAAATACAATATTAATAATTAAATAAACTTACCGGTATACGGCTTGTCCGTAAAAATTCCAATAGCGCCTCGAGCGAACCCAGAGTAGAAGCCTGCACATAAACGCCACGTTCTTGCAATTTAATACTCGATAATGCCTTCTTTAATTCCTTGGCGACGTCTTCTCTCAGAATTTCCACTTCGTCTTGTTTTTGAGCGATGTAAAGGTTCAAGCCGGCAATTGCTTTCTCCAGCTCTTTAGCGGCTATCTTTACTCCCTGTGCAGCTTTGATTTCTTTATACTCTACGTACGCATTCTGAAAGTATACCGTTTTACTTGCACTGATAATAAACATGTTTAATAGTCGTCACCTTTACTCGTAGTTCTCTCATCGGTTGAGGCATAAGTAAAGACCTAATTTGTGTAGTTATTGGTCCGTCGGTGCCAGCAAGCACCATGGCATCTCCTTCTCTTAAAGTACCATTAATGAGAATAGCATCGATTGTTGTACCCAATCCGGATATCGCTTTCACTTCTAATACTGTTGCTTGTAATTCTTCCGAGTACATAAGTCGTTTTGTTAATCTATTTTGACAATTTTCAACAATTAAGGATAATAGATTTCCCATCCCTTCACCAGTTACTGCACTAGTCGGAACTAAAGAAACGTAACTCCTTTCGTCTGGATTCTCATAACAGAGAGCAGCATTTAAGCCTTGTTCGGCAAACTGCACTATAACTTCATTCTTCCGGTGTTCAAATTCTAATTGAGTATTTGATGCTTGGCCTTTAATTATGTCAGATATATCTTTTCTACCCATAGTTTGCCAATCATATAAACGATCTATTTTGTTAAGAGCTACTATGAATGGGGTTTTCTTTGTTTTAAGTAAATTTATCGATTCTAAAGTTTGTGGCTCTAACCCGTGCATTATATCAACTACCAGAATTGCTATATCACATAAGGAAGAACCGCGACTTCTTAAATTACTAAACGACTCGTGCCCGGGCGTATCGATGATTAATAATCCGGGTAGTTTAAATTTCATATCGTTAAACTGAAATAATACGTACAATTAAATAATAATTTATATAAAAATGTACAGAAATATTACCCCTTTCACATTTTTAATTTGTTCTTTGATTGCATCAATCGGAACATTGGTAGCGCCAATTTGTTGAGTAATACCACCGGCTTCTCCGTCCTGAACGTTAGTCCGCCTCAGTTTATCCAAAATCTTTGTTTTGCCTGTATCTACGTGTCCTAAGACGCACACCACGGCCGCTCGTAAATTATCTATTGTTTTATTCTTTTCGGCTTCTATCCTTCTTTGCTGTAAAGACAATCGAATTAAATATTTAGTAATATGTACGTCAAATGACGGTTTCTACCTCTATCCTAAGTTTTGCCTTTTCCTTACGTCTTTCTGCATCAGTACGATGATCGTTATCATCCGATTCTTCTTCACTGCTTTCATCACTCTCTTCGTTATCTTCCTCGCTACTTTCGTCCTCCTCTTCGTCAGATTCGTCTTTAACTTCTGTTTTTTTGCCTTTATCTATTTTTTTTTTGTCTAAAATTCAAAGTTTATATTTTAATCGTTATGCAGACATAAATTAAAAATAATTCGTGCCTTATAATTGAAATACAATATGAAAAATAAACTACAGTTATTCAAAAGACCTTTTTGACCCCATCATTTTTGATGGAAAAAAATTTGTATCAATTATTTAGTATAAATAATGAACAATAAATTATTTCGTTGATTAATAAAAATAAAAAAATGTAGATACACTCGAGGCCTTTCATTCTATTGCGGAAAACTCAAACATGCACATTAAAATAATGTTCCCCGTCAATTTGCTAGTTCAAAACACAAAATAATTTTGAACGGAAGCTAACTGTTGGAGGTTTCGTATTATAGCACGCTAATGACTCAAGCATCTCTTAATATAATCAGAGATGGATCTAAGGAGCGTGCACATTTTATCACGAATAATTATATAATATTTCGATATCATTTAGCAGGGTTTTCCTGGGAATTTTTACTAACAAATAAATATCAGATCTAAGTCAGTTAAAAGTTAACACTTTAATGCGCATTTACTTAAAAAATCCCGGGATAACACTGCAAGTAGACTAACATAAATATTAATATTTAAAAAAAAAAATAAAAGAAATATCACTCATGTTTCATTAATAAAACAAACAGTGGTTGTAAAATTTTTATACCTGTTGAATTAAGCATTTCCTCAGAATCGTCTTCCTCGGAACTATCAGCATCCCAAGCGTCTTTAACATCGTCATCAATTTCTTTCTCAGGTGGTTGTTCCACAATTTCCACTTCAACTTTGGTTTCTACTTCCTCTTTTGGTTTTTCAAGTGCTTGTTCCTCTGATATACTATCTCTGTCCTTTTCCACGCTCTTCTGTTGCTTCAATTTCGAAGGCTTAATTCTGGTTCCGGGCCTAATTTTTCTTTCACCCACATCGGGCAGTTCCAAACCTTGAGCCTTGAGATTGTCGATCATGGCTTGAGCTCTTGCACGATCGGCCTTCTGTTTCGCAGTGAGTAGCTTCCCTTCGGCTTTCAGCTCTCTTTTCTTTCCTTTTCCTTTTGCTTCTTCTTCTCTTTCCTTTCTTTCTCGAGCCTTATCGCTTCCAGTCTGGCTAGTTCGGCCTCCTCCTCCTTTTGAATGCGATCCTCTTCTTCTTTCTTCAAACGTTCTTCCTCTTCGCGTAATTTCTTCAGGGCTTCCTGCATAGCAGCAATTGTTTTCTTTCCTGGACCTAAAGTAAAGTTATAGAAAACTTGTGGTAATAATAATGTTATTAATTAATTATTAATTTTTACCTTTTTTGGCATCCTTTTTGTCATCTTTTTCTTCTGCTTTGGCACCTTTCTTTTTCTTCTTCTTGCCTTCCTCGCTCTGTTCTTCATTTGGCACTTTAACATCGACCTCTGTTTTAAGTTCATCCTGTTTAACGACTTCCTCATCTTTGTTAGTTTCTACCTTATTTTTATCCTGTTTTTTGACTGATAATTTCTTCTGTTTCTCCCTCTCTTTCCTTTCCTTTTTCTTTTGAGCTGTAGTTTTTACGGTAGGTCCTTCATCATCGCCCTCCTCATTCTGATTATCATTTTCATTATCCTTTTCCTTTTCAACTACTTTTTCTTTCTTCTTCTTCGGTTTCTTATCGACAACTTCTTCTACATCATCAACCACCATTTCAATCTTTTGTAGTTTCTCTTGTTTCGTTCCAGAATATTCTAATTCTAATTCGGCTAAAACTTTATCGATGTCCTCATCACTGTCGTCACGTTTTCTTCTAGCTTTTTTCGATTTTTTCCCCATATCTTTAGTCCTTTCGTCACTTTCTGTAACTTTCTTTTTATTGTCCTTTTTAATTGGTTTCAATTCACTATCACTTTTTTCAGTATGATCTGATTCTACTTCATTATCACTATCGACCTGCAATAAAGCAAATGACTTTTGAACTTTCGAAACCGATGTTACTTCCTCGTCAGATTGAACATTTTTTGTTTCTTTAGATTTAGTTTTCTTCTTTTTCTTTTCTGCTACTTCTAATTCTATATCGGAGTGATCAGATACTATTTTTTTCTTATCTTTATGTGGCACGGCTTTCTTTTTTGGAGCTTCGGTGTCTGCATCAGAATCATCGGATATTGTGTGTCTCTTTTCCTTTTGCGTTTTACTCCTATTTTTATTACCTTTCCCTGGGGCTTCATTTTCGACATCATTATCGAGTACTTTATTTCTGAAATAATCGAATAAGAACTTATTTTACTGTTTCTCCGCACATTACTTACTTGCCAATGGCCTTTGATTTTTTATTCAGACTCTTATCAATTTGTTCTTGCGTGTCTACCTCGACTTCTGAATCACTGAAAATTAAAAATAACCCTGTGATAATAAGGATGACATACCAGAGCATATTACATTACCTATCATCTCCTTTTGCTCCCTTACGACCTTTCTTAGTCTTCCCCATGATGTATCCTTTAAAACTTGATTCTTATACAATTTTTTAATACGAATAAGCATATGTAAATTTATAATTGTTAAAATTCTTCTGCAATCTGGCACTCACTTGACAAGCATGCTTTAATAGAAAATGTTCGTTTCTTTTTAGGGTAAACGTAAGTTGGTAGTATGAAAATGTAAAATAGGCGGTAGTTTTAAATGCAATTGTTATCAAAATTTCATAATAAATGCAGAATTTTAGTATCGACTAATTTACCTAAAACGAAAATTTTAAATTGCTTAAGTTTATTTTTAGATATAATTGTAAATTGTGTAATAATTGTTTTATTTTAAAATTTAATTTTTCCTTACTGCAGTGTGCATTTGCGATCAAATATTGCTAAATTTTATAACAGCAAGTCGCACACACATTTCATTTAATAATGCTAAAAAAATCTACAATAAGATATTTAACGTAAAAGTAGGTATATTGATTTAAACTTAAAAGTATAAAACGATTAACGATATTTAACATATTCACTGCGGTACAAACGATATTTATCCGGTATTACATACAAATTGCTGACGTAGTAAACATTTCACTGTAACCCATGTTTTACTATTGAATGTAAAGTTAGATTCAAAAAAAGTTGTATCAGGTTATATTCTTTATGCATTAATTATCTTTTTATCTATTTTACATTCAGACTTGCCTGTTAGTTTTATTGTAATTGTGAGATAGCTCACAGCATTAAAAAAAGCTGTAAATAATAGCCACTTTATAAACAAACGATCTAGTCAAATCAGAAAGTTTATGAATTTCATTTTCTAAATACAAGCTTAAACTTATTAATTCCGGCAGAATGTTTTATTAAAGAAATTTACAATAGTTTCTAATCCTTATAAATGTAAAATATAGCAGTTTTTTAATTAAGTGGTATCTCCCTTGTTACAAGCATTCGATAAGTTCATATCGATATGCTTACTGTCTTTAATATCACAGTTTTGTTCGTGTAATTCATCTTCGCTTGTCAAAATTAATTTTTCATAACATCCTGTGCGAAGAGGTAAGTGAGGCGCAAGGATATTAGGATCACCAAACACAGTTAACGGTAGATTAAGCTGCTTCACTCCACACTCTTTATTTGTGAACTCCCTTAAAACGTAATTTGTAGAGAAGTCATGAAAGTATCGTGTATCATTAATCCGAACCATTACACCGTCAACACGAAGAAAATATCTTAAAAGTACAAAAAACGAACTAGGCATTACTCTCTGAAACAAATACGGTAAATTGCACGAATTTGACTGGAAAATAAAAAAATTACATACTATTTTAACAATACACGAGGCTATTCCATTATCGTGCAGTTCATCTTCAAACAACATAAGTTCGTGGTAAAATAAAATCTTCTCTCTTTCCTTTAATCTTTGAATATCGATCCTTTCTTCTGTCGCTTCGAACGAACCAGTTCCCATAAAAGAACCCTTGTATTCGGTGCTAAAAGTCCAATCGAACGGTTTTATTTTCTCTTCTAAATTAATGGGATCCCTAGATTCTTTCCACGTATTTGCACATGACACTTTCAAGTCTAATTTGCCGCTGGATACCAACTTTAAAGCATCTAAAGCATTAAATTCAATTTGAACTCCGCTGGTATGGGAAAGTAACAAGACGTTGTTGGGAAACACCATTTCCGGTAAATGCGGCAATTGCAACGTGTTGGTATATCTGGAATTCCAAATGAAAATAAACTGCACCTATTTAATTCTGCCTTCCACTTACAAACAGAATTGGCATGTTTCGGAAGCTTGGTTGTTGCACTGATCGGCTGTGGTACATTGTGAATGTAAAATATGAGACTTTTTATATTTAATTAACCAGTCCTGAAATTTGTACTCCTCAGAATTTACTGGTAACCTCTGTATATCGATGTCGCCCTTAATGCCCGTTATATACGACATAATAACCTAAAATTAAACAATGCACGATTGCTACGAATAATTAAAGAAATAAATCGACATGTTTACAACAAACCTATTTCAGAATTTCCAGAACTGACAACCTTTCACAATGGTAAGTTGCAATGAAAATGTTGATTATTTCGTTCGACGATAATTTGGGTTCGGATGCGACATTTTGTATTTCGTAGAAAATTATTCCACAAGAATTTGATTAATTATGATTTAAATGAGCTTAAAAATGATGTGTTGCCTTTAAAATGTCTTTGACGTCGCCATCTTTCGATTAAATAAAACACTGTTTAGGTCAGGATAGAAACCTCTGTACAGTTGCTAGCGAAAATATCGAATTGTTTTCCATTTAATTAATATTTAATGTTAAAGGTGTTAAAATCGTTTTTAATTTAGGTTTCAGAAAATGATGATCATTTTAATGATAATTTCAATTATTTCATTCAAATCGTTGTGGGCGTGACTTACATTGAATTTATTAATGGGGGCATTTTAATATGAGGTCGTTACTATAACAATACTACGATTGGAATGTGTAAAGTTTCTTATTCCTATTTTTTGTTTTTGAAAGTATTATTGGCGGTTTAACCTATGTTTTGATTAAATATTGATCTAATTAAATGTTTAAATGGAATTTATTTAATTTCAATTAGTTTTTAAGATGTAGGGAAAAAATGAAATATGAAATTTACGATTAGTCATTATTAAAACGTATTTATTTCTATGAATGCAATTGTTACAATAATCGTTTCCTTATGGATAACAATAGTTTACTATTATGTATTGACTTTAATTGACTTATAATTTGCTGTTTACTGGAATGTGAAAGTGAAGTTTGGTCAAATTTAACTTAAAAATAATAAGTTTTGATAATGAACGATGTCCATTTTGGTAGTAAGATACTACAAAAGAATTTAGAGTATTATTAATTCAGACATTACGTTAATAATTTCAGTTTTGGTTTTAATGCTGATATACGATTTAATAAGTTTTTCTTTAACGAATATTAAATTAATATTCATGTTTTGAAATTTGTGTACTTAAGTAAGTACAGTTTACTACGTTATTAAACACATATCTATCTTCTCGTTTTGCCATTTAACGATATTTAAAAGTGAGGTGAATTAAATTAGGTACATTATATTATTAACTTATATAGATTATTGTTATTTTGCGTTAATGTTTAAATTCGTTCATTGTTAAATCCTGATGATTCTTAATAAAGTACAACGTATAAGTATAAGAAATTTTATCTAGCGACCATTATCAAATTTTTTGAATTTATACAGAATTATAACAAGTATACAGGGTATCAAAAAATCTGGAAAATTACAAAAATCTCCTAAACGACTTAATACATTGCTACAAAAATGTACATTTGTTGATTGCAACAAAATCTAGATATAGCTGTGACGTCTTTTCTACAATAGAAACATAGAATAAGTCAAATTATGATCAGTTTCTTTTTGTTTCAAATAGAATTCCTTAGGTACACTTTTTTAGAAATGAAATCTCAAAAGCAATGCGGATCTTAAGATCAACAATATATTTATGGCTGTTTGCACGTCAGTTATCTAATATTTAAGTCCTACTTAAGTTATTGATCGATTCCTTAGATGCAATGTTTCTATAAATATTTTATACTTAAATAAGGTAAAAACTATCAGATTACGTCGGTGTAGATAACCATTTACGGCCTTTATTTATGACTATAGAAAATTTAACTTTAAAAATATTTTCTAACTGTTTTGGAGGTGTAGTTGATTTAATAAATAAGAAATAAATCCCCGCGTTTTTTTTCCATCGTCAAAAGGCAGAAAACAAAGATTTAGGAAAAATAACGATAAAATACTTTAAGTCGGAATTAATTTTGAATGAACTGACCTACTGCTAGTAATTAATAATAAAAAAAATTGTTCTTCCCCATTAAGAAAATTTTAAGAGGCAAAATTAAATAATTTATTGTTATTAAATAATGGATTTAAAACATTGATTTTTGAGAAAGACGATGTATTTGAACCGCATAAATCATATACAGATACATATACTTAAACTTGTTGCTTTTCCTTCTTTCAACTGTTTTTGTGTAATATAAGGTTCAAGTCGAACCCAATTTAAAGATCAATTGTATTAGTTCAGTATGTGTATTTTAACTAACACAAAATTATCAACAATTCTTAAACCACGCAATTTTTAAAACTAGGGATTTAATAAATAAATAAATAATGTTTTTGCCTAATCGATTACGGTTGCGCGTCAACAATTTTCATGGGAGTAAACGTCCTCTTGAAGTCGTCACCTTTAAGTATAGTTTGAATTTGATCTAATGTTTTTCCCTTCGTTTCAGGTACGTAAAACACGATAAATAAAAGTCCTAACATACAGCAACAGCCGAAAACTAAAAACGGCACGTCCATTCCGAATCGTTCCTTGGTGTATTCGAAAAATAACGCGATCAGCGTCGTTACAAGTGCATAATAAGCGTGACAGACACTCATAGCGAATGCTTTTACGTTCGTTGGAAATAGTTCGGTCAATAATACCATGGGAATGACTTGCATACCGATACTAAATACTACCACGTACACCATGAGAGCTATCACAGATATTATTGTTAAATTACTTATGTCAATCGTCGTCTTATTTAATAAATAAAAATAAGCTCCTTCCGTTAACAACATTAAACTGCTGAATACGTTTGAAAAAATCATTAAAGGTTTCCTTCCGATTCTATCGACAAGTGCAGCGGACACGCCCGTGGCCACCATCTGCACGCCGAAGTAAATAATCGAAGCGACTTTTGCCGGAACGGCGTCTCCTGCTTCTTTAAAAATGAGCTGAGCATAAAACGTAAACACCGTATATCCACTCAATTGTTGCACCGTACGTAATCCCATTACAATAATTAAAGCCTTCGTGTTACTTTTGCTTGTAAACAACTCCAAAAATTTTCCCGCATTCCTCGTCTCTTTATCAACTACTCCGATCAATCGTTCGAGTTCATCGTCCACATTTTCCATTCCTCTCAAAGTTTTCAAGCTGTTTTTGGCCAAATTGTATTCACCTTTCATGATTAGATAATAAGGGCTTTGGGGCATCCAGTAAAATATCGCAAGGCACATGATGGGCACAACGGTACTCGCAAGAGCTGCCGTGGTTATGCTCAGGTACGATCCGATGATGCTCATGACGAACATTCCGGATATTAAACAGTATCCGATACAGGATCCTAGTAGTCCTCTAATTTTTGGATCGGCTATTTCTCCTATGTACAGAGGAAGGGACGATACCGTTAGTCCATCTTGCATCCCGGCCACGAATCTGGCGACGAGTATGACGTAAACCGAGTCTGCGAACGCTATCGCAATCCACGTTAAGGTAAATGGGACGGCGGCAATGAGTATGACATTTTTTCGACCGATCCTGTCTACGAGAAACATTCCCAAGCTCGCGCCCACCAAGATGCCGACGAGGAATATCGAAGCAATCCAAGAACTTTGCCTGTCAGATATTTGGATATCGGAGTCATCAGCGAGAAGCTTCGGAAACGACGTCGACGTCCAACCATAGTGCATTCCACTGCACAAAACATTTAGGCACGCTGAAAAATATAGTTATTATAGTTTGGTGGTGGTTATGGTAAAGAGATGACTGAATGACCAAAAGGTAGAATCGGGAGGATTACTTTTTTTTTCAATATTTCGCTTCATTTCTAGTACCTATTTCTAAAAATAGTTCATTTCTAAAATTTTCTAAAACTGCCTAATTTGTATTAGTAAGTAATTTGCAAAATAGATATGTACCTCCTATTATTTAGTAGTTTTTCTCTAAAGTAGAAGAAACTGCGGTCGAAATTTAGCTAAACCCTTTCCAGTGACAATGAGCGTGAGAAAACAACTTAATTTAGTTTAACTGTTATGTTCAAAAAAATTTCTTCAGTTTGCTGGAATTTGTACCTATCTACTTGTCTTATTTATTTCGTGCGCTGAAATGTTTCACTTTTTGTATAAAGTTTTGAAAAGCGTCATTTTCTAACCATTTGCCTTGCATAATGAATAGTTGCTCTTTAGAATTTTATTACTTTCAATAAATTGTGGAAAAATTAATTTGATATGTATGTTGCAAATTAAAGGTTAAATAGCTATTGAATTTTAAATAAAGATAGGATAAGATAATTAACGGAATTCACGTTGGAAATTACGGCAATTGAAATGTGAGATTTCGATAACAGCTATATTTACAATGTATCTGTCCGATAACCGCAGGTATAGATATTTACGTATAATTTAAATTGGATTTTCCTATTTTAAATTTAGCTCCTGTTTGACCACAAAACCGTGTTGAAGTGAAAAACGATTTCAATCATTTATATTATAGGGTAATATGTACTTTAGGGCCACATTCGTAAAATGCAAAGCAATTGAAAACTAGTCTTATTTGAAAAATTACAAAAAAATATAATTAAAATAAATTATTTTAAAGTAAAAGATGAATCTTAATACAAATTTACAAAAATCATTTTTTCGAATTAACAGTCAACAAAAATATTTCTTCTTACGTAGATTGCAATGGAATAAACAATGAACAACAAACGTTCTATCATTTCTGATCTTTCAACATGTTACAAATAAACATTCTACCACTGGGAGGAGAAATATATGAATTAATTTATGTCCACTCATTTCTAGAAGTTTTAAATATTCTAAAAATTGTTTTTTTATGAAACAATGGTATCGTTACAACAAAAACAAGAAAATTTATAGGTTAATACGAACAAAATTTGTTTTCAACCCTATTTATTCCACATTGAGGGGATGCTGACACGATGCTAGGAAGTTGGACGAAAGTGAAACACTATCTAATTTTTTCTAACATCTTAAAATTTTTTGAAATCATTTTAAATTTAATTAAATATTTGGCATACACGGGGAGCTTAAATAAATGTAGGAAAATTTAAGAGTATTTAGTACTGGCCAAAAGGAACAAAAAAGCTTTAATTAACGCGGGCCCGAAAACCAACCGTTACGCAGATATAGTGTTTTTTGCATTGCACTTTACCGCAAATTTCATGAAAAAAACAGAAAAATGCTATGGACTTTATTACTTGGGGATACTTAAAATCCTAAATTTATGTCGCTTCAATTTACAGTTTAGAGCACTTACAACAACGTCAAAGTATTAGGTAGGTTGTAAAACCTAAACACATCTGAAATTTCGAAAGGTTCGCAATTCATTTTACAAGCTTGCCTAGAAACGGAAAGAAAATACGATACGTAATTATATTCTCTATTTTAAAATATTAAATACTTTATTGAAACCGGTTCGTTTTTCTTCATGAATAGTGGGGTAAAAACAACTCGCAAATCACTGTGTCTACGTAATGGTTGGTTTTTGGGCCCATGTTAATTAAGACTTTTTTTGTTCCTTTTGGTCAATACTATATACTCTTACATTATCCGACATTTTTTTGAAAACCCTGTATAAATCTAAGAATTTTTAATAATAATTTTAATAATTATAATATATTTTTTTAATTGTAAAAAATTTTTTATAATTTTTAATAGAACTTAGGTAGGTACATACACAAAAATTTATAACTTTGTTAGTTCTAATCGAATTACAATAATGACGCCCGTTTATGATCATAAAAACCTTGTCGAGTTTTGCATAATTTTGGGGTCACTGTATTTAATTAAAAATTTCTAAAGTGTATAACAAAGATATTTTCTGTAAATTTAAATTATTATTTAGTTGTTTTAATTGCAATAATTAATGAATATCGTAGTCGTAGTTTGTTCCTTATTACTATTACATTAACTGGCAGTTTTTGTTTCGATATTAAATTAAATAGATACATTTCGTTGTTGAATTTAAAATCAAATTTTAAGATAAAAATTAAAATTTAAACAAAATTATACGCTATTCATTGAGATTAGAATTTTTAAGATTAAAAATAATAAATAAGTACCTGAAAATGCAGCTAAGTATTGATACAACCGCGATGATTTTTCGACCCCACATTTTTTAACTTCCTTCATCTCGATCTCGAAACCTACTGAATCGTTGAGAACAATTCGAAAAAATCGTGATAAGTCGACGTTATTTCCAGACAAGCGAAATTTTTATTAAAAAATCGACGCAATCATTCCTTCGTCGATAAGATAACGGATTGCTTTCAATGTCATTAGACGATCGTACTTGAAAATATACAACATAAAACAGACATTTAAAATACTATAACATAAATTTACTCCAATATGTAAATATTTTTATATAATGGCGAAATAAAATGGCATTATTTTATTGTTGAGCGCATTAACGTGGATTACGTATCAGTAATATATGGTTTATGAAATACATAATATATTCGATTGGTTATAAGCGTCAGTTACGAAAACAGTTATTTGCACTCAAATAGAATTTTGTACAAACAGAACCGAAACGCACCACTAAAAACGATTCACTTCACAAACATAAAAACTACTCAAAAACACCGTCGATATTTGCATATAAATACATTCCGCATTATATTAATGCAGAGAATTTTTGTGCATTACGTAAGAGGAGACATTTTATAATCTGACACGTTCACTATCGGTACCTACATCAAAAGAAAAGTAAGAACAAACGAAGTTTGGAGACATGATGAACGCGCATGAGCGCTTATTAAATGGGAAACTGATTTGCAATAATTACTTACAAGTAGGTACCTACTAAAATGTTACAAAAAATTGAAAATTTTAGAATAAAAAAAAATAGGTTTTTGTATCTCCTTAGAAAGAAATTACTGCAATAATTATTTCGCGAATGACGAAATTTAGGGTTTAGAAATTTATGCGGTGTCTATATTTATTTAAAATTGTCTAAAGGGTAGTTTTATTATATTGAAATAATGCCACTTATTTTCTCATGGATATAATCTTTTTCGAATAATAATGGGACGTTTGTGATTGCCATTAAGTTCACATCAGTGATAAGAGAGTCAATCAACGTAATTAAAAGGTCGGTAGTCGTTGTATTGACATGTTTTCTTAAAAACTCGACGATTATAATAAAACGTCGATATAAATTATAATTTAATGTAGTTACCCCTACCTTGTAATATTTATATTGCTAGACGTGGATCGTGCATTTCTGATAGTTTCTTCTCAAGGTCACGATAACGAGATCGCATTTTCTCAATGTCGTAATAAATCATGTTAAATGAAAAAAATTGTGAGTCGTTAGATCAGTTGTTTAGAAGATGAAATACAAATTAACTCTTCTTACGATTCAAATAAAATTTTAAAAGCTAACAAAGAATTCGTAAAATCTCGTTCTTTATGGTATCAGGCATTGACGATACAACATTGACGCAATTTTTGTATTTTATAACAGCAATATAAATGCTTGAATTAAATAAACATTAGGGTCAATCCATATCGACTCATCATAATTTATATAATAGTTTTCTACTTCACCTATTTAGATTTTAATAAAACATCACATACTTAATGATTCTATAAAGTTACGAAAAGATTCCTTGTTTTTTATTTTTAAGCTCAGAGGAAAAAAGATATTTAAGCCTAACTTTTTAAGTATCACCAAAGTACTACTACTTCAAGTACCTATCAGTGATACTTTAACTAGCTGTAGATTAGCCACCAATCGAGATATACAATTTTACATAAGTGGTCATATTTTCAGTAGTTTTTTGAACTAGTGAACTCATGGAAGGCTTGAATAGTTCGTTGGACGTCTTCGGCACAGATAATACGACCAGTTGGTGTTACAGGGTTTACTTTACACATAACATATGTCGATAGAATCCATAAAACATCTGAATTTTTAGGAGAAGCAAACAAAAGAGATGGGTCTGTTGGGTGAAGAAATGTTAATTTTATTGCATCCTTCTCTTCCCGTTTTGCTAAAATATAGGCCAACCACCAATTGTAGAGTGCATTGAAATAACCACACATTTCGCTGAAGCACATTCGAGTTTTTATCAGTTAGTTCACTAGTCTCAAGAAAATACTTATGTAAAAATTAATTGAACTAAAACAATCATGTGAATTAATATTTTTAATGATATACTTAACTGTATATATTATACGGTATATATACACCTGAAATGAATGACCTATATTTTCGTGATGTAGGGGTCGTGATCGGAGAAAAGCCAAAAGGACACGTCTGGGTCCCGTCATCAGACAGGCTGCAATAGCTTTATTTTATATGAAAATTCGCTAAAACTTTCAAGCTTGTTTTTAAATTACGTACTTTACATAGCTCTAGCATTTCATATACTGAACATAGGTCCTTAAAAATTGGTATTTTTGTACTACACCTCAAATTTCACAAAAAAAAATAGGTCAATCTGAAACGGTGTGATGATTTAACATGAAATGACCCATCCGATAGTTCTCCATTAAGTCATACGTTGATGGGCTATCGATTTGGACTTTAAAAGTTTTGATAAAAAACTAAGTTTATGTAAATATAAAGGAAACTAGATAAAAATTATGTTATTTATCAAATAAACAACACTTCATACTAATAAAATAAATATCTACGTAATAATCACTTTATAACGTATTTTATGTATTTATGTTTAAATTAATCAAACAGTAACAAAATACAAAATAAAATACATATCGCACTTTCAAAATTAACAATCGCGATTAAAATTAAACAGCACGTGTTAACTCGGATTTTTATCAAATTGAAGTCACTCGATTGCAAGTCCAATCTTTCGACATCTGGATGTTTTTTCTTTGAAAAAATTTCTCAGCATTTTCTTTCATCTACGTTAGTCGTAAGTACGTTAGTACGTTTATGGCTTTCGTCTAACACCTCCATTCTAAATCGATCCTTCGCTAGTTCGTTTCCTTTAAGTACATCCTGAATTTGTTCCAGCGTCTTCCCTTTCGTTTCGGGCATGTAAAATATTATAAATAAAAGTCCCAGCATACAACACGAAGCAAACGTTAAAAATGGCACTTCCATGCCGTACTTGTCCTTGGTATATTGGAAAAATTTCGCAACTACCGTCGATATGACCGCATAATAACTATGACAGAAGCTTATGGCAAACGCTTTGACGTTGGTCGGAAATAATTCAGTCAATAACAACATAGGAACAATTAACATACCGACGCTGTATACTACCACGTACACAATAAGTACAACCACCGATAACGTGGCCAAACAACTCACGTCGATTGACGTGTTGTGCAAAAAATAAAAATACAGTCCTTCCGTTAATAACATTAAACTGCAGAATATGGTGGAAAAAATTACTAACGGCTTCCTACCAATTTTATCAATAATCACCGCGCACACACCAGCCATCACCAGTTGCATGCTAAAATAGATAATCGATGCAACTTTGGGCGAAACGTCGGCCCCTGCATCCTTAAAAATTATTTGCGCATAAAACAAAATCGACGTCGTTCCGGTAAGTTGTTGTATCGTCCGCAATCCGACGAATATAATCAACGCCTTTCGGTTATTTCTCGCCGTGAATAAGTCCAAAAATTTTCCAGAATTTGTCGTCTGTTCGTGAATAACTTGGATTAGTCGATTAAGTTCTTCTTTGACGTCTTGCGTACCTTTGAAGATATTTAAACTTCTTTTAGCCGATTCGTGCTTTCCTTTCATGACCAGGTAATAAGGGCTTTCGGGCATCCAACAAAATATTAGAAGAGAAACGATGGGTACGACGGCACCGATGAGGGCGGACGTCGTCGTATTTAGATATGATCCGATGATGCTCATGACAAAAATGCCGGACATCAAACTAAAGACGATGTACGAGCCTAGAAATCCTCTAATTTTTGGATCTGAGATTTCTCCTATGTAGATGGGTAGGGACGATATAGTTAATCCGTCTAGCAATCCGGCTACGAATCTGGCAACGAGTATGACGTGAACCGATCGTGCAAAAGCTATAGCAATCCAGGATAAACTGAATGGGATTGTTGCGAGCAGAATAACCTTTTTTCTGCCAATACGATCTACGAGCAACGTTCCTAGATTGGCGCCTACCACTACACCAACGAGCAAAATTGATGCAACCCATGAGCTTTGGTCGTCGGACATTTGGATGTGGGAGTCGGCAGCTAAAAGTTTCGGAAAGGCCGTCGACGTCCATCCGTAGTGCATTCCACTACATGCGATGTTTAAGCATCCTTTTATCGAGATATTGTTAAATTTATAAGTATGTGAATAATTAATATAAATTAAAGCTATAAATACCCGAAAATGTCGCCAAATACTGATATAATTTCGAAGAACTTTTAAACCGTTGCACGTTTTCCATTAGTTTTGTTTATTATTCAGTGTAGAAGATGTGATGGTCTTGGGAAGACTGGAATTTTAAGAATTTTGACGTTCTTCTAGTTTTGATAAGATATCAATTTATTTTACGAATACAATTTCTACACAATCAAACGTTATTATTAAATAAAACTGCTATCGGCTGATTTCTTTTTATAAGGTCAAGAATTTATATAGACAAAGAGCCGCGTCGAAAGCAGTCGCTATGGTGATAATTTATTGTGAATTTCCTGTTTCTATATTCTATTTGACGACAAATCGATAAAAATTAATAATAATAGGACCAATATTTTATATTCAAAAGAATTCGGAATAACGAGAAGGTTATGTATTACAATAAGGTTATCTATAGCTTATCCAAATCTATATGATGGTCACGTCATCGACAAAAAGTTACTAGATTGTTTATTTGTAATTCGGTTTAAAGTTTGATGATTTACTTGCGTACATATTAGATGGTATAAAGAAAGTCTACAATTTATTAGAACTGTAAAAATACGCGGTACGAGGTGACAGCACTGTGTGAAACGTCATCATCTAGTAACCTTGTTATATAGGTTTGGATAAGCTATATTCAAATTTTTAGTTTTATGTATTTATATAAGTTTTGGATAAAGTTGTTTATCAAATAACTGTTTAAAAAATAATCCGTTCTTTTTACTCGAATATCATCTGCATAACCTCCATATTGCTTAGGTTTTCATGCTTTATTTTTAGTTTTTTGAACTATCCGCCCGCATTAATGAAATAATTAGTCTTTTTAACGCAACTATAAGCAAAGTTGGCATTTTGTTATTGTTAGCTGTTATATAAAAATTAAACAATTTCTATATTTGTCTTATTGTCAGGCAAAGTTGCAGATTTTTCTCGTCTAGTTTAATAATAAAAATCGTGCAAAATATTAAGCGCAACAGACGATTCTCATCAGTTATAAGTGATAATAATTAGTCTTAGTCTTTCGTGTTGTCGATAAAAGAGATAGAAACGGAATTAGGAAGTAATTTTAATGGCAACTTAAATCGCATAACATCGTTGGACCTTTGCAAATATTTTCCGTTAGTTTTTTTTCGAAATAAAATTGATGTGTATGACGTAATTAGTACCGCAAAGAATAATGAAGTCCAGTGTAAAGCTCATCACAAAATTGTCTAACTTAGAACTTAAAATTGTCTTGATTAATCTAATCTAATTAGTCTGTCTACATTGACTATTTGCTTTTTTAACATTTTTTTTAAATTTAACTGTTATTATAATCATTTAAACAGCTCTTGACATTCTTTTTGTATTGAAAGTAAATTTCTGGTAAAACATAGATAGATGTTATTGCCGAAAGCCATGTTTATTCAGGAAAAATGGTATAAAAGTTTTGCCATTACTTTTTATAAGTACCTACATATAAACTTTTACAAGTTTAATAAATCTGTAAAACTAAAACTGTTATTATAATTGGTTTATTTTAAATGTCAGTTATTTGTCTGAAAGTAACTTGAATAATACGATACTAAGGGTTTAATTAACTTTTTTAAGATTTACATTTACAAGGTCTATAAGTTAAAAAAACATAAACGATTGTTTTCGTTTTTTATTAAGCAATAAATTAACGGAATTTATCTTAGATATTTAATATAATATTAATGTTATTTTCATTTTGTTATTATTCAAGTTCTTAATAAGTCAGAAATATTTGTTTATTAATAAAAAAATCACAAAAAAACGGTTATTCGTAGTTTTTGCACCCACTCTTCTTCCCAATAAATGCTCTTATAAATCAATATGAGGAATTTCTTTTATAGTGTTTCCAAAATGTATGAATTTACAAGGGAAATCGACTTCAATTGCTTCAGTTTTTCAGCTTTTTACGGTGGGAAATGTATGCTTTCTTGCATGAAATATTCAGATATAAGTACATATTTTTCTGCAACAAAAGACACATAAGTACATATGTGTTGACAGAAAGAGACATTTTAGATTTTAAATCAATAAGCGACTTCAATTATTAAAATGTCCATATTATCCACAATATTTTTGTAGATAATCTCGATCGTCGTCTGCCTCCGTTACTCATAACATTTAATCCGTAAACAAAACTCTGAAAACATTCGTTGAACTCGTCCACTATATATATTTTTTAATTTTACAATAAAATTAGATTTCTAATGTTTTTGGCAATTAGCGAAGACTTACTACCGCTTTCATGTTTCTAGTAGTTGAAATCCCTATTTTAAAGGAAACTTGACCGAAAGTAATAAGAGGTAGGTAATAAAAGTGGGGATCACGAACACGGCCGTTATGTGATTAAGTTTTTAGGAGTTTCACATTTTATACTATACTGCAACGAAATTGTAGCGGTGTTTTATGGAAATATCGTAAAAACCAAAATCAATTTTTTAAATGTCAACTTTTCGGGAACAATTTATTTTTATTTATGATTTTGTAGGTGGTTAGAGATTACTTTGTCGTAATTTATATCATTTAATATCGGGAGCGTGTACTGCGATCAATTTTAATTTAAGAAGTTTAGCACTAATTTTTAGAGCGTTACAGGTATACATATACACTTTATCCAAACCTATAAGCGGTTCACGTCATCAATACAAGGTTACTGGATGATGACGTTTCACACAGTGCTGTCACCTCGTACCTTGTATTTTGACAATTCTAATAAATTGTAGTCTTTCTTTATTTCATTTAATATGTGCGCAAGTAAATCATCTATAGAATATGTCACTTTGCAAATTTTAAACCAAATTACAAATAAACAATCTAGTAACCTTTTATTGATGACGTAAACTGCATGTAGGTTTGAATAGACCGTAGTTTTCGAAGTCGTCGCAGAAATCTTAAAAGGATTTAAAGTTAAAAAGCAGTAAAAGCGTTACAAATAGCACAAGTACAGTATTCGCGTCCGTTGGAATAATGATAAAGATAAAATGTACCGCAAAAGAGAGAAGGAGACTTGGTGGCGCGCTCACGCTTTTAAAATTTCTCTAGTAAGCGTCGCGACGCCGAGTGAACTCTAGTCGGGTTAGAGGCAGATTGGCCGCCGACGAAGTAAGGAGTTCGCTCGGCGCCTGTAAATAAAACAAAATCGACCTTTTCTTTCAAAATTTCGCTTTAAATACGACTTATTAAGGTGCTTTTTTAAAATTAGAAATTTAGATGTTCGGTATATTGTGATAATTTCGGCTTGAAAGAAATTGCCGAGTTGTTTCTTCGAAAATGGAAAGTAGAGTCTACGTTAGTTCTCGCATGGACTTTAAAACTCGATTTCGGACTTGGTTTTTAGAATTTCACGTCAAGGAAGCTTTGCAGCACACGGGACTTTTGATTACTTTGATGGCATATACTGTAATTGGCGGTGTGGTAAGTGTCGATTTTTTTTTTAATAACAAAGCATGCACAAAAATTCGACATATTTATTAATCAAAGTGATCCGAAGAATTAGAGACGATTGTCGAATAAAAAGTAAAAACGAAAATAAAGCGTCACGTTAACACGAGAACGAACGAAATTCTCGCGAGCTTAACGGGCACGTGTTTAATCAAATCGTAAAAATACTTTGACGCAACTTTCATAATTCACCGGTTTCGGTGGTTCTTTTTTAAATAAAATCGTGAATTTGAACGGCATAAATTACTAATAAATTATTATCATTACCTGATAATTTATTGACCTTTTAAAGAACAAGACGACGTTTGTCTCCTTTTTTAAATATCTATACCTATGTATGTATATACTTTTTTAAAGCATCAAAATGTCTTTATAAAATATATAGGTATATATTGTGTATTTATGTAATGGAACGTTTCGTTGACCTAAAACAAATAACGTGCTATTAGATATATTGGTATCCAATGAAAAAATTCATAATTGAAAAGTATCGATTAAGTTATTTAGGTTAGATTATTCAAGAGACGACCCAAATTTGAATTATGTGTGAACTTGTTCCGTGTTGTGGGTAATGAATTTTTTTTAATTTATCACCGTGAAAAAATTAAGACTGTTATGCATACGTGGCTGCAGTGTAATAGGTATTTGTCGTAGTTTTAATACTGAAAACGAATTAAAGATCAAAAGTGTTTTGATTATTGACCTGTTGAGAAATAATAAAATAGACGGTTAAGGGGCAAATTGTCTTACGAGAAAAGCATTTAGTAATTTCAATTAAACCGATAGGCTCTTGATTACAAAAAATTAAAATCATTTAAAACTATGTTTATGAGTTTCGACATGTCCTCTTATGCAACGAGACGAGATAAGAATGCTGCGAGGAGAACAATTACCTACATGTTGCCCATCTCTCGTAGTACTCCAGCTAATAACCGTACTTATTGGACTAATTTGTATCAACAGCTTTTTAAATAAATATTTAAACTGTTATTTTTTTTGTTATTTGTAACATCGGACGACTTGCTGCTATTTAATGATATTTAGTCATATAATTTAATATACCTTTGTTATTAAAAAATATCTAAACCTCAAATCTGAATAGTTTGACATGTTTGTAATTATTTTGTTCTAAATAAACATAGATAACATACTATACATTTAGAACGTGTTACGCATTGAGCGTAATGTTATTAAATTGTACCTTCAATTTCAACTTGTAAGCATTTATGTATAATCGAATTAATAAACAACGTTTATAATCGTTTCTAAATGAGTTTCAAGATTCCCGAAAATAAAAAAAAATGCTTTACCTTACAGATCAACTCGCATCTCATATGTGTTGGATTCTGTCGACGAGTGATTAAGAATTTATCGAAGTTTATACGAAATGATACGAGTAGACACAAGTGATTTTAGATAGTGTCCTTGTAAAATGTAAAATTTTAAATTTGATAAGAAAAACGGCCACTTTTCTCCTACAAATTCCTTTAATTTCCTTTAATTCACGGGCCCCCCCCCCGGTCGTTATTTGAGAATGAGTCGGCATATGTATAAGAAACCCGTCTAACATTTTCTCGTGAACTGTAAATATCAGCTAGAGAATTTTCTTTTTAATTTATTATTGGAGATTTAGATTTAATTTTAATCAATTACAAGGGCGCTTAAAAACTTTAATCGTTCGTTTTTATTACGAATTTAAACCTTTGGGCAATTTTACGGAAGCCTCAATTTCTCTTATCACTTACAAGACGAGGCATCTGAAGGACGTGAAGACTAGCCGAAAATTGCGGAAATCTTTGTGACATTTGTGCCACAATAAAGTTTATTTTTATTAATATGCATTCGTTGTTATATGTAACAAAAACAAAATAGTCGTATCTACGATAAAACAAAAAACCGAGAAATCCTTGCTAATGTTAATTTTTCACTTGACATTTCAAGAGTAATTGTCTCGATTAATTTAGAAAAAAAGCTCCCAGCTATTATTTCAGTAATTTTTGCAAGAAACTAAGTCTAAATTAATGGGAGAAGTTAAAGCAGTTTCCGAGAGTTTAATTGCGCTTTTCGCTTCTATAATTATTAGTATGTATTAATTATGAAGTGTTTCAGAAAAAAAGCAGCACCTATTAATGCCATAAAAAAATACAAAAAAACGGATTTTTCAAAGTTACACTTTAGATATTACGTAAACGATATGTAAGTAAATCACCTAACACCTAACGCTGCCAGTTGTGGCCGAAAAAGTGCGGAATTTGTTACAACTGGTACTATCAATGGAGAAATGTTGGTACGGGAACGTCTGGACAAGCGTTTGCTACCTGATTACGTCAGTATAATACTTCTGTTTTCTTTTGGCAAATCTAGCCACATGTCATTATGGAACAAGAGCGAGGGAGTGTTGTGTAGTCAATTGTACCAAAAAAACACTATACATAACGTATAATTATATACAGGGTGCTTGACAGATAAATACAAATCTTTTACATGGGAAGTAATAAAGGAGGTCATTTATAAACTATCTAGCCACACATACCTTGCACAAAATCTTACGATTTTTACAGATAATTTGAATTTTCAAGGTTTTTAAAAAATCCCGAAACTCGTAATTATACCCTAATGATAACACAACAATTTAACGGTGCTATCTTTATTCTTTGTTGTTTTAATCTCGATAATACGAATCGAATCCCGTGTAATACGTTAACTAACATCTAGAAATATGGAAAATCTTAATAAAGTCATGTTAAATCGACAAGTACAGCAGCCTAGGTTGTTGAAATACTTTATAAAAATGCTCTGGTATACCATTTTGAAAGGTGTAAATAAGTAAAGCTTTAATTGTGTTATCAGAGGTATAATTACGAGATTTCAGGATTTTTAAAGAAAGTTAAAAATCCGGATTATCTCGAAAACCGTAAGACTTTGTACTAAGGTAAGTGTGATTAAACAGCTTCTAAAAGACTTCCTCGATTACTTCATAAAAGGTTTGCATCGATCTGCCAAGCACCCTGTATAAAAACCGTAAAATTATTGTTGGATAAATCGCAAATAATTATTTTCTTAGACATTACGTTTGATCGAAATTGCCCCAACATGTGGGTAATTCCGATCACGTATATTTGAAACTACATAAAATACCCATATACAGCTTAATAGAGTAATCTTTATTTTCTTTTAAATTTTATTGTATAAGACAATAATCGCACACTAAAATTAAAAAATTCCCATAATCATAAAAATTTACCAATTGATAAGCTTACTGTGGGACATTTGTTTTGTCTACTTGGGCATCGAAAGCTCCAGAAGTTTGCAATTTGACTTCTTACGTTTCTTTTGTTCTTTTTGATTCTTGAAACAGTTGGCTTCCTTGAAACTCTCATCAGTGACGATCGGAATCAATTACCCCGAATTGTTATGTTGAAATTAAAATCCGCCCACTCGATTAATGTTAAATATTAAGTTTGAAAGTGGCTTTGTCTTATCGCTACATTCCCTACTATTAAACAATATTATCAATTACCTAATAATGAAATATAATTTTTTTCTTACAAGAAACGTTAAAGAAACCGTTTCATTTCAGTACTCGTTACTCATTCCGGATATCCACAATCCAGATGACACCTATTTTACTCTTTTTAAAGTTACGGCGTGATCGGAATTATCTGACAATGAGTGATCGGAATTCGCCCATTTTATCCCTACATTAAACTCCATTTGCAGGTCATTTGTTTTATAACGATTTTCGCGATTTTTTAAATTCGAACTTAAATACGCGACGATTTCGAATTGAAAACCTTATACAGTGAAGGAAAGCATTTGATTCGTACACATTTCTCCCCTTCCACATCCTACGTTCCTAATTCAGGACTTCTGGAAGTTACGGACATCAAAATTGATTTATGAATTATTTATCGTACGCTTTCTCATATTTGTTTTATAAATGATTTTTATTAATACGGCTAAAATTTAATATCGAAGGTAATCAATTTCGTAATTTCAAGAAACAGGGATTTTAGAACACGCTATCTTTTACAATCAATCGGAAGCAAATGCGAAAATTACATGTTACCTAGACAGCTGTTTGAGTTGTATAAAATTATAGTCAGATAGAAGTGTTAAATAATCATGGTTCCGGTAGCCAAGTCCTTTTATTCTTTATCTACAAATGAATATCAACTAGAATAAGGATTTTTAACATTAAAAACCACCACACGAACTTTATTTGATTGTTATGCGCATACCGATTCTACACAAACAAAATTTGTCGGGGGTATATTTGAGAACGTAATGATATCCAGAGAACAAACACAAAAGAAAATTGATTTGCCGTAGTTTTCGGCTCAAATTTCGTTTGCGCGAAATGCTAACGTTTTGCCAATTAAAATAATTGAAAAATCGATTTTTAATGGAAATCGACCTACGTATTTCGTAATCGAGAAGCTAAAAGTTTGTAAACATCGGAAATGTTGTCTGATTTTTAAGTTTGGAACGAACAGTAAACATAATTTGAGCTTCAACTGAATTTACCCCTTTAATATTGATTAATCATTTATTAATACATATTTGAGTTTTGACTATTAAAGCAGTTTAGCCCGTTCATTCGTCAATAAATAATTAAGTTAACTGTTTGTAGGTGTAAATAAATATCCTTTGTCATTAAGGTTATATTTTATTTAGGGCACGACTCATTTTCTTTAGGATGACAAATGACTCTTCATAAATGAAGCTTCGGTTCAACGAGTGTGTCGTAATCCTCCTTTCACCAATTCTAATGCCGACCGAAATGAATGGAAGAACCTTTAGTCTTAAGGGATCTCAAATCATCAGATACTTTACCTCAGTTTCGGGAAAGTAATGTTTTATGTACATATATACCCATTATTTTACGGATCTTGAAGTTGTTTTATTAAGATTATACGTAAATAAGTATGAAAAATAATACTTAAAGTATATCTACTAATATAAAATGATGCAAACATTTTAAAATTACCAAGTGTATAATATCCGGAGTTGTTGGCGAACCCATTTCAAAAAGGAAACACGCGGTATGAATATTTAGACGTCGGGATCAAACAAAATTTGAAAGGCTTTCAAAATAAGTAAGTACGTCAAGAATATCGCATTTAATTGTCAGTACCAACATTTTTCAAGATAAAATATGATCGGTATACGAGATTATATTCTTTAACGATACAATTATAGTGTGTACCCCGGATAAACCGATGGATAGACCGAACAAGAAGAAACATTTATTTTTAATCTCATAAAAAATATTTTAGGAAAGAAAAACGAATTTAAAACGAAGTCGTCGAAGAGATGAACTACATTATACCATAGTGACCATATTTATGAAGAATTCCTGTATAAAACCGAAAAATAAATATGTTGAAAGTGAAAGAATTCAAACTGAATAAAATAAAATCGTATGAAACTAAAACTTATTGTTAGTAGTTTTTTATATTAAAAAAGATTTTTTTGTTTTTCTATTTAAAAAACTATTTTTTTTTATTTTTAAGTTAAAAAACATTAAAATTATTACGGCTATTTTGCGTGAGGCAAAACGTGGTAGTGATTTTATAAATTAATTTTGCACATAATCTGAAGTTCGAGGACATCGTTATGTCTAAATAGGTAAGACAGAATAAGACACTCTAACTTGGACAATTAGTCAAAGATTATAAGGAAGTTGGGCTTTAATCTTAAAGTTAAGTAGTGCGACTTTAGATATTGTAAACCTACACGTTTTATTACTGTGGATTAAGAAATCGAAAAACTTTACTAATAGTCGACAGTTCTCTTCCATTCTCCAAGTTCTTTGCAAGTTGTTCACTTTTGCCTTATTAGGTATTCAGCTATTCTGCATGCAATAGATGGGCACACTAGGGAGACTAGGGTATGAGGTCATCCAGGTACGAATGACAGCTCATCGAGTACTCGATAGATCCGATAGGTACTCAGATCAGATTGTACGATCCGTATCGTCTATTCTCTGAGAAAGATCGGTCATCGTACGATCGAATCGGACAGATCCATGCGACTCCATTAGCGAACGATGCGAATCGCGCATAGTAGTATGCACGCGAGAATGGACGACGTTCATGACCGATCTCGATCCCGCTCCCGAATATCAGGATCACAGCATCAAGAACTGCGACGAGATATGCGAACGATCCAGCAACACTACGAAATGACGGAGCCAAGTAGTCATGTGAAATGTATTGATACGTGAGTAACAGAGATACTTTAGATCGACTCTTCAATAGTTCATAGTCCATCGATCTAAAAATTATTTAAAATTTCTAGTCATTAGTAGTACATTTGATTAAGTAAAATAGCAAATCGAAATTCCTCATAATTTGTCTTATCAAAATAGTAGTAATTGTATGTACTGTTAGTACAATATGTCAATTATCTATTACTGCTATATAGATTTCTTGTGATGTACTATTATTTGTTCATTTCCTAATTTTACTTTTTTTAAATTAAATTCTAATTTGCAATTATCATGTATAATTGAAAAGTGAGATAATATAATATTAAGTGATTCAGTTAGATTGAAATGTAAGATTTACATTTTACAATTACGTCATACGTATATATAGTTATTAAATGATTCAATGTTTAGTAGTTTACAAATTTAGTTCATTTCAGGAATGTATATTAATATGTGTATTATTTGTAATTGTAATAACTTAAATATTATTTGAAAAATATATTATAAATATTTTTCAAATATAGTTTAGAATAATAAATTTAGAATTTTTATAAATTTGATAAGAATAAAATTTACTAATACATGTAAATTAAAATTAAAGTAAATAAATTTAATAAATTTACATCTAAATTGATATGAAATTTAATTTGCATCATTAATTAATAAAAATTTAAAAATGATCTGTTACACAGTAAAATTAATAGATTAAATTAGATTACTATTATATTAGACATGACAATGTATATTAAAGTGTATAAATTCAAATTTAAATTTTGAATTTAAAGATAAAATATTATAAGGGACATTATTAACATTATAATGATTGAAAAAGCTATGTAATGGCAAATAATACAATTAATTATCAAACTTAATTATTATAATATTATATTTAATAAATGAGATAATATTGACTAAATATTTATATCAAATTTCAATTAAGTCAATTCAACGTTCAATATAAATCTTAGAAATGTACTTTACAATTAATTCAATTAAAATAGAAATACATATTTTATTAGAATATTAAATATTAAAGTTCATAATTATGAACAATAGTCAAATCATTGAAGTAATATTGACATTAAATTGCAATTGCATCTTTAAACTATCAATTGAATGATAATAGAATTTTATATATTAATATTATATTATTAAATTTAAAACTTGTAATAAATGTAACTATTATAATTATTACGAACTTTATAGACTTAATTTATAATTGTCTATTATGTATTAATAACTTAATTAATGTATATT
This sequence comes from Rhagophthalmus giganteus, assembly GCA_036326145.1. Lineage (NCBI taxonomy): Eukaryota > Metazoa > Arthropoda > Insecta > Coleoptera > Rhagophthalmidae > Rhagophthalmus > Rhagophthalmus giganteus. Next base: position 8,256,841 of record JARFJA010000056.1, on the reverse strand, counting down.
TAATTGAATAAGATTTGTATCTACATATAAATCATTTACGTTAATTATATTTTTTGAATCATATAATAACATTTGTCATAATAGATTAAATACAGTTATAATTAAATAAATTGAATTTACATACATTTGATTGATATTATGACTAAATTAATTTAATATATTTATGAAACGATATTAATTACAATTTATCCGTATTTCAAGAACTTAATCTTAAATATTTATTGAAATCAACGGTATTTAAATCTACTTATAAAAATCAAAATTATAATAGAATTAACATTGTTCTTTAATAATGAATATGTAATAACTATACTAGATATTTGATATATCGATAATTTTAACTATAATTTAATAAGCATTAAATTATAATACAATTGAAATTACGACTTTAATTAAGTCAAGAATTATATAAACTATAAATATTCATGTAAAATAATTAATTCATTAAATGATATTTCAACTTAAAATTAAATTCTAAATATTAATAAGTAGATTAACATAATCATAATGATATGAGATTAATATAAAATATATACCTTATGAAGTAATTGTAAAATTGCAATAATTTAAGTAGTTAAAATTATTACTAAATATTTAAAAATGTAAATTAAATACTTAAATTAATATATGTTATTATTGATTAATTTATATAATATGATTATAGTTATCGATTATATACTATTATAGGATTATTTGTAAAAATTAATTGATAATAATCATGTTAGTAAATATAATAAGTTTAAATTAAAATAATACTTAAATATATATCTATATAATACGATTTTATATATTCAATAATTAAATAAAATTACTAAGTTTGACTAAAGACATAGAAATTTTCGACATTGTAAATTTATAACTAGATTACCGATAATCGATTTAATAAATGATTGAAAATTGTTTATAGATCATTGAGATATTTCAAATATGATTGTATTTAATATTAAAATTTATAAAATTATAAAGTTAGATTTATAATTTATTAACATTATATAAATATAAATATAAATTAACTTAATAATTACTTTATTGAAGTTCAAATAGAATAGCTTTTATAGTATACTAAAGACTAACTTTAGTACCTATAGTGTATAATACTAGATACTAATGTAATATCAATTAATATGTATATTCGTTAACTATTAGAAATTAATCTTGATAAATACGATTTGCATACAAGTACTTAACATACTATGTATAATAAAATTATTAAAATTATTAAACATTCTAAAATCGTATAGAATAATTTCTGATCAATTTTCAGTTAAGCAAAATTATGACATAATTCCTATTACGACAGATTTAGACAATTGAGATAGAATTAACAATCCGTAATATAATTAGTAAATACTAGAATAATCTGAAATAATAATTTATAGTGAATTATGTATAAAATTGAATAAATGATATTAGTATATACGTATTATGTATTAAACATATAAGTTCTACAATCATAAATATTCTATATGAATTTAATAATTTATAAAATGTTAATTACGTGTAATTTCACATTAGATATAGCATTTAATAGGCTTATTAGTATATTGTGTATATAATTTAATCAATTGTAACAAGTTGTAACAGAAATTAATTTTACATTAATACTAACATGTTAAATTACTAACTAAATAATAATTATAATTAAGAATCATAAACACTATATATTAGATCAATACAACTGAACTATTGTATCATTAGTCATTAGATATTTTCTTCAATCGTATAACTAAAATACATTTAATATAAATTCAACTTTATGGATATTTATACTCTAGTACTTTCATATACATTAGAATATTGAACTATGTCTTAATTGAATTATTTCTAACTATCTAATACAACATATGTTAATCGTAAATGACATTATTTGATCCTCTAGTTCATTAGTAAAATATACATAATTTGATTGATAATATGTGATTAACATTTATGATTATAATATATAATAAAATACTGAAAATATGTCATATATGATATACTATTATATAAATTATGAATTTTATTAAACTAATAAAAATTTAACTTAATATGACGATCAATCAATGACTCAAATACTAATAGGAGTTTGCACTTACGTATAGATTAATGAAATGTGAAATACGTGTATGATTATATTACAATAAATACATCGTTATTAAATTTAGTAAGCTGTAAATTCATGATTTAGTAACTTATTCAAATAGATATCAAGTACTTACTCAATCATCTAATTCATTCATTAACATGTTGGCATCGAAATAAATACATCGAATTTACGATACATATGATTAATAGATCAGATATTTCTTAATTGAATTCAATTCGTACTACTGAATTAACGTAAACTTCGTAAGTTGATTGTCTACGTATAATCATAAATCTTAAATTCGATACGAATTATAGTAAGTCACGTAACACTAAGAAAATATAGTATGACAAACCTTGATAATTGAATAATTCATTAATCTGATAATTGATCGATCATAATAGTACATAGCTAAAGTAATTCGCTGAATTTCAATTCGTCACTAGGACAATAATCGATAGAATCTTACTAAGTGATAGTACGAATAAATAGTAACTATTATGCAATAATCTAAATTGTAATTGTCAATGAATACAACTTGAATTCTAGTTATTAGCGTGTACAATTTATCTGAGCATTAGTATTCGAGCTCTAGTCTTAATAATGTGCATCTCAATCGATCCTTATAATATTTAAATAGAATAATGCTGATTTTAATGAATATATTATAGAATTATAATCTGAATTCATCGATATATCTGAATATTATATGTATTGATTAGAATATATACGTTAGATTAGATTTAAGTTAAGATTTAAACTGTATATTAATCATTCAATGATGTTATAATCAGAATATGTACGATTCATTAGTCGAATGTTAGAAATTCTAAAACAATGTACAATATATATTTGGACATCATAGAAATTTATATGAATACAATATCAATTAATTAATTTCATGTAATTTTGTTATAAGTTCATAGTATTATTAAAAGATATCATTACATGAAATATATTAATTGATATCTAAGTTGCATATTAATAAGTGATAATAGCTCATACTGAATTAATACAAGTTTTTGTATTCGTATGAAATTAATCTTTGAAGTGCAATAAGTTCAATTTTCATCTTTGAAAATTCAGAGATTTGAATTTAGTAACTTAATAACGTTGCTTGAATACATATGACATATCGTTTATCTTTATATTAAAGTATTTATATAGAATACTCTAACATCGAATTATATAGATATTCAATATTAGCAGTATTTAATACTGAATTAAATAAATTATAATTCAATTAGTATTAATGTTTAATAATTAAACGTCAATTTAGATGACATTCTACATTGTAAAATATTCTAGTTATATTCGTAAAGTTCGATTATTAACGAACTAATAGTTAAAATTAGATTAAATGTAAACTTATTGAGATAGAATTGATAAATGTATTATCATACCATAGATTAATGCTAATATCACAATTTTGATAACTAATTAATTATGAAATTTTATAATAATTGATACAAATATAATGTTCATTCTTATAATTATTCATGTTAAAACTAAAACTGAATTAATTATAATTCATTAAATTTGTAACTTGTTAAATCAATAATCTGAAATCAAATTTTTTATTGAGAAAATGATAAGATTAATTTATAGAAAACTTATAATTTACACTTATAAATTATAACTTTATTATTGTAAATACATCTAAAATTAAAAAGTGTTTATTAATAAAAATTGATATTAAATTGTTTATATACAATAATTAATAATTTTTAATAAACTAAGATAGTTTAGAATTTATCAATTTCTAGTTGTTAAGTGTAATGAATAGACTAATTTTATGATTATGCAAATTGACGTTTGTTGAAAATATAATAAAATTTAAGAATAAATACACATTATAACAGTAAATAATATGCACTAGACTCGAAATAATTTAAATTAAAATTGAATAGATCTTAACTTAACTTGTGTACTTGAATTCATTTTGCATTTTCAGAGTCAGTACAACATTACAAACATTAACATATGTATAGAAATTAAAATTTTAAATTATGAAATAAATTCAACTAATGTAAAATAAATAAATGTTTGAACTTTTTAAACGTTCTATGAATAATTAATCAATTGAAAAAGTAAATATGAAAACATTTTAAATTTGTTTATTAAATAATAGTTAATTTTTTAAAATTGAATACTTCAATAATTTAATTTTAAAATTTAACGATATTTTATCAGGTAATAATTTTAATTAATGTAGAGAAGATGTAAAGACTTGGTTCACAAATTAATTAGCATATCATTATAAATGCACATTTAATTTAAATTACGGTCAGATTTTATTTATAATATGAACATAACTTAAATGATTGTTCACTTTCCAAAAAATTGCAATTAATTCGGTTATAAATTTAAATTCGAAGATTAGTTAGAAACTAATTTTTAAATAAGATCTGAAAATTTAATTACATCAAACCAAATAATATGCAACATATTTAATTAAATTTTCATAATAAAATTTTAAAATTTTATTAATGTAAAAAATTTAATAATAATCCATATATTTAATTACATTTAATATTAATGAAATTAATATCAAAAGAAATATTAAAAATTTTTTGATGTTTAAAAATTCAATTCTTATTCCGAAAATTTAAGATTTGTTTTTCTAATTTCAAAATTTTAATATTTTCTAATTTTAAAAATTATTTATTTTGTTTCCATTTAAAAGAAAGTTAATTAAACGGTTAATTTAAAATTCATGTATTTTTAATTTTTATAAATGGTTGACGTAAAATTATAAAAAATTTATTTGTAATAGAATGATACAAAATTCGTAATTACAAAAAGTTTAACTATAAATTTTTAACAATTATTCTAAATTTTATGAATTTTTTAATTTAACGTTTCAAAATATAAGAAATTCAAATTATTATAAATAAAAAAACTTTAAAATGTGAAATATTTGAACTTCATACAGTTACTTTAAAATTTCTATTTTTCATAAAGTTATAAGGTTTTAAATTGGTTAAAAACCGTTTAATCGATCCTGTTTCATTTAATAATTTCAGGTCTTTTTCGTATTAACCAAAAATATATAATTGTTTATAACAATAAAAATAATAAAATTTTATCTATTTTTGAAATTTTAAATTTCTTTTCCTTGTAATTTATATTATAAGTTTGAAATTATTATTGGAAAGAATTCTATAAAGATATTAAAATTTTTTTTAAAAAAGTAAAACAAATTTAATAATAAAGAACTAATTACTTTTTTAAAATATTTGTTAATTTATAAATGGATTGATAATTAATTTAAACCCCTAAATTTAAAGATATAAAATGGAAAACTTAATATTAATAATGATTTGAAATACTTTCCATGTAAAATACCAAGAAGCACATTCCGAACTCTATCCTATCGAATCTGGTGTCCCACAAGGGAGCATTTTGGGCCCCACATTATACTCACTTTATACGGCAGATCTACCTGAAACTAATACAACGATGATAGCAACATATGCTGACGATACAGTGATACTAGCTTCACATAATGACCCCATATGCGCAACCAGACATCTTCAAGACCACGTAAACTACCTAGAACATTGGCTGAAACAATGGAGAATGAAAACGAATGAAACAAAATCGACACAAGTTACCTTCACCCTGAAAAGAGAAACCTGTCCTCCGGTCATCTTAAATGGAAACCAAATACCTCAAGCGGATATAGTGAAATATCTAGGTCTACACTTGGACAGAAGACTAACTTGGCGCACTCATATCTTCGCTAAGAGAAAACAGCTGGGAGCTAAATTCAAACAAATTTACTGGATAATCGGAAGAAAATCGAAACTGTCAATGGAAAGCAAATTGCTACTATATAAAACTATTTTGAAACCCATCTGGACATACGGCGTGCCCCTATGGGGTTCTGCATGCAATTCAAACATAGAGATTTTGCAAAGATTTCAGAATAAGGTTTTGACGAGCAATAGTAAATGCCCCATGGTACATAACCAAGGCGACATTACACGCTGATCTAAAGATACCTACCATCCGCGAAGAAATTACAAAATACAGCACAAAATACAAAGATAAGATAACAGCACATCCAAACGAACTGGCTACCTCACTGCTACTGGACGAAGAAGAACCAAGAAGATTAAAGCAATTCAAACCATCTGATCTACTCACTAGATTTTAGTTAATCATAATTATAAAAGTCATAATTATGTAAAAAATATTCTCTATGGAGAATGTCCACTGGGACATTACTCTACATGTTATGTTGTTAATAATTTAAGTTTTAGGTTAAGCATACACAAGTTATACTTATAGTCTCAAAAAGACTGATTGTATAAATATAGGACTAAAAAAAAAAATATGATAAATTTCTTTTAGAAAACCAATCGCTCAAAATCATGTACCTACTAAAACTATAGGAAGAACATTTCTAGAAGAAATTTTACAAACAAAGTGGTCGAGGATGAATAATAAAAATTCAATCTCCTTGAATGGAAAAAAGCGCGTTCAGCATGCTACCTACTTAAATTTTGTATCGCACCTATGCGAAAAAAAAATCGATGGAGAAATCATCAAGCCAGGTCAACAAAGACCAATTATTTGGCTAACAGGCTAACAGCCAACCAAAATTTGTTTTTGCCAAAGTAGACGAACAGAAATTCAAAACATGTTTACATTTTGGCATACCAAGCTATTTAGAAAGAGAAAGCGCGTTCCGACCCATCGGTTCGAAACCGTCGCACTTCAGTGACTTTAGGGGTGATATAAAAGCACCATGTAGGGCTCAAAAATTCAGTTTGAATTCAATAATTGCAATTCAAGATGTTTCAACTGATCGAGTTTAGTGTGCCTATGCTATTTACGCTGCCTGTGGAGATGGCGTGTTTGATACTGAGGTAAGTATGATATTTTGTTGTTCAATGATTGTAATTAATGTCTGTTTTAATTTTAGGTATTTAGACGGTATGTCTCTACTAATCACCGCACGCAGTCATAGATACTTTATGAAGTTGTGCAGGGGCGATCCCGTTTTGCGAGATCGCGTCAGGACGCAGTTGCTGAAGGAGAAGGAGTTCGAACGAAGAGCTGCCATTGATGCAAAGCTGGGTTTTTCTGTGGCGCGCCAAGGATCATCGCAACCGTTCGCTACTAACAGCACCACAGCTATCATACTCGAAGCTCAAATGTTGGGAAGATTACAACGACAACGTAAACAGATTCCCAGTGCGAAACCTTTCCGAGTCAACTCGGAAGAAGCGCAACAAAATAATGGCGGCAAAATTCGACGACAACGTAAAGTGAGAGCGGAACCTTACAAAAATATTAGATGTTAGAAGATAACTACCTAAATGACTTGTATTGTGAAATATGTAAAAAATAGTTTGACGATGTATCACAATTATTGTAATATTCATGCGCCATTTGTTATATTTGTTATAAAACAGTTTCTGACGAATAAATGATTTTTATTTTATGTCTAATTGCGTTTTAAATAACTATTTGTCAAATTATAAATTGTTAAGAACAGATTTAATACCTACCTAACGATTTTTACTACAAAATTTTCGATTATTAATCTATTTATTATAAGCAGACGATGTTAATTTTGATACAGTCATCTCCGTGGCACTGTTTAAATTGTCGGTACGCTTTTTATTGCATTAATATGTCAATAATTTAATACAATAAATGATTATAATAATTTTAAACAAATAATACTCCTGCTTAATTTGGGTACATAATACATCTAAATATGTACTATGTATTTGCGTTTAGGTCGAGAAATGTGGTATTGGTAGAAAATCTCATATTTTAGGTTTAAAAATTAAATTGGATTGATAGAGAGTGTTAACATAAAATATGCGAAGGTTTTCGGGCTAATATATATTATTAATAGGCAAGTTTTATGTGTCCCTTACATATAAACCATTCTCATTCCCTAAGGCAAATTATTCAAACAGCGTATCCACATAATTATAATAACGTACGCTTTATTAAGTAATATTATAAACATTTATCTACGTCGCATCGTATGAATAATACACCACGTTGTTCACACACAATTATGTCTTAGTTTTGCTTTGAGAATAGGCCGATTATGAATGAAATTTGAAATTATGAATCAAAGCAAATTGTAGAAAATATTGGAAAATTAGTTAAAGGTTGATTTTGATCTCTACAATGTGCATTATTCTTTTCGTGGAGATGGTTATTTAGGTTCATAATATATTATTTCACTCACTTATTGTAGTTGGCAAAAAGTTTCTGCGTACGTGTGAAGATAGACTTATTCGTTATCAACAAAAAAGCTTTGCGGATATTTTGTTTAAATCGCGATAGCACGATCAGGGTTGGAAACTGATATACCTAGCAGTCAAAAATACTGATTTTTTTACAGCATTTTTTATTTATTATTGTCCTAGTGCGGTACATATTTGTCACTTATTTCTACCATTATGATGTTAATCTTAAATTAGTATCACCATAAAATCAAAGTGATAAGTGCAAACCTTATTAGAGTGATCATAAAGAAAACAAAAGAATTTTTAAATGTACCTATTACGCCATCAGTAATAATTTATTATTAATTTAATCGATGTTATCTCACCATTGGACGAGTTTTTGCTTAAAATTTACTAAAAATTGAAAAAATGCTGACTTTATTGACCAAGTCACACACAAAAATACTGACTCTTAGGTACCGAAAATACATGACAATTTCTGCATGATGGGAGTTGAAAGAATAAATCTGAAGAGGCCGTCTCAAATAAACATTATCGTTGAGACGATCCAGAGGCGGTAAAATAGGTCGGTGCAATAACGTTAGAATAACGTCTTATAAAATTTGAGATGTTTAGGGTTTGTAATATTTTGACTAACACTGTGAAGGTATATCGGTTTATTTTTATGTTACAACTGTAATTCACAAATGTCCGCGCTGGTTATTATAATTTAAAAAAAAATAAATAAGAACGCTTTAAACTTCTTTCGTTTTGAAACTTTATCTTTTAAGACCTATAGCGACGTCGTATAAATATTTCGTCTGGAAAAAAAATAACGTTATTATATAATGTTTGAGATAAAATAAATTCCTCAAAGAGTTTAGAATTAATCATCCGTTTGATCCGGAAATATGAGTGGACGATTTTTAACAGGTTATGCTGTAAGTTGCAACGTCTTAAATTATTCCTGTAATAGAAACAAAATTAAATTTTTGTTAGAAAGTTTATCGCACGTCAGTTTCGATATTAAATGATTTTTGTGCCAAATAAAGTTGCCTAATTAAAAAAATCTGAAAAGTTTAGCATTTCATAAATCTCTTTACATTACGAGTCAAAATGTATCGTGTAGGAAGTTGTTTACCACAGCTTATTGTTTTGTTGAAGTTGAGCTCGCGCAATCTTAAAACTACTAATTTATGCAATAAATAATTCACCGCTAAAGTATTTATTTAAGTACTTATTATTGTTATAGCGGAAAGCTTAATGGATATTTGAAACAGATACTGGTTTAAATGAATTTGTTTACCTATACATAAATGGCGATGTTCTAAAGTAACATAATAGGTATTACCAACGTTACTGTTTTAACCTTATTTTAAATTACAAATAAATACATACGTTTTATCTGAGAATAAACTCAATTTTTAACGAATTACACGAACGAGTTGCATATAAAAAAAAATGACAAAAGTTATTCCGGCTCGTTGGTTTCAAATCATTACTCTTCGGCAATTCTAGAGACTTATATAAAAGCTTCAACCAATGGTTATGAAAAATCGGTACAAATTCCGTTTCGGTTGGCAACGTCTCGTTTGATCGAATTTAACGTCTAATAAATTTTGAAAAATTGCAGCATAAAATGCAACTGTCCCGAATGAGTTCGAATCAAAGTTCGCTTTTCGAATGAAACTTAACGGCAACGGAAACGACTTGTGGCGATCTTTTAGTTATCGTTGGCGTAGTTTTAAAAAGAACTCCACTCCGAACTTATTTCTGTTTATAATCTCGAATTAAATTTTGTTATAGTAAAAATAAATTATATTTTGAACACAAGATTGGAAAACGCGTCAACGGCATTAGTTGATTTATTATCGAAAATTTATTCTAAATTCGAATTAATTTGATACCAACAAGAGAATAACAAAGGATTATTTAAATTGCCATTTTTAATTTTAAAAGAATTGGTCACCTACAACTAAAATATTTGCATATGATATAATGAATACCTTTTATATCGTTTAGGGTTATTAAAAAAATTAGCCCTATAAAGTTCCATATAAATTTTACAATTATAGTGCACCATTTTCTCCGTTGGAGTATACGTATAATGTGCTATAAAATGTGTTTCTACTTAATTCTTGCTTAAAAATAATTAGATTTTATCATGAAGTTTAATTAAATTTTCACCTTCCACTAAATCTTGCATTTATTTCTGAAATTGTTAGAACATCAACAATCTTTTGAAGGGACTACCTATAAAGTGAAACTTAGTAAGTTAGGACGAAAGTCAAACTTTAATCGACTAATGTTAGAAGTCAAAACATCGTAAATTAAAGATGATCAAGTTTTAATAGATCATTAATAATCGATTGTGTTTAAAAAAGTATGTAATTAATTTCCTGCATAATTTTTACCGTTTATCAAGGTACCATTAAAAAGTTTTAGACCCTTTATAAAAATTATTATTAAAATAATCGGTTTTCTAAAAAAATTGTAACAATGAGATATGGTGCAAAGTAATCTCCGACGGCGATCAGGAAAAATCTACTTTTCAGGTTAAACGGATGTCTCATTATTATTAGTGAACGGTTAAAATATATGCAGATATGCTAATTAATAATGCGACAGTTAAAGGTTAAAGGTCTATAAGAAAAAGGATAGATAATTCGTTTCAAGTAAATGGTGTTTAGCTAATGGAGTTTTAATAGTTAGTTCTTTTTAGGGATTCGAGAGAAGTAGCGATGGTTACATTTACAACATTTCTGAAATTTAGCCGAATGTGTTTTAAAGTAAAACGTTCATCTAATTAATGCTTATAGCTACTTTATTTCTAATATTAAACATGCGCCTAACAGACAACTTCTAAATTAAGCTTGAATTCGAGGAGCTTTTTACTTTATATCCGCGTTTACAAGAAATAAAAAACTATTTAAATACAAACCGTTTATAAAATGCTCTATTAAGTATCACAGATATGTATGTAGTAATTAAAATTCATGTTTCGCTTTTTACGTTTTGATAAAACAACTAATTATTAAAGAATGATATATAGGTAATAAAAATAAATAATTTTGCAGAGGTTACAAAATATTCTCCTTATTAAACGTAATATTGGGCTTTTATTAAATTTGTTAGTTCAAGGCGTAACGTTCTCTTATTTACATTATACAGCAAACTAATACCTAAATGCTAACAATAATTCGTAACTCAAATTAAGTTTGCCGAAAAACTTAAAGTTTAAATGTGCATTTAATTTTATCAAAAAACTCCAACATATAAAAACGGAATGAAAGAATGAAATTAACAAAAACATTTGTAAAATATTATCTAGGTACCCTTAAGTTTTATTTGTGCGTAATATGTAAATACAATGATAACTATTGTAATAAAGTATGTTAATGACAATTTAATTGATATGCTATTATCTGCTATTATCTATTATCTGTGTTAGGTAATTAATGTAATCACTTACAAATTTTATTCGAAAAACAAAATAAGTGGGTACCTACTTTTTTATCTTGTATACATACACAGGAATTTTTAAGAAATATTGTTTACGTTCAATATTAAGATATCAAAACAACTAAAGCAATGTTTGTAGTATACATTATTTCGACAAAATCAAAGGTTTGAATCATGTAATGTAAGGAAACTGTTTTTGTTCAATCAGTAACATAGCGTTTAACTACCAAATTTAACTTTAACATTAAATCAGCGAAAAATCGTTTTTTAAGATTTTTTTTGTAGGTAGTTCCAGTAAATGATTAATTTTCATTTTTGGAAAAGCGTCGAAAAAGTGTTTATTAATATCGGATTAGCTTAGAAACTAAATTAAATTACAGCAAAAACGTTAAGATTACTTAAAATGCAAAACTAACCTTGACAGCAAGATAAATGATATCTAAGGTTTGATCATAAAACTGATTGCAATTAAAACAAAAATTAAAATAGAAATCTGTATGTACCTAAGAGAAGATTCAAAAAAATCTCGTTTTTTTATTAATAATTTTATCATTGTCGTTTTTTTTCTTTTTCGTATAATTTATTCAATAAAATTTAAATTCGTTATTTGAAAAAAGGGAGTGCAAATTAATTACTTGTTCTTGTACTTGTACTTGTTCAAAAATTGATCATCAAAGATCAAATCAAAAAACAGATCTATCATGAGTTTGTCGGATAGAAGAATCTACCTATTTTTCTATATGTCATGTCAAAAATTATATTAACTTCTAATTACCAGTCACTTTTTGGATTACACTGAAAACCACAAATTTTTCCTAAATTTCCTAATTTTTTACACAATCTATTCATTTAATTTCAAAATCAAGCAATTGCAGATAAAAACTAAACAGAGAACAATGTTGCCCCCAAAAAAAGCAAGCGAGATGGCAATTTATACCGATACAAGTTAAGGGTGGGAGAGTATAAATATCTGACCACAAATTGCGGGTTGTTAGTTCGTAATTGATTTTATGGTGATATCTATCAATTATCCGATTTTACAATGCATAACATATTTTTGCTACCTGTGGAAATGCTCGTTATCATATTAAGGTAAGCGATTTATCGCCTTCCATAATTTTGTATTTATTTAATTTATGTTTAATTTACAGATATTTGGATCAGGATTCTTTGTTGGCTGTTGCTCGTACTCACGAGTATTTTATGGGCATATGCAATGGAGATCCGATTTTGAGATACTTTTTGCGATTTCAGTTGAGAAGAGAAGAGCTTCGTCGTAGAACTGCTACAGAAGCGAATGCGGGCTTGGCAGTTATAAAGGAAGGATCATATTCGAAATTTGGCGTGAAAACTGGAACTTCGTTGTTCGAAATTATGGATTTCGAGAGATGTTTACTCCGCGTCCAAATTCCGCAGGCAAAACGTTTGCGAATTACCTTAAATCCAGCAGTTGAACCAACAATGGAGAACGGATCAGGTCGTAATCAACGATTAAAAAGAAATTATAGAATCTAGATTATGTATTTTAATTATCCTTTTAAAATTATGGATATGTTTAACTTATTGTTAGGTTAATAATTTATCGTGATGCTGCATTAAGTACCTATTTTTGATTAATACGATCTCTGTAACATAGTAATTGTCGATTATGAAGAAAGCGTACATCGAGTTTGAAAACATTTCATTGTATTTATTTTGTAATGAAATTAAAATAAAGTGTGATTTTTAAACATAATTTGTAAGCAGTTTATATTTAAAAAAAAACTTGATAATATTTTAAATTGCGTTATTTATGTAACACCCTGATTATTAACAAAATTTAACAAATTTAAATTTAACAAAATTTATTACGTGGATATTTTATTAGATTTATTTTGCGACTTAATGAAAATAAAGTGGAGTATTAATTATGCAAGACAACAGTTTTATCAAAATAAAACAAAGTTCGAAAAACAAAGCCGATGAAAACTTTCATCAACTTTGTCTCAAAACTATGTCAACTTTCTTCGGCAGTTATTTGTTTCAATCATTTTGGGAATAGTGTTAAAAAGATTGAAAGGTACGCAAGAGTGAATTATACGGTAAATCGTATTATTAATAATAAGTAATTTGTGGTTTAAGTAAATTTTACAGACGACTATTCTAACCGACACAGTAATTATAGATAGTGTTTTATTTGCGCCATCATTTTTTCTGAAAGTGGACCTATATTTTGTCGATAAACATTATAAAAATTCTTCAGGAATGTGTTAATTTTAATTACAAGAATAAATAGTTTAATATTATTGATAATAATCCTAGTCAACGGCCATTTTGCGATTGTGGTAAAAAAGTTGTTTTTTTAAGTTAATTTAGATGTGCTAAACACGAAAATGAAGTTAAAAAAGCTTCTGACACATACAGTTTTCGATAATACATAAGGTTTTACATAATATAACAAGACTCAAACCAATTACTTTTTCTTATATTTTCTTTGAGCCCATCAAACTTAAAAATATATAAAAAATCAGTTTTTATGGTTAAATTTCATTAAAGGAGACGACGCTACAAAATTTTCGATTTTACGATTTAGTAGTTCTACTACATTACGTGTATTTTACGATCTGTGAGTTATATATTGAATTTCAAGAACATTAAAAAGTTCAAGCTCTAAAAATTTAGGTAAAAAAATAGTAGGCGGAATCGAGTAATTGAATGTTGGTGGAATATTGTTGGTCCTTAATGAGAGACTGCCACGAGAATTATACCTAAGGGAAAATCGGTTTTTGTGACAAATGTGCATCGGCTGCAAATCAGCCGTAAACGTATTTTTATATAATAAATTTTAGTATTTAAAATAATTTTTCGTTTCTAACAATAAGTACCTTCAGTCTTTTGTTTTAATTTTATTTGTGATAATGTGTAAAAACCTGTTACAAATAGATAAAGAATTGATGACGTGTAACTAAAAATTCTTGCACAATGGAAAATTTTGCATGTCAATTTCGTAATCAGGGGGTCTATTCTAATTCATTTCGACTGATTTTGGTCGAAATTTGATGACGTCAAAGCGACTCGACAGCAGGCGAGCGATTCTAAAGATTTCGTTTAATAGCGGAAACAGCAACATGTCGGAATGTTAGGTTGGTATTATAAAAGAACTGACGTTGGCGATAATGTTTTAATGGTTTTCATAACTAAACGGGAGCGGCAAGTTTAATATAAGTCCTTAAAACATTTACGGATAATTTAGATAGATAAAATCGGAATATGAACGACGTTTAATGACGGCACTCATTCTACCATTTGTAAAGTATCGCATACGTGTAAGTTATAAAACCTATGTTATTCCCGTAGGTGTTACCGTGTTACATCTTGTTTTGTGTTGTAGTTTAGTTCTTGATTTTTCCACTTTGGTTTCAGTTTATTATTACTTTATATCGTTAGTACTTCATTGTATTATTTATTACTCTTTATTCGTTTATTGTTAGTAAGTTCTTCCTCGTGTAAATATGTCTGTGTTTATTATTGATACTAACTATATACCTACAATTAGTAACTAAAAGACTAAAATACACTAGCAGAAACTTAAATAGAATCTCAAGACGACAATACGAATAAAGAAGAATAAATAAGAATCAAGAAGAATAAATAAAATGAAGAAGATTAATAATATACTAAAGAAGACTAATAATAAGGCTATAATAATAACTATTCTACGTTAGACACAGAGGTTAACGTATCTCTCAAATAATCTGATGTAACATAACCTCTATTTCACCAACAAACTGTCACACTTCGAGTCGAAATTAAGATTTCAACACGATTTCAAAATCGAAATTAATTTCAACAAGTCGCAATGTAATGACGTCAGATCACTGTTTCCGCCACTACCGATAGATGGCTACGTGAATAATTTCAACAAGTCGAAATTATTTCGAGTCGAAATCTGAATTAGAATAGACCCCCAGGGTACTTGATATACTCTAACTCACATCTATCGCAAAAAAATTTCAAAATTTCTTGACAAGTCTAACTAGAATATTATTCAATAATTTTAGATTAATTGTACTATTTAGGTAGGTATTTCAATCTTGGCACCTATGCATATACATAAACACTAACATATGTGAACGCCTTTAATTTACAGGTAATTTACACTTTTTGTTAATAAAAAATATTAATTGGAGAAATTCCGAAAAACCAAAAAATATTGTCATTAGACAAATTGGAAATGTATATTAGTTTCCAATAACACATGAATGAGATGCAAGTAAAAGTCAATAACGGCGCTCTCTTTTTTCATTTCCGTTTAGTGTAGGTATTTTTGCGATATATTTCCTGTGAATTTAGGGATTAATAGGACATTTATTTTTTATTCATTCTCACTACAATTCGGTATAATCAAGAAGTAAACTTCGAACACTAATCGATACCTAAATCGGCGAACGTAACTATTTTTGCATGCAAATGAAAAAGGTTCTAATTACAGTTTTACTATGAATATTGTAAGTACCTGCGCATTCCTATATTATCGATAAAAATTCATATAAGTATGCACATTATTTAATTTAATTAATTAGTAATCGTATAATAGATATTAATACAAATGCATATAATTACGAACTACATGTTTAATGAGATATGTGCAGATTTAAAACATATTTGTAAGCAACCGAATTTATTTACAAACCAAAGTATAAATTGTAACATCTATCTAATAATTATTTACCGATACCGGTTGTTCTAGGAATTTAAAGAATGCGTGAAAATCGGATGTTTATCAAGATTTACCTAGAGACAAAAATAAATTAGTTTCTCTATAGCACATTACTGGGCCCTTAAAAAGTAATTAGCGAAAGCGGATTATCGAATTTTGTAACGGAATGAATCCAAAGCCCATTAACACATACACGGCATACCTATCCATTCCTAAATTTCGCTCGTGACCTATTTATGAAATTTTAATTCTAGAAAATAAAACGAAAATATCAGAAAAAAAACAATAAAAACTTAGCTTAAATATGTTAAATTACACACGAAAACAGTTTAAACTTTGAAAATTGAAGTTTTGAATTTTAATCTTCCAACCTAACAGAATAACAATAGATTTAACAGCTACTTAATATCTGATTATGTTTACCGTCAACTGCTTATGTGTTGTTGTTGTTTTTTCCATAATAGAAATATTTTACATTTCTAATTTTATAGTGATTCCCCCCGACTTAATTTCTTTACAGTTTTAACTACGAGCTTTATTGGAGTTGAATATTGGCGTTTTTATACAAAACCAACATTTAAGCAAGATTAATTTTGAGGGGGATAAGTATGATTTTGTCTGACATAACATAATAATCGCGTTATTATTGATTATTATTATCGTAAATTATTGACTTTATAGGACAGTTTTTATTTAGGTTTTTTGGTTCCTTTTGTTTTCATCTAATCGTAGTTTTTTCCGCGACATCAATTCAAGAACGCCCTGTATACTAAAACGTGCTTAGATTCATTCTACAAAACCTGGTGGACGCAATTTAAAATTTTTATATTTTCGCGTTGTTAAGTCCCTACGTAAATTTATGTTTAAGAGAGGGTGAAATAGAATACAAAATCAGCTACGAACAATGAGGTGTGATACAACGAAAGCAAAAAATACTAATTAGCGCCCCCAGAATAAACTTCGCTTATTTCAAGCAAAGAATAACTAAGTTTTAATTAATAAGTTTTGTTTAAGGTAGCTAATAAAATTTTATAACGTATTTTTATAAGTTGTGTCGTTCTTTAAC
Organism: Rhagophthalmus giganteus; assembly: GCA_036326145.1. Classification (NCBI taxonomy): domain Eukaryota; kingdom Metazoa; phylum Arthropoda; class Insecta; order Coleoptera; family Rhagophthalmidae; genus Rhagophthalmus; species Rhagophthalmus giganteus. Next base: position 8,239,346 of record JARFJA010000056.1, on the reverse strand, counting down.
GCGCCCCCATATACAAACTGTGTCACGTCGTAGCGTCTATTTTTTAGGTCGATCACATTTGTTTTTTATGCAAATTGACGAAACGGAAAAAGTTTACTTTGTGATGTTACATTAGGTATTCTGCAGGTCTATGGGCACACATTTTTTTTTTAGTTTTTTGAATTTCGCAGTGTAAAACTGTAATTACTCTTTAAAATTGCCACTCCTTATAAAAGCAGATTATGTTCGACCTCGTCGAATTAAACTAATTGAATCGCTTATTGTTAAAACAATTCAAGTGACATTTTTGCTATTTTCATTTTTTTTTTTTGTAGAATGGCACATTATAGCCAAAGACGCTTCGATTGATGCAAGAAAAACTCAAGTTTTCGTAGCGCAAATGGGTTAACTCACTATCACGTTTTGGCCATTTGCTGCAGAAACAACACAAGTGCAGTACTATTAAAATATATGTATATAAACCATCTACTGTACACATAAATCGTTTTTTTTTGCGTTTCCTGTAAAGTTATAGTAAACTGTCACTGGGGCTGTTTTAACAATAAACGATTCAATTGGTATTTTTTTAATAAAATTTCGATTTTCTAGTTAAGCCGTCACATTTACCTATTATTTAGAAATATTTCATTTTTCAGATATTTCGTTGCCTTGAACATCCAGCCGAAGAAGCTAGATTAACACGTATAAATTCATCGTTAAAATATCGACGGCGCCATTTAGTGGAGCGTATAGTGAATAATACGGATTTCATAAATTTGGCCGATGTCGTTTCGCACGAATTAAGAGAATACGAGAAACTACTCGAAGACGCATTTGCGGAGGGTTTCGATAGTTCCAACGAACAGGAAATAAGCGAACTTGAAAAGTGGACGTTTTTAAAATCGGTTTTCTTTTCATCTACGGTGCTTACAACAATCGGTAAGTTATAATCAGTAAATGTCTAAGCAATCACGTTATTAAGTGTGTTATAAGCGTATTCCTTAATATTTGTCGATAACGTTGGACGATTTGCGAAGAAATTCGATATTAAGTTTTATTCCTGATGTATTATACTGGAGTATAGGTATCGATCCTTTGATTTTATGCGGCAACTTTTACCATAATACAATATATTGCGTTAGTATAAGGTAATTTGATTTAGATTTAATCTGTATACCGTTCTTGGTTTTATCGAATTCAAACATAATTAGGGGGCAGAAAAAGTTAATTCATACGCAGTAATCGCTCCTTGTCCTATTTCTTTTTCATAACAAAGTAGTTTGAATTAAACAATAGGTATGGCCTATCCAAACCTATATGCAATTCACGTCATCAACAAAAAGTTACTAGATTGTTTATTTGTAATTCGGTTTAAAGTTTGGAAAGTGACATATTCTATAGATGATTTACCTGCGCACGTATTAGATGGTATAAAGAAAGACTACAACTTATTAGAACTGTCAAAATACGAGGTTCGAAGTGACAGTACTGTGTGAAACGTCATCATCTAGTAACCCTTTTATTGATGACGTGCATTGCGTATAGGTTTGGACGAAGTATATGTACCTAATAAAAACCGAACACGACATGAATTTAAATCAATCTTTTATGTATTTTGTCGTTGTTTAAATAATTAAGTACCTACGTATTTATATATTTATGTAGCTATAGGTACTTTTGTTATATCCATAATTTATTCATCGAATTTTAATGGAAATTTTCAAAAATTATTTTTTTTTTTAGAAAATAGGTAGGTAGGTAGCTTTTCCAGAATCACTCGAGCAATAAAGTTTTTATGCTTGTGACTAGGTAACCTACTTATTTTAATAATGTAAAATTTTACGCAAGTTTAAAAATTTACAAGTCGTTCTTAAATATAGGTCATGGGAGTTAAATAACTTTTTTTTTAAGTTAACGCAGGAATTTCCGTTCGAAAACCTGCGAATAATAAAAGTTGGGCCGATGTGGCGGAACGCCATCTTAAAAGTAAAGCATGCAGGAATGTCTAAAATGGATTTACTTGAACAAAGTTTTCAATTTTGTTTCAATAATAATAATTATCGGCAGTTACGAATGGATTATTATTATAAAATCGACACCATAAATTATTAAAATTAATTCAATATATTTTTCTGAAAAGAATACTTAAGGTCTTTAGATTATTAAGATATAAAATTTAATTTACTTTTAAGGCTTTTTAGTGTTAAACGTCGAAAAATTACAACAGTTACTGGCCCAAGAGATTGCGGTGATATGAAATTTTTTTTCTGAAGTTTAAATTCACTTAGGTACATAATTTTGCATAAATTTTAGTAAATTTGATGGTTTAAATGTTTGTTGTTGATTAAGTTTAAATTATCACTTATAATATAAATAAATAATTTCCTCCACGATTTCGATTGCGAACGTTGTTAAATAAGTGTTACAACACTTGATTTCTTAATTTGATTAAAATACATATACTTACACGTTTTAGTAATTCATTTTGAAAAATTGTCATTTATATTACATATACCGACAATATGTAAGTTATGGCAAAAAATAATGTAAAAGAGAGGAGAGAAATTACGTACTATTCACACAAAATCGTTTAGATCTCAAGACAAGATTTCAAATAAAGCTTGTTTTCATTCATGTTTCATTTGATCTTAGAAATTGCGCGTGCACGTGAAAGGGTGTCAAATCAATCTTAAAACAAAATATGGGAACACTTTGGGCGCAGAAAATACGTTTATTATAATTTAAAAAAAACATTCGGTTGTTGCCGAATACCTTTATACCTACGAAAAAAGCTGATTATAATTAATTGATTTTATTTTAACCAACAGATGCGAGGTCGTTTAAAAAAGTTATTTTATTACATTAATAGATAATGAAATATAACGCTCTAATTAATTAATTGAAAAATAATCGACTGAAGAGTATAAAAATATACAAAAATCGATACTTCCATTAAATTTTTTAATTTAAAATTTATTAAACTGACGTCCAATTGCATTTATGTTAATCCCTTAAATTATACTTGCCCCATGATTTTTTTAGCACAGCCCAGAATTTTCAATTTTCAAGAGATAATACTTATTAGGGTCTAACTATAACCCCGGATATTGCAGTTGATTATCATTTTTTATCCCTATAATTTGAAGCAATTTCAAAGGGATATCTCTAAAGTAGACATCGAATCTTTATTTTCCATGACATTTACTAATTTAGGAAATATTCGGATAACTTAAAACAAATGAAAACTTGAAAGGATACAAAACGATAATATTTCAAATTTAAAAAATAGACAAGTATATTTGAATTGGATAAATTATAATTGAAATAGAAGTAAAAAAATTATCAAATAATACCTAACATGAGACTTTTATAACGGCATTATCAGATGTGTGCGTGCCTTTTTTTATTACTTGAGGCTAGTATAGATACAATTAAATATTGTAATTGACAATTATAATAAATTGTAAGGAAATATTTGTAAAAATTACGGTTATTGAATTAATACCTCTATATTTTTACAAATTATTTTATGTTTCAATTAAATTATGTACATTTCTATTACTTATATAGAAAATAAGAAGCTTAAAGAGCGATAACTTATCGCATATTTATTACTTTATTAAAATTGGCTAAACACATTTATTTCTATAATTTCCACCATTTTATATTTTAAATTGTTATTTAAATTATAAAAAATACAATTTACATTAAACGTTTCGTTTGACCTACTTTTTATTTAAATATTAAATTTAATGTTTTCCGTTTATTTAAAGGGCTTGATATCCTAAGTGTTTCTATACCTATACATAGTTAAAATGGTGGGTAGGTAAATACCTACCTAACTAAAGCATACCATGAACATGCCAGTTTTAAATCATGCAACGATTACGCATTCATAATCTCCATTAATTCGTACCATATCACCTTGGTACACACGAAAATGTCCAATTAACCGTTTATGGTAGAAATAAATTTCTTACAAATAAATAGTCGCATGCAAAATCACGAACAACTGCGTTTCGCGTTATATCGATAATAAGTTTTTGTCACGTTAATGTATTATTAAGCAAAAATAGATTTTGGGCGTTAATTTAAAATATGATAGTACCTATATAACATAATGTAATATCATCTCCATACTTGGTTTCTTGGGGGATATAAATTCAGTTTGTGATTATGGACTGCGGGATTTTCTAATAGTAACACGCAAGGTCACGATATAATTATGGTACTATGTATTATAGTCATTATTTAGAATAAGGTAAATTTTATCGTTACCGATTGTATAAAAATAAGGAATAATGTTTAGCGGGTATAATCTAAATTCCGGGATTTATTTTATGATAGCTAAAAGGCGAAGCTAAAATTTTTTATTTGTTTCCTTACTAATTTCAGTTCGTGGTTGTTATCAATGCTATAAATTTTAGGTTATGATTTTGTAGAATTATTTATAAGAGGCAAATTGTATAAATTATTCAACATATTGGTTGGATTTTGTGCAAAATAGGTAGTTGTTTCTAAATCGTTTTTGCAAATGTTGCAATAATAAATAATGTTGAAAATATAGTCGCAAATATATATATATATATATATATATATATATATATATATATATATATATATATATATATATATATATATATATGCATACCTGTACTAGTATAAATTAGAAAGTTCTATATTTATTTTAATATACGCATTCGTATTTTCGGGCTGCTGCCATGTTTCCTATCAAGGTGTGGGGGGTGGGCACATATTTTTTTAAATGTGCATAACACCCTTCACAGATTAGAAAAAATTTCAACCTTTTGTTGTTTAAAAGACAATCATTTTAAATTATACCCGAAGAAGCCTTTTTTTAAATACTTCGGTTAAGTTTCAGCACATATATAATACCCTGTGTCATGTTAAACACTAAAAAAGCTGTCGATTCGAAAACAAATCATCGCTTTGTTTATATCAGAGAGATTTGGCGTAGTTATCGCTTAAACTATAACCTTACCCATTTGTTTTTCGAAAATTAGTAGATTTTTAAAACTAAAACAATTAATACCTATAGGTAGAAATTGTAAATTATCGAACTTATGCAGTAAAATCTTCAAAATAACGACTAAATGTGAGATTTAAAACATTTCAATGTCAAATTTGCCACCCATAAACCTGACGATCAACACCTATACTGAAATGGTACAAACGAAAGTTAGTCCATCGACCCTGAAATTTGACGAGGGGTTTTTCTTATAAATTTAGATAACCTAAGAAAAACCCATTTACTGTATTTTGTTGGTCTTCAAAAAACTATTCTGAAGTAGAAACGGTGTGCCTACATATTTATTATTGTTAGTAGTTTTTTCGCTTCTTGAATTGATAACCTGACTTAAATTTTTAAATACATATCTACTTGTTTATAATAAAATCGGTGTAAATAATGTAAATTTGTATATGATAAAAATTAATACATATTAACAACGATAAGTAAAATTTTTATAACAGCAATAAATAAGCGTTTTCAAATAAAAGCTTTTCTTTAAAAGATGTGAAGTTTTTTATTGCATTACTATTAGTGTAAATTAAAATTAAAAATGGAAAGGTGGGTACTTTCTAAATAATTGTGCGGTGCGGCGCTGCCACGCCGCGGCGTTTGTTTTATTATTTAAAAATATGTCGGCTTATCATGTATAGGCACTTACATAAGTTTCTATTGGTCACCGTTAATTTAAGAAATATTTGAACTTTTAATTTAGTCAACGTAAAATGAAAAAAATAAAATTTTCCTAAAGCAACCTCGAAACGCTTTAGGATTTTATAAAATTTAAAGTGTTGACGAAGTGAACTATTATGATATAAATTCGGAATCGACTAAAACCAGACCAATGCGCGGTAATGCATCTGATTGAACGAAAAAATCGAACTAAAAATTCGAATTAAATAACGAAAATAAGCACTCGATAGAGTGGTTATGCAATTGTATAAGATGCGAACAAAAAGATTATTAATTAAATAAAGTAAACTTTAAATTAAATAGATAATACAGTTATGAGAGAATAATTAAAATTTTACTTAAAATGATAGTTCTAGGTTAACCACTAGTTTCAAGTAATCTTTATCATGGTACCTGTTCCAGTAAAATATTCATTTTCTTCTTTAAATTAAATTTTAAAATGAATTAATAGAGACGATCTCAGGAGATTGTATAGGTATATGGTTTGTTATCCGCTTATTAATCGCAGACGAATTTTATAAAAAACGAAACAAATTAAATAGCAGCTTGAAATTATTTGTTGTAACTTTGGTAGTTTTGGTTAACTTAGAATTAACGCTACGATAATAATCGGCGTAAAACGATAATACGATAAATCGATAAACGATAAATCGATAACGTAAAGCGATAAATCGTTTTTGTAAAATCTACGTACCTAATTGTAAATATATCGAATTAGTCTAAAAGTTCATAAATTTTAATTTCGTAATAATATACCTATTTGTAAAAAATTCCGTTAAAAAAACTAAAAAAATAAAGTTAGGTAACAACAAAAATATCGAGCAACATATTATATACATAAATACCAAATTTAACAACGTAATTTATAATACAAATAAAAATGCCATATATAATCATAGGTAAATAATGAACTTTAATTCACAATTGATTATAATTGTAATAAAATGACTACATTTAAATCTAAAGTTAATCGGTGCGTAATAACAAACGGGAACCGTAGACTATTCTTAATTTTAATGATTATTAGAATAGCCCGTTAAATCTTCTCCAATTATACGGTTGTAGGCAATATTTCTGTGCGGTATCTGGTCAAAATAGCCTGAATTGCCCGATATAGGTAATCAAGATCAACGCGGTGCTTTCTCAAAACCTATAAACATTAGCTACTGTGGTAGTTATTATTACTAATGTAATAACTGTTGTTCCTACAATTATAAAACTATATTAGTGTTTATCAAAAGTTATTACTTGTAACTACGAATAAAAATAAATCCATACCTGTAACTAATAAAAAGTATAGATTATTAGGTTACAAATAAACAAAGAATTAATATACAATGTCGCTCTTGTAATTATAAAAAGAAATATTTAATCATTTATTAAAGCAACTGTTTTACGTACCAATTAAAATAAATCCGCACCTGCAACAAACTAAATGTATAAATTATTTCATTAAACATAAACAACAAATTAAAAGACAATGTTGTAGCTGTAATTATAAAAAGAAGTATATTATCATTAATTAAAACAACTGTTTTACGTACCGGTTGAAATAAATCCTTACTTAGAAAGAATTGAAAGTATAAATTATTAAATTAAAAATAAACAAAGAATTAATAAACAATGTCGTAACTGTAATTATAAAAAGAAGTATATATAGCAGTTATTAAAGCGACTGTTTTACGTACCGATTAAAATAAATTCGTACCTATAACAAATTAAATGTATAAATTATTACATTAAACATAAACAAAAAGATCCATAAACATAAACAAAAAGATCGTAGCTGTAATTATAAAAAGAAGTATATTATCATTTATTAAAACAACTGCTTTACGTACCGGTTAAAATAAATTTGCACCTGTAACAAATTATTAGAATAAACTGTTAAATTATAAATAAAATATTTACAGGGCTTCTAACAGATTATTTGTTCATTTTATAGACTTTATAGACTAAAGTTTGATATTTATAGACTTATTAGACACAGGGCAAAAGTGCTGTAATAATGATGAAAGTAATAAGATTTCAAAATTAAACAGTCGTACAAAAGTAAAATTACAGATCTTTGTTAAATACGTAAATAATGAGAAAAAGGGGGAAACGCCGTCCTCACAACCACCCTCTTGCATTTCTATCTTTTTCTTTTCATTTATTTTTAACACTTGAATTAACAACAAGAAAAACATACTAAAATATTGTATACAGTCTTTCTGATTGGGTTTGTAAATAAAAGTTGGAACAATATGATAACAAGGTGAAATGAGCCTCGGTAGGGGGATTTACTAGAGGACTTTGCGGTCTCCTAGTAAATGAAAGGCTGCGGGTTCGAAACCCGCTGCATAGCATGGACATTCGTGGCGTCAATATGAACCCAAGTACTAACCCAATTAAGAAATGAAAAATACACCTAGTAGCTGGCTAATGGACTAGATTTAGCGGCCAATAAAAAAAAGGAGAAAAAATTGAAGGAAGAAGATACGCAGAATGCTTCAACTGTCTGGTTAAGCAAGACAGGAGAATATTGTTACCCTTCCGATTGCTTTATTGAGGCTAAAGGAATACCAATGTGAGATAATCATATAACTTTTAGTATAGTAAGACTCATAATGTCTATATAAAATACAGATATCTTATTTAAAGTTCGTAAAGTGACGGTATAAGAGCGTGAATGGTCAAAATTAGCATCAGAAGGACCACGCAAAATCTTCAATATGAATTATTTTAAATGGACTACAGAAAGTTAAAAAAATTCACACGAAACGTGTTAAAAAATAGACTTTCATAGAATACATGCTAAATTTATAACCTAATAAGTATCTATAGAATTTATAGACTATTTGGGAGCCCTGCATTTAATAAAAATTGTCAGTTCCGTAATTACAGAAACATATTAGTATTTAACAAAACAGCTGTTTTACATTATTTTACGTTGCTTTACAGTAATTAAAATAAATCCGCTCCTGTAATGATAAGAATGTGAATAAAAAATTTATACGAAAACGTTCATATTAATCAATGTTAAAGTCATTTGCGACCCTGTAAATGTAAGACTAAGCACATTAGTCAAACAGTTGCGTTAGGTACGAAGTAACATATGTAAATTCGCTCCTGTAATTATAAATATATTATACCTGTATAGATAGAGTCAAACTTTTAGCATTGCTTATCCTTTCCACTGAAGTAGTATATAGTACCTGAAAGTCTAGAACAAAATTAAATAATTTTATATTTACGACACAAATATTATTTTCCAAATTGAGAACGCTCCTTTATTGTGTTCATGCCATATTGTTCCAAAATTCCTTAGTTGCGAATTTTCAAGTAATATAGTTGCAGTGGCGAGTTTGTGTACACTCTGAATGTTGCATTATTACTGATATGGTATAGGCATATATAAATTATGCCCACCAGTTCTATAATCTCTATGTATACAGGGTGCTTTAAAAAAAGGACGGAAAATTTAAGGGCATATAGTACTGACCAAAACGAATAAAAAAGTCATAATTAACGTATGTGTCCGAAAACCAAGCGTTTTGCAGATATAGCGATTTTTCCGTTGTATACTTTACCGCACGATCAATGAAGATACCACACCAGTTTCAATAAAGTATTTAATATCTTACAGTAGGCAATATTTACAAGAAATGAGTTGCGAATATTTTGAAATTTCAGGTTACAATCTAATATCAAAGCCAATATTTTGACAGACATTTTTTACACGTTGTTATAAGTGTTCGAAACTGTAAATTGAAGTGGCATAAACCAAGTTACTAAGGAGTTTAAATATCCCCAAATCAACAAATCCAGAAGATTTTGCTGTTTTTGATGAATAGTGTGATAAAGTACAACGTAAAAATCATTATATCTGCGTAACGGTTGGTTTTCAGACCCACCTTAACTCCGACTGTGTTGTTCCTTTTGATCAGTATTATATGCACTTAAATTTTCCGACCCTTTTTATAAAAACTCTGTATATAAAAATGTAGCGTGATTGACTCACTGACATATCAACGTCTAGCCTCGACCACTGATCCTAAAATAGTTAGATTTGGAAAATATGTTCCTTCTATGATGTAGGCACCCACTAAGAAAGAATATTTCGATATTCCACTCCTAAGGGGATGAAACAGGGACAGTACGTTTTTTAAACTTTCAACAAATCAACAACCAGCTTCAGTCACTGATCCTAGAAAAGTTAGATTTGGAAGATTGTTCCTTTTATGATGTAGGCACCCATTAAGTAAACATTCTTCGAGATCTCCCTCCTAAGGGAGTGGAACGGGAAAGTATATTTTTTAAATATTTAATCAGTTTCTCCGTACTGCTTACCTTTGAATGTTAAAATTTGTAGGATACGTTTCTTCGAATATTTCTAATCCCTCGCAGATGAAGTCACGAGTAAAAGCTAGTAAATAATAAATTTTATAATGTTGGAAAATTAGTTTGGGTTGCATCATTTATTACACTCGGGTAATACGATAACTCAAACATTTACTGACTTAGTTTTGAAATTAAATAAGTACGGTACAAATTAACATTTTGCCGAACGTAAGCCGTTACCGTTAAGTAGGTCCTTACGTCATAATGTGTGCACAGTAGTTAATAAAAAGGTATCCATAGTAAAAATCTACATTTGAAATTTCACACCACTGACTCGCAATAACTGATTTACTGACTGACTTCCATACACTATAACGACACAAAAAATATATCTCGTATCTACTTTTTGATTTTTGAAATGTGGAATACGAAAGATATTATGATGACTTCTAACATCTATTAATTCCTTTAAACAACCGAATATTAAAAAATTAAATTTTCAAGAATTGTTTAAACACAAAATCGCCTTTTTAATATTATCATTGAGGTGTGTACTTCTGGATAGCAAGTTTTTGTCTGTAAATAAGTGTATTTTGTTAATAACGTGTATTCAACTTGTTTATATCACTTACCTCACAAAAAATATGACTAATGGACGAGAAAAATTAAATATTTGTAAGTTCAAAAGAACTGTTAACAAGCTTGATTTTCGAGTAGGTGCCAATAGAACCTTGCAGCGACATTCATGTCGTGAATAAAGTAAAACTAATAAGTGGATTACCAACACAATAAATTATTGTCGCCGTCTACTTTCCTAAAAATTTAAAATCAATTAGTAGGCGTATACACAAAATATAAGATACTCAAGTGAACTAAGAAAAAATTAGATGATTCCAAATTTTTCTTTCGAACCTCACGTACCTCTATTATTTTGTTTTTAACACTTATACTCCCGATAAAACAAACGTTTTGGCGCAATATTAACGTAACAGCAATTTAACGTAAGGGGGAGGATGAGAAAGCTAAGCATACCTTGTAGTTGTCTATCTTCTGTGGACTGTGAGGGCATGCAACGTAGCGCACATCCCTTGCTTTTCTTTTCGCCTTTCGTTTTGCTTCAACTTTATGATGATGATTCTCTAATGAAGACTGCCCTCGGAATCATAATTTCGATGACTTTCCTATATTTCTATATTAATCCTATACTGATTCTTCTCCTTGCTATTTTTGGTAAATAATTTATTATTACCCGTCCTACAAGTTCATTCCATTGGTTTCTTCTATCTTTAATGAATTTGATGTCTTGTATTTATTCCTTATTGTCTTCTCGTTAACTTCTTGGTTGGCAACTCTATCTAAAGAATGGCCAACAGGTATCGATCTTACAGTAGACTTTTCTGTTATTGTAGCAAGTTGCCTAGTATGAATAATTGAGTCCTAGTTTGGACTACAGGTGTTAGTACAATTAATCGTATCGCATCTTCGTTTTCCACCCTCGTGTTCGATTCTTTGATAATCGCCATCACTTAATGGAAGAACATAAATAGTCCATATGACACAAGACACAGTACGACACAAGAATCGCTCTACAACGAAACAGCTTGACGTCGCGAGTGGATTTTGGGTTAGCCAAATTCTGACCAAACGTATTTTGGCGGCTGTATACAAAAGCCTCCTACCTAAATTGGTTCAAAAATAAAAAATGAAGCGATCGCGAAGGATACCGCAGCGTGGGCGTATCGAATCGATGCGTAGTATTCTGGTTTTCTTAGAGAGATCATATTTATGACAATCAAAATGTATCAAAAAGTTTCAATTTCAAAGAGAAAATGATTTTGTAGTAGAGAATTGATTTTAGTACTCAAGGTTATCCAAATATTTATATGATATATGACATACACGTAAAGTGTATGTAAATATTATACAAATAGATGAATAGAGAAGTTAGTAGAACAACAATGGTTCTTTCCTACCTTTGATCGGTGGTTGCAAGTACACAGTCCCGCATCCCTCGTAGAGTTTACCTACATTACCCTACAACAACGCGGTTACAATGGGAAAGGGGTATAGTTATCGCTGTTACTTTTTTCGCTGTTACATCTTAACATACATATTAACCACCGTCGTTTCTCCGACCGCCGATGACGTACAAATTTCTGCAGAAATAATTAAATTTATAAACAAGCTCGTTTGCATTACTGACGTTATGTTGATTACAATCGTGTTAATAGTTTAATTTTTGTTTATGAGAAATTGGGATAAAAAAATCTGAAGTCGCGCGTCGCGATAGGAAAAACGACAGTGGGCGGGGCGTATTTTTGTTTCGTAGATTCCAATATCATCTATACTATGGTGCAGGGCGGCGCAGTTTATATTTTGACGTGTCAATTTCTGTACACACAATTTAATAATGAACATTTTAATTCGTTCCATATGCCCTTTCTTGCGTACTATGTATGATATATTATAGAATTATATATTATAGTACCTACAATTAAATTGATTTTTCATAAATTCGCTTAATACGTTTCTATACACTCTTTACGTTTTGTTTTACTTATAATTTTTAAACGTACAGAAATAGTTAAATATCGTATCTTAATTACCTACTTACAATAAATTAATTGTGCATAATCAATTTTCAAAAAAAACAACCTTTCGAAAGTAGGTATATGCGATTCCAGAAATTATTTTAAAGCGCAATGAAATCGTTTAATAATAATGGTTGATTTTAATGATTTTAAATGTAATCTTTTGTTACGGCGTTATAACGTCATATTAACGTTTACTTAGTTGTTATAAAGTTAAGGTATGAGTATAATACCGATCATTAATCCTCAAATTTTGTTTAAGCGAATTGCGCATGATTCGAATTACATGTATAGAAATATCTACTTAAGAAAGTAAAAATCATAATGACTATTGAGTGTTAAATTGTAAAATTTTAGTTGTTGGAATCGGATTGACTACGTTTAATACCTTATAGGTATGTACCTGTATTATTTCTAACAAGAATTAATCTTCTGAACAAAGAGATAACAAGTGCTTTCAAATAGATTTTAACTTTTTGCTGTTGAAAAGGAAGAGTTTCGATGCCATGTGCACGTTGGTATTTCCGATTAATTGAATCATTTTTTAAATTATTCATTTAATAGTGTAACAGTAGGTAGTTAACCATTTTAAACTTATGGCACATTTTTAAAACAAATAATGGTGCACGAGAGAATGGGTTAACGTTGTTCTTATTGTTCTCTTCATTAAATAAAAAAATAAGACGAGATAGTAGTTTTTTAACAAAATAAAATTCAATGAAACGGATAAAATGTTGAGAAATCTCCGTAAATAAACCTAAATGAAATTATTTTAATAAATTCAAGAAATCCAGGTATACTTAGTGGTCTTATAATAAAATAGATATAGATATATATTAAAATTACTATAAGATAAAAAAATTAGAAATTCATAGGTACATTACTCCTTTATTTAAACACCTACTTATATAATTGTAAGAGACAACTTTTAAAGGTAAACAAGATAAGACTGACTTACGCGAGAAAACTGCTAGCGTTACGATTTTTACTTTTTTGAGTAGGTATCTATTTCGAAAAACAATAAAAATCAACAATAAAACTTACCGGTAAAAATAGCCCCGCTTGATACAATACATAAAAAGATCCTACCTGTAACAAAGAAAAAGAAAATTAGTTTCAAATGCGATCAACTTATTGGATGTAGTTGATTGTATTGTTGGACATTGTTTTATTATTATTCGAAATGAACCAAGCTGGTTAAATTAATAACTAAAGATTAAATAGAAATTATAAAAGCTTTTAAAATCATATTTGCAATTCATGGCAATTTGTAGTCATGGCAGAGAATACGCCCTTTAATTCGTATTTAATGCATACATTTGTTAAAATGCGCGGTTTCGAAATTATAACATCTTCGCCCATGTATTCTAAAAGTAACGGGCTGTCTGAAAAAATAGTAGGCATTTGTAAAAATATGTTAATAAAATCAAAAATAAAATTGCCTATATTCAATTCAAGTTTAAAACCAAAAGTCATAAGAAATTTTAACCAATTTTTAGATAATAATTCTTAAATAATTAGAAAAGTTAAATTATTTCTACAATTGATTATGCTTCTTGATTTTGAAGAAGAGGAAAATATAGTAGATAGATATATAGAGATCATAAAACGAATTTTCCTATATCATATTATATTAAGAGGGAAAACAGAAGAATAGTAAGACGTAATACATATGATATTAACCATTCAAAAAATTATCCTACATTTATAGAAAATTTCAATGATGAAAATATTTGTAATAAAAATTCAATTGTACCTAATTCAATAGAGATAAGAATGATAGCATTAATTATAAAACAGATTCTGTATAAATACCTTAATTCTTCGACGTCCTCTAACATTATCTTCCCCTCAATTGTAGGTAAGAACTGCAACTCTTGTAGAGAAACACACTTCACATCTGCAAAGAACAATAATTTATAATTAGTTATATAAATTAGTGGTGAATATAATCACGATTATGATTTTATTGGATAAGTATATATAGCTATAAGTACTACCTACACTGTTTTTTTTATAATACATAATAAAAATGAATAGCACTTCTTATAATTTTTTTAATTCAGGTAAATAGGTAGATATATCTACCGATAATTAAAATAAAGAAACGTTTTCAGTATGATTGACTTTTCTGGAAAGTGTCACATTTTCTCATAATATGCCGTTATTGTGAAAATTGAAACAAGTGACAAAAATGACATTTAATACATTATCTTAGAATTGGGGGGGGGGGATTGTTAAACCACTATTACCACAATTTGATGAAATCTTAAATATCAATAAAAAAATCAGTTTAAGGCTAGGCGCATACATACAACTTTTAATCGAACTCTAATCGATTTAGTTGTTCCCCACAAAGCTACAGGCTCTTATGGGAGAGCGCACGGGAGAGCGAAATTAGTTCAGAATTAAAATGTGAAATTATAATAAGTAGTCGCTTTCGTTCAAAAATAAATGTTTGTTTTAACAGTATTAAAACAAATTTTAATTTTGTAAACGAATTAATTATTAAAACAAATTTTAATTTTTTAAACGATAATGTAGTCAGTTTAACAACTACTATTGTCTTTTAATTATCACATAAACACATATGTATCTATGTTAAAGTAAACCAATAATAATAATTATTAATTATTCATTTCTGGAAGATCAAAATTTATAAAAAATCACAAGGTAGAGGTTTCATCACAAGGCGTTTCTTTCGAGATTTCGCTGAAAGTCGAATTTATCTAAACGGTATTAGTCGAGTCAATGTATTGTGTTTGACCTAGAAGAAATTGCAAACAAAGTAGTTTCAACTGTACCTACCTATGTATGAGTTGTAGTATTATTCTTAACTTACCTACAATCCAAAGTTTATCAAAATCGGACCAGCATTAAGGGCAGAAATCGGTTACATAATGTATGCGAATGGTTCGAGAATAAGCCACTTTGCTAACATGTTATTAACATGGAAACATGAAAATTTCGACTGTGATTGGTTGTTAATTGAAGACCATAATGTAGAAAGGTGTCAAAAATATGGTAAGATAGTGATTCCAAAAAATATCCTAAAAGCTTTATTTAATAAAACCTTTTCTTACATAGGGGAAAATGGATAAAATAAAGTACGGCGAATGCAGAGGTTTAACAAAAAATTTAATTAGCGAACACGGTTTGCAGTTACAAACAAAAATCATTAAATTTGCTAACAATTAGATGTGCAAAAGTGAGAAAACGGTTAAGTGCTTTAGATATATTTTAAGATCTTATCTCAAAAAAAGTAAAGTGAAAATCGAAAAAACAACTTAAACGAAAGAAAAATTAAGAGATAAGACATAGTAAAGCATTTACTGGGTAATATTATTACAAACAAGTCTATGTTTTGTTTTTCTCCAGATAGGGAATCATGTCTCTGAGGTTGGCATTCTTCTCTGCACTGATTGACTTTCTTGGTGCTGACTTTAAAAGTACTTCTCTTATATTTGCAACAGTTTTTCCACTTTTTGACACGGGTCTATTATTCCAAGAATCTGCACTGTATGCACTACTGCAAAAGTTCGCTAACGAATAGGAATTAGCACTTGGTACTACTGCAGTTTATTCTTAAACTGTCATATCACCTTTTGCAACAAAAAAAACAAAATTTTACTATTTTGGCACTTAACAGCTTTCTACATTACGGTCTTCAATTTTTTTACAGCCCTATAAAAATTACAGATTTGTTACAGAATAATGGTGCTAATATTTTATTTTATCACTCTTAAGGGTGCATTCACAAAAATAGTTCATTTTACGTCGTTTTTCCCATTGCATTATTAAAACAAAAACGAAACAATATTTATCATAATTTCAAAACGCATATTTTTTATAGAATGGGCGAAAGATGTTTTAAGTATTAAAAAAAATGAAAATGAGAAATGAAATGAGATAGTTACTCTTTATCTTAAATTTTTTGATGTGGTTTTTAATTGTGTAGTTATCAATTAACTCGTTTAGGTCAGATCCACGCAATGACCGTAAGCGTAAAAATACATAAGAAATCATAAAATAAAAATTGAACGATAAAGAATCACATTATGTATTCCTTATGTTAATACCGATATAAACAATACGTAACGATAATATCAACATAAGAAAATCACACCCTCATTAGGGCTACTTTTTCGAATTCTCGATAATTCAGTTTTTATTTTATGATTTCTTACGTATTTCTTGCGCTTACGTACATTGTGAATCGGCACTTAAAATTAAATTTAACGAAAAATTAAGTAAACACCCGTTTAAAAATTAAAAAAGCCCATATGGACTTAATATTCAAAGACGACAGAAGTCTTATTTGAAAATGAATTTGAATTAAGTTAATTAATTTAAATTAACTAATCATTGGATTAACATCAGTAGAGCAATAAAGACAAAGAATTGGGGTAAATGTGATGATAGGTAATATATTCGAATCACGCTATTTTCTAATTTGCACATATTAAAAACGGTTATAAAAAGTATTTGAACGAAATTAGTTATGTATAGATACGACTTAAAAGTATTTGAGACGCTTTTATTTTATATCGAAAGTAATTTTAAACGAAGCTTAAAAAATACTTACAAATCAAAAGAATGTACCTACACATTAGTCACGATAGGTTCTAATCCACGTCATCAATAAAACTCGTACTTTTACAGTATGTACTAATAAATATTGTTGTCTTTATTTGCCATGTCATATGTGTGTAGGTAAATCATCGGTAAAATACGCCATGTTCAAAACTTTAAACTGAATACTACAAATACACTTTTTATATATGATGTGTATTAGAACCTATCGTGAATAACGTATATGTCTGTAGTTTTTTAACGTAGGTATTCCTTATTTTTATATGTATTAATATATTTACTTATTATATAGTAAGTTAACAACCGTGTACACCACAATAACCGACGATGTAATTCTAAAACTAGAAATAAAGGTGATGGTGTATTAAATAAGTCCATGTTCCTAATAAGGCCTCCCCTGATTATTCTAAAGTTAAAATATTAGTTCTCGATATTAAAAGGACTCGTAATTAAATTGTTTAACAAATATGTTTTGCAGGAAATCCTTGCAATTTGAGTGATGAGAATAACGTTACGTTTCTTTAAAAGATACGGTTTTATTATATGATTATTTAGTCCAATTCAGATGATCATTGAATTATTAGAAACACCGACACTGGAAGTGAATAATAATAAAAATTCAATTGCAGTTGCGCGAGTATAAGTAGTTATACCTAATCCTGTTTAATGTTGTCTGTTTTCTTAAATCTGTAAGAGATGTCATTATTGTTTGTTTATTTACGTAGATATACGTAAATAAATCCAGGTTGTCCGGGTTCAACGTTTTCACAAAATTTTAAGGTGGCCGATAACGTCACAAATCAATATCTTCGCGTAGAATCTACTACAGGATAGTATATGACATAAATAATTTACCTACCTACCTACCTTATATTTTTCATTATTTTTAGACATTCGAAAGTTTTCGGACTAATCTAAGCAGCTAAATCTTCATGGTAAATGAAACTTCTACAAATAATGTTAATGTGCGAGGCGAATCCTAAAATTAACAATAAAGAGACGAGACACGCCTAAATAAAGATAATTTTTTGAAAGATACTTTTAACTTTTTCGTTGATTTATGTAAAGGACGAATTTCTTATGCGATCGTATATAAACAGCCGACGATTTTTATGATGGAATATATATTGTAAGTATAAGAGATTAAAGTTAAATCACAAAGTTAGAATAATTTTCAAAATTAAATTAGAAACGCGGAATTGAAAAACTTACATTTTTCGACTTTTAGCGGCAGAATATAAAGCGGCCAAGTCCAGAAAATATTCCCCGGCACATTTTTCTATGTTCGTATGCAAATTTTCTAAAAGCATTCTAAATTACACGTACCTAGTTTATGTAAATTGTCGGCTTTTTATTTTTTAGTGTAATGAATTTAAAAATGTACCTACTTAAAAATTATTAAGCATTTTTTTTATTAATTAATAACGTTGACGTTTTATTTTAATTTTAATTACGCGTAATAAAAAAGTTTTACAGTTTTATTATCAACAACTATACAACATTTCTTGACAACGCCCTCGGCTTGTGATTAAGGTTCTCGTTATCATTAAAAATTTTCTTTGATTTAAATTAATCGGTGCTTATTTAGTCTAGAAATAAATTACCTATAGTTTATTATTGCTTGTAACTTTTGAGTAAGTACTTAATTGTTACTCATTTGTTAGAAAAATATCTAGAATGAATTTATTCGTATCGGCAAATATCCGTGTTTTAAGTATTTAAAAAAGAAATGCGTTGGTGATTAATTATCTAGTTATAGTGTCCCATAATCGTTAAGTGGGACATTTAATGCTGAAGGGATGAAATTTTTCCCGTTCCTACAATTTTGATAACTGCGATGATAAATTTAGACCATTTTGATGCAATCCGAGCAAAAAATAATAAATTAAGTTTCCCAAATAGCTCCACCATTTATAATTGTTAATATATAACGGTCGGTAATCATTAGAAAGTTCAAATTTTAGTAGAATACTCTTAAGTAATAATGCAAAAATGGTAACTATTAACATTTACCTTACAATTAGAATTACATCTACGTCACCAGGTGCAGAAGTTCAACACTCAATCAAATATTTAATGACTAAAATTTCTATACCGTAACTAGGTGCACGAAAACACCTGTAAAAAGGTCATTACAAATAGTCGGGAAACGTATTACGTGAAAACATAATCTGTAATATTCGTAGTCTTATAAAAATTAAAAATTTTCTCTTACTTTTCCAATTAGCCCCACTTTACGGTACTGTTTTTCAATTCGTTTTTTTTTATATTTACTTTGTCAAATTATAGCTTTTTATTAGTGACGAAGAAGTACTAAAATTGAAAATCCTAAACGGTTTTGCCAATATAAACTAAATTAAAAACTTCAAATTTAAAGGGCTAATCTTTTTGTGTATATTTTTTAATTTTAACGTAATTTTGTGTAATAGTAAAACATTAGTTGCAAATAGAAAAACTATGTTATGTTTAAGGGCAACATTAAAGTATCTAAGTTGTATAAATTTTCTTGTAACAAGAGAGGTATCCCAGGTGTCACTTTCCGATTTTGTTCATTTTTGGATTTATTATACTTACGTATTATTAGTAGACACTAAGCGACACTTATTTGTTTTATCTGCTGACGTGGAGTTTTAAAAGGAGAAACTATCACCTGAAAATGGGGATGTCGAGCGTCGATTTCATTGTTTCATATAGATAATATTATTAAAACACGATCCTTTTTAACGCAATTATCCGGAAAGGTTTTCTTATAATTATGAATGAAAAACACAATTTTCTCAATTCGATAAAAACATTTGATGGATATTAACCACTCTTAACCATGATTAATGATCATGAAAAAATACAAAGCAACTCCACTGGGTCCCGCCGCTAGACAGATCGCAATAGCTTTATTTTCCATAAAATTCGTCTCCAACGTCTTTTCGTTTTCCAAAAACACGTCAACTATGCATATTTTGAAATTACATAAACTGTTATATTTTTATTATTCAGGTTTTTAAAGATAAATTTAGCCTTATTTAATCATTTTTTAAATAATTTTAATCATGCTTAGGAGTAGTTTGCCTTCGTCAAATTGAAAAAATTGCGTTTTTCATCTTCATTAGAAGAAAACTACTCGTTTCCGGGTAGTTTCGTTAACAAGATCGTGTTGTTTTATTTGAAACAATAAAATCGACGTTCGCTTAGATTTTGGCCTACTATAACATATCCGAAAATGAAGAAAACCGGAAGGGAACACCTTGGAAACCTTCCTTGTAAATAAGTACACAATATTAAATTATAAAAACATTCGAATAAAAATAAAATTTTTAGTAGTTAACAAACTCCTATTCAAAAGCAAAATCCAATTTATCGTAGAACGAGCTTAGCTAGTACCTGCTTACAACTAAACTTCAGAGGTTTTCGTTTTACATTTCACCCTCAATTTCGTTAGTGTGCGACTATTTTCGGTCAAAGGGATTGCGTACGAATAAATAAATTAAATATTTGTGTTGGTACGACGGACTATTTTTTATTAAATACTGCTTGTTGTAAAATTTTGTTTCTCGTTTGTTTATTACCACAAAATAACAAAGAGAACGTTAACGTAAAAATGTGAAAACAACCTGGGTTTTTCGGAAGCGAATTATTGGTTCTGCGGCCTGTCTGTTTCCTCGGTAAATAGAAAGGAATCGCCAAAATAGATATACAGTAAGAAAATTTAGCAGAAATATGTTTGAAAAATTTGTTTAATAAAGACCTTAAAATTTCCACGCGTTTCATTATACGCCAAACTTAGCCTTAAACGAAAATTTGCAGGTTATATAGTTCCACGAAATTTATGGCGATTGTTTTATTGAATTTCCATGTTTGTAAACAATACCCCCGCTTTACGTATTATTGTATATGCAGCGAACAACTGTGCCGTGCAGCGATAATAATGATTTACTAAATATCGTCACGTAAACGTAGTAACTTTACGAGAGGGTCTGCGGCCTATGCGTGGCTAATGATGTTCCCTAACGATCACGTGATCGTTGCCTTCAACTTTAAACCGCATACTTTTCGAATTTTCCATTTTCGATGATACATTGTTGATACGAAAATTTGCATAAATTATTCATCGCGCACTTGGCGTACAAAACGAATTGAAAGTTTAAACACTTACATGTCTTTTCGTTTTTAGGATACGGGAATATAGTGCCTGTAACAACGGAGGGAAAAGCATTTTGTATAGTGTTCGCCCTTATTGGGATTCCCTTAACGCTCACGGTCATCGCTGACATGGGCCGATTATTCGCTTCTTCGTTGTCTACCGTTATGCATCATATGCCGGGATGTTGCAGGTAATGCCTTTCTAATATTTTTGCGTTTATTCTGATACGTAAGTTTAATCAAATATTATTTAGTAAATTTTCTAATTTCGTTCAAAATTTTTGGCAATTTTCTCGTGACGCCCGTTGTAAAGTTGTTTTATTGGTAACAATTTTACGCTTCGAAATTGTTGTCTTCGGATTTTATTCACTGTTACGGTTATTACCTTAATACCAATGAAATACAAAATTTAATACAATCGCTAGCTGTGTTATCTTTATCTTTTAATATTGTTTTGACGACACCTGCTGTTTAAGATGTATAAGTTCAAATAATATAAGAACGTTTATTATAACCATCGAACAACGTTATCAGTTTGCAACGATTGATCAAAATTAATTTGTAAACCACTCCCGTTTTATTTAAATAACTGTCCTGTCGCGTTAGGTCGCATTTGTCGTTTGCAGAGCGTTAAATTACAATAAGAAAAAGAAATCAATTTATGTAATTTATAGACGAAAGAATGTCTCTGCGATATATTTTGTGAGAAAAGTCTCGACGTTTTTAATGCAGTTAATTACTTTAGAATCATTTATTAATCGATCTGCAAGGTGCTCATATTGGTAATTTAATTAAAATGTAAGTCTGAATAACGCAAATTTACAAAAAAAAAATTAAATTAAAATTTACTATCACAATACTTGACATACAAAAATATACATATAGTTGATATTTAACTGACTTACGATTAACAAATTGTTTCAGAAACGCGACTGTAATTAGAAGGACCTCCTCGTACGCTTTCGCATCTGTTGGCTTCTTGTTCGTTTATTTATCAGCCGGCGCAGGATTAATCATCCAGTGGGAAGAGGACTGGTCGTTCTTCGACGGTTTTTATTTTTGTTTTATTACAATGACAACAATTGGCTTTGGAGATTTTGTTCCAAGTAAGTTCCACTTTGTTATTCTTTTTAATTAAAAACAAACTATTATGGACGGCCATTAAAAAGCTTTCGACATTCTTTCGTCATAAAATCGGGCGTCGAATTTTTGTCGGTAATATCATTTTATGCAAACGTAACTAGAAAGATAATTAGTTAATACTTCAAACTGGGAGATCAAAAACGGTCGTGATCAGGTGCTCCAAAACCCCTGCACGGTTGAAATTTTCAAATAATTTTTGTTAAATATAAGGTTGTTTGGTAATGACTTGTCGCTTTTACAAGATTTTTAATATAGTTAGGATTAAAACAGAATTAGGTCAAATATGCGCCGTTTTGTTCGATAATTTGTTGCCATTTTGAAGGTAATTTCATTATGCCCCTCTCGCAGAATCCCTTCTCCCTATTGGCAAAAAACTGAGGCAAGTGGTTTTCACAGTCTTCTCTTATGTTGAATTTAATATCACCAACAGAGTTTTGCAGCGACAAGAAGAGATGGTAATCCGATGGTGCAATGTCAGGACTATAAGGCGGGTGCATTAAAACATCCAAACCAAGTTCCCGGAGCTTCTGACGGGTCATCAAAGATGTGTGTGGCCTGGCGTTGTCCTGATGGAACAACTCCCTTCCTATTGACCAATTCTGGCCGCTTCTGGTCGATGGCATCCTTCAAAACGGTCTAGTTGTTCGATATACCGCTCAGAATTAAGTGTTTGGCTCGATGGGAGCAGCTCATAGTGGATGATTCCCTTCCAATCCCACCAAACACACAACAAAACCTTCCTGGGCGTCAATCCTGGCTTGGCCACCGTTTGGGCCGCTTCGTCTTTCCTCGTCCACGATCGTTTGCGAACAACATTATCGTAGGTGACCCATTTTTCATCGCCAGTCACCATCTGCTTCAAAAACGGCTCCTTTTCGTTGCGTTTCAGCAATAATTCGCAGATGGAAATGCGGTCGATTAGGTTTTTTTTGGACAACTCATGTGGCACCCAATTATCCAGCTTTTTAGTGTATCCGGCTGCTTTCAAATGCCTATGGACGGTTTCAGTGCTTAGCTGGAACTCCCTCGCGATACTTCTGATAGTCACATGCCGGTCTTCGTGGATTTTTTCTATGATTTTGTCGACATCAGTGGTTATTGGCCGTCCACTGGGTACAGGGTCTGTTATATCGTTTCGGCCGGCTCTAAAACGCCGAAACCACTCTTCGGAGGTTCGAATCGACACAGTACCATCTCCCACAACACCATTAATCTTGCGATGCGATTCGCGTGCGGTTTCGCCTTGCACAAAGAAGAATTTCAAAATAGCGCGAATTTCGGCATTAGTGAACTCCATGTTTCAGCGACTGCCACTTGTGAAAAAAAAGTCAAAACTAAACAAATGACACGTCGTTTTGTAGCTAATGTCATCACCTGTCAAATGACATACAGAGTTGCCAAATGCTGCTTTATTTGCTTGCCCCACAACGCTTCAAACTCCCTCTAGCGAAAAAGCGGCAAGTCATTACCAAACAACCTTATATATAGATATTTTCACAACAATATTAAATTTTCCCGATAAAATGGCGTAATAAAGTTTTTATCTACTAAAATGGAAGTCCATAAAATTAAACGGGATTAATAATCTGGTTTTTTATATTCCTACTTCTGTGGCTTTGTTTAAATCAACTGGAAAATTTCTGATTTAATTATTTAGGTTCTGCATTATTTTCAGATTTTAACGTTGACTTTTCGCGAACGAGAACACAATAATTTTAAACTGGAAAAATTCCGCGCAATTCGATAATCAGCTTTCTATTAATTAAATACCTGAAGGCATATATTTTTTTTACCCATAAAATGTTAAATCAAGATTGAAAAGTGTGATTATTTTATTACTTTCGTTAATATTTATATTTATTCTATAATAAAATATTAAGTATTATCTATTAGGGTATTATAGGTTTAATTACTGAATTTTAATTATTCAAAGATTTACAAAATTTGGAGAAACATAATATCCTACCTACTACGAAGACTTATCTACAACCGTGTTGCAAGTCTTGTTAAAAATCGCAACGATTTACTTCTCTAATTGATTGGAAATTTAATTTTTTCTTTGTTCTTAATTTGCCCTCTTTTAAAATGATTGGTAATTTTCAAGTGGTAGGTAAGTAAGTACTTAAGTAAAAACGCAAAGTCTAATAAAAAATAAATGTCCGTGTTGTTTACCTTATTTTACAAAAGGTATAGGTCGTGAATAATATCGCGTACATATAAGTAATACTATCTACTTATTTTTGATAGTTAATTATACAAAAGTGGTCCTAAACTAGATGAGAACAACTCCCATAAACATTAACTCAAAAACGCATCCCCTCGGACTTAAAAAAATATATTTTTTAATTTAATAATTCCCTATTAAATACAACTTTCAAAATAATAAACTAATAAATTAAAAAGCTTACCTACGTTTCGTTTCTCGTGTATTTAAAATTCACAATGCTATCGTAATCGTAATCGCAATCGGTCATTTAACGTACAGTGCGTACATAATTTTTTAAATATATATATTTTCCATTTTATAATTTCGTGAAAGATCATCAGATAAAATAGGAAACGTTTGTTTTTAATTTCAACAGTAAAGCATATTTTCCCGCAACTTTATTACCATATAAAATTTAATCTCAATCTTAAAAAATATAAAATCATGCAAGTTTGCTTTAAAAAAATAAATTAAAGGAAGTAGTTGAATAATTAACTGTAGAACGTTTGATAAAAGCTTACGTATCAGACGGTCAAAAGTTTTTAATTGAAAATTATGTATATTTTAAATTTCTTTTGTTACTGATGTAAACAAACGCGATGCGAATAGAGTTTCGGAGACGATGTTTAATTTTTCTAAAAATAATCAACCTAAGTCTGTGTGTTGTAAAATACACGAAGGAAAATAAACTCCTCGCACAATCATGATTGTTTACTAAAACGACGAGATTCGGCTCGACATCTTCTTAATGTTCGGCTCTTAATTACAAATATTAATTAATAACGTGACACTTTATTTTCTAGTTTTTAGTAAATCTGCAGATTTTTTCATGGTGTGCATTTATATTTATTGAAATTATTTATTTGATATCGATGGTTTTTTCTCATTCATTTATTAAACAATAAAATCGAGACAAATTCCAAGTTTTAACGCTACATTAAATACCCCGATATGTTTTATTTAAAACAAAGTTTACGCATATGCTGTATTTTTTTCCAGACCTTTAAATTTTTTCATACAGCGTATATTTATTTTATCTTGTTTTGCTGTAACGTTTTTCTAAGTCGTTGACTTTGAATTAAATGTCTGTGAATTTATGTAAACCCTTGAAATTGATTTGAACGCACGTACGGATGTGTGGATCATTATAAAGTTTTATTTGTTCATAATTTTCTCATATCGCCAGTACGTATTTCATTTTACATTGAAATATTTATATCCCTCCCAATGTTTTTTTGGCAAAATGTAGTCTTTTTAATATCTGCGGAACTGTTATTCCGTTTGTATGTATGCACATATTTTACTCTCTGTAATACCTACAAACACTTTATATTTAAATCTAACGTTCGCAGATTCGGAATGTTAAAAAGACTTTATAATTTAGTTATTTCTCGTATTAGTTTAAAAAGAAAAAGTCGATCCATTTACTTTAATTTTTTAGGTTATTTTGGTGGTATATAAACACACTAATTTGTCTTAATTATAGTAGAACGATGTGTACACAATGTCCACACTATAAAAGCGACAACGTCTATTTATACGATACCATAGAAGTTGATGTTAAAGAAATAATTGTAGGTAGTTGAAGATATTAGGTACTCGTCGCATGTTTGGAAATACGTAATTAAAAGTCGTGCAATATTGTGTCCAATTTATATAACAACGCAGTGGATTATTTTTTAAATTTGCTAGCTGAGGGAGTAATAGCTTTAACGACAGTTGCGCGTTTCCACTATTAAGTCAATTCCCAAGAAACCAACAGGATAAATTTGACCTTAACACAATTTTTCTATTTTTAGTCGGATTTTCGTTTAATAAACGATTTATCTAGTTAATCCATATTATAATATGTTTAAAAATTTGACAAATTCGAGCATTGCGTGCTCTTTAACTGACCGGCAGAGCTGAATGTCTCTGACTATCGGCCGGATATCACTTTGAGAGGAAACTCCATTTATCTAATTGTCCAGGAACGTTAAAGAGAAAATTTTAAGAAATTCGTTAAAAAAATTTGTGGGCGCGTTGCATTATGCGTGTCTTGAATAAATTTTGCGTTGGTTAAACGAATCACCACATAATTGTTATGGTATCACCATAGTTAATTATCAACTTTTACCTCGCATTCAGCTGATGCTTCACCTTTTCACACCCTTTTAGTTCTGCTTAAAGAAGTTGGTGAAAGGGTATAGCCGGATAAGCATGGCAAAATGGCCCCCAAAGAAATCTACGAAACAACCTATATTATTACATTGGCAAGTCATAAGGAAACGATATATACACGTTTTACTCCCTGACCTTCAGTAGTCCTTGAGAAAATCAAAAAAGTATGTACCGGGGGAACTATTTTTTAAATTCGTTTATCTACGAAACTATTATAGCTACGAACATAAATCAAAAACAGATTGTTAGAGAATACTTCACAATATAACATATGTTTTTTCTATTAGTTTCGACTAATAATAACTATTAAAAAATTAATGGAGAAATTTTGAAAATTGAAAATTTTACAGTTCGGCCAGAGTGACAATCATCAAAAAAAATGTCAAATATTGCTACTAATGTCTACTACTACTACTAAAAGTTTCGTGAAAAAAAAATTGGTACAACACTTTGAAAAAAAATAATGTACACTCTATAGTCACTACTACTATATAATGTACCGCACAAAATAAACAAAAATATAAACTATAACAAAATAAAACAACAATTATGACAATATAAAATACAAACAAAACAAAAAATGCAAATAAGTGTCTAATATACAGGGATTTCAGTTAATAGAAAAGTTACAAATGTCTTATGTACATAAATATTATCGAATGCGATAGAAAACGTTTCTATTGTTATTAATTAATTCTGGTTATATAGTTGCCTGAGTGAGTACAGATGTTTACCTACATTCAATATTATTAATCATCATCACTATCTTCATTAATGACAACAGAAACAGAATTTGTTGCAAATATTTTCGACAATATCTCTGCTGGACATATATTACGCGGCATTTATCGGGTGAGTGATAAATAATACATTATAGTTGCTGCATGTGAACAACGCCCAACTGTTCTATTACCGTTGGGACAGTCACAACAATAGGAATATAATCGATATAAATACGATATACTTTATTATTTTTATGTCTCGATCGTACGTTCAGTTTTATAATATGTGGTGTTTGCTTGACATACTGCACGAGAAGAGTATTTTTATTGTCCAGTATTTCTGATAATTACGACACAGCTTGGGAAAGTTGATAACTGCCTGTAAATAAAACTTTCAAGTCTTGCTCAGTTAAACGTGAAAAATCTAGGAGGTCAGATACCATTAGATGTTGAAAAGACGATTTCCGACGATTCCAATGATGATTATCGACATCTTCCCGCAAAGTATTTGTCGAATTCATTCTGCTTTCCATATATTCAATAATTTCGTCTTGTAATGCACCATCTGAACTCAACCTTTGTCCGTATCACAAGCAGTTTATTATCTAAGTTGTGATGTAAGAGACGATATTTTTGGCTTATAGCACCATGTACAGCTTCGACTACACAACGTATTTTTGTTACTTTTGGCGATATATTTGCTTTTTCCGTAGTTAATTGAGATTTTTTGCCTTTACAGGCAGGCATAAATACGGTAAAACCTTCATTAGTTATGTAGTTTATTACATCACGAAAACCACGATGAACAATGAACACATAATGTGGTTGTAACGTAGTTCTAATGCCTACTGAGTACGATTTTCGAATTTCTAGAACTACGTATTTTAATCGTCAAACATAAATATTAACAACACTGCAAGAATGTTAGAACTTGAACTGCATGTCCGACTAAAGCGCCGCGCCGATGCTGTTCCTGTATGGTGATGGGTACTGACAATGAGATCGCTTCACACAACTACAGCAAGTAGTGAAACATTCTTATATTTTTTACTTGACCACTACTTCTATTCGCGGTTTAAACAACGTAAAAAACTTAACTTGTCATCTTTGTTTTGACGCTACCAATATTTGCTTTTATTTTTTTTCAGAGTGTTGTACCAATTTTTTTTTCACGAAACTTTTAGCAGTAGTAGTAGACATTAGTAGCAATATTTGACAATTTTTTTGATGATTGTCACTCTGGCCGAACTGTAAAATTTTCAATTTTCAAAATTTCTCCATTAATTTTTTAATAGTTATTATTAGTCGAAACTAATAGAAAAAACATATGTTATATTGTGAAGTATTCTCTAACAATCTATTTTTGATTTATGTTCGTAGCTATAATAGTTTCGTAGATAAACGAATTTAAAAAAAATAGTTCCCCGGGTACATACTTTTTTGATTTTCTCAAGGACTACTGAAGGTCAGGGAGTAAAACGTGTATATATCGTTTCCTTATGACTTGCCAATGTAATAATATAGGTTGTTTCGTAGATTTCTTTGGGGGCCATTTCGCCATGCTTATCCGGCTATACCCTTTTAAGAGCAGTATAAGACGTATTACATATTAAAAAAGAATTTTTTCTCTCTCTACGTAAAATTCTAAAAGTGATAGCAAACAACGAAAGTCTTATAAGTTACGCACGCCTATTGTTTGTGCAACATCGAACACTACTTTTTAGATAATAAATTTACGGTGACAGGTAATCAAATTCGGCGACGCAACGCTCTCGTATTTTAAACACATCCGCCATAAACCGAAAATGCGTTTGCTTAAAAAATATCCGGCAACCCTGAACTATTTCATGCGGAACGCGAATTGTGGGCGATACATTTGCAATTCGCGTACAAAAGGTTTCGAGGTTTAAATAAAATATTTCTTAAAGTCGAAATTGGAAGGGGCAAATTTCATATATTGCCGAAAATACGTGAATAAGAATAAAAGTTCGAAACAAGATCGGTGATTTACGGGCGCAATAAATGACGAAGCCCAAAGGGCTTAAATGTAAAGGGCAACGTATTTATTTATAGTTCATGGAGGACCCTTCGCGTATAAAATTTTAAACATTTCGCGTTATTAACCCATTAATTGTCAAAGACGTATTATTTTATAATTAAGTAATTTTTTTAATAAAATTGGAGTAAAGTTCGATTTTATTTTTAAATAATGAATATAGGTTACAATTTTCTATATAAAATAGGTATCCTACCTACTTATTATTGAGTTATTGTTTTAATTTTATACACATATGTAGAATATATACTAATTAAAGTATGTAACCGTCGCGTCGTCGTTTTCTGTGGAGCAATATTTTTATATTTAAAAAATAAATAAAGAGCTTAGCTTTTATTAGAATTATGTCGACCGTGATTAATTCAACGATTAATTTACGTGGTTCTGAAACGATTTCAGCTATCACACTATAAACTCTACACATAGTAAATTGTTAAAATTCAATTAATAATTTCAGAGAAACCCAAGTACATGCTGATATGTACCGTTTACATACTCATCGGATTAGCTTTAACGTCCACCATAATAGAATTGGTTAGAAGACAGTATCTGCAGTCCTGGAAGCAGCTCCAAGCCATGTCCGGCCCTTTTGCCGACACATTGCGTAAAATAGCGGATAACGCGCCAGGACTGGACGTATCCGCATTTCAAAACGACATCAGAAAGGTCCTGACAGTGGTAAGCCGATAATATACCTACATTTTGAGTTTGAAAAACGACGCATTTAAATAGAGATTTCTTATTCAAATTAGAAAATAATTCTTCCCGGCCGACTTGCTTACCTACACGAGTGTGGTTTTAGGAGGGTCGACAAAAGTTAAATTAGGAAACTTAAATGAGCTTGTTTGACAATGTGAATCTTATACCTATTTGAATTAAAAACGTTTTCAAATTATTAATTATTATTTTATAGGTAACCCTGCCGAAACGAATGGTAAACCAAATTGATAGAGGATCAAAAAAACAAAAACAAATACAGTGGGAAGACGCAGTAGAAGCAGTGATAAGAGATATCACCACCAACGGAACAAAAGTTCAGCCAACACCGTCGCCTGTCGTACAAATAGTTATCTACGAAAGTTCCGTTTAGTAGCGCGTTTATAATAAATTCACGTTTATTCTAGAATTCATCAGTACTTATACTTGTCACTTCAAATTACGTAAATCGTTATTTATTTTTGATTAAACAACTTTGATTTGCGCGAGGCGAGTTTTAATTCGCTTTATATGAATTATACCGGATTATCAACGGGGCTTCGCTACTTTTATTTTTATAACTTATTTTATCAAAAGAAATGTGTATGACTTATGTTAAACTTTTACAAAAACGATAAAATAAAAATAGTATTTCAATCGTCGCTTTGTTTATTCAAGCGGGAAACCAAATAAAATTTGGGACGCGATGACGGACTAACTCTCGACGCGTTTAAATAATGACATGCAAATTGGGATTGCATTTTAAATTTTGATTTAAAATGACGAAGCTTTTATTTTCATTACTTAAGCGAACTATTTTAATAATTTTATCTACTAAATATTTATTAGTCGTCTGTTTTGAATCTCTTTCGTATAAGTAGTACGACGACGACTAAAGGATTTTTCGAGTTGTTACTCTAATCGCGAAGAATACTTTTACAAAAAATAATTCAGCAAAGAAACAGAAAAAGTTTATTAAAAATGATCAAAAAACACTGATATAACGTTATTATGTTATAAAACGGCATTAAGTTGTACATACCGCGAATAATTTTAATCATTCGCCTTTATTACACAGTTTCATAATCTTACGAAAATTTCGAAATTTTTGGAAAACAACTTATTGTCGATAATTTCCAAAGTATTTGAGCATTATGTGTTGCCTATACTCGGGACTACAAATCATTAAAAGTTTATTATACATGTTTAATTATTCATTGATTATCAAAATAAACAAACAAATTAAAGATTGTTTATCTTGTGTAAACATTTAAAAGTTAAAATAGAACAGTAATTCATCAAAATTCATTTATGACTATATCTATTAATGCTATACCTATTATATTTAACTATCACTTATTGTTGTAACTATAAATAAATTAACTTTAATTTTGGGGATTGAAATTTCTAAATATAGATAGAACCATTTGGGGAATCTCGCAAGTGCTACTGACAATGTGTGATCAGCACAGCGTAGGGGTAGTTGTAATAAATATTATTGGAACTATATATTAATTAAAGATTTTTAATTTTGATATTACCTAATTATGTAGGTATTTTATGTAGCTACACACCTACTTAATTTTAAATACGTGTCAGGTATAAAATAAAGAATAATAGCAAATTTAAAAAAAAACAAAATTCAAAAAAACATAAAAATTAAATAGTACCAAACGTTTTTGTCAATTGTTTTTGTTGTTGTCTTTTGGTATTATTAATTGATCTTGTACGTATAAAAATGTACCCTGGTCATGATGACCGGTTTTGAAACTATTAGAAAACCTCGTATATTATTTTTTGTCAGTGACTTGTTTTCAACAAGAATCTATTGCAGCGTCTCTCAATCGTGTGAGTTACGCGTATCGCCCAAAGAATATCAAAAAATTTTCGTACCACCACCCTTTATAAAAATTTCGGCATCCAAAAAAAAACCAAAAAACCAAATACCAGTTTAAAATTGTTTGAATAATCACTATCCTTTATACTGCAGAATTATAAATTTACGCTATTTTTAATTTAAAAACTATACGTGTGCCCCTCAACATTGAAAATTTCCCTATTTACAAACCATAAACCAGATAAAAGTTTAATCGCATTTTTATGCGACCGATAAAATACAAAGCAACTAACAAAACATGTGCGCCACCTACTCTCGTACCTTATCGGAGTGCAAATAAAGAACTTAATGTTTTTAAAATAAAATCGGATTTCCTAGTATCCACGTATAAACTCTAATGCATTTATATATAGAATTCCGGCAAAACCGTTTCAGATCATTCGCGTTTTTGATACAGAGCGGTAGTGCTTGTTTCAGTAGTTCGAATTTTAAATTACGGCGTCGTATTATTCGTCGCGTGTGCGAGGAGTGCTTGTTCGGTTTATAAGGCCTTTTTGCGTGTGAGTGCGCGAGTGTTGTGTGTTGCGTTATTTTCTCTAAAAGGATTACAAACAAAAAGGATTAATTCGACGAAGTAGGATCTTTCTTTGTCTACTATCTTACCATGTATTTATAAAATGTAAATACATGACCTTCAAGCTTTTACACAAATTCTCTGAACATCGAGCTTGATTAGGCTCTTGAATAGGGACTAAGTTAGGGTTCCCCTCAAACATTCGACGATCCAATTTCGCGAACGAAACTTTATCTTACGCGCGTTTTCGCAATTACAGTGGTTGGTGAAATACAGTGAAATATGAAACGTAGGTATAGGGTACGTAATAATACAAGTTCGCTATCAACGAAAGAATCTACGCTGGAAATTAGCGATAGAGGAAAAACGACGACGAAAAAAAGGTAGGAAATAGAAATAAAAAATTTAGAAGTTTATAATTTTTTCTTATAGTCTGTTACAGACAAGTTGCAGTCGCAGCGACAAGTAGTGTTAGTATGCATTTTACGTAAGTATAAAAACAAAAAATTATTTCAGGATTTTAATTTTTTAAATGTTTTTTTAGTTTCTATTATTTTGAGAGATTTTACCTTTTCGATGCATTCGTTTACGAATAAAAAACGATATTCAAATTTTTTATTGTCGCAACAATTTTTAAACAGTTTAGGCTGACAACGAGACATAATTTGATCGATTAACTTTTTATTTTGCCACCTCTTTATTTAAAAAAAAATTCTAATAATTCCAGTTTTTTCGTGGCGTTCTTTTAATTTCTCTTGTTCTAAATTTCTTCCTTATTTTACTAAATATTATAATACTAGGTAATAAAATTATTAATTTTACTGTTATATATACAAACCTACATAAGTTTCGCTAATATCTACTTAAAAGTTCAAAAATGGAAAATCTTTTCTAAATGTGACTTGATCGGAATAGTCCAAACTTAAGTTGTTGAACAATATTATCTCTATAATGCTCTAATATTAAACTCGAAAATTTGTCGGATTCTGAAATCTCATAAGTACATATAAACTTAAGTAAAATAAACGACGCTGTTTCCAGCTTCTGTAGTTCTCGAGACAAAAATGTAGGTATATCACGTTATTTTAGTTGCAGTAAAGTAACGATCTACGTTTGTGTACTTATATGTGACACGGTAATCAATAAAGTCTAGTTACATAATATACATAGATAGTATTATAAATACAACGATCTTTCGTAAAACTTCTATAGAAATCTAATTTGTGAGTAGAGTTTTTGTGAAAGCTTTGCATCCGAAATGCTTTTAAGGGAGGAAATATATAAGATATAACTGTCATCTGTACTTTATTCATTTTCCCATTTCATTATTAAGACATCGTTCCTTGGAAAAACGAAGATGTATTGGTACTTACTAAATGTAAAACTAGAATAAATCTTGTAATAATAATAACAACCGTTGTGTTTTAATTTATTTCGATATCTTTTTCCATAGATAAAAACTTAAAATAGCTATTTGTATTTGTAACGAGATAGGAAAAGTGAATTTTTCCATTCTAGACGCGAGATTTATTATCGAGGCGCGAGCCGAGATCGCAGCTGACGAGCTGTACGCAAGATTTTATGTAATTCGGTAAGGTATTACTTATAATTTTAATTTAATATTTTAATTAGATGCATATTAAATTTATATGTAGTTTATACAAAAAACAGAGATCTTTTGTTTTATTTTTCCACTCGAAATTTTATTTATGAAATCAACACTAAATACAGTTATAATATACCTAACAATGATTTATACGTCGATAATTAAAGTTGAGTAATAAGAAATAAAAATTGTAGCACATATTATTCAGTATATAAACACCATTAAAAACTTATTTAATTTTGAACAATCTTACATAGTATGATATTATTGGTGTTTGTTTACAATTAAATAACGAAAATGTTAAACAAATAGTTAACATTTGTGTTTGTTGTAAAAATGTGTTTTGTATAAAGAATTTTTCCAAAATAATTCCAGAAATAAATGTAGTTACACCTATTTCGACAAATTTAAACGCCTTTTGCCAACTATGTGCAACGAACTAAAATCCTAAATAGCGAAAATTTTGTAGTTATGTTGTAATTTTTGGGAAAGGGATAGGTAACACTTACATCATAATATTATAAATCTTCATCGTTTATAAATAGGAGAACCCCTGCTGTTCTATTTATTGATAAATATCGTATACATACGACAATTAGAAACTAGGGCAAATCCATTTAAATATCCTATTTAGCGTTCGAATAACACATTTTGATCGACAATGAATACTGAAATATTGGTGTATTATAGTGATACAAGGAACAGTTACTACGTTTGATAAGCAACGCAACTTCATAAATAATTTACAATTTGCCTAACAAAATATTGGATTTTTCAATTTTGAACATTCTCAACTTACTGTATTGCCTACATTTTTTATTTACAAAAACAACATTGTTGATTGAGAAGTTCAACAATCACCGATACAGAAAAAACACACCATCAAAAAGTCGAATAGTTTTTCAAGTACTGTTTAACGATTGATTGCCGATTAATGGGGTGATTTAATAATTTATCTGTTTGAAGGTCAATTTTAATTATTAATCCATTCTATTCACAGATAATCCAAGTTTTATAAAAAGTTTTCGCGAATTCATGTTGTTAAGAATCCTTCCAATGGAATATTTATTTTTTTATCAGAACATAATTTGAGTTAAGTTTCTAAACGTAATTGATGTTTGACGAATTCGCATGTTTCTTTATCGTAGTCATTGAAGACATATAAAAATATAATAAAAAAAGGTTATAAACACGAAGTTGGACAGCAGGTGAAATATTGACTTTTATAATAGCACATTTTACATCAGAAATAATGTTGGCGTTACATTTTACGCTAAAAGAAAGGGATTCGCTAAAAACACATTATAAAACGAATGAGTCAAGATTTTTGTTGATAACTGATAAGATGACTAATACAGGTAGGTAAGTGATTTATATTGGACTATTAAAATAATACATAGTCTAATTTCTAAGTGCTCTAGTACTTAATCAGTAAAATAAATTATGTTTAAAAACATTCCTGAAACGATTTAACTTTTGCGTATAAAACAGTAATATTTTAATAAATTTCGACGATACCAATTTGTGTGATTTTCTTAATTAAAAATTTATATAATATTACCTATTATGAGTATCTAACAATATAATTTTGCAGTTTTACGATAACCATCCACCGTATCCAATTGCGAGCAAAAAACGAAACTATTTGTTAATATAATTTCATTCTTAATAAAAAAATGTTAAAAAGGAAGCTTTTTTTGGTTTGTTTGAACTTTTCTACTTTTTCATTGATAGGTAACGTGGTTGTTTTTGCGAAAAAACAATGTCGAAATTGATACGTCGAATAATTTAACTTTTTAAATAATGGTGGTGGTTAAACAAGCTAACAAAAATTTCAATTTGTTCAATAAGTGAACAAGCATATAAAGAAATTTAAGCTGAGAAAACAAATTTAAAGCTTATTACTTTAGATGTCCTAAAGGATATAGCCGGATAAGCATGGCAAAATGGCCCCCAAAGAAATCTACGAAACAACCTATATTATTACATTGGCAAGTCATAAGGAAACGATATATACACGTTTTACTCCCTGACCTTCAGTAGTCCTTGAGAAAATCAAAAAAGTATGTACCGGGGGAACTATTTTTAAATTCGTTTATCTACGAAACAATTATAGCTACGAACATAAATCAAAAACAGATTGTTAGAGAATACTTCACAATATAACATATGTTTTTTCTATTAGTTTCGATTAATAATAACTATTAAAAAATTATTGGAGAAATTTTGAAAATTGAAAATTTTACAGTTCGGCCAGAGTGACAATCATCAAAAAATTGTCAAATATTGCTACTAATGTCTACTACTACTCCTAAAAGTTTCGCGAAAAAAAAATTGGTACAACACTTTGAAAAAAAATAATGTACACTCTATAGTCACTACTACTATATAATGTACCGCACAAAATAAACAAAAATATAAACTATAACAAAATAAAACAACAATTATGACAATATAAAATACAAACAAAACAAAAAATGCAAATAAGTGTCTAATATACAGGGATTTCAGTTAATAGAAAAGTTACAAATGTCTTATGTACATAAATATTATCGAATGCGATAGAAAACGTTTCTATTGTTATTAATTAATTCTGGTTATATAGTTGCCTGAGTGAGTACAGATGTTTACCTACAGTCAATATTATTAATCATCATCACTATCTTCATTAATGACAACAGAAACAGAATTTGTTGCAAATATTTTCGACAATATCTCTGCTGGACATATATTACGCGGCATTTATCGGGTGAGTGATAAATAATATATTATAGTTGCTGCATGTGAACAACGCCCAACTGTTCTATTACCGTTGGGACAGTCACAACAATAGGAATATAATCGATATAAATACGATATACTTTATTATTTTTATGTCTCGATCGTACGTTCAGTTTTATAATATGTGGTGTTTGCTTGACATACTGCACGAGAAGTAATTCTGTAATCCAGTATTTCTGATAATTACTACACAGCTTAGGAAAGTTGATAACTGCCTGTAAATAAAACTTTCAAGTCTTGCTCAGTTAATCGTGGAAAATCTAGGAGGTCAGATACCATTAGATGTTGAAAAGACGATTTCCGACGATTCCAATGATGATTATCAACATCTTCCCGCAAAGTATTTGTCGAATTCATTCTGCTTTCCATATATTCAATAATTTCGTCTTGTAATGCACCATCTGAACTCAACCTTTGTCCGTATCACAACAATCGTACCTTTGGAAGCAGTTTATTATTAGTTATTATTATCAGTTTATTTAAGTTGTGATGTAAGAGACGATATTTTTGGCTTATAGCACCATGTACAGCTTCGACTACACGACGTATTTTTGTTACTTTTCGCGATATGTTTGCTTTTTCCGTAGTTAATTGAGATTTTTTGCCTTTACAGGCAGGCATAAATACGGTAAAGCCTTCATTAGTTATATAGTTTATTACATCACGAAAACCACGATCAACAATGAACACATCATGTGGTTGTAACGTAGTTCTTATGCCTACGGAGTCTTGTAATACGAGTTTCATAATCGTAGCATCATTTTGAGTACCATAAAAAGGCCCAACAATATCAAGAATGTAGCCATTGGTTGTACAGATTGTAAACGGCTTACACAAAGGCACTTTTTTTTGGACCTGAGTACGATTTTCGAATTTCTAGAACTACGTATTTTAACCGTCGAACATAAATATTAACAACACTGCAAGAATGTTAGAACTTGAAGTGCATGTCCGACTAAAGCGCCGCGCCAGCGCTGTTCTTGTATGGTGATGGGTACTGACAATGAGATCGCTTTACACAACTACAGTAAGTAGTGAAACATTCTTATATTTTTTACTTGACCACTACTTCTATTCGAGGTTTAAACAACGTAAAAAACTTAACTTGTCATCTTTGTTTTGACATTACCAATATTTGCTTTATTTTTTTTTCAGAGTGTTGTACCAATTTTTTTTTCACGAAACTTTTAGGAGTAGTAGTAGACATTAGTAGCAATATTTGACATTTTTTTGATGATTGTCACTCTGGCCGAACTGTAAAATTTTCAATTTTCAAAATTTCTCCAATAATTTTTTAATAGTTATTATTAGTCGAAACTAATAGAAAAAACATATGTTATGCTATGAAG
This sequence comes from Rhagophthalmus giganteus, assembly GCA_036326145.1. Classification (NCBI taxonomy): domain Eukaryota; kingdom Metazoa; phylum Arthropoda; class Insecta; order Coleoptera; family Rhagophthalmidae; genus Rhagophthalmus; species Rhagophthalmus giganteus. The sequence goes on along the minus strand of JARFJA010000056.1, from coordinate 8,200,871 downwards.
TATTCTCTAACAATCTGTTTTTGATTTATGTTCGTAGCTATAATAGTTTCGTAAATAAACGAATTTAAAAAATAGTTCCCCCGGTACATACTTTTTTGATTTTCTCAAGGACTACTGAAGGTCAGGGAGTAAAACGTGTATATATCGTTTCCTTGTGACTTGCCAATGTAATAATATAGGTTGTTTCGTAGATTTCTTTGGGGGCTATTTTGCCATGCTTATCCGGCTATACCCTTTTAAACTTTCATAAAATAAAATCACTGCCTGACGGGCATAAAACCATCAAACCTTGCTATATTTTATATTATCATTTTTTGTTTTATGTTCCTATTTATTTTTAAATTTTATTTTTACGTTTATTTATAACCCCACCCGGAGGCAGTACATTCACTTATCCGTATAATAAAAGAATTATTATTTTGTGTCTATTTATATCTAAATCTTGTTTTCAAAACATTAATAAAAATGCATTGTTCAAGTTTCCTTATAATAACAATTCGTTTGTTTGAAAAATGTAGAAAATAAATATTCCTACGAGTGCAACATTCTTAAAACGCTCTTTAAGAATACAAAGAAATAATAATTAATTGCTTTTCTACGTTTTAATTATTTTTCGTTACAAATAAAATCTCGTAAATCTTCGAAGATTCCTGGGAACGCTGTACCGCTATCATAAATCACGGCCTTGTTATTGAAATATTTCTGTACAGTCGTTTTTCGAAAGCTTGCACCTTGTTAAAACAGATAATGTTGTTTACTTGTAAATGTCGCAAGAAGGCCTATAAATACTGATAAGAGACCTAAATTCGCCCGTTGAAAGAGGACAATCACCTCTCTATCTAACCGTTTAAATTAATTTATTATTATTAAAGAAGGATAGATGCCTACGCTAACCTTTTGTCGAATTGAAATGTTGAAAGTTCAAGTTTGTTTTTTTGGGGCTTAAACGTTGATCGTTAAGTATCGTTAAGATCGTTGATTCGGATTTTGATAAAAACGTTATTTTAGTACAGGTCTCTAATCGGTTGGGGATTTGTCCGTAATGAAAAGAAAATTGTTGGAAATTGACGGGTGCCATCGAAATTACCTGAGATCTACCACATCGAGTCGATCAATTTGTAATTATGAACCGAGAAAATTTTAAGGAAACTTGCGAAACCATACGAAATTCCGGATAATTCGAGAATATGTACCAGGATTTTCTCGACATGTCTAGTCATGGGTCGAAGTCCGCGTTTCTAATTTCTGGCGGAATATAATTTCGAACCGATGTAAACAAATGTGTGCAAAAATTAGTTTAGTTTTTAGTTACGTGGCCGATATTTATTTTTATACGGTTTTTAAAATTCAATTTTAAATAACGACAAAACAGTTTTATTAAAATATACTCCTATACAAAAACATCGAGCTTACAAATTCACGTTTGTAATAATGTATTTTTAAGTAAAATACCTACAACTATTTGTAAAAATTATAGCAATAGTTCCACTTATATTTAAACGATACTAAAATATGAAAAATCGACTCTTATTTTGAACTAAGTTCAAAGTACAAAGTACAATTATTAGTTCTCCAAAGTTTATTCTGGGGAACACGTGATAATTTCATAAATTATGACACATCGTGAATGTATATAGTATTTAGTGAGGATTCCCCTCCATAAATCTATATATAATATAAGTAACTTCTGCCACAGTAAGCGACATTTAAAAATAATATTCTAAGCATTTTCTCGTGTAGTTAGTTTGTGTTCTTTCGATACTGCATTGATATGGAAGTAAGTGTTTTAAATTTTGCAAATTAATATTTACGTGCCTAGGGGTATATTTAAGAAATTTAGTTATTATTATTGAAACTAATAAGTAAATACGGTCCTGTCTATGTATTACTTTTGTCGATAATGTTTACAATTGTTTTTTATCGTTAAAAGTGTTAACTGCAACATAAACCAGGATATAAATGACCTAACGACAAATAGGGCAACGAGTTTATCTAATTTTAAATAACAATTGTGAAAGTTCAATCAATTATTATGTATGTGATCAACGAATTTGTTTTAAAATACAATAATTCATATGATGGTTACGGTTAATTCGATGTTTTAAAAATTGAAATACGTATACAAATTATAAATCCCGTGTAAAATATACTTATTCGATATTCCAAGCTTGTCATTTGACAAAATATCGCTTATCATAACCTCCACGTACAATAAAAACCAACATGTAAAGTTAGATTAAACAGTATACCCCCCTTCCAACACCTACTTTATCAAATTAACGACTGCACGAGACGTATTTGAAGCTCGTCTTTTGAATAGTTTTAACGTGTTTGTAACTTTCCTATTTGTTCCATCTCAGTGTAATTTTGTTATAAATTGTAAGTATGTTTTACTTGACGTCGTGTGCCTGTTAAAAATATTAAATTATTGTCGATTGATTTTATACAAAAATAATTATTTTTCCAGTTAAAAATGTCTGTCGCCAACGAAAGCAACGAGCCTAGTACCCCTGTGGTCGGAGTCGCCTGCATGGAGTCTGTTAACCGAATTTCAAAACTTCCGGTAGTTGAATCGACCATACAAACGGCCACCAATATTTATGAAAAAGTCAAGGTAATTGAACTGATTTCGATAGAACCATGTTGCGCACGTACATCTTAAAAATAGCGCAGACTTTGAACTAATCACCTTTGAAAAATGTAAAAAATGCGTCGCATTGTTATCAACTGGTATATACCTATTAATGAGTCACCTAATTATTTATAATAACCGCCAACTCGTAACTGCGAATAATTATTTTATATTTTCACTGATTACCATATTGCGTTTGCAATATCGCAAACTTGACCTTACGCAATCTAACAGCTGAATTATTTTCCAGGATTACAATAAAATCACCAATTGGACTTTATCGACCGCCGAAAACACCGTTCAAAAGGCGATAGAAGTTGGAAAACCTTAGCTACTCCCGTTGTTAAAAATTTAGAAGGTCCGATCAAAAAGGTCGACGGCATGCTATGTACCGGACTCGATTACGTCGAAACCAAAGTGCCCGCCGTCAAGTTGCCACCAGGAGAGGTAACCTAACCAATTGAATACGTCTTCTTTCTTTTCAGACTCGTCTCTGTTTCTACTCTTTCTCTGCTTTCCGCTTATGAAATTATTCGGCTAATGCACACAATAATCATTATTCATTTCAGCTCCTTTTGCAGATGTACCACAGCACAAAAGAATACGTGAGCAATGCAGTCAACCCCGCAGTACAAACGGCCCGCGCGGTCGTGCAACCGGCCGTACAAACCGCCCGCGACGTCGTCGAACCGGCGATGCAGGCGGCGAAAAACGTCGTAGAGCCGGCAGTGGAAAGCGCCCGCCAACTTGCCGAACCCATCCTGCAACCTGCCGTCGAAAAAGCTTGCGCCCTTAAAGATTACGGTGCGCAGAAAGTTGGAGAACTGCTGCATCTTAACCAGGACATAGGTAATACTACATGCGCCGATTAATTCTAATTAACGAACAACGTCTAATCTAATTGTTTCTTTTACTTCTCCAGAAACCAAAACCGTCGTCGAGTGCGCAGAGTGTATCGAAAACGTCGAGAAACAGAAAACCTTGCAATCAGAATAATCTGCCTTCGTTTCGATCGTAATCTTCATTATTTATACTTACATATTATTTGTTACACAAATTCATCAAAAGACTGCATTGTTTGTTAATTTTATGTCTAGTATTTAGTTTATTGTAACTACTTCTATTAATTAGTAAAGTTTCATATATTGCTAATTCGGGCGTTTATTTACTTGGAAAAAAATTTAAAAGTTTCACTTACTCGCAATGTTTTCAAGAAATGGAAAATTCTCCAAAAACGAACAGAAAATCTTTTAAAGTTTCTTGATATCGAATTTATTGTTTCTCGATATTATTTTTCCTAAATTCGAATCGAGTCTCTTAAATGATAAATATTTAATTAGGTATTATTGTGTGCGAGTCGAATCTCCAGTGCTCGGTGAAATTTATTATCTAATTATTTTATAGTTTGAGTGTTTCACTTCGGATCAGCAGGTTACAGTAGGACGTATAAAACGTTTTTGCTGCAGATTGTATTTTCTTCGGCGCCCAAAATGCGACGGTCACACAATAATTAGAAAGGTGCGTTTTAACGAATTAAACGAACGCGATTATAGTATGAAATAAAATATATTACCTACTTGGTACATTCCTATATGAATATAGCTACCTAGTGTAGGTGCTAAGTACATTTTGAAATCTGAATTAAATTCAAATTTGGTCACATATAGGTAAATTATGCTCGTTGCATTTTAAATTCGCGCTTTAAAATCGGTGCACCTTATTTATTTCAGAAAATGTATTTTTGGTAATTTTCTGTTTGCAACGGAGCTCTGTCGCGTTCGTTTAATAGGAATGTTTTATATTTAGATGCGCGTTTTGTAAATAGGAGGACTTTAAACTAATAAAGAAATGCCGATGTCGTGCCAAAATCTTTTTGTAATTAAAACGTTTACCTATATGATTTTAATTGGAATCAAACGCGTACTTTAATCAAGTTAACGCGCATAGCGACTATTTAAAATAAGAAATTAAACTGTGGCGCAGTCTATCTCGTTAAATAATATTCATAATTAACTGAATTTAAACTTTACTTATACATATTTACTTAGGTATTGAACGATGTTGTATTTCCTATAGGTACATGATTCGCTCGTGTAAACTTAACTGTTTTTTTTTTCTAACATAGGTAAGTAAATATCAGTCGAAGGTTTTCGATTCAGTCTCGTCAAATTTTATTATACCGTATTATAATCCTACTGAATAATATTAAATAGAACATATTTGACTATGTTGCGTAACAATTGATCCTATCACGAAGTTAACGACTTGGCACTTTCCAATAATAACGTTGTATTATTTATGAGTACCCTTTTCCTTCAGTAAGTATTGCCCAATTACATAAACTTATTGCTGTTCTTATTTTAATAATGTACTTAATACAATTTCGAGACGTTCAATGCATAAGTATTGCCAATTGTTTTGCTTTCTATTTACGCTTACGATTAATAGAAATTAGCCCAAAAAATAACCAAATAATGTTTTATTATCAATACAGTCTAATATAAATTTACGATTTTCGAGGCTTTCGTACTCAAACTGTGAAAATTTCCTAGATTTCTAAATTCTTTTAGTTTAAGGAAACGGTAATAGATAGCACTTGTAGCGAGATAAGTAATTTAAATATTTATTAGTACTCGGTGCCGAATACGATATCCGATACGTACATTATTTAAAATCGCTATAGAGGCGTTTTAAATGAGCGTTCATAAAAAAGATTATTATTATTGTTATAAAGCAATTTTTATAAATATAAAAATCGACTAAAGCTCGATAATAAATTTGTAAGTATGTAAATAAAGCAGTCAATGGAAAACGTAAAAGTCGAAATAATCAAGTCCAACACATCAAAGGTAAACTGTATTAATAATTGTAAGTCACAAAAATGTCACATGATTTAAAAAAGCAATTTTAAATTAATTTGCTTCGAACTTTAAACAGCTACCCATATTATTTAAACATAACAGAAATACCTATTTAATTGGATCGTTTTACAAATATTTTATTATATATTATATATTTATTTTATTATATAAATATTTAAGGGAGCAACCGAGGACTTAATTTTTATTCGTTATTTGTGACGCCGATGTGTGAATTTAATTTTTCGAAATTCACGAATTGACCCGGTTTATCTATTTCCTCGTTCCTGAAGTGCATTTAGGATCGCAAACATTTCCCTCCACAATTTATAAACTGCTAGTAAGTATTGTACAATTTGTTGTATAAATAAAAAAACAATTTCACAATTTTTTCTAACGGTAATTTTCTTATTTTAAAACTTTCTAGCTCGATACATTTAATTGTAACACGCAAATATTAATTCGAGTTTTTAAATAGATAAATACATAATACCTATATACCGATTGGATATGTGCGCTGAACTAAAAAAGTTACGACACCCTCCTATAAATCTAAAGAGAAAAGATAAATATAAATTCTCGTATAGAGCGCGGTTATCGTCGATACAATTAATCCTCGTTTTCTCTCACGATCAGTGGTATTTTCTAATAATATCGACATCGACTATTATTCATTTTTTAATTCGAAAATATGCGACCCCTCACCAAAACCAATTGTCCAATATCCAGATCATATTTATATATGATCATCCTGTACATAATTCGTTTTTGCTCTGATTAATAAAAGTAGCCTATAAACAGTCTCTTATTGTTAATCGTAAAGTTCAATGAAATATTTTTCTTGTTATCTACAATTATTTAAAACCTCATTGTTAAAATGTTTTATAAACACAAATACGCGCGTAACTGTTTCCCATCTAGGACGTCACTTTTAAATGTTTTTAAAGAACTCAATCGGTTTGTCTCATTATGCGATAAATAGATGAAAGTCTGTCAAAGTCATTATATTATTGAAACTATTCATTATTTTCGATACTTTGCTAAAGTTAGATCCACATACGCAAGTTAAGAAGACTTAACTATGCTGTTTAAGGTAACAATTTTCTAGTTGTACAATTGAGACTCTTCAATCATAACATTTTACAGTTACTCGTCGTATTTACCACTATTATTCTTTGATACGAACTTAGGATGCCTTATTATTACTTTAATTTAATAAAATTGTTCTCTTTATATAACATTTTTAATTAAAACTATACATTTTTATTTCGTACAAAACGATGCTGTCGACGACTAACTCGTTACGCGATTACCATAATTAAAATAATTATCGTTCGAATTTAATAACGTCTCTAATACGCAGATACTAGAATATAACTGTTTGCTAGCAATTTTTATTCGAAATATTGAATAATAAGTATTCGTAAGTATTAAATTACCGGCTAGTTGAAGTGGTAAATGACTAAAAGCCTTGTCCTTACGCACACGCAAATTTACAATTATTAGATGTAATAAGCAACATTTACGTCCACCTAAGTGTATTTTGTTAACTGGACAAGAGCTTCAAATTTTTAACTTCAGCGGTATACAGTTAAGCTCTTATTAAATAAACAATATGTCCTAAATAGGAACGAACTTAACGATTAAATATTAATTGGACAAAAACACAAAGATTTCACAGAATAATTTTGATTATTTAACGATATCAAACTTTTAAAACCGATTAGGTGTACCTGTGTTATTTCAATTTTTGTTATTTTTAAGAGGTTCTTCTAATTACAAAGTAGTAGTTTATTTTTTCCATTTTAAACGTGAGATCAAAAACACGTCGAGAATGAAAAAAAAATACACACGTATCCTGACAAGTTCTACACGAAGATTTTGTAAAATTCGACAAGGAATTTCTTATTATTTTAAATGAATATCTTATCTGTCTTTGTCGCGATACGTTTTTTTTAAATTTTATTCAATTTCGTCATAAGAGGAGTTGGCAGGCATAGGTTTTCAATTATTAAGGGTGGTCGTTTAGGAACGGCTTTTAGTAGAAAATAACAAGAAAAATAGAAAAGTCACATCTTTAATTTCCGATATATATTCCGTTAATCTTCGTTCATTTTTCTTTTCATTTTTGAGTTACATTTATCGCTTTAGAGCGGAAAAAAATAAGAATAACGGCCAGGGTGTTTAGTACCCACCGACGTAGTCGGATCATCTAAAATATATATATATATATATATATATATATATATCGTAACATAGTTGAAATAATAGGACCTCCGTACCCACCGTAGGATGTCCTAGATTTGGTTTACATTTTTCTAGTTTTGGATTACATTTTCTCTTTTTGGATTTCATTTTTCTGGTTTTGTTCGAAATTGTATCTACTATTATTGGTTGGACTTGAATTTTTGTTACCGGAGGTTGACTTGGAAGATCGATTTTGGTTACCACGCGAAGAAAGCTAAGTTTAATCAATTGTCGTTTGGAATAATGTGGAATTTTGTTATTGTTTGTATTAATCATTGTAAACGAAGTGTTTCTCGAGAAGCATTAGCGTATTTACATATTTATATAAAATTGTTCATATTAGATTTCGACTTCATTTAGGCCCGATACCAAAATTAACTCTTGCTTTGTACGTTTCTTGATAATTTACCTGCATTTACCTATCGTAACTATTTAACATCGTATAATTTTAGTAATTTTCCCCTTTTTATTAGTTATTAGTGTAAGGAAAATTACTTGGCGCCCTTTATTTTTTTTTATTAGAACCCGACCGCACTCCACTGTCCAAAAGATAGCCGACAGGCCTCTAAATTTTGTTAAGTGCTTGTTTACCTATTATTAAATAATATTTTTCGATCAGATTTTATTTTATTTTTATCATTTATTTTTTTTGCACGTAACAGTCATCATGTCAAATACTATAATCAAGTTCTCTTTGATGTAGTGAAGTATTTCGTTGCGGTGGAAAACAAAAGTAAAGTTTCTCTTTTGTTTTATTTTTCGACTCTAGTTAGGAAAAATTGCGTTTTTCCTACCTCAAATGAAAGTGAAAGTTAACGAATTCCTTACCGAATTTTACCAAAAAAAAAAGATACCAGTAGATAGGCCAAGTGTGGCCGCGTCTCGTTACTTTGTATCTCCACGATTCAAATTCTTATCAACGCTTTCTTCGCCTGCGGACTTTTATGAGCCCAATATCATAACCCTCATCTTCTATGTTTTTGAAAAGAAAACTATTGTCTTTAAACGCACGCTATCATCTACAATGCACATCGTGTTCTGAACACCTAACTGCGCCATTATCATATACAATAGAATAACTACCTGAAAACTTTTCAAATAATTCGGTATAAATGTTACATAAAAGCACTAACAACTATCATCTAATTCCGAACCTATAATAAAACAGACGGTTTAAAAATTAGCCGAACATCTGTCAAGTTATGGAAACGTGAATTTCGATCGGAGTCCCATCTTTGGATCCACTTACATCGTATAATCTGTGCCGCTAAACTATTTTCGGTAGCTATTTTATAACTTTATAACATTATTTTGTGATAGTGGTAGAAAATAAAATAAAACCACGAATAAATGGTTTAAAATTTTAAGTTTGTGTTAGAAACCTGAAAAGCTCTGAATTAGATTCACTTTATTAATTCGACATTTTAATTCGAATGACGTGATATTATAATTTAACAATAAGACTAACAGTTTTTAAACTATATAGTTAAGAATTTTATAAATTTGGTTTGTAGCTATATTGCATCTCGACGTTTTATTGTTTTATTTTTAGGAACAGTCATACATAAATTCTGTATCTACCTATAAAACAAGTTAAACAGTGACAGCTTTTTTGGAACTTATGAAATAGAAAAAGTTAAAAAAAGTATACTACGCAAACAATAGACGCAGCTATCGATCTTTTGCACATATGCACTCACCTTTTTCAGTTTTCGTTTAAAAGAGGCTGCGTCACTTTTTGGCCATTTTGAGATATACATTGGTATTTACTAAAACGATATAGACGAATCGTTTCGTGATGGAAAGACCCACATACCACTATCCTATATAACAATCATGTGCAACCTTTCCCAGTTCTGGGACCAAATTATCATTTTGTCTCCGAGTCAATGGCCGAACCAAATTATTAAGTAAAATTAATTGATACCAGACATACCAGAATTGCTGGCGCCCTTTGGGCGCTCACTCGAGTTTAACTAAAATAATACATACGGAGGTTGTGCATGCGTCCTTCGGACGCAGCACTGAGTAAGATCGATAAACAGTACGTGGGGTACTTGCTCGTGGTCATCGCACAAAAATAATATTGAAAAGCATTTAATAAATAACCATTCCCCATTATCTTCAATAACGAAGACATAATATTATATCAAAATTTTGTGAGAGAGATAAAACGTTTCTTAAGAAATCGTCGTTATGTAGGTTTATCCAGATCTAGAAAAATAATATTTAAAAAAATATACAGCTGTCTATTTTAAAGTTGTCAAAACTTTTTTCCACTTTTTAGATGCCGACAACCAATACATAACATGGAAAAATGTCTTAATCACTTTCGATTATCGTGCGCATTTTTGTTGTTCTAACTTAAAATGATATTGTGTAATTTCAAAGAAATTAAAATTTTTGATCAACTTTGACGCTCGACGGCACCAAAACTTTTGCATTGAAGTAAGTTTGGTTAAATCAATTTATTTTGGTTTCGCGAACACGTCGTATACCGTTGTACGGACATTTTTAAAACACCCCCACATAGTAGATATGTATAGGTACGTAGGTATGACGAACAATAAAACACTTATTAATGTCAACGTTATTGGGGGCATTTTTGGGGGCAACCAATGAATAATTCAAGTATTTACAATTGACACACATAAACTTTAATTTTATAATTAACGTTTGCTAAAATTCATTCGGCAATGGGTTAAACAAACTTAAAGTGTGGAAAGTGATAGTAGAAATCAACGACAACGTAAACCATGTATTTATAAAGACGTACGTTATTCCACGATTGTTATTAAAAATGTTTCTGAAAGTGCATTTTCGTACCTATGTTTATGGGAAATCATTTGCTTATTTTGGGCCATAGAAAATTCTCGTGTAGTAGGTAGGTATATCAGATGTTATCGAAAGCACCCCCCTATTAAAAACAAATTCGTCAGAATATAACATAATTTTACGGTAACATCCGGTTCGATTGTCGTAAATGAAGTAAATCCATTAGGGTAAATCTTGGTAATTTCGTGAGAATTTCGTGTTTTTTAAAATTATTATACACTTCGTCCAAACATATATGCAATACACGTCATCAAGAAAAGGTTACTAGATGATGAACGTTTCACACAGTGCTGTCACCTCGTACCTCGTATTTTTACAGTTCTAATAAATTGTAGTCTTTCTTTATACCATCTAATATGTGCCATCACATCAATATCATCATTTATAGAATACGTCACTTTCCAAATTTTAAGCCGAATTACAAATAAACAATCTAGTAACTTTTTTTTGATGACGTGATGACGTACATAAATTTTGAACTGCATACATTGATAAATCCTTTTTCAGTGCGCATTTCACTACTAAAAAAATAAGAGCGACATTAACGTTATTATATTTAATTATCAACAGTGGCTGAACATATGAACCATATCTTATTTCGTGGTATTGTTGATTAATTCGTGATAGTACCTTGGTAAAATGGTGATACCTATCTTTTGTTTACAACTACATTTGAAAAATCGCTACAAAACAACAAACATTAACCAAATATTTGCTGTACAAATCAGGATCAAATTCACGTACGTCTAGATTATAAATTTTCACCAATCAATCGTCATTTTCGTCAAACACTCTGGCAGTCATCATACATAAATACATCTTCAGCTTCATCGTATCCACATCAACTATTACCATTATTCACTTAGAGATTTTGATGAAGTTCACCATTAGTCGTTAAAAAAATTTTAAACAAATGTACGTCATGTTAGACTTTTGAAGATATGGCTGCTTAACGTGTAAAACTTCAATTTTGCACCTAAGGAAATTCAGCTTGTAAATCTCCCTTAACGAGGGCATAATTAAGTTTAAAATTTAAACAGGAGTATGATCTAAAATTGCATCAAATCTTATTGACGTACCTCTTAGTTTAACTATAAACACACCTGGATAACTAACATTCTACTACAACTTCAAAGAAACGTATGCATAATTCTCACTTTGTTTAGAAAATGTTTTACTGATATATGTGCAAAAATTATACTAGCACGTTGTTAATACTCGGCAATAGAACATCATGTACCCTCTATCGCTAGACGTTGAAACCGTTTCGACCAATTGGTTACTGCGTGAAAAATAATGAAAAATTAATCCACGTCACGAAATTTCCAAGGTTTACCCTACTTCGAATTGAAATTATAATTACCGTGTAAGTATTATTTGCGTGATTGAAGTAAAAACGAGAAGTTAGTTCGTTAATAATGAAAACGTTATGGAAAAAAACGTGGAAATGGAGATGCAATTTATTATCGAAACATAAATGGTACCTGCGTTGGCCCGTTGAATATCATTTTATCCTCGCAATTTTAGAAATAACGGTAAATCCAAACAGTTTCAGTAATAAAAGCTCTACCGTCGTCCATTTCCGATCATTTAATTTTCTAAATCGGCGCTCCATAAAGTGTCGGACGTCGATGTGATTATTTTTTAGTGACTAAAGTGAATTATACGGAAAATCGCCTGATGTACGTAATGTATTACCTATAACTATTTGCTTAATATTCTTTGCCTACATCATCTCCATAAAAATTATAAAGTTGTTAGAATGCAATAAGCGCGTAATATACTATTTATTTCTCGGTATTAATAATTCTTCTCGCATGTAAACACTAAAATAATGTTTTCCGCGTGATTTTATTATAATTTTATTTATCATTGCAGCGCTGCCGTCGTAAAAAGTCATATAAAACACCTTCACTTAGATTACCTCCACATAAAAATTGGCGAAACGACTAATACCAATAAAGGAATTATGTATTAAATTTTATCAAACGTAAATAAAACTAATTTTTTAAGTGGTTATTAGCAAGAAGTGAAATGCTCTCTAGGACATCTACAGTAGAATAATTGAGTTTCACTTGTTTATTTAAAAGGAATCAAAAATATTCCCTCCTTTTTTTTACTGAGACGGTTAACGTGTACAGAAGTCGATCTTAAAACGTTTCTGTTTGCCCAGATCAACACGGTAAAAATGCTCTCCGCATTATTAATAATATGGGCGCTAGTGATTATATTCTCGTATTGGTTCCAACGAAGGCGCTTAGTTAAACTTGGCAGTCGAATTCCGGGACCATCGGGATATCCGGTTATCGGAAACGGCCTTACATTTTGGGGTAAACCAGAACGTAAGTAAATTTAGATATTTTTAGTCGATTTTAACAAAACACTTTTCGAATTTGGTTTAAAAGTGAAGCAAGTTTTATGGGGGTAAACGTAAACGTATTTTGAATTTAAATTATTTATTGACCGATTAATTTGAATCAGTCGATCGGTACCGATTTTATGCGTTGCGTTGGTTGAATTTAAGTACGGAATAAAAATGCGTTAACCAGGTGTCGGACTTAAAAACTAAATCAAAGGTGTGTAATTAAGAATATTATAAAAATTGCCTATTCCTTTATCCGCTTACTTGTGATTAAGTACCTAACCAGCTAAAATAATTCAAACTCAAAGTCCATACCTAAGGATCAAATTCATAGATAAAACTTTTTCTCGTCTCGTTCTATTTCCTTTTTGACAACCAATAAAAATTTTCCGTTTTTTGTTTGAATATATGGACATGAGAATAAGTTTCGTTTATGAATTCGGGCCTAAGTGTATGAAATTATTTTTAACCGTTCACTATTTCCCATTTCACTAATAATAATTTAAGTATATTCAAGTATTTTGTGAATTTATTATAAACTCATATATTATACCAGTGCGGCTATTTTAAATTACAAAATCAATAAAAAGTACTATAATCATCGTAAAAATTGGTAAATCGAAAGAAAATTACGCCGAGCGTTAGATAATGCGCTACTAATTTTTATCCACAATTTGTTGCATTATTAGATAGTTAAATAATTGTAAGGTTTTAGACAGATATTTGTAATGGGACGAAATTGATTTTTATAATTTTCACTTCTTTTCGTTTTTGACCGCGTTATTATAAAAAATACTTAAGAAAATTGTAGTTGAAACATTGTACCTATATCATGCGTTTTCAGAAATTTAAACAATTTAAGCAAGCATAAAAGAATTATATAGGTATCCACATATGTTTCGATTATAAAGCCACAAAAGCAACTAGAAATTTTATGATTGAATATATGTTAAAATTTTGACGAATGGTTTTAAGTAGGTACCAAGTTTTATATCATTGAATTTCGTCATCGATTTTATCGACACCAATTAGGAGTTCTATTTAAAATAAAGGTCGATCGACATTTTCACTCACGCTTTACCTATAGTCTTGCTACTCTCTTACGTCTTTGCTACATAAATATTTTATTATTATCAACGAGGTGTAAAATTTTGGAAAAATAAATATGTTGAGCGTTTTAGGCGATTTCTATTTACAATACTTCAAACCTTTTTGACACTTTATATTTATAATACATATGGAATTATTAAAAGCTTTCTAGTTCAATTATTACTGTTTTAAAACTAATAAATAGCCTACATTATTCGTGAGATAAACAAAATATTACAATTACTTGAGTAGATATTTTCTAAAAATAAAGTCGAGAAATTAATAATTTAGTTTATGTTTAAGTGTGGAATTATAATAATTACAGTTTTTGGTGATTTACGGTGGATTTTTATTAATTTAGTCATTTTTTACTAATTTTAAAAGAAAATTGCGCTTTGGTATGAGAAGAAAAAAAACTAGAAATTATATAAGTACCTACCTATATAAAACAATAATGTTAAAATTCAAAATTTAAAACCTTTTTGCAAAAAAAAAACAAATTTCGAAATTTTCAAAATTGAAATATAATAAATAAACTTTTGTTCGAAATCAAGCACATATTTGCACAATTTGTTGGTTATTCCATGTCAATTGAAACCTTTCTTAGCTTATTTTTGAATAAAATACTTATTAAAATTGGATTTGTTTGTTTTTTTTCAATAAATTTACAGTTTAAAAATTGTCTTTCGCCATTCCTCAAATCGTGCAAGCGAAAAATGTAAAATGGTGAATAATTTTGATATAAATACCCACAGTAATTTATAAACCTAAGTTACATGTCCTCATTTCCAATTCTAAATTTCTACATACTGCTGGTTGATATGAAAGTTCACTTTAACGACAAAAGTTTCCGGAAAATTTGTATAATTTACCTACTATATGTGCGCAACTTGTTAAATGTTTACTTTATCTATTGGTTACAAGATGTTGTGTAGTGGCAAGTGTAGATACGACCTAATTCTTTTAGATTTGTTTAACATTCAGTAAAACAACAACAAAATTAATGCAGTTTGCTCTTCAACCGTAATTACGACCGACGACATTACAAATTGTTTTTGGTAGGGGATAGTCGGCGAGTTCACATTTTGCGTAATATTAATAAAGTACTTAAAATGTGTAATATATCTAATAATTTTAGGGAGTTTGTTTATGACCGAAAAATGAATTACAATTACCTACAAATTGGTATGCAATTTGTTTTTACAAATTAATCTTTTATTTTTTTAATGGACCTGCCATTCCCGTTAATTTGATTTTTATTATTATAATAACTGCATTTCCTTTTATGTAAATTTATAGAAAATTACGACACAATTCTTTTAATTGTCATTCGACAAACCATCTACTCCATTAATCAAAGCTTCTAATTTTCAACATTGTTTACAACAAAAATAATAATTTTGGAAATTGGATCGTTATAATATTACAGAAAAAAGAAATAAACATTTTTTTACAAAATCCATTAATAGATGTATACCTACGTCAAATTTTATAATATAAAATGATATAATATTGCAACGATCGAATTTCCAAAATTATTATTTTTGTTGTAACCAATGTCGAAAGTTAATTAAAACTTGCGATTTTGGGCCTTAAATCGCTCTCTCCTAAGAAGCCTTAACAGTTCGTTAGCGTCGTTAATTTTCACATTTTCGTTCTCAAATCTAAAAAAAATATATAAGTAACTTGTATTTTGATAATACACGTGGAATAAATTCCACGACACAGAACGTAAATTAATAAAATATACATTTTAATAATGATGGGTTACGGATTAAAAAATAAAATAGTTTTCACTCGCCTTTGTTCGGAAAATGATCAACACACTAAGGTATATACATAATATATTTATAGGTTCCAAATGTGTTTTATCCCTTTCCCCATACTTAATTATTACAACAACAAATAAATAACCGCCCAATCGTCTTATTTTAAAATTTCTTAAACTTTTTGCAGAATTGTTCGGTATATTTAAAAATTACATTAAATCCAGTTAAACCGTGGTTAACGCATTCAGATGCGTATATGACAAATCAACTTCAATTAATTGTCGTTTAAATAGGTAATCGTTAAATTCGAAGAGTTACCGCTACTTGGTTGCAATTAGTCGTGACATTGTCAATACAAGCGATTTAACCGAAAGCCAATTAAGTCCAAACGTTTCGGACAACGAAAAGAAGAAATTTTTCCATTTTATTTTACAAAAGAACGCGAAGGTATCTAACAATTGCCTAAATTTAATCTTTTCAATTCTGAACGACGGCTTCTAACGGTTAATAAATAAATATTTATTTTGTAGTCAAATTAAATATGATTAATTATAGTTGTCATTTAATGACGCGTCAAGAAAAAATTAAATAGGAGTTATTAATTTTTTCGCACAACAATGGCGTGGCAAGTTTTACCTAATATTTACAACTTAAATTAACTGCAATTTTTGTGTAGATACACAACTATGTAGATTGTTTACTATGCTTTTAGAGTGCTTAAATCCTACTTAAAAGCTATTCTAAAGTTTTAATAGTAGGCGAAGTGTTATGCGAACAATATCGATACACAAACAGATTTATCGCCTACAATTAATTAAATTTGTTTTGTGCAGGATTAAATTAGCCATAAATTATGCACAATTACAGAGGTATTTAGAAGATTACGCGAAATCAGTACAGTATACACCAGACTTGTGGCGTTATGGATAGGTCCAAAATTGCACGTAGCCTTATTCGATCCAAGAGATGTTGAAGTAGTTCTTCGATCAAGGGCAATGGAAAAAGCAGATGAATATAAATATTTAAAGCCGTGGTTAGGAGAAAGTCTTCTGTTAAGTACAGGTATGTTTGTTTATCTACGGTAGACTAATTGACTTCATTTACTATCCAAATAAGTACAAAGAATAAGACGCTTTTTGTTTTTAATTGACTGCCAATTTCACTGCGGTTATTGAAGTATTGAAGTAGGTGTATTTATCATCATATTTGCCAATGGTCGCCATTTATTACCATCATACACGAATCGTTTAACGCATGTTTTTTATTACAAATTCGTTGTATTTTGGATATTAAATTAGCTACGATCTACAATTAATTAAAAAATAAAATAAAAAACACATTTAAATTTCATTTTTAGGGTCGAAGTTTAAACAAAACAAGAAACTTATCATGCCCGCTTTTCAGATTAATAATCTGAAACGTTTCGTGGACGTATTTAATGATCACGTGGTTTTGTTGATAGAAAAATTAAAGGATCATGCCGACAAAGAAGAGTTTGACGTTCATCGGTACCTAAGTACGTCTACGATGGATGTCTTACTTGGTAAGTAGATACGTGTGTCCAAAACTGTATGTAGATACTTAAACTTTATTTTAAAACGGCCGTTAACAATCGTATAAATAAATAACACGTTATTTTATTATTTTTTAAGAAACGGTGATGGGAATCGGTAAAGAAACTCTGGGAGATCGTTCATTACTGTACGCACAAGCAGTTGAAAAGTATGTAGAATATAGGTGCACATATATAGTAAAAATTGTAAGTAATCGAACTTTTTAGACTAGGGAGATTAATCCACATGAGAGTTTATAAATTTTGGCTTCGCCCCGACATAATATTCCGTTTTTCGAGTTTAAAAAGAGAACAAGATAAATATCTAGACATAGTGCACAGCTTAACGGAAAAGGTAATCAAGAAACGTAAAAACGAATGCGAACATCGTAAACGACAAACAAGCGGCGAAGTGGAAGAAAATAATTGGACGGTATTCTTGGACAGCCTTTTGGAAGCCAAAGACGAAAACGGAGTAGGTTTAACGGACGAAGATATAAAAGCCGAAGTGATGACCATGATGTTCGCCGTAAGTATTGTTTATTTTATACGGTAATGCGTTGGCATTGTATGTACTAACATCTGGCACCTACATATCTAATGTAATCAGAACATGCATAAAATAATTAATGGCATATTAATTCGATCTTTAAATCACATGTTCAAGTCGTGCTGCATAGATTCGTGTAAACTATTGTGATGCGAGGCACAATATTTTAAAAGTGTACCTAATTACTTATACATATAATAGGTTTAAATAAACGGTTTGAAACGTTAACAAAATAATTTGTTATATTCAACAATTGAAAATTTAGAAATGCAGGCAGTAAACCTGTAATTTCTAAATTAATTATCGAAATGCATCTGTGCATAACTGAACATTCTACGTTTTATTTAAGAAATATGTACTCCTATTTAACATAAATAAAATGGTACAAAATTGATAAATGGTAAAAAACAAAAACAAATTAATTGTAAATAGGTACCTATCGAAATAAATTTTAATCGTTTAGATACTTTAGAAAAATATTTACTTTAAGGCAGGTAGTCTAAGCATCCATGAAAAATACTAAGAATTAAATGGTCGAATGAGATTCGCGAATACTACCTATATGTATTACTTAAACGTTTTTCCCCTATTTCATAAAACAATCTTGAATTTTTGAATTATGCTCATAAAAGTTCTAGCAAAAAAATGCGAACACTTCATCTTGAGTATTCGACTATTCAGCTTATGTTATGCATTAAAATTTTGGAAACGTTTTATAAAGTTGAGTTCAAATTTTAGTAAAAAAAAAACGAAAAATTCGTTACTTGTTTTATAATTAATCAATCATAAAATGATAGGTAGGTGGGTACTTAATTATTAAAAAAAAAAGCTTTTTCTTGCGTCGGGATCTTAGCCC
Organism: Rhagophthalmus giganteus; assembly: GCA_036326145.1. Lineage (NCBI taxonomy): Eukaryota > Metazoa > Arthropoda > Insecta > Coleoptera > Rhagophthalmidae > Rhagophthalmus > Rhagophthalmus giganteus. The sequence goes on along the minus strand of JARFJA010000056.1, from coordinate 8,182,121 downwards.
ATTAGCCACAAACTGTTGATGTGGCAAAAATAATGATAACAATGTTTTAAGAAATACCCACGTGGAAGACAGATGTGTTGTATAAGCTACTACATTGATATCGTTGTTACTTTCCAGACGGTCATGCAGTTAACAATAATTTTATAATGAATATACCTAGTTTAATCCCTGTAATTCGAATTTTGTTGGTAGAAAACAACTTCGATTAATTTAACAATTATTTATCTATGTTTGAATAGCAACTTAAACTCAAAATTTACGCAATAAAAAACTATTTTATTGTCTCAATTTTGTATTTTTTACTCATTAACGCAGCATTTTCGAACCTTCTGTTACGTAGTACCTATGTATTATTTTATTTTATAAGTTCTATTGCATACATTTTTATACATGTTCTTTGTTCGACTCGGCCCGTTAAAAAGTCGCTTTTTTCGGTTATAGTAGGTAAATAAATAATATGAACATTTATTCATTCATTCTTATCTAACTAAGTAAAAATGAAAAATTACATAGACCTATTCCTGCATTTCAGGGTCAAGATACAACAAGTGCAACTCTAGGATTCGCATTGAGCCTTCTAGGAATATATCAAAAGATACAGGTTAGTTAAAACTTAATTAATATAACACCAAATAAATAAGTTGACGTTTAACATTGGTTACTGTTTGATTACTATTTTACAATTGTTTTTTCTTAAGTTCGAACCTCAGTAAAAAAAAATTATATCAAAAATAAGACAAAAAGGGTATTTTTATAGAAATTAAAAGAAAATAAATATGCAAATAATTTTAAATAGGTACCTAAGTAGATTTATTAGATAAACAATAAACCAATTAAGTTTTGTTGAGTGATGCAATTTTGATTTACGCTAACAAGGGGAGATCACAACCTCCGTTCCATCGATTTCGATCCCCTTTAACATACGCGTTGGAGGTCTCTTAAAAGTAACTTGTATAATAGGATTACGTCACTGTGCCTTTGTTTTTGAAAAAATCGAGGTCAAAGGCAAAAACGAAGCGATAGTAACCTAAACTCTTTCACACAAGTTACTTTTAAGTGGCCCCCAACCCGTATCAACCCGTAAGCGGATCTAAATCTATGGGACGGAGGTTCTGGCCTCCCCTTGTAAGATAAATTTAACTTGTTTTTTAAAGCAAACTAACGTGTCGAGTTAAATACATTAAATACAATAATAATTTGAAGATACATTTACCTACTTTTATTTTTATGTGAAATTGCTCTTTACACAAATATTTATTTAAAGTTCAACATTAAAGGAAACCTATCAAAACACTTAATTATCAATTAACAAAGCTACCATAAATTTTTAATTTTTTATATCCCGAACTTTCTAAGTTTTAATTAAATATAAAGTTAGTGAAATAAAGATGTTTGCCATAATAGATTAAACCATTGCGAAGAATTTTAAGGGGCGATTTCTTGGTCTATTGTAAAACAAAAGTTCCTATACGTATTTCCTAAAATGCATCGTTTCTGAGATAAAGGATGTTAAAAACAGAATTTTGGTATCGACGAGAAAAAGAATATCTACACGTAATTACGAGTTAATGCGAGGGGTGGTCATTTAACATTTATTTCGTATTTTAATATTTTTTATGCAACTATTTATTCCCCAATTATATCAGTTTGGGGATACTTACAAATTGATAATTTTTTCAAACCAAATAGTTTCATTTGTAAAAAAAAATTCGCGTTTTTCTGGAAAATGACGCGCCCTGTCGATTTATAACGACGGTACCTTTTTAATGTATTTTTAATCGAAAGATTTGTTCAAACAGTCAAGTAAATAATTTATTTGTAGGCGGTTGAAGTTAAATTTTAAAATCGTTCGTTTTGTTTCTTGTGTAAAAGTCCCCCCTCCCCCCGCGTTATTATTTGTGCATCAGAATCTTCCAGGAATATTTCCATTTTATTCACAAATGAGTTGGAATATCGTATAATTGCTTACATTAATGATTGCTAAATGAACGAAATCAAGCAAAGTTTAAAATACATTTGCCTAACGATATTTGATTTAACAATAAGATGAAGTTTTATAATTTATGAGCAAACGTCTCGTGCCGACTTCATTTTTAAATAAAGATTTCTTTTTTGTCGCACAGGATCTTGCAATACAAATGCGTCTACACGAACTTTCTTAAATCCCATTTTACACATGACACCCTATGACATAAAAGACTCTAAGTTCCGGGGAAAGTCATGTATAGATAGACGAAAAGTCGGTCTCGTAATTATTGCAACGGTAGCGATTACTACCAATAAAATATTCTAAATTTATATGCACTGCCCAAAAAAAAAATCGCCAGACAATTATGGGTAGTTGTATGGTAAATTGAAATGAATAACTTATGTAATAGGTACTCGCGATGTAAGACAATTGTCTCATCTATACTTTCACCAAGATTATCGTACAATATCCACGGCCAACATTTTATGACTATCGTTTTATTGTCGAGTATTTAAAACTACTTTCTCCTGGATACACTTTATACGACCTTAAATAATTACGTCCGAGAATTAAACTCCACCGACTTTGAATAATAAACTAGATAAGTGCTAGATAAGCAATAAAATAAATTCCAAACTGGAGATTTTACGACGAAATAGGATTTTCTAAATTTCGGTCATTTTATCTAAATTAAATTGTAATTACAGGACAAAGTGCTGGTTGAATTGGAAGAAGTATTTGGAGATTCGGATCAGCCTATAAGTTTCGACGACATCCAAAAGTTGCGGTATATGGAACAGGTTATCCAAGAGACGTGGAGGTTGTATCCGCCGATCCCTTTAATCGCGAGGAAACCAGTTGCGGATATTCAGTTAGGTATAGCGATTAATTTCGAATTATTTAACACCATTAATACTTTCGAGTAGGAAGTTGTAATAGGTTATGCGATTATTTTATGGACTCAACTTTTTGTTTTAATTAAGCTATTGTAAAACTAACCGCAATTTTCACGCATCCTTTTTTGCGCAGTTTTACATACGTAATGAGTTTACGCTTAAGCCACAATTAATTTTATTTGAAGTGAAAGTAATGAGTTGCAGATATATTGTTATTACACACTTATTTAGGATCATTTTGTTGCGGAAGCTAAATTATACATTTTTGCGATGCAATCTACAAAACAATCGTTGCGCTTTTTTATTAAAATTGTTTCGATCGTTAGTGCGTTATGTTTCCTACAAGACGGGTACACAACAACCGTACGCTAAAAAACAAAATACAAGTTTGAAGTAAAATACGAACTAACGTTTTAAACAAGCCTAATACTAAAAGATAAAATACGAACTCTAGTTTACACGAACGAGAAACAAATTGGGAAAAAATAAAACGGTTTCAGTTTTGTAATAAGTTTTTAAAATGTTATCAAAAAATTCACGGATCGACGTCGAAGGACCAGACGTTCAGATTTCGTTTATTAAATAATTTAAACCTGCGATTTGCACGCGACGACTTATTCGACGCTTTATTATTTTTCGGTCAGTTTAAATCGACCAATCGAGTTACAATAATATTTCAAAAATTGTTTTTCAATTATTAGACAAAAATTAGATTTTTTCTTTTACAGAAAATTGCGTGCTGCCGGCAGATTGCACCGTCGGAATAATAATCATGGCCGTGCACAGAAATGCGACGCAGTTTCCCAACCCCGATCGCTTCGATCCCGATAACTTTTCACCTGAAAGAGTTAAAGTTCGTCATCCGTATAGTTTTATACCGTTTTCGGCAGGATCTAGAACATGTGTTGGTGAGAACGAGTTGCAATTATTTTGCGTCTGATAAATTACGTAATTATTTATTTATTTATGTGCCGCATTTTCATACAAACAACAAATGCTGATTAATTCACTTTTAATAGTTTATCTTTTTAAAAAAAAAATGCAAATGCAATTATAAGAAGGTTATTTATTTTCCTATTAACTATTTAAAAGTCCTTAGGTTAATTTTTTAAGTTAACAACATATTAATCTTTGTATTTATCAGCGGTGCTGCGTTCTTTTTTGTGAAGCACTTCCTTGATTACGCTAATATGCCCGATGTGAGTAATAAAAAGTGTATCGTTTTAGGTTCGAAATATGCGATGATGTTGATCAAAGTAGTTTTAGCATCGCTACTGAGGACGTACAGGGTGTTTTCGAACCGACGAGAGCGTGATTTCGTTTTAGCGGGTCAAACCGTGCTTAAACGCCGCGAAGGGTATCTCATCAGCCTGAAACCGAGAAAAACCCACCACGTTATCACGGCGGCCGCGTAATTTCGAGCTAATTTACGTAATCGTTGTCGATCAGTATTTATTGTTATCTATAGTTTTTTTCTACTTTAAATAGATATAGTTTTCAACTACAAGTTGTTATAAAATATAAGTTGTTGATTAATTGGTTATTGGTCTTGAATTGAATTGCAAATTTTAACCATTGTATTTAAAAATTCTTATTTTCATCATTATTTTTTTGTAACTTACAGAATATAATTAATAAAGTACAAAAAAAAGTGACTACTTGTTAATATGTAAAATAATAGATATTCTTCTACGACAGTTTGCAGTAAAATTAAAAAATGAAGAAACAGGAGATGTGAAAATAAATAAATCAATAAAATACTTAATTGAATAGATAATAATTATTATAAACATACTACTAACAATTAATGTGAAGTAAGTTATTTTAATACAATTACTGATTTTACATTTTGTTAAATGATCAAAGTTTTTATTTGAATAAAATTTCAATACGTTTAAAAATTCAACAGGTTGTGTCGAAAATGAAATCAAAACAATTGACTCCACGTCATCACTTTTATGTGACTCATTCTTTTTCAATGAGTATAATTCGTTGTTTCCGGCAAGTTTTTAAAATACGCCCTTTCGATTAATCTTAATTTTATGTTTCCGATGTTCTAAATAACCGATAGACTATACAGCGTGTTAGATTTTATGTGTCACAGCAAATATCTCGGCTATTGTATGAATTAGTAAAAAATGTTATATATGAAAGTTATTAGATTATTTATTCTTAATAATGTGTCAACATCAAAAAAACAATTGAACATTAAATAATTCAGGTAAAGCAAATAAATTTAACATTTTAAATGGAACGTACCCATTATTATTACATATTCTGAAACTACAAGAATTTATCTTTACAACGATGTATCACATGTTATACTTTTTCATTAATTAACTGAGCCTAATACACTAAATAACTGATCGTGTTGAAAACGTAGACAGTATAAACAATGTGTTGATTAAACCAAACTCAATAACAGATTATTCAACATAAATACAATATTATGAACAAACCAATATGTGAATAAGTAAGTTAATTATAAAATTGTATGTAATGCCTACTTAACATCTAAATTCTTTGTTCAAAGTGCTCCCCGTTGTTTGAATACTTTCCCGGAGATCTGCTTATTAAATTTCGTCGCACTTTTTGCAACATGTTTGGTGTTATTTGAGCACATGCCCTAAGAATGCGATTTGTAAGATACTTTAAATTTTGTGGACATGTAACGTAAATTTTTGATTTAACGTATCCCCAAACAAAAAAGTCCAACAGAGAGGTCTGGCGATCGTGCCGGCCAGTTTATAGAGCCACCATTTCCTATCAATTTCGCACCAAACTTTTCGTTTAAAATATCCTTGACGTTCCTTGCATTGTGAGGAGGTGCGCCACCCTGTTGTAACAACATATCACGACGCACTTGTTGGGGTATATCATCCAAATATTCTTCGAATTCTGACGTAAGGAAATTAGCATACCGTTCAGCATTAAGCGTTCCGCGATAAAAATAAAGACCTAGTATAGTATCACCTAATACATCAAGCCAGACATTAATAGAAAAATCTGTGTTGGAACCTGCATTTCCGAATTCGACGTGGATTCTCTGTATCCCAGAAATGATCATTTTTTCTGTTAGAAATTCCGTTATTGTTAAAATTAGATTAATCGCTCCAAAGAATAATATTCACTAAATGTTGATTATTGTTAAGCCAGTTAAGCCAATCACCAGCTGTTTAACTGCGAACCAATTTAATTTTATAGGGGGTCATGTTATGTTTTTTTTTTAAATAGAAAATACTTTGTGATGATTTATACCCATGTCGGCTACTGCTTCACGGATTGAATTTCTTGGATGTGCTCTAAAATATGCCAACACCATAATATCTTCATCATGTGCTGCACGCTCATTTCTTGGTCTTCGTACTGTAGCATTAAAACATCCAATTTCTTCATAAATTATGTTCAATTCTTGGAAACGTGCGAGGATGTGCCCTTTCTGGATACAAAGTTCAATACAATACAGAAGCTTCTTTAGGATCATCATTGCATCTGATGTACACTCTCAACATATCCATTTTTTCATTATTAGAATAACAACTATCCCTCATTATGTGTCACGAGATGAAAATTAACAATTTACAATTTACTTAGCCACTTGGACACGATAGCGATAACAAGTGAGCGCATATTACAGCCTCCTCGGCTTTACTTAACAGAAAATGCAAAGATAAAAGTGTGCATCGTCGGTATATTGTTTACACTGTACGTGTTCAACGCGTTCGGTTATTTATTCTATTACGCCTTTAATTAATGAAATAAGTATAACATGTGATATACCGTTGTAAAGATAAATTCTTGTAGTTTCAGAATATGTAATAATAGTGGGTACGTTTCATTTAAAATGTTAAATTTATTTGCTTTATCTGAATTATTTGATGTTCAATTGTTTTTCTGATTTTGACACATTATTAAGAATAAATAATCTAATAACTTTCATATATAACATTTTTTACTAATTCATACAATAGCCGAGATATTTGCTGTGACACATGAAATCTAACACACTGTATAACACATGCAGATTACTTTTAAGGAGTCTGTAATATTTTAGCAATACCTAAATTGATTTTATTTTACATATAGGTATTCGCGCGTATGCTTTTAGTACATCACTTACTTTTTCGAAAAAAATAGTTATTCAGACTACCACTGATTTTTTTAAATGCCAATTCAATTTATTTTTAGGTCGGAACATTTCTATAAATAATCTTTTTATGTCAAACAATAAGGACCGTGCGAGACGCGGGTAGTTTTTGCGAGGAAAAGTATGTAGTTGGCTAAGAGTCCTCATAAAGATTTTTCTGAATTCATCGATATAAGTTTTGATATGTTTAACTTATTCGATTTTTTTTAAATAATAGTTAATAGTTTTAGTAATAGTTACGTTTGAAATACATAAAAATGCAAAATAAATAACTTATAGACTTTGAAAAGTAATTTGTTTATACTTTTGATAGTATCTAAATTATTATTACAAAAAAATAAAATAAGTGTCAATAATTAAAAACAGTTAATTTAATTAAATAATAATAATAATAGTTCAAAGTAGCTTATGTTTGGTTCAACGCATTTGAACTCGTTTCAGCACACATTAAAAGGACCAAAAACAATTAAACATCTGGAATGAAAATACAAAATAAACAAGTAGATTTTAGTTTTAGACATTATTATTTACATATAACCAAACAAAACATTTGTCAAGTGATTTTCTTGAGGTAGCGTCGGCGACAGTAAATTGTTTACATAATTTATTAATCTGTTTAAAAAATGAAATTCCATTAACTTTTTGTGTTATGATTTTAGTTGTCGCGTCCATCGTTAAGTATTGTTAAATTAATTCAGAAAGAAAATTCACCTCGAGCTCATTATAAAAGTAGTTTTTCGATGGTCTTGGCCGTTAATAATAACTTGCAAATAAATTATTAAACACTTAGAATTTCATGAACCGAATACCTACATAAATGTAACAATGTTACAAATAGCTTTATTTCCATCGAATATTCACTAATACGAAAACAACATAATGAAACCATTGGAAATGGAAATCAAATACAACATAATCCTACTTATTGTGCAAATTTATTATTTCACTTAAGCATTTTTGATCTAAATACTAATGATTAATTTAAATTTGTTTTATTAGTCGCACTGAAGAATTCGTTAATAATAAATTATTGCTACACCAGTAAAAACCTAGCAACTAAGATAGGAAATCATAATTTGGTTCATTTACACTCGCCCAATTCCTTGTTATCAGCACGGCAACCTCTATTTTCAAAAGAAAATGCAGTTTTTTACACGCTGTACCGACAATAATCACCACAACGTTAACAATTTTCTAATTACTTAGTTTTGTAATTTAAAAATTACATAATCAATCTGTTTAACTGTGAAAGGTTCAATAAACCGAAATTAATTAGCTTTCTTTGATCTATGTAATATATTGGCTAATTTAATGAATCACTTGATGTTATAAGCTTATTTCGACCAAAGGAAAACGGCTACATTAAAAATAATAATGGAAGATTATTGTTCCGCGAGATTTTGAAACGGTTAAGAGGTTTGTTTTTAATAGGAAGCGTCAAGTCGATTAGTCTAGATTCTAAATCTGATGTTGGATTGAAAACGATTTTTTTTGTGTTATCTATTGTTATTTATCTATTGTGTTTTTTAAGGAACGAACGTGTAGTGATGAAAGAGAGAGAATTTGTTTTAAAAACATAAAAAGAACGAACAAGGAAAACTGTTAAAACATTTAGTTTAAATTAGAATTATGTGTTTGTAATCTAATTATTTAAATTAGGTACCTATCTAGAAAACGTTTAGATATTAATACACATTTAAATAAAATTATAAAAATTAATATCGACACAGAAAATTCATAATCTAAATAATCTGTGCGTTTTACAAAAAATAAGATTTCCACAATATAATTGTAAATGAATCTTACTTAATTTGCTTATTTTTGAAATTTTATTAAAATAAATTTATCAATATAGATGTTATAATAATTCAATATTTACAGATGGGAACTAAGAGCGATCCACGTTAAACAGAAGGTCGATGTGCAGAGAAAGTTTAAATATCATAAAGGACTTCCAATTCAAAATGTTGAAAAACTATTTTTTCTACAAACATATTTATCAGTTGAATGTCCTCGTGTGTAGGTAGGTGCTTGCTTCCTTATGCGCGCACATTACATTTGAAGAAATCTCGAGAAAGCTTCAATGCTAATATTTCATCGTATAAAAAATTTATGATTTGTTAAATAAATTATGCGACATTTTTTTTTCTGCAACCCACATTTAGTCTATAATATTGAAGTTTTTAATTCTATTTGAACAATTTATTTTTGCTTTTCGTGTAAACGCTTCGTTTGTTAGGCATTAGACATAAATTGATAAGTATTAAAAAGTCTATTAAAACAATTTTTGAAATACATATTTAAGCGGTAATTAGTCTAAATGTGTAATTTCAAACAGTGAAAAGCGTACATTGCCATTACAAAGGTAAAAACAAACCAAAATTAGACGAAAATTCTGATAAAATATAATAATGTTTTCTTTTATTTTTGTTGTCTGAAATATTGAGTGCAACGCCGTAACAAGTGTGTGGCGAAAGAGGTGTCCCCCACGGGCGCAACTAGGTTCGAGGCTATATTTGGATTAGGGTTATAAGTTAAACACTTACCACAGGCGTTTCGTACCCTCGTTACGGCGTTGATTGAATAACATCAATTTTTGTAATGTTCATCTGTTCATCATCTGTTCATGTTCAAGTTCATAATATTTTTTTATTTTACGGTGTAATTTTCCTATAACCGTATCGTATGAACCATCATGAATTTTTCGTATAGTTTTTCGTAATTAATTCTTTTAAATGAATCAATATAATGCGTGAATTAATAAAGTACCATCAATTTGTTTATTTGTTAAATAAAAGGAAATTTATCATCTTGCATATAGGTACATATGTACATAAACCGAAAACATATTTTAATAAAATGTGAGCAAAATTAAAATTTAATTTTAATTTCTAAATGGATGGCGTTTAGAAATTCGTTAGAGAACTTTCATAAATGAATTGCGAAATTTAACTCATAACCTTAACCTGGCAACAAACAATAATACGTTCATTTCAAGTTCAGTTGCTCTTTCAACGACCGATTTCTAAAGAATGGCCTGCGCTTTACGTACATATGTATTTTAATTGCAGTACAACTGTAGGAAGCGGAAGTGAAAAAACAATGAAAATATACATTAAAACGTTTTGGATTTCTTAGCGACTGAATAATTAAAAAACAATTAAAGGTTAACATAATAATTAATGTTAAAACGTAAGCATGTTTATATTTACTTATAATTGTTTTAAATTTTCACTTGAATGTCGGTTAAAATGTCGTGTCAACACGTGCATAGATTTTTAAACGACGACGAGCAAAAATATCTTTTTCCACTAAAAATTTTCTAAAATATTGCACAAAATGCTAAACAAATGATTTAAATACCAATACGTCCTTGATATTTTTGATATTAAACAGGATGTAATTGTAATTGTAAAAAAACCCGGTCCTTGACTTAAAAAAAACTTTTCGAGTGTCCCTAAAAATAAAATGAAAAAGTTGAGCGGTGTTAAATCGGGAAAGCGAGAATATCATATAGACTTTCCTTGACCACTTAAATTTCACACTTAAATTTTAAATTAATGATTATAATCACTCAAGCAAGCGTGTTCGATCATATGTCTATGTCGCAGGCATATTGAATAATCCGGCTTTATGCAAAAAGACCAGGCATTTTGTAAAATATGTATTATTTTATTACCTATAAAAAGTGATTTGCATGTGAGATATTGATGTGCAATAACTAACATATTTAATCAATAATAATGACTGATATTAACAGCGTAGCGACAGGTAGTAGGGGACATGATGTCAACAAAGATGATTTCTTGGTAAAAATTTAAAAATTAATTAATATTATGACAATAGAAAATTATAGCATAATTTCAATTTATTATTGCAATTGCCGGCCTTTTGCAAAATGCCTAGTGTTTTTGCGAAAAGCCGAATTATTCAACATGCCTGCCACATCTATATGATACGTCCAAAACTTTTCGCCCCACCTTTTGTTAACCACCTGTATGTTTACCTGTCAAGTAAATTTAGATCTGTTGAACGTTATGGCTATTTTATTGGTTCCCCACGATTTTCATAGAAAAAAGATACCGAAAATTCTCGAGTTGTGCAGGTGCACCGTCGTGCATGAAAATTTTGTTTTATTCAATTCATCGCTTTTGTAAATTTAAATGGTAATCGCTTTTTCATTTGTATTAAATTGAGGATATATCTGATTTATTTTAAATTTCAATGCTAACGACGTTCCAAATAATAATTAGGTAAACGACAGTAGGTACTGCACGCTTTTATGAAACGAAAATGAAATGGAAATGAAGATGAAAAAAGCGTATTGATTAAATGTAACAAATAGATAAAAATGTGTAGGTACCTACCCTAATTATTTAATAACCAACGTTCCCTGTAAGGAAACGCGCTCGTTCGCGCGCACGTTGTTTAAAGAATTAGCGGACAATAATAAATCTGCGCACAATAAATTTAAAAAGAAATTTGTGGTGGGTTGACGTTTTTCGTTTTAAAATTTATTGTATTGTAAAATTGAATATTAAAAAAGCGCATAAGCAAAAAAAATGCGCGCATCGACAGAAAAAAATTAGAGGGAACGTTGTTCATAACCTATATTATAGTATAAGAAATTGACTTTTAGTACGGAAAAAGATTAAAACGATTTCCTATACTGTACATAACATTTATGAAATGTTTTTATTTACCATGGCGCAATTTTATATTGAAACTCGATAAACTAATTGTAAGTCAACAACTTCCCTTATTTAAATAATAGACTAACATAGGATAATGAACCATAATCGTTACGCAACTATGGATCCAAATTTGATAAAACAATACTAGCGTTTGTATTTATAATTAAGGTCGATCGTATTAAAAATATAATGAAAACGTAAGTGGGTACTATATAAAAAAATTATTATCACCAGCGGAAAAGGAAGTAATTCGTGCTCGTAAGTCTTCGTGATAAGTCGAAGAAAGTTTCACGTAATATTAAGAACGATCCTTTAGAAGTGTCCAGCACGTAATAGCAGAACTTAGTATTCGCACATCTCTTCCAGAGAAAGTAAAATGTCGTTGAGTGCTGCAGGACATGTCGGTTTCGTATCGGCAACGACTATGTTTGCCGTACTCTTCGTTCCGGCTCTGATATTATGGTACGTGTACTGGAAAATATCCAGACATCATCTTCTGCGGCTTGCAGAAAAATTGCCCGGGCCAAAGGCATGGCCGGTCATAGGGAACGCTCTCGATTTCGTGGGTACATCGCCAGGTAAATAATTTTCATTAATTTATAAGGGAGGTTTGCGGTGTACATTGTTAATTTTACCAAAAATATTATTTTCTACGGAGTAAATATTACGTATGCGCTCCTTGTATAATTTATAACACATAAGAAAGAGAGAAAGTGCGCCGAAGCAGTTAAAAAAACACTGTTGCGTAACTGTAACAAATTGTAAAAGCCATTACAAACGTCTATGAATAAAAAATTAACTAATTGAACGATCGGTTATGAAAGTGTCGTAAACAACTCGACCAACAGGAAGTTCTGGACGAGATGCGTACCGGCAAACTTTTGAATAAAACGTGTTGGGTTTATGTATGGTAATTGACAAAAAAAGTATTAGTCAAGATAAAAGTTGCGAAGCAAATCATTATATCCGTGTTAATTTAAAAAAATTGAAAGTTTATTGACTGATGGCACGTAAAAACTACTTGTTATTCCTGATGATTCTGATTGTGAGAAGACGCATCTAATTATCCGTAGCCGATTTCGTTATTTGTTTCTAAATTTCGAAAATAGTCGAATTTGAAAAGTGGAAGGGCATTTAATTTTTCGCACCTTTAAATTGTTAATAAGTTGTAATTTATTGTGAGAAAAGACGAAGTTAATGTATAAACGTTAGACTGGTTATGCAAATTGAAATCTAATAGATAAACTAAATTTAATTATGGTTTTATTGATATCAACTATTTGTATAAACAAACGGTTACATTAAACTAGCCCATCTAGATGAAAAAATCGGCGAATGCGAATTACATAAAAATATCGATTTTTCTCATTGTCAGTCAACTTATTTATAAATTATTATTTATTGATATTTATTATGTCTTTGATTATAAAACCACAATTTAATTTCTTTTTTTCTGCGAAAAGCTTCTAAAAATCTATGGATTTAAGCGTGAATTGTTCGTATACAAAATATGTCCTATCATAAAATCTGAAGAGATTTTATGGCCTGAAAATCGAGTCGAGCTTTCGTAAATATAAATATATATTTACATTCAGGAAATAAAAGATTTATAAAAATAGTGTATAAAACACACAAATCATTATGTAACAATGTTAAAGAGAAATTTGTTTCGAAACACGACAGAAGTTGAACAAACAAACGACATAGGGGTTGTATTGTAATTCAGTTAAATTTGTTTTAGAACGCAACGCAGTATAATGTCAACGGCTTAATTTTCATTCAATTCATAATGAGGTTGTTTAAATGTCCGACAAAACTCCCAAAATACTCCTTAAGTTTGAATATTTGAACAATGCAATCGTTGTTCGATTATGCGCCCAAACATACTTTTTTGTGATTTCTCAAAAATTTGATTAAAAAATGCACAACGAAGTTTTTTCGGTTGGGTCGGTGGCAATAATCTCAAAAGTTTTACCACATATAGGTAAACAAATAAATTACAATATTTTACAATTTTATAACGATTAAAAAATTCTTACGTTTTCAATTAAATTTTAATTCATATAAAATCGTTCCTACGCAATAGATTATCCACTAAAAGTAATCGGACTACCCTCTTCAAACATTTTATAGATATCGGTGGGGGGGGGGTACCTCTGCCTAATATGTACACTACATTTTCACGATCTGTCCGACCCGCATACTTACAATCAGTCGACATTTACAGCTATATAGTAAAAAATAAAACCGAGAAGAGATCTCGGAATCCTCTTAAAATACATCGTTTACCTTCTAAAATCTTAATCTGATCAGTTTAAAGTGAATCGCGGATTTATAAACCAAACAATTTCACTAATTGGTTCGTTTATCAGTATGATACTTAACGGAAAATTATTTAAAACCTGACTTTCTAGAGCTTTTGTTGCTTTCTTCGTATAATTAAATTAATTAAAACGCAATCTAGCGAAAACTAAAATGGGCACCTATAGGTATTAAAAAAAACAACAATATAGTGAACTACTGGTCACGTATTATTATTCAATCGGCATGTTTCTGATTATTGAACATTAAGTAAAATTGAGCTTTAGGTATTTGATCTTGTAAACAATCACTTTTACAGATGTATTTACGCACATCTACAAGTACACGCAAAACTACGATAGGGCGGTCAGGTTATGGATTGGGCCAAAACTTTTGGTATTTTTAATAGATCCACGCGACGTGGAAATTATTTTAAGCAGCCACGTATACATCGACAAGTCTACCGAATACGCTTTCTTTCAACCTTGGTTAGGGAACGGCTTGTTAATAAGTACAGGTACGTATTCGAATCGAATTAACCGTTTAACTAATACAATAGTCGATTTTGGCAGGTCAGAAATGGAGATCCCATCGGAAACTTATCGCGCCCACGTTCCATTTAAACGTCTTGAAAGGATTCATCGAATTATTTAACGCCAACAGTAAAGCAGTCGTAGAAAAAATGATGAAAGAAAATGGGAAAACGTTCGATTGTCACGATTACATGTCTGAAGCAACCGTTGAAATGTTGCTCGGTAAGTACCTATTATAGATTTTATAGTTTCGATGATCGTATCGTTCTTCATTCGTCTTGCAGAAACTGCCATGGGCGTTAGTAAAAATACACAAGATAAAAGTGGATTCGAATACGCGATGGCGGTAATGAAAATGTGCGACATTCTCCATTTACGTCATACCAAACTATGGCTTAGACCAGACTGGATATTCGGCTTGAGTAAGCACGGTAAAATTCAAGAAAATTTGTTAAACATCATCCACAGTTTAACAAGAAAAGTGGTGAAAAGCAAAATGGACGCTTTCAATAAGGGAATTCGCGGTTCGATCGCAGAGGTACCCGTCGAATGCCAAAATACCGCAAATAGAAAAAAAGAAACGGACAAAATCGTCTCCTCAATTGAAGGAATATCCTTTGGACAATCGACAGCTCTTAAAGACGATTTAGACGTAGAAGATAACGACGTAGGCGAAAAGAAAAGGTTAGCATTTTTAGATTTAATGATCGAAGCGTCCCAAAATGGAACTTTAATCAACGACGAAGAAATCAAGGAGCAAGTAGACACCATTATGTTTGAAGGTCACGACACCACCGCCGCCGGCAGTAGTTTCTTTTGTCAATGATGGGCATCTTTCCCGAAATTCAGGAGAAGGTTATTCAAGAAATGGACGAAATATTCGGAGATTCCGATCGACCCGCTACTTTCGCCGACACCTTGGAAATGAAATATCTCGAAAGATGCCTACTGGAAACCTTAAGGTTATATCCTCCCGTGCCGGTAATTGCTCGTCAACTCAAGCAAGACGTTAAACTAGGTTCGTGTTGATAAATTAATTTCGGAACAGTCGGCGATATGTTCGTTTTGCAGCAAATAACGATTACACCCTTCCCGCTGGCTGCACGGTCATAGTTGCCACCTACAAAGTACATCGCCGGGCCGATATCTATCCGAACCCGGACAAATTCGATCCGGACAATTTCCTGCCGGAGCGTGCGGCCAACAGGCATTACTACGCGTTCATTCCGTTTAGTGCGGGACCTCGTAGCTGTGTGGGTCTGTATTGAAAACGCGAAATTATTAATATTTTTACGATGTTGCCAAATAACGGTGCATTCGTAGGTCGTAAATATGCGATGCTGAAACTGAAAATTCTCCTCTCCACCATCATGAGAAATTTCAGAATTAAATCCGACTTGACGGAAAAAGATTTTCAACTGCAGGGTGATATTATTCTTAAACGGGCCGAAGGCTTTCAAATAAGATTGGAACCGAGAAAACGAACCGTTAAAGCTTTGTGAAAAGTTAGAATTTAATAGAGTTATGATGTAGTACAATAGTAAAGAATGTATAATGACCTACTTATAAAACTTTTATATCCAAATACCTAGGGTCTAATAATAAAATAATAGTTTAATTTGTATTTTTGAATAAGTAGTGTTTGGTTATAGATTACTTACTCACAATATTATAGACGCGAGAATTATAGAATGTATATAACTGTAAAACATATTACTTTTTCAATTTTGTTTATTTACACATAGGTATACTTAAATACAACTTATAATAGGCAGTAGTTTATTTTTTGTAAATGTTGTGCTACTTATGGAATGACACTTCAAATTTTAAAAATAAAAATCGAAATATTAATTAACAATCTTGATCAATTTGAATTTTTTTTAAGAATTAATTAAATTAGAAAAAAAATACCGACAGACCTCTTTACCTAAAAAAACGCTTTTTTCTTTTCAAAAATTTTAATTACTACGTCAACATTACTTTGTCACATATAGAATTATTTTTAACTTGAATAAATAAATTGTCCAATTTTTGAACTTTCTGACGTTTTTAATTTAAATTTTATAGGATAATGTTTACCTATCGAAAAGTTTTGTTGTTCAATTGTTGTAGAATATTTACTCAATTTAGATGTACCTAAGTTTTGATGATGTACTTTACAAACATTACATAGTTTAAATATATTTACATATATTTTTTTAAATAAATTATTGAATTGTATAAATTTTATTTAACCACCACTTCTAATATTTAGATAAACGGATGGTATCTAACTTTCCTCATTAATAAATTGCTAATTTGCCATTTAAATTAAAAAAATATATATTAACAAATTTCAAAATTGACATTATAGATTATGGATAACGTATGACGTATAGGAACTTTTTTTAAATACCTACAAACCTGCACTAAAAACGTTCTCGTTAAAAAAGTAGCTAAGCTATTTACGATTCCGTTCTTTTGCTCTTTAGTTTTCGACCTATTTTACAGACATAATTAAATAAATGAATATTTAACGTAAAGGTAACATTTTGAGAAAAATTCGTAAAAATAAAATAAGATTCTTAAGTTTTAATTTTGGTGTAAAAAAAACAAAAATAATCCTATGTAATATTACGCGACCTCAAAATGTAATCAATTACAACTATTTGATGTTTGTTTTAGAGTAGTATTTAAAAACTGAAAGTCCGAATTTTGGGAACCTCGTGCAGACCTATTAAGCATGAAACAATATTTTAGTATGTAATAAACTTTTCTACTCAGAATTTAACGAAAAATATCGCCACGTGTAGTGTTGCGCCAATTTATTTACACCTTGTTTATGTATAGTACCTATATTAACATTGTTTTTATATTATAAATTGGTGTATTTATCCGTTATTTATAAACATTTTGATACCGAGCATTTCTGTACAACTTATATTCGATTTAGATAAATAAAATTTGAAGAGTGGCGCAATCAAAGTAAAATAAATCTTTTGAAAAACCTACAGTTATGTATTTACTCATTTAATGCGCAAGTATAAGTAATCTAAATAAATAGTAATTTGATTGGTTTCAATGAAAATGTAAACTGCGTTTTATATAAATAAATAATAGGTATAGAGTACCTATTACATATATGTTTTTTATTACTCACTTTCTGTCGTACTTGAGAACGATAAGAAATATGTAAATCGGTAGATATTATAATTATTATAAAATAGATAACGTTCACAATATTTCAATAAATTAATTTGCGTTTAAGAATCGTTATTTATAGTTAAACGATAGAATTTCTAACTTGCATCAACCCACTTACTTTTTTTATATGTTAATAACGACAGTTTAGTAACCATCAGTGCATTATATATTGTTGGTAAGTACATATATCTAATAATATTTATTCGTATATTAATCAATTTCAGTGGTATTAATCTTTACCGTGACCTCGTTTTACTTATATTAATTTATACGTTTCGCACCCGTGCGAGAAAAGCGTCACAACTCAAAAAAAAACTGATTTTTGAATTTTTACCAGTTATGGATTCCGTAAATATTAATCCATTAGCTAGCAAAACCGTATTAACTCAACTTCATCGTCTGACAGCATGGTGTCTTCTGTTTCGTTTTATGTGTTCGAACTGGAGCATGATTATTGTGCTTATCATAATTTAAAACTGTATCTAATATTTCGAGTTGTCACTGTTGTTAATAAAAAGTCAGTCTTCCATTACAAATATTTAAAGTTGGACGCAGTTTTGTTGATCAAAATCTGCAATATTCTCCTAACATTAAGTTAGAAACAGTTTTTCGCTATTTCTGAAAAACCTTAGTTTTTGATTTGTCACACTTTTCTCGCACTGTCTCAACACATGTCTTCAACTAATATTATCATACATAGGTACATTATCATAATCGCAGATGTCATAATATTTACATAATTATTTTGAATACCTAATAATTCATTCGTGCGCATTCGGAATTTTTATACAAAAGTAACAAGGAATTATAACCTCATCTAATTATTAACTTAAAACAAAGACAGGTTAGTTTTCTTAATGCATATACTGAAAACTAGTTTCGAAAATCTAGCACGACGCGTTACTTACATAAAATATATCATTTTGTCATGGTCATCAAGTTAATTATCTTTCTTTACGTGCACTCTCATTTTCAATTATTTACCTAGAAATTAATTAGCACGATATTTATCTATACCTAACAGAACGTTCTTTTTAAGTACTTGCAATTATATATTTATGAACGTTTATTATTATTAACAAAATACCGATTAATTGCAACGACAAATCAAATTAGCATAATAGCATAGCATAAAATTAAATTGCATTGCATAAGAATGTCGGATATTAATCGATAGGATACTTATAATTAATTAATAAATTGCATTTGTTTTTATAATATATGGAAATGTGAAATCGACCAATTTTGAAATAAGAAGTTGAATCCATTTGAATATTTTTGTGGTCTGCGAATGTCGTTTTAAAAAATCAAAGAAAAGTTAGATCGAAAATCAACTCGTCCAACGCAAATTTCAATGTTCCTATGACTTATTCGTGATAGGTACGAAATGATATAGAAACATACTTACTATGGTACGTTAGGTAAGCACTAAGTATATTTTAAATAAGACAAACGACAAGATATTAAAAATGTTTAATGAAATGTGTGTGACATTATTTCATACATATCTTGAATAAGTCACCATTTACCGATAATGAGTTCCAGCGACATTAGAGAAGTACAAAACCTTATGGAGATTTAGGAATAAAAATTCATAAATAAATTAAAAAAACCTTTTCCACGATCGATCATTTTCATGTACCTAGTTGTACCAAATGGGTAGGTATGTACGTCTTATGTATTGATCACATTTTCGTCGCTAAAGGGCACAAGGCGTAAAATCACACAAAAAATCCACACAGTCGGGTTCAGTCTTAGAAAACGGATAAAAAACGAACGAATAGATAATAAACGATAATATAGATAATAATATCTATAAACGAATAGATAAATACATCGACGTTATCAGGTAAAATTTCAATCGTGCAAAAAATATAATAAATGCCATGGACGTTATAGGTGCTGTTTCCTGTCTTTGGAAATATTGGAAACCTTGAGCTGCGCCTCTAGTTTTTCCAATACTTTTCCATCGACCGGTAAAATACACGTACGTAAAAGCATTATGTAAATTTGTTGAACGTCACTCATTATAGAATTTTATTTTATCGACGATTTAAATATATGATTTATAATACACCGACGCGTATCGTCGCGTCGACTTCAAAGCGCAATACGATAAAATGCTATTGTAAACATTGCAACATTGCATTGAAGTTGTTTTCAAAATAGAAAAGTATTTTAAATATACGGTGTTTTGTCAGAACGACGTAACCCACACTTTGCGAAAATGTGTTATTCTGACTATCTTATGCATCTAAGACAAGTACATCATCTGTTAAAATCTAGTAATAATATTCCTCCGGAAAAATCGATTCGTATTTCCGCGAAACGTATCTGTTTATAGTTACGCGACAATACCAAATGTGCCTCCTGTCAAATTTACTTTTTATGGGTTACGTCTTTCTGGAAAAACTGCGTCGATTTGATAAAAGATGCATTTGCATTTTTAGACGAAAAATTGTATAGGGTAGATTCGCCTGTTTACGGTTTCTTACCCCCTCGTGGCCCACAACAGCTGTTTTATGCAATAATAGTAAAACTATTAAAAACCAGTTAAAATGAAAACCATACCAATTACCTACCTGTTTATAAACATACGGGTAGGTAGGTACATTTTTTATCTTAACTGTTTTTTTTATACTTATACTGTTATTGCGTAAAATAGTTGTTGGGGGTCGCAGAGAGATGAGGAAACTGTAAACAGACGAATCTGTTCTAATGTAAGAGGTTGTTCGAGCTTTTAAAAGAAAAAAATATTCAGAGTAAATACCAAGTTCAAGTTAACATCCTTTTTCATTGCTAATAAAGATAAATCTTGTGCGAGGAGCTGCAAAAATGCCTATTTTTATGCGTAGTTATTAAAAAATATGTATTGGATTATGAAATTGTAATATTTGTCGAATCGTTAGAATTAAAAACCTCGTGTCGACGGAAATCCAAAAAAGCTCACTTCTAACCATATGCAGGACAAAATATTACATAAAAAACTACATTCTCTCTCTATACTGTATATTAAGTACACACTGAAATATGTAAATAGTTCACATAATGTTTCGAAAGTATGGGGTTGGGGTACAGTTGGGGGTATGTAGAAGAAATCATGATTTACATAAATTTACTTCCTTCCTTCCTTTTTTTTCAAATTCCAGTTCCAGAAAACTATAATAAGTTCTATTATTAAAAAAATATATACAAACGGAATCCTTTTATTTAGAATCCTCAGAATTATTATTCTTATTTCAGAATCCTCTATTTACAAGTGTGACATTTTCACGTAGTGCAAACTCGTTACCATTAATTACTATTTGTAAACAACATATTTAAAAGTAATTGAAATCGTATTTAACCTTCTAACTTTACTTGCTTATTATAATAATTCAATCGCCATAACGAAGGTACGTACCTATATGCAGATGTTCGCCGTAGATTTCAAACACGTTTATAAAAAAAAAATACTTTCAAGATATTACGTCAAGAATTTATTTACAAGGTCCTACTATTTAAACCTCGTGCCCTGAATAATGGTCCATTATAGTGGCTGACACGGTATTTATATTTGTGATTTTTCAGTGAAGTTAAATCATTATTACTGGATTAATTTAGCTCCCTTTTTTTCCAGGTAAGTGAAAGTATGCATTTCTTTAAATAAAAAATTATAAAATTTCGCGTAATGTAATTATTATTTTTTAATTACGTACCTATGTATTTGAAAATCCTAACTTACAATTTATTTTTCTTTAATTTCAAATTCATAATATATTTTCTTATTGAATGTTTAAAAATTGGCGTTTTGCCAAAAAGGGCGTAATACACACTTTTTGTAAAAATCAGTTATTCTGACTATTTTATGCACCTAGGGCAAAGACACTATCTGTCAAAATCTGTTAACAATATTCAGATTTTTCCAGCAAAAAAAATAGATTTGTATTTCCGCGAAACGTACGTATCTTCTGATAGCTACGCGACGACGCAAAATGTGTTCTCCTATAAAATTTACTTTTTATGGGTTACATCCTTTTGGCAAAACGCTATCGAATTATTAAACATATCTATTTAATATACGTATGTAGCTAATCGATATCCCACCCTAAATCAATAATTTAAAAGCGAAAGTTAAAATATAGATACATTTTCTGTTTTTCGATTTCCAAATTGTATTTTCAGCTTTGATGTTAATCACCGACAATGTCACAATTGTGAACACCGAAGAGAAATTCCCGTTCGCGTTTACATTCGCAATCACGTTCACGTCAATTGTGAAACCCGCCTTTACTGACAAATAAATCTTATTCTTTAATGGAAAAATGCGATAGCAAACAGAATTAATATTCTTATAAGGTAGAGGTACCTATCCAATGTAATAAATTACTCCCAAATAGTAAATTAAAAGACGTACCTACATTTACAAATACCTAGCTAAAATATATTTGACCATTCGATTTACTTACAAAATGGATATTCCGATAATTATTAAAATTATGAGTTAAACGACCCGCGCTCAAAAATTACAAGGCCTTAAATAATCAATAAATAAATAAATAGATAAATCAAAATACAAGTAACTTCGTGCAGAAATTTCAGGAATTGATAGACCAGTTAAAAATACGTAAAGTTTGTATTAAGAGACATTTTCGAAAAATGCTCACTTTTCGAAAATACAAGGTGCGCTCAACAAGTGCTCTCAAAGAGAAACCCAATAAAATTTTGTTATAGGTAAATAAAAATCTATATCTTCATTTTGTTCATAATTTTTTATCGCAGTTTATTATGACAACGTCAAGCTATGGTTAATTTAAAAAACAATCGAAGCCATAAATATTAAGTAATATTATTATTTCACCACTTTAAATGCCTATATTTATAAAGTTGTAATAAACTTTATTAAGAACTGAAAATTAACTAAAGACAAATTTTGAAAATATAACTTTTTCAATATTTTTCAGAGGTGATTTATCCGGTAATTTACATTAGGTATGTAAGTACCTATTAATAAAAACGTAAAAATTCCAGCATGCATGAATATTTAAAAAATGTTGAAATTTTGTAAACAACTTTCTTGACATAAATAAACAATTACCTGACAAAAATATTCATCTATATACCGACCTAATTGTATACCGAATTGATGTCATTGTCATATTTTCAATATTAAAGGTTTCGCGAATATTTATATTTTTGTGATCTAAATCGAAACTGCACATTATCGTTTATTATTATTAACGATTTCTAATTAAAAAAAAAATAGACACATTGCATAATAATTTTTATAATTAATTTTCAACTTTAAAAGCATAATATAATAGATGAACATTAAAATTAAATCACCAATTTTTGAAAACTGCATTGTTGATTTCTTTCGTACTTTATTTTCCGCTTAATCTTAAATATCTTAATAATTATAAAAATATTTTCCTAACCATGTATTTATTTCAAATAGATAATAAAATATAACCGTACCGTACAATTAAATATTTCTTAATTTTCCATTTCTTGTAATCATCTATTCAATATCTATTAATAAAAAGAATCATTAACTTATACTGTCAATTGTTTTAGTAGCTGACGAATCAATTAAAACAAGATTTTCCAGTTTAAATTAGGTATAATAGTTTTCCTAGGTATTGTTCTTTTTGTTATTAAATTTATAAAAAGTATCACCGCTTAAATCTTCCCAAAGTTTACCAAATTAACTAAAACACAGTTATAATTTTTATTTAATTAAATTTTAATGACATCATTATATCCAAATACAGAAGACCGCATTAAAATGACAATCGTGAAATAAGCTGCTCGTTTCGGAAACGAAAAACGACGTTTGTTTTAAAAATTGTGTAGCGTTTACATTTTAAATATAGTCATATCCAGTGATCATCAATGATGTTGCAATCGGAATTAATAAATTAAAATTAGCTTCGATTTATCGATGACATAAACTACACTGGAATTATGCGAACCAAATGTCATTTCAAAAATTTATAGTAATAGGTATATATAACCACCTCGAAGTTTTCAAAGTTTTCATTTGTTATCAGTTACAAACATGTGGTGCATTTAAAACTTTTGAAAAAATAAAATTCTTCGCGAGTTATTCAATTAAACAACGATTAAACGAGTACTTTGTTTATCGATTTACTTATGTAACGTATATAACTTAATATAATACCGTAGACATAATTTTCAACTTACAAATTATTAGTGTATTTTAACACTAAGAATTTTAAAGACGAGATTTACCTAAAGGAATTATTAATGAGTAATCGTGCAAGTTGCTGTAATATTAATAAAGTAAGAAAAGAAAGAAAATTCGGTTTAATTTTTCTTTTTAATTTTTCATGTCACAAGAATGTCATTGTTAACATAAAAATGTTTAATGCAAAAATAATTTTTATACTTCGAATACCTAAGTATCAGTGTTCAACAGGAGCACGACTTAGGATCGGTTAGGATCCTTAGGATCCTGCAGGTTAGGATCATTTAAAATAATTATTCAAATTAATTTAGTTAATTAATCTTTCCTGTAAATTTACTTATAAATTTTCAAATTAACATTGAACAAATTTTTCCGTCCCAAATAAGATCATCGAAAGTGCATAGGGTTTATAATACAAGTTATTTGTTGTATTATTGTGTAGTCTTTTACAGATTTCAAGATGACTAATAACTAATAACCGTTATTATAGGTAAAACTTTTAATTCATTTAATATTAAAATAAAGAGAAAGTTAATTATAGAATTCACCTAAAATTACCGAGGCGCATCATACGTTTTATGAAAATTTGAATACGTATCACGTAAAATATTAACAGAGGCACTAGGATTATTCATTTTTAAATCACAAATATCTAATAATACTAGAAGGAATTCTAGTACATATATATTAGCCAATCATTTACAAGTGTCGAATTCACATTTGGAGGTATATAAATACCTATCTATTTTAAAATATACGTTCGGGTAGGTACTTATAAAAATCGCTTAATAAATAATACAAATATTATAATTTATAAAACCGTTATAAATCAGGCACTTATTGTTAATTAAAATTTTTCCAGAAACCTTCAAAATGTTGAATACACTCGCATCGGAAGTAATTGAAAAAACCGACTTTTCAATCACTGGCGTATTTAAAGTCCTGCTAATCCCTGCACTGTTGCTTTGTTACCTGTACTGGCGTTTATCGAGAAAGCCTATGTTGCAACTTGCAGAGAAGTTGCCAGGCCCTAAAGGATATCCTATCATTGGAAACGCCTTAGAATTCATAGGATCCTCGCATGGTAAGTCGCTAAGTATCTATTAATTATTCACGTAGGTATAACTGAACGAAATAAAGTCTCCCCCCTCTCCCCCCCCCAAATATGTTCGTTCCTATTCTTTTCTCAATAAGCACGGTCTTTTAAATGGTGTTAAGCACATCCTAAACCATTTTTATTGCAGGATTTTTTTTAGTTATAAACAAGTACAACAAGTAAACTTGTAACAGTAGGTAATTTTTTCAGATATATTTAGAACAATATACCAAATGTCGTTCGAATTCGAATCAATCGCCAAGGTATGGATCGGCCCTAAGCTCGTAGTTTTTCTGGTGGACCCCCGAGACGTTGAAATAATTCTAAGCAGTAACGTCCACATCGATAAATCGAGCGAATATCGTTTTTTCCGACCGTGGTAGGAAACGGATTGCTTATTAGTACAGGCATGCGTGTGTACCACGACAGTGCTCGGCAATTATTTAACCACTTCCTAATTTCAGGAGATAAATGGCGATCTCACCGCAAATTGATCGCGCCCACCTTCCATTTGAACGTCCTGAAAAGCTTCATCGATTTATTCAACGCGAACAGTAAGGCGACTGTTGAGAAAATGCGTAAAGAATACGGAAAAACGTTTGACTGCCACGATTACATGTCTGAAGCGACCGTTGAAATGTTGCTGGGCGAGTAAAATCGCGCCAACCTCCCGACCATGAAACGTCTTAATAGTAATTTCCTTTTAGAAACGGCAATGGGAGTAAGCAAGAAAACTCAAGGTAAGAGCGGCTTCGAATACGCAATGGCAGTAATGAAAATGTGCGACATTCTACATCTACGTCACACTAAGCTGTGGTTAAGACCCGACTGGCTCTTCAGTTTGACCAAGTACGGAAAAATTCAGGAGCAACTTCTCAACGTTATCCACAGTCTAACCCGAAGAGTTGTAAAAACTAAAATGGAGGCGTTTAATAAAGGAGTCCGTGGTTCGATTGCCGATGTCACGAGCGAAATAAACCAAAAACGTGAGGAGACGAAAGAGAAAACCGTCGTCGAAAATGTTTCGTTTGGACAATCGGTCGGTCTCAAAGATGATCTCGACGTCGAAGAAAATGACGTAGGAGAAAAGAAAAGGTTGGCGTTCCTAGATTTGATGATCGAAGCCTCCCAAAATGGAGTCATTATCACCGATGAAGAAATAAAAGAACAGGTGGATACTATCATGTTCGAAGGACACGATACTACCGCTGCCGGTAGTAGCTTCTTTCTGTCGCTCATGGCTGCGCATCCGGAAATACAAGAGAAAGTGATACAAGAAATGGACGATATTTTCGATGACTCGGATCGTCCTGCCACATTTGCGGATACGGTAGAGATGAAATATCTCGAACGATGTCTTTTGGAAACCCTCAGGTTATATCCACCGGTGCCAATAATTGCTCGTGAACTTCGACAGGATGTTAAATTAGGTAAACCGATAGATACTATTATCATTCGTGATTTGCGTCGTCTCACGTGTCTACTTTTAGTGTCTGGTAATTATACGCTTCCTGCTGGTTGCACGCTTATAATTGGAACGTTCAAAGTGCACCGTTGCCCCGACGTTTATTCGAATCCCGATAAATTTGATCCGGACAATTTTCTTCCGGAGCGCACGGCTAATCGACATTACTACTCGTTTATCCCGTTTAGTGCTGGACCGCGCAGCTGTGTCGGTATGTGGAGATACTCCGCAATTTCGGGTTTCGTTTAAAATTAACAATTGAAAATTATAGGTCGCAAATACGCCATGTTGAAATTGAAAATACTTTTATCGACAATAATGAGGAATTTCCGCATCAAATCCGATTTAAAAGAGAAGGATTATAAATTGCAAGCGGACATAATTTTGAAACGAGAAGAGGGATTTCAAATTAGATTGGAACCTAGAAAACGTGGGTTAAACCTGTTTAGTATTTATATTATTACACAGTTGATATTATTTTGCTAATATAAACGTTGTTTTATTCTGGCGACTTTTATCAAACACGCTGGATATTCATTTTTGTCGTGAGAGATAATTCCGTTTTATTTCTATTGAAATAGATTTAATTTTTACATTAATTAACTTACCAAGTTAACTATTAACTTACGATAAAACGATCAACGAAAGTTGTAAAAATAATGTTTAAATTGGTTAATAGATTTGTATTAATAAAAGCGTCGCACAGTGGAGTATATGATATGAGAAGTTGGCCAAAAGTCGTATTTCTTAAATCAATTGTAGCTAATTGTTAATGTAGCTTAGAATCTCCCAGAATAAATAAGACTCTGGGCCGTCTATCTGCACCATTTTCTTGTCGTCAGTCCAACTATAGAAGGGTCTAGTTCATTTGTAATTTGTCTGAAACTCCGGCTTACAGGTAACTTTGTCAAAGCTCTACAAAACCGTTTGTATTATTTTCAAAATATTAGTATATTAGAGAGTTTTTGTGAAATTTTCGAAGAAGGATTCTGATCTAGAAGGTATGTATATAATTTAGTAGAATATATGACATCTTATATCGAAAGATACGTATATATTTTTTGATTTAAATTAAACATAAAAAATAATTTCTTTTTCGATTACTTTTAATAATCACCGGTCATTTAGTTATACTTCCAAGCGTTGCCAAGCAACAAAAGTTGTTTAATATGAAATGTCAATTATGTAGCTGTAATAATTAACTTTTTTTTTTACCAAAGTACACCCATTAAATTTTTATTATTTTTTTAAATAAGGTCTACGTGTTAATGTATGTATTTTTCAAATATTTGTATAGTCAATAAAATTGCTGTTTTGTTCACAGAAACATTTACCAATATGAAAAGGAAGGCTTTGTTTGATATAATAAAGGAATCCGGTCGTATCAAGTTTCAAATTCCTAATTGTTTCAATTTATTTCATTAGTTGTTTATAAGTTTATTGTAATGTAGAAACAAATTTAATTTCAAAAATTTTCGTTTTTTTTCAAATTTTATCAAATCTGAGTTAAAATAGCTTTAAATGATTACTTGGACATAGTAGAGACACAAAAACGCATAAAATAGTTTTGGCCAACTTTTTGTGTTGAATACCCCACTGTGCGTCGTTTATATAGGAAATCATGTTATTATGATAATAAGAGCATTGTCGTTGCCTTTGAGTAATAAAATATTATAGTTACTTTCACCAAAAATTATAATAATCGTAGCGAAATTGCACATTAAAATTTAGATTTGGTTATTCGGGGTGTATAAAATTATTTAAAGGTTTTTGTTTTAAAAAAATTTGGTAAATAACGTAACAAATTATTTTCTATAAAAATATTGTAGGTACCTATATATAGCACAAGAAACGAATTTTCATAAAATTGTAAACTGTAAATAAGTAGGTAAGTCCCTAGCTACTTCTTTTTGTACAAGTCCAGTATTGCAAAAACCGATTTTGGGTAGTTTTTTTAATTATCTTTTTATCACCTTATTATTTTATATATCATATTGAAGCCCATTAAAAGATTCATTCCCAGTCGGTGACATATTTACAGCTAATTAAAGTATAGTTGGTAGGTCGTTTTTATCGAAAATCATAATATTTCACATAATAAACACGGAACCCCAAAAATGGACGGTTTACAGTTCAACATATGGCCATTAAGTTGGCCAAATTGCATTAAAATCTAAAGGGGTGAGATAGAAAAGTATGCAGAAAAATAATTGTGATGGATTGAACTCAGATCTTCCAATGTTACACGATCTATGAAGAATTAATGTACAGACATATGCTACCCCACAGCAACTATAGGTATCTATGTGGATTATACGCGGCACACTAAATTATTACAAACTTTTTAATTGATTAATTTTTAAACTGATCGACAAATTTCAGAATTATGTACAAAGTAAGTTTTAGAAAAAGAAACTTTGCAATTTAACATCAGAATAACTTTCTGAATTTTTTAAGATATATCCGTTAGGAGATTTAAATGTTATTCCTAGGTATTACATCAAAAAAAGGGGTCGGCAATTTTAAGAACATAAACAATACTAAATAAAATTAATTAAAAAAATTCAATAGACATGGATTTACAAATCAATCCCTTCGCAAATATTAAAGATTTTCAATTTGATAAATTCAATAAGTAGGTATGTAGATAATTAAAATTACAAACGTCCCATTAAACGCTCTAAAATTTTTGCTTTTGTTAAATCATAATTAACTCGTTTTACAACGCAACAAATATTATTCATTGTAATACGTATCGCTTATTTATGTAACGACCATAAATTATTTTTGGCATTTAAAACCTCAAAATTAATTTAAAAAAACATAAATACAAAAAAGCCACTGTAGAACTGTGATCTGTAGATCTGTAGAACTCTTTGGAAAATCCATAGATAGTCTTTCACCACCGAAAACGCGAGTTTTAACACGTAGACGATAAAGAACAGGTAACGCGATGCACTAATTGTCAAAACTACACTGTATGTACACATTTATAAAGTCATTGTTCCTAAACTTTGATAAGACTCGGACAGGTCGTGGACGCAGATTTGATATTGGCAAACAAAGCGAGCTGGCTATTACGTAATCACATGTGTTGTACCTGAAAAGATGTTTACTTCATTTAAAAGTAGGACTTTGTAAGTTTAAAAAATAAATTATAAAATGAAACTTTACAATTCGACGTCAAAATAATATTCTGAACTTTATAAAATAAACCCTTTAGAAAATTTAATGTTATGTTAAGTCCCAAAGACCCGTATCGGCTAAAATTAATTGAAATAGAAAATTTAACGGACGTGGGCCTGCAAACGATTGCTTCGAAAGTATGAACGATTACTTAAATAATTTATTAATTAAATTTTATTAAACGGCCCTTAAGATTTTTCTTAAATTTGTTAAAGTATTATTATCAAACTTGCTTTAATACGCAACAATCATCGCTTATTTTCGATATATGTATAACAACGAAAACCTTATTGAAAAATTATTATTGAGATGTACAAAAAGTGTTACCGTACCTTTCGCAATCCTAATCCAGAACAACTGTAAGAGCTTGAAACTCTATAGCTTGAGCTTGATAATCTATCACCACCGAAAATACCATCATTTTTCAAAAACACAAACCGTTTACAAATGACCCGAAGCACTGACTGTTGCCAAAGATCATAGGTTGGGTACGTACGATGAATTGACCGCTCCCGAACGTTTTAGATAAGAGAGTTCGGGCAGGTCGGGCGTATGCAGGTGGCGGCGATATCAGCAAACGACGTGACTCGCTGCATATCCATATGTGTATTATATCTAAAAAGAAAGTTTCCTTTATCAATTTAAAATTAGGAATTCGTAAATACCTAGTAGTAGTTTTAGAAAAATAAATCGTAAAACGAAGCTTCACAATTCGCCATTAAAATAATTTTCTAAACACCAAATTTGGCATTAAATTATTGTGTATTCGTTAAAAAAATTCATTATAGGCGCGAGACGGTAAAAAAGATTGAAAATTCTAAAAGCGTACAGTGCCTAAAATTAATTAGAAAAGAAAACAATGTACGGCGGTCTGCAAATCAATTCCATCAAAACTATAAAAAAATTCACTTCCATAATATTATATGTAATTAAATTTTATACTAATAGTTGACTGTAAAAACAAATAAATACGTTTCGTCTAATATTAGTAGGACAACGTGCCCTCAGAATTCTCAGTCTTTTTTTAACATTATGTATGAGGTGCACCCTAATAATTGCGCTCATTTGGCGCGTTTAACGAAATTGAGGTCCTTTTATTTACATAAAATTTAATTCTTGCGTAATAATTTGTATAAATGCCGCTCCAAATTAAAAAATCCGACCGCGCGCAAGCCTCGGTATCGAATTTTCATGTCGCATGTCGAAAAACTTATTTTTTTTTTAATTTTTCTCGAAAGAAATACATTTTCTGAAAAATAATATTTAAGAGAGAAATTTATAAGAATTTAAAAAAAATTATCACTTTTTTCAATTATTTCGAAAATGGTGCATCCTATCGAAAATTATAGAGAGATATGATCAATAGAGAATTTTATGCCCATTTCAAAACATATTTCACATTACCGATCCGATGAGTAATAACGGAGATTAGAATATTTTTTTTAACGGCCGCCATTTTGAAACGGGTCGGTCGATTTATCTGTTTAACAAACTCGTCCTTCGTTTTCGTAAAGACAATACGCTGTCTAAATTTCAGCCTCCTACGATCAAAATTGCGACCGGAATTGTGTCCACAAGAAAATGATTATTTATATATTTATATGACCGACTCAAAATGAATGACCTATATTTTCCTTATTTAGGGGTCGACATCGGAGAAAAGCCAAAAGGACACGTCTGGGCCCCGTCGTCAATAAGGCTGCAATAGCTTCATTTTCTATTAAAATTCGCTAAAAACCATAAATACCATTTTAAATTATTTGAATAATCACTATCTACTGCCTTTATACTGCAGAATTATAAATTTACTCTATTTTTAATTTACAAAACTATTCGTGTGCCCTTAAGCATTGAAAATTTCCGTATTACAAACCATAAACCAGATAAAAGTTTAATCGCATTTTTATGCGACCGATAAAATACAAAGCAATTAACAAAACATGTGCGTCACCTACTTTCGTACCTTATCGGAGGACGAATAAAGACCTTAATGTTTTTAAAATAAAATCGGGATTTCCTAGTATCCTCGTTATAACTCGAATGCATTTATAAAGTGTAAATACATGGGCCTTTAAGCTCTAACATAAATTCTCTGAAACTCGAACTTGATTAGGTTCTTGGATAGGGACTAGGTTAGGGTCTTGGTTAGGGTTCCCCTCAAACATTCGACGGTCAAATTTCGCGAACGAAATTTTATCTTATGCGCGTTTTCGCAATTACAGTGATTGGTGAAATACACTGAAATATGAAGCGTAGGTATAGGTACGTAATAATGCAAATACGCAGTAAACGAAAGAATCTACGCTCGAAATTGGCGATAGAGGAAAAACGATGGCGAGAAAAAGGTAAGAAATACAAAAAAAATTAGAAGTTTATAATTTTTTCTTATAGTATGTTACAGACAAGAGGCAGTCCCCGCGGCAGCAGTATTAGTATTGAATTTTACGTAAGTATTAAAAAATATATATTATTTCAGGTTTTTAATTTTTTTAAATGTTTTTTTATTGTTTTTAATTTCTTTAATTTTAAGAGATTTTACCTTTTCGATGCATTCCGATAAAGCGAAATTTATAAATGACGGTATTATTATAATTCTCTTAATTTAGACAGGTAATTAGGTCGATTAGACGCGGCATCAACAACGATTTCGAGTAAACATTTAGGCAGGAATGATGGAGAACAATTTCACTGGTCCATTTATATTGCCACCAACAGGAACGATGTAGGCACTTTGACTTTCTTCAAAAATCATCATTTGCAAGAATTTTTAGACGCTTGACCTACCGAAAATAACTTTTAAAATTTTAAGGCAATGCATAATTTTAAAAAATTCGCATTAACATTTAGTGGTTAGCGATAAATAATAATTAATAAATTTTATATCGAATAAAAGACATTACGAATTAAATGTTACCAAATGTTTTTGCATCATTTTCAAACACATTTTCCACAAAAAGAAACAACGCGCGTCGTTGTCGCATTATTTAAACATGTCTTGCATTATTTTTGTAAAAAAACAATTTTTTATCTTTCATTTGGTATAAAAATTATTAATTTATCTTTATTCTTAAAATTAAAAAAAAATGTTTTTCTTAGAAACTACAGAAGATAGATTGATAGAAGTTTTAACAACTATTATCACGA
Organism: Rhagophthalmus giganteus; assembly: GCA_036326145.1. NCBI lineage: Eukaryota > Metazoa > Arthropoda > Insecta > Coleoptera > Rhagophthalmidae > Rhagophthalmus > Rhagophthalmus giganteus. The sequence goes on along the minus strand of JARFJA010000056.1, from coordinate 8,149,317 downwards.
ATGTGTCATAAAATCCAAAAATAAAATAAAAAACAGAATGTAAATTGTACGTACAACATTAAAAGTAAGTAGTGGCAACTAACGATGGTGGACACTGTTGCCCCTAACTGACATTCATTAAAATATTTTCATAATTTTAAAATCTTCATCCGTTTCTGAGATATTGCGATGTCCCGTTGTCAAATAATCAGCGAATAACAAATTTTCCGATTTTTAATAGATAAGTTTATGTTTAATTGTAATCATATACATATCTACTTATAGTAAATAATATAATAAACATGAGCAGAAATATGAATTACAATGGTTCATTGTTTTAACTTGAGAAATTGCTTATATATGCGCCTACTTAGATAATGACTCCTTTCAGTTTCATTGGATTTATTATAAAAATTCTGGTCCATAAAATATAAAAACATTTTATTAGAATAAAATTGAAAAATAATTTTTAATTGTATTTTTTTATTGGGGGGAGCTCTGTAATATGTTGCAATTTACAGATGCATGCCATTTAAAATCACGTGTAAAACACGACTCACTATTAGTTTTTATTAAGTCTTACACTATACGCATTAATAGTATTATAAATTCAAAAGAAAATATAAATAAATACATCTATGATTTTGTTATTACCACACAATAGTATAAAGTAAGTACTTCATAAACGCAAGTAACCTATTCGACCTTGATTTTCCTAATATGCTAATTAAAAAGTTAATAAATTTATGTAACAAGAAATTTTTAATAAAATTTATTTACCATAAGTAGAGCAAACAAATAATTTTTAGGTTGTAAAGTCGAGTGCAGATGAAAATGCACGAATTTTGTGGTTGACTTTTTGTTTTTAAAAAGTTTAAATTGCGTTAAGCGATATTTACAGTACAATTTAATAAACAATAACGTTAAAACAAATTTTAAAAAAATAATTAAATATCGTAATTAAAATTTACCTATATATTATTTTTCTGTCTTTTTACAAAATTTTGATCAATCAGTCTTTAATAATTATAAGCGACGTAGAAACTTTACTTTTAAAAATAAGTTTTTTGGCCCTAAAACGCTGAGTTGACACAACGTGCTATTGTCGCCCTGTAAAGATAAGAGCACATATATTAGGTGTACAAAAAAGTTCTGAGCTTTTTTTTGTAAAACTCAATATTTATTTAAAAACAAACAAAAAGATATTAATCAACGAAATAGTCCCCGTTTGCATCGATAACCTTTTGCCATCTTTCGGGCAGCTTGCGAATTCCCTGATGATAGAAGCTTCCTGGCTTCGAGGCGATAAAGTCATCAATGCATTTGCGTAGGTCTTCAAGTGCCACGAAGTGTGTATCAGTCAAGTGATGCTGCAGCGACCGGAATAGGTAGTAATCAGACGGTGCCATGTCTGGACTATACGCCGCATGCGGAGAAGTTCCCAGCCTAACGCAAAGATATGATCCCAGGTCGCTTTTGCAACATGTGGTCGGGCATTGTCATGAAGCAGTATCACTTTACCACGTCCTTTGCCAGTAAATGGCCTCTTTTCTTCTACTGCATCGCTCAAATTAGTCAATTGTTGCTGATAGCGGTCTGCCGTAATTGTTTCACCCGGCTGTAACAACTCGTAATACAATACACCTCTCCAATCCCACCATATGCAGAGCAAAACTTTCTTGGCGTGGATATTGGGCTTTGGAGTCGATGTCGAAAGCTGACCAGGGTCAACCCATGATTTTTTACGCTTCGGGTTATCATACAGTATCCACTTTTCGTCGCCTGTAATGATTTGGTGCAGAAAATCCTTTTCCGGAACCTTGAAAGCAAAGTGAGTGCGGTGTCACGCCTTCGATTTTGTTGTCTTCGGACAGTGCATGCGGAACCCATCTGCCTTCCTTCTGAACTTTTCCCATTGCATGTAAACGTGTGGAAATAGCTTGCTGCGTAACACCAAGCAGCTTTGCAAGCTCCTTTTCAGTTTGTGCAGAGTTTATATCCAACAATGCTTGCAATTCGTCCGTTGCAATCTTTTGAGGGCGTCCAGCACGCGGTTCATCTTCAAGACTGAAATCTCCTTGACGAAATTTTGTATACCACCTTTTACACGTAGCGTGACTTACAGCGTTCACTCCATATGCGGCACAAATCATTTCAGTGGCTTCAGCAGCATTTTTCTTGAGATGAAACGCGAAGTGGATGGAAAATCGAATATGCTCTTTGGTTATTGCCATCGTAAACACTACTGATTTTTTAGGTTATGTGCATCAAACGTCAAACCGCATGGTATTTTCAAAGACCAAATGTCAACGTTGTAAACCCGCAAAAGGGCGGGAAACTTCATGAAATTTAAATTGTGGTTTCGGTTGTATGAAATCTAAAGCTCAGAACTTTTTTGTACACCTAATAATATATCGACATCAGACGGATGATACGCAAATAATTTAAAAAATGTCAATAGTCAAACCACTTACCAAGAAAATTTAAAAAGGAAAAGGAATATAAAAAGAAATAAACAATATTATTTAGGTAATTATTATAAAACAAGGTTAGGAGGGTATGTTTTTCATTAAAACTTTACCTCCAAGAAACCTAAATTTCCGAAAAAAAACAGAACAAGAAGATTATGAAATGTTTTTTCGCCGATATTCTAACAACTATCAATATAGTTACCAATAAATTTTTAAACAAATATATTTTATGTTTACAGTTAAAATTTTACGAGTAAAAAAGTATGTAAATGAAATAGATTCGACTGAAAATATTAAACAAAAGAACTTTAAAAAGCAATATATTATTTTTTATTCAATGCGAAATAACATGTAAATTTTTTAAATGCGTCACGAACAATTTCAATTTGAACCAATAACAAATTCGAGGCATCGATTAGAGTGCCCCGGTAATAAATCGAGAAAGGGCTACTATTTAAACGTTCAGCACTGAGTGTTTAAGCACACTGTGGTTTTGGTCCTGATTTTTTATATAAGTTTAAAGGATAGTTGTTGGTGTACATTTTTTAAATCTTGGTTGGCACACTCGGGTAAATAATAATTTTTTTAAATAATATAATATAATATTTTTTGAACAATTTTCTTCATTCCGCATTATGTACCTACCTACAAAAATTAAATTTTTATTTATTTATTCGTTCATTAATCAGAACGATTATTATTTTTATAAATCAGTATAATATATGTAATATTTTTAAGTATATAATTATCTAATAATAGTAGGTACCTAATAAATAAAATAATAATTTCTTAATTTTCATTTTATTAATAAATAACAGGTGGGCTGAAAAGTTCGTAGGCTAACATAGTAAAACATATTTTTTTGATAATTTTTTTTTTATTCAATATAGTTGCCTTCGAGGGCGATACAACGATTATAGCGGTCATACAATTTTTCGATACCATTTTTAAAGTAAGATTTCTCCTTATCCTTAAAATAGGCCTCAGTTTCGGCGATTAGCTCTTCATCAGTGCTAAATTTCTTTCCAGCGAGAATTCTTTTGAGGTCTGCAAACAAGAAAAAGTCACTGGGGGCCAGATCTGGAGAATACGGTGGATGGGGAAGCAATTCGCAGCCTAATTCGTGTAATTTTGCCATCGTTTTCCTTGATTTGTGACACGGCGCATTGTCTTGATGAAACAGAACTTTTTTCTTCTTCAAATGGGGCCGTTTTTCCGCGATTTCACCCTTTAAACGCTCCAACAACGCTGTGTAATAATCGCTGTTGATGGTCTGGCCCTTTTCGAGGTAATCAATGAATATTATACCACGCGCGTCCCAGAATACTGATGCCATAACCTTCTCAGCCGACTGTTGCGTCTTTCCACGCTTTGGAGCCGGTTCATCGCGTGTAGTCCACTCGGCCGACTGTCGATTTGACTCTGGAGTGTAGTGATGGAGCCATGTTTCGTCCATTGTGATATATCGACGGAAAAATTCGTCTTTAGTACGATTTAATATCACTAAACATTGCTCCGAATCATCAAAACGTTGCTGCTTTTGATCGATTGTGAGCACGAGCGGCACCCACTTTGCACACAGCTTTCGCATGTCCAAATATTCATGCACGATATGTCCAACACGTTCCTTTGAAATCTTTAGAGTCTCAGCTATCTCGATCAACTTCACTTTACGATCATTCAAAATTATTTTCTGGACTTTTTTGATATTTTCTTCGGTAACAGCCTCTTTGGGGCGTCCACTGCGTGCATCGTCTTCGATGCTCATTTCGCCTCGTTTAATCTTAGCAAACCACTTCTCGACGGTTGATTTGCCTGGTGCAGAGTTCGAATAATGTTTATCAAGCCAATCCTTGGCTTCAACAGTATATTTTTTCGTCAAAAAGCAATGTTTAATCAACACACGAAATTCTTTCTTATCCATTTTTAAACAATAACAAAAGTTGCTGCTTTACTCATAAGCTATATCTCACGAAACAATTGACCGGAAGTTGTGAAATTTATACGTGTCTTTCAAAGGTTAGTACTAACAAAAAATCATATGAATCTAATCCTAGTAACGCCATCTATGTGTCAGCCTACGAACTTTTCAGCCCACCTGTTAGTACCTACTAGGAAAAATAAAATAAAAATCAAAGTACAATGGCAAGATTTATGAGTACGTTATGCTAATTTGTATTACGAAATTGCAAGTTTAATATTCACGACCTGTTAATGTATTAACGGAAATTAAGAAATTAATATGAATGAATTGCCTATAGGTACCTAATGAAACGTAAATACAACAAAGCTACATATTTTGCATATATTAATACAAAAACAATCTTATTTGATTATTCTTGCGACATAATATAATACATATTTGTAGTAACTGAAGCAGTTTACTAACTTTACTCACTTTTATATTTTAATTTCCTAGAAATTTATAAAACACGCAGTGTTCGTTCATTTTTCAGACGACACCAACATGTTGAACAGCCTTGCAACGGAAATGATGGGGAGATCTGAGGTCTCCTCCAACGGAATGGTAATGTACCTTTTAATTTCCACGGTACTTTTATGTTACGCATATTGGCGGTTAACCAGAAAACATCTGATAAAACTTGCCGATCAAATACCGGGTCCTAAAGGATTGCCTTTGATCGGAAATCTTTTAGAAACAAGAGGGGCCCCGCATGGTAAGCCATTTTCAAGAATGCTTAAATTATTTTTTAGGAGTAACGTAAACGGTTATTCACCTGTTACTTGTTGTTCTCTACCAATATTTTACTTATTTATTAAATTAAGATATTTTAAAACTTTTCAAATAAAAAGAAAATAGGCTCATACACCTACGAATTTCGTTACAGAATTTTTCAGAAGGGCATACAGTATTTCGCAAGATTACAAATCGGTAGTGAAGGCATGGGTTGGTCCCAAACTTCTTATCTTTTTGCTCGATCCACGTGACATAGAAGTTATTTTAAGTAGTTCGGAATATATCGATAAAGCAAGCGAATATCGATTTTTCCAACCTTGGCTAGGAAATGGTTTACTAATAAGTTCAGGTATTACTTAATAGATATTGATTTACGGGTATACGCAATCTGTTTGATTTTAACATGCATTAATTATCAGGAGAGAAATGGAGGACCCATCGTAAATTGATAGCTCCCACGTTCCATTTGAACGTATTAAAGAGTTTCGTAGAATTATTTAATGTCCATAGCAAAGCTACGGTAGAGAGAATGCGCCTTGAAAATGGAAAAACCTTCGATTGCCACGATTACATGTCCGAGACTACCGTAGAAATTCTTTTAGGTAGGTAATCTTTTTAAACTTTTCTGGACTTCTTTAAGAATGCGTTGTATTTTTTTTTTAGAAACTGCTATGGGCGTAAGTAAAAAAACGCAAGGTAAAAGTGGATATGAATATGCGATGGCGGTGATGAAAATGTGCCACATACTTCATTTACGTCATACCAAATTTTGGTTGAGACTCGACTGGATGTTCGGTTTAAGTAAATATGCAGATATGCAAAAAAACCTTCTTGGAGTTATTCACGGGTTGACGCGTAAAGTTGTTAAGAATAAGAAAGCGGAACTCGCAACCAACAAAGAAACTAACGAAGTGGCGAATGAAGTCCCATGCGAAAATATCAAAGAGGAAGAGATTAGAAACAAGAGCGTTGTAGGAGGAGTATCGTTTGGTCACTCTATAGGAATTAAGGACGATCTGGATGTGGACGATAACGATGTGGGAGAGAAAAAACGAAAGGCATTTTTAGAATTGATGCTGGAAGCGTCTCAAAACGGCAGCCTTATTAGCGACGAGGAAATTAAAGAACAAGTGGATACTATCATGTTCGAGGGACACGATACGACTGCCGCCGGAAGCAGCTTCTTCTTATCTCTAATGGCTGCTCATCCGGAAATACAAGAAAAAGTTATACAGGAATTGGACGATATCTTTGGAGATTCCGACCGACCAGTCACATTTGCCGACACTTTAGAAATGAAATATTTGGAAAGGTGTCTGTTGGAAACTCTTAGGTTGTACCCGCCGGTGCCCGTAATCGCACGCGAACTTCAAACAGACGTTCAACTAGGTACGCAAAAATTTATTTCCACTAACGAACTATATTTTAACTGAGAATTTTAGCATCCGGCAACTACAAACTTCCTGCCGGTTGCACCGTCGTAATTGGTACTTTTAAAGTGCATCGCCTTCCCGAGATCTATCCAAATCCAGATAAGTTTGATCCGGACAATTTCCTCCCAGAACGCACGGCTAATCGCCACTATTATTCATTTATTCCCTTCAGCGCTGGACCCAGAAGTTGCGTAGGTTTGTAAATAGTAACCAACTCGTTAATATTCAAAATAAACGAGCGACGTTATCTTAGGTCGCAAGTATGCTGTCTTGAAGCTCAAAATACTGCTGTCGACTATCTTGAGAAACTTCCGCATTAGATCGCACTTGACGGAGAAGGATTTCAAATTGCAGGGCGATATAATTTTGAAACGGGCCGAAGGATTCCAAATCAGATTAGAAACGAGGAACTGAACTGCACATTTTACTTTTGAAACTCGTTCTAATTGAATGTCGCGAATCGTATAAGTTATAAGATTTGTTTTTGTTATGGGCAAACATCTATCACAATATATCCAAAAGTAAATTGTATTTGACAGGATTATTTAAATTTATTTGTAGTGGAAATTTGTTTATATTTTATGTAAATAATAAAAAAAAAACAATAAATTTTAATATATTATATAGGTAGGTATTTCGTCAATAAAATATGTCAATCACTTAAACAATTTATTTTATTCAACTAATTTTAAGGGATTTTTGGCGTTTTTAACTAAAAAAAATTATTAATTTATGTTAAAATTAATTAAATAAGGGGCTTTCAAAATGTGGTGACATAGACAAATGCTTACAATTCCATGGATCGTTAACGTCGTAACGAGGCCGTGACGAAAGAGGCGCCCTTCATGGACGCAACTAGGCTTGAGGTAATATTTGGGGCTATTTTTGGATTAGGTGGGCGCAAGTTAGGCACTTGCCACAGGCATTTCGGCGGGTTACGGCGCCGAACAAATTTTTTTTTTTTTATTGAAAACCCAATTTATTTACAATCTGCACAAGTTGCATTTAGTAAATTCTGTGATAGATTATTTGGACATGTAGAAGCATCCCCAGTAGGATGCTCCTGTAACAATTGTCATCTAGATGAGTTTTGAGTTATTGGGTATAAAACTAAACTTATAGACTAGGTCTTAAAACTAAAATAAAACTAGAGCAAGACTTAATATTGATTAAGTAGGGAATCTAGTGGGCAAGTCATTTGGTATATATTTTTGGAGTCTTCGGTTGCAATTTTGGGGAACTATAAGATCCATAACTAATGTGTTGGGGTGTGCACTAAGACGGTCACTGTATTTAGCACTGAAACGACTGACTTCTTCTTTCACTGAAGGCATATGAAGATCATTACGGATAGCCGTGTTGGACACGAACCAGGGCGCGTTCGCAATCATGCGCAGCACTTTAGTTTGTAAGCGTTCTAGGATTTCTAAGTTAGAGTTGGCAGACGTGCCCCAAAGTTGAATCCCGTAGCTCCATACGGGTTTGAGAATTACCTTGTATACAAGGAGTTTATTGCTTAATGATAACTTCGACTTACGTCCCAGTAGCCAGTACATCTTGGATAAAATTAGTCCCAGCTGCTTGCGCTTACTGAAGATATGCTTGCGCCATGTTAACCTTCTGTCAAGGTGTAACCCAAGGTACTTTACTTCATCTTTTTGCGGTAAAGGATTGTTCTTTATCTGAACCGGGGGACCCGTGTCTCTGCGCAGGGTAAAGGTTACTTGAGTTGACTTAGACTCGTTTATTTTGATTCTCCAGCTTGTTAGCCATTTGTCAATTGCAGTTAAATTGGCTTGTAGTTTTTGTGAGGCTGCGATTGGGTCTCTGCCAGTAGCTAGAACCGCGGTATCATCCGCAAATGTAGCTGTTGTGATTTCTGGTATTGTCGGAAGATCTGCTGTGTATAAGAGATAGAGCAGTGGTCCGAGAACACTGCCCTGGGGTACACCAGCGTTGATCGGAAAAAGATTTGTGGTTGCAGTTTCGTACTTAACCAGAAAGTACCGATTAAGGAGGTAGGATTGCAGGATTAGGAAGTAGTTTAGGGGGAGGAGTGTTCTTAGTTTGCATAGGAGTCCCGTATGCCACACTTTATCGAATGCCTGTGATATATCCAGGAACGCAGCAGAACAATAGTGCTTGTCTTCAAAGGCTTGATTGAATTGTTTGAACTACCCGATGGATTTGTTCAATTGTTGAGTGCAACTTGCGGAAACCAAACTGGTGGGATGGTAGTAGCTCTTTGTCGTCAATAATTGGAATTAGTCTTTGTGCTAAGAGCTTTTCGAAAACTTTCGCTACTATAGGCAGAAGGCTTATCGATCGATAGGACTTTGGGTCGTTGGGGGGTTTGCGATGAGTATAATCTGTGCCACTATCCATTGGGAATGGAAAATAACTATTCTGAAGGACTGCATTATATAATTGAGTTAAGTACTGTGTGCCGATGGCAGGTAGCTCTTTGAGTATTTTACCATTTATAGCGCCGAACAAATGGGAAATTTCTCGAAACGTCACAAAAAGAAAGAAATATGTATTTAAGTGCAAAAATTAAAATTAAGCAAAATGGTCGAGTCATATCGCGACAATGATAGATGGTAGGTGCATATTACAGTTCTGTGTGGCATTATTGAAGATAAAAATGGAGTTGGAAATACCAGATGTGTAGTTAATTATTTATTGTAAATTATTAAAAAATAAAATTTAATTATCGTTTAATTTTAAATTTAGGCAGTTTCGGTTGCTACTGTTCATTCAATAAGTAAAATGACATTATTTACGCAGCTTAATTTAATTTAAAAAAAAATCAATATCAAAATTTCAGTACGCAATTATTTATAAAACTTGAAGTAGTTGGCCCTAACTAATTCCTAAAAATTTAAAGATGGCGTACAAATTAGGTAGATACCGTTGAAAATGTTTGTATCAAATGTTACTTAATCGTAATTCGCTCATCTGTCAAAATATTCGTCGAAAATTTTCAGAATGAGCACCTCCGATTTTATATCTCCCGTAAAAAGGGACAGAATAAGGCGGGCGCAGCAGCTGCAATTGAAACGGGACATGAGAGCATCTTTACCTATCCTCAACAAAGACGAAATACGAAGGTGCAATGCAAATAATTCTACGGGCGATTATGTTTTTCAATTTAATTTAACAGGTACCGCTTACCGTATCACAAAGCGATATTCATCGAATTGCACGAACACGGTTACACAAGTTCCGAAGAGTTTCTCAAACAGCTAATCCAGTACCAAGAAGAGCTCAGAGAAAAACATGGACCAGAAGCTGCTGTAAGTTTACGACCCCGATTACTAGAATCTAAAGAACAACTTAATTTACTGTATAATGGGCTAAAAGCCGCCGAGAGTGCTCATTATATTGGTAGTATTTATCGACCTCTTTATTTTATTTTTCTTCGTATTTTCTTTATTTCTTAGACGACATCGGCAGCGAAATTGGCGAGTTCGTTAAATTAGGGGTAATTTTTGGTCTCGGGTCTGAAGATTGGTGGTGGTTAGGAGAACAATTGCTGATTCAAGCTGTAAATATTAGTGAGGAGTTTCAACGCGATGACGGCCATAAAAAAGCGATTTGCAAACTAATTTATGGAAAATTCTTACTCGAAAATAGTCCGTTGGTGATGCGGTTATCGTTTTAATTATTACTATTCGTTTATTTAAGTGTTGGATGCCGAGAAAGCGAAGGAAGAGCTGACGTTATCAAGACAAGCGGCAATGGGAAAAATATGGAATGCAACGCAGGAACTAGGTTATAAGCAATCTAGCGTATTCGTTGAAAGTTGTGTACTGTTGTATAGAGCTCTGCTGCATCAAGCTAGGGAGATTTTGAAAGATGATCCTTTAAAAGCATCGAGGATATGCGGAATTGCTAAGAATCGAGCTATCGATGGTAAGCTTTTTCATTTAGAAATGCAAGTTTTTAATTTAATTTACGTTTATTTTTTAAACCGAATATGTCGACTAACATAAGTTACTTAATACACAGGGTGAATTAAGATAGTAGCCCCCTCCCCATTAGTTCGTTGAATATCAATTTTTTCCGATTATGTTGCTAAATACTAACTTTAATCGTATTTAACGGTATAATTTCGTCATCAAACCTCCCCACAATATTTTTATAACAACGTATAGAGAAAAGATACTTGTTCCAAAAATATATATATAAAAACATACAGGGTGTCGCTTAAAAATAATAAGTCTTATATAACCACTCAAATCTCGTTAGACCCTGAAGTAAAATAAATGTATTTACATCATATACAACATATCTTACTGAACATCTTCTATTAAGAAAAGATGTCACGTACACGTGAAGACCATTACGACCATGTAAATTGCCCCACTTCGAGCACCGACACAAACGCCGTGAATATTGGCGCACAATAAAGTAAATTTTTCAAAAATATTCGTTTGTTACCTTTCGTTACATAAATATCAGACGGCTTTGTTCAAATCTTGTTGGAGTTTATTTCATCAAATAGGTAATGACTTTGGAAGATTACGGTTATCGACAATTAATACAGGATAAATTCGAATAGCTATGTTATTTTATTCGAGAAAGTGAAACGAACTTTTGTAGCTAAATTCGATCTTATCAGTTTACGTATTAAATACATAATCGTAGCTAAACTTTCTTTTTCGTATATATTCTTTATTAAACTATAAATTGTGTTACAATTAAATCGATATGTTATTTTTCAACCAATTTTATATTACCTATAGTCCTATATTATTTATAGATTTAGGCGATGAAGAATACTTAAGAGGATGATTACGCTCGCACAGAAAAGCTAAATACAATTTTACAAGTATGTTATCTACACGTTATTTCAGTATCCCAGTATACAAGTTGCCCACGCCACACTTCATTTCAGTATAGAAAATATTTATGCTTATCTAGTAAACATTCTGATAAACATCTAGCTATTAAATTCCAAGACATTATATTAAATAGGTATAATTATTTGGTAACTTGTTCGAAATTTATATTCTACAATATCTGGTTTGTCAATTGTTCAATTATTACAACAAATCAGCCGAATAATTTTAAAATTAGTGGCAAATGTTATAACTACTGTTATAACAGTACCCTCGTAACCACTCGTGTTAGTGTGTTATACCTTGTCATGTTAACAACTTGTGGTTGTTGACAAAATGGAATTTATGGAATAAAAACCCAGAGTAACTTATACATATCGATGTGATTAATTATAATAAGGGCCGATCTTTCCATCTTCTGATTATATCTGACGGATATTTCCTTTAGAAACATATCTGTCAGATAAATTTATCAGAAGACGGAAAGATTTGCCTAAACCTGCATTCTGTTAAATTTTAAATAAATTAAAAATCGTTCTGTAGTAAGTTTAGATCGTATTCAGACAGTTGTATATTGAATCATTCGCTAAAACATAAATACCTTTTGGAGAAGTAATTGTTGCAGTTACTTCTAACAATAAGTCTAATAAGTAAGATACGAATGTTTCACTTGACTAACTACAATAAAACCCCGTGTATGTGAATCTCGAATTTTTTACGATTTTTTTTTAAGTAGAAAATTATGTAGATAATCGTCGGCATCGCCTCAAAGTAACAGTAACTATATCGACGGTAGTTGTGGTAGATTATCGTAAACGACAAAAAGTAGATTTTACAGAAGCGCACATTTTGTATTGTAGCGTAGGTACATATAAGAAGATACGTTTTACCGAAATACAAATCGATTTTTCTGGTGAAAAAAATCGGAATATTGATGCCAGATTCTTGTTCTTGACATATGATGTCTTTGCCCTAGATCCATTGATGCATAAGATAGTCAGAATAACTCATTTTCGCAAAAAATGGCGTTTACGATAATCTGCGCCGATATGTATTTAAAATACATACAAGTGTAGACAATTAAAAAAAGTATTGTTAGAACAACCACTTTTACCATACATAAAATTTCGACGAACGCATTCTTTACTAATTATATGAGGTAATATGAAAGCCGATATCTCGAAATAAACATTTCTCGAGTTTAGTTTACGCAGGCGAGGAGATAGCGTGAGCAAGACGGCGATACAAGGATAGAGCATGCACGCGGGCACGAAGACCGCGATTCGCCGATTATTAAACGAAAATGTTTTGAGCCCTTATTTTATTTATAAGTATCTATTAAGAAATATTTTTTAGCTAATTAAAAGATGGCAGAAGGTGTGCACGTTTTTATTTTTTTAATATATAGCTTCTAATTCAAGAAAGTGACATCGAAAAGTTGGTCTAATTATTTCCAACTTCAAATAGTTATTATATAAGAAGTATTCTTAAGAAAATAAGAACGTCGTCACATACTTGATACGTATTTTCAGATTCGTTAATAAAAAATTGAAAATTTATATCAATATAGATGTAATACCTGACCGAATTTACATTGAAATCCCTATATTAGTGCTTGGCGAAATCATCCTCTTAATGAATACCTACTTTAATGTTTTATTAAGTAAAACATAGGCACACTTTAAGCAATAACGATACAAATGATCAAAAATGATCTTATTTAAGTGATAGTTTATGCAATAACAAGAAAGATTTCCGAAAAAAAAACCGTTTAATGGAAATACTATATTTATAGTTTTCCTCTTCTGAAATTACAATCGACGTTTTTTCTAACAATAAGATATAGCAACAAAAATAAATTTGAACGGCGAAAATGTTGAAAAAATATCGGCCATCCGTCGAGATGAGTCGGAGAAGAACACAACTAACTTTTCTAAAATTCAAAGTTGCATTAATAAAATGTGCCTCGAACTTTTCAGCTGGCGATTCTATAGGGGAAGCGGACGCGCTAATGCTTCAGGGTTTGTGCGAAATCGACGCCGGCGATGCTAGTTCGGCCGTAATTTCGTTTTCGAAGGTGCTAATTTTATATGGGAGAAACGACATAAAAGAAGGAATTTGTGAAACGAGAATTAACACCGCATTGGCATATTTGAAGTGAGTTTTGAAATTTACGTATTTGGTATTACGTAGGTACTTATTAGTACTCGATGTTTTTGCTTAGGATTGGAAAGTTTAGCGAAACCCTCAATCAGTTGGAGTTGCTTCTCGATTACGCGGAAAAGAACAATTTGCAGTATTACGTAGCGCAAGCCCATAGGTTTTTGGGGGAATACTATCTTAATCAAGGGATGCCTCATTTAGCGACACCACTATTGATAAAAGCTCTTCATATATTTCACGATCTCGATGACATTCTAAACAGAGAGCAAGCAAGAAATTTGGCCGCCATATCTGCAGGTAGGCACTTAAAGAATGTGCGTAGATAAATTATTAAAAACGGTACCTCGTCCTTTTATTTTTTTTTTATAATAAACAGACTAATATAGATAATACTCAAGAGGTTATTACAAATAAGTAGGAAACGTATTACCTACGTCAAAACATAATTTGCATGCGTAACGTTATAAAAATGGAACAAAATCTCTTGCTTGGCCCGAATTTACGCTATTAAAAATTCTTAAAATAATTTTTTTTTCTGAATAAATGTAGTATGGTATTTAATTCTGAAAACTTCCATATTGTGTCATTTGTTTTGTTTCAGGCCAAGAGTTAGTTCCAAAGTATATCGAATTAATATTAAAAAGTGGCACACGTAGTCCAAAAGGTGCAGATTATCTAATAAAATTAATTAATTGGAAAGATACTCGTGAACTATTTTGGACAGGAGACGAGTTGTCGATTGGTAGCAATATAAGTTTCGAGCAATCGCTGCTTTCGCTGTCGAAAAGCCAAGACCGATCAATAATAAGATCACAGGATGAATTTGGATCATTATCTGAGAAGAGTAACTAGTACTAAAGCGATTATTTAGTTAACAATTCTAAATAGGTACTACGTTTTGATATAACAAAACATCTACCAATAAAAGTAGGTGGTTAATAAATTACGGAGTTAAATTAAATTGGTACAATTTTCTTCTTTATTTTTAGACTAAGTCTTCAGCTGGTTTCAAAATGTTCTAGTCTAATGACGACATCCAATTTTCTAACCATAATTTTTAGCTGATGCTCTCGCTTATGTTTATTATTTGCAATTTCAATTTCTTGCTATTTTTAAACAATTTATTCTGTTAACACAATTTGCTAGTCTTTAAAATTACAATATTCCATAAATAGATAACTAATGACATATGATTCAAAATCTAGTCTTCCACATATCTATGTTGTAAATTGTGATTTTTTCGCTCATGTAATACGTATTTGTTTCTCTAGACGAAATTCAGGATAGTCTCAGATAACAACTACTTTATTGATTTGCCGTACGACTTTTTTTGATGGTCGTTTGGAATTCGCTTAACACGATGAAGTGACATTTGTCTATTTATTTTCACTACAATACATTCATTATGGTATTATAAATAAAACAGCGCTTCGAGCGACACGCCCCATTAAAAAAAGTAAATAAAGTAAATATTTCTCAAACATAAAGTAAATAAAAGCGAAAAAAAAAGTAAATAAAAGTGAATGCGTAAAAAAAGTAAATCACTGAATATAACAAACAAAGAAATGACAAACTAAACGTTTTTAAATCGATTTAAAATTTTTGCGAAATCTCGAAAATATCCCTTAGTATTCTTCTTCGTTTTTTTGGTAAAATTTTGACCAGAACGGTTTGAGACGCAACGTTCAGAATAAGTCGGAAACGACTAGAAAACTCGTATTTCTGGTATAACGAAGTTATAAATGACGAACTGCCGGCATTTAAATACATTAAAAATTTTGCATAATCTCAATAAAATGACACTACCCGATACGCATAGAACAGATCCGGAATTACTTGAAAAGTAGTTTTTCTAGAATAACAAACCAATAAATGACGAACTAAGCGCATTTCCATCGATTCAAAATTTTTGCGAAATCTCGAAAAAATCCCTTTCGTTTTTTTTTGGCAAAATTTTGATCCAAACCGTTTGAGACGAAACGTTCAGAATAAGTCGGAAACGACTATAAAACTCGTATTTCTGGTATACTGAAGCAATAAATGACGAACTGCCGGCGTTTAGATTTAAATTTTTACATAATCTCGATAAAATGACACTACCTGATACGCATAGAACAGGAGCGGAATGACTTGAAAAGTAGTATTTGGTTGAAAAGTATTTTCATAATTATTTTTATTTTTTGTTTTCTAGGGGGCTTTGGAGCATCAACTGCTGTGGTTTTCAACTTCACGATCACAAACATCCACGCTTACCAGGGGGTTATTTCACCACCCGTACCGGAACTCGAACCCAGGACCCATCAGGTGAGAGGTCAGTCTTCTAACCCCTCAGCCATCGAGTCAACTAAATTTTCATTCTTGAAATCTTACTTTTACTTACTATCAGTGTTATAATTTTATGAAATACATAAAACTATTTTGATTTAAGATAAAACAATAATTATACGAAATATTTTAAATAAAACTCTATACAATTGTACATTAAATGCAAAATATTTATACATTCAAACATGAATAAAACTACAACTATTGTTTCTTATTAGTTAAATAATTTTTCCACATAAAGCTATTTAATTGTTTCTTCATTGTTAGATAAAATTTGAGAAACAGTTTCAGAGTTCGTGTTAGAATTATCAGCATCCTTATTTGGTTCATTCACTATTAATGGAATATCGGTCGTGGTTGTTGCAAATCTAACTTTCTTTGCTTTAGGGATTAATTCACTATCACTATGTTCGTCGCGTTCGTCTGCATCACGAGTAGTTGATAAACTTCTACGCCATTTTCGTTTTGACATTAATATTTCTTTATCAACATTGTCGTTACATTCGCCATTCTTTTCAGGTCGATCATAATGTTTATCATCAGAAATATTATCGTTCTTATTATCAGTACTAGTCGATAATTTTTGTTGCTTATCGCGTGCAACATGTAATTCGGCAAGGATTTTGACAATTTTCTTTCTTGACTCAGAAATTTCACCATTATTACTTTCATTTAAATCATTAACTTTTGTAACATTTAAATCTTTATTTACATCCTTATCGGCTTCCTGTTGCAAATCTGCTTCCTTTGTATTTTTATTTATTTCATCATCAGAAATTTCACCATTATTACTTTCATTTAAATCATTAACTTTTGTAACATTTAAATCTTTATTTACATCCTTATCGGCTTCCTGTTGCAAATCTGCTTCCTTTGTATTTTTATTTATTTCATCATCAGAAATTTCACCATTATTACTTTCATTTAAATCATTAACTTTTGTAACATTTAAATCTTTATTTACATCCCTATCGGCTCCCTGTTGCAAATCTGCTTCCTTTGTATTTTTATTTATTTCATCATCAGAAATTTCACCATTATTACTTTCATTTAAATCATTAACTTTTATAACATTTAAATCATTAACTTTTGTAACATTTAAATTTTTATTTACATCCTTATTGGCTTCCTCTTGTAAATCTGCTTCCTTTGTATTTTTATTTATTTCATCATCATCTTTATTATCATTTAATTGTTCTGTATTCTTCTCCCCTTTGGATTCAACTTCTGTGCTCTGTCTGTCACCATTGTTAATTTCAATGGCCGAATTATTATCGTAAAAGTCTTGTTTTTGGATAGTTTGCTTCTCGTTATTAACACGTTCATTATCTGTGAATTCGTCTTTATCCAAAATATCTAAATTGTCAATAATATTTTGAACTGAATTTGTTGTACTTTCATTGTCGCTAAATGTAGTATCGATATATTTGTTTACAATCTCATCAATATTACAATGTACCTGATTACAATGTACCTGATTATTAATTTCTACTTTGTAATTTTTATAAAATTCTGCAACATTAATATGTAAAGGCAACTCATTTCTGATAAGATTTATTTTTACACTTTCTGGCTTCTCGTGCCATAAAGTATGTTTTCTATATTCTAACAATAGTTCAAACGTTTTGTCACATATATTACATGTATATTTTTCACTTAACGATTCAGGTTGATTATCATTTGTTATTTCGTCATCAGAAAGTTCTATTGTTTCAATTAAGTTGTTTATTTTTTTGCTTCTACGTGTATTCCTTCGCTTGGACGTTTGTTCATTACTTCTAAGTAATAACACGTAAGGTATCTGTGAAAACATTTTTTGGTTGTTCACTATTTGTTGCGGCCATTTATATTTGGGTAGTAGTTGACGGACAGGTTTTAACCGTTTCAATTGTAGTTTTAGTGTTTTATATGAGCATGTTTGTGTACTGTTTTTGATTTTATTCGAAGTATTCCATTTCATTCTACTACAATTTTTTAATTGTTTCTTTGCAAAAATTTTGGATGGAGTAAAGTTCTCCTTGTTGTCTTCGTCTTCTTCAATTATCGTTAATATTTCAATTTCTTTTGTCTTCTTTTTTTTCTTATTCATAATGGCAATCTGTAATGTAGATTTAACAAAAAAGACAATTAATTTTCACTTGAAAATTATAAAATGAGTTCACAGAAAATACACTAGGTATGATGTTATGGTGGTGTTCATTTCTGAAATATTTGTAGATATATTATTTAACCCTTGTAAGTTTTTTTTAACTTTCGTTTCAATAAAATAGCATTTAAAATAGAGATAACATCATACAGTGATTTAAGCAAGACTTACAAATATATTTACTTTATATACTCGAGTATATAGCCCACTTTTTTTTAGACAAAAATTAGCTGAAATGTTGAAGGGTGGGCTTATACATGGGTCAAATAATTTTTCAAATTTTTAAATGCCGAAAATGTGACGCAATATCAAGTAAGTGACGGAAATAAAGGTCAAGAAACGGACAATCAACTTTGGTAGGTAATTTGTCGAGCATCTCGATCGTTCGTATTGTTAGACTCTCTCCTCTAAAGTTCAAAGTGTTCTTATACACAAGTTATTTTCGATGAAATTTTGCCAAAATACAAGGGGATAGGCTTATGCACGAGTATATACTTTACTTATAGTAGGACACTTTTCTAATACAAAGAAAAAAAGCATATAGAAACAAAAAAGAAAAGAATAATGGATTGAAAATCACAAATTTTTAATTTGCTTCTGGTTTTCTTTAAAAAAAACAAAAAAATTAGAAATGGTTCCTAATTTACATTTAAAATGAAATACAATGAAAGAAGGTCTTACCTACCTTTTTCTGTATGTTCAGGTTTGTGCTATGCCATACATTAATAGAAAAATGACAATTGAAACATATTGCACATCCTCTACACGATTTCCAAAATAAATTGGGTTTTATAAATACGCTGATATTTTCGAGCACAATTTTTGGAAGATCGTCGGTGGCCACTAAGTATGGTACATTTTCTTTACAAAATAGACAAGTAGTACGAGTTTTGTTAGAGGAATTTTCCGATTTGGCTTTCTCTTTATGTAATCGTTTAAATTTTTTAGAAATCATAACATTGTGAATACAAAGTACACATATTCCACTTTCAGACACTGCTTCCTGAAACTAAACAAAATATTATTACACAATTGTTTTATTCCCATACGATTAATATACTACCTATTTTATCTACTCTGTATAGTTTGGATGTACAGGAAAGGTCGTATTTTTTTTGCTGTTTAAAATGATTTGTACATTTTGGATTTTTGGCAACATGGATATTTGGCAGGAACTGCAACGCGCCTTGTTTTCCCTATGTTTGACTACATACAAAATGAGCTTCTTACAAATAAAGTATTTGACAATTTAGTAAGATAAACACATCACAAACTTTAGCACTAACAACAATTTTCTTTTTTTTTTGTTTTATTTTCAGACTCAAATGAGAACTGTTTGTTGCCGTTCCAATCGGGATTTTTCTTAGGAATAAACTATGAGAAGGTTCAGTGAAGGAATAACAACTGATTGTTAGTTACATAAAAATACAATACATCACGATACCTTGCTTGATATTGGCAAGGTCTAATATTTTGATCTCTTACGTTAAACACATAAATCTATTTGTTTGCCAAAATTAGATGAATAAACGCAGTAAATATACATAAGTATTTTAGTAGTCAAAACCACTTTGTCTAAGGAACCAAACAGTCACTGACCGCAGTGCCGATTATAATATCACTATATTTACTACACAATTTTTCAATGTAGTAAAAGAACTATCTATAAATTATTTAAAAGCTGCATCTCTGACACAAAAATCTCAAAAACAAAAACAAAAACAAAACAATAGAAACCACTATTATAGGGAACTATCAACTGCAGTTTTTACCAGCATGCCCTGTATTTAGAGGCTGTATAGTGCAAAATGTAACCCTACGTAAAGTACAACAAATTATGCATTTAATTAGATATTCATATTTGTTTTACAATCAATCATATCACACGTACCAGGACTGCTCTAGAAATTATTGTAACTGAAATATGATAAAAGAATCTGTTGACCGACCTTCTAATATAAAATGGTAACATTTAAGCATTAAAATGCCTTTTAAGAACAGGTAAGGATAAACCATTATAACATGTACATGTTTTCTGTTACGTTCATAATTTAATAAATCATAAATTGAATTTGATAAGCACTTAAATGACAAACTCAAATCAGAAACTTGTTCTGCATTATTTATATTGCAACTAATTGTTCAACGAAATTTCATAGTACCAAAAAAAAAAAAAAAAATTTTAGGTTACAATTTCTCACCTGTTTAATTCCTTCCCGATTTTTATCGAAAAACGTAGCATTTATGTATTTCATAAAAGGTTTCAACTCCTTTGCGGCCAATATACTTGTCATTTGATCGCACAAAATGCACTTACTATATGGAAGAAGCTCCATATTTTATTTCTGAAGCTCCCTTAATGTTCAAATCTACCTAATTGTAGTTTATTTGCATACATGTATAACTGAAAATCAACAAAATTATATAATATTGTATTCTGTATACAAATATTTTCAATATTACCTATAATTTGTTATAAATATACGATATGACCACAACCAAACACTACAAGTTTATCCAACCTAATACCAACCTAATACCAAAATAGAAAATCAAATACCCCAAAAATCAGTATTTTAAAATTTTGAAATTTTAATAACCGATTGCCGATGAGATTAAAGCATATTGACTTATAATTGCTTTTGTCAGTATACCTAATGCCTAATTTTATAAAATCTAGGATTATTATGTTTTCAGCTTTAAAAACCTGTTCCTTTCTTTCATAGGACAAATTCTTATCACTATGTATATTTTATAATCACAGATTTAAATTTGCGTGAAGCATAATTAATTTTTCAACCGTATTTGCTTACAAATAAGAAAAAAATGTGTTATTTACAATAATTCAAAATAAAGGTTGTAATCGAATTATAGGTTTTTAGATATTTGTGGCGCCATCCATGCAATTAATTCAGAACTACAACATTTAAGAAAACTACCCTAACTTTTACAGAAACCTATATAATTTTAATTAAAATTTCGAATTAAATAAAAGGGTACTATAGTACTTTTTAAGTCTTATAATAATCATCAAAATTTGGCGTTTTAATTTTTTTTATATACAAAAGTCCAAAAACCAACACTAAGAATTTTTAAAGGCAGCATGCTTTTTGTTCTACATAACAGAAAGCATTCAAATTATTAATATTTTTAACAAAAATGTACAAATACACATATAAGTAGGTAACGATTTTAAAACAAGTTTACGGTAATATAATTACTTGCATACTTACGAGCATTGGGTTGTTCTTTTTAATATATCTCAATCACACTCAGGTATTTCCATCGCAGCAACCAAGTTGCACCTTATTTTTCTATAATGAATTTTACAATTTGTGTAAGCAAACAGCCTGTAAAATGTAGATTTGACGAAGTTAAAACAATTTTACATGACTGGTTTGTAAATTTCCATTGCTGGATTCAACAACTTCTACAGAGTTCCAACCCAGTCATCAAACAAGTCGGATAATATGAGCAAAATATTTTCATCTAAAAAAAAACATAAGGTAATGCGTTGAACCACATACTTTCATTTGTTTTATATTAATGCAACAGCTCATGCTCTTTACTAAATTTTCACATTTATTGCATTAGTCATACCAAAAATAAAACTTTTTTCGGTAATCCAAGAGAAGAAGACGCATACACACATATACTCAAATAAATATTACGATTTTCTTTATATAACAAAAAAAGTTCTATAGTAATTGTATTACTTAATTACAATAAATGATACCTAAATTTTCAAAACTTTATTATAGGAAAATATACCAATGAACGTATGTTATAAAAAGTGAAAAAAATTTAACTAGGTATTTACAAATAACAATTAAATTGGTTAAATTATAATCAAGTTGATGATCAGGTTAAAACAATTGGACGCAATGGGGATTTCATATTATTTATAAAATTTATAATATTTTGTATTTTATCCTCGGCTGATCGTTGATTAACTAGTAACTCTTCTTGAGCAGCTTTCTGATCCTTGAGTGATATTGTAAGGCGTGAATGCTGGTCTTGTAGTTTAGTTAGCTCAGCCGAAAGGGACTTGTTTTCGTCGAGCAGCTTTTGTTTTTGCTGTAGTTTTTCTTGAATATTAAAAATTTAAGTCAGTAAGTTTTCGTACGCTTTTTACACATATAGAATTAAGAGAAAAACTTGCTGACCAAAGTCTCTAATGCATTACGGACTGTTTATAAATTTATATAACATCAATCGTAACATTAATTTGTTTCGTATATTATTTTCAACGCAATAACATGACGTGACATCACAGCAAGTTGAAATGTACACACAAACGTAACAAGTATACTTTATCTAACCTGTTACGTCAGTTGACACATATGAAACGCTCATACCACTTGGCACGGTCAAAGCGCCGACAATACGAACATCTGTGTTATCTAAACATTTGGGGCACTTAGTTGGTCGTTGAGCCAGGGGACGATCGTGGCAGCCAAAATGAAAACCATTCATGCAGATATCGCATACGGTTAACTGATCTGAAAACCGACAATTTTAGACAGTTAATTGGAAACGTTAGAAGGACCTCTACACACCTGGAAGACGACATATTGTACAGATTTTGGAATCGGGAGAAGCACGATTGGGATTCACGCGCTCGATGGTAAGGCCTATGGGTAAATTTGGAATAGCTAACTTTTTGGTATCTACAGGAGAAGTTGCACGAGAATTTTCCTTGCTCGGAGGAGTTACGGCTCTCTCCGCTTTCGCTTTGTTCTTGGCGGATTGACGAGTATTCGGAGGCGAACAATTTGACAAGAGATAAGCGGCACGTTTCCGTTTCTACAACCAAAAAGTGTGCCGATTTATTTGTCGCCGGTCGTTTGTAGCGTACTCACGGGGTAGTCCCATCCCTTGCTGCCGTAAAAGAATTGCGGATTCGCCGTACTTCTCCTTTTCCGTTCGACCCGTTTCTTTTGCATTTCTTCGTGAACCGCGTGCGTGACAAGCCCGAAAAATTTCAAAAACTGCGACTGAGATAGGTCTTCTAATTTTAATGGATTGTAAGGGGGTTCCGGCGAAGTGCTGGTGCTATACGGCACATCCAACGAATCGTCGGACGTCAAAGTTGGAACCGTAGGAGCCCAACGTGATATACTGAAACGTGAAAAGATGCTATAAAAATAACGTGGTAAACAAACAAAGTTGCCGAACAACAAAAAATACCTTCTTGAAAACATACCGTAAAGTCTTTTTGAATTTTTTTCCTACCTGTTTGAAAACAGTTTAAAAGGATGGGTAAAATGTTGGTTACGTCTATCATCAATCTTAAACACATACAAAGAAAACTGCCTTAATCACTTAATGGCAAACATTTACGTAATGCAAAACGATGACTAAAGTTTAAATTTTTAAAATTAATTACCAAATAACGATAATAATAAATTCTTCTAAGCGATCGTGCAAAATAGTTACTGTATTACTTTTTTTTTTTGAGTAAGTTCCTACAATTTACGCACAGAATTATTAATCCGCTTAATTAAAAAAATTCTCCGTCATCGCCAGAAACCATTACAATTAATGGTTAATTTAAAATTTCAATGTAAACTATCGGAACTTTTGAGAAAATGTAATTAAGTAAAAGTTAGTCGATTTAAATTCAAAAGTCAAACAAACGGTTCGAATTACCAAAAACTTACTGTTAATCAACACTCTCTATGCGAAAATTACATAAGAAATATTTCATATAGAATTTTATAAAGATGTCGAAACAAGTTTGATTAACAATTCGTTAACTAATAACATAGATATCTACATCTTAAGCGGCTGCCATTTTAAAATGGTCCCGTCGATTTTTATGGGAAACAAAATTGGTCCTGCCATTAAGAAAAACAATACGCTGTTAAAATGTCAGCTTCTTATGGTCGAAACTGCGACCATATAATTATGTATAAGAATTGATTACATATAAAGGGTGATTGGGAGGAAACTGCCAAAATTCTCAAACTTGTACACGACTTTGCAAATTCAATCACCTTTATATCTGTTATAATAATAATAAAGTAGTTATCCATGTAATGTTAAAAACAAACAACACAAAAATATCTTCATTCGAGACACTTACATGTTTTGTTTCCTATTTCTACTGGCATTGTTGACCGCATTATTTAAATTAGCAGTGCGCTCGTTGCAGACAATTTTAACTCCATTCACTTGAAGTTTCTTGTCGTATTCTTTTAGTTCGCATCTTACGCGTTCGGTTAAGGTTTTCTGAAAAATTTGTGTTTATTATTAATAGGCCGACGAGGTAAATTAAACTTAAATTAACTTAAGTATAGATACATATACATGTATGGCAAGGACAAGAAGAGTCCATAAATATATTCCGATCATTACTTGTTAGTGCTGTTAAAAGTAGAGTTACAAATCGAAAACGGGAATGCCAAGAAATAAATCCAAAGAAAAGTAATATAAAGCAAACTAGAAACAAAAGAGACGGCAAGATAGTACAACGAAATAAACATTATATAATTTAAAGACAATTTAATAATTAAAAAAAAAAAAGAATTTTTATAGACACAAACAATTCAAAAGTAAACATTTCGATTAACAAGGTTCCTCGACCACAAGGGGGTAACCAACAATGGCGTTGTTAAATGCCTATTCTAAAATTAATTCTCGCATTAAAAATTCTCGCAAAATATTTCATAAATTTTAAACCAATTAAAGAGAGATTTCGTTATCAATATTGTAAGTTTGCAGACGGGCAGTCGTAAAACATAACAAACGACCCCCGTACATATGCAACTTTTAACAGTTAAAAGTTTACAAAATAAATGAAAAAAAAAAGTTGGAAGTTTGCGTTTTCGAAAGAATCTTTATCCCGCTTAATAAACATCTGTAAATCTGAAACTAAAATATTCTAACCTGAAAATCGGTCAATAAGTACGAATTTCCCCTTTAAATTGCCAATATTGTCGGCCCTATCGACTAAAATAATAGCGTGCATCTGCGTAATAAAATCTTGTCGCACTTTTCAACAACAATCAATAAATCTTACAATAAAATCAAATTAATCGTTCGATTTGGTTTTTCCCGTTTAGCAAGTGCGGGGCGATTTCTGAACTTCCCGAAAACTTGCACGTCCGCAAGTTTTCACACGTCGACTAGGCGGAAAATCGAGTTACACACGACTTTATTTTGGAAATTCCTACAAGTTTATACGGAGTCAAGTTGATAGAAAAGAAAAAAGGAATCGGAAAAAACTTTTCGATACTATTTACGGCAATTTAACGGAGCCGAATAATGATTTAAAAACTATTTTAAAGTACACGCGATGATAATAAACTCGAAAGAATCGTCAACGAGTTATATTTTAATACATACAACTTTATAAGATCAATAATCACCTTGAAACAAGTTGCGCCTATCTATCTGTATGGTAGCAGTAGGCCAAACGCTAAACGGAAACTATATTTCGTAACAAAAAATAATATTTTATGCAAGAATTTTTAACCGGCGAAGGACGAAGGGGGTTGTCTTTCTTCGTTATGACCAAACAATTAAAAGCTAGCGAACATTTCTTGCAAATAGCTGTTCTAAATTTAGAATAGAAAGAGACAAAAGAACTTGTTATAAAACTCTACTGTGATATCAAACGATCATTTTACGATTTGTTTTGAAATACTTTTGCACATATTTTTTGTCATCCATAAACGAACGGGGAATAAAACTTGACGAGTAATCGAAAAACTGGAAACTTTGTTAATTGCCGAAAATCGTAAAATTATAAGGTTAGAATGTATTAAAAAAATACCGAATAAGTAAACAACCGAATAAGTTACCTGTTCAAGTCCTATTTCGTGAATGACATTTTGCACTTCTTTCAAATTCTTTTCGATCTCCAAATTCTGCAAAAGAAACGTTTCATCAAAACCAACGTATTAAACGTTAAAACGGCTTTATTTACCGTAGGGTCCTGTTTAAATTTCAAAAACAATACCTGCAACAAAGAAAAAGTTTATTTTCCGAACTATATATGTACTTTTGCTTTCTTCGAAATTAGTTTGGTTTGCGAACGAAACTTTGCAATTTATCGTCGCTATACATATTTTCGATGGCGATTAAATACGGAGGACGCAAAGAATTATGAACTTGCTTATAAACTGCGATATTACGTGAACGAAACATAATATAACTTAAAAATTACGAATAAAACTTACGTGATGCTCCTGAATTTCTCGTTGCAATTTAAGTTGTTGCGATTCCAATAAATTCCTAAGGTCCTCCGAAATGTGCATGTTAGAAACGACCATGTTTACGTTATTGACAGGAACCGAAAAATATTTATTTTCATTTACTCGTCAAACCGCATTCACACGACAAAGCTGCCCTGCGATTAAACGAAAGAGATCACAGACTGAGCGCCACGCACGCTACAAACTAAAACCAGAATAAAATTCAATAAACTCCTTCTTTATAACGTAAACAATAATAAAAATTAGATTGCGTAAAATCAGAGCATGCGTTTCGTAATTAACGAATTAATTCGCTATTTCCATGAATTTTCGAAAGTCTAATCGAAAACAATTAAATGTCCAAAACACGGAAATTAACTTTCGTTCGGGCACGTTCGACGCGACCGCCGAAGGTACCGTTTTATCGTTGAATTTTTAAAATGGGCTCGAAACTAATATTTTAATTTCGATTGCATTAAACCAATTTAGGTTTAAACGTTGAAAAATTATTGCAACCCCGTTGCCACTAATTAAAATAACATTTTACGTACGCTTTAGGATCGATATATGTACATAAATTATTTTTACTTATTCGCAAATTAGTCGGTACAGGTATAATTAATTATTGATGTTTAGCGAACAATCACGCAATAAATAACGTTTCCTTCTAACCGATTGGCGTTTTTAAAACTGTAAAAATTAATTTATAAACAAGAACGATTACCTACAATAAAACTGTACAAGCTTAAACTATACAAACTAAAAAGTTTCTAAATTGTTTTATTAATTCATCATCTAACAGTGGCGTAACAGGGGTAAACGTAACTTGAAAATAAATACGTTAATTAATTATTATTTAAGTTAGGGTGGCCAGGGTCGTATTCGGAATTTTTTATAATATAATATTTAGAATATTAGCACCGCCCAACGTGTATACAGGGTGGTACTGAATTATGGGGAAAAATTTAAGGGGCAATATTTTAAAATGCTTCGTTTCCGACATACAAGTAATCTCGGTTAAAAGCAGACGCGGCAGCCGGACAATAAGAAGGAATATTAAACCATGCATTGATGACGTGGTCGAGACTGGTGGTCGCTTTCGATATACTTTAATGTTTCTTAAACAACTGTTTACATCCTAAAACATATGTACATTTTTGGAGATTTTCTAATTATATTATTATTGTTATATCAATTTATAACAAGGGCGCATTATGATTGTTTTTTTAATTGTACTTTCCAAAAACAATGGTAAATTCGAAATAAAATGACATTCGCCCATTTTATTGTACAACTTGTACCCACACCACCGGCAATAGGATCTTCAAAGATAGATTACTTATTTTATATTTAATATATTTCTAGGAATAACAAATGCGACAATTTTTAATATTTTATCTATCCATCTAGAAATATAAAATTAGGACAAAATTAATTCGTCAAACATCGAAATGTTTACAGTTATTATATAAAATCATTATCGATGGCGTGCTTCATCATATCTGAAATTCTTTGCCTTTTCGCTTGAGATTTAAAAGGGCGAATGATCCACACATCCTCCAAGGGGACCTGCTTGTCCTGTTAACAGAATCGAACGACGCACTCAAACAAATATATACCTACATAACATTTATTTACCGGGATCGAATCGAGATCGGCAACCTCGTTGTCGTCTATAAGCGACATAACCAGAGCCTCCATAGACATGCCTATTCCAAAGGGAGCGCATTTTTTTATTTCCAACTTTAAATCCTCTAAATTTAGAAGGTCGGCACTGGAACCCAAGTGTTCGAGCGTATTTACGAAAGTCTCATGATAATCTTCGACTAACTGATCCCAACATTTAAATAAGAGGTTTTGCTCGATACAGGAATACAGGAAAAATGTTATATCTAGCGCCAATGAAGAATATCTATCAAAACATTAAAGCTTAGCGCAGATAATCACGTTCGTGTAACGGTTGTTTACCTTGCCAGTTGAAAATCGATCATCACAACATCGACGGGATTCCCTTTATCGTCGTATTTTATTAAGAAATTTGGAACCCACGCGTCGCCGTGAGTTATTACGGCTAGTCGGCCCCTTTCGGCACAATGTCGAATCAGCATCCTAAAACAATTATTTACGTACAAAAATTCGTTCGACACAAATCCACTGTTTACTTGCCCATAAAAATCGGTTGCAAACAATGCGTCGACTTTGTCCAAATAAAATTTGGGCAGCTCCTTCTCGATGGCATCTCGCACGACAGCAAACAGCGTACGATTTTGAAAGTTGTGATACCATCCTCGCAGCCTTTCGCAAAAGTATGTCTCCTGCAAACTGTTGGCTGCTTCTTCGAATTCTTTTGGTCGTTGAGTCTTGAAGGCCAGACCGAGCGCGTGGAATTTAGCAAACTGTCTCATGAACAGTTGTGCATGGGCGAAATCTAATGCCGTACTCCTCGATACGCCCACGTATCCTTTAAAATTTAAATCTTCCATAACGATGTAGTCGTGGATTCCATCGGCAAAAGCAGAAACACATCTAAAAAAAAGTTCAGTTCGCATAAGCAAACATTTTAGCATAAAATAGAAAGAAAAGAAAAAGACGTATCGGTAAAAATATAATAAAATACACATGCTATACGTCTAGTGTTGACTTACAGCAGCTGCCCATTTTAACATGTTTGTGATTATTCAAAAATGTTGAAGAGGATCGAGCCAAAACATACTAAATACCTTCTCGCTTACGAGAATTAAACTTTACATTTTAAATTTTATTGTTAATGTATTTTAAAATGTCAAAATGTACCAAATTCTTTGGAATAGCTACACATACATATTTTAAATTCAAAATGCACAACGACGACTGTTATTACACTATAAAAAAATGAAAAATATCTTCTTTCATCCCCCTTAAGGCAACTTTAGGACCTTAAGTGGGTATTAATATATGTACTCACAAAGGAATTTCCTTAAATTGCCACTGCAGGTTTTTGGAATTCTGAAATTCTTTCATCGCCACCCAGACCTACAAGAAATATCCCGAAAAATTAGCATCATTCAAGTCTTTAAAAGCAACTACTCTTATACCGTGTCGTAGAAAGCTACTTCGTTTTTAAAAAATTCTGGCGATCGAAAGGTTTTTTTATGGCCAACATTTTTGGGCAAAGCCTTCGATATTAAGGGCAGCACAATGTCTGTTTTCTCTCCATTTCTATAATCAAGGAAGTCATAATTCGATTGTTTTTAATGTTAAATTAATATAATTACCTTTTATCGTCTCCAATAGCAGTAAGGCTAAACCTAGCGAGGGTGCTCAGATAGGATTCTCCCTTCTTGAAGTCGGAATTAATCGAAATTTCATTTAACGTTACATTTTTAACGTTAAAAAAATTTTCTAAAATATGCGTAACTACAATTATATCGATTTTCGAAGAAATTAACTCTTGTAATTTTTTAATTTGTAACTCCATTAAAAATTTTTATTTTTGAACTGATTAACACGACAAAAATAATTATAAAGATAGAAAAATACTGACAAAGGCAAATTAATTTACTTTATATTATAAATAATATCAAATATTTACTTATTTTATTACAAAAATTTAGGGAGATAAGTTGTTCAATTAAAACGAAAATCTTATCAGTTAATTCGAATATGAACTAGAAAACTTGACTATAATAGTTGGATTTACAAAACCACAATATGTTCGGCCAGTTTGATAAAATTTTAAAAATTCGTTAATTCCCGCTTTTTACGAATCGATTATTTATTACTATTTGCACGGATTTTATTGAAAGATAACTCGAGATATCACACTTTTTAATCATTTAAAACTAATTGGAGTATAAAATTTACTCCTCACAAACGATTATTGTCGACAGTCAAGTGTTTCGGTGGCATAAACCCATCTTTTTTATAATAAAGGACTATTTACACGAGTAAATAAATTATCTTTAACTTTAACAAAATGCCAAATGAACTTAAGATATTACAAAACAACAATTATAAAAAACCATTGAAAACATATTGTGCTATACTTATGTCAACTGAGTAAATGCAAATGTAAATGCAAGTGAGCTGAATTTTTAACTTGATTATTAACCTGTCTTGTTTTTATTTTTATTTTTGTATAAACTTTAGAATTAGCTTTAGATTTTAGTTATATACCGAACCACGTACGGATATTTTGTCTCTGTGGTTGTTCCATTGATCTTTGGAACTATTTATATATACTATGTATAAAATTGTAATATAAATTTGGTAATAAATAAATAAATAAATAAATAATAAATAAATAAAGGCTGCAAAACGAGGTATCCATAGATTTTTAAAAATGGCTTGTTTTACAAATTAATAGAAAATTGTTAACATTCGATTTCAAAAGTAATAATAGATTTTCCTCAGTAAATTATTTACACGTGTAAATACAGCTTTAATTGTGCTAATCAATTCCCAGAAAAAGAAGTAAATACAAATATCCTTGAAATCGGCTGATGTCTGTCAAAATTTGAACTGCTAACCTCAAAACAGTGATGATGTAGTGAGTTGGAAGCATATTGATCGATCAAACATGAGACTCCCGTATATAATTTTCTATATATACTTAAGTTTCGTTAATTGTTTAAGGACCTACAATAAAAGCGAAATAATTAAATTAAGGTAAACCAAAGTTTTGCTTGCAAATTATTGCCGAATAACTAATCGAAATTACTTCGTAGGGAAGAAGTTCGGCAGATGTTTCAGCACGCGTACGACAGTTACCTAAGATACGCGTATCCGTACGACGAGCTACGGCCGCTTAGTTGCGATGGCATCGATACCTGGGGAAGGTAACCATCACATGTTTCTCGAGCCACACTGACGCGCTCTATTTCAGTTATTCGCTTACGCTTATCGACGCGTTGGATACCTTAGCGATCATGGGAAATTACACAGAATTCCAAAGAGTGGTCGACATTTTAACTACAAAGGAAAACTTCGAGGCAAATATAAACGTTTCAGTTTTTGAAACAAACATTAGAATTGTTGGCGGTTTAATTAGCGCACATTTATTGTCGCATAGGTATTGATTAGCTACCTAATGTTGAGGAGATTTAAGACAGTTCATTTTAGAGCAGGCGTTAAATTAGAACCGGGATGGCCGTGTAATGGGCCTTTATTAAGATTAGCCGAGGACGTTGCAAAACGATTGATAGTTGCATTCGATACGAATTCGGGAATGCCTTATGGAACGGTCAACTTACGTTACGGTGTACCATCGGGAGAAACTGCAATCACCTGTACTGCGGGCATTGGAACTTTCATAGTGGAATTTGGAACGCTCAGTAGATTGACTGGTGATCCTTTATATGAAGAAGTAAGTCGTCGCTTAATTTTACTCACGATGGATACGGAAATGCTGCTTTTAGGTGGCGATGAACGCTCTACATGCTTTACATAATCGTCGCTCTCCATTGGGATTATATGGAAACCACATAGACGTGGTTACTGGCCATTGGACGGCGCAGGATGCCGGAATTGGCGCGGGCGTCGATTCGTTCTTCGAATACCTGGTCAAGGGCAGCATACTACTGCAAAAGCCGGAGTTAATGAAAATATTTCTGGAGGCCAGGAAAGCTATCGATAAGTACTTGAAGCGTGAAGATTGGTATTTGTGGGTTTCTATGACAAAAGGGCAGGTGACTTTGCCTGTTTTTCAGTCGTTGGAGGCGTATTGGCCGGGTGTTTTGAGTTTGATCGGCACGTACATATAAAAATGTTTGGCATAAATAAATATTATTGCTAGTGTAAAATTTTTTAGGCGACACCTCGTCAGCAATGAAGACCCTGTTTAATTATCATCAGGTGTGGCAGCAGTACGGTTTTACTCCGGAGTTTTACAATATTCCTCAAATCGAAGCGGGAAGCAACAGAGAGAATTATCCTTTACGACCGGAACTGATAGAGTCCGTTATGTATTTGTATAGGGCTACTGGAGATCCCTACCTTTTAGAAGCCGGCGTCGATATTTTACGCAGCATTCAACATAGTGCTAAAACGCCTTGCGGATATGCTACTGTAAGTAAATTTCATTTTGTAGTCGGATAAAATTAAAATCAAATTGTATATGGTAAAACCTCGATTTTATGGGTTTAATCTAAAGTCGAACAATGAGGAATTAAGACTTTTATTATCGTAATTACAGGATAAGAATGCTCTTTGAATTTTTTTTGTAATTTAAATATAAAGCCCGTAATTAATGTTTAAAAATCGCTGCGACATCATTGGTGTCTAAACCTATACTTGGCAATATTGTATAATAAAATGAATAAGATATATTTGTTAATAAAATTAATTTTTGACTTATCACTTATGTTAGAGGGTGATAAATGTGATATAACGAATCGCTTTTTTAAATTTTATATATTAGTAATATTAAAAGTAAGATATTTCATTGTAGTCTAGTTCCCCATTAAATTGAAATGCATTTTTTTTTTTAGATAAAAGACGTTAGAGATCATAGAAAAGAAGACCGTATGGAATCATTCTTTTTGGCAGAAACTACCAAGTATCTTTATTTACTATTCGATACCGACAACTTTATACACAATCAAGGCCAGCACGGTACAATAATCAATACCCCGAACGGTGAATGCATTATAGAAGCTGGCGGTTATATTTTCAACACGGAAGCACATCCCATAGATCCTAGTGCATTATACTGTTGCCACGGTATGCCCAAAGAAAAATTGTACGACTTCTCCGAATTAAATGCAAAAAAAAGTCTATTTACTAGCAGAACGATCGAGGAGCAGAAAAATAAATTTTCAGTAGACGAGGAAGAGGAGGTGGAGGAAGCGACGGTGTTAGAAGTCGAAGTTAAAAAAATACAAACCGAAATTGAATCTGAACCGATTCCGGATAACATAAGCAACATACCTGGTAGTCAAAATAAGGGGACTGCGGAATTGGTACAAGACGAAAACTTAAATACGGTAACTACGGAGTTGTATGGCGAATTCATGAAGCTAGACGATAACGACAGTTTCGAAGTAAAAATCACAATAGACACCGAAGCAAATAATAATTCGGCACTTTTTCGCGAAGACGTCGAAAACTTATCTTTATTACCCAACATAATAAATAAATTGTTATCTAATACAAGTGTTCAGTATAAACGTGATCCGCAAGTGATGCTGGAAAGGATTCGATTAAAGAATCAGTATTTCAAAAATACGACCTCGGAAAGCGTCAATTATAAATTATTAAGTTGTCGATCGCAACCGTTTTCACAAAAAATATCGATTTTAGGTCAATTTTTCAATGGTTAATTTGACGAGGGTTTAATTTATTGTTGTTAAAAGTATTGTTGAATTTTAGTTCCTAGTTTGACTGTAAAATGATCACAAACAAAACAAGTTCTATTTCGTCTGCTGTAAAAATTTCGCGTGATCCGCATTTATTTATTAATTGCAGTTGCTTTTAATTTTTCAACTTAACTCTCCATCAGGTGACAGATAAAATCATTTATATCTGCTTCTGTGCTTTCTAAGTTACTCTCTCGATTTTATAAATATATTGTCTACATCTATTAGTTGGATTACACTTGATGAAGGATTAATGAAAATATGCAAATATACCTATATTTATAAATGATACAGGATTACAAAGTATTATTGTTAATAAAATCTTAAAATATCTTTGTTTTTTTATCATAATATAGTTTCTGATAGGACCTAATTGTAGTAAATTGATTGAAATGAATTGTATTGCATTTTTGTTGTTGTGTAATCCTATAAAAAATTCGAATTGTTATAAAGACAAAAAAATAAGCTTTCTAATGACATATTGCAGGACCTATTGGTGCGAAATTGGCTGCGGAAAAAAAAAATTTCTTAGTCCGAAAAGTGCACGGGCTCATTACCCTTCAAGAGGGGAAGAAAAGCGGCAACCTAATATAAAACACACCTCTATTTAAAAATTATTTGATTTTATAAACCAGCCTTCTCCACTACAATTTGTATAAAATCAAGGTTTTATTGTATGTAACATTAACATTTATAAAACTCAAAAGCAGATGTAAAACTAAACCAATATTATTGCAAATTTTTCAGTTTCCAAAAAGTGTAGAAATAGATAATTATCCACCATCAAAAAAATTCTCATTGTTCAAGACTAACCTATATATTTATGTCATTATATTGGGTCATGAGCCGTTTTCTCCTGTAGATCATGTCATGCAAGCCTCTTCTTATCCCAGCTATGTCATCGATTGAATTCTCATATTAGAAAAAAAAACTCCCAGCACCGCCTACCTGAAAAATAACAGTATTCAGTTTCACTTTTATGCACCAAGATTTCAAACCACCGAAAGTAATGCTTTATTTGTTAAAATGTGGAGCCTCCAAGGATCCAGGTAATTACTAAATCCACTAGAGTTTGATATCACGACTATGAGCAACAAATGTAAACCAACCATCAAATCACCTATTAAAACGTGTTATTTCCTAACCAGAAATAACTCAAAATAATTGGCCACCTTATAGTTTTCAAGGTTTCAACCAAAAAGTGACACAGTGCAATTGCAAGTTCACCAATGGTATTGGGACATTTAAAAAAAAAATTGAAAAACTGCCGAGTGACCACCCTCACAAATTTAAAATTGAAGATAACAATCCATTGTAAAACAATCTCAAAAAACAACACTTTTAAAATACAGTATATAATATTGTATAACACTTTAGTGTAATATATAAATTACATTACAAACAACTTACATTACAACAAAACGACTTTAATCGTTTCTACAATAATTCTACAAATCTACAATACTGGACACACTAAATGTCCCCATTTTAGCAGGATTTTCAATTAACTTTGGATCCTTTAACATTGTAACTTCGTCTGTGGCGGTCTTTTTGTTTTTTTGAGGCGACTCATGAGCCGATTTCATTTGCAAATCTAGGTGCTTCTTTTTCTCTTCTTGCGCATGCAGAACGGCCTCTTGTTCGGCAGGATTTAGCTGACTTAAACGCGGATCCATTGCCAACCAGTCAGACCTTAAAACCTGTTCGATTTTCCATCGTCTCATGATATCGGGTTCTAGAAGATGAGTGGTCAGTTTCTTCACTTGATCGCTTAACGAATCGATCACTTTCGTTCGAAAGCGCCATCTCCGGTTCGTTTGCTGTTCGTATAACCTTTTCACATTACTGTCGTCGAAGGGCATCGCTTTATTAAGCATTATATACAGTATAACTCCTAAAGACCACAAGTCCGCGAGTTTTGGATAATAAGGCATTCCACGTAAAATTTCGGGAGCGGCATACGACATAGAACCACAATAAGTTTCGCTCTGAACACGTTTACCTTTACTGTCCATTGTATAACGTGCAAATCCGAAATCGGCAAGTTTTAGATTATAATTGTTCGTGATAAGGGCGTTCTCGCATTTTAAATCTCGATGTGCTATATCCATGTCGTGTAAATATTGAAGTGCGAGCACTAATTGTCGGAGCCAAACACGGGCCTGAGTTTCGGAAATAGAACCCCTTTTTATAATAAACTCCAATAAATCACCATTTTCTGCAAATCGCATAAATATAAAATACTTGCTTCTTCTTTGAAATATACTGTGAACGTGGATAATGTGGGGATGGTTTAGTTTTACCAGTATGTCCAATTCTCGGGGTAGAAATTTACGAACAAAATCTTTAGGTGCTTTTGTAGTGTCCACAATTTTACAAGCTAGTTGGGCATTATATTTAGGGATCGCACTTGCGTCGGTCTGACAATCCAAGCTTATCGCTTCCATCAAGTAAACTTTCGCGTAGGAGCCCTCCCCCAATTTTTTCACCAATCCATATCCTCTTGAGGTCAACGTTTGTTCTTCTGAGGGACTCAATGTTAACTCTTTTGACATTTTATATTATACATTATATATTTTGTGTATAACACTTGAAATTTTGTTCATCATTAAGAAAATAATATTGAGCGAAGTTTGATAAAAATTTTGACAATTACGTATCTTTCAAAAATTAATAATAAATAAAATAGAAATCAAGTGTGATTTAATAGTGAAGGGAAATTTTATTTTTATCATCTGTACAAAATAACAATTACTAGGTGTACGTGTGTGTGTCATGAGAAAATTATACCTAAGTATACTTTTTAATTAGATACTAAAATATTGACATATGGTTCTGTACAATTCTGTTCTTTTATTTTTAACTCTCTAATTAACAATTTTGGGGAGGAAAACCCCAACCCCTAATCCAAAAATGGAGCAATTCAATAAATCTTTGAAAACTTGAAAAAATAATCGTCATTTTCGTAGGATGTTACACACAAATATTTGCTAACAGGACATCAAACTTTCAAAATGATTTTCATTTTTTTTTTACCGAGCAGTTATTAATTAAAAAAAAATAATGTCAATTCTTACTTACCAATTTTTAAGTAGAAACATCACAGCTGTGCCTGGTAATTTTTTAATTAACTTAAGGAAATCTGGTGGTCCATTCGATTTTCAAAAGTTCAATTTTATTAAAAATTCGAAACGATTCTTAATTCTTCTTTGTTACTTATAATTAAAATTTGACCTTCATTGTTACCTGGAATGGTAATTTGATGTAATCTGCGAAACATTCAAAATGGCCTTGAGGTAAAAACTACATTTTAACAAAACGACCCTCAATACTTATCATTTATATTAATTATTTTTTACCACTAATACAGTATAGTATATTATTTATAATAAAACAATATAAGATGATGGTACATAAATTTATGAACATTAGTTTACAAAGGTGAATCATGATATTTTGAACAACTAGTAAAAATACGGCACTGAGCAACATATCATTTGACTTTTATCTCAAAACATAAATCCAGGCAATGGTTATAAAATTGTACATATAAACTGTGATATTCTTCTTATAAAAACCATTATTCCATCTATTCATATCTCTCTTAAAATTTAATAAAACTAGCATCCATCGAATTAATTTGGTCAGTTCTTGGATATTTCTAAGTCTATAGGTTAAGTAAATATATGTGCCCTATAATATATGTATCGGTAACAATGTTATAAATACTTCAATACAGTCATCACTTAATTAGTTAACAAAAACGTAAAAAATGTCATTATTAATTAGTGCACCGTCAAGCAATTTAAATATGTACTCGTTATTAAAAACATCAATGTTAATGCGAAAATAGAAAATACTTTTTTTAAATTGGCACAATTTTAGTTACTTCTGTTGGTTATTAAATTGCTGCATCTTAAGGCATTTCGGGAAGACTAAAAATACTCTCTGTATTATAATACTTCATTAGCACAATACGGAGTACCAATCATTGTGTTCTGTATAGGTTCTGTGTTCACAAAAATATTTGATGAGCAAATATTCTATACATACATTAGATGGAAGTTTACAAACATCTGAATATCGTTTTTAATACATATTACGTCTTGAATTGGTTATTCGAGAGACTCTGCGGGAAATTTCTTAATTCATTCTGACTAGTTTAATTTCAATTGAAGAATGGCATTTAAAATTAATAAAATTAAACCTACTTGCATCTCAAACAACCAATTCACCCAGCTTAAATAGTAACACTTGTTTCTTGATGAAATAATTTAGTAATCTTTCAAATAAATTACAAATTAAAATTACCTTACTTAAATTAGGTGCCTTTCTGGCAATGGAGACAAACATGGCGACTGCGGATAAGAGCCCGTCAAGGAACCCTCATCACTGAGATGAGAGGCAGCCTCTTCCTTTACTTCTTCTACCCTCATTATCTGCAGTTAATAAATGCATGTAAATATCATCGTAAACACTAATCGAAATTAACAATAGAAATACAGCTGGCAATAACTAAAAAAATCAAGTCGCAATTCTATAAGCAAAACATAAAAGTCGACAAACTCTACGATTCTATTCTCTATGTGCACGCACTATTCTATACTGCAGAAAAATATTAACACACACACCTTCTATAAAATCAATTCCGGAATCCTTAAAAGAACTATTTAAATTTGAATCAACATTCGATGATTAAAATTTCAGGTACCTACATGTCCGTGAACAGCATGAAAGAGAATTTAAAATTTAAAATGCGCCGCCCTCGCTGTTTCCCAGAGTTAAAAGCATTATTTCTCAGCGGAAAAAATATTTAGAGCACTAATGGCGCAAAGGGGCCCAGTTTCTTTATTTAAGTTCACAGTTTCGGTACCTGCACAAAATGTACCATTGTAAGTTTTCTTGGCCGGTTCACACTTTAATATACGTCCTGTTCAAAAGATCACGTTCAATTAAATGCACTCGATACATTACAACGACTATTAACCCATTACCTACCATTGGCCCTTTTTAGGGACGCTTATATTTTATTTTTTCTATCAAGTCGAAAAACAATGAGAATATTTTCTGTGGTTCGATTGATAGTACTTGATTCCGCGAAACAGAAAAATAGTCCATTTGGACTAATTTATGTCATTGTGTACTGTGACAGTGAATTGAAAACACGGGTTGTCCTCAATTTTGCTTTTTTATGTTGAAGTTTATAATTCTTTTTTACTACAGCTTTTTTGCATTAGAAATTGTATTATAATTATTACTTATAGTTTTAAAAAAGTGTATATTACAACAGTTAACTCATTTTTGTTCTCTTGGTAAGTCTTATTTATAGTTTTGTGCAACGTCTCCTTTTAGGGACATTGGCATAATGTACATACATTGTTATATTTTTCTCATTGTCTTATCGCAACATCATGACTTCTTGTAAGAAAGGTCTCACTGTGGACGAAATATTATCACTTTTGGACGACCTGGAAGAGGAAAAATGTGTAGGTGATGTTAAGGTAGTAATTGTACCTCCCAAACCGGACGATATAACGGATGAGGAGGATATATGTGAAAATGATCTCAATGCAAATCAAGTTCAAGATATAGCTGGGATATTGGAACTATTTGCAGATTTTGAAGGGGAAGCAGAAAGTAGTGAAAAAAATCTGTCGTCATCGAATAAAAGAAGGAAGATTGATGTCGGAGAATCTACCTCAACAAAAGTGGAAATATTTGAACTGCCAATATGGTCGAAATGTGATGGCAAATATACCTACACCGCAGATGCAAGTGACTGTGACGACAACAAATACAATGTAGATTCTCTACGAGGAAAAGGGGTAGTGGAAATTTTTGAAGAATTTCTTTCTGAGAAAGTCTTAACATTAATTATAACCCAGAGTGAACTTTATGCTAACCAAAAAAATTGCCCTGGCTTTCATATAAGTATGGATGAACTAAAGGCTTTTATAGGTATATTGCTAATAAGTGGCTATAATAAGCTACCCCAGGAACACATGTACTGGGAACGAGCTCCAGATGTAGGTGTTCCAGCAGAATACGAAACAATGTCCAAAAATCGTTTCAGAGAAATCAAAAAGTTCTTACATTTAAACGATAATTCCAAAATTGAAGACAGACAAAATGTTCAAACTGAGATTGTTTTTTGATAATGTGCGAGAGGAATTTTTTAAGTTTGGAATTTTCCATCGGGAACTTTCTTCAGATGAAATGATGGTCAGATATTATGGCAAGCACCCAGCGAAAATGTTTATGAAAGGTAAACCAATTAAATT
Source organism: Rhagophthalmus giganteus (assembly GCA_036326145.1). NCBI lineage: Eukaryota > Metazoa > Arthropoda > Insecta > Coleoptera > Rhagophthalmidae > Rhagophthalmus > Rhagophthalmus giganteus. The sequence goes on along the minus strand of JARFJA010000056.1, from coordinate 8,109,442 downwards.
TGGCTATAAAATCTGGTGCTTATGCAGTTCCAATGGATATCTGTATAATTTTATACCATATTGTGGAAAAACATCAGATACTGATGCAAGACCTCTAGGTGTGAGAGTAATTTCTCAGCTTACTAATGTCATACCAGCGGACAAGGCACAGCAGGTCCAGCTATATTTTGATAACTTCTTTACCAGCGTGGAGGCACTTGCAGTCCTAAAAAAAAGAAACATCAAAGCTAGTGGGACAATGAGGGAAAATCGTATCAAAAAGTGCCCAGTTACCTTTAATAAGGATATTGAGAAGAAAAAAGAAAGAGGTTTTTGTGACTTTAGGTTCGATAAAGTAAATGAGATATTGATTATGAAATGGAAAGACAATAAGATCATCACAGTTGGTAGCAATTTTAGCACCGTGAAACCCTTTGCAAAAGTTCGTAGATACTCCCAAAAAGAGAAGAAGCATGTACAAATACAAATCCCAAAAGCGATACAGGAATATAATCTCCATATAGGTGGAGTTGACCTGTTGGATAAACAGATATCCTTGTACCGGATTCGGATCCGCTCAAAAAAATGGTGGTGGCCTCTTTTTACACAAATGATAGATTGTCAATGCTTGGCGAACTTATCAGGAAATAAATCACGATGAAAATATTTCTCTTTTGGACTTTCGTAGAAAGATATGTCTACTATATCTCAACAAAAAAAGTAAGTTCGCACCTAAACGAAGAGGTCCTCAAAGTAACAAATTTCTGGGTGGAAGGGTGAGTATGGAAATAAGATATGATGCAGGAAACCACCTCATTCGGCCAATTCCTACACAAAGGAGATGTGCCTTCAGTAAAAAAAAACATACAGAATTTGTTTAAGATGTGATGTTCCATTACATGACAAATGTTTTGCTCCGTTTCATACTAAGTACATTTTGATAATGTAATATGCCAATGTCCCTAAAAAGGGACGGCCGTTTTTAAGAACACTAAGAATTGAAATACAATAAAATTAATTTTTTTACTTTAGTATAGTCATACTTATTTATAATAACTTAATTTTCAATTAAAAATCATCACCAAAAAGTTTTGGCGGGTAATGGGTTAAAAAACCAGTGGATTTACATGAACCTTATGATGCGTGGTTACTCCTGTGTTAACACTGTGAAGTGTGTGTTGAAACTTTAATTATTATTATTTTTTAATATGTTGGTTTAGTTTATCGTGTTGCCAGTGTAATGAGAGCATATTAAGGTGCGATACAAATTCCTAAGCAATATATCATCGCATAATAACTTTAAAGAGGTTGTAATTTCACAGAGGAGCAACAATGGATTAAAAGCCATGTGCGGTTCAATTGATTAATTATTTTTTTTGCATCTAGATTTACTGGCATCGTTTGTACTAATTAATTTAAAAATACCCTTTAAATCGCTAAATTCATAAACGAAACAATAGGAGCAATAGATTCAAAATATCAGTAGTTTGAGAGTTCCAATCCAGTTGATTGTTTCATTTATGAATTTGATCCTAAATGTATGTATATATTAGGTCCGTTCCAGCACACCATCAAACTGGTTTGTGAATGGTACAGTGCATGTTTTCAACCAATCAGAATTTTAGAATTTGCTCAACTATCCGAATTTAAAATTTCGATTGGTCGAAAGCATGTACTGTACCGTTCGCAATCCAGTTTAAGGGCATGTTGGAACGGACCTATTCAAATCAAAAGTTTATCTCTGTAACATTCAAAATTTACACTTAAATAAAGAAAACACTGAGCCGGAATTGTTAAGATGTTAGATGTTAGTAGACTTACACCCATAGAGCTTCTAATAGAACCGTTCATTTCACCTTCATTGTTTGGATTTAGAGGGCACACTAGATCACCATAATCCAGCTCTCCCTTGCTCTTTTTACGTTTCAACGAGAACTGCGACTTTTTGGCGACCTAAAATGTATTAGTGCGTTAATAAAAAATGATGTCCAACACACTCCGTCTAACCTTTAATTTTGCAGAAGGCGTCAACGGTATATATCCTAAGGTGGCCTCGGACTCCCGTTTCTCCTGAATGATATCCTTTCCTAGAAGTTCTTTGAAGTGGGTGTTCAGGTGTCTTCTGAGCAAAGTTTTGCCCGGAGGAATGTTAAGAAGCGAAGCTAAAAGTTCTGAGGTGAATTTGTCTTCGAACACCATTAACCCTCCGTGCACTCCGGCCCCTCTTAAATTAGGCGCATACTCTGCTAGATCTACCGCCCTCAACCACTCCATTACCCTAAACAAGACGATTTACGATTATCGAATAAACTAGAGGCGATTAAAATTGAGAGATGTACCTGTGCGTGGTCCACAAACAAATTTGTTTCGGTGTAGGGTTTTCGGGATCGTCGGGCAACGATCGCCGCTGTAAACAGCCCGGTTCGAAATCGTTCTCGCGAAGAACCTGAATGCCCCTTTTGAGGCTAGCAACGTGCAAAAGCGACGTGACATGAAGAACCGCCAAATCATCTATCGTCAGTCTATGTAACACTCGACCGTCCACACGATTAATTAAAAACGCTTCTTTGTGCTGAGGTAATCCTGTATCGTCCAACCAACGTAGCACCCAAGCAGTATCAAGTTTACCAGCTTTTGCTAGGTAGGGATCGCTGCAGCCATTCTCTTGGGTATCGATTATGGCCAACTGTAATTTTTTTCGATGAAGCAAATTTTTGATCGCCAGCTCCTTCTCGATTTCTTGAATGGACGCTTCTTGTAGTTGTTGTCCATTTTTGATCCACCTTTTAGCTTCCGATATATACTGTTCTAAACCGAGGTCTTGCAACCAATCGCAAATATTTTCCGTATCCCATTCTACAAACGGTTTGTCGGGTCTAAAAAAAGCAATTTCGTTAGGTATTTCGATGGGAGTTGTCGATTATTTTACTTTGGCGTGATAAGCGGCTCGCTCCAACCCAGCCTGGCTGTGGCGGTGGCTCTAACGCCGCCCCTTTGAAATTCCGAAAGTCCTGGTATGTCTTCGAGATTTCCCGATCCCGAACGTTTCATGCGGCCAAAAATCTTCTTGATGCCTTTATTTTTGTTGAATTGTAACGAGGGCGATTGCGGCGACCCGTCGCTGGAGTCGTCTATTATGATTTTTTCGGTTTCGGCTACGATAACATATAAATAATTAGGTACCTACATCGGAAATCTTTTTATTACGACAAGTAGGTACATTAATTAAATTGTAAGATAGAATAGAATTAGGTGACGGATTGTGATGAAACTTGCGTAGAAAAATTAATTCGGAAATTTAGTGATTTAACTTATATAGTGTTTGATTTAAGCTCGATCGTATGCGATTTAATGAAAAAGAAAGCTTTGGTAGTCCCAGCATTCTTCTGATTATTTTATTTACAATGTATTAGACTACGTAATACTCCGTATAATTATAGCAAGCTATAGATACATATGCCCATTTTAAGTACATAATTATAATTTTAGTCGACTTAAGTTTTGGTTAGTAGCTCGATTATAGCATTCGTAACATGCCAGAAAACGAGCTATCACCTAAATTGGGCACGGATCGTCCCCTGGCCCGAACCCCAAGTAGTGAGGAAAGTCCCCTACCAAACGCTACGCCTTTCCTGGATCCGTTGGCCGGATTTGCGTTGGTATCGGTTGCCGGAACTATCTCGCCGTTGCTGATGAACTGTTGACGCGGCAAACTGCCGTAGTGGATGTCAATTTGTCGTCGGTAAGTTGCTGGAGGAGTCTGAAACAGAGCATCATCAGGCATACTAGCGTTTTATAAAATGCGAACTGTCACCTTTGGTGGTTGTATCAGGTCCTGCTGCAAAGACGAATGCGATTCAAATTTTCTAGGAGATTGGGCCAATAGAGATCCCGTAGGTACTGGACTAGGAGATGGCGACATTCTTATATTTAAAGCCTACAACGGGCACTTAATTAATTGTCTAACTGTACCATAACGTGATCGGTAGTACCTGATTACTGTTGTGATGTACGGGCGTCGAATGTTGCGGTTGGGGCGACGCCCTAGGTCTTAGGGGCGGTTTCGCGATTCCGCCGATGTTTGTGCTGTTGTTATTGTATCGGCTTGATCTTAATTCTAAATTGTCTCTTTCTAAAGCTGCTTGATGGAGTTTCATTTCGCTTATGGCCGACATGAGTTCTAATTTCTGGGTTTCTAACGATGATCTCGATAACATTTCCTTGAAAGGAGTTAGAACGTTGAATATTCAAAATATAGTAGATTTTTCACGTCTAACAATAAATTTTGTTGTGCCATATTTCCTTTCCCCATGGACGTCGTCCATGCAGCCAGCAAAAAAGCATAAATCAGTTATGTACTTAGATCGATCGAGAAATGGTCGAAAATTAAAGCACGTTTAAATAATACCGTTCTCGTTTACTAATTTAAAACATGCAGGTAGATATCTACACAAAGTAAAATACAATGCTCGACATGTTTAGCAAAATTTTTGCGTAAAAACTTTATCATTATGCGTAAAACTCGTTTGTTGGCCATCTAAAACTACCGATCAGTAGTTTGAAATGTTAGCTATTAAGCACGTAAAACCTTTTTAAACATCAACTGACCCATCTTATAACAATTAAAATAATAAAATCTCGAGGTTGTTCAAAAACCAATGCTCGACAACCCAATTCTAGTCCTCGACATAGTTTAACTCTAATCCCCAGCACCCTTAGAAAAAGAGGTTTTAAGTGTTATAACAAGTGAAACGATGTTTTGTTTTCACGATTATATATTTAAATTAATAACTCGGAGATATATTTCTAATAAAACAAGGAAAAGTGTCATAAAACGTGTATTTATCATTATTAAAATAAAGTAAAAATTAACGGCGCACTCCTAATATTATTGCGATAACTACATTAATTTATTATTAATATATTATAATATCAATATGTTAAAGTTGGTAAAAAACAACGGTGAGTTGCGAAAATTATTCAATAATTACGTTAACATGTACGGTTCGGTTGTTATAGTTTGATACATGGTCGTTACTTATTTATAACATGTCGTGATTTATATGATACGACCGCGCGCAAACCGCGGCACCGAATTTTCATAAATGGTGTCGTAAAACTCCTTATATAATATTTCAAAAATTATAAAGAGACACGATCGATAGTGAATTTTATGCCGATTCCAAAACATATTTCACATTATCGATGCGTTGATTAATAACGGAGATACCGGAAGTCCAAAAGGACACATCTGGGTGCCGTCAGCAGAAATGCAGCAATAGTTTTATTTTCTATAAAAATTCGCAAATAATAAATGGACAATTTTGACCCGGACGTTTTGGGATGGAACGTTCAGAATAAGTAAAAAACAACGCAAGAAATAACGAACTGCGGGCGTTTAAATAGATTATAATTTTGCATAATCTCAATAAAATGATACTACCTGATACGCATAGAAGAGGTTCGGAATTACTCGAAAAGTAGTTTTTCAAATATAACAAACAAAGAAATGACAAACTACACGTTTTTAGATAGATTTAAAATTTTTGCGAAATCTAGAAAAAATCCCTTAGTATTATTCAGGTTTTCTTTTTTGGCAAAATTTTGGCCGCAACGTTTTGAAACATAACGTTCAGAACAAGTCGAAAACGATTAGAAAACTCGTATTTATGGTATAACAAAGCAAAAAATGACGAACTGCGGGCGTTGAAATAGATTACAAGTTTTGCATAATCTCGATAAAATAACACTACCTGCTACGCATGGAACAGGTCCGAAATTAGTTGAAAAGTAGTTTTTCTAGAATAACAAACCAATAAATAACGAACTAAGCGCGTTTTCGGCGATTTAAAATTTTTGCGAAATTTCGAAGAAATCCCTTAGTTTCTTATTTTAGGTTTTTCTTTTTGGCAAAATTTTGACTCGAACGTTTAGAGACAGAACGTTCAGAACAAGTTCGGAACGACTAAAAAACTCGTTTTTCTAATATAACAAAGTGAGAAATGACAACTGCGGGCATTTAAATAGATAATCATTTTTGCATAATCTCGATAAAATGACACTACCCGTTACGCATAAAACAAGTCCGGAATTACTTGAAAAGTAGTTTTTCAAATATAGCAAACAAAGAAATGACAAACTACACGTTTTTATAATTTAATATATGAAATACTAAGTGATCGTAACAAGATAAAAAACAGCAGTTAAACACATTCATACATGTGATAATGCCCGCGTATCACTAAAAAATCAAACACCCATTACAACTTCACCAGGAACCAAATCACCGAGAAAAGGACATCCTGTACACGGTCTACTCTTTTCTAAGATTCGCGAATAAATTAAAAAAAGTAAATATCTAGACTAAAAAGTAAATAAAACTAAATCCGTAAAAAAGAGTAAATAAAGTAAATCACTGGAAGCACTGCATTTCCGATCCGATGAGTAATAACGGAGATTAGAATTTTTTTAATTTTGGTTTTTGAACGGATGCCATTCGGCTGATTAACGAGCTCGTCCTTCGTTTTCGTAAAGACAATACGCTGTCCAAATTTTAGGCTCTTACGATCAAAATTGCGACCGGAATCGTGTCCACAAGAAATTGATTGTATATATGACCGACCCAAAATGAACGTCTTATATTTTTGTGATCTAGGGGTCGAGATCGGAGAAAAGTCAAAAGGGCACGTCTAGGTCCTGTCATCAGACAAGCTGCAATAGCTTTATTTTCTATGAAAATTCGCTAAAATACACGCTAACAATTAACAAAATCGTTATATAAATTTGCGAAAACAATATATTTTTTAATAATCATTTAAATCAAATACTCACCCTCTGCAACATATCTTCAGAATTAACTAACTGCTGTTTTCGTTCCGAAAGCATCTTCTCGAGATCGGAAATCTTATCACCTTGTGCTTCGATTTGTTCGCTAAGAACTTGTACTTGCAATTGTAGATTGTCCCTTTCAGTCTGTAGTTTACGTACTTTTTCTTCATTGTCTGTTCCCTGAAAATAAAAAGTAGTCTAAATACGGTTGTCTCGACTTTCCTTCCTATAAACGCTAGCGCAAACTAAACGCAAATTACGACGAATATTTTTGGCAACGTGCTTTTGTTATAGTAATCAATACCTTATTAATCGAATAAGATGGAGATGGAGGTGTCCAGTGAAAATTTCGAGCGTCGCCAAAAAAGCAGCAAGGTGGAGTCGAATGATACGAGCAGCACCCGTACGGTTGTTCGTGCCTGAATCTGTTAAAGTCATTATATACATAGATCCGTGCGACATCCTCTATCCACAAACCTTTGTTCCATCAACATCGGACTACTCCCGTATCTTTGGGGATCGATCCGTTCGTGTCTTCTATGGAAATTATCAAAACAAAATTGCTCATTAGGGTGCGGATTACAACACCAATTTTGACAACCTGGAGGGCCGTAATCGTCGAATTTCGGTGGACTCTTTAATACGTGAGACGATCGCGATTTTTGGTCCCGTTCGTGTCGATTTTGGTGATGGTGTCGTCTACGGTCCAGGCTTCCTGGAGCAGTTCGCTCCGCAGACCGGCGTGGAGTCCTATCTCGAACCGAACGACTGATCGGCGGTTTCGATTGCGGAAGCTGCTCGTCCATTTTTGGTAGATCAATTTCGACGGGTTCCTTACGTATCCATTGAAAATCGTCGTTACATCGCGTAGAACTGTCTGTTTAGGTATCGTAATTTTTCGATATCAATTAATTGTTCTGTCGGCAAACATTCAAGGCCGAATATAAACGGCGAAAAAATTTCGGACGGATTCTTCGGCGAAGCGATTTTTCACGTAGGTACCGTAATCGCATAATACAAATTAAAATTTAAACGAAGTCCATTATTTTCGACGTGGAACGGGCGACATAAATATGTATTTAAGCAGTTTCGCAAGCGCAAAAATGAGCTGGAATAATTCGATAATCCGAAAAGTAAATAAAAGCGCAAAACATTCTGTGGAGCTAATTTAACCGATGCGCAACCGCCGTTCTAACGAAATTAAAATCACCTTCAAGAACACGATTAGCTTTTGTGGGTGGATGTATGGGAAATTGTGGACATTTATTAATATAACGTCTATTTTTAGTTTGGTAATTTGGCAAAATTCGCATCAGATATCTATCTGTTCTTGGAAATGGACCATTTTTCTCTGTGGGTTAATTACTTAAATAATCCAACTTTTTCATATACAGATCTCGGATGCCGTTACAAAGAGGGAAAATATTTTTATCTTTGATTCCTCAAAAATTTCTATTCCACATAATTTCAAACCTCCGAAACTATTTTTACTTTTCACATAATAAGGAAAATCAAGGTTGAAGGTCATGACGCCGAATCGATTTTGGAACTAGGGGATCGATTAATAACTAAAAAAAAAACAAGAACATTTTATCGATATACAGTGTGTTAGATTTTATATGTCACGGCAAATATTTCGGCTATTGTACGAATTAGTAAAAACTGTTGTATATGAAAGTTATTAGATTATTTATTCTTAATAATGTATCAAAATCAGAAAAACAATTGAACATTAAATAATTCAGATAAAGCAAATAAATTTAACATTTTAAATGGAACGTATCCAATATTATTACATATTCTGAAACTACAAGAAATTATCTTTACAACGATATATCATATGTTATAGTTTTTTATTAATTAACTGGGCGCAATACACTAAATAACTGATCGTGTTGAAAACGTAGACAGTGTAAACAATGTGTTGATTAAAACAATCTCAATAACAGATTATTCAACATAAATACAACATTATGAACAAACCGATATGTGAATAAGTAAGTTAATTATAAAATTGTATGTAACGCCTACCTAACATCTAAATTCTTTGTTCAAAGTGCCCCCCGTTGTTTGTAATACTTTCCCCGAAATCTGCTTATTACATTTCGTCGCACTTTTTGCAACATGTTTGGTGTTATTTGAACACATGCCCTATGAATGCGATTTGTAAAATCCTCTAAATTTTGTGGACATGTAACAAACTTTTGATTTAACATATTCTCAAACAAAAAAGTCCAACACAGAGGGGTCTGACGATCGTGCAGGTCACCATTTCCTATCCATTTCGCACTAAATTTTCGTTTAAAATATCCTTGACGTTCCTTGCATTGTGAGGAAGTGCGCCATCCTGTTGTAACCACATATCACGACGTACTTGTAAGGGTATATCATCCAAATATTCTTCGAATTCTGTCGTAAGGAAATTGGCATACCGTTCAGCATTGAGCGTTTCGCGATAAAAATAAGGAACCTAGTATAGTATCATCTAATACACCAAGTCAGACATTAATAGAAAATCTGTGTTGGAACCTGCATTCCCGAATTCGACGTGGATTCTCTGTATCCCAGAAATGATAATTTTTTCTGTTAGAAATTCCGTTATTGTTAAAATTAGATTCATCGCTCCAAAGAATGATATTCACTAAATGTTGATTATTGTTAAGCCAGTTACAAAATATTAACCTTCTATCAGAATCACCAGCTGTTAAACCGTGAACCAATTTAATTTTATAGGGGGTCATGTTATGTTTTTTTTAGATTAGAAAATACTTTGTGATGATCTATACCTATGTCGGCTACTGCTTCACGGATTGAATTTCTTGGATATGCCAACATCATAATGTCTTCATCATGTGCTGCACACTCATTTCTCGGTCTTCGCACTGTAGCATTAAAACATCCATTTCTTCGTAAATTATGTTCAATTCTTGCAAACGTGCGAGGATGTGGCTGTACCCTTTCTGTATACAATGTTCGATACAATACAGAAGCTTCTTTAGGATTATCATTGCATCTGATGTACACTCTCAACATATCCATTTTTTCATTATTAGAATAATAACTAACCCTCATTATGTGTCACGAGATGAAAATTAACAATTAACAATTTACTTAGCCACTTGGACACGATAGCGATAACAAGTGAGCGCATATCACGACCTCCTCGGCTCTGCTTAACAGAACATGCAAGGGTAAAAGTGTGCGTCGTCGGTACATTGTTTATACTGTACATGTTCAACGCGTTCGGTTATTTATTCTATTACGCCTTTAATTAATGAAATAAGTATAACATGTGATATACCGTTGTAAAGATAAATTCTTGTAGTTTCAGAATATGTAATAATACTGGGTACGTTCCATTTAAAATGTTAAATTTATTTGCTTTATCTGAATTATTTGATGTTCAATTGTTTTTCTGATTTTGACACATTATTAAGAATAAATAATCTAATAACTTTCATATATAACATTTTTTACTAATTCATACAATAGCCTAAATGTTTGCTGTGACACATAAAATCTAACACACTGTATATCAGGTCCGTAAACTGATAAGTAGTTCCGCAACGTTCGGCTTCGTCTTGCGTTCTGCAAGCAATCGCTTCGGGTAAAATGGATGCAATTTTTTTGGAGGTTGTGACCTCCCCTTGTAAGACCTTCAGTGAGTGATGTGATAGTGAAAGAATGACATTTGTAACAATAAATGTGCGAATGGTCAACAAAGCCTCAGCCGAGTGTTAATAATAATTATTAAAAAAAATTACTCCTATAAAATTGCATAACAGTTTGGGTTATTTCTTTTGTCAATTTGCGATGTGGTATTTCAAGATTTGGGCCTCCATTTTGGTTAATTACGTTGTGTTTACGTTTTCTCCGATGACAATAAGGATTTTTAGTTTTGGTCAACAATTGTTTTTGACAAAATTCTGCAATAGATAGATTTCTTTAGTGAAAAATAGATTCAGTTACTTAATCGGTTCATGTTAATAATACGGTATTTAATCTCTCGCAGAAGTTTCGCACAAATAAACTAAACACATTTTATTTTTAAATAATAGCCGACAACAATTAATCCCTAAAAAGCGCTACATAATGACTATAATAAAAACATAGTATCTGTTGTGTTTTACAAAATTGTAAAATCGGCAAAAAGGGTTGAAACACGAACGATATTTCTGGTATTAACGCAAGACTACCTAAAATAATCACGTCGTGAATACTGAAGCATAAGGGCTATCTGGGGCCTCTAGATACGCAGGGATGCGCACCCCGCTGGGAACGCAATTCTTCGTCGACGCTCAAAAATTCATGAACCTGTAGAGTAGCCTGTTGCGAACGAAAAAGATTCAGAATTTCATACGCCACTGACAAATATTTATCTATATCCAAAAGTAATCGAAAACAACGGATGCTCGCGTAGAATAAATTTTCATCGAACAAGCTGATCAAGTTGAGCTACACTTACCGAATCATACAATACACAATCGTTCGACAATTCAATAGCAAAATAAGATTGAAAATAAAAAAAACTGGAAACCATCGTTTATTTTAAACAATCTTCACCGAAGTAGTTTCGATAAATACAATTTTCGTTCTCTCGAGAGACATTCTACCACCTACTATACTTTAACGGACTTGGTCAAATTTATTTTGGGCTTTAGTTTCGAACAAACTCTTCAAATTTAAACTAACAAGATCGTTGATCTTTTATTCCAAACAAAAACGTGGACAACGCGCCATATTGAACTGCAGCCAAAAAAGCGAAAGTTGTAGCGTAAAAATAGTTCAGATACAACATGAAAACTGAATGAATCACCGTAACCGTAAAAAAACCGATAAATTATTTAAAAAAAATACCAGCCTTGGCGTAAATTAATTTTATAACATATTAATTGTGCGCGGTCAGATGCGAAGCTTTATTAAAAAGAAAATTGGAGCGCACGAACCTAAATATAGACCGAATCACGTAAGTATTATTTTAAACGATATGCAACCCAAGACCTTGTAATGAACAATTATACCGCAAATAACAACTAATCGAGGCACTATTTTATTTAAGAATTATTATTATACAATCGTTCACTTCTTTTAAAATAACGCATCGACGCCGGCGCCGTCTTGATTGCCGTTTCGATTAATTCGCGTCGATGATGCTTACCAACTCTAACCGGTCGATTTACAAATACATACTACATACGTACGCCGTTTATATCTGGCCTTTATATATTTAGCAACATCATTATAGAACCTTTTAAGTTTTTTGGTTGATCTGAAGAACAAGTCGAGAGGTCCGAAGTCGATTCCCGATTGGAAGTAGTTCCGGACCATACTGCGTTTCCTTTTACGGTGGAGTCGTCTTCTTGACTTGAAGAATCGCCTCCTGCGTCAAGAGGTCCCCGAATTTTAAAAGAAAAGATAAATTGAACGGAAAATGTGCTTTTAAACGACTAAATGCTCAACTTTCTGTTAAGAACGAAGATAGGTATTAGGAGTTACGATTTTAAAATGTTCCTAATATATAGAATGTTGAATTTTCGATTACTTTTAACGTCAATCATAAAAAGAAAAACTTTTAAACGGGAGACGGCAATCGTCGTCATCGTAAAATAAAGAAACATAAATTCGGCGTCATTTACAGACTGATGTATTTTCGATCGTCTGCATTTGACAAACGTTATTTACCAAAGAGTTTAACCGATATGTACGGAGAATAGGTAAGGCAGAGCTTCCCGATAAAATCAATTAGGTACGGAAAATTGAATTACACTTCGATATTGACTCGATATCTCCGACGAGGAAATTCTGTCCCTACAATATACCTATTTTGATTGATCGTCTTACGAAGAGATGTTTTGCTTGGATATTCAATTAGTTGAGGCACACCGGGCACTCGATAAAGTTATTACAGCTTCAAAGAACTCCACTTATAAAATGTCTAAAGTTCTGAAATGTTCTAAAAACCGACACCGGGCTGAAATTAAAATGTTTTTACATGTTGAAAATTGACAGTTCTCCACCGCACTCGCACGGTTTTTCAATTAAAGGTAGAGAAACAAACGGGAGGGGGGGGGGGACTTTCATGTAACCGAACTTTTACAAAATTAAAAGAAGTGAAATGTTTGAAGTGCACGCGATTAAAACAGAGGCAGGGCGTGATCACATCGAATAATCACAATTACGACGTCTGCGAACGTTTCAACTTTTGAGTAAATTAAGATAAAATGTAAAAGCAACACGTTTATAATAATAAAACTCTTAGAAAGTGTGGTTACTGACGTTATGTACGAATTATGGTTGATTGGTTTGACGTTTTGAATAAATTATAAAAAAAGTTTGTGATATTTTTGTTATTTACCTATATCGAAAGTTCGGTTAATGTGATAACAGAACTTATGGACAAAAAGAAACAAGAACATATTTTATATTTATCATATTTAATTTCACATATTTCGTCGCTTCGGAGCAAACTAAGCCTGTCTTCAAATAGTATCGTTTTTAAAATAGATCCGTGGGGGCCCAAACTATCAGAAAGTGGTAAAACGCGAAACATTTGACTTTTCGCGTTTTACCACTTTTTGGATAGTTGACGCCACCACCGATCTAATGCAGACCTTTTTTTTAGAACGGTACTTTTCGAAGACAGGATAATGCTACTCTGAAGCGATTAAAATCTCTGTATAGTAAAATAAAAATTAAATCGGCTGCGGCGAGTGTTTATAAAACTAGCTTTTATATTAATTTTTTCGTTGTATAAAACAAAAGAAAATTATGATATACCAATTCATTTGCAAATTAATCGATCACTTTCAATTGGGATTTTAAACAAAAACGTTATAACGTACGTAGGTATCGAACGAACTTATTTCCGCAACTTAAAAACCAAACTTCATTTTGCTAAAATACAAAATGCAGGTATTCACCCACCTGTAAATAATTTCTCATCTATTAAATTCGATTGTTTCATTTCTTTTTGCGTCGTCCGCAAAATTACGACCGCAATACATTCGAAAACAATAAGCAATAATTACCCCCGCCCGCGCCAGTAAAAACAAAACATAAATAGCACTCTACAGTAATAATACAAAATATTTCCGAAACCAACGAATACAAATTGCAAATACGTTACCGAAACCTAAGAAATCAATTTGTTGTGCGATCGATTATTCATTGAAAAACGTTCATAATAAATACATAAAGAATATCGCGAACCTTGTCTTTAAAAATTGATCATTTATAGTCCTAAATCGTGGAAAAAGCTTTGAATTAAATATTTATTAGTTATTTGCCAGAACAGCCTTACAACTAGGAGAATTAATATTAAAAATTAAGATAAATAATTCATTTGACGTTTCCTCGATAGCGATTTTTAACTTTAGCCAGCTTTTGTTCAAATATACTTAAGCAAAAGAATCGAGCCTACTGTTAATTGTTTAATCACCGTAAATTAAAACGAATAACTCCAAATATACTTAAAAGAGTGACGAAAAGCGTGTTAAAAGCAACGCAGCGCTACGAACTCCCGTATTCCTCCGGAATAATAGGCCGTTCAATATTTCAAATAGGTTAACTTCTGCAGTTGTAGACTTAATTAAACGAGGGCGATAGCGAAAGTACTTATAAGTAATACCGGAAGCAAAATTGCGTATTTTTTGCGATAATGACTTTAATGAAACCCACTGCCTGGCATCGTTTTATGCGTGCGCTTACTTAGTTGCTATATATTTTCAATTTGGTTCGGTTTCAGAATTTGTGCAATAATAATTATTATTACATTTTGAAGAATTTAAATAGGTCGTATCTAATATTATTAAACTGAACGTAGATTTTTTGACGCCGAAGTTATACAAAAATATATCCTGTTTTCTAACAAACAGTTTCTTGAGAATTACTTACAAGGAAGGTTAGGCGGGTGAAAATGTCAGAAAAATTTGAAACTTTGCAGTATTGTAGTACTAATCAACCCTAAACCAGAGCCTTATTCCTTTCGTGCTCTTACGCGGTCGAAGAGGATGAAATTCGCCCTCGAAAATTGGAACTTTTTTCGATTTTGCTTATTATCTGTGAAACAACAAGAGCTACCGCCAACGAACTATATATTTTTGTAAATGGCTGTTCAAGACCTACATTATGATACAAAAATTCTAAGGGGAGTCATCCTTTCGAATTTTCACCCCTAATTTTGTCATACTTGGATACACTTTTACATCGGCAGACATATATATTCGTGTAAAGGACAATTAAAACTATAATTTGAAAAAAAACAACGCGATGTAGTTTTATACAGTAGATGACATTGAAAATTTATTCATTTGGAGGGAGGACTGCCAGGTTTGCGAGGCAGATCTCAATAATTCTAAATAATGGATATTTCTCTAAAGTCTATAATAAATTTGATCAAGTATCAAGTTTATGAAAAAATGATTAAAACAAAAATTCAATTGTCTGCCATCGGGTACATATTTCCCACCATATTATCTCTTAAACACACTAAGAAAATTTTAGTAGTGTCGTGAGATAGGTTTTTGTGCGATGGGAGCTTGGGCTATTATAGGGGTCGTAGTGGCGTTTGATAAAAAAAAGTTGGCAGATAATGAACGAAAATTTTTAAAATATGTACTTTTTAGGAAATTTATTCGAAAATTTTGTATTTTTTATGCAGTAAAATTATCTGAATAATCACTTTTTCATTGAAAATAGGTCTGAAAAACAGGGTAACGAAATAAAATAATAAAATAACGAAAACTGTCATTATACCCATTTGAAAATATTTTATAAAATAAAATACGTACAATTTGATAAATATTAAAATAATGGAACTTTCAAAGATTTCCTTTAAAACTGATGTACCTATAGGTAAATAAATTAATAAATTATTGAAAATTTGAATTAAAATTTACGTAAACAACGTTATCGGCCTCTCCATTTTCGTTTATTCGCTAGCATATTTCCACCGAATCGTCTTAACCTGACGAGCTTTCGACAATGCACATGCTATAACTATATCCGGTCGATCGTTCTAACAGATAAAATAAATAAAACTTAACGACGATAAACGATATAAGTAGATATAGAAATGTGTTCACCATTTTCCCCCCTCCGACAATTTAAAAGTTTGTATCGTTTCGTCCATTAAGAATGGCGGCGTTAACGCAGTAAGATTTAAAAATAAACAAGAAAACGGAATTCATTTACGAAAATTTTCAAGCAAGCACTCCAAATATTTTCAGTAACAGTAATGACGAAAAAAAAATAACCGATGCGCGTGTTATGTATTTTAAACAGAAAATTCTACGATTATTGCTGGTTAATTTTATTTTAAGAGTTTTCGTTTTCGTTCACAAAAATGACGGTAAATATTTTTAAAAAGAGTGTCGAGTCGGAAACGATTGCAAACATTATACATCTACGCCATATTTATCCAACTTAATGTTATCGTGCATTATTAGTAAATAAAATCAAATTCCATCTCGTTCTCGAATTAAACGATATTAAACACGTACCAAACTGCATTTCAAAATTTATTCAAAACAACGTCTCATCACATTTCGTTGTAGATCTAGTACTTTTTTCGACGATATGCGTATTTAAAAACGTAAATGATCACTGGCACAATATTCATTAGCGTTTAAATTGAGATACAAACATCTAAAAATAAACGTTTAACCATAAGAACAAGCGGTAACTGGGGTAGTATGCGCTTCGTGGTTAAACTGTAACTAGCAACGTTATTTCTGGAACGGCATATACTCGAGATATACGTAGAAGTTCCAAACTAATTGATTAATTAATAGAATTGGATTGCGAACGAGGTCAGTGGCTCCTCTTCTCTTACAATAGAAGGTAGTTATGATTACGTCCATATTGATAAGATGATTGCGGATAATGAACTTCCAAAGACATCCAATATCATCTCACTATTTTGTCGTCTTTCGTAAAAAACAATTTCGGGAATTTCGTCGATATGGAATGTCCGCAACGTTTAATAATAATAAATACTATACAATCGATATAAAAATATAATTTGTTATATTGTGTGAAAAACGTATAGATACACTTATTCCATAAGAAATAAATGGCACTCAAAGATGTCACTTTATTTATTTTAAACCAGATTCAAATTCTTCACATAGCTCCCCAGTTAATCGTTCGACAATCGGAAATTCCTCGCTACGTATTTTCGTATAGAGCTATAAATGATGGTAATCGGTTGGTTGGGTGGTTACTAATCAACTGTGTTCTGAATTAATGACGTTATTATTCCAAGTTTTTGACTGTAGCTTTTGACTTTTAAATAAAATATATGGATTATTTTAAATGAATTTCAAAATAGATACGCAGTTTGAGGTGTTGAGTACTTTAGCGCGCTATATTTTATGGAAATTTCAGTTTTTCGTAATTATGGTAATATGCATGTACGTAAATACATATCTCGTTTTGATGTAGAATGATAGGAATCGTACCTGAACGAGGCGAGGCCGCGAATGTACAAATACCTAAAGTACAGATTTCTAACATTCTCAATTTCACCGGAAATAAAGTCGACTTCCCTGCTAACAAATACCTTGTTTATATTATTTTATATTTAATGCAATTCGCATTAATTATTATCGTATTCGTACTTTTTGTTTCAAGTGTTTCTCCCGAAAGAGATGTAACTTAACACAAAACATTTTAATTCGTATTTAATTATTTTGTTTTCATTTATTACACGCATCGTAATTTGTTTATAAAACATTTTTATATGTTAATCGCCAAAAATTTTAATACTGTCATTAATATATGGGTGGGAAATTTCTATAGGAGAAATCTTAACTTTATTCGAAAGAATAGGAGTGCCTTTAGAAGAACATACTTAGCGGGGGGTACAATAGGATTTCATAGGCCATAGTATATAGATCAATCGGTAAATCAACCCCAACCTTAAAAAATATATATATCGACCGCATTTTAGCAGAAGGACGTAATTCACACTTTTTGCGAAAATGAGTTATTCCGACTATATTATAGGGCAAAGGCAAAGACGTCGTCTGTTAAAATCTGGTAACAATATTCCGATTTTTACTCAATTTACTACAAACTCGCGTTATTAGCAATAAGATTTTTGTAAAATACCGACATGCATTGAGGATGACGTGAAACTAACACTACAGTGACCATACACATTAGTTAACCTGAATAGCCATATAATAGGGAAAGAGTCTCGCGGGAAGCAGCCATCTTGTTTAGTCACCCTCGCGTTTTAAGTTAGCAAACACGTGCTTGTCCAGTTAGAGTTTCCTATTCCTGGTGTAAGTGTTATTTTACGTACAACACATTAAGTATAACACATTCATTTTACTTTGCTTTTGTAAAATAAGTAAATTAAGATTATAAAGTCATCCCCGACGTACGAAATATTTAACGAAGATAGTAGAAGACATTTTTAAATGTAACTTCGAAACTGCCCATCCCCTTTCGAAAAATATGACAGGGGACGGACTTCCTTCATATCGGTAATCACTTTATATACATACTAAAACGGTCCTCTAAAAGTTGTTTTGTAGCACATCGTCGGTAATTTGTAAACTGCGTAAACTCCACATTTTTGTTTACACAAGTTAGCACCACCATCGATTGCAGAAGGCACTCATCATAGCAATAAAACGTTATAGATTACCTTGAAAACCGAAATAAGTTAGCAATTTGTAACTTACGTTGAAAATAGACGAAACTCCATAAAAATTATAAGAAGGAAAAATGTTTAAATAGTCTAATAATTAAAGGTTTTAGTTATTGCCTCCGTCCTAAAATATTTTTTTTCAGGTAGGTACTCATTAAACTATCATAGAGATATAAGTAAAAAAAAAACTTGAGCATGTTTGCGCCGTTTGTAATTAAACGATTTCAATGTTAAGTTGTTTCATTCTGACCAAATTAATATAGATATTAAAACTAGGTATTACCTACTTATATGGAGTTGTTTAAAAATATTGCTAAAAAATATGTAAGTAGAAGAAGATTCTGTGGTTCAAAATTAGAAAAAAGTTCGAATAAACGTACATCTGATTTTGTTTTATTACAGCATTTAGAAGATGGGGCTCTCCGACAATTCATTTGTCATTAACTTCACCACACTAATAACTATATTATCAAGATCAAATTTTACATTAAATTTCTTTACTTATCAGAAGCTACGATTTAATCAAATTTTATTAAAATACGTCTAATGCGGGTAATTCATTATTATATCCATATTACTAAAGCTACCGATGTAAGTAAATAATTTATTTGGACAAAATTGCAGATTATGAGGTTTTTGTCTTGGTGAATTTGACATGGAATGAATAATGAATGAACCTATAGCCTATTTTGTTTTGATGTTTATCAAATAACAGAAAATGACTGGGACAACTCACAGTCACGTAGCTTTAAAATATAAGGAGTAGATGCTAATAATATCTCGACAAATGTTGCTACAAGATATTATCAATTTTAATTTAAATGCAAAGCTTGCATATTTTTGTGACGGTAGATTTAAGAATTGCTTATATTTAAGTATCATCCACGCACAAAAGTTAAACGAGTGCTGGAATCGTTTATGTTTACTTTCAAACTATACGCGCGATTTCTTGTAAAAGATAATATTGTCGAATTCCGGAATTAGAATAACGTTGCCTGTAACTAATTTTAATGTTCCACTAACGTCTTTACAAGTAAAATGTTAGGCAACATGGAGGATCGCTCCGGGATACTTGTACAAACGTCTCTTCGATAACATCCATTCAATGTAAACCTAGATGGTGTCTAAATTCGCTACACGGAATAGGTAGGGTACGTACGTACGTAAATAATTTGTTTTAATACAAACTGACGATGAGTGTTCTCCGTTGGCTGTCCAAATATTTATACAATGTTTAAAATAGTAAGTCTTTTTTTGTATAAATACAGCGTTTATATAATAGGTATATGTTGTTTTTTTTTCGATTTTGTCTTCCGATTTTAGTAGTTTGAAAAGAAATTTCATAAGCGCGTTTCGTCACAATTGTTTTAACGGTATAAAATCAACAGCAAACGATACCTATACATACGACATAGAAAAAATAAAATTTGTCCATTATTATTCGCCATTAAAATTTCTTATCTCGTCTGTTTGACCGCATTTGCTACATTAATTAATTTAACGTTTAATGATAATAACAATGAATCGCATTGATGCGTACGTTGTTTGGTTACTTTTTTCAACATCGATAGTTTCGAACTATTTTTAGTGCGACGATTAATGGAGAAATATGTATAACAAAACTACTTTGAATGTGATGGTGTAGCGCCGTCAATCCTCAATATATTTACTTACTTTTAGCTTTATAATAGTTTGTGATTATCATTTTCTAAATCTAACAATAAGACGGCACGTTTTAAAACGAAAAAAAAATAAAGGCAGAAAAATGAAACGCACTGCGCTTAGATAACAAATAATATATAGGTATGTTAAGAGGGGGGGTTCGATAAGCGAGAATCAACAGATGTCGCTATGGTAGATTCACTTCAGGAAACGATACTAAAAAACTATTAAATTTTATTAAAAAAAATTAATTAATAATAAATACTAATTCAATTACCTAGTTGCTCCTTATATTTTTATCCTAAAAAAGTTAAAGGAACAGTTTTGCTAAGTTGTACACATGCTTCCGAATACTTCAAATTATAAGATATTTAGCTACTATATGACTAAAATATTATAATAAGCAACTAGAAGATGGTTCAGTGAATACGTATATGAAAGTACAGAGTGTAATTGTTGCTAGAATTCGTAAACCGTTTTCCGAAAAATCGTCATTTTCAAGTATAAAGCTATCTTATAGATACCTATTTGATTTCGAAGAATTTGTCTAACAAAATTGTCCAACTATTATTGAATAGATGGTGCTGTAAAAAACTAGAGTGGTATTTTTTTTTATTTGCCGGCTGATTCGTGACATTAATCTCCCGCTTGATAAACAAACATCAAACTGTATAGGTGGCATATTTCGTTGTGGAAATATTTATAGTCAAAGTACCTATACCGAAAATGAACTCGTAATTCTTATACATATAAATTAAAACCAAAATTGAACTCCTGTATTTTCTTACACTCTAAATAGTGAAATTCCAACCATTTCTACAAATGTGTAAGTGATTTATGTTGTATAAAAAGGTCTAATTTTTAAATTACAATTAAAAGTAAGTATGTATGTAGGTACATTTATCATACCTACAATTTTATTTATTCAGAAATTTTCATTCAATAAAATATAGAATCTCATTCGGTTTGTTTTTCGATTAATAAGCATAATTATTTTGCATTTTTTTGTTGTTTATGATATCTGTGAATTACTGAGAAATGCTGAGAATGCGGCGGACGTTTCCCATAAATAAGTAGATATGTATACATACGTTATTCGCGATAGGTCCCAACACGTCGTCAATAAAACCTCGTATTTTTACAGTACTAATAGATTTTAGTCTATTTTGCCATGTCATATGTGTGCAGGTAAATCATCGGTAGACATCGGAGTGCCATGATCAAAACTTTAATCTGAATATTACAAATATACAATTTAGTAACTTTTGTGCATGGCTGCGTGCATTGGAACCTATCGTGAATAACGTATAGCTACATGTATTTGAGAACGAATCTGTAACTATTTAATTTTTAATGCAATTAATGGCATGCTATAATAATTATTATTCTGAAATATATACATAGTAATTACATATGTGCAATATATCAGTAATATTGGATTTCCTATTGTTACAATTTTTATTTTGTATTAATAATGGCACCTCTCTCACATATTAGACAAAAAATAAATTTTAAAAATCAATAATCATTATCATTGTGACTTTCTCGAAGAGAAATATTTTGAATTTTCCGCTCCCATAACTTGGTAACTTTTCTGGTTGCAAGTTAAATAATTTTTTTAAGCTTGTTAACTTGCATTTCATTATTTTTGTGTCTCTCATCAAAACGCCCGTTCTTTATATTCTGTAACTTTATATCCTAGAATAAATAATTAAAACGCTAGCAAAGTTTACAACGTAAACATAATTAAATTAGATGCCAATGCATCAATGAAAAAGCGCACTCTGTAGAAACTATTTAGTAAAAGAAAACAGGAATTAACATTTAAATAGCTGAAGCCAAAATCGCGCCATCTTACGATTAAACCGTTTGATATTAATTAAAATAATTAGAAAAATACTACTGTGGCGTTACTAGCGGAAACATGGTAGAAGCTGATTTTTCCAGCCCCCTCTTAAATTTTACATCATTGCAACTGATGTAATTGATCGAGTAAGAGGGGAGAGCGTTCCAATTGCAATTATAATTAAATCAAACCTAATATATTAATTATTACGTATACGTTATTCACGATAGGTTTCGATCAACGTCATCCTCGTAGTTCTACAGTAGGTACTAATAAATTGTAATCTTTCTTTATCATATGTGTGCAGGTAAATTATTGGTAGAATATGCCACGTTCAAAATGCATAAAAATTTAATAACTTTTTATGCATGACTTGCAATGGAACCTATATAATCTTAACGTTTATTTAAATTTCCCTTATAAATTATCTGAACTAAGGGTAGTTTGGATAATCGAACAAAAACTTTTAAGGCTGAACTTGAAACTGGAAAAATAAAGAAATACGAAACTCTTCAAATAAACGTTAATCTGGTTGCTTCCAGATAATCGACCTTCAACTGCATCGACATCTTTAAAATTTACAATTTAATTACCGCGTATATTGAAATGGATTATTGAAATTCTTTTTAGTTAACTTATTAATTTACGGCGCGGAAACCAGAAAGAAATTGTATAACAATAATTGAATTACACGGCAAACCGAGCATGAAACGTATTTGATTTTTATATGGAATTTATAATATGAATCATGCAGAAGTTTGTTTTACAACAGCTTTAATGATTTTCCACTACGTAATTTTTGTAGTAAAACATTAAACAAGATATAGATATCTCAGTAATTGTTGGCCTTGTTCGTATTATTTTTTTGTGTAAAGCCGTTTTTGTACTGTTGTAAAACAAGTGCATATAATTATCCGTGTTTTATTGCGCGCGACAATGACCACATTCTGCAATAAATGTAAACTTTAGCGGAAAATAATATATTTTAGTGAAATACATTTTGTCGTTTGCACAAAAATACTTAACACCGAATATTAATAGTTTGATTGCTGCTTGAAAAGTGCCATTTAAGATAAAAGAGGGTGCGAAAAATTCTAAGACTGTGAGTGGTTATTCGAAACTAACGATTCATTACGATATTGTGGTCTAGTATTATAAAATAAAATAGCATCAAAACAGTTCGAAAAATAGCTTAACTATTTATTTATCTAAACTGAAAATGCTCAAGTTTTCATAATTGGCACGACTTTAACGCCGAAAAACTTTTCTCGATATTTTCATTTAACTTTAACATCGGCAATTCGCATAAAAAAACTGGAAACAATCCCTTAATTTGGTACAACTTTAAATCCTCAATAAAAAAAATAGATTTATAAATACATACTATAATCGAAGCATCATGATACTTCTAAATAAGTAATTCTTATCGCTCGAGAGCGAAAAATTCATCTTCGACTTTTACAAAACAAACAACGATAATAATAAATTACTAAATAAAGTCAAGAATAAATGGATTTAAGTAGTTATTTAAAAAATATTAACGAACCACATATTTTAATATCTATTTATATACCGAATTATGTAAAGCAATATTCAGGATGTCCAAGTAAATAATATGGAATTCTAAATAGCCCATCCCTTATCAATTACGATACGGAATTTCACGTTACGTTTTAGATACTTATGTAAATATTTGCTTCCAGAAATAATTAATATCCTGTATCACGTAGGTACTATATTTATGCCGTTATCGAATTTTCGATCGTTTACAAACTTTCGAATTACCTATAGTTTGAATCGCTTTAGGTTTGTCGTGTCTTTCGAATAATAAGAGCTCAACGAACAGATACTCCATTTGACGCTAATTAAATCGAGTTAAATAATTATCTACCACCTAGTGCAACAATAAATTGCGATCCTTGTAATTTGTAGTACCACTACCGTAAACAAAGATAGATATCTTGTAATATCGCGCGCATTAAAGGAAAATACGGGCTATTTATTATAAAACGGGCTAAAAAGGTGATTAACGCTCGTTAGAAAAAAACGATTAGCTGCCGTAAATTAAAATGTTTAATATTATTAAACCAATCTACGTAAAATCGAATAACGTCGTGAAATAGGCGAATGAACAGCCGAAAATGGTTCGGCGCGAATTCTCTAACCGAGTCATAACTCTTTGTTGTCTTGTAATTCACGTGATGAGTTCAATTAAAGTAACTAGAAACGTGACGTGTCGACAATCGAAAACTTTATTGTGAATACCCATATCCTACCATATATCGCTGTCCCCTATTTCGATGAGAAACATTTTTCAACACCGCATTGGTCAATACTAATAGTTTTTGTTGAGTCACCTTCTAAACAATTGATTTATAAATTTTAATTAATGCTTTGAAAATTTTTCAGACAAACGTTTTTCAGTGGTCATTACATTTGTTATAAGCAAGTAGATAGAGGAGGAAGTTAAAATCTACTATGTAACCGATTTAATTTATGCATTAGAACGATCTTTGAAATATTATCGAAGTTTAAGTTTAGAAAACAAGAGAGCGTCAAAAGCAAAAATCGTTGTCGGAAACATTCCAATTTAAGGTGTGTTCGATTTTGAAGACTTGCCAATATCTCCGTAAAATTCATTTACTAGACGCACTTACTTAAAATCGTAATTGATCACTATGTAAGCAGATAGACACCAAATAAATTGTAGATATTATTAATAAGTGAAAGAATTCAATTTCTTTAATCATTGAACGTTTAAATAAATTTTTGTCCGCTTTTGTAAATGAATGTAATTATGTTTATATGACAGATACGGTCAATACGTAAGTATTTATTTTTTTTATATATAGTTGAGAGTGTAAATGGTGACTATTTCTTAAAGTGACGTAACGTTCACAGAGTGATTAGACTAATTACTGACTTATTTTGTTGAGTACTTGAACAAAATGTGCTTGGTTCAGATAACAGATTTAAGTAGGTACAGAGTGTTTTAAGAATCTTTAACTTTTGACAACGAGATGTTTTGAAAATGTTGTCTTTAGGCATTCGATGCATTTTTTGGTGCGTTAACCGTAAAACTTTTTCGCACTTTTGTTGCCCGACGGAAAAACGTGGTGGATAAATTCTTGAAGAGATTCTTAAAGAAACGCGAGGAGGTCGCGCCAAAGTGTTCTTCAAATTGGATAAGACAGTATAGTTCGTCATTGTCATCATTTTAACTAGTGAAGTAACTAACTTTCTGCGCCACCACGGCTCCCCGAATTGTTATCGATGGCGTTGATAAGAACAAAATGCATTAAGGGGCGAAGGACGACGCTTTCGTGCAAGTTTGGATTAAATTTACATTTAGTTTAACGAAGCTCGATTTGGAAAATTCTTACTTTATTGGTTCACAGTGAACGGACGAATCGATCAATCGTACTTGAACTAATTTGTTCGATGGAATGCGTGCTGATGAATTAATTCCGTGCCACGAGCCAATTCGTTCGAATAAGTTGATCGCTAATACATTGATTAATATATTTTTTTATTATTATTCTTAACGTTAATTTTTTGCGCGAACATTTATCTAGGAAGCGTCTTTCTCTCTTCGAGCAAAAATCATATTACGAAATAGGTAAATTAAACGGCCAACCCTTTATTAATAATTCCTCGTTAAAAGTTGCGACGTACATTACGAACAAAGAAACAAAATGGGCGAAATTTAATGAGGTTACTTTTTAAGGTGGTTAACGATCCGTACCTACTAGGAAATACGTTAAAAACGAAAACCAAGATTTCGTTTGATCAAACCATGATCAAACACATGGCCCGCAGGTGTATCGATAGATTAAAAACAAACTGAGCATTTAGTCATAAAAATTAATAGTACGTAACTAAAAATACCTTGAGTCGAATGTACGCTACTAGCGGTAGCACGATCTTCCTCCGTTATCGTCGCTAAACCCTCATTAATTACATGTTCACCTGCAGAATCGCTATCGCTATTACTAGAAGTATCGACATCGCTAGAGTCGGTATCGAAACCGTCAGCCAAATAATTGCTGTTCGACAATTTATCGGCTTTATCTCCCTGCACGTATTTGTTGCTCAAAACAATACCTTCTTGTTGGCCTTCCGTCGTGGATGAGTTACGGACCCGCTTCGACGAATCGTATTTAGTTAGGAAGTTCTGGACGTCTTCGGCAGTCAGATTAAAATTATTTACGGCCTCCTCGAAATTGTAATCGGCACTATCGATTTCCTGATCCACTTTCACCTCGCCCGTTTCGACTTTTTCGGAAAAATCGACGAATTCGCCCAGGTTTCTATTAGAAATTGCTCCGAAATCGTCCGTGTCCGAAACTTGAGGATTTATTACAGTAAACTGCGAGTTGCCGCCCAGCGCCTCTTCTAAACGTAAAGTATTTTTAGATGCAGCATGTAAATTCGTAGGGGAACGCGACTTCCTTGTTTCGATGCGTCTATCGGCCATTCCCGAAAAGCTGATGCGGCAAGATTTGGCGTCTTCCGCTTCGGTCGTTTCGGCGATCGCGACATTTTCGCCAAAATAAAATGCGGAGGGTCCGTCCGACGCGATCGGCATTTCTTTTTGATTTTTGCTGCTGTCACAACTCCGCCGGCCATGTTCGGCGATTTCGTCTTCGGCAAGAAAATCTGCATCTATTACTTTAGTTTGAGTACCATTAAAGAGGGAAGGTCCTCGTTTCGTGCAGGATAAAGCGTCATTTGCCTTTTCCGAAGCGGAAGGATTGCAAAAAGGACTGTCCGTTTTTAAAATTTGCTGTTTTTCGATGACAGCCACGGCAGCTGCTACCGCGGCACCACCCCCACGACAATGATCACGCATCGTGGTTTATTTTTAAATTACGACCTGCGTGCGTAAGAAACAACGATAAGTCCACATAAGTGCTCTTCGTTGATTTACGAGGTAGTTGTGAAGTTAACACTAAATTATTTACGTAATTTAAAAAAAAACGTTAGGACGACGCACTTAATATATTAAAACCGAACCCGCGTCCGCGTCCCATTAAGCCTATTATTATAAAGTTTACTGCATTAAGATAAGAAATGCAGTGTGTGATATGCAAATGGAAGAAGTGTTAATAACAACGTCTCCGCGACGACTGAGCAATGCCTTATGCGTACGGTCGCGACACGGACTTAAAATAACTCGAGTTATTTAGTCAGTTACGTATGTATCTTAAATGCCACCGAGGAACGAAATATTGTGGAATCTACTTTATCACTTCTGTTTAGATTATTTTCTGCCTCGGTTTAAAATAGAAGCGGTCGGACTTTGTTGTCGCCGGAATTTGGAAAAGCCATTTCCTAAGCGAACCGAAATATTTTTTACGGGGGCGCTTAATTAAATCGACCGAACGAAGGCCCGTAATTGTGTAACCCACATCCTTACTAAAAATAAGAAATTTAAATGGTGACCACGCGACCTTTTCAAATAGAACTTGTTTACGACAATTTAGAGAAAGTTAAAATCACGCAAATAACCCGCATTTGTCAATTAAGAGCTATCGACGTTTATAGGTTTCTGATATCCCGAGAAGATCGAACGCCGACGTTAATTAATTAGATGCCCGAAAGTAGTAACTGAAATTATTGTTAATAAAACTGTTCACGACGGCCCCGTCGTTCTTGGCCACTTTTACGTAGGTATGCATGCATGCACCTCGATGATCTATGTCGGCATTTTACAAACTGCAAGCGAGTCGTAGTTAATTAGTAGGTCGCGAGAATAATCCAATAAGTATTATTAAAATTGCGTTACTTCAACATCGACGCATTTAATTGAAGGGCAAGGGGATTATTCGATATCATCAACCAACATAATTTCAAAATAGATTTAATGTAACGAATCTTTATCGAAATACCGAATTAATTGACGTTACACTAAAAACTTATAAATATTTACATTTTACATAATCCTTTTTAACGAAGTGTGCGAGAATCTATTTTGTAGATAGTAATAAAAAAATTCTTTATAAGTACAGTGCATCCCTGAACAGAATGAACACGAGCAAAAATGTTTTTGAAAGGAAAATTTTTATTTGTTGTCAATACTTAATATTTATAAACAGAATATTTTAAGTTAAGTTTATGAATGCGGGACTAAGGCTGAAATTCATCAACGAAACTCATTCTCGGTCACTTAGTAGGTATCTTATTCGTATTTTGACAATTTCAAATTTCTTGTAAAACATTTTTTTTATATATTATACCCTATAACTAAAATCATTTTGTTTTTAAGTTATTGACATTTAAACTCTGTCAAATAATTCAAAGCATAAATCCTGGCATAAATGTCTTTTTTTTGTATTAGGTTTATTTTAAAAATATTTTTTGTTATACAAGGTGTCTCGAAAAAGCGAGATTTTCTTATTGAGTATCCTAATATCGAGAGTAATTATAGTACCGTTGACCCCCTATTTTACGCCCGCGCATACGGCGTCAATCAATTTGGGACCCTGATATTATTATTTCACTTATCCTTACCCTATACAGTACGACATAATTCAAAGCTATTCGCTCTTGACCCAAAACCCGCTTATAATCGGGACGAGGTTCTTTATTAATTTTATTGTGATATGATTCTTTTAATAATTTAGTGATAGGAGCATCGAAATATCGAAAAATATCGCATCGCTAATATGGGATGCCCAATAAATAATTAGCATAAGTCTAAAATTTTTTTAACGATTCATCTCTATTTACATAATATACGATAATCCTTTTACGATAAAACAATCGTCTTTCGTTTGCGTATCTTTGAAGGAATCCAACCTTTGTGCTTTTAATGGGCCGTAATTCACATTAGTTATTAACCCACTGTTCATTTTCTCAACCTTCATCAATAGATATAGGAGGTGTCTATATAAATTCATTCTTTTGTGGATCGTGTTATGATCGTTACAGACAAAACAACGCCATAAGCACTATACGTATTCGTTGAATACGAAAAGATTTGAAATGCAGAAAAATGATTCATTCGAGCACATTAATTGCGGTCTTTAGTATTCCTAGTTCTAACGTTAATATGGCTTATTGTTAGGGGGAAGTTGCGCCGACGTATCTTAAAATTTAAGCGTCACTTACCAAATTGCTAAATTTTCCTTGGATACCATTGTGTTTCCATGGATATTTTATGTTTAAGTAACGCTTACATTTTAGAATGCATCGGTGCAACTGGCCCTTATGTTAGCTTTAAATACCCTTTTACCGACGTTTATGTTACAAACAGATGTAGGTATGTACGTATGTGATTCAGAAAATGGATATAAAATAATGTAAAGCACGAGTCTACTTACATACATGCAAACGAATATAAATCAGTTTAATCCTTGTAGTAGGAATTAAAAGGATAATTTATGACCATTATTTCTTTGATTATATTGAAGACTAATGAACGTCGATAATATTATGAACAATGAACGTAGTAGAACTGGGAGTAAATTAACAAAAGAAAATGAATTAATAATCATTAGGATTATTTTCAGTTTTTTTTCTCGATTAATTTTGTTCTGTTTGGATAAATGTTTAATTTTAATTGGTTTCTCCGTTTTTCTAGGAGAAACCTTTTTCTAGGTTTCTATGCTGTTTGGATATGTGTATAAGTAAGTACGTACAGTAGCAAGCGGTTAATTTTGCGTGTACCAGCACCGCCCCGAAAGGGTCAGTTTCGATAATCCTCTTAATTGGAATGCCAATGACCATTAATTACGGATATGAATCGTTTTCGAAGTATAGAATAAGAATGATGTGGTTTTTCGTTTCGTTTTACTAAAAATTACAAATATCATACAATCTATATAGTAACGTTCATTTAAATAAAATTTGGATGGCCACTAAGTTTAAATGCTTAAGAAATTGTAAATAAGTAGATAGATTAAGTAGTCCCTTTGTATACGTGTTTTTTAGAATAAACGTATTACGCAATTTCGCCAATTCAGCATTTTTACAAAATATAAATCATCTTACTAGGTATGTATAAAACAAGATGATGGGCAACGAAATAATCCCTCAAAACTCGCGTTTTTGTTGGTTTCGACGTTCTTATTTAGCATATTATATTCTTATATGATTCGGGATCCTTAAAAGAGATAATTCTCGGAGAAATCTGTTCAGGACTGGACGATGCTCCCCTCGGGGCTCGTTTTGTTAAGCTGTCATTTTGCCATTTGCCCTCTTCCACTTTTCTTTTTAAAAAGAAACATCATTCAAAACGTTCAGATAACGACCCTATCCTTAAAATTTTTTGTTTAAATATTGTTTAAATCCTCGTTGCGAGGATAAAATTACAGGGTGCTCGCCGATTTGCGAAAATGAAATTCCCCGACTTTTCCAGGTTTTCCAGAGACATTTATAATATAAGGATTTTCCTAACCAAATTTTTAGTAGGTACATAAGTATACTTAATATTACTTAAACTATAAGTAACAGTAATATTTATATTTGAAACAAAAAACATACAGAACCGTAATAAAGTCACCTTTACATCATGAACTATTTGTGCAAGATAAAATTCGAAATATTACCGCCAAATTTAAAAATTAATTACTTTTAATACATAGAAATATTGTTAATTTTGTTAACATATTCAGGGCTTCCAGCGACACACCGCATTAAAAAAAGTAAATAAAGTAAATATTTCTCACACACTACCACTATTTCAAAAATAACAGAATTACATTTACCAAAATTTAATATATGTAATATTAAGTGATTGTAACAAGATAAAACAGCAGTTAAACACATTCATACATGTGATAATGCCCGCGTATCACTAACATTACAACTTCACCAGGAACCAAATCACCGAGAAAAGGACCTCCTGTACACGGTCTACTCTTTTCTCAGATTCGCGAATAAATAAAATAAAAGTAAATAAAGTAAATATCTAGACTAAAAAGTAAATAAAAGTAATCACTGGAAGCACCGCATATAACTAAATAAAATTTGTAACAATAAGTAAAATTTCATGATTATTACAATAAATTCACGACTTTTCGTTATCGTTGTAACATTCCGCGACACTCCCTGACCAAATTACCTACAACTAAAAAATAATTCCCTGACTTTCCAGGTTTCCAGGATCTGCGAGAACCCTGAATTTGCTTATTTAACAACAATGTAATTTTCGATAATTCGTTAAAAAAGTATTATATTCGTGCAAATCCACTACGACATTAATAAAATTACTCAAAAATTATTGGAAAAATTCCATTTGATGTATTTTTAGAGTTATTGATAAAAAAAATAATAAACGACACGCGTAAAATTATTTTTTGCAAAAGTTTAAATAAATAATACTAATATCTAGCTCATTCTTCATTGTTTTAACAACATTATAAACATATATGTTTAAAACTAACACCACTAAAAATGATTTGTAAATTAGATATGTCGACCGTGTTACACACAGTTTTACGCACTAACCGAAAAGCAAAGAATAATTTAATTCGCTAATCTATCAAACTGTCAAATTCTCTAAAGTGCATTTTCAAACGTATTTTCTCCGCATAAAAATGCGAGTAAAATTTGATCGACCCTTATTATAAAACCAAGTAGGTAAGTGTACCTAAATGAAAATTTCCTAGAGTAGACAAAAACTGTTAACCCATTTTTTAACACGTTTTTTGATCGATATTTAATTAGGTGTAATATTGAAAAGGTTATAATTAACTACCTATTTTTAAAAACCGGGCGCAATGATTTTAACGCATCAAAATTTGTGACGAAACGGAGGTAATATATTTAGCGCGTCGAGGCAAATTAATTTACGACCGATAATTTTTTGGATATAAACTTAGCTCGGTCGCATTTATGTATTAATTATTTTTCTTATAAGAATTAATGCCAGTGAATATTTTTGTTGGGGTAGAGAGCTTGGCTTCAAAGGTTAAGGTTGCTTCTCTTTACCTATTCTTTATGTAATGCTTTGAGCTATTCAAAACGAGCCTGTGATGTTTAATTTCGCAGACGGGTTGTTTATATTTATTGTTTCCATTACCACGTAAAGTGTAATCGAAGCTTGAATTTTACACGATTAGTCACATTATCACTTTAACTGGATAATATTGTACCTACTTATTTAACTGTTCTATACATTTTTATATTTTAAAAATTTTGGATGTACAGAGTATCGCGTTTTCGTTATTTTTGCGAATTATTCCGGTTATTATAAATGATAATTATTAGTTAGCAGCCAACAGAAAAGCTATGCAAATTAATGAATTCCACAATAAAATGTAGATTAAGAACATTGATAAAATATTTCAAATTGTAAACATGGAATGAGATATAAACCCTCTTTGAAATAGTTAAAAAAATCGATTTTCGACTACAACTTGAAATCAAATAGCGACATGTAATTTTTTATTTGTTCATTTAAATCGGCACAGAAAACGTAGGTTAGGAATGTAAAATTCACAACTCTCTATCGTTCGTAATAATAACGAAAATGGGACACACTGTACATAACTAGATAGATTTGATTTAATTAGCGTATTAAAAGGCGTATTATGAAGAATTATTTCGTTGCCTATTTTGCTTTATACTTTACTCGAGATGAGTTGTATGCGAGCTGAAGAATTTCAATGATCAAAAATTCGACTAGTCAAGCATTTGTATAATAATAAAATTTGATAAGTAATTCGCGACGTGTTTGAGTAATCGAAGATTTCGACTTGTCAAGGTTCGACTGTATTTTCTTCAAAATTGTAATTCATCGATGTCTCAAATATAGAATTAGCAAATGGTCAATATTAATCAATTAAGTTTAAAAACAAGTTTTATTACAACTATTAATAACGTTAATCGCGTCCTTATCGTTACCGTTTTTTTACGATAGCGTAAGTGAATGTGATATTCTGGCCACCCATTTGATGTTCCTATGCAATTCAAAACCACTCGTGCTGCGTTTCTATTAATCTTTATGCCTATAAAAATACACTAGGTACTTATTTACATACATGCTCCGAATTAAAAATTGTTACATCAAAACGCACTTTAAAAACGAAATCGGAGCCATTATTTTAATAAATGTAGTTCTATATCGACGCATGTAGGTACAATGGAACGAATGTAAAAAAAGTGATTAATCATTGTCGTGTTTTGTATGCTCGCTTGTGGCGTGCATACAAATGAATATGGCAGGCAGGGTGGTTACGAACAAAAATACGACTGGTTTCGTTTTTCATTTCTTCATACAAGTACCTACCTATCGATATTAAGGAGTCTTCATTTAAATTTTCGAGGTAAAAAATTAATGCGCCATTGGAAGGTATAGAACCAGAGGATGTCGTTCCGTTATTTCCGAATATACGGTGATAAAATTTGACTTCCGATGTGTTTTGATTCCATTTCGAGCGACAGTTTATCTCCAGATTTCAAGCCGGATTTTTTATTTAATGAAAGTGACATGCCGCATAGGATGCGTCATATACTTGAACAAAAAATACGCGTGTTATTAAATATATTTGTTATCAAAATTAAATGTCGAATGCATCATTCATATTTCTCAACAATAATCGAGTTAACGTAGTAACACAACAAACGAATTATATTTTACAACCCACAAGAAAGTTAATCGAAAGACTTTGGGTATACTTACATATATATTTCCCGGTCGTTATCAATAGCAAGCTGATGGACAAGCAAAGTTCTCCGAAAAGGAAAAATATGTACTGGGCAATGCAATTATGGGGGGAAAAACATTTAATGCACGTTACGTAACTGTGGGATACAAAGAAATTGTAGTGATTAAAACAGACGAACATAGAAGTGCATAAAAGCCACCTTATAACGAAATAATCATTATGATGGGGTTATTTTATAAGTTCACAGCATATACCTTCATATTTCTATAATTCTATACGATGGTGTCCGATCTTCAATTTATTCAAGATCAGACACAAATTAAGAAATACGCCCATGCATTATTACTTTATTTCGCTATTTTTTTAGTACTTAAGGTCGATACGAAAATGTATAAATTTTTAATCGCAGCTTTTTATTGTATGTACATACAATATAATCTCTTTTGAAGTTTCTCTTGTTATTTTATCGAAACCGAAAGCGAAACTCACTTTGAAGTCGCTTAAAAAGAAATCTTAAGTCAATATTTGGGATCGTCAACTATACAAAACAATATAACTTCGGGCGGACTGTATTTTTTTAAAGAAAAACAGGGATTTCGAATCGATGAGTGAATATTTAAAAAGTGAACAAACATCTAATTAGTCGCACAACACGTTTACGCTACCGGAATTAACTAATAGTCGAGTCGACGGGCAATACTTAATTGCATTTAAAAGCGTAGGTTTTCAACAGTTATATTAATTGTTTACGATAGTTAATGGAGAAAACGATACGCGTTAGAACCTCAATTTGAATTTACATGTTTAAGTGCAAGTATGATAATATATCGATGGTTTTTGTTCAGAACGAAAGTATTTTTTAAATATTGCGATTACATTACGTTGATAAGTTAATACAAAACGGACGTAGTCAAATTTATATACATATCACAACGTATAAATTATATCAAATTATACAGAACATTATATAAAAAGGACTAAAACTGACTGGAAATTATTTAAATAATTTGTAAAACTATTTCAATTAGAAAATGTATAATTATCAAATTAATACACTTTCCCACATTATCGATGATACAAAAATACGAATGTGAACGCATATACATATAGATAAAACGTTTCAAATCTGAGTACATCCGCGAAAAACACAATATAGTTTATAAATTTAATAATTGTAACAATTGTTACAGATTAATGTTTAAAGCAAGCAATAACGAGAAAATGCACGGACGTTGATTCAATAATTTGATTTTTAAAGAAAAAATCAACCCAAGTATAATTTCTTATAAATAAAAACTAAAAAAAAATTACAAAGTTCTGCGTATTTCACGAATTACTTAAGACGAAGATGGATAGAGGACGCACAGTGACGTTACTGAAATTATTTAAGTAATATCTATATAATAAATTATTTTATCAGGCACGAACTATACGAAACTCCTAGATAGAAAGGTTTTATATGTTGCTCTAATAAATATTTGGAATTTCCTGCGTTTTTAACATTTCCTTATACCGAATACGATTTGATTTCAAACACTCGATCGAATCTTTTAAATTAATTTTAGATTATCAAAAGTAATATTAACGTAAGTAATGAAAATAAAAAAGTTATTAAAAAAATTAATTTATGAGATTCTCATCAATACTATACTATGAACTCACCGCAACTTAACTTCTAGTAAAAATGATTTTCTTACCTGGAACAAAGAAAAAAGATTAGATTAACAAATAAACAGCAATATACAGTAGGATGTGTCACAAATTACTTTATATTATATTCTATTAATAAGTATTATTTTATGGAGCACCGATACATACAGTTACCTATCTAAAGATATTTGATAAATTATGATGGAATTACATTTCGAATATTAAAAATATATTTAGGCTCGTATTCAGAAACCATTTAAGTCGTTTACTAAACACGTTTAATTATTTATAAACGATTGATGTATCATCAGTCGGCGTTTCTAAGGAAGAAATTAACGTTTTCAAATGCGGCCCTTAAATTTTACTCGAATAAATACTTTTCGAGACCAGTTAAATTAATATTTTCAGTAAAATTATGGATCAACATTTCATCTGTTTATAAAAACAGCTCCGTCGATTAACATTAAAAAAAAATGTATTTTAAAAATGGGATGCTAACTCACACTCAACTTCAGTTCTCGAGTAGCGTATCTGAAGCATTTATTTTGACGAGTTCTACAGTTCCTGATAAAAAAAAATCTGGCCTTTTTAACGAAATTGAAAGAATTTGAAAAAATCATTTTCACGCTATAGAGTAGTTCTGAATAGTTCCCGTAATTTCCCTGTGACGAGTTCTACAGTTCTCGATAAATAAAAAAGTGAAACTTTCACCTTTGTATAAAAAATACCCTTGCCATAATCATAGCCGCCACCGACAGATTTTGAGACTGAATATCCTTTCTCAAGGAGCGATCGTACGGATTTCGATCAGAAAACCCTACCGAAAACTGCTACCAGAACTCCTGGAACTGTCAAAAAAAAATGGTTATGTAGGTATCTATACCTGTTTTCTTTGCTTCCTACTTATCGACAGTTTTTAAAACAGATCATTTATTAATAGGTATAGGTTACTTAAAAATTAAAAAATACACGTCATTTCAACCGTATTATTACTTTAATTTACGTGTTGAACATTTAAACAATAATTTAAACAAAAGAATGATTAAAGTGAAACTGTTTTTCAAACCATTTATCGATTTGCTTTGGAGGTACTTTGTTAAATTCGCTCATTTTATGGAAATTAATCTCGGCTTTGACAAATTGTTGCGTTTTATTATGTTTATTCAGGTTGTTGAAGCCGTTGCGTTGCCTGGGCGTAAAGCGTTGTTTGCTTAGCGTTCGTTAAAAGGAAAACTAGTCGCCAGTTTTATCAAAAAGAGCCATATATTCTGTTAAAAGATTCGCAATCTGTCTAGCTATATAAATTAATCAGCACAAACTTCTAGTCTAATATACAATTTGAAATAGGTTACCTATCTTAAATTGTCTTCGAATCCATCCATTCGTACATAGCTCGAGGAAAATAAAGTCGCACTTACGTTTAAGTTACATCTTCAATTTGTCAAAGTAAATCGACCGTATAACTGTTAAAACACCTTATTTGTTTTAGGCGCCGGTAAACGGTGAACGTAATTTTTTACTCCCCCACGTTTTACGAAAACTCCCCTTTTACGTACTACCCTACCTATCTTTGTTAAATATTTTTAAAACTCCGAAGATTAGTTAAAAGGTTGCGAGCTTTACGTGTTCATTTCTTTTTATTTAAGTACTTTTAAAATTATCGACTAAAGTACTTTTGTAACTGGTGTGAGGAAATAATAAAAGACACGGGAAGTAACAGTAGTTTTAAAAACACTTTTAGTGTTTTACTATAAAACTATTTGCAAAGTTTAGACGTAACCAGTTTCCGCGCTGTAAATATACTTTAGATAATTGTTTTCAAGATTAAAAAACAAAATATTTAAGTATTACTTTATAATTAACTAGATTTTCAATATTATTATTTAAAAAGCCGTAGGAATGTAATTAATAAAATTTATTGGTAATTGTATACGAGTTTCACGAATATTATAATAAAGCAAGAGAAAATTCTTAAGACGAGCAAAATATGGAGATTACGAAGTATTCCATTTCACTTCCTGAAGTTTACCGAGCAACATCGATATGACTACAAAGGTTATTTAATTAATTTGTTGCCTAATTGAATTTCTGATAATAAATTGAAATATGTCAGAATAATAATTAATTAGGAATTCCATTTATATTGGCTTTGAATTTTAATTTAACCTAAAAGCGAATGTTTAAATTTATAGTTGAAGAATTTACGTTGTAGTTTCGTTTTTTTTTTTACATTTTGAGCATCTATCTATCAATTGTATTTTTGTAAT
Organism: Rhagophthalmus giganteus; assembly: GCA_036326145.1. Taxonomy (NCBI): domain Eukaryota; kingdom Metazoa; phylum Arthropoda; class Insecta; order Coleoptera; family Rhagophthalmidae; genus Rhagophthalmus; species Rhagophthalmus giganteus. Next base: position 8,071,936 of record JARFJA010000056.1, on the reverse strand, counting down.
ATTTTTAGTTTACATCAATCTAATTTAGTTTATGTTTAAACGATAATGCGAGCAATACGATTGCTTTCGTATTATGAGTGAAGGAGATTAGAAAGAGTATGGGATATCTACTTAAATCTTAGCATTTGCAAGGCTATTAACAAATCCCTTTATTAATAAAACCTGATACAAGCAACATAAATGAAAATTAGTACAGCTGCTATATTAAATTTCTTGTAAATATCGGAACCGCCATTATTAAATTTTTAAATCATGATTTCAGAGAATATAGAACACCTGTACTTCATGATTTTTCATTATGATGCAAACCATGCCAATAAAGATTGCAGGAAAACAAAAATAAAAGAAAGAAAACGAATAACGTACAATTACATATAATATCTAAGTACTCGTGTTTAAAATTATTAATACCGATACACAATATTATAAGAAGTCACCTTATACAACATCGTTAATCATAATTATAGTTACGTACCTTGTAATATTGCGAAAACGGATAAAATAACAAATTGGAATAATTCGGAAAATTAATTAACATTATGCGGGACGGTTTAACTCTAAATACAGATACATCAAGAATTGATAGATCATCGGGGAAAACATCAGCGTGCGTCCTAGTTCATTTTAAAATGCTTTCAAAAGATGTTTAGTTTCCAAGTTACAACAGGCGTTGCAGTTGTTTTTCAATATAAGTGAAAATGCGTAAAATGATGCAAACGCTTCTTTAAAAAAAAAGTAAACATATCGGCGTCTTAAACCTTGAAAACTATCGGCTTATCGAATTTAAAGTTGGACCGTCCTGTACCTGTTATGCTACGAATGATCTTATTACGATACTGCCACAAATAAAATTCGTAAAAACTGGTGCGATAATTATTACACGATTTCAATTAAAAACTCGTTCATACAAATAACTGAAATCTCGGCTTTTCGCCAACGCTCTTCGCCGAGTCGGCACTGAATCTATATTTAAGCGAATAGGTTGACGACCACGATTATGCGGCACCACAATAGATTTATGCGTAACTTTCAAGTAGCAACATATATATAATCAGCAATAATAAGAAAAACTTTGAGATGAAAACAGTAGACGAAGAGAACGGAACTTCGTTCAACAGATATGAATTATTTTCTCGTTGTTGTTCGTTTCATTCAAATTCAGGGTTTATTATCAAGCTTGGCCAACTTTTGAAGTTCCAGTTTATCGATCTCACAATCAGAAGGCTGCTTTGTATCGGCCCTTCAGACGAGAGCGATTGTTTTCGTATTGATGATTTTATTTAGGTCATTGATTGGATAATCTAGAATACGAACGTGAGTCACGCTACTGCACGTTATTATATTTGTTCTTCGACGTGGCCCCAGTGTAGAGAATATTTATCAAATTTTCGTGTCTTCGTTAAATGAAACTTCTGTTCATAATATATGTAGCTCGTTGATTTATTCTTCAAGAGCGAGCCTGCCATGAATTATGAGATCAAATGTTTTTTCGCGATCGGATTAAAACTGAGCCATATGATTAATATTAGACTGTTACATCAAAAGTCGAATATTTTTTAAGTTTGAAGTTGAATAATACAAATTTCGTGTAACGTTTTCAGAATGGTTTTTGTTATGGAAGTTAAGTAGGTATTCGAAATATTCTTTAAATGAGAAACGACGAAAAGCATCGACTATCTCGAAAATCAATGTATAGCTAGCTTATAGGCACCTCTAGGTACTGCAGAAATGTAGAGCAATTTCTCAAGGAAAAAGTTATTATGTAACTGTTCAAATCGACTCATTAAATCCCATATGGTAAAATTTAATCGGTAATAATTTACGATTTACAGAACTTAACGCCTTAGATTGATCGTGTAAACGAGAGTAGTGGGTTTGTCATTATGCATTTACTTATTATACCAGAACTAATGTCATCGCTTAATTAAAACTGTTCGTTTATTAAAGTAAAACTGCTAAATAATTTACTAACAGATTTATTTACATAATAGTCTTTCTATTTCGACTTTCTATTAAATACCCTTATGATCTGCGTTATTATATACGGTTTTGCGTACACGCGGTGAGCGATTATATTAAATTTGATTAGAGCAAGATTTATGATAGAATAAAAAAGGCTTCACCATTATTCGAGAAACGTAATTAAAGAAATAAAATGTATGCTATCTTAACAACGTCGTGGAAAACACAATAAAATCGTTATAGGTAGCTATACCGTATCTAACTAATGCAATCCTATGCAATGCAATTACAAATTCCTGGGGGTTAAGACGCTTTTTCTTTCTTTCCGGGAAAACCAAAATTGGCGAGACACCTGGAAAAAATCAATCCACGTCTCGATTTTATAATAAAAATATATACAAGTGTGTACTAATAAGTAAAATAAACCAATAAGCTTGCCAAAAAAACTCTGTATCTATAACAACACTAATTGTATTTTCTAAACTTGCATTTTTTTGTGAAACGGGCCCCTGCAGTTCGTTAAATAACATGGACTCTGGTCACAATTGCGTTTGTCGACGAAACTTCAACGGACGTGTTATTATTATTATTTTTTTAATTTAATTGTACAAGCATAAGATAAAGATATTCTTTTGAGACTTTCTATAAATCGCTACTTAAACGAAACATGACAAACCACCAACTACAATCAAATCATTTAAAAAAACGCTACATTGCATATTCGCTACATCTACCCTTAATTCAATTAATACACGCGATGTTCGTTGAAACGGGGCTACTGTTTTGTTTACTGGATCGAAATTTACTTGAACACCCATACGCTGGTTAGCGTGCTTTAAATATCCCTCAGATTCATAACAGAGGGATTTGTTTTCTCAATAACTCGATTACGTCCGCTTAATTCTGCCGGAATCTAATTAGTTTCTTCTGATTAGCGATCAGACAAAACGCGCCACCCCATGTTTGAATTAAACACAACCCGCGAGTAATCTTCTGACGGCACTTCATGAAAATTGAGAAAAATTAAAATATCGGGAAAACAAATTTTATCCTTTATTTACCGACTCCGACGATGGCGGTTATAAACGTTTTCTGAGAAGTAAAATTATTTTTCGTTTTCCACTGCGATTAATTCCAATTAATCGATGACGGGTCATGCAGTTTACTCTCAATTGACAGACAGTTGAAGGGACGCGCCTTTCAATTATTCATACATATTTCCCGTGGCTTCCGAATATTCAGTTACATTTCAAACTTTTAACACAAAGTGGCTACGTCAGAAATTACGACCGTGAATAATCGAAGCGCGACTCCATTTACTTGTCGATAGTTTCGCAAATAAATTCATTAATGCAAGCAAAGACCGATCAAAGGTCGATATATTAAGGATATAGGATCATAAAGTGAATCCCGTGTCAAAGCCAAGTCGAGAAGAGTACCGAAAAATCTATCACATCACAAAGCTGCTAAAACCCAAAGACCATAATTCAATTTTAGGAAACAGTTTCCAAACCTTCTTAATAATGCAACTCACGCTTTTTGTTGCACGACGTCGCAGTTGCTGTTAGGCTTTGTCCCTGTTTCTCTGATTAAGGTTTGATGAGTTCATTCACACGCAGCCTTCGTCGATGAGAATAAATATTTTGCACATACCAATAGTTGACGGTGAAAAAAATATAAAAACAAAATGAGCCAACAAAATCTGTATTTAGATAAAATTAAAAAAAATTACTTATTCTTAGTATTAGATTTTGAGGAAGTTAACTAAATCCTAATGGCATCTATTAAATGCAGGAAGAACCTATTTTTCTTTAACTGTTCTTCTGTAATGTTTCTTTAACTATTTTTCTTTTTCTGTTCTTATAATTTACACAATTATCGGGGCATTTACTTAACACGAAGCTCCAAATAGCGGAAGTTTCTAACTAAATATCAGAGAAATTAGGGTGGCAAAAAACTTCGGTCCCCAGATTATTTCACTTGTCTCCGCAATTTCCTAAAGTGTTACGTGATTTGGAAGCGATATCGAATAGTCGAGTGCAAGTTAACGGCGACGATTTATGATAATAAATATTGTCATCGTTTGTATAAGAGTCAACGATTGATTGATTACAAAGGGAAATTTTGTTTTGGCAAATGAAAAGTTTAGGCGACCCCTTCGTCGCACATATTGGATTTAAATTAGTTTTTTGTCATTTAATAAAATTGTTGTTTGTTTATCGTTACATTTACAACTGATACCTAAATGATTTTGAATCGAATGTTAAATATAGGATGACGAACGAATCCGTCAAAAACGTCATTAAAATTTAAACAGCCGCAAAAATAATGATTTCCCATGAAAATTACAGTAGGTACTGAAAAATTGATTTTTCAGCATTTTGATGCTGATGTTCCTTCCGCCTTGTACTACGACCGCGCGGGATAAGTTAATTTCACAAGTGAAATTGGAAGGTTCTAAACTAAAAAAATACTCGTTATTCTAAATGATGCAACATTAATTTAATTAAGGGGACGGGCGTTAAGAAGAAATAACATCAGACCGTCCGTATTATTATAGTCCGGACCTACTTTGCATTCTCCAATTTTACCTTTTATCCTCGACTGCAACACCTTACAGTTGCCTCGATTCGCCTGGGTAGAAAGAAAACCCTCATTAATATACTGTATACGTAAGCACTGGGTTCCCCAAAGATTTATTAATATTTAAAAAAAAGTGTCTCGCACAGTTTAACGAAAGTGAAATACAAAACAAAAGCGTGCACGCCAATTAAAGAGATAAACTTAGCTTATGGATTTAATCAAAAGTAAACAGAGACGCGACGCTAAAAATGCCCATATAGGCAATTAATTTAGAATTATCTTACACTGTGCACGTGTACTTGGCTGCAATCGATTTTGATATACAACCGACTTAAAAATTACATTAAAAATGTATTAACGTCGGTAATGTGATAAAAGAACTACTAAGTACTTATATTAATTTACAAGAACTAATTTACGTAAAATTTTATTAGCTTATAAGTATAAAAAAATTAATACAGAAGCAGCCATTTACAAGTTCGATGTAAAAAACCTATTTTCGTCGTAATTTTTTGAAGAATACGGAAGTTTCTCCAATACTAATTATTGTTGTACACTTTGAGTAAGTTATTTTGCAAAATTTTTTGAACACGTTGGCGAAAAAATCATTTCGATTGCAGCTTTTCTGACCCGTAACTTTTGTAATTTTATATCAATAATTCAACTTTGATATGCCCTAATTGATGTAAAAACTAGTAAAAGATGATTTTAAATCATATTTTACTAGTCTTTTAGTCTAAATGGCACATTAAATGTGTCATCAAACTGTTGCTTCGACAAGTTCAAAAAATATATATTTAAAAATTAATAGACTACATTTTTAGCACGCGTAACCACCTTAAACTTAAAAAATTCCGAGGAAAACAGAACTTAATAAATTAAAAAATATATACTAAAACATAACAAACAGAAACTTGGATTATTTATGTTAGCTTATACCAAGGTATAAATAGGTAGGTATATTTTTTTCGATAATAATCGTAAATTTCGTTTTTTCAGTAAACGTAAAAAAAACATACATTTCCGTTTTGATATTTTTATTATGCGCTGTACGATTTCGTCAACTTTAAAAATTAACCCATTAAAATTAATGTACACAAAAATAAATTAGCGTCACGGATCGCGCAATAGTGTTTGTTTGGTTGCAGTTCTTTTATACGACGACATCTATTTCTACAGTTGATTTTCAAAAACATTCCTATAATTTTAATCGTCTTTGAAAAATGAAATAAGCCTTTCTCGCTGGCAGTTGCTAATAATAAATTTTATATATTTATAAATTGCCGGAAGCAAATTTAAATATTAAATTGAACACAAATGCATTTTTCGACTTAACTCGATTACATCATAGAAATTTATTTATTAATAAAAACACGAATTTCATCTGTCGTAGTCGTTTTCAATGCAAAATTGGAATATTAGATATTTTGTGTTAAAAAAAAAAAACGTAAAAAACGATAAAATTAATTAAACTTTCTCGAATCGAACTTATAATGTGTTAGGAATATTTGAAAACAGGTAGGTACTTATCAATTTCAAAGTTACACACAAACGAAAAAATTCCCAGGTATCTACGTTCATAAAATTTCTTAGTTAAAAACTAAGTTCATTAAACTGTTTGGAAGTAAAAAGTTTTTAGTAGGTAACGTTATCTTCAATTTCCGTCCCGATGTTAACCAACACAATTCTCCCGTTTTAAACTTTACAAAATTTGAAGTGTAATTCATAAGATTGCATCCATAAACAAATCCTTTTTGGATTTCATTTTAAAAAGCCAATTAAACGTATTTCCTAACTTTAGATACTTCAACCGACCTTTATAAAAATTAGCAGCATTAATCGAGATTATTTCTTACGAATCGCTTGCGTCCCCCAAAAATTAAATTGGGACTAAAATTAGGGAAGTTTATACAAATTGGTCAATTTGCCCACGAGAAACCGAAAAAGCTTTTAAAAATTCTAATTAAACGAACTCTTACGAATTTCTCCCTTGGCGATCGTCGAATAATTGTTTAATTTCGGTTGAAACTTTTACATTTACAAAAATGGCATTAGACATTTACGTTATAGGTGGCGCGTGTATTGCAAATACCCTGAACACGTTATAATATCGCACTATACTTCATCCAAACCTATATGCAATTCACGTCATCAATAAAAGGTTACTAGATGATGACGTTTCACACAGTGCTGTCACCTCGCACCTCGTATTTTGATAGTTCTAATAAATTGTAGTCTTTCTTTATACAATCTAATATGTGCGCAAGTAAATCATCTATAGAATATGTCAGTTTCCAAACTTTAAACCGAATTACAAATATACAATCTAGTAACTTTTTGTTAATGACGTGAATTGTCTATAGGTTTGGATAAGCCATACTATCGCGAATTAATGTAAAACATGCGTTTGGGTTTTAGTTCATGTTTAATGTCACTGAATTGTAAAAAAGAAACAAAATGGCAAATAATTTAAAGTCAATTTCAATTTTTCGCAAATTGATCCATCAATAGAATAAAAGATTAAATTAAAACGCAAAAATACATCATGAGTTTTCGTTGAATGTACGCATATTATGTAGATGTATGTATAAACGCTAGCCCATATAAAGTAAAATCGATTTTCATCCTATACATATGATAGTTATTAAGGTCCATTTTACGAATCATCGTATATTGCTTTCTTTCGCAGCCCATCAATTCTGAGGTCGAAAATTATTGGGTCGAAGGGCGACAATCACATATATTTATCTCACAGATATATTATCTGGAAGCGAATATGGCACAGATGTGGGTCATAATTTAAAAATATGGAATTTTCGACTCCCTTAATCGACAGTCAGAAAACGAAAACAAACCATTAGACGCGTTACATCATTAAAAAAAAAACAACACGCAACAGTGAAAACGAGATTTCGTTCGATATGCGTTCACGTTTCTGAAGAGTTATGTAAACATTTTTGGCGATAGCATGCTCTTAAATTCGATACAAAGAGCGTTACGTCATGCACGTCAATCTATCGAAGGCTCGGTAATACATTAAATTATGTTGGGAAGGCATCTGTACCTAAACGTAATACAAGTTTGAAAAACGACAATGTGGACTTACGCGATTCAAAAGAGCGACGATAACAAAACGCCGTGCGCGTCGTTTAAAAAAAAAGTAAACTTTTACTTAACAATTAATTTAAGAATATCTAGGTTACGAAAAAGGCATACAATTTCTACCACAGTTAAGACGTGGAAAAAAATTAGATTTGACCTATGACATCGGCAAGTGGTCAAATCCAATATGGTCACCACATCACCTGGTCTAAAATTAACTTAGTAAGTCAATAGCGTAAACTATTTTTAATTGTTGTAAATAATTATTGTAAAACGAATAAACAGGCATATTATGAGTTTTGAATTTGCATCCTCCGCATTTTAAAGGCCCATATGTACTGGTTAACTCGCACATAGAATTGTCGCTAGACGTCGAGACACTTGGCCGTTATACTGGGATGAAACTTTCCAAATTTATTTATAAGTAAATAATTTATAACCTCAAAAAAATTGGAAGCAATCGATCAAAAAGCTCATTTGGCCAAAACTGAGCTTATTGGCCATGGACACTTGTTACTCATACCGTAGACCGATTGCCTCCAAAATTTTCAAGGCTCATCAACAATTAAGTACTTTATTTAAATCTTTTTTTTTATAATGTCAATACCGTATACTAAAAGTTTGATTATATCAGTTGAATAAATGCCAGTATTTTTTTTCTGTAGATATCCCTTGTAAAAGACGAAAAGCCATATTATAAAATGAACGTTGGAATTTTTAAATCAATTAAAATGGTTTAGAGCAAACGTAGCAAGTGGTTTCACTAACAATATAAGCCAATTATGGCAATGCAATAGTGAAAATCGTTTAAATCAAAGCAATCGAGTGATTTAAAAAATACTGCAATTTAAATAATTTAAGTTTACTGCGATTTAAATAATTTATGTAATGCAAAAAATTATTTGTAACTAACTGTTTGTTTTCAAAAACAACTGGGTTGTTCAATGTCAAACTAAAACAAATGTTCAAATTGGCGTTCGTCGACTTGCAAGCAGTATTCCATTCGAAAAAAGTGAGTTTACCTCGTTATTAATGCCATTTTTCTTTTATTCCTGTAGATGATATAATAATTGCTAGCAAAAGTGAAGATTTAGTAAAGCAAATTGGTGAGGAAACTAATTAATATTTTTACAATTACGTATTTAGGAGATTTAAGTTATTATTTAGGAATACAAATTGTAAAGGATAAAGAAGGGGGTTTTCCACTAAGTCAACAAAACTATATTAGTAAAATAATTAAAACTTTTAACTTAAAAGACGCAAAATCATCTAAAATTCCACTAGATACAGGTTATTATAAAAGGAACGAAGAAATTTTATTAAAGAATACGGTTTATTATCAAAAGGCAATTGGGTCACTTTTATATTTATCAATCACGACAAGACCGGACATTGCAGTAAGTGTATCTATTTTAAGTAGAAAAGTGAAAAACCCTAGTGAGAAAGATTGGACGGAAGTTAAAAGAATTATAAGATATTTGAAAGGACCAATAGATTTAAAACTAAGATTAAAAGGTTCAGGTGATAAAAGAAACAGTTTTGAAGGATATGCGGACGCCGATTGGGGTGGAGATGCAACAGATAGAAAATCAAATACTGATTAATTATTTAAATATAAAAATAGTTTAATTAGCTGGAGAAGTAAGAAACAAAATTGTGTGTCTCTTTCTTCAACTGAAGCAGAATTAATTGCAATTTCTGAAGTTGGTTTTACAGGGTAACTTACAGGCTTAAAAACTTATTAAATGATTTTGAAAAGGACTTGGATGAAATTGTAATTTACGAAGATAATCAAAGTTGTTTAAAATTATTAGAATTGGATAAAATAAATGATCGGACAAAACATATCGAAACAAAGTACTACTATGCGAAAGAATTAAAGAAAAACAATATTAAATTTGTATATTGCCCTACTGAATATATGATTGCAGATATATTAACAAAACCAGTAGCATCTGAAAAGTTAAAAACATTTACGAAATATGGTAGGGTTTGTAACATGTATTGAGAAGGGGTGTTAAAATGTACAATACATTGTTTTTAGTTGTTGTAGTAATAATAATAAGTGATAAATAAACAGAGATAATTCTGAGAGAATTTCAGTGTTATAATTATAGTTATAATTAATACGCTAAAAGGGCTAACAATTCCATTTTGTTAATGTTTCGATGTTGCTAGGGCAGTCGACACAAAATTGCGGCATAAAAATAATCTAATGAGATGAGGTCAGGCGATCTCGTCGGCCATTCGAATAAAAAAACTTTAGAGTTTTTTTTTAATAACTCGGTTAGATCAATACATACACAACTGCATGATTAATCGGCGCACTACGACTATCTAACAAAATATTTAAAATAATGATACCTGTTTGTGATTATTTTTGTTACTGTAGATGAAATCATCTTAGCGCACCACGCACGTCCTTCGAACCACATTTTGTATTCGACATGGCATTTTATTGTCAGGAAAAATTTTGTAATTAGGTTATTCCGCGCGAACTAACCCGCAGAATTTGCATCTATGTAGGTACTAGTTTTCCGAATGCACCAATTAAAATTTGTAACGTAAAATAAAGCACGCAGACTTTTCAATTCGACCATGGTCGAATTATTACGATCAAATTATTAATTGTAAACGCATCGTTGTAAAATAGATTGCAAACATTAAATGTGGGTCACGTGGTTACACAAACAATTTTTTACTAACCAAATCATCGAAGGTCGATTCCGAACGAGCTTCGAACAGTTCTTTACTTCTCGTCGGCTTGACGTTCCCGAATGAGTACCTGGGCAAAGGTTTGGGTGGCTTAGACAAAGGTGGCGATAGGGGAGGTTTCCGTTGATTGTCAAAAGCGGACGAAACTAACGGCTCCATCATAACAGTGTAACTCGATATTAAATCCGCATCGAAATTCTGCACGTTTTGTACATTCGATGTGAAGTTTTGTGAAGACATCCGATAAAGATTCTCGTTCGCGGGGGGAACGTCGGTACGAATTACGCGCGGCACGAAACTCGATTCTTCGTTAACCGAGACAGACGGAGTACGTTGAAAATTATGTCCAGAATTTATGCCATTATAATTGACAAAGTCCGAGTTTACTAGTTTGGTGCGTTGATTTTCTTCCGAGTGAAAATATCGAGCCCTGCGTCGTAGAGGTTTTGGCGGCAGCTCCGTGGGAGCAATTGGATGTACGATGGGCGTAAAATGGGAAACGTCGAAATTTTGCTCCGGATGATGTAAATTTGGGAAACTCGAACTGAAGTTGCAGCTTAAACGGGACTTATTATAAAAATTGGGAAGAGACGGTGTGGCGTAAGTTTTTCGAATACAGGAATAATCGTCCATTATTTCTTGTGGAGGCGCTGACGGCTGTAACATCCTTGGAGGTACAGGTGGCGGCGAGGGCGACATTTTTTCTTGTCGCTCTATTATTACGTCCCATCCATTTGAAGCTACACAACTCTGATTATTTACGCTTGATTTGTAATCGACACTGTGACGGCGACGGCGAATTGGAGGAGTCGGAGACGGCCGTAAACGCAAGAGAAATGTAATCTCATCTTCTGTGACGTTCCCGTCATCGTCGTCGTCGTCTTTACTTTTATCCATTTTCTACTTACTTACTGTTACAAAAACAATCCATCTAATCGGTCTCGTTTACGATTTCATTAATTTCACTCGTTTCATCACATTCATAGTAAATGTCGAGAAGTATAATATTTAAGAAACCGTTATATTTAAGAAACGACTACATCATCACTAAATGTATTCCGAGTTAACTGCATCTATCTACATCTTTTTCTGTGTTCATTAGTATAAAAATACTTTTAATAAATTAGATCAATTATACTCGCGCAATAAAAAATAATTATAACTCGGGTGTCATTGTACTTTTACAGCTGATTTTGGCAGCGCTTTATAGCTATAAAGTTTATTATAATCACGGCAGTTTTCTGAAAATTTCGCCATTACATCGTGTTTTTGTTGAAATATTTGCACAAGTTTAATTATTTTCGCAAATAACCCGAAACAGTCGAATATTCGAATAATACCAAAAGTTAAGTTTCGCATAAACGAGACGTTCCACATCCACGTCGGCTCGTCGTAATTAAATGTCTTTGAAGTTTAACAACTGCGTGCAACTATTCCACTACGAAGAACTTAACACTCACGACATTTCACATTGTTCCAAATTGAGATGATGCACAAAAACGTTAACAATCGTGTACGCACAGCGGACGATAAGACCGTTTTTGCACTAGTTGTACAAATAGAACACGAAGTTAATGTCCACATATGTTTCTATACATAATGGCCAGCAAAAAGCTCGAAAGATACTTCATGCCGAATCCTGAGACTGTCACCCACGCTTTTAAATGTGGCGTGGACTTATAACTAAACTCACTATGCAAGCTATCTTTACATTTCTATAGTTCTATTCTAATCGGGCTTAATTCCAGCGCGGTTTCCGTAAGACAATACAGTCGTAGGATTTCCTTTTTTTAAATTACAAACGGCGATTAATTTTCTTCGAGCGTTATTTATAAGTAGTAATAAAAAACGAAAAACATTTTAATAACGTAAAATATTTACCGGTTTAGCTTCGTCTTTTTTTCCCGGAAGGATCGACGTACCTAACATCAAACACGTGAAGAAGTGTCAAAAGGCAGTGCTAATTTTGTTTTTTCGAATTTGCGAAACTGCAATTTTATTTTTAACGTCCATCGGGTCGTCAAAATCTCCAAGAACTTTTTTGTGCCGAAAGTTTTAACCGACACTTTAAATTATAAAAAAAATACATAAAAACAAATCACACTCAAAAATTCAAAAAATGCCCGAAAAGAGATTCATTCGAGTGAATTTCCCATTTGGCTTCTGCCAAAAGCTGTTTTAAATAGTGGCCACTTTCGTCATATAAGTCAACTGCTGTCGTACACGTACACGGATGATATTTGAATTGATTAATTAAATAATTGCTCTATTAATAAAATATACAACGCACACTTATCTTTAGTCTAGTTGTAAAACAGATTTATACTGATTCATTTGGTTGTAAATAAACACATGACAACAAACATATGGAAATACGCGCCGAAATAGTGAATCAGGCTCGAATTCGAATAATTTAAATTCGTTATACCTACGCGGACTTAAAAAAATAGTACAAATAGCACAAACATTTCGACTGTCACGTACCATTAATATACCTTACATACATATTTTTTGACTATTTAAAATTACTTTACAAATAACTTAGCGCCGTTCTATTACTTCCCGACACGCTGTATATTTCCAGAATTTAAAAATAAACAACGTATAGATATTATTTGTTGTTGGACGGTTTCGTTTCGCAATTTTGGCGCTTAACACTTTCACGTTTTCACAAGGATATTAATTAAATTTATAAGTTTTTTTATCCTCTTTTCCTGAAATTTTACACAAATCACTTTCTTTTAGTTACCTTGTTTTTGTGCGAGATGAAAACTTAAAAGATATCTCGGTCCAGTTAAAAGTGATCAAATTCAAACATTAGAATTTACGACCGATCGTGCTTTCGCTTAAACGACCAGACGAGAAGACGACAGTTTTGATTTTTGAAACGATACAAAGTTTTCGAAAAATAAAGGAGGCGAACAAAAATCAGTGTGTTTTGGATAATAATTTACCTATTTCGTATTTTGAACGCGCAGTTTGATTAGTTATTTTAAACTTTTAAACGAATGTCAAGATAACTAACTGTGTCACGAAAACAATTACTAATGAATAATATTATTATATTAGACCAGCAACTTTCCATTTTCTGAACATTTATATACAATAAAACCTCAATAATCCGAACTAATTGACTCAGGGAGTGATTTGGATTATTAATTCGTTCGGATTAATATGTAGGCGTAATTGAATACAGTAGTTAAAAACTGCTATTTAAATTATGTACAAAGGGTATAGCCGGATAAGCATGGCAAAATGGCCCCAAAGAAATCTACGAAACAACCTATATTATTACATTGGCAAGTCATAAGGAAACGATATATACACGTTTTACTCTCTGACCTTCAGTAGTCCTTGAGAAAATTAAAAAAGTATGTACCGGTGGAACTATTTTTTTAATTCGTTTATCTACGAAACTATTATAGCTACGAACATAAATCAAAAACAGATTGTTAGAGAATACTTCATAGCATAACATATGTCTTTTCTATTAGTTTCGACTAATAATAACTATTAAAAAATTAATGGAGAAATTTTGAAAATTGAAAATTTTACAGTTCGGCCAGAGTGACAATCATTAAAAAAATGTCAAATATTGCTACTAATGTCTACTACTACTGCTAAAAGTTTAGTGAAAAAAAAATTCGTACAACATTTTGAAAAAAAATAATGTACACTCTATAGTCACTACTACTATATAATGTACTGCACCTACATAAACAAAAATATAAACTATAACAAAATAAAACAACAATTATGACAATATAAAATATAAACAAAACAAAAAATGCAAATAAGTGTCTAATATACAGGGATTTCAGATAATAGAAAAGTTACAAATGTCTTATGTACATAAATATAATCGAATGCGATAGAAAACGTTTCTATTGTTATTAATTAATTCTGGTTATATAGTTGCCTGAGTGAGTACAGATGTTTACTTACAGTCAATATTATTAATCATCATCACTATCTTCATTAATGACAAAAGAAACAGAATTTGTCGCAAATATTTTCGACAATATCTCTGCTGGACATATATTACGCGGCATTTATCGGGTGAGTGATAAATAATATATTATAGTTGCTGCATGTGAACAACACCCAACTGTTCTATTACCGTTGGGACAGTCACAACAATAGGAATATAATCGATATAAATACGATATACTTTATTGTTTTTATGTCTCGATCGTACGTTCAGTTTTATAATATGTGGTGTTTGCTTGACATACTGCACGAGAAGATTATTCTTATTGTCCAGTATTTCTGATAATTACTACACAGCTTAGAAAAGTTGATAACTGCCTGTAAATAAAACTTTCAAGTCTTGCTCAGTTAAACGTGGAAAATCTAGGAGGTCAGATACCATTAGATGTTGAAAAGACGATTTCCGACGATTCCAATGATGATTATCAACATCTTCCCGCAAAGTATTTGTCGAATTCATTCTGCTTTCTATATATTCAATAATTTCGTCTTGTAATGCACCATCTAAACTCAACCTTTGTCCGTATCACAACAATCGTACCTTTGGAAGCAGTTTATTATCTAAGTTGTGATGTAAGAGACGATATTTTTGGCTTATAGCACCATGTACAGCTTCGACTACACAACGTATTTTTGTTACTTTTCGCGATACGTTTGCTTTTTCCGAAGTTAATTGAGATGTTTTGCCTTTACAGGCAGGCATAAATACGGTAAAGCCTTCATTAGTTATGTAGTTTATTACATCACGAAAACCACGATCAACAATGAACACATCATGTGGTTGTAACGTAGTTCTTATGCCTACGGAGTCTTGTAATACGAGTTTCATAATCGTGGCATCATTTTGAGTATCATAAAAAGGCCCAACAATATCAAGAATGAAGCCATTGGTTGTACAGATTGTAAACGGCTTACACAAAGGCACTTTTTTTTTGAACCTGAGTACGATTTTCGAATTTCTAGAACTACGAATTTTAATCGTCGAACATAAATATTAACAACACTGCAAGAATTTTAGAACTTGAACTGCATGTCCGACTAAAGCTCTGCGCCGGCGCTGTTCCTGTATGGTGATGGGTACTGACAATGAGATCGCTTTACACAACTACAATAAGTTGTGAAACATTCTTATATTTTTTATTTGACCACTACTTCTATTCGCGGTTTAAACAACGTAAAAAACTTAACTTGTCATCTTTGTTTTGACGCTACCAATATTTGCTTTTATTTTTTTTCAGAGTGTTGTACCAATTTTTTTTTCACAAAACTTTTAGGAGTAGTAGTAGACATTAGTAGCAATATTTGACATTTTTTTAATGATTGTCACTCTGGCCGAACTGTAAAATTTTCAATTTTCAAAATTTCTCCATTAATTTTTTAATAGTTATTATTAGTCGAAACTAATAGAAAAAACATATGTTATGCTATGAAGTATTCTCTAACAATCTGTTTTTGATTTATGTTCGTAGCTATAATAGTTTCGTAGATAAACGAATTTAAAAAATAGTTCCACCGGTACATACTTTTTTGATTTTCTCAAGGACTACTGAAGGTCAGGGAGTAAAACGTGTATATATCGTTTCCTTATGACTTGCCAATGTAATAATATAGGTTGTTTCATAGATTTCTTTGGGGGCCATTTTGCCATGCTTATCCGGTTATACCCTTTGTTGTCGTATAAATAAATACCTTACTAAGAAACTCACCGATAAGTGAACCTACTACAAAAAAAAATGTAACAAAAGGAATTATTTTAGACAACAGTTCGCCATTCTACTTAGTCGATAAAATTAAATTGCAAATCCGACTAATAATGTTAGAATTACAATAAATAAAAAAAAACCTATAGCATCACACGCCTCCCTTTTCACGTTTCACACTAAATCTAAACGACGATAACATATTTCAATTTAAATAGCTCGAAAGTTCTTCATTGCAGTTATCTCGGGATGTTAAATATATTTTATGGTCCTTGTAAGCAATAAAATGACCTTACATTTAAGCGCCGGAACGGTGTTGTGCCCTGTAGAAAAAGCAACTAAACATAAAGGCGGAATTTTCGAATAAAATCTGATTTTACATCGTATTTTATGACGTGCTCCTGCTTAATTGTGGTCCTTAAGCTTCCGAGAACATCACTTTTATTCCCTAAAAGAGGTTTTCGATTGATGATGCACCTGATGGAGTAACAAACCCGCAACGTTAATAAAGTATGTATTTCTATTTTTTACGTTCCAGCAGACGATAAGCGTTACGTATTTCTTTTTGTTATTTAGTGGCGATGGAAATCTATTTTCGTCCCGACTTCGTAAAGGGAAGCTTTTAATATGTGGGTTTAATGTAAATGTATATTTTAATGGCACTATTTTTGGTATAACTTATAAATTAAAAATACTTACAATATTAATCAAGTTAGAATTAACAATTTCAGGTAAATTGTGGTAAATAAGCGAACACTTGTAGTTAATAAATTCGGCTTAGGTGTTCATTTAAGTAGTCTATAAATAACGGATATTTCGAAGAGGCAAAGTAATCATCCAATTAACAGACCTGAAATGGCTCAATATAGGCGATACACTTTTAAGGCTATAAATTTTCTCTAGAAAAGGGTAATTAGTATAAATACGAGGCAGCCCCACAATTACTGCTGCCATCTGCTAACGCTTTCCACTGAATAACAATTTTTAGGGAAACGAAATGAACCTTCGGAAAAACTTTTAATGCATATTTATGGGAGTTTAAGGAAAATCTTGCCCTTTTACGATAATAATAATAATAAAATACAGAAATTTATGTTGCATTAAAAACTAATTAATCTTTTTTGAGCAGCGCTATAACAACTTTGGGAGTAGTTTTAGTTGTTTAAGTCTTAGAAGATAGCACATTATATAAATTTTAATACTCTCGATAAGTTGTAGAAAATACAACTTGCACAAATGCAAATGCAATGCAATGAATCTTTCAAATGCACAGTTCGTGTCTTTTTAAAAAACCCTAATTGTTGAATTTCCTAGCTAAATCCTGTCCTAAATAAATGACATTTTCCAAAATACATCATCTTATGTAATTAATCACCTAAACAACATATTACACAAAATATTTTTATCGATTCAAATGTCACGGCAGTTTCCGGACTCACGGTCTAATAAATCACATTTTAAATTAAATACTGTCCTTAATTAATGAAACGTCCGACGCACCACTATAAGTAAATTTTTATTTTTAATAAATTAGCAATTAATTTTTCTGTTTAAAAAATTAGACGAATGTCGGCAGATACGGCATTAACAAATGACACTTGAGTAGATACTTTCAACATATTATTGAAGCGGATAAACGAAGGCGTTTCGTTTGCATCAGCAAAGAATAAGTTCAAACCCTTAATACTATTATAAACAATTTAAAAATATCGTTGAACGTGATATTACTCATAACGTTGTATAAGTACCTACCTACAGAAAATTTCAGTTGAATATTATAAATTTAATAAACAAATAACGACAAAATAAATTCAGGCCTTATAAGCGAAAAGCATGGTTAGAAAAAAAATTATCTCGGTTATTCACAAAGATGCCGCAATATAACTTTCAAAATTAAACATTTTTGAACTACAAGGGGCTTACAGAATAGTTCGTTATATCGAGTAGTTCGCTATAAGTAACTTCAACTGTGTGCATCGACACTTATTACGTTTTGGACGAAATATTCGGTTTGAATGGGTTATTTATATCGTTAGCCGCAAATAATATACGTAATGCTCGATAAAATCAACATTATAAGTCGAATGGAGGCCAAAGTCGTTTACACAAAAAATGGGACTTGTTAACTTTTACCAACAAGCTCGTCAAATGTATTCCACGCCACACGATCAATTAAATAACAACCGGAGAAATTAAAACATCTACAGAAAACCCATCCAACTATTCTAGAAGGAATCCTAAACACGAAATTGCAATAGTTGAATCGCAAACGTTAATGATAATTGCAGATTAGAACCGGGAATTGCTGATTTTGTTTCATAGTCAGTGACACACAGGAGTAATTAGAATATCGTTTAAGAGGCTCCGGCTAAACCTCAAATTGTATTGCGATATCGACAGGCAAAATTAATTAATTGGATAATGAACGTTCGCTCTATTTATCGTTTAATTATTGATTTCCATTACGTAATAAACGGGATTGGATTTTATAAGCACTTAGCAGTATAATCATTTTCTCATCTATATACTATCTCGCAACGAATTATTTTTAATTTATACGAATAAATACATCAACTCGATCAACTTCGCAATAAGAATATAATAATACAACGGTAACAGAATTTTCCGAGGTAAAAATCTTTACGACGGAAAATCCTTATAGTGGTATTTCAAGTATTCATGAAAGCGGTTTACTGCTCTCTCCTGACATGAGAAACATCAAAGACCTGTTTTTCAAGCTACACTAAAATTTGAAGGGCTTTCGATGATAAGACGCTTCCTATATATTGTGGTCTAGCCAGAAGTCTTAAACGTTAAGGGAACTCTGGAATTCAATATCGAAAAATTTGAGATAGTATAAGTAGATAATTCCTAGTCCTACAACGAAATACGGATACATACCTACTCCGTAAAGTTATGACAAAACATTAATTAAAGCTAGTGCACAGGGAATGTTTAGCTACTTCGTTCTGATAACGTCAAAATGAACAGTTAAACTCCCCAAACTGTATTTCAAAGTTAACGTATAACGGGCAGGACATTATTATGACATGTTTAATAAATATTGCCGAATTATTAAATTTGATGGAATAAAATTTTTATGTTAAAATTGTGTACGGAGATAAATATCGTCCACTAAAGAGATTTAACTAATTTCATAAGTATTACAATTAATATCTATAAATAATTACCCAGATAGCACAAGGATATCCATTATACATTCAATAGATGTCCACTGGATATCCATTTTAGGTCCATCCATTCGTAATCCATGGACAAGCAGGGAATATCTGTAATGGACGTCCATAATATATCATTATGTGGACGTTCATCCCAGGCAACCAACTGACATTAAACGGTGGTTTAAAAATCGTCATTTTTCATCTGAATGGTACTATCTGGTAAAAAAGTGGTGTCGCGTACCGAGTCGTATGGGATAGGCAACTCAAAAACCACTAAGAATTCAATCCCTTATTTTATGAAGCCGGAGTTAAACGACCTTAACACTGGTACTTACATTACAAATTAATTTCGACTCGTTTTTATAACTAGATATTATTTGCTAAACTAGGGGGAAGATAAGATAAGATAATTATCGGTAAATTTATTGTTTACCTCAATTATACATAATTATGTAATGTTAGAATTTAATTAAATTGGTAAATATAAATATTTATGGGTATAGAATATTAGTATTCGATAAAAATATGAGTTAGTTAAATTAAATTAAATTAAATCACGTAGTTTTATTCATTTTATTTTGGTCAAAACTTTCAAGGAAGTCGATCGGTAAACTTTTACCCTTCTTGTTTAAGCTTTCCTGTTTGCAGGTATGAAACGAAGATTATTCATTGTTATCGTTACCTAGTTAAGTGTTGTTAAAAATATGCATATTATCGTTGAAATTTCTTTCTATATTACACCCGATGCAAAAATACATTTTGAATGAAATCGAACATTTTTTATTTATTTATTTATATGTCGGTAAATATTTATACCAAATTAATTATGTATAATTTTTAATATACCTAGCTACCGTTATAATTTTTTCCCATCTTTATATCATTCATGCAATTTCGTAAGAATTTATTTTACTATTATTAAGTAAAAACTAAATATGCTTCTTGTTCTACGCATAACTACCTTATGAATGCCAAACCGGTCACCGCTCGATGATGTTGCGGGTAAAAAGTCCAGGTTTAAAGGAAAAAAATTTCGGGAAATGTAATTGCAACCTTATGTAAAATGGAAAACCACTCAAATGTGAATTTTTCGATATCAAACGATTCGTTTTAAAAAAATAAGCATTTTACATCATTACGCCAAACTGTTAATGAATAGAAGAAACTTATAAGGGTAAAAAATTCACTTACAAGCTATTACAAGCTAACTAGCTTGATGGAATTCTTAAAAATTTATTTTTTCGGAAAACGAGAAATTCTGAATCTAATATAATAAACGTTATAAGGTAGTAGTAAATTATAATAGATTAAAAATAGCTTATAATAAGCATGTAAAAATAAGAAGTTTTAATAAGATAAGTGTACTTATATTCAGTATTTATTTAAAAATGCAATCTAAACTTAAAGTTAATAATTAAAAAATTATTAATTAAAATTAAACATTAAAAAAAAATATTAAGTAAACACAATACCGGCAAATAGTTTCCTGATTAAACGTTACGATTACAAGCTAACTAGCTTGATGGAATTCTTAAAAATTTATTTTTTCAGAAAACGAGAAATTCTGAATCTACAAGTAAGACTTTACTTTTTAATGGGTTTACTACCTAATTGATTTCACAATATCGATATTGTAAGTTGTTTGTGATGACCTTACGGTTAATAATAAAATAAACATATCCATTAAATATAAAATATTTTGGTAATTTTTAGTTAGGTAAGTAAATAGATTGTAAGTGTAAAACTAAATAAGTGAAACGATCATACAAATTTGTGAAACATTTGTAAAACTAACATTGATAACATTAATTACCTACAAAATATTATAAGTTATAATTTTTTATACTATATACTGTATATTACTATAAATACTTTGCCTATTTTTTACAACTATATTTTTAGTTTTATGTTTATTGTGGCGTTAACGTTTAATCAGGAAACTATTTGCCGGTATTGTGTTTACTTAATATTTTTTTTTAATGTTTAATTTTAATTAATAATTTTTTAATTATTAACTTTAAGTTTAGATTGCATTTTTAAATAAATACTGAATATAAGTACACTTATTAAAACTTCTTATTTTTACATGCTTATTATAAGCTATTTTTAATCTATTATAATTTACTACTACCTTATAACGTTTATTATATTAGATTCAGAATTTCTCGTTTTCGAAAAATAAATTTTAAGAATTCCATCAAGCTAGTTAGCTTGTAATGTGTAAGTGAATTTTTACCCTAATAAGTTTCTTCTATTAATTAACAGTTTGGGTAATGATGTAAAATGCTTATTTTTTAAAACGAATCGTTTGATATCGAAAAATTCACATTTGAGTGGTTTTCCATTTTACATAAGGTTGCAATTACATTTCCCGAAATTTTTTTCCTTTAAACCTGGACTTTTTACCCGCAACATCATCGAGCGGTGACCGGTTTGGCATTCATAAGGTAGTTATGCGTAGAACAAGAAGCATATTTAGTTTTTACTTAATAATAGTAAAATAAATTCTTACGAAATTGCATGAACGATATAAAGATGGGAAAAAAATTATAACGGTAGCTAGGTATATTAAAAATTATACATAATTAATTTGGTATAAATATCTACCGACATGTAAATAAATAAATAAAAAATGTTCGATTTCATTCAAAATGTATTTTTGCATCGGGTGTAATATAGAAAGAAATTTCAACGATAATATGCATATTTTTAACAACACTTAACTAGGTAACGATAACAATGAATAACCTTCGTTTCATACCTGCAAACAGGAAAGCTTAAACAAGAAGGGTAAAAGTTTACCGATCGTCTTCCTTGAAAGTTTTGACCAAAATAAAATGAATAATTTAATTTAATTTAATTTAACTAACTTATATTTTTATCGAATACTAATATTCTATACTCATAAATATCTATATTTATCAATTTAATTAAATTCTAACATTACATAATTATGTATAATTGATGTAAACAATAAATTTACCGATAATTATCTTATCTTATCTTCCCCCTAGTTTAGCAAATAATATCTAGTTATAAAAACGAGTCGAAATTAATTTGTAATGTAAGTACCAGTGTTAAGGTCGTTTAACTCCGCCTTCATAAAATAAGGGATTGGATTCTTAGTGGTTTTTGAGTTGCCTATCCCATACGACTCGGTACGCGACACCTCTTTTTTACCAGATAGTACATAAGCAGTGCAAGAGACTTCTTGTATTCTATAATCCATAATAATTTTTGCTTCCAAACTATAACCATAGCCACAGATGTTAGCAAGGAAATAAATCGCCAATTATTGTAACATAACAACAGTAACTTATCCTCTTTCTGTGAAAAACATTGTTGATGGCTGCAGATCGATGTTAATAAATATTTCAAAACGACTTATATTTCAAAGAAAATGACTTTATGATGCTACAAGTAGCAATAATCACGATCGCCAACTAGCAACAAAAAGTGTAAAATTCACCACTGGATATAAAATGGAAGTCCCATCGGACAACATTAAAGGATATCTTAGCACATCTTTTTATCTTTTTATGGATAGCCATATCATCTCCGTGAATACGTAATGGACATAAAACGGACGTCCAGTGGCTATCCTGTGCTATCTGGATACGTAGGTATATGATGAATATTGACATTCTTATAGTAATGGTGGTATATTTTAAAAGTGTCGTAACATTGCAATAAAAATGGGCGCTAGTCCCTTCTATCGGTATCGAAAAGTGATAAATTTCTCAGAATTATTTTATAAAAACCAACGTGATATTCCCGTGATATTTTTAATCGAAAAGTAAGGCAGAAAGGTTTCGAAACTAATCGATTCCTTTTGAAAAAATTTAAAAAAAATGTCCAGGAACGCATTGTCCAACTGGACAGATTATAAATACAAAGAAGTAAGAAAAAAGGAACGCAGTAACGGATTCTGAAAATTTGCCTTAGAACTTAAGAGAAATTCCAAATAAGTATACTTAATTCATCATGTAGGTATGTAGACCGGCAAGGCCAACTTCCAAGTGAATCTAAATGAATAGGTACACATTTTTATACATAAAATTGCATGCCAGTATTCGATCGATAACGATCTATCATCGGTAATTAAAAACGTTGTGGTTTTTCATTAAAGCGACTCCATATCGGAGTGGAATAATGGTCTCAATTTATCCCGTAGATATTTATAGAGATCGGCTAATTGTATGGATAGATATGCAATAAAGGATTCAACAACATACAGAGGTCCTAACAAAGATCTTTTTTTTATGGCGGAAAGATAATTAAAACTTCCTATGTATTTATAGGAAAATTAGTCGATTATGGTAATTCAAATTTTGCGTTTTCACAACCAGCCCGTGTAGAATAGAAAAGAGTGCGTTAATTGAAATCAAACGCGGCAATTCGTAGCGAACTTTTGATAACACAAGTTTTAGACTTCGGCATTTTCCACAATTCGAACTTGAATAATTCAGTAAATTGTAAATTATTTACGACAGCAGCGCTTGCATCAACATACCCTCTGTCACCGTTAGCTAAATCCGCCCTTGATTTACTTTCCTATAAACTTTGATGCCAGTACAGTGAGAATATTTCGTGTTAAACCGTTAAATCAAAAATACTACACTTGTTGGTAATAAACATAATTTACGACACGATTCGAAATAGTCTTTGAAACAATACCTAAACAGATTTCTGTCATATTTTCATGTATCTGTACATCAAGTTTCGTCGTATAATAAATGATAATCAAAACTACCTATTGTTATTAATGAAAACATTATGGTAGAAATTAATTTTGTTAAGATCCTGTTTATATCTCGTTACAATCTCGACGCATTAAAACCGTATCCTATACTAAAATACAAATAAAAATTAATTAAAAATTTAATGCTATCCAAATTGTAAAAAAGTAAATTCGATTAGTGAGAGAAATTAAATAATAAACTTTCACACTTAAATGCGTTATATCTAACATAAACCTTGAAAATTCAATTGTCATCGACTAAAAAAAATGTTCTTTCCGATGTCCTTACTATATTACCACAAATTACAATTAAAAAATTAAAATTAAATTAAAATTAACACAACAATGATACCTATAGGTACCTATATGTAATATTATTTAAACTTAAAATTGTTTATATATAAGAATAGTAACCAGTCCTGAAGCATCCTTTCGATACATCCCGGATAAAAAGACGACTTTAAATAGAAAAAATAGATACATACCTACCTACCCAATATTTCAATAAAATGATTGCAACTCGTAATTTAATTTTAGTGGACTATATAGTCCACTATATATGTATGTTTATGTAGTTGCTTAAAAAATTACATAAAATAATTTCATACTTACTATAGCAGTTATTAATTAGAAATTAAATAGAAATATTTGTTTCATGGAAGATATGATTACCTATATAGATTAAAGAGATTAAAAAAATATAGATTTAAATGAGTTTATTTATTTAAAAATATTGTACCTATATTTTAAATATGTAAATGCTAGATAAAATATTAAGTATCTTTTTTCAAATGTTTGTCGAATAAGAATCCCTCGCCAGCAACGCAAAAGTTCACAATTTAAATGTCTATTTGCACAAAAGTAATTCCACGCGAAAATTTCGCGAACGTAACACACAGCCACACACATTATAGGCTGTTGAGTTAAACGACGAATTTAATTCAGCATTAGTGCGCAGGAAAGTATAGGTATCTTTTCCGATAATAAAGTCAAGGAAACAACGATGTACGTACTGTAACGTAGATGTATGTATCGAGCGAACGTTGTAATCTTAATAAATATTTCACTTACAATAATCTTAACATAAGTAATATACGCGGTTAAGAGGATGATTACGCTCGCACAGAAAAGCTAAATACAATTTTACAAGTATGTTATCTACACGTTATTTTAGTATCCCAGTATACAAGTTGCCCACACCACACTTCATTTCAGTATAGAAAATATTTAAGCTTATCTAGTAAACATTTTGATAAACATCTAGCTATTAAATTCCAAGACATTATATTAAATAGGTATAATTATTTGGTAACTTGTTCGAAATTTATATTCTACAGTATCTGGTTTGTCAATTGTTCAATTATTACAACAAATCAGCTGAATAATTCTAAAATTAGTAGTAAATATTATAACTACTGTTATAACAGTACCTTCGTAACCACTCGTGTTAGTGTGTTGTTAACATGTCATGTTAACAACTTGTGGTTGTTGACAAAATGGAATTTATGGAATAAAAACCCAGAGTAACTTATACATATCGATGCGATTAATTATAATAAGGGCCGATCTTTCCATCTTCTGATTATCTCTGACAGATATTTCCTTTAGAAACATATCTGTCAGATAAATTTATCAGAAGACGGAAAGATTTGCCCTAAACCTGCATTCTGTTAAATTTTAAATAAATTAAAAATCGTTCTGTAGTAAGTTTAGATCGTATTCAGATAGTTGTATATTGAATCATTCGCTAAAACATAAATACGTTTTGGAGAAGTAATTGATGCAGTTACTTCTAACAATAAGTCTAATAAGTAAGATACGAATGTTTCACTTGACTAACTACAATAAAACCCCGTGTATGTGAATCTCGAATTTTTTACTACCTGTTGAAGTAGAAAATTATGTAGATAATCGTCGGCATCGCCTCAAAGTAACAGTAACTATATCGACGGCAGTTGTGGCAGATTATCGTAAACGACAAAAAGTAGATTTTACAGAAGCGCACATTTTGCATTGTAGCGTAGCTACATATAAGAAGGTACGTTTTACCGAAATACAAATCGATTTTTTGGTGAAAAAAATCAGAATATTACAGATAATACAGAATATGTGTTTTTTGCCTTAGATCCATTGATGCATAAGATAGTCAGAATAACTCATTTTCGCAAAAAATGGCGTTTACGATAATCTGCGTCGATATGTATTTAAAATACATACAAGTGTAGACAATTAAAAGTATTGTTAGAACAACCACTTTTACCATACATAAAATTTCGACGAACGCATTCTTTAGTAATTATATGAGGTAATATGAAAGCCGATATCTTGAAATAAACATTTCTCGAGTTTAGTTTACGCAGCGAGGAGATAGCGTGAGAAAGACGGCGATACAAGGATAGAGCATGTACGCGAGAACGAAGACCGCGATTCGCTGATTATTAAACAAAAATATTTTGAGCCCTTATTTTATTTATAAGTATCTATTAAGAAATATTTTTTAGGTAATTAAAAGATGGCAGAAGGTGTACACGTTTTTATTTTATTTTTCACATTTTATTTTTTTCATCCTCTTAAGAGGATGATTGCGCCAAGCACTAATATAGGGATTTCAAAGTAAATTCGGTCAGGTATTGCACCTATATTGATAGAAATTTTCAATTTTTTATTAAAGAATCTGAAAATATGTATCATCAAGTATGCGATGACGTTCTTATTTTCTTAAGAATATATATACTTCTTATATAATAACTATTTGAAGTTGGAAATAATTAGACTAACTTTTCGATTTCACTTTCTTGAATTAGAAGCTGTATATTAAAAAAATTAAAACGTGCACACCTTCTGCCATCTTTTAATTACCTAAAAAATATTTCTTAATAGATACTTATAAATAAAATAAGGACTCAAAACATTTTCGTTTAATAATCGGCGAATCGCGGTCTTCGTGCTCGTGTGTATGCTCTATCCTTGTATCGCCGTCTTGCTCGCGCTATCTCCTCGCTGCGTAAACTAAACTCGAGAAATGTTTATTTCAAGATATCGGCTTGCATATTACCTCATATAATTAGTAAAGAATGCGTTCGTCGAAATTTTATGTATGGTAAAAGTGGTTGTACTAACAATACTTTTAATTGTCTACACTTGTATGTATTTTAAATACATATCGACGCAGATTATCGTAAACGTCATTTTTTGCGAAAATGAGTTATTCTGACTATCTTATGCATCAATGTATCTAGGGCAAAAAACATCATATGTCAAGAACAAGAATCTGGTATTAATATTTAGATTTTTTTCACCAGAAAAATCGATTTGTATTTCGGTAAAACGTATCTTCTTATATGTAGCTACGCTACAATGCAAAATGTGCGCTTCTGTAAAATCTACTTTTTGTCGTTTACGATAATCTGCCACAACTACCGTCGATATAGTTACTGTTACTTTGAGGCGATGCCGACGATTATCTACATAATTTTCTACTTCAACAGGCAGTAAAAAATTCGAGATTCACATACACGGGGTTTTATTGTAGTTCCTCAAGTGAAACATTCGTATCTTACTTATTAGACTTATTGTTAGAAGTAACTGCAACAATTTCTTTTCCAAAACGTATTTATGTTTTAGTGAATGATTCAATATACAACTATCTGAATACGATTTAAACTTACTACAGAACGATTTTTAATTTACAGTGCTCTCCCTCTATAGTTCCTTCCTCAACAGTTCCGCTTCCCCAGTTTTCGACTCGACTAGTACCCCCACTCTTAAGACATCAGCGCGTACCTCGAGATTCAAATGGTTCTCTCCATACAGTTCCGCGCGCTGTAAGAATTGAAAAATCGAGTGTATCCAATATATATAGCACAAATTAAGTAATTTATATTGTATTTATTATTTTATTATTTTTATTTATTTATATTTATTAAAAGAAGTATAAAAACAAAATATATTACGTTGATTTGTGACATTTTATATTATAAAGATATAGATTAGCACGAGCGTACGAACAACAACTAACTGTCAAACAGAGGAAAACCATCAGTAGGAAATCAAAACAAAAGAAAAACATTTTATTAGGACGAGTGTAAGATGGAACTATTAAGAAAGACGCAAGTGAATTCGTTCGAGCGCTACGAAAGGCGCTTGGTAGGGGAACTCTGTTCGACTTAATTTCTAATAAAAGTTATTCCCCTCATGCCCAACTGCGGAACTGTAGAGGAAGAGCACTGTATTTAAAATTTAACATAATGCAGGTTTAGGGCAAATATTTCCGTCTTCTGATAAATTTATCTGACAGATATGTAGTATGAAAACGATTGTTCGAACAAAAGTTTCTACAGGAAATATCTGTCAGATATAATCAGAAGATGAAAAGATCGGCCCTTATTATAATTAATCACATCGATATGTATAAGTTACTCTGGGTTTTTATTCCATGAATTTCATTTTATCAACAACCACAAGTTGTTAACATGGCAAGGTATAACGCACTAACACGAGTGGTTACGAGGGTACTGTTATAACAGTAGTTACAACATTTGCCACTAATTTTAGAATTATTCGACTGATTTCTTGTAATAATTAAACAATTGACAAACCAGATACTGTAGAATATAAATTTCGAGTAAGTTTACTGAATAATTATACCTATTTAATATAATTTTTTTTTTAACTCCTATATTTATACAATCAGTCTTTTTGAGACTATAAGTACAACTTGTGTATGCTTAACCTAAAACTTAAATTATTAACAACATAACATGTAGAGTAATGTCCCAGTGGACATTCTCCATAGAGAATATTTTTTACATAATTATGACTTGTTTATTAACTAAAATCTAGTGAGTAGATCAGATGGTTTGAATCGCTTTAATCTTCTTGGTTCTTCTTCGTCCAGTAGCAGTGAGGTAGCCAGTTCGTTTGGATGTGCTGTTATCTTATCTTTGTATTTTGTGCTGTATTTTGTAATTTCTTCGCGGATGGTAGGTATCTTTAGATCAGCGTGTAATGTTGCGTTGGTTATGTACCATGGGGCATTTACTATTGCTCGTAAAACCTTATTCTGAAATCTTTGCAAAATCTCTATGTTTGAATTGCACGCAGAACCCCATACGGGCACGCCGTATGTCCAGATGGGTTTCAAAATAGTTTTATATAGTAGCAATTTGCTTTCCATTGACAGTTCCGATTTTCTTCCGATTATCCAGTAAATTTGTTTGAATTTAGCTCCCAGCTGTTTTCTCTTAGCGAAGATATGAGTGCGCCAAGTTAGTCTTCTGTCCAAGTGTAGACCTAGATATTTCACTACATCCACTTGAGGTATTTGGTTTCCATTTAAGATGACCGGAGGACAGGTTTCTCTTTTCAGGGTGAAGGTAACTTGTGTCGATTTTGTTTCATTCGTTTTCATTCTCCATTGTTTCAGCCAATGTTCTAGGTAGTTTACGTGGTCTTGAAGATGTCTGGTTGCGCATATGGGATCATTGTGTGAAGCTAATATCACTGTAGCGTCAGCATATGTTGCTATCATCGTTGTATTAGTTTCAGATAGATCTGCCGTATAAAGTGAGTATAATGTGGGGCCCAAAATGCTCCCTTGTGGGACACCAGATTCGATAGGATAGAGTTCGGAATATGCTTCTTGGTATTTTACATGGAATGTTCTGTTAGAGAGGTAGGATTTAAGAAGAGAGTAGACAGGATGTGGGATTGTGTGTTTGAGTTTATACAGTAGTCCTAAATGCCATATTTTGTCAAAGGATTGACTTATGTCAATGAAGACGGCTGAACAGTATCTTTTCTCTTCCATAGTGTTGTTGATTTTATTTACGATTCTGTGAATTTGTTCTGTGGTTCCGTGTTGTTTCCTGAACCCAAACTGGTGAGTGGGTATTAGTTTTTCGTCCTCTATGATTACAGTCGATCGTTTCAGTATTATTTTTTCTAGGACTTTTGATAAAATTGGAAGTAGACTTATAGGCCGGTATGATGTCACCTCGGTTGGAGTTTTCCCTGGTTTGGCAATCATTATGATCTGACCCATTTTCCATTGACATGGGAAGTATTCTATTCTTAAAATCGCATTAAATATCTGGTGAATTGCTGCAAGACATTTTTGGGATATTTCTTGGAGTATTTTGCCGGTGATTAGATCGTACCCCGGTGCCTTTTTCACATTAATTTCTTTGTGTAATACTGTTTCGATCTCACTTTTAGAAATTTTTTTATTGGTAGTGCCATTTGAAATGGAGACTGTAGCTGATCGTAAATTTCTTGTTCTTCAGCAGGTGTTATTTGTGATGGAAAAGGTTGGAAAACTGTGGCAATATGTTCGGCGAATGTGGTGGCTTTTTGATTGTCTGTTCTTGCCCAAGTTGTTTGGTTAAGTCGTATTGGTGATGCTTGCTGCTGGGATTGTTTGAGTTTTCTAGTGACTTTCCATAAGGAGTAATCTGTTGCATCAGTGGGTGTTAAACCTCTAAGGTACTCTCGAATAGAGTCGTTGTTTATCTTGAATAGTAGCTTTCTGAGTTCTTTCGCTAGTTTATTATACCTTTGCCTGTCCATCGGATCTCTTGTTATCTGCCACCTTTTTCGAGCTTTTCGTTTTTCTGATATTTTCTGCTTTACTATTATTGGACACTTTTCCCTAGATCTTTCTTCATTTCTGTCTGGAGTTGCTTTTCACGCTGCGTTTTGTATAGCTTTTGTTATGTCAACTACAGCTTCTTCTATATCAATTTCAGTCTTTAGTGGTATCTTTAGAGTTATCTGCTCATCTAGTGTTTCTCTGAAATAATCCCAGTCAGTCCTTTTGCTATAAAGTGATGGTTTCTTCGGCCTACCCAATATTTGTGTGTAAATGGTTACCAGAACTGGTGTGTGGTCAGATGTTAGATCTACACATGATTCTACTAGGAATTTTTTGGTATTAAGGCCTTTAATTATGCAAAAATCTAGGAGATCTGGAATTTTTTTGGAATCAGAGGGCCAATATGTAGGCTGAAATGTTGATAGATAATTTAAGTTGTTATTTCTCATGACCTTTAATAATTCTCTTCCTTTTGTGGTATTTAATATAATGTCTTGGAATTTAATAGCTAGATGTTTATCAAATGTTTACTAGATAAGCATAAATATTTTCTGTACTGAAATGAAGTGTGGCGTGGGCAACTTGTATACTGGGATGCTGAAATAACGTGTAAATAACATACTTGTAAAATTGTATTTAGCTTTTCTGTGCGAGCGTAATTATCATCCTCTTAACACGAAACATCAGTTTATAATGTAAGTAGATACCTAATAAGAAATTGCGGACACATATAAATTATAAATTATACTAAATACAAGATTTTGTCCCTGCATATCGGTCGTTATCTACTTATTTGTTAAGTAAAGTGCACGTGTGCTGCTGCTCCGCTCGTGACGTCCGCCTATTGTGATTAACACATGTTTATCAATGTTAAATTTAATATTAATTTTCGGTCGTGCAGGTATTCAAAACAATATTTTTAAATACCTACTTAATTTTAAATTTCAATCGTTTAGTAAATAAAATTAATTCTTTTACATGGAAAATTATTTAATTTGAAAATTTATTTTGAGAAAAAATTTAATTTGATATATTCAATAAAGTACACTTTTTGTATTAAAATATTTTTGAAAATAAAATTCAAATTTCACGACAAGTTTAGATAAAGGCGTAAACTGATGTTATTCGCGATAGGTTTCAATGCAAGTCACGCATAAGAAGATAGGTACTAAATTGTACACTACATTTGTAATATTCAATTTAAAGGTATGAACATGGCATTTACCTGCACACATGACATGACAAAGAAAGAGACCACAATCTATTAGTAGGTATTGTAAAAATACGAGGATAGGAAACTATTGTGAATAACGTACATTACATAAGTAATTGTTAAAAACACGCCCAAACTGTTGAATTGCTGTATTTTCTGAAAGAGTAGTAGATAATGTTTTACCTATAATGAATTAACGAACTTCCCAGAATTAAATAATGTGTACCTACATAGTTATTAGTATTTAATTACTAAGAAAATGACTCGTACACGAGTCGGACTTTTTGTATTTTCAATTTTTTTTTAATTTTCATCTATTAATACGTTAAAATTGGGCAAAAAATCAACACAAATGTGAAGTAATACAGCTCAGTTCTCAGTTCTATATTAAAATAAATTTTCCAAAACTTCAACAGTGCAGTAATATAGGGCAAGTCCTTTAAATTAACATAAAATGACATTTACATCTGGCTTTCATACGGAATAATTTAGCGGAATATTAAAATTCCGCGTTGTTCATGTTCTGTATAGTATAATGGGTGGTAAGAGGACAACCCAGCACCAAATGAAAATATATTCATATTTCATCTCCTCGGGGCGTCAACTGCATTTGCACAGCAAGCTTTTCCACTTGACGTAGGTAGATGATCGTGGATTTCGAAATTTGACAGATTCAACAATACTTTTCAGAAAGAACGAAATCACATGTACTTTTGCCCACATCCCCGTTCCCGAAGGGGATTTGTCGAATTAACTTAATCCAATGAAATATTGCGAACGTAATGCGATTATTATAATATAAAATAGAGATGCGTTCTTTAAGAAAACAATTGTTGACGCGTGTTTCGCATTAAAAAAAATACATTTTAATACAATGTTAAGTGGAATTCTCCTATTGAAATTCCTTAAGTTTCTAACCAAAAGTAAGTATTTAAGGTTGCGTGCTCGGTGCTTGAAACTTTATACTGTTAATCTTCCTAAAATAATACTTTGCATATAGGTGTACCTGTACGTACTTAAGTGTGTTGTTCTTTTAAAAACTTCATTAATAAAGGCAAAAATAAAAATTCACTTTAAAATGATAAACAACAACACAATGAAACGATAACCAGTGTTTTTATCTCGCATAAAAAAATCATAAGCACCTAATAGGTGTATATACAAAATTAAAGTTGTTAGTTCGTAAAAAAAAGCTCTCGTGTACGAGAAGTTTTGCGAAAATTAAATTCTAAAATATCATATAACTTTAGGTATCGTAAATCGTGAAATAATATCCTAATCGGTAGGTATCGTAATCCAGTGTAATCGTATTTACCTACTTAATCCGATCGAGTTAAATCCAAAGAAGTTAATTCGACCGATTAAATCATAAAGTGCAAGGTTTATGTATTTACAAAATTAGAACCTAAACTACATATTAATCTAGTTAGGAAGAGTTTGATTTAATTTAATGTTACCGACTGCTAATTTTAATATATCTATATACCTACCTACCTATTTATTTTATTCCTTTCATTGTAAGAGAAAGTATTGGGTAGGTACTGAATTTATTCGTGTTGTACACAAATTCCAGATTATAAAAAAAACTATTAATAACTCAACTAATAGACCTATCACGGATTTTTCTATCAATTCCAAATGATTGGTTTTAATTTCGATTGATGATGATTTAAGAAAATTAGTTGATTTTAAAAACCAAACTTTTGTTTATTATAATTCCATAAATAATGAAAGGTTCTGCAGTTGCTGTTCTAAGAGCTTTTTTCCAAACTCCATTTTTCCCTAGGCTTTTTATGCAGTAGTTACATGAATATAAAACTTGTTTAATTTAGAGATTCAAGCTCACGATCTAGCTTACTTATCGTTAGTTTTAGAATATGCATACATATATATGTAGTTCGTTTCTAGACTGCTTGGAAACCGATTTGTACGAAAACTGAAATCATTTTTTCATAAGAAACGCCTACTTCTATGTATAGGTATATCTATGAATGCAGAAAATAAGAGCCTTGCTATCAACATAAATCTATTTGAGATTCTATTTAATTTAAAATTTCCTTTTAATTCTTTATGTAGGTAGTATAAAAGATTTATTATACAACAGCCAATATTGCAAAAAAAACAACAATTAAAAATGACATAAATAATTTCTATTTTAACACCCATTGCATTATTTTCAACGTCAAATGCCTGCCTGAGAAAAAACGAATCACTAAAGTTAAGGGTAAAATTTACATGAATATGAGAGCGCGTCAAGTGACGCCCATGAATTTCATTTGGATAATACGTTTGTAATACGTTCTACATGAAGAATACACTTGATGACAATTAATATCCATGAGTAATTTAAATAGAAAAATGATATCCATTACCTGTAATAAATAATATTTTTCAAATTCACAGAAAAATTCAAAATGAAAACCTGCGAAAGACTGGGAAAACAGTCGTAAACATGAACTTCCGTTATCTCCCCCAGTTTTTTACATAAAAGTTTGAGCAAACCCTTTTAACACGTCGCATCGAGCATATACACGACCGGTAAACTTTTGCCTTAAAATGTACGCCACATTTTGTCTAGGTGATTAGAGCCATTCAACGAGCCGTGAAGCAATGGAGAAGGGTTGAAAATGACCAATAAACATGACACGTTATCGTTACCGCAATATGCACACACGAACTCATGCAGAATTTACAAAAATGATTGCAGGTCATTAAGTATTCGGATTCGTACCGTAATGTAACCTAAAAAAAAAAATCTTCACGAAACACTCTATCAAGACGACAAAAAACACTCGACGAACCTGGAATTTCCATAGAATTAACAATTTAAATTATTCGGGTTATATGCAAAATTTCCACTGCATTAAACAAAATTCACGCCGAGAAGCACACCTGCTACATAATGCAAAATTACTAAACGATGCAGAATATCTGCTCACAATAATTATTAACGACGAATCACCGTCAACCTATTTAGAGAACTGCTGTCTGCGACTTGATTGCAATTAAGGTGAAGGTTCCCATACCTACACCGCCGTACGTTGTCCTAAAAAAATTGAAAAATCGAGACAAGTTCGCAAATTAACACACCTAAATCGACTTGGCGAAATGACATCAAAAAACCGGCTAGTATAATCGAATTAGCTTAATAGGGTGCGACAAATGAGGACATGCACGCGGCGCTGATAATATACTACGTACATTTAGGGAGCTACAATTAAAGCTCAAATGAGCGACTTAGAAAAAAGCTCCATATATGACGAACATCGATAAGTTACCTTTGCTAATGAATAGAATTCGCGACGTGTGAATGTGGAATTTTTCCAAAATTGAATTGTCCAACACTTGCAGTTTCTTAATTTTTATATTTACCATTTTTTCGGAAATAGCTCAGATGACCTTAGCTATCTTTTTCATCTATTACACTCGGAACAGCTATAGGTTACACCATTCAACAAACGTAACATGTTGTTTCAAAAGGAATAGTATATCTACCTATTTATTTTAGTAAGAAAGTGACAGTAGATATCTATGGAATATTCAGAGTAAAGAAATTCATATATAAACATGTATTCAGGTTCCACTGGATGTGAAAATTCAACAATTTGTTGTCCTGTATATAATTACTTGATAACAGATGAAAATCTCTATAGCACTTCCAGTTAGGTACTCCTACATCTTTTTAAATCTACATTTGGTTATAAACATTTATTTACAATAATTATTTCTTTCTTTATTTTTAACGAAACAACACTTCGTCGTCATAAAAAACCTCTTAAAGCACCTTAGGCGGCTTTAAAAACTATACATGACTAACCTTAATCAAATACTGCAATAAAAAGAGTACACCGTAAAAGGCTCTAAAAATAGTACCCCTTCGGGAAGTAAATACTTAGTAAGTAGTCCCTGTTTAATTTTATTTTCCATGCCATTATCATGAGACTCGCAATCAGGTCAAATCTTTAACAATTTTTAATTAGTGAATCAATTAAATCATGATTTAATTACTAGTTCGGGCTTTGTAGTATAATTTGATCGATTTCTTATAAGAAAGATTTTTTTTGATTATTATCAAAAAAATTCTGAATTCTGAATTCCTATTGGGATTCAACGTATAACCTACAGGTAAATACCTACCTATAATTATTAAATTTGATTACAGCGCACTAACACGAAATTTATTAGTAAGTAGTACCTACCTAATGCGGGTTTCGATTATCGTTTCGTTTCTTATAGTGAAAATTTTAGCGTTATAATTCAAAGTCGCCGAAACGAGTGTTTTCCAATAAAAAAAAATGAACTACTTTGAATAAAAAACAAAGAAAGTTAAGCAAATTTCTGTTTCATTTCTTTGAACTATTTATTCGAACAAGCTGAAAGGCTGAATACTTACTTGTATGGATCTTCCTCGATATCTGAAGGTGTTAAAGGTTTTCTTGTGAACAGTAGTACTGGAGATACGAGAACACGCTAATAATTCAAAAGAAAAAAGCTCACGCAATTAATATAATTACTTTTGAAACCTTATTTTTCAAGTTGTTTACTTATTTATTTTATAATACTTAGTTAAATATAATCTTGTATGTTTTTCAAAAATTTATTATTTTCTTAACCACAAGGAAATACAAAAGGAATCCGCCGCGGTGGTTCGTGAACTAGTGGTCTAGCCTTTGAATCCTCCTTAATTAGTGGACGTTCGAAATCGTCATCACTAACATTTAGTAATCTACACTAAATCGACTGGTTAATTGGCGTAAATTTAAAGTCATTAAATTAAAAAGAAAGTTAACACAAATGCGCTATTTCACATAGCTATTTAAATAGCAATAAAGAAAATACCTACATATACAAACATTGTTTATTACAATTTTTATAATTAAAGAAAAAAAATGAAAAATCAACAAATTGTGCAAAAGACGCGATGTTTACTACCAAAACGATCTCGACCGTTTGACACTCTGATAATATTATTATTGAGAAATCAGTCACCTCGAACACATTTTGTGAGGCACGTTAAGATTCATCATGAAAAGATATACATTGACGTTACCTACAAAACTAAAAAGCGCACCAATAACATATTGTTGACTTCTTTCATGGCAGACATATCGACAAGATAAATGATTGATTTGATTTTCGCCGACTTTTCCAATATTTAGTAAATTTACTAAATTTTCCTGACTTCCATAATCAAAATAAAATTCCCAGACTTTTCCAGTTTCCCGGTTTTTTCAGAAAAAACGACACCCCAATAATTACTCATTTGAATGATTAGTATAACGATATTATATTTGTGTCACTATTAAGATGAATTTGTATTTGACAGCTTCAAATATTGATGAAAAACCATAAGTAGAACTACTTATTATTAGTAGATTTATTATAAAAAATAATAAAATACAATAAGGATCGAATATCATAAACGAAACTGAAGTGTAACTTCTACTTACTTATGTCAATTTATTTCTATTTAAAAATGACAGTATGTGTCAAATTTAGAGTCAATATTTGAGCAAAACCTTTACGTTTCTTATTCTTATTGCAGTTTACTTGCTCGTTTTGAAATTCTTAAACAAATACTTTGTTTATTTAAAGTTAAAATTAACGTTAAAGTAAAATAGTAAAAGCTATGCTTAAGTATCGTTCAAGAATTCCACCCTAAAAGGTCGAGCGGCGGTTTTTAATAGCTTATCTACCCACATTATTTGCTTGCTAATGATAATGATATCCTCATTTACGATTCAGATTTTTTATTTTATGCGGTTCATAATGTAACTCTAATAATAAAGCTATAATTGTAACTCTTATAGAACATAAAAAAAGTACTAAGACAACTCTATTTCTTTATTTAACCGACCAGGCCGACACGTAAACAATTTTGTTAATTTCAATTCGTTACACGAACGCACGTAAATCGAAAATAAAATAAGGGCAAAGCGAAAAGATGAGCAACCCCACGATAAAGTTTAAAATGTATGTACATAACATAACATCCGGGAACAAGGGTAAATATACTAAACCAGTTTCAGACTGATAAACGAATAATAACACCGATAGTTTGATATTCATTTGGAACCGATAAAATATTTGGTATAAAAATTGTAATTAAGATAAATAAATAAAATGGTTCAAAGTTAAAACACTTAACGTATCTTCCAGAGACTAAATTACACGCGCACCCAAATAAAACAAAAATTTTAAGAAAAACCAACGTGCGAACGAAAAGAATCGATCAGTTTTTTTACGATAAAATGCAATATCAGCAAACATATTAACGTTTTATAACCCTAATGGACTTTTTATTCTTGCGATAGTGCTAATGTAGTGATTTTAATGAATTTAAACATCCAAAACACTTAATATATGCGTGCGAAAAGTCAATTAAATTTAGATCAACTTAATGACGTTCATACGATTACAATTTATTATATAATGTTGTTAAAATGGGAGAAAAAAGGAGTAAGTTCGTTACAATATAAAAGTATAAAATGAAAATGCGAAACTGTAACACGACAATGGCATTTTCATTGAATTAAACCAATTAAAATCTTAGGTAACAAAAAAAGACGAGGAAAGTATTGGTAGTTATTACCCATACTAATTTTACAATCAATATATAGATATATACACCGCATTTTTTGTGGGGGCACTTGGGGGCACGCAGTGCCCCCAAAGGAAAAAACACAGTGGAAAGGGGTGGGGAGAGGGGGTACAAAAAATTATGGACTTAGAACTTTCGAGAATTAGCGTGCCCCCAAAAAAGAAGTGACAAAAAAAGGCCTGGATATATATATATATATATATATATATATATATATATATATATACCGATAAGAATACATAGGTTCACCGAAAACTAATTTCGTTCCTAATTATTTCAACTAAATTTACCACCATTGTATAATCGATTTTCCCGACTATCAAGCAAACAAGTTACACGATAACGTTAAACATTGTTTGAATTTCTGATACTTGATTTCGTTTAAGATTAACATTACATTGAGAATAGATTACGATTAGAATTAACGTGCTAATAGGCGATTTCACTGACAGACATTACAACTCGATACAATCGCTCGGTCCGTACGTACATAAGATGCTAGATATGCATTGTGAAAAGAAAATCGATATCAAACTTAACGGACTCGTACAGGTATAGACAAAATGTCCGCTTAAAATCAGCTTTATGGCCGTATACGTATTTTAAATAAAAGTCTAACCTGTAACCAAATCAAAAGCTCTTTGGCAACGGCAGGATCTGGAGGAGGCGGCGTAGGACAGCCTTGTAGTGCGAAAACGAGACTATTTGCGGCATCTTTTACCCCAGGCGGTTGCGGAGGTTGATTGCCGAAACCGTAGTCTGGAGAATTTGAGGTAGCGCTACCAATGTTACCTGCAATAAAAAATAACTATTTACTAACTTTAAAGATCTGGCTCGCTTATCTTCCGCCTGCAAAATACGTAGGGATGACTATGAAAAAAAAAACAGGTAGATAAGAATAGGTAGATAATACCTAGCCGAAATAAAACGGAAGAATTAACTAAAACGAAATATAAAATAAACACCTCCCACACACTTGCGTTTATAAGGTCTTCAAGCGACAACAAAATATTTTTCATATTACGTATTTTGTGTTTTTGTCGAAAAGAGCGCAACAACATCGACAAAGAACGATAAAACATGTAATTCGTTAAGGTTTTCGTTTGTAGAATATTGTACGTGTATACGTTATATATATATATATATATAGTGGAAACTAATCTCGGAGTTTTCTAAAGTTCCGTAAAAGAAGCTACTCCGAATAAATGGGAGGTCTTATTTAACGAGATTAAATAACTCGGAAACCGAGAATAGAGTTAACTTTAGAAAAATAATAAAGTACCATTTAAAACTCGAGATGAACTTGAAACGAGGACAAAGAGATCTTAGAAGAGGGAAAAGCTATTGAAAAACTACACGTTTAAACTGAATTTACCGCGATTAACTATTTTTAATTGCGATAACGTTACTAAATTTGTCGTGTTTTGATTTTAAAATTGTGACCGGAATCGTGTCCAAAAGAAATTGATTGTGTATATATATAAATAAATACATACATGAATGACCTATATTTTCACGATCTAGGGGTCGAGATCGGAAAAAGCCAAAAGGGTCCCGTCATTAGACAAGCCGCAATAGCTTTATTTTCTATGAAAATTCGCCAATACTAGTTTAAAATTATCTGGATAATCACTATCTACTGTCTTTATACCGCAGAATTATAAATTTATTCTATTTTTAATTTAAAAACTATACGTGTGCCCCTCAACATTGAAAATTTTCCTATTAAAAATCATAAACCAGATAAAAGTTTAATCGCATTTTTATGCGACCGATAAAATACAAGGCAACTAATAGAACGTGTGCGCCACCCATTTTCATTACTTATCGGCCTGCAAATAAAGAACTGAAAGTTTTTAAAATAAAATCGGGATTTTCTAGTATACACGTATATAAACTCGAATGCATTTATATATAGAATTCTGGCAAAAGCGTTTCAGATCATTCGCGTTGATGATACAGAACGGTAGTGTTTGTTTCAGTAGTTCGAATTTTA
Organism: Rhagophthalmus giganteus; assembly: GCA_036326145.1. Classification (NCBI taxonomy): domain Eukaryota; kingdom Metazoa; phylum Arthropoda; class Insecta; order Coleoptera; family Rhagophthalmidae; genus Rhagophthalmus; species Rhagophthalmus giganteus. Next base: position 8,031,559 of record JARFJA010000056.1, on the reverse strand, counting down.
AATTACTATTGATATTTCTTTGTCGACTAATCTCCATGTATTTATAAAGTGTAAATACATGGACCTTTAAGCTCTAACGCAAATTATCTGAAAAACGAACTTGGTTAGGCTCTTGGATAGGACTAGGTTAGGGTCTTGGTTAGGATTCGACGGTCCAATTTCGCGAACTAAATTTTCACAATTAGAGTGGTTGGTAAAATACAGTGAAATACGAAGCGTGGGTATAGGTACGTAATAATGCGAGTTGGCAATCAACGGAAGAATCTACGCTGAAAATTAACGATAAAGGGAAAACGACGACGAAAAAAAGGTAGGAAATAGAAATAAAAATTTAGAAGTTTCGATTTTTTTCTTATAGTCTGTTACAGACAAGCGGCAGTCGCAGCGGCAGCAGAGTTAGTTTGCATTTTACGTAAGTATAAAAACCAAAAATTATTTCAGGATTTTAATGTTTTTTGATTTTTTAAATTCCAGATTTTTCGTGGCGGAACGGCACGCGATAGTTCAACATGACGTATGTAGCAATCGTAAACTGAGAACTGAAATGACTTGTAAAAACTGAAACGGAGACTGAACTGATCGTGTAAGCTATTAGCTCGTGTAGTTAGCTCCTTTTAGTTTCATTGAAAAATAAGATTTTCCGAACAAACGCAATCTCATCATTTTGCAATGTTATTTTTTTAAGATATTTAAGTTTCTCTATTTGTTGAAGATCAGGTGTTTCCTGAAATATTGATAAAGTTGATAATTTCGAAACGTCCTGAACTTTTGGAAAACCTCAGATCCTGGTGTTTTTCTAGCAAGCCATAAAAATAAAAAAAAACTTAACCGACACGACCTAATCCGATTAATTTGCCCTGCAGCTAACGAGATTTATTTTCGTTTCTCTATTTAATTAATTAAATAAGTATTAGGTTTAGTTTCTAATAAGATTCTTCTCGATTGCAATTAGGACGGCGGTTTTCTTACTACAGTGCTCTCCCTCTATAGTTCCTTCCTCAACAGTTCCGCTTCCCCAGTTTTCGACTCGACTAGTACCCCCACTCTTAAGACATCAGCGCGTACCTCGAGATTCAAATGGCTCTCTCCATACAGTTCCGCGCGCTGTAAGGCTTGAAAAATCGAGTGTATCCAATATATATAGCACAAATTAAGTAATTTATATTGTATTTATTATTTTATTATTATTTATTTATATTTATTAAAAGAAGTATAAAAACAAAATTATTTTTGAATTAATTAATATCATTTAAAATTTTAAAAGCTTCTTTAATTCAGTCTTCTTTCCCTTGTTTTGTTTGTTCATTTTCTTTGCTAATATCTTCTTCATGATCTTCATTACAACCTTTTTCATGCAAAAAATCTTCTTGTGACACTGAAAATAATTTCAACTATTAACTCTTCGTAGAGAAGATAATTATAAATATAGGGTAGTTATTATGTATTTACCTTCGAGACTGTTTTTTAGCCAACAAAGTACAGTTTCTTCGTCCACTAACTCATATCCCTCAATATTCCGTAAAATATGTAATAAATCGTGAATAGTACTATTGTCTGTATTAGCAGTTATTGTAGATTCTGCTTGTACGGATGTATTGAAGCTATCGAGTACGCGCAATGAATTATTATCTTCTGATTCTGTTTGTGTAGCTACATCTTTTGTAATGATTGGGCAAAGCTTATACCAACAAGAAGCAATGGTTGATGATTTAACATCATTCCAAGCTTTTGAAGACCAATCAATTACTTCTTTAATCTGAATTGTCTTTAAATAATCAATTACTGAAATTTTATTTTGATGAGCTTGGACAATAGAATTAGTCAAATTTATTTGGTAGTGAAGTTTGAAAGATTGAATTATTCCTTGGTCTAAAGGCTGTATTAAAGCAGTAACATTAGGTGGTAAAAATGCTACCTCAATATCTCGAATTTTAAAATACTTATGCGATCTACAATTATCAACTAATAAAACAGCAGTTGGTGGCAAATTTTCTTTTACAAGGAATTCTTCTACTTTAGGAACAAATATATTTTCAAACCATTCCTTAAATATAGCGATATCTATCCAAGCATTTTTTTGATGTCTATACGTAACTGGTAGTTCTTGTTTATCTATACCTTTCAATCAGCGAGGGTTTTTGAATTTTCCTATTAAAATAAGAGGGAGTTTAAAAGATCCATCTGCGTTTGTACATGCTCCTACAGTGACGCGTTCTAATTGCTTCTTAGTTCCCGAAATTTGTTTCGTATTCTTCCGCACAAGTGATCTGGTAGGCATTTGTTTAAAATATAATGAAGTTTCGTCCATGTTGAAGCATTGCTTACGAGATAAATGTTTTGAAGCAATGATATTTGCAAATGTAACTTTAAAATGATCTGCTGCCGCATTATCAGCAGATAATCTTTCGCCTATAATATAACGAAAAATGATATATATTTAAAAATCTCCCTTAAACACGATCTTGAATTTTAAGAAAATTATGAGGGTACGAAGAGAGTCATTTAATTTTATATATATAGTTACTATAATATTCAGTTTAAATATTTGTAATAATTATTTCCAACTAGATTAGAATTAGTTAAGTCGTACACTAAGAAGCATGCTAATGTATTATGCATTTTAAATTATCATCAGAGTAATTGTTAGAAAAAAAGAAAAAATATATTAATAGAATTAACCTGTAATTTTTAATGATTTCACATTGTTACGAATTTTCCAACGGTTTATCCATCCTTCACTAGCACGAAAGTCTTGAGATCCACCCAATTCTTTATTATTAATAATCGCTTGTTGTTTTAAAATACGTCCGGAAACTGGAATTCCACTTATTTGTGCATCAACCAACCAGCTAAAAAGAGTCTTGTCCATTTCTCTCACATTTGCATCTTTTTTACAATTCTTATAATAACGGTGGTTACACATTTCCTTGATTTTCACCTCGTTTGCCTTCCATTTTCTTAGAGCTCGGTCAGTTATTTCATACTTATCACATATGAATTGACTCGAATGAACTTTTGCTTCATCAAGTACATCACTTTTTTCTTTAAACGTAAATCGTTTACGTTTATGTATAGGTTTCCCTATCACTTCTAATTGTGAATCACTTTCGTTTAGACGAACATTAGATTCTACATTTTTTTCCGATAATGTTTCAATATTTGCATCTTTATGCTTTCGTTTTACGTTGATTTGTGACATTTTATATTATAAAGATATAGATTAGCACGAGCGTACGAACAACAACTAACTGTCGAACAGAGGAAAACCATCAGTAGGAAATCAAAACAAAAGAAAAACATTTTATTAGGACGAGTGTAAGATGGAACTACTATTAAGAAAGACGCAAGTGAATTCGTTCGAGCGCTACGAAAGGCGCTTGGTAGGGGAACTCTGTTCGACTTAATTTCTAAGAAAAGTTATTCCCCTCATGCCCAACTGCGGAACTGTAGAGGAAGAGCACTGTATTAAGGGCGTACGGTCCCTATTGCCGCCAAACGATAATCCGTAGATGGCACTGTTAGTGAATTTTAGAGAAATTTTAAACAGACCATCCTTCTTGGTTGAAATAGCCTGCCTCTGTAACGTCGTAAAATCTACCTGCTTTGAAGCTAAAGGTATAAATGTTTAGATACTGTGTTTTTACATTAAAACGTATTCGAAGACGATTTTAAAATTCGCAATACAAAAGTTAAGATTTAATGTTAAGTACAGGAAAAATCTGAGATTACTGATCTGAAAAACTGATTTATTTAAAGTTCGCTAATAAATAATCTACTTTAATTTTAATTGAAATTAGAAAATTAATTAATAATTAATATTATTATTATTATAACAATATAAATAGGGCGTTCTCGAGGATATTGAATGCGAACGGATCTCGGTAATTGTATTGTTATCAAAAATATTGTTTTTAAAAAAATAGTAGATTTCACATGTGAACAGTGTTACATTAGGAAAATTGTAATTTAAGTAGATGTATTGTAAAAGAGTATGTCTCGTATAACTTGTAATAATGTTTAATTTAATTTAATAATGTAAAGTTAAATAACTTTATTAAATTTAAAGTTAAATTAAAGTTAAACAACTTTATTTAATTTTCTTTTTCGATAACTGCATATAAAAAGTTTATTCTTATTGTTACTGTTACGCGAAATGAGGTATTCTGCGAACGAAATGCGAAATGACAGTTCGGGACGCGAAATATTATGGATTGTTATTATCATTAACCTCAAATTAATTAATCGTAAATGTCAAACTTTCTAATCACATTTTTACTAATTTTGGGACAGTTATCAAAAAAATATTTGATACACGATTGCGAAATGCTTTCGCATTCTCGAATGATTTATATGCTCGCTGGCGCTCGCAGAAAAACTTTTATTCTCGAATGCAAATAGTATAGTAATATTGTATAACTAGTGCTAAAATATCCACCTTTCCGCACGTGTTATATACTATGCTTTTCCGACGATCACAAGTATTTTTATTAAAAAAAATTGATTTTTGACGTTTACGAAAGTTCGTTTGACATTTTAATAAAATGTCATTTTACATTTAAATTGTCATTTAAATGACATTTTAATAAAATGTCAAATTTGATAATAAAACAGTTTATGCGTAAAGTAATTGCATGACAGTGTAGAAGACTTTGATTGACCGTGTGCAATGATCGCACACGGGCTGCAACGTTTTCGATTGACTAACGAGTTTCTTTACGCACGGTCAGCCTATTTGTTTGTAATGGTCAACTTTCCATAACATTTATTGGTGTGAAATTATGCACTTTTCATAATGGTCGTCGGAAAATGTAACTTTCCGTACTAATAATGTAGGTAATATACCAATTTCTAATATTTTTATTTGTATTACACCACCAAAGTTTTATAAATATGTACATGTAAATAAAGACCATTTATTAAATAATGACGTCAAAAGTAGAAGGTGCCATATATAAAAAAGGCAATATCGTAAGAACTTCAATTGCAAAATAGTCGTCAAAAAACTTAGTTACAAAATAGCAAGAAAAAAGATCAAAATTGATGTATTCCAATGATCTTGCGAATTCCTCATTGTTAATTTTCTCAAATTTAAAACATTTTATTGGTGCAATATACGATGTAATGAAATAGCTAATCGTGATTAAAATTTTGTTAATCACGATTCCGTTTCTAAAATGTATGTAAAATGTCATATACTAACCGTTTATTGATGTTATAATAAATTATGTCTAAATTCACAATATTGACTTAAAGGACTTAAAAGGAGAACGTTTCGCTTGATTTATACTGTTAAGTGACCAATGCTCGCGTTAGATTTTTAGGTTGTAAAATTTATGATCTTTTACAATACAAATAGGGAGGTCTAGTCATATTACCCAGTATTTAACAATAGTTGTGGGACGACCCACAACCATTGTCCGATATTGGGCGTCAACATTTAAACCAAAAATTAAAACTTCCAACAACCCGCTTTTGATTATTTATAAAAAATTGATGTAAAAACGAAAATGATTATCAGAAGTGATTCTTAACGGCAAGACGTGCTAAAATTTCTCCAATTTATTCAAATGATCGTTAAAAACACACATTGAAATTTTAAAAAATTGCGAAGCGATTATTTAATTAAAATAAGTATTTATTAAAAAAAAGAGCACGTTGTGCCGTAGAGGGAATGTTACGTTACCCACTAGTTATTAATTTGCAAACTTTGGTTACCCCAGTTTTGAGTTATGATTGCAGTAAAATTGTACTTTTTACACATTCATTAAGGTTTTTAAAGGTGTTATGGAAATGATAGATTTTTTTAAGTATTTTTCTGTGAATCAGAACATTGTAATCTATGGAAAACGTAATTTATTTCATGAAAATATCAATCTTTTTATTTGGGCTGTACCGCCTTAAGAAAGACGCAAGTGAATTCGTTCGAGCGCTACGAAAGGCGCTTGGTAGGGGAACTCTGTTCGACTTAATTTCTAAGAAAAGTTATTCCCCTCATGCCCAACTGCGGAACTGTAGAGGAAGAGCACTGTACTATTTACTTACTATGTCCGAATTACTTCCGGATAATAAACGTATTGATAAATATCCTAATCCATTTAGGTAAGTATCGACGTGAATAAAAAAATCTCGGGTAAATTTCGGATGCGGATATTCAACGTCGTCGTATATTTATACATGGTTCCAAAGCAGTAATTTAAAAAATTCGCCGCGTGTGCAACTGGGGTGATTTTGGTCGATTCGTTATAAATCTACAGATATTACAAAGAAGCCCGTCCAACAGTTGTGTAGTATAATATGTAATAGAAATGAAAATGTGCCCTCTGCAGAGACTAAATGAATGATACTCTCGAACGTACGATTTTAAAAGTCGCGCCAGCACAATTAAGTTCTTTATTTGAAGAGAAACAAACGAAAGACGGAATAATAGAGGCAACGAGCCGCCGCTGACGAAGCACTTATTGTGAGACACGTTTTGTTTTCAGCGTAATCATTTTTTAAAGTAAAACCGAATATTGTCTCCCACTATGAGTAGGTAACGTGTACAATGCACGTTTGTTGCGCTCACGAGGCGGCCTTTAATTTTCCGTTTCATACTTTTACTCCGTAAATATCTAACGATAAGAACTAAAATAAAATATCAACGAGCAGACGTTTCCAATTGTATTTTTGACAATAAATGTCAAAACCAGATAATAGAAACAATATACTATAGGTTCCGAAATGAAATAAGAATATCAGTTTTTACGGATGAAAAATATTTCAATTTACAATGTCTTTTACAGATTGCTGTTATTTATTACTTCCTCGTTTTCTGTTCATTTCGAAATAATCATAACAAATTACTGCAAGGCACTTGTTGAAGAAACTAACTTCTTTAATGTTGTTACCTATAGATATTATTTTGGTTTAATTTCCTTTACCTAATGAAATGTGAATATTGACGATTTGTTATATTTTGCACGGCTTCCGTAGACTTTTTTTAGCTTTTTGGTTATTGTATCTTAAATTTAATTAAAAAATTCGTCACAGAAAAAATCGGGACAGTAGAAGGACAGAATTTTAAAAATGTTTTGTTGTGAATCGGGTTTTAAATAAACTGTTTGCAAGTACATAAGGATTAAGCCATAAAAGCATTGTTACCTACATAGATGAGGTTCTAAAGATGTTAGGTATCGGAAAGATCGAAATAGCCTTTTGCATTTTAAGACGAACCCTGCCTTCCAGTAAGCTAACAAACTTCACTGTAAATCAAATGAAAACCACATTTCGCTCTTTTTTATGTTTTAAAATAATTTTTTTATATGATGTTTGGTATCAAAATCATCAGCACAAAAAAAGAAATCATCCCAAATCGACGAAATTATCGTAAGACGTCAAAATTGTATCAAATATATGACATTTACTAATCCGTAGTAAAAGAATAGAAAAAGATTACAAAGAGAACAATGTATTGAATTTACGGGTTCTACTTATTGTTAGACGAGAACGAAACAGGCAAACTTTACCCAACAAAGTTGCGAATTATGATTTTTGGCATTTCTTTACTTATTTCTCTAAAGTTAATTTAGAATGTGATCGTTATGAAAACAACTATGATTTCTATAATATTACTATTTATTATATCCTCGATATTTTGATGCTTTTTTAAATATTTTTCTACAATAATGTCAATGTATTGAATTATATATTGATTTTCTTCCTCTACAATTATAATTACTGATGAAGTCTAAAAATACATTTCAAAATATTTGTTTCCAGTGAAAGATGTGTCCAGTATATCTGTCGATACTCCATTATACCGCTCTCGTCTAGAACCTGTAGATTTAATCCATTGTTGTGTTTGTAACCTGTTTGTAACCCTATTTTATTATTAAATGTAATATTTTTGATATAATTTTGACGTCTTACGATAATTTCGTCGCTGTGGAATAATTTCCTTTTTTTTGTACTGATGATTTCGATACCAAATATCATTAAAAAATTTTTTTTTAAAACATAAAAAGTGCGAAATCTTGATTTCCATTGAAGTTTATGAACTTACTGAAAGGTAGGGGATCGCTTTAAAATTAAAATTAGTGACCGAATGCTTACTTTACTATACTTCTTTTAAAAATTGTGATAATAAGCCAATATAAAAACTTGGAACAACTAACACCATATATTTCGGCTCTGGTTGGGAGCTATCTTTAGTGCTACAAATATATAAACGATGGAAACAATTAATGAATATATAATATATTAATTCGGCCAAATAATTGTATCTTTATTACTTGACTATTCATACAAAGAATGATTACATACCTACTTACATAATTATTTTATTTATCGTTTCTTGTTCTTCGATATAAGGTTCGTAGGTTAAATAACACATATAGTAATTAAGGATACATACAGAGTGTCCCGGGAGGAATCTGCCAAACATTAGGGGCGCGTTTCTTAAGTAATTTTAAGCAAAAAAGCTGTAGCAATGTATAGGTCCGATTTGGAAAAGTTATGGCTTATTAAAGAAAAGTCAAGGCAAAAAATCAAAAATGTGATTTATTAAGTTTAATTGAAGAAGTACTATTAACAAGACGAAATATTTTTCAAGCTATATCAATTTTGTGTGTGTAAGTAACCATTTTTTTATCTAAATCTACATGTTATCGGTCATATCGACAAAGATTTTCCAAAAGGGCGTAACCCACAAAAAGTAAATTTTACAGTAAAGCACATGTTATGTCGCCGCGTAGCTATAACAAAATACGTTTCGCAGAAATATAAATCGATTTTTCCGGGGAAAAAAATCGAAATATTGTTATTAGATTTTATCAGACGATGTCTTTGCTTTAAATGCGTAAGATAGTCGGAATAACTCATTTTCACAAAAAGTGTGAGTTACTACCTTTTGGCAAAACGCGATCGATATATTACGTCGATCAATAAATTTTTTAATTTACAGAAAACACAAACTAAACCTGCCTACCACTTGCTTCTAAAGTATTTTGTTGACAAAGAATTGTCCACTTTGTAGGTAACAATGATGATTCATGGCTTACAATAATCCCTTTTAAAAATACAAGCATTTTACCTAAAACCCAATTCACAACCAAACACTTTTAAAATTCTATCCTTCAACTGTCCCGATTTTTTCTGTGGCACATAAATTATGGTTATTGTTATTTGGTATACCTACCTATTAGAGGTTTTCAAAAATTATTATCTATTAAGTACGTATAGGTTCTTAACATATCTTTTTATCACTTATAGGTAGAAACGTCTGCAACGTGCAAGATTAATAATAATCTACCTAATAGTATTATTCTATTTTAAAAATCTAATGCATGATCTCCTATTTGTTTTTTTTTCGAGACTTTATGAACTTGATATCTTTTGTCAATTCTAATTGTTAAGTAGTAGCATTACAAATGGAACAAAATCCTAATCTGCGTGCTCTATAAGAAACCAACAACTTTTTTGCGTCGATATAGATACGATAAAGCCGTGTAATTTTCTTAAAAGAAATCAAAAACTTAAAGCAACATAGACAGTATTAGCACCTTGCAAAATTTAAATTTAAAATCTATACCTTTTTACCTACAGAAAATCCCATTTTGGCCGCAGTTTATTGATATATTCATGAAATTTTCTACGTATACTGCTCGAACAGATTGATCGCGAAACACTGACGGCACCCACTTTCCCACGTTACCTATTCATCATTTCAACTGGTAAATATTTAACTTTGAAATTTCTAATGTACAGAAACTTTTAAGGTAAATTTTGTAGCGGTTTTTTCTTTGAACGTCTAAAATTCGCGTCTTATTCAATGTTAAAATCAACTGCCGCAAACACAAGAGTACCTGCCGTTTTTTTTTTTATTTTAAACACGTACGCTTTCATCTTGGTTATCTATTATTGTACGATGCGACAACTAATCTAGAAGTTTTTTCGTTTTGCCAAGACGCACACGTTCGTCTAGAGAATTTAAAGAGCATACATTCTGCGACAAATTGTGAGGAAAAAGTAAATTTGTACCCGGATGTTCGTAATTTGAACATTCAATAGTTTCCGAGACAGTAAAGTACAATAATTGTCCCTAATTTTAGGTATAGATAAGTAATATAAATTTAACAACTATATCTAGTACACGGACAATTAAAATTTAAACTAGGTATCTACTAATAAAATTGGAACTATGTATATCATAATTACCTTCCAACAACGATAATTACTTAAAACAGAATTTAATTCAAATATAGGTAGGTACCACGGTAGAACATTACTATTGGAAGTTAATTAATAATTTACATGTACATAATTTCAAATACGGTGTGTGATATATATATATATATATATATATATATATATATATATATATATATATATATATATATAATTTTGGTATATCTACATCATTTCAATATAGGTAACTTTCATCAAATACAATTGACTTAATTTAGAATTACATCTTCTTATTTAGCTACATCAGCAATTTACTAAATTTGCGATATAAACTTATTAATTTTTTAATTAAAATCTCGAGAAAGCTTCGTAATCAATCATGAAAATCGCTCGAATATAGCAACATTAATTGTACAAAATTTAATTCAGAAATTAACAAATGTCTAATGATTTATGACGAACGAGCATCGATCCCGTTTACCACCCTTCGAACTATAAATGATGTGATTGTTAATATTATAATGCTCTGAAATCGACACCAGATCTTATTTTATAGTATTCGAGAGTTAAAACATCTAGGGCAGAAATAGGTTAAGGATAAATGAGATTTTCTAAAAACGCTGCTCAAATATTTTCACCTTCTATATGACGTCTCTTGACAAAACGACATGCGTTTTCTCTGTTAACGGTTTCCTTAAAATAATAAAAATTCTACTTCAAACATTGTATTGATTGCATTTGCATTGCTGATAAATAAAGCATATTATTTTTTGAGGATTATCGAAAAGTTTAAATATTATTTTTACATTGTAAATAACCAACATTTACCACCGATACAATAAACAGAATTTTAGAAATAACTACGTTGAAATTCGAATCTGTAGAGTTAAATGTTAAAATAAAAAAGTGGACTATCGGTATCAATGGCTGAATTTAAAAAGTTCAAAACAATATTAAAGTCATAGTAAATTGCATTGCAATTATTATAAATCGTATGTTTATAATCCAAAATCATATTAATCGCCATTATTAATTAAAAAAATTAACTAAGTACCTACCTACATGTATAAAATTAATGAAAATATAATACAGGCGAAATTCCATATAACAAACTTCCGTAAAACAAATTTTTAACGAATATGTATCGAATTTTTTTTGGAGAACCTTCGCTCTGAAATTACTGCTTATTAAATGCCTCCTATAAGAACAAAAATAACTTAACAAGAAATAGAGCTAAGCTAATGTCGCATTAAAAATGATCCTCAAAAACAAGAAATAAAGGAAAACAAAAAAAGATACAAAATTAGGGACTTAAAAAATAAACTAGCAAAGTATAAGAAACTACACTTTGTCCAAACCTATAAGCAATTCACGTCATCAATAAAAGGTTACTAGATGATGACGTTTCACACACTGATGTCACCTCGTATCTCGTATTTTGCCAGCTCTAATAAATTGTAGTCTTTCTTTATACCATCTAATAATGTGTTCAGATAAATCATCGATAGAATATGTCAGTTTCCAAACTTTAAACCGAATTACAAATAAACAATCTAGTAACTTTTCGTTGATGACGTGAATTGCATCTAGGTTTGGATAAACCGTACTTCGTACTTGTCACTTGCCACCAAGAATACCCAATAAAACCTGTTTATTTAATAATAACATGTTATATTTCTTTACTAAAACCAGTTCCCTGAGTCAATCTTTTTGCACAAAATTTATAAATTTTCATCTATAAATCCTACAATACTTCAAATTTCCTCTGGCTTTTTACTATCCACGATGTAGCAGCTGATTGTTATTCTCGTCCTAAACTAGATGTTTTCGTTATTTAAGAAAAAAAAAGTAGTGGGACATTTTATAGGGGTCAGTTTCCCAATTATTAGAGAAATGTCAACGCGACGTTACCTATAATAGAGGTTCGCACAAAAGTCACTCGATTTTATTTCTAAATCGTGTTAAAACCTACGTTTAAGTTGACCGTAAACACATCCATATTTTTTTGAAATTTTTGAAAGAAAATCCAAGCGACTGACTTACTTAGTTTAAAAAAAAAAAACGCTAGATCTTCTAATTTTCCACACTGCCCGGTATATTTTTAAATTAAATCCGGAAACACTTTCACACAACAGTTTATTAATAAAAATTTAGTTAAGTAGGTAAGTTATTCGACAATAGTCACCGTCCTTGGAAATAATAAAACCAAATTAATCGGAAGAGTGCGCGTAGCTTTCGTTAAAGAATTTCTGAACGTACGTACTGACGAAGAAATCAATTCATACAAAATTCTTACCAATAAAAGGTATTCATGTAAAATTGATTACCGATCACCGCAATTCTACAACGAGCAAGTTGTAACAAACAACTCACACGGCATCGACATTGTGCGATAAGCACGTGCGTTGGAAAGATAATTTTGATTTCACACATTAACATAATGCCGTATTAGTAGAGTGCTCAGCGCCCCGAAAAATGACTTTCGTGGGGAGGTCGGGGTTACAAGCTGAAACCTCGACAGATCGAAAGAGCGTATTTTTTTATTTAAAAAGCCAAAAGCCGTCAAAAATCGTCCAGTGCAAAAGGGCGCTATCTTCACCGAAAGAGTTATTCAGCGTACGTATAGAAGGAAACGTGAACTTTCTTTTGCCGTAAAATTCGTAATTGGTTTTGTGGAATTAATCGTTTAAAAAATTTTGGAAAAACGCAAAATACACGGGCTCTTATGAAGAAAAATAACTTTCGGGGCCGATATCTCGATTCGAACAGCTAAAAAGTTCACTTCAATTTCGCGTTTTTTACCGTTTATACTGTCATAACTACAAAACAGTACGACATATCGAAAAATTTTATTCTTTAAAAAAGTTTGGTTCGTCCTTGTCGCATCCGATGGTATAAGAATTATATTTTTGCAGGGCTTTATAATTAAGATAAATAATTAAAAGTGAAAACATGCGAAAATTGCATTTGCGAGAGTCGCGCTCTCGAGTGGGCGCACGCGTCTCCCATCTCACTTTTTCCCGTAGCTCCCTCTCATTCTATACGTAATTCAAAGAATTGCGACATACTATGATTATTATTGTAAATACACCTTATCCGTTATTTTAATAATTAAGTACATAATATAAGAAGCGTTTTATATTAAATAAATTTACGAAAAGCTCCTATTTCATAATAAAACTACAGCGACTTTAAAATTTAATGTCTGCTATTGTTATTCTTCTTTTCATAAAATTGTGGTAATAAGCCAATAACAACAATTAATTAACACCATATATTTCAACTCTGTTTAGAGTTATCTTCAAGTGGTAAAATTTTATAATTTCCACAGTAAAAATCAAAAATTTGGTGCAAGAAGGAAACTCCTGGTAGGTATTAATTGTATCCTTATTATGGTAATTTATTAGGGCTATTGGCCCTAATTGTAAGTGTATTAAATAACCACAAGTTAATGACCATTTTTCTACTACAGTATGCCAAATGTGCCTTACAGCCTTAAGTTTGTTAACAAATTTGGTATTACCTATGTTAAAAATCAAATTTAGGTAACCATTACATTATTTTGTACATTAATTTTAACGATATTCGAAAAATAGTGGTACCCTCATCTTAAGATCATATTATCAAACTAAAGTTTTGCTAAATTCATTACAACTACAACCACAGTTACCCGACGTAACTGATTTTGGGTGGAAAATTGATTTGGAAGGAAATCTGATACCTATACTAAGTACTCTTCCATCCTTCCCAAATAACCTAAGAGTGTTAGTATCGTGTGGTTGTAACAAAGGTATTCTTCTAACATGCATTATTTGCTGATTCATAAATTTCGTTTCATTATGTTTTCTAGATTGCAGTAGCAAAGTGTGCAGATGTAGGAAAATCGAATGAGTTGCATTGGTTTCTGTAGATTTATGGAACAAAAATATACCAATGCAGTGACAATTCTAAATGTGTCAATGTATGATGAATAAGGTGAGTGTTAAATTATTAAGGGTGTGTAATATCAAGGCTGTTAATTTAAACTGCGAAAAGTACAATTTTGAACGTAGTAATACCAAATTTGTTAACAAACTTAAGGCTGTAAGGCACATTTGGCATACTGTAGTAGAAAATGGTGATTAACTTGTGGTTATTTAATACACTTACAATTAGGGCCAATAGCCCTAATAAATTACCATAATAAGGATACAATTAATACCTACCAGGAGTTTCCTTCTTGCACCAAATTTTTGATTTTTACTGTGGAAATTATAAAATTTTACCACTTGAAGATAACTCTAAACAGAGTTGAAATATATGGTGTTAATTAATTGTTGTTATTGGCTTATTACCACAATTTTATGAAAAGAAGAATAACAATAGCAGACATTAAATTTTAAAGTCGCTGTAGTTTTATTATGAAATAGGAGCTTTTCGTAAATTTATTTAATATAAAACGCTTCTTATATTATGTACTTAATTATTAAAATAACGGATAAGGTGTATTTACAATAATAATCATAGTATGTCGCAATTCTTTGAATTACGTATAGAATGAGAGGGAGCTACGGGAAAAAGTGAGATGGGAGACGCGTGCGCCCACTCGAGAGCGCGACTCTCGCAAATGCAATTTTCGCATGTTTTCACTTTTAATTATTTATCTTAATTATAAAGCCCTGCAAAAATATAATTCTTATACCATCGGATGCGACAAGGACGAACCAAACTTTTTTAAAGAATAAAATTTTTCGATATGTCGTACTGTTTTGTAGTTATGACAGTATAAACGGTAAAAAACGCGAAATTGAAGTGAACTTTTTAGCTGTTCGAATCGAGATATCGGCCCCGAAAGTTATTTTTCTTCATAAGAGCCCGTGTATTTTGCGTTTTTCCAAAATTTTTTAAACGATTAATTCCACAAAACCAATTACGAATTTTACGGCAAAAGAAAGTTCACGTTTCCTTCTATACGTACGCTGAATAACTCTTTCGGTGAAGATAGCGCCCTTTTGCACTGGACGATTTTTGACGGCTTTTGGCTTTTTAAATAAAAAAATACTCTCTTTCGATCTGCCGAGGTTTCAGCTTGTAACCCCGACCTCCCCACGAAAGTCATTTCTAAGCGTTTTTCGGGGCGCTGAGCACTCTACCATATAAAGCGTTGAAATTTAATAGATGCCTATTTATTCGATATTTTATGTAAAATGTTCAATCAATTTTGTAAACATTTTTATAATATACATAACTTTTTAATATTTTGATCATTATTGTAAAATGGTATATTTATATTTTTATCGTTAAATTAGTTTTATCTGTTCTGGGGGCTAATGTAAAATGTGCACCTAAGTACCACTTTCGAGCTTTAAGATGGGCACCTAATTCAATAATTGCTGTTAGTGTCTAACAATAAGTACAAGGTAAATCAACTTTGCGGGTGCGTTTTCTTATTGCAAGTGCATCAGTCGAATTAAATTTTATAATTAAGTAGAGTTGTTAAAAAAAAATTCGGACAATTTTCGAACTTTGAAACAGTTACGAAAAACTGTGGAAATCGATTTCGATTGTTCAAACTGACGTTATAATGTCGTTCAAGCGAACGTTTAATATTAAAATTTATCGAACGCTCGTAAATAAGTAATTTATTAAATAATCCATAAAATAAAATGTTTGAGACACGATTGGTGTCGTTTTATTTAAAAAAAAAGAAAAACTACTACCTTTTTTTTTAACATTAAGTATAGGAACATTTTTTCCGTAAGACAAAATAATTGAAAATTCAGTACCTATAATTTTCCAAGTTTAATAAAGTGAATTTAGTATCTCTTTTAGTTGTTTTGTTTACTTTTTAAACAGAAATTCTATATTTTTGATCGAGTTTCACTTTACCTAAGAGTAAAATATTCTCACAGCCTTCTGTAAAGAGATACGAGACAGTCGCCCCAGGTCGAGGTGACATTGTATGTCCTATCTACTTGCTAATGAGGTTTTATACGAATACGTTCAATACGAATAACATTTTGTGGCAGCGGATTGCACATAAACGTAATAAATGCATCTATCTCTTTAACATATTCAAACTGATGTGTGCACACATTATTGCATCAACGTAAAAGTTATATCTATCTTGCTATTCACGATAACATAAGAGATGTCTCGCCACCATTATTTCCAATTTGTCATTTTTCCCGATTAATGACAAAGATTAATTAAGCTAAAGTGGTTTTGGTCGTTTTGTTCTTGATTTAATAATGAAATAACCAATACAACAAAAAGTATAAATCTAAATAAAATAAATGTAAAATAACCGAAAGAAAAATGTTAACTTCGAAGTATACTATAGAACGTATCGTATAACTGAATGAACCTATTCCATAAACACATCAAGTAGCCCGGGTTATAAAACGTTTTATGTTTCGGATTTAGAGATATTTGAAAAACTCAAAGGAAGCTCAAAAAGTCCAAAGAAGTCGGCAGTTAACGCGAAGATTTGTAAACGTCTATAATTAAAAGTATAGTACGCCATCATTGTTACTAAAAAAAGTACAAGTCAAAGTCCGTAAATTTTAATGGATACGCCGTTTTAATTTAAAGGGGCGACTCGTCTTTGTGCTTTAATTAAAATTTTTTATTAAAAATATTTCACTATTTTGATACAAAATAAAGTCTAGTCTATAATATTTTACGTGAAAGCGATCCGTCGACGAAAAAACTTTAATAATAGTTTTAATGCAGGAAAACCATGTTTATCCGGATCAACTTTTCTTTGATTTTTAAATACAAGTACAACATAATATATAGGGGTGATTCTAAAGTGGCGTAACAACTCTATGTAGGTACATTATAGGGAAACGTAAGTGAGCCCATCAGGAAAAATAATTTAAAAAAAAATACTTGGTCAACAATAGTAAAAAATGAAGAGGTAAAGTAGCGGACTTAAGTTTTTTTATTCTTAGTAATTTTAAAACATAATGCATGGTGTAATTGTGGAAATTTGTGAGTAATGTGGAAGCATGGCCTCCTTGGCTTGATAGGGGTGCTGTAGACGAGTAAAAAGAACTGTAATTTATATTTGCAGTTCTTATTATCGTAATAGAAAGCCGACAATAATTTGCATCGTGTCTTTGTGAGTGAAATTTTATGTTATATTTTATTCAGACTATAAACTTTTGTAAGTTGTAGATATTGCCTGCGTTTCAATCAATTATTATATAGGTTCTAATTTATTGTTGAAATTAAAATTATACTTTAGAAAATTATCATAAAAACGATTAGATTCCAAATTGGCGATAGATTTTATATTTTATTATATATTTATATTTTATTATTATATATATATATTTTATTCAGACTATAAACTTTTGTAAGTTGTAGATATTGCCTGCGTTTCAATCAATTATTATATAGGTTCTAATTTATTGTTGAAATTAAAATTATACTTTAGAAAATTATCATAAAAACGATTAGATTCCAAATTGGCGATAAATGCTATTATAGTATTGTGGAAACATTAAATTGGTGGTATTATGGAAGGGTTTCCACATTACACTTGCCCACCATCAAAAATATTTTCTATAATTTCCATGTGCATGTAGGCCCAGTATTTACTTTGTAAAATGTGATGTCACGTCGATAGCATGGGATGTGAAAATGAACATTACGTTTGTGATTTTTGTAAATGAACTACTCTAACTATTTTTACAAATATTAAACTCTTTAATGATGTAAAATAAACGGTTTCTCTAATTTTGATTTTTATTAAAATCCAGTCTTTTTTAATTGAAAAAAAATATGTAGACTTTAAGTTTTCTAAATCTTTAAGTTACTAACAATTTTTTTTAAATAAAAATAAGTGTTATTCTATGTAAACAACATATTGCAAGCAAAAGAGAGATAAACAAAATTGTTGATTGAAAAAAAAACCAAACTGGGTTTCCACATTTGCACCACTTCCTATACCATTTCTATAAACGATAGGTGCCCTTTATCGTCATTCGATAAGAAAAAAAAGTACAAAACACTCGTTTTTCGCGTAATTTTAATTTTGAAAATTGCAATTTCTTTATGTAGGTGTTACAAAAACGAATTTGACAACGATGCTCCAAATTTTCGAAAAAAGAATAAAATTAACTTATAAATATTTGTCGTTAAAAACGACATTTTAATAACCGATAATTATTTACAATCTCTCTATTTCTAGAACAAATCTGTTATTTTTAAAGGACTATTAAAAACAACTAACAATCGAAGTGATTTTCATACGTTTCCATGCTGATAACATGTTAATAGTGCGTTAAAATTAACAGATTTTATAGAATAGACCTGTTAATTTATTTTTTTAATTAATTTCCATAAAAATCAATAATAACAGAGTTAATACATGACCATTTACCAGACACGTTGTCAAAACCGTTCAAATTATTTGCGAATAACTATAAAAATGCAGCAAATATCCCGATTTTTCGTTTATGGTCCCGTTTGATTCGAATAATGAGTTTTAGTGTAATGATAATAAAAGCAACAGATAAAATATTTACACGATTCGACAGCAAATAAATTAGCTCTGTTACGTAATACGTCAACGTACACCCATCGATATTGTATCGCGTCTATCTATCGTCAAGCACGTACGTATATGCTTTAACAATAGAACTTCACTGTAACACGATTTTCCGTCAACGTCATGTTATATAATGTAGCAGGCATTTTACCACCCGCATACCGACAACCAACCGCTATACAAAATTACAGTTTATACCTACACAAAATAAGTTAAGTGAACAATACCGAAGTAGTTACGCATCACATTTTTCATGCATTTCACTCTTTTTGATGTCCAAACGATAACGTTGATATGTAACTTATCTCAATAACCGAAACGCTCAAAATAGATACAAAAAATAAATTAGTATTTAATTAAAAATCATAATTGGTTTTAACGAACATTTGATTTTTGAATAAAACTACCTCACTGTTCCACGGCAATCCTCGAGGTATTTATGTACGGCCGCTTTGGTTTATTTTAACGCAACAGCTCGAAAAGCGACATTTGGCATCGATAATTCAATCGGTTTATTTCCCTCATCCTGTTTCCATTAATTTTAAGTGCACCCTCTTTTTCTTTCCGGATGCAGTTTAAATCTATTATTACGAAATAGGTCAAAATAATTTCAAACGTGCTCTCTCCTTACACAGTTTCCTGATTACAAAAAAAAATCGAACTGAATCGTTGAAAACATAAATGGAAATTAAATTTCCGAAATATAGTATAATTAAACAGTTGCTAATGACTGCAACTATTAAAGTTATAAAAAAAAATCAGCGATTAAGTGCATTCATTCCGTATTTCTCTTTTACTCTGGGAATACTGGAGAGCTTTCGTTTGCTAATCTTTGTTACATAATATGTGGTGCTTGATTGTTTAACAACTCTGTTTCGTTTCGTATACTGTATTCCCTTTTCAAATTAGTGCTTTACATTTCTGTTTACATAACGAAGCAGGATTTAAATACGAAATTAAGTTCTATACACATCGATATCTGCATAGGTGTCTCAAAAGAATTGAGAAGTCGATATACCTACGCAGTTGACCCTCGACATTCGCGGGGGTTACGTTCCCAAGAACGATTTCAGCCTTAGACACACCTCTTATTTTGTTTCCAAATATTATTAACAACAGATAAAGACCATAGATATTAATTACAGTAGTTCAATTATGATTAAAGTATGAAATAAGAATAAGTTTCATTAACTCATTTATCTCTTTTTTTAATAAACTTACTTATATCACATACACCCGCCAATAGCAATTTTACGAAGCTACATATCTGCTTAGATTTTTAGTATTAGAAAATTTGAAAAATAGAAAACGAATAAAAAAACTTTACATGTCGAGTGTTTTTGAATGTTTCGATTTCTGTATATTGTGTAATGATTGGAATACAGAGGGAATTGTTTGTTATTACGACCATTTTATTACATTTCAATCGATCGTATTCTACAGTGAAAAACTCGATTTGCCTTGATTTAAGTAATACTGATTAGATACCTACTTCTCGAATTCGTTTCCCTTTAAAGAACTTTGATCGATATTTTAGACTTATAAGTACCTACTAAATCGTTTCTTACTCGTAATTAAAATGAATTAGACCTCAAAATAATGATACATAACCTCTCGTATCTATATCGATCATACAAACAAATTTATCCATTGAATTGCATTCGAAATAGAATGTACTCATAATTCAATATGGTTTAGATAAAACACGGCTTTTCCTTTTGGTGTTTAAATATCACGTCATGAATATTAATAACGCAAAAAGCATTTTAAATTACACTGTTTAGTTCCAGCACGAAGAAAGTCTTTCGAAAAGATTTCAAAAATCTTCGACAAAAATAAGTATAGGCGTACAAAATTATAACGATATTCGACAATAGTAGATATTCTAAAAATATAACGTTTAAATTCCGTATAAATAAATAGAAATAATCGGCATTCGAACGTAAACTTAAAATTAAATGAAATGCGACAAGAATGGGTCGAAATGCCGGTATCGACGAGAAAAGATGTTCACGAAAGGAAATAATGAATTCTATAGGTATATTTTGTAGACGATAAGTATCATATAAACCGGCAAAAACTTATTCGAAAACCCTTCAAAGTCTTTTATAATATCATAATGGGTGATACGGATTGACGACAAAAAATCGCAAACATAGACGCCCGTAACAAAATATTTTTGAAATTGTTACAAGCCAAATTAATATAAAACGTTTTGCAAATTCAAATAAACGTTCTTCGTCAATTTGAAACTTGATTAGTATCAAACAAGGCAAGCTCGTGGGTATAATATAACCGCATCTACCGAGTAAATTACATTATAATATTATTTTCTTTTTAATGCGTTTGCAGACAATTGAATTAGAAAAATTCGGGAGTCCGTCGAAAATAAATCGTTCACTTCAAAATTTCATTTTACACGGATAAGATTTTCAAAGGGATTATTGGAAATGCGAATTTCAAAATAAGTTTGAAAAATTCTATTATTATGATAGAGATGTGCCGAACTCGTATATGAAAAAAAAACCGAACAGAAAATCAAATTATATACGACGTGGCTTTTGTATTTCTTTAATTTTTTTTTCAATGAAATTGCTATCTTTTTTTATCAAGAAAGTAGGTAATTGGTATTAGCAAAAACTATTTACCTACTGAAATACTACTAAAAGCACGAATTACAAAGCAGAGATATCGATCTACTCACGATCGATTAATATAATTTATATATAAAAACACGAAATGTGCTTTATAATTTTATATACCTATACTTACGTAATTATTGTTCGGGTCAATGATCTCAAAAGCATTATACGATTCTGGTGCAATTATAAAAATTCGAAAAGCAAATCGCAAAACGTAATAATAACAAAGCCGCTCTATTATGCAAATGCGTATTAAAATTTTACTCGTTCCATTAAAATAAAGCGTTCACAAATTATACAAACTGGAAACAAATTTTCTGGTATACGAGTTACACCTACGTATACACACCATATACAAACGAATGCACAAAACAAACACGTATATGCGTTTAATTAAACTCACTGTTAGGGTTGATGGAATCCCGGAGTTGCCCGGAGTGGCACATACTGAACCACCACCAGCGAGTCATTCGAATTCCAGGCCTAAGTCTTTACGATTACATCGGCGTCCTCGGGCTGCGTTGGTCACTCATAGTTTCGCCCTTCGTGTAGCTTTATTCAGCTTAGTGATTCTCCGGGGAACGAAAAACACTGCCATTTTATTAGAAGCTCGAAAGGACTTTTCTCGAGGATTTGACCAGATATTTATCGCGGAGCCCGTCAGACGCAGTCTCTACATTCCCATAATCACCGTAAAACTTTTAACTAGTCCTAATTACGCCGTAATCACGAATAACATTAATGCTCCCAGCGCTTTCTGAATTTTGAATAAAGCAAATTTCCCTTTTTTATTATTAGATAGGTATTACCTATTTTTACTTGAATAAAGATGCGAATATTGAACGATTATTTCTTGAATCAAAAAAAAAACTGGCAGTTACTACAATTTTTATTGCCTTATTAGTACAAGTAAATGATTAAATTTTAAATTAAAAAAAATTCAGAGATCGATAAACTAATGAAAAGTAAGTGTGCCTATTTTATTTAAAAAAAAAACGCGTTTTCGAAAAGTGCTTATAATTTCAAAGATATTAACTAAGGTGTTAGTTTCTTTTCGAAAAACGTTTTCAATTTGCGCACCTTCATTTATGTAGATATTTACATTAATTAATTAATAATTTTAAAGTTAAAACATTAATCGATTAAGCATGTATTTGGTGATAAGTAGTGAAATACCCACTCCAAAATATTTTACTTCACAAAAAATTCATCGATACTTATTCTATAACATTTTTGAAATAAAAAGCAAGTAATCACGAGCTATACAAAAGAACTTTTGGGTTCAATTTATTCAAAAACTATAAAAAATATCGGAGAATTATCGAACACATGTTTTTTCCGACAAAATTTTGATTAATTAAAAAAAAACGATAATAGGTAATTTTTTCTCGAAATTCCATAGACGTAGAAGTTGTTGAGTATAAAAAATGTTCACGTCCTATTTATTTATACGACACTGGAAATGTGTTTAAACCAATTTTTTTAGCATTTTGTCAATTTTACCATAAAACAGTCCACCTCTTAAATATGAGTTACGTTTATTACGTATGTATAAGGAAACTCTTTTTCAACTCGATCTATTTTCTTTTATTTTTAATTTTTCGGGTTCGGGAACTTAGTCTATTAACCACTAAAAACCAGTTTTATTATTGCAACGACATCGATATGTGGCGTTCCCCAGAAGTTATCCTCTTGGGTACAGATTGTGTCCAGCACTTGTTTTCTACCTGATCATTCCACACCGGTGCTGATAGTGCCTCAGTGACTTACACCTCGGTCGTTGCTTTTTATTTTTTTAAATTCAATGACATTCACAAATATCCATGGTGGCAGGGAGATTCGAGTTCACGATCGTCGATTTACTAAAAGAGCGCATCTATAGCTCTCTAGACCACCACGGTCGCTATTTTCTTTTTGACAACAAATAAAAAATTTCAGAAATTCATAGTCGTTTATAAATTTGAACCAAACAAGTTACGAGATGAAAACGCTTTGTGAAGCAACACTACCTATAGTCTATTGATTCTTGGATGTTTTTATATTTAAAGTTTAATCGACCTGTATAAGGACGATAACCGTTATTCATCGATATTCATTTCCGTGTTTATTTTTTAAAACGAAAAACATGTACCTTCCTACATTCACTTTAAACGAGGACATTTAAATTTAAATTAAATAATCCATTGGTTAACGTGTGTACCTTATACGAAAAACCAGACGATATTATTTTGTTAGATGTAAATATGCTAAAACGTCTACTTCTAAAATCAGCAAAGTATTATCTCCGACAGTTCATCGTTTTTTACTTTTAATAATAAAAGTAATTGAAAACGTGCTAATGAATTTATTAATTTTACTAAGGACTGGAATTTTTTATTCACAGTAAGTTAATATTGCCGAAAATCGTTTATTACTGTAAATTAATTACCTATAAGATACGTCATTCTATTATTTTGAATTAACGATGATTTATAATCATAATTTCGGAATAATTTGAGTGGAATTAATTTCAAAAAAAAAATCACATTTTTGTTATTAATTTTTCTTCCTTATGTATTTAACAATTACCTAGGAGTAAGTATTATTTAGTAGTATTTATAGTAAGTACCCACATAAGTAGATGCTCAAGTAAGTGCAATGTGATAAAAATAGCTCTAATTTGTTTAAAATATATCACTTTTTTTATAAATATCTATCTTATCAATTACTTTCAGTTTCAACTTCTAATTAAATAATTATTAAAAAACAAAGACGCTATTGTTTATGTGTAGAAGTTATTGAAATTGGCGTAAAATTCTAATCGGAATTCGACCACCAATCAAATTAACGCCCGCCGTGAATCTGTAATAATACAATTTCAACGTGATATAGGTATTATATTGTACGATAGCAAAAATGTACGACTTCTGCCTGCAAATCAAATATAAACAAGCTATAACGCTGCGTACTTACTTTTTTCTAAAAAAAAGGATGAATAAATAATTCGATGACAACCTTTATCTAAAACGTTGCTTCTTTTGCAGATAAGTGCAATCGTTCAAAATAATAGCCAAGTACGAAAAGACACACGAGCTGCTTCACCTCTCTCTATACATGCCAGCTTAATAATTTGTTAAGTAACTACGTTGAAAAATGCTATTTGTTCGAGACGAGATAGAGAGGGTTCGGCTTAAATTATTCGGATAGCTTTTTAAAGTCCAACAGTAAAGTACTTTATGTACGTGGTGTCTGCATTTAAAGTTAATCTGTTCGCCCTATTTCACTGACGAGAACGTGCCGTTTTTAAACACCCACAAAACTGTACCTACTTTATTAGTTCACACATTCAAAAAACTACTCTGTAATATAATAATAAGTATAATTAAGTATTCCTATACCAATTATTTACCATTTATTGAGGTACAAATTAGCCCCGACAGTTCTATAAGCTGGATCTTTCGAAAATACACATAAAGAGGAAAGAAAATAAAATTATTCATCTTGAAAAATAATGTTTGAAAGATAGTTATTATACATGTACCGTGCGCAAGAGAATCATGGTACACCCCCTTAATTTTGTTATTTATTAAGATAAAATTTTCAAACTTACTGCATATATAATGTACTCGCCAAACTTCACGTTTTAACATAAAAATTGTGTTTTTCTAACTTCCGGTTTTGCCGGAACTGACATCAATTTTCGATTTTTTAAATAGAAAACACCGTGTATATAACTTTCTGAATATAATGGCACTATATAAGTGGCATTTCAACTGTCAATAATTTGGTACCTTACCAGTTCATTTTTTTCCAATTTTCTTCTGTAAATTCGATTGTATTAATCTCGCAGACAAAGTGGGCACGTGGGTAGATTCGTCATTCAATGTACTTCCTATTGGTGCTATAGTACCATTATGGTAGTATTTAAAAAAATTAAGTTTTGATACAAAAACTATTGTTGATAACTTTAGCAGATGATAGGTCAAACAATTACATGTTGTTTGAGTGATTTTATTTTTCGTTGTGTCGATGAGGTTGATTAACGTTAATCTAAGGGGGTTATGGCTCTCTAATTTGAATTTGAAAATAAAATGGGCCCCGAAATTTTTTTGACCGTTTAAATGCCACTTATGTGGTATTATTAGTATATTCAGAAAATTACGCCGATTCCAAAGACGTAATAATATACACGGTGTTCTATTTAACAATCAAAAATTAATGTCAACTCGGGCAAAACCGAAAGTGGAAAAACACAATTTTCATGTCAAAAAGTGACGTTTGATGAGTACATTAGATATGTAACAAGTTTGAAAAATTTATCTTAATAATTAACGAAATTAAAGGAGCGTACCATGATTCTGTTGCATACGGTATGATTACCTACGAAAGTTGTATTTACATTTATGTTTAAAATTGTCTCCTATAAGATAATTGTATTGCAATTAAAATAGAAAACTTCATAACAAAAACTTTATCGGTCGCACAAAAGAACGACGGCATATTCAATCATATATCCTTATTTCAATATACCCTAACGTAATAAATTATTCAAATAAAAAACTTAACCTTTATTGCAAAAAATTCGCTACTATATACCTCCTTCAACTTTCTATTCGAACGGATTTTTCGATCAAATTAGTACCCACCCCACCTAAATACTTCAACCGAATATTAACTATTCTTTGAGGCCGCATCGTAAAAAAGGACGGAAGGTTAAACGTATTTACGAAAGGCACGACTCTGTAGATATAAAGCTCCGCATTTTTAATTTGTTCCATGCGCCAAATGGCATTATACGGTAGTCTTAAGTAAGCTATTTTCTCAATAATAATTAATTTAATATTCCCACGGCAAGGTTGGTCGAGCAATCTTTTTAATTATTACTATATAGCATGGCCCCGTTCTATATAATAAAAAAAAATGGATATTACCGGTATCCACGTAACGTGAATTAAAAATAAAAAGCGTGACGATCGATAAGGCAAAAATCATAGGAGAATTTAAGGATGTTCTATTCGAGACTACAATTCTGCAGACCGATTGTAATCCCATCCGCTAATTACGAGAGTAAATCAAAACAAAACGACGTACAAAGTTCTGTTGTTGCTTAATAACAATGCTTCTGTGTATAGTTCTATACGCAAAGTTCAAGTCGCCGGCGCTAACCCAAAATGTAGCTTGAAATTTCTACCCCTTATATGTAAAGACGTGTTTGTACAGAATCTAAATACAAAATTGAAGAAATTAATTTACGATTAAACAATGTTTACATATATTTAGTTAGTAAAGATGCAAGTGCTAATATTGAAGTCGTTATACATTGTTCGCATATCAAAAAGTATCCGAATTTACACGATTAACCCACCTATTATTGTCAACTATGATTAGTCGAACACTTTTCGATCACAACAGCATGTATGGTGCAACGAGTATTATCTATGAGTATTGTATAATAGTAAAAATACGTACAATTACACGTTTGATAACGAACCGTTCTGCTGCAATTTGCAATTGTCAAATCTGTAAAAATATAATAGCCTATGTAAGATTATTCATAAAGGTACATTAATACATGTCGTATATGTTGGAACACAAAGTGCGTGTTACAATCCTACGAATTTCATTTTGGACAGATGACAAAACAAAAAGCTTGCTATCGATTGGGTTGATCTCGGATAATTATGATGGCCAACAAAGACAATAATGTAAGTTTTGTATTAAAAGATATAAATAAATTCTTTTTGTTTGAAAACCAATAAAATAGGTAGTTTGATAAAAATGCACATTTAACTAATTAATACGTACTTCGTTAAAGTGGTAAATAATAGCAAAATCAACATATCTATTTACAGAATTTTCAGTAACTATATTATGCGTTGTTTGAATAGTCATTTAGTACTGTTGATTTTACAATTATGTAAAATCATGCAAAATGGATACCTATCTACATAAAATGTTTACATTGTTTTGGAAAATAATTCTGTACCTAACTATGTGTGGTTTTTTTATTACCAAAAACTGACTGTAGGAGAAAAATGTAAGAATTTTAAGGAAGTGTTGTTAAAGTTGTTAAGTATACCTATCGACAAGAATACCAAGTAATTTTCACAAATACCCTTATTGGCCGTAATTAATTAGAATATTGAATAATAAAATAAAAATAGAAAAGGGTATTAGAGCTAATTTTTAAAATAACTCTAACATTGACATCAAAGTCGTTATAAATTAAAAAAAAATAGAAAATAAGTACGTCTATCCACGGTTTTATCAAATAGGTACGTCACAGTTTTTTTTAGTTTCGATGCGACGAAATATTGAAAGTCAGCACTGATTCGTTCGTTTCTGTGTAGAAATTGATAACTTAATGCCTTAAATACCGACTTAAAATTAAATAACGAATTAAAATACCTAACAAATTAAATAATAAATTTTATAAAATATTGTATCTACTTAATTTTTGTTTAGGTATGTACCTATTATAAAAAAAAATGATTTATTTGGTTTTGTAATAAGTAAATATAAAAGTTGTTATATTATCAGACGACAATATCGAACGATAAATTAGGCATTTTAAATTTAAATTCTATTTGAGTAAGCAGCACAAAATGCGCTACCTCACGAAATTTCTAGCCCTTAGAGCAGATGTTCAAGTTCATTATCTCGTTATCCTGTGCGTGTTACTTCCCCATATTTACGATTACTTGAAAAATCAGCTTATATAAGGGTAACTTTAATCTGAATTAGATAGATGATATATTAAAGTCATTTTCTACTCGACTGAGTTACGCGATAAATAATAACAAAAGCGGTAGATATTTCACCCCCATACCATTAACTTATTGTTATTTTGCATTAACTGATAACAAATCGCAAATAAATTGGAGTATGTAATATAGTAACTTAAAATACTACAGCCAAGAATTTAGTAAAATTTATTACTGGCTTTTCGGTAACGACAGTATAACACCAACATTAACTTTAGGCAGCTGACCTAAATGTACTAGCATTTTCTGGATAACCAGAGCACTTAAATGAAAAATTCCTACAATTTATAGTTTGACACGTATATTCGTTCCTTTCCTACTTAAACATTTAAGAATTCAATTAATCATCGAACGAACCCTCCTCGTTGGTATTCACGAGAAAAATTATTCAAATTTAATAAATTAATATTTATGTGTACGTAAAAATAAAACAAAATGACTTGCTATTAAAGAAAAAGCGCAAGGATAATAGGAGTTTATAAAATTAAACATGAAACAAAACAAAACCGACAAAGAACATAAATTCAAGATAACAATATTACCTTGTTCCTAATAAATTAACAGAATTTGACAACCGTGTCAGATTTGTCAGGCAAAAGGTGCGTACAAAAAAGCAAACAAAGAATTCACATTCGATTCCCGACATATACATAGGTACAAAAATTAATACAGCGGAATTGCAGATAGGTACGACGCAAATTTTTTGAATATTAAATTTAATCCCGACGAAAACCGGCAAATTTTTGTCGATATTTGGGTTCGTTCGGGCAAACAACTTAAAATCCAATCCCCCCCTTTACCAAAACCTAAAAGTCCTTAACGTAATTTCCCCCATTTACCTATTTTATAACGGAAATTTAATCCGCGATAGGATCAAATTAAATTATATTTAAACATGTTTATAGATCCCAATTTTAAATGCGATTCTAATTTATTCCTGGCATTAAAACGGAGCAAATTTAAATTGAGAGAACAAATAAATTTCGAAGTCAACTAATTTCTTATTCTATAGATATTTTTGCTTGTAAAAATTTAAGATCGAAAGGAACCAAAGAAATTACGAGAGCTGTCAGTTTCTTATAATCCAAGAAATATTATAGGTAGTGATTTGCGACAAACTTGGACGCGAAACGCTCCACTATAATTTATCACTAACACAATCGGCTCATCATTAATTCGAGCTTTGTCCGACAATTTAACTGCACCACCTCTAATCGACTATATAAAATTACCGAACGCTTCACTATAAAATACCTGTCGGTAGCGATAACACTGGCGTTATCGCATTACCGACAGTTTGCGGCTACTGAATTCCGACAACACCTGTTGAGGGCTGAACGAACGCAAACTAAAAACATTGCAGCTTCAACCCCTTGTGGAGACTGCGCTGTAAATTACACCACGGAGACGAGAAAGATTATGTTGCGTTCTCTCGTACGAAGGGCATTACTTCTTGCGATCGTAAAACGCAAAACTATAGTAAAATGTCAAGACAAACATTCGAACTTTATTATTATACCTGGTGTAAAAAATGCACCAGGTGACGCAAGTTATGCAAAACCTCGGAGGTTAGATTATTTTCACGAGTACACCGATCGGTATAAAAGACAAACGAAAGCATTTGAAAAAGTTTTTTTATCGTTCGCCCGCGGCATTATTAAATTCTTTAAAGGCAAAGTTTTCAAATTCGGACACGCCGAAAGTAAAATTAGGTAGACATAACTACATTTATTTTCAATCAGATTTCGGCTCGCCCGGCGCACCACCAACGCGATTCATTTTTGTTAATTTCGTCATTTCGAAAACGGCGTATGAAAAATCATTTTTGAAGGTTGGCATAATCGAGCGAAAATCCCATAACTTTAACTTTCGTCTCTTTATTAGCGACGAAAGTAACTTGATATATTTTCACATATTAACCCCCCGTACAATATTTTTGTTACTTACAATTTTAATTATTATCAATAACAAAATATAATAATATTTTTCAAAATCAGAATGCATTTTTTTTTTCACTTTATTATTTTGGAAACAAAATAAAATTGTAAAAATACCTATAATTTTCTGATTTTGTTACTTTACCTTTAATGCAAAGCATTTATCAATATCAAACTAACAAGGGGAGGTTCGTGTTTGTCCCTCGCCGATTTGATTGAAATTTGGCACGCTTATAGATCATATAGAGTGTTTATTTGTAATTCGGTTTAAAGTTTGGAAAGTGACATATTCTATCGATAATTTACCCGCACACATATGAAACGGTATAAAGAAAAACTACAATTTATTAGAACTGTAATAATACGAGGTACGAGACGACGAGGCACTGTGTGAAACGTCATCATCTACAGGGTGCGTGAAATGTTCTGGCACACGCAAATCTGCGTACATATTGCGCCTTGGCGCGATCGACTACTTGTTTAAATCACTTTTTTCACTTGTTTTATCGTTATTAAACTATTTTACTTTGTTGTATTGCAAACCTTTTTGGTTTTAGCATGGTGAGGAGCAGGGATTTGAGGGCGTCCATGTTGAAGCTGCACAGTGAAGGCATACGCGCCTCGGAAGTTGCCAAGCGTCTGGGAATTCCTAAGAGAACGGTCTACAACAATATCCAGCGGTTGTCTCTGACGGGAGCTATGAAAGATAGACCAAGATCGGGAGGAAAAAGGACGGCTACTTCCGACGTGGTTGTGAAACGCATCAGGGAGAAAATTCAGGAGATCGATGCGGAACCTTGCTCGAGAAGAAGGTATTTCCGATTTTTCTGTTCGTCAAATCGTGAAGAAAAGGCTGAAGAAGTATCCCTATAAGCTACAAAAGGCTCACATTCTGACCGACGCCATGAAGAGCAAACGATTGGAAAGATGCCGCGCGCTGCTCAAACGCTTCGGGCCAGCGGCACGCCATCTCGCTATCCTCTTCACTGATGAGTCGCTGTTCACCGTGGAGCAGTTCATGAACCGTCACAATGATCGAATTATTTCCGAATCTCCTCAAGCAGCAAATAACAAGGGCAGAATCGTATCAAGAGCCCACCATCCTCAGTCAGTGATGATGTTTGGAGCCATAACGGCAGATGGCAAGATACCTCTGGTTTTCGTTGATCAAGGGGTGAAAATTGACGCGAAGAACTATCTGAAGGATATCTTGGAGAAGCACGTCGATCCATGGGCCAAATCCCACTTTAAAAACAACACCTGGACGTATCAACAAGATTCAGCACCTGCTCATAAGGCCAAAGTCGTCCAGGACTGGTGCTCGACTCATTTTCCCGGCCTCATCTCGTCCGCGGAATGGCCTCCAAACTGCCCGGACCTGAACCCATTGGACTATTCGGTGTGGTCCGTTCTTAAGGCAAAGGCTTGTGCTATTCCCCACAAGAATTTGAATTCTTTACGTCGAGCTCTGGAAAATGCGTGGGAGGAATTAGACGACGACTACCTGCGTGCGTTCATGCTAAGGGGGGAAATTTCGAGATCTAACTGTTTCATTGTGTTGTAATGGTTGTTATTAAAGTGTTTGTTACGTTTCATGTCAATCCTGTCCTTCCACTTGGTTTTACGGACATTTATCTGAGTGCCAGAACTTTTCACGCACCCTGTAGTAACCTTTTATTGACCACGTAATCGCTTATACTCTTGGATAGGCCATATCTATATTTAATAGAACTAATTGTTATTTAGAATATTGAATAATAATAATAGAATACTTGTAAAACTGAACATGGATTTTAAATATACATATACACATAATGTTTATTGTATCTTCACAAGATAATATTTCCAAATTATTTTCAATGAAGTGAGAACAATCAATTTTGAAATCACTTAATAAGCCATTACTAAATTTTGAAAAGTTAATGACTATGTATTTCAATGTAGCAGAATACCGGCTATGTTTTTGGAATTCGCTTGCACAAACATCAAGAGAAAGTTGTTTATGAATTTAGAATGAGGGGGGGGAGGGGGATTCCGAGCAAATAGGTAAACGCCGATACTGTATTAGTGACTGTTAAATATTCTAAATAATAATTACTACTATTAAAATAATATAGGTAGGTAGGTAAGTACCTAATTAAAATAATACTCAAAATCAAAAAAGTAAGACCTAGGAAATCGAACCCGTGACTGAACGGTAGTCGTGGGTTGTACAATAAGTACTGTAGGAACTACATCAATTTTCAAAAATTAATCACTCGAAAATACTTGAGAAGTGGTTCTCAAAATTTCGACCAATAACATTTCTTACTATGATCTATATGTATATCAAATTTCACTCAGGTCGGTGAGGGGTAAACCTGAATCTCCTCTTGTAAGTAATGTAAAATTCAAGAAAATCAACATTTGATTTTCTGACATAAAATTTTTGAAAACTGTTTACAATTAATCTAATGAAGAGTATTTTGTTTAAAATTGTGCTTAAAAATTTTATTTTATAATCCCTAAAAGAATGTTAAAGTTAAACCTAACAGTGTTTATTAAACAACTTTCATAGTATCTATTTATAAGTATGTATTGATAAAAAGCATCAATAGAAATAATGTGTTTTGTAATGCAAACCTTCACATCGATTTATGCGTCTAAGAAAAATGGAAACATTTTGATAGGTCCGAATGTTATGACGTCTTCGATATAAAATACAAATAACTACATGTTATTCACGGTAGGTTCTAAAGCACGTCGTGCATAAAAAAATACTAAATTGTACATTTGTAATATTCAGTTTAAAGTTTGAACGTGGCATATTTTACCGACGATTTACCTGCACACATATAACATGAAAAATAAAGACTACAATCTATTAGTACTTACTGTAAAAATACCAGGTTTTATTGATGACGTGATTTGAATCTATCCTGAATAACGTATAGTACCTATCAGCATTATACCACAAAAAATAAAATCCAGGAAACGCCCTTAATGTCGTCTATAAATTTATAGTGAGAAAGAAATTACCGTACAGCGTAAACAAACTTTACGGTATATCCGTAAATAAATAGGTAGGTATAAATAAACAATCTTTTCCACAAACAGGCCCCTTTTTTTTAAACAACGGGAACTAACAGAGCATAATTATCAAAAACACGATTTTCACAACCACACTTGATAAATTACGCGGACTAACTAATTTAAATATTTTTATTAAACCGACTTCGTCAACGATTTGATAAACGTACATATGTATCGCAACAATGCCTTGCATCAGGTGTGCGTTATCGCGACGAGTCGAGTTCGACTTCATTCCGTATCATCACACGTGTTCCAATAGATACCACAAGACGTTCGCTTTTTAATATTAAGAGATATTTAAATAAAATTATATATAGTGAAAATCGTGAATTTGAAAAATTGTACTAACAATAAGTAATTTTATAATTTATTAAAAATCCAGTTTTCGAATTGCCTCCTATCAGAGTCGCATCGTTGCATTGAGAAGTATTTGATTTATGTATAATTTCTTAGATTAGAATAAAGCAATCGAATTTTAAATCCGATTCAAATTTTAAATAAATACCTGTACAAATTTTATTAAATTACACCCAAAATGGCGTGTCAGCTTAATAGGCGTTATTCGATTCGGAAGCTGACGTGATTGAAAATATCAAGATGCATTTCGAATCCTATTTACTACGGCCCTAAAATTTCGTAAGGGCGACATAAACATCGATAACGGAAAAAACGCCCTCCTGTAATAAAACCTTCCCCCCTTCACGATTTTATAACTTAACGACAAATTCATTATATTCCGATGATGTCCTGATTAAAGTTATGGCGCCCCGAACTATGACGTTCCGTATAATTTTATTTATGTACTTACTTAATTTCGCAAAAAAATTAAAGAAATTTTATTGGTGGACTTTGTGCAGGTTAAAACCGGCTACGGTCAATACAAATCCCAGACGGGATTCTGTACAGCCTCGTGCTTATACTTTTCATGTTTGCAGTGCTCTTGCTAATAGTTTTAAATGAGCTTGCGTTTTCAGTTTCCCCCTTTTTTCCAAGGATCGCACGTCCAACGTGCTTCGAGCAAATATTAATTTTGGAAGAGCGACGATGCATTTTTGATATATTTGAAAAAAAAAACCGATGAAATGACAAAAACCCAGTCCCACTCGTGCGCTACCAAATAATATTTTATTGAAATTGTATACAGACGGGTCACGCATTAAGTTAGTGCCAAACTTTTTGCCGAAGGATAATGCAATGAAAAATTAAGGGCGAGACTTAAGCACTTCGCTTTTTATGGAAAAGCTTTATTTTTAATAGACTTCTCCGTCATTCGTATTTTTTGAGGATGCGGCAATAAGTTAATTTCATGAATATTAATGACTATAGGGAAAAAGTCAAAATTGCATGTTAATTAAATTATTAAAAGTTTAAAATCTACAATATTAATATTTTGATATTCGTATAAAGTCCTATACATTAAAATTTGGTAGGTACTTATACATATTTAAAAAAGTTTAAACGATAGACGTACTTAAATTGGAAAAAATAACATAACTAACAATCATTTTGATTGTATTGCCGCATCACTGAATTTCAATGTTCAAATTTCGCGGAACTAACGCAAAAAGTTAAAGTTCTCGTAAACCAACAATTCAATATATTATATAAAACAACCTGCGAAAACTGCGATGATACAAAATTGGACTAAAAGGTCTATCAGCTCCATAAGATCAAAACGTAATCGAAATAATGAGATTTTCAATTACATTAATTTCATTAACATTGTTTTCATTTGCATAAACATCTTTATTGTTTCTTGTAGCTATTGGGCCAGTTCCCATTTAAGAAATTACAGACATGACATCATGAGATCTATTATCTATATGCGATGTAAGTTAAAAGAATATATTCTAGTTGAATATATTATAGTTGTGAAACTTGTTTCTAGTTAAAAATAGTATAATGTAACTCGAGCTTTATCCAGCTCATATCTCAAATATATAAACTTATTGTTAGTTTAATATAAAGGGTGTTTTGTTGTGCTTGTTCATCGAGAGGATCTTTTTCTGATTAAAAAGTAAAAAAACATACTGTATAACCTATTAAAAATCTACGTGCAACAATACAGTACGAATATAAATAACAAATAAATACATACAAT
Source organism: Rhagophthalmus giganteus (assembly GCA_036326145.1). NCBI lineage: Eukaryota > Metazoa > Arthropoda > Insecta > Coleoptera > Rhagophthalmidae > Rhagophthalmus > Rhagophthalmus giganteus. Next base: position 7,996,361 of record JARFJA010000056.1, on the reverse strand, counting down.
AAAATTTGTAGTATTTATGTATGTACTTACATATACCGGGCGTTTCATAAATAATGCGAAAACTTGAAGGGTCGATTTCTTGTCGAAAATTAAGGGAGGCCTTTTATATACAGTTTTTTTCTAAAACGTTTTCTTTGGTAGTTACTAAAAATTGGAAGCTTTCGAATTAATGAATAACAATAATGTTAAATATTTAATTGAACAAAATTATAACAGTTGTTGATATGTTCTGACAGCACGCGCGATGTTATTTAAAAAAAATAAAATATCAGCGAATAGGCATATGTTCCAAGTTTCACTGTCAAGTACGATCACTTATTTTATTTTTTTACTCAAAAACTATAGATTTTGCGGGAAAAATGAAAGTCAAAAAATGTTCTAAATAAAGCAAGCTTCCAAAAAGGATTTTCTAAATTGGAAAATTTTAACTCTTCAAAAAGGTCCTTAAAAAAACAACAGGGCTTGCGATTTTCACCTTCCTGGTGAAGATGGAAATGATTGAAAATATTACCATAGGAAACCTTCTGATAAGTAAAAAATCGTCTACTAAATGTCATTCTTCTACGTTTCTTCAAGTTTGCAAAATAAAATAAAAACTTAATGTTATCCTTCCTTTTTTGAGGGGTGTAGCTCCTCGAAAAGGAGACATTTTAGGAAAAAACTTTATATGAAAGGCCTCCCTTAATTTTCGACAATTAATCACCCCCTGAAGTTTTTCGTATTATTTATTAACCCTGTATATACATAAATACAACATGAAAAATGTGTCATTTAATCTACATTGGACTAAAAAAGACCCCTTAGCCCTAATATTCAATTTCATATACGTTATAAAATATTTATTAAAAAAAAATCATTACTATATATAAATAAACGTAAATAAATAGAAATAATCGTAAAAAATCCTAAAAAAAATAATAAAAGGTATTGCTATCGAAACAGTTAAAATCAACAAACTTTAGCATCGCGATTAATTATATAATCGCCCAATACATTAATTAGGAATAGAAAAAGCAAAAACTGTTTTGGTAATTGAAAACGCACCCACATTTCACTAAATTAATTACGTAAGTAATGGTAATAGTGTGTCTGTAAGTACCTACATACCTACAATGAACGCAAACAAATTACTAATTTCCTTATCGCAATAAAAAAGGGCCAGATAACCAACAGGTGACGATAAACAATTATCGAAAAAATAAAAAATGTAATTAAACTAACAAAAACTGCGATTACAAACCTGAAATAATTCCGTCCATTTGAAGTAAAGCCGCCTCCAACAGTTTGCTCGCTTCTGTTTGAGGAGAAATTCCTGGTACTCCCTCGGTGTGCTGTTCCACTTTTCCCATGGTACTACACCAAAGTCACTTATAATTTTAGTACTTTGTCCGGTTTTAATCACTCAATTAGAAGTAAATTAATTAAAAGTTTGTTTGGAGGTTAACTTATATGCATTCAGTTTTAATGAGCTATCCAACGTAATTAAAACGTCATTGGCGATTTAACCTATTGTTTCGATCACTAAAATTAACTTGTATCACTTAAAAAATAAACTACATGTTGCCGAAAATAGTTGAAAAAATAACACAAACATTTATACACATGACTACAACTGTCAAAACATTAACCTTTCTTCGTTCAACATTCATCACGTACTTAACGAAATTATTTACGCTGTTGGCATCTACAATTAATTTAACAAACTACGAAAATAATATGGTAATTTTCAATAAACCTACTACACGTGCTTTAACGATATGGTGGGGAAAACTAAAGAACGAGCAATCTGCCGTAAAAAACAAAGGTTGAATGTATAATTTTTGTGAGCTGTTGAAAAAATATGTGATCTTTATTTTATAGGCAATTTTTATATTGAATTCTACACACTTTAAATGTTTATTTATAAACCGAAACCGAACGATATAAAACCTTGCTATAAATTACTACTCACAATTCACATTGCGCCATCGTACGGCAGCATTTTAAATTATTTCAAAACACTTTGTTTTACAATTTCATGAATTTCTGAAAATTTGGAAAATGATTCGCAATCATTAATGCGGCTATCTTATTATTTGACTAATAAATAACGCTTAGAAATAAACCTACAGTTAATGCTTAAAAATTAATTTAGAATTGAAAAAATGTTTGTAAGCACTCGTTAAAATCACCGGCACTACTATCGGCAATACGAATAACTAGAATGAATCTTTTTCTTAATCTTAATGAATTTTCATTATTTCCAACATTTCTTATTTAATATAATATTAAATTGTTAATCTAATTATTAATTACTCAATAATAAAATATTATGGTTAATTCACCACAGGTGTAAAAGAAACATCAATCTCTTTAAATTGTAAATCTTTAGATATTTTATTTCTATTTACACTTCAAATATATATATATAAAAATAACTTATAAATAGCTCTCTAAAACTGTTTAAGGGCAGGGTACCCATGATTTCAGCGTATTTTACGCTCATCCTTAAACTAATTTTTGAGACATTTTGGATCATTAAAACCGAAAATGTTTTTATGATTAGTTGTTTATCACTATTTTGTTTATGTATACTCGTAATTTGAGTACATGATTTTTATTCGTTAATTTGTTATTATAAATTATAATTTTGTTAGTTATGGTGGAATTTTATAAAAATTAAATAAGTTAAAGTGAAGTGAATTTTTTTGTTTTACAGAGAATAATGTACTCGAGGACATATAAAAGATTCATAACAAATGAATTATTTTAAACTAATAAAAAAATTAAATTAATATTTTAAAATCATTTTTTTTATGTAAACAATAATAAAATTTTGTGATAACTTGTTAAGTCCTAGAGTACATTATTCTCTGTAAAACAAAAAAATCCACTTCACTTTAACTTATTTAGTTTTTATAAAATTCCACCATAACTAACAAAATTATAATTTATAATAACAAATTAACGAATAAAAATCATGTACTCAAATTAAGAGTATACATAAACAAAATAGTGATAAACAACTAATTATAAAAACATTTTGGTTTTAATGATCCAAAATGTCTCAAAAATTAGTTTAAGGATGAGCGTAAAATACGCTGAAATCATGGGTACCCTGCCCTTAAATATCGCTTAGTACGCAAATTACAATATTATTTCTTTTAACCCTTTGCACTCATATGTCGCCACATAGTCACCACAATACAATTTTAAAATTTTTCCTACTAAATCTACACATCGAGATGTAATATGTTACCATAAAAATGTTTTGATCTTGATCGAATATGAAAAATAATACCGAGTTGATTGACAGCTTGTTTAAATATTAATACGAGTACAATATAAATACAAATGCCATATGTATACAGGAGTGCAAAGGGTTAATACAATATAACAAAATATATACCTTAAAAATCAATTTCCATTTGTTGGCTATTAATAGAACAATCGATTACTAAAGATTCGTTATTAGAATTTGTGGAACCTTCAAACGAACTTTCGCTTTCGCCATTAGTTGTTCTTACAGCAACTGGTGTGCTTATATGAGAAGCTGCACTTCTTCTTTCCATTATTTGACCATTTTCTATGTTATTTACACCACCAATATTGTCTGGATCAACAAGATCTGGATTTGCAATATTGTCATTGTTAACTTGTATCGAGGGCACTGCTTGATCGTCGCCTTTCTCTTTATTGTAATGTCTAGGATCAATGCAGACCGATTTTGTACAACTAAATGTTTTATAAATGCCTATGAGATAATCACACAATTCAAACATGTTCGATCGCAACGAAATTATAATAAATTGGGCATTTTGAGTGCGTTCCTGTAAACAAAAACATTATTTTAATTTAACTACTTAACTTACAGTACACAAAGCACAAAATTTATATACATTTTACCTTAATATAGTTGCCTATAATCGACACATTTTTAAAATCTAAAGCAGCATCGATTTCATCCATCACATACAAAGGAGACGGTTTATAATAATGGAGAGCAAAAACTAATGCCAACGATGACAGTGTTTTTTCGCCACCCGATAAATTCGAAACATTCTTCCACGACTTCTTCGGAGGTCTCACGCTAGAAAAATTAAAAGTTAATCGTGCAATGCATGTATACAAAAACGGCCACTTACTTCAGTTGAATTCCTTCAGTAAATGGATCGCAAGTATCGACCATTTCAAAATCCGCATCACCACCTAACGTTATCGTCTGATACATTTCTTTCAACTTTAACTTTATGACGTTATATCCATCGAGGAATTCTTCCTTTCTTCTTCGTTTAACACCATCCAGTGCCTCCTTTATTTGAGCTTTTTGTCGTGAAACTTCATCAAGCTCTTTAGACCTTTCAATAAAAACAGATTGTTTTTTACGGTATTCCTATAAAAAATGAACGACATAGAAACATGGTAATATCAATATCGTTTCCAGTACCGTAATCGCATTTAAATTAGGCTTCGCATTTTTCAGTTGTTCTTCGTTGTAATTTAAATCGCGCTGGGCATTTTGTACATTTCTCTGTTGCAACTCTTCAGCGGTGAAGGTTTTCAGTTCTTCCATTGTCTGATCTGGTATTTCTTGCAATTTTAATTTGGACAACTGTAAAATATGGGATTAAATGATTGATTTTTGAACGAAATTTTTCAATTACCTTGACTCTCGATTGATGAATTTCGGCCTTTCGATCGTTGATGCATTTGTCGAACGTCTTGCATTTCTCATCCACCTCGATTTTTTCGGACTTGATTTCATTTTCCTGCTTTGTACAATTGGTAACATCCATTTTAAGTGCTAAAAGTTAAAATGAAATTAAACATCGCACTAAAAACGAAATTATGACAAATTAAAATTTTAACTAAAGCCAAAACTTATTAAAAGGTTGAATAAAGCGACTAGCGAGTGCACACAAAACTCCCTACAAATATTGTCAATCGACAAAAAACACTATTAAATTTCAAATGTTTTTATATAGGTAATCAAAATAAAGTTAGTATTTTTTAGAAAATAGCCTGTTAATATTTTTTTTCAATAACAATACTTTTTTACAATATTTCGTAAAAATCATCAGTTAAATGAATAATTATAAAAATACGTGAAACCGCTTTGTATTTGCTATTGTATTTTTCTGATTATAAATGATAATTGTCGAAATAAATCATTAGCTCGCACACAAACCTGAACATTGTTCCTCGAGCTCCACCAATTGTTCCGAAATATCTTCGACGGATTTCAACAACTTTGCAGCATCATTTTCAATTTCTTCCCTCCGAGCTTTCATATTTCTTAAACTGTCTTCTGCATTTGTTACATCCTGCTCCATGTTCGCCACCTTCTCGTTACACTTTTTTCTGTTTCTATAAAAAAAAATGAAATTAAATAAAAACGGTACAAAAACAAACAAAATACCTCTCCGCTGTTTTTATCCCAACTCTTAATCTGGTGACTTCTGTTTTAAATTTGTCAATGTTATTAGTAACTTCATTCAAACTCTTATTGACAGCCTTCATTTTCCCTGAAGTTTTTGATTTAATTTCTGTCGTTATCTTATCGACCTGAACTTGTTTTTTTCCAGAAGCTTCGGCCGCCTGATCGTACATTACTTTATTTTCATTCAGGATTTTATTTAATTTATTTACTGTAGCAGGATCAGCCTTAGTAGACTTGGCTTTTACCTCTTGCTTTTTGAATTGTTCAAGCAACACAGGTTCTTGTTGTTTAGCAGACTAAACATATTAACATATATTTAAAAATTTATCACTATAAAATTATAACAAAATAACCTCTAGTTCTTTGGAGAACTTCTGATGATTGATTTTCATTTCATGCAACTGTGGTTCTAATATATTGATTTGATTCTCAAAGGTCGTCTGTTTCTGTCTTAGTTCGCGGATACGTTCTTCGAGCTGTTGCAAGTTAATTTCTTTTTTTTCCACTTCTTTAGGGTCGGTAGCGGTTACGGCTACCGATTGTCCCATGCGTCCACGTAAAACTGTTTTACCACCACCGCTCATTGTACCTTAAAATAATGTCGATCTTTTAGTTATACAGTTTAATAAACAGTTAATAGTACCTGTAGTTTCGATCAGTTGTCCGGCAAGTGTTACAACTCTGTAACGCTGCTGTGCCCCATATGCAATACGTGAAGCTTGATCCAAATCGTTCGCCACTAACGTATCCCTTAAGGCATAATAAAATGCAGGACGTATGCGTTCATCTTGAATTCGTATCAAATTGAACAGTCTCGGAACGTTTTCTGGACTACAAATTAAAATGTTTTCATAATATAATATTAAATAAAATGTCATTTTTAAATTTGTTTACGTTTTAATCTGAGAATTTGCTCTATCTCTTAGATGTTCTTGTTTTTCCAGTGCAATAAAAGTAGCTCGGCCAATATCGTGCTGTTTTAGAAATTCGATGCACCATTGAGCCGTTGTAACTGTATCGACTACTATGTTATCCAAAGGTCCGCATGCTGTCGAAATGGCGACATCATATTTTTGATCAATTGCACCCAGATCACCCTGAAGATGTACAATAATAATAAATTATAAATTTAGAAAACCGTGTATGTTTAGTTAAACAAAATTACAGTGCAGCACAAACGAAACTGATTTGTTTTGCTATTTATCAGTTATGAAAAAACAAGATTTATATTAATTAATATAAACAAATATTATTTTTAATAATGTTCAAGAAGATTGTAATGACCAATTAATTTATTGGTCGATTTTCAGGAAATTAAAAATTGTCTTATTAACAAATCCTACCAATCTACCAAATAAGCCGGGACATTTCCCCTCACGTTTTTGCTGCACAAGAGAATCTAGAACCCTGCCGCGCGAATGTGTCGCTTGCATGGAAGATTTCGTCTCGGCAAGAGACATTCGTTTTTGACAAACGTCGTTTATCAGTCTGGCTTCCTCCACTTTAACCTCCTGAAGATCCGACTGAGTTTCTCTTAGAGACCGTTCGGTTTGGGGAATCTTCTTTTTCAGTTCACCGACGGCCGGTCCCCTCTGAGCTATGGTTTCTTTTAAAGTTTTATAGGCGTTTTGAAGATTTTCTAATTTCTTTTTCTCGTTTTGCTCGTTGCTCGTATAAATATTCAACTCCGATTCGGCTAGCATATACTAAAAACGCAATTTTACTTCAAATTATAATGAAAGACAAACGAAAGCGACTTACGGCAGATTTAGTGTCATCTACAACTTTATTAAGTTCGACAAGTTCCATTTGTAAAGCTTCCTTTTTCATTTGCAGTTCTACAGTTTCATTACGTAAACTTGCAAGCAACTTAGTTTTCTCTATTTCCAATTTTTCTTTCTTCCCCGTCATTTGTTCTTCTTTAGCAATGCATTCTTGTATTGCCTGCAAGTAAATGTTGAAAATTATTCAATTAATTTCTTGTTAGTAAATCATAAAAATACAAATTATATATATAGGGCGTTTTAGCTTTGCGATTGTACAGACTTATACCACTACCCTAATGGTGCATATTTTAAAAATATTTTCACACATACACAATTGCACAAACAAGCCATAACAATTCAAATTTGAATTATTCTCAAAATGACAATTTTCTACATTATGAAGCGCATTTGATTTTAAAAAACAAGTCACATTAAAGACATAATTGTAATGTAACTGTTTACATTCTACATTCTAAATATATGATTTATTTACTTTGAGCACCACATTTAAAATTCATATCTTAAAAGCATATACCAAAATTTTTCTCACCTTTTCATTTGTTTCAGGCACCCTCTCTAGTTCTGTCAACTTTTTGCATTCTTCCACAAGTAGTTCTTTGGTTTTTTTTCTTGTCTTATTCACCTGGACCATTTCGGCCTGCAGTTGAATGTCCCTATTATTAGCAACATCGAATGCTTCCTTTATCTTGTCTTTTCTCTTTTGCGATGCATAGTACTTTCTAAAATAACAAACTGTACCAAAATCTTAATGCGTAATACAAAAAAACTTACTCGGACAGCTCTTTCAACGATTGTTCCTTTAATACCTTTTTACTACCTATATTTGTTAATTTATCAGCAAGTTCTTTTTGTGTTGTTGCAAACACACTTTTTTCCTCTTCCGTTTTTTTATTCTTCTCATCTAAATCGTGACTACAAAGTAAATAAATTTTATATTTTAACCTTTATAATTTACAATCGATGCTTACATATGCCACTGATAAATAAAGTTTTTACTTAATGTTATTGTGTTTTCCAAATGCAAAAATTCTAGAGCTTCCTCCATCGGCCTTTTCAATTCTTCCAGTTCTTTTTGGACAAGTTTGACACGATTAAGCTTCTCCAATCTTTGATCTGCCAAAATCTCGACCCTATCTTCCAATTGAGAAATAGGAACCTAAAGTTTAAAATCGTTATACAAATAATGAATTTACATATAATAAAGTTCTACTTTATATCGAGACGTTCCAATTATGTCTTCTAAATATTCTAACATGCCAGTTTCGTGTTCGCTTTGACCCTTACATTTCATCATAGCAATTTGCTCAACTTCTCCCTATAAGAAGTTTAATACATCAAAACACTTGTATTAAATAAGCATTTAATTTAAATTTACCTGCAAAATCAAAAATCTATTATGATCTAAATCGATTCCATGTTTTCGAAGTTGAGCTGCCACTTCTTTAAATTGCACTCGTCGTCCATTTATCTGATAATATGATGAATTATCTTTATGAGCTGTACGCGAAATAACAAACTCACTACCTGGTACGACATCATAAGCGTCACCTTCCTAAAATTTATTATGTTATATTGTCATCGCATACAATAATAAATACAAACCAAATCATTAATAATGACAAAATGTACAGAAACCGTACAGGACTGCACGTGTGGGTGGTATTCTGAATTGTGAAGTAATACTGATATCTTTTTAGATCTAATTTTAGTTGCACGATAGCCAAACACGAATAACATGGCATCGATGACGTTACTCTTGCCACTTCCATTTGGACCAACAATTGCATTGAAACACTAAAATTAAAACCAACATATTTAAAATTATGGTAAATAAAAATCATGTGGCACCTTATGAAAAGGTCCTAGAATTTGCTCCTGGGCGTAGCTTTTAAAAAAGTAATTGCTGATCTTCGTAATAATTAAGCGAGTTCCTCCTTCGTCCGACATACAAGACTGTCTAGCCGGTGGTGGAATATAGATGCCATCGATTCTTGTGCTTCCTTCTTCGTCCGAGATATCCATAGCCTCTTGGACCTCACTGTCGTCGTCTTCGTTGTCGGTCTTCTTTCGCTTCTGAGCTCTATTTGGGGGCATCTTTTGTCTAAAAATGATTACTGAAGTAAGGTTAAGTACTTTTTCTTATATTACGATAAAATGTATACAACATATTTACTTACTTTCTAAATGTGTTCAGGTTGTATAAAAATTATATAAAATAGAATGGCACTGTAAAAAATATTGTAAAACGATTAAACGCCAACAGCCATCATTTCTAACGTAACCGTCAACTCTAAAATTTAAATTTTAACGTAATTCTACGTGGGGAAATTTTAGAAGTTTGATTGGCCACACTGAATATTATGATTATTTTTTTTTAACCTTTTTAAATTGTTTATAAAAAGGGTAATTATACAAATTACAGTGAGAAAAGTTAAATTATTATTATAAAATTAAGTATCTACCTATATTATTTATCGATATAGATATATTAGAATTAAATGGTGACTATCTTGGTCAAAAAAAGTTTTTTCCAAAGACCGTTTTTGCACATTTTACAAAATTTTGAAATATTAAAAAATACAGTAGTTTATTATTAATTCTAATCGCCAAAACAATCATTAAAACAGTAATTACGTGGGTGTACAAATAGACACTGGCATTTACAGGCAACCAGAAATAATTAAACCATGTCTATACGACTCACTTTTAGTTGTTGCAGATAATTTATTGTAACTTTAAATTTAGCCAATGTTGTAAAAAATGAAAAAATATTAGTTGGAAATCAGTCATCGTAGAAATAATATAGAATTTCGAGTGAATTTTCTTTATTAGCTTTGGCTCATTGTCTGTTTTCTGTTGTAATATTATTACATATAAAATTAACAAAAATTAGTAACTATATCTATACTTACATATATATTATTATAATTTAAAAATGTAGTTAGCAAAAAAAGCTGAATAACTAAACGTAAAAATATATATGTACCTAGTAAAATCTTAAAATTCTTTTGAATTACAACATGTAAATATATACAGAATAAAATAAGAAAAAGTTACATCACACTATACACACACATGCATAATATGCATACTAAATTACCAAAATCTTTTTAAACATATCTCTTTTTGTTCTTTTTCGATGTAATTTTCACTTCTTTTACTTGTGCAGCAAATCGTAAGGCATTTAAACTTTCTATGAAGCACTCCTCAAAAGGTGCTATATTAACAAACATCAATGTTTTCGAATTGCCGCCAAGACTGCTTTGCAGTAAATACGTCAGCTTGGAATTGCGATAGGGTATGTGATTTTCCTTATTCTGCAAAGCTAACATTACTGTACCCAAAGTTGACAAGCTTTTATTTATATTTTTGGTTTCCACGATCCTCTCTGAGCTACTGGTCTTGGCACTTTCAGATCCAGCCAAATCTACTAAACTTAAAGAGCCAACGTACAACTTTTGCATTTCTTTGTGTTTACTGATTAAAGTAATTTTGGTCACAGCGTGCGATCTAGAGCTGTGTTCATTAAAGTTAGTCACTGCAACTGCCCTGTTTTTATTTGCGATGCTCATGAAATCCCGCAATTCACTAGCAGAAGTCACAGTTTTAATATTTAAATTTGTGACAGTAACTCCTTTACCCTCGTTATACAAAATATCATGTTGATTCTTATCATCGGGGTTTAATAAATCTTTAATAGACTCATTATAAATTTCAAGAAAACTTGCCTCTACGGCGTACGTCCAGCCCAGTTTCGTTAATTTAGTTATCAAATTGAAAATTAACTCGACAGTTCTAGGAATCATTCCTAAATATTGTTCTTCTTCATCACCTTGCATGGTGTAAGTTTTTCCAGAACCGGTTTGACCATAAGCAAATACGCAGACGTGATACCCATCGAGAGCGCTTTGAACTAATTGGGACAGTTCTTCAAAAACTTCGGCCTGCGAAGTTTCAGGAGGAAATACCTTATCGAAGGAAAACTCCACTTTAATATCTGTCGGTTTCCCATTGATGCAACTTATGCTCTCCTTACTTTTTTTAATATCCAATGTTTCTTCGTCAATGTACGAAATATTGCATAATAATTTATCTGCTTCTTGATCAATTTGTGGTCGGACTCTGCAAAATACTCGAATGGTACCTTTCAGATCCTGAATTTTATTGTGCATTACACGTCTCAGGTCTTCTTGCGATTGTACCTCCGTTTTATATATATTTAGACTTTCTGCCAATGTGTCGTTTGTGTTGCAAGCAATTTTATGTTGGACATTTAAATTACCGTTTTCTTTCATAACAGCAACATATTTTTTTTTAATATCTTTATATGCTTTACTTTGAGAAGCATGATCTTCACACAACAACTTGTGTGATTCTTTTAAATCCTCAAGTTCGTTTAAGAGGCTCTGTTGCATTTCTTGTAATTGATTCATCAAAAATACGTTCTGTACATCTTTGGCTTCTAACGTTACATATTTCTTTTCGATCTCAACGAATTTTCTTTGTACGTCTTCACTCTGTTTTTTTGTTATCTTGTAATTTACTTTTAGTTCTGTATAATCTGCTTCAACACTTTTTGATACATCTTGTAATTTCAAATAATCGGCTTCCATAATTTTGTAGTTATCAACTTTGGTGATTAATTCTTTTAAATGTACCTCCTTATCTTTTGCAGTTTGAATTAATACTGTGTTCTTTTCAACTTGTAAGTTATATCGAGACTTATAGTCATAGGAAGGTATTTTGACTGGTTTAGAAACTTTTGGTTTGGATGCCTCTTCCGTGTTTGTTGCAGGTCGTTTAAGAGCAGTCTTTGGTACTAACTTTTGATTCACTGGGATCGGCTTTAATGCATTTTTATGTATTGGTCTTGAAGTTCCAGAAGTAGATGGAACAATAGAACGGATATCTGTAAGAGACTTTGATCTTCTCATTAGCTGCCTCAATCTGTTATTTTGTGGCTGAGGGTGCGTTATTTTGTTTTGATGCGTTATTGAAATAGCACTGGTTGGTTTTGAATTAAACGTCAACGGTATTTTAGATTTTTGCATGTTTAAAACTATAAAAAAAAGTCTTAAAAAATATGAGTAATATATTATTTTAAGACAAATACCTTTTATTACTATAGGAGTGTGATGATCGAGCTGTATACAGGTTTATAACTAATATAACAATGAAAACTTGATCAACAAACTTCTTGGTAATTTAGCTTAAAATGACATAAAAGCTCGACGACCGTTACGTTTTTAATTTCAAATGAGGTTATTTTCTATACTGTGATTGGCTAAAAATTGGTTGTATTCGATTATGAAATTGGTTGTGTTCCAGTAACGTACACATTGGAGATACGTTGCTTAAAGGGTTGTCACACTAAACATTTTACACACTACTTTTTAAAATTATTAAAACCATTTAAAATCATAAGTAATAACGATCCAAGAAGTTTAGGCCATTAGCAACGGCCAAATAGATTAAAACAATAATAAGTTGCTACGAATTGTTATTGTATTAATTAATTATTTATAAGTGTTGTCATTTTTATTAAATACTTTCAATTAATTTAATTAAAATTAAATTTACTACTAAAAGTTCTGATGAACAGTAAAACCTGAAATAAATAATTGTAATTTTCATTTGCTTTTATTTGCTTAATTTTTATATTTCTATTTCTGTCCCTCCGGTCATTTTTATTAAATAAACAAAGACAAATTAGATTAGAAATTGAAAAACAGTTATTAATTGTAGACAAAACGTACATGTTACATACAAAAATGTTATGTGATACTAAAATTAATTAATACATTTAAACTCCCAATATCTACAAATTAAAATTTTCAATAACTAAGTAATAATTTCTGTTGGTCGAATACGTAAAATGACAGGCACACTTGTACATGGTAAAAAGGCTAATTCCGTAACGACAGCTGTAACTAAATCGGGCGGCGTGACATCGTACATTAAATTCAAAGGAATTAAATGATTGCTTTCGCGCCAGTTGACCAAAGGACTATTCTCTTCGGCCGTATCTATCGTAATCAATTGATCAGGATCGCCTAAGACAAATTCAGGTATATGCTAACAATTTATTTACTATTTTATCTTACCTATTTCATTGTACACAAAAGAATCGGTCTGAACACGCTCACAAAATTTGTAAGTTTCGCAGCAAACCAACACCGGTGTGTTATAGGCATTTGCAATTAATGCAATTTGGGCCGTTCCAGTTCTGGACATGACATAACCGTTTGCCAGTAGTGCATGTGCTCCTAATAGCACTTTAGTAACTCTACTCATAATAAAACTGACTGCGTTAATTAATACATATGTACATTGTATACCGGCACACACCAACATACGTAGCATTTCTTTTCCTTCTAGCAACGGACGTGCATCGACCACAATTACTTTGAACTTTTTACCTTCTTTATTGGCATCCAAAAGAATTTTTTTAATTAACGATGAACTGCAATAAAGAAAATAATAAAAGTTTTATAAGAAACCAAAATTAAATTCAGAGGTCTGATCGCATATAAAGAGAAAATGAAAAATTGGATTTTCTAAAAGAACTAAAATTATTCATAAACAACTCACCAACCGTAAGTCAGAACAACATCACCATTACAAATCTTCCTAGTGACTTGTAAACTGATTGCATCTCCGGCCTTAAAAATTTCTTCCTGAATATACCTATCAACGCAATCCGTAAGTTTAGCTCTCTTTTCGTTATCGGATAAATTAGTGTTGATTTGAGTTAAATATAACTTAAAGTAACTTAAAGCATTCGTCATGGACACAGCTAACTGCCTGCAACTTTGCAAGTGAGCCACACAAATTTGCAATGTCGATTCCAGGGATCGACAAAATTCCTGCTTCGGCGGCGTTTTAAAATCATCTATCAAACACTTTAAAGCAGACAGCAAAGCCAAGCAACGTGCATTTGAACCTAAAATAGTCTTGGAGAAATATTGTGCTCCTAGTCTTAAAAATGCAGCATGTACATGTTTATTAGTTGCTATGTTATTATTTAAACTACATATTTCAGTGTTTTGGAAGTAAAGATGATTGAATAGGGGCACCTTGTGCTTGTCTAAACCTTTAATTATTTCCCGTTTTGGCGATGCTTTTTTAATCAACGTTTTCTCTTTGCTACATTTAATGTTCTGCAATTTTTGATTGGATTGTTCAACCTCTCGACTAGTTTTTGCTAATCTTTGTGCTTCTTGTACGGCACTCCTTTGAGCACGTAATTCGGCTTTACTATTTACATTATTTACTTCTACTTTTGGCTTGTCCTCTTTATCGACGTTTTTGGCATTAGTTTTAGCTAATCTTTGTGCTTCTTGAAGGGCTCTTCTTTGAGCTCGCAGTTCTGACTTGCTTAGTTCTTTATTAGTTTCTACGTTCGTTTCCTCCGAATTTTGTACATGGCTCGATTTGTTTTGCAATTTTAATTCTAGCTTATCGTTACTGGTAATATCTTTAACGGTAGATTCTGAATTATTTTTGGAAGTTCTTTTTTCAATTTGCTGAACTTTCGTGTCCGAATCGCCTTTGAGATTCATTTTTAGAGCTCTCCTTTCTTTTTTCGTTAATCCATCTGCTCCGACCTTTTTGGCTGCTGTAAAGAGATGATGCAATATTAATATTACTAACATAAACAAAGTAAATTATATAAACGTGATATTTACACTATTTACCTTTTTGAACTGTGCCCTGCTCCATTTCAAATAACTGTTGGTATATTTAAAGATTCACACGATTTTTTAAATACAAGGTTACTTTTTCTTAAAATGACAATTTTGACAATATGAACAAATAAATACATGATATATCAAAATAATCGTTTACTTAACAAATATTATAATGTAGCAAATAGCAATAAGAAAAAAGAAATCTGATTTATACGGTTACATATCAAGGGGGTTTATTCTTGCTCATATAATCACTTTTTCAATGATATTAAATAACAATATCTTAATTAAACGACTCATATTTGTAAAGACCTTGTATTAAGAACATAAAAAATCATATGGTTGTAGATGTCAAAAACATCATTTCTAGTTAACCTCTATTAATTATTAATAAATTTTTACAAAGTATGCATCGTATACAAGGACCTTTTGCATCGAGAGATTCGGAAGAAGAAAAAAGAAAAATTAGAGATTCCGTAATTTCAAATCTAGTAATGTTCGGTATAATCATAGGAGTTATCAGGGCAGGTACAGCAAGTCCAATAATTTGATGATAAAAAACTTATTTTTAATATTTTGTAGCACCCTTAGTTTTAAAACATCTTTAATATTCCACATAGCAGAATTTTCCGATACCATTTCCCATCATCAACAACAAATGGAAGTTAACATGTTACGTTAATCATAAATAGGTTTCGATTCTAACACTGCATCGTTTATGTATGATGTAAATTTATGAACGTATTAAATTCTGGTAAATATTGCACCGGTTTTTTTTTAATCAAACAAGCTGTACCTTTTTTCAATATCCAATAAAGATAATAGTTATTTATACAACAAATTAGAAGATTGGGTATAATGCATATTTCAAAATAATAAGTCAAGTTATGTAAGAATACAAGTAAATAAATAAGTGTTTTCCCATATATCACAAAGGATTTTAGATATTTTTGTGCCACGTCTTATTTTTTCCTGTCAATATAAAAGTTGACATTTTGTAAGAACTGTTACTGCTGCTTTAAAGCAACAAAGTAAAAATCGAAGGTTTGTTTGCTTTTGGACTTGTAACTAAAAATTTTAAAGTTAGTACACTTTTCAAAAAAGAAAATTAATAATAGCAAATTATAATTTGATGAACTGTTCCAATGTTGGTTAATGAAGTACAAATGAACAAGAAATGTTACTCGAGTTTCATAATGACCGATAAACTTAGTTGTGTAGAAATTAAAAATTTCAAATTTACTACAGTAATACAGTTTTAGCGTAGCAAAAATAAGATTGTAAAATCTTGATAATCTTTTCGTGCTTCATCTTGCAAAGGTAAACATACATAATTGTTCTTCGAATAAAGTGCCACTTTTAGTCCCAACAAAACAATTTACCTATTCTTGGTTTTAGGAAAAAAATATCACTTCACAATTACGTTTGTATTTTAATAAAGTCGACTGTAAAAATTATTAAAATAAATTTATTAACGAGAATCTTTTGCGACAAAATAATATACAGAAATTAAAATATGAAATTGATAAGAAACACGTAAAAAATATAAAGAAATACCAACATACAGCCTGCAATTGCATCGACACAAAATTAAAGAATAAATCATCACAATCTATATTTGGTATAAAAGAAATTACATTACATGTTACTCTGTAGGATTGATTACAAGTGAAAAAAAGTAAAAAATAAAAGACAAAGATATTATATAATTTTTATTTTCTTTGAATAATACTTAACACTAATTACTCTAGTTTATTCAAATGTTCAGTAATAAATTAAGGAGGGAGAGTGGTGTAAGTATTGCACTGGCGAAGTCACGATTGTCAGATGCCAGCACCACTCCACGGCCGTGGAATGTAACATACGATAAACAAGACAATATATAAATTATAAATATATTATAGATATAAAAACAAACAGGGGCCTACGCCTCCATCACAATAGCTACCGATACAATACATACAGTCTCGGTAAAAATTGCCTACTATAATACAGCATCACTATCATAACTTGTCACGTTCGTAGCATATAAAAACAAATAGCAACGGTGGTGCGTAGCTATGCACAGTACCTTCGAAGGTAACAATCCGTTTAGATAAATAACACAGCCTCGCAAAGCCAAATACTTTTAGGTATCATTCGCATGATAGGTAAACATTTCACTAACGATATATAATACAGCTTATTAAACATATGTACAATATTTAAAATCACGTAACAGGACTTTCTATTTTTATCCAGTCAGTATTAAAAATCTATTCTTATTTATACATATTTTACAAATGGCTACTTATAGCCAACTACAGAATAAATTAAGTATACACGATAAGACCGTCGTCTGTATTTGTACGGTACACAGCACCACCTATAATCAATCCGATCGAGGAAACAGCACCTGTGCCAGCACTCACCACTAGAGCTGTTCCACGAATTTTGTCAATTGGTCCTGTGGCGTCATCGGCGGTACCTCGCCACTATCTTGGTTTTGACTTGCAGGAGACGTGTGCGGATGTAAACTACTCGAATGGTTTTGACTAAGTAGCATTTCTGACGTCGCCAAATCGTGGGGGGACGGTTGTGGTCCACGAGGGCTCGGCACGGGTTGATTTCTAGGGCTAGGCGCTGGTCGTGGAGAGGATTCGGCTGTGGACTTCTGATTGGTGGCGGGCTACGTACACTTTGCATTATCTGTTGTTGTTGCTGTACAGAAATGCCCCCAGGTGGTGGTCCCATTACGCTCTGAGGGGATGGCACTGGTGGAGGTGTAGGCTTTAGTCCTTGCATAGGAGCATATTGTTGTTCAGAAAATGTGTTATTATAAGATGCCATGTGGGGTTGCCTTATGCCCGGCAGGCGCTGTTGATATGATGGAGGTGCAGGTGGTTGTTGGAATTGTTGTTGTTGCTGCTGCTGCTGCTGTTGTTGTTGTTGCTGCTGCTGCTGCTGTCGCTGTTGCATGGCCATAATTTGCTGATGTTTGAACCACTGCTGCTGTTGCTGCGTCAAAGGCTGACCGGGAGGTCCAGGAGCTGGTCCTTGTCCTGGAGCCTGGCCCAGCATGGTCTGCATTTGCATTCGGTTTTGATGTTGTGCTGGCGTCTGTTGCTGACTTAACATGTGCTGCAATTGTTGCTGTGAAGCACCGGCAACTCCGGTCCCTGCGCCCTGTTGAGCCTGGGCCTGCGCCTATAAACAATATAAATTAGTTTGCGTTGTATAAGCAAAATTACTACTTACTCGTGAAAATGAATGATAAGTAAATCAAGGATATTTGAGGAATTATATTAGGACAGGACACTCTGAAAATAAAGGAATTAAGGCAATCGGTCACTACAAGTCAGACAAATAAAAATTGCCAAAACAAAATTTTTATTTACCTTTTCTTCTAATTTTAGTAATCACTTCATTATTAATAGTCCAATGGAGAAATTATAGGCATGTATTCTTCAATAACACTTATCAGGAATGTTGTGATTACATTAACGTGAAATGGATGAATATTTTGAAAAGTATAATTCGATGTGCTCTGGTTTTAAATTTATTAAAACTGCAGTTTAAGAAACAAACCGCTATTATTTTCCAAATATAGGAACAACGAAATAAGTACGTAATGAAAACATTTTCAGATACTGAAACTGCTCCTCAACCATAAGCAGCATACTAACATACACTTTTTTGTAATGATTCTTTGAACACCTGTAATTTAATCTATATTATGAAATTTTTCTAACGCTCATCGACGAGGGTGATAATTTGTTTTATAATTTCAAAATTTACATATATACCAGTATTCTCATAATTTTCATGCAAGTCCTCATATTCAACATCCAACAATATGACACAAATAAAAGAAATTTAAGTGAATTCAATCGCATTTTCATTTGATTGTATGACCGATACATTTTGAATAGTGTATTTTTATTCAATAAAGTTACTGTTTTGTAGTATGAGTTCATAATAGAGTTTATTTTTATTTTCGTTATTAAAATAACACTTGTGTACCTATTAAATATTACAGTCGATTTTCTAATCTTGAAAAAAAGGCGTTATCAATCAGATAGACAACATACTAAAATTTTGACGATGCTGATATAATAAGATTTCGTCTTGATGTTTCAGTCTATTTTTATACACTAATATAATTTTAAAACAAATGTGTTTTGATTGACAAATTTCACTGGATCGAAAAGTTCTATAAAAACAATATTATATAAATAATATGTATAAATTTTAAGGTTTTTCTATCTTCCTTCATGTTGCTTATCATTGTAGCAATACGACTTTTTATTCAAGGGAAATTTGTTGTATAGACTCAGCTACATAATACAATAACAATAAGATAGAAAGAGCTGCATAATGAAAACTTGTGTACTGTTCATACTACATAAGTCCATAATACAAGATTAAAAATTACATGTAGAAATACGTATAAATTTGCACGCCTTTTTAAATGTAAAAATTGATAGTTATGTAAATAATATACTCTTTTACACAGTGAAACCACAATAAGGGACAGCTGTGAAGTAGAAAATATTGGTCGTTTTGGGAGGTGTCCACACTAAAGTGAGGGTTAACTAGAGTAAATATTTAAGTTTAGGAAATAAGAAACTGTCCCTTAACCCCTTGGGTACGGATTTATTTGAGAAAATATATGCATGTGGAACGGATATAATTTTTGGTTGCTTGGAGTAGTATGTAAAAGCAGTACATTTTACGTAACAATTTATTTATTTCTAAAATATATATATCATATGTCACATAGTGACATATGTAGTATTAAGACGTCTTCAAGTAATTAGAATTGCAAAACAAAAATAAATTAATAACAACAAAATAAAACTAAATGAAATAAATTCAAGCTATAACAAAAAACCAATTACTAATAATTATGCAGAGTGTGATATTTTTCAAAGCAAGTAGGTAAATGCAGTGCTACTTTGCATTGTTTGCACTGCCACGTAGTCTCTTTCCTAATATTATGCTTATAACAAACACGGCACCTTTTTCCAGGGTGTTGATTGACTTAGTTGACGGAATGTTCTCAGGAAAGTGTGCCCAATTTTTCGCTGCCAAACGAAATGGTGTATCGCTACTTGACGGACGTCCACGACGTTTATAATTTGGCAATGACAATTGCTCCAGCAATTCTTCGGCAATAGCTAAACGAAAGGAAGTAATGCCTGCCTTGGTTGTGCAGTTGATTTTAGAATATAAAACATGAGCATTATAAAAGGCCATATCTATTAGATAAAAAAACATTTTCTTATAACCCTTTACACATTTTCTCATAACTGGGAAGCACGCTAGCAATTGGTCTTGTTTATCAACGCCTCCCATACCTTTATTATACTCAAGCACAGATGCCGGTTTTATAATATTTTCGCTATCGCCACCTTCATTTTTTCTCCTTTTGCCCGTGTTTATCAAATCAGCATTTGAATGTTTCGTGAACGTCTTTTTTACCTCTCCATTTCAAAGCCAATAAACCGTGACTGGATAAAGTTTTGACTTCTCCTTTTTTCAACTTCATTGAAGAAAACACCTTTTCTTCCTGTTTTTCCGAACAGTTCCAACAGCATTCGTATCATTTTTTAGTAAGGTCAGAAATAAATGTGGTGATGAATAAAAATTATCCATATACAACGTGTAACTTTTTTTTAAAATAGGCTGTGCCACTTCCATGACTACACTCTCAGTAGCAGGTATATCACTTCCCTGGATTTTATCCTTGCCAACATAAATTTTGAAACGAATACAATAACCTAATGTAGATTCGCAAAGTTTATAAAATTTTATAGTTATAAAGTTTATAAAACTCTATCGACCTTTGAATTTCATTAACGATTCATCAATAGCTACTTCACTATCAGGGGTATAAAGGTAACAAAATTTAGTATTTAGGTAATCCATTATATTTCTAATCTTTCTTATTCTGTCATCTTTATTTTCCTTTTCATTATCCGTAAAATGTAGAAAGCTTGAAATATCAAAAAACCTATCACGTGGCATAGTGCTGGCAAAAATTGGAGTACTTATTGCATATCTTTTTGACCAATACATATGCATTTTCGGCTTCTTCATTTGCGACATCAAGATGCATAATGCAATATAAGCTTTCATTTCATCAGAACTTACAGAAACCACCTTTGGTTTTTTTTGTTACACAACCTTCTTTTTCTATCACTTGTCTGGCATATCTATTCGTCTCTTCTACTATAGTGTCCCAAAAATCTTCATTCAAGACTTCTTTCACAACATCTAAAGGCGTAGGATTACCACCTAGTCTACCTAGCTCAAAGGATTAATTCCAGATATTTCAGAAAAACTTTTTATATCGGCTACATTTTCTTCTTCTTCCCAAATCCATTCCTCTGATACTGGTTCACGAGAAGATTCACTATCACTGCTCGATAGATGTCTTGTGCGTCTTCGAAACCTTGGTTTTATATTACAATTGTCATCATTTTCTATTTCAATATCGTCTTCATCACCTTCGCCTTGTATTCCATTGTAATTGTCAATTTCAGGATCACTAAACAATTCTTCTTCAGATTTCTCAAAGTCACTTTCGTTATCACTATCATAAAATATATTCCTTGTTTTTGACATAATGGGGCAGTGTATCGCAAATAATGATCACCGAAATACTGTAATTGCCTCTTCTATTATGACTGATACAAGCTACAATGAAATGAACAGAATTGTGCCTAACCTCAAATAACGTTTTAGACACGTCATCTGCTCCTAGAGAAAACAAGTGAATGACGTCTCTCAGACGTCAAATGTACCTAAGAGTTTAATTTTTGGTTTGACGTCTTAAACACGTCATCCGCTCCTAGGGGAAAAAAGTGAATGACGTGTCTCAGACGTCAAATGTACCCAAGGGGTTAAAGAGAGGTGTCCGTTAAGAGGTTTCACTGTATTATGTATTTATAAATATTTTGTTGTTGGTATGCAAATCTCGTTAATACTCTAATTCAACTATTTGCATATTTTATTGTTTATTATTAATTAACATATTTGTAAAAAATGGGATTAGACATGAATGACCTTGGAATACAGACCATGTTATATTTGATGTTAAATTTGAATTGTACAATAAATACATGGAATTTACGATTGTGCATTATGGGCTATAGAAATGTGTATTCTTAACTACTTCAGAATTATTGTAATGACACAACAATGGAATACAATATCAACTTGCACAGATATCTTTTAAAATAGTAAGAATGGCTTTGTGCTCTAGAATAATCTTATTTTTAATGTAAAAAACACAGCATTTGGTCGATATAAGATTTGTCAAAACAGCATAAGAACATCAACATACATCGCAAGCTACATAATATCTACCTACATATATTGATAGAACCAGATAACCAACACAGTAGTCGGTTTGCTGAGTTAACAGCATTACCGAATTATCTTAGCAAAGATAAATTCCACTGGCTTGATGCAGCACAGTTCATAGCATGGAGGAGGTTATTTGATTATTTGCCTAAATCCACTGCACCCAACTGACAAATTCTCAACAGTTAATTTTAAAGAGCTCAAGGAGTTACGTTGTGCTGTATTTTAATGCACCCAGCAATTAGCCTAAGGTGTTGGGCCGAACGCAGCCAAAGTTAAACATTCATGTCGAAAAAATATCAAATAATTAATATAATATAATTGTATAATTGAATATAATTTTCAAATCAAATAAAGAATAATAATAATACTTGTACATTCAATTGTAACTTCCATTCTTTTTCTTTTCGCACATGCAAATCCACACAGGAAATTTGAAATTCAAAAATCGTAGGATTTTTATATTATAAATAATTAAAACAATTACCTGGCGTTGTTTAATAAATGCAGCCATCAATTGAGGATTCGATTTAAGTATCTGTAAGATTTGTTGTTGTTGGTCAGGCGACTGCGGCGACCTTAGCGTCTGCATTAGCTGCTGTAAAGCCTGCTTGTGCATCATGGTGTTGCCCGGGTTATTTAATCCCGCAGTGCCCGGTCGAACAGTCGGAGTGCCACCCTGCAAAGGTCCAGCACCCAATTGTGCCTGTTGTTGTTGCATCAGCTGTGGTCCAGGTTGCCGCAATCCTTGTCCAGCACCGCCAGGATACCTTTGCTGCCACTGTTCCATTGGCAACAAATTTCCACCTATTACAGAAATATTTATTGACCGATAAGCTAGACTAAAAATAGTATCAATTAAAGAAATGTCTGCAGATTGTAAACAGATACACCACAAGATATATCAGACTGCTCTCTGCATTTTAATATAGCGCGATTAAGATTAAATTAGAGAACCATAATGTAGGATTCCTTAACCCTGAAATCTCGCAATTTAATTCCATTTGAACTTTTACGTACCTTGTCCAGCTCCTAAATGACTCATGGCACGCTGAACTTGGGGTGGTGGCATTGTTTGACCAGGAACGCCTGCTCCAGGATTGAGTTTGCCATAGCCGACATGTGGTTGTTGTTGTCTGGCTGCTTCTTCTTGTACTTGTTTCACAACCTGCAGCACGTTAGCAGGAGGCGTTTGGGTGCCTGGTTTTATTCCGATGCCCTGTTGATGTGGAGATGGCATTCCCATTCCCGCATTAGACATCGTGTTTGCATTCATCGAGTTAGCTGGACTAACAGCTCCGGGCACGACACTTTGCGGTCCAGATGACAGACTAGCCACGTTACTACCAGGCACTGCACTAGTTGGTTGCATAGTACGAGTTGAATTCATAACGGCCATGCGTCGCCTTAATAACTGAGCTTGTTGTAATCGTTGCTGCAGTTGTTGTTGTTTCAACTTATGTTTAATATTAGAACAAAAAGGTACAGGACACTTAGTTTCTTGGCAGTGTTTAGCATGATAACAACACAAGGCAATAAGTTGTTTGCAAATTGGACATCCGCCGTTCGTTTTACGTTTACATACTTTGGTATGTGTAACGACTCGTTTCATCTTCTGACAGCTAGGTAATCTACAGTTAGCGTCCCTACATTGACACGCATGCACTAGAGATTGTATGCAACGTTGTATTGATAATTTTCTAGCTTCCTGTGGATTTGCCTGTTTCTGATCGCTGGGCGACGATCCGTCATCGATATCCAAACCAAGTTTTTCCATTTTATGCGGATGACCGTCTTTTTCATAACACTGTATACACAAATCAAAATCATCACATACGGTGCAATGATACCTAGTTTCGACATGTCCTTTACAATTATTACAAGTATATACAAATTTATCTTGGCCTTGATTATGTAATTCATATAACATCGCCATTGTACTATATTTTGCTCTTCTTAACGAAGAAAATTCATAGTGTTTTTCACGTGCCATTGTTAGGAACGCATCTCGCCCATCCATGAGATCACAATTTATAAAAGGGTCTGGGTCTTGAATTGGCTGTAAAAATAAATTTACATAAAATAGTTTGTAGTGATAAGTTAGTTAGGTTTATCGCATTTAGGTTGGGTTTATGTCGGAGTTGAATTTGTGTTTACTTGCAATAACTATTTTAAATTTTAATAGCCAATGTTCCCTAAGTTGTCATTTGTGTGACCCAAATTATTTTACTAGCATAGATAGTACAAGATTTGAACTAAAATATATTTAAATCAAATAATTTTAATTGACTACTTTAGTTGGTAGATTATCTTGGAACTGCAGCAGTACAGGAAAATGCATGTAGTAGTTATTTCCAATACCTATATGTTGCTGATCAAAGCAACAAATTAAGATTATCAACATGTTTTTAAATGACCAAATTTGAATACGGGTTTATAATTTATATACTAAAATCGAAGTATGCATTTTCTGACATTTTATACATTACAATTTTTTTTCTTTTAACAATTCTGTATTTAGTAATAAAAAGCACTACCTAAAAACATGATCTTTATAGTATTTTAATTGAAAATGTAAGGATATATGCATTAATCAAGATTTAATAAATAGTAACCTCTATTATCCTGAAATTTTATATGTAACCCTTTCAATAAATTTTTGTCCCCACTGTACCTATGATGCACATATGAATCAACCACTTTTTTGTCCTATTATTTTTATATCAAATAGTACAGACAGCAAGTGTGAGCTGTTCCTTACACAAATGAGTCATCTAGGTTATTATAAAACAATAATGGGTTTGTAACAGTAGTGTTAAATGCCAAATTTGGCAGTTGTCATTGCAATTTGTGCATTGTGGTGCTGTTTGTGATTTACTACAATTTGAAATTAAAATAATTAAGTAGTAATTGTTGATCGAGATAAGCTTTATTTTTTTTTCTTTTCATTCTGTAGTGTATATGCGTACTATAATTGAAATAAAATATACAAAATGAATATATTTATGATTTTTAATGCACAGTGATCCATATATAAATCATTTAAAAATATAAAATATTTTTATACATGTTCCAGTATATGTTTTACACATAAATATATTTTTATTTTTAATTAAAAAAAAAAGCGTATAGTAGGGCTAATTATAAAAGAAGAAATTGGTTCAAAAGATGTGAATTTCTTCGGACAATTTTTAAAATAAGATAATTAATATTTTATAAAAGAAATTTGCCGATTACTAACCATAAATTAATTTCGATTTTATCATTTATTCAATTTCTAGAACAGTTAAAAATTGATAAATAATTATTTAAAAATTGAAATCATTTAAAAATGGAAGAACCAAACTTGATCGATAAGATGGCTGCACTGGAAAATTTTTAACGAGTTTTTAATTGAAAGAAAAGTGCATTTATACTTATTGGGCCAATATTTTAATAAATCTTAGTGCTCGACTATAAAAAAAAACTGTGTACTTTCTAGTTTCAAATCAAGATTTATTAATATGTTGGTCAAACAACTTCAACATAAATGCACCCGAAGTAGAACTTAATTTTTTTAATTCAATTTTCTGAAATTTCATTATTTGTAAGTTCTATTTCTATGTGAAATTCCATAAACATAATAACAGCGTAGGTAAATAATAATCTTACCCCAAGACTTGCAGCAGACTGTACAGAGTGCAACCGAATAACAAAAAACACTTCTTTGTGCTTTTCCATTGTTGCAAATATCTTTGCAGATAAATCATTTCCAGTTTGAGGAGTATTCGATTTTTTACTATTCTTTCGTTGATTTGCTTTAGATTTGTTGCTCTTTTTTGCTTTCTTCTGCCCCTTCTTTTTGCCATCTGCACCAGATTCGCTTTCTTCGGTCAATGATAAAAACTAAAATATAATAGTTATTTTATAAATATGATACACCTATACAATTATATTTTACTTACATTGGCAGCTGCCTCGGCAGCCTCAGCTTGCTTTCGTTTTTCTTCCTCTTCCTGATCCAATTCTTTAATACTTTCTTCTAATACGTTAGGCCAAAAGTCACCTTCAAAATAAGGAAGATCGGCGGCCGATCGTAAATTGTCTTCCATAGCTTGCTTCAGGATATCCTAAGAAACAATGTTTAATTTAATTTCGCATGTTTTGGATAAAAATATCTCACCTTATAATCAAGAACGATTCTTTCAATAATGCCTTTATCCAACATCTTTTTATACCAGTCTTGTAATCTCTTTGGTTTGGGGATTCTTTGCTCCAACGGATGACAGTGAAAAATATAGTCGTCGCCTTCCGAAGGAGGACAGGCCCAAATATGCGCCATTGTATACCCTAATTGTTTTACATAGTCCATATAACCTAATAATATCTCGTGATACACAGCAGTCCTGAACTGACGAGGTTTAAAAAAATGAACAGAGTCTAAATATGCTATGTAAACTCGTCGCATATTAGGCGCAGGGCAATCCGAACCATATTCCTGTACGTGCATTCCAAAGAAACAAACGTCAGTACCGTCAATTTCCTCAAATGCAAATAAAGCTTTAGCACGATATGGAAATTCGGAAGAGAGATCGCCACTTTCGACAAATTTATTACGCATACCGGGTTTCACCTCTACCACCTTTTCCGAACTAGACACTACACGAATATGCACTTCTCCCGCACCGGCTTCTTTCTTCTTCAAAAAATTATTAACACGAGTTTCTATGTACACTCCAAGTTTTGTTGTTGGTAGTCTCTTTGCGTTGAACTTATTTTCTTTCCTCTTCGAACCTTTCTTTTTATGGCACTCGTCGCAAGTAAAACCAGTCGGCCATATGCAATCAACATGAAGAACGCAAATCTGATGCAGCTTTCTTCCACATTCATTACAATGCACAAATTGCTCCATTTCGAGATGATCGTTTTTCATCTCTTTAAACTGATCTTTCTTAATGGCCCTATAAGAATTGAAAAAAGAAGTTGTAGAAAAATAAATCAAACAAGGATGAAAAAACTTACGTTTGTGCTTGAGTCGGATCATCACCGAGCGTAACAGTATCCCCTTGAATGTCGTTGAAGCATTTCTGACAGAACGTGTATCTGTTGGATCCAAGTCCATAGGCATTTAGACTGTGATCAAGATGACATCACACAAATTCAGGCAAAGCACACCAAAACAGCCAGGTGTTAAATATCAACGGGTCGAGGAAAACGGGAAAAAGAGACAAGAATGTGTTATAAGCTGTATGAAGGTGCAGTCAAGCGGTAGTTATTTTCTATTTATAAAATGATCTGTTTTAATAATGCAATATGGCTTGTTATATTAGCAACACCGCAGAGATTTCATATCAAAAATAACATCTAAACACTAAAAGGTAGAATTTTTTCCATCATAATAAATAGTGCCAGTTTATTTAATTTTCAATTAAAGTGGTTTCTTAATTAGTTAAAAATGATTATTCACCATCAAATTATTATACATTTTTAAACATATTTTGATACAAGATGATTGAATTCGAAATTGTGAATATAACTTTAGTAATAGGACTCGCTTCATAAATAAAATTCTTATTTAAACAAAACATGTGTGTGTATCAATCTGACTGATTCTTTAAAATTTTACTGACATTTAGCAATGAATCTGCTTGCTTATTTGACAATTGTTTGCTATATAAAGGGTGATTCAGATATCATATTACAAATTTACATGAACAAACTAACACAAGACGGTAATAAAATTCACAACAATCCTCCACATGGTTTCATAAAGCAAATATTTATATATATGGCCTATCCAAAGCTATATGTAATTTACGTCATCAAAAAAAAGTTACTAGATAGTTTATTTGTAATTTGGTTTAAAGTTTGGAAAGTGACATTCTATAGATGATTTACCTGCGCACATATTAGATGGCATAAAGAAAGACTACAATTTATTAACACTGTTAAAATACGAGGTGACAGCGCTGTGTGAAACGTCATCATCTAGTAACCTTTTATTGATGACGTGGATTGCATATAGGTTTGGACGAAGTATATATATCAGAACATTGTAATATGATTCCTGAGTCACTCTGTAGAGCAGACAACTGTCAAACAAGCAAACAAGTTCCTTGCTAAATGTCAACAAGATGTGAATTCGGCAGTGTATTGTAAGTAATTAAAGTTCAAAGTGTCGTCAATAGTTATTTTAGTTTTAAATTTATGTTATTAACAGAAACAATAAGTATTGTCATTTGTTAACATTATTTTTTTAAGTATTATCATGTAATAATATCTAATTGGCTTTTATTGTGATAATGCATTGTAATTAGATAAGGCTAATTAATTTAAGAAGATATGTCAAAATCAATTACTTTAAAATAAGTTAAAAAACATTTAAATAATATAATAAAATAGTTTTTAATTAGCTTGGATGGATGTTCCCAATATGTAATATAAATAATGAAAAAAAACATCAAAAGTGTCGCAGAGTCATCGCAGAGTTTATGTAATTCCTATAATCAGTTATTTTATGCAAGAGTATGCATTGAAATAATTATATTCCCAAGATTACAAAAGATTAAAAAACAATATGTGATTTATTGATTAATAAGCTTATGCAAAAGTGTTTAGATGCATGTAAGTGCATTCTCCATTACCTAAATTGAATCTAAAAAAGTGAACATGCATGCCTCGAACAATTAAAAACCGTGTAAATTGCCCAATGCAATAATTCTTTGTTGTAAAGTTTGTTCCTACAATTCGCAATTAGTTTGGGATTTTTTTTTAGCTAATAAAATCATAATTTTTATGATTAATAATTAAAGTTGACTAAAAATCTAAAATTTCGGTGGGTTCTTCAAATAATTGGAAAACTATCGGCGATTTGTAGTAACAAATTTATAATGTATGTTTGTGAATATCAAAATATTATATATGAATTAAACAAAAAATTTGTATTTTATTTACAAATTATAAAATACATTGTAGAAAAAAATAAATCTAATTTGTTTGGTGGCTTCAATTGCAGCCAATTTTATGTCTTTAGAAGCGACAAAGTTTATTATATCATTATATCAGTTTGTAGAATAATTTAGAGGAAAATACCTTAAATTTAGTGCAGATAAGTAGATTAATATTTGTCGATGATGAAGTACTTTCCAGTTTTAAGTGCTTCACAAAATATAACAGACTAAGCTGTTTGATCGATGTTGATTATTTGCAGAACATTTTAAAATTTTTAAACCAATTTGAATACTAAAATAAATAAGGTATATCGATATTTGGCAAATAAAAATACAAAATTTTGCAATCCTTTTTAAAGAACTAATCAAAATTGCAGTGAACAACTTATTTTACTAATAACTATTTATAGATTACTTCTAATGAGCACATACCTGTTCTGATAACTGTAGTATTTAGCATCTCTTGGAATTGTACAAAGTTGTTTACCATAACAACATAAAACTTGAGGATTAAAAGTGTATTTCCTTCCACAGCAGTAACCCATAGATTGCATTACTGGGTCAATTTCTTGTTCAAAAACTTCTGAAAGCTAAAATAAAACAAGTTTAATATTTTTCGTTATTAAATTAGGATTAAATTTACTTTTGTACAATAGCGATATACTCGACTTGTTTTTCGATTATATAGCCAAGCATTATCAAACATAAGCCAGACATCGTCTACGTATTCCCATGGATCTTGATACTGTCCAATATCTAGTTTTCTTTTAATTGTCGATAAATCTATTGGTTTTTTGATAATATCAAAATAATCTGGGATGCCTAAAGAATTAGGGTCGACAGGCTGTCTAAAAGGAATGCTTTCTGGATCCTGTCTATATAATTTTTCTAAAGTTGGCATCAATTTCTGACGTAATTCGTCAGATTTAAATACTAAAATGTAATATCGTGAATATTTAATTCAATACGATCAAGTTGAAACTCACTACATAATCTTTTCTTATCCAAGCTGGGTGTAGAAACCATTTCCATTGCTGCAGCGTTTGGCTTTATATCGACAGAGTTATCTGGTGTACTAGGAGGTTCATCTTTCACTCTAATTTCCTCTTTAATATCCGATTCGTCCATCGGTTCTGTTTTAATATCGTGAGTAATTTCAGTCTTAATTCCTTTACCTCCTTCTGCACCACTAGAGAGTTCATTCTCTTCTTGTTTCAATTCCATAGAAGTATCCTCCATTTTAATGGTATCTAATTTACCTTTAATTCCGCCCGAGGATGGAGGTGATGTATCTTCATCTTTTTCATGAGCAGCAGTAATGGCTGCCATCTGCGATGACATCGAGGATCTTTGTATATTACTATTATTTAAAGCTGCTCTTTCCGAACTACTCATACCTTTACCTGTAAAATTTAATTTAAATTAATATTTGAAATAGACATAAGTATTTGGCTTCAATATTATTCTGTAGTCAAAGTTCAAGGTCAAGGTCTGGTAAAATAACCGGTGGAACTTAGACGAGCATGACAGGTGCATTTCATAAGATTCAGAGCGACTATCTGCAGTATACAAACTAAGAAGCTAGTAGGAGAGTAATATAACTATACAAGTCTTGCAGTGGTTCGTGCTGCGCAGGACCACATGCAAAATAAGATCAAATCCAAGTATACTATAGTATACTACAAAATAATACACCCTTATATTACAAACAACATTAAAAAAACTGCTTTAACTATGTGTTAAATATGTAATCTGCAATTTATTGTTTTCAATAACTTGAATATAAATATGAATAATCTCAGCTATTATAAGATAATAAATATAATTTTAATAAACAATACAACAATAACACTTGGAAAAATTTAAATACAGTTTTAAACAAGTTTCACAGATATTAAATGTATTTTGATTTGCACAAATAAAAATTGCGAATTTTTTTAATTAACACCGATTAACCAAAATCTCAACCAGAAAAGATCATCTAGAAAATTAACATATGTACATCATACATGTGCTTTTAACAATATGAAAGACGTGAATTACTAATAAAGCACTTGTTTACCGTACGTTTGTGTACCGTACCGTTAGCACTTTAAAAGCCGTAAAAAGTTTAATATTCTGAAAATCACTAACATAAAAAACAAAGACAAAGACAAAGTAATATTTATAAGAATTTATCTTACCAAGGCTAGCAACAGTAGAAGGTGATGAAACAATGGGTGTTGCTGGACCTGGGGATGGACCCCGCGACGAATTGACAGAAGTAGGACCCATTCCTGTATGAGTTGCAGGTGTCGAAATGTCCGATGTTGAATTGGGTAGTCTAGTGGTACTATTAGCAATTTGCGTTGCACCAGGAACACAAGATTGTTGAAGGCCAAATGCTGAAGGAGAAGGAGCCAGTCGTTTTGAAACTTCATTGAACTGTTGTTGATTACTGGCAGGCGATGTTGATGGCAAATTTGGGCCATTTGTGGTACTAAACTGAGTGGCAGATGTTCCTGCAGACGTGACACTTTGTTGTGATAAGGGTTGCCCAAAGGGAGACAAACTAGGATTACTAGTAGCTGTCGGACTTGGCCCTGGTAAGCCCACTACGTTTGATTGAGCACTTTGAGATGTATTTTGTCCAGGAAACATCATTCTGTTACCGGCCGTATTAAGAACATTAGTAAGTCCCATTAATGATGCCGGCGAATTGCTTCGTAGCACAGGTTGTTGTCTAGCAGGAAGCCTTGAAACTGGAACGATACCCGGCAGTCCAGGCCGTAATTCTGGTTGTTGCTGTACTTGTTGCTGTTGTTGCTGCTGTAACTGTTGCTCTTTACGTTTCTGTCGTTTTTCCTCTAATTCTTTTTGAATTTTGTATATTTTTTCAGCTAATAGATGATAATATTCTGAACGTGAATTTGCCATTTCATACATGTCGCCTTCCACTTTACGTGCATACGCTACGAGATTATGCATTCGTTTATCTAACATTGCTTGAGGATCTGGAGTAGGAAAAATTGCTTGTACTAATTTATGAACCAAATGATTTCGTAAGTCTGGCGTTACAGATTGATGCCATTCTTTGGTACCTTGCACGGGGGTAGCAGTAACTTGACCTGCTTGTAAACCTGTCGGTAATTGTATGCGACCATCACTTCCAATCTAGTAAATAAAAACAATTGAAATAATACTGTTTGTCACTGCATCATTGTAAAAAGTATTCTAATAGCAATAATCATGTAAAAACCACGTCACTAGCTGCCACTTTTTTTTTAATAAAGTACAGTCAAACCCGGTTATAACAAGCACAGGTTCAACGAGATCCTGGATATTACAAGCATTTCACATGCTTACATTTGAAATTGTATTCACTCGCAGACATTTTATTCCCGATTACAACGAGCAAAAAGTGGCAGTTCCAACAATCTCGTTGTAACCGAGTTTGACTGTAACATCATCTTACTTTAGTGGTTGTTTATAACTATTAGATGTATTGATGTACCTAAGCTCCATTTAACCCATATTATAATACATATCACATAAATATATTTACATTACAATAATGTAGCAGGTCCATTACAGTTTATTATACAGCTGAGTTAGAAAAGATTTATGTAAACCAAGTGATATAACAAGTGTTTTAATACAACAGGCAGTTTTTTCCATAATAGCATAATCACAGATCTTTGCTACACATGTTAACAGAGAAAATAATATGAAAATCTATAAATAATTTGAAACTTTTGTGGTGTAATTTAGTGAATATGCAGTTAATGCATTTAATGATATTTAAATTGTTAATTCGAAGATCTGTTTTTATACTATTACATCACTTCATCGTAAAAGTTTAAATTAATAGATATCAAATTATAGGGAATTTTTAAGGAAATCTTTCAACAATCAAAAGTCATTATACATTTACATGCTAATTATATAATTCGATTACTAAAAACTGTTTCAATTTAAAAATTTATCTATACCAAATAGCTCGACAAAGATACACACAAAGTCAATGTTGAATCGGTATTTTATTTGTAAAGAAATACTTACCACTCCTTGTGTTTGTGCTTCTGTGGCGGTTCCAACACCAAACAATTGTTGCACACTTGAAACGCTCTGTTGAATATTTGCCGCAACCTGTGCAGCCGAACTAGGTGCAGATGTAGAACTGGGATCGCTGCCCAATGGCAAACTAACATTCGGAGCTGCCTGATTTTGAGGAGGTGCAAGCACTCGTACCCCGCCCATGTTAGCTGTAATATTAGGCATAGTGGGAGTTCCTGTAAGAGGCAATCTTAATCCAGGTCTTGGCTGAGTATTTGGTAAAAGACCAGTTGGCGTTGGTCCTGTAGTTCCCGTTGTTGGACACTGAATTCCAAGTGCATCATATGCTCTTCTCATATCGGATGCCGAAGGATTGGGCGACTGTGTAGTTTGAGATGGGTTAGCTGGAACTGTAAAATTTAAATCAAAGTTCCTGTTGCAATATCATATTAAAAAAAAAAAGAAGAAAACTCACTGTTGGGATTGTTCCTATTTTTATCTGCTTGTTTCAACGGTAAACATACAGGACAATCATTTCGAACACAATGCTTCCAGTGACTAATAATCTGACGTGAGGAACTACAGTGCGGAACTGAACAACTTTTGCCAGCTTGGCACGTTGTCATATGATTTAAAACGTTTTTCATCGTTTTACAATGAGGCAAGATGCATTGCCAGACTTCACCGTTGGCTTGCGATTCTCTTCGCTGACATTTATGAGCGTGCAATAATAACACTAGTTGTTGTTGAATTAATTTACGTTTTTCGGGATCTGTAAGAACGACTTATTTAAGGTGAGTTTACAAGTTATATTAGTAATTAAATCATAATCAATATGAATCAATGAGTTAATATAATAGCAGTTATAATTTTAATCTTCACTATAAAAATGGTTCAGTAAAGCTGGTACAGTAAAAAATACAACTTTTGAAGTATATAATCATTAGAAAAGAATTTTATCTAGAAAAAGATAAAGACCTGTTGATGCAGCAGGAGCACCAGTTCCTGGTTGATTTTGTGTTGCAGTTTGTGGACCCGGTTGACTACCAGATGGAGCTCCTGACTGAGGTTGGGCAGGAGAAGGTGCAGGCGGTTGTGTTTGAGCCATACCACCTTCACCACCAGAAGCAGGTCCTACAGTTCCCGCTGGACCGCCAAAACGAGTTTGTTGTATACCTAAGCTTGTCGGACGCTGTTGTGGAGTCACAACGCCTACAAAATGTTTAAAATATTTTCAGTACCAGGAGGAGCTTGCCGGTTCAAATAAATATAGATTACGGACGAATAAAAAAATAATGCTCACCAACTTGAATTCCTTGAGGACCGGCAGCATTAGGATTTGGATATGCATATGATGTATTACCGGGCATTCCTTGAGCTACAGTATTCATTTGAAGCATTCCAGGTGGTTGCATACGTGGTCCCATAGTGTGCACGCCATGCGGTCCCGGAGCTCTAGTATTCATATGTTGTTGCATGGCTACTGCACGAGCAGTCATCATAGGACCATTTTGTATACCCTATAATTAGTTAATGTTAATTTAATATAAAGTGTATTTACTTAACACGATCGAATTCAAGAATACATAGAAGTGAAGTAATGTTTACAGATTAGTAAAATAATATATTACTTTTAAATATATCATTCTGCTCACCGTAATTTTTTTCTTTATAGCGAGTATAGATTAAATTAAAAAATCATATAAAAGATTTTCTAACCCTGAATTCTCGCAAAAATATCAACAATGAAAATTATAATACCTGTGGAACTGCATGGTTTGTAGGAAGATGAGTTTGGCCCGCAGACATCATACTACTAGTGTTCGTAAGCGTTGGCTTATTTACACTACTCGATACAACCAAACCTCCTCCGGCCATGTTCCCCATCGTTCCCATGCTGCTATTGGTCATAATCATACCACCCGCACTTACTGCTGCCACACTGCTATTCATACCTAGAATTTAAAAATAATAATCAAGATAATTAGAACATCAACATACTAATTTATATAACAAAAATGATCTCTGGTCCATCAATAAAACATCATTTGTTTAGAAAAATTGCCATCGCAAATTTTAGCTGTAATAATCTGACCCCAAGAGATCACAGATTAGAACACATTCTGGGAATTATAAAATTTAATACGATATGTAATTTTCTTGACACAAATTCACTAAATTTCATTGCAAAACAGAGAACTCGTTAATACTTTCCCTAACATTACAGTGTTATGCCTTGAACTTATTTGTTTAGCCTAATACGACTCAAGTCAAGTTCATTGTAATATTGGTAATGATCGATAACTAATCAAATGTAAGTATTTTCTATTCTGTTACATAAAATTTCAAGTGCAATAATTCACTTTGAATTTTTACTTTTGAACAATAATTATTGTACTTACTCGATATGTATTCATCGTTACAAGAAAAATAAAAGTAAATTCAGAAATTTATTTATAGTTTGGTTTAGTACATAATTTGATAATTTATTAATTGGTCGAAATGTTGGCTAAAAACTTTGTATAATGAGAGTATGTTCAAAAACTTATTTGAAGTAATACATTCTGAAACGTTAAGTATAAGACATTCATGATGGTTAAAGTTCAGATAACATGTATAAATGAAGGTAACCACCAGTAAAATTATTAGCCATTTCGACAGCTTTACGGTTATCAAATAATTATTAAATATATTGCAGTTACTTACTATTACATTTTACTAACATTACTAAAGAAAATATGAAATGTTTGTGGGACAATTATCACCAACATACATATTTATCATCTTTGAACTAATTCATTGATACCTTTTTGCCAAAGTATTGTAAGTAACATTTTCATAATTTTATAGGAGATGTTCTTTTTAAGTTTGTTTTAATACATAATTTAAGTTACGACATTTTGACAAAAAGGTATTATTACGTAGATGTAACTTATCCTAATATATGTTCAAACTTATGCAAGTGAAGTTTTAAAACAACTTAAAACACTAAACTCTAAGTCGAAAATATACTTTTCTATAGTTACATATTTAAAAAACTATATGATTCTGTTACTTATATAATTTGTATTGTACTTAAAGTTGCAATATTTAAATATAAAACTGCACACTTACCTTGTATAGAACTCATGACTTGAGGAGAACTGCCATTATTGGCAATTGACTGCAACCCCGCACTATTAGGGATGCTGGACGGGAGACTACCTAAAGACATTGGATCCAAAACGCCTTTTGCGACCGATACATTTGGGGGAGACTGTAGATTTGGACTCTTGTTGCCCAGTTGCGCCCCGGCCATGGCTAGTGCATTTCCGACCAGGCCCTTGTTTCCCTATCGAAATAAAACATCAGTTAAAATAGGAAAAATTCAACGATATGACTATATTTCATTTGAATAGAATAGAAAAAGATAAATAAAAATACATACAATTACCTGTTGAAGTAAGTGATGGTTCAATTGCATTTGTTGTCGAAGAGCACTGGTACCGTCGGCATTTTCTACACCATTTTGTAAACCACCCGGGCCAGGACCTTGAGCAGGTGGCTTATTGTTGCCCATTAAATCTGATCCCATGCCCCACGACCCTCCAGAGGACATTAACTCGTCGGGTAAATCATTTTCCAAATCAAACATGTCCATATTAGAGAGTACATCTACACACAGAACGATATATTAATAAATATTTTGTCTAGACTCATGAAAACGCATTTAAAATATATTTTAATATAGGTAAAATATTTGTGTTATAACAAATTTGTTCGTATTAAAAGAACGTTGAATTTTAAAGTTTATAAATGTGATGTAATGTGGAAATTGAGCAGAAAAATGGGCACACTATAAGTAACGAGAATTATTACCTTCCATGATTTGTATTAAAATTTTTAAAAACCTAGTTAAAAATGTGGGGGGGGAAAAGCTATTCCAAATGCAATTAAGGGCTACCTAACGTAAATTTATACAATGTTTATGTTGTGCCTGTGCCGTGGCGAATATGTACAAAGCCCGTACCATCAAATTTCTGCTTATAATAACAAACAATTTTGCAACAACACTTAGAGATGGAACATTAAATATGAAGCTAACCATCATTCAACAGGCACTAAAAACTACTTGCTACTTAACATATGCAAGTGCAAAATGCTTTTAAAAAATCATATATGAACTAATTGATAAACTTATTGCAATAAACGCTAACTAATATATATGTAAGAAAAAAATAAAAATACATATTTAGCAGATATTTATGTACAAACAACTAACTGTGGATTAGTAGGCAGATGGTTATATATATATTAATATGTTAAGTATATCTTTAATTATTATATTAGTTTAAAGGTATGAGGTAGTGGAGGCAGTATTTACTTTGCTGCTGTCGCATATTCCAATGTTGCAGAAGATCAGGCTGCCCACCACCCAGCGACTGTCCCAGGCCTTGTCCCGGCCCCAAGCCGTAGTTGTTGAAAGAATGTTGCATCGACACTAATAGTTAGGCAAATAAAGTATTATATTTTTTGCTCAAATACCATCACCTACTTAATAATACTTCATTTGGGAATTGTTAGGTTAAGATCGAGTTTAAATTCAATGTAATCAATAAGCGATATTTAATTTCGTATATTTTAGTGTAATAAATATATGTACATGCAAAAGGCAAATTACCACATTCGACATGCAGAAAGAGTTCAAGAGCAGTGCTGTTTACATCGTGTATAACATCACATCGAATTTATATTACAAGAGTTTTGGACGGTGAAATTTTATTTGAAAAAAATAAATAGTCTAATAGCGAAAAATAAATACGACGAATGCGCTACATTACACGAAAAACAGCTGTTTTAAGAGTTGTGTTTTGCACTGACTGTTTGGGAACATGTCAAAACTACAGGAACGCCTTCTCGCGCGCTAGAGCCATAGGATAACATGCTGATACAAAATAAACAGATTTAAAAGTTTACGAGTATAAATCGCTTACCGGACGAATCCGATGGCCCCTGAAAGGGGTCCAATTTTTGCCGCTTAGCATTTGGCGGCCCATCTACAAGATGATCCGCCATAGCACAAAATCAGTGCAATCCCCTGTTTACCAAGCCGAAGCCGAGGCACTGGCCCAATGTTGCGGCCGACCAAGACACTACACTATATTCACTATTTATTTCGATTCGAAGACGATGCACATAATTTATAAGCAAAAATACGATAGAAACGATGCCAAACAGTCGATGTACCGAGTGTTCGAGAGTCGATGCATCTCTCAAGGCACATATTTATCAAACAAGAGTCAACCATCGGCCATCATTGAACTCGACTAGTCCGACTGGTCGACTACACTTCGCGACTGCCTCTCACCATCTTCCGACGGAATCGCACAATGATCTCGAACTAAATCAGTCACACTTTTCAACTTTTTGACACTTTTATAACACACATTGACCCGTTTCAATTACTAGATGATTTTCTAACCCCAAATTAGGCGAGAGAAGGCCCCTTCGATTTACATGAGAAACGATAATTCGAAGAATTTATCCAAAATTCGACACGATCTGAAACAGGCAAAATGGCGGCTGTTGATGAAACTTTTTCTACGCTTGTCAGAAATATTGTAGCTATTAAATTTTACCAAGTGCGTGATTGGTTGTCTGGGAGCACGTGACAAAAATACCGAATCTTATTGGGTTCGGGGCTCCGGAAGAAACCAAGTGACGTCTGCCATCGTCACAGGTGACGTCACGTATACGAACAACGAATACTTCCGAATCCTAAAACCTTGACGCTCTGGTATCCGTGCTGGTTTATTGTTAAATTTCTCAATCAAAATATAAGTAAATCGCGAAAATTTAGAAAATCACCGAAAACAGTTAGAACGACGAACGAAAATACGAAATAAATTGCACCGACCGCATTCGATCTTTAATTCGACAAGTAATCTGTGGCAAGTTTTATCTTAGGAAGTTACAGCATTTTATTTAAAAATAGAACGTAAACAAAGAACCATTGAGGATCTGAACTCACGAAATGCATCATATAGATTCAAGTGATGGAATAATGCACGTCCTAAATATTGTGTTTGATCTTGTGAATTTTTAATGAAGATTTAAAGCTAGCTGCCACTCGTGAGGCATTTAAAGTTGATTGTTTTTTTTTTAAGTAAAAGCAATTGCAACTTGCATTTATAATAAACTTCCTAATTCATGGCTACAATATTATTTTCAGTTTCTATTCCACACTTATTATATTTAAGTTTTATGCATCAATTGTTAAATCTATTTATAATTTAAATCCTTAAAATAATAGGCAAACCATAATTTTATTTTTAAAAACCATTGTATACATACATATATTGTTGCTTTTAACTTTTTATAAGAATATTTTTGGTTTATGCAATAACTCAATCCAAAACATGTTTCGAATGTTCATTTTGCCTGTACGAAACCTAGTACATGATCAGTAATTGAAAAGGATCGATGTGGTCAGACTAAATCGTGAAAAGTACATGTCTGGGAATTATAAACGCAGTCATTTTTTTGTATGTTTACGTATTATTTTACGACTATATAATTATTTAAAGTCCAACTTTTATTATTCATCTATATAGTACGGCATTCATTGTAGGACTTCAACAGAGGCCGAGATTGTTTTTCGTGAATGTTATTTGTATTTATGATACATTTATTATGTTATACAGTAATAGTGGGACAGTTGTTCATTTGTAAATTTTCAATTGTTTTTTAAGACAAAAATGGATACCTATTTTAATTATGAACATGTTAGGTTTTTAGATTGTACAGCAGAAATTGTATTAAGTGCATAAATATTGTAATTGTATAATTAAAGCAATTTAAAAAATAATATCCACAGCTTAATTTGTTGATTGCTAGTATAAATGATTGACTTTCTAAATTCCGTATAAGAATTAAATTGTACAAAAGTTTATATTTTTCAATTTGCCTCTAAATATTTTAAACTTTCCAAGAAAAGCAGTACTGCTTTTGATTGAGAAATGGTTAAGCTATAGATATTAACTTTTATGAATCCGATAATAGAAGACATGGATTTTGTACGCAACAAATAAACTATGTTAGATATAGCACTTTCTTGGTTTCGTTAATAACATATATCATTAGTTTAAAAGATTTCATTGTTTCAAAAACCTAAAATAGATTAGCTAGTTGGTGTTACTAGAGTCATAAAATAATTAAGCGCAAAACTAAGTGAGGTTCCATATTAGGACCACTACTAGGTAACATCATCAAAGAAAGAGCATTTTAAAATTTGAATTTTATTAACAAATTTCCCAAAATACCTACACCATTAAGTAATACACAAACTCAAGCAAAATGACCATTTACATACTTAACACATGAAATATAAAAAATATTAGTAAAAATACATTTACTCAATAAAACTTAGGAAGCAATGTTTACATGTAGATTCTTTAA
This sequence comes from Rhagophthalmus giganteus, assembly GCA_036326145.1. Lineage (NCBI taxonomy): Eukaryota > Metazoa > Arthropoda > Insecta > Coleoptera > Rhagophthalmidae > Rhagophthalmus > Rhagophthalmus giganteus. Next base: position 7,955,713 of record JARFJA010000056.1, on the reverse strand, counting down.
ATCGTGTTTAACACATTATTATAGAAGTGCACATTGCCCTGCTGCTAGAACAAAATATATAAAAACATAAATAAAATCTTTGGAATAAGTAACAGCAGTACACCACAACATTTTTCAATTAGAATAACATGAATCGTTGAACTATAAAATTATGGAGGCACTGCTGAATTAATAATACAATAAAACTATTGCAGTCATTTTAATTTCTGTTCAAAATGTACGGCCTGTTTTTTGAACTGTTAAGAAATACACACAATAATTATAACAACAAACGGCACCTACTCTGATGTATTTCTTAACATTTAATAAAATGCAAATTAAATTGTAAACCTGACATTTTTAAATGAATGATCTCTGGAAGCTTTTGCAAGTTACAGATTAGCATTTTCTTAAATTACAACATTATAATTTGTACAATATCACACCAATCATCAGTTTACGGCTAGTCGAAAAGTCCCCAATAAAAATTAATTTAAATAATGAATCGAAAAACTATACAACTATACACTGTCTTTAAATTTCTTTAATTCTACTGAGGTAAAATAACTAAATTGGAAGACTAGTGATCCTTTGCACTGTAAATGTTTAGAGGAACGTTTGAAAACTTATCGACTGCTTATTACGCATTTCTGATATTTATAAAAATGCGCAAGATATTTTTTATAGGTATTTGAGTTTATTTATGATTTTGTGATCATGAAGGCAATCATTTAAAATTATCAACAAGACAAAATAAAAAAAAAAGAAATCTTTATCACACTAAATACAGGAAATGATGTAGAAAATGCAAACAAATCGTTTAGTTTTAATTAAAATCAATTGTAGTTTTGAAATAATGATAATTATTTCATATTTGCATATATATATAAAAATAGTAATCCTTTCTATGTGGGTATAAATATTTTCAGTTATATATAACATTTCCAGATTAAAAATCAATTATAACAATAATGTATTGAAACTAAGGACCGGTTTTTTCATCTCCCAATAAATTTACTTGACAAATTTTTACCACGGAAACAATTGTTTGAACAAATGTTTCTATGGTAAATGTGTCAATTAAATTAAATGGAAGATGAAAAGATTGACCCTAAGAATTAAGAATTTGTCTAGGTATATAATTTATGAATAATCTGGATATTTAAGCCAATAATTGATCTAATGTAAAATATAATCTCAGATCTATCACATACAAATTTAAAATAAAATAAAACTTATTGTTAGCATTTTTTTATAAGCAATTGGCTCAACATTATAAATTACATTAGTAGATTAATGGCCAGTTGCACCAAATAAATGAAGTATTTAGGTGTCGATTCTATAACAAATCTGTTATTTTTAAAGGCCTGTTAAAAAACTAACAATCACAATTGAGATTTTCATGTTTCCATGGTGATAACATGTTAAACAGGACATTAAAATTAATATATTTTTACAAAATAGACCCATTAATCAAAGAAGAAATTGTTATGGTCATAGCAACTAAAGTTTTTGACCATCAAAAAATTATTATTAATCGATTTAATCTTGTGATTAGTTTCTTTCTTTAATTTAGTTAGTTTGGTGCAACTGGACATTAATGTGTTAGAATTGCATTTGGATTATGCATTTTGTAAAATTCAAGTACTGTTAAAGTAAATGTTAGGAACATGTTTGTTAAATGGTAGGTAATAAGAAATTCTAGGTATCATTTCTTATAGCGATGTGTGACATTAAATGCAATAGAAGCTGTATTTTTGTGATTGAAATTAATGTATCCTAGAAAACTGTGGCAAGGCTGTTCATTTCAATCACGACATTGTAAATTTTCCAATAGATAAATTAAAGAATATATTATATCGTATCGTACAAAATGTTTCCAATATTTACAAGAAATATTTTATTTATGATGTCGTTATTTATCGGTCAATGTAGCTAACCCAAATCATCGACAATATTTGTACTTTTTGACACACTGCAAGTGCGTGCATATTTAAACAATCGATTAAATTATTTTAAAAAATTGTGTCATGTGATTATTTGAAAACTCCTTGCATTGCATTATGAAGCATTAACATTGCGTGCAAATTAAAAATATTAAACATGGATGAACCCTATTCATAATAAATAATTAAATTTAATCACTTCACAAAATATAACTTCATATTTTTTTAAAATAAGTTAACCGGCATCCTACATCATACTAATAAATTTCTAATCTTTTACCTTTACGTAACTTTTAAAAATACTTCCCAACAGCAGTATAACTTTAAACATAAAAAAATTAATATAAAAATTACGAATTTTTTAAATTGTATGATGTCAGGTTACTTTTGTACAAACGATAACAGGCAAGTTCAACATAAAGATCTATAAAATTTAAATAATCGACTCGCTAACATTTCTTAGTTCACCTCATACCACGTCCTAGTTTATTAATTTTAATAGTGATGTTCTTAAAACATTACATTTCCATCATTTTATGAATATATAAAAATGTAGATATATCCTATATTTTAAGTAGCTTATAGAAAATTTAAAATTTACATTTACAAAACCCAACCAATTTCGAATACAAAACTCTAAAAAATTATGTAAAATAGCGAATAAAATAGCACAGCTTAGAAGCTTAAGCTTCAGACTTAAATTTACATCTTAACACGGAATTATTCATTTTTCTGCTTATCACCACCACCCCCATCACCGCTGGCAACATTCGAGCTTGCCACACTATCATCTTCGTCCTCTTCGTCTGAATAATTTCTTGGTTCCTCGCCAGGTCTCAATAAACGACCGACTAAATCATATTTTTCTGTAAAAATAGGAAGATACTTTAATCCCATGTTATGTATGCGATTTTTTGCACTCCCAAAAAATTTGAAATCAAAATCAACAATAAATAAGAAATAAAAGAATTAATTTGATTAGCAATTTACATCTTGTGTGTAATGACCGGTTATTTACACTTTTAATTCTTTAGGACTTTCTTTTTTTGTAAAGAGGAATTAAAGTAATCACTTTATTTCTGGGAGTGCAACAAGACTATATTGTTTATTTAAATTAGCTAATTTTAATTATCAATAAGTGCATTGTTACTTAACAACAGTAACATAAATGTTATATAATATTGGATTGTTTAAGTATCATAATTTAAATATAACAAAGGTCGAGCGTCCAAAAATAAAAACTTATCTAGAAAAATCATGAGATAACACGATATAATATGAATAAATTATTTCGATCAATTTTTAAATCAAACAAGGAAATGAAATTTTATCACAGGAAAAAAGAATTTATCGTTACGTTAATTGCACAAATTTAATAGTTTTTGAATTTGCGATTAATAAGTTCGAATTTAAATGTATATGGAAATAATTACGCTCATAACAATACTTCTAAATTACTTAAAACTATTAGGATTATAAAAATACTCCATAATTTAATGGTAAAACAACATTATCATTTAAAAAGAAACTTAATTTTCCTTTAAAATATCAACAGAGCGGCTCATATTTAACAATATATTTCTAAAATATATATTTCAAAATTTCTTATATTATTGTGCCTATATTAGAAATATTAATATAGAAAACAATTTTATAATATCAGTGTTTATATGTGTATAATATCAGTGTTTTTATGTGGGTATTATTATTGTTTGAAATTTTGCATGTTTTGTTTCATTTCAGTCTTATTTATTTCAATAAAAATGACTCCCCAAAGTATAACTGCTTTATCAAAAATGCAAAAATGTTAAGATCAAGTTGAATAATCATCTAACTTTAAAAAATATATATTCAACCTTGAAAGGTGAAATATTATAACAGCAATGTTGTAAATATTGTTTTTGTTGTACAAAAAATTACAATATTCTATTTTTAACACAATTATCTATTTGCTAGACAAGCAGCTTTAACAATTGACCTGACTCTTACAATGAAATTGTAAAATTATGGTAATAAACATAAATAAACGATCAAAGCTTTAAAATTCAAATTATGAAACTTGATTCAAATACAATCTCAATGCATATATTTAAATGTTCACCATTTGCAACCATTTTAACCACATAACAAAAATTTCAAAAATTCTGATACAGAAATTACTGATAAACGAATGGTTACTTAAGTTATATAAAAAAAAACCGATTACACAACTTATCACGTTTCAATGAACCAGGAATAATTTCCACATATTTGTGATAAAGTGGTAAATACGCAATTATACGTTAGCAATGTGGTTTACAAAACTTAAATAATGAAACTTTCGTTTTAATCATAGAAACCGGGCAAAAATTAAAATGATAGTAAAAACCACAAGATTTAATAACCTTTAAACTGGGCCTCCCATTCTCGTACGGAATCCATTTCAAAAGATTTTAAATCGCTTAAATCATCGTAACCATCAGTCTTACATACAACATTAAATGTAGCTAGCCCCCTCGAGGCATCTCGACCGGCAAAGGCGGCGTAAGGGCCCCCTACAAATTAAAATTATCACTTTAACTGCTGCATCACCTTAACAATTTTTTTACTCACCGGGACCATAAAATTGTTTACCCTTTGTAGCATCGTAGACGTTCCCATTAACGGCGACTAGAACACGACCGTCTTCTTGCGTTCCATCGTACTTTTTAAGTTCTTCTACTGTGAAATCCTTCCTTAACTTTGGAAGTTGAGGTTCTGGTGGATGATATTCAGGCACAGTTTGGGATCGCTTTAAAATTTTGTACGCTAAAATTGCAATTGCAACGACTAACGCGATATTTAAAGGACTTTGTACTATTTCTAAAAATACATTTGTCAGGAAACCGCCTGATTCCGAAACTTGTTCAGCTTCTGCCATTTTGATTGACTTGACAACTCAGAATTTGTAATTTCGCTCGTGCGGTGGCGCTACTCTCGATCCTTCTCAATACGAAAATGAAAAAAAAAAAGATTAAATTGACGATAATGGTTTTGTTTACTTAAATACACATTTAATTTGGGATTACAGTATTAACACTTGTGAATTTGGTTCAATCATCACTGGCCTTGTAGTTTAATTAGTATGAAATCAACTTAATCACGATGACCTTGAACTTTATTTCAGTACCTATTGCTATGTGGAATTTAATTTATTTAATCTAAATATAAGGGAATTTTTAAAAATAGACTGTACGTAGATAGCGTAAATCTTAATAACATTAAAATATAATACGCATTGATCAAAATAGTTATAGAATCCGTAAAATTTATAATTACAAAATTGATATGTATAGGTGCAGCAAAAATTTCATTCATATTCATATTGTACTTACGTTTCTTTATATAAAACGAACGATAAATGTTTTAATAAATAAATTAAATGAATGTTGAAGTAACTGTGCATTTAATCATGTTCTTGAACTATGACCCAATTTTTGAGCTCGTTTTTTCAATTAATACTGTTAACCACGTACCTACAGACATATTACAAGTCATACATCGTAATTTATGTAATTTCTATTTTTGTGAACTGTATTAATATATAATTCATATATTGATTAAGGTCTCAATCATAATAATCATTAACACAAACTTTTGGTTAATAAAACAACCAATTAAATACATACCTTATTCTATTAGATAATTTAACATTTATACCATGAATTCTTCACTATAAGATTTTAATTCTAATTTTGAGAAATTATTTTGTTTTTTTTTAATTTTTGTTATTTCATTAAAAATAATATTTTGACAGAATACTGTCGCTAAGTAATTAATATATATACATACATATAGGACAACAAAATAACTGTATGGAATAGAATAATGGAAGTTTATCATTTGTAAATATTAGAATCTTAATAACGCTTTATTATAAATTTTTAAATTTACAATTAAGAGTTACCAATAAATAGTTTAATCTTCTTCAGATGAAGATGCTTCTTCGGCTTGTTGTAACCAATTAGTGAAAGGTTCAACACGAGCATAGAGCCTACTGTTTTTATCTATTTCACAAAACCAAACCAAAATCGGTTCTTCCGATAAAATGTCCTTATCATAAAACCAATTTAAAACAGCTGCAACGCATTCATTTAGTTCATTATTTGTGGCCGCTACATCCTATAAAAGTAGTAAAATTTTATAATATGAAAAAATGTTAGTACGTACTGCACTTTCACCTTTATTGCTAAAAGACAATCGGCCATTGCACTCGAATTACGTATATAATTTTTCAGGATCGGAGAAAAGTAAACCAATAAGGGCCGTAGCGAATGCAAATATGGTTGCCCAACACACAATTGAAAAGGCAACATTAAAATAGCTTTTACAACGTTGAAATTTACCTAAAATAACTTTATCATCGAATGTTGACAAATAAACCATAAGATTTTGAAAATAAATTAAAACAGAAAACAATAATAATAACCTCTTTAATGGTAACATTGTAAGCATATCGTGACGAATTAATTTCAAGAATTAAGTTGTCACATTGTAATTTATCTTCAAAACCTCTTGCCAGACTGTCGATTACTTCACTCAAGAATACTGAAAAAAGATATTTCGATCAGATTAAAATTGTAATTGGAAGTCAAAATTTGAAATTTCAGTTTTTCTTTCAATAGTATTATAGGTGCAGATAAAAGTTAGTGAAATTTGTCAATTTGGAAGATAAAACTGATATTTTAAAAAGGCTAAATGAAAAAGCAAGTTACTGTTGTTTAGTAATTAAAAAAATTAAAATAAACATACAATTGGTATCGTCGATTACAGGCGAAGTGGTGTGGGACAATTCAGCATTACTATCCAAAGATGCGATGCTTTCATCGTCAGACACCTCAGGTTCATCATCGATATGCAACCTTGACAATTGCCCGATTAAGCCTTCATCTTCAGAATCAGAATTCCTATCATCATCTGTATGCTTCAGCCTGTAGGCTTTGTTCCCCAACTTTTCATTAGAGTCGACTAAATATCAAAATAACAATTTCAAATTTGACAATGGAATACACTAACTTACACTCCTGCGGTCGTTCGGATTGTAACAGACAATCCTCTACAATGATATTTTTAAGTAATTCAACGTCATTACCCACAATACTTGCACATGTAATTTTACAATCAGATCTTAAACAACAACCTGATCCAATTACACTGTGAGTTATAACACAGTTATCTTCCACGACCGTGTTAGAGAATAGAAATGAATCTTCTATTAAGACGTTTTTTCCAATTTTTACATTTTCCCCAATGACGGACCTCGTAATTTGTGATCTATCTGAAACGGAGCTGTATGAACCGATCAACACATCTTCCACAAGGTTGCTACTTCTAAAATCAAGCACAATGGGTTTATAAATTTCTAGATGTCACATTTATTTACTTGGAAAGCTGAACAGTTTCGTTTCTGTAAATGTTATTTTTTAAATGTATGTAGTTTCTATGTTGTGTTGATATTCCCATTTCGGGCACTAAGGGATATAACCATCTGTGTAATATATCTCGACTACAATTGAAAACATTAACAAGTATAACTTCAGAATTATTACAGATTACCTGACAGTTTGATACATCCTCCAATTGGTAATAGCTGCTCCATACTGACTTCCTTTGATGTGATGCCAATAAATTGTACTTCCTAAAATTTCCTCATTTATTAATAAGCCCCTTATAAAGTCGTCTCTAGTTTGAAAATCGAAATTATCTGAAAATAAGGGAAGAACGGCTGCCGAACATATAGAAATATGCGTGTCCTTTAAATGATAAAGAATATTTACTGACGAGTTATCTACTAAAATTTCCTATAAAACAACATTAAATAGATATAATTATACACAAGCATTTATGATCAGTTACCAGTGGTAAATCTATCTTTTTAACATGCGATCGTCCTAACTTCTGATGGAATAGAATACGATTATTGGGCATAGAAACTAGAAGTAGTTCTTCTTGAGAACATCTACTACCCTGCTCCACACCGGCCTCTTGTAATAACAACGTCATGGCAGCACCTTTGTCGTTTTTGCAAGTTTCACTAAAAGAAATAGTTCTAAGACTAAACTAATTAAAATTTATTGTTAACTTACTTGTGCTTTTTAATAATTGGCAGCAGTTTTATATTTCCAACAATTCCAGGTTCTAATAGAACAAAATCGCTTCTAATCAACCCTTTAGCATCCAAATCCCTTAAGCAGTCACCAAAAGATCTACAACTCTCAGATACAATAACGTGTACTTTCATCGTTAACGACCATCCTGCTGCCTTCTCAACACTCTTCCTACAATAATACTCTATTACTGCATTTGGAATTAACATCTGTACGTTATTAACCGTATATGTTCTTTAATAACATCGACTTTTGAACAACAAAATAAGAATGTTTCTTCGATGCCACCTAAAGATAAAAATTCCAACGTATAGTCTATAATGGGAACGTTAAGTAATGGAAGAAGAACCTAAAATGTTTCATAAATTACGATGTTGCATCATGCTTAAAATAATTAACCTTACTAAAGGTGTGTCGTTGGTTATGGGCACAAAATCGCTCCTGAAATTGTCTGCTATTACCACAGCCTGTACAATTTCTTTATTCGCAACTTCCTTATTTTTATGAGACATTTTATTGTTAGTATATGTTTTTTTTATTCCTATAATCGATAGGTTATAAAAACAATATAAATAAAATAGACGTTGATTATTTTTCAAGCAGAAACTCTCAAAATGTGGGTTTTTAATTTCAGTGGTATCTAACTATATCTGTATACAATTAAGTAAAAAAAACTATCTTTAAAAAATAAACATGTATGAATACAATTAATTATAATTAATATTATTGTTATTAAACTGTTGTTAACAACTAAAATCGTTTTCTTACCTTTCAGGTAAGCTGATTGCAAAAGTAAAAAAATTACATTTAAAAATAGTTCTCGTTATTTTTTAAAATTATAAATTATTCCTTAAAATTTAGATTATATCTTTTGAAACATTCTGCTGCACTTCTAGCTTTATCTATCATTATTTTTTTAAATATTTTCTCAACTCTTGGTTATACCTTCGTAAACACCCTATATATACGCTTTGCAGGTAACATAAGATGTACCTACCATTTTTATTATGGTCTTTTAGAATTTTTCCTATTTGTTTTATATTATTTTATTTCGAGATCAAAATGTACAACAGGATGCAATTAAGTAAGTAAAATTAAGTTTATATTAATTCTTTTAATGATCTATTTTTTAATTAATCTTTTACTTTTCCTAATAATTATTCTGCAAGTTTTTTTTATACAATCATACTTTTTGATATACAAATAATACTTCTGAAACTCATTATTGCATATTGTTTAAACAAATTATAATTTTTCAACTGCAATTTATAATTTTATAATTTATAACAAATTTTATAATTGATCATAGAATAGAATTTGTTTTATTGGAAATAATCGGCGAAATTTTATTGGCCAACACACAAACGTCATAATAATCAACGAATGGTTTTGTAGAATTTTTTGACAGACGTTAAATGACTAATGAAATACAAACAAACGAATGCCGCGTTTTTGACAGACGTTAAATGCCATATACAAATACAAACAGACGTCTTTAAAATGCAATAAACACGGAAAGGCACGTTTGTTTTGTCAAACCAAATGGGGAGTGAAAAGGTAATTTACGTATTCCTATATAATTATGTAAAATATGTGTCTTCTAACCTACGATAAAAATGTAATTAAAAATACATTTTTTAGTTGCTTTTTCGCCTCGAGCAACCCCACGGATTGGGAGATTTGTACATTGCTTGGCAAAAAGGGTCGGGCAGCTACTTAGCCACAACTGGTGTAGATGCCATAGTGAATATTTTCGATCGTTATGGACAAGTCCAGGAAAGGATTAGGTTGCAAGGGTACTAGTAAAATTCTTTTTTTTTTGATAATTGATCTATTAAGATATTTTTGAAGATTATGCAGTGGATTCGGTTGGGATTCTGATGGAGATTTATTAGGGATGATATGTCAGTCGTCGCAGCTGATATTGTGGGATGCAAATACGACAAAGAAACAAGTTGTAGATCTAGGACTGAGGGATGTTATGACGTGCATATTATGGGCGAAATCTAGCCCCTTATTGGCAATCGGAACTAGTAAAGGGAATGTTTCGATTTACAACCATGCCACCTCTAAGTTAGAATGTTATATTGATACATGTTATGATATAAACGAATTCATGATTTATAGACGAACACCAATCATAGGTAAACATACAAAGAAAATTTGTTGCGGATCTTGGAATGCACAGAATCTCTTGGCTCTCGGTTCGGAAGATAGGACATTGTCGATAAGCAACGAAGAAGGCGACACCTTACGTGTAGTGAATTTGCGTGCCGAACCGACAGAAATACAGTTTTCCGAAATGAAATTAGATGAAAGATTAGGCGGCGAAAATACGGTACTTAATTTAATAACTCTGATTATATTAGCAACAATTAAATTGTTATAGGTCAGTTTGATTATTGGGAAACGAACGTTATATTTGTATAATATGCTAGATCCTGAGAATCCTATAGAATTGGCCTTTCAACAACATTATGGGTCGATAGTGACTTATAAGTGGTTTGGCGATGGTTACATATTATTAGGATTTAGTGCTGGATACTTTATTGCCATTTCGACTCACATAAAGGAAGTTGGACAGGAGCTTTTTCAAATAAAAAATCATAAGAATAATTTAACAGATATTGCTATTTGTGATGTAGTCGGGAAGGTTGCATCTTGCGGCGATAATACGTAAGTTGCCTGTTTTATTTAAAACCTAACGAGTATTTGCTGTTTGTATTTTAGTGTGAAAATCCACGATTTGCAAAATCTTCAGGAAACATCCAATGTTCTTACATTAACACAAGAAACGGGAATCGAAAGAGTCGCTTGGAGTACAGACGGCCAATTATTGGCCGTGTCTACAAGAAATGGATCGCTCAACGTTTATGTGTCGAATATGCAGATATTATCGGCCGTATCAGGATCTAGGATTGCAATTCTTTCGAGTATTGCCGAAGTTAGCTTGTACACATTTACAAATGATAAAGTAAGATCGTGTTAGGTATATTTTGATCGTTTTAAGTGGGCGTTTTGTTTCAGTCGAAACTTGCCCCGGTACCTATATCTTTAGAAACCGAACCGGCTTTCTTGGCTGTCGGGCCATACCATTTAGCTGCCGGGATGAATAACAGGACGTCGTTTTATGATATAACAAAACCGCAGGTTAATTCTGAAAATACTCCGTATTTTCTCAGGGAACGTCAATACCTTGGTGTGGTGACTAATATTCAATTGAATGTCGAATATGCCTCTGTATTGTACGAAGGAAAAATACAGTTGCACATGGTGAGCTTTCTAAAACGAGTGTCTATCTCGATTTGAATTATGCATGTTTTTCAATTCTTATCATTCAAGAGTTTTTATATACATATGCTAAGAATACTTTGAAAATTTCGATGCTATATTTTTTTAATTATCCCAGAAGTAACATTTTTATTTTGCAAGAATTTCATATTGATATAATAAATATGTCTAACATTGATATTTTACTTTATTACTTTTAGATAGAACAACCTGAGGTAATTCACGAGGATAGAGAGAGTATCATTTTTCCAGATACGCATTCTCCTAATGTTGTTATTACTTGCCATGCGCTCACTACCGATTTTCTTATATACGGTACAGATGTATGTAATCGTATCGAATGCTTTTAACTAGATAAGATGTTTTGTTATTTTTAATTATAGATGGGACAGTTGGTTTATTTTTGTGTGGAGGACTGGATGTTAGCTAATGATTATAAGCATTCTGTTGGCATAAAGGATATATTTGTTGATCCTGCGGGGACCCGGCTTGTTTTGCTCGATATAAAAACTAAAGCATATGTTTATAATGCTGTAGGTTAATGAACGATTGTTCAATTTTAAAGGATTTTAAAGGAAGGAATGTTGCAGGTGAACAATGAATTAGTTCCTATACCTCAATTACCAAATACAATAACTGGTGTTCTTTGGAACAGCAGTTTGTCTGATAGAAATGTATTTATTGTTTTCAACGAAACTGAAATTTTTACATATTACTTCAATAAAATTTCAGTTACTGGTAATTAAGAACAAACATTAAAAATAAACTAAAATATTATACCGCATGCTGTAGGTTCTTCAGTTAATTATATTGGTTCGACAGTGTTGGTTTCTAAGCAAATACCTTTGTTCATGTATGGCGGGGAGGTATCGTTGGCCACTTCCGGTGGGCAGATAACCCAATTGACTTTGTCCACGTTCGATTTCTACAAATTTGGCATATTGGAAAGAGATAAAAAGAATTTGGAAACTGCTTTAAACAAGCAACTTAGTTTGCATAGGTACTACAATCGTTTTATTGCTTAATTTACATTAATCATAACATTATTGTAGATATAACGAAGCTTGGCATACTTGTCTGCAAGCACAAACAAATTGCTTATGGAAAAAACTAGCCGAGGAATGTCTAAATAATTTAGAAATCGAATTAGGTAATGTACATTATTAAAGTTGTTGAATAACAATTGTTGAACAAAGAAATCGTACTTAAAATTTGATAAATTACTTTAATACTAAAAATAGTTTAAAAAACTTTGTTAATACGATAAATAAAAAACACATTTATCTTTTTTAAATTAATTTTTGTCCTTGCTTTAATTTTACAAATTTTATCGTTCCAGCTCTGAAAGCGTACAAACATTGTGACGAAGTAGCGTTGACCGGTGCATTGGAGAATATCTTAAACGTGGAAGATCACAAACTTGTGGCAGGCTATGTTGCCATGTTTTTAAATGATTACGATTGTGCTCAAAAATGGTTTATAAGTTCGAGTTATCCGTTAGCAGCATTGGAAATGCGCAGAGATTTGTTACAATGGGATCAAGCATTGCAGCTTTCTAAAAAAATGGCATCAGACCAAATACCGTACATATCTAGGGAGTACGCTCAACAACTAGAATTTATGTATGTTTTTTTGGTGTCTGTATAAAATTACCGAATTATCTTTTATGTGTTTTAGTGGAAATTATGCAGAAGCTTATGTGCATTACGAGAAAGGTCTACAAGAAAATATCAATAAAGAGCACATCTTTATATGTAAATGTGGTATAGCTCGCACCTCGATACGTAGTAATAATTACAAATATGGAATCAATATTGCGCTGGAATTAAACAACAAAACATTATATAAGGAGTGCGCAGAGGCACTGGAAGCTAAGCAGTTACTTACCGATGCTGCCAATTTATTCGAGAAAGCCGAAATATATGAAAAGGCGGCGTCTAATTATATCAAACTTAAGAACTGGCAAAAGGTCGGGGAATTATTGCCCCACGTCAATTCAAATAAGATACATCTACAATATGCTAAGGCTAAAGAATCGGAAGGAAAATACGAAGAGGCAGCCAATGCTTATTATAATGCTAAAGATTTCGATTCGGTTGTGCGACTACAATTAGACTATTTGAATAATCCGGAAGTTGCCGTGGAATTGGTACAAGAAACGAAGAGCGTCGAAGGTGCCAAGATGGTAGCTAGGTTTGTAAAAATTAAAAATACATCATGATCGTTGTTAATCGTGTACTTGTAGATTTTTCCAAAGATTAAACGATTATTCGTCGGCTATACGTTTTCTTGTTTTATCGCAATGTAACGATGAAGCATTCGAGTTGGCAAAGAAACACAGAAAACTACAGCTGTATGGGGAAGTTTTACTAAACACATTAACTGCTGACGAATTAAAACCTCGCGATTTTAGCGGATTAGCTGTGCATTTCGAAAATGAACGGAATAATCTCTTGGCCGGAAAATATTATTATCATGCTCGTGAATTTAAAAAGGTAATTATAAAATACGTTTTGTGAATAATACGGGATATATTTCTTTACGAAAAGTATTAAAATAATTCAAATTTAATAGTAATTGTAATTTAGGCCATGACAGCTGTTAAAAGTATTATAAGGCTTCCGAAATAAGAATGAAATTCACTCTTATTTTATTAAATAAAAATAAGCTATTTATAAGGCAAGTTCTACAGTTTTCGTAAACTAATCGAGTTATTTTGAATTTTATAGAAATTATAATGTAGGTCATAATGTAAGAAATTAAGTGCTTTTGATATTCAATTATATAATTTGCTGACTTACTTATAATTAACTTATAGATCACATAGGTTATCAGTTTTGCAAATGAAATTATTGTTAGCATGTGAACTATAGATTATTAGTCATGAGTGATTAATCTGGTAAATCTGAATGATATTTCAAGTGATCCAATCTTTGGTACATTATCAAACAGTTCAGAATTTTTGAATTATTTTTATTATTTAACATCTCTATGTTTCATTTTGTTTAAAAAGCCTTATACTTGTTGTCGTTTGTTAATATTAGGCAATGGGTCACTTACTAAAGGCAGCAAAATCGAATGCAGACGAAAATGAGGCACTCACTATAGCAATAGACGTGGTTGCCTCGTCCAAGGATGATTTCTTATCCAACGAACTCATAGAATTCTTGCTCGGCGAAAGCGACGGCATACCAAAAGATCCCAAGTACCTGTTTCGTTTGTATATGGCACAAAAGAAGTACAAAGAAGCATCGAAATCGGCCATCATTATCTCCAACGAAGAACAGATAAACGGCAATTACAGAAATGGTCATGATATTCTGTTCAGCATGTATCAAGAACTGAAGCACAATAACATCAAAATCCCTTACGAAATGCATATGAGTTTGATGCTTTTACATAGCTACATTCTAGTTAGATTGCACGTTCGTAATGGGGACCACTTGAAAGGAGCAAGAATGTTAATCAGGGTCGCTAACAATATTACAAAGTTTCCTTCACGTAAGTGAAATATTTAATATTCTACAAAATATTTCAAGTACGAAACTATGTTGTTTTTTTTTAGATATCGTTCCTATTCTCACATCGACCGTTATCGAATGCCATAGAGCCGGATTAAGGAATGCGGCGTACAATTATGCAGCAATGCTGATACAAAATCCAGAGTACAGGAAGCAAGTTGATCCGAAATACTCGAAGAAAATTGAAGCTGTGGTTAGGAAACCACCCAAAAATGGAAGAAATGGCGAAATTGGCAGCGATCCTATGGAACCACTCACTCCTTGTCCGTATTGCGATTCTGTTTTGTCTGAAACGGAAATTAATTGTAGCAATTGCAAGACGTTAATACCATTTTGTATCGCAACTGTAAGTTTGAAAGTGGCAATTTTTAAAAATTTAATTAATGGAATTTATTTACAGGGTAAACATATTTTAAAAGCTGATCTTACGGCATGTCCTGAATGTGATTTTCCAGCAATACGATCGGAATTTTTAGAGTAACCATTACATTATCTTGTAAATTTAAGTAGGCAAAAATTTTTCTTTTTCTTTTAGAATATTGAAGACCGAAGATTCTTGTCCGATGTGTTCTGAGAGAATAGATTCAAGGAAATTAGTTAAAATTGAAGAAACCAATCGATATTTGAATGTCGAGTGATCTCATTCTTTAGATAATGTGCACTTGTTTATTTGCCATTTAATTAACCAACGTATCCGTCCTATCCTGTGCCGTCCAGTTTGTACAAATAAGTTAATTAGGTATCTATTTATTTTGTGCAATTTATATTTATATATCTGTAAGTAGACAAAGAATAAATTGAATTTTATCAAAATTTCAAGAAGTAAAGTGAACATCGATGTAAATTTGCGGGTACGAAGTTCACATTTAGGGAACATAATCGGCTGAACAAAGATCATTTCATAAGTTTCATAGCGACGATCTGCAAGACTTGCGCTCTTTGGCCAATAGCCCATACAAACTAAGAAGCTAGCAAGAGCAGTTTACACGTCTTGTGGTAGTTCGTAATGCAAAAATCACCTGCCAATTTAGATCAATTTCAACAATATAATGATAGAATACAATTACTTGTTACTTACAATTAATATTATTTATAAATAATAAGCTTTGTCATTTATCAGTTTAATTAAATTCATTTATATATTTCAATTCTGTTTGGGATTGTTTTAATTAAATATATAATGATTTAATTAAATTGATAAAAGAACAAGAGCCTATTTGTAAATGATAAAGCCGAAATAATTTAACTTTTAAGGGGATAGTAGGCACACTCGAATATGAATACTTATATATTAGTTTTTTATCGTTTGTAACGATTTTGAAAAGTTTCTTGACATTGTAAATGATTTATTTATAGTTACCTATGATGTGTGATCATAAAACGTCTATAAAAATTAAAATTGTGGGATTACTAAAGGGAAGTTTTAATTTTTTATCGATATTATCACTTGGATAAACCAATACAGATTCTGTAAATGTAAAAATATGTTACAAATTCCTCATAGATTTTGAGAAAATATCTAAAAACTTATCTTTGTTATCGTATAAGATCAATAAATTTTTATTACAGAATATCAAATAATTATAAAAAAATACATCATTTACAATGTCAAGAAACTTTTCAAAGTCGTTACTAATAAGGATATAGGAATAAGGATTCACTTTTGAGTGTCTCTTATTCTCTTAATTGTTATTATTTATTCAGTCACGAACTGTTATTGCGATGTCTGACCAGTTTCAAATTATTCTATCTATCAAAGTTTTAGATTTGTTGTTACATTTAACCATCAAAATCTAAAAGTTTAATTGGTCGAAATAATTGGAAATTGTATAGTCTGTGGTTTCAGCGTAAATAACCCTAATACAAACAATCGTAAGTAAGACGATATCAAAATTGAAACGATCCTACTTGGTTGTTTATTGGTATTCTAACAAAACTATAGATACACAGCGTAAAAAAATTGCAGTAATTGGTGGCATTTCATTTTTTTTTGTATTGTTATTTTATTTTTGGTAAAACCCCTGTATTGTATTTTGAACCGTATTTTTCTAAAGTTCTGTAATTACAGGACACTGCAAATGGTTTGTTTATATAATCTTTTATTGTGCTTGTAGATGCTGCCCCCTGGTGATGGAAAGCTTGGACAGCTTGAAAGTATATGTTTTTCACTGCGTTCCTGATATATGGGAAGCAATTTTGGTCTGCAAAATCGCCCATGGAAAAGACGGAATGTACTAATAAAAAGAATTGTACTAATTTTATTGGACTAAATTAGGAATTAATCACAATGCTTAGCCAAACTCGATGGAAGCAATTTAATAGGTAGGTGGTATATTCTTTAATGTGTTAAACATTTTTGCCTTTTAATGTTTTTGGGGAACTGGTAGGTGTTTATTCATAGTTAATAATAAAAATTCCAAACATTATCGCGATTCTAATTTTATAAAATTAATAAATCTGATAAGCTGAATAAGAATGAAATTTTAATAACTGCCAAATATGTGATGTTAAATGGGGCGGGTATATGCTACCTACATATAAATAGTTCGAAACTTGCTGCCGTTTAGGATATACGAAGTTCGTGCTCAATTACGGTTCTCCATAATGTAACCGAATTATAATTTAACTCAAACTAAGTATAATACGATGATAAACGATATAGAATGACTTAGATAGTCAGAAGGGTCAATCCCAAGAGTTCGAGAACTGTTACAGGAGGCGTCTAATGGCCACGGAGACGCCGCGAGGAGGGTCTTTTCGATAGATTACACCGTCGGGATTCGAACTTCCAACCTGTAAGTTCGTAATCCGTGATTTGCAAGCCCGTATTCCCTTGTTAGTTACCTACTTTAACCAGATAAGCTATGTGCGTGCTTATCGATATTTACATGCTGTTTATGGTTAGTATCGGATTGGAAAAAATGTTTCCAAACGTATCCGTTTTAGCTGTAAGGGTTAAAGTTTGTTTTTTTTAGCTGTAGGGTTGCATATTTTGGATATATTAATTTGTTAGATCAGCACAACGTTTTTTATTATTTTTATTATTATTATTAATGGTCTCGAATTATTCATTATCAAAATATGAAGTGGACATTTTTTAAATCCTAATTATGTGTAATTATGTTCATATCAAACTTGTACCACGATGTTCTTTTTTATGATATGATAGCAAATTTAATATACCTATTTAAATTTGGTAAAGTTGACAGACGACAGATATTCTGCTTCTATTGTTCAATAATGTTAAAGCCGATTTGTAATTGATAGATATTCAAAATATCTATGATGCAGTAGACCAGTCGGTAAGCCGTTTTTAAGAGGCCACTGCGAATGGTGGCAAGCTGCAATAAATTTTATTCTATTTATTTTAATTTTTTAAAAGACATACTAATTTTGCACGATCTGCCTAGGCCGGATTTGGCAGTTATCATGAGGAAAAAACACCAAAAATGAGTTCTTTACCAAAATCACCTTTGCGGTTCATTTTACGACCAAAATTACTAGTTCGATTTTCGTTTTTTTTATTTTTAATTAGAGACCTTAAAAGTATCTTTCAGATGATAATAAAAATTTTCCAATACGTATGAATGGTTAATTACCAAAAATTGGCAACGACGAGTGTTTGATTATTTGAATTATAATTTGAAAAAAAAATTATTTCGTCGTATACGAAAAATACAAGATATATTTTTATAATAAATAAAATAAGAAGCAACTTTCTTTTTAAACTTTCGAAGTAAGTATTCGTTAATATATCGGGAATTTTTTATTACGGTCTGAAAGATACTTTAAAGGTCTCTCATGTAAAAAAAAAGAAAACGAAAATTGGACTGGTAGTTCCAGTGGTATTGCGGTAATGGGTTTAAGTGGTAGCGGCCAACTTTACGATTTCATAACTCCTGTTCACGGAGTCATCCACGTACTGGATGAATTTAACGATGTACAAATTTTGGGTAAGGTGTAATTTTTTTATGTTAATTACGCGAAGAATAGTAGGGGAAGAAAGAGAAAAAATGTGGGAACAGAAATGCTTTGAGATAGACACGTATATATGAGGCAAGCGAAGTACAGAGATTTGGAAATTTATTAAGAATATAAAAGCACCAGTAAGAGAAAAAGTAAAAATGAACACAATTAGCTTAGAGTCTTGGAATCAATACTTCGCAAATCTTTTTAAAGAAGAACGTCAAGCCTTTATCTCAGAGATAAAAACTAATATTATGCCTATCCATATAGAAGGGGAATATATAACAATAACACCAAAACAAATATCAACCACGGTAAAACTACTAAAAAATAGAAAGTCACCAGGTCCAGGAGGAACTCCAGCAGAGCTGATCAAACATGGAACAGAGAAATTATATCACATGATAGCCAAGTTATTCACAATGTGCATTAATGGTCAGAAGGTCCCGGATGAATGGAGATTAGCATATATAACACCACTGTTTAAAAAGGGCGACCGAACGAAATGTAACAACTATCGAGGATTATCAGTCAGTTTTTCAGTCGATTTTATGGAAGAGTTGTTAGAGATCTAATAGAAAAGGAATATAGCGATAAAGAATCAGAACATCAAAGCGGATTCAGAGCCGGAAGATCATGCATTGACAATACATTCTGCATGAAACAAATAATAGAGAAAGAACTAACCTATGGAAGAGAAGTACATCTATTATTCGTCGATTTATCAAAAGCATTCGACACAGTACCGATTACAAAATTATGGGAAGCATTAACAAATACACAAATCAACCATACACTCATAATGGCAGTTTAAGACCTATACAACAACTGCATATCGAAAGTAAAAATGGAGTATATGAGTATAGGAGCAAAATTAGGAGATTTAACACTTGAGAATAATATAACGATTGAAGAAGTAGAACAATACAAATACCTAGGGGTAACATTTACAAATGAAGGTAAAGATACGACAGAAATTCAAAACCGAATCACACAAAGTCGGAAAGTCATAGGGGCTCTCGATGGTGTATTATGGTCAAAAAACGTTAAAAAAAGGAGCAAACTTAGAATATACAACTCTATAATAAAAAGCGTACTATCCTATGGCAGTGAAATATGGACAATGACCGAAAACGATAAAAGGAAAATATTAGCTGCGGAAATGGATGCCATAAGAAGATCGGCGAGGATTTCAAGACTGGAACATAAAACAAATGAATATGTCAGACAAATAATGGAAGTAGAAAAGACCATTATAGAGGAGATAGAAGAAAAACAATTAAGATGGTACGGACATATCCAGAGGATGGACGAAAGTAGGCTGCCGAAACAAATACTCGAGTGGACACCACAAGGAAGAAGAAAAAGAGGAAGGCCAAGGAAAAACTGGAGTCAAGGGATCCAAAAATCCACGAGTGAAAGACACCTGAATGACGGAGAATGGAATGAGAGAGGACAATGGAAATTGGGAATCGCAAGGCGTAAAGTGCTATAACGCGAAAATATATATATAATTAACGTCGAGTTACCTGGTAGAGTAAACTTTGTAAAGCTGGCACGCCGAAACTATTGACTTTACAGAAAAAAATGATTAGAACATAACTTGTAGGAAATCTTCCTTAGTTTATTTTATTGTATAAGTATTTTGGTCGTAAAATGAACGGCAAAGGTGATTTTGGTGAAAAAGACATTTTTGGCGTTTTTTCCTCACGATGGCTGCCAAATCCAGGCTAGGCAGACCGTGCAAAATTAGTACGACCATTTTAGATACCCAAATAAAAATAATAAGATATTATTTTAGCTTGCCCTATTTATTCCCATCAAAAACTCCTTGTCGATTGGTCTATAGGTAGTTTGGTTTGAGGAAAATAAATTTTAGGTACATAGGTATACCTAGAAAAAATAGGTATCGTTTGATAAATTAAGTACACTTCGTCCAAACCTATATGCAATCCACGTCATCAATAAAAGCTTACTAGATGATGACGTTTCACACAGTGCCGTTACCTCGTACCTCGTATTTTGACAGTTCTAATAAATTGTAGTCTTTCTTTATGCCATTTAATATGTGCGCAAGTAAATCACCTACAGAATATGTCACTTTCCAAACTTTAAACCGAATTACAAATAAACAATCTATGACGTGAATTGCATATAGATTTGGATAGGTTGTAGGCACCTACTATTTTAAATGGAACACTTTGTATAATTCGACATAATTTAAACTATGATTCTTTTAGTAGGTACGTTACAATTTTTATTTGAAATCGTCTGTACGTTGTAAAATGTTTTTGCTCACCACTGATTATTTTATGGCTATATATTATAAAAAGTATAGTGTATTTGAGTTTCATTGCGTTTTCCAAAAATTCTTCCTCCGATTGGGATTCTATTTAATTAATTATTATTATTTATAACAATTATTTTACAGTGACGAAGTGACTACCAACGATCCAACTGGACACGATTTTGACACGATGCCGGCAAGTTTGTACTGCAATGCTTCTCTATTTTGGAAAGCTTATGAAGACTCAAAGGAAGACCGAAGCGGTCGAAATCATATTCGGAGTTTCAATGCGTCTCGTTTTAACAATAAACCCGAAGAGATTTTGCAGTATGGTAAGTACCTATACTGTCATAGTACTTAGGTATAGCGTGGAACTGTCTAGTACGGGGATGGTGAACTCCTCCCACGAAGTAGAAAATATTTGTTGTACCTACTTATTAAATAAATTTTATTTTATTTTTTTGATCGTGCAAATAAAAATAATATTTGAACATGATGATAAAGCTTGAAATCACGAACGTATAGGTTCACCATTCCTGGTCTAGAATCCCATCGATTGTTAGGGGGTATCGCAATTTAAGGCCGAGTTACTTCCATTAAAAATAGCCCTAACCATCGTAAACGTCCATTTATCCAAATTTAACAATAAAAATAGTGCAGATAGCTTTTTTGCGCAAATGACAGATAAAATATGCGTAACTCGTTCCATTATCATAATTATATTGCCTGGTATTTTTCGATAGTATCGTAATAATTCTTTTGAATTTTTATAATATTGTAAAATGTATACGTAAGTGGTACAAAACAGTTAGGCAGCTTTCGTACCTAAGTTTTTATTTTGACGTCATCGTCGTTCAATAATATTGCAATTAATTAACAATTGCAACTATGCTTTATGTCCTGACTGCGCGCGTTGTGCGCTTATATTAAATTAATAATATTTATTGTTAACTTAATTGCATAAGGTCTGCATATAGGTAATCATTAAGACGTGCTAAACATGCCCGATTCGATTCAGATCAATTTAGTATATACAGGGTGGGGCAAAAGTAATGTCATAATGCGAATGCGCCATAATTTTTGCAAATGGCGTCAAATGTCATTGTGCTGTGACATTTGTGTTGTAGACAGATAGAGAATTAGTTGATAACAAGCAATGGAGCGATACACACCTGAAGAACGCGGAATTATTGTTACTGCTTATTTGACCAATTTCCGGTCTGTTGTTTTAACGCAGCGTGAATTTCGTCGTCGTTTTCCTCATCGTCCTGCACCATGTGCGCGAACAATGAAGCGTATGGCTGAGCGTCTCGTGCAAAGTGGGTCCACTAGAGATGTCGCAAGAAGTGGCCGGCCTCGTATTGCTCGTTCGATCGAGAATATCGCTGCTGTGGCCGAGGACGTCCGAGAGAGTCCACAAACATCGACGAGACAACGATGCACACAATTTGGCATCAGCAGACGTTCGTTGCATCGAAATTTGGTGAAAGACCTGAGGATGTTCCCTTACAAAGTGCAAACCATTCACCAATTGCTGCCTGTTGACCGTCAAGTGAGGTTAACTTACTCACATGCTCTGTTAAACCTGGTGCAAGAAGAGGATGATTTCGTATCCAAAATCGTAATGAGCGACGAAGCCCATTTCCACTTAAGTGGTTATGTGAATAAACAAAATTCGCGTTTCTGGGGCACGGAGAATCCACATGAAATGCACGAAGAGCCATTGCATCCCCTCAAAGTGACTGTTTGGTGCGGCATTTGCAGTGAAAAAGTGATTGGCCCTTATTTTTTTGAGGACGCCGATGGCACCACCGTAACCGTAACTGGTGAACGCTACAGACAGATGTTAAACCAGTTTTTTTTCCCCCAAGTTGCTGAATTGGGTCTCCAGCATTGTTGGTTCCAGCAGGACGGAGCAACCGCTCACACAGCTCGGGCAACGATACAGATTTTGAACCACCAATTTCCGGGCCGCGCGATCTCCCGTTTTGGCGATTTGAACTGGCCGGCCAGATCGCCAGATCTCACGGCGCCAGACTTCTTCCTTTGGGGCTTTTTGAAATCTCGCGTTTATCACAACAAACCACAAACCTTGCAACTCTTGAAAGCCAACATTGAAGAAGAAATCACCAATTTGGAGCCAGATGTTTTGCGAACAACAATTCAAAATGCCGTAAAACGAGCACAAATGTGCATCAACTCAGGAGGTGGTCATTTGACCGATATCATTTTTTCAACTTAACGTCATCAATTTTACACCTTCAAATAAACTTTCCGTGAAAACAGAGCCCAATTTTTTTCATTTCTAACAAAATGGCAGCCAATTCACATTATGACATTACTTTGCCCCACCCTGTATGTACATTTCAAACTTTTGTCGCCTTACCTGTATCAAAAAAAAAACAAAAACAACCTACATCGTAATACAAGGTATATTAATAAGTAGGTTGTTTAATACAGAGGTGACGAGTAAATATAAATTCTTATCGAGAATCGTCAACGTCGATAATTTATTTCCTGATTCCCCCAGGCGTTCCAGATGCAGCCACACATTTAAAATAGGAAATTTAGCGGTAAAAAACGCGTGTTTGGCGTTCCGTTTCCGATTTGCAAAGTTAATTTTATTTTAATACTGCGGTTTCTATCGGAAAAGAATTAAGAGCGGCATTTGCCGTACAATGTCTCTGCATAAATTCAGGAAGGTAACCTAAGTACTTTGGGTTAAAATACACTTTGAATGCAGTAGCGATTTCAATATTATTTTTTTGTTTTGCGTAACTTTATTTCGAGTTTGGGGAAAAACGAATGGCTCGTTATTTACGATTTAGCGTGCCGAAGGGACATTTCTTCCAGTATAAAGTGTACTACATCCTCTCTAGCCTAGAGGCTTATTGGAAGCTCGTGTAAATTAATTTCATTAATTAAAGCCATACCTAAATTAAGTGTCTCATCTGATTTAGCAACGACGTACGCAAACTGCGGATCGCGGTCAGATTATCGATGCTTAAAATGTAGTCCTATTAGAAGCACGTTGACATTTAACTTGTCTTTGCCCTTAAATTGCATACTTGAGTAACATAATATGTAGATATAACACAGCTATTCAAACCGAATATAAATGCAGTAGCGACGATAGTAGAATTTTGCTCGATTATTTAGTTAAGGGCTGCTATATTGAAAATACCTCGGTTCTTCGTTTTAGAAAATAATTAACGAACTCGATTATAATTTATGAAAGTAACGGGAAAACTAGTTTGGAAATAAGTCCGACATCAAAACACGCAGAATGAAGGAAGAAGAACTTCCTAAATACATTATGAATTCACAAACTGAAAGGGAAATGGGACTTCGAAAAATTTAATAGACGGTAGAAAAATCAATACGATTAGAATCTGTAACGGCCTTAATAATAAACCTCAAGCCGATGAAACGAATAAATAAGATGTTTAATAAAAATTAGGTAAAGCTTTTGATTCTAAAAGCTCGGGAGCAGTACTTACCGGTCACTATCTTCAAAATTTAACTTTGCAGTTCATTTAACATTAAATTGCAAGGACGTTTACAGAAAATTTTCCAGGAGAGGGCAAAGCTTTTGAAGACGATAAATAAATATACGTTAATAATTTTTTATTTAATTATTTTGGAATTTTTCGCAAGTGCAGATTATGGAATACAGTATCGCATGTGTAAGGTTACACATTTCAATCACTTTTACGAATACGTACCTACTTATAATTATTTGTAGAATGTTTTACTCGATTCCAGGGGAGGCAAGCTACTAAATAAACGTTAGTGGCATTTAATAAACAACCTAAAATGTTACAAAAAAAGTAAACTAGAAAGTTTTTTTATTATTGTTTTAAATTTGTTTGAATTATTGGCCACATTATTCTGAATTCGGTCTTAAGCCCGATATTGGCCGTTACGTTTTGAAAAGGCCATTAGAATAACAACGATCGAAATATTAAAAAATATGTAATTTTGAACAAAATGTCGATCATAAAATTCGTCGAATAATTTCCTTAAAATTTCGAATACATTTACGTTTAAATTTTGAATAGAACTTTATATTTAAAAATTTTATCTATAATCCAGTGTTGTTAAATAAGAAAAATGAAAAATCTCGAAACCCAGTAATATGACTACCTTTTAAAACTACCTCTGATCTTCAATGACAATTAACCTAAACCAAATGTACGGTTAAAACTGCAAATTATAGTTAAGCCGAAAGTTTTTTTTTTTGGTTTATTACAACTTAAAATATAATAGTTGTTCATGTTTAAATATATTTATTTAATAAGAATATAATGTGGAAAATATCAGTTTTATTGTTGTCTATTATTAAATGAACCTAAGTCAGATTTTTCAAACGTAATTTTTGATAGAAAACACAAAATAATTCTCAGAACAACTTAAAAACACTACTTGTTATCCAGATAAATAATTTAACAGAAACTTAAATTTATGAAACATTGTTAAATTTCGAACTTAGTACGTTTTTTCTATTTTTCTTACAAAATTAGTAAAAATGACTTACAAGGAAGGTTAGACAGGTGGAAATCTCAGGAAAATTTGAAACTTTGCAGGATTGTAGTACTAGTCAACCCTAATCAAGAACCGTATTCCGTTCGTGCCCTTATTCGGTTTAAGGGGGTGAAATCCACCCTTGAAAATTGAAACTTTTTTCGATTACGCTTATTATCTGTGAAACAAGAGCTATCACCAACAAACTATATATTTTAAATGGCTCTTCAAGACCTACATTACGATACAAAAATTAGGGATGAAAATCCTAAGGGGTGTGATCCCTTCCAATGTTCACCCCCTAATTTTGGCATACTTGGGTACATTTTTACATCGGCAGACATATATTTCATGTAAAGGACAATTAAAACTATAATTTGAAAAAAAAACAACGCGATGTAGACTACATTATCTCTTAAACACACTAAGAAAATTTTAATAGTGTTGTGAGGTAGGTTTTTGTGCGATGGGAGCTTGGGCTATTACAGGGGTCATAGTGGAGTTCGATAAAAAAAGTTGGCAGATAATGACCGAAAATTTTCAAAATATGTACTTTTTAGGAAATTTATTCGAAAATGATGTATTTTTTATGCAGTAAAATTATTTGAATAATCACTATCTACTGCCTTTATACCGCAGAACTATAAATTTACTCTATTTATAATTTAAAAACTATTCGTGTGACCTTGTGAGCATTGAAAATTTCCCTATTACAAACTATAAACCAGATAAAAGTTTAAGCGCATTTTTATGTGGCCGATAAAATACAAAGCAACTAATAAAACATGTACACTGCCTACTTTCATAGCTTATCGAAGTGCGAACAAAGGATTGAATGTTTTTAAAATAAAAGCGGGATTTCCTAGTACCCACGTATAAACTCGAAATACATTTATGTATAGCATTCTGGCAAATCCGTTTCAGATCTTTCGTGTTAGTGGTTCAAAGCGTTAGTGTTTGTTTCAGTAGTTCGAATTTTAAATTACGGCGTCGTATTGTTCGTGTGTGCGAGGAGTGCTCGTTCGGTTAATAAGGCCTTTTTGCGTGTGAGTGTGCGAGTGTTGTGTTGTGTTCTTTAAAAAGATTACAAACAAAAAGGATTAATACAACGATTTCTTTGTCGACTAACTCTCCATGTATTTATAAAGTGTAAATACATGAACCTTTAAGCTCTAACACAAATCCTCTGAAAATCGAGCTTGGTTAGGGTCTTGGTTAGGGCTCCCCTCAAACGTTCAACGGTTCAATTTTGCGAACGAAATTTTACATTATGTAGGTATAGGTATGTAATAATACAAGTTCTCAGTCAACGGAAGAATCTACCCTAGAAATTGACGATAGAGGGAAAACGATAACGAGAAAAAGGTAGAAAATACAAAGAAAAATTTAGAAGTTTCTAATTTTTTTCTTATAGTCTATTACAGACAAATGACAGTCGCAGCGGCAGCATTGTTAAGCTAAGCGTGCACTAGTCCGCATCGGACGCACAATACCATCCCTTAAAATTTTCACTACTAATTTTTGTATCATAATGTAAGCCTTGAACAGCCATTTACAAAAATAAATAGTTTGTTGGCGATAGCTCTTGTCGTTTCGCAGATAATAAGCAAAATCGAAAAAAGTTTCAATTTTCAAGGGTGGATTTCACCCTCTTCAACCGCCTAAGAGCACGAACGGAATTCGTCTCTGGATTAGGGTTAACTAGTATTACAATCCTGCAAATTTTTCTGACATTTCCACCTTGCCTAATCTTCCTTGTTAACACCTTTTAATAATAAGCGATTCAATTGAAGCATAGTCAAGAAAATAAGATTTTTATGGTTTTCGTGATTGCCGAATATGAATTTATGGTTAAAAAAATCAAAATTAAATTTTTTTGATACAAAATAGCAAATGTAACGTCACAAAATACGTAGATATAATTTCTAAAATGGAACAACATGAAATTTCTTAAGAAGAAAAATATTTACAAAAAAATTATGAAAGAAATGATAAACAAGCAGTTATTATAATACAAAAATTATAAAAAGTAGATATGTAGGCACATACCTAATAATAATAAAAATAATAATTAATTTTCTACATCTTCCTCATTCTCGATTTCATGATTCAATATCACTGGTTATTTAAAACAAATGACTTTTATTTCTTAACTTTGGAGGTAAATATCTCGGCAGGGGTGCATCGTAGAAAACAATTTATAGGAACTTATAGTATTATTTTGATGTGATCCATACGCTCCCGCGAGATTTTCTATTATTTTCTGGATATTCTACATAATAATGTTTGATGACATCCTTATTTTTTAAAAATTTTAACCCGGCATAACTTTGCTTGCATTGAAATATGCGACTCGAACTTTTACTGCACTTTATTCTTATATATTACTTTGAAACACAAAAAGTTCAAAGTCAAAGCACAAATTTTACCCCTAAAGTTTACAAAAATTTATGGGTTTATTTATGGCTGTGTGCTTAAAAAAAGTATCAGAGGTCCTACCATTTATTTCCACAAACTACCCTAACATAGGTATTTGTAAAAAAAATTGAAGGCTGATGGTTTAATCCTTCTTTAAAAATCATCTTTCAGAAGTTTGATTTTTTTGTAATCGCAAATGCCAAGTTTGGTATGAAATTTCGGGCATAAGGAAGACAAAATAGGAAAAATAACATACGTGACAAAAATATACTATGAAATTTGTCAAAAATAATAGTTTTAATTGTGGAACTGTGCGATAAACAATAACTGAAATACGGCGTTTTCCGCAAACCTCTACAAATACAAATCTTTGGGGCATAGCATGATGCAAAAACGACTGCCATTGTTAAACGAGTTAAGATATAATTAAAATATTTTGGTTTTAAACTACCAACATATAGTGGTCATCAACAGCAAAAAATATAAATTTTTTTAAATGGTCGAGCAATTAAGCTGTATCTCTTGGGGTGGATTGACTCTTAAATTATTAATAATCAAAAGCGGTAAACTATTAGAATTTCAACGAAAAAAATTTTACGAAAATCTATTCAGTACAACTGGGTTCCGAAGTAAAAACCTTACTGCACTGGACTAAAAACTTCATAAAAGTCTCCATCAAAATATATTAAGTACGTACGTGATAGTTTCATAATTACCTATATGCAGGCCTTTTTTTGTCACTTCTTTTTTGGGGGCACGCTAATTCTCGAAAGTTCTAAGTCCATAATTTTTTGTACCCCCTCTCCCCACCCCTTTCCACTGTGTTTTTTCCTTTGGGGGCACTGTGTGCCCCCACGTGCCCCCACAAAAAATGCGGTGCCTATATGTATTTTAAATTTAATACATTTAAAAGTAAATTTAAATCAAAAATTCACATTTAATATTTTAAATAATGTAACTTGATAGATAAGATATGATAGACGTCTGCGTCGTAAATCACTTCGATACGGCTGCGGCCCTGTCTTGATTCGGACACACGTGCATCGTTATCTAACTTTACACTGTTATCGCAGGTAAACGTCAGGACTTGCAGACTTTTAATTCGGAAATTTTGGTATTAATTCGGACGCGATGCGCGAGTGAAGGTTAAACATGTGTCTTTCCTTTGTCTTAAATTGTTTAAATAGACAATTTAATCCGTTCGTATTATTATTGATGAACGTTAATATGTAATGTGCCGTAATTATTTTCGAACTATGAACATGCAAAGAATGGTTCACTACTTAAACTACCCCGCCCCAAATATTCGGCGAGTCATTATTTACTTATGTATTTTCAAAATTTATTTGCAATTTTAAGGCGTATCGTTTAAATGTAAGTAAACAGTCGAAATATTATTATTAATGAATTTGAAATTGGATAAATCGAACTTAAAGGACATTATTTGCCCAAAGTATTTTTTGGGGCTGTTGTTTTCTTTTCGTATGACGTATATATCTGCTATTAGAGCAAATTTTATGGCGGTTTATTTCTGAAAAATGTGAAAAATTGTAAAAGTCCCAAGACAAATAATTCAATTTCAAATCCATATCAATAACAATACAACTTTTTGGTGAAACATTTTAAAAAACGACAAGACGGTCAACACAAAAAATTTAGAACTGAAGTTCATTAGAAATTTCGCGCTTATGATTAATTATTTATTGATGAATTGTAATTTATTTATTGCGAACAATAATATCGGGAAAGTTTTAATTTTAATTTAGATATTTTGGGTTGTATTTAATTCAGCTTATTGCTACGTAAGTCCGACCTATTAGATTCTTTTACTCTCCGTTGTAGAGAAATTTTGCACTAAAAATTGCTAAATTTTAGTGTTCACGATCGTTATTTAAATGTTTCGTTCTTGAGAAGTGTTTTAACCATTAAATTCTATAGAAAAGTTTAGGGGATTGTAAAAATATTCGGTATTTGGAAAAGTAGAAAAGTCAAGTTTAATGTCTGAATATGTTAAGATTTAAATCCACTAGATTTTTTTGTGGGGTCACCCGTTTACAATAATGGACCCCAAAATTTAAAACAATTGAAAATTCGTTTTCGGGAACAAGTACCAGTTGAGGCGATACCATTTTTTGAGTAGTTTAAATTAAGCAATTTGTAAAATTTTTAAATTTTTAAACAAGTATTTAAGATTGGAGCGAATAACATATTCATACTTTAAACTTGATTTTTCTAAAAATATTTCTTATACAACTTTACGATTTTTTAGAAGGACATAGAGAAAAATAAATGCTATCTAATTTCGTCATAAAAATATAGTTGCCATTTAAAAAAAAATATGAATGATGTCATAGTTTGAAGGTATAACTTAAAAAAATTAATGAACATCGTCAAATTGTTGCAGAGCACTAGCTATCAAACTTTTGTTTAAACTTTAAAACCCTTAATAAAGTCTCTAGTATCATTATTCCTTACTTTCTGTCCACCCTGTATAAGCGTATTTTAGCATTTTAATTATCTTTTTCGGAATTTAGTTCTCGACTTTTTTTTTATTAGCCAATTGAACTTTTAATTAATATTATAAACGATCATTAATGAGCATTCTTTAAATTGTTTTATTAATTACTCATTTATTTATTCAACGTTTCAACAAAATCTGGCGATTTTCAAGTAGAAAATTATAAAATTTATAACTTATTAATAATTTAATTTTAATTTGTAACGATTATTAAATTTAAAAGAACGCAAGGTCGAGATTAAAAATGTAGCGATGAATAATTGTTTTCTTCTTATCACACCTACACAATAGTTGTCTATCAAGCACGTGTGAGCTGTAATCAGTAAAGTCGACTCCAACAAAGCTTTTATCTCTCTGCAAGCGGTCACTTGTCTACACGGTCAGTCGCTTAAAACACTGTCGTTTAATGCTGTTCATTCAAATATAAGTAATTTATAACAAAGACCTTATTTTAAAAAATACATTATTACGGTGCGGGAGTGACGCGAGTGTTTTAATTCGGTTCCGTGCGATAGTTAAAGACGTATTTTCCGAACATTTTATAAATTTTTATGCTTCCTCGGCATACCTACGTATAATGGAAAATTTGGTCTGCATTAGATGTACGTAAGTCATTTTTGTGTAATTCGGTAATTTTTAGAATAATCAAATTTGTTGGGCGATTTAAAACGAAAATTTACAATTGGTAGAAACGGGTCGATTAAAGTAACACCTATAATTTGTGTAATACGATTCGATACGTATATTAACGTATTTTCGATACGTCGAATCTGATTTATTTATATAGGTAGGTAAATAGGGGTTGTTGTTAGTAAAAAAAAACTACTAGTTAATAAAATTAGACAGATCAATTACGATAACTTTATTTAATTTAGTCATCAAGTTGCTTTCGTATTATGTAATATCTACTTACTTATTAATATACCTACAGGGCGAGTTTTTTCATGGGATTTTCATTGAAAAAGAATGTTTTCGTAAAAATACTTCGAAGGAAGTTTTTATCGATTTGAAGATAATTAGGCACATTCTTTGAGGTCATAACTTTACGAACTATGACGTCATTAATAGGTATACGTACTTTTTTAAACGTAACATAAATGTTTTTATTTCATATTTAAGTAGAGTTCTGAAACGGATTTTTAAAGGATTCATATAGGTACGGTGCGCTTATTTCTGATCATTTTTAAAATTTATTTTATTTTTGGCAAAAATATTATTAAATTCCGTTTCTGAAATTCGGCAATCGTCTCACAGGGAAACGTTCAATTTGCGAAAACGAGCTTTGAATTCGCATACCTCGCATTTGAAAGGCCCATATGTACTGGTTAGCTCGCACATAGAATTATCGGCAGACGTCGAGACACTTGGCTCTTGGTTTAATACAGTATGCATATTCAACTTGATTTAAAAACAATAGGGATGATTCGATTGGGATGAACCTTTCCAAATTTACTTATGAGAAGTGGATCGTAATCTCAAAAAAATTGGAGGCGACCGGTCAATAAACTCACTTGGCCAAAATTGAGCTTATTGGATATGGACATATACTAAATTAATGGAAAATATCTCACAAAATGTATCTCCATATTTTGCGATATTGTTGACTTCCCCTACTCAACCATGGTACAAATACAAAAAACGAACTATAAACGAAAGATTGTCGACACTATAAGTACTAACAATTACGTTTTTCGCTAATTTGAGGTTTGTATTTCCGTGACATTTCGGTGGTCCACTTCACCACAGTAATCTTCAATGTAGACAATTAATTACCGAATAAGAAGAACCATTGAAATTGTATTAATGATGATGAAGTTCCACGATGATAAAGTACTATGCTTTAACTATATCGAAAAAAAAACACTTCCAACTCATCCCGCAAACCCTTTTCATAACTGACTTTTTTAAGTACATATCATATTGACAGGGTTCGCATTCTCACGTTTATAGCAGTTATAGTATCATATAGGAGATGTGTTTGCCATATATGTATATAAAAAAGCGCACCACAAAAAGCCCACTTCACCACACATGGTCCGCTTCACTCTATATGACGGTACCTGATGAATCTGGGTCTTATTTGAAAACATTATCAAAACTTCACCATACTTAATATTAAATTTGTTGTAAATTTTCGTTAAGAACGTCTACGACATTAAAATATATTGACTATCGCTACAATTTTAAAATTGCCCACGAAGTCTCCAAAAGTTTAATTAAAGTCGATGACGAATCGAGTAACCTACCAAATGAGGATAAATAGAAACAAAAATAAAATAACTTCAAACGACAAAACGCTCCCAAATGTCTGGGAATATGCAAAAACCTAATTAAAAGCTGTATGAGACATTGTCAGATAAGTCGAGCGCTAGCATTTCCATAATCCAATTGAGTTACAAAATGTAGATTTCTAACTGTTTACGATATTTTAATTTGTAAATCGGTTGTAGTAAACTGCGCCTCCTCATAACCGTCGAGACGTTAATAGATATGCACTAATTAAATTATTATAAGTTGTTATAAAATATGCCGTTGAAGTTAGTCGCCGCATACGAAAATTTAAATATTCGATATTAAACGAATGCATCATACCCTTAATAAGTCGGTGACAACCCAGCTTGTATTATGTAGGTGCTGCGGCGAGACTTAGAAATATTAATTAAATTAGCTTTAATTACGATTCGCGGAGTTATAAAATGATAAATTATAGAATTCCTCACTACGGATTTAATACTCGTAACGAATGAGAAACTATTTCAGTTATTTTCAATTTTGATTAACTGCATTCTGTTACTTTGCTGTTGTTGTTTTTAATTACGTTCTCTAATTAAATATTTTATATTTCGTAATTTCTGCGCTCACAGCGGATTTGTGATTAATATCCCTATTAAATTCTGGAAATATAAGGTTTTTATTTACATTAAATAAAACGTTAGGTAGTAGATATATTATTCGCAAATAATGTTTAAAGGTAGATAAATGTTTACCGGGAGATTTTTAATAAATTTTGTTTATTTGAAAAAATATTTTTAACTTAACACTAAATATTTGATTAAAATCAAATAGAAGTTATTTAATTTTTGCTATATTTATTAATATTTGTAATTCGTCAACATTTAAATATGTTCGTAATCAATTTATTTTTTATACGTATAAACTGATCAAAACGAGGAAAATTGATTTTACAAACAACCTCATCGTAATTTAATTATTAGATGAGGGCAGCCTCGTCGAGAGCGTAGAAAATCAAAAACGAAAACGGTCGTGTAATTTAGGGTGGAACGTGTAAGTTGTAATTTATTAATTTTGTAATCTTTTGAGAAAACGTTAGATGGTCATTGCTATTGTCTTATTTTATTTTGATTTCGCTAAGTTATACAGGGTGATTAATGAATAATGCGAAAAACGTCAATGGACGATTTCTAGTCGAAAATTAAGGCGGGGGGACCTTTTATATAAAGTTTTTTTCCTAAAACGTCTCGTTTCGGAGTTACACGATCCTCAAAATGGAAAGGATAAAATGCTTTTTAATTCATTAAAAATTAATGTCGAAACGCAAATTTCCGCGAAACGTATTTTGTTGCAGCTACGCGACGACATAAAATGTGCTTTCCTGTAAAATTTACTTTTTGTGGGTTACGTCCTTCTGGAAAAACTGCGTTGTAATATGTTCCAAGTTTCATTGTAGTTGTTTATTTTACAGTGATGCAGGATCAGTTAGGTATTTTATTTGTTTACTCAAAAACAGTAGCTTTCGCGAGAAAGACGAAAGAGCTAAACATTGTTCTAAATAAAACAAGCTTTCAAAAGGGATTTTCTAAATTGCAAAATTTTAACTCCCAAAAAGTCACCTCCTTCTGGTGATAGAAGACTATTGAAGATATTTTTATAAGAAACTTTTTGATAAGTAAAAATCATCTACATACGGCCTATCCAAACCTATATATAATTCGCGACATCAATAAAAAAGTTACTAGATTGTTTATTTGTAATTCTGTTTAAAATTTGGAAAGTGACATATTCTATAGATGATTTACCTGTGCACATATTAGACGGTATAAAGAAAAACTATAATTTATTAAAACTGTAAAAATACGAGGTACGAAGTGACAGCACTGTGTGAAACGTCATCATCTAGTAACCTTTTATTGATGACGTGAATTGCATATAGGTTGGGAGAAAGTGTAGGTACAAAATATTTGTTACTGCCGACAAATTCGCCACGTAACGTGGTGGTGAAATTTTAGATCACTTCTACCTTCGTAAACTACCTTTATAGAATTATACCATTGTGAATACCATCTTAATCATGTTTAGTCTACTTAAGACATCCCCTTTTATAGAAATAAAGGCCAGCCAGTCTGATGATTTGCCAAAGGCGCCAACTATGATAATATGTTTATAATACTTGAATAACAGTGGTAATCTAAATAAATAACTCTATTTCAAATAATAGTAAAAGCAATAAAAAGCTCTTCGAAAGCAGTATTGCCATATGTGGGGAAATCACGACACACTGGTTTACAATTTCTTCACTTAACTATAATTTTGTTTTTATTTTTTTCCCGGTCAGCTGTTAGCAGTCGAGGCGGATTTTTAATTTAATTAAACGCGTAGGACATTTATTTACAAGATGCATATTTTCATTTTTCAAAAATTTTAGATTAATGATCTGTAAAAAAATTGTTGAACGTTACGTTTGCGAATTGGGCGTATCTACCCTTACTTACACGAACACTATTTATTATACTTGAAGCAAGTATAGAATTCTTCAGCGAGAATGGTAAAAAATTGTTTTAAGTAGATTACAGTAGAAACGTCTAAATATTTTTACGATGATTCAAATCCAGAGCGAATTGGATTTAAGCGTCGTTTGTGGAATGACGAAGAACAAAAATGAATTTAAATTATATCGGAGACTGCGCTTGTTTGAATGTACCGTAATTAAATTTAATACGGAACATTAATTAGAAATTCTGGCCTCAGGTTATTAGGTAAAACTCTTGATTGCGTTGTTTAGTGAAATATAAAATACATTGCCTTGTTTTCGAGATTAAAAATTAAGATTCTATTAACTTTATGCAGAATCCATTTCATTGCTTAACGAATTTAGGGTCGGCAAGAAATAGGATGGAAATTTTTATGAAGGGAATTTAAATAAAAATTAACAATTTAAAATGTCTTATCGATTAATAAATGACAGTTATTTAATAACATGTCTAAATTTAAAAATTAGTTATCTTCATTTTCGCTCCTGTATTATTTTATCTGTAAATTAAATGTCACTTTATGCGCGGCGTTCACTTTTTTAATTAAATCGGCTTCATAAATTTCTGGAAATAATTACGCTTTAATTAAACGCATTATTGAATATAAATAAATGTATTTAATATATAATTAAACGCGCACGTATAATCCGCTAGTTATTCATGTTTAACAATAATCACAAACCAATCCGCTTTATTTCGATTAATTAATTTGTATCTTGCACTGAGAAACTTTAATTATAATATGCAAATGGTTATGGTAATTTATTTAAAGAAGTTCTGTATATAGAAATATTTTACGTTTTTTTCCCTCAAATTACAGTTATGCAAATATAATCATTTTCAATCTAGTCCCGAAAAAATTGCCCTTGTTAAAGTTCAGCGCCTAAAGGCGTATCAAAAAAGCGAATTTGACGTCGCAATATGTTACCTGATTTTATAATTATCGCAGAAGCAAAGTGTTTACCTCACAATCAGTATTAGGTAGGTGCTTTGTAAATCTTCAAATTATAACAAAATTAAATTTCAGAAAGTCGAGAAAATAAACACGTCATTTAGGTATTTTTAGGCTTTTCTCAAAAATAGTAAAATTAATTATAAATAATAAACGATAATCGTAGTTTTACGATTGTTAATAATAAACGAGGTTTCGATTATTTATCGAGTGGCCTCGTGATATATCTGAATAGGTAAATTAAAATTTTGTCAAATTAATAAACGTTTAATAAATCTTGTTATGAATTACACATATCAAAAAGTAATTAATCGATTTTATTAAAATTTTTAATTCGCCTCGCGTGAGAGTTTCGTTGGCGCGTTTAATTAAAAAAAGTGTGTTTAATGTTTCGGGAATGTTTAAAAAGATTATGATAATTTTTATTTAACCAGTAACTTAGGTGCATACAAAATCATTCGAGTGAGGATTATTTGACAGATATCTGCGAGTGATAGTCGGCACGTGACGACTGTGGCTACTGATACGGACGGGACACGTGGCTTTCAATTAGCTGGTCGCAAAATGGATTATCCGCAGATTTTTATTATAATAAATATCGCGACTTTATTTGTTTAAATTATATTCAGAGAAATCTAGGTATCTCGTCTATCATCGTAAATCATTATTTATTTAGATCTAAAGGATGTTTTTTGATTAATGTTCATGTGCTAATACGATAATAAGAACTTTTTGATGAAGAAGTTCTTGTTAAAAAGTCTGCAATCGTCGAAGTCGATTAATTTTTTTTATTAAGTCTTTTTTGCATCTCATTTGTTTGATTACCTCAACTACATTATTATATTATACTTTCATTTAGAACAGTATGTGTGACATTGAAGATATATTCTTCACGAACTTAGTTATCATAAATTAAATGAGAACCAAGACAAAAAAAGAAAATTAAATGCCGACGAATTCGACGTTTTAATTATTTAAAAATAATATAGGTAGTCTGTGCCCTTATACTACTTCTTAACAAAAAGGCTTCAATACATTCGTTAGGGCATAAACTACAAACTAGCGCGAACCGTACCTAAACATCGAAAAAATTTAAAAAAAATATTTATACAAGTAAGACGTGTCTAATTTAATTAAAAAGTCATTCCATTATTATCTTGTCCCCACATAAAAAGCAGCTAAATTGCATAATTCAATATCATTCAACCGCAGTCCAACACAATAAGGTGCTGAACGTCATGTAATAGGGGATAGGGTGACCAAATCGTCCCTTAGTTCATTCCCACGATTCTTCCCTTCATTTGATATTGCGCAACAAAATCCGGTTTAAATCCCATTTTAATATCATGTCAAAAATGTAGCACACGAATTAGTCAAGCATGAATGTGTTTCGACCTAGTTTCATTCAAAAGAATATATATTATATTCATGTGCACCATGTGCAAACTTAAGGGCGGCAAGTATCAAGATGTAGATAATTAGGCATTTTGTTATAATTTTTTACACGCATTAACGGTTACTTTTTAACTGGGAATAAATTAATTTCACATTTCATTAGGTCATTACGCCCATTAATTTAAGTTTACGAGGTTTTTTAATTTAAGTTTGTATAATTTTTTTTAATTTTGCACTTTTCAAAATTTTTATTAGATAGGTTTTTCGTATTTGTAGTTCGCATGTCTATAATAGAAACGTTTATTTAAAAAAAAAAACCTGTAGGTACCTAATTGATTTCATTACGTGATCAATAAAACAATACCTAATGATCGTTATAACCTATAACGAGTTGTTATTTAAAAAAATGCAAGATTCAAGTTTCGAATTCATGGCTAACTTGCGGCCTGTCTTTAGCTAAAGAAATTACAATGAAAAATTACTTAATTAAATTACAAAATGTAGATGCAGTTAACAACAATAAATTTTAATAATATACCAAATATACATGCAAACTGACTACTCTTTAAACAATTTATTTATAAGCACGGTCGTTTCCTATTGCTTTTTCTATTTGGGATTGTTTGGAGGAAGGTCGGTGCAGTAGGTTATTTTGTATAAATACCAACACTTGATTAGTTATATTATTTAGAAATTGCGTAGAGTTTAAAGGTTAATTTATTTTGCAAGCGTTTTAATTGTGCTCTTATTTGTTTTTAAATCGTAATAGTAATACTATTAATATTAATATCATGTATCCTTATTATCGAGTGTTTTTAAAATCACTTTTAATTTATTATGACGCGATTATTACGTAAAATGCTTGTTGTGGACAGTATTCGCCGTTTTACTTTTTAAAAATTCAATATTGTAAGTATCTAATGTTGTGACGTAATCAAGACATTTGACGAAAATATCTTAGATTGGTCGTTATGGGTTATTCTGTCGAAAATCGGTTCGCGATTTTAAAATAAATTGGATTTTTAGTAGTAGGTATTTATTAATAATAATTTAATTGAATCCGTGTCACTTATCGTTTACCTGACGTGTATATCATTTTATCTTAGACGGCCGAGTCTGTAAAGTAAGTGAGAAATCTTTATGTTAAATATTTATTAACAATTTTAAGTTAGATCATTTTGTATTTAAATGTCACTTGTTTACTTTTTAAGGTGGCCAAAAATAATGACGATATGTTAATAAATATTAAAAGGGGGAGTGTTTGGAAATTTAGCATTTTTTGTAATTCAAAAATAGAAAGTAACAAAAATTAGGTAGGTGTACTTACTGATTTGTTACTTACCACTAAATTTCACGAGATTTATAATGTAAGAACGTGTGAACTAAGAATATGAACTTAAGAAATCTATGCTAATTAATTCAGGCATTGTTGGAAAAATGCGACAGATTAATAAAATATTAATTGATTAAAAACTGGAATCTGTTTTCATTACCATTTACGAATTACCTACCTAATTGATTGTTACGAAATAACTTATTTATTTCAATGAATTTATATAGGCACCTACATAAATTATTGTTAGCTATCGACAAAAACTTCATGAAACTTGGTTTCGGCGTTTATTTGGTCTTATCGTTTGTTTAGGAACAAAAGTTAGTGTGAATTATATTTTATTTAATGAATTAATTATGAATTTGGCCTTCGATTTCTTAATAATATATTGGATTGGATATAATAAATTCAATAAGTACCTACACTTTTAATTCAGGTATTTTTTCAATAGATCCTTCACTAGATTTTAGCACATCTATTGATAAGAATGATTTACTTAATGTTTAAATGTTAACCAATTTTAGTGAATCAAATGTATTGTAGTTCGTCAGCTTCCTTTCCAAACGTAGATATAATTTCAAACAATGACGTATACTAAACTCGTAAAATAAAAAAAACATATACATATTTATTATTCTTTAAAAATTAGATAAACCCCATATTTTTAAATGTTTAGTTATCAGTGGATACTGACTGTTTTTTAAATCGTTTCCCATCTATGTATGTTATGGTGGGCATTAGTTTTTAGGTTATAACCGTTTCGATGTGCATAAATAATATCGTACCCTGCCCATTATCGTCACCACTACGCAGTTACAGAATAAGCGCAGTTCGACTTAAACCGTTAAGTTAAACTAAATTAAAACTTATACCTACAAAAGTAATCTCGAGAAACATTGCAATGCGTTTTTGGGATCATTGTGAGTTCATAAAAACCAATTTCATGAAAAACTTAATTAGTAATGATAGTAATTATAGTAGGTAACGTTTATATGAATCATATACGTTTATAAAAATAATAATTTATAGTGCCTAGAAATGCATTTTTTTAGTTTTATTCAATTGATTTTAATTAAATGTATCTAACTGATACAATAATAATATGGTTGCCTCTTGGTATACATCTTACAACAGTAAACACAGATGTATGTACGTTATTCACGGTAGGTTCCGATGCAAGTCATCCATAAAAAGTTACTAAATTGAATATTTGTAATATTCACTTTAAAGTTTGAACGTGGAGTGTTCTACCTGCACGCATATGACATGGCTAAGAAAGTCTATCATCTATTAGTACTGTAAAAATACGACGTTTTAATAATAACATGAATTGGACCTATCGTGAATAACGTATAGATATGTAGGTAAATACATACGTGTATTATAATCTTGTTGGGCGATGAGTCTTACCGATTGCGACTTATGTCGTGATATAAAACAATAACCAAATTAAAATTTTTTTCTAATTTTTTACGAAAGTTTTAAATAGTTCAAAAGTTTGAATAGTTAAAAAGTTCAAAATATGATTAGATTTATTTTGGTGAATTTTATTGGATTTCTGCAATTTTTATCGAGTATAAATATCTACACAAGAGATTGATTTTTTTACCGGGTAAATATTTTTTTGATGAAAACCTATTATTCGTGAAAACTATTCGAGAATTAAATCGCGACACGAAATGGAGCGATTTTTCCTATGTACCCTAATTCGATAATATTTTTTTTTATGGGAAATAGGTTTTGAGTCGCTAAATGAAAATTTATCCGAGTATAAAATTAACTTAATGTGTATTACAGAAGATTAATATATAATTAAATATTACTACTTATCTAAAATGATTATTACACCTATAACAAAATCATTTATTTAAAATTTCACTCATTCTTCCACTTACAAAACTACCGCAAACGTATGTCAGATACCTAAATTTTAATATTTTTACTGATATTTCTATACCATTTCAACTTCAATTTCGGAAAAAGTAAATTCAGTTTCAGAAAAAGTAATATCGTTTTTAGAAAAAGTAAATTCAATTTCAGAATGTATTTTTATATCTAAAAATGGAAAATGCTGGAGGAGGCCTTTGGCCTTCAATGGAAATAAGAGGCGATTATTACTGTAATTATGATTTATTTTTATATCTATAAAAAAGTACGGATATATTCACTATTAGTTTACTGATTAATTCGAATACTAAAGCTATTTTATTAAGACTTGTAGAAATTTGAG
Source organism: Rhagophthalmus giganteus (assembly GCA_036326145.1). Lineage (NCBI taxonomy): Eukaryota > Metazoa > Arthropoda > Insecta > Coleoptera > Rhagophthalmidae > Rhagophthalmus > Rhagophthalmus giganteus. The sequence continues at coordinate 7,914,459 of JARFJA010000056.1, read as the reverse complement.
AAATAAATTATAAAAAATATAGGTATACGCACGTAATTAAATTAACTAATAATCTAATATGTAATTTATAATTCTTATTGTGTATAGAAAAAAATTTAAACGGCAATGTTATCCCTGCGCACTTATGTATAATAACGCTGAACATACTTTACTTCTTTTTTTATCTTTTTACTTATAGATGTAAAAACACTTTGTGAAATTGAATTTACTTTTTCCTAAAATGAATTTACCTTTCCTGAAATTAAATACCTTTTTCTGAAATTGAAGTTGAAAAGGTATATGGCCACTCTGATAAAAGCAAGGTACAGTTTTGTCTTTTTTTATAAAAATTGACATTTTGATTGGTTTAATAATAGAATCTATAAGAATATATAAGAATATATTAATCGATAATAGAACACCTTTGTGCAACATTTAAAAACCTTGTGGCTAATATAAACAATTTTAAATGCGTTTCCTTATACTTTTAAATATAAACAATTGTGATTCATATTTTTTTAAAAAATAAATTGCAAAGTGAAAGTCCTAAAATAACAGTTTTACCGAATTACAAAAGTTATGGATACCTACACCTACACTCTACAGTGTTCTTTATTTAGTGTCTAAAACAATAACAAACTTACAACAAGTATATTTTTTATAACTCAATTTATTTAAATAATTTTATAACTCAAGTAATATATATATATACAGGGTTAGTTAAAAGTATGGAGACGGCGATTTATTGTCGTTAATATTCATTTTAGAAAATTATGTTCAATACAAAAGTTTGTTATGAAATTATTATCTACATTTGAGAATACTTGAATTTTTTTTTTCCTCAATTGTTTTTAAGTTACGACGTCATCGATATTTTTTTGAAATGACAACCTATATTTCTGATTATTGATTTCGATAGTACATTCTATTCTCTTTTCAACGGTATACAATTTTCAATATGTTACATTTGAAAAAAATTGAGAAAAAGTGCCTTAAAGTTCAAATATTAAAGATCCATTAAATTAGCAGAATTAATTAACACGGTAACTAGACTCATTTATTTGCAATAAACTTATCAGTCACAATCTTATCATTAAAAACAAATTAATAACTAACTACATTAAAGTAAGTGTTCAAATTGTTGTCCATTTCTAATTTGACAATGACCCAATCGATTTACACTTTTTCTCAATTTTTTTCAAATGTAACATATTGAAAATTGTATACCGTTGAAAAGAGAATAGAATGTACTATCGAAATCAATAATCAGAAATATAGGTTGTCATTTCAAAAAAATATCGATGACGTCGTAACTTAAAAACAATTGAGGAAAAAAAAAATTCAAGTATTCTCAAATGTAGATAATAATTTCATAACAAACTTTTGTATTGAACATAATTTCCTAAAATGAATATTAACGACAATAACTCGCCGTCTCCATACTTTTAACTAACCCTGTATATATATATATATATATATATATATATATATATTTTTTTTTTCATTAATAACTGCCATAATATAATGTATGCGTGAAATTGAACGTTGCTGATTTTAAAATTGACATGGAATCCTTATTATACAATTATTTCTTCAATTTCTGTGAATGAGAATACGTCGAAAGTTAAGATAAACTAACTCTTCATTCTTGGCTAATATTTGCAGCGGTTTATGAAGTTATGCTAAACAGAACTGAAGTAGGTATACATAGAAATAGGAAACCATCTGCTTCATGGCGCCACGACAAGTCCTATATAGTTAGTTTCCTTTTTAACTATTATAAAATTCTAGTTTTACTCAAAAAAATTGCAATGGTCTACCTTGTTTTGTTAGTATTTTACACAAAGATTAAAAATTATTGCTACCGATAGACCTCGGTAACGTTATTGTTTTAAATGTTACAATTTATTATTCCTGCACCTGTTCCTTAAAGTTTGTTAGGTATATAACGCAAACGGAAATGTCTAACTGAGATATAGCGTAGCGTTGATTCATAATCCGCTGGAAGACGGTAATTTCTAATTTTAATGACGAAAACAAGCAAGGTATTGTAACAGATGGCTTACTAAAAAACTGTTAATTTTTCATTTTCTTTGAAATATAAATATACCATATTTTCTGTGTGATTTTTATAATACATAGGTACATCAAATATAAAAAGTTGGAAAATATAATAATAAACATTGGATGATTATAAAAAAATTTACATGACGAGATCAACAAGTATACAATTTAATGTGAAAATTATTGTAGATAGGTGAATTTTACAAGTAAGTAGAAGTTGTGATCGTCGAGGGTACACATCGGTTACTGGATAAAAGTTTTCGTCTGAAATTAGACGAACCGACTAAATCAAACAGTTCGACCACATGACTAGAGCGTATCTAACACACTACACGATTTTATATACAGTATAGTTTTTCGTTAAATAAGAACGTTAGCAAGTAACGGATGTCCAAAAAGTTTTTCAGTCTTGGTTGATTGTGGAAAGATAAAGGCACGTCTTAGCTTAAAGCATGTCACGCGTTAATAATAATTAAAGAGATGGCGGAAAAGGTGACGAATTCACTCGAGGGCGATAATTGCAGCATTGTTAACGTTTAAATGCATCTCAAAAATCAGATATACAACATATGCCAATGTTTATCCAGTATTAATCAACAATGCATTTGCAAATACATAACAATTAATTAGAAAAATGAGCCATTTGCAGTCCAAAACATGACGTTCAATTTGACATATCCGACGTTTTTTCCTCCACCTCTTCAATTTTTAAACTTATTTTTTTGGATATCTAACAACGTTTAGGATTTGTTTTTATTTGGAAAAAATAAGAAAGTTAGTAGGTAGGTAACACCGAAAATGCAGCGAAAAACTTCGAGTTATAGAAAATTATAGTTATAAAAAAACAATACTAGGTACAAAAATCAATTTATTATGGAAAAATTCGACGTAAGTGCAGTAGAATTTCGATATGATGATCTAATTAGTGAACGACATGATCACTCCACTGAGGTTGTTCACTATTTAGAGGTTTAATTAAAAATCGTCAAAATTACCACAAAGTATAGAACTTAAAATGTGTTTATAGATTAATACAAGAATTTTTAAAACAAACAAACATTACTGTTGTAAAATATAAAACATGTAACTTTAATACAGTAAACTATTATAAATAAAAATACATAGGTACGCTCAAAGAAATTTTGTTTTAAGCCCCAACAGCTAACACTTTTGATTGTTAAGTACTGCTTATTATATTTGATTTAAAAATATTTGTGTTTAACTTAAAAGTGTTACTGTTGGCAAAAATACTGTAAGCGAAATTTCTTTAAGTGATATTTCATTTTATTAGGGCCGCGATATCTATCTCCCGATAAACTTATCTGACATATATTTTACCAGGGAACCGTTTGTTCCAACAATTGTTCCCAAGGTAAATATCGATCAGATAAATTTATCGGGAGATGAATATCGTATTTTAATTTTTTAATGCAAAAATTAGTTGAGGGGAATAAAAAACTGGTTAACTTGGTTTGTTTCTTTTGTTTATTATAACACTTATGAATTAGTTTAGTTCTCATTTAGGTCCTGAAGAACGATTATATTAGAAAATTTTATTTCATCCGCGTTTTCTTCAGTTCATTGCAGCACAAGACCCTATTCAACCGTGCAATGCACTTTTTTGCAGTCTTGTTTGTGTTTTGCTACACTCTAATGGAGTATAATGTATTTATTTTTGTATTCACTATAGTGGATACAGTGGGTTTACTATATCGAGACTTCGCCGTATATAGAATATCAAGATAGAAAAGTCCGTCTGTATAGATATTATTTTCGTGATTAGATGTAAAAAAAAAACTAGTTTATGAGTAATGCGGAAGAAATATTTCATATTTTATAAAATTCATAAAACAATCTAATGTAAATCAAAATAACTGATGCATAATAACAATAACAACAAAGCAAACTTATTAGATCAAATAATACCCAACTAAAGAATGCAGAAAAAATGAAATCAAATAATAAAATTAAAAATAGGAACGTTCGATAATTTTAATTTTTCGAAAGCGTTTTGGCACGAGAAATTACAGGAATATTAATTTATCGGTTGAAGGTGTTATATAAATAACCAGAAACTGATCTCCTTTTGTTTCGATAATTTTACTACTAACAATCTATTGGGCGTCGTTGGTTGACTTTTAAAGATGAAAAAATAATTTCCATATTTCTTATTGAATTTTCACTGATAGTAGGTATTCTTGCTATAACGGTTAACAAACACCATATTTAATATACGCGATATTTTTAAACGGTAGTTTCGTACGTCGGAGTCGGCGTCGTTACTTTTTGGCGTAACAAATTTTAGTTCCGTACGGCATCGCAGTCGAGTCGATTTAATTTAATTTTTTTTTTAATTTCGTAACGAAAACCGAAATTAAAAAAGATGCCGCCGTTGAAATGGTCAAGTTAATTTTCGTTCGTAATTTTTTTTCCATTTCTTGGACAGTAGGTAATTGAATTGTGCAAGTTTATTTTTAGCGATGTGGTAAATTCCGTTTTGATGAGATATTTTTTCTTTCGGGTAAATCTCGTCGAAATGACCGCGCGCGGGTCTTTTTGATTAAGAAGAAATTGTTCTATTATAGCGCAAACATTTTTTTTTTAAATTAAAATATTGCTGTCCAATACATAAATAATTAACGCAGATCTGATTATTGATCTTTTTAACGGAATAAGAATTTGTTTTCACGACCGAAGTTTTTTTTCTCGAATTTGGAAATATTTTAAATATGGGTTGACAAATAAACAGTGCAGGAAATAAGAGCAAACTCGAGATTGCGATGATATACAAGCAAACAATTCCTTTACGGGAAGTAGGTACATAATAGAATAGACACTTTCAATAAACCTTTTAGACATCAAACCCTATTTCGAGCGCGTCTAAATATTTGACATGACGTATCTGACAGGCGGTGCGACTGTCTTCTGTTATTCCACCCCCACCTTGGGCAGAGCTTTACCTATGCGCGTTTGTGCTTTGTAAAAGCTCCGTTCGCTTTCCGTGCTCTTCTATGCCAGCAGAGCTTCGACAGCTTTAACATTCCGAGTCGGAACGTAGTCGCGGTTGCACGCGTTTTTGTTGAACCAAAGCGCTCTTTCGAACACGTTATACACATTTGTTAATGTTGAGATAGGTTATTTACCGATAAGTTTGAGTGATTTTTGTTTACTTTGAAAAAAGAAATTGTGCCCGATTTATGTTTTTAGTTTATTTCGTTTGTGACTGTGTAAACCGAGAACTTCCAAGAGATTTCCCTTCAAGATTATCCCTCTACTTTCGGCAGGATTAAATCCGTAAGTTACGTTTTCGTAGTTTATCGATACAATAACTTAATAAAAAAATAAATTGTCGAATATCGAAGATAGGAAAATTATTAATAAACGAGCGCGATTTGATTACATTTCGTTAAATCGAAATAACTGCTTTACATTGACGTGAATATTACGTTGACCGGAAAAAATGCAAGCCTTATCGAATGCAAACACATGATAATAATGTCCAATTACTATTTTATTCTCTTATCTATTCGTTAATTTTATAATTACGAGTTATTTTTAATGAATTATCAAACAAAAACATAAATCTTTCGTATGGAGTGGTGTGTTTCTCTGAATGACGTAAAGCACGTGCTGGTTTGTTTGTCGTTCTTGCGCAGGAGCTTTGGAGTCTCCACAACGCCAGTATCTTTGTATTTTCGAATTTTATGAAATAATCACGTTCGGGCATTATTTGGATAAATCGGACGACGGACAAAAAATAAATTAAAATTCTAGCACGAGTGATTTTGTTCATTTAGAATTACGTAAAAATATAAATATCCATATACACGAAGTACTTCATGCGAACAATCGAATTCTAACAGATTATTTCACAGTGGACTAAGTCATCCGTAAAATTAGTTACCTATTCTTAATCAATTTTGTGTTGAAACATGTCATAAGTAAGAATTTATATTGGGAGCGTTGACAGTCTCGAAATTGTGTTTTGAAAAAATTCAATTCGTTAACTTAAAAATAAATATAATAAATCAAATTAAATTGGATATTTTTGTTAGGAAACACGTCTCATATATAGTGCGTTTTACGCAAAAGATATAAAAATTATCAATAATATTTTGCGTAAACTTTTAATCGAAACATTTAATAATAAAACGCGAGACAAATACGAGTCACGACTTTTAACGAGATTGATTAAATAGTGGTGCGGAATAAACAACTGTGTAAATATTAAAAAATCAATTAACGCTTCTTAATTTAAATCTAATTTCACTTAATTGAAACAATTTCAACACAACGAATGCAATTATCCGTGGAAAATAAAACAAGCGGACGAGCAAACAAGTTGTCAGTTTGAAAAACTTCCGTCTTAAGAACTGAAACTGTCTGGTCGCTATGTTATAAACCATTATTCATGAAGTTGTTTTATTAGCTGTGTTTTACAGTATCCGTGCTACTGGTCCGCATAAATATTTAATAATCAATTTATTTTTTCATTATTAGAAATCAGACCAATTAAACTCCACCTCGGCTCCCATTCTACAAATTTATTTTATCTTCTCGACAGTTCTTATGTCTACACTCGTAATTATCTAACATGTGTTTATCCGGATACTTATTAGTAGACCGTCGAGTGGGTACATGATAGTTTCCAGAACCACTTTTCGTTTTATTGCCAATTATTATTATATATACCTAAGTGTCCCTTTTCTGCTTTCAAAATCTATAGTTCCGCGAAAAGCAACAGCAGAACTATGTCGACGTATTTATTTAAATTTCGATATCGGAAGAAAAATTTGGGAATCAATATGAAATAACGGAAAAGCTTGTCATTACGAGAAATAAAGGAAACGATGGGGAATATTGTTAATTCGATGTTGAAAGGCAACTGTCGAATCGAAATTGATTAAGTATTTGCCCTATGGTAAAATTGTGCAAAATTTTAGCACATCTTTTAGGACCCTAGGGATTTTTCTTTGGATCGTTCGAATCTGATGTAGCCATAGGTATTAAATTTTTATGTCCTAAATTAAAATTTACCAATTAATTTGTTCTAATATGGGTTCTACTACCTACGTCTGTATTATGTATTATGGATTAAATGACATATTTGCTTATCAGAGGACGTCTACGACTTGGAGGTAATTTTATTCATAATATTCGTCAGATAAATTACTAAAATTATTTTTAACGTTGCGTTGTTAAGATATTTTTTGGTACCTAGGTATTTAGGCGGTCAAATTTTAAAAATAATGTTTTCTACACTATTTCATTTTTATTTGAAAATATATATACATATGACAGAGGAGCCAGTCGGGATCGTCAAAATCAAACGAATTTAATAAACATATTTACTTGTACTATTTAATTTAATAATTAGAGTGCAGTTACAAAAGAGGATTTTCTCGATTTGGTAGTGTTATTGTGTCGCAATCAAACAGATGTCAAAACTAAAATAATAATAATTGTAAAAAAGAAAATGAAAAAATTAATTAATTGTTAACAAGAAATGATTTATGATAAAATTAATCAGATAATAATTAACAGTGGCCGTCACGACTGATGGTAAGAAAATTTCCCGGAGAAAATGGAGATATTGATGATAAAATTGTCTTCCAACAAGATGGAGCACCTCTACATTTTGCAACATGTGTTAGGGAATGCATGCTTACATAACGTTTTACCTATAGTAGATGAATTGGCACGAGGGTTGGAGTGATCGGCCTGGTTTTCTGACTTGTCACCGTTAGATTTCTTCGTGCGAGGTTAGGTACGTAAAAATAATTTGTATAAAGAAAATGTACTTTTGCGTTTCGTTCTTTTGATATTAATTGTTAAATTTAGTTTATTATGAGTTTTCTAGTTTTTTCTTTCCTAAAATTATTTTATTTTTGACATCGTGTTATTGCGACATAATGACGCTACTAAATAGAGAAAAAAAAACGTTCTTTTCAAAAACATAAAGAAAACATATGAGTGTCATTTAAATAAAAACAAAAAAACAAAGTTGGTTATCGTAGCAACGAAACAAAACGGTATTCAAACAAACCTATACACTATCATGTGCGTCGGAATAAACCAGCAAACTTTTGTATTTAATATTTTCTTGTATTCCTTCTAATTAAGACGTTATAGTCAATATAAGTTACGTTTGTTACTTCCTATATGCATCATAGATACTTATAAACCTCGCTTATAATGAACTTCAGTTACTATATATTAAACACATACGTTTTGGTGCAGACTTCACGCCTTCTTCAAAGCTTAATAACGGCGTAAACTATAGAGGAAAGTTGGACACGTTAAGACAATGAAGATTTTAAAGGAACGGATCATAACACTTTATTTTATTTTAGAAATTAACACAACCATCTTTGATTTAGTTAAATTGTGCTATTATTTGGCTAGTTAACTAATGCCGTTTTGAATAAAACTATCGGAAGTAAATTTTGCAGCCGGAGCAAGATAAATTGAATTAATTTCTAATTATTAGGTATACTTAATTGTAGATATATTTTACAATTATTATTGACAATGAGTGTTAGCACATTTAACTGTGTTTAATTGCACCGATTCACCTTTTTATTATAGGGTCGATTAAGGATAGATTAGATTAAATTTCGGTTGTAAAGTCTTGTGAGGCACTTTGAGAGAAACTGCTATGGGGCAGGTCAAGACACAATTGAAAACAACTGTGTATTTATTCCTTGGTTGAAGAATTCTAAAATTACTTTCTTTACTTGTTTTACAAGGTTGTTTTTTGATTTTAGGTTGTTCGAGTAAGTAAAAAACTGACATTTTTACAATAATTACCACTGTGCCTTTTTGAGTTTATTTTCGTTTCAAATTAATGTAGAGTTTTATACTGGTTTAAAAATTAATTTTTAAATACCTAAACCTTTTCTAGTTTTATTCATTTTTTATTTTAAATCGAACGTCTGTTTGGAAATAACTAGATTAGACAAATTCTTTTTAACTTTGTTTACATTGTTCGACGTAAAGATTAATATTTTAATTTGATAGGTATTATTTTGTAGATATAAAATATTACTTATTATGTTATATAATGTTTCTAAACTCTGTCTCAAACAGCCTCCGTATATTTAAATTTTGCAAAAGCAAAGAAAAAATTGATTTTTATGTATATACTATAGGAAGTGGTGCAAATGTGGAAATCGAATTTGTTTTTTTTTTAAATAACATTTTTGTTTGCCATTCTTTTGATGTATAAATCTTCTTATACATACGTTCTTCAATATGCTGTTTACTCACATTTTGATGAAAATTTTATCATAGCAACTACTACCCAAAAGATGATGTTTGGTGAAAAAATTAGCTCCTAAAAGTTTCCATGTATTTTTTATTTTACACTTCGTTCCGCAAACATCATCTATTAATAATAAGTAGTGGTTACTATGATGTAAGTATGTTTATCAAAATTGGTGTGTATGGTTTAGTTATGGTTTCCTTTAGTAATATTTTTGAATGTAATAATGATTGCAACTAAATGATTTAAACTAAGTACCTACAATATATTACCTATAATGACCTAATGAATAGGTATCTATATGAAAAACGTTTTTCAATTTTATCTCAATTTTTCTTTATGTAACCCCATACGAATTGTATATGGTTAAATAGTAGCCTAAAAATTTAGAAAAACTAAAGTCTGTATTTTTGTGATTAAAATATGCTGGCAATGTGAAAACATACAATAATACTCTAAAATAGAGGATAACAATAAAAATCAAAATTACAGAAACCATTTTTTTACATTATTAAAAAGTTTAGTATATTTGTAAAAACAATTAGAGTAGCTCATTTAGAAAAATCACAAATGTAATGTTCATTTTCACATCCTGTGTCCTCGACGTGACACCACATCTTACAAAGTAAGTGCTGGATCCACTTGTACATGGTAATTATACAAAAAATTCTTTACGGCGAGTAGGTAATGCGAACCTTCCACAATATCCTCCAATTAAGTCGGTTTCCACATTACTCGCATATATCGTCAATTTAGAATCTAATCGTTTATATGTTATTTTTTTTAAATTTAAATTTTAATTTACAATAGTAAATTATAGTTAAAGCAGCCCTTAATTGCAACTGTTTAATGATTGGCTGAAACATAGGCAATAACTATTTTCAATTGCGCCTAAATAACTCACCTTACAAAAGTTTAAAATCGGAAGAAAATTATAGCCAGCGTTCTTCTGTGACAATAAGAACTACAAAAATAAATTCTAGCACCTACTCTCTGATCGTCTACGGCACCTATCAAGCCTAAAAGACCATGCTTCCACAAATTTCCGCAATCGCACCACTTTTTCTACATATTTTTTAAATCAAATTGTGATCCATTTCGCCCTATACATTGGGGTGAAGTGGATGACTCACCCAATTCGAAATAAAAACAATTTTAGTAAAAACTTAGATGTAAAACGTATAATTTAGAAACGTGTTTTCGATCATTTGTCAAAAAATCATTGGAGAAAATGAAAAATAAAGAAAAGAGAAAATAAAGAATATATGAAAAAAATTGAAAAGAAAATAGAAATATAAAGAAAAAGAAAATATGAATAAAAGAGTATATTTCTGTAAAACAACATGTGTTTATCAACTAATACACAACAAACAAATAAATAAAACATTGGTAAATTCAAAATAAATGCTCAATAAAACACAATAAACCATAGTGATCCATATCGCACCCCACCGGATCCTCCTTATCCCGTTTTACGGTAGTAACGATATTTTTTAAATTAATTCGTTTTTGACGCATTAACGATAACTATTTGTTGCACTAAAAATAAGTATAAAAATTAACAAATATTGAAAAACAATTTAAATTTATTATAACAGTAGGTAATTTAAAAGCTTACAATCATCTACATCTGAAATAACACCTATTTTTTACTTAAATATAATTACTATTAATTTTTTTTTGTAATTTTCAAATTCTCCACCGATTGAAGAAATTAGTATCGGTTTCAGATGCTACTCGGGAACGTTCCCATATCGAATTAATAAATTTTCATCTAGAGATTTTTTTTTTGTATAATTTCGTGTGAAACAATGAACAAAAATCAGGTTGACACACTGAAATCCATTATTAAGAAAAAAGTGAAGCGATAGATTTCCGTTTATGCTTCGGCGATTGTGAGATGTTGTAACAAGTTCGACGATGAATAAGTGCCGCCAATAAGTCATACTTAGGTATTTTCAATTTCTTCAAGTTGTTTTTTATTCTCTCTCTAAATTCATCTACCACTTTTCAAAGTGGTTTCGCCATTTAATTTGGAACGGGAAATAGGAACTGTCAAAATTTACCTAACTGCGTCGACTTTTGTTCGCCGGAAAAAAAATTAAATGCCGACGAAAAACTTCGGCAACAACGGAGATCGCGGTTAATTGGCAAAATTAATTTAAAAATCCAATCACGTTAATTGTCTCGACAGCAATGTAATTTCATACTTATTTCATACTTATCGAAGAGGATTCATAATAATAAGTATATAAGTATGTTGAAACAAATTACTTTTTACTTTTAGAGCAATTTAGTCGATCGATAGGTAAGTAATACCTGACGGTTTACGACGAACAACTTAACGATGTTTAAATTATAATTTCAGAAGATTTGTTATCTTCGAAATTAGCACACGTACGTTACGTTTCATTACGAGAGGCTTTAAAGGAATGTTTAAAATTGTACGATTAATTTAAACAAAGAGACGTTAGGTATATAAGTAAATTAGGTTAATAATTAGATATTTATTTATTTTTTAGATTAATTTATTAAATTTTAATGCGTAAAATTAAAGTACCTATGGAGTTAATTGAGACTACAACCGATAATACTGTGCAAAATAATATTACAAATGGTGATATTTCTGTAATGTTAACTTATAACTTGAAACGTTAAAACGCGTAATAAGGACATAGGTACATATACGTACTTACAACCCTAATTTAGTTGGGACACGCTAAATAGATGTATATGTTACGTACCAAGCTAGAAATTGTACATTTCGCACACTGCACAGCGATTTTTGTACCAAGCGCGAAGTGCACAAGTCGTTTTGTACGAAGTTCAAATTATTGCACTTGGTACAGCGAATCTTGTACTGTTCGCACTCTGTACAGTTTTATTGTACCAAGTTGTTAACTTTAAACGCATATACAACTTGGTACAATAGTTCTTGTACAAAGTCGGGAATAAAAATTTTCGAAGCGCCTGTTGAGTTTTATACTAACTGGTTGGCTATCCTGAAGTCTCTATTCCGCCAAATTACAATAAATATTTATATCTACCCTCAGTTTATTAAATCCGTAACGACGTAGGTGTTGGTTACGGAAGCGTAGAAGGGCCACAAGGGGCGAGAATTCGTTCGTTGTGTTTAGAAGTAGGTAAATACTTATATTTTGTTAAAATTTGTTATTCCTTTGATTATTACAAAATATTTTCCTAGAAATTATAAAGCGTGTTTCACATTTACCATAGGAAAAGTTCAAAATTAAAGTTCAACTGAATTCCATCAAAGAACAATGAAAATATGATACACGTTATTATTTTTCAAGGAAAAAGAGCGAAGAAAGATTTTTTCGTGTTCGTTTTTACACAAAAACTAAATTATATTTACTAAACATGGCATAATTGAAATTTTAAAGACATGAAACGGATTTTCATCCCTAAAATGGATAAAAAATAAATGTCAAATTACAATGACTGAAACAAGAATGACGATAAGTTTGGCACAGCTATGAATTACACTTTACAACTCTGTAGGTACAGCCTGCCAATATTTACTTCGAGCTTTGTACAAAAACTGCCGCACCAAGTTGAATGTGCGTTTGAAATTTACAACTTGGTACAATAAAACTGTACAGAGTGCGAACAGTACAAAATTCGTTATACCAAGTACAATCATTTGAACTTGATACAAAACGACTTGTGCACTTCGCACTTGGTTCAAAAATCGCTGTGCAGTGTGCGAAATGTACAATTTCTAGCTTGGAACGTAACATATACATACAACGTAGAAATAAAGAAAGCCGCAGACATCGCAAGTTTACTCTTTTAAATAAGTTCTGTGTGTTCTCTATCTAAATTCAATTTTCTTTTCCAATTTTCTTGTTCAAATTACTTACTTAAAATAGTAGCAGTAAATCAAGTTGCAATTAAATTTTGTTTATTCTCGAAGGCATAAGTCACGGTCCTCTAATTGACATTAACTAGGTCAATTTAGGACATATTATCGTATGGAGATTAATGTAAACGGAAAGTCGTTTTCTTCGTGACAACGTTTCGTCTAATTTGGAAGCGAAAAAATACCAAAAATTAAATGCAGACTTCAACGGAATATAATAGTGCGCTGCTGATTTTTATTGGCCGTTGAAAAAACCGGTCTGGGATTTAAAACGTTATTAATTTAATAGCGAAATGCCATTAGGATCGTTTAAGTCTATAATTACTTTAATACGGTTTAAATTAATTTAATGACAACTAAAAATGGAATCAAACGTTTAATTAACAAGAAACTCTACTGTCCACAGATCAACGACACTTCCTTATACGCGGATAATAATTGGTTACGAAATTATTTTATCGTACGTAGGTACTTATCTAATTAATTTTTGAACTCGTCGACTTCTTCCCTTATTTAGCATTAATAATTACTTATATCGGACTTGCTTCTCGGCAGATCGTATATATACGGGGGGGAAATTTAAAAATGTTCGTTCGCATCCATTAGTTAGAAGTACAAATTCGCATTCTTTTTATTTGTCAAGGTCGGTGGAAATGCGGCTATGGAAAGTTCAGTTTCGTGACTGCGGTAATCGTTTTTAGTTTCAGTTGCCTTATAGATTCTCCTACTATAATTGGATAAAGACTTAGACACTTGAATATGTAGCACTAATGCTAGAGGACTTTCTATTCGTCATTTTATATGTGGCGGAATCAGTGTTTCGGTATAATATTATGGATAAGGTATTTCAATATGTAACCTCAAATTTTATTGCTCATGGCGTCGTACATATTTTATTGAATAAATTATTTTCTAAAGATTTGATCGATATTTTTTTTTTGAATACATTATCTAGCGCACTTGAAGGCATAATTAAAAATACAATAGGTATAAATTAAATAAAATGAACGGCACGAAGTCAAAAATATTTAATAAAATGTGTATGACGTTATGTGCAATATAGGTACCTAATTTAAATGATAATACTTGGATAATTTATCTTTACGAATAAATCTTCTAAACTCTTGGATACTTGTGTTCCTGAGTATCAAAATTATTTTAAAGTACCTATGTACGGTCAAGTTTATACGTTTTGTCCCGCGAAATGTGATCGCAGGCCAACGAGCGTCGAAAGTGGGTCAAAATTGATGAAGGGTAGCAGTTGTTTTTGAATTGTAAAAAGGGACACGTCAGATAATAAATAACGACGGACAGTAATCTTCTTTTTGAACCTTTTACGATGAAAATTAGCACAGGCGATGGGACAAAACATACGAACTTAATTGTACATATATACAAATACGATTAAATATTGTTTGTGGAAAATCTCTTTTATGATTGAAAAACATGTACCCAACTTCACCATAAGCGAAAAAACATTTTAATAGAAACGCTTTTTCAAAAATACCGATATACTACAAGTCGCTGATACTCGTTTTTCATAAAACACAACATTCGTCCGCTAAAACTTTGCGGGTTAAAGTTCGAACCATCTTCGAGGATATTTATTTATATCATCTTCAGTTTTAGGTTAGATTTGTAAAAATTATTAATGATCATAAGTTGAATGGCGAGGTCAGAAAAATTACGAGTATTTTTTATGGAAGTTTTCTCTGAAACGTCTTAATAATTTAAAAACGACCTCTATGATGATTTCTCTATTGTTAAATAAGTAAGTACGCAATATATAAGTTTTATTTGTTAATATTATATCATCCTAACAGTTCTAATTTGTCTCGAGGAGATTTTGTTGGTTATCGCAATTTGTATCTAGGACACCTTGGATTTTTTATAAATTTTTTACACTAAACAGAACGGTTTTGATATTCAATGTTATTTTTCTCGCAGTTGTTCTGATAATAATTGAAACAACTACAATAATCACTTTTGCAAATTGGTGGTTTAATAAAATAATATTATGGCAGCACATTATGGCATTACATGGCATTATGGCATATATCGCTGTTTGGTATCTTATTATATTGCCTCTCGTAATTATGATCTCCACTTATCTCTACTTGCGAACTTGTTAGTTTTAATTTGTTTATATGATTTTCCAAAACAGTCGGCAACCTAAAATTTCGAAATATTCTTTGAATTTCTAGTTATTTTTGTTTCGAGTTTCACATAGTATATAATAAGTAAAAAATATAGTAAAAAATAAAGGTAGTTGACAACACAAAGTAAATTGAAATTTGATGTCCGCGTGTTGGAGTTTTTAAAAACATTTTATATTTTCGTCATCGTATTTTTGGAATTTGAAAATTAAATTTGTAAAAAGTCGAATTTTAATCGTCAATTTTTTAATCTTTTAATTTTTGAAAACACCATTTTTGTGGACTTTCGTATCGTTATTATTAGAGATAATTTTTTTTAATTTTTGGAGAGCGACATTTACTAACTATTTCTGAAATATTGAAATTAATGTGGAAATGCCTCTGGAATTTTTGTTTTTGAAACGAATTTCTTTAAAGAAAAGAGTAGATTAAGTTATTGTAGTTTTTCAATGTTTCGAATATTTCCTTAATGTTGTTTCGGCCAGTTTTGCATTATTGTTATGGCCTCGCGGACAGAAATTGGTTCACAAATGGTTTCATATTTAATTAGTGGGACGTTCACCCATCGTCATTAAGTTTCTGATGTAGGTATGCGACATAATAATTGATGTTTGCAACATTGCGAGTGTTTAAAAAAATTATATTATGATGCTGGGCTGATCTCGTTGAATATTTGTTATGATTTTTTTTCATTACGGTTGAAGTAAAATTCAGCTAATTTCCGGGGACAATACACCGGGAAGCTTATTAATCAGTAGCTTAGAATAAATTGAAATAGGCTTCGAGCTAATTTTGGAAGTTCTCGTTTGTTTTTGGTGTTCAGCACGGGTATTTTTTAATGTTTTTAAAAGTGTACACGGGGTGGTCTACAATTCCTTGAATTTCTTGAAAACGTCTGGAATTATAAACTGGTACCTACATGAAATACTGGAAATGCCTTGAATTTTGTAATGGTCTTGGAATTTAAAATTTTAGATTGGTCTTGTATTGTTGGAAAACATTATTTTAGTAGCACCGCTTGTGTTAATTTTTGTCTTGTGGTGTGCGCCGATCGAAGAAAATTGATAATCTTTTTTACGTGATAGGATTAATTTTAAAGTGAGAAACCACTTTTTGACTAGCTTAAAGTGTCCCTTACTATATATCAAGCTTTAGAAAAATTAAAAAAAATTAAAAAGTACCTAAACGGGTTCATTCAGTTTATTTAAAAATCAACCATCTATAAACTCTGGCAATTATTTTTGTAAATAATGGATAATCAGTGGTAACTCGATAATTCGAACTTTTGATGGTAATCCAGATACATCCATAATAGAAAATCTTCCGGATTATTCCGAACTATTCATTACAGTGGTACCACTGTACCTATGTGTTTAATTTGAATTTTCGGAAGCTCGCAAACATCATCAAGAATGTGCGCGTGCGTCATTTTTGTCGTCGATCACAACCTGAAATTATTTTTTAATGTGAAAAATGTCCGGGAACGTTTTCAAAATAGAGGCCTCGAATTCTTGGAAAATCTTCGTATTTTTTATTGTATTTTAGTAGGACGCCCCCGCGGGTACGGTGTCTTGATAAAATTGTTATCTCAAGAACGGGTTACGGCACAATTATGTTTTAGACGAATTCTAATTGCGACTTATTCCTAGCTACATAAAAAATAGTTTTATATTTTTATAAATGATATTTACTTAGCTATTTACGCTCGCCTTCGACAATTTTTTATTTTCGCCGTAATAATAGGTAGTCATTTTAAAATACGTAGCTTATCGCGATCTAAAAAATAACAAATATTTTAACATGCCCATCCTGAGAGGAAATAAAGATAGTAAACATTGTATTTTAGCGATAGGATGTTTACATAGTATGATTATCTCAATAAGCTTGGAGATCAGAAACGTCCGTTCAGTCGATATTGTCAATCACGACTTTGTGTTTACCAAACGGGTGAGCAGCTCTTGACCGTGAATCCAGCGCTTTCTCAATCTTTACGATTGTTTTCTACTCAAACACCCCCCCCAATATCGATTACAGAATGAAGATTAGTTTAAATAGAACGACGGTTTTATAATTTATTATAAGTAATGGGATTTAATGGGAACTTATTATTTTTTTAAATACGTACCTATTTGATAATATACGTGCTAACAAATTTTAAGTCGTCGATGAAGACGAATTATCGAGCGATAATTAAACTAGCATTTAATGTAGTAAATAATTAGTTTTTGTTCACTTTTTAATGTTCATGCCAAAGGTTAATTAACGATGAAATAATGGCGGCTTTCATAATATGGTGATTATAAATTAAATTAGACATTCATTATCCTTTACGCATACACAAAATCAAATTTTTAATTAAACTGTAGCGCAATTTCTTTGTTTTTATAATTAAATTTATAAACAATGAGCGAAGCGTCCGCTTTAAGTTTAACGTTAAAAAAATTATTTTTTCACGAACGAGCAGTAACAGGGTACACCTAATATAAATTGATGAGAATATGCATGATTGGTTATACCAAATGTAAAAACAACATGGAGTGGACGACGAGCCGCTCTTATTACAGTTTCCTTTTCAATTTTGTTTCTCTATTTGAGCGTAAAAAACAAATTTGTTTTTTCTCGAGTCCATTATGTACGGGATGGGAATCGACCAAGACCAGCTGGATAGGAGGGCAGCAAACTTAATGTTTTATGTATTCCACATTATACTTACTTAAAATGTTATACTTTATTCCGTTCAACTCCTTTTTACGTCCATCGTGTGTTATTAATTTTAATATTTCTATTACAAAATGTTATGTTTATTTTTATTGGGGATTTTCGAATTCCTTTTCGTTTTATTATTATTAACATTTATATAGATTTTTAAATAACACGCTGGCCGTAGATAGATCTTCGATCCTTTGTAATCTTGGTCCACACGTTATAGGTACAGATTGGCGTATATAACAAAAACCTATAAGCTGTCCGGAACAACAGATTTGAGTGTGATAAACTGTCACTTTATAGGACGGAAGTGAGCGAAACTCTGCGCAAAGCGGAGTTCCTTGACTTCGCGTTGAATTACGAAATTGATATCACACGATATAATTTAAAGTTGTTTGTCATTTCCAATTAACGTTAAATTAAAGGGAGCCGTTCGTTATTAATCCGGCCTGTATTTTTTGGGGCATGGCGATTCGGTTCTTTATTTTTTTTTTTGAACCGTTTCGGCCCTCGATACGTCAAAGAAACACGCTCGTTGTTTAATTTCGTATCCGTAATATCTGAAATAAAAAAATAACAATTTCCCCAAACAAGCTTATTCAATTCCGACCCACTCAAAATTATATTCAAACGCAACACACGCATAAACAAATCCAATTAACTACGCATTATTCTGACAGGGCCACCCTTCTTTTAGCTGGTCGCATATGTGTATCGGGTAGCTCGCAGAGGGGCGTAGATTTGCCGTGACTCACTAGACGGAAAATGCAAACTTTGTTGAAAAATATATAAGGTCGTTTAGATTTTTGTTCGATTCCATTGAAATTTCTCGAAACAACTCTTTTATCATTAACGTTTAACCGCCGCCGCGCCGGGTAAATTCTATTTTCGTGGCGGCTCGCGTGAATTCCGAGTATAAAAATTGAATAAGTTGCGCCTTACTTTATGAAAATATACTAAAAGTGGTCGTACAACGTTTATTTCGGCAATTATTCAAATTGGGGTAGGTGCTAGTTTCGCCAGTAAAGCAGCTTTCTGTTGCATAAATAAGTCGACGTTATACGTAGGGTACCTATGTACGTAACTAACGTGAAGTGGAAATTCGTTGCAAACGTATATACGATCGTAACGAGCTTATTAGGGCTAATTTTTATTTCCATTATCGCGCGAAGTGTGCCACTCGCACATTTCTAGTACCTTTATAAGTATATCGGTATAAAATTTCTGTAAAAAATCCAATCTTGTTACAATGTATAAGAGGAGTGCGTTTACTGCGGACAAAAGTGAAAGAGGGTCGGAGAGAAACGTATAACTGTAATAACTTGAGTAGGGAAAGTCCGAGGATTGGAAAGCAATTTTCCCGTGCCCAGCGGCGTGCTGACGGGACAATACATACATAATAACCCTCTTTGCTTTGTTGGACATATGTTTTCTAACAAATTCGTTTATGTATTTGCTACAAAGTAAAACACCATCAAGTTGAAGGTCGTGTTTAATATTACCGACCCGCCCAATACGTTTAACGTATTTTCTTTCTCGCGAAATTTAAATTGGCTCGCTTAGGTGGGTACATATTTTTCGATCGGAAACTAGGAAATTTAATTAAAATTTGTTTCTCGCTGTGTCATTTAACATCGAGGCCATAAAACCGAAGCTGTAGAGTTTCCACTTTAGAGCGAAACAATTAACCGAGTTTATGAAGAAAAGTCCTTTATAAAGCAAGAAGAGATAATCTCCTTTAAGAAAACAAGGATATTTGATCGTAGTTTGCCGGCTTGCCGCAACGGCCCTGTTCCAATAATTGAATAGCTCTCCAATAGCTGTAATGCGCTAATAATACGTCATAATGTGCGATGCTATCGCTTGATGGGATTGCTTTGTTTCTGAGCAGAGCAGAGTTTCTTGGCTCTCAGATTGGGGAGATGTAATACAATTTAGTTTAGATACGGAATGGAGTAGAGAACCGTCAAGTTATGTATCAGATGAAGATATGAAGATTGAACTGGGTTGATTTTAACCGTATTAGTATAGAGTATCAGATTATTATAGTGGCTTCCCAATGTTAATTCGTTTACCAAATGCGCCTCCGTAGGCCATTGTTAATGTTGCTTGCTCTAATATCATGAAGTTGATTACCAACTTAGTAGAGCTTTATATTTGTGCGTTGAATTCGTTATTGTTGGTTTGACGGCTCCATTAGATACAGCTTCGAAATTTATTTTTATTAATGTCTTCGTTATCGTTACCTAACGACGATGCAATTTTTATTACGACTCGTATCCAGATAAATATATATTTTTAATAACATTAATAAAAACAGAAGATACTTGTTTTGTAAAATTTGATCAGGAATTTCAGTTAGGAAAAGCGCAATATTTCTAACCAGAGTGGAAAAATTAAAAAAAAAATAGAGACGGGGAAAAATCAATGAAAAATCCCTGCTCTTTCTTACCATTTCATCAAAATAGAAATGAAGGATTAAGAATATAACAATAAATGACACAAACAATGATGTAAATCAACCCACCGATCTTTAACCCCTTCGTTCAAACACCACTTGTCGTAATCTTTTAAACGCCTTTTCGTATTTTTCTTTTGTTTTTTCGGGTAACAAAGAATTAAGCGCCAATATCTCAGACACTTCAATATCAGTTGATGGTAATATATCACATCATCGAACATTCGCTTCACAAATTGAAAAATTGTTAAATTTTACTTTGTTTACTTTTGTTGCAACTCGTTGCGCACTTTGCTTGCTGTTGTACGAATAGTTATTTTATAATCGTTTGTTTCGTTAACGATTGTTCCAACAATCTGTTACCATAAAAGTAACCGGAGAATAAAGTTATCCGGTGCCGGTGAAATCGGCTCTTAGACAATACGTTTTTAACTAGTTACCCTAAGACTTCAAATTCTTGAAAAACATTTATTCAATCCATTTTTAATTATCACGGAGAAAGTTTTGAAAACGTTTTAGGCGAAAACGGTAGATTCGAGAAAAAAAGATCCGATCCGCGTGCGAGTCTCGGTATCGAAAATATCCATGTAATGTATCTCAATGCTGCTTTTTTTCATTTTTTTTTCGAAAAAAATACATCTTTTGAAAAATTACATTTACTACTAGAGAAATATTCTCAACAGTATTTTTATAAAAATTAAAAAAAACAATTATCGATTTTTTCCGATTATCTCGGCAACTGTGCATTTTATCGAAAATTATAAAGATAGTCGTTTGATAGAAAATTATATAATGATGCTGAAACATATTACCGATACGATAATTAATAACGGAGATAATTCACAATCAGTTTAAAATCTTTGATCGGCCACCGTTTTGAAACGGCTCGGCCGATTTGACTGATTAACGAACTCGTCCTTCGTACTCGTAAAAACAATATACTGTCCAAATTTCAACTTCCTACAATCAAAATTACGACCGAAATCGTATCTGCAAAATTTACGACCTACATTTTCGCGATTTAAGGGGTCGTGATCCGAGAAAAGCGGCAATTTTGGGTTCCGCTATCAAACAGGATGACGTTTGAACCTCGTCTGGTAGTTTTCAATTGAAAATTGACGCACTAGCAGGAAATTACTTTTTATTTAGAAAAACATAATTTTCAAATTTCTCATTTTAAAATACATATTTTTTTCACCTAGATATTTTTAAAACTAATATTTGCGATGAAGTGGTTATTTTTTGCGAAATTTGGTATCTTATGTCGAATATTTTTCTTCTTTTTCATAGTTGATTGTTTTAAGCGCAGGATAAGGTAATTTTTTTCTCCAAACAGTACCGAAAAAAAAAAGAAACTGGATTGTATTTTTGATGTACTAAAAATAACCAACCTGAAACTAGAATTTATGAGAGAACGATGTTCAATTTAGCAACGGCTACGCCATCCGAACCTCATAACAGAAACATTCCATAACCTACCTCACTCATTATCTATTAATTATTAACATACTACACAAATATTAACTGAATATTCCATAATACGATAATAAAAATTAAATTTCATTCAGTTTTAAATTAAGCATTACCTACCTACATGGTATTTATATAGAACAAAGATTGGACAATACAAGAAAAAAATACCTTATCTAATTATTTTTGATTTTCATTAGTTGAAATACCTTCCCTTATAGGTATAAATGAAATTCTTCTCGTGCTAGCGTAAATTTAATAATTTATTTGTCAGATAGTATTGCAACCTAATTTTTATTATACCTACTTTTCCTTCTCCACGTTTCAGTAATTATTTATCTATTATTGAAAGAAGTTCTGACCGCCGTGTTAAATAATAATTTATCGCTTTCGTTTCGGAATAATAATACGCACTTTCGATCAATTATAATTTGCTAATAAGACTGATAATGGGAAACACTAAAAAAAGTTAATAGGTTATTTGTAAAAGAAAAGTGTTTGTTAATCACTTCTTAAATCAATTCGCGACGCTTTACTTTAAAATTGTCGGTTATTGAGCGTTGCTATTAATTCGGCACATTAAAAAAATGTGGACGTCGAAATACAGTTAAGTAGTTTTAAATTAGAACAAAGCGTTTTCTATACTGGCTTGAAATTATAAAATTATTTATTGCTCAAATTATTGTTTTAATATAGTCATTTTTTTATGGGATTACGGTTGAGGCCGTTGCTCAACGGCAGCGTTCTCGATCAAATTTAATTGATATTATTGCTGCCAGTAATTAAGGATTTTATTTTAATTTTTTGGATTTAAGCGTCCGTAACAAATTAATTAAGATTAATTGTATTCGTCTAATTTATACAAGCAGATATTTTTTAATTTTTCGTAATCGAACATTCGCTTTTTTGAGTTTAAAACTGATTTTTTTAAACTGGATTTTGTAAAAAATACAACACGATTTAGAAAACAAAAGTAATTCTATTTTTACACTGTACCTATGTATATTATTTTGATTTAATACGATTTAAATAACGTTGATTCTTAAAATTGATTTTTGAATTCAGATATATATTAACTGTACACGGTACAGGTTTATTTTTGTTTTTTTACACGATTTTTCTGAAACTAGTCTATCGTGTATATCTATACTAAGAGAATGGGGGCATTTGACTTTTTTCTTGGTTATTGGAAGCGGAAATAAAATCCCCGGAAAAACAATTTCTGCTATTCCGATTCCGATTATTGTTTGTTAATAATTTACTTTCTTAATTATGTCGCGCCAATTTCATTATAACAGTTGTGAATATAACAGTTGTACCTACTACACTGCTATACACGAAATATAAAGGCGTTAATTCAAAAGCTCTGCAAAAATAATTAACGTTCGCAAAGCGTTTATTTCAGTTTTATGTCGGAACAAGCCTCATTTAATTTTTCATATAAGTCAAACGCGGTGCATTCAGATGCAGATTTCAAAATAATATTTTTTAATAATGAAAGTTAAAAACTCGCATTTGCTGGAGCCTGTCATAACACTGTCATTTATATTACGATCTTTTTAATTTTAAAAATCTTTAAGAGGCGAATTAAATTTCCCGCCAGGATATTGCGAAAATAAATCAAGTAGCCTGTCACTCGCCTACTTGTTTTAATATCAATAACGCTTATTAATGTATTCAAGTTTTGTTCACTTATTAACGTAGTGTGAATGATATATTTTTAAATTATACTAGGTAGGTATATAAAATTTTCATTTCGAAAATATTGAAATTTTTATGGGGGCAATGATTGAATAAATGTTTAAGAGCTCATATTTAGGGCTTAAATTAATTAATTTATAATTAAAACAGTGTAGTTCCTGGAAATCGAATTAGTACTTACGTACTAATATACGTACGTACTTATGCGACAAATATTGAGGAAACTAACGTATTTGCCATTAGCGATTTATTTTTACCGAAAACTATTTGACGGCAAATTAAAACTGGAAATGTTATAAAATTAAGGAGGGATTGACGCTTATCTTCGCTATTTTATTACAGCGCTGGGCTTCCCCAAATTTTTTATTTGTTTCTCGTACTACTTATCTCCAGATGGAGATGGTTCACCGTTTATGTGATTTTCCGCCGACCTTGCGTTTTATGTTAGGTCTAAAAACGATGGAAGGACCAACAGAATCGAAACTTGCGAGATTATGATTTTTAAAACCTCGATCGATAGTTTCCGACCTTGATTATCATTTTTTTTTTCTATTGAATTTTTTTCCCGTCATTGTCAACGTGCACAAAAGCGACGAACTAAACTTTGACAGCTTTTGCCATCATTATCTAATAGGCGTCAGTTTAGTTATTCGATGATTTAGTGGTTTAGTCTGGTATGCTTTATGAATTCATCAAACGAAAATTCGACTATTTTTTGTATTCAGACATGCGGCAAAAACTGATAAGAAATAACAATTTAAATTAAATTTTTTCTGGCGCAGTTGTTTTAACGCCGTTTAAAATGACATACAGAGGAAGTGACAAAAAATCCGGTTGCAATATGAATTAGAAGTACTTTTTGTGCAGCTGTATATGCTTTAGTGGCATAATGAGTGCCACTTGGTAACATCTTTACTAAAGAAGAAGATGCAGATTGATTGCAGTAGTTTCCATATACCTAAATATTATTTAAAACAATAAAGACGACTGGAGCCTAGATTGCAAGGGCTTATTACATAAACGTTATCAAAAACGTTAATTATTTGTTATTTTATTTTATATCACAATTAACGTAAATCTAATGTATTTCCGGTTCTCATTAATTTTATATAATTGTACTGGTTACATGTGTACACTTTTAAATGTCAAGTTTATTTTATTTATTTATGAATTCGTTCGAGATGCACTTTGCATACGTAAACTGTGAAATTGCGCATTTTACTTGCTGTATTTTACTTGACGAATCGTTCGTGGTGTCCAGCGATTTTTAAAAATTTTGAATTCGCACGAAGACGGAGGGAATGAATGTAAAATTTTACCGTAGGTACCTACGTCCGTATCGTTTTTACGCGTCAACACGTTGTTTATCAGAACATTATCGAACTGTCACGTGGGTTAGTTTTGGAAATTGTTTTGCTCACGGAAAATTCATATTCGCCGTGTTCTACAAAAACAAATCGTGTAGGTGCGAATTGGGTCGAATTAATAGTTACTAGTTACCTACGTGTATAAGCTGAAACTTTTGATTTTTTGAATTTTAGTCTAGTATTGAAGAAAAATTGCCGTATAAAGATACGCAACGGCCTTTTTTCCTCGCGGTTATTTAATTTGTAATTACAATTTTAATAATAATGGAAATTTTTAACACTACAGGTGGTATGTGATTACGAAATTGTTTTCGTCGTAAATATGGATAATAATAACTACATCACGTATACTTCACCATTTAATTAAAATTTATCTTATGTAGAATCGTATATGGACCTTAAGTTAAATCGTTTATTGTAATTAGTTCCGCTATTTATCCAATTTGTGAAACGTACATCCAATTAAATTGGTAATTATTTGTTTTAACTATTACGTTTTTATAAAAAGAAAACTTAATAACCGTGTTGTTTGCAATCTGCATTCTATAACGGCTATACAATTCTGGGTATTTAAATTTATGTAGGCAGGTATTTATTTACGTAGGTACACTTAAATCCTGTAAGTGCCCATTACCTGCGTTATAAAACAATAATTATAAAAGCTCGGTTGTTGATTCGGTTTATTCGGTGCCGGGAAATCTACAGGAATCGTTTATTTACCGAAATGAAGACATATACTTCCGATAATTTAAAAAATTACGTAGCAGATAATATAAGTTTGAGTTGTCGACGATGGGTTGTTAAAATTAATTTATCTTATATTGAAGTGATAACTTTATTACGATTTCGATAACGATTTTCGGAACGTAAACAACTAATAATTTTGTTTTTGGATAGATTTCGTCAACATTTCTAATTGCAGATTAATAATCTTCATTATCAGTAATTATCTACTTGGATATCAAATAAAATTAAATATCTATATAGCTTAAATAAAATCAATACTAAATAAAAATAAGGGGTATGCCCGGTTTTCCTACGGTGAGATGCCCATAGCGATATCGGGCTGATTTTCACACACGTGATATCTCACGACCCAACATTAAATTACTACAATTTCAGTCATTTAATCCACGTGATTTCTAAGTTATGGCATTGTAGCGGAATAATCCAAAGATTTTAAGTATCCTCAAGCAAAAAGTCCATAGGATTTGAATCAGGGGACAAAGGAGGTCAAGCAACCGAATCTTCTCGGCCTATCCATCTCTCTCTGTATACTTGGTTTAAGTGTTACCAAATAATAAGCGCTAAATTGTAACCTAACGACCCCGTTCGATATTACAAAATTATAAATCAGCAAAATTCCTTTCAGGAAATACTAGAACTGTGTCACACTTACGACATTTAAAGGTAAGTGATGACAAAGACATTTCGCTAATAAGGAAATTCGTTTTAATAATCAAATTAGGTCGGTGTCGACAATTTTGGAATGATATAAAAAAGGGGGTGTAAGTCGACACGACAGTCTTGTTTTCCATTTGAGTTAAAGAGTGCTAGGGCACTTGCTGCATAGGGGTAAGTAAACTATTGTGAATAATACATTGTTAAATTATTAATTAATAACTTGTAATATATGTAATATTGTGATATTGCTTAGTTAATTTATTTGAACTTAACCCGTTCCAACAAATACTTTTAAAGTACTTCGGTTACATCGGTTACAAAATACGGAGGCGCTCCGTCGTGCATAAACCACATGTTAAGTCTTTGGCTTATTGCAACATCTTCTAAGAATAACGACAAAGTATTAACTAAGAAATTATGATAGGCTTGCCCTGTTTAGTCTATTAGATAAACAAACGTCCTATTAATCTGTCTATAAATTCCCAACCGCATATTTAAGGAAAATCGATTATTAACTTACCGAAATTAGCGAATATCTCCGAAACAGTTGATTTTCGAACTTTCGTAGGTAGTGATCTTACATGCGAAATATAAAAGTGGTATCTTTACAGGGTTTTCAAAAATAGTGTTACGAAAATTATTATATTTTTTTCAAGGTCGTGACTTGATCTGATCCGGAGAAAAAATGCTTTTTAATTTTTTTACTTTATGACATAACTTACGAACCACGTGGAACGAGCGGTAAAATTATAGATAATTTAGTGTCGGATCATGAGGTATCATGTGTGTGAAAATCAGTCCGATTCGCTAGCAACATCCCATCATAGGACAACGGGAAAATCCTTTTTAATTACATATTATTAAATGTCTGTCTTAAGTGTAACTTGACTACCAATTGAAGTAATGGGTTAATTTCATGAAACTGATTTAAAGAATGTTTACGAGTTATATTAAAAAAATAAATAAAACATGTGGAACACAAGTACGAAAAACAAATGAACAATAATAGACACAAAATTGTAATTTCGAAAGTGAAAACAAATAATTTTTACTGACCAAACTCTTTTTACAATCGGTCGGATTAGTGACAACTACATTCAAAATTCGTCCGTATTTTTCGTCATTTTCTTTAGAAATTATCACACATCTTATGCTAAACTGTTAGAAAATTGATCACCGTTTGAGAAATATCGCGTTTTTCTCTCTAGAAATTTTCTCTCAATAATATAGAAAAAATGGAAATACTACAACCTTTCGTCAAATTTATAACAGAATCTATTAGTTATGAATGATTTAAAAATAAATTTTGAACGTACCTACATTACGAAATTCTGAAAAAAATGTAAGTATTTTTAACTCTTCGTAATTACTTACCAGTGAGATTAGCAGTCAACAGTGCCAAGTTAATGGGGGCAACGAGGTCAAACGCCAAATAAAAATTTTAATGTGCGGCGAAGCCCATATTAAATTTACTTTTAATTAATTATTGAATCGACCTGTATAGAAAACAAAAAATAATCGCGATTTAGATACTTACTTAAATAAATATCTTCTTAAAATAAAACTCAGGGTTTCGGAATATTTAGAGAACGTTTAAAAATTTGTTAACTTTTGTTTCTTTGTTCACTGGTAGATACTTACTCCACGTGTTTTTTTTACGGTCATTAAAGTTTAAAATTCAGTCTGCAGATAATTTGCAATTTTTTGTGCAGTGTTGACGTTTTTATGTCTTTTTGTTTTTATATGTATATTATATTGTTTTTGAGATTATGAAGATTTTGGTTTAAATTATTTACCTAGTGTATTTTGGCACGACTTCCGGCGATGGTTTTTTATTATTTTTAAATTGCGTTTCTTTTTTGATTTATAGATTAGGCTTTATTTTTATTAACATATTATGTTCGCCTACATTTCGTCGTGTTCAATTTGTATTAAAGGGAATTAGTGTTTGAAGCCTATTTTGTCTTTACAATAATTACATCTTCAGTACAATCGATCATTTTCTAAACGAGTTTTATTGATATTGGTTTTAGTATTACGTCCCTAAAATACGATCTCACAAAATAGATATTTCGTAATCACTTTTTTTGTTCAGAAAATTTGTCTGTGCTAATTTTTAATTAAAATTTGTCCCCTAAGGCTTTTATTACAGATACTTTTTCAAAATTCTTTTGGATTGTCGATGAATCGGTTTGTTGTTTATATATGCATTTTTAAACGAAATTAGGAATCGTGCGTGGTTAATCGATTCGTTCCTAACCGTTTTGATAATAATAAAGTAGGGCTATCGTAAAAAGAATTGATGCTCGAACCTCTCGCACTTGTTTTTGGAACGAATTGTGTATTTAAATAAAAATTGATTATATGTAGGTACCTAAATAATCGAACATAATTTGGAAAATATCGTATTTTGCGCCTAAATGACGAGAGATGATTAAAACTGGCACCGCATCTAATTCGCAAATGGAAAGATAAGAGTGATGCGGCGCCAAAATGATAGTTTTAGTTCTGGCCGAAATAAAATATAGGGAAAAGCCTGGAACGGCTTCAATAATTCAACTTCTAATTTAGTTTTATCTAGAAACAAATTAAGATTAAAGATGCTTTTGGGAGTTGAAACGTTGTTATATTGTAAAAACATTAGGTTTATTAAAATTTGAGCCTTCGGTGTACGTACGGCGAGGCGCACATTTAACTCTGGTATTCGGAATTCTCGAAACCAGTCCGAACGCCGACGTTAATTGAATTCTGTGTTTGCGGATGCTTATTACCAAATTAGCAACGCTTAATTACCAATGTGTTTTATTAGTAAACAGAACTACTCGCTTACATTAGACAGCATTAACGTTCAAAGGTTTACACTTCAAGTAAATGAAGCTCGTTTTATTTAGTTTGCTGAACAAAGCTATGCTTAATCCGAGTATTTAGTTTACTGCATTATATTCCTTTTACAGCAAGAATGTTACGGGATTAATTTATCAGGAATGCTGGTGCTTGCGTGTTTAGGCTTACGTGTAGGTGTAAAATTCTCCAAGATCCGCTAGTCTTAATCAATAAATTGCTTAAAGGATTTTTACGCATTTAGATTAAAACGATGAATATTTAGAGATTAATTTAAATAAATTAGTCCATAATTTATTGTATTTAAATGGGCGATTAATGATGATAGGCAATTCATTTTAATGACGCTTATTTATTCTCGGCGTCAGTTTTCTCGCCTTGTAATTCCGCTTTTGCAACTGCATTAAATGCATTTACTTACAAGAATTTAATTACACTTCGCTCGCATTTCTACTAATTTTCTTTTAACACCGTGCGCGATACAATCTATTCGTGGAAAAACTTGCTCGTTGTTTTTTTTTGTTTTTTTTTTAGTTACCTATGTGTTCAAGTCAGAGAGCTTTTGTTTTTAACTGTTATGACGGAAATTCGTTTTCTCCGTCGCGTCGCGCCGACGAATTTTCCCACAAACGATTGTTTCACGAATTGCCGCGGTGTTATTGTGCGGCACAATCATTAATTTTAACTAAATGTTCATTTAATGAATTTGAAATGTCGGACGTAAAGTCGAACGTCAATGATTCCGAGATGCCGACTGTTGCAAAAAGTAATTTTTTAAACACGCAGTAGGTAGTAAAAACATTAAAAATTAAAAATGGTAAAAATACCTACTATATTTAAGTTTTCTTGTTTAGTTCGAAATTATATTCTCTCTCTACTTTCCCAAGAATAAAGGATATTATGGGGTAATTTTATTTGTAATGCAGGAAATGAACTCCATAGTTTTTAATTTCCTTATAGGCATTATGAGCCGTTAGAATTACAGGTTTTGCTTTGTGACATTTGATAAAATGAATAATACATCAGATCGAAATTAATTTAACGTCGAAAATAGTTATTGTTTCAGAAATTGTAAATTTCATTTTAATTTCCTATTAGGTAGGTACTAAACGAATATCATTTTACGAGACGGGAGGAATATTCGCGTATCTGACAACAAAAACTATTTTAAGTTGCAGTTTGGTTTATCGCCGGATGTAGCTAATAGATACAAATTGTGGTAACACCTCCAAGTCATTATATTATTATGACGGCATTTACAGGATGCGAGGGTGAGGAACGATATCCGAGGTCAAAAAAGGTTTAAGTTACCATAAACATCCTAATTTTAAGAGCTATATGTCGTTTGAAGCGGGTGGTTTTCATGATTTACCGCCGAGACTCCGAAATATCAATTTTTAAAAATTTATTATTCACTTAATTTTAAATTATTTTCTTTGACGAGATACCGTTTAAACAGACGGTTTTATATGCATATTATGTATCGGTTATACGACGAATTAGAAAATAAATGAGAAAAATTATGATGTTAGTTTTTAGTGAAAAAAAAAAGATTATAATTTTTAAAGGACGACTCGTTAAAATTGTTCAACCAACTCTTTTCGAAAACTAACGTCGATGTTTATTATAACAAGAACATTGAAATATTTTAACGACGCGCACATTGAAGTTTGAATTTAAAAATATTTAATATTGTTGTTCCGACGATCTGTTGTTGAGGTTAATGCATTTTGCTATTTAAGCAATTCGTTTATTTATATGTTAGGCACTTCTACAACATGAAATTTTCATTATTTTTGAAAATACATAGTTTTGCTTTTTTCAATTTTTTTAAGGTCATCCGACAAGAATTATTCTAATTTATTTAGTAATCTATTAAAATAATGATTTTGTCAATTACAACTACGTATCTACTTGCAAGTAAAACATTTAATTATAAATCAAATTATGTTCATCATGTTTAACTTTATTTTCATTTAAAATTTACTTTTTTAATTCGTTTTTATTTTAATAAGAAATTGGAAATTGTAGATCATTGTTGGAATAACATTATTAAAATTATAATGCGAAAATTTTAATACTTATCTACAGTTATGAATTATATTTACTCTTTTTTGTAATAATTTTCAAGATTTATGGCAAGTTTCGTGTATTTAACAATGAAAAGGGCGCCATAAATTGGTAACCAATATTTTAAACATTAATATTATTTATCGTAGTTCGATTAAGTGGTCAAATTATTGTCATCGGCCGAAAAAATAGGCACATGATCGTTAAGCGTGGATTATCGAAGAAATAAAAAGCTGCAAACTTGTAGTTTGGCACTTTATTTAAGTACACAATGAAGGTTTAAATCATGCAAATGGAAAGCAAAAAGAATAAATTTAGTATTATTTATTACAAGGTTCTTGAAAGTCAATTTTTTCGCACCAGTGACCGATGTCGCCGATTCGGTCATATTGGATCATCTCCAACCAAAACAAAAAAATAACTGTACTAAAGTGTATTGTAGTTGCTGGGCATTCGTCGAGCTTTTTTAAAATTTATCGATATTTATTTATTTATGAACTTTTAATTTAAGTTTTGGCACAAAAATCGTGAATTAATTTGTTAATATTTTACAAATAGAAGCTATGATATCGAAAATATTTTCGGCCAATGTCTGCCTATAAAGATAATAACCAAAATTCCAGTCAATTCGATGAGAACGTCCTGAAAACCGTTGACGTCGTTTTGAAAAACGTGGTTACCTATACTAGGAGAAAAACGCATTTCAAGTTTTGCAAGGTTAATTCTGATCGGTCGGCGTTGTGGGCGTCGTAAACTATCCCGAATTTATACTTGGAACTTTTTGTTCGTTATTTTATAGGCTTCAAACTATTTTTTAAAGCAAACAGTAAAATTTCAATAAATCAGAATATTTGAATTACAACGAATGGAACAAACTAATTCAAGACGTAGTAGATCGGTCATCAGTCTTTGGAGAAACATCTGAAGAAATTGACAGCGTTATCGGCGAAATGCAAAGAAAACATTTTCGACGAACACGGCAGAATCCGGGAGATATTATTTCAGTACAATTTTCTGTCCACCATACGCAGTTATTTAGATGAGACTTTTAGATGATATACAGTGACCGGCAAATAGTTGGACACAAATGTTCCAAATTCGAAATACATATTACAAAATTTGAATATAACCTTTGTTATGCGAGGGACGTTCAAAAACGTGTAATCTGCTCGAGAGTAAAGTACCCTTATTTTTGAAAATACACAAAAATGTTATTTGGAAAAGTTTTCTAGTATTACAAGAAAATATCAAATAGGCGTGAAGTTATGGTCATTTTTTTTCGAAAATTATTTTTCTCCTTTTGACCTACTTTTTCCCTTTCCCTGTGTTACGGTAGAACGAATTTTGCAATATGTATTTTGAATTTGGAATTAGGCGGAGATTTTTACGAAAAATACAATTTTCGGAGAAATTTCAATTAACAAAGTTTTTGCCGGTCACTGTATGTCCCTGTTACCTTTTATTGAACTGAAGGCCGAAGCAAGTCGTATACGCATTACCTAGCGTTAAGGCGATAGATCATTTTGAACCAATAATTATAAAAACTAGCGTCTCTTTAGTTTTGCATTTTAATTCTATCATTACCGATGCACAGCTTTATAAAAATAAATCCAGAAGCATGTAATAAAAAGGCGAAGCAACTAATTTAAATTAGCACACATATTGCTTCTTATACTCCGTTCTTGTTATTAATTTGAATTCTCGATTTGCTTACTAACTATATCTATGTGACCTACCCTATATGATTATTTACGAACGGTTATTTAACCATTCGCATCTATCGTTTGGGCGTTCATACATATTATGTATTATGTTAAGTACAATTGTACACTTTTGCATACGTGTTTGCAAAGTTCTTAAGTTCGTTATTTTTGCATTTTGTAGATCGTTTCGTGCTCACAAAAATCGTCTAATTAGTTACAACTGCAGGTGTAGGTACCATTTCGAACGATATTCATGAAGCATTTTCACGCTTCTTATAAATTAGCACCTTGGACAGATGATCGATTGGTGTGGCACCGAATTTCTTGAAATATCGCAAATTATTGTATGCAAATTTTCGTAGATTACGTACCTGGTTTGGTTCAGCGTATATTCGCGTGTCACGCTTCGAACGTGTCGGATACCTCTATACGTTGTTGCGATGTTTCCGAATAAAAATAACTAAGGATACTAACAGCAGGTGGTTTGCGTAATCGATCAATCGCAGCAGCTTCGAGACGCAATAAATAAATAATCGTACTGCTTGATTTTTGCATTTATACACGAATACGTTTTGGACTAGTTTGGCTTTTTAAATTTTTGTAAATTTTTCTCATCGGTTGGTTTGCCTTGTATGTAACATAGTTAAATCTCGGTAATCCGAATTTAAAAGGAAGAGAAGAATAATTCGAGTTATCAAAAATTCGACCAATCAAATTGACACGATTAGGCACAGGAACTTTTTGGTAATTTATAATGGGCTCGAGTAATTGAGGTTATCGACCAATCGAGGTTTGAGTTATCGAGCTTCGACTGTAATTTAAGTGGATATTCATTTACGATACCTACGCTATTCAACCGATAATTGGTCGCGTTTTAATTTTAGTCGAACGAAGCGGGTATTTTAGTTAGCTTTCGTACGGTTGTTGGATAAAATTTTATTACAGTGTGAAGGCAAACGTAAAATTACGTAAAATGTGGAGATAAATTGTTTGATTCAATCGAACACTTTTATCGAAAAATTGAACCGTCTATTCAATTATCTGATAAGCCGAGACACTGAAACACTCTGTACACATGTTATTTTAAATTCAACGTTCATCTAAAATTTATTACGGTTAAGAATTTTGACATCTCAAATAATTTTTACATTACATATTCCTACAGTTTATAATTATTTTAGAGGTACTAAACTACCTAAAACAGTTTTTGATTTAAATGTTATCGAATTATTTCGGATAAATAAGTAACTTGGGGCACTATATTTGATGACGTTCTCTTATGTTAAGGTCATGCGAAAATGTAGAAAACGGTAATTGTTAAATTCTTGATTTTAGGTAAGTAATTGTTTCGTGGAAGTTCGTATTTGTAAAAAATGTACTAACAATAAAAGCAGTGCTCAACGGAGTGCTAAATATATCGTTAAACGTCTTGATTAACACCTTAAATCGGTCAAAGTAATTATGTATTATTTTGTGAAAGCGAATTCCATTTAGCATTAATTTTAATTGACGATTAGGTAGTTATAAACGAGTTATCAAATTACTTTTGTGAAATTGAACGTGAATTTAATGCATAATGTCTTGTACAAATTGTTGTTAATAAAATATGAACCAATAAAACTCGTATACCTGCACCCAATTAACTTATTATTAAATTATAATTCTCTTTATATCTAAAATATAAATAACTTTTAGTATAATCAGTCGATAAAATATTAAAATTAAGCTGCGGTTAATCGAAAGATAATTAACAGACTATAAATTACTCCTAAAATAATTATATTAATGTTAGTTTTAGGCTATTATAAGTTGATGATCTTTGACTAAATCTGTTTTTGTAGGCACCCTATGTTTGTATGTGTGTGTGTGTGTGCTCTTGTAGGATCATTAACAGGAAGTGTGGGATTGTTTTGGACATGATCCAGTTACGTTTGTGTTTCATTTCAACCTACCGTTTTCTGTATATCTGTCTTGTTTACAAGAGTGCATGTTAGACAAGATAAATATGCCAACTAGTTTATTCAGACTTCAGAAACGCTTAATTTGTAACTATTTGTCCGCAAGCTTCGGCCGTTTTAACTTTCGACTACATCAAAGAATTCTCCGTTAGATGTTACACGAATAGCTTTGCCTATATTATTGGAATTTATTTTTGCATTAATTTTTGTCGATTTTTCCTTTAAACGTGTGCAAGTTTAAATCTAAATGTGGTCTAAAATGCATTAGTTAGGTAAAGCACCAAACAATTATCGTGTTACAGTATAACTAAAACAAACAAACAGGTGTTAAAAGCTCGCTCGTTAGCGCAAATGATGGGAAGTGAAATGTTGCAAAATAAAATAGTAAACAATCTAAGTGCATTTATTAGTTTTAAACGATACTATCACGGAAAGAAATGCAATAAATAATATAGACATCATTTATTCTGTTTGTTTTCGATAACGTTTGTTTATTTTACGCGTTAACCGCTACGGAGCTTAGAATTCGCGAATTCGAAAGTAATGGTTTTGTTAACGTTATTATCGAAGTTTCGATAGTAGTCGATAATAAAAAGAGGAGACGAAAAAGGTTATACGGAAGAAAGGATTGATTACCTACCTATACAAATTTTGAACAACATCGAAAGCGAATAAAGTGGTGATAATGTCAATGATAAACATAGAAATGTAACTTTCGATAGGAATAATGTTGGGTTGGTACCACTTGAGTGGTATAAAACCTTCGTTTCAAGTCAGTTTGAGAAGATTGCTTGCATTGTTTACGACTGTTCATTTCTTCGAATTTATACAAAGATAATCAGAATTGAAGAATGTGTTCTTCCATTTATATTACTATTTAATCTCAAACGAAATTTTCAAGTTTTTGTACCTAGGTATATCTACAGTTTGTAAAAAATTAAATTAAAATAGCGCAGATACCTAATTGCTTACCGAACGCTTAGGGGACGTTATT
Source organism: Rhagophthalmus giganteus (assembly GCA_036326145.1). NCBI lineage: Eukaryota > Metazoa > Arthropoda > Insecta > Coleoptera > Rhagophthalmidae > Rhagophthalmus > Rhagophthalmus giganteus. The sequence goes on along the minus strand of JARFJA010000056.1, from coordinate 7,878,441 downwards.
TTATTTTCGATGAGCATCAAAAGCATTATTTGTTCGCTATAAACGAAAGGGACGGCTGTATTTTTGGAATGATTTATCTAACTCGATGGCAGAACTCTATTAAAAACTCTTGCAAGATGTGTAAAACTGTGCAAGATGACCTGAGCTAGAAATTAAAAGAAACCACGATAATGGCCACCTTTTTTTTCGAACAAGACAACGACCGACCAACGCCGAATAGTAAGTCGACAAACCAAGCTGCGACAACAAATCGAACTAAATAAGTTTGTGATGTTTTATTTTTTAAAAACTCGCATGATACCATCTATCTTTATTATAGGGCCAAAGTTAATTTTAAACTTTTTGCTCCCCAATTAAAAATAGTTGCCCCCGTTCCCAGACAAAGACAAATTGTGTATTAAATTTCTTTGTAATCTTTAAAATCTCCAGCAGTTTTAATTAAATCCGGTAAAGAAGGGAATTAATATTTTCCCCTAACTTATTGGCTAAATTATTTTCTAGCTTTAAATACGGTAGGCGATAGCACATCGAAAACAATTATTAACTAACGACATAAGCTGATTTATTATTAAACGGTAGATTTGAAATAACATAAATGCGTACTCAGGAATTGGAAGAATTAATTAATGTGGAAGGCTTTAAAAAACAGATAACGATTATTATTTAAATTTTGCTCTAATTAATACAAGTCAATCTGCCCACATAAAGATAAAGCTGCAATCAACTGACGCAATTGTAGTAACAATTTCCACTCATTAGAGAATTAATTATAAAGAGATAAGTTAATAGTGAATGAAGGCGACCCGAGGTCGTTGGTATTTGTCCGATAAAATAATAATTAAAAAAAGGATGGACGAACGAAATTATTTTGTACTAACAATATAAGTTAAACAACTTCGGGCCGCATTACTGTTAATTAGAGCTTTTAAATATTCAAAGTTAATTAGCCTAAAAAGTTTGTTTATTTAAAGGGAGTGCCCGAAGTTAAAAAAACGAACCGATATACTTTGAAGAAACTGGATTCATTAGCTACGACGTTTATAAAAGTTGAATTTTATTTTTTTCGTATCGAAACGTTCCCGTTTGCGTTAGTTCATTATCACAAATTCCCCCACGAATTAATTTATTAGTAATACAATATAATTAAAGATAATCCATTACGTTGAAATCTAATCTATTTTTACGGCAATTAATTTAATAGCGCATTAATTAATTGAATACTTCGAGTACAAAAGCAAAACAAACATATCTGATAAAAATCAACGTTAATAACATTAAACTGTCCATTAGATTAAACTTTTTCTCAGAAACGAATTTCATCAAGTTACGTAGGTGAATATGTTCATTCTTGTGCCTTCGATTAAATTTAAGTATTTACGTTGGTCCCCCAAGTTCAGGTAATCTAAAAATAACGATTTTATTTGTTTATATTCGGCCATCTACCAACTAATAAAAAATGTCGGTTTACTACCCTAAAGAATAACATATAAAATGATGGAGCAACACATCCGTTAATCTATTTTAGACTATACCAAAACAGTTTTTAATGCTTATCTTAAAGCTGTTCCCGTAAAATATATAACAGTAGTCATTTAAAGACGAATGCAGTGTCCATAGGGAATATTTAAGATTTTTAATCTTCCTTTATAGCTCGAGAGGGCTGTTGAGGTATTTAAAATGAAAAGCAGATGTTTTCGAAGAAGCGAACCCTTAAAACAGATTAGATTAGGACTGTTTAAAATATTATATTGACGGTGAAAAACTGAAACGCCGAAACCTTTATGATTTTCATTTATTTTCGAAAGCGTAATTTCTGCGTTCGGTTTTAGAATGCCGATAACGAACCTTTAAACTCCTCCAACGCCATCAAATGAAAACGTATATTTGTCGCTTTATAAACAGAATAAATTCGTGCCCCTACGAATGTGCACGTTCAAAATGCATTCCCGAGTCTTTGCAAATTTGTTCTTGTTTGGGCAGCTGCTAACGTCATTTAGTATATGTAAATTTTGACGAGTCGATGTTATGGGAAAGATTATATTTTTTTCGAAGCAGCCAAACGGCCGGTATCGGATCGCGTCGTTAATTACTTATTTTGGTTTATTGGCCGATAAATTATTTGGGACTAGGTAAAGTATTGTATATTATTTTTTGATGACTTTTGAACTTTTACGTGTGCGGAATATTTAACGAGCGTTTCTCGAAACTTTTTTTAATTGATATACCCACATATTATATTTGTAGAACTTTTCGCTATTTTTAGACCATCTATTTAACGAATGGTAAATTATAAATAACGTATAGCGTCGACTCGTTTCGATGATTTGTGCAGTAGGTACGTCACCTTCGAACGATTAGGAAAGGTGTTAGAATTAAGAAGTAATGGGGCAATTCGTAATAAGGACTTAAGTGGTCTTGAAGTTTTGAAAACGTCATCGAATCATCACGTTTAACGTATCGCACCCTTCTTTTCCTGCAGCGCTTTTTCATTTACTATTTATTCGTCTAACAGTTGTTGGGTTTTGTTTTTTTGTTGGATTTTAACTTCACAGACGTATAATCATCTTGATGATTAGTCTCGTATAAAAACGAGTTACGTTTCTTCTGTAAACTGACATCAAAACTGACGGCATTTTAAACAATTTTCCTTTCTGTTTTTTGATTTTTTTTTCGAAAATTTAAAGAGGGGTGGAATGTGCTCGGAAATAAAATAAAAAAATGCCCGAAAGTTTACGGACGGAGAGATAATAAGCTAATTAATTAATGCACGATTTTCAACTATAACGGGAAAATAACGTGCGACTAATTCTTGAAATCTTTTAATTAATACCTATGTAAGTATATTAATATTGTTATTATTACAAACGATGACTTGTTGCGGCTTGTCTATACTGCAAAAAATAGGGGTGTTTTTACAGGTGTAAACGGGTAAATTTACTCCGTGGATCGCGATACTATTATTCCTATTTTTGAGGTGATTAATTTGTCACCCAAAAAATAGAAGTGCATCATGGTACAACGATTCACGGGGTAAATTTGTACGTTTACTCATGTAAAATATCTTTATTTTTACAGTGTATCATCGTTCATAGACCATATAGAGTAGGTATCATTTAGTTTTTAAAGAAAAAATGGTAGTACCGACATCTAGACAGTTTTCCAAATAAGTTGTAAAACATTTATCAGTCGAGCGTGTAAATAAGAAGAAATATTATTTTACGATTGAATGGATGCTAAGGTGAAATAAGTAGGTAGGTAATGCATAAATGAAAAATCACCGAACATTTCCAGAACATCCTCGATTTAAATATATCTAACTTGTCCTAATCGTTTTTCTAATGTGCTTCGTTAAATCGTCGTTTTGTTTGGTTTAAGTAGTTTATGATTTTTCTAACAGTCTTTTGAAGTCGCGGTCGTCATTTGGGTTTAGCGCTCGTCTTGCAAACTAGTGGTCGGATATTCGAATCCTCTTTTATCCATTAACGTTCACAAAAAATAAACCGGTAAATTGGGATACGAGAGCCTTTAATTTAAAAAAAAGAAAGCATTTTTTATGTTCGAAAAGTTGTCCAATTAAAATCAAACCAAATGTAATTGCAATGGTCATGTTTAAATGTTGATACTTAGGTAACTTGTTTTATTTTATTTTCTCCAAAGGGAATACGTACGTATACAGCTTACTTTATTTTAATTCGAACAGGTAACGCGATCGAGATAACGACCATTTAACAGATAAGTAAATATCAATTAAGGCGTCAATTAAGATTATAGTATACGCACCTATCGTTCCGAGCCTAATAATCTCAAAGTATACCTACACTTATTGTTATTAATTTATTACGAACTCGATCTGTTTTGAACTCATTATCTATAGATACTTCATCGAACGAGAATCGTCCATATGGCTTTTTATTAGAATGTTATACATAAATCCAAAGAGTTCAATAATTTTATTATGCCGGCGCGAAATTAGCGATAGGATTCGAAAACAGATTTATTATATCAGAAACCATCGCCTCATAATTGTTTCTCCTCATCTCGACGTGGTAATTTAATGACAGCAATTTCGAGCATGTTCAAAATGCGACTTAATGTAAAATCGATTTAAAATCTTGAATAATCTATATCAGAGATCGCAACCTTATTTCCAATTAAGAGTGTCATCTTGTATAAGCAGTCTGAATAATTCATGGCAACGGCTTTCTTACCTTAACCCGTGGCGACACGCCACCAACAAGAAACTGTCAAGATGCAAATGCAATTAACATCCCGGAGTGCTTTGCAAAATAATTATAAACATCTGAAATTCGCGCGGATGTAATAAAATTTATCTAGTAAGTAAGTAGGTGATTCGTTTGAATCGATGCGATGACTAAATTTAAATTTTTGTTCGAGTCTATTTTTGGTGTTCTAAAAAGGGAGAGTTAGTTGTGTGATTATCGGTGGTTTTTGTCGGTAAAATCGGTGTAATTTGATGGCAGTCTAATGAATGGACCGACTCGCGGTACCGTATTAGAAATAGCCAAAACATCCAATCTTTTACCTCGAAATAACACCGGCGCGGCTCGAGATAGTATATTGTTGTTTTCTTTGGCATCGACGTAATCGCGCACTTTTGAGATTGCTTCCTTGTCCGAGTATCATCTTCTGAGAAGAGGCAGTGAAATTCTGTAACCGACTTGACGTTACATAACTTTGTGTTTTTAACGGTTCGTCTGTCGTTGTGGATTATTTTATCTACGCGTCTTATCATTATAATGACCATTAAATGAAATCGTTTAAAGGCGGCCTACGTACCTACTTTTCGTTTTAACGTTATAATTACCAGTTTATTTAAATGGGCTTTCGCAGCTTTGTTGGGAGTTCTTTTGGTAACCCATTTCTTCGGTGTAGGTGATGGACGTGCGGTCCCGCCAGCTTCCGTTTTTGACGAGGAAAATTTGCATAACCATTTGGGTGTACCGACCAAGAAAAATATTTTCGTACGATTGTTATCTTTGTAACGGAGACCACCGTAAGTGATCTTTGTTGGTGGCGGGTGGGTGACGTCAGACCAGATGGTCGCCATTAGCGGACAAGTGTGAAATCTAGTAGGCAATAGTCTCTCTATTATTTACAGAAGGCCATTAGGGTAATTAGTAACTGGATATCGCAATTACAGAAAATGACGCCTGAAAAAGAGTCTAATGCATTCGTAACGAACGTTTTGTGGTTAGGGATTTTACTATTTAATAAGGAGCACGCTTCTTTTCAGCTTTCACAGTTCATTCATTATTTTTATGAATATCGTGCCGTTTCCGCTTTATATTTAGTATACCTTTGATGCTGTATTATTCCTTCTTTTATGTATTATTTGGAGTATAATTATACACAATTTGTGATGCTATTATGTGTTCTTTACTAATGGGCATGTTGTGCTGTATGAGAAGCAATTAAAAATTGAAGAAAATGTTTTATTCATTTGGTATAATGTGCCTACGGTGTGTACTGAACGTACGACCCTCACTTTGTTACGAATTAAGTTATGTTATTAAATTACAAACAATACGAAATCCTTTGCCAAAATCTTCATCCACACCGACCGTGATTAATTAATCATCTCCGTATCAATTAATTAATTATTTATCGTACCTACCTTATGTTATATGCACGTTAGAAAATGTAGCTAAAGGGAAACAATTACAAATAAAATTAATTGAGGTTTAACGAAAAGGAAATTTCTAAATTCTTGGCAAACGAGAAACAAAACATTCGAACTTATTATTATTTTTTTTCCGATATAAAATATAATAAAACACGTGTTGTTTATTTTCCCTCGTCCCAGATATGATTAAATTTTAATCGCCGAAAATACAGTTGCCATTTTCTTTGATGTTTCCCATGTTTTCTCCCAAGATTTATCGCGCAACACGCCCAAAAAATAAATTGTCGAAACTATGATTTTTATTTACAGAAAGCGCGGGGCAATTAATTTATCAAAAATGTAAAATAAAATTATTTGCCCAGAGTGCTATACATAATTTTTAAACGTCAAGCATACTCGGGAACGATGAAGGAAAACGTTATCGTAAACTTCGAGAAATAAAAACAATCGCTATTAATGATACTGTTTTGTTTTAGTTTAAATTTAACTTTCGGCCCTAAAAATACGCTTTCGCTTTAAATGTGCCGAACGAAGTGTATAAAACAATTTTGGGGCACTTACGGAATAACTCGATAAATTAAAAGTTACGAAAGAAATCTCACGACTTTCGTAACTATATACACGTATCCACTATTTAAAAACAACGCAGCATGCGGGGTGTCCTTATAAGAGCATATAAGAAAGTTGAAAAGTGTGCATAAAACTAAAAGTTTGTAATGTAATGATCTACATTTTTGGTAATAACATATCTTTTGAGCGTCGATTCTCATAGATCGGCGCTTTTTACAGAAGCCAGGGCCCTTTTAAGTAGATTGAAAGTGGATATGTTACAAATGTCGATGAGGCAGTTTAGACACAAAACAGCCCCTCTTTTAGAAATTACTTTTATGCGGAATTTATTATGAAATGCTTTTATAAAATTATGTCGTAATTGTATTAGAATATTTCGATAAATTTATTATTATTTTACCTATATCGGTACTTTCCGGAATTAGTTTCGTCGTGGTACGTTATTTTAGATAATTGGTTAAAATTTATATATTTTGTGCCGTTTCTGCGACTATAACTTCGGATTTGCATAATCGTTTCGCTTGTATCGGCGGATAACAAATAACTAACTGTATTAATTACGTGGAAATGTGTTTTGTTCGGTTCGATCGCGTACCATAAATTATGATAATAATATAATAATCGCGCAGTTGTCCAGAAATCGAATCTAATTGGACAAAAGTATTTTTTTCTTCTTGCTAATACATTATGATATCGTAATTCGTACTAAAGTATATTAAATTAAGAAAATATCGAATTTAAGCACCTAATTTTTAATTTTAACGAGATAATTACGGAAATAAATCTGCCATTGCAATACCACGAAATTAAAGTAAATTTATTGTCACGTCTAAATTATTTCTTATTCGCACTAACCTGAAGATAAATATTTATCGTCTTCATAAAAATGATCTACGTCGGTATTGTTCTTGGAATTGCTACTAAGAGATACAGATATATTTTATTTTTTTAATTAAGCTAGAATTTTTTCGGTTATTTGCCTTTTTACCTTTATTGTTAGCGATAATTTTCCGTGAAAAATAAGAACGGTATTCGATGTGTACGTAGGTAATTATAAAACACAAAAACATATAGCTATATGTACATAGAAAGGTAGGCGTAATAAATAATGTAAAATAAAAATAAAGTTAAAAATATAAAATTATAAGAATAAAATAGAAATATGTGATATGAACAAAATTAAAATGATGGTAGTACTGGGAGATTATAATCAAGCTGACATGGTTTGATCAAAATTATCATAGATGTTTAAGAATTGCGTCTTTATGTGCGAACACAGTATCAACTTCCATTAATTTTTGTTCTAAAATTGTCGTAATTATTAAAATTTTGCTACACTTCTCATTATACACGATATGTACATACGTACTCGTCGTTTTAACTTAATAATAAATTTCTAAACGATTTTTTACAAACAAAATTTTCTCCGGGAGGTCCTTCATATAGGTTATCTGCAGTAGTTTTAAGTTGGTAAGTAAGAATTACCATAAATCTGTAAATAAAGTTAAATAATGAAAAAATATTTTAAATTATTCACAATAAAATCTCTTTTTTTTTTCATTTTATTATTTAGCTTTATTTATAGATTTGTAGTAATTCTCACTTACTTAGATAACTAACTACAGATAACCCGTATGAAGGCCTTAACAGAGAAAAACTTTGTTTACAAAAAGTCGTTTAGATAATATCGCATTTTAGAGAATATTTAGCTAAAAGTACTAAAGACGGACCCGATAAGGTTTCGACCTTTGCAATTTTTTTCGAACGCTACTTATGTATGTGAAAGACGTGGGAGTGATGTAGCATAACTTATAGAAAATGTAATTGCGCCTGTTAACAATTAAATGCAAATGTGGCATTTTAATAAGTTACACGTTAACCTTAAATTCTGTCATAATAAATTATTAATACAATACATATATCTACATATTAAGCCGTAGGCGTGCCAAGATAATAATGTTATGCATATACGACAACTAATTCAACGTATTTTACTAAAATATAATGATATAGTCGGACGCGGTTCGTCGTGTTTTTTTCTCGAAATAAATCTCGCAATCAACCCGGAAGTGCAATTTTCTTTAGTGGCACTATATTTAAATAGCGCAATTATCTCCCGTATCGATAAAAATGAGGTCGCTTCTAGAAATAGTTTTAAGCCTTGAAACAAAAAGTGAGATTTCACTATCCATAAAGAAGGGTTCCAGACGAAATATGAAAGTATATGGAAGTGGATTGAATTCTTTTTAGTTGATTACGGTAGTCAATTTGGATAATGGGCAGATGTTTGATATATGCACGGGCTTTAAGTGTATTACAGTTAGTGATAGGATAGTGGTAGTATTGATGACGACAGACAGTCCATTTTATTATTGCAATTTTTGTTGTTTTTGATTCTAATACGGTAAGTGGTCGGTTCATGTATATTAGCGTTAAAAGCAATTTCAAAAGTCCTTCAAGACTCGCCCGCTTGGAACTCGAATCGAGCGAGTCCCGTAGTTTTTTTCTTTGCGTTACACGTTTCGCGTTACGCCACTGTTCGACATCAATTGCAGAAAATTGATAAACGTCGTTTCGATCATAATCTTATATCGGTATCAGATAGCGTAGGTCGTTGAAAGTAGATAAATTGCTTTTTCGATATACTGAAAGGACGATGAAAATCTAAAACAATTACATCATGACAATAGCAAAGTAATGAAAAAATAAAATAAGAAATGCTTCGGTAACGATCACGGTTCCCAATAAAAACAATATCACTAAAACTCAATAAACTCCGTAATATCGCGGAACAATAAGATCCAAGCCACAATCACATAAAGTCAAATACCAAATTGAATCCAGAAAATTATTAATGAAACAGAACAGACAACGGTTATCAGAATTACAAAAGACAGAGAAGAAATATACTGTTTCTAGTATTTCTGGGCGTAAGTATGAGACGGCTATAAGCGAAGGGATTCTAGGGATCATGGTAGGCTTTCAATTAGTTTTTTGATTGATTTCGCAGCTGCCAGAAGCGCTGCTTAATTGGAAGCGTTGATTACCACAAGGCCTTCTTTGATGTTCTCTACAGATAATTGGTGTGTTTAAGATTGATTATGACTTTTGTTAATCAATTCGACGGTCGTTGCTGCAGATTATTGAAATTGAAATGAGCTCGTTCAATTAAGGTTCGTGATTTATTCAGCATCACGTTAATTAATATACAAGGCGTCCGGTATTGGGTTTGCGTATTATTCGCCGCTTTATCTTAAATCAAATTTCTAAATTTTAATGTCGAATTTCGTAGCGTTATTAGATAAAACGGGTTAATTTATTGCAGACATCGTTCGCCATCCTTTAAATTAAATAAGCGAATAAACAATTTAAAATAATAAACACGTTAGAGGGGGCCATTTAAATAATATTGTTATTGTTCGTTTTATTTATTACTCTTCGTCTCTCGTAAAATTGGCGAATAGTTTGAAAAATGGCAGCGAATGAAGGTTAGGGAATGGCGCAAATAATCGATAAACGGATACGCTTAAATATCGATAATGTATAAGAAGCGGGCTCGTATACGTCGTAAAAAAATCACCCGTGGGAAGGTGGAGGCTGCTGGATGGTACGTGAGAAGCGGCCACTAGCTTACAAATGAAAAAGCAAGACGACCGAACCGAAACTTTTTGACAATCTTCGGGGTCGACAAATAAAATACGGTAATGCTTAATTGCGTATTAAGGTCGATAACATATTACATACGTACGGCGTGTCGGACGCGTAACTTGACAGATTCGGATATTTCCAAATATCCGGAAAAGCAAAACGATACCTACTTACTTAATTTTCGACAGCTAACGTACGAAAGATCGCGTGGGTATAGACGTTTTAAATATTGAAGTTAAAAAATGGTACGATCAGCGTCTACAGATGTCGGCGTCGGCGTCGGCGTCGCGTAGTTGTCGGCACGGCTACGTTACGCTAGATTCACAAGCAATAGAGTTAAGTGCCACAATCGAAAATTTTGATTGATTGAAATGGTAGGAAATTGGCTGCGTACAGCTAGTCGAGTGGGAAAAATACGTGTTTAAGGCACATAGAAGTACCTTAAACGCATTTTTCAAACGTGCATCGCGCACGATTTTTTTGCGAATAACCTTTAGTACCTGCTTGTATAAAAACTATAAATTTTGACGTTTCAGACACGTAAAATCAAAAAAACGAGCGTGAAAAGTACTTCTCGCTCGGAAGAAAAGTACGACTTTTCCATTGTGAACGCTAAAAAGGATGTTACGTTACGCGTCTGACACGTTGAATGTCTGCCTGCAAATATGAATTGACCTTTATATTGTATATATGTAGGTGTGCGTTTTAATCTCGAAGACGTTATTTTCTTATTCCGTTCAGAAAGGAACGACTTTTGCGGCCGATTTTCCGGATGTGTTATCGTCGAATTCGGAAATTCGTCTGTTCCGGTACGCCCGGCTTGCATCAGATGTTAAAACTAATACTCGTCCGATTGAGAATCGTAGGGTTGGTTATATTATTTGAATTTGCTTAACATTCGAAGTTTGAAATAGCGGCTCGAAAGCGGTCCCCGATCAATTTCACGCCAATATTGTCCCGTCGATATCGCCATCTCTTTTCGGACTACAATCGGTTGTGTTTATTCGTTCTGCTCTCGCCCTCATTCGTCACTTAGTTCGTTTAGTGCCACTTACTTCACTTCTGCTTTGCTTTCTTCTTCTTCCGCTTATTTATTTCAGATTAGACTCATTCAATTTATCATCTCATTACCCACTCACAGGGGCGGCTTCGATATAATTTATTGTTTACTTTTCCAACGCAATAATTGATATACCGTTATATTAGCGATATTTTATATTGGTACGTTTTTAATATGAGAACTGCAGACGGGGAATGCGTTTTATGCTTAATTAAATATGAAAATAACTAATAATACCTTTGCAGACATGAATGTTAATGAAAGCAAACAGTATTAATTAAAAGGAAGCTGATAATGATCAAGGGGAGTCATTCTGTACCACTTAAATTGCGTCCCAGTTGGAAGATTTGTTAGTCAAAATTATACATTCGAAAAGCTCTCGAACGTGGGTATCGAATTGGATGGACGACGTTCTCCGTTTTCGTAACGGGAACGATATATTCGCGGCGGGTTGGGGGTCACGGTAACGTTGTAATTTAAAAGTATTCGACGAAAAACAGAAAAAGTTGTTTGTGAGGTCCTGATTATACCTTTTGAACGAAGAACAATAATTTAACGATAAGAACCGAGTCGCACTCCAAAGTATCCGAAGAATAACCCTGTTAATTAAGTTTGTCACTTAACAGTACACAGGCAGAGCAAATTTAGGTTTTTAATTATTTTTGTTCAGCATTTCCTCAGTTAGTCCATTATATAAAATTTAATTAAGTTTCGCCGGCCTTAATTTAACGCTACTAATCAAGTATAAAGTTTTTTCGTTTAAAGTACTGCTCGTTTGCAGTCAGAATTGACGTACGTGCTCGGAAACTTAACTCATGTATTTTTTAATAGCGCTCTTTTATTTATTTTCTTCTTAATGAAGTCTTTTAAAACCTTTAATTTAAGAGTTTGATCTAGTTTTTAGTATCGGGGGTTTCTATGAAGAGTTCACGATTCGAATGCATAAATAATTTAATTAATTATGAACAGAATGCGTATAGTAGTAAATACATAACGGAAGGGGATCGAAAGTAATTTAGTCGTGTACGGCGGGGGTGGCTTCGTTAAAGAATTATTTCTTTAAATTAATAGGTAGCATATTACTTAATAGCGAAGCTAACATTTCATTATCTTTTGATTTATTTAAGTGCGGTTTTAATAGGTATTTCTTAATAGAAAACTTTGTGTAATTTAAGCCGGGATTAATAATAGAAACCACTTTATATTTAGTTCTTACAATAATTAGCTTATGTTGTATATTAAAAAAAAAAAACATGTTCGAGGAACGACCGGAGTTTTTTTTTTAAGTTTGAAGCGTTCTAGCCAATTAAGTAAACGATCCATATCACCGCTAAGTGCTTTAGAATCAACGATAATTAGGTTGACTTATAATTTGGATTGACATTGAAATACCCACCTTTTTCCGATAAATTGAAAATAATTAGGATAATTAGTCCTCTTCTAATAAACGAGACACCTAGATTAATTTGGAACGTTGGCGTATTTTCCTTGAATTTATTGAAGTTTATGTAATTTACGAACGTCGACTCTAGAGCCGGTAAAGGAACAACATTGGTATATATATATATAACAAGGATGTTGATCATTTCATTAAATTATATGCGGGAAGGGATCGAGAAATAACGGAAAACCATCCTTATAGTTAGTTCGACGATGTAATTTAAAAAAAAAAATGAACTTGTTTTTGTAAACGTTGCGTTGTACGTATTTACCTACCAAATTATTTTTCAATTCTAGTTCACGGTAGGTTATCGTCGTTATTGCCTTGTATAATTTATTGTCAGTTTAAAACCGCATTTATAAATACGCGGCGTTACATTATTAGATCCCCACGTAAAGTCAGAAACCAAAGATTGTTACAATTTTAATACGCATACTCAAACAAAATGAAAATTAATTTATGACGAACCTTATAATACCGGAATTAGTTTCGTAAAGTTTACGCAGTGTCATGTAATCCTGAGAAAAGCAGTAGCAATATTAAATAATCTAAATTTGCAAGCGGTTTAAAGATAAGAGGAGATTTCGCCAAACATTGGATTATCTTAAAATGAGATCTTCACTGTTTTATGAAGCACGTCGAATCCGATGCAATTTATAACAGCTAAAACTTACGGTAATAAAAACTCGAATAAATCTGCGAGAAGTTAAAATTGGAGTATTCTACGGATGACCATCCACAACTGTTTAATTTCCTTCTAATTACGGGAACAAAACATCCGCCCCTTCAGGTTTATTTGTTTCAGCTACTAAAACAAAGGATACTTTTCAAGTTTTTAATTAAAATTACAACCTATTTCGTTTTAGTGCCTTAAAAATTAAAAAAATTCCTACCAATCGGAATACTTTTTATATTCTCAGTTAATTCTGTTTTATATCTTGAATTTAAGACGCCCAATAAAGCCAAAAGGCACCCTGTCGATACTTTTTGTTATTGTTTCGTCTAATACTTCGCTTTATATACGTGCATAAGAATCGCGACTCGCGCGAAATATATAATTATTTTTGCTGCGTTTCGTTAACGTTCAAAAGTGAATTACAATAATTAAAATTTCATTTAACCCTTTTTATTTAATTTTTAAATTTAATTATAACTGAAAAAGCTTTTTAATTGCCATTACTTTTTGTTGTTATAACAGAAATCCAAGTCGGGTTAATTATAACTAAATTTAATAATTATTATTCCCGAATTTTGTAGAAGTCATTTTGTCCGGAAAACATCTGAATATTTTAGGTTCCTATCCTCTGTTTGATGCTTGTTTGGAATTGATTAATTTGCGAGAAAAAGTTCTTGCGTGAGGTTGGTTCTATAGATTCGTTAAGTGGACGAAATAATAGAGATCGTGATTTTAGCGCTCAATTATACTTAATTCTGTCCCCGTTTTTTCAATAATGAAGGTTTCACTTTTGATTTTAATTTTGATATTATCACAATTACGCGATCAACTTGACTATTTACACCAGGCGTATTTCGTTAATATTGAAAGAAGACAGCATAACGAAACGACTCAAAAATTAAGCTTTTCACTTCTCGAATTTAACCACATTTCTACCTAATGCAAGAAGGTACAGCGCCTATATCCACCATAAATTAAAAATTGTTAAAAACCACCTAAACGCATCTTAAAATATAAAATTCTATCTAACATAAACTTAATTTAATAAAAATCTAATTCGTCGCAAAGGATGTTTTAAACATAATAATAGTATCGTAGAGAAGGCGATGATTAGAAAATAATTAAAAATCGACGCCCCGCGATGGTGATGTCAGCGCGATACTGATAAATTGTCTTTACTATATCATTGCGTTCTTTTGACACAATTGTTGTAAAGAGATGTGTAAATGAAATTATTTTATTAGTGTCACAAACTTGTTTTGTTAGGGTTTTATTCGGTATGACGAGTGCGAAAGAATATTAAATTTTCGGAGAACAAGTTTGAAACCTACTAATGTCGCAAATCTATAGGGCCGTTACCTAAGCTGTCACTTAAGTCACCTGGGCTGCCTAAACAAGTATTACTTACAATATTATTGGGCTACTAATATCTACTTAATTATTTATTCGATTTTTTAATTTCAAGATTACAATCTGGTAATTATTAATGATTAATGAGTTGTCTTTTAAAGTAGATTTCTATTAAAATGTCGTTGAAGTTATAATAAGATCTTTTAAAATTCAAAATTTAAGATTTAGATTAATAAATTTAAATAATTTGGTTATGTAAAAATGTAGAATTAGAATAACCAAACGGAACTAAGTAAAATCTAGACACAGATAAACAGAGACTAAGAAAACGTATTTTTTAAAGTAATTACAGTACTTACCTATATATAGTTAAATTAGTTTAAGTCTAGCTAATTTCAGACGTGTGTTCATGATCGTTCATCTAAGCGTAGTCGGTGTTTTTCTTACAATTAGCACAGTAAATTGTATCAAATTATCTCTTTTTAAATCATACAAATTCTAAAGTTCTACGTCTTCACTCTTATAAAAATATTTAATGTAAGTTTTATCGATGCAACAGAATCAAAAAAAGACCTTTTACAGAACCATCTCTTACTTCATATATATATATATATATATATATATATATATATATATATATATATATATATATATATATATATATATATATTTCTACTACGTCAAATTTTCGAAATATAGTCAATTAATAAAGTTTAAATGTACTACGCAATTTATAAAAACGATAATTTAATCCGTCCATCTTTCAACTACAACCACTTGACATGTTTTGGGTTTATTAATCATTTTAATAAGGAAATTAATTTTTTACTATAATTCTGAAAGTAAATACATATACTTAGTATTTAAAATGTTATTCATATACAGTTGTATGCAAAAGTTTCCGGCCAAACAAAATTTTGTGATTAAGTGATGTATGAAGGATGCAAAGAGGAAACAAAAATATATCATCGTGAAGTACCTTTACTATACAATCAAAAAGTGTAATTCAAATTTTTTATGTAATGATTAATAAATATTTATAACAAAAATAACAATTTTTGTCTTTTCATAAGTGTCCGGCCAAATATAAATTCTCCACTAAACATGAAAAAAAAACACGATAACTTGAGAACAAATTCCAAAAATGGTAACAAATGTAATATTTTCATCAGTACTCAGTAGCCATACCCTTCGAAGCTATCACGGCGGCACATCGGTGAGGCATTGACTCAATGAGTTTGACGATTCGATCTTGTGAGATATTTTTCCACTCTTCCTGAACTTTCTCCCACAAAATAGTTTTATTACTATGATTTTCAACTCCTATTCTTAGTTTGAGTTCTTGCCACAAATGTTCTATTGGATTCAAGTCTGGGGATTGACTCGGCCACTCCAAAACACGAACATTTTTCTTCTTGAAAAATTCTTGGAGTAGCTTCGATCGATGTTTTGGATCATTATCTTGCTGAAAAATCCAATTTCGTGGCAAATTTCGACGAGCATAAGGTAGCATTTGTACTGATAGAATGTCTCTATACATATCAGCGTTCATGTTGCCTTCAATTTTGTGAAGTGGACCGACGCCTTTCCATGAAAATGCACCCCAAAGCATAATACCACCTCCACCATGTTTTACTGTTGGTATTTGATACCTAGAAGAATTTCTAGTACCTTTAGGACGACGAACATATCTTCTCCCATCATTTCCAAACAAATTAATTTTAGTTTCGTCTGAAAATAGCACTTTTTTCCATTCTTCAGTAGTCCAGTACTGGTGTGCTTTTGCTAATTCCAATCTGGTCTTCTTATTTTTTTTTACTAATTAGTGGTTTTTTAGTTCCAACGCGTCCAAAAAGTCCCACTTTATTTAATCTACGTGAAACAGTACTTTGACTAATGTCAACTAAATTTTCCTCGCGTAATTCACGTGCGATGATCGCAGCATTCTTTTTTACGTCTACGACAGCCTTTCTTTTAATAATTTTATCGACACGATTCGTTGTTTTTCTGGGCCTTCCAGGACAAGCTTTATCTTTTAGATCACCTGTAGTCTTCCACTTATTTATAATATCGTTAACAGTGGGTTTTCCTAATGACAAAAGATTGGCTATTACACGTGAAACGTTCCCTTCATTGTGTAACTTAATTACTACTTCGCGTATGTCTAAAGACGTGCGTTTAGGCATCTTAACCGATTAATACTAAAGGTAGAATATGAAAGAAATATAGTTCTCGATGTTTACATACCTTTGTAACCGATAACATAAACGAAACAGAGCGAATTGTAGCTTCTTGGAATTTGGCCGGACACTTATGAAAAGGTGAAAATTGTTATTTTTGTTGTAAATATTTATTAACTGTTGCTTGAAAATATTTAGTTACACATTTTGGTTCTATAATAAAGATATTTTGTGATGATATATTTGTGTTTCCACTTCTTATCCTTTATACATTACTTAATCGCAAAATTTTGTTTGGCCGGAAACTTTTGCATACAACTGTAGATATTATTCACCGAGTTCAAACTCGTTCTTAAATTTTTATACAGTTTCATATTTTTAATTCTTATGTGACCGCACCGTGTGGCTTGATTGATGAGTTACATCCATTATCTAAGCACCCCGTCTAACAATAAGTAAAAAAAAATCATATACCTAAGTACATAAAGAGAGATGACCAATCGTCATGTTTACTTTATATTTGGGAATTTCACCGTAAAGTGGAAAACACTGTGCGATGTGCGGTAGCAACTCGAGACGAGTTTCAGGCGCAATTTAACAGTTCGCAGTTAATCTTATCGTTTTACAATTTTCTCAAGACGCGCCGACTACGATTTAAATTATTGTAAGTATTTCCTAAACGCTCACTATAAACCGACATTTCTAAGACTGCTTCCTCGTAACTCATATCGTTTCGATGGAAAATGTAGCAGGTACTACACACGAAGTCAAAGGTGATTATCACCGAAATGAACGTAACACCATGTTTATTGCGATGGCGGTTTGGATTTTTATTGAACCTTAACAGTTGAAGATTTAAAAGTCCTTTATGTTTCCTGAATTGTAAAAGCAATTAGCAAAAACCCCTATAGCAGTGTGGAATGATCGTCTCTAGTCTATAAACTTTTTGTACTAGTAAGAAAGACGTAGTGATGTAAACTTTACGACTACACAGTTGAAATATTATGGTTTTACTACTGTGTTATTGCAACGACAAGTTTATATCTACTTTCTAGCTTGCGTTTTGATTCTATATGAGAATAGTAAGAAATCAAACTCGAATTGTCGCGACTTTTTGGCGTATTTTCACAGTTTCGCCATTTATAACTTAATAAATGCTTTTCGAGAAGCGTCGGTATCGAATATTTGGCTCTTGGAACTGAATTTTAATGTTTTCGGATTAATCGGAAACTTTAAGTAGAATTCCTTCCTATAAACAATTAATTAAAGAAAAAGACAAAGAGGTAAATTCAAACATTTAGGAAATTGCGCATTACTTCGTGATGTATGGCCTCCTCGTATAAGCTTAGCTATCGATTCCGGAGAAGTTTAATCTGCATTTACAAGACTTCAATAATCAAAATTTCAATTTACTTTATACTTTAGGAAATGAAACTACCCAATATCTACTGTAATATGCCCGTTTGCAAATTTATTAATCTCGGGGTAAATATATTTCGTTAATATGTTTTGCTCGCGATCTGACAGAACCGGTTTTATTAACGCTAAACGTAATTATAATTCGATTCGGTATACTAGCGCTTCATTTTTCATTAAGAACTCGACGCTAATAGTTCAAATTTTATGTTTTATCATAATATTAAAGGAAGCAATTAATTTTCTTTTCATTGCAATTTAATCGGATCCATAATTCAATCCGGGGGCCTTCGTAGATATGGTCGTGGCCGTTGTAGCTGTTTAATAAAAAAGGCGTTCCCTCGACGGGATCGAGGTTAACTTGATGTATTGCCCAAATCAAATGAAATATCAAAATTGCCAAAGAAGAACTTCGGCATTATTCGATATAGTAGCATTTCAGAAATATATCTATCTGATAGATAACTAAAAGGAATATTTAATTATAAAATTTGAATGCTAATCGACCACGAGGATAAAAGTAAGATTTACATAATTTATAATTAAACGATCATTAAATCATTTGAATGACGGTGTTAGTTTATAATAATATAAAGGACATGTTGCAGATTATGTAACAGTTAACAACGATTTAACCAAATCAGTGCTGAAATTTTGACGACGACGGACGCCTTGGTTATTATTTCAACAACGATACGGTCCAAATCCGACAAAACTATTCGATCGATATTCACAGAATCGTCCCTTTCAAAGGGATTCCGGTTCCCTCAGGAAACGTTTTTGGGCCCACGTTTGCAGGAACTATTTTACTATGTGCATTTTGAATTCTAGACTGAGGAAATATGACTGGTTCTTCGTGAATCACCTTGAATGATTTGTATAAAAAGTTGTTCATTCTTTAATATTATGCGGGACGTCCCGCAAATCGAGGGCGTGTTGCCGAGATCATTTTTTGGTCAAAAATGTCTTACGAATGTACATCCAAAATTCATTTATACCAGGTATGTAAATATGAAACCGGAATTTTTATATAGAAAATACACGTTTATTGTATGAAAATGATAAAAAATATTTTATTCGAAGTATTGCCCATCGCTAGCTATACATTTTTCCCACCTGTCTGGCAATTTGTGGATGCCACGCCAAAAAAACTGTTGCTCTTTTGAGGCAAACCAGTCATCGAGCCATTTTCGTACATTTTCGTAAGAAGTAAAGCGCTGCTCAGCAAGTGCGTGTCCCATCGATGCAAATAAGTAGTAATCGGACGGATCCAAGTCTGGTGAGTAAGCCGCATGCGAAAGTATTTTCCAACTAAAAGCCTCAATCGTTTCCTTGACCAGTTTTGCTGTGTGTGATGGTGCATTATCATGAAGAAAAATCACTTTGTGTTGCCTTTTTTGATATTCTGGTCGTTTTTCACGCAAAGCTTGATTCAAATCGATCAATTGTTGTCGGTATCGTTCAGTATTAATGGTTTCGCCAGGTTTTAGCAGCAGTTTTCTTCAAATGGTAACAGAAAATCAATGCTGTCCGCAAATCGTAGTTTCCAGGCACAACATTCGACATGTTCAACGCTATTACAAACTATGCTGTTGTATGAAACTTGTATTGTTGTGAGTTGAAAAATCTTTGTCAGATGTCAACAATAAAATGGCGCCAATGACGCGGTTTGACAGTAACTACATTGACAGGTAGGGGCATCGATGGGCAAATTCCGGTTTCATATTTACATACTTGGTAAATGGGTGCTAAAATTGTTAATTTCACGGAAATAAAATCATGTTGATTATGCTTCTCCTTATCTGCTTTAGTAGGTAATTAATTGTTACTTAATTTAGTTATGTGTAGGTACGCTAAAGCCAGCTCCAAGCTGAAATGTTTACATTTACTAACGAAATATGTACATTAGACATTTTTGACTTAAAATGACCCTGGTGAGTATTGATAAATCTACTACACATTTTAAAGATAATCTGTTTATTAGGGAAAGTGTAGCGCCAAACAAAAACAATACAAGTTTTTTAGCTTAACATTATTTTCTTCTAATTTCCTACATCCGAATAACAAACGTAATTTTTCACAACCGGAATTAAGTAACGTTTCCGGATTTGAATCGTATCGTTTAAAAGTTATACCTATAGGTAGTAGATAACTGATAGTATGATAATTCAGATTGTAGATCGATTCGTGTAGGTACTAAACTATTCCGAATATTTTTAATGTTAAAAATTTAAAAATGTGCGCATAAAAATTATTTTATGTGCAAATAAACGTATAGATTTTCGAAGTAGGTACTGGGAAACCGCACAAGAATGTGTATTAATTTTCTGATTTTATTTATTTAAATCGACTCGAATTCTTGTTCCCTCATAAAACTGTTTGTTTTCGATGCTTTTGAATCGTGAAAGTTCAGGATAGTTAAGTTAATTAATTTTAAAGTTATCTAGTGATAGTTAATCGCGTTTCGATAAAACTAATTAATCCCGATCGTGCCCGACGTTATGAAATTTAATTAGCTTTTATTGTTTATTTTAAAATCTGAAACGATACGAGCCAGCATCGTAAAGCAGAAATTGCTTCCAACAACAATAATTATGTACCTACTTTGAAACTTTTTCATTTCGTACATACAAGGGAAAAATGATAACGGAAGGGTATACCTACACTTCTCTCCAAATATTAATACGAAAGTGGGTGGGTGAAAGGGGAGCTCGCTCGGGATACAATCTATCCGTATTCAGTTTGGACTTGCGACTGGTGACGTTTTTATTAAACTAGCGAGGTATGTTACCGCCGGACCAGCCATATTTTATTATTGCCTTACATTATTTATCCGCGTGCTGCCGGACCTGGTTTGATACAATACTTTTCATAAAATTCCGACTTTACGTCTACCGAAAAACCAACGCGACTCGTCGGTGCTGGAGCAAGAAAGCGATATTTAATGGGCGTCGTAACATCAAGAAACAGGCAATATACACACGCGACTCTGTTATGAAAGTTTCGCTGTCGTACTGAGTGAAAATCTGGTGCCAACTCGTGTGTAAAATAATAAAATGTGCGCGAAAAATTTATATAGTGATTCTAGGTTCATATCCTGTCCGGATAGCGCAAATTGATGTTTAATTTTGAAAGAGCACAAACACAAAACTGTTCTATATTCAATTTTCTCTTCGTTTCATTTCTTTATTCTTTACGTCGCCGTTTTAATTGACAATTTCGGACCACTTTAATCCCTTTAAAAGCTTAAATTTTGTATAAACAACGATGAAAGCCGATATCGTTGTTTATTTTGCACTCCTTTGATTCCGTCGATGGTTAGCGAATGATCGCGTTTATTAGTTAATTTCGATTGGTTTGTTGTTCCTTTGTGAAATTCGGGACGCTCGTAAAGCGACGGAATTATTTTTATGGCCATTTGTATACCGTTAAATCTTCATCACAATGTAACTTAATTACGTAATGAATAGTAAACGGTAGTTTCGCTTTGTTACAGATCAAAGGAAGGGCGAACGGCCCGATGATGACGATGGACGTGTCAAAAGACGGGTCAACAAAGCCAGCTCCGTCTGGTGGACCCCAAGAATGTGCCGGGTGTTGTAAGACCATCACTGAACGGTACCTTCTGAAAGCTCTTGACCTATTCTGGCACGAGGATTGTCTGAAATGCGGCTGTTGCGACTGCAGGCTGGGGGAAGTCGGCTCCACGCTTTACACAAAAGCCAACTTGATTTTATGCAAGAGGGATTATCTGAGGTTATTCGGTAATACTGGATATTGCGCCGCATGTAGTAAAGTTATTCCTGCTTTCGAAATGGTCATGCGGGCCAGGAGTAACGTTTATCATTTGGAATGTTTCGCTTGTCCAACAGTGTAATCACAGGTGAGTGTCGTTTTTTTTTTAAATTTTTGTCAATTGGGTACTAAACTTTCAGGATAATTCGTGAATCAAAAAGTTATTACATTTATTTTCTGCCGTAGTAATCGTTAAATTATATTTAATGACACTTTAAGAAGTACTCTCGTTAACGAGGGTTTCATTTTCAATACGGTTTAACAGCCGTGAAATTTTTCGATATTTCCTTACGACTGGATGACATCGTTATGTTTATTAAAGAAAACTTTGGTTCGCATATTTAGAAGTTTTGCGACATTATAACCGGCCCAATTTAGAATATGTAGGAATTAAACGCAATTACGGGAACAAATAAATATATGTAGGTGCTCCGCGTAGTTGTAACGCGTTTGTCGGTTATATCGCTGGAGAGACGGAAATGAGGACGAAAAGCGTAGGACAATAAGCCGTGCAGTAGGCCACATATCTATCACAAGTCAAATAGTTTGCGAACGGGGAAGTAGAAATGATTTCCCAATTGGCTTGTAAAATGTTTTAAAAGACACTCCACCGACCAGTCTGTATGCAGCGAGATGGGTACACGTACGATGTGTAAGCTCTACACCTCTATAGAGGACACTAGAATATTTTGATTTCCAGAATATTGCTCATCTCGATTAAATATTCAACGCTGGTCTTGTAAGAAATGATGTTGCGCGTTCGAGATATCCAACTGTGCGGATTAATACGCGATAAAACAACGCCAATTGATCGACAAATAAAAAAAGATAGCGCGTCACATTTTTAATTAAAAAATTATCGTTAGTTAATTCGTTAATTGCGCTTCCGGTGTACTATACATATAGAGCAACATTTCTGGAAATCAATTTCAGTAATTGTAGGTTGACACAAATTTGAAAATCGCGATAAACCCGACAATGTTGACTTGATTGTACAATTTATGTGAGTACAAATTAAATCTGTACAGCGCCGTTATCTAGCGGTTACAAAACTTGACAATCGCGGGTAGTAATCTGCATGTTGCGTATCGAGCGGCACGTCGACGTCCCTTTAGGCGCTTTTAATATCCACATTACTCGTTTTTAATCTTAACGAGATAAGAAGTGGACAACGAACCTTGAATTAAAAAAAAGGTGTAGGTGTAGGAGTCGAAAAATGAAATTTTCTCCATTATTCATCGACATCGGAAAGAATGTCGCGTCGTCTTCAAGAAGCTGCGAAACCGATTTCTTATATAAGGAAGGTTCTATTAAAATATTAAAATTTAGGCGCCTTTAGCTGTTCCGTCCGTGCCTCGATCAAGTTTAAAAACGGGCCGTTATAAAATAAATATTGTTCGTGACATAAAACTGTCAAATGGTTATTTTTAGCTCAACTATAAGATACTTTCTCGAATTGTTTTATCGATTCGGCCGGTTGTCCGCCAAAACGCTAGAATTTTAAAGGATTACTTCGTCGTTGTCGTCGTCGCAGCTATTATTAACCGATTTTGTAATTACTACGGTACCTATCGTAACCGCTGGGAAGTAATTTGGCTTTTCGACTAACCAGTTTGAAGCTGACGGCCCCGTTAAGTATTAATGATGGCGACGGATCAAGTAAGCGTTTGGCGCTTTGTTAACTATCGTAAAATCGAAAATTATTTTTATATTATCCCCAAGGTAAACTTTTTCGAACGTGGAATTCTTTCTTTGACTTGCCACATTTTCCTATATTTCGCAGTTGGGGACGAGTGTGATGGCCTTCAAACTAACGAGCTTAATCTCAAATCAACACTCGAATGACTACTAATTGGTAGGTAATTCCTATCGTGGATGAGGTGAAAACCATCTTTAATAGGTCCATCACTTAGGGTTTTCTAACTTTTCTTTTTTTTTTTACTTTTCTAGGTACACGTTAATGTCGGTTTAGGTGGACGTTTTTCATTTGTTCGCTTGTTTTTGATTTTCTTCTCGATAAAATGCAAAATGTTTATTGTATATTGCGTCCACGAATCTTAAAAACCATTTCAACTGCTTTTGTTCTGATGAAATTGTTGACTGAATTTTAAGTTTTCATCGGAAGTTTGCATAGAATCATGGGAAAAACGCTGTATACTTGCTCAGGAGACTGTGGAAACGGTCAAATTTCTCGCACTTTTGGGTAGCACCAGGTCAGCAACTCGACGTTACAAAAATATGTAGGTATATATGCTTCTTGTATGGTGAAAACTCGAAGAACGAAAAAAACATGTTATTGGCGCCGTGTTTCTTAAAAAAATGGGATTTTGTTCTATCATTATAATTTTATTTTCATCCACATGTTGATGTATCAATCAAAAATCAACATTTTGACATTGAACTGCTTTCATCTCTGCGAAATTATTTTATGCGCAAACATTCTTCTTTGTGAAAACGTAATCAGAAAAATGTTGGTCACCGTTACACGATTTTTAAAATGTTGCTTATAAAACGGACGGAACTCATTATTTTTAAACGAATAGTATTCTGTATTTCACGGTATAATTTAGGTATAATTTTTGTTTTAGTTGTCACGTAAAATTTTTCAGTTTTTTTACAATAACCGAAATTAACGCCTCGACTAATATTTTCTTTGGCGCATTCGAAACGTGAATCTGGTTTATACGAAACACGAAATTTCCTCTTATTTTCACGTAATTTGTTTCTGCAATTTTTAATTAAGTCTGGTTTACATTTGGGATAAATAATTTCTTCGCGCTTTACTTTCTATTTTTATTTACTGCGTTCGTAACCTAGCCCGATATTTCATACGTAAAACGAAATGTAAAAAGTTACGGCGGCGTTATTTCCACAGTTTAATTTAAAAGGCAAAAGTGCGAAATACAAAACGTTGCCGTTAGCGATACAATATATGTTTCTAAACGAACGTATTATGGCCAAGAGAAAAGTCCAGCAAATTGTTACAAAAAATGCCGGTTTATACGTGGCATATATTTAATACATAATCCGCGCCAGTCGAAAAGGGTGCGTACTACTAAAACAATACAAGAGAGAATAGCACAGAGGCAGATATATTTGTTAACCGGGGAGAGCTCTTTTATAAACATTTTAATTGGTGTCCTAAATCATAGTCATTACCCCATTCGGCCACGTTCATTGTGTGGGGTAGCGATAGCCGGACAAATGAATTCAACTATGGCGTGGAACTCGAACCTGGATTTGAACCCCGGCACCTCTCTTTCATGATTTCCTGGCTCTCCGTTTTACCTCAGGTTGGAACGCAATTGCAGTCGGTCATGCGAAATAATCCAACTTTTATTGTTCGCAATTATTAATATATTTAACTGCATTACGGGCCGAACCGAGCGATCCATTGTCGTATTTGTAATTGCACTTTTTGTCTATTATTGTGTTTTATTAGCCGACTGTATTTTATATTAGATTTCCCTTTGTTTTCGAATGGTTGGTTGATGTTTTTCGAGTAATTTAACAAACTCGATTGTCCCGCGGAACATAATCATGAAATGTTAGCTTTCGAAGCCGCACTCGAAAGTCCATATTTTGCTTCGAACGTTAATGTTTTCATTCAGCTTAATTTTCAACAACATTTGAATAATAAAGTAGGTACAATAAAACACATGACGTTCAAACGAGGAGATTATAATTTATTATAGACTTTGAGCTTATGCATAAATTTTGTTAGGTAGCTACCTACGTGTGTTAGTAATTTGAGAGTTATTTTAAAATTATTTTAGGTAAGGCACAAAATTCCCGTGACAAAATTTTTTACAAGATAAACTATCTGATGTGTAATAAATAAAACGAATTAGGTATACCTACATAAACCGCCGCACCGTTTCGAATCTGATTGTAAATGAAATTGTGGCATCCTGGTTTTACTAAATTTAATTATCCAAGTCGAGTTAATTGATTTCGCATAAATTAATTTCGGTTAAAACTCGCTCGCAATGTTAATTTAAGTGCTATCGTTCACATTATATTTTTTATAATCGACGATTTATCGTCAGGTTTAAATCTTCGACGAAATAACAAGCTTAATTCAAACATTTAGTAAAAAAAAAATATGTATTATAATCTCTCGACGAAGATTAACAGCCTACAGCAGTTAGTTTTTCATTGGAAACGTTTAACACCTTGATTTATGCACCGGTATCGCCATTTATTCATTTTATGCCCATTGAATTGCTGTTGTAATACCGTGATTTACTGCCATATTAAGTCAATACGAGAGCAGGTTTTGTAGTTATATACGTGCTTTTCATAAGACCATTCACGTCGATAAGTATAAATCTCCCTAAAAGAGATACTTTATTTGTTTCAGATTTTGCGTGGGCGATAGATTTTATTTGTGCGAAAATAAAATCCTTTGCGAGTACGACTATGAAGAACGATTAGTGTTTGCTAATATGGCGTACAATCCTCCCACGTTGGCTCACCTGAAAAGACAGACTGCCTCATTACAACCGGTAAGTCTTATATCTTACAGGCGTGTAAGGACTCTGACATCGTAAAATTCTAGCAGCCACCATAGCTATGGTATATACTATGTGCTGGTACCACGTATGTTGTATTTCTAAAAGAACAAGTTATGACGTTAATCGCTTTCAAGTTAAAAATTTATTTTTGTTCTCAAATACACGAAAATTCGGTTTTGATAAATTTTGCATAGGTATTTTGTATCAAATTCGAATATTGGCTGGCATTCGAACGACTTGGTCTCACAATCGCGTCCTTTATCGATGCGTTCTTTTACAGTTTCACCCTTTCAATTAAAAAAATGAGCAGATTACATCATTTAGTTGAAGAAAATTTATTTGAGAGATTCTGAAACAAAATGAAAAATTTAATTTTATCATTTCATGTTTTTAGGTATAGGTAATATTCTTTTTTTGACATATAATTTAACAAATTTTGAAGTTGTATTTTTTACTTTTTGCGAGTTTGAAAGTATCTCTTTCGTCGTGTATTTATACGATTGCCTTAATTTATTAGTTTAAATTGTAACGGTCACCCATCGTATTCGTGATGCCGCGTATTTCGATAGTGCAGTCGAAACTAGAATGCAATGTTTTAGCGCGAATTGAAAAACAGAACGTTTATTTTTTGTGGAATAATCATTAAAACCCGTTTTTTTAAATGCGTCATTGCGTCTTTTGTTTGAAAAATCCAAGGAAAATCTTAAAAGACATCCACAAACTTGGACTGTGGAATCCTCCTTCGAGGATTTTTAATTACGTTAATTTGTTTAATTTTTTAGTGACAGGTTTTAGTTTGTGTTGTGGTGGATTTTTATTTTTGGTGCTTTTGTTTTCGGAATCTGAAACCGTTTAATTATTGGTTTATTAGCGACACTTTAACGTAAGCTGATTTAATAGTGACGCGAATTAACCGATTTAATATTCTAAATTTGCGCGGCCTTTCATTGAAAATAATCTGTACACCTTTTATCGAGGAATTTATAATTATAATATTACAGAGCCGCTATGTATGTTATTCGTTATCATCTTGAGTTATACCTAGTTATAATTTCAATTATTTCATATCGACGTCGTAACTCGAATTTGCTCATTTATTACAAATTTGTAAGTGTAATCATGGGAAAAGAAACAAAACAGAATAAATCTAATAATTATTTTTATTTTGAACACTAAAGAAGATCTGCAACAACTGCGTAAAATCAAGTTAACTTTTAAAAATTGATTATTAGAAAAACGAAGGGTAATTGTGAACACTTGGGAAAAAATCGATTACTCTACCGATATTAGTATCATACGGGCTTGTCGTAAATAACCAAGAAAAGCCAAAGGAAGTAAATTGTAAACAAATAGAACGATCCGGTTAAATAAAGAAAAAATTAGCCACTACATGAGTACTAAGGCCGATTTCACATCGATGTTAGTTCAGTGGCTAAAATCGCATTTTATTTTCTTCTGATTTTCAGTTTTTTTTAAGCACAAAATTTTCCCAGATGGGTAGAAATTTTCGTCTGACGAAGAAGTAAAGACGCCTATTTTAGAGAAATTTGCGAAAATTTTGAGAAATTATTTTGAGAAAAACACCTTTTGTGATCGGACGAAAACTTTTAGGACACCTTTGGACAAAATATTTATGTACTTATGCACGTTCAGAAGACTATGTTGAAAAATGAAAACGGTATTTCATTGACAGATTAATTAATTGTTTGTCACTTGACAAACCGAACAATTTTCCCGCCGTCCTTTTTTGTCGTTTTATTTTTTTTGGAAGACCTGCTTTACGTTTCCCCGAATGCACGTGAAAAAGGAGAAAATTAAACGGTAGTCTATATCTACTACATAGATAAAACTGGTTGGGACGTCAGAAACTGAAATATTTTACTTAATTTTACAGCCACAGCTGCCAAATCACTTAATGAACGGCCATCGATCGTCGTTACCGCCATCAAACGGAGATCTTAATAACAACATGTCAGGATCCGGTCAAACGCCGCCTCATTCCATGGCAAGTCAGTCATTTTCTGCGACAGGACATTTGAAAAATAACGTCATGTCTCTCGGCGCAACCAGTTGAAATTATTAAGACTTCATTTACCAAATTCGAATGTTGACCAAGTGCGAGTTGGCTAATCCGGTTTCGTGTACATACACACCTACGAATTTCCTACATTTCCTTATGGTTTGCGTATGAAGCGCTCAAATACTTCGTATACCCAATTAAAACATTAATCAGCGAAAATGTGCAATACTCAGTCGTGGTTTTGAGTGATAAAATAACTGATAGAAATCTATTAGTATCTACTGAATACATGATAGAGAGAGAAGTTGCGGAACGAAACTAATTTTGTAAATGAAATTAATAACTTTGAGTGCGTTTCTTAATTGAACCACATTACGTAGAGTGCACGTCTTATTTCTCGTTATCGTCGAATTAATTAGTTTGAACGAATTTTCCGATTCCTCTTAATCCAGAAAAACGATACAATTAGGTATGCATGTATTTACATATGTACTGCCTGCCTATTCACTTACCTGCAGCGATCGATCGTTTGTTCGAAATTGTGGTTAAATTTAGAAACCCGGTTTTAATGTACCTAATAAATTCATTAACCGATATGTGATACCTATTTGTATTTAAATTTTTATTCAAGTTACTACTTCTATCTATATCACATATTCAGTGTAACCACGTTATTTTACCCTAGTATTAAGTTCGAGTTTTGTAAATAGATATTGTTAGAGTTAGAAATTAATGTTGATTACGTATATTCTGTATTATACTGATCTAGTTGTTTACAAAAAAATACACGTTATTTACCGTAATATACCAGTATGTTACCGTTGCCCTTTCATGTTATTTATTTAATTTCCCCTAGTTTTCGACACAGAACATAAGCATTTTTGTAGATTATAAAATAGGTGCCAATCGAAAGATATTTCGTTCTGTGTACAGTACAAATGTTCTTAATTAAATGTATTAAAATATATACCAATGATCTGACCAAAGAAATAAATTGGATTCAAAAGAAAACTCGATTATTTTTATTACCATTCGCCATTCCATTCCGCCAAGTTTAGTTTAAGAAAACACTCTTCAATATCCTTTCTTATTGTTGTAAGTTTGAGTTTACAACGTACGAAATTAAAGATTGTCGAGATAGCATTTTCATCATGGACGACGGAGACAAACTACGCAATTTCCCACTGATCAACCGAGATGGAGGATTTGAGGGGAGAGGTATAATTTTTCTTATGCCGCAAATCTGAAATTGCTGTATATAATAAGGTTGGATATATGACAGAAATGGACTTCCTACTGGAAGTGTATTTATCGCTTTATGAAACTCATTTTTGTCATGTAGGTATTATCGCACGATTTTATTGAGGGTGTCGTTAGAAAACTTTAAATTGCTAAATAACTTCCACGAACTTATTTACTAAGAAATTATCGCTTTTCACAGATTTTTCAGGTTTGCTAGCGTAAGTGAACTTTCAGGGTGAAATTGTTGGTGAGTAATGTAGATTTTATAATATTATTATAAAAGTCGCACGGCAACGCACTATAATTTGTAGAATTAGCTATTATTTTAGACGTTATTTATCGATAAAAATACGAGTCTTGGCACGGGAATAAATCGTAGGATGGGTTTAGATGTCGCTTTAAATAGGTATTTTGTTTTATCGTGGTAAATAAAATATGATGGGTATTTACAATCGTTCCAAACTAAAATAACAACGTTACAATCGGTGTAATTAATTTTCTCTTAATTTAAATGAACAGGTACGATATAAAATTTTACGAAAAAGTGTTGCAGATTAATTTCGTGATGTATTCTATGCACAAATGTGTCTGTTAAATTAAGCGAATATCGTACGTAACTACGATAAATATTTTAAATATACGTGCATGTGTTATTGAATAGATATTGATAAGAACCTCGCCACATTCGAGTTCATTAGCATTCGATATCGCGACTTGTGCCGGCCGTCACCTGATAACGCATATGTACTTTCTAAAATTCGAACAAAGCGTTCGGTACTTTAGGTAACAAATGATGACGAGCTCCAAGGTTCTCTTAATAATTTCCTTCAGTTGTTCGTAAACTTGAGTCCGTGCGAGTGTATAGTGCGCGTAGTGCGGTTTAGACTTAAATTGTACTTTTTTGTGCAGATCTTGGACGGTAATGCGAGATTTTCTGGAGCTGGGGAGTCAACTATGCAGTTTTATACGACGGAAAGGTCAGAATTTTTTAATTTAATTATTATAATAATATAAGGACGGTCGCATGCGTTACTTGTAAATAGATTTGAATCGTTACTAAGTTTGCTATGTGGGATAAATTACGACACATGGTATTTAGTTCAGTTTTACGAATTTATTATGACAATTATGAAACAGGAAATAGGTATGTAGGGTACATACCTTAAAATTTGATGGAGCAACACAAGTGCTGCGCACCTATCTTTGTATATTTCGTTTACTTGTTTGTTACCTGTGTATGTATTATTTCATTCCGGCGATGAAAACGTCAGGGTTTTAATAACGTTTCCACGTTCAAAAATTTCAGGAAATGAATAAATTATTCTAGAAAAAATTAGCACCTATATTAAGATTTTCGGAAAGTTTTGTGTAGTACTTAAATGATTCTATAGATTACGTAAATTTGATTGGAAATAACGGAACTTGACAATAATCCTCATATTTTCCTTACTTTTTTCCTTTTAATCACAAATTACGAAATCCTTTTAAGTTTGAATACGTTAATAATTCGTTTTTGATTGTTTTGATAGCCAAAATCTCCACTAAAAAAATGCACACAAATCAATAGTTTTAGTGGGTAGTGAAGTTAATTCCGTGAGTGATTAGATATGCTGTTTGTAACCATTAGAAACGAGTTAGTACCTATATTAAGTATATCAGATGCAATGATGGGTATTATCCGTCCATATCTGTAGTTGAACAATTATACATTATTGACTCGATCGTTGAAAATTATTCACCTGTTGGAGAATTTGATACTACGCATATAGATATAAAAGTTCGATAATCGTGTAATTTGTAGCACGATTATCGATGGTTACCAGCTTATTAAACAAATCTGTGTTTAAAATTACCGAGGTACGTCTAGTTAAGATTGAAAACCAATAAAAAAAATAGATACCCAAGTACCTATTTTTTTAATGAGCGTTTTACCATTTGGTGAATCAACAACCAGGTAATTAACTGTCAGAGACATTGTATTTTAAAATGTTTTAATTAAAAGTTACTATTTAATAATACCTACATTAATACCCATTAACAATGAAATTAACCGATAATTACGAAATTCCACTTTCATTGGAAATTAAAACTGACGAATAATCGTTGTTTTTCAATGTTAACTAGACGTATTATGTAACAACAAATTAAACTTGTTAATGATTTTAAATAAATCTTGGTAATTGAATAATAATATTATTATTATTTTTGACTCGAAATTGCACAGCTAATTAATTAAACCGCAAAGTTACATTCGTGCCTTTTATATCGTCCTATACAAGGTAAGATAAAATACACAATGCTCGACATGTTTAGAAAAATATTTGCATAAAATTTTTGTGATTACGTGTAAAACTCGTTTGTTGACCATCTAAAATTATACCGATCAACACTTTGAAACGTTAATCATCGGTTCATCAATTCGTTAGATTTTTTCTTGTTGTTGTTCAGAAATGTTTTATTTAAATGTGTATTTTGTTGTTCTAACTGATGACGTGTTTTAAATGCCATTTTATATCAATTTTATTTATTTTCACGTTATCATCAACTTCAGTTTAAATTACAATTTAGTCTTTTCTTCTAATTGTAAGCCCTGAAGAAGCCATCGGTTTAGTGCCGAAATGGTGTCTTTTTGCGTGAAGTTGGTATCTAAAAAAACTTATTTTGACGCTGCTTTACCAATACGTATTCTTCTACTTGTTCTCGAACAAACTTTGGAAAAATTTATTCAGCCGATAGTTTTAATCGGGATAATGATTCTTTGTCGCCGAAAATTATGTAACTATGCCGCTAAATGTAGCGGCACAAAAAGTTTCAGTGAAAGTAATAAATCAGTTGTTTTGTCGTGACATTAGAAGTTAACCATAACATATTCGCAGTAAAATAAATTGTGCAGTGTTTCCTGCGGTGGTAGATATGGTGGTTCGTCCTATTTTTTAGGTGAAAAATGTAAACATCGCCGCGCCAGTTAATCCAGAACATTAGTGACTTTGAGGGTGAATCGAAATTCGATTTTATTCGTATAGGTACTTATATAAGTACCTTTCTCATATTATTTATCATTCTCATACACGTTTTGTGATCGTCTGACTTAACAACTAGGTATTAATTTCTTTCCGTGGGGTTACCTGAAGATTAAATATTATATACATACCTTAATTACTTCACCTATGCAAAGACGTCTTGATAAGTATACGTACCTACACCTATAATTAATTTTTGTATAAGTGTTTAAAAATCGTCGACGGTTAGGAATTACATTGATTATATAAAATCTAAAAATCTGGCTTTCAAATTTTTACAACAAGATGACTAATCCTATTTACGTTTAAGGTAGATATTTTAAATGACCAACACTCGAAAAAAGTCCTTTTTTATTATAATTATCTACCTGCTTACTCACTTTTTGGAGCAAATCGCAAAGCGAACTTTTTTAAATAACGGATCGTTATTTTCTTTGATACGGCAACTGTATCATCGGTCCATTTCGATTGGCTTCAGATCTCGTCGTAATTTTCCCACGTGCATTATGTGGCGAATTATATAATTGGATTTGTGATATTGCTACCATCGTGACCGTTGGTTTTCGACGTCGTGTAAGTTTGTAATTTCACGTTTCTTATAACAACCATAATCGATTAATTTGGGCATTAATAGTTGGCGAAAGTTTTAAATTCGTTTTTGGCCATTCATAAAATCGTCAACTTTTAATTTCAGTAGGTAATTAATTTAATTCGATCGATTAATCGAACAATCACAAAAAATTTAACAAAATCGACATCGAATTTTTTACCAAAGTCGTTCTCGAATTTTCTTTAATAACTGGAATAGCTACGGTAAAGTTTTACGACTTCGGCAGTTTCTTAAACGTAGAATACCTCGAAAATCCACAAATGTCTTATCTATGATGTTAAAATGGCACCAATACTGAATACAAATATATATTTAAGTAGAAACGAGTATGTTTTTGAAACATAAATCCCAATGTCGCGCCATTGAGCGGAACTCGTATTTAAATGCGACTATCGCAACACACGGCCGACTTGATCCGGAGAATGGTAGAATAAGAGAAGAACTTGAATAAAATAATCCTTGAGAAGTGTGAACGAGACTTGATTCACCAGCATTTAAATAAAGCGGCGTGCAAAAATTTTTCAGGGCGGCAGCATATATTCAAATTATCTCTCGTTTAGTTACGATTTGCTCGAATTTGGTTTTTTCGGCTTTTTGGGTTTTTGTTCGAGCCGAGTCAGAGGGGCATCGACGGGAATTAAGGATGTTACAATTAAAACGCGTTACTTTGATGCATTTGAGGATTAAAACTGTGTTTTCCGAATTTACTTCTTGTGACTCCGTGAAAACGTGAAAATTGTTTTAAAACAGTCTAAAAATGACGAAGGGGTCGGTTTAAGTTAAATTATAAGTTATTTTAAGTTACGACGTAATAGTCGTATTTGGTAATAAATAGAAAACAACAAATTGACTGAATAACATTTTTACGAACTGCTTTCGTTTAGACGTGTTATGTTTATCGGCATATTGTAGATTCTTTCGATGTGGACTCGTTGCCGAAACCTGATCGTTTATTGTATATTGTTAGTCCGATTAGTGCAGGGAAAATCAATTTTTTTTTTTTGAAAATATGGTAGAAACTTTACTATACCACTATCATCACCGTTATTACTGTCATTTTTACAACTTACGAAGAAAAATCACTCTTTTCTAACTGCACCTATTTATAGAAAAAGGCAAAGGTTCGGCTTTTCTTTAATTAAATTATTTTTGAGTTTATTTTAAAAATGGTGCAATTCGTGGAATATTTTGAATATTTTCAGGTATTAAATATGGTTTGTAGGTAACTAAAAGAGTATTTTTTTATTATTTCGTTCTATTTGTGTCGCCGGGCTTCATATTTTTTGCATTTCAGACCTCACGTTTTTTGTCCAGGGTTGTTTGTAGGTATATCTGAAATTGCACTTATATCGACTTGTAATTTACGCTAAACTACGTCACCGAGTCGAGTCAGCAAGTGACGACACTTTCGTAATATGAATATCGTCTTTTTGCAGCGTTCACACGTGCGGCTTTTAATTACGTAGAACCTATATTTAAAAATTATACTCGTAACAGTTTAACAGTTGAAACTTATAATCGAATTTTATGACAACTACTAACTCGATTCGGCGGTGAACGCAGTTTAATCGAACTGCATTAGATATTTAACGTAGGTAGGTAACGTCACGAAAGCTTTGAAATTTAATTTTGCCACATACCACGAACAACGGTTCGATTTGTGCATCAGAAACGGCGGAAGAGTAAATGTTCCATCTTTAAAGCAAAACCGAAAAGACACCGCTGGCACACCACCTATCTGTCACGCATAAAGTACAATTACAGTATTATCCGTTCTTCGTAATGGCTCGCGCGTTCATTTTCGGGCCATTTATTTATTCGCTCGGTGAACATGTTAAATTTAATCTTTGACAAGCGGCCACTTTATGTAAAATAACCCATATAGTCGTTCGTTTTTGGAAAGTTGCATTTCGAAAAAAAAAAGATGGCGCAGCATGTGACTCGTCGATGTCGTCGTGATTTATGTGTAATTTATGCGTAGTAATAAGAATTTCAATCGCGCGCAAGAGTCGCAATCTAAATTAATTTGCGCTCAAGTGTAATTAGATGAGAGTACACTAAATACGGCAGTGTCGGTAAGCTGGGATATATGAACGAGCTCTCGTTATCTAGATATATGCGCAACTCTGGGAGCATTTTTATACGTTGTAACGAGATTAGGGCTCTGTTAGTAGTTTATAATAGCGGCATTAAGGGGTTAGTAACTGTAAGCTCCTACGGGATAATGTATGCAGTCAATGTTACCGACTTGAATGTTAAGATGTGTTTAGAATTCTCTCGAGTTTTTCCTATCTGAAGATTATTTCGAGTTGTGGTTTTTGGACGTTTAATAGGATTAGGTGCGTCTTTCGACGTTTTAACTGCTTGCTTATCACGTAAATTTTATCGAACGTTTATGGGAGATAAACGAGTTATTTATTTAAATTATTTAATATGGTTGTATATTTTACGTCGATTTTTGTGTTTTAACCTGTTCGTTGTTTACGTTAATTCTGGTCTGGCACTCATTAGATATTATTTAATTCGGTCAGGATCGGTTATCCTACGATGTTGTTGAAATGTATAAACTAGAAAAGAGCAAGTGCTGTGACGAATGACTTGCTCTGTTCAATGCAATAATAAAAGTAATTAAATTATTATTATCGCACCAAGGTCGTCGCACGGTGTATAGGAATTTTACTATCCGGCGGAATTTCATTCTGAATGATAAGTATTAAATGGATTCTATCAATAGTTATTTAAAAATATATGTGTAATTAAGTGAAGTGGGATTAAACAGTAAGCCTTAAAGCATTAATTTTCTGGTAATATATTCAAATTAAAAAACACAAAAAATCCAAGAATAAATATTTTAATTTCTCTTTTCAAATTAATTTACAATTTAGTAATAAAGACATTTTTAATTATACAAACTTTTAACATATAACGTATCCAACGTGCGATCCATAAAGTACGTATCACATTATGGGAAACTTTTTTATTATGGATTTTTCGAAAAAACAGCCATTCTTTATAAAAGTTGGCGCTTCTCTTTAAAAAAAAATCAAATTCGTTTATAATTACTGCGAAAACTGCGTTTTAATTCAAAACTTCGAAAGGACCATTTCTGAAAATACACAAATTAATAAAAAATATTAAGAAATACAATACGAATATATATTTTGAAATCTATATATGGTTAGATGTTTATATTAA
The DNA here is from genome assembly GCA_036326145.1 of Rhagophthalmus giganteus. Taxonomy (NCBI): domain Eukaryota; kingdom Metazoa; phylum Arthropoda; class Insecta; order Coleoptera; family Rhagophthalmidae; genus Rhagophthalmus; species Rhagophthalmus giganteus. The sequence goes on along the minus strand of JARFJA010000056.1, from coordinate 7,842,057 downwards.
TATAAGTTTAAGGGTCGATCTTTTCATCTCCCAATAAATTTAATCGACACATATTTACCATAGAAACGTTTCTTCAAACAATTGTTTCCGTAGTAAAAATTTGTCGAGTACATTTATTGGGAGATGATAAAACCGGCCCTAAGACTTATTTTGGGTTTAAATGATATTTCCGTCTTACAGAAACAATAGATTTGAAATTAAGGGGTATATTCTGTAACAAACCTGCAATTTTTATAAGTCTGTTAACATGTTATCACTATGGAAACGTACGAAAATCTCGATTGTAATTGGTTGCTAATTTTCTAACAGAATTATAAAAATTACAGATTTGTTACAAAGTAGATCTCTAAATCTCTCCTAAATGTTCTCATAATTACCTTAAAGATGTGGTTGATTGTAGAAACTATCAAAATGCAATTCCAACACATAAACACCACGTACTTACCCAAGGAGCCGATAGAAATAATTGTTGTTATTTGTGTCATTTATAAGCACTGTCGTCTGTCGATGTTTGAGCTCATTTTCTTCTTGTTTGTGAACTGATTTTCCGAAATATAATCGCGATATTAGTAAAGATATTGATAATAAATAGGATTACGTTGGGCCGTATTTCTATACTTTGATATTTTCAATAAAATCCCGCTAGAGTATAGAATTCCTACACAGTGCGTCGTCGAGGAATTTAGAAAATCGACATTTAAAGAAATTAAAAATTAAGATAGTAATTCATCATAGTAATGATCTTTACAAAAATAGCAGTCAATTGTTAAGTTTTTTTATATTCCTTATTCGAACTACATACGACAAACAATTATTACAGTAAAACTTCTTAGTACCGGACATGCGAGAGGGCAGAAAAACTGTATATGTACGTTTTTAAAAAGTGTCCGCTAGTGGAAAATATTTAAATTAAAAAACAGTTTTAAAATGCCGTAGGTCTAAATATCATTTTGGCAAACATCAAGTAGCTAACATCGGTAATTTACTTGAAAATTGGCGGGGAGTACAGTTATGGTACAGTTATGGTTAGAACGATAAAACAGTTTTTCAGAGGCCAGAGGAAAACCTCACAAAAAAAAACTCTGACATACCTTTTCGTTGTTAGTGAACAAGGAACTGAGCTGAAAAATGTGACTTTGATCTCGATAGACAGCTTGTTCAGGCAAGAATTTGAGCCATCAGATTACCCCGAACGTAATGGGCGATGCAACGCTTAAATTCAGTCCGACACCGCCATCCGCCCAGACAAAATTCACATTTTTATCGTTATAAATCTTTAAGATGAGTCGACCAGTCCAAGGCGTACGGCGTAATTTAGTGTAATTCTGCAAATCTGTGTTGGAACTTCTGTACGGGAAATTCTTCAACGATGAAGTGTTAATTGCTAAACTGTGATTTTATTAAAAACCCAAATAACAAAGAAAATTTTAGTTTTACTTTACACAGTTTATTGCCATTTAAATCTGACTTGATGGATTCTTACTGTCCGCTGTGGAGAAATATTACGCTAAAATATTGTACGGTTTTATAGTGGTCGCTTTAGTTATTTATGAGGTTTCTGTTATTAAGGAAATGCCCGTTAAAAGAACTTTGTATAAGGATATTCAAATATACAGATTTTAAATAAATGCCACAAAACTATCTATGTTATCTGATGTTGTAATAACAAAAAGTGGTAGTTTAAATGTTTATTTAAAAATAAGGCTGTTAATAGAAACTTATCGAAAAACTGTACGATTAGCGAAAATGTTTTTAATTCCGTCACTTTTTTCACAGAGAACGTGTTATATTAGGTATATGAGTAGGTACTATATTCGTCGCAAGTACAATCACGAGCTGAAATAATAAAGCTCACTCGTTCGGTGCGTTTACTAGAATTTTATATTGTTTACGCACAACTAAATAAGTAAAAAAATGCCGAGCTTGTTTTGAAAGGCTAAACTTACGATTTGATTACGTGCAAATAATCCAGATTCCAATAAACGCACCTTAATATCTGACATTGAATAAACGTGGGTGGGTTATACAGTGTGTTAGATTTTATGTGTCACAGCAAATATCTCGGCTATTGTATGAATTAGTAAAAAATGTTATATATAAAGTTATTAGATTATTTATTCTTAATAATGTGTCAAAATCAGAAAAACAATTGAGCATCAAATAATTCAGATAATGCAAATAAATTTAACATTTTAAATGAAAATTATTATTACATATTCTGAAACTATAAGAATTTATCTTTACAACGGTATATACATGTTATACTTATTTCATTAATTAACTGGGCGTAATACACTAAATAACTGATCGTGTTGAAAACGTAAACAGTATAAAGAATGTGTTGATTAAAACAAACTCAATAACAGATTATTCAACATAAATACAACATTAGGAACAAACCGATATGTGAATAAGTTGGTTAATTATAAAATTGTATGTAATGCCTACTTAACATCTAAATTCTTTGCTTCCCGTTGTTTGAATACTTTCCCAGAGATCTGTTTATTAAATTTCGTCGCACTTTTTGCAAAATGTTTGGTGTTATTTGAGCACATGCCCTATGATTTGATGTGATTTGTAAGATCCTCTAAATTTTGTGGACATGTAACATAAACTTTTGATTTAACATATCCCCAAACAAAAAAGTCCAACACAGAGAGGTCTGGCGATCGTGCCGGCCAGTTTATAGGGCCACCATTTCCTATCCATTTCGCACCAAACTTTTCGTTTAAAATATCCTTGACGTTCCTTGCATTGTGAGGAGGTGCGCCATCCTGTTGTAACAACATATCACGACGCACTTGTTGAGGTATATCATCCAAATATTCTTCGAATTCTGTCGTAAGGAAATTAGCATACCGTTCAACATTAAGCGTTCCGCGATAAAAATAAGGACCTAGTATAGTATCACCTAATACACCAAGCCAGACATTAATAGAAAATCTGTGTTGGAACCTGCATTGCTGAATTCGACTTGGATTCTCTGTATCCCAGAAATGATATTTTTTTCTGCTAGAAATTCCGTTATTGTTAAAATTAGATTCATCGCTCCAAAGAATGACATCCACTAAATATTAATTATTATTAAGCCAGTTATAAAATATTAGTCTTCTATCAGAATCACCAGCTGTTAAACCGTGAACCAATTTAATTTTATAGGGGGTCATGTTAAGTTTTTTTAGAATAAAAAATACTTTGTGATGACTTATACCTATGTCGGCTACTGCTTCACGGATTGAATTTCTTGGATGTGCTCTAAAATATGCCAACACCATAATATCTTCATCATGTGCTGCACGCCCATTTCTTGGTCTTCGCACTGTAGCATTAAAACATCCAATTTCTTCGTAAATTATGTTCAATTCTTGCAAACGTGCGAGGATGTGGCTGTACCCTTTCTGGATACAAGGTTCGATACAATACAAAAGCTTCTTTAGGATTATTATTGCATCTAATGTACACTCTCAACATATCCATTTTTTCATTATTAAAATAATAACTATCTCATTATGTCACGAGATGAAAATTAACAATTAACAATTTACTTAGCCACTTTGACACATAGCGATAACAAGTGAGCGCATATCACGGCCTCCTCGGCTCTACTTAATAGAACGTGCAAAGATGAAAGTGTTGTCGTCGGAACATTGTTTACACTGTACGTGTTTGACGCGTTCGGTTATTTATTCTATTACGCCTTTAATTAATGAAATAAGTATAACATGTGATATACCGTTGTAAAGATAAATTCTTGTAGTTTCAGAATATGTAATAATACTGGGTACGTTCCATTTAAAATGTTAAATTTATTTGCTTTATCTGAATTGTTTGATGTTCAATTGTTTTTCTGATTTTGACACATTATTAAGAATAAATAATCTAATAACTTTCACATGCAACATTTTTTACTAATTCATACAATAGCCGAAATATTTGCCGTGACACATAAAATCTAACACACTGTATACAGTATATGTACTATTAAGTGTAAAGCTCTAAGTAAATTCATAAGACACAGATATGGGAAAATTACATTAAGCTTCAAGAAATAATGTGCGAATAACCGTTTTAAAAAAAATCGCTTTTAATACACAATTCTTTTATTTTTTCATTTTCAAACTGAAAACTGATGAAAAGATGTTGGAAATTCAAAAATATAAAAATCAAATATGTCGCTTATAAAAAAACGAGTTTGTCGTTTTGCAATAGCGCATTTGAAATAATGTCCGCGTAAAAATATATACCATTTAACTTATCGGCAATAAATAAAAATATTTTTTATTGTTTTATGGTACCTATTTTAAACAATATTATTACACAACAAGACAGATTAAATGTTGTACTTACCTACATAATATTAAACTGTTGAACAAAAAAAATGCGAGTGGAAATAAATCCGTGTTAATAAGATTGCTTACTGGGTATATAATGTCTATTAAAGTTTAGTGGAGTTATAATTCTTTTGCAGTCATTCAAACGCGAGTTAAGTTTGTACATTTATTTGGCAGCCATCGAATTGTATATAGGCGAACATGTGATTCTTGAAAGTACCGACCAAGTTGTCATATTCGGCAAAAGAAATGTTGGACAATTTTTTTTGTCTTTTCGATTTTTTGTTTTATCTTTCGCGTTGTTAAGTGAAAAGTTGCCGTCGTATTTCTTATCTTACCGCAGAACTCCCAAGAAACTTATCCGGATCGGTCGATTTTAATATTTAAATGGCAAAAAAAATTAACATTTTTGTTAGATAATTTATTTACGTGTTTTTAGTTTTTTTCCATTCATTTAAATAATAGATACCGACTAAATGATTTTTCGATAAAAGTTTGTTTTGTAGTAGTTATACCTCGTGTTACGTAATACGCGATTTTTTACTTGAAAAGTGAATATTTCAGTTTGTTTTTATATTCTTTTATATATTTTTTTCATATTTTAAATATAGTTTATATTATGTCAGAGTAAATACTGCCACACGATGTCTGTTTTATAAAATAATAATAAATCCATATTGCAATTTCTTACGAAGTTACAGTTACGTATTTAATGTACAAATTCGAATTACGTAAAATTTAATTTACGGACCGCATTAGATACTTGCGTAACTAGAGGGATGACTATATTATATTTTTACGCAAATTAAATGCGCGATAAACGAAAACATTAAATTCTTTCAATATAATAAATAGGTAGGTAAGTACGTATTTTGTCTACAAAAAAAAATAGAACCCGATTATCCAGATTTTTCGGATGTCCGGATGAGCTGCGGTCCAAATTAATCTGGAAATCTAATTGGAGTTCTAACGTATTTATGTATTATCGATAGGCAATTCATAGATTAAACTTAGTAAACGATGCGTTTTTATCTTGCTTTTAAGATAGTTACAGTTAGTTTCTCTTTTACTTTACGAAATAACGACGACGTGAATTCCTCGTGAATTTACCGAAATAGCTCTTTTACTTTAATCCGTTCCAATAAACTCGCACAGATTAAAATGACACTAAAATCTTCAATCAAATATGCAAAATTTGAGACAAGTTCCCGCTAAGTCTCAGATTCAGAATTCCTTTTAGTGCCTAAAGTAGGTTTAAAGTTAAAGACTCTAGTTTGTGAAATAATCTTATGTAAATCTGCCGAAGCTTATGGCTAGAAAAGGATAAAGAATTCAGAAGTGAGAGCTTTCGAGGAGAAATGTGGAACAAAGAGAGACGGATTCTTATCGTCGGCACGAGAACGAGCGGGACGAAGAATAAAAGCATTTAGCGCGTAAATTTGGATCCCACCTGGTTGTTCCCAGATTATTTAAGCATTTCTTAATACAGCCATTATTTAAGATCGCAGTATGGTAATTAGGATTGCAGCAAGTTCTCGTTGTTTATAGAGAACGCGCCCGGAGTCTGATATCTTTACTAACTGTTGTAATATACGGTAAGATTCGCTCTAAATGATAATGTTACTATGTGCAGAGTAAATACACCTCTATAGCAAACGGTGAAATTGAAACGTTTATATTAAAGCTCGAAAATTTATGAAAGCTCGCGGATTTTAAATTCTGTTTTTCTTTTATCGGAGCGTTTCAAAATTTCGTTACTATCGGATAATCTAAAATACAGCGAGATTTTAATTGGAAATTAACAGTTATTCGTTAGGGCTCAGTGAACTAGCAATAAGATCTCCAGTAATGGCTATGTAACAAAAAGCACCATCTTGCGGGGCAGGTAGTGTCGCAAGAAACTCGTTGGCGTCGGCGTTCGTCGGATCGGTTATTGGTTTTGTATCGCCAATTAATTTCGCAGCTTCGGCTAGTGGTACTAACCTAATCCTGGGCGGATATTCCTTGAAGGGCCCCGTCACTCTTAGGTCGTGAATATAACTGCAAAATTGATACTAATTACTACGTATTCTAGAAAACAAATTCAAAACACGAAAGAATAAAAAAAACGAAAAAACCAGAGGTCTTTAGGTCACTTTAGGAAACTTTAAAAAGACTCTTGTTATAATTTCTTAATTATAGGTAGTTAACTTACTACAGTTTATCCAAACCTATATGATGTTCGCGTCATCAATACAAGGTTACTAGATGATGACGTTTCACACGGTGCTGTCACCTCGTATTTTGACAGTTCTAATAAATTGTAGTCTTTCTTTATACCATCTAATATGTGCGCAAGTAAATCATCTATAGAATATGTTACTTTCCAAACTTTAAACCGAATTACAAATATACAATCTAGTAACTTTTTGTTGATGGCGTGAATTGCCTATAGGTTTGGATAAGCTATACATTTTGATCAATAGTAAGCGGACAAGTTGTCATTTTCTAATAAATTCGTAATCTAGTTCAGTTTAGGTTATTAGCATGTGATCTTACCCAAGTAAAGCCATCATATAATCATTCCTTATGCCTCTCATACTGGAACACGCGGTACCACTGATTGTGCACAAGGTTTGCAACCAAGCAGCTATTCTGGTTTTATCATCTGGATCGGTCAGCATGGCGGCATATGGTCGCGCCAAATAAAGAAAGAACTGAAATTCTTGGTCCAAAATCTATACAACACACGAAATTAACCACTCGTCCTTACAGATGGCGTTTTACCAAAAGGACGTGACCCACACTGTTTTGTTGTGAATATGAGTTATTCTAACTATCTTATGCATCTAATGGCATTATCTGTTAAAATCTAGTAACAATATTCGGATTTTTCCACCGGAAAAATCGATTTGTAATTCCGCGAAACGTATCTTCTTACAGCTACGCGACGACACAAAATGTGCTCCCCCGTAAAATTTACTTTTTGTGGGTTACGCCCTTTTGGAAGAACTGCGTAGATATCAATTACCGTATCCAAGCCATGATCTTGTAAACATTCGTTTACATCGTTATGAACCGAACAAGTGAGCTTTTGGCAATGATCCGACACACCTTCCATCATATACTGCCATAACTGATCGGTCTCCCATTCGGCTGCAGGTTGCAGTTCGTGCTCGATATCTTCGAGTGCAAGCAAAGCTCCGCTTGGTGGACGTTGGCGAAACAATCCGTACGCTTCGTCGTTTAATAGCGTTAACGTTAAATAAAGCAGATATCTGAAATTACGTGTTAATTTCCACCATCGATATTGCCTTACTAGCTCTACTTATTCCTTTTCTCCCGAAATTTCGAGCTGTGATACTCTGGGCGAAACAACTTCTTAACCCACGGTATGATGAGCTCCCTGTCGATGTCACCCGTTAGTGCGGGAGCTACGACCCTTAAAAGCGAACTGTAGTACAGGAATTCCGAATTTATAGCGTCCTGTTTGGTGTTTGTTCTAAAAACATTTCAATTATTATGGATCGCGATAACACAATTTTTTAGATCTGTACTTGTTTGAGGACGACACGGGATCGTTTTCGGTGGTCGACGTTCCCATTTTGAATTTCGATGAAATTGTAATCCCCAAAATTTGATGTTTTTTTTATGTTGACATTTATTGTATGAAACGCATAGATATGCTGTCATAGTTACTTCTGCGTCCCATTTACACGGATTACAGTGTTTTCGTGTAACGTTGATTTAAAAAGTACCCGCGTTACATGCCATCAAAACGAGCATTATTATAAATTGCAGGGCTTATTGTAAGAACATGAAAAGCCAGGTTAAAAGTGTGTAAAGTGTAAAGGAGGATGCCCGTTTTGGTAAATTTTTTCAAACGGGATCAAATCTAGTTTAAGCAATAGCACAAATAAAGGCGAGTTCAACGACATCTAACATTCGAATTTTCTAACGTACAAAATAAGCACAAACTACCAATTGTTAGATGAGAATAAGTGATTAAAAATATTCTCCATCTAGTTTGTGATTATTTTGCATGTTAAAACTAATTCTGGGGCGACTTTAAGGTTTTTGAAAATTCATACTTCGAACTCGAAATTCGAACATGTGCTTACTTTCGGTGAGCTTGTGGTTCCTTTAAAAAATGTTTTTAACATATACATATTTATAGTTAAAAAACACTTATTTTTTGTTGCAGAAGATGTTCAAATATTGTACGTTAATAGCGGGACACTTTGTGTATTGTAAAACGTGATCATCGAGTAAAATAATATCGGGGTGTCATAACATAGGGGCGTATCAAGAAAGTTTGCATTTTTCCGATTATTAGGCATGCAATACTATACAAAATTCCTCTCATTTTAACATATACACGATAAATATGTGCATAAGAATTAGAAGTTAGAAGTTAACTATCAACAATTTAGCTTAATTTACAGCTATTTTTGAATTTTTAGACTATCAGCCAATATAATTCTGGTTATAACGTCCCAATGTTACGACGTCTTCGATATAAATTAAAAATTTGTTTATAAAAAAATACAATAAAATTGTCGAACGTAAAGAATATTATTATAACAAAATTTTAGGTAGATGAGATATAAAAGAAAATTTTTAAATAAATAATATGAATACATATTGTACGTGGTGCTGAATTGATAAGAATTCAACGCGTTGGCCTTACCGCAAGATGTTTTGAATGAGCTCGTAGTTGTCCATTATCGCGGCTTGCACGGACCGTTACCTGATAAAATACCTAAACTTTCTAAAATTTAAATAAAGCAGTTCGGTATTTAGATAACATACTTAATACTTTGTGTGAATATCTACGTGTATAGCGCGTGTAGTGCCATTTAGATTGGAATATTGTCTGTACTTTTATGTGTTTATCTTGGTCGTTATCACGAAAGGCTTTCTGAAGCTGGGAATCAACTGTGCGATTTTATAAGTACAACAGAAAGTTTAGAATGTTATTATTTTAATTGGATAATAGGGACGATCTTCTTGCAGACAGATCTGGATTTTTACTATTTTCAAATTCCACACGTTTACTTAAAGTAAAAAAGGTACCTATCTGGAGGTTTGGTAGAAAAACAATAAGTCGTCGACTTGTTTGCCATCTCGGTAATTATTAAAATTAGGCAATATTTTTTAAATAAATGCCTCTTATTCGTTCCGCCGATAAAAATGTTCTAGCAATGTTCCTACAATCAAAATGTTATGAAATTTAGGACATGTAATATTTAAAATAGTTTAGAATAGAGACAGACTTTCGTAGTTTTGTCTTATGAGACAATTTTTTATAGTTGGTAAATTTTGAATATTTCTATAAATCTACGGAAAATAACTCACATACTTTATAAGTTTAACTATGAAAATCATCATTTCGACATTTATAAAGAACACTTCATTAATTATAAAACGAAAGAAATTTTTAAATTATTTAGAAAAACGTTTCTGTAAGTATTTAAGTAAGTAGGTATAATGTGATTCGTTTGAGAGCTGCCACCCTTGGCATTTTTTAATAATACCTTTTTAAAACATAAACCTTTCTAAATTATTAAAAATATGATTTTATTTCAAAATTTATTATATAAATAATTAATAAATAAGTAAAAATTAATTTTTTAGGAAAAGTGCGCAAGCAGTACCTTTTCATAAACTTATCTTATTATGTAGGTAATTCAGGTTTATATTGCTACGATTTTTCCGGTAATAAAAACTTACGATAGAAGAATTGGTATACCTACCTTCTGGAATCTTTAGATCTTTGCTTTGCTGTTTACGACTTCTGTTACCATATTTACATGCGTAATCTTCCCATCGCATTTTTCCCACCTTGATTACGTAAGAGATTCTTATCGTTGTCCCCTTTTTTTACCAGATGATGTAGACTTGGAAATAGTTTCTACCCGTTAGAAAATTGTATTATCGGCCAGTCATTATTTGTTAAAAGGTTATCTAAATGAAAAACTAAAATCAAATTTTCTTTAGTTTATTTTTATAATAGGTACTGTAATCTACACATATAATAACTTAAATACGTTCTATTTTTGCATTTTTATTTTAGTTTTAAAATTAAATTTGTGTAATTTTTCTTCGTCATTTTTCGAAGTTGGGAAAGTGCGAAAAACCAGAATATTTATACGGGTAAATATGGAAGGAAGACGAATCAACGAGGTTCTAATTTACATAATATCGCCAGAAAGCTATCGAATGGTGTATGGTATTTACCTACATTTCGTTTCAACGTAACAATCCACAAAATACGTTTTGAAATCAGTTTTGAATTAAATAAGTACCTATGATCTTTTTAATGTCTCTGTTTTATTATGTTTACGTTTAAATAATTTATTAAGTAGACAATTTATTTCTTTAAACGATAGAAAACATATTTTTCGTCGAAATACACTTTCAGTCATACTTATCTACATATTTTAATTTTCTTTCAAATAACATCGTTACGCAAAACGCATCAAAGTTATTAACGTAAATTAGGCGCGTTGTGTAATCATGATGAGGAGTACAATTAATAATTGTAATAGGTCATTAACGACTCTAATTACGTATTCTAATTTGACGATGCTCGTAATTAAGTTCTCATTAGTAATAGATGTCACTTTCGTCGTCAATTTGTCCAGGACCATTCTCAGGAAGTCAATAAATCACCTTGCAAAGGTATTCGGCACGAAACATCAATTATATGAGGGATGTGTTAGGCAAATAGCCGGACTGTGCGTTTGGTTTTTGCGTCTCTTGATATCCATTGTACTCTCTCGATGCGTCCATTGTCCTATCAGAGCCTGATTGACAGATTAGGACTCTCAGAATGATGTAGACTCGATCCTGCACTTACAATACCTAAATTGTTAATTCTATGCTTTTACGGACCCGAAGAATTTTTGACCGGAAAATTAACGAGCATATAAAAGTTTTAATGAGATCTCTTTCAGAGAGACAACCGCGCGAAATAAAATTTTCACGTTTAAGCTGTAAAATTAATCGTTACTTTATTTGCGTTACCTGCTATACCGCGTAAATTTCATTCGAACCAACAACCTATTTTACAAAATATTAAATTAACGCCAAATTCGAGTACACGATATTCATTTTACTTAAATGGAAACGGCGCGATTAGTAAAGTTCGTATTATTGATTGTAAAGGTGGAGGAGACCTATCATTGAAGTTGATGATAACCACGTCTAAAAGCGTATTACCTTCATTTGCATATAAATAAATGCGCCGCCTAAATTTTAACTTGGAAAATGTTAATTAATATACGGCATTTTTAGATAACAAAACGTTTATGTAAAGCAGCGTAAGGACCAAGAGTTTTATAACCTTCAGTGTCAGTTTCCTTTTAATTACGGATAGCGTTTTTAAATCGATTATAATTTGGACTTGCGGCGATAAAAGATAGTTTTACGAAGTGGGTTCGAGAAATTTAAATAAAAATATTAAATCCGTACGAGTGTCTTTACAGTTTACAGGTAGATATGCCAATTTACGGTGCGGTAGGATAGCATTGCATGTAACCAAAGGGAAGGGGAAATCCATTAGTAGGACAACCGACTGTTGGTAATTTTAGATCCGAAAAATGGAAGAACAATGTTCGAACGTCCCGGGTGACACGTCGGTCAGAACATTCGTTCGTCCTATCTAATACGTCGAATATTGAAATAATTTAATCCTAGTTTCCTACTTAACCGAAAAGGTATCTCAATTAATATCTACAATAATTAGTTTGTGCGCGCCCGACACGATGGGGTTGCCCGGTATCGATAAAATTCTTAAATACGTTTACGGAGCAAAACCAACAAGAGTAGTTGAGATTATCGATGTAGTATAAAATACAACTGTGTACCTTGTATCCAAGTGTTTGTATAAAGGGATTGGGCCACTTTAGTCTGCATGTTTACGAGTTTTTCCTTGCAATAATATTGGATTGTTACGACAATTTTTAGCAAAACTGTTCGAGATCGAGGTTCTTTCTATACGTATAATTTTATTTACTTACCAATAATGTTCGAAGTCTTTGAGTGCACGGGCAGTTTACGTTCTGGAATTTTCTACGATTATATGCATTATGCATATAACGCCTACGTTATAGGTACCATATATAGAGGTGCCTACGTTTAATGAAAGTGATTAGTTAAAGGGTATAGCCGGATAAGCATGGCAAAATGGCCCCCAAAGAAATCTACGAAACAACCTATATTATTACATTGGCAAGTCATAAGGAAACGATATATACACGTTTTACTCCCTGACCTTCAGTAGTCCTTGAGAAAATCAAAAAAGTATGTATCGGGGGAACTATTTTTTAAATTCGTTTATCTACGAAACTATTACAGCTACGAACATAAATCAAAAACAGATTGTTAGAGAATACTTCACAATATAACATATGTTTTTTCTATTAGTTTCAACTAATAATAACTATTAACAAATTAATGGAGAAATTTTGAAAATTGAAAATTTTACAGTTCGGCCAGAGTGACAATCATCAAAAAAATGTCAAATATTGCTACTAATGTCTACTACTACTTCTAAAAGTTTCGTGAAAAAAAAATTGGTACAACACTCTGAAAAAAAATAAAAACAAATATTGGTAGCGTCAAAACAAAAACGACAAGTTAAGTTTTTTACGTTGTTTAAACCGCGAATAGAAGTAGCGGTCAAGTAAAAATATAAGAATGTTTCACTACTCACTGTAGTTGTGTAAAGCGATCTCATTGTCAGTACCCATCACCATACAGGAACAGCGCCGGCGCGGCGCTTTAGTCTGACATGCAGTTCAAGTTCTAACATTCTTGCAGTGTTGTTAATATTTATGTTCGACGATTAAAATACGTAGTTCTAGAAATTCTAAAATCGTATTCAGGCCCAAAAAGTGCCTTTGTGAAAGCCGTTTACAATCTGTACAACCAATGGCTACATTCTTGATATTGTTGGGCCTTTTTATGGTACTCAAAATGATGCTACGATTATGAAACTCGTATTACAAGACTCCGTAGTCATAAGAACTACGTTACAACCACATGATGTATTCATTGTTGATCGTGGTTTTCGTGATGTAATAAACTACATAACTAATGAAGGCTTTACCGTATTTATGCCTGCCTGTAAAGGCAAAAAATCTCAATTAACTACGGAAAAAGCAAACATATCGCGAAAAGTAACAAAAATACGTTGTGTAGTCGAAGCTGTACATGGTGCTATAAGCCAAAAATATCGTCTCTTACATCACAACTTAGATAATAAACTGCTTGTGATACGGACAAAGGTTGAGTTCAGATGGTGCATTACAAGACGAAATTATTGAATATATGGAAAGCAGAATGAATTTGACAAATAATTTGCGGGAAGCTGTTGATAATCATCATTGGAATCGTCGGAAATCGTCTTTTCAATATCTAATGGTATCTGACCTCCTAGATTTTTCACGTTTAACTGAGCAAGACTTGAAAGTTTTATTTACGGGCAGTTATCAACTTTCCCAAGCTGTGTCGTAATTATCAGAAATACTGGACAATAAGAATAATCTTCTCGTGCAGTATGTCAAGCAAACACCACATATTATAAAACTGAACGTACGATCGAGACATAAAAATAATAAAGTATATCGTATTTATATCGATTATATTCCTATTGTTGTGACTGTCCCAACGGTAATAGAACAGTTGGGTGTTGTTCACATGCAGCAACTATAATATATTATTTATCACTCACCCGATAAATGCCGCGTAATATATGTCCAGCAGAGATATTGTCGAAAATATTTGCAACAAATTCTGTTTCTGTTGTCATTAATGAAGGTAATGATGATGATTAATAATATTGGCTGTAGGTAAACATCTGTACTCACTCAGGCAACTATATAACCAGAATTAATTAATAACAATAGAAACGTTTTCTATCGCATTCGATTATATTTATGTACATAAGACATTTGTAACTTTTCTATTAACTGAAATCCCTGTATATTAGACACTTATTTGTATTTTTTGTTTTGTTTATATTTTATATTGTCATAATTGTTGTTTTATTTTGTTATAGTTTATATTTTTGTTTATGTAGGTGCGGTACATTATATAGTAGTAGTGACTATAGAGTGTATATTATTTTTTTTCAAAGTGTTGTACCAATTTTTTTTTCACGAAACTTTTAGGAGTAGTAGTAGACATTAGTAGCAATATTTGACATTTTTTTGATGATTGTCACTCTGGCCGAACTGTAAAATTTTCAATTTTCAAAATTTCTCCATTAATTTTTTAATAGTTATTATTAGTCAAAACTAATAGAAAAAACATATGTTATATTGTGAAGTATTCTCTAACAATCTGTTTTTGATTTATGTTCGTAGCTATAATAGTTTCGTAGATAAACGAATTTAAAAAATAGTTCCCCCGGTACATACTTTTTTGATTTTCTCAAGGACTACTGAAGGTCAGGGAGTAAAACGTGTATATATCGTTTCCTTATGACTTGCCAATGTAATAATATAGGTTGTTTCGTAGATTTTTTTGGGGGCCATTTTGCCATGCTTATCCGGCTATACCCTTTGTACACGTCATATAAAGACGGACGGGAAACACATCGATGCATTTTTGCCAAAGTATCCGGGAGCGAATATTTTTTGTCGTCGCTTCGCATCATAAATAATACGTACCACTCAAAAATTCGGGAAATTTGATCGTAAAAAAAATGACTCATCGTGACTCCCAAGTTTCTTTGCACCGTCTACTACTAATCCATAGTCTTCTTGAGCGTGTATATGCGATCCTCGCGTTTTTCCTATGATTCCGTGCGTCCATGGAAGTTCTGAAGTATGAGTGCCTCGAGGGCTGCCTGGATCTCCTCAGTCGTCATTTTATTTTCGGGAACAGGAAAAAATTACAAGGAGCAAGGTCAGGCGAATAGCGGTGGGGGAGTGAAAGCACCGTAACCATGTTCTTCCACTTGTCGGGACGTTTGTGTCTGACCTTGCCCCCCGCGATTTTTCCTATTCCCAAAAATACGATTACGGATGAGGAGATCCGGGCAAAATGCTTGAAATCATGGGAAAATCTCCGGGATCGCTGTATATACATGCTCAAGGACTATTTCGAAGTAGATGCTGAAAACTAGGAGTTATGGTAAGCATCTTACATGTTTCGGTTCTTTTTAAACTCGTGCAATTACCTCGAAAAGTTTTGATTAAAACAATTTTCGAACTTTTTCGAACAAAACTAGTTTTACTTTCCTTAATATTCTTTGCACCTGATCTACGGGGCGCGATCAGTTAGTTTCGTTGTTAAAACTAGTAATTTTTCTATCAAAACTAGGACTTTAAAATTAATTTCCTTTTAATTAGAATAAATGTTGCGACAACGTATTTTTCATCAAAACGTCGAGAATATTTAAAACTATTTAGCGAATGAAGCGATCGTGTTTGATATGCAGAAACATTGCCTTATCGTTACGTTCTCGTATTTTATAGGACCGTAACGCATTACTCCCTTCAGTTAAATTAAAGGATGCAGAAGCGGAGAAAAGTAAAAAATTAAAAAACACACATTCACAATGAAAAATGCGAGTACAGATTAAACCGATAGGAGCTATTCCAAAACGCAAACTCATTTAACCATTGATTACAAAAAGCTCCCTCGTAAAGAATATCCATTACAAGCGCAAACAAAAACACAAAACGACCGCAGTGTCATCTTTTGGTTACATACGAAATTAAATAAAATGAAAAACGTCTTTAGGTTGACATGTTCTGTAACTAGAATGGCCTTAAGGTCGATTTTTGCTTCGTAAGTTTGGGAATGTAGTATTATAGTGATCCTTATGGGTATTGCCCTTTCATGGAAATAACTGTCATCTATTTTGTAGATAAGATCGTAATTGAATCGGCTTGACGGCAGATTTGCACACGGACCACTGCATGGAATGGGTACACTATTATTTTGGATACAGTCTCGTAGAAATATTGCGTCGCCAACAATACGAGAGGGTGATTTTATACTGCTTATATAAGGTGAATTTTGTTACGTTTAGGTAATCGAATTACTTTTATGTAATGGAGTAAACTCCACTGAAATTGGAAAAGCGCACAAGTATAATTTGACTTTCGGGGGAAAGGACGCCTATACAAGCAATATAAATTCCAAACTCTTTCCCGCTAAAGAATTAAATGGCCTATATCGTAGTGTTAAGACTTCCGCCTTTTAGATTTTCGAAATTGTTATAAATAGGCACGTTTCTGAACGGTCTGAAATATCGGTAAAAATCAAATTGCGTTTTATTCCAAACTAACTTTTATGTTCGCGAAAATTCGTTTGGAATAATAGGATATTATCAAAACATATAGTGGCCCGAGACGTGTCGCATTAACTTGTATAACCCCTCGTATATAGGTACCGCAAGAATACAAGTTTCCGTCATTTATCTTAAGCAGCATATGTAATAAATAATATTACGAGAGGGCCTTATTAATGAATTATTCATAAGTAAATTCAACTAAAACGATATAAAAAGTACGTAGAAGTAATAGGAACTATCGAAACACCATTACCGATCGTAACCGGCTACACACACACAAATTTGGGACACCAAAAGAAATGAATTTAGGAGTAAATCGCTTTGAATTTCTTATATTCTTATATGTTTGAGTTTGTTAGGAGTTTATATAAGAAACTTGATTCGAGAAATGCTCTTGAATATTTATTAGAAATGGAATTGTGGTTTATATTTCTTTTTCTGCATGAGTGAAGTCGTGAAACTTTTCCATTTGTTATAAATTATGTATATGTGGGCATGTGGTGATACTGGGGTTCAATTTATTTTAATATCTCGCTCAGAAATATGTTATGGATATTGTTTACTTGGTTTAAGCTGCAGTAACTTTGACGTAATCAATTGCCGGCGACGATTTTTTTTTCCCGTTTCTCTTATACATACATGTATGGGTGTGTGTGAGGGGATATTCGAAATCAATTGAAACGGAAAGCAATCATTTAAGTAATTCACAAGAATTTCTAATGTTCGTAGTGAACATAAATAAAGGCATCGTGTTTTGCTTTTATTATTATCGTCATTTAAATTGTGTTTTATCGTTAGTTTTAATCGGTTTCGTTGGCTATTTATTTTGAAATAGAATTCGGAATCATAATTTACATTCCGGTTATTCCGAATTTGATATCACTATATTATACAGGGTGTTTTGAAAATTGCACGGCACTATTTTTAGAGGTGATAAAACGGTAAAAAATAAGTGGAGTTTGTTTGATGCACCTTTGCCCAAAAGTCATCCGTTTTCAAGAACATTGAAAATTGCTTGTCGTAATATGTATACCTACTTGTTTTTATGACTGCATCAAAACTACAAACGATGTCGTATAGAAATTTAGTATCCAAATTTCTCTATAGCACAAGGTAAGTAGTGCGTTCTCAAATTAAACACATGGTGTTTTGGTGTCACGGAACCCGATTTTTTCTAAATACCTTTTGAAACGCGTTTTATAAAAGGGCACCGTTTTGGTAACTAGAATTTTACTCTTGGCGTCAGTGTTGTCATTTTTATATGACACGAATTGAAATTCGAAATGCCATCAGTCCTCACCTATTCCTTTTAGTGTTTATCCAGTGATTAACCGATCTAACAGTGAAGAGCACGTGATGTACAAGTTCATCCGAAATATAATACATTTTAACATATCCCAGTATTTTTATATGTCGTAATACAGTGTTGTATAATCGAAGCTTCATGGCATTCCTAGATAAAAATGGACTTTTCGAATATCGTTATCAAAAATTTGTTTACTTGTTTATATACGGTTCACCTTCCAGATCGAATTTTATTTATTTAATTGAACATTAAATGGTAAGCGGCCCAAGGAAGGGCCTTTAACTAATAAGACCGACTTTGTTGAACTGACTATGAATACCGACCATAATTTATTTCTACTCTACTGTGTAAAAATCAGCCTTTCGTTTTATTAAGATTTTAATATCTTTATCTGTTTTTAGGGCCGTCGGTTAGTTTCATTCCGTTGACATATTTACTCTGGGCGATATTAATTAATTTCAGTTAAAGCCAGGTTTACGTTATAATCGGGTTTGAGGTCGATTACGGTAAATTCCTGATCTGAACAAAATTGTGCTAACTAAACGCTAACTAAAGCTAAATGTGAAATGGTGTAAAAATGCAACGGAAAAGATAGCGTAAACACCTATACTTATTTATCTAGAAGGATTTTTCGACTATAGAAATATTTAAAGAACAACAAAATGAATCAGTAATTGAGTTATTCGGATCCTTATTTTAGTTAGTTTTTAAGTAAATTCAAATCCAGTACTTGTTCAATCGAATTAAAAGCGCCGGCTTAAAAAATTAAAGGACGAGCTTTTACATCACTTTTGCTCTATACGAGCGCCGTCCGGCGGTTTCAGTTGATCCATCTACTAAAATTGCAATTTCCTTAAAAATTATTTAACAAATCGTAAAACTAACCACTCTCTACTTTATATTCGTCGAATTAAATTGCATATAGTAAAGAGTGTTCGATATTTAATTTTTTAACGTAAAAACAAAATTGGCGAAAAGGCGCGTTTTACCTATACGTACACCGAGTGCCAATACCTAATAATTGAGAATTTTTTGTAACTGGGGTAACTGAAACTGGACGAGGCTCGTATTAAACGATTAATTCAAAAAAAAAATACGATAGTTTTGTTATTACGGTGGAAATCGATTTCTACCCTTATTTTTGAATCGTCAACCTAACAGTAAACGGGCGTTGGCGTGGTGCAGATATAGCTTTTACCGTCTACTGCTAAATAAAACATTAGGCAAGTATTAAGTAAATGTAAATATTATCCGTATATGTAATCGTATACATCACGTGGTACGTTCATGCATCATTCTCTATATTAATATGAAACTAAAGTCCATATTTTATCAGGGCGATTTATCTAGAATGCATTTATACGGAGTTACATAGCGCGTGTGGGTAAACTGGGTAAGTGATCGTAGCGCGCGAGGGTGAAGTGAGCACCGTGTTATAATGGGGTAAACCGCGTTGTTATGCGCTGATTTCACGCCATTATCTGATCGCAACCCCTCGCTCGCTTTCCCGTTTTCAGCTTACTATAAGCTGCTGGAAGACTGCACAAAGACACGTCAGAAATCTACTCTCTATTTCACTAATTGTCCTTGGATTCAAAAGACCCGAACGACGACAAACGGAAAACAAACTAGGTATTTACCTATCTACACGTTAAGTTATCGTAAGGGACAAATAACACGCTCGATTTACGTGACGATGAATCGTGCAGCTGCTATTTGCCAACCTACTTTAAATAATTTTCGGTGTCGAATAATTTCCGATGATTCGCAACAACTTATTTAATAAATAATGGAGCCAAATAAATAATAAGTTTAAATCGTCTCTAACTGAGAAATTGAGAAATTAAACTGCGCGGTGCGGTGGCGAGAAATCGGGCAAACTTTAAATTAGTTTCGATAAACATTTAAAGATCGATGTTTAATCTTAGATTTGACGTAGGTATTTGCAGTTCGCCACTAATTTCTCTATTTTACCGAATTAATTTTGCTTTAACTTTTGTTAAATTGAAACTGCAGTTTACTGTCGTTAGATATGAAAAATGAAAAACCTCGGAACCCAGTTATACTGGATGGATTTTCGTAAAACTTGTTTTATCGAGTTCTTAATGACGAGAACTAAAAATTTACCCTTTAAAAATTGCCGCTATTTCGGGAATTCAAAAGTTTTTCGAAAATGAGTGGAAATATTAAAAAATAAATAAGTACTTATACGTTGAAATGTAATAATTTCTACAATTAAAGTATTAGAATAGTCAAGAAAATAGGATTCTTGTAGTTTTCGGGATTGCTGAATATATTGCTGAAAATATGTTATATAATGTTAAAAAATAAGTATAATTCGGTTAAAAAATGTTGTTTTTTTTAGTTTATAAATTATTCTGTGCTTTGAACTTAAATTTGATAATGTAAATATCGGCGATTGGGCCGTTAAAAAATATGCAATCTTCTTATCTCCTACCCACCTTGTCGAATTTTTGAATTTTGGGTCGTCGGTGTTCCCTTGTGGGTGGTTTTAAAATTAAAATAATCTCAACTGTCGTTCACAACGCAAAGGTTTTTTTCTCTCTCGATCATAAATGGCAATAATCGGAATAATCACGTGGGTTGGTTTTATTGACGAACAAAGTTAAGTTTCATTTAGTTATCCAATAAGACGCGTAAGTCGTTTTGAACTAAATTCACTTTAGCGGTTTCAGCTCTAACCTCTGCATTTTATTATTCAATATCACTTTTATTTCTCAACTTTGGGGATGAATATCTCGGCAACAGTGCATCGTAGCAAACAATTTGTGGGAACTTGTAGATAGTATTATTTTGACGTGATCCATACGCTCCTGTGAGATTTCCTATCATTTCCTTGATATTCTGCATAATAATGTTAGATGTCATCCTGGCAAAAATTGTTTTGTGCAACGCAGATGATTTCAAATTAATTTGCACGTGGTAGAAATTGACTCGTTTTTCTTTAATAATCTCAAGTCTCAGCTAAATAACTTTATACGGCATTTATTTATGATAAAAATTTTAATAAGCGATACATTTTTTTAGGAACTGGAAAACTAGAAACGCTTGCGAACAGCCCCGTAAATGAAATGTGAGAGGAGGAGCTCTTCAGTTGCAAACAAGTAAGTGAATAATGTTATTATTAGCACGGTTAAAATTGATAGCTCGTGTGTATATTAGGATTTTTCGTGTAGGTACCGCCGCTATTTTTTTCCGTTAACATTTAATCATTGCGACTTACTTTTAGTCAAGTTTTACGAGTATTTTTAGCACAAAGCTTAATTCCTGTATACTTGTACATTGTTTTGTACCTGCGTTCCTTCCGGGTAGAACGTAGAATAAATAATCTTACTTCTACTCTTTTGTTGTGCCCCGTTGTGTTCAAAATATGAGCGCGTACATTATTCACTAGCACTAATTATCTCCTCTTTTGCCCTTACGTGCATTCTAAATATGTAAGCAATTATATACAGCAATTAATCATTAAAAAATATAATTCGCTTATACTCTGTAGCACATATGGTTTTAAAAGGATCGCTAACTAATTAGCAAGGTAGTCGTGTTTTCAAAATTGTGAATTAATGACGCTGTACTAGCGTAACTAGATGCCGTTATGTGAGGGCGCATTTCGTACCGTACCTACTAAAATAATACCAATTTGCTTCGCAGAGGCCGGGACGGCGGTTGCTGTTTAATGAAATCTAACGGTGCAAAGTTATCTGCATTATCAGTGCAAAATTCATTAATTCGTGTTAGCTCTCTGCTCGCCGTGTAGCCTTTATAAGTCCACTAGCTCGAAATTAACATTCACTCTGCCGCGATAATTTATTTTAGAATTTTGAGGGTGCAGTTTTAGTGTTTTCGAGTTTGTATAGGTATAACTTCGATATTATCCGCGTAATGCGGTTTTAGATATCTACGGGGATTTCTTTTGCGTCCGTGGAAACGATTTTCGAGGGTATGGGCGTTATCTGTTGCGATTTTTAACTGTCATCGACATTTGCAACTAAATACATGCTACGTATTTTCATATACTTATAAATTTATTTTTAGTTTACAATAAGGGGCGATTGTATTCCGGTACTATCCCGGAATTTCAAGTTTTTCTACTGATCTTTCCATCGCATCGGTATTTTCTCTTTAAAAAAAAACGCTTTTATCATCCATTCCACTTTAAACTTCAATAACAAAATAATTGCAGGGAAGGAACAGTGCGTTAAGTGGTATTTCAAGTCTCTTTCTTGCTGTATGAGGGATAACTTAGCTTTTTTATTTTGGATCTTTAAATTTCCGGATTTTCGCTTTGATTCATAATCACTCTTGTTAATAAAGCAGAATATTTTTCAATTTTATTTATTTTCGACAATCTATGTATAATATGGCCATTTTTTAAGTGTAGGTAAGAAGTTATTTTATTGTAGAATACAGTACCATTACCACATATATTAAAAATAAATAGGAAAGGGGTTTTACCTAGAGTAAGCTTTCACGTAAAAAGTTTCTTCGAATAGAATACCTATAGATACATTAAGTATTTCCAGATAAAATAATGATGTAATTTTTTCAAATTTTTATCATATTTTTAATACATAAACTATTTTAGTTTATTATTATTTTAGTTTATTTTTTATTTTTGGAATTTTTATTTACATTTTGGAAGTAAGTAGACGTTTAAATTGAAACGTTTTTCGTTAGTGTTAATTATTATTAGGTATATTATAACTTAAAAATAACGTAAGTACATTACGTATTAGTTAAAGCGACACATGGGCACTTTATTTGCTTAAATACGAATTTTAGAACAAAATATTTTAACGAAAGCCTCTTAGCTAATAATTCTTAGTTGTTATACTTATCTGGTCACTTTTTGTATCTTTAATCCGTTTCCTAACTCCAATTTTTTTTAGAACGTAATTTTCTTGCTGATTTTTACTTTTCTTTATTATAACATTAAATAAAAAGAAAGAACAATCTAGCAATACTTTATACTAGATTTTCTTTCTACAACATTGTTATCTCTAATGTAATTCTGAATTAAATAGTTAGGTAAATTAAAATTACACGATTGCAATTAATTTTTTTATAAAATATCATTTTAAATATCATTTTAATAAAAATGATTAGGTATAATGATAATTAGTCAACTAACTTTGGTCAAGGATATTTTACTCTAAAATTTATATTTGAGAAAATAAAGCTTCCACGGACTACTTTTAACAAATTCTGTATACTTATAACAGCTGATAGATTTTAACACCTATAAGATCACCTTAATCAAAATTGCGTCTCCGATTTTTTTTTCTGTACTAATAATTAAGTTCATTTTTAGAAGTTTTTCATTCGATTAAATAATTTGCTTAATTAATCCAATTGAAGAGTCCAATGCATAAACCAGTTAAGTCCACCCACTCAAAATGTCGAGGAAAGATAAAAAAATATTTTATAGGAAAAATACTTACTATTATTGTTAGATTGATAATAATTTATGAATATTTTGTCATTTTCAAATAGTCATGTTTATACACTTTGGATAGGTATGCTAACAATAAGTTGGAAAGGATAAATTAGATATGGAAGAAAATTCGATGAACTTTTTATTAATTTTTTGAATAAAACTTACAAAGTATACATTCCGTAGAATTTGTCGTAACAAATTTTAATATTTCAAGTCCTGGACTTGGCCGGTTCTTGCACAGTAGTAAATAACAAGCAACAGATAAATACACTTTAGTATCGATATTATTTGAGCTGAAGAGGTGATTTTTGCACAACTTAAACGTATTTTCCAACTTAAAACTGAGCATATTCACTAATTTCGATGAAAAAATGGACTTGACTGTTTATACATTGGGCTCCTCAATTACTGACCATTTGATCTATTTTATCGCATAAAGCAGATAATGCTTTTTGGCTTCGATTTGAAAGAAAAACTGATTACGCCAACAATTTGTGCATGTCTGAAAGTTTAACTTTAGCTAATTACGTTCTTATATCCAGAATAGGCAACTTTAATTTCGCATTCCTTGCAACAGTCCTTTGGCAAAGTCCTTTTAAAATATTCCTCAAGAAGACAGGCGATGCTGCCGAATATACCTACATTTCTTTTCGTATTAAATGTTCAAACAAATAATTATCGATTTCAACGAAAAATTGCTTTTTCAAAAAATCGATTAGATTCGATTACCTTGCGGAATTAATATTGTTTTTAAAAAATACATCTCATCTATCTGATTGGTAAAATTCAACACCAAACGTTGGCGTTCAACAAATATTTCGATTACAAAACGCAGAATTTCATTTATAAGTTTACCTAGACGAGTTGACAACGCTATAAATGACAAACGACAAAGTAAATTGATCACTATTAAAAACACACTTTTCGGAATGATTTCTCTCCTTTCAATTTAACTTGAAACTAAACTATTATATTTAAAGGCCTGTTAAAAAATTAACATTCGTATTTGAAACTTCGTAGGTACTTATTTGAGTATTTTTTTTATGATTTGCAACAACTTTTTAAATACTTTTTTGTCCTATCTTAATCGTTACAACTTTATTTTATTGAAACAGTATTTTTTATTATTTTGATCACAGTTGGCTATAGGTTTTAATCTTAAGAAAATTCTATTTCCACAGAAAGGTACATTTTAATGAACTAAATAACTTGTAAAAATTTTATATTGATTGCTTTAAAAATAAAAAAGTAACTTGGGTGTTTTCGTTAAAAAAGGAAACGTACCGTATATCTGCGTATTATCTACTAATTTGAAGACTACTATCTATAAATTAAATGCCATCTAATCGTATTGTAAAATAAAAATAAACGCAAGGTACACTAATTTCTGTTTTATAATTTATTGTTAGGAATTTCTATATAGTCATAATGCTACATAACAAGTACTAGTATGTATTTCTCATTTATATTTTATAATAGTGATAATTGTGGGATTTTTAAGACCTCGAAGTTTCGAAGTTTGATATTAACCAGTGCATTTCGTACCGTCATGTCGTTCGTATAGGTGTGTCATTGTAAAAAGAGTGTTTTATTTTTTTATTTTAAATTAAAATAAAACGAAATAAACGGGACTTTCGGGTTTTTTTCCTAAATAGAAGTGTGCGATGGAGATCGAATCATGAACTATACTCGTCTATAAGTATATCGTGCGTGTTTGTGTTTCCAAAACAAAACAGACCGGAGTTCAAGATTTGGTTAAATTAAATAAGTTTTAATTTTATTAATAAAATTGCATTGTTTTGGTATTGCAAAAATATTTCGGTTGTTTTTATCAATTATAAAAAATTAATTTGGTGTTGCACGAAATAGAATAATCGATGGTGACGTCACTAGGTAGAGCTTTAAAGTAAATTTTTCATTTCCGGGGATAGAAATCGGATTTTATGTTTATAAAATCACGACAGAAGTAAATCACATCAATTTCCTAGGAAATTTTTATTTCACACTCGATAATGAAACGATTGTTAAAATCTAATTATTCTTAAAAGTGGCTTTTTAAAAAATAAACCATAGGTACCCATTTGTTTATAAAAAACCTGTGAAAAATTGTAAGTTTCTATTAATAAAATTACTATTTCCTCGAAAATGTACGGAAAATCACTTCTGTTATCATACGTGACGTTACATTTGGTGAAAACCTAACGAACTGTAGGTACATAAATTTATTCGCAATCGCAGACACTTTTCATTATATTTGGGTTTTCGATTTTTAAAAACCTAAAATTAATTTGCCGGATCTAATTCCTTTAAAATCTAAGATTTTCAAACATGTAGTGTACAAATTATTGGCGTGATCGGTCTTTTTTCTAAATCGAACAATAAAGATTGTTTCCATTTGATGTGAATATATTAAGGGGCAGTGTACGAGGTATCGCAAAAAGTTTACGAATTATAACTATTAATAAAATCTCAACTTCCGCGGCCTCGTTCATTATAATCAGCCTAGTTAGAACATTTACCTACGTTTGTCGTGACTTGAAGCAATTTGGCTGTTCTTTTGTACGAGGCGAGTTTTTATAGGTACCTACTGTTCCAAATCTTCGGCTGGATCATTTAATGGAAAAGTTGAAAGGATCTAAATAGGAGGGGGTGGTGATCGAATATTGTCGAACAACTTTCATATCATTTTGTCTAGCCTATCAAATTTTCTTACAAATTTATTTACGAATGCAATACTACTTAAAACGTTGGCTTATATTTTAATTGGGTACGTAAACAAATACGAGAGATAAATTAATCAATGCTTAGAACAAAAATACATTAACAGAAAATTATAATAAAACGATTCATATATCACAAATTGCGACCGTTTTATAAATTAATTTAAAGGTTTGCTATATTATATAAAAACACACAATTACAGTTTGTAATCGTACGTCTGGTGTGGAAATCATAATAGATTTGCGTGTACGATAAATCGTATTTTATTAAATTACATCAAACTTAATTTGGATATGACTGATGTAGAAAGTATTAGTTAATTTCGAACCCCTTTTCTGTTTAGCACGAACGCGCGAGATAAAGAATTTATTTCCGATAAAATATTTAGAAAGTCAATTATGTGGGCATGCCGAGGACCACCTACGATATTAACTAACTATATCTACTTCGAGGGCCAAAATGAAAAGCTAGTCTTTCGCCTAGGACATTTTCAGCGTTTAATCTTAGGAAAATCAGTTAATCAAAACTAATTTCCTGGTTGACCAGCAGTGGCCCGGTTGGCAATTAAACTAAGGACATTATTTTGCTAATTTCATTGCTATTCCATTAGAGGTCTGCGTGATGCAGATAGCCTCGCTCGAGGCCGCTATTAATGGTTCGGGGTGGCGGAATGCAACTCATTACTGGCCGGTGTTTCCTTAGCTGCTCGTTATTCGAAAACCTGAGCTGTCCTTATTAGATTAGTCCTTGTCTGGACTTTCAATCTTTAATCTGTATTATGGATGATAAAATAAATTAATTGATTTAGTTTCTCTTTAAGTGAATCTTATACCGTATCGAATTATATATATATATATATATATATATATATATATATATATATATATATATATATATATCTACGTTATGTCGTAAGTTTCTAATCGTCGAAAATAATCCCGAAAGAAGTATCTAATAACACGGAATAGCGGAATAATAATATATAATAGAAGTGACAGTAATCGTTAATTAAAGTTGAATGCCATGTTCTTAACATACTTCCTATGTACATGTGGATTTACAAACATTTTGCTTCCCGTTGAAGTAGTTAAGGGGCAGATAATAGCGACACTGGCGCTACTACACCCTTAGTAGTAATTGGATGAAGGAGAATAGGCAACCCCAAAATTAGTGCAAATCTCGTTTTTAGTACTTGCTAGGGGTATTAATTAAGAATAGATTAATTGAACAATCGACTCCGAGAGTGTTTGTAATTTCTTTTAACGATTATTACTTATTTAATAAAACGACATTATCGTCGATTCGATATCATAATCGTAAACAAAATCTAAGCCGATGTCTATATTTCAACAGGAAATAATTCTGTCTGCATAAAATGGCATAAAATTCGGGAAAATGACAAAGCAACAAATATGTAATAGCGCAGTGTGCTGGCTTTAATAGCCATTATCTCATAACAGCGGCATTTAGGCCATGAAATATTGAGCATTCGGTAGCACACATGCACATCCTGTACCGATACAACCCGTTCATTTAACTGCATGCGATTATTATTTATCTCCGGCATGAACGTAACTTCATGACCTTTTTAACACTCCTATCATTGTATCTGAAATTGATTGAATTTTATACTTTATTGTTTTTTTTTTTTAAATAAGTAATTCGTACCGATTCAAAACGAATTCGAGAGAAACATAGCAAAGCTTTTATGAGGATGTTTTGCAGAAATAATTTCAGGAGGTGTTATAGGTTCCGGAATTATCGCGCGTTATATGAGATTCAGGTTTCATACAAAATGTAGGATTTTGTTCCGTAATGTACCTACTTTTTCAGTTATATAGGTAAACAATAATGACATTCAACAAAAACATATTTTATTCATTAAATAATTCACATTTTTACCTAATTGTGTTTGATGTGTTTGTGTTGAATTGTGCTTTTTTTAAGTCGCGCGATAATGTCTGCGAAAATAAGCGATACAACAATTTGTAGATCGTCTTATATCGAAAACACGGTCGTGCCGTATAAGGGTGCCCACAATTTATAAACCGCGTTATGTAGATACCGCGTTATACGAGGATTACTTGTATTTACAAATGTGATATCTATAGATAATGGCAGAACTTAAACAAAGAAGTCTATACGGGAAAGTCGACGTATTAAGTTCGTAGAGTCGCTAATCGAATTATTTGTTTGGGGTATAATTGAAAAACTCATTTTTAAAACGAAACAAGTACATTTTTCGACATTTTCGCAAATAGGGTGTTTGCTTTCACATTTATGCCGGGAAACATTCACACTTGTGCGCCCAACCAAATTCGTAATTTAGTTTTATATTGTTATAGCACAGGCGCAGTGTAGTAAAAACATAGAAGAGTTTCGGGTTCCAAACAGTGCAGTGGAACCGGAAATATGAGGCTTTTATAATCAAAATATGCGCACATACGGTGAAACCGGCATAAAGTCGGAAAACCTTTTTATTTGAAATTTCAAAGAAAATTTTATTCTTCGTAAAAATATCTGCGTAGTTCCCAATTTGAATAATATAACCTTTCGTATACGAGGGACGTTCAAAAATAAGACGTCAAATGCGAAGTCAGTTATATGTTTTCAAAAATATTTGTTTTTCTTTTTGTCGTACTTTTTTCCTCCCTCGTATACGAAAGGTTACATTCAAATTTTCACACGTAATTTTTAATTTGAAACTATACAGATATTTTTACGAAGAAAACTTTTTTCTGGAATTTCAAATAAAAAGGTTTTCCGACTTGTTCCGAAAGGCGTTCCACTGTACTGACTGGAATCAGAAACCCTTTTAGGTTTGTACCACACTGGCCTTGTGGTATAACAATATAAAACCAAATTACGAATCCGAGTGGACGCACAAGTGAAGCTTTCCTCCTGAGCATTTTACGGAATTTAATGTTCTATTTAGTTTTGGCGTCACATAAATAAGCTGTACATACAATTTTTATAAATTGAGGTGAATGTATAATATAACGATTTTGTAGGCAATTGGCATTCATCGTCAAACCGGGGTTTGCGAACGATACACAGTACGTGATTTTAACCAATCAAAATTTTAGATTGACAGTTTAGTAAATTCTGATTGGTTGAAAGCAGGTACTGCACCGTTCGGAAACCCCGGATTGATAATGTGTTGGAACAGACATATAATAAATAAAAAAATAATAATAAAAATAAAACGAGGAATTTATTTTAATACCGAAAACGTTAAACTACAAAAAATGTAAAAAACAACATTATTTTATTTATCTTTTTCACATTTTATCGCATTTTAAGCGTACATTCACAGAGTTCCTCTAGGTCAATTTGTCAGTTTGTAATGCTATTAATTTATTACTTATATTACTTATCTATTTATTAACACTGGATTAACGTTTTGAAAATTACATTTTTAGGTCTTCTGTCGTTTTGATAGAAAACATAATTTTGGTATTTTTTTTTCACTTTTAAACATTCATTATGCGTACCTATACAGCGGATAACGGGTATCCAAAAAGTTTTTTAGTCGTGATTGGATGTGAAAAGATAGATATAGTGTCTTGGTTTAAAAGTAATTTTATTATGTACTACTACGACATGACAAGAAATAATTTATGACATGACTGAAACCAACCAAGACTGAAAGACTTTTTCGACGCCCGTTACATAAGACACCTGTTTGGTATTACAATTATTCCATTTACCTATACCCACCTAATAATTGGAAAAAATTGACTTGTTGCGTTTTGAAAATGAACTCCTCAACCATAAAGTAGGTACTTAGTCATCATTAACTGATAATTTTAAGTTCTTCTGTTCACTCTTTTTGTGCACAAGTCGTTTTTACACTTAGACACCATTCATACATTTTGGTATCAATTCGGTAGGTAATGCTATTGAAAACGATCGAACTAGCATATTTTGAGTCTACCCGACAACGGTTAATTACGAAAGACGACCCAATACTTGTAGTACCACGCGTTTACCAAGAATTTTCCCATAATTATGATGGTAATCGGTAGATTTTGGAAAATTTAAATTTTTCTTTATTCTGTCGAAGTATGTTTTTCTCATTCTACACTAAAGAGAAGACATCCACTAATCTTGACGAGCTTGTAAAATCGAGTAAAGTACAACAATATAATATATCTTCTCGTATTTCAAACATTTTTTACAACAAATATTTGACAATAACTTTATATCTTTTGATGGGATTTTAATACGATCATCTCAAATAGGTACCTAAAACCATAGTCTTTCACGCCGATTACAAACAGAAAAATCAAATGTTTCATTTATATAACAAGTTAACTTCAAATCGGTTTCTTATAAGGGAGCGTTATGAACGAGTACGAACCAGTACCCGCACTGACAGCGTTTCGGATGGCCTTTGTGAAGCCACATGTAAGAAATGCACGGCGCATTCGGGTCGCATATGCAGCCTACGATGCGAGATTCGAACGCGGAGGGAATTTCGTTTGGGTTGTCTTTCGTACCGGGACCACGTTTCACGACTTTCATACCAAACGGATCGTCGTTTCCGGCTTTAATTGCCAAAAGTTCCCGTTTTTCTATACCTGTAGCGTGCTCGATGGGATCTCCCATCGTTACTGAAATCGACCAAGTCGAATAATCGATTTAAATAAATAATCTTAGGAAAAAAAACTCTTACTTTTTGCTAAATTACGAACACACGTTCGGAACATCTTCGAGGTAGAAGAGGAGATTATCTTTTGATACGATAGCAATAATGTCATGACTGTATCTATTAAATTTGACAACTTGGTTTAAGTTCCCGTTTGTTTTTCCGGTAAGCAACCTGATTGTTGTTGTTTTTTTTTAAAATTTATACGCCCGAAACCATAATTTTGGATGTAATCATTTTAATTAACTCAATATCCGCTGTCTTAACAGATACCAAAGTCTTCTGTTGTTAAGTTGAGCGAGTCCAAAACTTTTATAAAGGAGCACTAATAAACAGATTATGTTTTGTAAAGTACTTCACAAACATCAAAGATTTCAACAAAACATTTTCAGTATAACTTAGACGTCTTCATATCCCACAAAAACGCCACTAAAGCTTTTCCAGAGAGCTCCCAAACATAAAATAAAGTAGAAACCTCAAAACTTTTTGATGTACAAAAACAGTTGTCTTTCAATCGCTATAAAAACTCCACTGCCATATAATACACTGTCATGTCAGCTACGTACGGATCGTAGCGAAACGTCCTCACGTAAATGTGTTTACCCTCGATTTCGATCTCTATTTAGAAATTACGGAGCTTTCTTTTATGAGAACTGCATTATAAGAATGGAACCCTAAGAGAATAAAATCACAAGTCGCCTCCGGACGAGCAAAGTTAGTTTCCGGTCTGACCGGGATGTTTTTACAAGCCGAGCTGTCTACATAAAAAGCTGACATTGTTGTTGAGCTAATTCTCTTCCACAATTATCTGCGATTACAGCCCCATCAAAGTCTGCGCTTGAGGGTCGAAGAGGGATATACAGGGACGTTCTCAACACAAGTTTGATGTCTTTATGGTTCGGTGCGGTTAAGAACTCATACTCTGGTTTACACGTAAATTTTAGATTAGCAGTTGAAGGCTTATTTTGTAGTAAAACAAAATACGACGAAATTATTTTAACGTTCTCGTATAAAGCGTCTAATTTACATGTTAATTGCAACTAATTGCGTTTAAATTTTACATAAAGCTTCGGGATAAAGAAGAGACGTTTTCATATTTTAGATAATATAAATTTTTATAGGTAAAAATTGAAACTTTTGACCTCCTTAACCTTTGCCGAACGAGATAACAAACTAGTATAAACCGAAAATTGAAGAGTAAAAGAATGAGTGCGGCATGTGTCCTTATTTCTTTTACACTTCCAGCACGAGATGTGCAAGTAATCTGACGAGGAGTCTGTTAATGTTTCCCATGGTGGTCGTTACGCGGCGCTCTTATCGCCGACTGAGCCACTGATTGCTTCATTTCAGACAATTGCCTGTTTATATTCGGCGGACCGCAACCAGTCCTTATCCTGATAAAACAAGGACCTGTTCCTCGCACAACAGTTGTTTTGTTCACTTGTTTTGTACACGCGTCCTATTAAACACTACAAGAACGCGGATTATCCTCAGGATAATGGTAATCACTCGCCTCTCGGTTGTTCTCACTTGTTTCGTTGCAACGTCGGCCGTCGTTTTTCTTTTGTCGTGAAAAGAAATTTCCACCCAATGTACGTGTATACGTCCTAAACGTTATTTATCTCATTTATGAACGAATAAATCCAGATTAAACGCGGGATAAAACGAACTATCGGGGTTTCGATTTTTGGTTTTACGGAGTTTTTAATACGTTTTTGATAACTTCAACTCGGCATTATTGAAAATGTAAAAATTATTCCGGAAATTAAAACGCGAATGGGCAGTAATTTTTAAATTAATCTTCGCGACGTAGGGGTAGTCATGTCCGGCAAACGTGGACGTTGCGAATGCGGCAGTGATTGCACACGATCAACTGTATTGTCGATGGATAAAACTACCCTAACTTTTAATTCCAGTCTGGCCGCAAATGACACGTAAACCGACGCTGCGGTCGTCGGTTTAACGAGATACTACCGCATAACGCTGCCGAATAGCTATTAGCGCCATTATAGGCAATATCACGGGGATTTCAAACTAAATATCTAACTGAAATTATTACATGTGCGGAATTAAACCTAAGAGTTTCCTATTGTTTTGGTTTTCCGCCCCTCCTGTCAATACGAGGGCGATTTCGATAAACGTACGCGTTGGCGTGATTGCGATGTTTATCGGAAGTTAATTTAAAACGACCACGACTTCTTATGTAGTATGCAAACATTTTAAAAAGCGGACCTTAGATCGAACTGTGAAAAACACGATTTACGCGAACACGAAAAGTTCTGTTACACGGTTATGCAGGCGGTCCTCTACTTTTGTATATTTCAAATTGATTTCTCGAAAATCGAGTTTCGAATGTGGAAATACCTACTATTTATTAAAGTTAATAATTCAAATCGTAACCGGAAACTTTGAAGTCTAATAATTCGGAAAATGAGCCCGTCCGAAAAAATTATTTCGCATTTTTTAACCAGTTATGTATCACCCTGTATATTCGGACTTTCGTACATCGCATGGACCAGCGGTACAGTGAATAAACGCGTTTAATAGAGTAAATATAGCAAGTATAATTCGTTTAATTTCAACTAATCACATGACGACAATATATTCTTTCTTTGTGATTTTTTGTTAAATATTTTGTAAAGACTTATTCTTTTTTAGTTTTGATACAAATTTTTTAACTTTAAAATTACTGTTGATCAAAAATTTCTTTTGTTTGCGGCTTAATCGGTTCAATTCATTTAATCCGCGGATTATTTTGATTTTTTCGTGGATTTAATTATTTCGCGGAATCAGACGTAATACAGTAAATCAATCCGAAATAATCCGCGAATTAATCGAATTAAATTAATTGACCCGATTATACCGTGAAAAAATCCAAGATGACCACCGTGACGCCCCTCAACTATGTCATTTTTTGTTTTCTCAATCGTGCTATAGGTATCATAGTAAGTATAAATAAGCACATAAATAAGTACTTGCATATAAGTTAATTACATACTTTGTTAAATTAACATCATTCTAATTAACATCAATTAATAGCTAATTGTTAAAAGCTTCCTCCATCACTCTAAAAATGTAGAATTTTCAACTTCTTCTTCAATTTATAAAAGCTATTTAATTCGAGGAAATATGAAAATCGTGTAATTATAATTTAACGTTAACGCCTGTTAGAATTTTAAGCGTCAGCGTTCGAGCACCCGATCTTTCCAAAATCGCGTATTTACGAACAATTCCCGATATTAGAATGCGTAGAATGCGACAGAAGGAGTTGACGCAAAATAATTAGCTAGAACAGAAAAATCGGTGATTACATTTGATCCAAGGTATCTACGGGCAAATTGGCAATCTTGTTAGAAGTTGTTAATTGCGAGGCTTAGAGCTATTCGTATGCACCACACCACTTCCGCTATAGCCCTGGATTAATAAACGGAAGCTTTGTTTCCAGAAATTGAGGCACACTTAAAGCAATACAACCTGATGAAAATTGGGTTAAACGAAGCACATTCATCCTTTGATTACACATATTGATTCGTACAGAACGTAAATTTTTTTAATTCGCATTCGACGTTTTTAATTAATGCAAACGAAATGCAAATTAAATAGTAGAAGAATAGCCGGCAAGTTACTTCTGTCTTTTTAGGAAAGTTTTGAATTCGACTTCGATGAAAATTTAATAACGTTAAAGGCAAATACGTCGGACGCCGTTATTATATTGTTTTTTCAATTAAATCTCCAAGTCGGCCTCGCGATTTTCTCAGGTTCGTTATAATTATCCCCGCAAACGTAAACGGCGTGTTAAACTCGGTTTAAACGCAAAGCCGAGCTATCGAGCATTCTCAGGAAATGAAATGTAAATTTAGAAAAAGAGACTTTGTTAGGTAAAGGTGGTTTCGGACCGATATCCTCTCGAGAGAACTGTCGTGTAAACCTAACAAAGCTGTTTGTTTCAAACATTTCTAATTGAGTTAACGCGGGATTAAGGCTAATAAGGGCTAGGTGTATATCAAAATGTCGTGTTAGTATAAACACAGATACCGGAACTTGGCGGACCAAGGATAAATCACCGGACTCGCCGGTCATTAGTTCCACCCGCACACATTATCTTGTTACCTCCGGAACCGCTATCCAACAATATCACACTTGATTTAGGACTGTTTATTTACATTTTATGTCAAATAATTTACACGACCATTTTCCGATAGATACTAAAAGTAACTGTTTCTTGGTAACAATCTATACAATGCAGCAAAAATTACTTACAATACTTTATTAGTTCGCATTTCTTCAAAACGTGCTTTTATTTCGTTTAATTTTGGTGTAAGTATAGCAGATAATTATTTATAGATAACGTTACGTTAACGTTTTGTTTCAAATAACCTGTTATCATATTTTTCGGTGCACTCTACGTTTTATAAGATTATTATGTTGCATTTTTTACTCAAGTGCGTCAGTTACAACAAAATGGGGGTAGTAAAAGATAAACTTGCAACACAAATGTTTATTTTATTTAACTAAACAAAATCCACCAAAATTACACGTATGGTTAACGAGTTCGTCCTTCGTTTTCGTAAAGACAATACGCTGTTCAAATTTTACTCTCTTACGATTAAAATTGCGACCGGAATCGTGTCCAAAAGAAATATATATATATGACCGTCCCAAAATGAATGACCTATATTTTCGTGATCTAGGGGTTGAGATCGGAGAAAAGCCAAAAGGATCCGTGCCGTTATCAATAAAGCTGCAATAGCTTTATTTTCTATGAAAATTCGTTAATCCTTACCAGTTTAAAATTATCTGGATAATCACTGTCTACTGCCTTTATACTGCAGAATTATAAATTTACTCTATTTTTAATTTAAAAACTACTCGTGCGCCCCTCAACATTGTAAATTTCCCTATTACAAACCGTAAACCAGATAAAAATTTAATCGCATTTTTATGCGGCCGATAAAATACAAAGCAACTAATAAAACATTATAGCTTATCGGAGTGCAAACAGAATGTTTTTAAAATAAAAGTGGGATTTCCTAGTATCCATTGCATTTATTATATATGGAATTCTGGCAAAACCGCTTCAGATCTTTCGCGTAAGTAGTACGGAGAGGTAGTGCTTGTTTCTGTAGTTCGAATTTTAAATTACGGCGTCGTATTGTTCGTGTGTGCAAGAGTGCTCGTTCGGTTAATAACGCCTTTTTGCGTGTGAATGCGCGAGCGTTGTATGTTGTGTATTGTGTTGTATTCTCTAAAAGGATTACAAACAAATTACAACATTCGACGAGGGAAGGTAGGATTTTTCTTTGTCGACTAACTCTTCATGTATTTATAAAGTGTAAATACATGGACCTTGAAGGTCCAGCACAAATTCTTTGAAAATCGAACTTGGTTAGGCTCTTGGATAGGGACTAGGTAAGGGTTTCCCTCAAACATTCGACGGTCCAATTTTGCGAACGAAATTTTATCTCACGCGCGTTTTCGCATTACAGTGGTTGTTGAAATACAGTGAAATGTGAAGCGTAGGTGTAGGTTCGTAAAAATGCAAGTACGCAATTAACGGAAGTATCTACACTCGAAATTGGCGATAGAGGGGAAACGATGACAAGACAAAATGAAATACAAAGAAAAATTTAGAAGTCTATAATGTTATCTTATAGTATGTTACAGACAAGTGGCCGTTTTGGCGGCAGCAGTAGTTTTAGTTTGCATTTTTCGTAAGTGTTAAAAAAATATATTTTAGGATTTTAATTTTTTTAAATATTTTTTTTTGATTTTTTTAATTTCTCTTATTTTGAGACATTTTAAATTTTCAATGCATTGATAAATATTGAAAAGCGAATAGGAGACATCTGGGTCCCGTCGTCAGACAGGCTAGAATAGCTTTATTTTCTATGAAAATTTGCTAAAACGTGCACTCGTTCTCGACGTAAAAAGCCACTTAAATATGTGTAAATCTAGGTTACCTTGCGGTTTCAGTATATTATTTAAAAATTGTTTCCTTTCTTTGATTTGTAATAACAAAAATTCAAACGATACATTATAATAACCATATAATACATAGAATTTGTAAACGAAATTTAATCTATATTAGACTTTTGCAAAATTAAAATAAACCACGTATTAAAATATTCGTTCTTTCATAATATTAGAACGCGAATATGGTATCGTGACGTATAAGCGAGGAATTTATCGATAATTCGGTTGCAGATTTTAATCAACATTATTTGTAAATACTGATTTGAACATTGGAAAATTTTAATTGCGTTTGTAAATTCCAAGCCGACGAATTAAAATTTCAAAATTAGAATTTGTTAATTATAAGGATTCCAGGTAAATACCTTTAAAGTGTATTGAGAGAATGATTTAATATTAAAAGCAACCCTTTAGCCCTATTTACGCTGAGAAAATTGATTGTACTTGCTCGGTCGAAATTAAAAGTAACTATTTAATTTAGTACTTATTTCTTAAATTAAATTTCGCATTAATTGTCGTCGATTGCGTTACGTCGCACTACGAATATCTATCGATAAACGTAGATTAAAAAAAGAGGCGAAATATTTCGTGCGATCGTTAAAAACTTTTTTTTTTTGGCGAAATACTTAATTAAAGCGTTCCAATGAGTTTGTTTCGTGTAAACTAAGATTAAATATCGTAAAACAAGCAATATAAGCAGTTGCGAGGGTGCGGGGACAATATCGCAACCCTTTATTGGATGGGTTAAATTAGAAAAGCCAATTCCAGGAGTAATTCCAGGCATACCAAACCCCAATTGTAAAATACACAATCATGAATTCACGTTTTATAGTACTTTTGTGCTTCGTTTTGCGGTGATTATTAGTTAGCAAGAATCACGAAGAAAACTCAACTGCACCGCGTGGTGCCGTAAATTAAAAATTTATACAAACTCGAAGAATTTAATTAATAATTTAATCATTGTTGTTTGCAAGTAATTTGTGTTTTCGCTTTGTTTCGGTATGATATTAATTCTGTAAAATGCGTTTTAATTTATAAATTAAATTGTTTTGCTGCCACGTAAATCACAGATTAAAACATTCTTTGCCTACAATAAAAGCCAACTACCTACCTTTTGTAGGAGCCCGCATCGACGTTACTTTTATGATTAATTTTAATTTCAAGATGCGTACTATTCGCGTACTACGACTATTGCGAATTTTAATTGGGACGTTGCGTTGCATTGTAGTGGCGCGTCGGACGATTTTAATTAGGTGTATACATGCAGGTACATC
This sequence comes from Rhagophthalmus giganteus, assembly GCA_036326145.1. Classification (NCBI taxonomy): domain Eukaryota; kingdom Metazoa; phylum Arthropoda; class Insecta; order Coleoptera; family Rhagophthalmidae; genus Rhagophthalmus; species Rhagophthalmus giganteus. The sequence goes on along the minus strand of JARFJA010000056.1, from coordinate 7,804,054 downwards.
ATTTGACAAAAATCAAATTTAATAAATTATAGTATAGGTGGTTCCCTTAATTGCCGTAATATGCGCGTAACTAACTCTACCTACTTTGAGTGTGATTAACGAATTTGTAGAGAAGACGTAACGGTTTGCGTCTTTGCAGTTAGGGATGAACGTAGTTACCTAGTAAATTGAGGGTTAAGCAATTTGAATGATTCTCCAGTCTCTTTAGGTACTTTACGTCCTTCTACTCGACTTCTTATTTTAAAGAGATGATTAAGTTAAGGTCACGTTGCGTTGAGTGAAAGATGGGCACTCGTAAACCTTTGCTAAAAGATTAGAATATTTAGAGAAACGCGGTCACTAATCGATTTGCTGTAATTAATCGAACTGAACAATGCACACGGGCGTTGTAATTAATCAAAGTCATTGATGTTAGCGCATACCAAGGTTAGGACAAGGCGGATAAGTCGTGCAAAATGTAATATAGTAGAACCTCTCCAAGTCGACCATCCGAGTGAAACACGGTAATATAAATTTTCTATAAGTTTTCATATCTTAATATTACTGGTCACGTTTGAAGGTGATCATTTCTTGCATTTACTTTTGTATTTACTTTAATAGACGCGGAAATAACAGATGGGTTTCGCAATTTTTCTATTATTTACAACTGGTATTTTAACATCTGATAAGATTTCAATTTTTTAAACAGATTTAAAGTATAGGCATCTCTCCAATATTTTATAATAATTGATATAGCTTATCCAAACCTATATGATGTTTACGTCATCAACAAAAAGTTACTAGATTGTTTATTTGTAATTCGGTTTAAAGTTTGGAAAGTGACATATTCTATAGATGATTTACTTGCGCACATATTAGATGATATAAAGAAAGACTACAATTTATTAGAACTGTCAAAATACGAGGTACGAAGTGACAGCACTGTGTGAAACGTCATCATCTAGTAACCTTGTATTGATGACGTGAACATCATATAGGTTTGGATAAGCTATATCTACACGACTTAAATTGTCATTTTCTTCAATTTATTCTTATAGTTTTAAATCCCGACATTCGTAGTTGTATTAATGGTTTGTCTCTATTATCTTTTAATGTAAATATCTGTTAACGATTTCAAAATGATCGAACCGACGCACAGTGAGTAAAATGCCATTTCTAAGAAATAAAAATTCAAAATAATACAAAACCTATTTCTAATGTATTTAATGTTGTTGTTGACAGGTTAATAGTAGGTGCAGTAAACAGGCTGGGATTACAAAAAAATATGTTCGCGCGCAGGCCGTGACAGCAAATTTTCATGTGTGATATGTCCCAAAATTAATTTTTCTCAATTTTCTCGAAATAAATGCATTTTTTTTAAATTACATGGACTAAAGAAAACTGTTCAAGACTATTTTATAAGAATTAAAAAAAAAATTGAATCATTTTTTCCAGATTATCTCGAAAACGGTGCATTTCATCGAAAATTGCAAAATGAAATATTTCATAGAGAATTTTATGGAAATTCTAAAATATATTTAATATTACCGATACAATAATTAATAACTGATATAACTCTATTTAAAATTTTTGATCGGCCGTCATTTTAAAACGAGTCAGTCGGTTATTCTCGTTAATGAACTCGTTCTTTTGTATTTATAAAGACAACGTACTGTCCAAATTTCAGTTTCCTACGATCAAAATTGCGACCGTAATCGTGTCTACAAAATTTGATTATATTTATAAATATATATAAATACATAGGTTGGAATAAAAGAAAGAAACACGACTACCCTGTTCAAATGGATTGAGATATAAATTTAAAATTTTCTATGATGTAACGGGAAATTATTTCACATACTTTTAGGACTGAACAATAATTTTTTGCAGTCTGTCTTTGAGTACGGTCGCCATTTTGCATTTTTTAAATAACACCCATAGGTCCTGCAACACGTCATGGAAAAGCTTATTTTTTCGTCTTTATAATCATTCGAATTTTTTATAGGGTTGCATAACAAGAAAAATGCAATAAATGCAATGTTTGAATTATGCAACACCGATCAAGGTAATTACACTTCAAATCTAGCAATCTTTGACTGAAATTAACAACTGTAAGTAAAATTTACAATAAGTATTTAAGTTCACTTTTCGTTGCTGTCACATGGATATTTTGTATAAGTAATTGTGATATGTAATTCCTTTTTAGTTTTCTGTCGTGGATATTTCATTCATTTAAATAATTCGTATAGTTATTAAAAGTGAAATTGTTACTACAGCGTGTTCTAGATTTGAGAGTACAATCAGAGATTGCTAGCTTTGAAGTGCAATACCATTACGATTAACAGTTGGTGCAACAAAATTCAAACGTTTATTAATTTTTATTTCATTTTTTTGTTATGTAACCCCATAAAAAATTTTTAATAGTTATAAAGACAAAAAAAACAAACTTTCCTAGCTTTTTTTAGTCTTAAAATAGACGAAAAAATTTCCCATTACATCATACGAAATTTCTAATTTATATCTCAAACGTTATACTTTTCAAACAACAGCGCAATTCGCAAACACGCGTAACAAACGAATTACGAAATTCTCTAAAAAATGTTCATATCTTCAAATTAAATCTTCGCAGAATTTTAAGAATCTAATCGAAATACTCTCTTAAGTATTTGTAATTAAATTCAGGTAAAATTCCAAAAATTTGTGAGTATCAAAATTTTCAACTATAATCGGCTAGATGATGAAAATCGTCCATTGTGCGGACGTGACAAACAAACCAAATTCCGCATTTGATATGTAGGTACTTAGCATCAATTTCTTTGTTGTTTTGTTTTTGATAAATAAGTAGAAATCATTCATCTCCGATTAATCATTTTTTAATATCTACATAAAAGTGGATTTATTTATCAAATTAATTTAACCGAAGGTGGTAAGTCTAATCTACATAACCTACATCTTACAGTGATCTATTAGTGACCACATAAACCGTTTATTCTAAAAAAAATGCTTACAACGAAAGTACGGAATAATTATGCCAAACCGCCGCCGTCGCCGCCGTTACTACCCCGCATCGTGCCCAAGTTTCGGTAGGTATATAACGCCTTGATTAAGCTACACGGTGTTGTATATCTTCACTTTGATTATCAAATTCATTAATTAGTTCCTTCATTATCGTGGAACTTAAAATAAGCACTTCACTATAAAGAGCCAGGTAAAATTTCCTAACAAAGTAGCTGTTTCGAGCATATTGTTATACTAAACTTAGGAATTCCTTTGCTGCAGATCAGATTCATTATGCATAAAGGATAAAAGTTTCAAGTGAATTAAGTACTAAAACAAAATTTAGGCATTTCTCTGCAATTTCCCGCTCGGAAATGCAAGTGCTCGAAGTGCGGTGCATCGCACGATGGATATATAAATAGAGTACGTGTAGTATTTGAAGTAGGCGTCGCAACTAACGATAGAATAAATAAAATACGGAAATAAAACAATAGTCTCGAAGACAAAGTATAAGAGTTGTAGAAGTAATTACGATGAGTGGTACAGGTGTCTCTGAACATGGTGTGCAAAATTACAGCACGGGGAGTCGTTTACATAAAGCAATTTTCTTGGAACAATATATCGATATCGAAAACATTGTTACGGAATTATGTTTATGATGTTCATTTTCTATTTGATACAGATATTACGTATATCTTGTAGACGTTCATGGTTTCTTATTACCGGATATAGGCGTGCATGCTTACTATAAAAAGATGCACCGAGGGAGGTTAAATAACGTTTTATGGCACACGGAAATGATTACGTATTCAACGGGGCCCCAATTTTGTAATTGCCGAATCGGTCCTTATTATAGGAAATGGAAGCGAGAGTATAAGCGCAGGACTCTCCTGCAGGTGTAAACGCGGAAAACGTGAAATATGACGTCGTATATTCAGTATAAACGTCAGGGAGCACGTGTTGTCCAAACATAACATAAAGTAGGCTCTGCTTAGCGACATTTCAAACTTTTATTCGAAAGCCTGTTTTATGAAGGTTATGTGGAAGGTGTGAGATATTACAGTACTTTCAACAAATCTATAAAATAAATTCGGAAATATGAGACAGCACGTGTTTTTTATAGTAGTTTCGTACGTATATGTAGTCGAAACTGTGAAAAGTTGTTGCTTTATCAAATGAACCGGCGTGGCGCGTCGCCGTTACGCGAGCTTTTTGTTTTAAAAGCTAAAAAGAGGCTTGTTTTAATTACTTATTTATAACTAACGTCGAGATTTGTTGAAGCTTCGTTCGCCCGGCACAACAATGTCGTATTTCTTAATTAAAATTCTTACTTTTTAGTTGCACTTTTTAAGGGCTAGGGTGAGGGGGTAAGGTCACAGAACTCGCTCTTTTACTCTTTTTTTCTTTTATCCTATGACGGTTTAAACCACAAGCAATCAGTAACAATAAATTATATGCAGTTTTTGAACAAAGAAATTGTTTTCTAAGAATATAGGATACGACCTATATGCAGTATATTCGCGTCGTCAGGGATTGTTGATAAATGCTTGTCGTTATGATACTGTCCGATTATATCTGAATCTTCATTTATTAATTCTTCCAGAAATTGTGAACTGATTTAGGTCTATCCTGTTCGTTTAACGCAACATATTTATTTTTTAAATGTTTTCGAGTTCGGATTTCTTTTAACGATAAATACAGGCAATGCAAGGTTTTGAAGTGTTTTGATATTTTTAAAACGCGTAACTTTTAAAACTACCCTAACTTAAATATTGAATTTAAAAATTTATTCTTTGTTATTTAAAAATAATACGGAAAAATGTTTTGAAACACTAAAATAATGTGATTATTGGGAATTTAATATTTTGTTAAATAAAATCGTGACAGCACATATTTCGAAATATGTGAAATTTTGCGATTAACGAAATGACCTAATATTCATTTAGGTGATTTAAGTACAGTAAAACCTCGATATAACGGACTAATTGGGACTAATTTGGTGTCTGTTAAAGCCGAAAGTCCGTTATATAAAAATAGGTTTAAAATAAATCAAAAAACTTTTTTTTGAAAATACACAAACAAAATTCTATTTATATGTCTTCGGACACTCGTGAAGTGACGTTGCTGTTTGACATCGACGCGCTTGCTTTCGGTAATCCTACTTTGAAAAAGGAATCAAGTTTTGTTTGCACTTTTGAAGTTTGCCGTTTTTTTATAATGAACTCTCGAAAATTACGAAAATGCGTATAATATAGTTGAACTTCGTTATCTGACGAATAGGCAATAAATGCTATTAGATTCGTCGAGATGTGATCTTATCACTGATAACTTCATTTTTTGCAGTGTTGTTTCTTCTTCTTCGCTATCTTCACTTCCATCCTCATTTTTTAGGTTCATAACTTCATCTGCTATTTCACTTTCAGACATGATATTATACCGAGGGTCACCTTCATCTACTTCTAGCCATTGTAAAACATCTTCCTCGGCTACTTCTTCTCCGGCATTATTAACTTCTAACCCATCTAAATCTATGTCTGCATCTTGGCCATCAAACAAATTCTTCCAACCATTTTTTAATGTTTGCTCTTTCCACGCTGCAGCAAAATTAAAAATTGTTGATTTTAAATTGTAACACTTTAAGTTTTGCAAGGTACGCTGTCCTCTTGTATCTTCTGCGTTATCTTCATCTTACAACACAACCATTACTTCATTTAAAAACTTTCTGCGATATATTCGTTTGGTTGCCAAAATTATTCCCTGATCCACGGGTTAAATAAGCGATGTTTTTTTTTTGGCAAAAACATACAACTAAAGTTGCCATCTTCTGAACGTAGAATATTTTCAGAGGGATGAGCAGGAGCGTTGTCTAAAATCAATAAACATTTCACCTCTTCCGGCGGTATTTCCAGTTTCTTCTCTTGAAATTTTCTCACAGTTGGTACAAATTCTTTAAAAAACCAGTTTTTGAAAATATCTGAGTTGAACCATAATATGAAACGGGCAGATGATGTATTATATCTTTAAAACTCTAGGTTTGCGAGATTTACCAACAATTACAGGGAGCCAGTCTATGCGATCCATCGGCGTTGGCACAAAGCAGTGCCGAGATCCTGTCCTTGCCGACTTTTCTTCCAGAATTCGATTTTTCATATTTGGAGGCTCGTGTGCTTTCAGGCAAAGTACGCCATAACAAACCAGTTTCGTCAGCATTATAAATCTGAGATTCTAATAGCATTTCGTTATTTATATGTTCTATTAATTTTTGCCTAAAAGGTTCAATTTCTTCTTTTGGTGCACTTGAAGCTTCGCCGTAAATTCTTTTATTCGTGATTTCGTACCTTTTGCGAAAGCGCCAGAGCCATCCATCACTTGCTCTGAATGGTATGTTCATATGATTTGCTAATTTAATTGCAGCAGATTTCAATTCGACTGCCCGAACCGGAACCCCACAAGAACGTTGTTGGCCCGTACCATTTTAAGATTACTTCTTCAAGTGAAGTTTAACGAGCCAATTTCATTCGTTTTCAGGGATTGCCGTTTTCTCCTACATCACACATTAACACAAATTTATTTATTTCGCTTTTGTTTTTTTTAATGTCCGAAACAGTTTGCTTTTTTATGCCATATCGTTCACATATACGAGACGCAGACATTCCAGACTCCAACTTTTGTATAATTTCTAATTTTCGATTGATCGTTAGATTGATTCTTTTCCGTTTGTCCATTTTTAAAGGGTAGGGTTGTGAAAATTTAAATTTATTTACTGGAGTATCAAATGCGTTCATTCACTTCGAGTAAACAAGTTAAACTGTTGTAGAGTTACGTGAATCCCCGGCCAGCATGGCGATAGTATATCAGGAAATCCCCTAATATACTATCGCTCCGGCTAGGTGCAGTCTACGAGCAGGACGGCATTATGTCTCAAATTCTAGTGCTAGACGTATGACGTGATTATCATGGCCGCTAAAAATTGTTTACGTGCGGCGACATTTGAATTTAAGCATGTATAATATTAACAGGACGTTTTTAATTTTTTTACATTTGACCGGATTTTTGTCCGTTATATCCAAAGACCGTTAAATAGAGGTCTGTTATATCGAGGTTTTACTGTAATACCTACGCCAAGGATATTTTGCAAATAATAATATGCATCTTAACACCGTTTTACCTCTAATTATCAGATTTTGGTGGTGAATAAATTTTGGACCATTCTTAAAATGTGAAAATTGACGGAACTATAAAAATTTCCGCTCTTGTCGGGCCCGATCAAAGTGTGCATTTTATTTTATTTACATTAATGTATATTTATAATGTCTTGCATTTGTCATTCTTAGGGCCGATCTTTTCATCTTCCATTTAATTTAATTGACACATATTTACTATAGAAACGTTTGTTTAAACAATTGTTTCTATGGTAAAAATTTGTCAAGTAAATTTATTGGTAGATGAAAAGATCGACCCTTAAGGGCAGGGTACCCATGATTTCAGCGTATTTTACGCTCATCCTTAAACTAATTTTTGAGGCATTTTGGATCATTAAAACCAAAATGTTTTTATGATTAGTTGTTTATCACTATTTTGTTTATGTATACTCGTAATTTGAGTACATGATTTTTATTCGTTAATTTGTTATTATAAATTATAATTTTGTTAGTTATGGTGGAATTTTATAAAAACTAAATAAGTTAAAGTGATGTGGATTTTTTTGTTTTACAGAGAATAATGTACTCGAGGACTTAACAAGTTCTCACAAAATTTTATTATTGTTTACATAAAAAAAATTGATTTTAAAATATTAATTTAATTTTTTTATTAGTTTAAAATAATTCATTCGTTATGAATCTTTTATATGTCCTCGAGTACATTATTCTCTGAAAAACAAAAAAATCCACTTCACTTTAACTTACTTAGTTTTTATAAAATTCCACCATAACTAACAAAATTATAATTTATAATAACAAATTAACGAATAAAAATCATGTACTCAAATTACGAGTATACATAAACAAAATAGTGATAAACAACTAATCATAAAAACATTTTGATTTTAATGATCCAAAATGTCTCAAAAATTAGTTTAAGGATGAGTGTAAAATACGCTGAAATCATGGGTATCCTGCCCTTAACGTAATTTATTAATTTATCTAGTTAATTGTTTTAGTAATATATTAATAACGTGAATTCAAACTTGACCGACGAAACATTTTTAACAATCGGTCTTCTCAACTGCTTCTTTCTCTATCTAGTTTTGTGATAACAACAGAACTAATTGCATAGGTATTCATGCAAATGTATGGGGAAAACAAATTCTAGGTCCAAGCGTTCCTTTCTAGGAATAATAATTTCTTAAACTGACCTATTATGAACAAATTTAGGTAATTGATGATAATCCTTGAAGGTGTTTCGAATGCTTAGTGAATGGTTTACGTATTTCTAGGTAAAGAACTTAAATTAAGTACCTGAATTTTAAAATCATAATTTCATGCACGTCGAGGCCGTAATTTGCGTTCAACTTAAATGTCGCATCGAAAGTATTTTTTTCGTTGCATAATAAGATTCGAAATTGATTTTAGTTTTATTTATTATTATTTATTTAGTAGGCAAACTCGCCCATCATCCGTAAGTTGGAGGGAAAATTAGAACGCGTCTCATTTGTTTGTCAAAGATTTTAATGACGTTATCGTTAGCGATTGCTCAAATAAATTTGATCGTGCGAGATATGGGTTATAATGAGATATTAATAGAGGCCAATTTTTTTGTTAGATTTTTGTCGTTATTGAAGTAAAACAGGGTCCCCGCTTAAGACTTACTGTTTGTCAATTATCACAACGTTGGAGTCGAAGAAGCGACTAACTTCCGAAATTAGAAATCTTGACGCTTTTGTTTCTGTCATTTTGAAATGATTAGTGTTTCTTATTTTGAACGATTGTAGATGTGTTCTGTCGTTGCGGGGGTTTTGTTTGTTTGCTTTTTTATTGTGCGGATTTAAAAAAAGACCATATTCGGTCGAGTAGTGGAAATTTAAACTGGGTGGCGCTGTTTTAATTCATCGTTTAGTGCCAACTCTGCCGTTATTTTCCTCTCGAACCTCCTGAAGAAACATCCGACTTTTTGGACTGCCAACCGCATAGGGTTACCGAACCGAACCCCGTGCGATTGGCAAACATTCGGTAATTAATTTTATTAAAACACCGTCAATGAGCTTATTGGTGGAAGAGCGCACTCTAAACAATTTGGCCGCAAAAGATTCACGGATATCGTGATGGGTAACACATTTTTTCGTGTTTAATGTTACTGCTTATAGATATTTATCGTATTGTCACAATTAATTGAAAAATTACCCAAATACCTAAATAAATGTTATTCCTCTTAACTAATTCCGTTTAGTAACGGATTTCCCTATTACAATCATCGTTGTTTTGCTGTGGCCAAAAATCAATTTTTAAATTAATTGCCGATCTGACACCTATTTGGTTATAAAAATATCGAGGAATTTATTTCTGTGACAAAGGAAATGAGAATACAGTACGATGATTCCCTAATTCTCTCAATTTACTGGGATAATTGGCGGCTTTGCTTCTCACATAAGCTGTTCATATCTGGCTGAAGCGGGCCTGGCTTACACCTACCCCGTTCCATTCGCTAACTTAACATCGTCTTAGACACGGTATTGCGTAGATGTACCATCGCGAGGCTAAAAGAATTTACAAAAATCGAAGGAAACGTTTAGTAATTTAAATTAATCCATTCGATATAGTTATAAATTTATTGCCCGTCCAATGTACTTATAAATGTGACGAACTAACTGCCTTAACTATTAATATTTAAACGCCGTCGATTTATGCAATTATCGCGATTTAAAATGTTAAACGTAATGTTTTATTCACTGTTATAAAGGCACGACGTCGCCGTACGCGTTTTAAGGGAAATCTACCCGTTTAAAGGTCTAAGGTAAATATAACAGACTATTCTATAATCCATTGGTGTCAGTTTCATAATCTGTTTGTAACTACGTTGCCGTATTAAATTGTCACAATATATATTTAGGATTAAATAACAAATGCAGGAATATAAATTTACAATTAGGTAGTTTACAAACGCGTCGGGTATAAATTTTTGTGTTCGCCAAATCGGGGACAATAATTATTAATATTTTAATTAGAATTCATTGTTAATACCGGGCCGTAAATTTTAAAGAGTAATTGTTTAAATTAACAATTACAATAGAACCCGTTCCGGAATCGAACGAATGCAAACGTTTCCGAGGTCTACAATTAAGTTATACCCTAAATTGTTTACAAATTGCGAGTAAATAGGTAAAAATGTTCAGTTCTCCGTTTAATTTCATTTGAATACGAATTCCATAGTATTTTCTTGCCTGTTTTGTTTCTCGCTTTTATTTGGCAATCGCGATAAAGCAACCCCTTAATTTAAATCCGGTATGACAATCGTGAACTGACTGATTTTGCATATTCTCCGAAGAGAACAACCCTTAACCGAATTAAGTAAACCCGGCAGAATAAATTTCTAAATGCGAAAACTTGTATCTCACCTGGAAACGATAATTATTTCTAACGCGGCTTTTCCGAACGATTCGCATATAACGGCGCGGCGCAAGAATAATAAATTATTATCCGAGTGAGTATACGTATAAACATATAAGCGACAGCGAATCGGTGTGCGCGCACACACACACACACACACACTCGTATCCTTTTCAGTTATAAACGGTCGTCTATTAAAACTTGAAGTGCACAGAAAACGGGAACAGAAAGAGGAAAACTTTGTGAAATAACTTGTTAAGCATAATTAACTCTTTCTCTTAATTAACACAACAGTGACGCATTTCTAACGAGCGATATAGTCGTCGCAGTCTCGAGTAGGGTAAGCGATATGTACCTAAACGTAATAAGGAAGAAGAAGAAGATGAAACGCCTCGCAGAATTTCCTTCTGATTCTATTGAGTGCTTTATTTAAAATGTCGCGCCGTAGTAATTCACATTTTAGCATTAAAAGATTGAGACGCTTTCGGGGTAACGATTAATTTGTAAAATAAATAATTCGCGCTGAAATTAATTATTGGCTCGCTGCGTCGATTTAAAAAAGAATAAGTAATTGTACGAAAAACATTAAGGTGACATTACCTAATTGGCGGTGTAACATGAAACTGAAAATGTTTCGAAGTTGCCTTTAATAGGTACTACGTATTTACCTAATGCATGCATATTCAACGGCGGAGGAGCTGCCGAATTTCATTTTAATCGTTCTTTATTATTCTCGGTTTATGCAGTCTCGTATTATTATTCGTTTAGTAAATGGCGGCGTGCTTCTGTTTATTTTGTTCCGTTATTGACCGTTTCATAATAGAAATTACGTTTTAGGGCCGTATAACTTCTCTACTTACTTGTGTCATTTTATTTTCACTTGAGAATGAAATTGTGAAGAGGTCCGTGAAGTTAGCAGCACATGAAAGGCACAAATCTTGGGACCTGGTCCATTCGTTTGTGCTTCGTTTGTTCCGATTTGTGCCGTAATCAGTTTTTCGGCAACACGAACCGTTCCCGAGTTATCGCGATTTTTAGATGTACTGCAAACTTCGCACCTGATTGATCGCACAAATCTTGGGACCTGATCTAACCGTTAATGTTCGTTTTTGCTAGTTTATGTCATAAGTACCTAATTAGTTTTTCAGCAATATTAACCGTTTTTGAGTTGTAATCGCTTGCTTTATTTAAATATTTCATTTCTTTTGTTCATTTTCCGCCACGCATGTTGTTTACCGTAAATGGGCAAACATGAACTTGTATTAGGGTTATTTATTCGTAAATGGCGATAAAGCGTATATTAAAATTAAAGTTGCGAGGTAACTATAAAGAGGTTATCGCATTAACCAATAAATTTTTATTATGTAATGTCAAATCAAAAAAACTACCTCATTTAAAATACTAAGAAACTTTACATAGACGTTACCGATGATAAAAGATCGACGTTGTTGATGATGATTTATAAGTATTAATAGTCGAAGCGGCTACCTTCCCCATTAACACCGAAGGTATGAAGTATAAAGTAGGATAAGGACCTACCTATTATTGGAATTTTATTAAGTGTTACAAAAACATTTAAGTAAAATTGCTTATCCAACGTTCGCACCTCCCTACACTTCTAATTTGTTGTTGAACTGAAACTTGAATAAATTCATGAATTACTTAAATTTTTAAATTCTTTTGTATAAGTAAAATTTATTTATCACTTTGGAGTCGCAGTTAGGTTAACGAAAATAGACTACTAACATGTACCCCTTGTTATTAAATTGACGTGTTTGAGCGTTTAAAAAATAATAATAATTCACGTGCCCGAAACATGTTTCGTTTTCGATGGATCACCTCTATCTATATTGTTCCATTCATTAAAAAAAATTATATTACCATAGGTACTTACTCCTGAATCTATGTTTTACAGTATGTGTTCTATTTATTTATTAATACTAACAGCAATTAATGAAAACATCAGAAATATTCCCAGAAATGCAGATTTTGCAAACTTTATGGGTTAATTATTTTAACATCGTAATGTTGAGAAAATCTGTTTTAAACTTATTGTATTTTTGCTGAAGTAGTTATGGGAATTTTAAAGGAATTAAATGTGTAGATACTTGTTACGGTACAAATGTGACCGTGGGCAGGAAAAAGATGTTAAGTATTTAAAAATAAATTCTTTTAAAAACTTATTTAGCATTGATATTTTTATTGCTCATTTTGGAACGTGATGTATTTGCAAGAAGGAATTAAGTTCGTAAAGGTGCCATCAGTTACCCATTGCAAAAAATTCGTTTCCATCGGGTAGGCAGGTGCATTAAAAGTACTTTTATTGTTGGTTTTACTTCAATACTTCTTTATGTTTAAGGTGATTTTTATCCCATGCTAATATCTATTTATTGCAATAGTAAAGAAATTGGACATATTCGTTCTTTTGACGGCAAAACGGAACGTGATTTTAAATAAGCATGAAGTATTACTAAATAGTATACTGCATTTGAAAAACAGTTTTATTGCTTAATTGGTGGTTACCTGCTTTTATCCCTTATTTTAGAGAATACAATTTTTGCAGATGTTAAGAATTTATTATTTCAACATGTTGAGAAAATCTGAGCTTTAACCCTTGTACCTGCCGATTTGGTCTATTTTAGTGCCCTTTTATGGTCAAAAACTTAAATAAATATGCTGGACTAATCATCATCAACAACGTCGATCTTTTATCATCGGTAACGTCTATGTAAAGTTTCTTAGTATTTTAAATGAGGTAGTTTTATTGATTTGACATTACATAATAAAAATTTATTGGTTAATACGATAACCTCTTTATAGTTACCTCGCAACTTTAATTTTAATATACGCTTTATCGCAATTTATGAATAAATAACCATAATACAAGTTCATGTTTGCCCATTTACGGTAAACAAATGTGTGGCGGAAAATGGACAAAAGAAATGAAATATTTAAATAAAATAAGCGATTACAACTCAAAAACGGTTAATATTGCTGAAAAACTAATTAGGTACTTATGACATAAACTAGCAAAAACGAACATTAGCGGTTAGATCAGGTCCCAAGATTTGTGCGATCAATCAGGTGCGAAGTTTGCAGTAGTACATCTAAAAATCGCGATAACTCGGGAACGGTTCGTGTTGCCGAAAAACTGATTACGGCACAAATCGGCACAAACGAATGGACCAGGACCCGAAATTTGTGCCGTTCATGTGCTGCTAACTTCACGGACCCATTGTGAAGCACATTCAGAGACAACGTTCGAGTATAATCTTTACTTATCTTATTTTTATTGTAGGTATAGGTAACTTGTTTGCTAGTTTTGAAATTCATTAACGAATACGTCGTTCAAAAATATTTAAAATTTGCGCGATTTAATTTATATCTGTAGATAATTACATTGTTTATTTTCTAATCTTCAGATTTTTCGTGGAATTAAATTTGGAACTCGAAAATAATATAACCTACGAATGACGCTTATGGGACGACAATTCTGCAACATCGTAGGAACCCTTCTCGGTCCCTGACCAGGCTTACAGATGATGGTTAACTATTGCAGTGCACGTGTACCTAAACGTAAATGCGTCAACAAGAATAATATATTAATGAATGTAAGTACCTACAAATTTTAATACGTATTTAGTTTTATATTATAATCGGCGATTTTGAACCGGTCGGTGTGTCGCGGCACACCAATTAGTCGTCAACTAGTTTAACGATAGGTCCAAGTGTGCCATGAGGTTTAAAAGGTTTAAATAATATTAATTGATCGTACAAAAAATATTATGCTCTAGAAATGTTTAATTATTTTTTAATAAATATTCGAAATGTCCCCTATTCGACTTAATGCATTTTTGGCACGCTATCACAAATCATTATTCTTGGCGCTAAAAATGAACTATGAATGAAATTAAATGAAAAAATAAAAGTTTTCCTTTTAAACGTTTATAATTTGCGGGACTAACTTTAAACGCATTTTTCTCGAAAACAATTTTCTTAATCGACATAAATAAAGTATACATTTTTTGGACATAATAAAGCGCTATATCTAACATACTGATCGTAGAAAGAAAATCTCAAGTTGTAAAAAAACATTATTGCAGAACCAATAGAATGTGTTGTGAGCGCTCTATATAATTTAGCCAAGAAATAATTATTCGGCATGGCCACCAGATCACAAAAAGTCGATTGCGCAGGACCGGCTCGCGATCCCTCCTTTGAAAATGCGGTTAATTAAACTACGTTTCTTTCGAACCCGCTTCGAGGCTATTTTAAAAAACTTTTTAACCCGATAATTTGACGGTTTCGAATGTTGCGTCGTGTTCGGGGCGTCTTCCCACACGAGACCCTACCAATCTGCATGTCCATAACGCGAAACAACACTCCGAATCGATCATTTAATTTAGGGTAGACTAAAATTTTTCTAGCGTTCAATCGAATAATTTTTCGAAGTTTTTTCGTGCAGGCCTGTTCGGCATGCCTACTAGGACCCAAAAAGACGATTTCTCAGTACTAGGACGCGAGCCACCCCTCGTAAACGCGATTCTAAAACCCGATTTTTGCGAAAGCGATATATTATTGCTTTCTGAAAAACCGATTTAAATCCAATACTTGACCGCTTCGATGGTCGCGTCGCATTCTGGACATCTTCTCAGACAAGACGACACGAATCTGCAGGTCCGTTGCACGAAACAGTCACTCGCAGTCGACTATTTAAGTTAGGGGTGATTCAACATTTTTTGACGTTGAAACGGGAAATTTTCCGTAATTTTTTTCCGCAAATTTGTTCGCCATGGCAACCTGGCCACAAAAACTCGATTACGCAGGACCTGCTTGCGATCCATCCCTTGCAAATGCGGTTAATAAAACTACGGTTTTTTTGGAACCCGTTTCGAGGCTATTTTAGAAAACATTTTAAGCCGATAATTCGATTGTTTCGAAGGTCGCGTCGTGTTCGGGGCGTCTTTCCACACGAGCCGCTACCAATCTGCATGTCAGAAACGTGAAACAACACCCCCGAAATCGATCATTTAATTTAGGGGTGACTAAAATTTTTGTAGCGTTCAAACGGATAATTTTCCAAAATGTTTTCCTGCAAGCCTGTTCGGCATGCCTTCTAGGACTCAAAAAGCTAATTTCGCAGTACTAGGACGCGAGCCACCCCTCATAAACGCGATATAATATTGCTTTTTGAAAAACCGATTTAAATCGTAAATTTGACTGCTTCAATAGTTGCGTCCCTTTCGGGGCGTCTTGCCAGACGACACGACACGGATCTTCAAGTCGGTAACGCGAAACGGCTACCCGCAGTCGATTATTTAAGTTAGGGGTGATTAAACGTTTTTTGACGTTGAAACGAGAAATTTTCCGGACTTTTTTCGTGCGAACTTGTTTGACATGGCCACCAGGCCACGAAAAGTCGATTCCGCAGGACCGGCTCGCGAACCATCCCTCGCAAATGCGGTTAATAAAACTACGTCTTTTTTGGAACCCGTTTCGAGGCTATTTTAGAAAACCTTTTAAATCGATAATTCGATTGTTTCGAAGGTCGCGTCGTGTTCGGGGCGTCTTCCCACACGAGCCGCTGCCAATCTGCATGTCAGTAACGCGAAACAACACCCCCGAAATCGATCATTTAATTAAGGGGTGACTAAAATTTTTGTAGCGTTCAAACGGATAATTTTCCGAAAATATTTCGTGCGGGCCTGTTCGGCATGCCTTCTAGGATTCATAAAGCCGATTTCGTAGTACGCGAGCCACCCCTCGTAAACGTGATTCTAAAAATCCGATATTAGTGAACGCTAAAAAGTTCATTATTTTAATTTTTTTTGAACGTGGAAATCGATATTTCTAGAGGTATAGAGATGAATGAAAAAGTTTTATATCGGGTCAAAATTTTCCCAAATCTATGGACTATAATAAGGCTTTTTGACCAAAGATTACGAAAACTCGATCTCGTAGGAAACGCGTTTAATTCATCATTTTTTAATTAGTAGTGTTATAGTCCGACGATTGAACGTAGTTACGTCGTTTTGAGCGATCGTAGGCCGCCAAAGCAAATCGCGGATTCCCGGTCTTATTGTTGGCTATGGGAACGCTAATACAGAATTGTTTTTGAGGCAAAATAAAAAGATTTATTTCCAGCCAAATTTTTTAAAATCATGTACTTTTCAAGGCTTTTTTATCGAAAATTTTTGAAAACTCGATCTCGACGAAAACGTCTTTAGTTCATTATTTTACGCTTTATTTAGATGAAAATTAATATTTCTCGACGTAAGGAGGCGAAACAAAAATTTTTCGTTGAGAACAAATTTTGCAAAAACGATGAACTCTTTCGAGATTTCGGGAAAATTTTTAATCGACGTAAACGCGTTTAGTTTGTCATTTCTTATTATAAGAAACTTGATACACGACTTTTTAGGTAATTCCCGACCTGTTCTGAATGTTTCGTGTCCGGTCAAAATTTTACCATCTCCATGGACATTTTTAAACCGATAATTCGACGGCTTCAAAAGCTTCATTGTGTTCGGGGCGTTTTTTCAGACGATACGACATGAATCTGTAAGCCCGTAACGCGAAACAGCCACCCGCAGTTGGCTATTTATGGTAGGGGTGATTAAACTTTTTTTTGACGCCGAAACGGGAAATTTTCCGTAATTGTTTTGTGCGAACTTGTTCGGCATGGCCATCTGGTCACAAAAAGTCATTTAAGCAGTACCGGTACGCGATCCGTCCCTTGAAAGTGCGATTAATAAAATTACGTTTTTTTGCGAACCCGTTTTGAGGCTATTTTAAAAAACCTTTTTAAACCAATAATTTGACTGTTTAGAAGGTCGCGTCGTGTTCGTGGCGTCTTCCTGAACGGGAGACTACCGATCTGCATGTCCGTAACGTGAAACAACACCGTAAACGATCATTTAATGTAAGAGTGATTAAAATTTTTCTAGCGTTCAATCGGAAAATTTTCCGTAATTTTTTCGCGCAAACTTGTTCGGCATGCCTATTAGGACCCCAAAAGCCGATTTCGTAGTGTCAGGACGCGAGCCACCCCTGGTAAACGTGGTTCTAAGAATCCGATTTTAACGAACGCTAAAAAATGCATTATTTTGATATTTTTGAACGTGGAAATCGATATTTCTTAAAGAACAGAGATGTATGAAAAAGTTTTAGGTCGGGTCAAATTTTTGCCAAACCCATGGACTATGATAAGACTTATAACCAAAAATTACGAAAACTCGATCTCATCGGTATTGCGTTTAATTCATTATTTTCTAATCAGTAGTGTTATAGTCCGACAATCGTATCAGATCACGAATTCCCGGTCTTATTATTAGCTATGGGAACGCTAATAAAGCTGTTGAATTGTTTGTGAGATGAAATAAAAAGTGTTAGTTCGGGCTAAATTTTTTAAAAATCATGTGCATATCAAGAGCTTTAATCGAAAATTTTTGAAAACTCAATCTCGACGAAAACGTCTTTTATTCATTAGTTTATGCTTGTTTTAGGTGGAAATTTATATATTTCGACGTAAGGAGGACAAACAAAAAATTTTAGTTTAGAATAAATTTTGGAAACACGATAAGACTTTTTTTTCGAGATTTCTGGAAAATTTTTAATCGGCGGGAATGCGTCTAGTTTGTTATTTCTTGTTGTAAAATATTTGATAAACTACTTTTTAAGTAATTCCGGATTTGTTCTGAACATTTCGTGTGGGGCCAAAATTTTGCCAAAACCATGGACATTTATAAACCGATAATTCAATGGTTTCAAAGGCCGCGTCGTGTTTTGGGCATCTTCTCACACAAGACGACACAAATTTGCATGTCCGTAGCGCGAAACAGCCATCCGCAGTGGGTTATTTAAATTAGGGGCGATTAAACTTTTTTTGACGTTGAAGCAGGAAATTTTCCGCATTTTTTTTGTGCGAACTTGTTCGACATGGCCACCAGACCACAAGGAGTCGATTCCGCAGGACCGGCTCGCGAACCATCCCTTGCAAATGCGGTTAATAAAACTACGTTTTTTTTTTGAACCCGTTTCGAGGCTATTTTAGAAAACCTTTTTAAACCGATAATTTGACGGCTTCGAAGGTCGCGTCGTGTTCGGGGCGTCTTCCCACACGAGACGCTACCAATCTGCATGTCCGTAACGCGAAACAATACCCCCGCGATCGATCATTTAATTTAGGGGTGACTAAAATTTTTCTAGCGTTCAATCGGACAATTTTCCGAAGTTTTTTCGTGCAGGCCTGTTAGGCATGCCTAGTAGGATTCAAAAAGCCGATTTAGTAGCCGCAGTACTAGGACGCGAGCCACCCCTCGTAAACGCGATTCTAAAAACCAGATTTTAGCTCACGCTTAAAAATTCAGTATTTTAATATTTTTTAGGTGGAAATCAATATTTCTAAACGTACGGAGATTAATGAAAAAGTTTTGGGTCGAGTTAAAATTTCGTCAAAACCATAAGCCTTTTTTTCGAGTTTACGTGAAAATTTTAAATCAACGGAAAAGGATGTATTTTGCCGTTTCCGATTCTGTTATATTTGAAAAACGACTTTTCTATTAGATCCGGACATGTATTAAACACTTCAGGTTGAATTAAAATTTTGAAAATACCATCGACTTTATTTGTTTCGAGATATCGCGAAAATTCGGACTTGACAAAAGCGCGTGCATTTTATCGTTTCCTGCTTGTTATTGACGTAAATTAAAAGTTTCAAGTAGGATCAAAATTTTCCGAAAAACCATGGCCGACGTATTTTTAGAAAATGTTACAAGAGTCTATTTCGACGTAACTACATGTATTACGTTATTTTCAAGGTTATTTTTAGGTGGAAATGGAATTTTCAAGTAGCAGTCGTCTTTTGTATTATCTAAACATTTAACGTTGATTTAAAATTTTGCGAACAAACGATAAACTATATAAATAAGGCGTTTTTGTGTGATTTTGTTAACATTTGAATGCTATAAAATGACATGTATTGCGTCAATTTCGCCAATAAATAAATATACTACCTACTTATCAATTAATTAATACATGTCTAGGTGTTCCATTAAAATCGTATTAAAATCACAAAATCATTTTAAAAGATTATACCTAATTGTAAATACCTGTATTATAAAACAAAATTTTATATATTTATAATCTCTTTCATAAAAAAATGCTTGTATTGAGAATATTTTATAACGTTTAGTTCTATTTATGGATAGTGTTTAATATACGTATAAATAAGGTGGGGTATTTATTATTAATAGAACGTTTTATTTTTGGATATAATATTACAATATAATATCATACCGGAAACAAGTTCATGCTTTTTATATTTTTCTTTTCTCCTATAGACGTGTGTAGTACGTATAATTTTTACCTTAATCCAAGATAATAAAAACATACCTATTTGGAATATTTGTAGATATCTATATTTAGAAATTTCATTTGCTGTTGTAATTTATTTGATTTTTTTATATATTCTTAATTGTTTATTTTTCGAGCAAAACAAAAATATTTTAGAAATGCATTAAATGGTAAATGGTAAATTATTACGAAATAATATTGATTATCCATTACAAAATTTTGCTTATACAGGGTGTCCAGTCAATGATGGGTCATACGCTAACGGTGGCTTCTTTGGACAAAAATATACCTATTTGGGCCAATTTACATTAGTTAGTGCAATTTTGCTTCCTCACAAAGATATGTACCTTGAAACAAGCTTTTTTTTTAATTTCATATTTTCACAATTACTCGCTTATTTTTGGAGTTATTTCATTCAAATTTGATATATTCACAAGGGTTTTAAATGTGCTCAAATAAAGACAAACAAGTTTGCACCAAAAAATTAGGGAAAATTTCCCGTTCCAACGTCAAAAAAAGTTCAATCACCCCTAACATAAATAGTCGACTTGTGGGTGGCTGTTTTGCGTTACGGACTTGCAGATTCGTGCCGACTCGTCTAGAAAGGCGCCCCGAACACGACGCGGCTTTTGTAACCGTCGAATTTATAGGTTTAAAAAAGTCCATGGTTTTGACAAAATTTTTACCAGACACGAAACATTCAGAACAGGTCCGGAATTACCTAAAAAGTCGTTTTTCAAGTATTTTATAGCAAGAAATGACAAACTAGGCGCGTTTCCGCCGATTTAAAATTTTCGCGAAATCTCGAAAAAAAGACGTGTTGGCAAAATTTCGACCTAACCTGAAGTGTTTAGAACAGGTCCGGAACTGCTAGAAAAGTCGTTTTTCAAGTATAACCAAACAAATTATTACCAATTACGTGCGTTTAAGTCGATTTATAGAAAAAAACGTCGTATGTTGTTTTGGCTAAATTAAAACTTTAACAATAGTAATATTTAATTATTAATAAATGAACTGGCAAAAATTTAGCTAATAATGCTAATTTGGATTAAAATAAAATCACTGTTGTACAGCGTATCAAGAAAAAGTAGTCTTTTAAAGGTTTTTCTAAAAGAAAAATGACAATCGGTTTGTAGAACGAGGTGAAATATGAAAACTAAAAATTTGTCATGTTTTAGTAGTCGACCTTCGAGTAACATGGGAAGGATGCGTTCGCTACATTCAAAGATTCATAACGCCATAGGAAAGGACCTCGAAGTAGACGATCTTCTTTAACCCCTTGAACGCAGATCGGAGACGATGAAGCTTCTCTAGATGCGACTCTTCTAGGTCTGCGACTAGGTCTCAGGCTACCCTGTTAACTATCACTACCGTAACGTGTGCATCACATTATAATTTTATAACCAAAAGTGACATCTTAAGCTTGTATGATGCAATGGTAAATTTTGTATATAGATAGGTAATACTAGATTATTTCTATTAACCTGTAACGTCGATAGCATGTATTTTCTATAAAATTTTGTATAAGGTTTGCTTAAATAAATTAAGAATTTCCTATTATTTGTTCGCTGCCTGTATAATTTTATTGTACAAATGATTCTGTAATACTGTTCTCTAATTCATTAAATATACATTCAACAATGTAACTGTTATTTTTTTCTATAAAGTTTCATTCAAAAAGATTCGAAGCAAAATTATGGAAAACGACCATCACAATGAAAATGATGAATAACGAGGGTCCTTAAAAAAGTTTCTTAGATTAACATTGCGCTAACGATTATACAGGGAAGGGCTTTCGAAAATAAAATTTAACACTCAATTTTTAAGTATAGGGGCGTAGTTCGGAAAATAGTTCGAAATTTATTTTTTTAATTTAAAATTTTTAGAAAGTCCCTCGTATAATTTAATAAATCGGCGTCAAAAAACTTTTCGAATTCCCCCGTATAATCGTTATCAGATTTTTAAATAAATAATAAACTTTTCGACAGGCCCCCGTATACTTTAATAAATGAGCCCAATTAAATTGACTTAAATTAGAGATCGTAATTTAATTTCCAATGTAAGGTAAAATACCCAATAGGGGAACAACGCTGAATGTTGCACCAATAGAGGAACGCTGAGAAAAAATGATAAATATGAGAAATGAAATTGCTCTTTATTCATAAGTAAAAAATAATTTAATATTTTGCGAAGTCTAAGGAATATGATTCAATATTTTCTATATTTTTAATAATCTCATAATTGGGAAAAAAATAATAAATTGTAACTTCCCTCGCAAAGTGACGAAAATTTGGACTTATTGACGCACAGTGCGACGAAAAAGTCAATATTGTCAATGCGTTTTTTTATCAGAATAAAACAAATAATCTTAGCGAAATTTTTTGACATGATTAGAAAATTATTCCTTTACCTATTTTTGGAGTAAAAACTTAATTACGTAGATTATTTGTTTAAAAAATCAACTGTTCCCCTTTACCAGCACATTTGAATTTCGTGCCTAATAGAGGAACGGCTGGATAACACGCGTTCCCATTTACCTGACGTGTCTCAGCAGATGCACCCGTAGAGGTACAAAGAAAATATTTGCATAAATAAAGTGACTGTGATAAATAATTATATATTCGAATACGTAAGTATTGACAAATAAGTTTAAATTGAAAGTCAGAAAATACATTTATATCATAAATTTACATGAATAATATGTTGAAGTAACGTAATCCAAGTAATGAAAATTATAACCTCAAAAACTTGACATGTTTGTAAACAAGAAATTTTCATAAATTTTGACTTTTTAATTAAAAATTAAAATTATTTAAAATATCAATATTGATATTAATATATATTTATTTCATCAACATGTGTAGGGAAATGGTTCCAAGAAAAATCAAAAGAAGAAAGTGGGAGAGAAAAGTTGCCCAAAAATAAAAATAAAAGAGAAGCAAAGAAAAGTCTACGTATACACCAGATATTATCAAGGAAGCTTTCAATGCGATGGATGCAGGGATGTCTCTGAGTGAAGCTGCTAGGAAGTTCGCAATTCCTAAAACAACTTTATATAAAAATTACATCATATAACACCTCTGGAATGCAGGAAAGGTCCACCAACTGTGTTAAGTGCTGATGAGGAAGATGAAAAGAAAATACTCCGACAAAAAGAACAAAGTCTGAATAAGACTTTCGCTGAAAGAAAAGAAAGTTTGCAGAGAAGAAAAAGAAATTCATGAGCAGATTAAAAATTTAAAAACTGATAATAGAGACGATACGACAGTGGAGACAATAAAAATCTACAGAAAGAAGTAGACGATATTGATAAGTCAATACTCCAATTAGAAATGGACGTACTAACGTCTAAAATCAAAATTAAAAAAGAAAAACTGTAAAATATTTGATTATTGCACTCACTATTTTTATAAAGTTCTTGTTGATTCGTTCTTACTTATTGAAATTGTTATTAAAATTATTAATTTATGTTAGTTATTTATTACTTCTTGTGATCTCAATGGTTATATATTCAAATTATATATAATTTAAATAAAAATATATCTAAAATTGATTGCTTGTTTTATATTTTGTCTTTTATCCCTATAATATTTATAAAAATTATTTTGTTCACTTTTGCCTTAATCATTTTCATTGTTCCTCTTTTGGACCTACGGCGTTCCTCTATAGGGGCTACCGCAAACTCAATGTTCCCTTATTAGGCCATTCAACTACTGTATTAAAAACTTGATATTTACATGAATAAGACGTAAATACAATTAATTTTTACTTGAATTGATTGATAATGATCATGGCTAAATAATAAAAACAATAATCTTATGATAATATTGAATTAAATGCTTTAAAATATATGTATTCAACTTAAGTTTTCGTATCCGTTCCCCTATTGGGTATTTTACCTTAATTGAATTTAAGTTAATTTAATTTATTTAAAAATCTGATAACGATTATACGGGGGAATTCGAAAAGTTTTTTGACGCTCATTTATTAAATTATACGGGGGACGTTCGAAAAGATTATTGACAGAAAATTGTCCTAATACTTTTCGACAGGCTCCCGTATATTTGACTAAATGGGCCCAATTAAATTGACTTAAATTGCAGATCTTAATTTAATTTCCAATTTAATTGAATTTAAGTTAATTTATTTTTAAAAAAATCTGATGACGATTATACGGGGGCCGTCCGAAAAGTTTTCAGACAATTTTCCGAACAACCCCCGTATATTGAAAAATTGAATTTTTGAAATGAAGTCGAATTTTTTTCGAAATCCCTCCGTATAATCGTTCGCGCAATTTTAAATTTTAGATTTATGTTATAATAATGATTATACCAGGAGTTTTACGCTAATTTTTTAACGTATACGGTGGTCGTTCGAAAAGTGTCTTCTGCTACTTTTGTTAACTGGTTAAGGAATAGAACCCACAAAACATTACCTAACAATAATAATAATTTTATTTTCAATTTCGAATTTGTACAATAAATAGATAATAAATATGAGCGAAATTCCTCCGGAGGTGTTCTCGTCCGAAGAAGTCGATTCTGGAGTCTAATTCGGGGTCAAAATCACAATCGGCTTGCCTTTCGACCGCAGAAATTCTAAAAAAAAAATACAGATAATTAATACATTACTTCAATTCGTAGGAAGCTGCGTGACTTACGGTGTTCCGGAGTTGTTTGCAAATTCGACAATCGTGCTTCGAGTGGCTGGCAAGCAACATCCTTCCTACTCGTTACGTGCTGCATCTTGCACCCCCTGATCATTTTCCAAGCCTTAATAAGAAAAAAAGACGTTTTAAAGAAATTATCTGCATTTGTACATGTTTTATATTATATAAATAGGTATATGTTAGGTACACAGATTAATAATATGCTTTGATTTTGGGTACCTACCTACATAATGTATAATGTAGCACTCGGTACAGCTCAAGTTAAAAAAAAATTGCAAATTCTATCAAATTTTTCGCAACTTTTAAGGGCCATCCGGGCCCGTTTCGAGCATTGGCGTTGGGCTCGTAGGAATGCAAGACTACATACAATACAAAGTAAGCACGAATTGTGATCCCGTTAGTTTAAGGGGTTTGCCGTTTTATAAGTTGCCGTGCGAGTTGTATTGACTTGACCCCTTAAATGGTAATTTCTTGTAATTCTAATGGACTCCATGTGTAATGCGCGGCGATACATTGAAACAATTGATCTAGGTTCTATAATTACAGAACCAACGGTACAAACTCGACAGTGCCATTCAAACTAAATTGCGATAGCATTAATTACTAGCATTGTCCGACAAACTCTCAAATAGAACAGTGTGTGCGCTATGGTTTCTAAAATACATCAAGTGCTCCATGAACTAATTTGAGAGCTTCATTGTGGCTCGTCATAATTCAATATTTTCCCCATACCCCGGAGTTTCGTCGTTCCTAATATTCAATGCTCCCCCTGCTTCCCCATTGCATCAATCATTCGATTAACTGTTTAATTGCGCTATCCATTTTGTTTGTCAATTTGAACTGCGCAGCTCCGCATTCATCAATTTACGAATTACCCTCATTTTCTTATATAACCGCAGTTTACGCTTTTAACAAACACATTTTTGGCTCCAAGATTTATATTATGATTTATGTTATTACCCTGTTACTTTTACGATTTGATAACTCCGCAAGTAATTAAAAGTGAAAGCAAAATTTTGTACACAATAGAATGCTAAAATTGGAAGGTTATAAAATGTAAAACAAATTTTAAGGGGGAATCAGATACGGCTCTAATAAAACTTACTTGTATACGTGGAGTTTATTTGCGGAAGATAAACTAAATTGCCCGCGAATAAATTTTTGGGCCGAAAACAATTTTTTTTTTATTTTGCCGTATAAAATTTAACGAAATCGTCCACCTCGTTGTTTTTTCCCCGTTCGCGAATCGAAGCTACCTTTTGTTTTTACTAAACGTTGGGCAAAACGACGGTTTTTTTAATTCGAATTTTTTCAGGGAAACGAAAAAAAAATCTCCTTATTTTTTCCGATTAATCTCGACGTATTGTAGTATTGTATTTACCTGCAAATATTTTTTATAAACGCCGTAGAAGGTTTTTCATAAAAATGTCGTCAATTGCGTCAGAACTCCATCGTATGAATAAACAACGTTCGATAAGTTCCATACAACTAACTTTTCATTCAAAAACCAGTGTAGTGTGCTTTTGACGAAAGTTTGCGTTGCGTGCTTAACATCGAACGACGCCGTTTCCGGTCAACTAGTTTGTCGCATTTTCCACCAGGAAGGGGGGGAGATGGAACAATTAAAAGCGCCGTGGCGACGAGCGGTGGCCAAGACGGGAATTACATGCAAATCGAGCCCATTACTCTCAACCTAGACGCTATCGTCCTGGCAATCTAATAACTCACCCCCATGATTATACGTTTTGCTTTGTGAATAATTTTTGTTTTTAATTCTCTTAGACTCGTTTTGTTTCGCGAAATGTTTACTTTACCTAATTGCGCCGTAATTGAAAACATAATTATTTAGATTCTCTTTTTCTTAAATTCGAAATATTAGTTCGAACGGGAACTAAGAGGGACCGTTATTTATACACCTACATAAGTCGTTTAAACCGGCGAAATTCTCGCCCGGACCTCGTACAACGAACCGTATTAGTTTCGTTATTTGCATAAGTAAATTAATTAGCAATTTAGCTCTACAAATAAAGTAGAATGAATACGTGTGACCCCTTTACTTATTCAAAATTAAACAACGAGTAGTCACTTTACATCGCGAAACGCCTTAAACTTAAAAAGGGGGCTTTCTTTTTACTGGCTTTAATTAAGGGAATAGATATAATGAACTGCTCGATCGATTTAATCCTACTGTGCCGTGGCGAATCTGATACCGACCCAGTTAATTTATTCAATAGTTAATTACCATACTTTTATAACGAAGTTCCTCAGATTTTTAATCGCGCCGCAAAAATATACCGATCGACGATTTATTAAACTGAAAATATTAAATAATTAATAAGAAACGTACATATAGTTGCTTATTGATATGGAGGATATGGAAAAATTAATTTAAGTACCTAACCTGCGTTACTTTTTTAACTTTAAAATAGACAACCTTTTAGCTTTTTAATATAAATGCTGTTAAATGACATATACGAATATTACTAAATAAATCGGATATAAGCTATTTGTTTATAGTTGCACCGATCGTTTATCAATAAAATGAATTCCGAGATTCGGTTTGAAAAATTTCATAAATTGTGTACACGAATTTGGCGATTAGCATTTAATTATGGCGGTGATTTATTTCGGTTTTTCGTACATATTTAAATTAAAAATTGCATTAAGAGGCTTTTGACTATCTCGCCCGTCGGAAGAAGGATTATTAATTACGGCGTTTATAATTCCATCAAAAGAACGGTGGTTTAAGGATTTGTTTTAAGCTTAATTAGCTCAGACTTATTCGTTCTCTTATTTGCGTTTCGATAAAAACCCGATTTAAAAACAGGAGTCTGAACGGACCTTCGTAATGATTTAGTAAAAGTAAATCAATTCGCGCGCTACAACTTTTAATTAAAGCCATTTCGCTATAGTGGTTACTGTACTGCATTATTTACTCCTTAAATTCAAAAGAACGATACCATCATAAGAACATTCAGAACAGGTCCGGAATTACCCGAAAATAGTTTTTCTAGAATAACAAATCAATAAATGATGAACTAAGCACGTTTCTGGCGATTTAAAATTTTTGCCAAATCTAGAAAACATCCCTAGGCTTTTTTTTCTTGGCAAAATTTTGACCGCAAGCTTTTGAGCCGTAACGTTTAGAACAAGTCGAAAACGATCAGAAAACTCGTATTTTAGGTATTACGAAGCAATAAATAGCGAACTGCCGGCGTTTAAAGAGATTATAATTTTTTATAATCTCGATAAAATGACATTACCTGCTACGCATAGAACAGGTCCGGAATTACTCGCAAAGTGGTTTTTCTAGAATAACAGACTAATAAATGACGAACTAAGCGTTTCCGGCACTTAAAAATTTTCCAGAAATCTCGAAAAAAAGCCTTATCGTTCATCGTTTTACCAAAATTTGTTTTGAACTAATATTTTTTGTTTCGCCTCCTTACGTCGAGAAATATCAATTTCCACCTAAAACAAGCATAAACTAATGAATTAAAGATGTTTTTGTCGAGATCGTGGTTTTAAAAATTTTCGATTAAAAGCCTTGATATGGTTTTTAAATAATTTGGCCCGAACTAAATCTTTTTATTTCGCCTCATAAACAATTCGGTATCTTTATTACCGTTCCCATAACTAACAATAAGACCGGGAATCCGCGATCTGGTTTGGCGGCCGAAATCAGGTAACTACGTACGATCGTTCGACTATAACACTACTGATTAGAAAATGATGAACTAAACGCGTTTTCTACGAAATCGAGTTTTCGTAATTTTTGGTCAAAAAGCGTTATCATAGTCCATGGGTTTGGCAAAATTTTGACCCGACCTAAAACTTTTTCATTCATCTCTATACGTCTAGAAATATCTATTTTCACGTTCAAAAAATCTTAAAATAACGAATTTTTTAGTGTTCGCTAAAATCGGATTCTTAGATTTGCGTTTACGAGGGGTGGCTCGCATCCTGGTACTGCGAATTCGGCTTTTTGGGTCCTAGAAGGAATGCCGAACAGGCCTACACGAAAAAATTTCGAAAAATTATCCGTGTGAACGCTAGAAAAATTATAGTCTCCCCTAAATTAAATGATCAATTGTGGGGTGTTGTTTCACGTTACGGATATGCCGATTGGTAGTGTCTCGTGAGGGAAGACGCCCCGAACAAGACGCGACCTTCGAAGCAGTCAAATTATCGGTTTAAAGAAGTTTTTTAAAATAGCCTCAAAACGGGTTCGAAAAAAAAACTTATTTCTATCAACCACATTTGCAAGGGATGGTTCGCGAGCCGGTCCTGCGGAATCGACTTTTTGTGGCCTGGTGGGCATGCCGGACAAGTTCGCACGAAAAAAGTTCGGAAAATTTCCCGTTCCAACGTCAAAAAAAGTTTAATCACCCCTAACTTAAATAGTCGTCTGCGGGTGTCTGTTTCGCGTTACGGATTTGCAGATTCGTGCCGTCTCGTCTAGAAAGACGTCTCGAACACGACGCGGCCTTTGAAATAGTCGAATTATCGGTTTAAAAAAGGTCATGGTTTCGACAAAATTTTCACCAGACACGAAACATTCAGAAAAGTCCGGAATTACCTAAAAAGTCGTTTATCAAAATTTTTAATCTCCGAAAACGCGTCTAGTTTGTCATTTCTTGTTATAAAAAACTTGATAAACGACTTTTTAATTAATTCTGGACCTGTTCTGAATTGTGTGCGGTAAAAATTTTGCCAAATCCATGAACTATAACACGTTTTTTTTTCGGGATTTCGCGAACACTTTAAATCGACAGTTTTAGGTATTAATTTCGGTAAATATTTATATTTATAAAGAAACTTTAAATAAAATTTCTTTATAAACTTTAATATCTGCCGAAATTAATATCTAATACTGTTTAAGACTCATAAACTCTTTAAAAAACGATATAAAGTTTTATATAAAATATTATTGTAAAATAAGAGGTCGTACGCGATACCTATAGAATTTAAAGATGAAACCAACTTAGATAGGTAAATGAGCTTTGATCTTAATTATACAGGATGATTCCAAAGTAAACGCAATCGATTTAAATGCGGAATCGTCGTATCAAACACATGGCTTTGAAAATTGCTTGTTAATTTAATAGGAGTACAACCCTTAGAACTGGAAATTAATTTTAAAATATACGTTTCATTCGAAAAGCGAAGGAAAACTGATGCACCAGTTGTGAGGATCATACACTGTGACAATCGAAATAAACACTGAAGTTTAAGCTCGCTACCTGTACAGGTTTCTATTGTGTAAGAATTTAGTCGCTTATCGCTTATGCACAGAAAACAAGTGGCATTGAAGTTTCAAGATAGAATTTAGTTAATTAGGAATTACCAGGATTTTTTGAACGTGTACGTTAAAATCTAGTTTGTAAAATAGAAATTTTTATTGATGACCATTTTAAATACTTTTTACAGTATACTTAGTCAGTCGGTCAAACTTTAGTAATTTATTACAAAAGAGTAAATATGGTGAATAAATGTTTGATTATTGTTTCTTTTATTTATTTTCATCATTAAGAAACTGTCAAATATGAAACGACGCGACGAATACAGGAACTATATAGGTATTATAAAAAGTTTATTTCCGAATAATCAGTTCAACAAGAGAACGCTTCTAACTACAATCAACACCCTAAACGTATCAAATAGAATAAATAAGCGACAAACATTAAAGTTATCCATTGCATGCATTCTACAAAATAAACAATTGCCAGGATTTACTTATATTTGCCTGGTTGGAGATATAGATTTGATGTAAAAAATTCAAAACACGTTTCCGGATTTGGCATTGCTAAAACAAAATTTAATCGATCTAAAGAAAATATCATAGGTACCTATGGCCTGCCTATCCAAACTTATATGCAATTCACGTCATCAACAAAAAGTCACTAGATTGTTTATTTGTCATTCGGTTTAAAGTTTGGAAAATGACATATTCTATAGATGATTTATCTGCGCACATACTAAGACGGTATAATGAAAGACTGCAATTTATTAGAACTGTCAAAATACGTGTGAAACGTCATCATCTAGTAACCTTTTATTGATGACGTGGATTGCGTATAGGTTTGGACGAAGTGTATACACCTATATATTAAAGAAGAGAATGGTAATGAAATGTAAAATAAAGTGGTCGATTTTATATATCGTTTCCGCTTTATACGAATACTACATTAACGAATAAAATTATAAAATAATAATTATTTAGATCATCTTTGATTTAAATAGTACATATATATATATATATATATATATATATATATATATATATATACAGTGTGTTAGATTTTATATGTCACAGCAAATATTTCGGCTATTGTATGAATTAGTAAAAAATGTTGTATATGAAAGTTATTAGATTATTTATTCTTAATAATGTGTCAAAATCAGAAAAATAATTGAACATCAAATAATTCAGATAAAGCAAATAAATTTAACATTTTAAATGGAACGTACCCAGTATTATTACATATTCTGAAACTACAAGAATTTATCTTTACAACGATATATCACATGTTATAGTTTTTCATTAATTAACTGGGCGCAATACACTAAATAACTGATCGTGTTGAAAACGTAAGGGTACATCATCCAAATATTCTTCGAATTCTGTCGTAAGGAAATGTGGCATACCGTTCAGCATTAAGCGTTCCGCGATAAAAATAAGGACCTAGTATAGTATTAACTAATACACCAAGCCAGACATTAATAGAAAATCTGTGTTGGAACCTGCATTCCCGAATTCGACGTGGATTCTCTGTATCTTAGAAATGATAATTTTTTCTGTTAGAAATTACGTTATTGTTAAAATTAGATTCATCGCTCCAAAGAATGACATCCACTAAATGTTGATTATTATTAAGCCAGTTACAAAATATTAGCCTTCTATCAGAATCACCAGCTGTTAAACCGTGAACCAATTTAATTTTATAGGGAGTCATGTTATGTTTTTTTTTAGAATAGAAAATACTTTGTGATGACTTATACCTATGTCGGCTACTGCTTCACGGATTGAATTTCTTGGATGTGCTCTAAATTATGTCATAATGTCCATAATATCTTCATCATGTGCTGCACACTCATTTCTTGGTCTTCGCACTGTAGCATTAAAACATCCATTTCTTCGTAAATTATGTTCAATTCTTGCAAACGTGCGAAGATGTGGCTGTACCCTTTCTGGATACAAGATTCGATACAATACAGAAGCTTCTTTAGGATTATCATTGCATCTGATGTACACTCTCAACATATCCATTTTTTCATTATTAGAATAATAACTATCCCTCATTATGTGTCACGAGATGAAAATTAACAATTAACAATTTACTTAGTCACTTCGACACGATAGCGATAACAAGTGAGCGCATATCACGGCTTCCTCGGCTCTGCTTAACAGAACATGCAAGGATAAAAGTGTGCATCGTCGGTGCATTGTTTACACTGTTCGTGTTCAACGCTTCGGTTATTTATTCTATTACGCCTTTAATTAATGAAATAAGTATAACATGTGATATACCGTTGTAAAGATAAATTCTTGTAGTTTCAGAATATATAATAATACTGGGTACGTTCCATTTAAAATGTTAAATTTATTTGCTTTATCTGAATTATTTGATGTTCAATTGTTTTTCTGATTTTGACACATTATTAAGAATAAATAATCTAATAACTTTCATATACAACATCTTTTACTAATTCATACAATAGCCGAAATATTTGCTGTGACATATAAAATCTAACACACTGTATATATATATATATATATATATATATATATATATATATCAAAGTAGTTGTTGCAGAGTAACTTAATGCACAAAAAATAAATTTTACAGGAGCGCACATTTTGCGTTAAATATGTCTATAAACAGATACGTTTCACGGAGATACAAATCGATTTTTTCGGTTGAAAAAATCGAAATATTTTTACCAGAATTTAACCTCTTTACCAAAATTTGTTTTAGATGCATAAGATAGTCAAAATAACTCGTTTTCGCAAAAAATATCGGTTAAGTTATTCTGCCAAAACGTCGTCGGTATTATTTAGATGCTTGTAAATTCTCGAATACTGTAACATTTTGTGACATCGAATTAAATTTTGTATTAACGATGCCTCGAGTTATTACTTAATTAAAATTTAAATTTCATCCACAATTTTAGAAGGATTGCGATCTATACCTTCAGCAATATTTTAAAACGTATATTTATGCATACTGTTTCTCCTAATATCTAAAATTTGTTAGTATTTATTACAAAATTCATAATAAAATTAGGTACATACCGCAAATTGATATAAAATAAGAAACGGGGGAAAAAAAACTATAAATTTTAAAGTTAGAAAATAAGTCGAGCTTCGAGAAACGCAATTTAAAGTTTTTTGAAATGTTAACGAATCATAAATTGAATAAACTTCGATGTTTTGATTTTAAATTTGAGTTTTTGTAAGTTTTAAATCTTCAATTGATCAAAATCTGATAGCACGCCAATCGAGATGTTCCACGAATTATCAGAATCGAAGATAAATCGTGGTTGTAGGTGCAACATACTTATTATATTATTTATCTCTATTTTAAAAGTAAATTCTGTTACGTCTAGCACAGTAATACTGCTCTCATACACAAACCCCTATAGTTTAATTACTTAATTACGATTTTAGTTGTAAAAATAAGGGGTAAATTAAAAGCGCGATGAAATAAAATTTTAATCCATAAGTGTAGCCTAGGTACGAGCGAGCTTTCGCCGCACTAGCGACTCCTAGCGGTAGAATTTCAAGTGTCTGCTAATTAATACCACTAATTGGAGGTTCCCCTCTTGTACAGTAAGCCATGTAGATAATCGAATGCGTACTGTATATGATAAAATTGATTCTCTCCTTGGACGCATGTTTTATACACACACAGAGCAATGTAGTTAATTTCGATTCTATAATAAGTTTGTGCCGTTGACGGCGAAACTTGGACAGTTTTTGGTGAACGAGTGTA
Source organism: Rhagophthalmus giganteus (assembly GCA_036326145.1). Classification (NCBI taxonomy): domain Eukaryota; kingdom Metazoa; phylum Arthropoda; class Insecta; order Coleoptera; family Rhagophthalmidae; genus Rhagophthalmus; species Rhagophthalmus giganteus. The sequence goes on along the minus strand of JARFJA010000056.1, from coordinate 7,770,515 downwards.
CACTAAATTGTAACAGAACGGGAGCAAATTTCAATCTAATACACGTCAGTATAATAATTACGATGAAAATTACACACAAGGCTTCGGGGTATTTTCCGAATCGAAGAAAATACTCACGTATTAGAAATATATCAATCTTGTTTTATCTAAAATAGCTATTGTACCTGAGGAAGTAACCTCAAAAGACTGTGATAAATGATAAATCTCGGAGCCGGCTCACGTAGCTATCGTAGTTAACTGGTCTTAAGAGAGTCCTGATAAATTTAAAAAAGCACCTTAAAGTCGTTAAGACGATGAGCCGCCGGCAAATTGAGCTGAAAATATGCGCCAAGTTTTTATTCTTTGTGACAACGGTTTACCGGCTCACTTATCTGCGGGCTTAGCTCAATCTATTTTAATTCCCATTCACTGTGCTTCTCCTCCGGCTAATGACTATTTAGTACAGAGATTTCCGAGTTGCAAGCTGGATATTGATAATCGTAATTTTTCAACGGATTTCCTGAACGTTCCTAAAGATTTCTTGCTAAATTAAAAGCAATTTGTAGATATTAAATGAATAATTTTACGTTTCGTTAACCGACGAGATCGTTAAATCGTATAAGCTAAGAATTTACTGCTTCTGTTAAAGTTATGGCTGTTTTGAAAATTTCGAAAACGAAATATAGAGCATGCTGTCAAAATAACGACGTCGCACGAGCGAGACAATTAAAAATGCGAGGATTATAATATGAATACCTACAACATGGAAATTATTTAAAAGAGCAATTGCTGCAAATTAATCCCGACAACGTCTCTCGTTAATCTTATCGTCTTTGATCTCGAGTTTTAACCTCCCGGACTAGATTCTATTTCGGACACGTCATAAATTAAAGGAAGCTTTCGAAATTTAGGAAAACGCCAGAGGAACTTGGTGCGTCAAAAGAACTAACGTCGGTCGATCGGCTTACAGAAAACTATTTAAAGAAGCGCCTTATTCAAACTAGACAATTAATAACGGGTGGTTTAGTTTAAAAGTTGCAAAGGAGATTTTTCGACGACAACTATGTATAGTAGAGTGCTCAGCGCCCCGAAAAATGACTTTCGTGGGGAGGTCGGGGTTACAAGATGAAACCTCGACAGATCGAAAGAGCGTATTTTTATTTAAAGCCAAAAGCCGTCAAAATCGTCCAGTGCAAAAGGGCACTATCTTCACCGAAAGAGTTATTCAGCGTACGTATAGAAGGAAACGTGAACTTTCTTTTGCCGAAAAATTCGTAATTGGTTTTGTGGAATTAATCGTTTAAAAAATTTTGGAAAAACGCAAAATACGCGGGCTCTTATGGAGAAAAATAACTTTCGGGGCCGATATCTCGGTTCGAACAGCTAAAAAGTTCACTTCCATTTCGCGATTTTTACCGTTTATATTGTCATAACTACAAAACAGTACGACATATCGAAAAATTTTATTCTTTAAAAAAGTTTGGTTTGTCCTTGCAGCATCCGACGATAGAAGAATTATATTTTTGTAGGGCTTCATAATTATGATAAATAATTAAAAGTGAAAATATGCGAAAATTGCATTTGCGAGAGTCGCGCTCTCAAGTGAGCGCATCGCGTCTCCCATCTCACTTTTTCCCTTAGCTCCCTCTCATTCTATACGTAATTTCTAAAATTCTATACGAATTGCGACATACTATGATTATTATTGTAAATACACCTTATACGTTTTAAATTTTTAAGAAGCGTTTTATATTAAATAAATTTACGAAAAGCTCCTATTTCATAATAAAACTACAGCGACTTTAAAATTTAATGTCTGTTATTGTTATTCTTCTTTTTATAAAATTGTGGTAATAAGCCAATAACAACAATTAATTAACACCATATATTTCAACTCTGTTTAGAGTTATCTTCAAGTGGTAAAATTTTATAATTTCCGCAGTAAAAATTAAAAATTTGGTGCAAGAAGGAAATTTCTGGTAGGTATTAATTGTATCCTTATTATGGCAATTTATTAGGGCTATTGGCCCTAATTGTAAATGTATTAAATAACCACAAGTTAATCACCATTTTTCTACTACAGTATGCCAAATGTGCCTTACAGCCTTAAGTTTGTTAACAAATTTGGTATTACTACGTTCAAAATTGTATTTTTCGCAGTTTAAATTAACAGCCTTGATATTACACACCCTTAATAATTTAACACTCACCTTATTCATCATACATTGACACATTTAGAATTGTCACTGCATTGGTACATTTTTGTTCCATAAATCTACAGAAACCAATGCAACTCATTCGATTTTCCTGTATCTGCACACTTTGCTACTGCAATCTAGAAAACATAATGAAACGAAATTTATGAATCAGCAAATAATGTATGTTAGAAGAATACCTTTGTTACAACCACACGAAACTAACACTCTTAGGTTATTTGGGAAGGATGGAAGAGTACTTAGTATAGGTACCAGATTTCCTTCCAAATCTATTTTCCACACAGAATCGGTTACGTCGGGTAATTGTGGTTGTAGTTGTAATGAATTTACTTTAAACTTTAGTTTGATAATATGATCTTAAGGTGAGGATACCACTATTTTTCGAATATCGTTAAAATTAATGTACAAAATAATGTAATGGTTACTTAAATTTGATTTTTAACATAGGTAATACCAAATTTGTTAACAAACAAGGCTTTAAGGCACATTTGACATACTGTAGTAGAAAAATGGTGATTAACTTGTGGTTATTTAATACACTTACAATTAGGGCCAATAGCCCTAATAAATTGCCATAATAAGGATACAATTAATACCTACCGGAAGTTTCCTTCTTGCACCAAATTTTTAATTTTTACTGCGGAAATTATAAAATTTTACCACTTGAAGATAACTCTAAACAGAGTTGAAATATATGGTGTTAATTAATTGTTGTTATTGGCTTATTACCACAATTTTATAAAAAGAAGAATAACAATAACAGACATTAAATTTTACAGTCGCTGTAGTTTTATTATGAAATAGGAGCTTTTCGTAAATTTATTTAATATAAAACGCTTCTTATATTATGTACTTAATTATTAAAATAACGGATAAGGTGTATTTACAATAATAATCATAGTATGTCGTAATTCTTTGAATTACGTATAGAATGAGAGGGAGCTAAGGGAAAAAGTGAGATGGGAGACGCGATGCGCTCACTTGAGATCGCGACTCTCGCAAATGCAATTTTCGCATGTTTTCACTTTTAATTATTTATCATAATTATCAAGCCCTACAAAAATATAATTCTTCTATCGTCGGATGCTGCAAGGACAAACCAAACTTTTTTAAAGAATACAATTTTTCGATATGTCGTACTGTTTTGTAGTTATGACAATATAAACGGTAAAAATCTCGAAATGGAAGTGAACTTTTTAGCTGTTCGAACCGAGATATCGGCCCCGAAAGTTATTTTTCTCCATAAGAGCCCGCGTATTTTGCGTTTTTCCAAAATTTTTTAAACGATTAATTCCACAAAACCAATTACGAATTTTACGGCAAAAGAAAGTTCACGTTTCCTTCTATACGTACGCTGAATAACTCTTTCGGTGAAGATAGCGCCCTTTTGCACTGGACGATTTTTGACGGCTTTTGGCTTTTTAAATAAAAAAATACGCTCTTTCGATCTGTCGAGGTTTCAACCCCGACCTCCCCACGAAAGTCATTTTTAAGCGTTTTTCGGGGCGCTGAGCACTCTACTAGTAAAATGAATTTAAGTATTAGAACGAAATTGGTTCGGATAAATAAACGTAAGTCTGAGAGGTTTTCTGACAACGAGGTGGTCGGTCGTTGCATAAATAAGTTCACATCAGTAAAATCTGATGTGCAATTAAATATATGTAGTTTTTACGGTAACGGTCGGGTTATAAAATGTAATCAAATTTTTTCGAATTCTTTTTTTTGCTTTGTAAGGGAAAAGAATTGGGCCTTATGGCTTACACCAACGTAACCCAAAATTCAAGCGTCGTTTAATAAACAACTACGTTCCTACCGTCAAACAAAATTCAATACATTTTAAGCAATGACACGGTAACACTGACGATACTACGCAACCAGCGCAATACGTTATAAAATAACTTATCGATTCTACGACAATATTTGTAGGTAATAATAAATTTAATTAAAACAAACGGCCGTAAACAAAAAGAGATCCAAAATTATTAACATTATTGCGTATATCGACGTCATAAAATGGATTATATTCCGGAGACAAATTAAAGTAGGTTTTATCTAAAGCCGCTACATATTTATATTAATAAAATACGCACGGTTACACAACATAATTAAAACGGCGGTGGCCAGCGCAGTGTTGTAGACAGATTGCTGTCATGTAAATATGGCTCCAGGCAGATTTAATTAACAATCTGCATATCGAAAATAATGCGAGATATCCACGCTTGGTTAGAGACTCCCCTAATACGAATAAACATACAGGACCGGAATCGAATTTCCATGTCGAGAAATGACCATTTCCTACGATCGCTAATCAAGAAATTTCCTAACGCTTGCTTCATAAAAAAAAACGTCCTTTACACAATTTTTATTTCAAATTCCCACTTCGATATTTTTCCAGTAAGTAATAATCGTTAAATAAACATCTCTACACGCTAAATATGTATCTAATAAAAATAAGCTTAAATATTTATAGAATAAAGATTTATAAAAAAAAAGAACTAGGCTCGATCAATCAGTTGCGATTATACAAGTCCAAATACGCACCTGTAGAAGCTACAGATATGCCGTTAATGTGGACAACTTGATATTCTCAATTAGAATTTCGCAAGTGGCTTTGACAAATTATCGATTCCACAGTCAAATCGGAACTAATATATCGGCTAATATTGACGAGTACCGAAAATAACAATAACGCACGCACGTATTTCGCGGGACGATCAAAAGTCCGGCTAAATTAACTGTAATTAATTAACACGCGAGTTTTATTTTTCAAATCAAAGAAACGCGAGCACAAAGAGTAATTCCCGTTTGCAGATGATTTCATTTGTCGATTTTTAATAATGTTTTTATATTGAGTTATCGGGACAATGGATGGTTTGGACAGAAGTAAAAGCAGCTATATACATAATGCGTTTTTTTTTTAATCATCCGGTTATGATATTGATCGGACAATAATATTGTTTTACTTTTTTTTTATTAAATATTTGCAGATAAAAACCATCAGAAATACGAATTTATTAGCGGTTTCTAGAAAAATATTGGTGCTAAGTAGATTATTATTTTTAAAAGACGAAAATCTTTTAGGTCTTGGTTCTTGGTTAGGTAAATGGAAAATAAGAATAACGTTGCCGTCTGCGATTAATTGCCTTTAATTTTTAAAACCTCATGGTGTACAATTAGATTTTTAAATGAGCGATGATGACATTTATTACGAGTCATTTGATACCTATTCAATTTCATGAAATAGCGTTAAGTAACAAGAGTTGCAAATAGATTAATTTTTTGTAAGTCCTGCAGCGATGATTACAATTTCTTTCTTTTTTTTTTTAATAGGTACCTACCCTACCTCGAGTGTTTGTTTCACCGATTTATTTGATGTAGAAAATCGGGGGCTCTTGGTCAACAAAAAATTGCACTTGTACGTAACATATTTAAATCGATAACTTTTAAAAGAGACGGGGGCTCGAAAGGCTAGTAGCTCATGTTAATTTTTACTTGTAAAAAAGTAAAATTCAAACATTTTCATATTTACATATGTTTTCAATAAATTTTAATCGGCCGAGCTTAAATCGCGTGCGACGAGATGTTGAGAGACGTCAATTTTTCCTTCAATGTAAATATTCTTAAATTTGTAGGTACCTACATGTTGGGAAAACATCCCCATACCAGTAAACTTCGTGTACTTATATAAGCAAAAATAATAAAAACGCGCGAAGGAGGAATTGGTCGATTTTATTAGCGTAGCTAACATAAAAATACTTATAATAAAAAATGGTTCTCGTTGTCTATACTATTACCCTATTTATTCGTGGTCTGCCTTAGTATGTTAAATAAAAAGGGCCCCGAAAAGCCTCGGGGCGAGAAGAGGTGATCACTGTTATTCTCAAAAAAATAACAAAGGCTCTGGATGCATAGCCAATGCTACACGTGGCCTAATGCCAAAAATTTTTAAAAACAATTGCACACAGTTAATAGACGATAAACTTATTTGAAAATGCAATTTTATTATTGTATCCAAAAATCCAAAATGATCAATTTCGTAATAATCATTCTAGCGTTGAATCAACGAAAGCTTCTTAAAAATTTGCTATAAAAACTATGGTTTCATAAATCTACACCCAAAATTAATATTCGACAAGTTGAACAAGTAGGCAGCACGCCGCAAGCAGTACCTTTTCCTCAAAAAATATAACAGTTACAATCCCAATTTTTTCCTACGCAGCATATTACCTCAATAATGAACTAAAATAACATTGTTAGAATGCATTATGGGAGACAACTTTTACATTTTTGACGTTTTCATCTAAATAAAAATTAATTTTTTTATTACATAAATAAGTGGATGTAAGTACCGCTTCCAGGCGCTTCGCCCCTTTCGGCTCTCCCGTACTGCATTTTAACTAATGTAAGGCATGTTTTTTGTCAACTTTTTCCGCAAAATTATAAATAATTCGAAAACTGCGGTGAAATAGTTACGTATACCGAAAATCTATACATCTATATCCGATGTAACCGGAAAAAATCGTCATATAGAAAATATTTTTAAAAAAATGTTCTTAAACCCTTAAATCTGTTCTATAATTTTCAAATTTTTGAAACCATCATAATCGTGGGGATACCCTAATATAAGTATAATGTAAAATGATGTAAAACGTTATTTAGGTCCAATAAACGTAGAAAAAGTTTTTTCGTAAATTTGTATGCCCGAATTGCATCGAATTGAACACACGTCGCGGCCATAAAAAAAATATACATTTTCCAAGTTTAGTAGCACAATATTTACCGACATTATAAAATTTTAAGATGCCAAATTCGCGTGACCGTGAAATTTCTAATCAAAAACGTCCCTATATTTCTAAGATTATCTTAAAATTAATTAAAATCATTAGACAATAAATTTAAATTGTCCCAGTGAAAACGACAATCTTTTTGTAATTTATGAAAAGAAAATCGAAACCCGAATTTTTTGCAGGAATTGTTTGAGAACGCCTGGAGAATTTATCTGCAGTTTGCACTCCAACTGTCCATTCGTTGCGTATAATTGCGACTAAACAAGTTCAGTGCCGCGTACTAATTGATGTCTATTGCTACATTGTTTCTAAATACTCTGTTCCTGAATTAACAGAGAGACTTGTTTAAAATTAATTAAATAGTATTGTTAGTCCCGTTCGCTTCCCAATTGTTTAATGAAACTAAAGTGGAGAGAATATTACTGAATATTGTGTCGCGCTACTGAATTTAATAACGTCGTTCTATCATTAATTAGCAGTTTCCAGAACTTCCATATGCAAACACGGCATACACGCGTTTCGATATTATTTTAGTTTGTCTATAAATTAAACAATAAATAAGCGGCGTTAACAAACCGTACATAAATCAAAGCGGATAAGCTTAATGTCATATATCTGCACCAGCACCTGCGTTTGATTTGGCACAAATAAAAAAGATTTTAAGGTTATAAATGGTACAGGTAACAATCCCACAATTGATAGTCTATTAGGATTAAGGGAAGTGGCGCACGTTTGATCCGCGCCATAAATTATCGGACTAAGTTAATCCCGTTATGACGGCCGAACCATATCCAACAACTAACTACCTGCTGTATTTAACGTGTAATTCAAATGGGACGTTGTGTACGTTTCTACACATGTTTATTATCAATATCGCCGTGTTTATAGTAATTAACCAACGAAAACGTTGGAACTACCTTACAAAATCCAATTATGCTAATTGATTCTAAATATAAACGAGAAATAATAATAAACAGTTTAATTCTAGCGGAATTAGTTTCCTGTATCTTAATACCTGACGCTACAAATTGTACAAATTTAGAACATTTCTTAGTTAGAAGTTGAAAATAAAAAAAAAGCAGTCAATATTTATACGTATTAATTTAATTTTGAACGGAAAATTTGAGAGTGACGTGGGTGATAATTGTAAAAACCTCGACTTGCAGAAAAAAACTATAACGACGCGATAAAAACTAAAATCTAAACATAAACCTAATTATCTGCCATAAAATTTATTGTCCATAAATATATTTTCATTTATTACTGGTGTATGTATAGTGCGTTTTCAAGCGTCGCGTCGCGTCGCGCCGCACAGCGTCGACTAACTTATCGGACCACCCGCACAGTTTACAGATTTCCCATTTAAACGCCGCCGCCACCACGATCGCATTGCTTTGCTAACAACTGGGAATTAAGAAAAGATATGTTACTTTATTTATGACTATCTATGCCTAAATATAATTTGAAAACGATAATCGATTATAGCGAATTGACGTTACCTAAATACGTTCGTGTTTAAATTGTTAATTTCAAATTGTTTGAATGTAACAGCCTTAAAAAGGTTTCGCGTCTTCTTTTGTCGATAAAACAATTCTATATGTGTGTGTCAAAAATTTAATAAAACCACCGCTTACTTCCTTTTTCGAATTGTTGCACGCTTAAAAAGACATAAAATTAACCGGTAAACTAATCGCATCTAAAATCGACCTCAACTATTTTAAGATATAAAGCTAAAACCGTCGCGTCGGTTGTAATATTAAATTTTTGATACGCACGGATCGAAAAACTATGCATCGACACCTTAAACGTATGTTAGGCACACTCATGAAAATATGTAGTTCATTTTACGACGTTTTCTCTAAATGAATTACGAGAGAAAACGAGAAAACGAAACAATATTTATCAACATTTCAAAATATATGTTATAAATTACTGTTTGTAGAATTACCGAAGAAAAAAATAATCGATTTTGAAGATTTTGAAAATTTGATTGTTCTTTACCGTAGAAATAATTATATTTGTAAATTTCTATTTACAATATTTATAACTTTTAGCCAAAACTACAAACTTTAACAAAATAAATTTTCTTTTAAATTACGATAAAATTAAGCGGTTTAAGGTGTGATAATGATTCATTTATAAAAAAAATACAAAATCAATTTTAAGTTTCTTGCAAACGATTGAACCGTACAGCGTCAAACAATGCTCAACTAATTTGACCAAAGCTGGGAGCGCTGTCGGTCAAAATTTTAACACCCTTTTGTTGTACTTATCGATATCTTAAGTACTTAAGATATCGTCACAATTTACTTCGAATTCAAAGTCAAATTCAAAAAATATTTAACCTAAAAATTGCTCATTCTAATCACACGCGTATTCTTTCTGCTAACTCCCGCCAAAATTTTTGACATCTATAACTACCTATACCTATCACAAAGAATAATATTTTTAATTAGAAAACAACGCTGTTTTCTAAAATTGATTTTAAATTCCTGTAAAAATAACTATTTTTGAAAATCTCTAAAATAAATATATTCTGTTGAAAACGACCTTAAAATTGTGTTTGGCATTTCTGAAAACCCTTATAACACGCCGATTTCGACTATGCAAAAATAGTGCAAACGCATCATTGCACGGTGGGCCAGAGTTCGGACGAGCTGACCAAAATTCTAAATCCACAACTAATCAAATAAAATTTTCTTAAATAACGTTCTAATTTTAATTAATTAAGTAGGTACCTAAATTTCCTTTAATTTTACATTCGGTTCTTTATTAAAAACTTCCTTCTTTGACGACAACTTTCTTATACCTATGTAGAAATAATTTACAGCATTTAAAAATACCTAGAGTCTATTTTTAACTGTCAACTACGTTGCCCATATAATTAAATCACCAATGGAAACTAATAAAATCGAGTTTTTATACAGCCAATCTACATTTTTGAAGTTTCTAAAAGTAAAATTTTCTAATAGTAGTCCGTGAACATTTATTAAATGATTATTATTAAAATAATTTTCTTAAACAGAACGATTCGCTGCAGTTTTTCGCTAGAAATTACTAGAAATTGTACACGAAAACCATCTACTTACTTAACAAAAATTCTTAAGGCGGTACATCCCAAATAAAAAGATTGATATTTTCATGAAATAAATTACGTTTTCCATAGATTACAATGTTCTGATTCACAGAAAAATACTTAAAAAAATCTATCATTTCCATAACACCTTTAAAAACCTTAATGAATGTGTAAAAAGTACAATTTTACTGCAATCATAACTCAAAACTGGGGTAACCAAAGTTTGCAAATTAATAACTACTGGGTAACGTAACATTCCCTCTACGGCACAACGTGCTCTTTTTTTTAATAAATACTTATTTTAATTAAATAATCGCTTCGCAATTTTTTAAAATTTCAATGTGTGTTTTTAACGATCATTTGAATAAATTGGAGAAATTTTAGCACGTCTTGCTGTTAAGAATCACTTCTGATAATCATTTTCGTTTTTACATCAATTTTTTATAAATAATCAAAAGCAGGTTGTTGGAAGTTTTAATTTTTGGTTTAAATGTTGACGCCCAATATCGGACAATGGTTGTGGGTCGTCCCACAACTATTGTTAAATACTGGGTAATATGACTAGACCTCCCTATTTTTATTGTAAAAGATCATAAATTTTACAACCTAAAAATCTAACGCGAGCATTGGTCACTTAACAGTATAAATCAAGCGAAACGTTCTCCTTTTAAGTCCTTTAAGTCAATATTGTGAATTTAGACATAATTTATTATAACATCAATAAACGGTTAGTATATGACATTTTACATACATTTTAGAAACGGAATCGTGATTAACAAAATTTTAATCACGATTAGCTATCTCATTACATCGTATATTGCACCAATAAAATGTTTTAAATTTGAGAAAATTAACAATGAGGAATTCGCAAGATCATTGGAATACATCAATTTTGATCTTTTTTCTTGCTATTTTGTAACTAAGTTTTTTGACGACTATTTTGCAATTGAAGTTCTTACGATGTTGCCTTTTTTTATATATGGCACCTTCTACTTTTGACGTCATTATTTAATAAATGGTCTTTATTTACATGTACATATTTATAAAACTTTGGTGGTGTAATACAAATAAAAATATTAGAAATTGGTATATTACCTACATTATTAGTACGGAAAGTTACATTTTCCGACGACCATTATGAAAAGTGCATAATTTCACACCAATAAATGTTATGGAAAGTTGACCATTACAAACAAATAGGCTGACCGTGCGTAAAGAAACTCATTAGTCAATCGAAAACGTTGCAGCCCGTGTGCGATCATTGCACACGGTCAATCAAAGTCTTCTACACTGTCATGCAATTACTTTACGCATAAACTGTTTTATTATCAAATTTGACATTTTATTAAAATGTCATTTAAATGACAATGTAAATGTAAAATGACATTTTATTAAAATGTCAAACGAACTTTCGTAAACGTCAAAAATCAATTTTTTTATATATAGCATATAAATCATTCGAGAATGCGAAAGCATTTCGCAATCGTGTATCAAATATTTTTTTGATAACTGTCCCAAAATTAGTAAAAATGTGATTAGAAAGTTTGACATTTACGATTAATTAATTTGAGGTTAATGATAATAACAATCCATAATATTTCGCGTCCCGAACTGTCATTTCGCATTTCGTTCGCAGAATACCTCATTTCGCGTAACAGTAACAATAAGAATAAACTTTTTATATGCAGTTATCGAAAAAGAAAATTAAATAAAGTTGTTTAACTTTAATTTAACTTTAAATTTAATAAAGTTATTTAACTTTACATTATTAAATTAAATTAAACATTATTACAATTTATACGAGACATATTCTTTTAAAATACATCTACTTAAATTACAATTTTCCTAATGTAATACTTTTCACATGTGAAATCTATTATTTTTTAAAAAAACAACATTTTTTGATAACCGAGATCCGTTCGCATTCAATATCCTCGAGAACGCCCTATTTATATTGTTATAATAATAATAATATTAATTATTAATTAATTTTCTAATTTCAATTAAAATTAAAGTAGATTATTTATTAGCGAACTTTAAATAAATCAGTTTTTCAGATCAGTAATCTCAGATTTTTCCTGTACTTAACATTAAATCTTAACTTTTGTATTGCGAATTTTAAAATCGTCTTCGAATACGTTTTAATGTAAAAACACCGTATCTAAACATTTATACCCTTAGCTTCAAAGCAGGTAGATTTTACGACGTTACAGAGGCAGGCTATTTCAACCAAGAAGGATGGTCTGTTTAAAATTTCTCTAAAATTCACTAACAGTGCCATCTACGGATTATCGTTTGGCGGCAATAGGGACTGTACGCCCTTAATAAGTAACTATAAAATTAATTTAATTTTAAAAGAATAACCAATCCAAATGTTTTAAATAATTAAGTAACAATGACGAAATCGTTTAGTTTCTAAATAAATTTCCTACTTGTTCGTAGATATTTCTCGCATTGATTTAAAATAAAATAAAAATCGATTCGTATCGGTTCGTAAATTTTGACGAGCAATAATTTGTAAACAACCGAAGAAATTATCTCGCAAAAAAAGTAGAGCGGGAGCTCGTGTGGATTTTTTTATAATTCAAAGCAAACACATAATTTTCACAATAATAAAAAATTATCCAAATATATTATACACTTTAAAGATTACGTATTTTTCTAAAAATTCACCAAAAAATATCGATTATTATTAACGCAAGAATGAAACGAACTAAACACCGTAATGTAGCAAGTGATCGCCGCGCGCAGTACGAAATTAATCGTCGAAGATAAAATCGCTTGCTTTGCAATAGTCTCGATAGCTAAAGAGAATTTAAAAAGGGAATAAACAACTTACGAGGAGGAATAGTGCTCTGGGCATTTAAGATGAAGTCTACACTAATATTTTGATAGGATTAATCAATTTTCATATATTTAAGAGTTTTGACCAGCTTTTTCGAAATCTGACCCACCGTGGCGCTGTGCGACTGAAAAAAAAATAACACACAAACGACGAGCCCTCACGACTCCGGTCTGAAACCGCTAACAAACAATTAATCCCATATTTTTTAATTTATTTTATTAATCCCTTTTTTTCTACGTATTAAATAAAAATTCGAATTAATGCCCAATTTCATAAAAATCTAATCCCCCCGTTAAATTAATTAATTATTAATTACTCAGTACTGATCGGTCTATAATTTATTAGAATAAAGGACCACGCACACTTTATGCGGAAAAATAGGAACCACTCAAATCGATTTTTTTTTATATCAATCAACGCGTCTTAATGTGACGAATAATTATTACCATTGCGCCAAATCTGTAACTTCATTATTAAACCCGTTAATGAACAATTCATTGAAAAAATTTGGGCTTTAAATTATGTCGGAAGTTAATAAATCTGTCGCTCGTTATTTATGGAGGGGTCACGGTAAATACGTTTCTAAGAAACGACACAAATGTAAGTAGCAGGTAGAAAACAGTAAAATAGTGCTCATAGAGTATTATATTGTTCGATTCCTTGTTGTAATTAAGAATTTTAAACCCGTATTCATACTGAATTGACGTTAGCATTTAAATTCTGAATTCAATCCTACTATTTTAGAGTCGTTAGAATAGAATTAGGAGGGTACCTACTGTAAGCGAGCTTAAAACCTGGAATAAAAGAATTGCCTAAAAACCAATAGTTTTGTTAGTTACATTTTATCCAAACCTATAGGCAATTTACGTCATCGATAAAGAGTTACTGGATGATGACGTTTCACACAGTGCTGTCACCTCGTACCTCGTATTTTGACAGTTCTAATAACATTGTAGTCTTTCTTTTTACCATCTAATATATGCGCAAGTAAATCATCTATAAAATATGTCACTTTCCAAACTTTAAACCGAATTACAAATAAACAATCTAGTAACTTTTTGTTGATGGCGTGAATTGCCTATAGGTTTGGATAGGCCGTAATTGTTATTATAGCCACAATTTTATGCGGAAGATTTCTTTTTTGGCCGATTTTTCAACATTAATGATTTATTGAATTATTTATTACATTACAAAGTTATTTTAAAGTTACTTGACAGAGATCTCTAATGAGGCTGGTCACTACTACCCCTACTAAATTAAAATTAATAATTTGGAGTTACCTATAGTTATTTTATGGTGAACATTTTTAATAGAGGTAGAAAAATAAACAGTTACATTATGTGTATTTTTGTCTTATATTGGATAATTTTATTATTTATTTATTTGAGTCACAATTTGGAATATATGAAGAATTATTTTTTTTATTGATTTGTTATTCGTGAATATGTTTTGTTTTTTATTTGAATTGTTTGTTAATGTTATTAATATATTAATAGACTTTATTTCCAATTATTAGCGTTAACAGCAACAGCAACTGTATTATAACAGCAATTGTAAAAAGCAAGCTGATGTAAATATCGACGTAGGTTTTCCAGAAGGGCGTTACCCACAAAAAGTAAATTTTACCGGAGAACACATGTTGCGTTGTCATGTAGCTATTAGAAGATACGTTTGGCGGAAATACAAATTGATTTTTCCGGTGAAAAAAATCGAAATATTGTTACCAGATTTTAACAGATTGTCTTTTCATTTAATTCAATAATTCATTTTAACAGAAAGTGTGGGCTACGCCCTTTTGACAAAACGCCATCGATATTATCTTTTTATAGATAGGTACAAATAATCTTTTAGTTAAGTATACATTTTTAATGTGCACAAAGCCAATACCTATTTAAAGAATTATTTCAATCGTTTTAAATCTCAGGCCAGTTTAAGTAGATAGGTACCGACCCGTTGTTGTTAAGTACCCCGCAATAAATAACAAAGTTGATTTATGAACTCAAACAAATTTGATTTTAGTAGGTTCTCTTTTGCTCTCACAAAATTCTCATAAGAGCGTTAATTAAAGATTGCGGCTTTATTTATAAATTAACAAAATTGGCGCAATGATAATAATCATTCGTCACATTAAGATGAGTCGATTTATATAAAGAAAAATCGATTTGAGTGGTTCCTATTTTTCCATATAAAGTGTGTGTGGTCCTTTGACAGTAAGCGATTGGTTAGTCAAATCTTAAATCAACGGTTGAAATAAAATTTCCTTTACGAAATCTGGCGTAAGACAAATATCTATATTTAAACATTTCAGTTTAAATTTTAACGTAACAACTGTTATCTAAATTTACAGCTTTCGTTCATGAATAGGTTGATGAAAAGGTTTACGTTGAGGTTGTCTTAATTGGAAAACAAACTGCCATGAATAACAATAAGTTAGTTAGTTATTAATGAAAATTATAAAAGCGATTTAAAGCCTTTGATAATAGCCAGTTTTATTTCACAACAAGCAGTGCTATAAATTTAACCGTGGCCCATAATTAATCTGGAAAGTATTTAAATTGTGTAGAATAGGCAATTAGGCTCGTAGTTATACAATATGGTGCTATGATTGATTCCATAAAGAGGACCAGGGCTGTGTTTGCTAATATATCAATGATGGGACCGTAATTTGTATATTAGCGGCTGTGACCGCGCGATTGTCGTGCAATCTGTCGCCAGCCGCGAAATTACGCGCAAAGCTGGACAGCGACTGTTATTCAACCCAACTTTAAACGTGCGAATAACAACTATGCTCGAATTTAATGAAACGAACGATCAATTTTGTTTCCGACGACTAATATCGACAATAACGAGAGATATATTCTATCGTAGCACTACATACTTCGAGTATTCCTATTCAAATGAATAGGAATATTTATATCGGGGTTGTGCACTTGCACGGCAATAAGCGGGATATTCTCGCATATATTAGCCCTTTGCCTTAGTCCCCGACATATAAATTCCAACCATCCGTTTGAGAAGCGTCTACATGGTCGGTTAAGTATTTGTCATGCTATGTTTTAATTAAGCACATATTTCGCGACAAGGAGCAGGTAGCGCTCAAAGCTCCCTTGAAAGCTCCGAGCCGCAACCCAAGGGCCGCATTTGACAGAAAATATGCGACATCAAAAGCACGAAAAACGAGCATAATTTTCGATTTTGTTGTTTTGTTACACTTACATGTTAAACGCCCCGTGAAAGTCGGTAGAGTGAATAACGTTGCTGCTACACGTTAAATACCTGACTCGAGTTTCTACAATATTTTAGTGTTACATAATAGGCTGCATTGTGAAAATTAAGCACGCGGCGAGTGGAATAAAAATTTACTTTCCGAGAATGAGCTTGATGGGTTTTAAAAATATTTTCGATTTTAAGTAAACTTAAAGCGGAATAAGTAAACTATAGGTAATTAGTTTGTGTAGATTACGTATAGGTTATAAGAAATACATAAGTACCTACTTTGTTTTATATTAATTACTCCCTCTGTCCGAAAATATGGTATACATTTGAAAGAAAATCTTAGATTATCTAGAGTTTCGAAAGCAACTCATATATTGGTATATAATACTCATGGACTCATGGTATATGGACTCATATAATACTCATTATATTGGTATTGTTTACATTGATAGTTAAATAATCTGACATATTTGACAGGCGTTGCTTTTGAGTTAAGTTGGAATTTGAAGACCAAAAATTAGTTTTTTTAAGAAAAATAAAATAATCATCGCTGTAATTTCAAAATGAAAAATTTTAACCCAAATAACCTGAATTTACAAAGAAGAGATGCCAAATCGAAGCAATTGACTAATGAACAACGTCATGGTATCTTGCAACAGCTATTACAGTATATGAAGAACAAAGAAAAATTCGAACACGTTGCTATTAATAATGTTGCAGCTGTATTCCACGTATCCCGTCTGACCGTAAGTAGAATCTGGCATGCAGCACAAGCTCAATACAGAGAAGGTAAAATTTGTGCCGAAGTTTCTTCAAAAAAGAAGGAAAAATGCGGAAGAAAACGAAAAGATTATTCTGCCAATTTGGCTGAAATAAAGAATATACCGTTAAATCGTCGAGGAACGATTCGTAATCTTTCTTTCGCAATTGATATTCCAAAATCAACACTGTTTAATATCTTTAAACGGCGAAAGTATTTTAAGCGAATATCTTCTACAGTTAAAACTACTTTAACAGGTAAAAACAAATTGGAAAGATTACAGTTTTGCTTGTCAAAGGTAAATCATACCAGTAATGGAGCTTTTCTTTTTGATGGTTTATATGCGATTACGTTCATATTGACGAGAAATAGTTTTATCTCCCTAAAGTTAAACGCTCCTATTACATAATGTTAGACGAAGAAGAACCCGATAGAAACTGCAAAAGCAAACGGTTTATCACTAAAGTGATGTTTATGGCTCGACCACGCTATGACACACATCGAAAGCATTTTTTTGACGGTAAAATTGGAATATGGCCCTTTGAATATCAAGAACCGGCTCAAAGAAATTCCAAGAATAGAACTAAAGGAACATTATTAACGAAAAATGTGGAATCCGTTACAGCAGCGCGCTGTAAGAAAATGATTGTAGAAAATGTTATTCTAACGATTAAATCAAAATTTCCTCAAAAGTATAAAAACAAAACAATTTACGTACAGCAAGATAATGATACAGATATTGTTACTGCAGGTTCTACCATTGACTATATAGTATTATAGACAGCTCACGTAAATGGATCAAGTGGCAACCCCATTTTTCTGTGCTATAGATGGCGCGCCAATACAAAATTGTTCGTAGTTTGAAATTTAGTTTGAAATACCTGGGTACTTATTAATATTTAAAATTAATATTACAAAAAATAGTTTTTTTATAGATTATAATTTAGTAATTATAATAATACACTGCAAAAAATTGTCTAATAAATTACATATTCACATTACTTATATGTATGCAGCTAGATGTTAAACTATACTTGTATTATTTATATACAGTCGATCCTCAACATTCTCTGGGATTATGTTTCCGAGTTCCCGCGAAAATTCGTAAAATTTCTTCAATTTAATTGTAGCTTTGATCACCTTCCCAAATCACCACATTAATAAAATTAATATTACAAAAAATAGTTTTTTTATAGATTATAATTTAGTAATTATAATAATACACTGCAAAAAATTGTCTAATAAATTACATATTCACATTACTTATATGTATGCAGCTAGATGTTAAACTATACTTGTATTATTTATATACAGTCGATCCTCAACATTCTCTGGGATTATGTTTCCGAGTTCCCGCGAAAATTCGTAAAATTTCTTCAATTTAATTGTAGCTTTGATCACCTTCCCAAATCACCACTCAGTTCAAAATCTTAGTTACATACTTGAATAAAAATATACGAAAAATTAAACGATTTAACAAATACTTATTAGATAAATAACTAATTTTACTTCAATATGGATTTAACATAGTTTATTTGCCCGGAAATAAACATGTAGTAAATAATCCTGTATTTTATTTGGCAGTAAACGAAACTACAGTGCACGCCGTTTAATGTGATCACATCTGAACTCTGAGTTTTTGGTAACAATAACCGATTGATAACAATATACGATAAAAAAACACAAATTATTCTACATACATATCTACAGTTGAAGTTGCTTATAACGAACTTGTTTATAGCGAACCTCTAGATATAACAAACCATTCCTAAAAGTTCCGCCGTTGCAACCCATAAAATATCCCTTATAAATTTTGGTGGTTATAACGAATCCGTAAATAACGAACTTTCGGATATAACGTTCGACAAAATTGTTCCCGTATGTTAAAAGTTTCCTTAAAAGTAGGTAAACATGTTTTTTCGAAAATAATAGATTGTTTATGACGCTGCCAGTGCGCAGATGTTGTCTTTAAAACGTTCATATAATAAATTCTTCTCTTCTCTTCTAAAAATACGTTTATTAGCTGACCTTCCCAGCGGATATTTAATCTTTTAAACTTTACTAGATAACGGACACCAGGGGTAACCAAGCACAATAGCCTTAGATGTTACATAACAATAATACATAAGACAATTGCGTACCTAATTTGGTACTTCCAAATCATTTTCAGGCAGAGAAAACTTCAAAATGCAGATTTAAAAAAAAAATAAAAACAATATGTAAATACCATATAATATTGCCGTTCATTAAAGTGTTTTCAATTAAATTTATATTACCGTATTCGCTCGAGAAGTATCCACGCTCACGTAATTGACGACACCTTGATCTTCAGCAAGAAATATAAGAAAAAAATATTGACCCGTGTAAGACGGCATTAGTAATTTTTTTTGCAATTTGTTTGGAGCTGGAATGCCCGTGTAATGTCCACACCTAGAAATTTGCACTGAAATTTTTGGATAAAAAGTGCAAACATTTTTATATACGGTAAGTGAAGTTTTTGTACCGTTTAGTACGAACTCCGGATGTAACGAACTCATGTTGTGAGTCCCTTGTGATTTATTATAACCGGATTCTACTGCATGTGTATATTTATGAATAAAAAGAAATAAGGTTTTCACTCAAAGTGGAAAACCCCGAAATTTAAAAATTCAAAATAAAAATCCATGAAAATTACCGATACAAAAGTAAACAATTGCACTGTTCCTTATCTACAATGATTTGTTATTGAAGTTTAAAGTGGGATAAAACTGTTTCTTTCTTTTTTGGAAGTGAAAATACCGATGGGTAAAATAAATCCTGATGGGACAGATGAAAATCCTGGAAGGGTCGGTCAATTGAAAATCCCAGAATTCCGGGATAGCCCCAGAATACAATTACCTCTGAAGTATATTCAAAAAACATTCATATTAAAAAACCTCGTTCGGCATTGTTTGCCTCTATTATTCGGTCTATAGGCTAATAACTTATTGGAGAGAGAAATTAGGTGTCACTTGAACTTGAAAATACAAACAAACAAATCTACGCAAACAAGGTTTATTGCTCGTAAATGAAAACGATCTTTAAAAAAAATTGATAACTGAAACCGATCTCGTGATTACTATAAACGATGTTTTTCCTATGTTCTTCTCGTGCTTTGCGAAAGTGATAATAATACCCGAATTATATACATTATATCATACATTATTCGTAATTCTAATAGTCGGTGTGCATTGTATTTTAAACGCAGTGCAGTATATACCTACCTAAAAGTTGCATTAATAATTTATTGCATATGTCAAAACGGAAACTTATTATTGGTGAAATATTAACAGAAAGGTACCTGCTTATCTAATATCATATGAAGGGAAGTGCGTACATTGTTTGACAATGTAGCAATTAATAATAATAGGGAAATAATTAAAAGGACAAACTAACAATATTTTAACAAAAAAGAATGTATAGCTTATATGAACCATTTTCGAACGAAATTATCATAAATAGTCAATAAAAAAATTTAGGTGGTAAATGCCAGCTTTGACCGTAAACTACACTAAAAAGATTAGGTCGGTATATTTAAGGGATCAACAAAAGCAGGTAATTTTAAAAACGGTCTGAAGAATCGAGTGCGATATAGTTGTAAAATGCAATTTTAATTTACGACATCTAGATGCACTGAACTTAATTTTTTTTTCAAAATCTAACAGTGTTCTACCTACTCGAAAGTAGCGACGCTTGTAGTGGTGTCCCAAAACAGCGTTTCTGGTGTCCCTTGAGCGTTACCGAAAAATAACATAGGGTTAGCTGTCTATAATACTATATAGTCAATGGTTCTACTAAGGGTTGGAATATTCAGTTTAAGACACAACCACCAAACAGTCCCCATTTAAACGTTCTCGATTTGGGTTTTTTTAACTCTATTCAATCACTTCAACATGAAGCTTCCCCAAACACAATTGATGAATTGATTGAATGTGTTCAAGATGCATTTAATAAATTAGAGAGAAATACTCTTGATAACGTTTTTATAACATTACAACCGCGTATGGTATCAATTATGTTGACAGGAGGGGAAATTCCTATAAAATTCCTCATTTAAATAAGGTAAAACTTCGTCGCGAGGGTCGATTAGTTGAAAAGTATATATGTTCAGAAGAAGCGTTCAACAAGACTAAATCTCACTTTAACTAAATTTGGATTACACTAAAATTATTTTTATTTAGTTATATTGTGACAATAAAATGAATTTAATTTTTTTTTTATATTTAATTTTAGTTTTATTGATTTTTTTCGCAAATGTATACCATATTTTCGCACAAAAAAAATATTAAAATGTATACCATATTTTCGGACAAAGGGAGTATTAATTAGATATTTTGCGTCTGATAAGTGCTGGAAACAATTCAGCTTTAATTTGTCTAAAAATATTTTTATTGTCTATATGGAAATACCTAAATCGGTTTTAATTATGTAATCGTTTTTGAAAATGAAATAATTCTTTTAGTTTTATTGATTTATTGTTTTAGTATATTGTAAAAAAGATTTCGTAAAACGAACAATTCAACATAGAGACGTGTGCAATATAGATTTAAACTAGGAGATGTTGTAGTACCTTACTATCCAAAATAAAATATCATTTTCTATTTTTGTAATAGGCCTATAAAAACTTTTAGGGGAAAAGATGCAAAAGAAACAGCATTGAATGCAATTTCAATGTATTCAAGTACAAAATATGCTTGCAATTCACTTTTTATGAATCAGTCGATTTGTGCACTAACCCACGTAATGAATAAATAACTAACATGAGAAAACATAATGTCATCATACCTATGCATATTAAAACTAAATATAAACATTTTTAACTTTTAATCTACAGACAAATAAAAAATGATGAATAAGTGAACATGAACTGCATATAAGTAAGTTCAATGAAGTCAAACGGTCATAACATCCTGTTACTTCTTATTATTGGACCTTTGACCAACAATAAAGCTACCTGTACAAGTTAACATATCAAAAACATCAAAATTCCACCGGTTTGCGATTTCTACTTGATGTATTATAATTAAGTACCTAACTAAAATTTTGTAAATCGATGCATTTCACAGAGGGCACCCAAGTAATTTTGCATCTGATAAAGAAGTACATTTACTTACATAAAACAATTGCTAATGTTTATGTAAATAATTTAGAAGATACAAAAAAGCGAGTATTGTCACGTTTACGAGATAATAAAGGAAACAAATTACAAACAAAATTCGTCATCAAGTGACACTTTCAAAACCAAAACAAGACTTAAAAAAATATTATAGGTATGTTTTAAACTAACGCTATGCAAGATATATATTTTTTTGTATTATAGATGATTAATACTACGCTCAACCTTATCATAAATGAAATGCGAAATGTGCGGTAAACACGATAAACTATTCCATCAAATTGTACACGATATATCGTCAGGTTGAACGTAATCAGTTTATGGACGTCAATGCTTCTCTAAATATTCCTTTCGGTAACGATCTACATGTAGGTTTCGTTAAAAGATACACAACTTGGTAATTATGAGTTTTAGCGCAGTTTCATATTTTTAGTTTAATGCATTATTCGTCGGCGAAAGATACGTAAACATAATTTCTATCGATGAAAGCCGTGCGTGCGACAAAAATTTAACAGATATTTAGGCGAACTTTGGTACGGCATGCAAAGGGCGCGGGCGGCTCAAATAATACCCGGTTCGTGTCCAGTTTGCAAGGTAAATTTTGAAAATAACGTCAATTCAAAAATTTCGAACCTCTTTACTTTAAGAGACAACTATTTTTATTCGCAACTTTAAATTAAATCTCAACGAACTAACATTGCAGGTATTTTCCCTTTGGTATAATTAGAGTCGCTATGGTCATCTCTAAAAATCAGAAATCAGATGTCGTGATCTGCCTCAAAGTACTACTTGAAAATAAAGTAGTTTAATGTGAAGCTAACGTTGTTTAGTTTTATGAAATTAAAAAACTTAAAAATGGGAAAGTTTTATATTTATTTGCTTTAATACCTAGCTTAGCTTAGCTTTAATACAAACGATTAAAAAGCAGAAAAAAATACCCACATTAGTATATTTTTACAGTATAAGATAACCCTATATGATGATTTACCCTATTTGCTATATGATGATCCGATATCTCATTTAACATTGAATTCGTGTAATTTTACTTCCTCATTTTTGAGGTTAAAATAAAACGTGAAAAATATGATATAATTCGGATTGAAACGAAAAAGCTACTTAGATATCGTTCGTTGTTGTAATTACACAATGAATAGCTTTAAAATGATCTTAACAAACTTAACTATTTCGACGAACGCGGCCTTCAATAGCGACAAATCCCCCCAAGGTGTTCATTTCGATTCTGCAAAAAAATTGAAACATTTCAATTACTTATGTAGATTTCAAATATTCTCATTACCTACTTATAATTTTATAAATTCTATATGTGGTCAATAACATAAAAAGTAAACACGAATTTTGATTGTAGCACATCTTAATTCTTTGGCAAAATAAAATAAAACGTGACTGTCTAAATGGTTATTTATATTAAACCCCGAATCAATGTATTTTTTAATTTCCTTCTAAACAAATTATATTATATAAGTAACGGGCCTACATATCGATGGCGTTTTGCGTAACTCGCAATTAATTTTTAAAAAGACACATGTCATGATGACAATCACCTCCGAAAATAAAGGGATCATCACAATTCCTTAAATGATCACCATTTATAAGGCGATTCGAATCATAAAGAAAATTAAATAATTTTAACAAACTATTTACTTATAGAAAAAATGATTTCGTTAAAATCATTTAATTAAATGTTTAAATACTGAAAAATTTGATTTAAAAAAAATGAATATATTTGATTCTCACAAATTTTTTAACAAGTATCTCGTATACCAGCTCATTTAACACACAGTTTTTTTTTAATTTCTGTTTCTTTTATTGATCTTTTGAAAATTTTGATATTAAAATGTTTCTTTTTTTTTTTTTTTAAAGCAGTAGAACTTTTGAATTGTTTCAAATGCCTACATATAATCAAATTTTCTTATCGATTTCTATTGAACAAACGTTCGCGGTAAAGGTCAATTGATTAACTAATAAGTAAAAGGTTTGAGGAACTTTGAACACTTTTTTCGAGAATTTCTTTAGAATTTGAGCAATTGTTCTGGGAAAATTTGGTTTCATTTCTTTGTAGCACTTTATTTTCTTAGCATCAAAGAAAAATGTTTTTGATCACATTTTTAATGATATCAGGACAAATGTCAGTTTTGAAAAGGCAATTTCTATTATTTATTAATAACGTCTTCTACCTACCTAAGCTAAAAAATTTACTAAATTTTAATCAATTTTATTTTGTAAGTACCTACATAATTACTAACAAATAAGTATAGTATACCTACGTACATAATTATATAAAATGCAGCAGTGTTTTAAAATGTTTGTGTTGGGTAGTATAGCTTTTCAAATTTAAGGCCCCACGCCTATCTATATCTATTTCACACAGTGTAATGGTAATACCAAATATTCAATCAAAATAACCAATCAGAGCGTAACAAAAGTCAGCTAAATATCAGATAACATTAAGTTGAACGCAAGTAACACAATTATGCTCTTACATAAAATCTCTTTTATATTAAATACCCGACTGTTTAAAATCGTAATTTTACTAGATTTATGGAAGACGTAATTTTAAATACATAGTAGGTAATTTTATTAGATTTAGATAACAATTTTAGGTATGATTTCTCCCAATATAAAAATAACAACGCGAACAAGAAATAACAAATATAAAAGTTCACGGTGGTAAATGGTGGTAAAATAATTAGAAATTAAACCAAAAATTCTATAAATTACTCACCATATTTGCATATATATATATATGGTATAATGACCACTTAAAAGATTTTTAAATATTGAATTTTGGGCAGCTTTTAAGGTAATCTACACCATTGTGCGACGCGACACTCACATAGGCACTATACGGCTAAAGAAAATTAAAACATGAACATTTCATCGCTGATGTGATATCACTATATTCACTAAATTTAACGTCACGAATTACGATTTTCGATATAATTTAAAGTAAAAAAATTTATTTTGAATTTATTTATTTTAAGATTATTCGGAGTTACACAAAAACACAATGTTAAATTGTAATTGTTGGAAATGAAGAGTCATTTCCTAATTCTACCTTTTATATAAAATGGAATGCTGACGAATGCATTTCCCACGAGAATATGCACTTGTCGGTTTATCGTCTTATGTAGCCGAATATAGATAATTCACGATATAAAACTAAAATATACTAGTTTGCGTACACGTATGTCCAAGAACAAAACTCGACTGACTGGGATTTTTGATAATATGCGCTTTGTCATACGTATTTCGTTTTATTTCAAGGCCCACATTTCTAGTCAGCTTTATCACAATCTGTCAACGATGCAACATCAGAATTTTTAGTTATATACAATCTAATAAAGGGGAATTTCCGAATTAACAATAAAATTGATAAGTTATCGTGGTACCTATAGTGTGCATTAAACACAGTATAAAACTTTTCAATAGAAATACTTCCTGTCATCTGTTCCGCATAAACTACCTACCTACTTCTATTAAAATAAAATAATTCGTTAGATATTGTAAACTTTTATAAATTTTATAAAACTAAAATATTTTTGGGATCGCGAACTATTATGCATTGTTAATGATTGAAAACGTGTAAAAGAACTAAATTCACGAATACAACCACCTACAACGGGCTTCAAACGCCAAGATTTTCTGGGTCAGTCTCATATCTATATTTATACTCATAACACCTATAAAAATACATGTAAAGTTGAAAATATAAAAATAAGATATTTAATTGTTCAATTGCGATTTTAATAAATTTTGAAACGTTAGGTTTCATTAAAAGACGCTAAAAAATATGTAAAATAATAAAACTAGCTAATTATATAGTAGGTAAGGTACCTATATTTTTCGTACGAGATATCTACATCAATTTTTTAATGCTTTTAAAAATTGTGGAACTGACTTCTCTTCTTCTATTTATAGCGCTTCTCTAATTTGTAGTAAGTATCGATTTTTATTATTGTGCAAATAAATTGAATGACATTAATTTGGACGATTAAAGAAAGAACGACTTAGTACCTATTAAAAAATTATGCAAATAAAATACATCAAACACAAAAATTTGTTCAGTACACGAATAAAAGTTGTTTATGCCCCCAAATCCGCTAAAAACGATTTCTAAAGTAAATATCGCGATCAAATCAATTTCGACACTTGCAAATAATATAACTTACCTATAATTTTTAATTTTACAATCGATAAACGATTTAAGATAATAATTGTTTTTTCAATTAGATACAGTTACAATTTCGATTACATACCAAAAATATTTCTTAATTCAAAAGTAATATCAAAGAGAACAATTAATCCTTAGCAAACGAAGAGTATCTAGGTATCTGTTTGCTCTCGAACTTTTGCAGAAAATAATTTCGAATAACCTCCGATGGCTATCGATCCTCCATTAACTTTCCCTTCGAAATTATTTTTGAGATCTCTAGGACTTATTTTTTATTAGAAAACTTTTTCATAAATTATTAGATAACCCCGTGAAAAACTAGCAATTTCGACTTGCAGGTAATGTAAGCCTTATCAAACGTTCCTTCTAAGATGTAGATACCAGGCTGTCCGCCTCCTGGAGGCGAGGGTAACTCCGCCTAAGGTCCGCCTCTTCCAATCGTGCCTGCTCGTGACCAGCCGACGCCCGGGCGTCTCGACGCCAAAAGGGCACGTGATCCTGTCCACATGATACAAGCAGAGCGACACTACCTCCTGGGGCAGGACCATCGTCTTTTTAGTTCCTTTATTCAGAAAGCTGCGGAAGCTGGAAGGAGCCACGTCACGCTTCCACCAACCTTAATACGAAATCGACGCGAAAGACCTGTCGTATATTTCTTTTGAGGAAAACAGGTCGTTTTCAATGTTAAATGTTGCAGTACCTACTCGAAATCGCTTTTTTTGTTTGAATTTTGGATCACCGAAAGCGCCTCTTAAAATGAATTTCGACTTACTAACTGAGAATGCGTCGAGCTCGTCGTTTCGAAAAATCATTTAGTAGGATTTGTGCAGTTGCGAGTCGTAAATACCTATAGATACACAATTCGTTCAAATTGAAATTACCTACTCAAACCTCTATTAAAGGCAAAGGACGATGCCGAAATTAGCTCCGTGGAAATATAATTAAAAATTAAATAACTCGTTTCTGGTATAGGTATGGCATTTTTGACGCTATTTTCAAAGATGCAATTTTTAAATCCGTCCACCAGGTCCTCTAAAAGATACAGGTACGATTTTTGTCATTAATTTTATCATAATCGATATAATTAAATAAATATCTACCTATATAGGTATTATTTACCTGCAATTTAATTAACTGCGTTTTTATAAAAATGGAAAATATAAATTGGACATTATGTTTAAATTCGTTTAAATGAAACGAATTTATCATAAATAATTTATATTCAGAAAACGTAATTTTTACCTGATCTACTAACAATAAGTACATAGATAATAAATGTCGATAAGTAACAAAAAAAAATTGGATTACCTACGTCTTTTATAATGGTGAAGTCAATTTAATCGTAATTAAAACATTTCAGTAGACGCCTAAGCATATGCATATGTACCTATAGGTCGTACATTACTAATTTTTGAACTTGTTCGAGAATACTTTAAATTCCCCACTGTTAAAATTTCACGCTTCTAGTTATAATATTTGCCTGTCCAAAATTTATTTAGCTCGAAACTCATCTGTTAGTATAAAATAAACACAAGGACGTATTATTAGATGTATAAACGTTGTAATTTTTGCGGATAATTAAACTTGTCCAAAGTCGACCGCAACTAAGCTCCCGAAGACTTTACGTCAATACATCTTATTATAATTATGTAGTTATATAATGGGTTTATACGTCCCTCCCGACAAAAACGTCATCTATAAAGCAACTTCGAGATGTTAACTGTAAAATTAAATCGATAATTACAATAAACCTATCTATACATGAATATTCAAAAGCAATTAATGACGAATAGTTTCTCATCAACTTTATACTAAGCCAAGCTTAATTAGAATTTAAATTTCAGGGACATCGGAGAATGGGAGAGCGAGAGAGAGGATCCATAGCTAAACAAGTCTTGCATAGCATAATATACGACAGTCAATAAAAGGGTTAAACATGCAATGCTGATTCATAATTACTGGGCCCGCCGCGAGCAAAAATACAGCCCGTTAGGTTTATAGCACGTGCGTTGATAAAAATCAGTAATTAGCAACAGTAATTATGGCAACTAACGAGGTTTTTGGATGCGCGTCGTATATTTGGATTTAAACCCGGGGATCAGGCCAGCCGCCTCTACGGTCATTTGTTTTATAGCATATCTGTGTATATAACCTTCTCGCATAAATTCATTCAGCAGTAAAAATTATATGTATTTCTGCGTTTACTTTAAAAGAGATAACTCAGCACCCACTTGATGTATACAACGTATTATACCCGCTATAGTTTTAAGCGTCGACGCAGATCTATTAAGTTTTAATTGAAATTTTGAACGATAATACGATCGCATTGCAGTATCTTCTGTACAATATAATGGTTCGGTTAGGTATTAATTAATTTTTATCGGTTAGAGACCGTAATAGCCGTGAAAAGTAGGTTAATACGCCAATTTCACATTCAAACACGACTTAAAAATATAGGTATAGGTTCACACATGTGAAATTATATTAATTTGTTTTAATTTGCCTTAGATAAGCAATTTTTGTATAGATAAAAAAATCATAAATTTTCCTTAACTAGAATAAGTCCTGTGGCTTATATGGTGTTAGATATTGTGATGTAAAACTGCAAAGGTAAATGTATATTTTATTATAATACTTAGGAATTTTATTGTTCGTAATTTTTTCGTTTAACTATAAAAATGTTTAAGAAAACTACGCTTCACGGTGTAACTATATATTATACTAACCCTGACCATAGTCACCTGATCTGAATCACCTACAGCCCGTAAATTACGTTTTGTAATAAATCAATGCTTCTAATAGGGGAATGTGGAATATTAATTTAAATAATTAACTAATGGCGCAAAATTCGCAATTTTGTGGTATAAAGGGAGATTTTTAAAACTCACCGACAGAATGGCAGTGTGGCTAGTAACTTTAGTAATTTAATTGACCTTACCTTACCTTCTCTTTTTATTCATCTTCCAAATATTTTATAAAATACATGACATTATCGTAAAAAAACCTTACAAACTCTGGAGAGAAAAAAACAAGCACTGTATTACCCTAAAATGCAGTAGGTAGGTACCTGCCTACTTATTAAATTTCACTTCCTTTCCAATAAGATATACCTACATTTTTTTTATCGTCAAGTCTTGCACTTTGCTTCGCATTCCCCTGAACGTCTAGGATTATTATTAAAACAAAGCTAATTGTAATAAAATTAGTGTAATTTGAATACTAAATCTTGTTGTTTTAATGCCGTAAATAAATCAAATTGATAAAATCATGTTTTTTTGTAATATAATAAAAGGAAGTGCGCTTCCAAAAACATGTTTCATGCTGTAATTTATTAGACGAAAACCTATGGTGCTTTTCCTAACTTTGAATACGTAAAGTTTGGGAACACCACGAATATTTCCGAAACAGGTCATACATTAAACTCTGAAACACACTAATTGTAAGATGTTTTTTAATATTTTGTATGAACCCACATATTATCTATTTATTGATGGCATTGGCGATGTTCGCGCGAGTGAAACTATACCTACAGATATAACTTTAAGGAAATCCAAGAAAAGCAAGCTAAAAATTACAGGTACTAGAAAGAATAATCATGCGGACTGTTTTTCTACCAATACACGAAAGTACCTATCTATACAAAATAGTGAATATAAAAGTAGGATATGAATCGACAACTCGTAGAAAAAATGCATAAAGAGGTATGAATGAGTAAAAAACAATGAAGGCGAAAAACTGCAAAAAAGTTTAAAATTTTTAAATATCAGGCACCTGAACCCAATATGGCCTAATCACTATTATTACGTAATTAATTAGTTAGATTACACCAGTATGTCAATAACGTTCAATTGACGTGGTTGATACAATTTACGTCATCGCAAGTGGACAGTTAATTTTAGAATTAGGTGTTTGCGTGAAAGTTTTCAATTGTTAACGTCACTTATAAATTTGTGCGAGTAAAGATAAGTTTGTAATAATTATTTAGAATAATCTTTAAAAACAGATACTGTGCCAATATAGGTAGCGTCTTTATCCCCCGCTTTCAAATGAATGAAACCACATTTTGCCATTTTTCTTTTATGTTTAGTTTTTAGAAGAAATTCATTGTAATGTAAGGTGAACGCAATAGGATCTAGTAGGCCACAGCAGAACAATTGTATTGAAGAAAACTATCTTTTCCGAAGACAATTCAACTAACGCAAAGTTTAAAAAACTAAACCTGCGAAACCACCCATAAAAATCACCCTAATCAGAACCGTAACCTAGTTCCTATCCAAGAGCCTAACCAAACTCGATTTTCAAAAGATTTGTGTTACAGTTTAAAGGTCCATGTATTTACACTTTATAAATATACGGAGAGTTAGTCGACAAATACAGATACTACCTTTCCTCGTCGTATTAAACCTTTTTGTTTGTAATCCTTTTAGAGAACATAACGCAACACACAACACTCGCGCACTCACACGCAAAAAGGCCTTATTAACCGAACGAGCACTCCTCGTACATACGAACAATACGACACCGTAATTTAAAATTCGAACTACTGAAACAAGTACTACCGCTCTGTACCATTAAAGCCAATTATCTGAAACTGTTTTGCCGGAATTCTATATATAAATGCATTCGAGTTTATACGTGGATACTAGGAAATCCCGATTTTATTTTAAAAACTTTCAGTTCTTTGTTCGCACGCCGATAAGTAATGAAAGTGGGTGGCATACATGTTTTATTAGTTGCCTTGTATTTTATGGGTCGCATAAAAATGCGATTAAACTTTTATCTGGTTTATGGTTTGTAATAGGGAAATTTTCAATGTTAAGGGGCTAAAACTATTCGTGCGAATAGTTTTTAAATTAAAAATAGAGTAAATTTATAATTCTGAGGTATAAAGACAGCAGACAGTGATTATCCAGATAATTCTAAACTGGTAAGTATTAGCAAATTTTCATAAAAAATAAAGCTATTGCAGACTGTCTGATGACGCGACCCAGACGTCAGTCTCATTGGTTGATTAATGGTTTGATAAACAAGTTTTACTAATAAGCGTCTTCACTATAAAACTTGTCACAAAATTCTCACACAATGTAAATAAAACAAGTTTTTGAAGTTGAACTTGGTCAAACATTTTCATGACAAATTTTATCTATCGTACGATCGTCCAGACACTAAAACATGTTTAACAAACACCGAAATGAGGAGTTTTTTCAAGATTTGTTTTGTTTTGATAGGTGTCTTCACGCTAAAGCTAGTATTATGAAATTTATTTTTCCTTGAAGACGCTGCTTTATGTTGAACTTTTTTTGACATTATCAATTAAAATTTTCCTAAAATATTGTATTTTTATTAATAAAGAAACATTGATTTTTTACATGTATTCATTAATAGCACAACATTTTTACATTAACACCATTAAAAAAGAAACATAATCGTTAGGTAGGTCACATTCGGTATAGGTACCTTAACCTATACCTAATTACCTATACATAATTGTTTCAAATTATGAAACATAATGGAAAAATTACACACTAAACCTAATAATATAGATTAAAGCATTATTTAATCGAGAAATTCCGCTCGCCACGAATTTATGTCTCAAGATTTTGATGTGATGTTGCATAAACGTGTGGTGCAAGATATCGTCTGACAGGTACTATAAGTTCATTAATTACGTCAATTTTGTTAGGTTGGCTTGTCTCGGCGCATCAGGAATATAAGCTCCAGGGTATTTGAAACCAGTAACTTGGAATTAACTTGGTTAATTTTAGATTAGGAAAATTTGTAATTGGTGGGTCGATGAAAATTTTAAACATGTCGTCCAGTTGAATTAAAAAAAAGAAACGAGGTCGCTGTTTTTATTAAATATTTCGATGCTAGAGGTATTTAATTTTTTAAACCGCCCGCAAAGGAGCACGTGTGCACGTGCCGAACAACTCTATTTTGTTACTGACCTGGTTTTTACGAACCGCATTTTGATTGACTTGATACCTTTGTATCAATATTTCATCGTCGCGTCGGTTTCCTCTGTCAATCAGGAAAGTTTCGAAAACGAATATTACTGACGTTGAGATTTCGTTGCTAGGTCAGGTACTGGTTAGTGCCGACAT
Source organism: Rhagophthalmus giganteus (assembly GCA_036326145.1). Lineage (NCBI taxonomy): Eukaryota > Metazoa > Arthropoda > Insecta > Coleoptera > Rhagophthalmidae > Rhagophthalmus > Rhagophthalmus giganteus. The sequence continues at coordinate 7,738,206 of JARFJA010000056.1, read as the reverse complement.
CGTCGGTTACAGTCCTTCCCCAATATTGTATATTTAAACGCCACGTTAAATGACAGTTGCTCTAATTTTTTATTCCTCTGTACTGGCTGATGTGTCGTTAAATAATTGCCGTTCGTGCGCTTTTTTAATTTTTCATTCGGCATTCTTTTTTTAATTTGTAATTTCCGTGTTAGTTGTGTATTTTTTTTTCAGGTATGATATCACTTTGTACGAAGATTTACCTTAACTAAATAAAATACAAAAAACAACTATAAGTGGTCGTGAAATCATTTGGTGGCCAAGAATCGATTCGAAAAGTTTTGCTATCTCACCTAAATCCCACAATCGGGGAAATAGCAGAATTTTTTAAATGATGTGCAAAACTCGTGCAATTCGATGGCGTTTTTAAAAGTTCAATTTTCAATTTTGTAACTACAACTAAATGGAGCTAGAAATTGTTATGAGGAAAAGCACTTAATTGACAAGATAAATGGGCGCTTACTTATATAACAATGTGAAAATTGGAAATCCAAGTACATACGGGTGGATACCTATTTTACCTATTTTTTATATCGAAGTATTTTTTTGCCGGAAGTTGTCCCGTTGCGTTACGTTAAATTACATTTTTAATTTACCTATAAGTTATTGTTACCTACGTTAATGTTATTTGTTATATAATAAAATATTATTTAATAAACTATAAAATAAAAAATATAAACAATTATTTAAATAAAACTTGAATTATGCTCAAAAGAGTGCCCGAAGAACATGTGAATAATGACAGATTTTTACTTGTTTAGAACTTCAAAAGAAATGACGATAGCTAATTTTAATTCCCGGTAATGAGCTTTTCTCAAAGAAACGTCGATATTTTTAATATTTTCATATCTACGATATATAAGATATGTTGTTAACGAGTTACTCTACGGAAAAAATAAATTTAACCACCCAGCACTTCTAAACTCAAAGAAAAACTAATAAGAACCGTTCCTTACAATAAATAATTATAAAAATTATATGTGGGAGGGATGCTTCCGCTTCAGGCGTTTGTCCTTCTTTTGTTTACCTGGACAACGAAACATCCTTGAATGCCACTTCAACACCTTTCCTCTCGACGATGTACGTGTCCGATATGTGACCAATCACATATTTTGGAATGCTAAATTTTCAATTAATTTTGTTTTTTTTCTCATGTCAAAATGTTTTTAAAATTCCTAACATCCTTAAAGATTATATTGATGCATAAGTGGGGTCCCCGTGAGAGTATTGCCCACATATCAGACTTTGGTGGGAGGAAAGGTGTTGGAGTAGTATTTAAGGATAGTCCATTGTTCGGGAAAGATAAAATAAGAGACACCTGTAGCGGGAGCATTCGCGTATCCATCCTTTCTATAACACTTATTATAAATAAAAATAGTAAAGGGAAAGAGGTAAAACAAAAGGGGTCATTTATTTCGCTTTTCGTTTATTTTCGTCATATATGGACGAAAAAATAATTTACGTTTTTAAATGCGTGCCGATTGAATTAATTACACTTACTAAACAATAATTTTTGTAAACTATTTATACACCTAGGTACGTAGAATGAAAGTTATCAATTGACAATGGAAAAACCGGCTATGCTCAAGTATCGTAAAATAACAGTCGGCGATTAAAAAAAAATGTATTAGTAGTAGGTACATCGAAAGCTATTTAGAGCAGAATTTATATGATGTACATATAGGTTAAATACAACGCAGATACGTTAATTTAGACACGCAGAACCCAATTAAATTTTAAAATTAAATAGCCGACTAACAAAGCGCCTGTTTATTCCTAAAATTAGTACTAATGAAGTGTAACTACAGCGCGAACATCATAATTCAAACATATCAGTTGTCAAATGTAACGAACTGATCAAAGGTCGTTTAATCGCGTTTCCAATAACTCTCCAGCCCCACTATAGGTAGGTATATGGGGAGCTTGGGGAGTCAGATTCCGAGGGCTGTATCCCATTCCGGCAGTTAATTTGCATACCTTGTCCTAATATTACTCATTGCTACGCGTTATATTCAGGGTCGGGGTTCGATAAGAGAAATTGTTAGTTTTACTATTTTGAGGCCGAATAACTCGTTGCGACGGTTAGAACGTCTCAATTAGAGATTGGACGTTTTGACAATCTTTAGCTTTGCGTGGTAAACAAGCCAAAAAGAATATAAAATGAGGCACGATCAAGCAATAAAAATATGTTGCACACAAACACGTTTGTTGCCGAGTTAAAACGGTTTAGAATAAAATTTATTTACACGTTATTTAACCGTAAAATATAATCGAGTATGTGCTACGCCACTGGTTATAAAACGCGTTACACACAATTAGAGGTCGCCTGCCACTCTGATTCGAAGTTGGTTATTTCATTAGTCCCGTTTAGGGATTGTTATGGTTCGTGTTTAGTTGTAACAACAGTTTAATTAAATTATTTTCGACCGCCGTTATCAAAAAAAAAAGATGTTTCTACGGTCAAGTAACCTTCATTTAAACTCGTATGCGTGTAGTCGAAACTTCGACAGGACTTTACGTAGATTTAGTTAACTTCACGATCTGGAACTAACTGCATTTCACAGTTTCGCTCCTCTGCACTAAATCGATAATAAGTCTTCAATATTTACTATGTGCATAACTCGTTAACGATTAATGCAATAGACTGATCAACTTATATGCATAAGAGTAACGAGCGATAGGTGGCTTTAGGCTACCCGAAATTTGAACTTACTAGCCTACGAAGTTTCCAAAGAATTAAAAACTTAACGAACAACCCCTTTGTGTATTAAGCAGTTATTTCTAACTTAGTACGTTTAATTAAAATTAACGTTTCTCAAAGTCTGCGTAAGTTTTAAAAACAGGCTGTATGTAGGTACCGTATCTACAGTAATCTTCGAATTGTTCACAGAGAGATTATCCGCAAAGAATGTTTCGTTTTATCAACTTTCAAAGTAAACCTTGATGTTAAAATCATTATGATAATAAAATTTGCTGCGTCCCTCACAAACTGAAACGTTCCTTTAATTCGTTTAGAAGAGAATAACGAAATTTTTTATGTTAGCCCTGCTAAGACAAGAGGTCGTAAGTGCAAAAATTGCAATGTTGTGGTTTTAGTATCAAAAGACTCACAGTCATATTTTCTACCGTTGCACTAAAGCAGAAAAACGCAACTACCTACATCGGTTGTGTACCTTAAATATAACTAAAATATTTGTCATCGCTAAGCCCAAAAGTCTATTCTACCAAAACTCTACTCTATAATTACTCTCTCTTACTATAATTTTGTGCATACGACCTCTTGTCTTAGCAGGACAGTATCCCTAGCAGCACATCTGAGTTTATTAAACTCAGCATTATCTAAATGTGATATAATAAGCCACATTTATATATGTGACTTTAGTATAAGGTTTTGCAGATATTCTTTAGATGGTTTGTTTAAATATTACAAAATTAGATAATATTAAGATCGATGTGATCTTAGTAAACCATATTTGTAAATAATGTTTTATCGTGATATATCTGCGACATAAAATAGTGAGCTTAAATAAATACCTTAAAATGGGTTTAAATTTATCTAAAAATGATGAATTAAAATCTTTTAAATTTTATACTAATAAACATGTTTAAATTTAAGTATACTTGATATGGATTTTCTATATCTATTCAATGTCTTTTGAATTAGCTTAAATAGATATCAAATTTAACAATATCTGCTATCTAAAAAATAGGTAATATAAAACTTGCAAAACCTACTCAAAATATATTGGTCGATGGGGTTATTCACCTTTCTTACTTAATTAAAAAAGCATTTAGGGAGAAGCGCATACACCGATCACTGATAAACGGAATATTATCAATACCTAGTTTAATTATTAGATAAGTAACAACTATTAAATTGTTATTACTTTTCATTAGCAGAGAATTAATGACAAAAATCCAAACCCAAACTTGGAGAAAGCTGACTTCATAGAATTTATTTTCATAAAAAGTTTTTGGGAATTACAATGGCTGGTTTGCCGGTTTCCTTTATAATTTTATTTAACCATCAAATGGTTGGGATGACCTCACTCTAAAACAGCATAAATACCAAACGTTGAAAAAAGCTAGCAGTTTCGAGTAAAACATAAGCTTGAGTAAGCATAAGGTACATATTTTTCAAACTCTTTAAGTGGGTAATAATCAAAAATGCAAATAGGTAGAACTTTGCGACCTTCGTCATTGTCATTTCTATGAAGTAGGAAACCTTTTCCCAAATTCTTTACGACCCATCTCCTTTGTTATCCGCACTGGCTATTTTAAAATCACGTAGTTTTATGACTATACCGTTTTACCAGGCAATGTTGAAATTAAATTTTCTACATTTCTACTGATAAACTAGGTTGTGTTTTTGCCATTTCTTCGAAAGTTTGATAATAGGGAATCATTCTTTGTCTCAGACATGTAAGCGTAACCAAAAAGTACCTACATATGTATAAGCGACTGAGAGCTAGAGTCCGCGAAAAAAACGACGAAACCTACTTAAGTTATGTATTTTGTAATTTATTATTTTTTTACAAACTATCTATACTTAGATATCTATTTTGCTTTTTGAAGCAATAGTAGAAAAAATCATTTGTGAAACATAGAAAAGTGTTTTTTCCAATACGGTTGCGAATCTGTTGATTTAGTTCGGAAAGATACCTACTAAAAATCTAAATAAGGGGGTGTTATGGTTTCCACCCCGCCAATATATTAAAACCAACGAAACCTTTTCGTTTTTCATTAACTATCGATCATTTTTTTTAAAGTTGCGGGTTAATGTGAATTTAATTCTAAAATTGATTTTAAATAAATGCTTGTTTTTTGGAAATATTAGTTTATCAATTTGGTATATGGTTCAATAACTATTAAGGTAAGATATTGGGGCATTTCTGCACATCGAGATGTGACGTCACTCGTGAAACTATCAAAAGTCCGACAATTACGTACTCACACGGATGACGTCACTGCGCGGTTGAACGTATTTAGAACACTCAGATATCCTACCTTAGTAAATTGTTATACCAAGTACAGGTACCTAAGCGTATATACCTGTTATTGTTAACCCTCGGTCAATAGGTACCTAACGGGACATCATATCTTGTTGCTTGACCAAAGTGGTGTAAACAGAGGAGTATCAGTTCACTGCAACGAAGCGGATAGTGTACTTCTATTTTCAATGTTCAATAGTAAGTATTATAATCCGTAAGTCGATTTTTATGATCTTATATATTACATTTTATTAATACATTTAATGTTTTATGAAGTCGTGGGATGTAACATTCTGGAAGCAATTTAAAAAAGCAACTTCAAACGTACGTCGATATTTTCGATCTCTTTTACAATGCCAACTTCCGTGGAAAGAAAAAACGGTAGCCGAACGCCACATTGCATTACTTATTACTTTCATAGGTGAGTCATACTCCATTTTGACTATACCTACTTACTTCAGTATTTAAAAACACAAGCAAATTAAGTAGAATGTACTTAAGTAGGTAATCTTTGTTATTAGATATTATTTTTTACTATTTTCTTTGAATGATTAATTATATTAATTTTCAGATAAACGTATCATATTATCCCATCGGAGAAAAAATGCCCATAAGACAGTTTACTGCTAAATGGTCAAATTACTAACTCACATTGTAGCCAATAAGTACAAGACGCGGGCACGGCGTTAGAAAAAAGAATCAACAAACCGACATTCTGTGACCTGAAAGTAACGAATGTATTGTTGGTAAGTTAAATATAAGTAATTTTTGTATAGTCGATCGTGTATTAATGTCTAATTTAATTTGTGTTAATGTGTAATTAACCATCCATGATGATAACTATAAGAAAATCCGTCGGCATCTATTTGGCAAATACAAAAATTAAACAATGACACTTCACTTCAACTTTTTCATATTTTCGGTATTTTTATAAATATAAGTGTTATTTATAGATATGGCCTATCCAAACCTATATGCAATTCACGTCATCAAAAAAAAGTTACTAGATTGATTATTTGTAATTCGGTTTAAAGTTTGGAAAGTGACATATTCTATAGATGATTTATCTGCGCACATATTAGATGGCATAAAGAAAGACTACAATTTATTAGAACTGTCAAAATACGAGGTACGAGGTGACAGCACTGTGCGAAACGTCATCATCTAGTAACCTTTTTATTGATGACGTGAATTGCATATAGGTTTGGACGAAGTATATCTATTAAATTTTATTTGACTATATGCACCTACTTGATAAAGTCCAAATTTGTTTATTGATTAATTATTTATTTTCAATTTTACGCTATTTTTGTTAAACACGAAAATTTCTTTTTTGTCAATTTTTGTATTGTAAGTATTGTTAATAAAAAGAAATTTTGTTGGAAAATTACAGAAATTGTGCCGAAACATTGAAAATAAATAAATAATAAATTAATCAATCTGGCCTTTTTTATCAAATCTTTATATAGGTACTTTTATTAAAATGAATTTTAAGATATTACTGAAAAGATGTTTAATTTTGTATTATAATTAGTATGTACAACTAAAATATTTTATATCCTTTTTTCAATAATAAAATTATAAGATAATATAGTAGTTTCTTATTTATACCACTGTAACATAAGTAAAATAGTTCCTAGCAATATAGATTTTAAATAACTCGTATACATCTCTATTATATCAATACAAGAATGACAAAATAACTTATTTATATACATTTAAGATCAGAACAATATAAAAAAATATCAATTCAACCTCAAAAAAGTGCATGTTCCTGATGTTTAAGATATAGAATATCTTGCTGCTAGGGTATAGTGTGCGAATTAAGTATTATTTACTGCCGTATATCGAAATTTTGGTGATTATATTTTCAGATGGAGTTTCTACGAATCGCATTAACTCGAGAGCTAAAGTTTCCTTCTTTTTATTCGAAAATAATGTTTATTTCACAGTTTTTCGCTTGAAAAATATAATCGACCTCGGCTGACGTGAATTCGAACTTGTGATTTTTGAGCGCAGAAAGCGAGGATGCTGGTCATTACATAATTTGGGTCGATTACTGTAATTGTACGTCAGGATAATATGAAGATTGCAAGCTCTCGACATTTATCTATTAAATTCTTATAGAAGATTTTAATAATAATCCTAAATTAATATAATTTTTAATTATATCATGTCATCATAATAGACGATTAAATGACAATATTGTAACAATTAAATCGGCTTCTCTTTTACACGAACAATAAGTTACCAACAGGATCACGACATTCCAAACAATTGGCGAAAAGTCGAATCATAACGGTCCCATAACTCATCGCGAACTTTAGCAAACAAAAATTTCAATTTAAAGGAACCGAACAGATAAGGAAAAAATATCGTTTTCAGGAACTACAGAAATATTTTAAGAATGTTTTCATACAAAACAAGTCGAGGAGAGGTTCGACATCGGCAGTAACGGCGAATATAAAGATGGCATCATTGCGGACAAAGGATGAATCGGAAACTATAACGATAAAACTAACCGAAAGCGAATAGAAAGCGTAAACTACCGGAGATACCACAAACTGTGATGGAGACATCACAACAGATAAAGATTATCCAGAGTTTGCAGAAGTTTGATGGCATCGGTTACTATCTTTTCAATTTTTTGCGTAAAAGAGATTTTCACGCGCGACTTTTTTTGTTAAAATTATGAGCCGTTGTTGTTTACGTTCGCTTTCGTTTATTTTTCGAAAGCGATTAAAGACGTAGGTACAATAAAGTAATAATCGTGTCGTTATCATAATAAAAAGGAATCGAATAAATATTGCGAATTGTAGTTTTATATTAAAAGTTGTCGCAAACGAAAGCTTACGGCGCGTCGCGGGTGGCGTTTTTAAGGCACCAACGTCAATATTATTCGGCTCTTTGGACGAACGCCAGTACAAGACAAACACGGCCATAAATAGACAATGTAAGTACTATCTGGTGACGAAAATGTTTATTTCGACACCACAGTTGACCCTTAACTGTATCTCAACCCCGTGCGTTAGCCGTTCGTTCTTAGATTTTATAGCGAACGCCCTTATGGCCTTTAAATAAATATACGCGCGTCGTAAATTTTGAACACAAAAATAATGTCACTAAAAGAGGAGGTTTATTGTAAAAATATTATATAGGTAGGTTAGGAATTTTTATATTTTAGAAATTGAAATGGATTTGTTTAAATTAAGCTTTAATACATACATCATGTAGAGGTATCATGATGGGGTACGTTTGAAAAATTTTCAAAGACTTTGTGTTGAAATTTTTCGATTTCTCTTATAAAAAAGATATTTTTTATAAATATATTAACTTATATGTTTATATCGCCATGCAAAAATGAGCTAGAAGACGAAGAAAAACTGGAAAGAGCAGAAAAGAAAGGCGTTAAAAGAAAATTGTACAATAATAATTAATTAAAAGAAATGATACTGGTGTTGAACATTCAAGCAAGTAAGCAAAAGAGAATAAATCCAAAAAGAAAGCCAATAAGGAGAGTGCAAATGAAAAAACAGAAATTTTTGAATTCCCTAAATATTTTTAAAATTACAAAAGAAAATCTGAAAAGCTTAAGACCTTTGACTTGTTATTACGTGAATTGAATTTCTAAGTCCTAACATAAAAATTATTGAAAGGGAAGGTATTTTCTGTTTTAAATGGGAATCCGGTTTTACCTTACCCTTGGGGCAAAACCTGGTTTTTATCCCTAGTGAAGTGAAGGTCAAAATTTACTAGGACAAATACAAACTTTTAGTCCAAAAAACACTATTTTCGATTTTTTAGACGTATAATAAAGCCTGTTTTGTAATAAAAATATTTAAAAGGAAAAAAGTATGTACCAGATCAAAATTTTAGTACCTGGATTTTCTCCACTTTCCCCTAGCTTATGAAACTCTTTTGAATAATATAAAAAGATTCGTCGATATAATCTTCCAAAGCAAAACTAATGCTGTTATCAATATAACTAACTATATATAATAAGAAAAATTATAAACTATAAAAACTAAAACTATAAAATTTTTTCTTTGCCATATCATATGTGCGCAGATCGGTAGTATATGCCACGTTAAAAACTAAACTGAATATTACAAATATACAATTTAGTATACGTATTTAGTTAACGTGTATATATATATATATACACATATAATACCTTTTAATACCCCAATTGATTACCTATGCCACGCTTAAAAAACGATTTTAACTCGTCATAGACGTGGCGACGGCGAAAATTGAAAACTTCCTAAAAGCAAACACCGAGGGAAAACGATTCCCTCGAACGCCTAATTATTCTACATTCTACGTAGAATGAGTCATGCATTCAAAATTAATTAAAAGTGTCAAAATTAATTAAAAACAACAAAGCTATTTGAAGTTAAACTAACTCGTTTCGGCGAGACAGCTTATTGAACGATGCAGAAAACATCAATGTGGGTAACTGGCCTGCAGTATAATTAACAGATTATGGAATTAAACGGAGAGAGATACGTGCATCCTTCGGTGACGCGAGTGCGAGAGGGAGATGGCGTTGTAGCCCAATTAGATTCATGTCATAAACAATTGGTCATATCCTAAAGCCCTTAAAACGATCCTAAACACATGTTGTTTCTATCCTATAAATTACTACCAAAATTCCGGAGTCTATCTCTTTTCTTCGTGTTACGTGCGACGCGACGTACGGTTAGGCACTTTTTCTATGCACGATAATAGGTTTTTCTGATTGATGGATTCAATACATTTGACGTCACGAACGGTGGATATATGCACATCGGGACATGAATTGATTGCATACAATTAAGGGATTTTTTCGTACATCAGTATCGAGTGTTTGCTTTAAACTCATTAGCGCTCAAACCGGATTTGTTGTAATTTGGTAGGTATTTGTGTTTCAAATTACTAATAATTAATTGGCCGATTAGCCTAATATGCGTGTTTGCCTAGCTTTTCATTAATGTTTAGACGCTTATTGTATGATAAACCAAATTAAACTTTAAACTGCTTTATTTGCATATCTACATCATTCAAACAAACCCTTCGAATAGTTAAGTCGGTGTATATACTATATGTTGGAAAGAGGGAACGTTCTCGTTATGTTTGTTTGATATATTTTCGGCGACCTCGTAAGAAAGTGTATTATTTTCGTAAGAAATTAAGACAAAGTGCCCGACGCTCTAGTCATGTGTCTCGACATAATAGCAGGGATTTCGGTAAATACGTACAGATTGCGCATTATATTTATATTTCACATGTTTCCTTGCAATTTGTACCAATAATGTGAGTCAGAATAGCCTATAAAACAAGCGCAATTCCTTTTAATACAAAGTGGATAATAAAGTTGCACTGTAGGCAGTATGAGTTACCAAAAGTGATTTATACTTTAAGTTGAAACGATTTAATGCGAGAAAATATTTTTTGGTCGTAATAATATACGATCGAGGAAAAAAAAACGATAAAACTCGAACCCCCACACGAAACTTATACGGTATAGTTTAAAATAAAACGTCTACTTTTTTATAACGCGAATTAATTAATTATTCATTAACGTAAATTTCGTAGGCAATTTGAAAGTTTAAAAAGCACTCGCCGCTCTCGCAATCAGATCAATTCTTCTTTTCTCAAGATATAAATCACTGACCCTTTCGCATTATACTACATCTACCACAAAAACTTGGACAATTGCTGACCGGGCCGTAAGCATTCCATTAGGGGCCGATCCGTGCATGAATCAAGCTTACTACTAACACTTCCCCGTGGACGCTGGACACATTCCCTCCCATCAGGTATCGTCCAGGGCGTAGTTAAACTAACTCCGGTATAAATCTAAACTCGGGAAATCCCATTTCTTTTACTTTCAAATTAGATTTACGGAAAACGACGACCCAGTTTCTTTCGCCGTACAAACGTATAGGTGTACACGTGCTGGTAGGCGTATTTCGTAAATGAATGTTTGTGCAAACAGTCAAAGACGATTTCTTGTCGGAAGCGACATCGATTAACCATCCGATTAGTGGCCTCTAATCCGGACTTTACCCGCTCGGAGCCCGGACTTACCCGGACTAATGTGGGCTATTCATTATTCCGCGTTAAATTCAACCCGTATAGCGACACCCTATTGTTTTATAAGTGCTTATTACGAATCTCATCTTTCACTTAAACTAACTAGATATTGTTCTCGAGGCAAAAAGTAAATTGATGGTATAACACTTTAAATTAAGCTCGCGTACTATGTTAAATTGTCGAACGGCTTACGCCAGATAAATGTTTCGTTTTAAAATGACGAATGAATTTTAAATTAATGGGAAACCATGAAGTTCGATTAAGTATAATACTTAAGTACCTCGTGCAGGTATCACCGCTAACATACCATTAAACGTTATAAAATAATTTTTAAACGTAGACAGTTGCTATAGGTACCGGGTGCGTCAGGTTTTATGGACATCGAGTTTTTAACATTCAAGTACAAATAAATATTTCAAAAATGAAAATTTGAAAATATGATAATTACATATCACTCATCCGATGGACGGTATCAATTTTTCATTAACTTCGTTTAATAATTAAATTAAATTAATTCAAATTAAAGTTTAAACTGTTGATTTCCATAGTAACAACAATGGTAACTAAGAGAAAAATTGAACAATATAATCGTAGTCTTTTTTATCTTTAAAAGTGGTATCGATCAAATAAAAATATTAACCAAAATTTCATTAAATCCCAGTTTTATTTATTAGGTAATTCAAAGATTGTCGATTATTTATTATCTTTACTCTCTATTATTATTTAAATCATTTAACAATACAATGCCGCAATAACAAATCTAAAATAAAAATTGTAAGGCCTTTTTGAAGCTTTTGTTTATTTATTTGTTTTTACAGACAAATTGTAATTGTAAGATACAAAAACCTCAGAACGTAACCATTTAAAGTTACATTTGAAAATGTGCGTTAAATATTTCTTATCGTTTGTCGTACGTGTTAAATTTGACTTTTCGGAAGAATAAGAAAATTACCCCAAGCGATTAAATGGACGGAGTGAATAATAACTTCACTTAAATAGGTACTTAACAATAGACGAAATTATCCTTTAATGCGTTTGTTATTTGAAAATCGTTAGACATTTAAAACATTTTAATCTTATAATATTTTAAAGCTGTTTCTATATGTTATAAAGAACTATTAGTTTGATCCTGTAAAATTCTCTTCAGTAACAGGAAAGTGCCTATATGTCCCTTCAGCAAAACATCTATCTGTTAACATTTATGGTTTTATTGATGAGGACTTCCCAATCCTAAAATAAATCATTCGACGTTTTCCAATTGAAATAAGAAAAACTAATTTTCATATGAACTATTAAAGTGTTTTAAGTTCTTTAATAATTTTTATTAAGTAATTAAATGTGGCAGTGCACGACCGTGCATCTTATCTAAAATAGAATTAACTAATTAATATTTACTGTTAGAAAACTCGAGAAAACCGCCCCTGTCACATGAATCGATAAAAACTTTCAAAAAAACGGCACCTTTTTATGTACTATTGTGAACAAAATATGATTTAATATGATGTGATTTTAGCAAGTAGTTAATTATAGCAAATATTTAAGTTCGACATTTCATTTCAAAGACGCTGCTGTTCAAAGTGCCTGATAGCAGTCTCGGGTGCATTTGGGGAGCGTTTAATAAAAATAAGGGGACGGTGAAAACATAAAGTAGGAAGAGAAGATAAGAAAATTTAGAAAAACTATTCGTTTCTGTTTCACCTGTTGTGTAACGTAGTGTAATATTATTTTCCAGGTAAACACGCAAAATGCAAGTTAAAATCGATCGACAAATTTTTTATTATATTTTTCTGTTTGTTCGCTTAAAGAAGGTAGATTTAGATTAATGAAAAAAATTTAAAAAAAAAATGTCAATCTAACATAAGCTAATGTTTCTTGTTCCTAAAAACTCCAACTGCAACTATTATATATATGTAGTACATATTTGTTTTCGTATTGCATTAAACTGAGAGAAACCAAAGTAGACAGTAATATATATTGGAATCTACTAAAAATTAAATGACATATGTACATACATAAAATTAATAAAATTATGTAACTTTACTAACTGTAGGATTTGTTTTTATAACTATAAATGTCTACATATTTTAAATTAATGAAGTCGTTAACATTTTCAAATGTTTTCTCGTACACTACTATAAATTGTATTAGTAAAATAAGGCAATTTTATTTATTATATTTTAAAACAATTATTAATAACGTTAAGTATATATGCATCTAGGAAGGTACCTATATTTTTGAAAATTTAAATTGACACGTCCGTGAATTTTTATCAAAGCTTATCCGTTGAATTTTATTCCGTAGTTTAACGATTCTATACAGGTTGTTTCTGTAAGATATTCTCAAATTTTAAGACGTATTTTTTCGGCCGCCAAACCGCCAAAAAAACGGCCAAAAATTCAGTTCCAAAAATAAAAAAAATGTACCTACACAACTGTTTGTTACCTATTGTAATTCAAAATCGTATTGCAAACTGTTCAAAAACATCCCGTGCCGAAAATTATTTTTACCCGAATTTGCAGTAAAAGCTGCATATTGTTATCGTCAAAACATTTAGGGGGAAGGCTTAATTTCAATTGTTTTACAATAAATTGTAGTACTAATAAACGAATCTAGTTGGTTAAATACGTTAACAAGATTACTTTAATACTTCGATAACCAATCCCGTAGTGTCGTCGCCAGTAACACGTAATGAAATTTTGTTGTTATTATTTCGTCATTATTTAACGATGAACTTTCACCGATGTGACAACTTCACACAAAATTCGCTTAATAAATTATCTAAACAAATGATTTCTAAACGGCCTTAAATTTAATTAATTCGCAGAAATATATTATGAAACGTCTTAATTCGTTATTCCCGCATTAATAAGTAAAATGTAAATCTAAAGGAAATCTATTTAACCTCGTTTATTTTATTCGCGCGAATGACGTAATAAGCGAATAAATTCGCACAATGAAAACGTTATTATTCAATAGTTTATAAGACTTCTCAGACAATGCAGGCGCAAATGGCAACTTCAATTTAATAAAGGCAATAATAGAAACCTCACCCAGCAAACAACTTGGCAACTTCTAAATTGTAACATTTAGTCAAACAAAGACACCCCTCGAGTGGTATTGTGTATAGATCGTTCACGGTGGCAGAGAACATTCAGACGACGGTTTGTTCGAGTGGTGGCAGGAGGAAACCCTAAGGAGAGGGTGTAAGGATGAGGAAGATAACGGAAACTTATATGACAGGGTTAAGGGTGATGAAAATGATAGCTGCGAAGCTTAGTCTTGTGGTGGCCACCATAATAAAGTGATAGTCACGGTCTATTACAGATTTATCCGCGAAGAAACGGAACGTCAAGAATCCAATAAAATGTCCAAATTATTACGATCGCGATTACCCTTAACCACCTTCCTTATTTTTATACGCACAACGATTTTCTTACACGATCTAGTTAAATAATTTATTGTCAATAAAGTTTATTCAACTTTGTCGGAAATAACGTAAACCGACGTCAAACTAATTAAAGAAGCTCATTTCTCGAATTAATAATACGGGGAAAAACGCCCAAAGTGGGTCAAAGTAGTTTCGCGGCTCGCGCAAAAGATACAAATTAAATATCTTTCGTAGAAATTTTAACTCCGATTAAAGCAAACCAACAGCTTCAAATAGACTAAGAAAATAAATGGCCATTTACCTCGACAAGTTCGCCTTTTAAGCGGCAGTAATTTTTCTTGGAGCAGGACCAACAACCCGCAGCAAGTGCGACCGCAGTGTCCGTCCGCAAGCAAGCAAGCAAGCAAGCATCGATATTCCCCAGCCCAAAAGTAATGGCTACCAACTTAATCCACAAATCCCTCAGGATTTCACAGGATGACCAGCATAGCCTCACAATGCCCGCACTACATTATTTAACCAGCGCTAACTACTAAATCGTGGTGCGTCTGGGGAACGGGCTTCTATAAAATAAAGTGTTTAAGGCCTCAATAGCCCCGGTAAAGATTAATGTTTTAACGTTTTTGCGTCTTTTGTACGATTTAACTTTAATTTATTAGATTTTTATCCGGAGAAATCGCGACTTTTGATTATTCTTGAATTCTCGTTCCCCGAAGCTAATATTTATTCAACTTTATTTCTAGTTATCGTCTTCTCATTTTACCGGGATCCCGAATAAGGGAGCAATAAAATATTTAGAAATTCCTGGAAATATAAAAATCCTGTCTCATTCCGGAAATGAGTCGACAGCTACGCCTTGATTCGACGGAGGCGGCTTCAATTATTGAAGGCAACATCCTAACTTCGTCTACATCTGGGAATTGTAAATAAGAATTATTTCCTGTTTATTCTCATAAATAAAATGGCAAGCTTTCAAAAAATATCTCAAAGAAAATTTCGGGGTCTAACCGAACTTTGAAAAGTTAATTGAAAGAAAGGGGCTTCCTCGCCTCGACGAAATTCCGAGGCCGGGCGTGTTAAGATTAGTTTGTTATTAAATTCGGCACGTAATTATATTTTTCTAAAACGCCAACATCGTAAAGGTAATAAAGCGATAAGCTCGACGCGATGATCCCACATACCGGGACCATTATAAAAACATCAAGCATCATTTATAAAGATAACGGGCTGAATGTCAGGCTGACAGGTCGTATTGATGATCGATTAGGAATCAATCCAACATAGAGAGCAGTCAATGGGCGTGTGACGTCATTTCCTTTGTGCCGCTATCGCACTTCTGGTTCATAACCCGCGAATAATGGACCGAAGCGAGCACACATTACAACTGGGGTAGTTATGTGTGTTCGCTTGCCAGTTACATAGAATTGTAAAATTTTAGTAGATTATTCTAGGTTGTGAGTTTCTGTAACATTTTCAATTGCCTATTTCTCAAATTAATGTAGCATTTAATGTTAAGTACATATCTAATAAGAACGAAAATAATTGCATTAAATAAGAAAAACGACAAGAAATCGTAATAATAAAATTACTATTTTCCGACAACAAAGATTTAGGGACTGGGGAATCTTAAAAATTTAAATAAAAAATTTGGAGAACACATTTCTAAACATACCTTAGGTTTTTTCCAGGTTAAATTGATCGCGATTAATTTAAAATCAGAGGATTTTAAAAGTGTTTTCAAAACCGTTAAACTCGAAAGATGCACAGAATTTTGATAAGTAGATACCTACCTATATAGGCGGTACAAGAACGCGAAATTTATATGAAATGCGAATAAAATTATTTTAAAACGCCAACGTTATTTATATAAGAAAATTTAAACAATAGATTGTATCGATATAATTTAGAGCCGTTCTATCCATCTTCTGTTAAATTTATTTGATAAATATTTGCCATAGAAACGTTTCCATGGTAAATACCTATCAGATAAATTTACCAATAGATGGAAAGATCGGCCCTTACAATTAGTAAGGTACAATTCGGTTGAACAAAACTAAATTTAAAAAGATTATTTATTGACGATTGCGACTCCGCCATCGACAAAAATTGCCTTGCCTGTTGATGATCAAACATTTTATTTGGCTCGTGGTTATCTAATAATAATTTGCCTATGCATAATTTGAATTTATGTAATATTCATCAGGTACTTATATAATTTAAAATTATAAGTGGATATTTTAATAATCAATAGTTTTAGCGAATTTTCCTAGAAAATAGCGGCATGTCTAATGACGGCAACCAGATGTGTCCTTGTGATTTTCTCCAATCTCGACCCCTAGATCACGAAAATATACGTCGTTCATTTTCGGTTGGTCATGTATATATATTTAATTTCTTGTGCACACGATTCCGGTCGCAATTTTGATCGCAGAAGGTTAGCGCATTGTCTTTACGAAAACAAAGGACGAGTTCGTTAACCAGCCAAATCGACCGACCCGTTTCAAAATGGCACAGGTTCAAAAATTAAAAAAAATTATAATCTCCGCTGTTAATAATAGATCGATAACGAGCAATATGTTTTGAATCGGTAAAATTAACCGCACCGTTTTCGAAATAATCGAAAAAAAAGTGATATTTTTTTTAAATTTTTATTCTCTGTAAATATTATTTTTCAAAAAAAGTATTTCTTTCAGGAAAAATTAAAAAAAAAAGTTTTTTGACATGCGACATGAAAATTCGATACCGAGCCTTGCGGACGGTCGGATTTTTTAAGTTATGTTTAATTTGTAAATTTATAAAAAACATTTAAAAAAAATCCAAACGCAGTTGTAATACATACATTACATACATTTTTAAATTGGAGCTTTCCTTTTAACACGACATAGAACTCGTCAAAGTAAGCACATTTTTCAAATAAAATTTTGTCGAAATTTCAAAGATAACGGAAAAACAAATCTAATATTTTAATTTATGATCAGTCCGGGCCTGCCTTAAAGAAACTATTCGAAATTATCAATATTGTTCTATGCCCTTAGCTAGGTCCTAGCTGGGATAGGTCTTCTAGTATATCTACCGCATTTTTTCTGTAGGTGTCCGGTGTCTCGAACCCTTAAAACAAGATAAACAAACCTACGGCTGCGGGATGAAGTTGCAAAGGAAAACGCTCGGGATGTAATCGCAACACTGCAACGGCATTTTGGCGATACTCACCGTATACTAAATAACATGTAAAAATTCGATAGTGTTTATAAACCAAGAAACAAACACTTAAAACATTTTCCCATTTCCCATTTTCAACCCCGTTTGGGATCGTTATCGGTGGAGTGCAATAAGAAATTAAAATTAAAACAATCAAAACTTCAAAACGTGACAATAATAATACGAATAAACTAAATATTTTTATGAGAATTATACTAATAACATACCAACCAATTCGTTGTTACCTAATTACTGAAAAAGTAAGCAATTTTAAAAACACAAATAACGAGTTCTATGTTATGTTAAAAGACAAACTTCAACTTTACGACACCTACCTATTTCAAATTAAATATCTATATTATTTACTTTAATTAAATGGTAAAATACAACAAATAATTCATAAGTTTCGAAGCATGCCAGAGTGCATTTGTTGTCAAAATTAACGTATTTAACGTACTCTTAAGTATATTAAGACAATAAACTAAAATTAAGTAAATATGTAGGTGCCTTTTTAAGATCTCAACGTCAGGGATCTAGTGACCCTACAAACACTAGTTCATAATTTTCCCGTAATCGACAAAGCTTGAGAAAATTATGTCCAAACCTTTCAACAAATTCACCCCCTCTAATTTATCATTTATTTCTATCCTATACGCACTCACTAACCTATGGGGCTAAAGTGACGAGTTAAAGCTAACAACTCGACAACCTCTTTATCGTAAAAACAATCAAGTCGAGGACACATATATCTATAGTCGTGGACAATAAATACATAAGTATTTGATAGAGACGAAATAAAGCAAGTACGATGGAGGTATTTTCGTAGTTTTTTCAAAGCTGAACGGACCAAACAGTGAACGTTGTCTATTTAAGTTTCACAGTGACCACAAGGCAAAATCAAATATCAAGATCAAGTATTGGAAATAATCTAGAACTTTTATTTTCCCCATTTGCATGTACGTATATTTAGTGGTTCTTTCATACTGAAAACATTTACATCGGGAAATTCAGAATTTAATCAATTAACTTTTGAAGAATATTTGTATGATACTAAGGGCCGATCTTTTCATCTTCCATTTAATTTAATTGACACATATCTACCATAGAAACGTTTGTTCAAACAATTGTTTCCGTGGTAAAAATTTGTCAAGTAAATTTATTAGGAGATGAAAAATCGGCCCTAATTCTAAGATAATTGCAATAATTAATTAAAATACCCGTGATATAGCTTTGATTGTATTTAAAAATTTCCATAAAACGCTTGAGGCGACCCTTCACTTCGATATTCGTACAGCGGAGGTATTTACATTCGGCTTCGTTTTGTTAAGTAAAATTTCCCTACTCACAA
Source organism: Rhagophthalmus giganteus (assembly GCA_036326145.1). Lineage (NCBI taxonomy): Eukaryota > Metazoa > Arthropoda > Insecta > Coleoptera > Rhagophthalmidae > Rhagophthalmus > Rhagophthalmus giganteus. The sequence continues at coordinate 7,719,185 of JARFJA010000056.1, read as the reverse complement.
AATAAAATGCAACTTTTAATGTTTTTTAAAAAGTTACTTGTAGACAAACTAAACTAATTAGGAAATAAGTAAGTTCATTTAGTATCTATATGTATAATAAAATGTTATAATTAGGTAAATATTAATGAGGACCAATAAATTTACCTAGGGTAAACCGGGCAAATACGCCTCAGTAGGGAAAACGCCCTATCTGTAATAGTACAGTTATCTTTGGTGAGATGGTGTTACGAGCACCAAAAGCCAGTATATTTTATGTATTGCGCATCGTGCATATGTATCTAACAAACTTGTTGTCGTTTGGTTTAGTGAAAATAAATAAATACTGCGGTCAACTGTAAATTAAGACCTACAAAATTTATTGGTAAAGTATCTTTTAAACAGAATTTCTCGCAAACGTAGCTAGATATTGTAAATTCGAAAACGGTGAATTATATTAAGTTCCTTAACCTAAAATTCGCCATGTTTTCAACTCTGTACCATGTCCATGAAATGTGTTACGATAGTGGGGCGTTTTACACACGTGATTGGAAAAATCGCCTCGCAATTTTTGGGGTAATAGGCCTCACTAAATTATGCGATTTTATTTGCAGAAAATGGGTAAAATTTATGTACGAAAAACAACTAGAGCTAGTTTTAGTCAAGATGTCTCTAAGACTTAGTCTTTAAGCCTCTGAAAACTTATTTAATCAAGAAACAAAAAGTTGGATGATTCAAAATAAGGATAGGAAGCTATCAAGAATGACAATCGCTAGATTAATAGGTAACGCATGGGGTAAAGCTGCAACTGTTGCAAATGAAGCCTCAGGATTTAGAGCATGTGGAATACATCCGTTTAATCCCCAAGCAATTGCAGATCACTTCTTTTCAATATCGGATGCATCATTAGAAAATACAGCTAAAATTTCTCGCGAGATAAATAATCAAGGCATAAATCTACCTGTAGCATCAACTTCTTCAGCAGGTCCTACAACGGTAAAACGAAAGCTGGAACGTACTACACAACAGCAAACTTTTTTGGGAGAACCTGGACCCTCGAATCAGGAGCACACTTTACCGGCACCATCTATAGAATCATACAATAAGAAGGAAACTCCTTCAAAATATTTAAAAGAAATTCAACCGCTTCCACTAATCCCTAATAATGGCGTTTTAAACGAAAACAAACGGCTTCGAACTAGCAGAGTATTTTTGAAACAAAAATAAGCAATTAAGATTAAAAACGTTGTTCAAAGAGAAATCAGGAAAAGCCAAAACTGGTTTGAAGAAGAAGAAAAGTTGTTAAAAGAGAAAGATACAACTTTCAAGTTCGACTGGTAGTTCTTCGAATCTCGTTTTAAGCTTATCGAATGAAATGTCGGATGAAAGTGAAGATTTTGTATCGAATGTCGCGAGTGTTATTATTCCACGAAATCAAAAGTTGACTGGATACAATGCGTTAAGTGCTCTGGATGGCTTCATGAAACATGCACCAACAACAACGACATTTGTAACAAGTGTTCCAAGACATAATTATAAGTAATTTTAGGGGAATTTAACAATGTACTGGCAAAAACGCCCAATACAAGTATTTCAAAATTGATTTTTAATTTGTTTAAATTAATAGTTCTTTATATGTTTTATAAAAGATTAATATCCCTTATTCAAATTTTAAAATAACTTTTAGTAATAAATTTCATTTGCTAATTACAGATTTTTTCAAAATGGGAAATTTGCAGGTTTACCTAATTCAAATTTACCTAGTGCCATCATTAGGTATTGATTGTTCTAATTCGCGTGTAATTCCCGATCTTTTTTTATTAAATGTAGGTACGTAAAAGGTGTGTAATTTATAACAATCGGATTCCTTTAGAAATTGCAATTTTATATTTTAGAGACTTAACAATCGGCCTTATTCAAGTTGAACTCGCAATGTTTTGTTTTGGAAGAATATTCACGTACGATTGTAAGTGGTTCGGCATAACGCTTGGGCGATCCTTCACTTCGATATTCGTACAGCGTAGGTATTTACATTCGGCTTCGTTTTGTTAAGTAAATTTCCCTACTCACAAAATAAAATGCAACTTTTAACGTTTTTTAAAAAGTTACTTGTAGACAAACTAAACTAATTAGGAAATAAGTAAGTTCATTTAGTATCTATATGTATAATAAAATGTTATAATTAGGTAAATATTAATGAGGACCAATAAATTGTAACCGATGTAACCGAAGTACTTTAAAAGTAATTGTTGGAACGGGTTAAGTTCAAATAATTTACTAAGCAATATCACAATATTACATATATTGTTACATCTACAATTTATCATTAGTCATAACTTTACAATTTATTAATTAATAATTTAACAATGTATTATTTACAATAGTTTACTTACCCCTATGCTTTAGCACTCTTTGTACTCAAAATGGAAAACAAGACTGTCGTGTCGACTTACACCCCCTTTTTTATATTATTCCAAAATTGTCGACACCGACCTAATTTGATTATTAAAACGAATTTGCTTATTTGCGAAATGTCTTTGTCATCACTTACCTTTAAATGTCGTAAGTGTGACACAGTTCTAGTATTTCCTAAAAGGAATTTTGCTGATTTATAATTTTGCAATATCGAACGGGGTCGTTAGGTTACAAAATTTACCTATACTTCAAAATTACCTAGTGCCATCATTAGGTATTAATTGTTCTAATTCGCGTGTAATTCCCGATTTGTTTTTTCCTTAATATGTAGGTACGTAAAAGGTGTGTAATTTACAACAATCGGAATACTTTACGGAAACGTGCAATTTTATATTTTTAAAACTTACAATCGGTTTTGCTCAAGTTTGAACTCGCTGTGTTTTGTTTTGGAAGAATATTCACGTACGATAGGCAAGTGGTTCGGCATGCATATGGTTGTTCGTGATTCAATCTCAACGGCATATTTCTATTTAGAAAAAAACCGAAAAATCCCCTTTTATTTTAATTTAAAAGAGAAATATATATAAAACACTATAAAACACTATTTTTACTTTGACACACTTATACGTTGATCGATCGTTCGTATCTATTTTATTGACGGTGGGTTTGATGTTCCCTCGACGAACGACACGCGTTTTTTCGAATAATTTCAACTTTAAAATTTTAAACTTTAATTATTTATCCGTAAGGTTTATTAAAAAAACAAACGCTAATGATAAATGTTTAAATTCACTAATTTTTAAGCTCGAATGACAATAAAATCATTACGTGGTGTTCACCAATTGCAAAACTGCCTCATTATCCAGCAAATTTGATAATCCGACACCGCCCCGGTCCCAAGTGTGCCGGACTATCGGGACTTAGTGTATGTGAAATTCATCGCATTACTCTGCCCTGTTTTTCGTAATATATAAGTGCTACAAATTTTAAGATGAGCAAAAACAAATATTAGTACCAATTGTTAAACCTCAATATTTCTTTATTGGGATATGTAAAACATAGAAATAAAATGTATTCCATGGTTTTTCTTAATATTTCCTAAAATTCCCTGATTTTTCCAAGTAATCTCCGACCTGCAGTCGCCCTGCATAATGTACTATATTCAAATCAACAATATAGGTACTAAATGACAAAGTCGATGTACTGATCTGATATACTTACATAAATATCGTGTGAAATTCGATTGACGTCGACACACATTTAGGTTGTCTACATTTATTAAATCTGTCGCCAATTTATGTAAAGGTACGTGAACAACGCTTGCGAAGATAAGATGTGCGAGGTACAAATCGACTTTCAGATTATGTTGTCACTTAAAATGACAGCTATTATACGTGTATATGTTTAACATTTCTCCGTACCCTTTCTCTTCCGGCACATACCTGTTTCCGCTATTATCTCACACAGTCCTCTATAATACCAGCTATAAATGTTGTTAGATAAAATTTCTATACATAATTTTCGAATAAACGGTACTTTGCTTTTCGCTACAACGATGTAGTAAACTGCAATCTAAACTTTGCAAAACTAAAATCAACTATAATATAAATAACATAAGTACGGGAGCGACGTAGTAAAATATACGGTTTAATTTTTACGACGGCTACATAATAAATAATAAAGATAGAACAAGTTATATATGTGTTTTATCCGTTTCCTTTGAATATTAACCACGAAGTGCAGTCTGCAAAACAGTTCGCAATATTTGTACGAGCTTAAGATAATTGTTAATTTATTCATAGGATAGTCCCGCAGGACCACGTATGACGTCACGGACCAATTACTGGAATATCCTTGCTAGCGCGATTAGATTAAACGAAATTAAAAAAGCTAAATCTCAGATTTTAAAAACGCGTTTCCTACACTGTTAAAATTAATCGTTTCGGTAAAGAACGTTTCGGGAAATCCTGTCGCCGTGCCGCCGCTAATTCTCCAAATTAAGTTTTTAAAAACCTGCATTTTAAGAGCACAAATTCTACGCTGCGTTTATTTTTGTTTTTCTTTTAAATCGCAGCGGCATAAAGTATAACCTCGTTAAGGTTGTAAATTGAATGCGCAAATAAGATTTATAAACAAGCATATAACAACTTCCAGTGTAGTGTTTACGCGTTGCGTTGGAAAACAGTATGTTATACACACATTTTGTCTGTGTTAGGAGCCTCATTCCAGGCATATGCATATTCATATGACGCTTTTTTGTGTTTGAATTCCGTTATTTCATATTCAACTGTAAATAAAAAACAAGCCATGTAACGTACGTTTACTATACGTATTCGAAATACAATGTAGGAAATATACTGACTGGAATTCATTTAAAATACCCAAGAAAATGTCTTATAGTTGATAATTCTCATTTATTTACGAATCTATCTTGATTAAGGGCGGTAGAATATTTTACAATTAAATTCAAACATTAAACTTTTTAAGTTGTTTCTTCTTTATTGTTTATACAACAAGTGCAACGGTTATACGACGCTTTTTTAAATGCGCTTTATTGCAAAAGATAGTTCTTGATATGCCCATATTAACAATCTTAAACGCTATCGTCAGACACCCCTTAGTTTTTCAAAAATCGACCCTAAAAGTGAAATTTTTTAAGTCTTCCAATCAACTAACTATACTTTGTAAAATGATAAATCTCATCGAAAGGAAAGAAGTACAGTTTGCGAGCAATAATAATTATTACAATTGTTTATAGAATACATAAAGACTTTTGGCATTGATTATGTAGGTACACTGCGAGTCATATAAATGTGGTACACTTAGATTTAATCAATGTAGGTATATCGGATTTATTTTATAACATTGAAAGTATAGAAAGATCTGTCACAAGTTCATAGTACTTAACATTATGACGATGCCAATGCACTTAAGTAACATCGAAAAGATCAAAAGACTACGAAAGTTTCCGTTAGTCTTAAAGCATACAGGGTGTGTCCAAGAAGTTTCCGGAATGAGGCTATAAAACACGATTTATTGCAAATAAAGCGTACAACTGTTCAAAATTCTTCAAAGTAGTCCCCATCGGCATCGTAGCACCTCTGCCACCGAATTTTCCAATCTTCATACGCGCCCTTGAAGTCGTTTTCTGACATGCTGTTGAGTTGCTTCGTCACAGCCTTTTGATCCGCATCGGTGGTCCCAAAATGAGTTGCCTTGAGTGTTCTTTTCAGCTTGGGGAACAGGTAGAAGTCGCTTGGAGCCACATCCGGATTATAGGGGGGTTGGGGAAGCATTGTCACACCGTACTTGATCAACAGCTCAGTCACGAGAAGGCATGTGTGGCTTAACACCTTGGGTACCAACTTTGCACAAACTTTTCGCATATTCAAATGATCACTAATAATGGTGTGCACACTGGATTTGGAAAGATTTAACTCTTGAGCAATCAATCGCATGCCTAACCGACGGTCAGAGTTCAACAAGGTTCGCACTCGGTCCACATTTTCATCGGTTGTCGCTGAATTCGGTGGTCCTGCTCGGGACCACTCGTACACACTTGATTGCTTCATTGCTTCGTCCCCATAAGTTGTCCGAAGCATTTGTAAAGTTTCACCAGCAGTCTTTCCAAGTTTAACGCAAAACTTGATGTTCACACGCTGTTCAACATTTCGCTGCATCGTGAGTCGTGACGCGTCACCCAAACAGGGTCTCACTGTACAAGCAATCCACACACTCCGGCGATTCGGAGGCAACTGAATATTTTTTCCTTGTTGCCTGAGAACCCCCACCACCAATCCCAACAGGAGCGGCCGCCCGCTCGCGCTTCGCTTGGGAGGTAAAAAATAATTCCGGAAATTTCTTGGACGCACCCTGTATAACCTACAAATGTTGTTCATATGGATACGTCAAGAAAGATCAATTTATACAGTTAAAAACACGATTTTTGGCTCACAAAACTTGTACCATATTGCGCAGTGTACCTACCATTCAGGGTTTTTATTTGATTTCCTAAACAATATATTTTTAGAAGAGACTGTATTAAGGTCGCCACAACGAAACAGAAGCTAGCGCTTTGAATCCGCCAAAATCAAATGAATGAAAATCATTAAGGAAACGAGCACGTTACATGAATTTCAAATCGATAAATTCAAAAATCAAAAATCGATACATAGATAGGAAAATAAATACCTAGAGGTGGGTACCTATTGCATTTCAAGATGCAAAATCAAATGCATAAATTAGGATTATTAAAAAAAAAATAGGTAAACGTTCAAATGTTTTTTAATTCAACTTTGTTTTTAAAAAAATACTATAAAAACAATAAAAAGGTGCTCTTATTGTAAATCGATAGAACGTGAACGCGTTGTTTCCGAGAAAAATAAGTTTAACACTTTCGCTGCGACCTTTTCAATACGCATGCACCCCAGATGCTGCAATGTGCAACGGCACACTTATCCTTCATAGCTTAACTTTGAATAAAACCAATCGAAAGTGGCGAACAAAGCGGTAACCCCGAATTCTTTTCGTACGCACCGACTAAAACACAAGTATCTCTCCGCCCAGCGCTGAATTCGTCCTGACTCGTTAACTAAACTCGAATCCTTGGCGCGGATCCGTGCCATCAGCATTGAAAAAGCATTTGGTGGCACGGATCCGCACCATACGCAACGAAAGGGTTGAACTGTTTTTGGGTTGAAAGATTAATACATAATCCGTAACTAGGTACATTTTAAGCTACAAATAATTCTTTAAAAAACATTAAACGTTAAAGTAAGTGTTGAAATAAATTACCAGTCCACGCATTGGTGCATATTTCAATTTTTCGTATTAGTGACTGTCTTATAAAATAATAATAATAATAACAGGGCAAGTAATCGCATTTTCAAATCTTTCGTAAACCCCCATATAAATATTTGACTACTTTTTATTAATGATAATTTAACTGAAGTAAACTTTTTAACCACATTCAAGTAATTAAAATAAGAAATACGCTTCTTAACGAGTGAATCGCCCTTAGAAAAAATGCATTAAACTGACAAAAGAAATATTATCTAATAGTAAAAGCGAAACTAACTTAAATTAAGAATAAACTGTGAGAAATTTTGTAAAAAAAATAATCGAGATCGATAAAATTGATTGAAGAACAACGTTACATTTTTTTGAGATAAAAAATTGATTTAAATCGGCTTTCAATTTAATTCCTTTCCGTAGTATATTGAAATTGCTATAAAATCAAGCGACCAAAACCATCTACATATTTTTTTTATACATTTTCAATTTATGTATTTTATTTTTCTCGATAGAATAATCTTTCCGATATTACTCATCTTCGTGCTCGTAAGTATCTATAATCGAGTTAACTCGGCAATAACATCTAAAAAGCACGCCTAAATAGAATTTCAACCACAAACTGACACACGGGGTAATGTAGCATAAGCAAATGTGCAAAACAAATGACAAGCGTAAGCGAATACAGTCGCCGGCAACCGCGATCAAACCTAATCAGATAAACTCGCTCCGCCGATTCCATAAACGAGGCGATAACGTAAAATAACAAGCAGATAGAACGAGAAAGATGTTGAAAGATGTGTGGTAAAAAAATTCAGTTAGTGCGCGGGTTGCTTCCTTTATCATTGCACGAATCGGCGATTTACTTCCGGTTGGTCGATCTTGTCACTTCCCTTTGAGAACTTACTACGTCATGCAGATGCCGACTGAGTTAATTTAATACATAGCGACGAAAACTGTGCCTAATGTTCTGGAAACCATGTAAAATGAGCGAGATCTGACTGACAGTAAGTTTATTCACCCTTTTCGTTTTGTTAGTATATCAAATTTTATACGGTTATGATAAAGACAACAATCAAGTTTCGAATTGTTAAATTTTATAATGGAAAGGTTAAAGCTTATACTCATGCCTATACGCACAATATCGTGATGTTGAGTTTGAAAATATTACTGTGTTAAATATCTAATTGAAAAATACGTACCTACTTACATAAGTAACATAAATGTTGATTTAACCCACATTAGCTGCTTTGACGGTAAATATAATTCGACCAGATTCCGATAATTAACGGGGAGTAACTGAAAATTTTGTGTAAAAATTCAATCAGAACCGTCTAACGTACGTATGCTCTTACGGTTTCCTTAAAAAAATCTTTGAAGAATAGGGCTAAATATTTCAATTAATTTTGCTATTCAAATGAAATTTTCGTTTCATTTCCTCAGACGAAATACTTATCAACAAATATTACAATATTTTACAAGTTATAATGTGTAGAGCATAATAGAGAAAAGCGAAAAATGCAAGAAAAAAAAAGTAAATGCGTATACGTTAAAAACTTTTGAATTTGAAATATGAATTAGTTTTCTTGCGATATTTGCGAAATGCAACTTTCCGCTAATATACCTAACCTTTGTTTTCTAATATTAAAACTTTTTTTTAGTGTTATTAATCATTTAAACCCAAAAATTTCCCAAGAAAATGACTGATCGGTACTGGACGCCAAATTTTCATTCACTAAAAATTTAGACTTTTTGTTTAACCAATAATCGGTTCCTAAAATTAATTTAGAGTAAAACAATGTCTATATTTTTATCAAAATCTATCGTATTTTATCCCAAATTATGGTAAAAAAAACTTAAATTGGTCGATACCACACAACTTTCCTCTATATGCGAGTGCACGTGTGTACAAACTTAAGATTTAGAAAAAAACGGATGTCTATGAGGCAGTAAATGAGGCGATATTTCTTTATTTTTCTGGCACAAAGTGCAATTTTATTGCAAAAAAATAACACTCCCATATCCGGGTTTTTCTTATATTCGGAACTCTTCCAACCCCATTAGTTCGGATATGAAAGAATCTACTGTATTCATATATTTTTTTATTGTTATTAAATTCTAAATGACATTTCTTTTAAAATTAATGAAAATGTAAACCAAAAATATTAGAATTTTTAATTCAATATCTATTTTTCTCTGAAAAATTTTTGCAAACTTGAAATAAGTGTTTTAATTAGTAGGTAATTAAAAAAACGGTATAAGTAATTCTTCTACATGTGTAATATAAATTTTATATAATAAATACAGTTTAATTTTATTCCTACCCATAATAAGCATCTATATTTTTCATTGCTTTTATTTCATAATATTGCGACTGAAGTTTGAAAGAAAATATTTAAAGTAATTATTAATTACTAATCGAGAATTGGGTGGTTATTAAATTATTGCCCACAAGAGTCGTTGTATAATATAATCAACCACATTAATCTCTAATTTCAGAAAACCGTTTTATTTCAGATACTAATTTAAATTTCAAATCTGCAATTTAAATACCTAATGATTATCCTCTTCGGTTGCAGTAAATTGCACTAAATTATTCTATTCTGTACAAGTCCTTCGAACTAATATTGCATTATAGAACAAATGATTTATTTAGCAAATTAATAATTTATTAAACTATACGGAAGTTTGTAACGTGCACGGTATTAGATAATAGATGTCCGATGATAATTTATATAGATATCAATTAATAGTTGTCACGAACGCCGTATCGAAACTATTTAACAGTTTGCTAATTATTTCGGTCGACTTTCAAATAAATTTGCCGAGACGTTTTTAAATTAAAAATAGCGCTTAATCTTAAGGTATTAGACTTTGGTTTTATATTAATTGGCAGAGTTGGGAGTTTTAAATATTTAAAGGGTCCGTGTAACCCTTCGGGCCATCAATAGTTAAGCAGGACGAAGGATTAGTGCGGCGGGCCCGGAAGTGGATATACTTGTTTGACTAATGCAGTCTTGTCGAGACATCGAACTTCGATAAGTTAGAGACCGTCTTAGTGAGAAAATCAGAACAAATTATCCGCTTCCGAAGCCCCGTAGACGGTGCCGCTTGAAAACGAATATCCAATTTACACCGCCTCGCAATTAAATTATAATTGCCGAATTAATTTCCGCGACAAAAAAATTAATTACGGTATAAACAACGTTCGGTGCATCCTCTTACGTTTGTTTAGTTATAAATTCATAAAGCCGAAATCTTGTGCGAACTCGGGAAGGTGTAAATCTTAACTTGGTTGGCCACAGCGAACTGCTCTACAAATCATCAAGTCATGCTATATTAATAGTGATCTATCTCCTAAGGGCTAACTTCACCAAACTTAAGTAGTGTAACTTGCCTTTCAGTTACAGAACTGGAAACTAAATTTAGGTAACATCGCGAAAATTTAATTAACGTACACGTACCTCCCCGAACTAAATAAATTTATTAATAAAATACAAGGCCGAGAGGAAACAGAACGCGACGCGCCGTAGTTATTTCGTATCTGCAATGTGCATTCATAAGAAAAAATATAAATCATTCCGAGACTTCCCGTATATCTTTCACGAATTTATGAAATAGTATTCTATTGAAAGTTGAAAGGAGCTGTACAGAGAAAAAGCATCAAATGGTCATTGTAACCGCAGCCGTTCTGATAACAGAAAAGTTTTCGAATCTGCTCGCATAAATCAAAACTTAACACGTATCACAAGTCGAATTTATTTCCCCTTATATATTCAAGCTACAGAACCAATTGTTATTTTTACATCTTAAAAATCGGCATTCGTATTTTGCTCATAAAAAATTGCACGGTTTGAAGGTAATTGTAATTCTATTTTACGTGATTCGCGTATTTTCGCGTTTATCGAAGTTATATTTTATTGCACAAAATTTAAAAAAAATACATATTAAAATAAACTTGTGCCTATATCAATACAAAAAAACGTCAGGATCCTATAACAATGTTTTAATGAAATTGACAAATATGTATAGCTATGTATACCTAAGACGACGTTACATAAAAAAATGTAAAAATATTAGAAACCCATTAGGCGCGTGAACTTTACATAACAACTATCGGTGTAAATTCTGAAAATAAACTAACTAATTTGCCCCCATATTTTCATTTCGAAATTTATTTCATTTTCGAAATTTATTTCATTTTCGAAATTTTCATTACCTTCGGAGATATTCGCGATTAAGTTATAATTTCGCTAACTTTACGCTGCGCGGACGATATCGAGAGATCGACCATCGAGTTACTAAGTAATGTTTTTCTTTTACATTAAAGTAAAAAAACAAAGAGTACGTACTTTCGAAATTTCCTGGCACCACCTTGTAACTGTTGCGTTTTATCAAATTGACTGAATTTGTTATTAGAGGCTTTTTACGATTATCTTAATTTATATTGGTCCTACGAGAAAAATGCATAACTTCATTGCCAACTTTATGCTGCACTGGCGGAAACAAAGTTGAAGTTTTTAATTTTTTCTTTACCAATATTTTTCGCTTAATTTGCACCTATTTGGGCCCTAATTCTGATTCCAAATTTTCATTACTTTCAAAAATATTCGCGTTTAACTTATAATTTCGCTAAGTTAAAAAAAATCGCTACCTATATCTGCAAATTGTTTTCGGACACATGTTAATTTATAATCGGGCACAAAAATTCGATTGTTTCAGCGTTAGTTTCAATTATGATAATTTTCTAGTCTTCGGGTGATCGAAAGTTAAATTTGACGGTACACCTTCATGTTACCCAATAACAAATCAATTTTGAATAAATTCGTTTTATGTAATGCGTACAGGAAAGACGAAAAGTAGGCCAAAAGATAAAAACAATATTTTCGAAAAAAGTAACTATAACTTCGTATTTGACATCTTCTTGCAATTCTAAAAATCTTTTTCAAATAAAATTTTTGTGTATTTTTAAAAATAAGGCTACTTCGCTCTTGAGTCGATTTCGTATTTTTGAACGTCCCTCGTATACGAAAGGTTATATTCAAATTTTGACATGTGTATTTTGAATTTGGAACTATGCAGAGATTTTTACGAAGAACAACATTTCCTGAGAAGTTTCAAATAAAAAAGTTTTCCATTTGTATCCAACATTAAGCCGGTCACTATAGATATGTAAATATATCTACTTATTTTGTAAGTATATAAGAATTAATATAAATTGTTACGTAAATTAATGGAGCCATTCAATTTATTTTAAATATTATGTTTTTCAATAAAAATTTCCAAGTTTAAAAGGAAAAATGCTTTCTGTAAACATAAAGTTTTGTATGATATAATCGCTTAAAATTTTACAAAAATTCAAATTATCCTCACTACAACCGTAAATAAAATTTTTGTCGGCATATTTCTCGTTTCGATTGTTTAAAAAAATTAAAATTAACAATAACGCAATTTTATTAATTTGTTACACCTAGTCTAAAAACTTTAAAGTTTAAGTGAAGTTAAACTAAATTGCATAAAATGAAAGTAATTATTACCTAAAACTTCTAAAGGAAAAGAACATTCAGTACAATATCATACGTTTAAACAAATTATAGACCATAACTACACCTAATAAAAAAATGGAATAAACACTTACCAAAGCCCATTCTTCCTATTTGTGCAGCTCCTGAAAACAGATGAAATTTTAGTAATTTTTCAGTAATTTTTTTTTATTGTTAGTTATCTATATTATTATCTTATCTATCTACTGACTAACAATAAGTTAATTTTGATTTATCGACTTATAGCAGCAGCATTGCACGAATTATTTGCTTGTTAAATCTTAAACGGTATTTCAATTTATTTTTGTAAGGACTATAGAAGATATTCCACGAATAGGTTTCGTAACCTGTTCTTTTTCAAGAAATAAACCTTTAAAAATTTGAAAATGTTAAGATAAACCTATTATAATTGTTTGGAAATTTTTCATAAATAATTTTTTAATGTGGTAAAGCTTTCGATTAAACCGGAAACTAACATCAATTTCGTCATTTTTAATAGGACGAAGTGAATATTTTAAATTCCTCGTTCAATTTTGAGCATTTTCTTTAGAAATGTTTTTTTCTTCGTATATCGATAGTGTAGTACCATACATTTAAAAGAAAAATTTATCTATTTAAGAATCAACGAAAAATGTATCCTGATGAATGGGATCCGGTTAAACGGGGTTTTACTGCATTATACTTAAACTTATTAAATTAATTCAATTTAAATCGTTCCGCATAACGTGCTGATATATGTATGTAAAAACGACCCTGGAAGTAAATCGTTAAACATAAACATCGCAACTTTACGGCGGAGACCAATTGTCCAAACAGTTCCCAAACAATATTTAGTTTACGCAGATGTAGTCGACAATCCTCAGAAGTTTAACGGTCGCAAGTAGCCGCAATGTAATATGGATTCAAGTCTGCAACAACCACACACCCGCATTTTGGAACTGGACAAATCGCACACAGATGTTGCATGTTTTATATTTGTTACCAAACAAAACTTAGGTAATTTGTCACGTTCGGTTTTTGTTAAACTGATTAATTGTAGTTCGGATTACTCCAGTTATTGCGTTTTAGCTATAAGTCTCTCACTTTCGTGAGAAACGGTAAAAATGCATCTCTAACGCTAAAAGGTATTTTACGTTTAAGATGAAAATGAGAAATTGTACCTACGTTGTATTCACTGAAACGATTTAATATATCATTTTCGTTTCATTTATCTAAATTTAATATTCGAGATACAGAGGCTATTCTTCGGATGATGCTCATATACAAACCGCACGTCATGTTTACCTCAGACAAGCTGAGCTTTGGACAAAGCTCTCAAACTTGTGCTCGCCACAGCTGCCAGAGGGCAATGCTTTGGCAGAGCTTGTCATCCCCAAGCACTCCTATCTTTCGGTAAACCGTTTCATATCAGATATCGATATAATATTATGAAACTTTAACAAGAATTTAAAATTTCCCTTTGTAAACGGGAAATATTTCGTAGCACGGTAAACAAAACTAAAACTAAATTATAACGACATGATACCGAAGTTTAATGGTTCGGTTTTAGAAAGACGTAAAGGGCCATTAGTAACTGCAGGGCTGCTGCAGGCAATGGGCCCTGCTAGCGGCCGCATCGGACACTGAAGCATTGTGGTGGTCAGCTGAATCTAACTGCCTAACTTTATCATTTGTCCTTGTACAAGCCAGCAGAGTACGTAAATACCAGTGATTTGTTAGTGATTTGTGGCCAAATTAACTAACAAATTGAGCAATATATTTCTTGATTTAGTAAAAAAATAGAACGAATTTTCTTTTCCGCAATCTGTATCGATAGATACCACTAATTATTTACTACGTGAAAATACTTTGATAACTTGTTTTCAGTTTTAAAAGTAGGTATTCCAAATTAAAAATAATAGATACCTCTCCTAATCTAATATAGCTATGCGAACGTGAAAAACGAAGCAAAATATCAGGAAAAAAATGCGGTTTATTAAAAGCGATACTCCCATCATATCATTAATTGTTTATAATTACCAGTTTTAGAGTGGAAATAGCTGGGATTTTATAACACCCGATTTAATAAAGCTCTCGTGACAACCTGTGCCGACAACATTTTAAAATTAATTTCACCTTTGCAATGTTTCAATTATGTTCTAATGATTCTCTGTAACAATTAATTATAGAAACTCATAACAGGGAATTAGTCCGTCGAAATAAATGTCTATTTGGAAAATTACGTTTATTGCCGGTCAGTTTTATAAAACGGTAATTTGATTGCTCTTGTGAAACCATATACAAACAGATTATATGGAACTCTAAGGGTGCCTTCCCACGCCCCGTAGTGGCGGGGGTCGAAGGTCCGAAGATACCGACTCACCACGGATCGGATGGAGCATCACGAGCACGTACGCGCCACCTTGGGCCGCCCGCTTACCACGCGCGGTGGTTACTTTGGCGGCACGACCCGTGCCCCTACGGACCATAAGAAGAGACACCATAATATTAGAGAATATAAATTTAAAGGGATATATTGTTATACCTGCAAGTCCAAAAGGACTATTTTGTATTTTATCCAAAATTTATTACCTACATATTCAACTCATCAAAACTTATGGAAGAATCTTATTAGGAAAATATTAGGTTGGGAAAAAAGTTTCTTCGTATTTTAGTACGAAAATGAAACAAGTTTTTTTTATATTATAAATGAAGTTTATTAAACTAAATATGTGCCATTTTGTTCGACCACCTTTTGTCACTTTTGAGGTAAAATCATAATCCCATCACTATAAAATTTCTGTGATTTTTAGCGAAAAATTGCGACAAGTGATTTTCACAGACCTCTTTTGAAATCAACTTTACACCATTAAGAGAGTTCTGTAGAGATCGAAATAAATGAAAATCTGATGGTGCAAGATCAGGACTATATGGCGGATGCATCAAAATTTCCCAGCCAAACTCTCTCAATTTTTGACGGGTCGCAAAAGATGTGTGGGGTCTGGCGTTGTCGTGATGGGAGCAGCTCGTAAGAAAGTATTCCTTTGTAATTCCACCACACACACAACATCACTTTTCTTGGCGTCAATCCTGGTTTTGCCACCGTTTGCGGAGCTTCATTTTGCTTCGACCACGATCTTTTTCGTACATTATTATCGTACGTGATCCATTTTTCATCGCCCGTAATGAGTCGTCTCAGAAATGGTTCGATTTCGTTCCGTTTGAGCAATGAATCGCAGATGGAAACTCGATCCATTAAATTTTTCACTGTCAAATCATGTTGCACCCAAACATCGAGTTTTTTTTATATCCGGCCTTTTGCAAATGGTTTAAAACTGTTTTGTGGTCGATTTTTAGTTCCTTGCTAACATCATAACTACTAATATGCCGGTCTTGCTCAACTTTTCTCATGATTTCATCGACTTTTTCAGTGTTTGGCCGACCACAGCGAGGTGCATCTTTGATATCAAAATTTCCAGCTTGAAAACGCTTGAACCAACTTTGTGCAACGCGTACTGATACTGCATCATGTCCATAAATATCACAATTTTTTTTAGCAGCCTGAGTCGCATTCTTCCCTTTTTTATAATAAAATTTCAAAATGTATCTAATTTCCTCTTTATTTTCACTCATTTTCAAAACGCAATAACTTTTGACTGAGTGAATAAATATCACAATTTTTGAGGTTAATTTGTTCTGTGAAATGTCAGCTTTTATTTGCATGTAAATATTACTAAATTCGATTAATAGTACCAGAGTTATGCGATCTTAAAGCCATCTACTGCGAAAATACGAAGAAACTTTTTCCCCAACCTGATATTTCGATGCCAGTAAACTTGCTGCACCTATTAACAATAAATAATAAAAAAGTGAACGATGTACTGCTGGAATTTGTCAGCACGCAGCTATGTAATAATATTTAAAAAAAAACAATTTCCTATTGTCTTCATGTATACATATAAACCCTATTTAATCATAACCTGACTAGTCTGTTAAATACACTCACTAGTACAAAATTCGATCCATCTACAATTTTTAGTAAAAAATTGCGATAAACATTTATTTTATCTAATAATGGGGAAAATTCATATTCCGATGACATGTTTAGTGCGATAAAATTTCATTCGTTTGGGGAATTTAGTTAGGTTGTTTATTTGGATGGTATCAAATTATAATAGTCAAATTCTGAGCGTACTTTATTATTAAGTTTATTACGCGTATTAGTCTTAATTGTTGGAAATACAATTGAATTTACTGTCTGTAAAAATTAAATATGGTGTTGAATCCAACCGATACTGCCAGAGCAATTGCTTTGATTCAAGATGGGCGCTCGCAGTACTACGCCGCTCGAGTGTGGTGCCTTGGTGTTTCAAGGTATAGTATTCAGAGAGCTGTAGAAAGGTTTCGAGAAACTGGAGGCTACACCAGGAGAGTGGGATCAGGCAAGAAAAGGTGTACAACTGCTAGGGATAACCACTTCCTTACATTAAAAGTTCTGAGAAATAGAGATACTACTACAGTTAATGCACGTAATGAGTTGCAAGAAGTACGGGGTGTAAGTGTTAGTGAAAGAACTGTAAGAAGAAGGTTGCAGGAACACGGATTGCTAGCAAGAAGACCCGCAAACGGCCCACAATTGACCAGAGAACATCGAGTGGAGCGGCTTCACTTTGCACGTCAACACCAAAATTGGGATAATGATGACTGGGGTCATATTGTTTTTACCGACGAGTCGAGATTTTGTTTAAGATCTGCGGATGGCCGTCAAAGAGTATGGCGCAGGACTGGAGAAAGATTCGCCCAATGTCATATTGTGCCAAAGCTTAGTTTTGGTGGTGGTTCAATCATGGTATGGGGAGGTATTAGCGTGGAAACTCGCACCGAATTAGTAGTAGTAAATGGAGGGGCGATGACTGCTGACAGGTACATTAGGGACATTATAGAACCACATGTCGTACCTTTCGCCCCATTTATTGGTGACAACTTTATGCTAATGCATGATAATGCCCGTCCGCATGTTGCCGGAATTGTTTGTGAGTACTTGAGAGAAGTAACAATTCACGGTATGATGTGGCCTGCAAGAAGTACCGATCTAAATCCGATCGAACATGTTTGGGACATGGTGGGGGGACGAGTTCGTTGCCGAGTTCTTGCTCCTTCTAACTTGCGAGAGTTAAGTGTAGCAGTAGTCCAAGAATGGGACGAAATTAGCCAAGATTACATTCGTTGCCTTATTGAGGGTATGCCAAGGCGAATTAAGTTGTAATTCGAGCACGGGGAGCTATTACACGCTACTGATTTTTTGCTTTTTCGTTTTTTTTACTTGTTATGTACAATAAATGTTGTTTACTGTTATATCTAGTTATGAGATGTTGTCGTATTTTTGTTGTTAGAGCAATAAAAATGTTCCCGTCGGTTTAATTACATTTCAACATCTGTTTTACACACCCTTTAAACTATGTGTAAATATATAATAACCAATTTATAAACTAAAATAATTACATCAATTAACCGCATGGATCGAATTTTGTGCCGGTGAGTGTATAAAGGTAAGATCACTAGGCGAGAAGAGTGTGTCCCTGTTATTCCCAACAAAAAGCATCTAGTTGAATAGCCGACGCCTGAAGTCCACAAAAAATTTCATTAGACATTTTTGAGAGTCTTTATTTTAAAATTTTCGCATAATCTCGAATAAAAGCGACGACCATGGTTTTGGCAAATTGAACTTTTAAAAATGCCATTGTTACGTACATGCTCCGAGACGTTTTGCACGCCTTTTAAAAAGTTTTGTTACCTCAAAAATGTGCAAAACATTTCAAAGTATAATATAATGTATAAATAATATGATGGAATTTTCAAAAGTTCAATTTTCAATTTTATATCTACAGTAGTTACGACTTTCAACCCCCGATTGTAGGATTTAAGGGAGGTAGTAAAACTTTTTAAAAGGCGTGCAAAACGTTTCAAAACATGTACAATACGATGGCATTTTTAAAAGTTCAACTAGTTCAAAAGTACAACTAAAAATGAAACTGTTTCAACGTACATCACTATATTGTAAGAAAAGTCTTCAGATGTTTTTAATAATTTAAAAAGTGTTCGTCACTAGCGTCACCAAGGTTTGAAGGAAAAACATCCAGTTGAGAATCTAATACAGTAGAGCGTCGATTATCCGATCGTCGGTTAACCGAACGACCGCTTAACCGAACTGCTAGTCCTCACGCGCACGAGCCGCTTTTCCCACCTGCTAAGCCCTCCTCTCCCCAGTGTCGAGTTGCCGACGCTTATACTGGAACTACTGAAAGCATTTTTCTTTCGTTAATTCTACACGTACTTGCAGAATACATATGTATTATATATTTTATTTAGTAGGCTGTCTGTGTAACTTTGATTCCTACTTGCCTTTGTAATAAAAGAGATTCATATTATTATAAATATGATTTTTATTGGTAAATTGGTAAATAAAAGTATACAGTTCGATTATCCGAATAAATCCGTTTTCCGAACACCCATTTCCCCCGATTAGTTCGGATAATCGACGCTCTACTGTAATTGTATTTTAAGGCTCATGTTACAAGCTTAATGTTTCATAAAACTCCCAAGTTCTCCGACAATTTTTTGATGGTTTTCAGATTTTTTATTTCAAAAAAATGTTGCGTTACTTCTTTAAAAGCATTGAAATTAGTACGTTCTAAGTCACTTATAGTATGTATTTGTCTACATTAACCGATTTGTTTGGATCCTACAGAAATGCCTTCATTAAGTTTTACATCGGTTATATATTGAAAAATTTTTGTTTAAGATTTTCGTAGTAAATTGGGATCGTCTAAAATAGGCTTGCCTAAGGGTTGTGACGTAGAACAAGTGTAAAACTAGTTAAAGCCTGTTGAAACAGATCAGGCAGTCAAGATTTCTTTTAATATTTAAAACAACAAGATCATGTTAATATATACGTCTATTAAGCTGACACAGCCACTACGGCACAATCGAATGAAACCTATTTAGAAATTTAGTGCTAATTTGTTGCTCTATTCCCGATTTTGTTGCTCCAGCCGTTTCGCCAAAAACCATGGCTGTGCTAACTTAACACTTAAGCTAGCACAGCCACTCGCAGAAAATAAAAAAAAAGTAAAAACGAGGAGGTATTTCTAAACTACTATTTTGTTGCTAATTTGTTGCTTTATTGCCAATATTATTGCTACACCCTTAACACGAAAAAACCACCCCCACACCAACTGCAGTAAAACAACTACTTAACAATTTCGATTTTCTTGATAAATTTACTGTAATGAATTAGTTGCTTTACATTATATTATATCCCAATTTTGTTGCTCCACCCCTAATACGAAAACAACTACCCACAGTACTTAAAAGCCAGCACTTAAAACTTAAAAAAACATCGATTTTTTCGATAGATTAGGCCTTTATGATTTAGTTGCTCCACGTTCTAGTACATCCCGATTTGTATGCTCCACCCCTAGTACGAAAACAGCCACCCCTAGTACTCAAAAGCCAGCACAACACCTTAAAACTTGTGGTTGTTTTCGTATTAGGGGTGGAGCACAAAAATCGAGATATACTAGAACGTGGAGCAACTAAATCATAAAGGTCTAATCTATCGAAAAAATCGATGTTTTTTAAGTTTTAATGTGTTGTGCTGGCTTTTAAGTACTAGGGGTGGTTGTTTTCGTATTAGGGGTGGAGCACAAAAATCGGGATATACTAGAACGTGGAACAACTAAATCATAAAGGCCTAATCTATCGAAAAAATCGATGTTTTTTAAGTTTTAAGGTGTTGTGCTGGCTTTTAAGTACTAGGGGTGGAGCATAAAAATCGGGATGTACTAGAACGTGGAGCAACTAAATTATTACAGTAAATTTATCAAGAAAATCGAAATTTTTAAGTAGTTGTTTTACTGCAGTTGGTGTGGGGGTGGTTTTTTCGTGTTAAGGGTATAGCAATAATATCGGCAATAGAGCAACAAATTAGCAACAAAATAATAGTTTAGAAATACCTCCTCGTTTTTACTTTTTTTTTATTTTCTGCGAGTGGCTGTGCTAGCTTAAGTGTTAAGTTAGCACAGCCATGGTTTTTGGGCGAAACGGCTGGAGCAACAAAATCGGGAATAGAGCAACAAATTAGCACTAAATTTCTAAATAGGTTTCATTCGATTGTGCCGTAGTGGCTGTGTCAGCTTAATAGACGTTTAATATATTTTAAAAGAGACAACTGTTATTGTGATTTTTCAAAATTCTGACGTGGCGGAGAAAATTTGAAAATAATTTCAGAATCAGTACGATAAACTACATAGATACGATACACGTACGTATTAGAGTGTAAGAAAAAAATTCTTCGTTGACCAGTATATTTCAGCTTGACTTTTACCGCTTTTAATTTATTTAATAAACCTATTGTTCTATTTAATTTCAATAAAATCGCAAATTTAAAACCCTATAGGTGCCTACTAGAGTAAATTTCAATTTAAATTATCTAATAATTTAGTCCTACTTCCGTTCAAGATAATTACATTAACATGTTTCACTGAACGTCCACAAACCGACAGTTATTAAGATTTAGATGAACAGCAGGTAGTAAATCGAAACCCGCGTCTTCGGTGGATGAGGTCGACAACTATTATTAAGTTGTTCGCAAAAAGAGATCATTTGGCTACGCGATCGATTAAAAGCATAAAATAATATAATATAATTGTAAATCGTTGCATAAATCTTATCTCCAGCATCTGCGTCGAGTGAAATTTCTATACGTATGGTTGTTTTGTACACGAACGCGAGCATCCTTTGTTACAGAAGTTAGAAACATATCTCAACTGTCCAATGTTTAAACTAACTTTGTTTAGGTACATACCGTTATCTCGGTCAATATGTATACAACATTTCATTAATATTCTGCCGTGTCAAAGGATATCTATATACAGTAGTTGCAGGACACATCTAACGCATTTCCTCTGTTGGCTTTGGACGATCTAACAATGCCAATGTTTGTTTTATACGAACTTTTAGCGCTCGACCGAAGCCTCCTTTCACGATAGGCAAAACCGAATCGCGCGATCGTTCAGAAAACACAAAACGAATAACAATAGCACCCTTAATCTCGCGCGGTGTATAAAATCTTTATTCATTCGTAATTCAATATCTCCGCAAACTCAAAAAAAAAAATTCGGTTACGTTTTGCGGAAGATGTTATCATGCGACAAGCATACATCACTGTCCATCCCCTAAGTCAACAGATCGAGTTTTTATACGGGGCACGTTTCGCAGATTAGTCAAACTTTTCGGACAACCGAAACTAAATTATAACGAAGCAATGCGCGGAATTTTGTTATTCGTCTTGAATAAAAAAATAGTAGATAAATCGGCGCGGCTCCTTCGAACTTTATAAATTATCGAGATAACTAAAAAGCGTATATACCTAATGGTATCTCGGGTACTTACTTAATGTCTTTTCCTTTTAAGAATAAATTGTCCTTAGAAATCTTTAGAAAGTTTGTACACGGTCGAAAGGTGCGAATTTCCTAAAGTCTAAATTCGAAGCGATAAAACTCGGAATGAAATCTACCTCTGAATAAAACAAACCGGAAATGGAAAAAGTAAGATAAAGGCGGACTTAAACGACTTAAATCCCCGGCACGGGATACACACACATACATATATGCATGTAAGTGAATCGTATGTGACGTTGAATAGATTTTTAGTTGATAAACGACAAAAAGTACGAGATCCTAAAATATTTTTATTTCGATAACTTTAACGTCGGAATTTACTGCGGATTTAGCTTGACACTTTTGCCGTAATATTATTCGACTATATTTATATTTCTATAGGTGCTACAGTCGCGATTCTTCGAGTGACTCACTAACTTGTTATCGTTTAGCGATGTTTTTTTTAAGTAAAAAATATTTGTTCGCGCTCTCCGTTTCGAAATGTAAAATGAACGTAGGTATTTACCGAACTGAATTTAAACAGCGGCCAAACTTAGAAATTAACGATTATAGAAGTGGCAATGTTATGAAACTATGTAAAGTCATGGATTCCTTCGAATACATCTGGAATGAATACCAACTTCACATGCCTGAAAATGCTTTATGTTATTACCGAATTTATAACAATCGTAAACAAAGCTTGAATTTTTCTTCGAGAGCGACTCGAACGTCGTAGAATATAATGCGGTCAATGAGTGTGTCGCTAAATTATAATTTTTTATCGCAATCGTAATTATTATCATTTTTTATAATTTCAATTAGTAAGATCTTTTATAACTGTCTATTAACAAACCATTTTGCTTTTAAACAGGAGTGACAAGTAGAAAACTATTAAAGCCAAAGTTTTAAGGATAACTATAGGCGCAAAATTATAAAGCAGCAGATGCAACTTTAAAATTCGCGATGGAGCGTGTGAAAAAAATATTAAACGGACACAGTTTAAGTAAATTCGGCATTTTTTAAACGATATGTGGTAGTATGTTGAGCTCGAGAATGCACGAAGAAATCCTTGTTTCGCGTTAAATATTAGCTACTCTCTTAATGAATCATTACTAAACCATTTAATTTTATCGCAATTTAAACGAAAAATTTATGTTGTTCAAGAATATAGTTTTGGTTAAAAGATATAAATATTGTAAGTAAAAAGTTACAAATATAATTATGTCATTGATAAAGATCGAGCAAATTTTGTTCAGATTTAACGATGAAAATCTCCAAAATCGATTATTTTTTTTACTTAAAAATAACCTTCGACCATTTTACAAACAGTAATTTATACCATATATATATTTTGTAATTTTGATAAATATTGTTTCGTTTTTTTCGCAATTAATTTAGAAAAAACGCCGTAAAATGAACTATTTTCATGAATGCGCCTATATCCTTAATTTAGATTTTAATAATGTCTGAAGTTGGCTAAAGCGCTTTTTCATTATAATAATATATGTCGCCACGGAAGCTATTCTTGGACAAACAGAACAGTGTTTACACTATTGCACTTGAACATGGAATTTCGAATCAAAGCTAGAGATTAGAATCGCAAACGTTATAATGTGTACCAACAAAGCAGTCACGCGATTTAACCACATTGTTGCCATATTACATTAATTTAACCTTAGACAGTTTGGTCGTGTTAAAGGGCATACTCGGAAAAACAGCTCAAAAGGAAGAAATTCGGAATGATTCGGTCGCCCCACGTTATTTATTAATTCGTCGCCATAAACAAGAAAAAAAACGTTTATTTCGCATTAACTCGATTTGAACTGATTGATAATATCTATTAATCTGTAGTTTTGCTACACGAAAATTAACCTTTGTTAAGGCATCGTTTCTCGTGTCAATCGCCATGAAGGGGATAACCTTTCTGTTTATTGCCCTTATAATTTAATCAAAAGGTTTACTAGCAAGAATGACCTTTCCAATTTCATTGTAATTTCATCATCGTAATATCACGATGACATTATATAGATAGAAAAATATTAAATATTTGAAGACGACGCCGACGCCGACGCCGACGTAACGAACTTGTAAGGAAAATTAAAAATACGTTATCGCTCGCACCGGGAATTTTTGATAGACTTCATGAATAAATTTGTACCGTGCTGTTCTAATAACAATCGTCTAAATCTTTATTCAGGATTTTCCGGTGTCCCCGGAGTCGACGCCCTCCGGTTTTTAATACTACTTCCGGTCAAACGTTCTGCTAACAGTCTTTGGTCACGACACAGTCTTCGTCTGCTCCGTGCTTGGTCAAATGTTTAATTAATATGGTAATGTTATGAAAACCTTGATTCAAATCGATTTTAAAATGTTCTCTTTTAATACAAGATTAAAAATTTTAGTCACGCAAATTTTTAAGTGCTTTAATTTGTTCTTTAGTGATTTATCGGAAGCCTTTGTTTCGCGTTTTAAAACACCTTTTTTATAATTAACGTGTAAGGTAGTTAACGAGGAAAGAAATTCTAAATAAAACCTCCGTGAATTGGTCGGAGGTAGGTCGATAATTTTATTATTAATTTTTATAAACTAAATCCGTCGCGATTTAACAAAAAAATGTTAGCCGATAAATTTATTACGAAAACTTACCTAACACGCCGAGGCACGCCAAAAACCAAATATGTCGCTCAAACATAATTTGTTATGTGCAAAATCATGGCCGTTTAAACAAGGTAGTGACACGTGTAAAATATGCACAAGCACTCGTATCATGTATACATGAATAATGCTTTCAATATTTACACAAATATCAGCGCCTATCAGCGACAATCCAAATAAAGTATTAAAATATTGCACTACAAACATCACACGAGGACGATTAAATGCCGCGAAACGCTTCTCTATTAATTTACACATTATTTAAAAAAATTTTAAGCTAGTCTATTCTAAATGTAAATGTTTTACTCGCTTGAACATAACTATTTGTTTTAATGTACTTATACACAATTAAAAAATTGAATGGTTATTTTTGTTCGAAACGAATGTAGATAATAACGAATTGCACAGTTAAAAATGCATTTTTTATGTACTCCTATACCGTAAAACGGGGCAATTTCGATAACTATCGGAAAATTCGACCATCGCGACAATGAAAGATAAATAAATATACGTAGAATTAGATACAATTACTATGGTGACATCGAGTAGAATATAGCGAAAGGTTCTTTTTCACTTAAAATTACGCGCCGACACTTATCGTTAATTAAAAATATCGAAAAGTAAATTTTTTGTAATGTAATTCGTACAATATATCTATTTATTACATAATTACATGAATTATTAAAAATAGAAATGAATTGTTTATTTTAAATTTTACGAACTTTCTGAATAACTTTTGTATTTTATATGCGTGGCAATTAAAACGAGACTATTTTTAAACTGGACTATTTAAAAAATTACTCCCCATTTTTGTATGTCAGTATTTTAAATTAAGTTTATTTTACATCAAACAAATTTCAACGACTTTAGAAGGAGTTTATTTTCTATTATTCAAACGCTAATTACAATAAATAAAATATCAATACCTACTCAAAAATGTATAAATTTATTTAAATATACTTTCAAAAATTCTTAATATTTTTTTTTCACGATGAAAAATATTGGACTATAAATATCTATTAAACATTAACGACTACTTTATTCTTCCTTTATCTTACGAAAAATATCAAAATTTAACTGCTTAGGAAGTTTCAGAAGTTTTAATCTCGATCCGAAATTATCTGGATGCAAATCATTTACACCGTTAATATTTATATGAAAGTTCAATGCGCCAGAAGTATAGATACCAAGTTAGTTGTTGGCAGAGGTAAGATAGTTTGGTTTCTGCATAATTCATGCTGTGCTATCTTCCGCAGATAAGCCATTGTTGTTACAAGTTGGGATCCCTTCTCGTAGCCGGGATCTTGAGCGTATTTTTCAGCAAGTTTCTGTGGTTCGGCGTTATCAAAATACGAGCTAAAGATTTTCAAGTTTCGCTTTCCTATTAATTATTTAACTTTACGACATTACGTTATTTCGTAATTAATCGCGGAAGCGATAAAATATTTCGATTTTTAACCAACTTTTTATCATCTGCTAGCCACGAAAACAAACGTAAAAAATCTTTTTGATTAGTATAAATAGCTCGCGTTTACGTTAACAAGAAATAGTTAATGATAGTTATTTATATAGGTGGCTGCTCATGAGAAAGGGCAGCTGCAGCCATTAGCGCTATCTCTACCATTTGTTGTTACACCCCGCATTCGAGCTCATCAACTCCGAAATGTCTTCATTTTCACAAAAATATAGGTTTGATAACAACGCCCCGAATTGCTTTCAATATATTGAACCATCCGCACTACGCTACGTGGAAAAAATAAAGGGACTTTTTAAAAAATACACGACACGATTGTTTTAAATCACGTCTTAACGTCAAAAGTTAAAATTCGCAGGTTCCTCCGGCAAGCCGCTTTACGTATACCTATATTTTATATTCATGATCACCTTAACAAAGGATTAAACTAATCTTGTATAATGTTGGTACAGCATGTCCCACCGGAATCCCTAAACTTTAATATCTTACAGGGTTGTGCGATTCACACAATATCGCAAAACCAACAAAAGCAGTTATTGTGTAACGCTCTGTGAATTCTAATGCAAATAACAGCATATTGAATTATTTACCTACTTACTCGTTATAAACTAAAAACGAACGACTTATCAAGAAAATTTCGAGATATCGAAAGAAATATGTCATAGGAATCTAATGTGATATTTATTAATTTAGATTGCGCGTCAGTGCTTATAAATTGGATACCTACGCACGCGCTACTGCGCTGTGTTTAAAAAAAAATAACGAGAAATATGTACCTATCGATGTAAAAATTTGTAAATATGATTAGGTATTGATAAATAATAAAAAAATTGAAATACCTACTGCTTATGTGGCAATTTGAAAAATATAAATAAAACTGTAAATCCACGTCGATAAAAAAATGTATTAATTCCGTTCATTCTGCACGGCAGCAGTGAACAACAATGAACGTACTTATCCGAAAATAATATAGGACCAACGACCATGACGAACAAAAAGAAATTAAAAACTACTAAAAAATACCGAGTAATGTGTGAAAAGAAGCAAGTTTTACAGGAAATAACCGAGAAACACAAATCAAAAACAAAGAAAATCAAGAAAAGGAGGCCGCAGCTAGGCGTGCTTTACGAGAAAACGTAGGTACATAGAAAAGAAGAAACAAAAAGAAATTAACAACAAGGGAAACAAGAAACAAACAATTGCAGTTTTTGATCATGCTTGCGACTGTGAAGTAGACGATTTATTTACTTGTCTAACAACGCAATAAAAATCTTTCAGTAGATATCTACGTACCTATAAATTATGGATTTGTTTTTTATTTTTACATACCTACTTTTTATCATTTAAATTGTAGAAATAAATGTTATTTTCAATTAAAACTTGATGTAGGCACTTTTCCTGTCCAATAAATGTGTTACAGCTGTCTTATTAAGTACCATAAAATTGTCCGATAACTATATATTTTTACAGGGTTTTAATTTTTGCTATGAAAAATCGATACGAGAATATATTTGAAACATTTAAATCAAACCATAATAATTATTAAGAAAACTACACGGATTACGAATAGTATTTTTGTTTCTCCCTAATTCAAGGGGTAGTTTCGGTACCTATTACAAATTTTTGAATAAGAAATTTTTTTAACCGTCCAATAACTGTATGGTTTACGTACTCTACCTAATTTCTAACTTTTCTCGTTTGTTATTTAAATAGATATTTTTACGAATAAAAATAATTTCATCGTGTCATTATTTTTCTACCTTTTTTTATAACCATGAAAACTTTATTATCAAAAAAATATACCTAGTACATACATGTACATGTACTCGGATAAAAACACAGTATAATAGAGGATACTTTAGTACAATATGCGTCGCATATAGCTGATCAATTACTTTAATTGAAGTTCTACTCCAAGTTTAGTGCAAAAGAGTATCGAGCAATTACGTACGACTGACTTGCCCTTTGTTGCAGGGGTATTTTAAAGGCACGATTATAACTACTGAAGTAGATTAAATAAATTATTACTTAAAATTTTATATAAAAACAATTTGATATTAAAATCAAATGTTAGGTGGCGATAATGATATTGCTTTTTACCATATTATGTAAATAATTCGTGATTTATCGTGCGCTCACATATCAAAAATTTAAATACAATTAAGTTAACATCTTATAACCATAACGACTCAAAGTTTTTGAAAGATTTTTGTTCGCGCGCCATTAACGAGAACCGGCATTCTAATAATTGTTAAATGTTCCTTAAAAATGAGGTTTCTATTTAAATATAGGTAATAGAAAAAGAACGCAGTCATTCTGAATAGCGTCATGCGAGTACTTTCTAGTCTAGCGATGAGTTTTATATAGTCAATATGAAAATGAAACAGATTTTGAAATAAGGGGTTTAGTCTAGAAATGCTGACGACGCGACGCGACGCGAGCGTGAAATGCATTTTTTTATGGAATTATTAGTCTAAAAAGTAAATTGCATAAGTAGGTAAGTGATGGAAAATAATTTCGTCGAATTTCCTGAAGATTTCGAAATTGTTTGCAGATTTTTACAACCGATCTTAAATTGTTATGGTCGTAAACACAGCCCATTGTCGGTTAAATAACAAAAGCGACCCTATAGATTTAATTAAGAGAGAGAAAAAACTAGTATCGAACCAAATAAAAATAAATACATCTTGAAGTTAACGAATAAATGCATCGTCAATTTCAAGAAGTTAAACGATTTAATTAAAAGCAAAACATAAATAATTCTGTCAAACTATGATGTGTGTTAGGGTAGAAGGATATGTAACATGTCGTTATGAGGACGTAAACCGTGTATGTAATGCCGCAGCAGTGGATGTGTAATATCGGATCGCATCTGCCGTCCGATTGAAGTACGTGCACGAGATTTAAATCGCGTGGGTAGATTAAACTTGAAATGGAATTCTTTTTTCTTATACATGTGCTCCCTATCTATGATATTGCATAGTCATATAGTATCGGTACACTCTCGGTATAAACAAAATTTTACACCTCAAACTAATTTCGGCGTCGTACACCGAGCACTCGCAATTGCTTGCTCACGCCGACAGCGATTATTATTTACATAATCGATAAAAGCGTTTAAAATCTCCAATTAAGTTTTCGATTCGCAGTGAGCTGTATACGATACGACAAATAATATAAACGACCACTCGTTAAAAATCGCACTTTAAGTGAATTCGGACATCCCACACGTAGCTATCGAAACAATATTCTAACGATGTTAAGACAGAATTTTTCAGTCTTGGATTGTACAAGCTCAAAGCCACTCTACATCAATATTTAGGGTCTATATAACTCGACCGCCTGAGATTTCATTCTTTTTATATTTTGCACGTTTATACGTCGCTGATCACAAACGGCCAAGAACATACATATCGACTATTCACGAGCTTTTCACTTCCGTAGGGACTCCGGTTATTATATTAAAACTTATAAATATGCACGTTTTAAGTTGACTTTTCTATAGACATTATGGATTTTTATTTATAAAATTCAACCGAGATAACGCAAATAAAATACTTATTACAGCCGTATCCGTATGTAGTAGACATTTGATTAAATTTAGTCGCTATTAAGCCGTGTTTATTTCCTTAGAAACAATTGTTAAAACAATCGTTTCTATCGAGATAAACATGATTTAGTAGCCACCAAATTTTAATCAAATATAGCTTATCCAAACCTATATGATATTCACGTCATCGATATAAGGTTACTAGATGATGATGTTTTACACAGTGCTGTCACCTCGTACCTCGTATTTTGACAGTTCTAATAAATTGTAGTCTTTCTTTATACCATTTAATATGTGCAAGTAAATCATCTATAGAATTTCCACACTTTCCAAACTTTAAACCGAATTACAAATAAACAATCTGGTAACTTTTTTTTTGATGACGTAAATTGCATATAGGTTTAGATAGGCCATATTAGGAATCTATAGTAAGAATTTGTCTGTTAATTTCCGAATGCTTGTTGCCTAACGACGAGAAAAGTGTAAATTTGACAAGCATTTAAAACCCGAAAGCGGAAAGCACGAGATTTTTCATTATCAAATTTACATAATTCGAGTCATTACGCAAAAATCAAGAGGGAATTAACGATTTCGTATTCGATCAGATTATTTCACATAATTTTAAAACTGTTTAACTGTCATT
The DNA here is from genome assembly GCA_036326145.1 of Rhagophthalmus giganteus. NCBI lineage: Eukaryota > Metazoa > Arthropoda > Insecta > Coleoptera > Rhagophthalmidae > Rhagophthalmus > Rhagophthalmus giganteus. The sequence continues at coordinate 7,688,719 of JARFJA010000056.1, read as the reverse complement.
AAGGTTAGTTTAATATTAATTCATGATACTAACAAAAAACAATTCCTAACAACTTACTTTCGAATGTCGACTGCAACGAAATATAATTTTTTCTTATTATTTCGTATTGATTCTCTTCCAAATATATTAGTTTTAAAATTAAAACCGATAAGAAAAGCGAAAACTAAAATTATTTTACCTACGCATTATGTTAAAATGTTAAAATTTTTGTCGTGATGCGAGTGTTCCAAAGGAAATCGCCTTTATACAAAAGGATAACTCAAACTTCTTAAGCGCTCGACAAAGCGAAGCTTATAAACCCCACAAACGACTTAATTTCAGGCAAAAACAACTAAATTACCATAATATAATCAAAGCACAGCATCTCAGTTGAACATTGTTTTGCTAACGACATTGTTAACTTGATACAGAATACAATTGTATGTATTTAATTCCCACGGCTCAACAAACAGCCTTAGGCTAGGACCTACCTTACCCCATCTGGATTCTTGAGTTAGCTAACCACACAGCACATAATTGCAACGCTGTTGTCATAAGATCGCTAAACCTTCCTCTAAGACTAGTTACGGTAGCACAAATCGGTTGTTAGCGTGCCCTTAAGCTTTCAACGCCCTCGATCGAGTTGGCCTGCACGGTGGCGAATTATACGTCTAAGATTGAGATATTTGCATACAAGGATATGTGCTAGTTATAGTTCTAGTCCCGTTCATTGTTCAACAGATTTTGTATACAGTTACTGTTGGTTTAGTGGCTCTAAGGATTATAATTAAATTTAGTTGCGGTAGACACGAGTAGATTTAAACCAGAACCTAATTTTACACCATCAAATATAGTAAATTCATAACGCACTGCGATGAAATCATTTTTTTGGGCGGTAATTACGCGAAACATAGCTGTTATTATTTAATTTTGTAATAGATACTTAAAAGGAGTGCGATGCAGTTACGTAATTCAAATTGCTAAGAATATGTTTACAAACAAATGGCAGATATATTTAAAATTAATTCTAATTTTTAATTTTAGGGTTATTTTTCGTGAAATTCTTAAAATTTTTATCATAACTGTCCGGATAAGTGAGCAGTTAAAAGTAATTTTCGTAGTAGCTCAAAAAGTCATCATCGTATAAGGATTTTGGAAAAAAGTGGTACCTATTTTAAAGATGATCTTAATCTTGTTAAAAAATATAATAACAGCACCTGCGTTATATACTTAAATATCTATACATGCAGGTATGTCTCGCATCAGAATAGTTATATACTGGATACTGTCGCCGTCGATTTTCAATACATTTCCCTCAACTTGCAAAATACTATTTAAATAACTATTTTTTATATTGGCAAATAACCGTATTAGAGAAGACTTTCAATTTTACAACTTTTCAAAAATTAAAAAATAAAAACATACAAATGGAAATAGATACTGTTAATACTAATGGAGAAATATTGTGTGAACAAATTTTAATATTGAGAGCGTAAGGTAACATAATTAAATTTAAAAATTAATAAATAAATCGACCCTTCCAAATGTCGAAAATCGCACAATATGGATTTTATGGCACGATATACCGCAATAATGGATTTTTTTAAACACATTCTTTCTTCGATTAAACAGCATCAAACGACCGAGTTTTATGCAACCGACCGTAGACAAGTGACCGCCTGCAGAACGATAGTTTAAACTTTATTGACGTCGACTTTACTGATTACAGTTCACACGTGCTCGATAGACGACTATTGTGTAGGTGTGATACGAAGAAAACGATTCATCGCTACATTCTTAATCCAGATGTTCTTTTAAATTTAATAATCATTACAAATTAAAATGAAATGATCTACTTGTCACATAACAAAGACATAACTGAATAATTGTGTGAATTAATGTAAATAAGGTACTGAATGATCTCTATTTCCTGAAATTACGATATTATTTTTAGCCCTTTAAATATTATAATGCAACGCTCTGAAACCGAACGGATCTTCACTGCTTAAACTTTCTTTTTGAATTTGAATAATAGAACAAAAATAAACCTATATAAAGAAAACTGTTTACTAATGAATCGACATTTTGCAACTGAATTACGAAATAATATTACAATTAGAATTAAAAAATTAAATTAGGTATGTATATAAATAACTCAACTTTGAAATTTCGAAAATCTCAAATTTGAAAGTAGTATAAGAATAAACTATTAAAACGACAAAACTTAAACAAATATACATAGGCACCTCCATGATTTTATATCAAAATTTAAAAAGTCAGCTATACACAGTGCCTATGATAAAGTTAAGATAAAATTTACTTCACCGTCATTCTCGTTTAAGATGTTACTGATAAAAATTAAAATTTGATGTTGTGTCGTGTTCTAATTTTCTAAATTAAAAAAATTCTCTTTTAATTATCATTTTATTTACCTACAGATATATATATATCTATACTAATAAAATGTTCACAATTAATTAATATTGTCAAATTACTTTAAATCCAAAATCTATTTTAAATTTGTAATTTCCATTAGAAATTGTGACAGAGATACCTAATAGACGATAATTTATGAATTCACAAATGGAAGAATTTTCTTGCAGACATTTATTTAGTAGCTATAGTTTCTTTTTTTACATATGTATTTTGACTTCAAAATAATAATTTTAACGTAACTCAAAGTGAAACTATACAAATTTTGTCCACACTTAGGTATACTCCGGTTGTACCTAACTTAATTATTACACTACTTATATTTAAACAGTTGTTATGTTTACTGGCACTATTAAAGTTCGTTTGACATGTGGGTAACACACAGTACAGATGTAAAACGATTTGTTAATGTAAATTCGTATAGTAAATAGGTAATGTAATATCTATGTCGTTATTATTAATACGTTATTAACGCTTTATGTATTTAACGTCTCAAAAGCATTTTGTATATTTATTGTTAATAACAATAAGTTTTTGTTAAACGGATTTATAAGTAAGTAGGTAACAACTGTATATAAAATTTTTATTCTCTTTATCAGGATACCAAGAAAAATTCTATTTTAAACTTGCATAATTCCCCTTTGGTAAATTCTAAAATTGTAAGTATCGTATCTTTTAAACAAACGTTGATAATTCATTAACAAGTATGCGTTTTAACGTTTTTAGACTATCATATTTTATTCGAAAATAACCCTCCAATAGGCTCGTGATTTTAAAGAATATTTGAAACGCAGCTTAAAATACGTGAAATAACTGTACTTCTTACAGATGTTTGACAGTAAACCATAAAATTCGATTAAATTTGGAAAACCTAATAAGTTTTATTTGTTTATGAAAATTTAAACGGGTAAAAGGTAACTATAAATGATTTAAAAATCAACAGTATGCTGCGTAAACTTTGATAAACCTATACTTAACTATATTTAAAGAAGATTTAAAAACGTACTTACAAGCAAATAAATATCAGCAATCTTGGAATTAACCATAGTTTACGTAATCAAACTATCCCGACACGAGTCCTTTCCTAATAGAAAATTACACGAGTCCCCGTATTCCCGAATTACCGTTCACAACACTTTCACAATAAATTACGGGCAACGATACGTGTATTCGTGACCCCGTCAGTTGGAAAACCGATCACAACTAAATTATTTATTACTATCAATTATTTAAGAATGCCCACGTCTGCGAGTCGCACATGTAAGTAAAAATATAAGTGAGAGACTTATCTCGCACATGTAGGTATGTAAGTATACGTATGTATGTAGTAGATATGCGTTTATCGTTTGGTGCAGCTCTACGTTGACTGATAAATCGTTTTAAATTCGTTTTCTTTTTTGTACGATATTAATAAAGAGTATAATTCCAATATTTGTACATAAGCGGCATGGATCTGTATTTCTTATAAAATTATTTGTCAACAAAGTATATGTATAGGTACCTCCTACTTTTTAACATGTTTAGATTAATTTATTGTTAGTTAAACCATATTTATAAATACAGCCTATCCAAACCTATATGCAATTCACGTCATCAAAAAAAAGTTACTAGATTGTTTATTTGTAATTCGTTTTAAAATTTGGAAAGTGACATATTCAGGTGCGTGAAGTTGGCACGTCATTAAAAGCACTAACGAAAAAAATTGTGCCAATCGTTTGTGCTTTGTTTGTGCACGTTTGTGCACGATATAAAAATTTTGCCCGACACGCCGTTTTCGAGTTATTCAAAAATCAAAATGACGTGCTAACTTCACGCCCAGCACGTCATTTGGAAGCACTAACGAAAAAAATTGTGCCAATCGTTTGTGCTTTGTTTGTGCACGTTTGTGCACGATATAAAAATTTTGCCCGACACGCCGTTTTCGAGTTATTCAAAAATCAAAATGACGTGCCAACTTCACGCCCAGCACGTCATTTGGAAGCACTAACGAAAAAAATTGTAGCAATCGTTAGTGCTTCGTTTGTGATCGTTTATGCATAATATAAAAATTTTGCACGACACGCCGTTTTCGAGTTATTCAAAAATCAAAATGACGTGCCAACTTCACGCCCAGCACGTCATTTGGAAGCACAAACGAAAAAAATTGTACCAATCATTTGTGCTTTGTTTATGGACGTTTGTGCACGATATAAAAATTTTGCACGACACGCCGTTTTCGAGTTATACAAGAATTAAAACCTGACGCTTAGCACGTCGTCGTCGGAAGTATGTACAATCAAAACAATATTGCAGTATTTTGTAATATTTCTAATCATCGAAGAATTTTAGCATGGTAGGCCGTTTATTTAGGCGGTACGGAGTAGTATGGCCGTACCGACTATTACCATTTTTAAAATTTTAGAAATTAAAATTAACAAATCTACTTAAGCAGTGTACATTCAACTTTCTTAGATATAGATTACAATTGTATAAATCTTTAAAAATTCTATTTAATATTTCTGATACTGATAAGCAAGTTTATGAAAGATACATTTACCTATCAAAATCGTATATTTTTATTTCGTCTGTATGTGTTCCTTTGCGGTAATGTAAAGTTCCTTGATATAGAAATACGGTGAATTATTATTTCATTTTTGCCATAGATATTTTATGCTTATTGCTTAATAAGGGGAAATATACAAGCTGCAAAACTATTTTAAATTTTGCGCCTTTATTAATGAACTAATTTGTATGAAATTTTTAGGATATATATTTTAAGTTTTGCTCTACATGATGGTAGATAAATTTAAAAAAAAATCGTACTGGTGCACCAATTTTCAAAATTTAAAAGCAGAAAATCAACGTTTTGGACCTACCAGCGTGTTATAACTTGCACATACCTATCGCGCCATTTACGATAAATCTTACTAACCTTCAATGATACCTACCTACTATTTATTTACACACATACCTACATTATATAGAGGTATAGGTACTTAAAATTAGAACGAAAAAAATATAGACGAAATACAGACGACGAAGAACCAAATGAGTAGGTATATTAATAAATGTTAGATTTTATAGGCGGCCCGTGATAACTTATCATGAGCTCAATGTGGTCCAGATATAGATAGAAATAGATGTAAATTCTACATGCTTAAACAACCTACTTATCTGGTTTAAACACCTAAGATAGGTTACAAAACAGTTTAAAATCAAACAGTTTTATGTAATAATTAAAATGTGACTTAAGCCGATCTTTCTATTTTCAGCTAAAATCTAACAGATATTTACCATGAAAACAATTGTCTGATCAAACGTTTCTATAAAATATCTGTAAATGGTAAATATCTGTCAGATAAATTTATCAGGAGATGGAAAGATCGGCCCTTAGTACACTTTTATTCTGAGGTACAGATACAGGTTTTTTCCAATTCACCACCAAACCAGTTTGCGAACTGTCTGATACATGCCTTCAACTAATCAGAATTTTAGAATTTACTCAACTGTCAAATTCTAAAATTCTAATTGGTTGAAAGCATGTGTCGGACGGTTTGCAAATTGGCGATGTGTTGGAACAAACTTCAAGTTCTATTGATAATAAATAAACAAAATTATATTACAACGTCGATTTAAATTTAATTTTTTTTAAAATTTTATTAGTTTGTAAGTAAATATTAAGTTAATCTACTTGTGCATATAATAAATGCATGGCTTTTACGTTAAATATATATTTTTATTTGTTAGATATTTGATTATGTTGTAGGTAGTTATTTCATTGTTTTTGTATTTTATTATTAAAAGTAGATTTAAACATAGTAAATATAATAATCAGTATGATGTCGAGATTATAGGTATGTGTACTACCTTTGATTATAGGTACTACCTAATTAGAAATCTTCTCAGACTAGGATGAAGTAGAACAGTGCATCTTATCGTTATTAGCTTATATTTAGATTTAATCTTATCATTAATATTAATAAGATTTTGTACCTAAGTTATATGGTAAATATAAGTGTTTATATAATGAGTGTTTTTAAATTATTAGAAATTATTAATCGTTGTACATTATTTTTAACTTAATCCAGATAGTCCTGAACTATCTTACTTTATATTGTTTTTAAAATATCCAGTTTCCTCCTGATTATTTAAAATTTAAAAATAATGTTACTATTCAAAATAAGATCTCCTTTCAAAAGACAGTAGGTATACCTACATACAAGTTTGAAGAATATAGATATGATATGATCTGCATTCTTGTACTTGTACGAAAATCAACTACTTTCAGTAGAAGAGTACGTTTGCATAACTTGAACGACATTGTATAAATAGTTAATATTTTTTGACGTGCTGATTATAAAATTCCCGATAGTTACAAATATTCCAAGAAGTATTTAGATACCTACTAATGAATGCTGTAATATTGTTTTTGATTATATGTATCTTCAACGACAACGTGTTAAGCATCAGGTTTTAATTTTTGAAAACTTGAATAAAATTTTACAGTGTTCAGAAACGTCCATAAACAAACCACTAACGATTTCATAATTGTTTTCGTTTGTGCTTCCAAATGATTTTTTATTTTGATTTTTGAATAACTCGAAAACGGCGTGTCGTGCAAAATTTTATATTATGCATAAACGATCACAAAAGAAGCACTAACGATTGCTACAATTGTTTTTGTTTGTGCTTTCAAATGACTTTTTATTTTGATTTTTGAATAACTCGAAAACGGCGCGTCGTGCAAAATTTTTATATTATGCATAAACGATCACAAACGAAGCACAAACGATTAGTACAATTTTTTTCGTTTGTGCTTTCAAATGACTTTTTATTTTGATTTTTGAATAACTCGAAAACGGCGTGTCGTGCAAAATTTTTATATTATGCATAAACGATCACAAACGAAGCACAAACGATTGGCACAATTTTTTTCGTTAGTGCTTCCAAATGACGTGCTGGGCGTGAAGTTAGCACGTCATTTTGATTTTTGAATAACTCGAAAACGGCGTGTCGGGCAAAATTTTTATATCGTGCACAAACGTGCACAAACAAAGCACAAACGATTGGCACAATTTTTTTCGTTAGTGCTTCCAAATGACGTGCTGGGCGTGAAGTTAGCACGTCATTTTGATTTTGAATAACTCGAAAACGGCGTGTCGGGCAAAATTTTTATATCGTGCACAAACGTGCACAAACAAAGCACAAACGATTGGCACAATTTTTTTCGTTAGTGCTTCCAAATGACGTGCTGGGCGTGAAGTTGGCACGTCATTTTGATTTTTGAATAACTCGAAAACGGCGTGTCGTGCAAAATTTTTATATCGTGCACAAACGTGCACAAACAAAGCACAAACGATTGGCACAATTTTTTTCGTTAGTGCTTTTAATGACGTGCCAACTTCACGCACCTGACATATTCTATAGATGATTTACTTGCGCACATATTAGATGGTATAAAGAAAGATTAGAATTTATTAGAACAGTCAAAATCGTATTTTGTACGAGGTGACAGCACTGTGTGAAACGTCATCATCTAGTAACCTTTCATTGATGACGTGAATTGTATATAGGTTTGGACGAAGTGTATAGTTCATCCAAACCTATATGATGTTCACGTCATCAATACAAGGTTACTAGATGATGACGTCTCACACGGTGTTGTCACCTCGTACCTCGTATTTTGACAGTTCTAATAAATTGTAGTCTTTCTTTATGCCATCTAATATGTGCGCAAGTAAATCATCTATAGAATATGTCATTTTCCAAACTTTAAATCGAATTAGAAAAAAACAATCTAGTAATTTTTTGTTGATGACGTGAATATCATATAGGTTTGGATAAGCTATAGGTAGGTACCTACATGTTTTAATAAAAAGTTTGTTCCGTCAAACGGGGGCGAGAATTGTTGAAGGGGCGACTATGGCCGCAATGTTGGAAAACGCAAATTTGGTAGAAAATTCTTAAAAAGATAAACTTTTAATTTGTTTAGCGATCTTTTTTGTAAGTTGAGTATGTTAAATATACATCTGCGATGTTTAAATATTTTATTCAAATAAACTTGCGTAAAAAAATATAAAGATTTGCCTACTTTAGTAAAATTTTAGGTTGTTGGCGAAACTTCTGATATTACGGGTGTGATTGATTGCCTCGTGGTGCTCGTCCTATTTATTTTCTAACTAATGATAAGTTCTTATATTCGTTCTCTTTCGTTCTTATATTTTTTCCCAAATTCAATAAAAACTAATTTTCTTTAATGCAGTTAAATTTGAGAAAATTTTGGGGTGAAAATGACCAAGAGACGCGCTCTTAGTGCTAAAACCTATGACGAAATTGAAAAAATCTTGTTGTGGGGACATTAAATACTGTATTGGAAAAATTGTTGACTGTATGATGCCGATCAGTTTCCCGTGATGTTTCTTAGGGATTACAAATACACTTTGGTTTACCTTCATAGTGATAAAACATATAGTAGCAGTGGAATAAGAAGACATTGTTAAAGTACTGACAGCTGCCATTGATTAAAGAAGATGAGAATCGTTTGATATTTAGAAAAGTTATTCGACGAAATTCACAATTTCATAATTGCCTTATTTATTCTAAAAATTTTGTACAGTTTACTTTCTTGTTTCAGTTAAGATAATGTATTTGATTAAACTTTTTGTCTATTCGTGTTTTGAAAATTACATTGCTTAAAACCCCTTTATCTATAACCAAATTTTTGAAATGGAAATATTAGGTGTTTATTTTTCTTTAAAAATATGCAAAATAAGTTTTTTTCTAAATTTAATGTCTGATCTTTGTGGACATATTCGCCCCCCGTTCAAAAACGCAAGATTTAACATTGACCAGAATGGCCATCGACACAATCGGCATTCTTAAACGGATACTGCAAGCGTTCAAAATGTTAAAACTCAAGGATAAGCTTATCAACTGTTATGCAACATCACTTTATATAATTTGAATAAGATTAACAGAACGGTTTCGGAATTATAAACAAAAAGACTTAATTTTAGTCATTCTGACCCCGTTTGCCGGTTCTACAAGTTCTAACTTTAGGGCCGGTCTTTCAATCATTAAATAAAGTTCCGAATAAGCTATTCGTAGAATAACTTCGTTGGAAACGATAGTTACAACAAACGTGTCCGGTTATTAGGGAAGTTATTTTACGAATAGGTTATTTGGAATGATCGAAAGACCGGCCATAAATCTACTTTTAAACATTATAAAAATAATGTATCTAGGCGAATACTTTTGACGCAAGATATATTCAATTACATTTCGAGCTTTCTTGATTTTTAAAATCCTATAAACTTCACTTATCTACTGTTTTATACTTAAAAAATTATAAAAATAGTAAATGTAAAATTGTGTTAAAGCCATTTGAGAGTCACCCCTCAACACAAAAACGTAACCCAGCATATAACGAGAACAGCCCGTAAAACTGATTCAGGGCAAATACTTATTGTAAATGTTGTAGTCGTAAAATGGAGGTCGCGAATCGAGATTAATCGGAAACGTTCATTGTAAAAAATCTTACAAATATTAAAACGGCAAATTTAACTATGGAAATCATAATCGTTATCTTCTTTATTATGTGTAGCGTGCTGTACAACAACTCCTGCCGCATTGTTTCACTGGATTTTGTAGCAGATTCTTCTCTTATTGCTAACGGCCGTGATACTACTAATGGAAGTTTGGCACGCAGGATTTCAGTATTGGAATTAGCGCAATAATTTATATCTCGCGATGATTTATTAATAGACAAATCTCCGAGTTAACAAAATTAATGTTGTTAACGAAAAATAATTTAATAAGTAGGTAAGTACTTAAACAGTTTTTTTTTATCATTTTTAAATTAAAACGTAAGTTAACGGTAAGAGGAGAACCATTAGTCAGAGTGTGAGGTTCTTCTGTTACAGTAAATCCTGACTAAATTACCAGACATGCACCTGTGCTTTCCCAACGCTTCAGGAGTTAACAAATGACACGCGATTTGCGCGGTAATCGAGAGGGCCTTAAGATAAGTCCGTCACTCTTCGCTATAGGATAATGGCAACTTTTGCATGAAATTGCGCAGACTATAAAGAAAGATTAATGATTGGGGATAAAGAATAGTCCTTGAGATGGTAATTTGAACGTAATGTCCTTTTTGCACGTTTTTAAGACTTTCTTTAATTTGTAACATGAATTGCGCTATTCCGTTGTGGTCGGATGAATAATGTATTTCGATGATGCATTCGAAAGGCCGTATTATAAGCGTCAGATACATTTTGACGTGTGCTCCCGATATATTTCCGTTGCCGCTTAAAACGTTAGTTTTAAAATCGCAACTACACACATACGGTTAGTAAATAAAAGATTCCCGAACTATTTTCTTAAAACAATTTTAAAAATTTTCGCGACTAAGGCAATAAATATTCAACTTAATTTTAATCCTTTTACAGCAGGAACTTTATTTTAGGTGCAATTATCTCGAGCAAAATAATTCCTTCAAGTTAAAGGATAATAAAGTACAGGATTGTAAAAATATTAATTGGCAAAGTTAGCGAGTGCTCCTGGGAGCGTTCAAGAAGGCGAAGAATCACCGGAGTCGCTCCGGAGAACCTCCGTCCTCCATTGCACCGCACATCTAAGGCATAGCAAAGGCATAACTAACTACAATTTGCTCATTGTTCCGGCACGGGCATTATCTTTATTAAGTTTTACTGCCGCCGAGCTTTACGCTATACACCGACACTCAACTGTCTGACGCCAAGACGGCTGTTCTAGATATTTAATATTGATAATGTAACCCTTAACTGTTAAACATTCCACTACACAGACGAGCTAATTTATTTTAAGGAAATACCGAGTATAAATTGTACGACGATAATTAAAGCTGTCGCGATAAACAACTTGTTTCGCCTAATACAACTATTATATAGGCACCTATACCTACTACGTAGGTAGGTACGTCAAAGTTTGTTTATCGAAAAATGTCGAAATTACGCGCTGCTATTTTTTTAACTCAAAAAGTCGCGTGTTATTTCGTGTAGTTTTTAAAATGTCGTGATTGACATTCAAAAGGCAAAAATTCCAAGAAGACAGACACATGCACAAATTATTGAGAGTAGCAAAATGCAAAGAATATTATTGGGCATGAAAAGCAAATCAACTGTGAAAACTGCATGATTGCATCCTACGTACGTGCCAGAAATACGTTGACGTTCTCGAGGAATATTGAAGCCACGCGTACACCCTTACACACTGAATAGGGGCTAGGTAGGTTACAACAGGTAGCTAGGTGTAGTTTTGATTTTTTACGCGTTACTAAAAATTGAAAAATACTGTTTTACGTATTACCTATATCTGTCTACAATTTAAGGTAAGAATAGGACGGAACACAAATTATAGGTAAATGGAATTGCCGGAATTTAATTTTAACAAAGCTGTTTTAGTAGTACATTACGAAGAAGACTAATTGTAAGACTCCGATGTAAAAAATTAATTTTTATAGGCGCATATTATTTGTTTTTAGATACCTCTTAACGTAAAATTAAAGCTAAAATTAAATTTACTAACTCTTATAAAAAACGTGTGTAGGAAAATAAATTTTTGTTTTTTTATTTGAGTAATTTGACCTAATTGTAAGTATATATTTTTAATTAATTCAATTTTACAAAATACATATATTTATAACAACGATTATCGAATCGTTACTCTCTATATATTTGAATAGGTATGGACAGTAATGGACACCTTTTGCTTAAATTAATTATTAACTTTCAAAATGTGCGTTAAAAATTTTGTTTTTGTAGTTCATAATGTACAGTAGGTTCGACTTCATCGTACTGTCTAGTCTAACATAGCAAATATCGGGTGGATTAAAGCAAAGGATTGAGGTGAATTTGGCAAACAATGTAAATAGATGCATGTAAATCAGTTGTTTGAAGTCGTGTCGACGATTGTGCGAGTAAATCAAAATGTACAGGTGCGTTATATGCGTGTGAAAAATTTAGTTATTTATCTATTGTTTAATAAGGTAAGTAAAAAATAAATCTATGTCCATTTTTAGACATAGATACTACATAATTCAGTAATGGACACCACTCTAATTACTATTAGGTAAGTACTATTTTCGGGAGTCAAAACCAAACAAGGCTAAAAGACAATTTTTCTCTTACACCATAACGGAAATTGAGAAATATAATGTAAGTAAAATCTAGCTGCAAAACAATTTCGTGTTTTACGAAATTGAAATGAAGAAAAAGATTAGGTACTCCCCAAGCAAAACGGAAAAGAGAAACTGTAGCTAGGAAAGCTATAGGATAAGGCATTTTTTTCTGATTCAGAAGTTGAGATCAGCTGTAATTACGATAGAGGACCTCGACTTAAGTGATAACGAAAGCCTTATATTCTGGAGGTTGCTTCTGAAGCCATCTTATTGTGGGGAAATTTGAAAAGAGCCGAAGAAGGCGTAGAAATTGTGGCAACGACGCGTGCAGGCGTAGAAGCTTGGAAATGGCCATTAAAGAAGGTTATTTTGTTTTATTTTATGGAAGACATATTACTACGTATTATTGAAGAACCCCAAAGTAAAAACAGTAGAAGTCAAGTGTACTTGAGGTGTTAAAATATGAATAAACAGATTTTTATACTGTGTCCATTCAAATACTATGTGTACTATGTCTACCCCGGCACATTAGGCAAATTTTTATAAATAAATTTGTAATAATGTTAATTTTCGATGTATTAAATTTTACAATAAATGACACAATAATGTAAACCTTTGGCTATCTATCGACATATTTAAAATTTCTATAAACGAAGAAATCGGCCCAATTCGAATTTGAAAAATTCTTATGGGTGTCCATTACTGGAGCGATTATCCTATTTATAGATTTTATAATTTGTAAAAATTGAGGAGAGGCAGGTGTACGTCTGTTTTATTAATTTCGATAAACGATATCGATTATTTTTGGTTTATTTATAGAGTATTTTATTTTTCTACGAAGTTTTTAGTACATTTTTATGTAAGTAGGTAATTATTATTACCGTAGTTACAGCCATTTGATGTTGAGTGATGTCAAGTTAATCAATTAAATCATCATGTGTCCAGTCGTTAAAAATATAGTTTTAGGTGAAATAGAAAAAGATTATTGGTATGGCCCGGGAATCGCCGATTAGAAGTAAATATGAAAGTGATATTTGTAGCGTCACGAGGAACAGAGGGCGTGGAAAACAGGAGAATAAATGGGACAGATAGAATAAAAGTTGTATTAAAAAGTTAATGTTTGGTTTTCTAATAAATTGGTCTCGCAAAAGGCTCACCTATATATATTATTATTTAGGTACAGTCAAGTTGATATCTTTTATCCCGTCGCCTGTGTTTGTTTTTGTCGTAAAAGGCTCAAAAAAAGACTACTGTCCGTTTTTATTTGTTATCTGACGTGTCCCTTTTCATAATTAAAAAACAACTGCTACCCTTTATCCCGTTCGATCCTGTCTCGTCGCTCGTTGACCTACGATCACATCTTGCGGGTCAAAACATATGAACTTGACTGTACCTTCTTATGTAGGTACCTACTCGCCTATCAAAAATCGCATCTAAAATTTTAACTTTTCTCGAACATGATATGTCGAAAACTAATGAAACGATTGATTTACAAATTTTACAGATTTATTTAAACATAATACGTAGATTCCTTCGCGACTTTAATTTTTTTAATTTTATTAGATGTCCAGGAAAAGTATATAATATGTAGATAGCAATAAATTACAAAAACCGTCACACAGTAAATACCTATTATCGTTTCGAATCGCCAAAAAACAAGATAAGTTGTAATTTCTCAACTTTCTGTAATTAAATCAAACGAATTAATTGTATTTTATGATAAACTCTAAAATATTGCCAGTTAGGTACCTATTATAGATAGATTTTCCGTAAAACACGCCCTTTTACTAGTTTTCCGTACAACCATATTAATTTGGATTGTTAAATTATATAATAGAACTGAATTTTATAAAGGACCATTTTCGCATTAGATATAATCTTTTATTGGCATTACAGGTCTCTATCTCAGCCTACGTTACGCAGTATATTGATTTAAAAAAAAATGAAGGTTACTTTCCCGTTTAAAATGCATTTGTTACACTTAGGTACTCCTAATAAATTAGGAATTCTTAATTGCGTTTAATATAAATAAATCGCGACAATGACTAGGAAGTTGGAAATTTCAAGTCGGCATTATCTTAGCTAAACAATAGTAGCAATAAAGTATGTATTTGAAACTTTGTATTTAATTACAAATCTTGGAAACACAATAGGAGAATTATCTCGAGGAATCGAGCCCGCATAAATCTCTTGTTCGATTGGAGTTACCTTAGTTAGCAGTTTCAAAGCGGATAATCACACTTTTGTTTTCGACTGCTCCCCACGATTATTACCTTGTTATTCCCTTAATAGCTGTACTTTTATCTTTCCCCGGAGATTTATGTGTGACAGTTGCAAATAAGAAATTGGAAGGAAAATATTACAAATATGTAAATAAATTTAATCATACGTTTGTTCGAATAAAAAGATTTATTTTTTATGCTATTAGAAGTATTCATTAGATTACGGTTATTTGGTTTTAATTCTTAAAAATATAAACTTTTAGCTGTTGAATTCGCAACTGAATCATATCAATAAATTATGTCACTTAGGTACACGATTCGGCATATTACGAAAATTTCAATAGTTTGGAGACCTCAAAAGGAGTTGGTTCCGTTTTTTGACCAGAAAAACCGTAAAAATTTTGGACGAACATGCAAACTTTTTATTCAAACAATTAATAATGTATAAGATGCGAAACGTTGAGAATTTTTTCATAAACGTTAATTTTCATAATTTTTTTATTTGCAAAGTTTATTAAAAACTTTACAATCCACATCTTGAAAATAATGGAATTCCTCCAAATTGAATGTAATTGTTACGTGGATAATAATCAATCAATCAAATTCACGATTTAAACCAAATTTTTAGCCTCACTAACTCCCATAAAAGACAGTCACCGTTACACTCCTTTCGATTCGACATTATCTAACGCTGGCCCCCCCACCATGAAATTGCGCATTAAAAATTAAATTTTCGAAGTTTGAGTAACAACCCTTACCGATTTAATTAGCTGATAACAAGACTGTCGCGATAAAACAGAAAGAAAGAAAGTAATCAAGCAAAACTCGCAATATTTTACCCGTAACAGCAAACACATTTATCTTGTACATCGAAGCGTTAATAAATTTCCCATCTTAACTAACGCTGAGTGAATGAAAAGTAACAAAGTTACAATTAGGCGACGAATCCCCAACCAGAAGCCCAACTGTTCTCTTCTGCGAGTTATTTGTAAAGTTTCTCTTCAACTTCGAAAGACTTACGCTCTCATAAAAATTAACACTTTGCTACTGCGATATAAACTCTACTAAAAGTTTTAAGAAAAGCTTTATACAATATTGTCGGAAAGTTGGTATAAAACTAAGTTAAAGGAAACCAATATTGCGTCGCCGGTATCAATTATTATCAATCACGTGTTTAAAAATGAGCATTAAATCTAATTAGGTATATCTACATAAATTTGTTTTTAATTTAATTAAAACGTTCAAGTTCGAAACGCAGTTCTTTTTTACTAAAACGTGTCCGACACGTTTCCTTGAAAATCGAAAATTACTCATGCGTATAGATAATATTTTTCTGTTTGAAATTGTTCGACGTCGACGTCGTAGTGGGAATTATACGAGAAGTACCTACCTATACCACTTATAAACTCCACATTCTAGTAAAGATATATTCGCAAACTTGTGTCCCAAGTCAACTTAGCAAAATTCGTTTGCATAAATTAACAATTTCGTGTAATTGGCGGCCTCTTGCAGCTCGGGTGCAGTATTCAGATACCAGTCCAAACTTTACCGGCAGCCAAGCGAGTCATCATGCCTAATTACTCTTACAAATCCTCGGAAAACTTTTAATATCTTACTCCTTTATACTTACAACACTTGTTCTAAGTACAGTTTTTTATTTTAGTTGTGTAATATAACTCGCTCTAGATGTTAATTCTCATACTTTCAGCTCGTTTTTAAATTGCTCCTAATTTGTTTAGTTCCTTGGGAATTCAAAGTTAACGTTTTCTTTTTACTTTTTATTGCGAACGATATTAAAATAACGGTAAATGTCGCTTAAAATTTAATATTGCACAGAATTATTTCTCTTTGTGCAGTAATAAGTACGATAACCGTTAACAACCATTTGTCAAAAACATATGTTAAGAAGTTAATGGGAAAAGATCAAATTCTAAAAACTTTTCGACTTGTAACGTGGCATATAATTAATTAATTTTGGGTGGATAGACTTATTTTATGTAAGTAGGTATATTTTCGATAATTTATTAATTCAGGTTCTCCTGGGGAGGAGGAGGGGGGGTTGTTTGGTAAATGATTAATTTTACGCCACGACAAAAACAGTTTTATTTTTTATTAAGGAGGTATTTAAAAGATTTCATTAGAATACAAAAAAGGGGCCTATTTGAATAATGACAAACTTTTTAGGGCCAATATTTTTACATACCTACAGGGTGTCGCGAATTAACTAATAAAACTAAAACAATCCGATTTACTCGAGGGTCTTCTAGTGCAGGTTACCATAAATAGAGCGTATATTAATTATTTGCCGTTTCTCGGGCACATTTTTCAATATAAATTAATGAATATGTACTATATCAAAATATTTTAAATTTTATGTAGAATAACAGTGACATAAAAAAATCGTTAGCTTAAATTAAAAAAAATAATAAACGTGAAAATTGTAAACTAGTTTTTCGTTTCTAAGACAATAGAGTCAATAATAATCAAAATGTTCTCTTATATGCCCTACAAAATTATAGTGACGTTTTTGTTTTTCAAAATTTATATTGCATTGTTTATAAATTATTTTTTTTATAATTGTCGTTATTGCACTACTACAAATTGATAAAATGTTACTTTTTTACATAATATGATAGAAAAAATGATCATGCGCAAAAATGAGCGTCATTAATTGATATTATAAATGATTTGTTTGATTAAAAAAAAATCTACATTTTGAATACATTTAAAACGCATAAGAAAATACTTACTAATATTTACTATTCGTTTGGTCAACTATACCGCCCAAATTACAGACATGAAAACTATTAGACATAGGGGAAAGGTGTACAAAATGACTTAGGGTTTTGAAAAAGTACCTAAAATTAAATGTTTTTCATAGGCAATTTCAAAAAATTATGAAAGAATAACCGGTCTTGGCGGTCTTTATGTATGACTCGTCTTGAAAAAAATATATGGAAATAACAATAAACGTCGCACAGTAGAAAAAAATTTAACAACAGAAAAATAATTTTGCCCCAACCTGGTGTCCAAAATGACATACTTCGGATACAATCCGAAATCGAACGTTAAGTACCTATATCACAACCGAAATTGTTTGTTTTTTATGTACAGTACTGTGCAGTCAACATGTGCCCATTTCCCGCACGATTAACGTTATGGCCACCAATCGTGAAGGTTGAATGTCACGAACCATTCCGCACAATAAATGTATCTGTAGATAGTTGTAATTTCTTTTTTAGAGGTGCTACAGGTAAAATTACATCATTTTATTTACTGTATAGGTAGGTACCTATATGTCATTTTACCCGACTAGCACCAATTGAATGAAAAGCATGTTTTTTTGTTAGATCATAACAAATATCTACACGTGTATGGAATGACATGAAAGAGAACAATTGAACGTTTCTCATAGCTTTAATAAAAAACACTTTATTTCCTGATAAACTACCGCACGAACAATATTCGTTTGCCACGTAAAACTTGAAACTACGACACGATCGCTATAAACGCCACAACTACTTTGATTTTGTGAAATAACATTAATTATGTCTAACAAATAATAAATGTAAATAATGTGATGATAATAATGGTAAATAATACCTGCTCTTGGAATACGCCCTACTTATTTTTCACTATATTTTCTAGAAACGCCTTGTATATATATAATGAGAAAATTCTGGACAAAATTGTTCGATATCACTCCCCACTGTGGTGGAAAAATATGATTGGAAAAACTGGATCCTAAACTCGTATTTAATTGGATAATGTTATAACAAAAAATATATCCAGAGTTATTTTAGTTTTTAATAGATAATCAAAAAAACAATAAATTGTAATTTTGCTTCAGGATATAGGTATCGTTAAATTATTTGTTCGAAATGCATTAAACGATATGGTGACGTCATTACGAAACTGAGTGCAGTTCACCGTTCGGCAAAATTTTGTAGTAAAAATCAAATTTTATTCTATCAAAAATCAGCAAAAAATTTAAAACGTCCTCAAATTTTTTGAAATAAAGCCAACGTTGTTCAAATCACGGTGTAAAACATTTTTGAATTTAAAAAATCGACGTGCGCGGAACTACGCCTAAACTTCTGACTGATAATTTATTTAAGAATAATTAATTTAGGTAATGAACGTCACCTATAAAATTTGCTATCATACTTTTCCTAAATTTATCATAATCACCTTTGACCGAAAGGTGACCAAATTTCAATAATTGCGTAAATAAATGTTATACAAGGCGGCGTAAAATAAGTTATAATGCAATAAGATTGATTTAAAACAAATTACTTAACCACACTATGTATTTTTTTATTCGAAGCACAATAAATGTTAGTAATGTTCCATATATTGCCATGTTGCAACGTTACACAGCACCGTAAGGTAAGCGCACTGCCCAGGTAGCTTTTCAGCCGGAGACAGGGGTGGGTGGTTTGTAAACGCTAGAACAGAAACGCGTTCGAACCTTCGGAAGTTATTGATTTATTTACACACACAATATGTAAACAAGAACAATATTTAAAATGAACGGTGATTCTGGCTTCTTTCGGAGGATACTTTATGCGACGCGTCCTTCGGACGCACCGTGTGTATCTCGTTGGAGCGTACGGGTAGTTAACGCTGTCGGTGTCGGAGGGGGTTCCTTTTAGTCCCCCTAGCTGGCGTTCGGATCGTACCCGTGGTCGATGGCGGTTCTCGGTCGAGGGCGGTTCTCGGTCGAGGGCGGTTCTCGGTGATGGCGGTTCTCGGTGTAGCGTCTGAGTAGACAACGCTGTCGGTGTCGGAGGGGGTTCCTTTTAGTCCCCCTAGCTGGCGTTCGGATCGTACGGTTGATGGCGGTTCTCGGTGATGGCGGCTCTCGGTGTAGGCGGTTCTCGGTGTCGGAGGGGGTTCCTTTTAGTCCCCCTAGCGGGCGTTCGGATCGTACCGATTATCGATGATATCGGTTTCGGTGGCTCTGCGGTGATGGCTTAGCGTCGGCTGTCGGATAACCCACACAGCTTCCGCTAGGGCCAGGGAAGAGCACGGTGGCGGCTATCTAAGAGACAGGTGTCGGATAACCCTTACAACTGCTTCTCGGATGAACCTCCACTCGAGTCTCGGCGGACGGATTTTTAGAGTCGGCTGTCGGATAACCCACACAGCTTCCTCTAGGGCAAGGGAACGGCGGATGCTATCTAAGAGTCGGCTGTCGGATAACCCACACAACCTTCTCTCGGACGAGCTTCCACTCAAGTGGGGGGCGAACGGATGCTATCTAAGAGTCGGCTGTCGGATAACCCACACAACCTTCTCTCGGACGAGCTTCCACTCAAGTGACCGAGTCAATGTGCGCGGCCGCTTATATAGTCCCCGGACACCTCCCTCCACTCCGGGGCGCTCGTATCGGGCCGCGTCGGCGGTGTTCGGAAGTCGGCCCGGCCCACCGGCGTTTAACGGGCGTCAGGACGGCGCGAATTTTGAGCGCGGTTGGCGTCCTGCCCGTTGAAACGTTACATTCACCCCTCCCCTTCGGAAAGGATGCTGGGATGTTGTGGCGCGGGCTTCCAGATGCTTAAGGCTTAACGGTCACTCTTCATTAATGTTTCTATTTTTGTCGACGGGCGCTCTCTTCAAGTCGGGAAAGGTGCTTCTTTATCGTTCGGTGCCGGTCTGAGGTCGCGGACGTGCACTTGCCCCAGGTCTCGGCCGGTTTGTGGATTATGAAGTTCCACCACGGTTGGAGCGATAATCTTCTTAATAGCGTAGGGTCCGCTGTATTTCGGGGCCAATTTGGCCATAAAGCCTCGTGCGGCGTCGGACAGCGGGTGCTCGCGGCAGTAGACGTGTTCGCCTATTCGGGGCCGGTACGGTCGTCGGCGGAGGTCGTAATGCCTCTGTTGTTTACGGAACGCTCGTGCTAAATTTTCCCTTACAATTTTATAGATGTTTTCTAACTGGTCTAGGTGGCGGCGGTGTGTACCAATATTCGCCGTGGGGCGGTTGTCGGTGGACGGATCGGTGGTTTCTCGAAGAGACTTCGGCGGCAGTAATTCGCGTCCAATGCTGCTACGGACTAACGGGCCTATCAGATCGATACTGATTTTATGCCATGGTTCATGGATGCGTGCGAACCACATCTTGCCGGCGGGCGGCTGCTGTGAATGCTTGTAGAGTTTGCAGGGGTGACAGCGTTGTACGTAGCGCGCAATGTCGCGCCCCATGCGCGGCCAGTAATAACTCTGCATTGCTCGGGCGATGGTTTTGGCAATCCCCAGGTGGCCGGCGGTCGGTGCATCATGGCATTCGGCCAGGACTACTTTTCGGTTCTCAGGCGGTACACAAAGCTTCCAGGAGGTCTGGAAACCTTCGAGTGCAGTGGGTTCGTTATTTGGGAAATTTCGCAGCAGTTGGTCAGCCTCAACCCGATAATCAGGGTACTTCTCGGGTTCGCGACGTACTTTCTGCATCATTTTGTCGTACCAAGTCTTATGTCGTTCGGGTTGTATCGCGGTGCAAGGTATGGCTGGTTGGACTGGGGCTTCGGCTTCTTGTAATCCTCTCGACAGAGTGTCGGCGACGACGTTCTGCTTACCCTTGCGGTTGATGATATCGGTTGCGGCGGCTGTCGGTGTCTCTACCTCTTTGTCTTGCAGGGCTTGTACACTAGCTACCGGACAAGCTTCGGGGTTCGGAGTGGTGCCTAGATACACAGTTCGGTTACGGGTGTCGATCGTGGCGCCCACTTGACTCAACACGTCCATTCCTAAAACTATCGGGACGGTCAGTTCTAGTAGGAAGTGCCAAGTAACGGTGACGGTGCTTGGTCCGATGTTAGCGGGGGCGGTGTAGAAGCCGCCAGTTGGAGTTATTCGGCCATCTGCGACTTTGATCTTATAGCCGCTAGTACGTTTTAAGCTGTAGCCTTGGCGTCTTAGATGTTCCGCGGCCTCCTTGCCGATAAATGAAGAGGCGGCGCCAGTATCTACTAGTGCCCTGAAGTCGGTACCGGCTAATTGTACGGTTATAAACGGGAGTCGGTCTCGTGGTTGTGCTTCGGATTGAGGGCGCTTCAATATCTTGTATGGCCCTTCTTCTTTTACTGGTTCGGTTCGCATCTTGTCTTGCCGGTGAACAGGCGTTAGTGCGGTTAGTTTCGGTCGGTACGGTGCCTTCTCCGCTTGAATGCTGGTTTTGGCCGGAGTTGCGGCTCGCCAGGTCGGCCTATCATTTACCGGCGAGCTGGTTCGTTTCCCGGACGGGGACATGGGCAATCTCTGGTTAGGATGTCGTCTTTGCCACACCACGAGCAAAAGATTCTCCTCTCGTTACGGCAGTCTCGGCTTATATGTCTTGTTGATTTGTACCGCCAACATCGTTGGTTACGGTCCCAGTTGGAGGTGCTTGGAGGCGGTCTGGTCATGGCGGGCCTGGCTGGTACGGCTGGTTGCGGCATACACGGATCGGTCATAATCGGCTTGGCCCTGGAGACGGACTCTATGGTATTGAGAGTCCGATTTTTACCGGACGGCCGGTAGGCCGTTTCGGGGAATAAGGACCTCGATGGCGGCGGTGGCGGTCGGTAGGACCCTGCCTCCTGACACAGGGCCTCATATTCGGTAATGAGTTCCCGCAGTTGTCCGATGCCGCGGAAATCCGATCTTTTAATGTAGTGTCGATAGTCTGGCCGTAGGTTTCGGTAAATCCTTTCTAACTGTTCGGTTTCGGTCATGTTTCCATAACGACGCATCAGCGTCTGAATTGCGTTACAGAATTCGGCTCCTGTTTCGTACTGTCCTTGGGTGCGGTTACGAACCTCTTCTTCGAGCCGGAACTGGGTGCTTGCTGGTAGGTACTGCTGGCGGAAATCACGCATGAAATCGGACCACGTCTGCCAGTAGGTTCTATTATTTCGGAGCCACAGTAGTGCAGTGCCGTCAAGTAATTCGGGTAGGGCCGACAGAAGATTTGCTGATGAAAAGCCGTAGCAATCTTTCAGTTCGGCTATTCGCTCCAAAAATGAAATCGGGTCGGAGTCCGGTTGGAACTTTAGGCCCCATTTCCTCACGGTGTTGCACACACGTATTCTATCGGCGTTTGGCGTTTGGTTGGAATCCAGAAGCTCTCTCGGTTTCCGCTCGGTGATATACGCCGGAGGTGGGCTTCGCGCGCCGGCTTCTTCCTCGTCCGTGTTCTTCCTCTTGACGGTGTCCACTTCTTGTGGTCGGGGGTCGGTCATGATCGGCTTGCGAAGCTCGGGCGCCTTGGTTCTCGTTTCTGTGTTCCGTTCTAGCGCTACCCACGTCGGTGTGTCCCTGCTCGGGGGCGCCAAATCCTGTACTGTACTATGCAACGTTACACAGCACCGTAAGGTAAGCGCACTGCCCAGGTAGCTTTTCAGCCGGAGACAGGGGTGGGTGGTTTGTAAACGCTAGAACAGAAACGCGTTCGAACCTTCGGAAGTTATTGATTTATTTACACACACAATATGTAAACAAGAACAATATTTAAAATGAACGGTGATTCTGGCTTCTTTCGGAGGATACTTTATGCGACGCGTCCTTCGGACGCACCGTGTGTATCTCGTTGGAGCGTACGGGTAGTTAACGCTGTCGGTGTCGGAGGGGGTTCCTTTTAGTCCCCCTAGCTGGCGTTCGGATCGTACGGTTGATGGCGGTTCTCGGTGATGGCGGCTCTCGGTGTAGGCGGTTCTCGGTGTCGGAGGGGGTTCCTTTTAGTCCCCCTAGCGGGCGTTCGGATCGTACCGATTATCGATGATATCGGTTTCGGTGGCTCTGCGGTGATGGCTTAGCGTCGGCTGTCGGATAACCCACACAGCTTCCTCTAGGGCAAGGGAACGGCGGATGCTATCTAAGAGTCGGCTGTCGGATAACCCACACAACCTTCTCTCGGACGAGCTTCCACTCAAGTGGGGGGCGAACGGATGCTATCTAAGAGTCGGCTGTCGGATAACCCACACAACTTTCTCTCGGACGAGCTTCCACTCAAGTGACCGAGTCGATGTGCGCGGCCGCTTATATAGTCCCCGGACACCTCCCTCCACTCCGGGGCGCTCGTATCGGGCCGCGTCGGCGGTGTTCGGAAGTCGGCCCGGCCCACCGGCGTTTAACGGGCGTCAGGACGGCGCGAATTTTGAGCGCGGTTGGCGTCCTGCCCGTTGAAACGTTACAATGTGCATTAATCTTTGCATTCTGATATTATTTGGTTTGGTTTACTAAGAAAAACCTTGAGATTTTATAACCGCGGTTATATCATTTATATTTAAAATTCGTCCTATTTCACAAATACCCCCCCAAAGAATGGTTAAAATGGTTTACATAAACAAATACCTATGGAAACTTCGATTTGGATTTAAATCTACAATTAGATATTTAACTTAAAATAATACAATTTCGAAAATTTTCAGCAAACTCAAAAAATTATTGATGCTACAATTAAGGGTCGTTTACTCGCAATAAATACGTGCGTTTTTCGTAAAAGTACTAAACTCCATACATATTGTAATGAGTTACAAAACGCGTTAAGTCACTACGCAAGTACAATTTTTAAATCGTATTTGAAAATCTACATTTAAGTCCGCCATATAAGTACGATTTTCAGAACTATAACAATTAAAGTAAAAAATACATTGCGGACTTACTTTAATGTGCCTGGAGAAGCGCTAGATCCCGGACTCCACCCAGCTGGCCCCACTGCGACATCGATAGTTCAAACAACGTTTTAAACGAAAAAGCGAATACAATTAATTTTGAAATAACTACTCCGAGGCACTTCGTACACATACAATTTATTAAAATAGTCTAGAAGCCCGAAAACTTTAAAAGTGAACTAAAGCCGCACGTACCTTCGTTCAAGAAACACCGATTCGTACTGACGAACCGAATTAATTATGCATATTTTGTACCTAGGATAAAGTTTAACCGACGACTTCCCAAGGTGATCGCTTATAAAAATCCCTTCTAATAAACGTTATCTATACGAAAGAATGTTTTCAAGCCAGACAAATAGCATTTGCATCGTCGTAGCTCGCGTTATCGCACACGTGTTTAAGAGATAAACCACATTTGTTCCTTACGATTGTATTGTATTTAATTTTTATCGCCCACATTTAAATGTGTTGTATAAAACTTTTAAATATAAAATTCCATTCACAATTTAAACGAGAATTTATTTGAGATTTTAACATATAGCCTACGTCTATACTTTTTCATTAAATTATAGTCCCCAAAATTTTAATCGTCCTGTTACAATACAGTACCGTGTTTGTCAAGGAGTAATTCTCGTTATGGCTATAAGGCCGTATTTTAATATTTAACCGTGTAATCATTAACACCTTCAGGCCAATTTTTATCGGTTTTGTTTTTGTTTTGTTGAATTATGGGGAAAATTATACCTTTAAGGGGACTGTAAAATAAGGGAAAAAATATATTTTATTTTTCGATCGATGTGATAAAAAGACGTTACTTAAATGTGATAAAATGCTTTAGAAACTTAGTGTGAAACATTGAAAAATAATACGTGGTTGTACGTACCAAATAAGGCCACCGTCTGTTATTCGAAAAGGTACGCGTATTTCGTCATAAGTAACAACATTTCACCCTAAAAGACATCAGTCAATTAACCAGAAAAAACATTAGTCAAAAATAGTTGAAAAAACATCCCTAGTCGCTATAATATCAAGGTAAAAATAAATTAAATATTTGTATAAGTAGTTACTAAGAAATTTTGACGTAGGTACATTACAAATTTTGAAATAAGTATAGGTACTTACGTATTTAATGCCTGTAATGTCGTTTTTGAGGATGCCATTATAAATGTCAATAAAGTGTATGAAAAAATAATGTTCACTTTCCGTGAAAAATACAAATTCCCTAATTAGGTGGCGTTACTATTTAAATATTTCCTACAAAGATAAAGATGTAAGATTGCATTATTTACTATCAAAGGATTAGGTATTTATTTTCTAATTTGCTCTCTTTTATAATTTCTTTATCGTTTCATATTAATAGTGATAATATAATAGTAATAGATTCAAAAAAGTGAGCTGAAAATTGAACTGAAAAAGAAATGGAAAAAGCGTTTTAAAATTAAAATTATAAGAATTTAAAAACAAAACATTTATATACTTAATACCTTCTTATAGGTATATTAATGACCTTATTAGGTGCCTGTAGTCTTAATATGGTCACTTTGCAAGAGTTGTCTTTTTTTGAAATTTCAGCTTAACTTATTTTGTATATATAGCTTATACAAACCTATATGATATTCACGCCATCAACACAAGGTTATTAGATGATGACGTTTCACACAGTGTTGTCACCTCGTACCTCGTATTTTGATAGTTCTAATAAATCGTAGTCTTTCTTTATACCATCTAATATGTGCGCAAGTAAATCATGTATAGAATATGTCGCTTTCCAAACTTTAAACCGAATTACAAATAAACAATCTAGTAACTTTTTTTGATGACGGAACATCATATAGGTGTGGATAAGCTATAGGTAGGTATATATATAGCTTAACCAAACCTATATGCAATTTACGTCATCAACAAAAAGTTACTAGATTGTTTATTTGTAATTCGTTTTAAAGTTTGAATACCTTGAATTGATTTATCTGCGTACATATTAGATGGTATAAAGAAAGACTACAATTTATTAGAACTGTAAAAATACGAGGTAAGAGGTGATAGCACCGTGTGAAACGCCATCATCTAATAACCTTGTATTGATGACGTGCGTGGTGAACATCATATAGGTTCGGATAAGCTATACATACTTGGATAATGTGTAATGATACTAACAAATTTTGACGTTAGAATATCATTAAGTAATGGAAAACGTTATAAATTTTTAAACGTCAACGTGGCCTTAATTGGTACACTTTAAATTATAAATTTACGTAATCTAAATTTAATGAAATTTATTAGTTATCTATAAGTTAAAACTGCATCTGTTATATAATAGATACATTATAGAATAGATACTAATTAATTATTAAAAAGCGTTTATTTCTAAATGAATCCTCAACCCTGATTCTGATCGTTTCAAGATTGTCCGGCATCGCAAAATTGAAAACAGAAATTTGTAAAAGACAAGATACTTATTGTTAAATATCTATATTTCATTTTTAAGACATCCCTTTTTGATAGTCATGTCGCTAGGCTTACAGAATACTTATTATGTTTCGAAAGCAATATGATAACCCTTGACAATTCTTTGACCGTTTGATTCTCTTTTATGCTGCATGAAATTCTTGAAATAGAATGTCAAGTCCTTCTTTGTAAATTTAATAACACGTTTGTTACATTACGTGGCATCGTTTACGAACGAAAATGTAAAAGGCCCTCCCTACTCAATAAGTAAACCGGGAAATTTAAAGATTCGATATGGACCGATATGAGTAAATTTGTCGTACTAATTTCTAATTTTCTACAGCTTTGTTAACGCAGGAAGGAAGGATATCGACAAAGATTTAGTTAAATTTTAATCACCATGTTACTTACATTAGTACCGTGAAGGTCGCAATGCTTGAATAAGTAGAAATTTTTCATCATTTAAACTTTTAATTACACTCAAGGATAATATTACACTTGATAATTGGATATCTATAAAGTAATTAAAAGCCACAGGCTAAACTAATCGACGTTTAAGATCGCTTACGTGAATAAATTACTAAACAAAAATCTGGCATCGCGACTTATCATTAACGTTGCTGACAAAACAGTAAGTCTTACAAATTTCTCATAAAATACGTGACCTTTTCAACAATTATTTACCTTAATCGGCCAATATCCTTCTCAAACCGTTAAATTCGGAGAGCAGGATACTAAAACATTATCGTCAAGGTTGTTTCTTTAAGAATACGGTAGTTTCATATAAAAACGTTAAATCCTAAAAAAGTGCCAGTTTTGTGATATCGCTTCGAACGTGTACAGTGCTCGCGCCCCCGCTTACAATGTTAATAAGACTGTTATTAATCGAAGTTCTATTTACATGTTATGTGACGTGTTATCCTTCCGTTATAATAAAAACTGGAATGCATAATAAGGAAGAAGAGCAAGTTCACCATGACGCCGGCAATCACGACGCCAAAATTAGATTAGGTTCTTCAAATTTTAAAGCCCAAGATGGTTACGGCAAGGGCAACGAGCACAAATATTCGCAAGCGCATAACGATGGCAGATACGCGGAAGGTAGTGTCGATAAGAAGGACCGTCACGACCAAGGGGATTATGCGGATAAAAAGTTTCAACAGCAAGAAAGCGGCACACTTTCAGATTCGGGCAATAAAGCTCATCACAAGAAAGGCCACCACAAATCCGGATTCCATAATACTTACCATAAGGACGAAAGTGGCACTAATTCGAGTTATTACGATGATAGTGATGAAAAAGGAGAAAAATACAACCACAACTTACATAAGGGCTCTTATGGCGATTTAAGCTCAAAAAGCAACCAAGGAGCGCATCTGGATGGCAGTTATAAATCGAAAGAAATGGGTCAACACGGCGGATATAAGGACGGCGGAGGTCACAGTAGAGATTCCGGAGAAAATAAGCACTTTGATCAGGAAGACTACCACAATAACAGAGAGAATCGGGCCAAAATAAACGGAGGCAATCGTTACGGCGCATCTGGGGCTTACCAAGAAGAAGGATATCGCCATCAAGAACCGCAATACTACGCACCCGCATCTCACTATTACTATCCAAAGCCTCAATATTATCAACGCCCTTATCATTACGAAAGAGAGAATTCTATGGTTTATGATAATTATCCACAAAAGAGAACCATTACGATATACGAAGATCCCCGCTATTACGAGGAAAGCACGGAACACAAACGGTACGAAAGTTTTCCGCATTTCAAGAGCAACGACGAAGTGGAGCTAGATATTCGACCACCTTTCAGATCGAACGTTCCCCATTTCTATGAAAACGTTAAACCCGTCTATGAGCGTTCGTATTATTAGCAATGGTAATTCGCATGTAATTTAACAAGAAAATGACTTTTTATGGCATATTAACGTGTTTTGCTGTTTCACTTATGTTTGCTTTATTTATAAATTAAATAAAAAACGAATTAATATTTATCGATGTTGTATTTGAAATTGTTGTTCGCGCTCGTATAGAAAAATATCGGTTTAAATTGAACAAAATTTTCTCCGTCATTTATTCTTCCACTGAAATTTTCTAATCGAGTCCGTTTATTTTAAAACTATCTGATTTTCTTAAGGGAGTGGAAATAAGTAAATTATTAAGACTGTTTTCTGCAATTAAATTATCAAATTTAGCAATTATCAAAGTACCTACATTATTTATAGAACTGCATTGTAAATACATACCGAATTAAAAAACCGTTGCTCACGCAACGCGCCCTTGTGATATTCACCCTTAAGATTAATTAATTGATATTCTTTAAATAACCTACCTACATAAATTCTAGAACTAAAAAAGCGCAAAAATAGACCAACAAAACAAAACGATAACAAAATACAGTTACGCATAGGTATGTATTATTATTAAGTGAATATACAGAGTGTAAAACGTATGACTGCATTAATTTTAACAGGTGATGGTTTGAACCAAAACAAGTCAAAAATCTTATACCTATAGGAAATGCATTTCCACAAACACACAGTTCCGTTCTTAAAATACCAATAGATGGTAATCATGTTAATAATGCTCTTACTTTTTAAGTTATTTCCTACTTCTATTATTTAAATTATAATTCTAATATCATCAGTAATATAATTTGTAAAAAAAAATAAAATCAAAATAAAAAATTAGAAAAGTTAAAATTACTATAAAAATGACAAAATAACATTTGACAAATATTTACCAAAATGAAGACGTGACGCTTATGAACCATTAAAACGCTAACATTAAAAAATCAAATTACAATGTGCAAAACCTAAAAAATCATTTCTATGACTGCTTTCCCAGCCAAGGTCACTAGCCCTTTAATTTCTGGTACAAAACAATACATACACATACGTTATCCAAGATAGATTCCAATACACGTTTTATTAATAAAACATATTACAGTACGTTTACAGTATAACTAATAAACTGTAGACTTTCTTTGTCATATCATACGTGTGCAGGCAAAATATGCCACGTTCAAAAATTTAAACTGCATATTACAAATATACAATTTAGTAACTTTTTATTGATGACATGCATCGAAACCTATCGTGAATAACATATAGTTGCCAATTCTTACAAACCCTGATCCTCGTTTAGACAAAATAGAAATGATTGTTTAAACATTCGTTTTCAGCGGCGATCAGCTGTTGTGCAACTTGCAAGTGTTTTTTTCAAATTTCGAAACAGCCCATGTAAATAATATTTATTTACAGTGATCACCATGTACATTAAGTATAATATATACCTACATATTTCTCTAGATATTATTTTTATTTCAAATTACATTTTCAGTTGAAGTCCTTTTCCAGGTAAAAAGGCAAAATGACCTAAGTAGTTAAATAAAATTTCGTACGTTCCGCGACAGAGTGCTGCAATATTTGATTATGAGAAAATACGAATCTGCCTAAGTAATTGTTTTTTAGTACTCCCCTTTGAAAAGTAAAGGTGAGCCGGGGAGCGTTTCGGCTGCATTTCCTTTAGAAATTAAGATTCTTTTGTTTATTATAAAGTACAGCATTTTGAAATAATAAGTTAATAAATCTTTATTTAAGTTGTACTTCGTTGAGACTTTAGTCGTTAGTTTAAATTACTGTAAGTACCTATATAGGTATATTTACATTTGTACTGTGTATAATATAATATATCCTCCACATATCTATATCATTACTCATCATTCGCCGAATAGAATATTGTTAAATGTAACGGTGTTGTCGTTAAAGACCAACTCGAGTCTTGTTTATTGATACGGCCTTAAGAAACTTGGTGGATAACTGTGTGTTCCATCCAGTCAGTGGAACCGGAAATATGAGGCTTTTATAATCAAAATATGCGGACATACAAAAATAGTTTTCTCAGAAAATTTTATTCTATGTAAATATCTCTGCATAGTTCTAAATTCAAAATGCACATGTCAAAATTTCGATATAACCCCCCTTAAGTATACGAGGGAGGATAAAAATAGACCAAAAAGTAAAAAAAAAACAATTTTTGCAAAAACGACTATGACTTCGTATTTGACATATCCTTACAATTATAAAAAACTTTTCTAAATAACATTGAAGTGTATTTTCAAAACTAAGGGCACTTTATTCTTGAGCCGATTTCATATATTCGAACGTCCCTTGTATGCGAAAGCTTATATAATTCAAATGTCGACATATACAATGTACAATACATGTACAAATAAAGTTTTCTGAAAACTTTCGAATAAGGAGGTTTTCCAACTTTATGTCGGTCACTGTATGTCCACATATGTATTTTGATTATAAAAGCCTCGCGTATTTCCGGTTCCACTGGCTGGAACCCGAAACCCTTCTAGGTTTGTACTACACTGGCCTTGTGCTATAACAATATAAAACTAAATGACGAATTTGGGTGGGCGCACAAGCGAAACTCTCCTCCTTGGTGTAAAAATAATGTAGATTTCAGCTCCATTTCGCCAGCCCCCCCCCACTTTTGATTTGGGGTTGAAACTTCGTCAGTCGTTAGTGCTACGTTAGTGCTGGTTTGTGCCTTCAACCCCGACGTTAGTGCTACTCGTTAAAGGGGTGAATCAGCATGGGGGGCTGGCGAAATGCGAGCCAGTTTAGAGTTGGAAATTGTAACTTGTTTTCATTTTATTCATTTTCTTCCTTCAACTTAATTTTTTAAACACGAACCTAGTATGAAAAGCTGCGGCTTGTGAACTAAATAGGTAATTTTTTGTAACATAAGCTCGTCTTTTAAACGGAATGGTGCAATAAAAACACACCTTATGAAACTTGTTCTTTTAAGAATATTATGAATATTAGAAAAAATTATTATTATTTTGTCAGTTAAACGCTGGTTGCGAACCTCATTAATGAAATTGAAGAAAATAAGACACCAGCAATATTTTATTGTCCATTATAAACGAAAATATAAAAATGACGTTTTGCAAATTAACAAGATGATACAAGAATAGAAACAAACTATAGTTGCTATACAAGCTATATGGATAAATATACATATACTAAAGTTGAACGGTTTTAAGTGGCAAGTGACGAATCTACTTAAAGAGATTTGACTGTAGTTACAAGAAATTTTTATGATCATTTAAGATCCAGCTGTACCGACTTAGGGTTAATTGTAACTCGCAATTTAAACTATAGTTTTTTCTTAGTTATTATTGTTGTTACTACGAAAATGAACAGTTTCAACTTTAATTTAATTGTAAGTCTAAATTGACATTTTACAATCGGTCCTGAACCATTTTTTTAAACCACTTTATTAATGATTTTTCTTTTTATTAAGTAATTTATTGTTTATAAAATATTCGCATATTTGTAGGATGATTATAAAAATTTGCTTAGGTTCATCATTATTTCAGCGCTTGGTCGGTAATGAGTTCATCACAGATTTTGTGGAAAAGGAGGTTTGAATTTATTGCCTTTTATCAAAATTATATTCCAATAAACCTACCGTTTATACGTAATTAGGCAGGTATATGATATAAAAGGAATACATACTTTAAAATTCAGTTTGGTAAATATATATGTTACCTATCTACTAAACTGTATAGCAACTATGGTTTATCCAAACCTATATGATATTCACGTCATCAACAAAAAGTGACTAGATTGTTTATTTGTAATTCGGTTTAAAGTGACATACTCTATAGATGATTTACTTGCGCACATATTAGATGGTATAAAGAAAGGCTACAATTTATTAGAATTGTCAAAATATGAGGTACGAGATGACAGCACTGTGTGAAACGTCATCATCTAGTAAACTTGTATTGATGATGTGAACATCATATAGGTTTGGATAAGCTATACACAACTTTATCAGTTGTTACATATGTATATAGGTAATTATTTAAACCATAATCCAGCTAATTTAACAGCGACATACAATGCACAGTACATGCATGAGTACACATACATATCGACAAAGTTTTTCTAAAAGGACGTAATTCACAAAAAGTAAATTTTACAGATCACATTTTCTCTCGTCGCGTAAATATAAGAAAATACGTTTCGCGGAAATAACAATCGATTGGAAAAAATCTGAAAATTGTTACTAGATTTTAACAAATGATACCTTTGCTTTAGATGCATAAAATTAGTCAGAATAATTCATTTTCACAAAAAGTGTGGGTTATGTCCTTTTGGTAAAACGCCATCGATATTATGTAACAGAACCACATCGCGATCAATCACAATCAAGATTTTATAAAATAAGGTGCGGAGGAATTGATGAATTCTCCATGCTGGTTCACCCCTTTAACGAGTAGCACTAACGTCGGGGATGACGGCACAAACCAGCACTAACGATTGGCCAAGTTTGAGCCCCCAAATCAAAAATGGGGGGGCTCGCATTTTGCCAGCCCCTCATGCTAGTTCACCCCTTTAACGAGTAGCACTAACGTCGGGGTTGACGGCACAAACCAGCACTAACGTAGCACTAACGACTGACGAAGTTTCAACCCCCAAATCAAAAGTGGGGGGGCTGACGAAATGGAGCTGTAGATTTCTGCACTTTAAGATACAAGTAGGAAATTTTAGAGGCATATCCTACTCACCATGCTATCCACAACAACCATCAGAATCCTCTCGAAACCACCCCCTAATTCAAAATAACCCCCTTTTAATACTCGGGCGCGTTATAATACAGAGTGTCCAAGAAATCATGAGAAATCTTCCGAGGACGTATAGAACACGTCAAAATAAAACTTTAAGTTTCGATAAACTTTTTTTACGACCCTCTCCAGCTGATATTCGCCCTCAAAGTTGAAAAGAAAAATCAATTTGTTTAAATAATACCTATAGGTACTTCTATTTTTTATTAAAATTTGATCATGTCAGGTTAACATTCTTAATAAATGAAGTATCTGAAAATATTTTCCTAGTTCTTAATATTTAATATACCACCCCCTAATCTTTCTAATAACCTTTTTTTTTCAAGTGATTTATTAAAAAAAATTAATTTCGACTTCTCCAAACATTTTAGAATAAAAAAGGTAAGTACTCTTGTTCACTTTCCATAAAATGTGCCATGTTCGGCTCATCGGCAAATTAACTATCTATTATCACAGTAAATAAGTCCGTTCTCTTCCGCTGATACAAAGTTAAAACACCCTATATGTATGTAGGTAAATTGCCGTAAGTGTTATAAAATCTGTCGATAGGGCTCTGATGTATTTACGTCCTATGATACAAGTCTCGAGTGTAACAAGATTCATTTTTCGTCTTTTAATTTAACGATCCCAATAAGTATATATACTTCAACCACCCCATTTAGGTACATTATATTATGTAATATTTTTATACTTATATCTACTCATAATCAAAATTAAAATTCTGAAAATTATCCAAATTTAAAGCCGCACACCTCTTATAACGAACAAAATAAAAAATTCTAACCTTTCTGTTGTATAAAACTGCGTGGTTAATGTCTGGTTCCAGAAACTCGTCCATTAATATCAAAATGTACTTATTATATACACAATACACGCACAAAAGAGTGAATTAACGGCAGTACATACACACGTACGAACGCGACTAAAAATTATGCACAACTGAATTAAACTAAACTTATTATTAAGCACTCATTCGAGTGTGTCACCTGTATTTACACAAACACCGAACGATTTTGTTTAAATTTTAGAAACTCCGTTTTATCACCGAATGTTTCGTGCAAGCCGCGATAAGTACGTAGACGAAAACTGGCCGCGAGACCTCGAATTCGGGTACTACGTGCGATTATCAATTCCACTACGTTTTGTATTTAAATTAAAAGTTGTAATAAACAATTGTTATAAAGTAATTTGAAAGTATAAACAAAGGTTATCTCACAACACATAATGGAACGGGTAAAGCAGAAAACTAACTTAAGTCGGTATACATAAATGGTGACGTAGAGTGGGAGGTCTCAATAATTTCCGCGCGATTTGAATTAATTCAAAGTTCACAATAAAATGTTAACAATAGTTTTTATCGTTTTAATGCTTATATGCATTCACTTTAAATAGATTTCGGTGGGTATGGCTGATTAAGTTTCCCATAAGCAAATAATATAGGAAATTAAACGAATCATTTAAAAAAAATGTATAAAAATCAAGAATTAAAAGAAATAATTTTTTTAGTTGTCCTTGAACGTGGACTATACACGTCTTGATTTTTTTTAAATTAGATAATCACTTTAAAATACTAAAATTTAAATCTGGCGAATTAGGCGACCAATTATTTATTCATTAGGGATCCTAGAGCTCGTTTGATATAGAAATAATCCTGTCGATCATTCTGTTTGAACCTGCATTAATAGCAGGCACATGATATTGTAAAACCGCGTCCAGATTACTCGTGCATATGCATGCGAGACTTGCAGAACCCTAAAGTAGTGCAAACAGATGAACAAGTCATGAAACAAATCAATCAGCAATCAGTGCAAGTCTCGAGGGTTTATGTCAAGTTGGGCAAAACATCTTGACAAAAACTGAATAGATTCTCTCAAGTTGAAGCTTCAGGAGCAACTGAAGTTCCTTTTGATGTAGACCAGACAAGTACAAACTGAAACTTGACAAGTTATCTAAGTAATTGCAAGTTCCGCGAGCACAAACAAAAGTACAACACCAACAGCAAAAACAGTACATTTTTGGATAAAGCTCGGTTTATATATAACTAAAACCTTTTTATACTTTTATTTGGAAACAATTTTATTATAAATTCGGATGTTATTAATAATATTTTAAAATACTATACCTGTGAGAAATTTAAATGCAAGTTAAGATATAAAAGCTAAATTATCCTACAATATTAATCAGTTAACTGCTGTTTTTGTTTTGCTAACATACAAAGGAGTTCCAAAGTTTCAGTAATTGTCTTTACACTGTTTCTTGAAAGCATTCTTATTTAATTTTATCATTAGTACAGTTTCAACGATATAAATAACTTAATTGTAAAATATGTTGTAGAGAAATACTATTCACAAGTGATAGGAGAGGTTCTAAATATTGTCATTTATGAATTGTTTTTTGTTTAATCATAAACATGTAATTAATTATAACACCAAGAATCGTTGTTATTTGAAAGTATAACTACATTTAAGGGCAGATTTTTCAATTGTTAGTTAACTCTGACCATCGGTCAATCACTATAGAAATCATTATTAAAAACAATTGTTTCTATGGTAATCGACTGATAGTTAGTGTTAACGAGCATTGAAAAATCGGCCCTTACATTATTTATAAGAAAAAAAGTTAAATGAACGCGTATCATCGTATCAAAACATTAAACGTAAACAACAGACATAATGCAGAAGATGACGCTACTATTACAAACTAAATCGGTGAGAACATGTATGGCAAAAACAATTTGACTTACTGTAACAAACAATTTTTTTGTTCTCAAATTACACGAACGTACAGTGAAATTTAGACACCAAAGACACGCATACATCTAAAAATGAAAGATTATTCTAGTTATTCAATATGCAATATAATCAGAACTCAAATTTTACAAGTTCATAAAAAATTAAACATCATATCACAGTAAAATTTAAATTCAAATATACAAAAACTAAGTTAGAAATTAGTGAAAACAACTAAACAAACTTATAATCAAATTTATTGCTAACACGGTTTGAATAAAATATATAAGTAAAAGTAAAATTGTACACTAAATTACACCACAGTTTTTATTATAAATTAATATCCTTAGTATCGTGTTAACTTTAACGAAACCGCTATCTATGGTGAGTTTTCATTTTCTGCCAAGTGTTGAATTTCTGATATGCGGCATTGAGTAACTGGTTGAGATGTTTAGTTAAATGATGGGATAAAGGTGAAAGTTCCCTAATTAATTTATCCTGAAACGATTTTATGTTAATAAATACAATAACAATCAAAGATATTATACCTCGAAAGGTTTAAGTCTGGCTCCGTGAAATCTGTGTATGGCATCGTGCATTTTAACAGCTTTCTGTTCTAACGTAGGACTAGTTGGTGGAAAACATTTCCAAAAATGACTTAATAATTCGCATAGAGATAAATATAAATTTCTAACTTCCTTTTCTATATCTGATGGTACCAATTCTAAAATTTATAACGAGTAAAGACAAAAAGAAATACCCATTCGAAATACTTACGAGCTAATGATTGTTCTTGAAAACCTCGCATTAGGGCACCTCCGGGTGATAATTCCCCTAAAGCGCCCACAGATGCGGCAGGGCTAACTAACATTTTAGGTTGACCGCCGTGCGATTGCCTAGACTTAATTATATTTTCACGTTTTAATGTTGTTGTCTCGTTCGAATTTAAATGATCGGAAGCAGTGATGGGCATTGGTCCGTGTAAATATCGTTCGACCTGTAAGAACACTATTAAATATTTGACGATTTAAAGCATTAGTATTACCTTAGACAAATTTAACGTAGACTTGGAATTATTTTGGTCTTTGTGGTTAGTCTCTAAATCGTCGTAAGTTATTTTTTCCTGTATTCTCCGTTTTTTATTAATGGGACAATCGTCATTATTGCTTATATTATTGCTAATACTGTTGATAGAATTATCTTGAGTTTTACTACTTGCAGATCCGGTAGTACTATTACTTTCTGCACCATTTTGCAGAGGCTGTTCGGTTTTATTTTTTGAAGCTTTTAGCACCTAAATAACACACCTTAAAATTTCACATTCAAAAATTCACACAACGATTTGGTATATGGAAAAAACAAAAAAAAATGTTTACCATAATTGAATGTTGATTAAACCGTTTTATCATCGCTTGACTAACAGTACCCGTAGTCCCTGTCGGTTTTTCGGCTTCTATACCATAACAATCGTCTAATGACTTATCTTCGAAAGTGGTGATGTTAAGTAATGGATCTTTAATGCCAGTCTGTATGTCTTTTTTCATCTCCTGATCGTCTATTTTTCCGCATTCGGTAAACAAATCTTTACTTTCTGCATATTTTCGATCTCTATAAATATTTTTGTTGTAATTAAACAATATTACATTAACGTTTTCGATCTGTTCTTAAAATTAAAAAATTGTTATACATTTATAATTCGAATATCAGTAAAATTAATTATTTTTTATCATACAAATTCCTCGTAGATACACGGATTGTTATCCCATAATAGGGCGCTTGCAATTTTTTTTATTTTTCACTATATAGTGTATTTAGACATAGTAGAATACAGAAATATACATATTTTAAATTATAGCGTTATAATATTTCTGTTATTCGGTTTTGGAATTCAAACAACTCATGCCAATAGACGAGTGTTCAGTTTCACCCGATATTTAATTGAATTTATTTAAACTTTAGTTTGCAAAAACACGTTAAATAAGTACATAATTTTATTGAAAACTGTTTTTGCTCAGTTAAAATAAATTTAAATCTTTATCTACTTATCTACATTTCATTAGATTTAAAAATTCGTGCAAGTACCCTATACAGGCACTCAAACAGTGGCAATACACAAGAGTTAATGATAAAACAATAATCCGGCGAGTGTGTATCTTATATTAAAAAACACCCAAGGAAGAATACTTAATGCAAATACATAAAATTTACCATTCGAGTGCTTTATGTATGTAGGTACTTACGAACAAACTAAAAGTAAATGACAAAATATAAAAATGAATTGAGGAAAATTTACTAAATAATTTAAATTCTAATTACTTGGAACTATTTAAAAAGTTCTTAAAAATATACGTACCTAAATTAAACAAATAAAACATGTTAGTAAACCTATTCCAACTTACCTATGAAAGTAATGCGACTGAAAAAACTTTGTCCAAAATTGCGCTTCGGACAGTTTCGCTGGTACGTGTTCGATGTACTTTTTTTTAACCGCCGGATACGTTTTAAATATAGATTCGATTATGTCGGCAGTTATATTATATTTTAGACCGTTACAACCGTCCGTTTGTGGCTTTATGTCGGCCAAAAAGGCTCCAGATACACCTACAATATCTTACATTGGATTTTGTTTAAAACTAGTAAATCAACTTGCCTATGTCTTGCGGTTGAGACTTTTGAGCTTGAGTATACTGGTTCGCGTGCTGTGACCAAAATTCCTCTGATGTCACCACTTCGGTCATAACAAGATCTTTATACAACTGCAACAAAGCAGGATTGCTGGAGAGCAGTCTGTTTTTTTCTTCGAGTTCCTTATCTATCTAAAATGCACAACAAGTTTTAAATTTAATACAAAAGATTTGACGCATGACAAACTTTTCGTTTAAATTTGGGAAGTAACGTTTGTAACAGCTCTTTAACTCGATCTCTATCCGCGGCCTGTTCTTGAACTCCACCTTTATTGATAAAATGAAATGTAGACGATACACCATTGTGCAAGACAACTTGCAACTGTACTTTCGCCTTTCCTTCCGGTGAAATCTTTTGTGCTAAAACCGGGAAAATTAATTAATGCCTCAAAACAATTTATTCTCTTACCCTTTATATCGGAGTATGAATGCGAAATAGAAACGGTATCGCGGTTTTCTATCATCCAGGCAATGCGTTGATCCATCAAGTAGAGGGTGCCATCCCCCTTTTTATATCGAACGTGGGGTACTTGCAGTAAGATTTCTTCGCTCGAAGTAGTCATGATAAATATTGTTAATTGAAACGTTAACGGTTTTAACTTAAGTTATTAAAAAACGTGTATCAAAAGCAATTTGTAAAGATTTCCTAAAGTAATGATGGTAATAGGTTTTTTTTTAGTATGGTTACGTTCAGTAGCGGACAGTATTATTTAATACTGCCAATACACTAATTTGTGAAAAATTATTTCCCCAAATAATTGGTAAATTTTCGATCCCAGAATTAACTACATAGTAAATTGAAATTTCAATTAAAAAAAATGATGAAGGTTACATTATATTTGATATTAATTAGTGATGGTCTCAAAATTAACAATAAGTAAAAACGACATATAAAATAATAATAACTGATAGTAGTTTATTATTTAATAAACGAACATGCGCATACCTAAAAAAAGTAGGTACAGTTAGCAAATTAAAAAATGACTGCAGAGCTAAGAGCTTGTGTTGTTGGTTGCATATCGACGTTAAGGAAATAAATCTGAAAGATCGTGTAACTGTAGATGTTTCTAGTGCGGCATTTTGTAAATGCATAGTTATTTAACGTAAATTATAAAGAAATGTGAAATTTATTAGGTAACGGCCCCTTAAGTTACTGATCATTAGTAAATCAGTATAATTAGTAATGATAAAATTAAAACATCTAGTAATTGTAATTCGCGTCTCAGCCTAAAAAAATTAATAAACTACGATGCGCTAGATACCTCTTTAATTATCTACCTACTATTGAAACTTTTAATTGTTACATTCTTAGTTTTTCTCAGTTTACCTGCCACTCAGCCCTGCATGTGCCACTCTGCCCAGATTACTAAAATTACACATCTGAACGAACGAACAGGTGTAAAAGATTTTTAAAATTACTACAAAGAGAAATGAAATACCTAAAATATAAATTTAAATCGCAATTATCTACATATTTTTTCATTTATAACTACTATGATAAAATTAAATCAAGCTTAAATGATAATTATAAAATGATAATGGTTATAATAGATTTGAAAGTAAAAAATAAATTCCATTATAAATGATAATGAACACAACAACCAGCCAACATCAATTCCTAAACTAAGTTTTGTAAAGTTCGATGTTTTCTGAAATTGTTGCATTACGTCTACTATTACTATGATGTAGTTATGTATGTGAAAGTGTACATTAGTCTAACGAGATGGAAATATCTAGAATTGTTATTTCTTTAATATTTAGGTACTTAAATGTATGGCATTATCGAAGGAAATTTAAGGCATGATGCAACTATGTGGAAGTATATTATCATCTATTGAAACGTAATAGGCTATTGATCTATTGAAATGGCTTGAAATATAAAATCGTAAACTTTTGAAAACTTCTTGAAGTAACATCAGCAATAACAGTGGTGATAAAGTTTCAAAGTTAGTAAGAGCAAGAATAATAATAACTGATTTCACAAAATTAAATAAAATCGCTCGATTACAAAATATTCTCCCAATAAAAATGAAAATAATGGATTTGGAAATAAACGAGCCTTGTAGAAATAATGGGAGTTTGATTGGCCCATACTAAATTTAGCAATGGATTTCTAAACTAGGGACAACTAAAAGATTCAGTAAACAATGGACACCACCATCTGCGCTATTTAGGAGATTTCAATGCATGTGAGTTTTTTTAAACGTTTAAATAAAATTGCATTACTTTAAATGTAAAATATTTTAATTTATCTTTGTCTTCAAAAAGAATTATAATATGTAGAAACTTGAATATAAGCATGTTGATTTTGAGAAGAGCATAATACACACAATAAATAAAACAAAGTGTGGCTTATCGTGTTCTTGTAGTAAATCTTTCAATTATATATTTTTATTCTAATATGTCTTTTGGAGATTTGCATCATTCTGATGCATGGATCAAAGTTGCTAAACAGATCAAGACCTATCTCCAATAATTTCGATTCGCTATCTTTTAGTGGAATGGTTAATGCATATAATAGATGTTTGTTTTTCCAACAAAGTTGCCTATTCTTTTCATCTTCTTTCCAATTTTAAGTTCACCATTATTTATAAAAATATCGAAACTTTTATTTGTTCCTTTACCATATTCAGGCGTTGTTTTTCTGCAACTTCGTGATTATCTTTATCTTTACTTATTATTTCTCCATACAAGTGATAAATTCGTAAATTTAAAAAAAACTGGACGGTAATGCCATCTGACTATGAACTACTCAAGTTACGACAGAAACCTATAATCAGTACAGGAATGTGTATTACAGATCCCCCCGCGGTCTTACTTTGTTTGCCTTATCGACGACTTTGGTACAATATTCATATTTAAAAATATATATATAATTAGGCAAGTATATAAATTTCGTTCAAACTTGACTATGTGACGATGTATACATATTGTAAATTAATATTAATTGATAAAATTGCCGAATCTAGTAGTCGAACAGACAGCCCATTCCTATTTTTTGAGTCCTCTCATTTATGTAAGGACCATAGTTAACCATGCCATAATAGAAGAATTAAAGATGAACACGACGTAATCCCAGCATTAGTGAAGACCATGCCATAATTATTATATAATTAAAAATGGGCACATCATAATTGGCTACAACCAATAGTTTAAATTAGTATGAGAATGTAACTTTGATGGTTAAAGTGTTGAACTTCGTAACTTATGTTAGTTCACCAGATACTCGATAAGAGAGGAAACACGTTTTACGATTCAATTAACTTAATTAAAATTTCATCTTTTTTTAATAACATTTTCAATTACCGGCGACGTCCACAAAATATACCACTCAACCTCACCGCTGAACACTCTCCACACGAACATCCAAACATATTTGAAAATGCCAACTATGGCGGCATAACTTGGGACTAATGTTTGATACAGCATGTATCAAAAAACCTTTATAGAGGGTGTTTCAAAAATTCCTTTCCACAGGGAAAAACTTTTTATTAGATCTATAAAAAATAGACCCCTGTCTCTCCGTTACACACATACACATACATAAGTACAAACATTAAAGCTTTCTTTGAACAATTCGTGAAATATATTCACGGAAATACATAATATTATAAAAATGATTAAGTTCTTAAAATGAACGATCAGCCAGCAACGCAACAAATACCGAAATGTTTAAACCAAAAACATAATTAATAAAATAATAGTAGGGAATTAGCAGTTTTTTAAAATATGTATATAAAGGTCAGCTAGATTTATATGAAAGTTGCAGATTTACAAAGAGCAATGTATAATAGTATAAATAAAAAAATATAAATTTAATGCTTAAGTTATCTTTTAAGCCGGTAAAGTTCTATTAGGTTCTATTTAAGTTCTTACGAAAGTAGCTGGTTTAAAAAAAAACAATGTAGTACCGATCAAAAATTTAAACGCTAAAGGGGGTGGGGGGCTTCAAATGTAAATCGTTTTATGATAACATATTTTGCTAACGTTCGTATTTACGAAATATCGCACTGGTTCATTGTTGAGCTACTGGTCCTACACAAACTGCGACTAATTTGAGATCTAACAACTAACATATTTTACCATTACCAAAATAAAAAAGAAGAGCAGCACCTACTCACCATTAAATCCTCCTCCATGTCAAAATAGGATTCCATAAGTGACCATTTCATGTACCTACACCTTACTTCTTCTTCGAGTGCTCGATATTTCTAATCTTTAGTTTGTCAATTGCTCTTCAAAACAGTTGCACGCAGTCTACCACAGTCGCAGGTTTTTTTTAGCTAACAAACTCTTCGTCACATGCATAACTAGAAAAATAAATATTATGATTGTTTTATTACATCGATTATAACTATAGGTAACGTTTACACATTTCTTTCAACATAAATTGGCAAGGAAGATTTAAATAGTTTCCTAATATAAACTGTACAAATTAGTTTTATATGCCCATTCAGTTTGCACAACAAATGAAAGTTACAATCGGTTTTAGTTCAATTCACAATAAGTGCCGATAATACTATTATGTAACAATGTGTTGTGTGAACGACTTAGTTAAGCAAGCGCGATAAACCGGAAATTAAAGGACAACAGGCATCTGCAGAAAACAAGATGTATGTTATGTAAGCACATATCTACTTAACGTGATTATATAGAAAATTTTTACACGTTTTTAATAATCATTATTTCAAAATAGGTAAATGCAACTGATTTGAATTTATATTTTAATAAAATGTTTAGCTAATATATGTATAAGTAGATATTTTCTTATTTTCTTGTTCTATTTTTTTGTCAAAAATGTTAAAATACAAAAATTATTACGCTAATTAATGGATACTAAATATTAAAGGCACTCCCTAATTCAAAATAACCCCCTTTTAATACTCGGGGCACATTATAATACAGGGTGTCTAGAAAATGATGATAAATTTTCTGAGGACGTATAAAAATAAAAAATTCAAAATAAAACTTTAAGTTTCTAAAAACTTTTTTCTCGCGATGCTCATCTGCCGAGATATTCACCCCCAAAGTTGGAAGGAAAAAGTCAATTTGTTTAAATAATACTTTTATTTTTTATTAAAATCTAATCATATTTG
Source organism: Rhagophthalmus giganteus (assembly GCA_036326145.1). Taxonomy (NCBI): domain Eukaryota; kingdom Metazoa; phylum Arthropoda; class Insecta; order Coleoptera; family Rhagophthalmidae; genus Rhagophthalmus; species Rhagophthalmus giganteus. The sequence continues at coordinate 7,644,683 of JARFJA010000056.1, read as the reverse complement.
GTTTACATTCTTAATAAATGAAGTGTCTCAAAACAATTTCATAGATTTGTTGCTACCACTTCAGAAGGAGCAAGGATATACTACCTCTAACCTTTCTAATCACATTTATCTTCGGGGGATTAATTTAAAAAAAATTAACTACACTTTCTATAAAATGGGTCGTTTTCGAAAAAATGGCTCTTGAAGGGTAACAAGAGCAGCGTTAGTTTAGGACTATAAATAATTACAGCGTTATCATTTAAATTTTACATATGATATAAACGTCTGTTTACGTTTTTAATTTTATACAACATACATTACTACAATATAAATAAAACGCGACCTTCTACTAATAATGAACGTATATACATATACCTAACAATAAATTTTCATGCAGTTAAAATATAGTAGGTACTTAGGTTAAATTGTTTAATTTATCATTCTACGCATGCTTTAAAGAAAGTTCACTGACTGAGGTCAAAGGAATTGCGTCGTGCTTTTCTGCACGTTCGGCAATACGAAAATCAGGACATGGAAGGACCTATCCCCTTTCAGCCTAAAAACGCAGTTGCGCAACGCCCCGAATTGACGGAAAACGCCACAAAATGACGAAATACCTAGTTTTCCAATGGATTACACAAATGTAAATTTGACCTGTTTACCGATACTTATCGAAGTTGATTAATTGAGGTAAACTTCATTAATACTGTCTAGGAGTTTACGTCTATATCTAATTACAGCCACAATTTGCTAAATTGATAGCGAGTCGAAAACCTCTAAAATAAAAGCTCGCAATTAGATGATTTGGTCGATCTGTAGAAGTTCCGTAGTGGGTAACATAAAAGCTCTTGTTCTCTGAAAGCGCCGTCAAGAAAAATAAATTGGGTTTTAAATCTTTCACGGCTTCTTTTTAAAGGAACGCCTTAGAGTGGTAAAAATAATTTGCTGCCGCGAAAAAAAAAACAAATTGCAGTGCTTTGCAATTGCAACTTGTTCTAAGAATTTATATTTACAATAGGTAGTACTATCCTACAAGTTGTGAAAAGTATCTATTTTACGTAGGTACTTACTTACATATCATCAAACGTGAAGCTAGTTAATCTAGGCTGTTATTGCAAAAAATGAAATGAGGCGGAGAAGGTTGTCTCGTTGAAACTTATCTGAAAAACACCAAAAGTCTAAAAACATGTCGATTGTAACTAGTAATAATAGTTTTTTTTCTTTTAACGGCGAATAAGTGCCAAAACACAAACACGTCGAAAGGGAAAATTCGACCTTACACGGAGATTTTCCACGCGTTTTAGGACGTTAATCCAAATTCGCCCTACTTTCCTCTATTTAGGTCAAAGGGGAGCTTTTACAGTTGCCAAAATTTAGTTCGACACAATAACAACGAATTGTTTCGATAAAATTGACGACCGCAGGGATGTTTACAGAGCATAGTCAAAATAAATTAGTTTACCATTTTTATTCGCCCTGAATTTTTATTCTTAGCTTGATGAAAATACAATATTGTTCGCTTGGTTGAAAAATTAGTTTAGTAACCTTTAATTTTCATTAGTACGTCTGATCGGAAATTAAAAATAAAATGTTTGAGAGTTTCTATATATAGTTTAAATCCTATCTTTTACGAAAACCGTTTTTATTACCGATTTACTTATGAAGATAGGAAAAATTCTTAAATGTTTTAATTTCTCGAAGGTTAAAATGAATTTTTTATGTGCAGTGTGTTTCGTTTTTAATGAATACACCTAAATAGCTTTTTTATATTTAAAGCAATCAACCTAAAATTTTTACAAGTTATTTTGTCCATTATGATGCATCTTCTTAAGATCAAAACCTAGCCAACTGCGATCAAAATAAAAATCGGCGTTTCAAGTAAAGTCACATTAAATATTATGAAAATTCCCTTTCCACAGAAAGTTGCATCTTAATGTTCTAAAATAATTTGTAAAAATTTTAGGTTATTCAGGTGTCTTCGGTGAAAGTGAAATGCACTGTGTGTAGATAAACTTCTGGATGCGGAGTTTTGAACTGGTGATATTGAATATTTACCTATTGCCACATATACAAATAAAAGTAGCGTTTATTGTTTCGCCAGTGCTGTTAAATTCCAACCAGACCTAAATTGCCGAATTTTATAACATTTTACGGTCGAAACTCTACAAAATCAACTTTTACAATAATAAAAACACTTCCATTTTTAAATACAATTTGAAATACAGGATGGACCACGATGAGTATGCGTGGATTTATAAATGTACAACACTAGAAATTTGTGAGATGTAAACTTAAGAGGAAAACGCTGTTTTTTGCGACTTTTTATGAATTACTGGCGGCCTGACGGTAGCGATTTCTATATTATATTACGTATTGCTATATACCGTAAAATGCACAATAAAAATTAATTGAAAGAGTAAAAGTTCCTCTAATTACACAATTAAAAAATCGCCAACGATCAAAATCGCACAAGACTGATAAAAATTAAGTCTAGACAAAAAAAATAATAAAATTAATTTTCACATCATAAGCAATATGCAATAACTCGATTGTTTTGTTCCAGAAAAGTTATTTATATCTAACAATAAGTAGTTACAACATCGATAATCAAAATTTCACAATTTACAAGTGGTTTTTGATAAATATTTTGAGCATGTTTTCGCCATTTCACATAGGTACACAAAAATGTTTAAGTAATTGTATATCGGCGACCTCTAATTTAATAATTACCATGTAGCGTACCTATTACCTATTTCTACCTATGTCAATCTATTTAAGTTTAAAAAGTAAATTGATTTAATATAAATAGAAGATAAGACACCTTACAATTTGATTGCCTAAATCATATTTTTTTGTAAAAATCGTGCAGATCGTGACGCTTTCGGAACGAATAAAAAGATCACGATATACAAAATATTTTAATGTGACTAATTTTTAAACATGCAATGTCCTCGATTAAGTACACGGTTTTTGCAACCTCATGCCTATGAGGAAAATTACCAGGTATGCTTATTACTGTGCTTCAAAAATAAACATACTCGGCCGATTATTGTTGTTTCGCCTTCATTTTTCACCGTGGAAAACTACAAAATGCTTTGTAATTATCTCCATGTATACTACCGGACTGTCCTTTAAATGAATAAACAAAGTTCTGGATAGGTATACACACAAAAAGTGCAAACTTTCCATGTTATTAATAAATAGAAGCCTTGGGATTGTTACACGAATTTTAATTACGACCGACATCAATATTTTTGATTGTGTCCGTCATAGCTAACAATTTCCTGAACAAAAAAGCCAATTAACTTATTTTTATTTGTCGTAAAAGATTACGAAGCATTTCGATATTATTTGCGCAACGTTTTATTGTAATTGCTCCATATTTTATAACGTAGTGGATAAACCAATCCAACCGATTACACGCAATTTAAGGTAGATAAATATAGATAAGAATTTGACAACATTAAACGTGTATCGATTATTAATAATTTTATTTTACGCGGAAATTTCCACTGTACCAGTCAGCAAGTCAAATCGATAGTGAAACCTTTTATTCGGCATTTTCATGACAAGAAAATTGGACGGCAACCTTAACTTGACCTTATCACATTTTCCTAAATTAATGCATTCAACTGAGGCTTTACGTGAAAGATATAACGTATAAAAAATAAATAGCAATTTAATGGAATTTAATATTTTCTGGAATAGCTTCAACTTTTAACTTGCCGAAAGGCAAGAATTTATTATAGGGGTTTTTTGCGGTTCGAATTTATTTAATACACGAAATATTAAAGCAGATTTAAAAAATTATGCCCATATTTTTACTACGCTGCACGTCGATGTCGTAGGTTAATCGTATAAATAAAAACATAAAAATGTACCATAATTACCTACATTTATTATATTTGGGCGCTAATTTGGGATTAGGGTGGTATATAAAATGTAAGTATCTACTAAGTACGCTTTGTTCACATTAAAATATTCAAGTCTGACTTTACATTTTAATTTTCAAAACGTTTAATCCTAAATATAGATACATAAATTAAAATTGCATCGAAGCGAAGAATAAACGAATAAATAAATTTTAAAAAAGTCACATTCGTTTAGATTCTATCTTTATCTTATTAATATGATATTAGAATATGCAATAGTGACTTAAGGGTATAGACGGAAAATTATATAGCCGCGGATGAAACTTTACGATATTGGTATTTGTGATAAGGCGTGTGAAAAAATATTAAGCGAACACAGTTTAAATAAATTCAGCACTTTTTAGTCGATATGTGATAGTCTGCTGAGCTCCAGAATGCACAGAATCCTTGTTTTCGCGTTAAATATTAGCCTCTTGCTAAATAAATCATTACTAAAACACTTAATTTTATTGTGAATTAAAAGAAAATTTATGGTGTTAAAGGGTGTAGTTTTGGCTAAAAGTTAGAAATATTGTAAATAGAAACTTACAAATATGATTATTTCAATGGTAAAGATCAAGCAAATTTTGCTCAAATTTAACGGTGAAAATTTCCAAAGTCGTTTATTTTTTTACTTAAAAATAACCTTCGGCCATTCTACAATTAGTAATTTATGCCATATATTTTGAAATTTTAATAAATATTGTTTATAAATAGGTGATTGTCATATATACATAATTCGAATTTGAACCCATTTCCTTGTATTTTCCCTGTATTAAAAATAGTCAAGAAATTACGTTACTGTTGTATTATTACAAAATTTCCATGTAAAATGATAGTTTTAACGGTAAATTTTAGTAGCTGTGATGGCCTAGAGAACTTCACGCTATTCTAATAAACAACGGTGGGGAGTTCGAATCTACCGAATCATTGGCGTTTGTGAACGTAATTAAATTTAAAAAAAAAATGCAACGGCTTGTTATACTACGCACTACCAGCACCGGTGTTGTATGATTACCCAGACAACGAGTGCTGGACATGACCGGTGCACAGGAGGATAACTCCTGAGGAACACCACACCTCTACAAAAGAATAATGTTGCAATAATAAGTCTGTGGCTAATGGGCTAAGTTTCCGAAGCTAAACAATTAAAAAAAGGTCGTCAATGTAGATTCGATCAATTAATGTTGATAAGGAACGGAGCTACGTTTTAATATATTATTTTTGAAACTGTTTCCGGTCTTTCAATTTAAACTGCTGTTTTTCCTCGACTAGTTACCGTTCCACCACCATCTGATTAACCACAAAACATACTGTCTCGAAAGAAAAACATTCAGCATTGTACATGTCTAAATTTAATAATAATCAGTTCAAAAACGTCATAAAAATAACATTCTTCTATGTTCGTTTGGAGATTCCATTTCTTTCAATAAGTATCTATACTGCTACCTTTTGTCTATTTTATAATCGTCCGCCAAAATCCTTGCACGCACGAAGGCAATCCTATAAAATGTGTGTCAACCTAATTTTAAACAAATCTCGTCTTGGGTCATTGCCAATCCGAAATCATTTATACGAGCAGGTCGGCATGTCCACTGCATATCTATATCTAATCCTAACTATAAATTCTACGCCGATTAAAAACGGTTTACCTACGTAAAATGGGAACGTCTACATTGCATTTACTTACAATAATTGGTAGGTACGGTTCAAATTTATTGTCGTTTTACTCGCAAATATATGGAAATATTGTTCGTAACCAACTTAGGATGAAGGTTTTGTGTGTCGTTTCTTGACAAAATAATCAATTATGAAAGTAAATTTATTATTAAACTTCTCGAGGATTAATATCTTTGTACGCATATTATTTTCAGGGAATTTCAAAAATTGCCAATTAAGATTTTCCAATTATTATTTTGTACTTTTTTACCACAACGAAAATTACAGCCATACTTGTACACATTGCGGTTGAATGATTAATTTAACTTCTACGTAAAAGTCTGTGATTAATGGGCACTATCCCCGAGATCATTAGAAACGTTAATAAATAAAAATAAATATATTTAATAATGCCATTTTTATTACCTACAACTTTTAGTACATTACGCAACCGGACCATTTCAAAATAATTTCAAATGTTTTTAAAAAGTTAAGGAACTTTTGTACCTTAAGACCTTTTTGTATCCTACGTAGGTAACGAGTTATTAAAAAAAAGTGTAGGCATTTCGTACCCAAAATCTTTTATCATAAATATTTAGTAACAAAAACCACTTTTTGTAGTTAATTATAAACAGAGGTTATTCGGGCATTTTTTTTTATTTCCAATTAATATAGTATAGGTTTTAACTCCATTAGCGTGTAGGTAGGTATCTAATTTCTTATTCTTACCGACCACAAGACAAGAAAAATACGAACATAATCTCACATTTATTCGGGTCACAGATTTCAATGACGTTGTTTATCGGTGATTAAACACCCACCTAATTTAACCGTTTCAACTTCTGATGCTATTATCGGAATGATAAATTACATAAGTACCTACATATATGGAATAATATTTATTAAGAATGTTTATTATTTTTTTGAATGCTAAAACGACGTACCTAGTAGTGCACTTGCTACATTTATACCGAATTGGCTCATTTTCAAAATCGAACCAATACATTTTTCAACGTTTCTCCCTTACCTATTTTTGTGTTTACTGTAACAAACAATGTATACAATAAATAATATCAGTTTTTGTGTAATTACAATCTACTTAATATAATACGTAATTTCTGTAGGTAATATAACCTTGCGATAACAATTTCTCGATCATAAATCGCATTTTTATTAACATATTTCATATTTTATATTCAACTTCTATAAATGAGAATTTTCGTTTTGTGAAACTAATTTCACATGTTATAAAAGCTCAATTTTCGTCGACCCCGTTCAGTTGGCGCCGCTGAATGGCTATGATTTAGCAGATTAATGAACTCCAAATATCCGATTTTTAAAATATTTCTTTCTAAATTCACCCTTTATTTTAATGTTTAATCGTCAAATATATTTTTTCCAAAAAAAAATTTAATTTAATTTAATGGCTGTTGGGTTGGGTTGGGTATATTTATTAAATTTTGTAAGTATGACATCACCATAGTTGCAATTGGATTTGAACCCGCGACCTTGTGTATATTAGAAGAGTGTCAAAGCTCTCTAGGCCATCGCGGCTCTTTTTTACAAATAAAACGACACAATTCGGCCAAATCGCTTTTACATTTTTTTACAGATATTTGGCTACAAATATCAAGTGTACTTGAATTGTCTATTAAATGTTTTTCAATATTAATATGTCATAAGTCGTCTATTAATCTAATAATTATTTTATTAAAATCCTAAACCCATTAACATATAGTAGATGCAACCTTGTAAACTACCTGCCAAAAAGTTGATATAAACTGTTCCTTCTTTATTTCATTTTTTATTGCACTATGTACCTATAGGTACCTACAAGCCAAATTTAAAATAGTTGAATTTATTATAGGATCTTGTAAATAAAAATTGTGTTCGTCGCTGGCACCGATACCAGACATCGAAAGATAGAAATATGCGAATACGTTTAAATAAAAAGCAATTTTCGTGCAATTTTCTTTAGCAAACGCGAATTTAACGGCGACCTCGGTACCGGCTGTGCTAAACTAAATCACGCAAAACAAAAATCGCATAATGCGGAATCGATATTTTAACGACAATAAACCAAGGTCCGTCGATATTCAAATTTTACAGTAAATAGGTCAAAAGCCACTGTATTTTCCCTATTAGCTACAACAGGATAGAAGACTTTTGTATTGAATAAAGCAGGATAGATCATAACAAATACCTAAATATATAACCTATAATACAGTGAAAACATGTAGTGTGATAAAATTGAACACAAATTGAAAACTTTTTTTTGAAAATTTCGCAGAAAATTTTATTCTTCGTAAAATGCTCTGCATAGTTTATAATTCAAAATGCAGTGAAACCTCTCGCGGTGACCACCTCTTTAAAGCGATCATCTCTAAAAGCGACCTATAATGTAGAAACAGTTTTAAAACAGCCTATTTATTATTAAGATTTATTGTTCTCTAAAGGTGCCATTTCGCTGTACGCGACAGCGACCGAGACCGCGACAGGCGACCGAGACCAGCGACCGAGACCGAGACCCGCGACCGAGACCAGCACATTTACTTATGAAACCAACGCGACCATTGAATCATGCAGTTTTTTATACACGTTTGTTACGATGATTCAATGGTCGCGTTGGTTTCATAAGTAAATGTGCTGGTCTCGGTCGCGGTTCTCGGTCTCGGTCGCTGGTCTCGGTCGCCTGTCGCGGTCTCGGTCGCTGTCGCGTACAGCGAAATGGTACCTTAAGACGACCACTCTCTAACCCGACTGCGACCGTCAAATTTTTTGTATAAGCGACCACTTATTCCGAAAATTAAGTTTTTAGAATCTGTGTATTTGCGAATTTTAATTGAAACCAGTAAATCTCGACATTGATATTGTAACCACGATATTTTGATACTTTTAAAACAAGTGACTATAACTTCGTATTTGACATCTTCCTGCAATTCTAAAAAAAAATTCTCCTAATAACATTGTTGTGTATTTTCAAAAATTAGGTACTTTCCTCTTGAGCCGAATTCATATTTTTGAACGTTTCTCGTAAACGAAAGGCTGTATTCAAATTTTGATATGTGTATTTACGTGGGATTTACTCACCCGCACGATATTGAACACTTTCGTCATTCGTTATGAAAACAGCTATTTCGCTGTAAGTATTCTACTACCGAAAGATGTCTTTTAATTGGAGGCGGAGTAGCAAAAAAATAGTTTTTCCTATAATACATACCTAACATGAAAATTCGATTAACAATTTTCCTATAATTTCTTGTATGTTTCTTGTAAGTCATATAAATTTGGCGCAAAGATTCGTAATAAATAGGTCCTTAAGTGCCGATCTTTTTATCTCTCGATAAATTTATCCGACAGATATTTACCATAGAAACGTTTGTTCGAACAATTGTTTCCATGGTAAATATCTGCGAAATAAATTTATCAAGAAATGAAAAGGTCTAAGAGAGATTATACTAAATAATCGACATTTGTTTCGAATTATTTTATCGTAACGTTATCACCCTGCTAACCTTATAGATGAATACGGGTGGTTCTAATCTCGATATTAGTAAACTGAACCGTCAAACTAACACCTAATGAACTTGCAGTTTAACCTATTGTTTCTCGGAATCGACACTGAAATGTTAAGCGTCGACTTCTAGATATTTATGAAAAATTTTAGTCGAAATTTTGATAGACGGCCAACGTTTCTTTCATTTTGAAAAATTAAATGTCAACGGTTTTCCTTTCGTACAAACGAATAATAAACGGAGACTATCTCCGAAAAGTTTTTGATATAAGAAAAGTTTATTCATTAAAGGTATTGAAAAGTTAAAGGGAACAATGACGTCCTCCTCTTCTAACCGTTGACGTCTCTGATCAACTCTATATTGTTCATTCTTAGGTAATATATTTGAAAACGAAAACTCTACAAGATCGAATCTAAACGAGCTTTTACGAGCGCTTAAATGTTAAATAATAGTTAATAGTTGGGTACCTATATATCGTAACAATAGCTGCAAAATTAAAAAAGCTGTAAAAATCCGCAAAGCTACTTTTATATTGAAAGTATTTGAAATTTGTTGTTCCAAAACTATGTAGTTGGGGATTTAAAAATACACATTTCATCTCAAAAATAGCATGCAAGAACCGTTAGAACGTGCAATGTTGTTTTTCTAGATGCCAAAAAGATTAATGTGCGTTCTTGGCAATTAACGATGAGCAGTAGTTACCTCCTACTCACTAAAATAATATTTTATAACATGTAAATCTCAAAAAAGGAAATCCAAGAAATGAGAGTGAAAGGATACCTGCGAAATTAATTTCCGATAGTTATAAAAAGTTACGTTACGTGATGAGGTAAGCAATTCCAACAAGTTCATAGTAAGAAACGGTCGCGACGGGGTGCAGAACTGGAAAAATCAATAATACACCCTCGTTCGTAATAAATTAACCGTGGTTGGTGGGGTAGGTACGGATGCAGACATCCTTGGGACGGCCTTTTACGTCAAATGCCTAAACGCATTTTCCCCTACTTTGTTATTGTTCAATTAACTTTCGGTACAATTAATTTTGTTCCACAAACATTTACAAAGTAATATTATAAAATGTTGATTTTTGTAAAAGTTCGTTCGTAGGTGCCGTATTTTCACTTTGCCAATTTTACATAAACAAAAAGTTAGAAACACGTGTTTTATATATAAAATCTATAAAATAAATAAACGCCAGTTATTCATTATTTTAACAGATCATTATTTATAAAGCTACCTACCTATTTTAGTTTTTTATTTTATTTTCCAGTCCAAATAATCGGTAACGTTCCAAAATCTATCTATGTACAGTTGAAGTTGCTTATAACGAACTATTCTTAAAAGTTCCGTCATGCAACCCATAAGTTCCCTTAAAAATTTTGGTGGTTATGACGAATTCGTAAATAGAGAACTTTCAAATGCATATGTAACACATTGAAACTAATAAAAACGTAGGTAACTAACTGCTCTTGATAAGTAGTTGCTTATTTCATGTAATCGGTAATATTTTGCTTATTACATGAAATCGACAGAAAGAGTGCCTATTTCGTGAAAAATGCAAAATACAGTCGATTACGTGAAATAGGTAATTTCACAAATTCGGCGTAACATATGTATACCTACTTACATAATATAGTAGTCTAAAACATAAACATAATAAGCGTTCTATCTCGTTACCTTTTCACTAGCTTAGCTCGTTAAGTTAGATAAATTGGTAAATGTAAAACACGGTGCAATTGCAAAACCGTTGTCCGTGTAAATACCATCAGACTGATGTAAAATTATGTAATATTCTACGAGGGTGGATCGGAAAGTGACGAGAAAGCTAACAATAAGTTTGTTTCGAGCATGATGTCAGTGACGATGTTGACGGTGGTAATTTTTAGTTACACAAAGGGACGTGAAATTGTTCGATTTCACGGTACCTATACAGAAGGAAGCAACAATCGAATCTGCGTGTAGGTTTGGAAACAAGTTGATACTCGTTTCCAACCTTTCTAACGAAGAGTTCAAAATCAATAATCAATGTAACGAATACGGTGACGGGGGCAACGTTTAGAATCTTGGATCTAACGAAGTTCAAGGTGCGATTTAACAAATTGAGCGTTAAAAATATTTATTTTCCAAGTTGTTTTCCGTTTAACCTTCACAAAATATGATTTCATTTGCATTAATTATAAAGGCATTGACTTTTCTTGAAGCTTTAGAACGTCAACTTAAACAATAAAAGGATTTCTCCAAAATAAACTTACCCCTAATAAGCAAGTAGATTTACTTATATAGTACATGAAATTTGAGGGCGTGTCCGATGAAGTTTCAAGCGCAAAGTTTTGATTAAAACGTCTTTACAATATTAGTATAAGTAATACGTAAGTTTTTATAATCAAGTAATTTTTTGTGGTTTATGCGTGCTTAAATGTGTAATATATTATGTATAATTATATATTTTTATTTTATTTAAAAATTCCCATAAAAAGGTGCGACATAACGTATTTTTGCTGTGTGAGAAAAACTACGTTATTTTATGTAACAGCTATTTGGAAGTCAAGTCAAAAAACTAACGCTTGAAGAAACTGGAAAAATACGAACACTAAAAGAAGGATTAAAAGGAGGATATTTGAACAGAATTAACAGAAGTGCTGGAGTAGTTGACAGATTCCTTAAAGGCCCCAAAGATTATGGGAAAAGGCAAAAAGGAAGGACGAAAAGAGCGACGACGGAATCCGAGACGTGCAGAATTATTAGAACAGCTTATTAAACAGCGAGACAAATTAAACAAGATGTTCAACAACTGTTAGTGGTCGCACAGTGCAACGCATACTAAAAACCTCGCCAATTCTACACGTTGTCGTCGCCGTTTCAAGAAAAAATCAGATTCACAGATCGCAGATTCATAAAAAGAAGAGGTATAATTTGCTACAACGCACATGGCACGGACGGACAAATGGAAAAGCATAATTTTTCTGAACGAAAAATGTTTCGCGATGGATGGACCCATTGGATATATATTCTACTTCCACGATTGATCAAAAGTTTCTAACACGTCGTCACCGTAGACCAGAAGGTAGCATGGTTTGAAGAGCGATTTTATATCAATCATGGGTCAGTTCAGATTATATCAATAAGATTTTTCAAGTTATAAACAGAAATGGTGGTAATACCAATTATTAAGTACATTAATAAAATATATTAGGTTTTATAAATTTGCTTTTCTTCTAATCCCTTTCATCTTCTGTTTTTTACACCTATGAAGTTTCACATGCCTACAATCAAGTGTCACGCGTTTTTACAGGAATTTCCACATAAAAAAAAATAAAAATATATAACGTACCAGGAGTATGGTAAACCCCCATCAAATTCTTAGAAATTTTAGGTTCTAAGGGACTTGACTGCACTCTCATTACATTTACTGAAAATAACTGCATGTTCCAGACTGCCTACAAACATGTGTCGCGGAGTGTATATATAGACGCGACTCGTTTAATTTCATTAAATACCTGTTAATCTTCTGTCGGCCATTCTAGATTAAGTTCAACGTACCTAACCTTGTCACGTTTTTGACCGTATTAATGTTTCTTATTCTATTTCATGGAATCACAATGATCGAAGCCCTTAAATAAAAATTCAATTCAATTACTTAGTAACCAAATTTCAATTAATTAACAATAAGACGTTGGAAAAACTTTCGTAATAATCTTTCCGAACTTTTCGATATCGACGTAAAAATTAATTTAATGTGCATTAATCATAATTCGGCAATCTTTAATTAAAAAAAAAAACGAACAGTTGTACGGTTGGTAAAGCTTGTTGAACAAAATCGTGTTTAATTATTGTAATTGGATCTATCAATTTTTATCGCTAAATTAAGGACGATTTTTCCTTTACACAACTTAAATAGAACGTATCGTTTTTAGATGACGTTCTATTTCAATTCATGTGCCAAATTAAAGTCGTTCCTTTGCCAAAATTTCGGTAGCAAGTATACGATACGAATTCTTCTGTGTGACGTACATATTATACATATTATTATGTATGATGCTAGTTTATTTTCTAATTATTATTATTATCTAGAAACCGTTTTGTTCGTATAACTGCTATTGTTTCATTGCTATGTATTTTGATTATATATCTACATATTGTGACAGATTATTTAAATATATACAGTACAACAATTAATTACTTGTTAATTTAGATCATTAATCAATCCTTGAAAATGACACAAAATAAGTTATCGAAATATTGAAAATTTAATTTAAAATGAATAAAATAAATTGGATATTCCTATTAATTATAATATTAATAAATAAAAATTAATTTACATTAATCCAATTATTAATTATTAGAAGATTAAGGGTCAGTTGCACAACAGCTGATCAATCGCTGATCGTCGGTCAATCACCATAGAAATGATCGTTTCAACAATTGTTTACACGGCAATTGACGGAGGTTCATCGGTGATCAGCTGTTGTGCAACTGATCCTAAATAATTACTGATATAAGTACCTATTACTCTATTACCTACATAGGTTAGGTAGACGAAATCCGCTATTTTGTGGTAATAAGCTTCATATTCAGCGTTCAGCCTTAAATTATTTTACGTAGGTAAGTACTATATACATATGTATCTACATATAATTATTATAGTTGCTAAACCTGGTAAATGACACTTATGATATTACATTTGTCATACAAAGCTTACTTACAAAAAATTGTTGAATGCCAGAAAAATTTTAATATTTGGCTGCTGTATTTATTGCCAAAACAAAATGGAGCAAGGCCATGAAAAACGGGGCTTATAAGATCAAAGGAGAGTGACGTTTCTGCATAATAAATGTATAGAATGCAATATTTTCTCTAATAATAAATACATTGCCAATTTTGTTATGTATACTTACGAATTTAAAAATCGTAACGATAGCAGTGTAAATAAGACTTTCCTTCGAAACGCGGTTTACATTTGCGATGGTTACTTGCATAAATAGGTACATATTTAAATAACAAAGAGTAATATATAAGTATATATACCTGTGAATTTCTTTTGAAACTTCTACTAATAGTTTTTAAAATTAACGACAAATTTAAAAATTTGCACGGGGTCTCATGAAAATTAGTTAGGCCGTTGATTATTACCTACATCAATAAAGAAACTACTTAATTCAATTAATTTTAATTTAAATAATTCAATTCGGTCGGTTATGTGTTTAAAATTGTCCCGATGATTTTTTTAAAGATAATTTGAAATAATTTAAAATTATTTAGGTATGTAATAATGATAGTTTTTAAGCAAATAAAGTTTGACTAATTATTTTTAATATTTTGTTAAGGGCTGGAATTTCCAACTCGACTCTAAGCCGGCTTGTAGCTAATAAACATTTCTTGTGAATACATTATTATGGTATACCTAGTTCTTTAACTTAATTTTATTCAAATTCAATTTATTTGTTTACTAAATGTTTATAATGTATTTAAGCTTTAGAAAATCACTTAATATTTATTCGCGGTAGAAACTTTAAAACTATTCGCAATCTTGCAAATCGCACCTCTTCGAAGCTAGCTGCCGATCGTTTAAAAATGTGCTATTACTTCCGAATATTTGGAAAATCCTTACATTAGTAGTAGCATACGTTGTTGTGTTTATTTGAAAGCACTTGTTATCTTTTTGTTCACAGGATTACTTCTTGTTAGAAATAATACAGGTATAAGGTAAATGTAGTCAACCCGTTTCAAGCAACTACAATTTTGCAATTTTAACCCTCATTTTTAAGTTCGTGAGTATACCTGCACAGTATATCTTGAAACTATGGAAATCTATCCTGTATGGAACGAAAGTCGTAGTTATTAACAATAGATTTTGTATCTTTCATAATCATAAAGTTTGTAATCTTTTTAAAAAAAAAATAAAGAAACTGGGTTATGCACGGTACTTTTTTTATAATTATGGCCACCAATAGATCTAAATATACGATCAATCGAACTTAAAATTTCAGGCGTATCTATGCCAACGAGACAAACTTAGGACCATCTGCGTCGTTTACATAAAATTTTAAGCACAGCAATATGATTCTAATTGATCATTAAATTGAACAGAATTACAAATCAAGTTTCAAACACAGGTTAGTGGATATAGACGTATTTATGAGTGCAAAATTATATGAATACTAAACAAATTTAAAGTTGTAGAGAAAATATTAATAAAAGATAAAAATTTATCGAAATTTCAACAATGTACCTATTACAACCGGATTTTAACGTGTAAACAAACGTTTTAGAGGGAAAATGCTTCACAAAGTTCAATAGCCTACTTGTGTGGTACCTATATATTATGTATGTGCTTATGTAGTACAGTGCTTCTTTAAAGTCCCCCCCCCACACCCATTTATCTTTCGAATGGTTAGACATAAATTAGTGAAATAAAGAGATACAAATAACCTTTTTACTAATAACTGATAATATAATCATCAAAGATTACGTCGCAGTGCCGCTACTTTTAAATGGGATCATATGACGAACGACACCTCGTTTAAAAGGTATTTCAAAGGCTATAAACTAAAGGCTATTCAACTATAATATTTTTTGTATTATTTCCATTGGTTTGCCGATTAAAATAAATAAATTCTAAAATTTCAACTTAGCGTGCTATCTATTATTACAAATTACAGATTTTGTTTGTATTCTAATATTACCACCGCATAAACAATTGTTTCTAATAATCATTTCATGATTTGATTGACGGCCAGAGTTAACTGTCGATTGAAAAACCGACCCTTAATCTGTAATAATAGATAGTACGTAGGTATTATGCTAACTTGAAATTTTAACATTATCTATTTTAACTAGCAAACCAATGAGAATAATACAAACAAATATTATGGTTGAATAGGTCTTTTAAATACCATTCAAACGAGGCGTCACTGGTCATATGATCCCATTTAAAATTAGTGGCCAAAATGGCACTGTAACACGATCTTTGATGATTATATTATCATCAGTTACTACATCAGTTATCATGCAAAGGTTGTTCACCTATATGCCTTTATTTAGGTATCTCAAATTTCATTAATTTATGTCTAACCATTTAAAAGATAACTAGAGGAAAGGGGACTTTAGAGAAGCACTGTATACGCAACATCAAAACTAATAGTTGAAGTTCAACAAACTTCCCACATACCGGTTTCTAGGACGAATAACTATTGCTATATAATACATACATACTAAAATGAGAAAGTTGGTGAAATTAATTAATTAGTAGAAGAGGATTTACATAGTTAACACATCAGAAATTGTATTGATAACTAAAACGCGTATCCAACGATATCACAGATTAAATGTCAAATATCGGAGGGGAAAATTGTTGATAACCACATAATTTATTAAATTTTGTATAATTTTTTTTAGACAAACGGCCATTTCTAAATAAATCTGGCAAACAGTTGTGGATCTGTTTCGACCTTTATATTTTTAAAAAAATGGCAATGAAAAACGCGATCCGACGAAAAAAACTAATTTATTGTTATTTCAAAATTATGCCCCACATTAAATAAACCGCAACAATCTAACCAACGTTACGCAATTAATCGAACGGCAATTGCAATTTTGATTGCATCCACCTCGAATATAAACGGCGATCTAAAAATAAAATCCCTAAACAGATAAGTGAATGAACTTTCAACCACGAAGAGAATAGAACGGTGGAATTTTCCATTGCCACTGCGCATTAGCCATGGCCCTACATATTGAGCGTTTCCTTAATTTCCAATGACAAATCTATTTCTGTAATATTTTATTTTTATAATATATTATGTAGTTACTTATTCGGTTCATTATTGTTTTTACGAGATAAATAATAAGTACTTTAAACCGATAGTTTTATTTATAATAATTAATCAATTCAAAAATATAAACAAGTTTATTGATTAATTTTGGAGTGATAATACAAGGTCAGAATTACTCATTTTAAAATTCCCATTACCTACCACAATCGAGAATATTAAGTACCTACGCAAGCTGTTATTTAAAAAAAAAACTACAATTTCCGTCAACAATTCCCTACCCAAATTATGTATTACTAAAACCATTCAACTTTTGACGGTTATACTATATTAATTTCGGGTTAATGTAACTATAGAAAGGGCTTCTAAACGAATGTAAAATTCAAAAATTAATTCAAAAAATCTATAAATAAATAATGTAACATTTATAAAATTAAATGTGTGTTAAATATTGCACTGCATTAACATTGAGGATTAATTTTTTATTGCAACGTCAAGTTCGCCACTTGACGCTACATCGCCTGAAAAAGTACATATGTTAGCGTCCCGTTTATTTAATTGTAATTTTCAAGTAAATTTTTAAGCCCAAAAGAACCATATATTTAAAGATTTTCCATTTTCTTGGTGCATGTTTATTTATTTTTTTCTCGACCACATTGGTTAAAGTATAAATTTTGAAATAATAAAGAATTCAGAGGTCGTAGAGGAGTTTTATAAAAAAACAATATACAAATAGTGAGTGAAAATTTTTAAAATTTGTACTTTTTAGGAAATTTATTCCAAAATTATGTATTTTTTATGCAGTAAAATTATTTGAATAATCACTATCTACTGCCTTTATACCGCAGGATTATAAATTTACTCTATTATAATTTAAAAACTATTCGTGTGACCTTAAGTATTGAAAAGTTCCCTATTACAAACTATAAACCAGATAAAAGTTTAAGCGTATTTTTATGTGGCCGATAAAATACAAAGCAACTAATAAAATATGTGCACCACCCACTTTCATTACTTATCGGAGTGCGAACAAAGAACTGAAAAAATTAAAAAGTAAATTAATAATTAGTAATTAATTATTAAGTAATTAATATATTAAATTAAAATTAAAAAATTAAATTAGTTTTTAAAATAAAATCAGGATTTCCTAGTATCCACGTATAAACTCGAATGCATTTATATATAGAATTCCGGCAAAGCCGTTTCAGATCTTTCGCGTTTTCTAGTAAGGTTTTCTATAGTAATTTTTTCAATCGTCTCCTATCTTCACAAGGAGGTGAAAAAATGTCATAAATTATGAAATACGTACTTTTAGGAACACATTGTTCGCAATATGTATTTTTATGCACTAGGATCAAAAATATGCAAGTACTTTTTTGTAAAATAGTGACGAGTTCCGACCGCTGAGAATTACAACGTTGTCGTTGTCGTTACTTTGGTTGGCTATTTTATGTAATTTCTCCGTTTGGTTCTGTGCTTCAGAAATTCTTGAAGATATTTTTATTAAATTGAATATGAGGCCAGTATTTGCAATTATAGAAAAACCGAAGTTCGTTTTAAACGAGTTATGTGAACTTATTTACATATGCAGGGTTTCTCAAACTTCCTTCACGTGTCTCATTTTTTAATATTAGTGTTCGTGCCTTTTGATAATGAGAGATTAAAGTGGTACTTATATAACTTTTCTAACTTTAGTTTCGATTTCCACTTTTTTCGCGATCCTCGCGTTTAAGTAGCTTTTTTTCTCTAACTACCCTCTAAATTTAAAAGTATTAGTTACTCTATAATTAAAAATTACCCACAAACAATTCTATATTTTACATTTCCTATCGATAGGTAATTTATTCAAAATGCTGAAAGCTCAAAAATTTTGGCACAATAATATGTTGTTATAAAAAAAATAAAAATAGACGAAGCTTCCGAGATGTAAAATAAAAATAAAGGGATAAACATAAGTGGTTATTTATAAAGTTAGATAAAAATGTGAACATTAAAAACCTCACTTACAAAATGATATGCCAACGACCCTGATGGCTTGTAAACTATTTTTTATTTTCGTTTTCTAGCCACTTACGGACGTAAGGTTGATCTTATTGAGCTTTAATTATTTTTAGAATAAATTGCAAGGACGAAATTTCCAAGGAGCTTCATTTATTTATGTACCTATCTACCTACTTATTTGTTGACGGTTGGGAGTCTATTTTTTCTGGAAAAATATTGGCCAAATGCTGTATTATTATTTCCTCTAATAAATTTAAATAATTGCAATGGTGTAATAAATATTAGGACGGACTTCGCTTTTCTACATCATCGGTTTTTATTGATTAATAACGTATCAAGTATGGGGAACTTCGTTTTAGTCCATCAAATAAGTTGACCTTGTAACAGGGACTTCTGGAATTACAATATACATATTTATCACTCACTTAAAAGTAAATTACTTTGAATACAGTGTTTTCGTTTAGGTGACCCTTGTGACATGATTTAAAATGAAAAGGAATTGCAAATTAGCTTCGATTTATGCTGTGTTTGTGCGTAATAAGATAAACTTAAGCAGTCGTATGCATAGACATTTGATTAAATTTAGTCACTACTATAGCTGTGTTTATTTCCTTAGAAATAATTGTTGCAACAATCGTTTCTATGGAGATATGCAAACGAGGGGTTTTTCACTGCTGTAACTTTTTCAGCAGCTGAAAATATTTGAAGACGCGGTAATTTATTCCTTAGGTTAATTTTCATTTCGAGACACTTACCCTTTGATGATTGTGCAATAATATTGATTATTAAACAGGTACTTACTTATTTTAAAATAAAACGAATACGAAATTTCTTTTTCCATTGTTTAAATTTTTGTATTTTCCGCACAGATTTATCAAAAAGTTACAGCTTATGCATTTTACGTTGTAAAGCATTATGGACGTCGCATTTTAAAAAATCCAAGTCAATTTTAATACGCACTTATGCTTTTAATTCCAATTAAATTTGTCAATGAATGGTAGCTCTATTGTTAACTTAAATAACGGCGTTAACGTCAAATGTGTCATAAATCATCAATATTAACGTACCAATTAATTTTTCTTCAATTCGCGTTCTTAATGAGATTTTAAGTAGACGGTTATGAGTTGCACGTTTCAGTATAAATTAAGTTATTCAATTGAAAAACGTTTAAACGTAAAATGTTGCACGTCACTAAATAAATGAAAACCAACAACGGAAAATGCACTAGGATTTTCCGTCTCGCTATAAAGGAATTAATCACAATTTTAGTAATATACATAATATCGACTGTTTGCTATTTATAAGTAGATAGATAAATTAATAAAAATCAACGGAAGTTATTAATAGGTAATGAATGATAAGCATAATTATTTTGTTTGTTCGAACTCAAGATAATAAATTGTTTTGACGATGTCAATTTCGCGTCAAATGGTTTTACAATAATTAAAATTTTTCCTGGGATCCGGGAAGCAATTTTATCAATGAAGTTTTTCTTTCTTTGGAAAATTTCATCGTTATCTCTATCACATAAGTGACTAATTTCTAAGTAAGTACAGTTAAATAGAACATCGATAATCCGGAAATCGGTCATCCGGATGATCGGTTATCCGAACTGTTTTGAATTTGAAGTTTTGAAAGTTTTTGCTACTTACCTAATACGGTCAAAATTACAACGTAATGTATTTTTTGTAAAGACTGAAATATGTTTTTATTTATAAATTTATGAATTTTTAAACAGATTAGCGAAATCTGTATAACAACAGAAAATATAATCGTTTGCTCAATTTATTAGGGCAGTATTTTAAATATTTAACCGATTATCCGGAAAATCGGTTTTCCGGACCCTATCGATCCTCGATTAATCCGGATAATCGATGCTCCTCTACTGTACTATTATAATGTTTATATAATATACTGTATGTACATAAGTTTAACAATATAAGTTACCTATGTACGTAGATTAAAAATTAAGTCCATGAATTTATATATCAAATTAAAATATTTTATTATCGATGTGACGACAAACCCACTATTTTTCTTAAACTTTCTTATATAGCATCCTTTACTTTAAATTTTCGTTTTTCGGATTAAAATTTGTTACCACCTCCTTAGGAAATTAATTTCGTTAATATTCGCCTATCTTTGTTTACGCCAATCCGAAAACGATAAATTTTAAACATGACAATGCTTATCATGTTGGTCTTTCTATCGTTTTCTGGTTGGCGTAAACAAAGATAGTCGGATATTAACGAAATTAATTTCCTAAGGTGGTGGTAACAAATTTTAATCGGAAAGACGAAAATTTAAAGTAAAGGGGACTAGAAGTATGCATTACACAATTCTTATTTTTACAGGCTATCGCAAGGCTCATTTAAGAGCCTTGCACGTCTATAATTTTGTTATACAAAAAATGAAGATATTTAAGTAAATTCAGAAGTTACTAAATCGTGTTTGTTTCTTTAGAAACAATATTCTTTCTATGGAGATTTAGTAGCTATATTAAAGATCAACAGCCGTATTTTTTCCAAAGTTATATTAAAATCGTATTATGGTAATATTGGCAGAACGTCACTTAACCGTCACTTTTTGTGAAAACCAGTTATAGTGACTATCTTATGCTTCTAAGGCAAAGACAACATGTGCTAAAATCTGGTAACAATATTTCGATTTTTTCTACCAGAAAAATCGATTTGTATTTCCGCAAAAGGTATCTGCTTATAGCTACGCTACATCACAAAATGTGCGCTCCTGTAAAATTTATAATACTTTTTCTGGGTTAAAACGTTTTGCCAAAACTGCGTCGATATAAATTCAAGAGACGTATTTGATACTGTAATTCCAACACTTTTTAAAGATGGAAAAATTAAACTCAGTTTCTTTTTTAAAATAAACGCAAAAATGCTGAATATTTGGATTTCAAAATCTTCGAAATAATAAATTTAATGTTATTATATAATTCTAAAAGTAACTTGTTTGTCTAAATTGTTTTAGATGTGACTCGAGTTATAGTATCAATAATCTTAAAAAGAAAAAAAGAATCTTATCTGCTAATTCATTGTTTACAAGTATGCAATTATGATCATGATACCTGGGGCCCATTTTACAAAAAAATATATTACGTACTTACAAGTTTACAATAATTACAAGTGTTATTAAATGAATAAAATAAATCAATAAGCCAGCCAAGGAAACTCTATTTCTATAACAACACTTGTACTATTATGAAACGGGCCCCTGATTTATTATTTTAAAGCAAAATAATTAATTTCTACAACATTATAGATATTTTTTTAAGTGATTATTATGGTAGATTAAACTAAACGTCAAGATTTAGATATGATGCTCTTATTTTAACGATGTTTATTAAATGAACGATAAAGGTGAAGACATGTGATTTAATCTGCAATCATCAATATTGATAAATATGTTTATAAATATCGATGACGTTTTTTCAAAAGGACGTAACCAACACTTTATTATTCTGACCATCTTATACATCTAGGGCAGACATCATCTGTTAAAATCTGGTAACAATATTCCGATTTTTTCCACCGGAAAAATCGATTTGTATTTCTGCAAAACGTATCTTCTTATAGCTACGCGACGATACAAAATGTGCTTGTCTGTAAAATTTACTTTTGCGGGTTACGCCCTTTTGGTAAAACGCCATCGATATGTAGGTAATAAACATGCGAAAAATGCTAGTTTTCATTTTCCTAGAATGTTTAATTTTCGTCATGGTTGAGAAGTACGCGAGAACCTTCCAATAAAAATATTTCTAATATTTCCATTTATATCGTATCTACTTTCTACTGTGGTGGACGTTGTCTTCAGTCAGTCTTTCCATTTTCCAATAAATTTATTTGACAGATATTTACTTATATGAATGTATGTGTATACTACATTGAATGTAACACGCTTATTAATTCCAAAAGTAATTGTAAGCCACATAAAGGTTATAGGGTCATCAGATTACCTCGATTATAATATGCGATGGAACCCAAACATTCTAAAATTTATTAGCTATTATAGAACAAGGTGTGGCCTATCCAAACCTATATGCAATTCACGTCATCAAAAAAAAGTTACTAGATTGTTTATTTGTAATTCGGTTTAGAGTTTGAAAAATGACATGATGAAATGAAAAATGACTATAGATGATTTACCTGCGCATATATCAGATGACATAAAGAAAGACTACAATTTATTAGAACTGTAAAAATACGAGGTACGAGGTGACAGCACTGTGTGAAACGTCATCATCTAGTAACCTTTTATTGGTGACGTGTTAATTGTGTTAATTATTAATTTATAGGTTTGGACGAAGAGTACCTATGTATATTTACGCAGATACACTTCGTCCAAACCTATATGCAATCCACGTCATCAATAAAAGGTTGCTAGATGATGACGTTTCACACGTTGCTGTCTTCTCGCACCTCGTATTTTGACAGTTCTAATAAATTGTAGTCTTTCTTTATGCCATCTAATATGTGCGCAAGTAAATCATCTACAGAATATGTCACTTTTCAAACTTTAAACCGAATTACAAATAAACAATCTAGTAACTTTTTGTTGATGACGTAAATTGCATATAGGTTTGGATAGAGCGTACATAATCCATATGCCTGTTCTATAGATATCAGTAATGACGTGACGTTTAGAATGAATATTAACTCGCCACTCCAACCATATCATTATTATAAGACGTCAACTGTCTTGCGATTGTTAATTGATTTTTATCCAAATATTGGTTTTAGAACCCCATCAAATAAAAGCAAACCGACGACGCGACGTTTTAAATTGAATATAAGTAATACATTTCTTACGATATTTTTAAAATAATTATGCAATTAAAAAATTACATTTCCTATGTACATAATGTTTACCTTAATCAAACATTGTTAATAATTTATTAGTAATATCCGTTTCCTACTTTCATTTTATTTGGTCGATTGTTTTTCAAATCCTACTTAACTGTAAATTTCTCTGACCCGCACTCATATTTAAACGAGCAATTTTCTACTATCTACTAAAATAGAAAGTGATAACTTAGAAATAAATCTACCTTGATCGGTAATTCAGCTCCAAAATGGTTTAATCTCGACTTCATCGTCTATTCCAGTTACAAGGGTGATCGGTGTGAACCAGTTCTTTGGAATCTTTGACAACTTCTTTTGGCAACCTAAAACAAATACCTAATTTATCAAAAAATAAAAGCACGTAAACATTGATTTGTTCTGTTATTAATAAAATAATAAATAAAGCGTAGAAGTGCTATAGGTAATTAACATAATCGATAATAGGTGCCTTAATTTATTCCACATATTAAACAGATACTTAAAAAACAGATATACTATTAGGATTGCTGTTGAAATAGGGACTAATATAGACTAAGAGCTGGGCAGCATTTTCACACACGAGTTTCTACCTCTTGAAATTTTGTAGGAATGTAGTTTTTTAAGTCTGGCTAAGAAATGGACCACCTAATTAGGCAACTACGCCGCGAGCCACCCCCCTCGACGGTTTAAAATTTCAGAAAAAAAAAACCAAAGGAGCGCCGCGTCCAGGAAATCGTGAAAAATCTATCGAAGTATCGTCGACTAGTAGATCTTTTGATATCGTCTCAGGGGAACCAGGAATGCACTACCCCCAAACTTTCTAACCTAAAAATACTTTAGAGGTTCGAGTTGTTAAATTTTTAACTACATTTTCGGATTTCCCAGATATTTTAGGATAAAAAGTACTATTGTTAAATTTCGATAAAATAAACCATATTCCAGAAAATCCAAATAATTAAAAATAATAAAAATGTAGGATATCGTTTTATAAAGCATCCCAAATATTTGACCCGAATGTAAGGTAATTTTTTAATACAAACCTAATGGGATGATTTTAATTTAGCTAGATAAATGACGCAAAAATAGATAGAGGAGGTGGTTCAATTGTGGAAACCAGTAGGTAGGTAATGTGGAAGCATGGTCTTTTATAGGCTTGGTAGGTGCCGTAGATAAATATAGAGTATTAGAATTTATTTTTGCAGTTCGTTTTGTCACAGAAGAACGCTGACAATAATTTGCATCCTGTCTTTGTGAGTAAAATTATTATGATATATTTTTTTTTCAGATTTTAAATGTTTCTGAGTTTTATAGGCGTAATTAAAAATAGTTATTGCTTACGTTTCAGACAATAATTAAACAGTTTCGGTTAAGGGCTGCTTTAACTATAATTTACTATTGTAAAATAAAATTATACTTTGAAAAATTAGCACACAAACGATTAGATTCCAAATGGACACTATATGCGGGTAATATAGAAACATTCAATCGGTAGCATTGTGGAAGGGTTTCCATATTACCTACCCACCATCAAAATGTTATTTATAATCGCCATGTGCATCTGGATCCAGTGCTTACTTTGCAAGATGTGGCGTCACGTCAAGTGCGCTGGACGTGAAAATAAACATTACATTTATGATTTTTGTAAATAAATGAACTACTGAGTATTATTGAATGTTTCCACATTACCAGCGCTTTTTTAATCGCAAAAAAGTGCAGACTTTGGTTTTTCTAAATTTTTAGGCTATTAACATTTATTTTTGAATAAAAATAAGCATTATTGTGAGTAAACAGCGTACTGAAGTACGTATATGAAGATTTGCACAGCAAAAGAATGACAAACAAAAATGCTATTTAAAAAAACAAACAAACTGGGATTCTACATTTGCACCACTTCCTATAACCTATGAAAATAATAGAAGTATAATAGATACATAATACAATAACTATAAATTATTAATTAAGTTATCAAATACTCTATGTACCTATTATGTAAAATTTGTTTTTAATTACCAAGTATCTTCCTAATATTTATGTATTTACAATAAACGTTAAAAGATAAATTTTTCTCTATTTATATTTGTCAACAGCAGTTCATTTTAAAGAAAATGTTACGGCAAAATGAGAATTTTATAAAAATTTTCAACAAAAAAGTAATTATTGGGCGATTTCATTAAGCGGTAAAATTTACATTTAATAAAGGTGGATTTAGTTAAAACTACTCATATTATATATAAGTGATTCAAATAAACGGAATCCAATATATTAATTAGAACGTCAATATAAGCAACATTATTGTTTTATTTAAACCTAATATTTCCAAACCTCTCATTTACAACCTCCTCGAAGAGCCCTTTTATTATATTTACGAACTCTCAACTAAATATTTTTTCGATTGACCCTTAAAATTTAGATGGCCATAACTTACCTATAAATTAGGTATTTTTCTTTAATCTTTAACTTATAAATTTGTTTTACCTTTTTAAATAAATTAGCATAAATACGGAGGTAAGAATGTAATGTTCGCTACTATTTTGTGAGTCTAAAATTTCGGTACATATTTGCTTAAGACTGGGACTGAATGTTGGTAGAAATAATAAAATTATAAACAGAGGAGATATCAGACATGACGTAATAAATTGATACTTAAAGTAAATAAACAAGTCGTTCTATGATAATATTTTTATGTTTTTACTGTAATTAACCCACCATTGACATTTAAAGATTCTTATGTTAGTAAGAAGTTATAGTATTATTCCTCGTTTCCTTAACTTTTAATATGAACAAAATAATCGAGGAGCGTTTTTTAAAAATTGTCATGTCCAACACTTATGACAAGTTAATTGCGACCGAAATTAAGGCCTTAATTCGCTTAATACATATTTGCGAAATTAATTTTAAATGTGTAGGTAAGTAAGCATCGTCAAAACGTGTGAAACATTCTTTTTGACAGCCCATTCGAGACGATTATGGGATTTCTTAATTCTTGTTGGGCGACAGTAAATTTACAATAAACTAACGTCTTTATTCAGCCCTATACAAATAGTCTAACGGCGTTAGATCGGTCATCGGTCAATTAAAAAAATACCTAATTAAATATGGAAAATAATTCGTTAAATCTACTCATTAATACCTAATTATTAGTTATAGAACTTCGCGACATATGTTTATATGAACATTTTTTTCTTATTTCGACCTAAACAATATTCCCTTGAAACAGTGTCGTGCATATCTGAAACGTTCTGTTGAAATATATGGAAAGATCCAAAGATATCCCATTTTCTTGCATACCTAATCCAGAAAAAATGCAATTTTTTATTACAATATTTTTGATTTTTTTATACAGTAATCCCTCAACATTCGCAAGGGTTACGTTCTAGGAAATCCTCGCGAATGTTGAGACATATTTTCCTATGTAAAAAAGGGGGTTAGGTTATATGAAATTTTAATTATATTGGATCAATTGGAACAAAAAAATGTTTAATTGTAAGTATTAAGTATTAATATGTATCTGCATAGTAGATATTAATTACATAAACATTATAGTGCAGATTAAGTTTATTTGCTACAATAGTCGATGACTGCAGATGTTTGAATTTATTTGCGATTGTTTAGCAAAATAAATATGTTCTTTATAAATTTCATTATGGAACGGTCGCGACCTCAATTCCTCATAATTTAAAATCTTTCTTACATTAGTTAGCTTTATTTACAATTTTTTAGTAATTTTCATTTACTCGACTACTGCGGATAACCTATGTATAATATGAAGGTCTCCACGGAGACAAATTTTGTTTATAAAAATTCGTTTACCAAATGTCGCAATTTAGAGAATGATTAGCTAAACGTTACTAAAGACTTCCCTTAAAGCTCCTCACCAGCTAAGGGTCGATTTCTATTACTTTCTCGACAAATTGTTGTTGGAAGTTTTAAGATATTCATGTTGTTATGATCTGTATTAATATTTTAATGAAAAAAAAAAACAATTCGATTAATTAATAAAAAATTCGCGAATACCCAAATTGCGTCGTCGCAAACGTTAAATTTTAATCTTGAACTCGGTTTTTGCGAAGTAGTTCAAAATAGTGTTTTTCGACAATAAATTCTAACAAAAAAAAAGTGGGAAACCCATTGCGCTAACATTTTTATTTTTAGAAGTTTTCGGTTCCGATCTAGAAAAGAGAACCGAAAACGAATCGATCAAGTTTAGTATAAATGTAGTGTCAATGTCAAGTAAACCGAGTACGTAACTTGAAAATTAATGATTCATTCAACGACCGTAGTTTGATATGCGTTCGCATTCAAGGGCTATTTATAGAACGCAAAAGAGTTCCCAGTCAACACGTCACTACCCACATTAGTTTCAGTATTTTTCCATTGCGATGGGATACGTGCCAAAGGACTGACGAAATAAAAAAAGATCGACAACAAATTATATTTATTCCATTAATAACGTATACAAACCCTAATAATAAGTAGGTACAGGTAATTAATAATAAACGAAGGATTCTTATTGTTATAATTATCGAATAAAAATATCGTAAAGTACGTCTAGGGAATTTTTCTGTGCAGATTTTCCTGTACAAGAAAAATTCCCGAACGCAAAAACAAGTAGAAACCATATACAAACGTCAAACATGATTATCATTTAGTATCAAAAATTAATTATTTTAAGCATATTTTCTAAATTCTCTACAATTTCCATTAAAGTGTAAAACACGCTAATTTACTATTCAAGCTTTATTGTATTTAAAATATTCGTTAGACATGATTTCAAATATACATGGAATGTGCTTATATAAGCGAAATCGACGACCCGTCTTCTAAATTTCAAATTTTTAACAACGGTGTTAAGTAGAATACTTTGATTATAGACTCGTTTACATTCAACTATCATATATTTTATGCAAGCGGTGAACAGTTTATAGATTTTTTCGCATAATAATATAATTGCTGCAGTCTTATACTTATAAAAATTACAAAAAATCAAATAAGTAATAGCTATCAAATTATAATTAGTAGTAATAAGTAATAATCGACCGTACTATTCTCGTCTAACATTTTATTAAAGCCATTTAATTACTCGAACTACATACGATATCACAGGGCATTTTATGCTAACCTGCAAACTTTACGTAGTTGTTCGGCAGCTACGGTCGCAGGAGACGATCCTTAGGCAAGCACTAGGAAACGGGGTGATCTTCCCTCGAAGAAGCACCCGCACACCCTTTTCATGAACTGGTGCGTTCGCTATCACTGTCTTTACTTCTCAAAGAGCGCTTAAGTTTATCCAACAAGCGATTGTGAAACTTGTTGAGGCTGTTTTGAGAGCCAGATTTCGGAGGCGAAGAACCTGCACTTTTACAAGGACTTTGTAAACTAGTCTGCGAAGTCCTGGAGCTATTCCTGGAATATTGTCGAGAAATGTTCGCGGGCACGCTGCGATGCCCTGGAGAGCCCACTACGAATTCCGAACCCGGAGACGTTGACAAACTTGGACCCTCGGATTTGCATTCGGACACCTTCCTCGACCTGCACGATTGGGAATTTGAGCACTCGGACACCCTGCGGCTCCTGCTGCACTTGTAGATGTCCCAATCGTTCTTCACTACCGGCATCATGAAAGCCATGGTTTATTTTGATTCAAGTACTCTTAATAACTTGCACTGTACAAAACGTCGATATTTCGGTGAATTCACACTTAGAAAAACTTCTATGAACAACTACACCAACACCTGGTTAATTCTAGAATGCGGCGTAAACGCGTTGATTTCCTTTTATGTTGTACACAAACACAACGTAGTTGATATCATCGACCTCATTGGCTAAAATATAAGGTGGGGAGACACACCTAACTAATAAACCTGATTTTTCAAAAATTTCGAACCAAGTCCGCCATCTAGCGACATCGTTTCCCATTACATTAATGTTTAATGATTAGACGCCCTACAATAGGTGACACTAACATTGTAGAAGAATTCTACTATTTAACTATTAATTTAAATATTTTGTTGCAAGTGCAGTGTAAGTAACAGATATTAAATTAAGATTTATATAAAGAGAAATTGTCTTAAACATTGGATTTACAGTTTCTCACGATCATAATTTTATGTTTTAAACAAAATTATAAAGAAAACAACGTAATTTTTCTCACGAAATTGTTAAAATTAAGGGTTTCCATCTAAGGAAATTAGTTGTCGCAACATATTCAAAAATCAAAAAATTCACAAGTTTTAACAGATGGTACTTTGGAAAATGTAGGTATTTTACAGTTAGGTACATATAAACCATCGAAAAAATAGTTTCAACAGAATAAGGTCGGTTTCATACTTCTGAATGACCCTGTATAAACATTTTTACATTTACCCTTTTTTTTCAACTTGAAACTTGGTACAAATTTCACAACTAACAATAAGTAGGTAGTTAAACAAAACCTTTCGTGATTTACACTAATTAGGTATGCGATGTAAATTAAGAACAAAGGTTTGTTCAACTACTTTATTGTTAGTTGTGAAACTTTTGTTCAAGTTGCTAGTTGAAAAGAGTAGTTATAAATATCATGCATAATACCCATACGTGGACACCTACAATTTTCAATACTATTCTAGAATATAGCATTTAAATAAATAAATATATACTTATATTAAGTTAATGTTCGTCAGTCCACCTTTGTGAACTTAAATTTTTAAGTTTCCCACGAGCATGTTTAGTCTCGCTATAACTTTAAAATTTGTCATTCAATTAATTTTTGTATTAACATAGGTATTAACATTATTATACAATAAACATCAAAAACATACCTATAAAGATACATTCTGTAGACCAAAAACTCGATATCACTTATAAATTAACAAAACTAAATTCACATTCAAATCAATTTCTGAATCTATTTTATTTAAACGATTTTAATACGATTCAATTCAAAAACAACTTGTTTGCCTTCATTTTACATATTTCGACTGCGTAATTGTTGGCAACAAAACAGAACCAAAATTCCCAACAAACCGGTCAACTTAACAAACAAAATACAAGTCATTCGAGCTTTATTCTGAAAATCCAGAAGTATGTCTAAAATTAACGAGGTAACTTGGCTCTACAAGCAATTGAAATCAGAATGGAACTCTTCAAATCCAAATTTGAGCAAGTGCGAGAAACTCTTGGTCGACTTGAAGGTAAAAATCATATTTTAAGGTTATCCTCTTTGTTATATGTGCCTACATTTCAGCTGGAATTGATAAACTTCGTATTTCTACCTACTTCTAACGCAACTGCCACTAAACAGGAGCTGTTGCTCGCTAGAGACGTATTAGAAATAGGTGTTCAGTGGAGCATTGCGGCCAACAATATACCTTCATTCGAACGTTACATGGCACAACTAAAATGCTATTATTTCGATTATAAAAATCAATTACCCGAGTCCGCATTTAAATATCAACTCCTTGGGCTGAATTTGTTATTTTTACTGTCTCAAAATAGAGTCGCCGAGTTTCACACAGAATTAGAACTATTGCCTGCAGATCATATTCAGGACGATGTCTACATTCGGCATCCCTTATCCATAGAACAATATTTAATGGAAGGTAGTTACAATAAGGTAAAATACATTTATTTTTAAATCATGACTCGCAATTTAAATGATTATTTATAGATATTCTTGGCAAAAGGCAATGTTCCTGCAAAAAACTATAATTTCTTTATGGATATATTATTAGATACAATTCGTGGTGAAATAGCGGTATGTTTAGAAAGCGCTTACGAAAAAATTTCATTAAAAGATGCCGCACGCATGTTATATCTGACAGCACACGAAGCTATGCTCGAATTTGCAACAAAGCGTCAGTGGAAATTAGACAGGGACAATTTTTTCCGTTTCATCCCAGAAGTAAAGAAAAATAACGAACCGATCCCTTCCAAAGAATTAGCAGAGCAAGCTATAATATATGCACGTGAATTAGAAATGATAGTTTAAAATATTTTATTTTTTAATATCTAATAATAAAAAATAATAAAAGCTAATTTGTGTTGTTGTATTTATTCCATTCATCCGAGAAGTTTTGAACTCTTTGCTTTTGTTCTTCGAACATTTGCTTTTTTGGTTTTCGCCACTTACTATGATGTAAATCTAAAATTCCCCCAATTATTTCTTGAGCAAAATTGCTAGGGAACAATCGCTGATCTTCAATTACATGTGCAAAACCTTCTTCCATCCCGAACGAAACTGAAAAATATGGTAATCCCTTTGGAATTGCACGTCTAACATCTCGTCCAGCCAAAGATACCAATTTCTTGTTTGACGCCCATTCCATTTCGGATTCGTCTATGGCCTTCTTGAAATAAATTGGGGCTAAATCCCCTTGCTCTTTAGGAACTGGTACACATTGGAGAACCATATGTGGATATCTGTGTAAAAACATTGCCGTTTCGAAGAATATAATGTCTTCATTTCTCGACGAAAACATTTTTGTTAAAGTTTTGCGAAAATTCATAATATCCGACCATTCGTTCTCGTCCAGTTGTGTTGAACATGAAGCGTGCCTTATAGGAACTATCAGGCAATGCCCTTCTGTTAATGGCTCATGATATGGTAAACTTAAATATACCGAATCCTTCATGGTAATTATGAGGTGTTGGAGCATTTTTTCTGATTGCAAACAATTGTGACAATTTTCAAGAGCTTGAGTCGCTTCTCTATGCTCAATAATTGCTTTTTCCTTGTTACGTCTATCAATTTTTTCGTCCGACTCTTTTTTTCGAATATTGTCTGTGAAAACGTCATCTAAACTATCCATACGAACTTTTCCGGCCATTTCTATAAATTCTTTGTTCGAATCATTGATCGAAGTGTATTTTTCGTTTTCAAACATTTGTTTAAGAGAGTACTTATCGTCATCTGGAAAGTACCGAACTCGCTGTCCGTCGCTGTGTGTTTCGATTTTCTGTTTTTTCCGTTGCCCCCCCGAATACTCACCATATTGCGTTTGGCTTTTTAAAGGTCGCGAGTAACCTTTCGAATTTATTTGTGTTAAAATAACAGATTGATCTTCCTTAATGTTAGATGTTTGCGAGTGTCTAGCATTTTCCAGTTGTTCTTTCAGTTTTGCAACCAAAGTTGTATCGCCTAAAATTTCGGCTTTAACTAGCTTTGCTGCGAGGATATTTAAATCGACGTTTTCGTCGATTGTTGTTTCATTTTTGGTTGCGGTAGTTGTAAATGTAGGTTTTTCTTTTCTCCAATTCGAGGAGCCCATTTTACAATAAGTTCTCTTGTAGGTACTACTTGTGTTTTCATCTGATGGTTTCTGAAATTTGGGCAATCCATCACCTCCATCTTTCCAATAAGGATTTAATTCCTTGATGCTCTCTTTCGGATTATAAGCAGCCTGCTCTTTTTCAAGCTTCTTATCGTTTTCCCTTTCGATTCTTCGGTCGATATTGGATACAGAAATGAAATTAGTCGGCAACGACATCCATTCGTCCCTGTTTAGATTTTCCTCTGGGTTTGCAGAAACCGTAGCACTCATGCACGATGATCGTTTTTCAACCCATTCTTCTTCAGAAGACTGATTGGAATATGACGAAGATCTACGTTCCTTTTTGTTGTGCTTCTTCTCCTTTTTGTGTTTTTTGGCTTTTTTTTCCTTGTGTTTACCCATAACGCGTTTCCAATATTATCTTTATTTACCAAAAATCAGGTTAGAATTAAATACCAACACTGAAAAATTAAACTGTTCATGTTGATTATATACAAGTTGAAGTAAAATAAAATACCTCTTGGCAAGTGCGTGTGGGTACGTTACTACAAACGTGTTGGAATAACTCACTGGTTTCACAAAGCACATACAATATTTTCAGCTTATATTTCGGATCTTAAGTTGGGCCATCGAAAACACAAGTAACTCAAATAATAGCCAATCTCCACAACTATGATGGTGAATAAAATAAATTGGAATTAAAACAGTTCTCATCGCCGTATTCAGACAATTCCTATATTTATCAGTTAAATAAAAAAAAAGAGAAGGCTATCTTCAATACTATAACAAAATATTTCCGTCGCTATCTAAATGTCAAATAATCTAGCATTGGCCAAAGATTGAAACGACCTTAAAAGAATGACCTCAATTAAAATCGACAACTCTAAAATAGAGATTCGTTTGAGTAACGCTTTGAAAGTGAGGGCTCTGAAGGCCAGTCAAATGAATAAAAATCGAAATAATCTAAAGTATATAATCGATACGACGTATTTTCTAGCCTCTCAAGGCCTGCCGTTTAAAAATGACGAAAATGACGATAAAGGGCCCTTTTTGGAACTGGTGAATCTACTAAAAGGTAACAATCCCCTCGAGATGATTCGCTATGTTTCTGTCGATGTTCAGAATAATATTATTGATTCTATGGCGGAATCGGTCAATGCAGAAATTTCTAAAGAACTACATAAAGCATCGTTTGTTTCGGTAATCATGGGCATAGTTGATGACCTTTCGGATAAATTGAGACTTTCGACGGTCTTACGCTTTGTCTCATCAAACGGTGTCGTCTGCGAAAGATTCGTAACATTTACCGATTGGAATGAAGATCGCTCCGCTGCTGCTTTAGCGGCACATTTGTTTACCTGCCTGGACAAATTCAATTGCAAAAATAAGTTAATAGCGCAGACATATGACGGATACGCGATCAGAAATGGGCAACATAATGGTTTACTGAAACTTCTCGCGATGAAATATCCATCGGCCATTTTCGTACATTGTTACGCACACACTGTCAATTTGATTCTGAAACAATCTATTGAAGATATTGGGGCCTGCAAAAGCTTTTTCCGAACAATTATTGACTTTACCCGTTTCCTTTTTAAAGCCTCAAAGAGAACAAATCTTCTAGAGAACGTAATTAAAGGACGTATCGTATCGGCTTCGCACACTACGTGGTTGTGCGAAAGTGGATTAATTGAACTTGCGACCAATAACAAAATGAAACTCCAAGAATTGCTTCAGTCCGTGATAAGTGACACCGACAAGTGGAATCGAGAAACTCGGGAGCGTGCAAGAGAATTCGATTCGATTTTTAGACAGTTCGACTTTAATTTCATGCTGAACATATTTTCATTATTATTTACAAAATCAACCGCACTCTTCAAAACACTACAAGAAGAGACGCTTAACATCGCTTACTGTTTAAAGAAAATTAGTCAGTTTCAAAACGAAATAAACATTATGCTACAGTATCAGTTTGAAGAAATTTGGTCGAAAACCATGACGTGTGATAGTACATTCGAGAAGAAAAGACGAAGTGACGACGACATGAAACAATGGTACCATTGCCTGTTTGGTAAAATTATGTATAAAATATCGCGGCAATTCGCAGATAGGTACGCAGATTTTGAAAAGTTAGAATTTCTTTCCCTACTCGATTATGAAAAGTTTGGACGGTATTCGAACAACTTTCCCGACTCTGCCTTTACTTCCTTAACACGAAATTATGGAGACTATTTCGATTTCACGAGATTGAAGATGGAATTGTCGATAATATACTCGTCGGAGGTATACCGAAATCTACCAGCATTTAAATTAATCAAATACTTGATCGCGAATAAACTGAACGAAGCATTTCCTGAAGCGTTGAAGCTTCTTAATTTAATTTTGACAATACCCGCCGTTAGTCATGGATTTGAAGATGCGTCACTGTCATCTTTAAAAAAAATACAAACTTATTTGAAATTACGACTGTCACGACCACAAGATGAACCTCCTGCATTGACATTGATAGCCGTCGAAAACCGACTTGTAAAAAACATGATGCAACGAGAAATGTTCTACAATACCGTGATCAATACTTGTGCCCAAAAGAGTGCTACCTATAACGATGCATCCAGTTCAATTAAAATACAATAGTTATTAAGAAAAATATAGATTTTCTATGTGTTTAGTTAGTAACATATAAGTTGTATGCAAATTCAATTATTCATAATATATTTCCAATTACCTATATATTTTTTAATTACAAAAATATCTACAATTAAAATTAAAACAATTTTGAAAATTGCCTTAATTTCTTTCTCGATGAAATAATAAATCATTTTTGTAATTTATTACGATAAATGAGAAAAATATTAATTAGTTAATATTTGAAGAGCGTTCGTGCAAACTCAGCACGTCCACTTTTGTGACAAAATTGTTTTCCAATGGATTTATAGAGTTATCGATCAGTTCTATCAATTTCTGTACTCAAAAGTATTGAAAACCAGACCGTTATAAATATTGCAAATTCGATCAAAAGCAGACATTGTGGATACATACGATATTACAAAAGTAGATATATTCCAATGATAACTATTTTGGTGTTATCTACTGACCTAACAATGAATGCTACTGCGGCTTGTATTAATATTGGGGCCAAGAAGCAAACGCCTAGAACATCACAATATTTTGTTTTCAACAAACCAATAGTTACGAGTGACATTTTTTATCGGCACTGAACACAACACCAAATAACTCCGATCCAATTCTTTTGTTCAAACAAGACCAGCATGTCTATTTGTGTTTTACGTTCTTTCTTTCAAAAATCAAAAATTTGTAAAAGTAATGACATTTTCAAAATTGTCGTCTAAAACACTACTTCTCATATCTCATCTCATCCCATAAGCCTTCCTTCGTCCATTCCTGAACATAGGCCTCCCTCATTTCCTTCCATCTCTCTTGGTTTTGTGCTTCCCTAAACCACATTAGCCCTGCCGATCTTTTGAGGTCGTCCGTTCTCTCATATACTTATCCCATTCTTCTTATATTATAAATTGTATAAATTTAAATTTAACACCCAACGAGTATAAACAGTTTTTCACGTTTTTCTCGAAACTACTTTATGTGGACATGCCGAGTTTGCACGAACGCTCAACATTTGGGAAAACATTTGTCGTCCCTCTTCTCAATTCTCGTATGAACAGATACTAACCAAGAAAAGTGTCAACGCAACCTAACTCATTTATATTCCAAGCGAGCCCCGGCTTTTATCAAAAAGTTGACGTTTGGGGCGAAAATGGCCGCAGTAAACGATAGTTTGCAGCTTCAAGAGAAGTTTAACAATCTACAAATCAAATTGGAAGCCGAACCGATAAACATAGAAAACGATGACACGGGGAACATCTCGGAGTACGGTTTGCCGCTACAGGAAGTATACAAGCTGGCCCTCAATTTTTACAAAGGTCGATTAAACATTAATTAGAGGTTATGTTAAGCTTGATCTTTTTTTTCTTTGCAGAAAAAGAAGGCAAGGCGGTGCACTTCAGTTACGAAGATAAGTTGTCTTTAATCGCGTTTTCTCAGCAAGTATTGCACGGCCCCTTATCAGAGGCGATCACTAAATTGCCACCTCTGGGGGCCTTAGACATGGTAGGACGAGATAGACGACTAGCATGGCAAAAGTTGTGCAAGCTAGATGCTAATGCTGCCCGAGCTGGTTTTGTAGAACTACTTAGTAGACGATGCCCGTTGTTCACGGCTTACATCGAAGCACATCGAATGGAGAAAAAAGAACAGGAAAGAATAGCGTAATAAAATGTGTGACTAGGTATATTTTTAAATAATAAATTTGCCATCTCTATAGTAGAGAAGAAGAAAAACGTAAGATTATCGAGAGAGAAGAAAAACTGAAAAAGGAGGCAGAAGAGAAGCTAATGCAGGAACAGTTACAACAAGAAGAAGCGATTAAGAGACAAATACAGCAAGCATTAAACGAACAAACTTACGAACAGTTTAGAAGTTATGCCGAACAACAGTACCCCGGTAAGTTTGACAATATTGTACGATTTAATTGAAGATTTAATTATTAATTTGTAGGGGATCCGGAAAAGCAAGGTTCGCTTATTAGACAGCTGCAAGAGCAACATTACATACAGTACATGCAGCAATTACAAGCGGCCCAAAGGGGTGAACTAATTACGAACGAATCAATAAATAGCAAGAAACATTTAGAAAATCAAGAGCTGGTATGAATTGTTTTTTTTTTTTAATAATAATGGTTTATGCGAGTAATTCGTTTTTGATAGAACACAAGTGCAAAGGACGACTTGACAAACTCGAATCTTTCCGATTCTTTAGAAGAAACCCTAGTTCCTGCCAGTATGTGGACTAGATCCGATATACAAGCATTTAAGCAGGCGATAGCACAAGCCGAAGGCGATAGTGTTGTTAGAGTTGGACATGGAGAAACCGTAACAGTAAGAGTTCCGACACATCACGAAGGTGCCAGGATATTTTGGGAATTTGCAACTGATCATTATGATATCGGTACGAAGGCTTATTTTAATATATGTTTATATTTAAATTTTCAGAACAAAAATTAATTTTGCAAATTGTTTTCTTTTTTTTTAAATCTTGTAAATAAATAAGAGGCGATGTATAATGCTAAAAAGAATTAAAAACTTTTATATGATTGCAAGTAACAATCTGCTTTTAAAAATTAACTTTACTTTAAAATCATTGAAAATTTTGGTAAATTTACCATTCGAAAGCACAAGGTGACAAGACAGTTTCTAACAAAAATGCAATCCTATAATTTTGTATAATCCGTGTAGTGTTTAGTTTAAGAACGTTTAAGATGTGGGGTATACTACAATCTATCTATACAAAATACTGTGAATTACGCCCCTATTGAATAAGTAAAAATCACAATTTTTGATATTTTTATTGTAAATAAAGAAACACAATGTACTGCATGCTTAACATATGAAATCATAAGATCTGTACAGTGTATTTAATTGTTTTCAATTTTTTTTATAACGTTTAGCATTGTGTTATGTACACTGTTTCTTATTTACCTTTTTTCTTTTTAAATTCTATAAAAACTTACCTTGTGGTCGATGTTTTAGCAAGAATGTCACGGCAGTGTTAGAATTATTATTAAAGGAGTTCTAAGAGAAATTAAGCTGTTCTGGTGAGAACCATTGCCACTGCTTTATAATACTATTTTCTTCAATTTTGACCACCTGGAACAAGAAAATATAGGTGGTTCATTTTGGATGGGTTGCGGACATAATTGTGATCATAATTTTGATTTTAAGAGGCTGAAATGTTGGCGATGCATTGCCCTTTAATATAGAAAGGTTAAAAATTAATTAACTTATAATTGTTAAAATCAGAAATAAAAAAGTTATTGAATTGAAAAATAGGCTCGTTTGCATACCAATAAATTATTTGTATTAAAGCCAAAAATTAACACTTAACTATCGATAAGTAAACTAATTTAAAAATAAATACAAAAGGAAATTATTTGAGCTCTTATAGTTTTTTTCAGTTAGAAATGAGACTATTATTCATTTTTGCAACGAATGCAGCCTTGCTATTCTGGAGAACAATACACTATCAAAATTGCAGCTTCCTACGATTAAAACTGAATTGATCAAGAAGTGTCTGGTAGGAAATTGGACAGATGGAAAAATCATTACAGTAAATTTTCCAGTTAAATTGGTATTTCTTAATTTAATCGATTTTTTGGCAAATCTCTCAATTTTATTTTGGATAACATTTTTTGCATCTTTTCAAACTCAAATTGTACGAGTAATAAACGAATATCTCTTGTCTCTGACTGAAATTGACTCTGAGTGAAATACCTTTATTAATTATCAAAATACTAAAATTCATTTTTTTCTCACTGCTTATATAAGTATTACAGATCGAGGCACAATAATGGTCGATTTGTTATGGGATAACATAATGTATTTTTATACTTTAATTTCTCGATCATATAAAATTTAAAATAAAATAAAGGGAAATTAACACTTGTGTGTTATTTTTAAAGGTTTTGGAGTTTATTTCGAATATGGAACACCTACAAGCGATCAAGTATCCGTGCATGTGTCAGAAAGTGATGACGAGGACATGCAGGATTTAGACGATTTGGATGATGAGGAAGCTATTAACCCTGCCGACTTTGAAGCAGGTACTTTGTCGACCGAAGGTACTTCTAAACCGGTTATAGTAGAAATAGTACCTGTATATCGGCGGGACTGTCAAAACGAAGTTTATGCGGGTTCCCACCATTACCCGGGCCAAGGAGTATATTTACTTAAATTTGATAATTCGTATTCTTTGTGGAGGTCTAAAACATTGTATTATAGAGTCTACTATAGTCAGTAAATATTTTGTATATTATTATTATAAGTATGTCTAAATGTCAAATTCGTAGACAAGCGATTTCATTTAGTTATTACTAAACTATCGACTCCCTATGGAAATGGTTGGTGCAAAAATTATTTTCATAAACAGAATTTATGTTAGTATAACTAAATTTAATTATTTGTTTATAAATACTGCCGTAAATGTTTTATTTTCATTCTTAATTTACTACTCTAGTCTTGATCTTTTTTTTAAATAAAAATTCTATTTATAAATTCCCTTTTAAAATATAAAATTGCCATTTCGATGTGTATCATTATATGTTATATATGGACCATTGTAACAAGTAAAGGTATACAAAACTATATAGTCTGCCAAATTAAGAAATGTGCAATTTGGTGTTATTTTATGAATGTGTTAACAATAAAATTGTATGGTATATTCGGTACATTATTTATTGAAAGTTGTATTAAAAAACCTCATATAAACTACTTTTAACCTAACAAGATATTATTCCATTTTACCTTGTATATGCTTATTACTTTCATTTCCGTACAATTGTTGAAGTCTTTTTTCGATAGCTTTCCCCAATGCAACAGATTTTCGATTCGGACTCATAATTAATCTTCTAC
This sequence comes from Rhagophthalmus giganteus, assembly GCA_036326145.1. Taxonomy (NCBI): domain Eukaryota; kingdom Metazoa; phylum Arthropoda; class Insecta; order Coleoptera; family Rhagophthalmidae; genus Rhagophthalmus; species Rhagophthalmus giganteus. The sequence goes on along the minus strand of JARFJA010000056.1, from coordinate 7,604,276 downwards.
GTAACCTTAAACTTATTTCCACTTTACGGGGTACTTCTTCTGGCGTTTTGTCGCGCGGCGGGCCCAAAATATTGGTTTTATTATAATCAACGGGTGACCAAGTTATGGGCTTCCGTCTACGACCCCGCTGTTGAATTACATACTCGTCTGGAGATACAGGAGGTGTAATATTCTCTTCGGAGCCATCGACGATGTTAGTTCCTATTGGAATTAGAGCCCTTCTTATAAACCTATTCTCGGGTTCTTCTTCTCGAGGTGGTTGTTCCATATCTTCGTCAAAAAATCGTTAGAAAACTGGCGAATATTAAATTTAAGAACTCACCAGATTATTTAACTGAAATTATAAAACATTCTCCATTCTAACTTCACTTTTTCTGTTATGGAAACACCCTACAACCTACGTGGAACTACCCAATACACTTTCCCGGGCGCGCAAATATTAAGCACATTTCCCGCGATTAACGGACGACGATCCCTGCTTGTCGATCACAACACTGTTACAATGCCCTCTTACAGCTGATTCAACAGGTGATTTTGTTTACATTATTGTAAAATGTTTATAATTTTATGTATTTATCAATTTTAAAAGAAGCGGTATGTTTTACCGATAAATTAATATTTTCAATCGGATATAACTGCTGAGTAAACAATAGTTTGGCGTAATTATTTGTTAATTTAAAAAACGTGCAAACTAACGGATTTACTGGTCCGACTTGCGTAACTAACGACCGCGCAGTTGCCAAATGTAAATTTAGGAGTTTGTTTAATTTTTTATGATGTGTAATATTTTTGATTAAAATTATTAAGAATGTGGTTGTCTTCATCTTCACGTGTTTAGTAATTGAAAAAAAAAAAACTTCAATAAAACACTATTGTAATGCCAGCTGTTATAGCGAACTCGACAATATATTAACCAGCATTCAAATCAATGGCATACCTACTATTTGAAACAAAAAGCTATGAATCAAATGCGAATTTAAAAAGATAAATCGGGGTTTTCTTTGATTTATAATCCACTAAGAATAAAAGAACACTAAAAATGAATTGGAAAAGAAATAAAATCAATTACATTCATAAGAGTCACCGCGGTTTTGGTTTTAAATATTTAAAATATTAAATAACTTGTTTGAGGGTATTAAAAATCACATTCTTGTTTCCAGAAATTCATTGTTAAATTTGCTATTACATCATTACATAAAATTATAGATATATCACAAAATATAATGTAGCCTTAAGGCTATTGGTAATAATATTGGCTTAAGTAATAAGTTTTAAATAGGTACAACTCTTCATTTATAGTTTCTTATACAAATAAAATATAAAATAAAACTCCAGTATCTATCTATTTACTCTATTTTGGAAATATATACGTACATATTCTGTAACACAGGCAGATTTTTATATAACATTATTTTAAAACACAATTATTGTTAAACAGCAGTCAATAACGTTTGTGACGAAAAAGAAACCCGATAATCCAGGAATAATTGTCACAATTTCCTCGTTATCTCCATTCGCATTGTTTAAAATCTAAAAAAACAATTTATAGATTATCTGGAGTTTTCAGTAATTTCTCATTGGAATATATTATACTGAATACTAATAATTGACTCTTCGGCACAAGTTATATGTCAGCAATTTCTTCCTCGTCGCCGCCTATTGCACGCCAAAATGCAGTCACCATTTGTTCAGCGCACTGCTTCCGTTGGCTGGTCGGCATCGACTTAATCGATTCCTTAATAACATGTAATTGTGAAAACAACTCTGTAAAGTCATCTGTCCCTTCGTTGGTTAAAAAATCATTTAATAAGGAATTGTCGATTGTGCTAGCTAAATCTTCGTTCTTTAAGACCGATCCTTGTACTTCGTTGGGTTTATCTTTCATAACTAAATTAAACCAAACGTGAGTTTGTAAGGCTTCTATTATACGGTCGACGCCGACCTTCTCTTTCATTAATTCATCTTCTTCATAATCACTGCAGGGTTTAACGGTAGGATACAGTTCGATTAATTCGTAACCTCGTTTCAGGCACCATTCCGTAGCTTTAGCTTTAGTTATTTTCGTTTCTGAATTACAGTAATTTGAAATTAATAGTTTAATTTCAGGATCACAGTCGTTCTCGATAGAGGACCATCTTTCCAAGTCGACTAATCCAGATTCCTTGTTACTGTCCATGTGAATAATAAGCGCCTCTACCGTACTATTAAATTCATCTGTGCGCACATAATCTTCGGTAATACCGTAGGTATTTACTTCTGCGGTGTAATATTTTGTGTCTATCTTCCATGGATGGAATACCCTGTTCGGTTCATCGTCTTCTAAGAGGTTAGTTGTGCCGGTGATGAGTTTTATTAAGGACTTGGGCTTGGTGTTGCTGCTACTTACGATAAGTATGCTGGGTTTTCGGGATGGTTTATTTAAATTCATTTTCGTTTAGATTGGGCGAAGACGTGGTTAATTAAAAACCAATTCCTTATAAATATATTGACTTGTATCGGCAGAGAACCTCAAGGTCGCAGGTAACGTCAAAACAATAACACTAACCTCACTTTAAATTTAATAATCACGTGTTATTTAAACATGGAACAGCAGAGTAGAATAAAATTTATTCCTTGTTTAAAATGGGTAAAAAAAGGTGTAGCGAAAGATAACCCCGAAAAAGTGAGCTTATACGTTTTAATCTCGGTCGAGTTAGTAATAAATGTTCATTTCGTAGGTACAGCTAACCAAACAAGAGCTAGTGCGAATTATAAATCAAACCAAGACAGGCCTTAGGTGAGTAGCTTGTTCGTTACTGTTGTTTACCATTTGTTTGCAATGATTTATTCGTTATAGAATTGGAAACGATGATGATGAGGAGGACGATAACGACGACGGTGCCGTTGCTCAACAACAAATAAATCCTGAAGATGAGTTTAACTTTAGAAATTATGATGAAGAGGAAGGTAAATTGCCCGACAATTCTTTATTCGAAAATTAACAAGATTATTATTAATTTTTGGATGGTAATCTTACAATTAGCATTGATTCTTTTGTTGTATAACTAATGTTTTACAAAAACTGCCCCATACAATAAATTTCTATAAGTAAACTGTAACAATATCTTATAGAAAACACGAATTCTGCATCGTTAGGCATTAGTGCAATTGCCGAAATTGAAGGTAATGCCGAGGATCATTTCTCAGAATCCGACGATTCAGAAAAGGAAGACGATTTAATAAAACCGGAAGATAATTTAATTATAGCTGGAAAAGTAGATGGCGACGCTTGCATTTTGGAAGTTTATGGTAACGATAACAATTATTATAAATTTATTTGTCAATTAAACTTTTACTTGTTTAGTCTACAATGAATGTGAGGGATCTTTATATGTGCATCATGATTTTTTATTGCCCGCATTTCCTTTGTGCCTGGAATGGCTGGATCACGAGGCGGGGCATTTACCGGGAAGTTATTGCGCAGTCGGATCGATGTCTCCTATTATCGAAGTTTGGGATTTGGATATTATAAATTGTCTGGAGCCTGCCTTTAAATTAGGAAGGAAACCTAGCAGAAAGAAAGGATTAAGCAGAATTGGTCATAACGATGCGGTGTTGGATTTGGCATGGAATAAAAATTATGATCATATTTTGGCAAGCGCTTCTGTAGATCAAACTGTTTTACTATGGGATTTGGATCACGGCGAACCAGCTTTAACAATAAACGCATTTTCTAATAAAGTACAATGTGTAGAGTGGAACAAATGTGAAACACAAACTCTTCTGGCGGGTACGTTTTTTATATTTTTAGATTTGTTATATTGTTTTAATTGAACCCTAGGTGGATGTGATCAAACTGTTAAGCTATTTGATTGTCGAGACGCAGAAAATCATAAAAGTTGGCAAGTGCCTGGAGAGGTCGAGAGAATTTGTTGGAGCTCAGAACCTTTTTGTTTTCTGGTTGGCACTAGTACGGGCACTTTGGAGTATTTTGATTCTCGACATGGACGAGTATGGTCGATGCCGCAAATTCACGAGAAAGAAGTAACGGGGCTAAGTATAAGCGAACACTGTCCGGGGTTGCTTGTTACTGCTTCGGGAGATGGATGTGTCAAGGTTTGGGATTTTAACGATGGGTCACAACTCACTTTGGTGCACGAGAAGAATTTCAATATGGGCATTATACACTGTCTGGAATTCTGTCCGGATCTGTCATTTGTAGTGGCTGCAGGTGGAGATAATAAAAGTAATAATTTTACTGTTTTTGATTTACAAAATATCGATACGGGTAAGTTATTTAATTTATATGGGAGCAACTGGTAATTTGTTTTGGTTTCAGTTAAACATAGATTCGAGTCTAGATCGTCGATGAATATGTCACAAAATAATTCAACGGAAGATGTAAATTAATTTCATTATAAATAAAATAATGTGTGGAATTTGTTTGTATAATTTAGGCACAACCTTTTGCAATATTATTTATGGGAAATTTAACGAATTGTAATCGATAATAGAGTATGTTATTTCATTTTTAAAAGTTTGTTAATTATCATGTCTGTTCTAATTGTAAAATCTTTATTGTGTCTTTGTTTATTATTAATAATCGTTAATTTTTGTGTTAATTCGTTGCTAGTATTTTACTTTTATTAATATTCGCGTTTTTTAATGATTCAAGACTTACAATAATAATATCGAGCAAAAAGGATTCCTTTAATTACAATTTTTTATAAAAATAAGTGTGGGGTAAAATAAATTGCTTTAACGACACGTGTATCGAATATGACAAATTTAGCATCTTTTAGTAATTAAAATTGAATTAGAAAAGTTCATATTGACATTGGGACTGATAATTAATCATACCTCGTTTCTGAATTAATACCTAATGCGCGATTGAATCTAGAGCAGTATTTTATAATCCTGAAATATAACTTTGAAGACCACACCATGCACCACATAAAGAGTGGATTAATGTGGTACTGCAATAATGCAAGCATTCACGGTTTGCATTACATATCGAAAAAAGAGTCGTCCATGTTCACACGTTTGTTTTTTGGCTGTGTAGCAATATGCAGTTTTGTTCTTTGCATGTATTTGATAATTTTGCAAATACTCGAGTATGAGGATAGAGCTGTAATGACGACTGTCACGTCAACAGCTTACCCTGTTTGGAAAGTACGCTTTCCGTCTGTTACTATTTGTAATTTTAATGTCGTATATAAGGATAACGTAAATAACTTGAAAAGTCTGGTGTAAGTTTTTATAACAAGTGTTTAAAAGTGTTTGTTTAAAAGACTATTTAAAGGAAATTGCATGGAGTTGAAGACGCGGTATTTACAGATTTGGTTTACAATTTATCGTCTTTAATTTTATACGACGACTTAGAAGACATGAGCGATTACAAAAAAATTTATGAAATTTTGCATCACAGTGGATATCAAGTTAATCGAATAATGGCCCAGGTATATAATATATACTTATTATTTAAAATTGTTTAAAATATTTAATTTTTTAGTTGGCTCAATCATGTGATAACATGATAAAAAAATGCTATTGGCAAACGGAAGAAGTACCATGTGCTGAAATTTTTCATTTTATTACAACTACACAAGGTTACTGTTGCGCTTTTAATTATGATGGAATAAAAGGAGATTATTATACAGAAACGTAAAATTGTCGCCATCTTATATATTGAATAAATGATGATTTTAATCGATTCTAGGGAACCTTTGCGTTCACGTTTTCACCATGTAGGTGGAGCAGGACCTGCTCTTGGTTTACGTTTATTTTTAGACGTTGCAGAATCTCAATACGTATCATCAATTAGATCGGCATATGGATTAAATGTAGGAGAATATAAATTAAAATTTAAAATTGTTACCTACGGTTTCGTAGATATTAGTACAGGATGCTCTGGATTATCCTGACATGGAATTAATTACAAACACTTTGCGTGCAGCAGAAGAATTAACAATATCTGTAACACCAAAAATTTATGTAAGTTCTCCAAATTTAAGAGGACTCAGTCTTAAAAAACGACAGTGTTTATTTCAAAACGAGGTAGGTCTCTAGAATGACGTATTGCTATCGGTAAATTAAAGTTTGTTTTGTAGGGTAATTTATCATGGACAAACAAGTATAGCTATAAAACTTGTATAAATGAATGTAAAGCTAAAGTTATGTATAAATATTGTAAATGCACTCCATTTTATTATCCCATAGAAAGTAATAGAACAGAAATGTCCTTTACAAGAGATTAAATATGAATCTGTTTTAGATAACAGGAGATATTGTACATTATTGGATGTACCTTGTCTTAAGGCAAATAAATGTAAGTTTTGATTTTTTTATACAAAAAATTAAATTAAATAATAAATTAAATTAATTAAATTTTTCATTTATTTTCATTTTCATTTTTTTCATTTTATTTTCTCTGACAACGAGAAAATACATTAGCATTAACATAAAACAAAATTTAATTAAATAATTTTTAATTGTAGATAAATACAGCGCACTGGACCTAATCGATAGTTTCTACACAGGTTTGTAAGAAAAAGTTTATTTAAAGTGCACAGTTTACTAAACTTCAGCAAATTTAGGATCGGAAATTAAAAAAAATGCAGATCAGTGCACCTGTTACCCACAGTGCAATCAAAGGATGTACGATTTGCATACCGATCGAGCACAAGCGACACCCATGTAAGTAACATTTCAAATTATACAGATTATATCGTGCACCTACACTTAAACATTTCAAGGATTGGTTATGAATATTCAAATTTAAGCATACTAAATGTTCATTATGATACCATCGGTTGCATTCGAACAGATTGGAACGTTTATTATACATGGGATCGTGTAATAGGTAACGACATTTTTATTTGAGGGCCAATCATTGTTATTGTCTTTTTAGCTACAATTGGGGGAATATTTGGGTTATGTTTGGGAGGTTCGATAATAAGTATTTTGGAGTGTTTATACTTCTTATCTAAATTTTTACTCACATGTTATAAAGCTCCCAACAAAGTTGAAAAATTGTCACCATATTTCATCAATGATTTTATGTACTTGCAATACGGCAACAATTATTATGGGAAGCCTTTATCGTATAACTCCCGTATGGTTGTTAACAAATTTCGTTAATTCAGTTGTTTGCTACACCGAAATTGCACAAATTGCTTTTACTGGAATAATTCCTCTTTCACTTGTGATGTCGGTGGATTAAAATAACAAGAATTCATTGCGGTAATCTTTAATCACTTCTTTTGGTTAGCACATATTTTAAATGTGTTGTAAATGACGTATAACTTTCCGGCACACTTTTAAATACAGAAGTTGGTCCGCAGTACTTTTTGTTTTAATTAAGTATGGCTTATATCGTCACTTTTATTTAAAAATATGTAAACGATATAAAATATAGGTCGTTCCAATTTTATTCCGATGTATGTTATCAACTAGATGATGATTAGATTGTATATTTGTAATTCAATTCAAAGTTTGAAAAGTGTCACATTCTATCAGTAAGTAAACTCAATTTTAACATCTGCTTCTTACTTAATTATATTTCAATTGATATTAGTTTTATTCTATACTAATGTAGGATTATTAATTTATTTTTAGAAGTAATATATTGTCAAAGTACAAATGAAAAATTTCAAAAATAATAAACTTTTAATGGTGTAAAACTTGTATGTGGGTTCTACTATTATTTTCTGAAATGTACAAAAAATATAGTGATTATTACAGTAGGTATGGTCATTAACAAACTTAAGGTACCTAATTACTTTATAAGTAGTCGGCATTAAGGAGTTTAAAAATAAATGAACTTGACACACAACATCAAAATATAACTATAATCGAAATGATGTTCCCAAAAGTACACACGTAAATTACTACAATAAATCTACAAAATCTAAAAATCAAAAAAAGCTTCTAGGTAATATACAGATATCTAATTTAAAAAAATTAAAAAATATAATAAACGACTTTTAGATCATTTCTTTGGCAAAATTAAAATCAACATATTATGGTTCTGCAAAATGACTAATCTTCATGGATTTCGATACGTAGCCGCTACTAAAATGATCACGTCGATTTTCTTTATAATTATTTGCTTGGGCAGTGTTATTTTGTGCTGTTATCTATTTAGATTACTGTTTTTCGATTATCAAAACAATATGATGGTTAACACAATAACAACAATTGCTTATCCTGTATGGAAAATTTCATTTCCCTCTGTAATACTGTGTAATTACAATGTTGTGTATAAGAGTAACGTTAAAAATTTGGAAAAGATTGCGTAAGTATAGAGATAGAAGTAATGATGTAATAGCAAAACTTTTTCATTTAAGGAAATCTCATGGTATTCAAATGACGGTTTTTAATGATTTCATTCAACACTTGTCATCGTTAGTCAAACACGATTTAGAAAATGGCGATGTATATGAAGAAATTTATAATGTATTTAAAACGAATGGGTATGATATGGATCGTATCATGCTGGAGGTATTTGTATTATTAAAATATATAATACAAGAAATAATGTTGTTTAGTTTTTAATTTAAATTTTTAGCTAGCACAGCCTTGCAGCAATTTGGTAAAAAAGTGCATCTGGCAAATGAAGGACGTACCATGCAATGACATATTTCAACTCGTGAAAACAAATCAGGGATACTGTTGCGCATTTAACATATACGGTGGCAAATATGTGATCAAAAATGAAGAGTAAGACTGTTAAAGTAATATAATTAGATACTTATGGGTGTTATTATTTAGAAGTCAAAGAAAGTCACGAACCCAATACTTTGGGGGTGCAGGTCCATCTTTAGGATTAAAATTGTGGTTAGATATCGAAGAGTCCCAGTATGTTTCATCTATAAAGTCAACATTTGGATTGAATGTAGTTTTACCGTATGATTTCCTCAGTGTTATACAAAATCAATTTTACAGGTATTAGTACAGGATGCATTCATTTATCCCGATATGGAGATGATAGCTAATAATTTATCGACAGATGAAGAAGTAACAATTTCTGTAACTCCAAGAATTTATGTCAATTCAGAAAATATAAGAAACATGGAATCAAAATACAGGAATTGTTTATTTGAAGATGAGGTACGTTTTAAATATAGGATGGAATGCGACAGTATTTAAATGATGAATAAGAATAAGTCTAGGCGAAATGGGCGCTCATAATTTCTTGTCGTTGATTATAAATTAGAGCAACATTTATTAAGGTTCTACATTTAAACCGCTATTGTATCTGTCATATTCTCTGAGTTATCTGCGAATGGTAGCTCAATTAAAATGGATACTTTTGGAGATAAAAAATACCGAAAACTTAGTAAATGAAAAAAAAAAAAAAAACAGGGAAATAAAATTAAGTCCAATTATAGATTATCTGATTAGTTCCATTCTTTTTAACAGGGACATCTTGAATGGTCAACAAAATACAATTATAAAACCTGTATTAACGAATGTAAAGCATTTCAAATCCTGGAAGAGTGTAACTGCGTCCCATTTTTCTTTCCAATTAAAAGTAATGCGGTTATTTAAAAAACAAATATAATTATAGACATTATATATTTTCAGACAACTCGCGTGTTTGCAGCTTATTGGATGCACCCTGCCTACGCTTAAATAGATGTAAGTCTATTCTGTGTATTAGTAATGGAATCTACATAATTTTATTTTAGATAATTACAGTATGCGAATCAGTTAAGTTACATTTGAAAGTGAAACAAAAAAATTATTCTTTTCCCAATTTTAGATAAATATGGAGCTATGGATGTGTTAGAAAATTCCGAAGAAGGTTCTTTATTAAATTATAGTAGCATTTAAAATGATTCCGATTAATTGAATTACAGATATTTCTTTCCAATCTGTCTACAAATCTTCTGGAAATATAGCTCGGTGTAACTGCTACCCTCAATGCGATGAAGCTCTGTTTAATTTGCACGTTGACAAAGTTTCACCAATGTAAAAATGAAATTTCTAGTTTTTAAAATGAACATTAACATTTTTCATATTTAAGAGAGAACAACAGTCTTAATATAAGCATTTTGAATGTTTATTATAACACAAATGGTTGCATAAAAAACGAACGGGATATCTACTACACTTGGTATCGAATTTTAGGTAAATAATAGCATTTTGGTTACGATTTTATGTTGTAAATTACTGTGCTGTAGGTTCACTTGGTGGTATATTTGGAATATGTTTAGGAGGTTCAATAATAAGTGTTTTGGAGTGCTTTTACTTCATTGGAAAATGCATTCCCAACTATAATATAGTAGAACCGCATCGAACGAAAAAACTGAAAGATTTGAAAAATAGTAACGTGGCTAGTTATTATGGTAACATGAAGGCAAGACCACGAATTATGCATTATTAAGGCACTAATCTTGTGAATATTTAACCAGAATTTTAATTAGGTAACATTTAAACAAAAATTATAGTTGGGTACGTTTTAAAAATATTTATTGTAATTGGCACTGATGGTATTATAATGCAATGATTGTAAGGTTTTTGTTTAGTCACATATAGAATGTAACTGCAATAAATTGAAGCAATGCATTGATAACAAGCAATTGTGATAATTTAATCTGAATCTAATCTCCAATTTGTTACTGTTTGATAAATCTCTTTTAAGAGACAACTGGTATAACCATTTAAGTATGCCAACAAAAACAATTAAAATAACTCATGTTAATCATGTAACCAATGCCAGTTAATGAGAATGGGATTAGTTTTCGGCAAATATTTAAAAAAATTACATTCTTTCGATATACCTCTATTATTTAAAAATTAAAATGCAAAAGTAAGAATTCAATTACACTGACCTATATTAGATTATTCATTATGACAGCGTCGATGCCGAGTCAAACTGCTGGCTTGAGAAAATGCCTTGTGACAAGTCGGACACCTGTACAATTTCTCACTTGTATGAGTTCTCATGTGCGAAGCTAAACCACCGTTTTGAGCAAATCTTTTCTTACAAATTGTACACGCATATGGTTTCTCACCAGTGTGGATGCGTTCGTGGGATCTCAGATCTCCCGACTGAGCGAACCCTCTGTCGCATCTTGAGCACTTATACGGTTTTTCACCTGATTAATTTCAATAATATAATATCTTGTATTCGGTGCAAAATAAAATTGTTACCTGTATGTATCCGGACGTGCGTATTTAAATGGGAGACTCTGGAGAACGATTTACCACAAGTAGGACAAAGATAGGGTTTCTCTCCCGTATGGCTACGCATGTGAATATTTAGATCACCAGAGGCTACAAAACTTGCAGGACATACTTTACATTTATAAGGGCGTTCACCTAAAATTTGAATTAATTATCAGTTGAATTTGATTAAAAAGTAACTGACCTGTATGAGCGGTTTTGTGCCTTTTAAGTCCAGTCAATGTGCTGAAACCTTTACCACACTCACTGCAGAGGTAGGATAAGTATCCAGTGTGCAATGATAAGTGTGATTTTAGAGAATTCACCTTCGTAAAGGACTTCCCACAGTATTCACAGGAGAATGGTTTTATCCCACTGTGTGTGTACATGTGAATTTGTAAGTTATGCGAACTAGTGTACTCCTTATCACAATCTTTACATTTGTATTTTTTTGAATGTCTTTTACTATTAGCTTCTTTACACGAGTGATTCTAAAATGAAAAAAATAGGTCGATAGCAAAGAATCACTTGAAATAATGATATTTTAGTTTTTTAATAAGTACTTCTACAAATATAATTTTTACTAATATTCCTAAAATTAACTAGTGTGCCTAATAACGAAATCTGTTATATTACAGCAATTAATTGTTCAGATAATAGTTTCGTAAAAACTTATGAAAAGATCTTACCATCATCAAATCTGCAGAAACGAAAATCTCCTTACACAGCGCACATGTTTTATTGGTCACGTGGACATTGACCTGATGCTGCTTTAAACTAGCAAAAGATTTATACTGTTCGAAACATAAATCGCACTGATAATAATTTTGGTCGTCATCTACGGATTCTATCAGATATTCGTCGTTTACAGGCTCCATTTTCAAACAAGCTTCTTCGTCTTCTGCGACGTTTGTTTCAATTTCGCTATTATTTAAATTTTGGATCTCTTGAACGTCATTCAAGTAGCTTTTAGCTTGGCGAAGCAAAGAACGAACAGTGAAGTCCGACTGCACGCATATTTGCTGAAACTGGTACGATTCTTGCAAACGAATAATGCAATTGTTACAAATTATATTCGAAAGTCCATCATTTTCATCGATCTGGATCGGAAACATAAATTATGTGGTGTAGATGCGGTGCAATTTAAGCAAACAATACCTGTAAAGAGGTGCAGTTTTCAAACATTTTCGACAGCTGAGGGTCGAGGTCGTTTTGAAAAATCGAAATCATAGTTCCTTCTTCGGATAAGCAACCACGGCACGACTTATCCAATTTTAAATTTAAGTGTATATTAGACATTGTACCGGATTTGTACTAACTTTTTTAAGGTTAGGTTAAGACCGAGAGGGTGTCAAAATATTTTGACATGACTACCGACATCCATACAACTGGATTTTACAGGCACTGGTTGTTATACACATTGGATGTTTAATAATAAATCAAATTTTTTTAAAAATTAGTTTAAATAGAATTTTTCTTTAAAATGATTGCTGATCTAATTATGTTATCGAAACCGTGTATTTCGAACAGGTCCCATGGTGTAATGGTTAGCACTCTGGACTTTGAATCCAGCGATCCGAGTTCAAATCTCGGTGGGACCTCTACTTTTTCGTTAATTTTTTTTTTAAATACACATCACCAACTTTTTATACAAATGGCACGACATGCAGTGATTTTTATAAGGATGGTGCTCTAAAGTGTGACAAAAAAGAGGAAGGGTTCTAAAACAATTCTACTTTCTAATCTTATTGCACGTTCATATCAATCGGACAAACAGAACAGTCTGCGTGAGGAGTACAGCTGGTCGCGTTTGCGCTTACGGCCAGTACATTAACTGCCAGTTGGTAGTCGGGCTCGGGCTAGTGGGGTTAGGTACGCGTATGGTCGTGTGCTCTGCACGACGTTGAATTGCATTCTCGAACGAATTAAATAATAACGACTTTAGTTGGCAAACTGTGTTCGCCGAAAAAATGATTGCCACTGACGGTTACAATAACGTCGACCATTTTGGTGACGGATACATGGAACAGGAGGAAGAATGGGAACGGGAGGGACTACTCGATCCTGCTTGGGAGAAACAACAAAAGAAGGTAAGATTTTTCAATTTTTCAAAGAACATCTTAAGGACGTGTTACACAATTTGTTTTTCACGTCCTCTCGCCTACGCGCGTGTAAACAATACTTGGCATTATCGGGTTACTCGATCCTAACCTCAAACCACAACAAGGGCTTTTTCACTTTTTATACTTTTTAATGAGGCAGAGTAACGTTCGGATTATAATTCAAGTTTAGTTTGGTCAAGGACTGCACGTCCATGTAAAGTATGTAACGAGCATTGGAATGACGACGTGCTTTGAATAATTCAGCGCGAGCCGGCTTCTTTTTTTTTTAAAATAATAACGAAATAAACCCGGTTTAATTATGACGATAAACAAACGAACTTTTCTTGTAATTTAAGAATGAAATGACGCAACTATTACGAGAGTTTTAAGCCGACTATTTTTGGCCGTTCCCGGCGTCACCGTTACAGTTTAAAATTACATATACGCTCGAAACTGAAAAATCAGGAAACGAGCCTATTTGCTCTAATTTTACATAGGTTATCGCATGTTTAACCATTAAACTGAGAGAAAATGTTAAATAAATCTTAAATCTAACGTGTAAGTTTAATTTTGTACGGGGCCCGGTATATGTTTTCGGGCGAGTTGTACGCAGGATCGCCGTTAAAACGACGGAAAACCGAAATGCCAACGGACGGAACAGAGAGAGGTGCACGAGCGTCGAATTTCCCGACGCCCATGACCAAACAAGGATTCGACGTCCGAGATCAAGCACTAGTAATAATATAAACACATCGGGAAACCGCTTTCGCTTCAGTCAATTTATATATTACTGGTCTTATATCGAAAAGAATTCTTGGGGGCGAACGAAAAACGTTCGGGAAGGGGTGGTTTCGATTTCTTCAAACTTTTCCCTGGGACTACGATTTGTATTATTTGGGGTTTCCTCGAAATCGTCGGGAAATTTGTTTGTCGGTAATTTGGATAAATCGCAAATACTGCAAAACAGTTAACAGTAACATTAAACTCGACTTCCTGTGACATACTTCGCATGCCAGTTGCATTACCGTGCAATAGTGCTTTCGGCTTATGGAAAACGTTGCGACGTTTTTTGCAAGGCCGACGACGACGCCCATGGGTTGTGTATACGTCGATGCGTCGGCGTCGTCTTTAGCTGATTCTATTCTGGACGCATCGCCCACGAGGATTAAAATTTGTATTATTTTTACATCACTTTTATTATCGTCCAGTTTCTTAAAAAAAACTGTGAGTTATTTTTCGAAAATAATTGCGTCACACTTTGAGATACCTACGTGAGTGGCAGCAGACAAGGAATGGCAAAAACTGAATGGAAGTAATAGATAAATTGCATTTGCGGTTTTTAAAGGAAGCCCGTTATTTTTTTCACCGCTTAAACCGCAAGTGTACCATATTTAAAATAAGAACAATATGTGGTTTAGTTATTGTAGTAATAATAGTAATGAGAAATTGGGATAGTATTGTTCATTTTTCGATATGAGCATTTAATTTTGCTAGACGTCTTTAAATATTCAGTAATTGTTGCACGAAGAATATATCTATTTAACAATTTTCACGAATTATCAAATGTAACGATCGACAGGTATAACTCCTGTATAAAAGGTGCAGAAATGTTAATTATAGGTACACGTTTCCTTAAATCGTTAAAACGGTGCAATGTCGTTAATGTTTAGGAGATGATTGAAGAAGTTGCACAAAGTTGTCTTCACTAATTTATCCAAAAGATATCGATATCGTTTTGTAAGCAACAATTTCATCATTTCCAAATCCTGTGGAAGTTTCAATGTATAAAAGTTTCAACTTCTGCTTTAAGGTAGTCCGGTAGCGATCAAGTTAACAACTATAATGATTTTTCAAAAACGTATCATGAGCGTTAAAAAATTCTGAACATTGCGTGAAATTTTTTTTCCATCACGATTTATTATTAATACCCTGAACAATTGTAAAAAAACTTTTCTTCCAATCATTCGCAGTTTATTCCGACTCTCGCAGTTTATTCACTTCGGCATACTTCGGTAATCACAGCTGATACCTTTTCGCTCGCTTCCCTAACCTCTAACCTTCGCGCTGCTGTGATCAGTCAGTCAAATTGTTTGTCATTACAAAAGAACGTACATGATGTCTTTCCGCGCAAAAAATGATAATTACTTCTTTTCTTCTAATGATTTAATTTAACAAAGTTTACCTATTATATATTAGATATAAAACATCTTCTAAGCATTAGAAATGATATTAGAATTTAATTTGTTCAACATTATGTTACAGCAATGCAAATTTAAAAAATGCGAGGATAAACAAGATTTTAATTTCGCGCCTTTCCCGAGTTCACCCGACGTAGTGACATATATCTATAGACTTGTCGTCTGCTGAACGGAAAGATGGATTCTACTTCCTTCCCTTTCACATTTTCTTGCCTTTTTTTCAATATAATTTTGCTAGATGTATGGTAAGATACTATTATTCAAGAAAAATTGGCTTCTTCATGATTTTTCCCAACTGTTTTATAGTTTTTCATAACGCCAACACCAGAAGAGTTGTTGCAAATTTATGGATATTGCGAGCCCGCAAAATGACTTTCTATAAGAGGCTATGTTAAAATTCTATATTTCGAAATGTGATAATTCAAAATTTGATATGGTAAGGTCCAAAATGGCAGAGGACTTTTTGATTGGGTGAAGTCTAATCTATCGACGTGCGCAAAAAAGGGCAGTTAACCACCCCCCCTTTAACTACCGGACTACTTTAAACTACCTATCAAAAATGGCGAAATTGCTAAGGTACAAGGTGACCTTTGAGACGATCGAGTCAAGATTGGGGTTGCTATGATTACAATAAATTTGAACGTAATGGCACAGAGTTCATTTTAGTCTAAAACGACCTCACTTTTAAAACACTTTGTATATATCATCCAAGTCCGAAAACTTTACAAAAGTATTCTTTTTAATTTAATAACGATAAATGAATGGTTTTGATATACATATTACAACCGGCGTATTATACAAGGTCTTTCAAGTTCGAGTTTCTTTTTCAATTTCAAATTAAACACATTTTGAATGGAAATTCATCATCTGTTTATTGATATATATGTAGTAGAGAGTCTACAATTTATGAATGATAAATAATATCTTCCAAATGTCCCCCGCATGCACATTTGCAGATGTCGATTCTTTTGGTGAAGTTTTCGATGACATTTCGGCATAATTGGGGCTCTATCTTAGCAATTTCTCGCCGAATGTTGTCTTTCAAGGCTTCAATTGTTTCTGGTTTATTTGCATAAACTCTATCTTTGAGATGGCCCCACAGAAAATAGTCCAAAGGTGTTAAGTCGGGCGATCTTGGCGGCCAAATTACTTCAGAATTTCGTGAGATTATTCTTCGTGGGAATTTTGTTTGCAATAAATTCATTGTTTCCTTGGCTGTGTGGCATGTCGCATCATCTTGTTGAAACCATATATCATCAATATCGATACCATCAACAATAGGCCAAAAAAATGTTGTTAACATGTCACGATATCTCAATCCGTTGACGGTAAGTGCATTTCCAGCTGCATTTTCGAAGAAAAATGGCCCAATGACACCACCAGACCAAAATGCGCACCAAACAGTAATGCGAGAAGAATGCAAAGGTTTCTCAACATATTGCCGTGGATTTTCCAATGCCCAAATACGGCAATTTTGTTTGTTTACATACCCATTCAAATGGAAATGAGCTTCGTCTGAGAATATAATTTTTTCTGCAAAACCATCCGGTTGTTCTTGGATGAAATTAATGAATTGTCGACGTTGCCGATGGTCATTTGGCTTCAATTTTTGCACCAACTGAACTTTGTAAGGCTTAAGAGCCAAATCCTTATGCAAAATTCGCCATGTGGTGGTTGCAGAATAGGCCCAATTGCTGTGAACGTCGTTTAATTGACAAATTTTGATCTTCTTCAATGCTTTCCCTTACAGCAGCGATATTTTCAGTTGAACGGCTGGGACGAGCATGCACTGGTGCATTTATGTCTTGTACCGAGCCAGTCGACTCAAATTTTTTGATTAACTTTCTTATTCCGGCCTCTGTTGGACGATTATAACGACCACAAATATCCATAATTTTGCGAAATGTAGTTTTCACGGATCCACCATTTTCGTAGTGGATTTTAATTATTTTTATACGGTTCTCAAGTGAAATTGAACTCATTTTAGTAAATTGTAAACCGTCTACTTTACATCTGTCAAAAGAGACACATCGAACTGTGACAGTTCTCAGAACAAAACAATACTGAAAAAGAAACTCGAACTTGAAAGACCCTGTACTATACGATACCTACACCTTGGACTTCAACTAGAAACGACCTAATCCCCTTATTTTGATATCATTACTCGAATGTATTCGTTATTATGTCACCATCAAGTACCGATGCGAATAAAAACCTGTACGTCTTCCAATTTCCGCAAAGAAAGCGTGATTCATAAACAATTTTACGCAGTTGTAGGAATATTTTGTTGAAATAGCTCCAAATACCTAATTTTGGCGATTCGGCGTTCCGTCAATGGGAAAGTTTCATTCATGCGTTTTGCAACAATACGAGCCCATACGTTTTTTGGATGGCGTGTACCTATAATTTAATCCATTCATCGAATTCTTCCTTTCGAACCAAACGTATCTAGTACTTAGTTTTAAAATCGAATTTCGGTTATCTGATGCCAATTAATTATTATCGCTCTTGCTTTGTAAATTGTAGATTTATTATTTTAGAAAGGGTCGCGATTTTTTATATGACCTACATATTAACTCGACACTTGTCAGAATTATCCAAAATTTCCAAAATTTGAATGTTCCTCGATTTGTTGTAATTTATTATGTTTTATAAGTATTTGAGCCGCGAAATAATATTCGGAAATTACATAATATGTATGTATATATACGGAAACGCGTAAGTACCCACTTACTTCTTCGTTCGATTAATCATTTAATTGTTTAAAGATTTAGCTTTGCCAGTTGTAGTTGCTCGTACATTCTCATCGTTTTTAAATACGAATTAGAACAAAATTCGTATCTTTTTATCACATAATAGATAGTAAATCTTGCGAAACAAATTAAAACTGTAAAAAATGAGAACATTTATTATCGGACAACTTACAATACTTAATTAAAGTGGCGAACAATAGAAAAATTAAACACTCTAACAATGAACTGAACGAAAAATCGGCCCCCAACGTTCAGCCATTTCATTATTTTCAGTACAAATATGACTAATTCGAGGTTTTGAGACGTCGTTACACAGCAAGCGCACCCGACACATTTAGAAATTTTAAAGTTAGCGATGACTAATTTAATTATAACTCCCGCAGGCATTTATTTATTTATTTATTTGAAAGATTACGCCAGATTTTTCGATTTGGCCAGATGACTGACATTCTTAGCGGGAGAGTTGCTTTTCGGGTATTACGTATAGACGTTTCGCTCCCGAAGACGGTATTTTTAAATCCGATTTGTCCGGAATTTGTAAATAAAATTTTATTTTCGGTCAAGCATTAGAAGTCAATGATCAAAGTTGGCGAGCGGTATTTTAAGTGGCCACGTATAATAATCTTAACAGGAGGAGAAAATTTAAAAAAAAATTGTAATCATTTGTTCTAATAAAAGCTCGAGTTAAAAGTTCGGGTGGGTGTTTCATACTTTTCGAAAAAAATTAGGCGGAACTGATTGAATTTTAGCTATAGATAGACTATAAGCTGATTCGTTTAATCTCCACTTTCATCGGCATTTAATTACTATTTAATCTTCTTATTGGCGAATCGCTTTTCCGTTTCCTAAACAATAAATAAAATCTGGTTATTTTTAATTTGATTTGACAAATTTTGTTTGTGGTTCTTGGCAAGACGCTTAATTGGATTAACCGTGCTTCAACCGTGACTGTAATGTGATTACGTTATAATTTAAAGCATTTGCGCTATTAATAATACCTATAGCAATAAAATTTACAGGTTTGTCTCGTCATCGAATGTGTAGGTACGTAATAGATTTAATCCGGTAACATGAATGTTAATGAGAACAAATCTCCTTCGTACACAATAGAAATTGTCAAGCGACTCTTTCATTATTATACCGGTTCTTTTTAAATTATTCCATCAGGTCGTGTTGGGGCCTATCATCTTTGCTCGTAGGCTCCATTTCTGGAACGTGGGGTCCGTATCGGAGGATTTATACATTGTTGGTAAAGAAGGCACTCGTACTCGAACAGGTTTTCTTGGATTACGTTAACACTTTGAAGGATCTTGATCTAAGGAATGAAAAGTGAAAAAAACCGCGAGTCTGTTGTTGTCTCGGCTTTCGTACAAAAATAAATGTAGGTACATAATTATATGTAACTTACAATTTACGCGGTTATAGTTTAATGCGCTGTTGCTTCCTAATTAATTTTTTACCATACAAATTTAGCAACTATAAATGTTAAATTTGTTTTTATTCTGAAATTCAGACATAAACAATTGACGAGGCTCGAGTAACATATTATTGCAGATGTTATCGTTACACAGTTACTACGGTAACATTCAAAATTAATTTAGGATTACAAAGTGAATTTCAGCTCTTTCCTATAAATCTTATTCAAATAATAATAATAGGTAAAAATGATGAATAACGAATATGCATCGATTATAAGATGTGCTGGAACCTCATCGTGCAGAACGTATGCAATTCTTAAAAACTTGGGACCTCCTAAATGCTACTTTAATGTGCTATTCATATTTAAAATTTGATAAAATAATAGGTAATTCTTTTATTATATGGAGAACTGGATGTACTATCTCTAGGTGCTTCGCCCCTTTTAACTCTCCCGTAATTTGATAAAATAATGATGTCAATAACATGATGTGATCGCGTTGTTTGTCGATAATAGTGTAAGTGTGAAACGTGTGTTCCGTTACAATTGGCGTTTTCGATAATTGCACCGGTAGATACCGAACTAACTTAACGGTGTCTATCGCCTTGGAAATTATAAACTATCCGATAACAATTGAAAGTTGCATCTGAATGTTATTCATGCAATTTTTGTAATCGTTTAGTACGATTTTTAAACGTGATAAATGATGAAAAGTTTGTATAAATATATATACACTTATATTTTCAAAGATGATAAGTTGGTTCGATATCTGTCGGTGTAATTATGGAAAACGCCTAATTAGTTTCTGCATTAGTAATAAAACTTAACGATTAGCTGTACAATTAACGAGTCCGTAAATATTTATTTACAGTTTTTTTTTTATTAGATCGATTGTTTCCTGTTTCGATTATTCTGTTTTTTATGGTTGAAATTAAAATCGCCTGCCTTTAAAACTGTCCCTAATTATTGAATTTAAATTCTTCTTTTTTTGGAGTTATTGCAAGGTATATTTTTTTCCTACGTGAAATTATTGATTTATTTAACTCAATTTTGGCGACGTCGCGTTGATACTACTTACTACACCTTCTGTTTTCTTGTGCGTTCTTTTAATTTCTTAACAACTAAATTCATTTTTATTATTTTCTAATCGTTAAAGTATTTGGCAGTACTTGGCATTAAAATGTTGCTCCGACTTAAAGACCTTCTATTTTCTTTCGTTTGCCCCCGGAATTACAATCTTTCATTTCAAAACTATATGCTATTAACTGAAATATTTATTTTTTATAATTGGTAACTTTATAAAATTATTTAACAAATTATCGCTCTGCAAACAACTATGTAGTTATCAACTATTTGCTCAATATTTTACAATCCCTTGTCGAACATGACGGGTACATGACCTAAAATATCTTTGGACTGATACGAAAGGTACATATTTAGTGTTAGATCAATCTACTTTTCGAACCTTTGATTTTTACATCTTTCAGATATTGATGTCAAAATCGTTTTTTGTCCACAGAGTAGATCGATATAAAAACATTTTACCTTCTTGGAGGAATTTTAGTTAGGAGCCTATAAGAATGCTATTGATCGGATTAGTTTGTCTTTGTTTTTAATTATAAATCTTAACACAATATTAGCCATAGTTATGCCAGAAAAGCGATTGAAAGACGTGAATCCTAAATAAAAAGATAAGGAAGGGAAGTTGTTATAAAAGTCGGAAGCAAACAAATATTTGAGATAACGGATAAATAATATTAGGCATCTAATTATATCTAGCATTACAAACAAAACTATTTTGAGCGATGTACGGTTTTTCTCGAAATTTACTCGAAACCTATTTTTCAAACGTTTTTCGTAACACGAATCCAAGAAAGCCTTACGTTGTCTGCAGTATTTATATTTAGTGTGAGTTTTTCCAATTACTTTTTTCATAACAGTTCATTATTTCGGTTTACCTTTTTTTACGGGACGTGCAAATACTCGACTTATTTACCTTACCTATCGATATAAAAAGTATTTTTTTGGTACTATTTCTGTTATATAAAAACATATTAGATTGAGGCAGTTTAAGATATGGCGACCTTGACTTTTATATGATTTATTCATTAAAGGTGATTGAAATTAAGGATTATTGTCCTTTTATTGCTGTTTATTTGTCGTCGATTGTGTTGTGGTGAATAATTATGCGAAAAATGTCCAGATAAGTAAATTGCCCTATAACGTTGTCCATTCTTATGCTCGCGTAATTTATTGTTTAATTGGTTGTGTGCAATTAACCGGCTTCGATTATTTACAATGGTATTGTATCGCATGCATTTATACGTTGATGTGATGGAGACTACGTTAAAATATTGATAACCTAACTGATAATTGAGCTGTAAAAATTTTTAACATCTTTTCGTATCAGTCCAAAAATATTTTAGGTCATGTACCTATCGTGTTCGACAAGGGATTGTAAAATATTGAGCAAGTAGTTGATAACTACATAGTTGTTTGCAGAGCGATAATCTCTTAAATAATTTTATAAAGTTTCCAATTATAAAAAATTAATATTTCAGTTAACAGCATATAGTTTTGAAATGAAATCGTCCTTATCTAATAACAGGTAGTACATAATACATATTACTCGAACGCTTTGTACGGGTTGTGAACATTTTTTCATATGTATAAGAACGTTCAAAGTAGTGTGTACTGGTATTATGTTGTAAATAAGCACGTTTTCATTGTGCTCAGGAATGTCGTGTAGATTGAAAACTGAAGGATTATATTGTTGCAGCTCCGGTTGTGGGAGTGTATTTTTCAAGTGACCTCTAAAACTCGACAATCGAATTAATTTTAATTTCAACTGTTACAAATTTACACGAGTTCAATTAATTTGTTTTCGATTAATAAGGTGCAGAAATACATACAGGATGATTCGGTTCGTTATTCATCTTTAACTACTTTAATAGTAGTTTCGTTTGCTCATTTAATTGTGCTTAAAATGTTGCCTTATATGCTATTATTAATTAAATTTGTACTTGTAAAAGTAGCGAACTATAATTTGAATCGTTTTCATTTGAGATTTCACATCGAGGAGTAAAGGTAACTTGCATTTATTATGGGTTGTTGTATTAGTAATGCATTCTCTTAGAAAGAAGAACTAAATGGTTTTGAACACCAGCTGCTCTTCTGGTGGATAACATTCAGCTGTCGATGTCAATAGAATGGGGTGGCAATTAATACCATTGCTCCGTTATTTAATTACGTCCATTACACGCGCCAGATGTTCATTTTTTCTATAATTATTTGCGTACTTGGAGAATAGTTTTTCTTCGATTCTAAATGAGCTTAAATTCGATAAATCACATACTTTAATTACATAGTTTTGGTTGTACTTTTGTAAATAATCAAAATTGTATGTGACAAGTTCTATCTACTGTTATACCTACTTACTTGTTAACGATGTTAGTACTAATTAAATTAGACAATACCAAACGAAATTGTATGGCTTAAAACGTAATTTTTATTTTGATTTTATTAAAAAATATCGAGGAGTAAATGAATGGGATAAAACTGGCGTTAGTTAGGCAAAAGAAATCGAACAACATTTTAGACAGAAATAAATTAAATTAAATTATTGTTAGCGGTCACAGGTTTGCCATATAAACTACGATTGTATAATAGTATGTATACATATAAGTTATAAATTTCTTTATCGATAAAGCAACCATACAGTACTTAGGTACTTAAATTAATTACTACGAGTTTCATATTGAAGATGGGACGCTAGAAACGTTATTGAGGTCGTTACACCTTTGCTGCTGATTTTATATGGCATGGCTCAGTTTCGGTGTATCACAGTTATTGGGTAGGTACTTGTTGAATACGTTTTGACTAATTCATCGATTAAACGGTAAAATAGAAAAGCAAATTTTAAACACAGAAATCTGCACAGAAATAGTAAATTGTAAGTTGTCACCTAATAATTCGTGCAGCGGTTGCTGTTAGATGTATTTACAATTCCCAACGTTGCAACATAAAAAGTTTTGTTTCTATTAATTTTGCTAAGTCCTAGATCTTTCATTTGTCGATAATTTTAGGAAGTATATAGGCTCCGCGTGAAAAGTGGATGTTAATGGACCTTGACCGAGAATTCTAGCGTCCAATTTAATTGTACCAGTTTTTTAACAACTATAAATAGTTAAGTAATTTAATTGCGAAAACTGGAAGTTATGGTATACTACTACGTAATTGATCTATAAATTAAATATTAAAAACACCACTATAAACAAACCACGTTTTATTAGGCATATATGTTCGTGTTAAGACCTCGACTGTTGGTAGTTAATGTAATTATAATTACATCGATTCGTAGGTTGAAATAAAAATCTATCCGATTTCGAAGCATGTTAAACCTATTCACCTGTTGTGCTCGTTGTAACTACAAGATTTTCTCTTGTATTAACGATTAGAATGTCTCGAACTTTCAACTTCAGGAATTCAACGCAGGAATATATTATGTAGATCTTCCCACTTTAAGTAGGTGAAATGTGATATTAAAGCCAGATTAGTGGTAATATACACTGAGTTCCAAAAAGTTCTTTCCACATGGAAAACTTTTTTATTATTAGTTTGTCAAAAAATTTCATTCTAGATAAAAGTTGGCGCATCTTCTAAAACTAATAATGAACCCATCAGGTGTTATCAGAGATATAAACATAAGCGAGGAAATTAAGATCAGTAAATTTTGCTCAAGAATAAAGTATCATTATTTTGCAATATAACGGAAAATTTTATACAAATTTTAAACAAATATTCTTTAGAATTACAAGTAATACTTAAATATAAATTTTCATCGTCATATTTTGAACTTTGAAAATGTTTGGGTTAATTGTTAAAAAATTGTTAAACATTGTTGAATAAAAATTACTAAAAATACAACTAAGGCAATAACAAATAATTTAGATTTCAGTATGTCGACCTTCTCCTTCAATACAAATAATCGTTCGTGTTTCAAATTCTTTTATAATTTATGATATCATTTGTCGTGGAATTTCATTAATAACTTCTCTTGAATTATTTTCTAGTTGTACAATATTTGCGAATGGTTTAGCAATTGTAACTGTCACGTAAATTAAAAACATTTCAAAAATTGTTACTAATCTAATCAAAAATTGTCGAGTTTCCACTTGAATAAAATTTTTCAGACAATTTTTTCTTAAAGATAAAATTTATCACTTTATTCGATCAATTTTAAATTAACTTTCCTGTTAAACGATGAAAATTGGCCTAATTAATCATTCTGTAAACACAAATTTGACATCAAATAATTAAGAAATGAGAGCCAAAAAAATCCAAAATCTATCAAGTTCAAAATACGGCGATGAAAATTTATATTTAAGTGTTATTTGTAATTCTAAAGAATATTTGTTAATAAAATTTTCCGTTATATTGCAAAATAATGGTACTTTATTCTCGAGCAAAATTTACTAATCCTCATTGCTTCGTTTATGCTTATATTCCTGATAACACCCGATGGGTTCATTATTAGTTTTAGAGGATGCACCAATTTTTATCGAGAATGAAAATTTTTGTCAAACTAATAACCAAAAAGTTTTCTATATGGAAAGGACTTACTTCATGAAGATTTTTTGAGTTTTGTAAAATTTTGGTATTTCTGTTAGGTATCTATGTTTTCGTAGCGATAATTAAGTAATTGTTTATATTAGACCATTTTTACACGGTGAATGGGTTTTTTTAGAGGTTAATGTAACACACGCCTGGTCTTGTATAATTACAGCTGATTTTGATAGGGATTTAATATAATCAGAACCTGGTTCTCACACGTTCGGTATTTAACATTTTCCCAATGAGTACATTAACTATTTCTAGAAGTTTTGATAACGGTATACACCAACAAACAGGTTAATTAAAGTTAACTCCGGTTCACAGAGAGAATAGGTAATAATCTAAGAATTTATAAAACTCGCGTCGTTTAATGACTAATGGAAAAATACTGATATCTTTATGGCAAGCCTAATTGCTTACACGGTATATTATAGATGTTTGTTTTGGATAGGTACCTACTGTTAGAATTAATTTTTAAACGTGTATAATTAACCAAATTATTTTAATTGCATATAATGCGACCGTGAAGGAACATCATCGGCAAATACCTATGTATTATCTATAGAAAATAATATGTGGACAACGTTGTGTATGTTTAAAGTAGCGGACGATAAAAATTTAATAGTTTATATGGTCATTAAATCTGTACAGTTTGAAATTGGCGTGCATTTATGTAATTTTTATGGAAGTAGTAGTAATATTACTTATTACTTAAATTTTGAAGATTGAAAATGATTTATCGCTAAACTATTCGACGTTCCTCGGTATACTTATGTGTTTCTGTTAAAAAATCCGTTATTAGAAAACGTTTAGGAGACATTTGTTCCTTTTTCGAGTTATCTTTCGTTTCATGAAGAATAATTGTATTTAATTTAATTTCGGGTCGTTTTACCGAAAATTCGCTTTTGTAATGGATAATTTTAAAAGAGTTGCCGACAACTTTAACATCTACAACTAATACTGTAGATATATATGTAGGTACTTAGGTGATGAAAAATGATTGGCGGTAGGTGGTATTGGTTGCAGTCGAGTGTTCTTGATTCAATGTGCAAATGTCCATTTTGGACGTCTTCCTTGAACTCGTGTTGGTATTTTCTCAGTATTCATATCCACATTTCGAAAACACTTTAACATTTAACTAACTAAAAACCCATCTAACGTTGAATTGAAAGAGTGAGCTAAATAAACCCATTTTAAACATTGATTAATATGTAGATACGTCTCTATAAAAATCGTGCGACATCTAAGCATTTATCGTAGGAAATTTTAAGGAAGAATTTCAAAAAATTTTTGAGAAAAAGCAAGTTAATCTGGATCACGTTTGTAACGTCCCCTAATCGTTGAAAACTCAAGTAGGAGAAAAGTCTTGCCGCGGACTATAAACAGGAAAAATAACGTTTAACTGTTCCTGATTATTGTAATTTTATCGGGAAACAATCTTGAATTAGGCATACAAAATTTTAATGCAAATGTCAAAAATGAAATCGAAGTGTTTGTTCTTTTCCATTTGTCGATTATTTCTTGACATGGTTATTTTTTTAGCATCTCTAGCCAAACAGGTCAAGTGCGACAGCCTTAATTAGTATGAAAACAAAAAGTAAAAGTAGTCGATCTATTTGAACATTTCGTATGCAATATAGTAGGTATTTATTGAAATAAATTAAAGCAACTGTTTTTGGACCCGAATTAAAAACTAGCATTTTCTCAAGTTACTTTCTATATATTAATTTTATTAAAACACTAACGGTTTTTGTTGTTTAATTACAAATAATTCTCACATGTAAATAATGCGTTCTTTCACAATTTTGTAACGATAGTATTCATAAAAGTAAATAGGATGACTCGCAACAGTCTTGTTTATATATATGTATATATAGAGGTTTCACATTATTTTCGTTTAGCTGGCGATTTGAATGTACAGGCAGTTGTATGTATATAGCGGGTAGTCCGGAGCTAGAGATCCCGATCAAGACGAACTTGTTGTAAGCTGGCCACCCAGATCCCCGGATCTCTCGGTATGTGATTATTGTTTGTGGGGAGCACTAAAATCTAAATTGTATTGCAACAATCCACATTCGGACTTTAAGTAGAGCATTTGTTCCGAGATTAATGCAATTTATACTAGCCCAGCTGCGATCGTCCCCTTCAACAATCTGTTGACGAGGACCCACAACTGCCAAGAGGCGAATTGTGGTCACTTTCGATATCTCCCGTAACCAGCTATGACGTTTTTTCTTGAAACATGTTTCATGTCACCATATTAAACAAAAAGACGCACATGTTCTCCGGGCCTACTTTTATTTGCCTCGCCCTGTATTAAAAATAGATTTAAAATATCTCTAAAGTAGTATAAAAATGGAATTTGTATTTTTACATTTTTTCGATGTGAATCATTAACTTCGAGTTTTTATAATAATAAAGAAGTCGGGCAAATAATATTTCCTATACACACATTTATCTTGTACTGTAAACTCTCGATATACCGGTGGCGGATTTACCACGTTCAGGAACTGAAAGATTTTTTAAAACTGTTTGAAGAATTTTCTTTTTAATTGCTATCTATTCCTTTCAATTTTAATTTTAAACTTTAAAATGGCAGATTAATAGCGACCAAATTCACTAAAGTAATAATTCACTAAAGTAATAATGAAAGAACAATTAAGTAACACCCTTCATTGATCAATATCGCAACGTTTCGACAGACACTTTGTCGTCATCAGGCTACAAAAATAAAAAAGTTATCAAATCAATTAACAATTCCATCTACTTAATTGTTGTTTAATTTTTATTTAAACTTTAATATATATTCTTGGTATATTCCAATTCTGAAATAAACCTTATTTTTCATTTTATTCATGTAATTTTATGTTTATCGATAAATATTTTTTTTTCTTATAAATTGCGGATTTACTGTGGAATTCGATATATACCGTGTTTCTTCAACCTTACTTCCCCACGGTAAATCGAGAGCCGACCATAGTTATTTATACTTGCTTTTTTTCAAGTTTTTCAATGCTTAGTTATTTTACTTGATTTTAATTTCTGCGTAAAATTTAATTTAATTTTTATTTTCTAAAAATATAAGTACATGCTTTTTAAATGATAGATTGATTGAACTTTATAATATCTAGATGTAGATAAATACCTATGTCACTATCGTTTTAATTAAAAAAAAAATAGTAATATTCTCGGCTCGGCCATTTACAAAAATTCATCTAAATTACCAAATCGTTAGTGGATCATCGTAAGATTGATTGCGTGCGAAATAACGGTTAAATGAACTAACCCAAGTATGAATTTCGTTTTTCATCAGACCAAATATCATTGATTTCGACAAACGGAATTTCGTTCATCTGTAACTGTTGTCGAATATGTTAATTATGCTAAGCATACGAGGCTTCCAAATATTTCGACGCAACAGCTATTGCCAAGAAAATATTTCACATTTAAATCTAGATTCTAGACTAAAATTTTACGTGGGCGGTTTATAATAACGGACAGTGGAAGTTTCGACATATCGAAAACTACAAACAAATGACTAATATTGGACGTTTCCACCATCAGTTGTGATATATGTTTATAACAACGTGTTAATGACCCACTGCAATTGCCTGCTTAAATCAAATGAGACGTGCTTTGTTTTCGAGAAGGAAGCTCTGCTATTTTAAACTCACTTTACATTATTTGAAATTCGCGATTGTGTATGTTTTCCGATTTTATTGCTGATAGCACAACAATTCAAATACTTATAAATTAAATCATCAAAAATGCGAAAAAGAGGGACGAAAAATGAGAAAAAAGGATGCTCTTATCCTGATTTTAAAAATTACAAATTTAAAAGAGATTGTAGTTATTGACAATTAAAATAATAGATGTAGGGCGGTTACTGTAATTAAAGGGCGAGGTTATACTAAACAAAGGGTCGACTGGATGAGGTAATTTTAGATTTAATTCGTTAAGTAGGTCGATTTCGATGTAAATGCAATTACGTTGTTGTTTTTGTTTTAAAACGTCCTTTAATTAAAAATACAAAAAGACAAGTAAACCGAACCGTACAAACAGATAAATGCGCACCATTCCTGAATATTTTAGATTACTTCATACTCCTTTTCCATGTCCATTTGTATTCTCTACGACTACGATAAAATGCCAGAGAAATTCCATCGAAAGTGTTTTAGCACGCTCGCAAGGAATACTAATATATTTTAGTTTGATTGTTTCTGATGTCACAAAATTTTAATGATACGAAACGCATGTTGGATCTCGAAACAATTTATGAAAAATTTACGGACTCAATTATTCGTCTGATAGAGAACAAGGACGTAAATCTAACAATTATTTAATAGAACTGCAAGGATGGGGCGTGTGAGGTTAGGTAATAGCTGGGACGGGTTAGTATTATATAAATAAACGATAAAATGAATATAATTTAACTAATACGCTTTAGTTCCTGTTTAAAAAAAAAGGGAACGGTTTTTTTGCGTATCCGATTTTCTTTTTTTTTTTAATTAATGCTAATGTCCGAAGTGAAAATTTAACGAGCGGACTAGTGCAGCAAACTGTCACTTTCCATACACTTCTATTTTAAACATTAACCGAGTATATTAATTTAAATTTCTCTAATGTGCAGCGCGATTTGTTGTTTATTTTTGAGTAATTAACGTCGATTTACATATGCTTAGTTAGGATGTTTTCTGTTTATTTTCAAATTGCGTTTATACCTAATTAATTTGTTTGTACAGAATGAACGTACTATACATGTGCCATCATTTTGTTGTAATACCTACCTCGAGATTTTTTAATGGCCCTGTATCTACTACCGTTTTTAAATGTCTCCATAACCAAAAATAAAACACTTTCGTTGTTTATAATACCACAATTATGTGTTGGTGAAATTCAAGGAATATACATAGGTTTACATAAATTAAGACAAAATTATTGTTAAATCTAAAACCAGTAAAAATATCACGTCGAAGTGTTAAACTACAACACAGCATGGCAGGTTTTTAAATAAAAAGCGAACTGAAAGGTCTCCAGTGAATATTGTTTTAGAAGACAAACACATTAATTAGGAAACGCAATCGGAGACTTACGGCTCCATAAATAAACGCCTAATTGAATGTGCCTCAACAAGAACCCGCGTCTTAAACTAGTTATAAGGAGACGATTGCAAGATGTCGAACTGCACGGTCTTATAGCAGTTACTAAAAGTACTTTTACTTCCTGTAAATAAGAAAACGAACGTATAGTTGAACCAAAAACATAATCATTGACAGAAAATGTCGAACGATATTTTCAGCTCAAGAGGATTTTGTTCAGGGACGTTCAGTGTCCATGTTAGCTAAGAAACAGAAAGGTGGATCAATGATGGTATGGGGTTATTTCGGTGGATCGTAGAGGGCTAAAAAAAATTAAAAATTTTGTCAGTAATGCTATTCAATTTGGTACCTAATCGAATAATTGGGGAACAACTTTGGTTGAAAATAACAACCATCTTGATAATGATCCCAAGTAAAAATCGAAACTTTTTAAAGAGTATTTACAAGCTAATTTAAATTCTATATATCTAATTATGGAACGAATTGGATAGAACAGTATAAGAAAAAGTTACTTTATATCTGTCGAACACCAATATGAACACCCTTATCACAAGCGCCTGGTTTAATATAAGGCCGGAATAAAAAGAAAACTAAGTGCCAGAAATATTGCCTCGATTTCGTTTATTACACTTGAATCGATTACTGTTAATTAAACGTTATCTACGTGATAATTTTAGATAGTCCTTGTATGAATTTTTGAAGCATATCTGTAAAAATAAAGGACACTCGAAGTCGATAAATTGGATTTTCTTTTGGATTTTTGGGTAGGTACGATGGTAACGAGAAGACTGTCCAGGAAATTTAAACCGAAATATATAGAATGCAAGTAGGTTAATATAATTGAATATGATAATATCTATGTAGGTTCACGAATGGGATAGTCTAATGTACGCACACATATAAACACCCTGCCGCACCTGCGATGCAGTTACGTGTATCATATTACTTATATAGATGATCATTTTGTGTACCTGTATTTAAAAAAAATTAACGACTGAAGAATTTTTGGGATTTCTTCCTTTGCTTATTGTTCCGTCATAGCGCTTTGTGGTTTCTAGCGAAAAGAAAACGTGTAATTGAAAACCGCAGGTTTCATTTGTGTTAGTCGTACAACATACGCGTATTCCAGTGGCCTGCAAGTTCCGAAACTGACAAATTTTTTAGTGAAGATTCGTACTTACGAGGAGATTAGATACCGAACCTTCTTAAAAACAACTCATAATTACCTACCGGGCAATTAGAAATTCGAGTGAATGTCAAAAACGTCAAGCAGTCGTTTTTGTAAACGTTCGACGCTCTCCTATATATTCTAACTTTCTTTTAAAAATAACAGAATCGAACTACTTTTTGTAAAAGTGCATACCTAATAAAATTGTGCCCGATTCATAAATGAATTTGAATGTTCTTATAATGGGAAGAAATACAACGAATTTTCTATGCAAATACGCAAAATTTACCACAAGCAAAATTTATTGACGCGGCAGAGAAATTGGACCCCGTTTATTAATTATTCATGAGCCAATCGGGTAAACGATTGGTTTTTCAATTAGCACTTGTATAGATCGTATTCCATAAAATAAGAACAACTTATTGAACTGTAATAGAAATGATGTTGTAATTTATAAATCTCAGGTCATCGATGTCGCGATTGGAATAATTTATTTTATCTGCAGAAAACCGGCGTCAGCTGCTCGATGCGAGAACCAGCTCAATTTCTAGAGAATCTCGAAGAAATTGGACGAGAATATGCCGTTATTTTTTAGATGTGGGACATTCTGTAAAATAGGCAATTACGATTTAGTAACGAGAAGTAAGAAAACCAAGGTCGTAGGCGTGGTATTTGTAATTGTCTGTTTAAATCGTGGCTATAAGGTGGAAGTGAAATCTAAAAGTTCCCGATTTAGCAACAGCGATGATTACATTGTGTTGAGAATAAACGACGTTTATCCGAAAGTAAAAAGGCAAACTGCACAAGCAATGCTCGTATATTATTTGACTAAAATACTTATACATAGTTAAGAAAAAAATTAAACGTTAAGGCGTGCCAACAAATGTTACGTACCGTTAAAATAATATATCAATTTACTCTTATGCAATAAAACATTTAGGAGTCGAAGAAAATTGAAAGATTGCCAAAAATTTAGGTTACCTACTTGTTTTTGTAGCTCTAGCTGGATGTTCGGCGTTCGAAGAGACGAGATGCGAAAATAGAGGATTTGTTAGTTAATAAATTTTAAATTTCGAGACTTGAGACAAGATACGATAATTTTAATTGCAAATTAGCAGTTTTTCAATTTATTTGTTTAATATTTTGCATTTTAAAAGTATAAAACTCGTTTCGAACGAGTCGTTCGTTAGGGAAAAGGCGTCAGTTATTTTTGCATTTTAATTAATAGATATTTGTGGTGTCTAACTACCTATTTGTTAAAAAATAGAATGCGATTGTTATCAAATTTAAATTAGTGGAAGTTCGTTAGTGTTGTTTTTTTGCGGCCGATTGAGTATTCGAAGCTTATTAGTTTGACATCTTCACAGAATTCCGAACGATGCCGAAACTTAACTAGATTCGATAGAATCAATTTCGAGCGTATTTGTGAACGTTTTTATTTCGGAGCAAAATTTATTTTCTTATGCGGGATTTTTACTAATGACAATTAAGGAGAGTATTAAGAAACCAAAAATATAAGCTCTCTATTAACGGTTATCGACATCATTCGATCATTAACGTGTTAAGTTTATTCAATGAATTTTCGAAAAGTATCGTAATTTATATATAATTTTAAACTGCACAACTCTAAAGAAAGCGCCTACAACGAATTTTCTGATAAGCCACTAATAAGAATGTATAAAAATTGTTTAATCGTAGTAATTGTAATACCACTAATTTGCTTTCACAACACCAAATTAACCTTGCTACGCTAAACATAGACATCCTTAATTGCCATTAGAGATAGTAGAAAAACTTCTCACGTTTGCCGGAATATTTCGTTTGATCGTGTGTCAGTGAGAAAAAGATGTACTTCCGTCCAAATGCGACCTATTTTAATTTGCATCGAATAAAAAATGTTTGAGGTTTTTTCTCAGACCGAGCTCTTTTTAGTTTTTCTACTGCTATGATTTATATTGACCTTTCATTTTTTGGGATTGAAATCTAGTGTCGTACGTGACTCTCTTTTGTCCGTTTCGTTTTTGACGGGTCTTCGCAAAATTCTTCGTGTACAGGTTAACTAACGTTTTGACATCTTCAACGAAGTTAAATTAATGTGAGGGTTCATGCTGCGCATGGATTTTTTTGAGAGGTGCCGTTTTAATTTGTTGAACGTGCTACGCGGACCTGACAGGGATATTCTCAATTCCAAGGTATTTAATAGCGTAATTTTGTGAATTAAATCTCGAAAAACACGGTTATTGGTCGTCGTATAGTAAACGAGTGAATCACGAGATATATATTTTGCGTTGGCTCTCGTCCAAAATTATGTATTTATAAATTAAATCAAGGTCTGTAATGCTACTCCCGTTAGTGCTACCCTTAATTTATGTACACTAAATGCTATTGGTTGACGCAACGAGCATGGTTTATGCATCCGTATTTATTAAACGCGTCAAATGTACTTTTTTTTTCGATTTATTTTGTCCAGTTACGCAATTTTCGCGTACTTACTTATATTTCAATATTGTAGGGATGTAGGGTATCAGTATATTTATATATAGAAGATGCGGCGCTTATTCATAAGGAATTGGGTTAATCGACTTGTCTTTGAAAATTCAAGAAACGTTTGGAATTTTAGTTATTTAGTTTGGTTTTTTTGATAATTAATTTTACGAATTTAACGCTTCCTTTTGTCAATATATATTGATATATTTCGATTTCGCGTACCGTTAAATAATTTTTGTATTACATTTTTCGTTTGTCACATCAGTTTGTTAGTTCGGTCTTCAATTTTGTTGTTTAAACGTCCAATAAGCAAACGTAATCGAATGCATTTCGTATGAACGTGTTGATTATCTAAAACCTTTGGAAATTCCGCTCTTGTTCATAATGAAAATATGTACTTTTACCTACATCTGTATATTTACGTGTCATAAATTCGTCAATGAATTTCGTGTACTTTCTCAACTTGACGTGGAAAAACGTTGGCTTTAAAGAACTTGCCTGTAGGGAAAGTTTCTGATTGTTAGAAAATACATTTTCCATTGGAAGAATGTTAATCCTTTAATAAACTTACGTCAAATCAATATTGCCCTACATTTCCATTTAAAAGTGCAGAGCGACATACATTGCATTTTTATGTTTATAAACTGTCGAGGTCCTTGCAGATGTGCACCAGGCTCCTTTCTATTCAACAATAAAATTACTAAATTTCAAATAAAATTTAAAAGTTCATTACACTATTAAATGGAGTGGTTGTGATTTTATTTTTTATTTAAAAAATGTCTAAATTAAGGACATTACACTTGCACGTTCTTTGAAATGGAAAATTAAATTAATCGAACTTAATTAAAATCCAATCGAGCTCCGCAACATATTTATAACATATTTATACGGTAAATGACTGGAATTTTAATTTATTAATAAATCTAATTAAATTCGATTCATAAGCGTGGTATTATGCAAACTCGGTTTGTTATTAATATTTAATGTATTTTTCATAAGTTCTGTCAACATCTGCTTCATAATTTAATAAAAACTGAACTTAAATTACATTAAAATTTTGACTTATTGTTAGGTACCACTAGCTTCGCGACAAATTTAGCAATCTAATTCTGAACTGGCACCGAATTTTCGTCGTTCTAATTTTAATTTTATCTTTACAGTTTGTGATTTTTCGATCATTTTTGACGAAATGCACGTGGAGGATGGCCTAGAAATTGTGCATTCTCACACAAAATATAAATATTAGATACTACTATATTATGCAAACGTATCGTTTTAAATGTAAACTCGTTTTGCATCAGACAATCGAGAAAACGTTAATTTCGATTTTCGCACCTATATACATTTTTAGCATGGTAACATTTTACAATGGAATTACGGTAATACACATCCTTATTTTTGTTGTAAGATTTACGGTCCAACCGTGCAATATTTCTTTTGTTATTAATCACGATTTCATTGTTGAAGCGAATTTTTACGATTCACTAACAAAAATGGCGTAAAACGAGGTTTCGTCTGCAATTTAAAGAAAATCTACGGAAATTTGATTAATTAAAAAACAATCATTTGCTTTTAAGTGGGTGTCGAAATAATTAACTTCCTATACAGGTACCGTAATTAATTATCTATTGCTTATTTTTCAATGTCGTAACTGGATAATTTATAAATGATTAAACAAAACAAAAACAAAACATATTGTGAAAGAATTTATAATTTTATAATTACTTTTAAAATTCACATTAATAATATGAAAATTTAACGTTTAATTTATGATCGCAACCAATCTTCTCCATCAGCTTCATTTTCCTATAACATAAAAATTTGTTAATGAGAGATGCTGTGCTCATTTTTAAATTGAAAATCTTACGTTAGAAAGTAAATTATAAAGTCGAAGTAAAAGTATGCGAGTACGTGATATTTTCATGGAAGCCGTTGACCACTAAATAGAGAGACATTTGACCTAAGACGGTTATTAGACTTGGAAGTAACGGCCATGAAAAACGTTCGCCATTTAAAAATAGAACCGTCAATTTATTTGTTATAAAACAAAAGAATAATTTCTACGAAAAATAATCGGGCGCACTTTTTTCCCGAAGATATAATTATTGCGTTAAAGCAGACGGCGTGCACTGTTTCTTCTTATTTTGATTTTTTGTGTTTTGAAACCGTGTTATTTTTAAACGCACTTAATCAGACATACAATAGATAGATTTCGTTACGATTGAATTAGCCGTGAACTTTACGTAACAAAAACGTAAGTAGTTTAGATTTCTTCTTCCTAAAACGGAAACCTACATCAATTTCAAATCATCATCATAATAATCATTCAATACTTTTTTTTGAGAAGCTGATATTTAAATCAATTGTGTAGGTTTCTGTTTTCTTTTTTAAAGTTCGTTATAGTGTTTATTTTGTTATTTTTGAAAACGGCCTTTGGATGTCAATATATGTTTTTGAGTAATCTTGTAGGTTGTCAGTTTAATTAGCATATCCGGGCGTGTGAGTTGTGCAATCTAACTAAACTGGAGATATTCGACGCATTTTCATTTCTTCAAGGTAAGTTGATGGAAATGTCCGATTCGTAACGTTATATTGAGATGGTTAATCGATAGTTTGTCATAGATTTTTTTGAAGTTTTTTCTCACTTATATGGGAACGTCTGAATTCCGACTTTATACATGGGAATCTCGGTTAATTTAAGAGATACGAAGTAGGTTAAATTAGGTCAAAGTTCTGTATTTTAATGCTGTTCAATAACCCGAAGTAAAAATTGACCTACATATTACTCTTAGTTTTAAAGCTTTTTAAAAAATCGGAAATGATTGATTTTTTGATTAAAATCACGCATTTTTTATTTAACATCTATTAATGCATTTTTATGGGGATTATAAATGTGTTCTAATACTAAAGCGATTAAAAAAATCAGTCAAAACGTAAAACGTCCAAGCATATACATACCGATATACAAAGAATACGGGTAACTAAGTTTTTCATTTTGACTGTTTTTATAAGTACTTCTACTTTTACTATTATTGCATAAAATATCTGTTGAGGACCGTAAACAGGCGAATATCGATCCTAGCATTTTTACATTTTTCGATGTAGCTTTCTTTTCTGATCACGGCGATGTACATATTACACATAATAGGTTAGTTTTTATTATTTTTCTATTATTCAATTTATGCGTTTATATGTGATGAGTGTTTTGGAAACAAATTTTTATGTTGTTCTATAATTTTCATTGAATAATTCACTGCGAAAGTGAAAGTACATAAAATGTTTGAGCAAAGCTTTTGTACCGATCGTGAATCACCTCAAAATATAAAGTTCTTTTTTAACTCGGAAACAAAGTATTGGCATTTTGAACGCATTAAACCATATTTCATTAACATTTAATAATCTTAAATCGGTTACGGTAACATTTAATCCATCGAACCTTGTAAACGATGACGAAATTCGTAACTTACTAAGATCGTAAAACTATAAACTGCATTTTGGTGCAACTAGTTTTAATTTTTTCGTTGTTTAAAGGTTCTTAAAAGTAAAATAAAACGTGTTACATTTACTATACAAGGTGAATAAAAAGAAAGGAATAATGATGCTAGAGACTTTATTAATGGTTTTAGAAAAGAAAAAGATTTTAACAAAAGTTTTATATTTAGTTTTCTGCTACAATTTGACAATGTCATTTTTTTTTTAAGTTATACCTTCAAATTGTGATATCATAGATATTTTTTTTAAACGGCAACTATATTTTTTATTTATTTTTCTCTATACGCCCCTCTAAAAATATCGTAAGATATCAGAAATATTTTTAGAATAATCAAGTTTAATGTCTGAATATGTTATTCTGGTCAATCTGGTCAAAACACATTTCGTATCACCTCAATTGGTATTGTTCTAAATTTTGGGGTCTGTTGTTGTAAATATTACTTTTAAGATGACCCCACAAAAAATCCAGCAGATTTAAGTCCGGTGGTCGTACTAGCCACTTGATGCTTCCTATTCTACTGATCTGCCTATTCGCAAAAATTACATTTAAATAATTTCGTACTTCAATGCCATAATGTGGTGGGGCTGCATCCTGTTGAAAGTAAATGGCTTCGTTGGGTATGTCTGCGTCTTCTGGATTCGGAAATAAAACGGCGAATGCAGGAACAAGTTCAAATCGCGATTTTGTATTATGGATTTTTCGAAAAAATGTTATTCTTTATAAAAGTTGGTGCTTTACCTAAAACTAAAAATGCACAAATAAAAAATTAAAAATATTTCATAACATACATGGGATATATATAATATATCTCCCTCGTATATTATGAGATATTTTTAATTTTTTATTGGTGCATTTTTAGTTTTAGGTAAGGCACCAACTTTTATAAAGAATAACATTTTTTCGAAAAATCCATAATAAAAAGTTTCCCATATCGATGCATACTTACTTTATGGATCACACCGTATATTCGTTGTATTATTTAAAACTTAATTCTTTCAAATTCAAGGGCCGCGGGCGTTGTCGAAAGTTGACATCCTTAATATTTTATCGCTCAAATTAAAAATTGGACTAAAAATGTAACCGTAAAGAATATTAAAATGTTACAATAAAATGTCAGTTTAACGATAAGTAATAAAATTACGTATACAAATGTATAAATTATGAGAATTAACAAGGTATGATTCACCGAGCGGTTAGGTATGTTGTGGTAAATGATAACACTTTTAAGTTTATTTGTCCGAGTAAATCCTTTTTAGTATTGGAAAGAAACATTCCCAACGTAAGGAGTCATCCAACTTGATAAAAGGAAATATGTCTTTATAATTCGTTTGTATTATTAAGTCGGCTAGAATAAAGTTGTGATCAACTTTACCTAAACGCTAAGAATGTTTGGTTAAGCAGAAATTTCCTAAAAATAGCTTAGAAAATCGCGCATTTTTAGAAAATTCAATTCACATTTGACAGTTTACTTGGAGCTATTTATTATATATTGTTTGATCGAGGTGATGTATTATATTATGTCAAAAACATAAGATTGAATTTTAAATAGAAATGTTTTCGTTTTTCCGTTATTGTTATTGAAAATGCGTTCCATTATTTTTTTCTGGATACGTTTCTGAT
Organism: Rhagophthalmus giganteus; assembly: GCA_036326145.1. Classification (NCBI taxonomy): domain Eukaryota; kingdom Metazoa; phylum Arthropoda; class Insecta; order Coleoptera; family Rhagophthalmidae; genus Rhagophthalmus; species Rhagophthalmus giganteus. The sequence continues at coordinate 7,565,175 of JARFJA010000056.1, read as the reverse complement.
ATTCTATTTAGCCGTCTTATTTTGATTTTACTAAATACTTAGAAGCTTCTAATTTTTTTTTTGTATTTAATGCGTATAGGTATCTAAGTATTTGATTGTAAACTTTTTTAGTTTGCAATGACTGCAAATGAAAATGAAATTAAACTAAAAGAGAGTATAGGTATACGTTTCGTTTAGATGTCAAAACAAGTAGACTTTCTAGTTCAAAAACCACATCAAACAAAACATTTTGACCGTTCCGTAATAACGATTGCCTTTTAGTTATTTTAACCATGGAATTACATTATAAACCATGCGAAATTCTATGGCATTGTTGCACTGTTTGTTTAGGAGGATGTACAAAATTAACGTTTGCCTGAAGAATAACCGTTAAAGTACAGGATGATGACATTACGCGAGATAAATTAAGTCTAAATTGTATGCAAAAACACTGGAACGACAGGAAAACATTTGTAAATCTTCGTTGCGTACAATTCATTAGTTTTCTTCTTAATTCAAAAATATGTTTCTGTTTAGTTTAAACCTCGAGAACACGCTAATTGCTAAATAGCGTCGTGCACAAGTCGTCGTTCATTTGTAAGTCGCAAAGTAATTTGCGCACAAATATGTGAAGGTGTTTGACCAGAAACAATATTTAATACACATTAACACGGTTAAATGAACCGTCAAATTGTTTTAATTCCAAAACGAGTATGCGGGTCATTCTAATTTCTAACGACCGTTTGTGACATTGATGTTGCTTTGATGCGACGCGACGCGACCCTTTGTGTGTCCTATGTCCTTTTTAACTAGTTTTATTATTTAAAAAAATGCCAGATCGTTCTGGTTAACATCAATAATTAAAATAAATATCATTGTGGATCGTACGAAAACGTCTACTATAGTTATATTTTTTGATCGATCGCGATCGTGACCGAAAAGTTTCAATATCGAGAAAAAATTGTTTTCCTAAAAAACAGTCCTTCATTTTTACAAATTTTACGCCCAATTTTCTTTTAAAGATTAGTAATTTAAACAGTTCGAGTCTTATTTAAATATTGCGGATGCACTTAATTGTTTTTTCATTACGTAATACGTGTCTAGGTAAGTGTAGTTAAAACTGTTTACCTACACCAAAACATTAACGCAAAAAATATAAATAGGTTTTTGGATGCAATTCAAATATTTTTACAAATTGTCGAAACTTTTCACGTTTTAGATTTTAAAATAATTTATACTTATATTTTTAGTAATTTATGGTTCGATGTAAAATCGTTTGCCTATATTTGAAGTTTAATCGAGAAATTAAATTACCGATGTTTGTAGGGGGATATACTTAACGTTTCCAACAAGTGGATATAATGTTAACAATAGTATGCTCTATAAAACGTGATGACGCTAAATCAATTCGACATATTTTACTGAAGCATTATAAAAAGTTTGCGTTGCAAATAACGTTGCGTTAAGATGATTTGTTTGTCATAAATTACAGTTGTTATACGAAATTTTCGTTTTTCGTGCACCCTTGTATAATTTCGTTTAAATGTTTGTTAATATATCTCGCTCGTTCTTTTACTTTCGTTTTTGAATGCGTTCCGCTTGTTAGGCCAAGAACTTGATCCACATCGTCATCGAACGATGACGATGATTTGTATTTGCAATACAAATCCAATAAAGATAATCCAAACAAATAACGGACAGTGGGTTGTGAGTTAACTTGTGCAATATTTGACACTTTGTTTTGTAAAACTGTAAAATTAATGTGCAAGGTTGTTGTAGTTTATTGCTATTGTAGTCGATAACTTAAACCAACTGTTTTAAACAGTAAATTTACAATAATCGTTTATGACATAACATTAACTGACAGCCAATAAAATCCTTAACTGATGACACCATAGTATAAAAAAATAAATAGGATTTTCTTCGGTACGAAAAACATCAGTTAGTGGTTCGATTGATTCGATCTTCAATGACGACGAAAACACTTTTGTAAATTCTCAACTCGCTGTCGGGTTCAAAATATAAAAACAATTAAAAATTTAGCTTCTAGCTTCTAATAGTAAAGTTAACAAATTAGAAAAAGTAGGTACTCGCGCAATTGAAAAACAAAAATAAAATTTTTGGCGTTCTGGCGTTTGCGAGCAACTAAATAACTTCCTATTGGGCATTTGCTTTTTAAATTAGGTTTTCCTATAATTATCTATTATTATTCAAAGACGTTTTGTTACAACTTTGTAACAGTTGGTTACATTTGTGTGAATTTTTCAGAAATATCGATAATTTGTATTGAACTTTGAATCATATTCTTACTTATTCAGTTATGACTCACGCATATTGCTGCTTCGGCTGCTTCGGTGGTTTGTTTGTAAACCGATAACATAACAACTATTTAAGGTAATGATATGGAGTGTAAATAGTGTATGCATTAACAGTTGTTTGCCTTAGAAAAAAATCATTCGTTTATTTTTAACGTTTGAGTATGTTGGGAGTGCTCAAACCAAAACCATTGGGCGCTCAATTTTATTGTAAGTTTTGCATTCATGTCGCGAACCGGCGAACGTATAATATATACCGACCTATATTTACTACCTATGTACTTTGTTTTTGAATAGGCGGGGTCGTTTATCGAGATCATTGTTGATTATTAAACTCGACGTTTAGGTAACCTACAGTATTGTTTTGTTATTCATAAAACAATGTCGGTTTAAATTGCCTAAATTCTAAAAAAAAGTCGTAAATCAAAAAACTACATAGATATACAGAAAAAAATCTATAGACAATTGCGATTCTTTCATTAGAATGGCCGTTTTATCAAATGTGTCAGTATGTATTTTTAAATAATTCGCTTCCGATCCTTTTTTTGTTCCATTTTGTTCGCATTGATCACCCCGTTACATCATCTCACCTTCCTCGATTGAAATTAATATAGAAAATGCGGAAGAATAGCAGCATATGATCCAAAAGGCGATATTATGTTGAAAAGTGACCATTTTCTTCTAATGATAAATGCTGTTAAGTCGTTTAAAAATGTTAACTGAAAGTTGTTGTAAATATTTTAAATGGGCCATTTCTTATCACGTGAATAGGTACTATCCACTGACATCTCGTGCTTACGTTACTGAATAGTCTTTCGAACGTTTGCCTCTTTTAAACAATACTAATTAAAATTATCTTGTTTAAGCTTCAGGGTGGAACGCTCGCGTTACAACATTTTAAGGATCCTATGGGCATTGATAATTATCATCGCTTCCACATATTATTTTAATGTACGCTACACAAATACATTTTTCCTAATCGAAAATCATAAATGCATAACGGATCGTTGGATGCGTAACAAATATTTTTTTTCACTCACATCTTGTTATCTATGTTGTCGAACTGTTTCTCTCGAGTTACATTATTGAAAATGTTCTGGAACAATAGAGCATGACGTTATTGATTTTAAAGTGCGTTCTACAAGTTGAAGCGATTACAAGATTCTTTGGTGAAAATTTTAAGTATTTTTTAATTTATTATTAATTTACACTGGAATTTTTAGGCACTCAAACCAGTACAAATTTTCTTGATTACCCACCTATCCATTTTAGTTGAACGACCGTGAATATTCATTTCCTGACTTGTAGCTCTTTTTTTTTTAAACGTTACATGTGCGTAACTAGTTCATCGTTGTCACGGTTTTAGATTTAAAGTGGCGTCCGAAAATATACTATAAATCCAGACTTCTATCGTACCGATTGAAAATTACTATCTATTATTTTAAGATACCGCGTGTATTTAAATCATTGTCATGATATTGTGCTAACTGTGTTTATGTTTCACTTGGCAGCTTTCTATCTCAGCTCGATTAATAATGATATATGTATTAATGTCGTTTAAAATAGATACATATAACTTACTGTTAGGTACATGTTTTACATTTGAAATGGATTATAAATGGTAAAATTTCCTTGAACGGCGATCGATTTCGTCAATTTTATTTGGCATTTTAGTTTATAACGATTTAGAATATGTGAAAACCGCTTCTAGATTAATTCTTAATCTCTAAATTGCGTCTATTTTTAAATTTTTAAGTACGAGATGGTACCTAAATAGATATCCAGTAAAAAGGAATTGAAGTCAATTATGTAATAAAGGACACGTTACGAATGTTCAAGGATACAACAAAACGGGGCTGCATCGTAACTTTTGTCGATATTTTATTAGATTACTTTTGATATAAATTAAGCAAACAAACACCTGTTTAAGTTATTCTTATCAATATTTACGATTATTACAATAATACGATTGCAAGAACGTAGTCTCCAACAAGTGTAAATAAATCGTTTTATTTATATTTAATGTAAATTCGTTAAAAATGTCAAAAACAGTTCAAAAAAACTATAAGACAGACAGCGCTTCTATTGAAAATACTGAAGAAGTTTAAAGTGATCTAGAATTGGTTTTTAGTTTAGAAAATACAAATAAAATCGAGTTAAAATTAATAGAATTAAAGAATTAAATAAATAGAATTTCTTTACTTAAAAGGAAACAGAAATTAAAGTAATTTTAAAAATGATCGATCCGATAGCAATTTATATTTTCATTTTGGACCCAAAAGTTCCGAAGAAAACTTGAAAATATTAAAATCAAAACAAGTATAAAATTATTATCAACACTTTTAATTGTAAGTTATTTTTTACAAAAATTATCTATAAACGATAGCAGGAGATAAATCACATATAGGTAAATATGTTACCCCGCAAACTACTTACGTCCTAAATTATCGATATAAGTATTAACTGTTAAAAAAAGTACTGTTAATTTTAAGTCGAATATTTTTATTCGCAACTTTGCTGTTTGAATAAATCAAGAAAGTTCCACTTTTTATAATTTATAATATAACTACCTATTTTAAATTAAAATGATTAAATAACCGGTTACCGCTAAATTTGAATATCATTAATAATATTATAGGGGTCAAAAGCATACTCGGTGCACGCATGGGTCATTCTAAATTAAAAAAAATGGAGGGTCATTCGTATTATTTATTATTATAATTTACTCTCTATTAACTATTTAGTAAATAAATAGTCGCGGTTTGCAGCGGAAACCAATTTAACTATTTGGATAGTAGGGGGACCGCGGCCGTTGTTAACTGTGCCCAAATAAAATCGTTTTATCAACGAATGATTTTAATTTTCAGACATTTACTGCATGGTGTAACAGTCATCTCCGTAAAGCAGGTACCGCCATCGACAATATAGAAGATGATTTTCGCAACGGTCTTAAACTTATGCTTTTGCTGGAGGTTATTTCCGGCGAGACTTTGCCCAAGCCCGACCGTGGTAAAATGCGTTTCCATAAAATCGCTAATGTCAACAAAGCGCTGGATTTCATCGCCAGTAAGGGTGTTAAGCTCGTATCAATTGGTGCAGAAGGTAAAGTGTTAATTCTGTTGAGTCATTAAAATGTTTTATAATTTTTGTCGATTATCAGAAATCGTTGATGGTAACCTGAAAATGACATTGGGTATGATATGGACCATCATTCTTCGTTTCGCCATCCAAGATATCTCGGTAGAAGAAATGACTGCCAAAGAGGGTTTATTATTGTGGTGTCAACGTAAAACGGCACCATACAAGAACGTCAACGTTCAGAACTTCCATCTCTCGTTCAAGGATGGTTTGGCCTTCTGTGCTCTCATACATCGTCACCGCCCCGATCTCATCGATTATCATAAACTTTCCAAAGATAATCCTCTGGAGAACTTAAACACTGCCTTCGATGTCGCCGAGAAGTATCTCGACATTCCTAGGATGTTAGATCCTGACGGTACGTTCAGTTTACTGCTTCACACCAGTTTATTCACAAAAGAAATACGCAAATGGACACAATCTTTGCGTAAAATATGAATGTGCATCAATATTTCCAGATTTAATCAACACTCCTAAACCCGATGAACGTGCTATCATGACTTATGTGTCATGTTATTATCATGCCTTCCAAGGGGCACAACAGGTATCCCATTAATCACAGTGTTGCACATTTTTCAATAATTTATATAATCGTTTTAAATAGGTGTTATTTTTTTTCATAACAATAACTTTAATTTTGTTTTCGTTTTTCCTGCTGCTCTTATTTAACACATTCAGAGATGGACACTACTGCATCAACAAGTACTTAAGTAGTTTTTCTAGTGTATTTGCTGAGAAATTTTAGTGTTAGAGAACAAATACCTACCTACAATTATTAATTTGTTGTTAGATTTTTTGATTGCATTTGTTTTTTGTCAGCTATAACCGAGCACGTGTTTGTTTATTCAACTACACTAAATATTTTAAAAATATCTGTTATCGTTACGTTGTTTCAGGCGTTTAGGGTTTTTTTTCAAAGAATTTTTGTAGATCAAATATCTAATCCGTAAAATTTCGGTAATTTCTAAAACTATGAGTATAACTTTTTAATTATATAATTTCGAGGAATCAATTTTATCACCATTTACTGTAACATTTGATTTATTCACCAACGAATTAAAATTTGTATACTACTTTTTTACCATATACTTTATACTTTTTTTTTACTACTTTTCTACTTTACTACTCACCTTTTTTTGTGCGAAAAATATATTTTGATATTGACGTTTAATAACGGGAATAATGAAAATTTGTGTTAAATACTTGCCTATTTCTTTATAAAACATAAAAATTGAACCCACGAGATGTTTCTCCTGGCATTTTTAGGGCTGTTTCCAATATTTTTCCTTGCACCACGTGTCCATAATTAGTTTTGGCGTTTCGGCACCGAAAAAATTGAAAACCCCCACCAATTGCATTATATACTTAATCACATGCTAGATTGTTGATGTTGAACACTATTGAAAAATTTTCAGCATCTTCGCCCTCACATTACATCAAACCAAGTGTTGTGTGTGTTTTTTAAAATTAATGCCAGATAATTTTGCCATTTTTTTTTTAAATATTAATCGAATTATATTTTGCTCACTATTAATTAACTGTGTTGTTTGCATGCAGACTTACAGAATACCGCTATGCCAGACGAAAGGGCGGTAATGACGTATGTTTCTTCATACTACCATTGCTTCTCAGGCGCGCAAAAGGTGATTTTTCCCTTAAAATTAACAGTTTAATTAACTTAGCTAATTATACTAATATATGATTCAAATTTGGTGTTGTCAAATTGATTTGGTCAATTTTTAGGCCGAAACTGCAGCTAATAGAATTTGTAAGGTACTGAAGGTAAATCAAGAAAATGAAAGATTAATGGAAGAATACGAACGTCTTGCTAGTGATGTAAGTGTATTAGTCGATAGACACCTAACACACTGGCACAATACCTTCTGTTATTGTAGCTTTTGGAATGGATTCGGCGTACAATGCCTTGGCTAAATTCCCGTCAAACTGACAACTCCCTAGCTGGATGTCAAAGAAAATTGGAGGAATATCGCACGTATCGTCGTAAACACAAGCCTCCTCGTGTTGAACAAAAGGCCAAACTGGAAACCAATTTCAATACCTTGCAAACTAAATTGCGGTTATCAAATAGACCAGCTTATATGCCAACTGAAGGAAAAATGGTTAAGGTAAGTTCGACAACAAGTTAATTGAATCTCTGGAGACGTTTTGATGATCATAGGATATCGCTAACGCTTGGAAAGGGCTCGAGAATGCAGAAAAAGCGTTTGAAGAATGGTTGTTATCAGAAATGATGAGGCTCGAAAGATTGGAACATCTCGCCGAGAAATTCAGGCGCAAGGCCGACGCCCACGAAGAATGGACCCGTGGCAAGGAAGAAATGTTACAGAGCCAAGATTTCAGGCAGTGTCGTCTCAACGAACTCAAGGCTCTTAAGAAGAAGCACGAGGCTTTCGAGTCGGATTTGGCAGCTCATCAAGATCGTGTGGAACAAATTGCAGCTATCGCACAAGAATTAAAGTGAGATGCCCAACTTCTGTTTATGGATGTTAAATTAAAATTAAATGTATTTTTAGTACCTTGGATTATCATGATAGTGTAAGTGTAAATGCTCGTTGTCAACGTATCTGCGACCAGTGGGATAGACTTGGAGCATTAACTCAGAGACGCCGCCAAGCTTTGGACGATGCCGAAAGGATTCTAGAAAAGATCGATATTTTGCATTTGGAGTTTGCCAAGCGTGCTGCACCGTTTAATAACTGGTTGGACGGTACAAGGGAAGACTTGGTCGATATTTTCATTGTGCACACAGTCGAAGAAATTCAGGGTCTAATTGATGCTCACGCCCACTTCAAGGTAAGTAATTTATCAGTTTAATTCTGATGACTTTGAATGTGTTTCTCTCAAAAAATCTTCAACTTGTTAAGCATTCTTTGATATGTTCATTTTTACTTTTTGTTTCTCTGTATTATAATCGGTATTGTTAAATGCATTTTAAATGTTAATAAAATAAATAATTATTTAGGCCACTCTGGGAGAAGCCGACAAGGAATATCAAACGATTGTTGGTTTAGTAAGGGAAGTAGAGGCAATTGTGAAGCAACACCAAATTCCTGGAGGATTAGAGAATCCATACACAACATTAACAGCACATGTAAGTAAATTTTAATCTTTACAGATTTTCTACACACAATGTTTTTGGTTTTTTCATTGAAATAACACACATAACACAGGGGGGAATTTTGAGGTAGCAGTTTTTATTAAAACTGATCATTTTCCTTGTGTTTGGCTGCCAAGGAAGGAATCACTGGTAATCTGGAGGTAAAATAAAACCATTAAAAACTGTGTGTTTACAGGCTGTATATGATTATGGTACCTACTGATTGATTTTTTTGATTTTCTAGGATTTGACCAAGAAGTGGTCTGACGTTAGACAACTTGTACCGCAAAGAGATGCCACACTACAGGCCGAATTAAGGAAACAGCAGAGTATCCTTCATTTATCATTTAACTTTAGATTATTGCATTTTTATGCTAGATATTTCTTAACATTGCAATTTAGATAACGAAATGTTACGTCGTCAATTTGCCGAAAAGGCCAATGCAGTTGGGCCATGGATTGAACGTCAATTAGATGCAGTTACGGCTATCGGTATGGGATTGCATGGAACGTTAGAAGATCAATTACATCGTTTAAAAGAATATGAACAAGGAGTGTATGCTTATAAACCACACATTGAGGAGTTGGAAAAGATACATCAATCTGTGCAGGAAAGCATGATCTTTGAAAATAGGTTAGTTTTATACAATTGTTAGTTTTATACAAAAGTTTTTAATACTATTTAATACATTTAATAGATACACACAATACACTATGGATACTTTGAGAGTTGGATGGGAGCAACTTCTTACATCAATTAATCGTAACATAAACGAAGTAGAAAATCAAATTCTTACTCGCGATTCTAAAGGAATCACGCAACAACAACTTAACGAATTTAGATCGTCCTTCAATCACTTTGATAAGAATAGGACTGGCCGTTTGACACCAGAAGAATTTAAATCGTGTTTAGTGTCTTTGGGTTATTCGATTGGAAAAGATAGACAAGGAGAAATCGATTTTCAGAGAATTTTAGCAGTCGTCGATCCTAATAGCACTGGATATGTTCATTTTGATGCTTTCTTGGACTTTATGACGAGGGAAAGTACCGATACCGATACTGCGGAACAAGTTATCGACAGCTTCCGTATTTTGGCAGGAGATAAGGTTAGTGTTAATCGTAAAAACTAAAATTATAGATAATATCCTATTTTGTTATAGCCATACATCCTTCCTGACGAATTGAGGAGGGAATTACCACCAGATCAAGCTGAATATTGTATTCAACGTATGCCACCGTTCAAAGGTGCCGGTGCTGTACCGGGAGCGCTCGACTATATGTCGTTCTCGACTGCTTTGTATGGGCAGTCTGATCTTTAAACGTAACAGTGGAACTTCATTGTAATTACTACCATATCTCATTGCCTTACCCCACAATTTTTAAATCAAAAAATCTTTGCGTTTTCAATAGACCGGTAAGACTAAAATAAAAATATAGGTATACAAATTGTTTTAGGGTTTCTGGTCTATTACTTTGAAATGAAACGACAACTCGAATAATAATTATTGGGGTTGAAAATTTTTATTAATTTAAATATTTATTTGTAATTATGTTTGCTGGTTATCCATTTCATGTTGTATTATCGTGAATTGGATTTTTGATGCTCAATCAGATTTATATTTACCGGCTTGATGTGTACATAAGAAATTGCATTCATATTGTATAAGTAATTGGATAGTTTTTTGTTTCCAATATATCGAATAAAGGTAACAGTTTTCTATACAAAAATTGAAATATGCATTTTTGTTTTTATCGGGCATATATTTGTATTTATAGAGAAATATGAAATTTACTTGCCAATCATATTAATTTGTCATTGAAAAGCAGTTGATATTAAAAGTTATTTTATTTTTAGATGAAAAATATTATATGCAAATCATGCAGCTGTTTACTCTGTGTGATACATAATCAGAACTTTATATTTCTTAAGTTATATCGCTATGTGAATATATTTAATTTTAATTTATTTTGTTTTTTTTTATTTTTAAGTAATCCCCTCATATTTATGGTATTTAAATTATTTTTGCATGTTATATACTTAATAATCCAATATACATTTCGTATTGTAACCAAATATTTACTAAAATAATTTACTTTTCTGTATGAAAAAAAATACTAAATACCTTCTATTATCATTTTTTGACATCTTTTATTAATTTTAGATTTGAGTATTGTCTATTATTTTCATTTTTTTTTTATTTCAATGGAAATATAAAAGAAAGTTGCTCTAAATATAGGTAAAGCTGCAAAATTATTTATTCGCCAAGTTTTTTAGCGTAAAAGGAAAGGAAAGGAATTTATAATTGTTTAATGACGTTCACATTTTTTGTAATAATTTATCGATACTTTTAACTGCATATAAATTTAAATTTTTGTGGAAGTGTACTTGTTTCCGTTATGGTGGGCTGAAATCATGAGTTGAACACTGATCACAGCTGGACTGTTATACAATAATGTAGATTTTGATTTATCAGACTTTTCTTTTTTCCTTTTTTAGATTAACCCGTCCTTGCTTTATGGAACGTTTTAAAAAATACAAAGTGTAATTGCATCATGACTCCTTTGTATGTTAATGAGAAGTTGTAGTCAAACCTGTTGTAAACCAATACAGTTAAAGTATTCAAGCAATTTGATTGCAAGAATAAAGGACTTTGCGAAGGAAGAAAATGAGAATACAAGCCGCTCGAAGAAAAATGTTGGGTATACATATGGATTAGAAACAATAAATAAATAGAATTATTTGTTTGAAATGAAATTGGATGGGGCATGCAATTCAAGAAACCACGGATCTACCTATTGGAAAACTGTAATAAAGTTGTAGTGCAATGGAGGATTTATTTGGTATGAAGCTACACAGAACCCGCCAGACATAGACATAGAGGTGATTAGAGATTGATTGTTACTTTGCTATTAATTTTAAATTAACGAATTATTAAACTAGCGAATTTTCAAAGAGAATATTTGTTATCCATGTATAAAGTTGTGGCATGTCTAATTTGTTTTTTCTTCAAAATGATGAACTTTAACGAAAGTTATTCACAGACATTTGATAGAGGGTTGTATAGAGATTCTAGCAGATGCACAGTCCGACAGTTAATATTAGAAATAGTGCAAATTTGATAGGGCCGAAGACAAAATTTGTTTTCTACAATCAGTTTTAAGTAATTTTAAAGAACGTTTATCGTATTTGTTAAATCTCGAACGAATTTGAACCAAAAAATTTTGTTTCACATTCACTATACTTATCGTGTTAATTTATAAAATAAAAATATAAGCTATTGGACATAGGTGACCATGATATTTCGATAATTATTTTTTTTGGATTAGGCATTCAAATGTTATTTACACCACCTACCCTATTCAATCTTATTATTGAATAGAACATTTACTTGTTTTATTAAAAATAATTATTGTTAAAATATTAAACGGATTAAAATAATTAGTTGAATATTAAAGAAAAGTTATTTTAATTAATTTATAAACTAACATAAATGCGAAACAAGAGGTAGGGTTAGGGAGGAGAAACGAGTAATTACTTTGAGTCATGTAGTGTACGCGAGTTATTTTGCTGTCTTTTAATTTTGCAATAAATTACAAATAATAATCCTCGATTCGTAATAAAATACTTTTAGAGAGAATTTTGTGAATAAAATCGTCTATGTAAAAAGTTTTCTACCATAAATTTTAACGGGTAAAATAAATATTGTTTAGAAACATTTGCACATTATAACCTTCATATGTGTGTGATTAGCGCCACTTTTGATAATGTACGTGAGCTTTGCTTTGCTTACAATGCATTCTTTGAGCTTGTCGGATTATTGCACATTTCATTAATTTTACGTATGTAAATCTGTTTTTATCGGTAACAAGTATGAATAACTCGTGTTTTCTTAGATAATTTTCGACTATCGACGAACGTTATGTGTACATACGTCTTATACGGTTTTCAGTTTTCTAATATCGGTGAATATTTCAAAATAATACTTTAGTTAAATCATTTTGTTATTATTTTAATAAATATTGTGTTTTGTGACAAGACGTTTCTTCGGCTTGATTTTGAAGATAAATAATTTTATTTGTTATCTCGTTTAAATTGTTGTGTATACGGGGCCCTGATTCTGATGGTGATGTCGATGCCGTGGCGGTCGTCTAACTTTAAAATTAAAGTAAGTCTCATGTTTGTTTTTATTTTAATTGTGTATTGTTTTAAAAACTTGCGAATTTATAAGCAGTTTATTATTGATGTGTAGCGACTATTGTTTTTGTATAGGAATAGATGTATAGGTTATTTTCTGTGGGTTTTTGTATTGTTTACGAAATTGTATTGCGAAAATACTTTTTCCAATGAACGATTCTTTAAATTTTGCCGTAAAGTCAAATATTATAACAGGTACAATATTAAATTGACAGATTTGGCAGGTACTGACAGATTTTACATTTGAGGCAAATCTGAAACCAAATAGCACAGAATATTCAGTGGACATCTGTTTTATGTCCACGAACTTGATGTCCATATGATATCCATAAAAGATTATTACATTATCCAAACTTATATACAACACGTCATCAATACAAGGTTACTAGATGATGACGTTTCACACAGTGCTGTCATTTCGAACCTCGTATTTTTACAATTCTAATAAATTGTAGTCTTTCTTTATGCCATCTAATATGTGCGCAGGTAAATCAATTCAAGGTATTCAAACTTTAAAATGAATTACAAATAAACAATCTAGTAACTTTTTATTGATGACGTGAATTACATATAGGTTTGGATAGGCCGTAGCTAAAGGGTGTCCCAACAAGAGCGCCGGATTTAATTTTAAAGAAAAACACATTTATTTTTTTAATTAAGCAAACATTTTTATTTCAACATAAAGAAAAATAGTTCCGATTAAACGTGAAAAATACAACATCAGGCAAATGGCCACCACGAAACCTCTGGCACAGGGTTGAAATTTTGAATAACGTTTTCGCATAAATGTGGCTGTATTTCACCAATAACGCACCGTATTTCCTCTTTAAGATGTTCAACTGTTTCAGGCTTATTCGCATACACCTTTTCCTTCACATAGCTCCAAAGAAAAAAGTCCATCGGCGTTAGATCGCACGATCTTGGTGGTCAATGTTGATCGCCAAATCGAGAAATGACTCGGCCTGGAAACTTGGTCTGCAGTAACACCATTGTTTCACGTGCAGTGTGGCAGGTCGCACCGTCTTGTTGGAAAAACATGTCCTCCATATCAATTACAGCCAATTCGGGCCACAAAAACTCCGTTAACATTTCGCGATACCGCACACCATTAACAGTTAGCGCATTTCCAGCCGCATTGTCAAAGAAATACGGCCCAATCACTCCGCCAGCCCAAAATGCGCACCAAACAGATACTCGCGGTGGATGCATTGGTTTTTCGAGTATAACACGAGGATTTTCAGCACCCCAAATCCGACAGTTTTGCTTATTTACGTATCCGTCGAGATGAAAATGTGCCCCATCTGAAAAAAATGATTTTCTTGGAAAAATGCGCATTAATTTGATGATGTTCCATCACCCAATCAGCAAATCCACGGCGCTGGTCATGGTCCCTCGACTTGATTTCTTGCACCAATTGAACCTTGTACGCGTGCAAATGCAGATCTTTTACCAAAATTCGTTGCATAGTGCCTCTGGAAATGTTTAATTCTGGACCGCGATGCCGAATGGAAGTTCCTGGATTCTCGGCCACAGATTCCCTTACTGTGGCTATATTTTCGAGTGACCGACAAGGACGACGACGAACAATGGTCTTCTGATCCATCAGCGTAAATTTGGTCTCAAATTTTTTAATTAAACGCCTCACTGTCGATTCATTTGGCGCATTATTGCGACCGAAAACTTGTCGTAATTGGCGAACTGTTTTCGCAAAACTTTCACCATTTTTGTAATGTGTTTTTACAATAATTAAACGTTGTTCGTTTGAATACTTCTCCATATTCTTAAATCGCGTGGTCTGTACGTGACAACTGTCGGAAAAAAATCACCGTACAACTCGTATTAACAAAATGGCGGCAAATTTAAATCCGGCGCTCTTGTTGGGACACCCTTTAGATGTAGTTATTTCTACTTGCAATCATAGTCATTTTCTTTCGAATTAATATAAGTCGTGTTGAAATATGTATTAAGGGGACGTTCAAAAAGGACGTCACGCTTTTTTGGGACCTTTTACCCCTTCCCCCCGTGTCGCGCCATGTCGTGAAATTCTTACCTCACCCCAGAAAAGGTAGTCACAGTATCAATATGACCCTCCTAAATATTACAAAACATCTTCATACAAAGTCAGCAACCGCTGCTGAAATATCCATGACGTCACTTATTTGCCACCTCTAAGTCCTCATGTCATGATCCGCGAACCCTCCCACGAAAAGCGTGACGTTCTTTTTGAACGACCCCTGACATTGATCTACAGTGATCTATAACGTTATGCTGCAATTGGCGATTTATCCTGGCATTCGTGACTATGTTTAGGTAGGTACTTATAGTTTGGAAGCAATAATTATTACAGTTTATAAAATACACGAAGTCTTTTGCACTGCTTATGTATACCATTCAGATCGAAAATTTACGATTTTAGCGAATTTTCATAGAAAATAAAGCTATTGCAGCCTGTCTGATGACGGGACTCAGACGTGTCCTTTTGACTTTTCTCCGATCTCGACCGTTGGATCACGAAAATATAGATTATTCATTTTGGGTTGGTCATATATATATATATAATAAATTTTTTGTGGACACGATTCCAGTCGCAAAACGAAGGACGAGTTCATTAACCAGGCAAATCGATCGACCCGTTTCAAAATGGCGGCCGTTAAAACAAATTTAAATAATTTTAATCTTCGTTATTACTCATCGGATTAGTAATGTGGAATATGTTTTGGAATCGGCATACAATTCTCTACCGATCATGTCTCTTTATAATTTTCGATAGGGTGCACCGTTTTCTAAATAATCGAAAAAAAGTGATATATATATATTTAAATTGTTATAAATTTCTCTTGCAAATATTATTTTTCAAAACATGTATTTCTTTCGAGAAAAATTTAAAAAAAAGGAGTTTTTTGACATGCGACATGAAAATTCGATACCAAGGCTTGCGCGCGGTCGGATTGTTAAACCTCTTTTTAACGTTAGTTAATTGTTTGGGATGAATATCCACATAGAATATATTATGAACTTCCGTTAAGGATATCCCATGAGTGTTCAGGGTTATAACAAATAAGTTACGCATGGACATCCTTTGGACTTAAAATGGATAGCCATTGGACATCTTCAATGTCCAAGCAAGACATCTATAGAATGTCTAATGAATATCCTTGTGTTATCTGGAAAATTTCCGCCCCCAAATAATTTATTGTAGATGAATATAATGTACATACAGGGTGTTTCACATCAGCCGTATTTTGCGTTCGCAGAAGATTCTGCATTTACTATAACATTGTTCACGCAGGGTTATATCTGCCTTAATTATGTAAGTACCTATATTTTAAAAATATTTTTACATAGGCAAGATTTTGTACACAACGTGCGATATAAGTACCTACATATCTATGTACATACTTACCTATATGAATTTTATAGTTATTGATCAATAACCCACGTTCGTGGGAATCTGTGAACGTAACCCTTGCGAATGACAATAGTCGACTGTATCTATCCTATTTTCTGACCGAATGCTAAATAAAATATTAAATATGATTTTTATCATTTCCACATTAATATTTAACTTTAACTAGGTATATTTTTTAATTTTGCGGTCTCTTAATTTTTTATTCACAATAAGGCAAGTGTTTCGTCTCACCATCGGCGCGGCTGTGATCATAAAAGTGTAAAAAAAATGAAAAAATAGATATTTAATTGGCCGTTGTTTTTCATAAAAAGAAAAATAGGTACTTTTATTCGAAGTTCGACTTTGATTTTGTTACATAGAAAATGCGTTCTCGCTCACATTTTTAAGCGTGGCACCATCGTAATTTTTAACACACGAACAAGGTTTAAATATGATATATATCATTTTAGAAAGCTCTTCTATTTTTTTACAAATGTTAAACAAATTTGTAGGATTAAAGTAACTATTCCTGTCATCGACCGGCTATTGGATATACGTAGTAGCTTCTAACTGCATCTATAGTTTTTTTCCAACTGGCCTGCCAATGCACACGTCATCAGTAAAAAGTTATTCAATTGTATGTTTGTAATTCAGTTATATGTTTGAAAAGCGTCATATTCTATCGATGATTTACTTGCACACATATTAGATGGTATAAAAAAAGATTACAATTTATTAGAACTCTGTAAAAATACGAGGCTTTATTGATGACGTGTATTGGAACTTATCTGGATATCGTATAGGGAATAAACTAGAAATTTTTGGGTTTCAAAGCGCAATCACTATACAAGTGATGATTATAAAAGTTAATCTTGAAATCTTGAAATACAGGGACAAGCATTTCATTTTTTAAAGACGTCATCTTGAAGGTGCCTCCCCCCCCGTATCTGCTTAGTCACTCCTACAATCTTGAGTGCACATTACTCATTGTGTGTGTGGGGGGGGGGGGTCAATGTAGATTTTGTTTTTCAAATAGTCCCACAAATAAAAGTCATATGCCGTCATATTAGACACTCTTGCTGGTCAAGCAATGTCCCCATTCATACGCATGGCATAATTTGGAATTGTCAGCGTTCATCGATATTGTGAACCACGAAATCGTGTATATTCATTGGCAAGAGGAAAGGTGGTTAATATTTTTGTTAAAAATGCCTCGATCATCTAGACGTAGCTAGGGTTGATGTAACTCTTGTACTATCTCAAGATTGTATGTGTCTATGCAGAAACGCAGATCACACCTTCGAGATGTCCTCTTCAAAAATAAAATGCCTTTTCTATTATGTAACGGAATATAAATTAATTTAGGTATTATTGCTTTTTTGGAACAGTTGATAAGTTATTTGCGATGTTCAGTTGGCAGGTATATTTAATTTTTTTAAGTGTCTTCTAGCGGTTAAAGTAATGCGAGAATTTTAAAGACGGCTAATAATGGACAATTATTTATACGGTAACATTCAATATTTGTATGGGTTATCCGAATTTGCCTGGATTGAGTAAATCGACAGTAATTCTATTCTTCTAAAGATTTAGGAATTATGAACTTAGACATTTCCGAAAATTCCGAATGCAAATGAAAATTTGCATTCCTTGCTGAACTACACCGTAGCATAGTTTTCGTCGCTAGTTAATACAATCGTTTTTGTGTATTTAAAAATAATAGTAGTAGGTAATAGTTATACGACACTATATGGACGTTAATTTTTAGTCATTGCAATGTCATTATGAAATCTGGCTTACAATTAAGGCCGGTAGGTTAACGATAAAAATTTACCCGAAGATGTTAACGATTACACGGTTAAATATTAAAATACGGCCTTACGGCCCTAACGAGAGTTACTATTCGACAAACGTGATACTATATCGTAATAAAATGATTAAAATTTTGGGGACTAATTTAAAAGAAAAATTTGCATAGGTTCTGTATGTTAAAATCTCAAATAAATTTTTCTTTAAATCGTGAATGGAATTTTATATTAAAAAATTTTACACAACATATTTAAATGTGCGAGATAAGATTTAAGTATGCACAATACAATCGTATTAACAATTGCGGTTTATCTCTTGAACACGTGTGCGATAACGCGAGCTCCGATTCCGAAAACATTCTTTCGTAAGAACGTTTATTAGAGGGGATTTGTAATCACCTTGGGAAGTGGTGTGTTAAACTTTATCCTAAGTCTCTTTATAGGAACGAAATATGCATAATTAATTCGTTCGTCAGTACGAATCGGTGTTTTTTGCGGAAGGTACGCGCGACTGTATCGATCAATTGAATTCACTTTTAAGATTTTCGGTTTTTATTTAATTTTTGTTGTGTACGAAGTGCCCCCGAAGTTACTTCAAAATTAACTTTATTCGTTTTTTCGTTTAAAACATTGTTTGGACTATCGATG
This sequence comes from Rhagophthalmus giganteus, assembly GCA_036326145.1. NCBI lineage: Eukaryota > Metazoa > Arthropoda > Insecta > Coleoptera > Rhagophthalmidae > Rhagophthalmus > Rhagophthalmus giganteus. Next base: position 7,546,588 of record JARFJA010000056.1, on the reverse strand, counting down.
GTGCAGTGGGGCGGGGCCGATCGGGTGAAGTCAGGTCTAGCGTTTCTGCAGACATTAAAGTAAGTCCGCATGTATTTTTTACTTTAATTGTTAACAAATCTGAAAATCGTACTTATATGGCGGTTTTAAATGTAAATTTTTAAATGTAATTTAAAAACGAAATTCAACTATTTTGTTGGTACTTGAGTAGTGACATAACGCGTTTTGTAACTCATTACGTGTAAGTATAGGGTTTAGTTCTTTTACGAAAACACTCGTATTTATTGTGAACAAACGACACTTAATTGTTCCATCAATAATTTTTTCTGTTTGCTGAAAATATTTGAAATTGTAGGTACTATTTTAACTTAAAAATCTAAGTTTAAATCTAAATCGTAGTTTCTACGTATGCTATACATATGTTACAATGATATAAACGAATGACTCGTTTCTAAAACTAGGTTTAGAAAATCTCAAGGTTTTTCTTAGTAAAATAAACCAAAATATATTATAATGCAAGGTTAATGCATATCGATCGCGAATTCTGAATCGTCACAATACACCGTGTCCAAGATAAGAATGCACAGCATGGGGATCTTGAAAACGGTAGAAGTTACAGGGTGGCTTAAATTAGAAAAAAGTTGCGCTATTTAGAGTATGTTTACATGCTGGTCGCAAAAGTTCATTATTGTTTATCGTTTTCAAAATTCTCAAAAAAATGTGATTTTGTGGATTTTCGTTTCTTTTCATTTTTTTATTTATTTTAAATGATATTAAAAAACTACCGGCACTTTCTCGTTGCCACTTTTTAAGCTCTACAAAATGGCGTGTTCAAATTTTTAATCCGACGTTTCGTATCCGAGAATCCATCATCAACTTTATTTTTTATATGGCCACAAACAAAGAGACACCCTGTATTCGGTAGCATTATTCATTACAAATTCAACGATGTATCACACATTATGGTTTTGAAGCCAAAAAGGGGAAAACGTGAGTTATAAGGTTTTTATTTTTAAATTAGTAGGCGCTGGTACAATAACAGAAACAAAATGTCAAAAATTATAATAATTGCTCAAATAGGTTGCCATTATTTTCTAGACACAAGTATGCTCTGTCTATAGAAGAATTCAAAACATGTCTAACATTTCTGGTGTGATTGTATTAACTGCTGCTAAAACCAATGCCAATAACTGTTCTTCGAGTTTCAAAAGTGGCGTCATACACTTGGTTTTTAAATAACCCCACAGGAAAAATCCAACGGAGTTAAGTCAGGTGATCGGGCTGGCCAGGCTACTTCACTGTGAGTTCCAATGCATTTTTCAGGAAACCTCTGGGACAAATATTCCCGCACAGTTCTTGAATTATGCGCTGGGGCACCATCTTGCTGAAACCAGCAGTTGTTAACTATAAGTAATGGTAATTCATCCAAGGCATTCTCCAAATCAATCTGCAGTAGGTCGAGATATCGTTCGGAATTTAAATTGTTGTGATAAATAAAAGGTCCTATTATTCTGCCACCCAAAATGCCTACCCACAGATTAAATCCAAATCGATGTTGATGCCTTGTTTCTTTTATTAAATGAAGATTGTCTGTTGCCCAATAATGTTTGTTACGCCGGTTGAAAATGCCATTGTTGGTTATCATTGTTGGTTATTGTTTTTCCCCTTTTTTGGCTTCAAAACCATAATGTGTGATACATCGTTGAATTTGTAATGAATAATGCTACCGAATACAGGGTGTCTCTTTGTTTGTGGCCATATAAAAAAATAAAGTTGATGATGGATTCTCGGATACGAAACGTCGGATTAAAAATTTGAACACGCCATTTTGTAGAGCTTAAAAAGTGGCAACGAGAAAGTGCCGGTAGTTTTTTAATATCATTTAAAATAAATAAAAAAATGAAAAGAAACGAAAATCCAAAAAATCACATTTTTTTGAGAATTTTGAAAACGATAAACAATAATGAACTTTTGCGACCAGCATGTGAACATACTCTAAATAGCGCAACTTTTTTCTAATTTAAGCCACCCTGTATCTTCTACCGTTTTCAAGATCCCCATGTATCTTGCATGTATCTCCATGCATTCTTATCTTGGACACGGTGTATATGGAACATCACGAACAGTTATTATGTTTCATATAAAAAAATACATAGTGTGGTTAAGTAATTTGTTTTAAATTCATCTTATTGCACTATAACTTACTTACTCCGCCTTATTTATTTACGTAATTATTGAAATTTGGTCACTTCTATGTAGTGTAGATATTGTGAACCCGCTTAAAATCATTTCAAGAGCAATGGTTTTTTAAATTAAAATAAATAGGTATTGCTGCGTTTAAACTGATGTCCATTTACCACTATAAAGTACGGGCTCTTGCGTAAATCAGGTTTAAAAGGCTTGCTTATTGCAATAATAGTATTTTTGAAAATTTTCTAATAAAAAATGACTAGTGAAACGATTTGTTTTAAATTAATTGTAGATCTAAAACAACAATTTTATTGATATTTACGTATTATAGTAGATTACGACGTAGAATAATTTTATTTATTTATAGTAAAGGGTAAAAATGATTAACATCTCTACTTAATGAATAAACATACAAAATCTAACAACTTTGTTGTTAGGTAAAACGGTCTTGATTTTTTTTTTGAAATATCTTAAGTCATAAAGGAAAAATTATAAAATGTTTTAATTTTAAACCTAACAATAAGTACATAATATTTTATGTTTTTAATTAAAATAACTAAATCGACATTTTTGCCGTTTACTTCCAAGAACTACGAGATTTAATTGAATACATATTTGGCACGAATGGCCAAATAAATTGCAATGCAATTTTCTTTATGCTACAAAGTCCTCATAAATTTGCATGAGAAAATATTTAATAACATGATTCACATTTTATTAAAACCTATATAGCAATAAAATCCAAACGATTTAAATAAAAAGAGAATATTATCCAGCTTCGCATGACATAAATTAACGATAAACCAGTTCGAATTATTGTCTTTTTTATAACAAACAACACGATCGTTTGGTGAGGAAAGGTAAACATAATAAATCAAATCTTTTTGATTTTATTTACCATACATTCTGAAAATTAAAGTACGCAATAACGAGGAAAAATAAGGTTGAATTATTTAATTTACAGATTGTAATACTTGCTTTCGTATGTACATTTTATTGTTGTATCTATCACCTTGACTAAATCTTCGAATTTATTCAATAAACTTTATATGACTGTTTTATATCGGCTTTTACGACGCAAACAGCTTTCTTGGTACACAAGACATTATTATTGGGCGAGGATTTAATTAAAAAATCGGAGAACGCCAACAGCGAGTCCGGTCATAATCGAATACACAAAAACGGAGAGTTTCGATCCCACGTAAATGACATACTTTTTGCTACTGTTCGTCATCGAGAAATTTTACAAGCGACAAAAACATTCCAAACTATGTTAGTTTAGGGTACCTAATTGAGACTTTGAAAGTTGTTCTTCGAGTTAACCCAAAGTCGATCTCGCCAATTTACAACCTCCTCAGCTACGAAAAACAACGAAATTAATTACTTTCTTAAGAAACGATTACATTAATTGGAGGGAGCAATAAAAGTCGAAACTTAAATTTAAAGTGGCCAAGAAAAAAGACAACGGCACGATAAAGAAATTCTTAAGGTTGATTTAAATGTTGTTTTGAGGGAATTGGCTATGAATAACCAACCTTTCATCATAAATTATCAAAGTTTGTTCAAACGCGTGAAATCTGAGACCTACAATATGCTAGTCATATATTATAGACTTAGTAGGTACAGTCTATCTAAAAAACGCGCCTTTTTTTACGGAGGACTGAAACTATAGAACTTTGATCTTTATTTTCGAATCGAGAAAATATACAGACATCATATAATAATTTGTACCGGGAACTTTAAACGATGCCGTAAATATATAAATTTCTAGGAGGTTAAGTTTCATTTAGAAGTTAATCTTCCATTTTATTAATTTCGTATATCAATTACGCGAGATGTTTTGAAAGAGCGAGATGTTGTATTTTACATAAATAGTACTAAAGAGCGCAATCCTAAATCCGTTAAAATAAACATAAGTATGTATCGGTTTTGTCTAATATTTTGGGAGCAACGTGTTTAAATTTTTTGAAGAAAATTGGGCGTCGAAGCTTTTATCAAAAACATTTTTATCTTGTAATTTACGCATCTTCGTTCGTTTATCTGCATTCTAAATAAACTATTAACCAATAATTAACAAGTAGTAGGTATTATTTCGAAACGCATATTTCAATTACAAAAATTAGATACACACGGTTATTCTGATAGTTTTAAAATGGAGGACAATTGACAGTCAGTTATACAAAAAAAAGTCCTGAACTTGATTAATTCAAAAACTATGGAAAATATCGAAAATTTACAGAGGAACGCTTTTTTTTCTAATAAAGCTTTGAAGAAATAAAAAATAATATATTTTTCGAAAAGTCTATAGGCTTACAATTAGATATTATTGAATATTGGAAGGGGTTTATGTCCCCCATATTTACGACATTGAAGAAAATGTTTATTCGATTTTTTTTTACACTTTGTCAATTTTAAACTAAAATAATTAACATTTAGATACGAAATATATTTATTGGAATATTCATAAGCTTTGCGACTAAGCGTGCGTTTCTTTTTATAAAAAAACTTCAACACACTGTATCTCGGAAATTAAGCAGTTTTCGAAAAAAACTGTTTTAAAATTAGTCGTTCGTGTATACGTTATTCACGATAGGTTCCGATGCACGTCGTGCATAAAAAGTTACTAACAAGGAAGGTTAGGTAGGTGGAAATCTCAGAAAAATTTGAAACCTTGCAGGATTGTAGTACGAGTCGACCCTAATCGAGAGCCTTACTCCGTTCGTGCCCTTACGCGGTTTAAGAGGGTGAAATCCACCGCGTAGGAGCACGAACGGAATACGGCTCTGGATTAGGGTCGACTAGTACTACAATCTTGCAAAGTTTCAAATTTTTCTGAGATTTTCACCTGCCTAACTTTCCTTGTAAGTTGTTATCGTACGTATTTGTAATATTCAGTTTAAAGTTTTGCACGTGGCATGGCAAAGAAAACAATTTATTGGTACATTAAAAAATACGATATTTTATTGATGACGTGTATTGGAACCTATCTTGAATAAACTTTTTAATTATTTTAAATAACTACCGGTACCTACATATTTGTTATAAGCAGTATTTCAATCCAAAAAATTATTTTTTGACAAGTTCCCTGAAACAACCAAAACCAAAATATTAAGAAGAAAAAGATATCTGTAAAAATTGATGAAACATTTCCCTTAAAAATTAGAATTGTTTAAATGAGAAATTAAATCGTTATTATTAAATTTGCTTATCTACTATACTATATATATATCTATCTATACACGTGTTCTTATCGCATACCTGGGGCAACGCAGAGCGACTCGTTCGGATAGGAAAATTTCTGCGTCTAACGTTTATCGGCAATCAAGGATTTTGTAGAATTGTATGTACGGCGATTCATTTAGTTTTACGTAAATTTCATTTCATTGTTAAGAAAGCCGTATGATTTATAGGTATTTCGTTTAGTTCGCAACAGATTCTTTTTGAGGAATGTCACGTGCGCGTTTGTGTGTTTAGTACAGTTTCTTCGTTATTTTTCATGTTCGCTTTTTAATGTCCGCGAATATTTTTAAATAATTAATTTAGTTAGATAATAATCTTGTTTTTATTTTACTAAGGGTCGGTTTTTTCACCTCCCAATAAATTTACTCGACAAATTTTTACCACGGAAACAATTGTCTGAACAAACGTTTCTATGGTAAATATGTGTCAATTAAATGGAAGATGAAAAGATCGGCCCTAAGTATACTGTGTTAAATGAGTGCCTTTGAACTACTTTTAAAGATAAATAACTAGAAATTTATCCTTCCTCTTGTTTAAAAATTGGTCGGAATTTTGGTGGTCTGGTTGGTATGTCGCAGGTATTTTCTATTTTAAATGTTAATAAATCTGAAAATTGTTTATATAATAAGTAGATACCGCATTTAAATAGAGATTTTAATAGCTATTTTGTTCGCATTTAGTTGCAGGTATCGCTCTTGCAACGCAACCCTATTTATATTTTAATATAGGTACTTATACATATACTCGTAAGTAATATAGATCCAGTTTTTTTTATTAGATAAATACTTACCTACGTAATTTCATAATAAATATCGCCATATAAAATTACGGATTCGTGAGTAATTAATTACAGCAATAAATGATCGAAATATTAAGAAATTATTTTGAAAATAAATTAATTGCGCACAGAATTTATTGAAAAAATTTTTGTTAAAATTTTCGTTTTTAAATAGTATATGGAATCTTAATTTGAAATTATTATTTTTATTAGTACGTACGTATACGTGCTTATCGAAAAACTTGGATAACGCAGAGTGATTTGTTCGGACAGGCACATCCCTGCGCCTAACATTTACATAATTATCCGCAGCCAAGGATTTTATAGAATAATTGTAGGTGTATGGTGATTAATTTAGTTTTACGTAAATCTTGTCAAGGAATCCCTATGATTTATAAATACATATTTTGTTAGAATATCACGGTTTCTTTTTGACGAATGTCACGCGCATGTTCGTCTCGATACAATTTTCCTATTTTTGGTGCTCGTTTTTTTAAATATCTGTGAATATTTGACAATAATTTGTTATTAAATTGTGTTGAGTTACGTAAACTAAGTGTTTTCGGATTTATTTGAAAGATAAATAAATTTATTCTTACTTTCTCGTTTAAACGTCTATGTGGATTTTGATGGTCTGGAACTTATAAAAATCCAGTAGGTCGTATGCGTTTTCTATTTTCATTTTTGCAAATCTAAAGATTGTTTACAATGAATTTATCTACAGATTTTAACATAGGTACCTACATATAGTTTGACACCCCATTCGAGACGTTATAAATACATAACTGGGATAAAGTGACCCTTACCGACTCGAATGACGTGTCATCGATTTAGGAGCCTCCTGTACCTATACCTATATAGGTAATTTAGAAATGAAATTAAGATATAGTGAGTTCCAAAAAATTATTTCCATATGGAAAACTTTTTTTAATATTAGTTTGTTACAAAATTTCATTCTTGATAAATGTTGGCGTATCCTTTAAAAATAATAATGAACCCATCAGGTGTTATCAGAAATATAGTTAAATTACTGCTATTACTGCTATATACTAATGTTTATAATAATAGGTTCAATTTAATTTGACTTTTGAAACTGACGGTATTTTTGTTCACGGCGTTTTTGTCGACGGCCTTTTGACGTGATTTGACGTGATACTCACTCAAAAAATTATTGTACATAATATCAATAAACACCAGTTATTGACTTTTTGATCATTGATACAATGAAAAGTTCTTTAATACTAATTTCCATGTTCGTAGTCCCAATGTTATTATGTTCATTAGAAACTGATGAACATATTTAATAATTTAATGGATATCTTGATTGCTTTAACGATTCTTTTTCATTAATCCAATCATTACTTGATTGTATCTACGAATTTCTACATTAACATCATAACTTAAAGTTTATAAATTTAAAACATCACATTAATGTAAGGTCGGTTTGAAATAATAACTACATTTACCGTATCTATGACTAAGTTCACTAATATACAGTATAAATACAGTTGATTATGTATTTTTTAAATTCTATATATAGAATAATCTAGGAATATTAATGGCTTCGCAGAAACAGGATAAATGCAAGACAGTGCAGTTTGAAACTCAAACTAAATAATTGCAAAAAAAAATTATCACGACGTTTACATTAATATTTATGTTAGAACTGTTATAGAAAAATATTTCTAAAAACGGTTTGTGTTTATTATTACATATCAAATTCCAGAGAAACGTGTACAAATCGATTTTTTTCACCGGAAAAATCGATTTGTATTTCCTACAATCGACAACATTGAACAATAAAGAACTAATAATCAAATTTTCTATGTAGGTATATTCGAGCGATAATTAATTGAAACATTACAAAAAATAAAATTGCTATAGAAACAATATACATAAAAAATTGTCCTATTTATAATGTGAAATAGTAACTGTACTCTTTTAATATGAATAGAAGTGTACATTGTAACAATGCAAGAATATTCTTTTATTTAATGAACACATTCATCGATACAATAAACAAACTTTGCATTTCAGTGGAATAATTTATTGAATTTACGTAAGAATATTGATAAAACTAATAAACACAGTTATTATCACTATAAATCAAAATTTATATTATCTATATACTAATTTATTAAAAAAATGAAAGTTTGTTCATTGGAGCAGTCAAATTATTCATTAACGTAATGAACTGCATTCGATGTAGCAATGTATAAGGTCATTACACTAATAAACGTTCATTGGGTAATGATTTCGAACATCAAGTAATCTTTGGACATACGTTGTAATGATGAAATCGTACTTCGGACGAACATTAATCAACGCCAGTTTTTAATATAATGATTTTTTATTGTATTTACGTACTTTTTTGGTTAAGTGCTGTTATAAAATTGTGAATTAGTACACTACGCAATATTTTTATATATCATATTTAAAAAATATATTTTTATACCTGTTTTTTGAAATTCTAATAAATATATGTTATTTGAATTTCAATTTATTTATTACATATAAATTTCATCTGTTAATTTTATCAACAATTCAAGAAACCACAAATCTGGAAAGAATAATATTTGTTTAACATTATTTAAACAAATACAAAATATAAGTCATTTTTTATATAAAAACAAGGACATTAATCTTCTTAAAATGTTTTTTAAGGCTATACATTTTGAGCATTCTAAAATACATCGAGAGTACGAGCTTTGGCGGTCATTTTTACGCATTTCCGGGAGGGTACAAAATTTTTTAAAGGTTGCACAAAACTGTACAAAATGAGTTCTTATTGTCACAAGAAAAAAAAAACGACATTTTTAACTTTTGTATTCCAGCATTTCCCTGGGTGCGAACTTTGGTGGTCATTTTCACGCATTTCCGGCAGGGAACAAAATTTTTTAAAGGTTGTACAAAACTGTACAAAATGAGTTTTTACTATTACAAGAAAAAAAAACGACATTTTTAACTTTTGCACTCCAGCATTTCCCTGGAGTGCGAAATTTCAAACTGCGATAGCTGACTATTTGGAAGGGTACAAAACTGTACAAAACTTGTACAAAATGATGGCATAATTTTTGTTTTGTTTTGCAAAAGTCGCACTCCAGGGAAATGGACCTGAAATCCACCGCGTAGGAGCACGAACGGAATACGGTTCTGGATTAGGGTCGACTAGTACTACAATCTTGCAAAGTTTCAATTTTTTCTGAGATTTTCACCTGCCTAACTTTCCTTGTAAGTTGTTATCGTACGTATTTGTAATATTCAGTTTAAAGTTTTGCACGTGGCATGGCAAAGAAAACAATTTATTGGTACATTAAAAAATACGATATTTTATTGATGACGTGTATTGGAACCTATCTTGAATAAACTTTTTAATTATTTTAAATAACTACCGGTACCTACATATTTGTTATAAGCAGTACATCAATCCAAAAAATTATTTTTTGACAAGTTCCCTGAAACAACCAAAGCCAAAATATTAAGAAGAAAAAGATATCTGTAAAAATTGATGAAACATTTCCCTTAAAAATTAGAATTGTTTAAATGAGAAATTAAATCGTTATTATTAAATTTGCTTATCTACTGATATGATAATATGTGAAATGGCAATTGTTATCTTCGGAGTACACGTGTTCTTATCGCATACCTGGGGCAACGCAGAGCGACTCGTTCGGATAGGAACATTTCTGCATCTAACGTTTATCTAGTCAAGGATTTTGTAGAATTGTAGGGTACGGCGATTCATTTAGTTTTACGTAAATTTCATTTCATTGTTAAGAAAACCGTATGATTTATAGGTATTTCGTTTAGTTCGCGACGGATTCTTTTTGAGGAATGTCACGTGCGCGTTTGTGTGTTTAGTACAGTTTCTTCGTTATTTTTCGTGTTCGCTTTTTAATGTCCGTGAATATTTTTAAATAATTAATTTAGTTAGATAATAATCTTGTTTTTATTTTACTAAGGGTCGGTTTTTTCACCTCCCAATAAATTTACTTGACAAATTTTTACCACGGAAACAATTGTCTGAACAAACGTTTCTATGATAAATATGTGTCAATTAAATGGAAGATGAAAAGATCGGCCCTAAGTATACTGTGTTAAATGAGTGCCTTTGAACTTCTTTTAAAGATAAATAACTAGAAATTTATCCTTCCTCTCGTTTAAAAATTGGTCGGAATTTTGGTGGTCTGGTTGGTATGTCGCATGTATTTTCTATTTTAAATGTTAATAAATCTGAAAATTGTTTATATAATAAGTAGATACCGCATTTAAATAGAGATTTTAATAGCTATTTTGTTCGCATTTAGTTGTAGGTATCTCTCTTTCAACGCAACCCTATTTATATTTTAATATAGGTACTTATACATATACTCGTAAGTAATATAGATCCAGTTTTTTTATTAGATAAATACTTACCTACGTAATTTCATGATAAATATCGCCATATAAAATTACGGATTCACGAGTAATTAATTACAGCAATAAATGATCGAAATATTAAGAAATTATTTTGAAAATAAATTTATTAACGCACAGAATTTATTGAAAAAATTTTTGTTAAAATTTTCGTTTTTAAATGGTATATGGAATCTTAATTTGAAATTATTATTTTTATTAGTACGTATACGTGCTTATCGAAAAACTTGGATAACGCGCCTAACATTTACATAATTATCCGCAGCCAAGGATTTTATAGAATAATTGTAGGTGTATGGTGATTAATTTAGTTTTACGTAAATCTTGACAAGAAATCCCTATGATTTATAAACACATATTTTGTTAGAATATCACGGTTTCTTTTTGACGAATGTCACGCGCATGTTCGTCTCGATACAATTTTCCTCTTTTTGGTGCTCGTTTTTTTTTAAATATCGGTGAATTTTTGACAATAATTTGTTGTTAAATTGTGTTGAGTTACGTAAACTAAGTGTTTTCGGATTTATTTGAAAGATAAATAAATTTATTCTTACTTTCTCGTTTAAACGTCTATGTGGACTTTGATGGTCTGGAACTTATAAAAATCCAGTAGGTCGTATGCGTTTTCTATTTTCATTTTTGCAAATCTAAAGATTGTTTACAATGGATTTAACTACAGATTTTAACATAGGTACCTACATATAGTTTGACACCCCATTCGAGACGTTATAAATACATAACTGGGATAAAGTGACCCTTACCGACTCGAATGACGTGTCATCGATTTAGGAGCCTCCTGTACCTATACCTATATAGGTAATTTAGAAATGAAATTAAGATATAGTGAGTTCCAAAAAATTATTTCCATATGGAAAACTTTTTTTAATATTAGTTTGTTACAAAATTTCATTCTTGATAAATGTTGGCGTATCCTTGAAAAATAATAATGAACCCATCAGGTGTTATCAGAAATATAAGCATAAGCGAGGTAATGAGAATTAGTGAATTTTGCTTAATAAAGTACCATTATTTTACAATATATCGGAAAATTTTATTCACAAATATTCTTTAGAATTATAAATAGTACTTAAATATAAATTTTCATCGACATATTTTTAAATTGAAAATTTTTGGGTTAATTGTTAAAAAATGTTATACATTGTCGAATAAAAATTTATAATTTGCAATTGGCATTGTCACGTAAATCTAAAAAATTTCAAAAATTGTTATTAATCTAGTCAAAAATGATCAAGTTTCCACTTGAATAAAACTTTTCAAATAATTTTTTTTTAATAATAAAATTGATTACATTATTCAATCAATTTTAAATTAACTTTCATGTTAAACAATGAAAATAAGCCTAATTAATCATTCTGAAGACACAAATTTAACATCAAATTGAAGAGGAAAACTTAGGAAATAAGAGCCAAAAAACCTAAAATTTTTCAAGTTCAAAGTATGGCGATGAACATTTATATTTAAGTATTACTTGTAATTTTAAAGAATATTTGTTAATAAAATTTTCTGATAGATTGAAAAATTACCTATTAGACATTTTTCCATTATATCTACTTATGACATACGTTGCCCAACTACAATCAATTATCAACATTGTATTTATAATTTTGAAACTAGAGTTTTTAACGTTGGAAACGAAATACTTTTGATATTAAAAAGGGAAAATAAAGTTATTTCCTTTTTATTTTCTGTTTTCGATAGACTAACTCTGTTGGAAAATTTATTAATTCTCACCTTGTTAATAATGTTTTAGTTTGCGTTGTAGTGTTACGAAACTTTCCTACTTACTTGTTTAATAATTAAAAACTCTGACAAAGTTGCATCGAGTGCGGGTATCTGTTATAAAGTTTATTAAAATACGGTTCGTACTTAGCGTTTTTCAGAAAATTTTTATTACTAAGAAAACAAAAGAATCCATTTTAATTATTTACAGATAATATTGTACTATGTAAATTAGTTTAAAATAATAGGTAGATGACTTTCGATGTTATTGAACTTAATGTGAGATATTTTTTTTGATACAATGAAATTTTGCCTGTTCTTGATCTACATTTTTTCATTATAAGTAGGTACCTAGATATATTTTAATGACGTTAGTTTTAAACTTTTTTAAAACTCGTACGCTTTCTCGGCAAAATAAAATTAAGAATCTTTATTTGTTCAATCTAAAATTTGACGTTCATTTTAATGTTACTAATTAATTACCTACTAATTTGTTATATTTAAATTTATTATAATCGCATGACCTTCAAAATTTTATTTATAATAATTGAAAATTCACTAAGCATATTTATTTCCGAATTATTTAAAATATTGCTTCTTTTTATGTTAAACTTATTTAAATGGGAAAAAATGAAGAAGAGAGAAAGTTTTATATGGGAAAAATTCTTACAATTAATTTCAGATTCATTTATAATAAGTACATACATTTAGAATTTCCTCCTTTAATTTTTATTTTGTTCATAATGCTAATTTAAAATATATTGTATCGACGATTATTTTTTTGTGACATCGTTAATTGATTTATTTATGTTTAAGATTCAAATACATATAGGCAGTTTTCATCAGAAAACTGTTACTGCTAAAGGCCCAATAAGTCCCAAAAATGCAGCTTAATTTATTATACTCTGTATAAAAGTGAGTAACTTACAACATCGTGTCTTTCGGTTGATAAGATACACCCCTAATTAATGATCGGATGTTAATACACGAGGGGTTCATTTTTTACCGGGTAATTTTTTTTGACGAAATCCTCGAAATCGAGAATTACGGGTATGAAATAATCGCGACATGAAGTGGGACGATTTTTCCTATGTCCCTTAAGAAAATTAGGTTTGAGACGCTAAAAAAATGTGCCCGAGTATAAATCAACATCGCGTGTATTACAGAAGATTAATATATGATTACTACCTATCTAAAATGATTTTTATACCACAAAATCATTTATTTAGTATTTCACCCCTTATCGAGTCGCTTAAATAATTTCAAAACATATTTTGAATTAACGAATACTTATTTAATATGTTAATAGTTTAATCCTTTACCAGTTAACTCGATGTTTTACTTATACTTCAACGTTAAATTCTTTACTTGAAGTCCGACGATCGTCCACTTTTTAATGGCGTTAAAAATGGTTACAAATCAACGGCAATTGTTTCTAGCATTTGGTTTACATTCATGAGACAAACTAAAAATAAATGATAAATAATGCTCGAGACCCCGACATAATCTTATTGTTAAATTAAGGCGCACGTGCTCCTGTTCACAATTGTATTACCTGCCTACTAAAAACGACATTTTATAACAAACATCTTGTAAAATTAAATATAATTTTGTTATAAGTAGGTAGTAGGAATAGCAATTTTGTTAGCATGGTTAAAAATTAAACTTTTCTCTTTTAACGAACAAGCATACTTACTTATACCTACGTGTCGAGGTGGCACAATTTTAAGTTTTTGGAGAATTTTTTATTTTTGAAAGATATTCCCAACATTTTGCAGTGAAAAAGGCGATAGCTGTTTGAAATTACAATAGTTGACGCCGAAGTACCACTTTTTTTCATTTTGATCCTCGATTATTACTTTTTTTTTTAAGTAACTGATGGTATACGGAGTTGGTTTTCGGATTGTAACGATTATGGAGTATCTGTTTTTTGCGGAAAGCTGCTAAGCTACACAACTCCGAGGGCAATTCCGGACGTGAAAATTTTACGTGTAATGGATCCGTGGGGAAAGTTTGGTTATTTGTTTTTCTCGTTTCCCTTATAATAAGTGCGCGTGGTATTGTTATCGGTCTACGGAGAAGAGCATAGAAATTCCGGAATTTGTTGTAGAACGTGTCGCTTTTTTGAAATTTAATTTTTAATGTATAGCCTACGCTTATAATTTAATTTTCTGGACTTACAACATGGCACTTGGTAAATTTAATAATGGAAGACGTACTATGAGAGCATTCAAATTTTAGTATACACCAGTACATGTCACTCTCCACTCACTACATATTGTGTAATATGAGGCTTTTAATGAGCCTATTTAGTTTGATTAAATTAATTCAAACCGCAAGCACTTTAGACAACAGCGTGAACAGAGATTAAGCGTATACGAGACGAGTAAGAAATAAAACAAAGCGACTTTTTGTTAGACGCGGTCGCGTAAACGTTCGAAATAGTTTTTGTTTTTGGGAATTTTTGGAATATTTTTCAAATTATATTGTACATGTAATATAGTAATCGGATGCAATAAACGAGTAGACGTTTTTGGTTTTTCGTTTGTTTCGCTTAACGTCGTTGTAAGTAAAATTGGGTTTAACGGGCATTTGAATTTGAATGTCAAATTAGCATTTAAATACTTCAGCTTAAGGAAGAACTTTTATATAATTTTAGACGTTCCAATGCGGAAGCAGCTTTAACGACGGCGATTAGAAAAAGGGATCGTTCGATGTTACACGATAGGGATACGCTGTGATATGATGATACATTCTTTGCTTTTTTTTTATAAACTTACTGAACGTCTTCAGTCGAGAATTGTTTATCGTGTTTCCGGGAAATTTGCATAGAAAACCGATCCGTCTTTTATTTTCTTACGTTTTGTTTTAGATTGTAGATTAATTTTAAACGCTTACAGGAAAGTACGTATAGAATATTCAATGAAATTCATGAAGAGGATTTTAAAACGAATCGGGCGAGTTATGATCTACTAACGGTTAGTTACCGTGTACATTTATCAGCGTAACGTGCGATTTATGCCGCTATCGTAACAAATTTATAGAAAAAAATGGGGTTCGTAAATTTTACGCGACGATACGCTTTTTTTGTTTATAAGGAAAATTAAATATAACCTCCTTCCGACTATATTTTAGATAACAATTGATACGTCGTTTAATTTTTCTTTGTTTGCCCTACATTATTTGTTAAATTTTGAAAATGTAGTGTCGCGGGAGCTTCTAAAATACAGCAACGAATATTTATTATAATTATTTGCCGATCAATATTTTTGAGCGTTTCGCTTTAGAACGAATTAGGCAATAATCTCTTTATTTTTCTCGCACATATTTAGAATCACCCTTGCATTATTATGGTTGCATACGCATTTGTATTTAAGATAACGTTTATTTTTGATATTAGATTAACTTACTGAAAAACAAAAAAAATAGTATCTAGGTAATTTTAAACAAGCTCCGCATACTATTTTTCACTTAATTTGGTTGCCTCGCCCTAGATTATATAGATTTTATATACTTTTGAAGTTGAACAATATAATTTTTGTTACACGGGTTGTCTAACTTAGATGGTCATTTCACGAAGAAAATTAAAAAAAATTGTATATTAATATCAATTAAACAATATAAATACAAAAATTCAAATAAAGTAGTAGGTAGTAGTAGTAGTAGTAGTAGGATTTTCATTATTAATGAATTTCTTACAGTGTACTGAATAAGTTGCACGTCGACAGGTGCAAAAGTGCACATGTAAAAATGTTTTAAAATATTTTGATCGGTACATTAAAATGATATTTTATTAACAGGGTTTTATACTTTACCTCAATCATTTTAAAGTGTAATTTTCTACCTAATATCCTGATTAATCTACTAAATTTAAATTAATTTACACATTACACTTCATGTCGTGTCGGTTATACTTCGTTCATTTTATTTGTTGGCAAGCTAAGAATAAAATCGAGATCCCTGTTATTGCAGTATCAAATATATTTGTTGGATAGAATGAACACCTCTATATATACAAAAGGAACGTGCTCTACATATAAATCGCGCTTGTGGTATTGACCCGTCGCTCTCATTTGTAGCTATAAAAATGATATAGAAATAATACCGAAAGATCTATGTTATGGCTAAGATTATAGTAAATGTAAGTAAGTAATAGGATTTTCGTGATTTGTGAGTTTTATATTAGTAACGATTTCTACATGGTTGTTCGTATTATTTTCCTTTGCAAACTTCTTCGTTTGCTTCTCTGCAAACTATTTTCATTTATTTTATGTTATTTAAATTAATTTTCTAACGATTGTCAAGTATTTTTCGATGTGTTATTTAGGTAGGTACCATTTTAAATTAATAGAGAGGTGATTGTTTATATTTGTAATATATTCACCGAATTATTTGGTTATTTGTCAACAATTGAAATGTAGAAAATTAAATATCTATCGATTTTTGTTCGTTTTGTATTTAACGAGCTGCCAAAATATTTTATTTTATATCTCGCGATTTCGTAATAGACATTTAAGTGCAGTTGTAGAATTTCAAGGGCGCATTTCTTAATAAATTAATTTTAATCGAAGAAAAAGTCAATTTCGTCTTATTTATAAATATATTTGAATTACCTATTCAAACATATTTATAGATTGATTGCAAAATATGTACCTACTACAATTTCACCAACACAATTTTTCGGTTTAAATCTGATTTGATTACTATTTTTTTCAGAGAACTCGGTGATTATTTAATTACTATTAAATTTTTGAATTTTTAAATTTTTGTCTGTTACACAAATTGTGGGAGTTTTTCCTAGAGAGTTTATATCGATAAACAATCGATGGTGTGAAAATGTTTGAACTAATATTCGAGTGTCACTGGAAATTAATTTCAAGCGGGTTGTAATTAGTGTAGATAAAATTGCTTGGTCTTGTATTTTGTACTTCCACAGCTCGATGAAAAGTTAAAAATTATTTTAAATAAATAATATTAAGCATAATCATACTTTGCTAACAATTTCTTTGATGGTGGATTAGATGAAATAGGCTCCTTATCTTCTTTCAGGTGTAATAGACTCGATCTTACTCCGTTACATTTTTTCTTGTGGAACCGTATGTTTCTGTTGAAAGTTTGCCTCAAAACATTTAGGTGCACTAAGTAATTTTTTGAATTTAGTTTGTGTTTACTGTCCATAATCTAATAAGGTATCCACTTTGAGCATGTTTCTCATTGTCAGTTATTTGTTCGTTCGATCAAAGTGAATAAATTAACATAATTATTATGTATTTGTTATTTCCATTTTTTTTAAACGTAAAACCAACCTAGATCAACCCATCTATACCTGTTAAGCAGGAAACATTTAAAATTTATCGGCAACACTTCTTTGTTTGATTTTAAGTCAATTTATACGGTGTCGTGTTTTTATATTGTTTACTGTTTCAAACCGTGTACACAAAAATATTTTATGTTACGCTGGGACGCATGCGGCTCTTGTTAACAGTTTTTATTTGTCCGACGGACGTGTGAGTAATTGAACAGATTAAAATGATAAAAATTACAAAACAAAATATATTTTAATCTTGTATGGTACCACCATACGTTTTTGATATAAACTTTTCCGGATTCTTCTTATATTTACTATGTTATTTTTGACGCGATTTTGAAATTTTAATTATTTGATTTATATTAGTTTTGCTAATCCAAGTTTTCATTATGATTATGTAAAATGTCAAAATTACATTTTTGCTTTGTCGAGAGAACTCGTAAAACCCGTATTTTTTTAAGAAGCGAAATATATCTTCTATTAATAATTGCCGTATGTTTTGAAAATAATAGCTATTAAGTTTAATTATCTATTTTTAACTTCTTAAAGATTTTTTCGGTTAATCCTTTATAAAATTATATCTTCATTTTATGTAACGGCCACTTAAAATAATTCTGATCTCATAAATATTACCTCATCTTTAAATTTAATTTAGGATTCCATAACGCCTTAAAATATTTAACATTCTGGGCACGTTCTAAAATTGGACGTTCTACTACTTACATTCTAATTTTTCAATTACTATATAAGTTCTATTATTTATTACACCACTGTAAGTCGTTAGATATGTTCACGTAGAAGACATTCGATTACGCACGTACTAAACACACAGAAAAGTGTTACTACCTTAGCTAGCCTATTAATTAACATTATCGGATGGTTTGTGATTAACTCTTACATTCGGTTTTAGTGCAGAACCGTACTCTTGATAATTCAAGAGCCACAACTAACAATAAGTTTTCTAATACAGTTAATTTTTTTTTACATGTTTTCGAAATAGCACGGGCTAGAAAACTAAAGTTATTCTATTTTTACGCGATATATTTTGTTTTAACACGGATTAAATAGTAGTGATTTTTTTAAATTCCTGTTTGGATTCGGTTCTGGTAATTATAGATATACTTATAACATAATAGTATATCTACAGATTTTTTTCTATTTTTACGCGACTTTTTATACGTGGTAATGAGAATTATTACTTTATCTATTATTCGCCGAAAAATCTGAACTGCGAACTGGTGTGTTGTTTTGATGCCGCATTCACGATCAATCTTTTCTATTTTCATCTCGCTTTTCGAAAAAATCTAATACAGATTGGTTGCTCTTTGGTTAGGTTCGTCTTAAAAATCATTGGGTGTTGGGAAAATCGAATTTAAAATTTGAAAAAAACGACTTAGGTACCTATCTATTGTACTTGCTCGAAGACACGTTTGTTTAATTGTTTTTCCGAGGTAATAAATGATCTCAGATCATTTTTATCCTCTAGTATATAAACTATTTTAAAACTACTTACCTGTAAGTATTGATAATCAGGTTTGAACTAGTAATCCATAAATTAATACCTGTGCAAATTTCAAGTTTGATGTAGGTTTCTACATACCTACTTATATCATATTAGAACCTAAAGCTCTCGTTATTATTTCGATTGTCTTTATATTATACATTTGATAGAAATATAAAGTTGTATGGAAGTCGAATTACACCAATATAAATTTACAGAAAGCGACAACGTCTTTGTCTCGTAGTTACATTATGGCGAACCCATAATAAAACGGGAATGTATCAGCTAACAATAAGTTTGGAGTTGACGCGATTCGAAGTTCCGAACAAATCTGCTTTCTTGGAACTAAAATAGCGGATTAGAACTTGGAAGTAAACAAATGTTGTCGTGAAAATCTCGTTCTATGCTTCCCGTGGGACGAAACAAAGTGCCCAAGTCCGTCCCTGCAACGTAGAAGAAGAACACATAGACTAAGTTTTAGCGTCTGGCGACAAATAGCAGCCAGTTTAACACTCCCTAGGTGGCCAGCTCGGGACACAACTCACAAGCTATCTCGATCAGAAAATCGCTTCTACAGGAATCTGCGACTACTGTGGTAAATGAACACCGCCATATCACATTTAGCATACGCCCGAGTATGTGGCAGTGTCCATACTTTGTGACTAAACCCTCTGCATAGTAATTACTACTATACGGCATCGAATTACTGATAGTCAATCTGCCGTTGAATTCTAGCACGAACCGATTTCGACGATTCACATAACAATATCGTAAGTTTATCGGCTTTTTTGTTGTCCGTTGTCGGGCATCGTTCGAAATTACATAAATCGAGAAAAATTGGACGACCCCTAGCACGGCAAGTGTCCGCTTTTCTTAGTAAGCAATTTACGACACCCTTATCACACCGATGATGCGGCGTGCATAAGCATATAATTAGGATTCGTTAACCCAGAAAATTGGAACACAATGACAAGGACTACAATGTCGTGACAGATAATTTCGCCTACTTACTATCCTTCAAGTATAAGAGGATTTGATGACCGTCTTAACGACGGTTCTGTCCTCATAATAGCTAAACCTAGTATAATGTAAATTGCACTAAATGGAACAGATAGTGCTCCCTTATGAGAAATAGTGGCTCGTTTTGCTAAATTTAACGTGCGCACATCGCTTTTTGTTCAAAAGCTGGCGAAGATTAAAGCTAAAAATACGAAGTGTGGTCATTTGACCTAAAACGGACCCATTTAATCGTTCAGGTTATAGGATGTAAAAGAGATTAGTAATAATGCTAAGATTCACGTTTATTGAACCTTTAAATGATTAATAATGTTGAATTTTTATCGGCGTAGTTATCTTGTACGTATAACAAATTAAACAACATAAGTAAATATACATTTATTATGTAGATAATAAACCGAAAAACAAATTTTTTTAGTTCTGGTCCCTTAAAAGTCTTTGTGACGTTAGTAAAATATGCGCCATTCGCCAATATACGTATAATATATCTGATTGTTAGCTAAAATGGTCCACCCTGAATATTGTTCGAAGGGACAGCAGTCTCTAGAATATTACAAATATCAAAAGGGATCGAAATCGTCATGTAAAACAATTTAGTTCGGTTTATAATACGTAGAAATTGGCGTAGTAAATTTCTTTAACCACTTTTGAACCAAATGAGAATTGGTGTAATGCTTGCTCGTTATTAATCACGGGCGGGAGGCATGTAGATGTAGTGCCATGCAAACACCGTGAAAACATTTATTTTAAAATGTTCATAATCTTTTTGCGGGCGAAAAGTTTTAAAATTGGTAAAGTTAATAGATAATCATACACATTTCTATTGAAAACAGTGTTTAAATGCTTCTTTACAAAATCATAATTGAAGTTCGTCATCAAATATACGGCGATTTTCTAGTTCTAGTATTTTCAATATTGTATCTGCGGTGGCGCTGAAAACCAAATATAGGTCGCAATTGAATATAAAAGGGAATTACGTGTAGCAATTTCAAATATGGAACCTAATATAAATAAGCTGTGCAATTCGAAGCGGGCTCTCGTATAGTTCACTAAATTTATTTTTGCTGAGCACTCACTTTAAATTGTTTTTATGGTTATTGTTTTATATTTGTATTGGGGTGTGATTTGTTAACGCATTTTGGTAGCATTACTGCATTTATTTTATTGGAGATTTGTTTAAAAGTAATTATAAAGTATTTTCCAATAAATGCGATAGAACATTGAATTTATTGTTTATTGTTATTGAATTGTCACTTATGTGACGTTTGATGTGTATTCGGTAGTGCTTGGCAAGTCATCGTGAATAAACACAGTTGTAAAACGTATTGAAATTATTAAAAGTTAAAACGAGATGAATTCAGATAAAATTGGAGGTGCTAATCGCCAGTATACCATTCCAGTCTTCGAATTCACCCCGATCGAAGCACTTTTATTTCAATTTCAATCATTCTTTGTTCGTGATTTGACAAGTTTTTCCTTGACGCAACGATTAATAGTTTAATTTATCACCAATAACGTAAACTTTACAAAGATATTCTGCTAATTATTTTGTAGAACAGCTAATTTTCCATCAGATGTAATAAAATTAACAGTTTATGCTGTAAATTCTCAAATATAAGTACGTAGTCAAATATAGATTGGGGTGGATTTGAAGAATGATTTGGGATGCTTGTGATTAGTACAACTTCCTACTAATTAATTTGAATTCATCTCGTTTTGCCCCATTTTCTTTTACTATCCTTGTTAAATCGTTATTTTTATCGATGAAAATGCATCGAACAGTTTATTGAAAACTCGAAATAACACACGATCTGCAAATAAATAGTGAGGAGTAAATTTTTGGTAGATAGGTACCTGGAGAGAATGTCCTAATATATAAAGTTGAAAAGAAAAAAACAAATTCCACGATCTAACTTTATCCAAGTAATAAGAGCATTTTAATAAAATTTAAGTTAAACTAAAATAAATAATTCGAACATTTTTTCTAGAATACCTATGTACCTAGGGGAGAGCGAGGCACAATAATTTTTTAACTTTAAGAATTCAAAATTTTGTACAAAATTATTCGTACAGCTATTATAGGTATGTCTCTATTTACTATCATAATACGTGTTTAATTTACAAAGCGAAAGCACCCACAAAAACCTCCGTGTCCCGCTCGCCCCTACATAATTTAAAACATTCTCTGAAAATCTCATTCATATATTCTTACTCGTTTAAAAGCAATTTTTGTGTAAATTTATGATTGAAAAGATGCTTCAAGGTAAACATTTAGATATGAATTACTTCGGCGAGTCCGCCAATTATTTTCCGAATAATGTAGATACTCGCTTTTTGCGTTTATAGCCGTTATAGAAGTATTTATGTTTAAAAACAAATTGTGATACTTATCAATTTATGCGTTTGAGATTGGAAGAACGGGCGCAGGCGGTTTATTAAATAATATTTAACCTTCCGCGTGCCCATCTAGAGTTTTAATAAACGACAAGCCAAGCTTAATTTTTATGTATTTTCCGATATTTAAATTCGTTTATGAAATTTCTGCGAAGGAAACGCTCAAGACGATTATAAATGTGCTCGTTTGCATTATTCATTGACTGTAGTAGGTACGGCAACACCAAGAATGTTTTGCTGCTACGACTATCGTCGAAGCACTTGTCTTACGGAACTATAGTTTTATATTTACTTTGCTAGAAAATATCCTCGCCGTTTAACCTGACGTGCATGCTTGTATTATACGATTCGAAGGAATCCTAACCTATTCGTTCGTT
This sequence comes from Rhagophthalmus giganteus, assembly GCA_036326145.1. NCBI lineage: Eukaryota > Metazoa > Arthropoda > Insecta > Coleoptera > Rhagophthalmidae > Rhagophthalmus > Rhagophthalmus giganteus. The sequence goes on along the minus strand of JARFJA010000056.1, from coordinate 7,523,648 downwards.
TCGCGTAGGCACACATATTTCATATTTCCAATGCGAAGCGAATAAGTTAAATTAAACGATATTTGGGTTTATTTTAAATTTAACTATGTCGAAGACTTGCAATAAAACAAAAGGACGTTTTATCACTTTTAATCGGAATATTTTTCAGGAGATGATTCAAAAACTGTACGTGCTTGTGATTTATGTGGGTAATTTAAGGAAAAATTTAAATAAAACCAAAGGGTTTAATGTCAGGAGTTCGAATACCAAATATACTCGAGATCCCTCCGAAGAGTTATAATAAAACAAGTTGCTTTCTAAGATACCACTTGAAAATGCAAAGAAAATATTGAGACGTGACTTTGAATTGAACGAGCAATGATTTTTCCTTTAAAATACATACCTATTAAGAGAAAAAAAGGAAAAGAGTCGTCTTTTTCGAACCTTTTCTTATTGTTAGTACAAACAAAGGCGTATTTTGTAAAAAAAAACTGTTGGCACAAAGGACGAGATGCGTATAGCGCTAAAAACCTAATAAAACTTTGTTGACATGGGCATCTCGTGTTCGTACCCTCGAACGCCATTTAAATACATTTTGCTTTATGTTTAACTAGTAAATAAAGCAGGCCGCGGTTTTCATCTACTAATTTCTAGTCCACACAACTCCCTGGAATTCTGTTAATTACTTTTAGTTTAGCTTGTTTGCATGCGAGTTTAACTTAGAGGTTTTTGGTTAGCAAATTTAATTATCTAATTTAAATTACACCACTGATTGGCTGTATACTGATAACAACTTCAAATAAATCTTGAACGAATTCGAGTCGTAGTAAATCATTCAGTTACTAGTTGAAATGTCGGTAATTATAATATTATACAACAACAATTAAAGCCCGTCCCGAGATTCATGTTTTCACGGATGGTCATAAAATGCAAAGTACCGATTTTGCCGTTATTCCCAGGAATAATTCCACCAAGTCGCGAAGTCGGGCAGTTAAAAATCGCCTACGAATAATAATCGTAAATACCGAATTAATTAAGTCCTTTGTTGACGCTGAATGGCCACTAATAACCTATAGACCTAAAATTCGTGTTTGATTCGATCAAAAGTGGTATAGCGTGAATGGGGTTCATTTGTTTTAATATTGCTGCTAGCAGTTTCTTTACAGGAATCAACATGGAAATAATTTAACGTAATCGTGTGTTTTACTTTACCTTAACGATTCACCGAATACGTTTACGAGTGAGTCTAAAGTATTTAAAAAATCTCATTAATCGCTATAAATTTAATTGAACGTCATATTTTTAAAGTAATTTAGTTTCAAAATTCTAAATCCACATCTAATCTGAAACTTGCCTATCTTTATTTTGTTTTATAAGTACTTACCTACTTAATTTTTAATTACCACGATAAGTAACATTTATAATTGATTGTTAGCCCGAAGTCGACTCCTTAATTATTTTTTTTTGCGGTAGATACACATAAGTAATATGGACAGGGTTGGCCACTGAAAGTGAACTCATTTTAAAGGACATTTATTTTGGTTTCATATACCTACAAAATGTTCGTATCTTAGAAATCCAGGTCAAAATGCTTTTCTTTAGGTCGGAAATTGTTCTTAGAACCTTCCCTATTTATAGAATTCCCTATTCATTATCGTTTAAAAAGTTCATCAGAAAAATCACAAGGATTTAAAAGTCCGGAAGAGTGGGTAGTCCTTTCCATTTCGAGTGAATTTGTGATAATTTTTAGTCGAAGTACATTTGGATCATTTAAAAAATTTTTTTCTCCTATGTGATATATGGTCTTGCTTCAATTGAGTTGTAACTTGGGCGAAATTTTTAATTTTAATTAAAAATGAAAATGTGGTTGAAAAATCTCAACGTTTATTATTTATTAATAAGAACTTACCTATACTAAAACATCTGAAATGACGTGTTTCGTGTAAAATTTTTATTTATTCATATAGGGTAGGTACTCACCTACAACGAAACATATCGAATTCGGGAAATATGTTAAAATGATTCGAAATATACTGTTAACAGTGTTCGACCAGTGGTTCCTGTATAGAATATCCAAATAAGCGCGCACAGAAAGCTCAAAAATGTATGAAAGAGGTGCCGGGACAGATTTTAAGCCATTTGCTTATAAAAAATTTAACTCGTACTTTTACACTTTCGCGAATTAACTTAAATTCTTTATGAAGTGCGTTTCCCAGTAAAATATTTAAAATCGTGTACGTTTTTGTGAATATGATTTTTGAAAGTCATTTTACCCGATGGACTATATGTAAAGTCAAATTCATATCAAGTATATTGTTTTGCTTCTATTTTCGCATTTTTGCATTCGAGAAAGCGGTATCGTATTCACTGATGCGATCCTCATCTTACTAAATGTGTACTCCCTCGGGTAACGATTTCCTTTGAAGAATGCAGGTTACAGTTACCTTTGTTTGTTGTTAACGTTAGTTTCCTTCGATGGCGATGTTCGGAGAAAACCTACATTTATTTTAAAGAACGTCTGACAATATGAATTTTATACTTTGTTGTTATTCAGCGTTCTTCGTCGGTTGTAAAATCATAAATAACATTCGTTGATGGTATCAAAATGTTTAATCTAGCAGAAATTACATGAATTGTTGCCAAGAAACTTATATGATCTGAATATTTAATTGTTTTGTGTTGGGAATAAGTTGACAATCCCTCGGAGAATTCCGATGTTTAACTATTTATTAATATTAATAATCCAACTCACGTTGTCGCGTTGGTTCAAGCATTGTAGTTTAAATAAAATTCGATTCGTATTTAAAACGACCGAGTTACAAAAATAGAAGTTAGGGGGCGCACAATTGGAACGTGAAATAAATTAAAAGTTTTTATAATTGACTGTAACAAACAGGATGTCTTTGGATATGTAGGTTTGTCAAATAAAATAAATGTTTCAAATTCGACCAAGTAAATTCGATAATTAATATTCCTTTAGCAGCAACAAGACCATGCATTAAAATGAACATGAAATGAACATGTTGGTCCCTTTCTTATCTTTACACAATTTCTATCTTTAGCTTGAACATCGTCGAGTATCTTCTTAAATAATTAATTAATCATTTTAGAATGACCATCAGTCACTAATTCACGGCATTACTTTATCTTTGTTTTTAATCGCCTCGCCGAAAACGTTGTAAAATCTGGACCGTATTACACGTTTCACGGTGGAATGTCGTAATAAGTACCCGTTAAAATCAATTAATATATAATTACCATAATTTATGTCTAATTTAAAAAAACCGACAAAATTATTTCTAAGCGTTCCGGAAATTTTTAAATTCGAATAAACAAATTTTAAATGTAAAAAAAGTTGGGAGTCCTGTCCTGTAACAGACAGTTATATCGCATCAAGATTAATTTAACTATAAGTTCTTGTCGATTTCTTCTTTTCTTCATCATTTATCTCGGTATTTTCGTGTTACCATCACAATTTTGTGGAATACGTTTAAAATTCAAATAATGCACGAATGTATCCGAAATTACCCCTAATAATTTAGTGTTCTAATTTAAAACTGCCGTTCATTAAAATACTGGTATGCAACAGAAATACTCAGAGACGTAACCGTATTTTTTGTGAGCGTTTTTGCCTAAACGGGGTTTATAAATACGCGCTCCGGTGCTGTACTTTGTAATAGCCTATCTGTTTCTTATTTTTACTGCCGAAATTTTATTTTAAATTTAATTACATCGAGCCGAGCGATGTTTTAAAAGTCATGAAACGGTCGTTAAAATTGTTAAGCGAGCATAAAAATATCGTGCAATATCAGCCTTATAAATTTTTTTACGGCACAAGGTTAAAGTGCGGTGGGCCCCGATCGGAAAAAATTAATTTGCGCGAAAAATTTCTTTATATTTTTTGTTGCTTAATTACGCACAATATTCACGTATTTTAACGCATTTTAAATGTGCGGCGTTAGCGAGTATTGTACCTGTGTGTATGTATATACCTGAAATGCAAGTAAACACACACGTAGACGCCTCCAAAGAAATATTAGTACCTATATAGTCGTAACCACTAAATTCTTTTAATGGATCCCACAAGAGTAATAACCATTTTGTGTAATATAAAATGCGGAACAAACTTTTATGGTTCCTTTTAGAATAATCAAGTACGCGTCGTCTTGGTGGAAATGAAAAATAATTGAACCCGAAAAAAATCTCCATCGATGCCCGTATATTCCTTTTTATCTATTTTGGGGATGATTGCCAATAAAAGAAAACGACGGTATTTCGTTCCGCGTTTTGCTATTTTTGTTAAGAAAAATTACCCTCGCAGTTAACGGGAAATGTGTTTGGATATCATTTACGTGTGGTTGTAACAACTGCTCTTAATAAATTTTCGTGCGCGGTTGAATTTAATTTCATTTGTGACAAATTTAGAAATGACGTCTCGTATATTTTGTTTTAATTTAATATTTACTTACGCAGATGTTGTCGGTGCACATTTGGTTTCTGGTGTTCTAGTCTTCAATTAATATGTCGGGGTTGTCTCGGCTTTGGCAGTCCCCTATTCAAAAAAAGAAAAAATTAAAACGTCAGGTTTTCCGTTTTGTTGTTGGGCTTAAATAAAGCGACATATCGCCGACTCCGTTAAAAACGCAAATGAAAATGTTTCAAGACCGTTTAATTAAAATGAAAATTTTAAATTGCTTTTAAATAAATACGCGGTATACTTATATAAGTACGGAAAGTTATAATATTTCGTTTTCATTGTTTCCGTTGCCGTATAATCCACACATTATTTTTATGAAAGCGAATTACAGTTAATGGATTCTCATCCACTCTTCATGCTTTTTCATTAAAATTGTAATAAAAATGGAAATTTCTTAACAATGTTTTATTACAGTCGAGTGTGGTTTTTGCAAATATTTACTACTTGAAGAATATGTAGGTAATTCGACGGTTTTAATTTTGATGGCGCTTCGTTATTTATTTATTTTTTCATTTTCGCATTATTATACTCTTAACAATTCGACGATTATTATTTTTTTTTTGAAACAAAAAATTAATTAAATAGCTAATCATTCTAAAAATATCTACTATTTTATTCGGATCCTATAGCGAGGTTCTAAATATAAATTAATTCGATTTAGATAGGGTTATCTACGTCCAGATCGTTAATCTGAAGTATTAAAAGAAAATTACTTAAACATATATAGATATTTTGTTAGTGAAAATAATTTTACGACTGTCTGTTGTTTTTATACCGAAATTACGTCAGATTTAACTACAAAAATCTGTTGTAAGTAACTGTTCACTTTGTTAATAATACTTATTTAATTTTTTGAAAATTATAACCCTGTAGGTACATTGAAAATATACTTTTCAAATAAACGTAGAAGCTTTTTTATAATAAAATGAAAATTGGTCGCTGCTTGAGCGAGGAAGATAAAACCTATATAAAAGTTGTCTAGATTTAAAATTGTCCAACGCCAAAACTTGAATAAAACAAAACTTGTTTTCCAAGACTTTTTAAGTTTCTGTTGATGTGTATGTAAGTACCTACCCAAGATAAATAGATGCCTACTACAAAAATTTCGAACAAAAGTATTTGCAAAATTCTCCCAATTCAATAAAAAGTTAAAAAAGCATCGTTTTTAACAAAAATGATTTGGTTTCCAGATTTTCAGAACGGAAAGTTGGTTTACATTTTGCCGTTGTAAAAGTTGTTCCTCGTCGTATATTTTTGAATCTGTGCTTTTAAATAAATTAAGTGACAACTACAATTTCCTTACTAACCCGGTAAGAGAGCTGTAGGAGGAATTGTAATTCGAAATAATTGACGTGGGCGCAGTCTTATGGAAGATAAAAAGGCACAGATTTTTATTGCGGTTAACATAGTCATTATCAATTTGTTGTAATTATTGGTAAATTGCACAGAACGGTTGATACAAAATGATAAATTCCCATTAAATTAGTGACAATACGATTGTGAAATCTTCGACCCGAGTTGCAGGAGGGATGAATAATATTACTTATCTATCTATTAAGTACCTACTACGTATGTAGTTATTGCTGTCGTTTGCTTGTCTGAGTCCTGTAGTTTATTAAGTAAATAAACAATAAAATACAATCAGTATTTATTGTTGTAATTGTATCGTGTTATAAATTAATTTTCATAAATGACAACGGATTGTCTGTTTAAGGTAATAAATATCGTCAACTATAGCGAATACGGTTCTTAATTTATACGATTTTTAAATTAGCAAGTTCCACGTTTTTGTTTTTCATTTATGTACGACGAAGGTTTTATAAATCGCTATAGAATAATATCTACCTATTATTCAAGCGTCAGTGATTCTGATAATTGATAAACGACTATTTAATTTTCAATTTTAAAATTCTCAAAGATAAATTTAAATAAAATAAATATCATGTTAAACACAGATTCTGATCAAATCGAGCGTAGTGAAATGAATTAATGCCAAACGTTTTAACTAACGCTTTTCCTATTTGACAGCGGGCGTTATAAGTTGAATTTCAGCAATAACAACATTTTAAAATACGTTTTTATTTTATTTATTTATACGCTAGGATGAAATAGTTGTCAAGTATCAATACATGTATTCAATTGTGTACTCAAATTATCGCCACGAAATGTATAATATTATGTAAAAATATTGTCTTATAATTTATAACAACATTCCCATTTTTCTTATTCAAACGGACGGAAACAGGAAGGGATAGTGAGTGAAACGTTAATTCGAGCATTTTCTTTTATTAGACGCGAAATGACATTTATTATGTTTTTTTTAATTCTAATAGAATTATGACTTCTTGCAATATTAGTACATATCTATGGAATGTATGGGTGGTTCTTCATTTAAAATGATTAACATATGTCGAAATATTAAAAGAAACTAGGTACTACCCTTTTGATATTCAATATTTTACTGAAAGGACGAACAAAATTAGTTCGTATATTATATTTCAGAATAATAGGTACCGATAATTGCTTTATGCTTTAATACCGAACAATTGGTTTATAATTACCTACATCCTGAGGGGACGTAGTTGTATCAATCCGATTAAAATCTGCAGATAAATATATCCATTTTCTGATATGTATCATTCGTATCCGATGACAGTACAGTAAACCCATATCGATTCTCGGTGTTTTATTTTCTTATTTGCACGTTTGCCGCATCGGACGTTACTTGGCCGGGAAAATGGAAACTTATTCTGGTTTAAGCTTTGCATAGCGAAGTGGCGAAAATGCCGAATAAAATGTGGAATACGGCGGGACGTAATAAGCAAAACACAATTTATTTCGAGCGAGCAAACAAGAATGCAACTTTATTTTGTCGAATTTGCAGCTTATTATTTCCCTTCAACTACCTAATTCCGCCATATTTTGCGGAAACATTTCAGTGCCGTATATATTGTAACAAAAGCATTTACTTTATGCAGCGCAGCAAATCCTAAAAGTAGAAAGGATAAATAAATAGGAGGAATTTTGTAATTTAAAGTTTGAAACGCGGAATGACTGCGAAAGGATCCGAAGCGTGAAATGACGTCGTGCCTATAACCTTTAGAAAATTATGATGTTATCGATGTTGCATCATTACATCAACGAGCTTGAAATGAAAAATAATAAAGTGGAGCTCCGATAAAGGAATTAGTATGGGAAGTTAGCGTGTTCTCGAATAAGCCCAGATTTAAGCTCGACACACCACTTTTAAACCAATTTTCTTCTCGGCACAAGTAGCCTGACTTAATTCACGGGGAGGTGGCGCATTTCTACAAAAGAAGTGCAATAGATCGTGAAATTGAAGCCGGTAAGAATAACCTACGTAATCTTTTTTAAAAATTTCACCAAGCGCATTAACGAGGCAATCTTTTCATGTATGGAAGACAAAATCGATCATTTCGTTATTTGTCAGTGTAGAAAAGTAGCCCACGTCAAAAACGAATAGGACGGTTGCAAACCTGACTACTTACCTACTGACGACCCCCTAAAATATCGAAGCTGACGTATGTGATGTGTGGGCTAAAAATTGTGTTTACTACAATTTTTTTAATGCCATCATGTTTAGGTAAAGTAGGGGCACGGTTGCTCTCAGAAAAATTTGGGACGAGAGTTTGTAAAGTAGATATTTACTACAAAAATATTCGATTTGTAATGCAAAGTTTTCTTGAAATCGTTTATTGTTGTATATAATACTACTTATATACTTATAATCATTTTTTATAATCATTTTCATAAGTTCAACCGGATAAACATGTCAAAACATATATTAGGTACGCCGTTTCAAAATAAATGCGTTTATAATTTTTATTAACATTCGAATTTGCGCTTTGACAACAAAGAATAGATACAATTATTTAATTTGATTTTTAAAATTTTTCCACGTTCGTGCATTCGTTTGCCCGGAAGTTTCTGACGTGTTCATAATTAACTTGTCCCGTTTAACTTGAATTTTTTTTGCGACAATTTTTTTTAGTGCGTTGTAATTTTTTAACTATACTATATAATATATTTTGGTATGCTTCGCGGTTCTACAAATTATTGCAGGAAATGTATTACAGTACTAGACTCGCCCTTAATCGCGTTAATTTGGTTGCTTAACCAAATAAAAAATTGAATTGGAATTGCACTTTTGTATTTGTGTATTTATTATTTTACTATTTTACTTAGGCACTGTACAAGTTTTGGTATCACTTGTTTGTAGGTTCTTTCTTGTTTAATAAACCTGGGGGGGGGGTCTGTTGGGTTAGCGAAAATTGTAGATTACCAAAATATAGGTACACATAATTAGGTATAAGGACACTTTAATAAGTAAAGGTCAATAAATGATGCTTACAAAACTTTATCACGTATTTATAAAGCTCAAAATTTTGTATGCAGATATTAAAGAAAGTTTACATGTACATTCTTTTTTAAAGACATTTGTTTCTTGTTCTTAAAGATCTGCATTATTGTTCGAACTTCTCGAGATGAATGCGTCGGATTACGAAGGGTTCGGACTAACGAGCGTCAGATTAACGTGATTCTTCGTACAGTTTTTACTGTAAAAACGCAATATTGGCTACATTATTCCTGTGCATTAACTTTAAAACATAAAACATGTAATGATCATAAATCCAGATTTAAGAGACACAAGGGTTGTTTAAACAAAATTTACTCGAACTATATTGTTGTTGATGATAAATCGATATTTCGTATGCTCGATTTATGTGTGAAAATGATTTTAGACAATAGAGATCGCGGTCGACGAAGCGTAATTTACTATCGACGCGATTTTTATAACGAGAAATTTAGGGACGTTCTTATATTTTCGTGGGCGAAGAAAATTTTGTAAGTAAAGACGTTGATATTCTGTCACCGTCAATTTACTAATCTTTACACCAAATTAGTTTTCGGTTAGACAAGCGGGGGTCGAACCTGTTTCATTAAGCTAACAAAGAGAAAAGGTCCCCCGTAAAAGATGAAGCAACTCTTAATCTGATCGTCATTAAAATAAAAGAGGTACAATTAAAATAAATTTCCAGAATTTAATTTTCATAAATGTATGAGTTGGTGCCACAAAAATTTTTACTGCTGATGTTTTAACCGATAGTCCAAAAAAAAGGTTTTTAATATTTTTCCGCTGTTCCGTGATTTTGCTTAAATTCTCAATTTTTTTTATAAAACAATAAAAGATTTATAATCTCTTATGTAGGTATAAGTAGGTAGTCTAAATCAAGATTTTCGAAAAAATTGATGATAAGTTGATCATGCCGTTTAAAGTCCGTAAAATAAGGATCGGTGCTTGTAATTTTTTTCTATAAAATGTAATATTTTATGTAGGTAACAGTATTGAAACGTAAGTGTGCCATCTAAGAAAAATCTAAATACAGATTTTATCAGTAATTGATGGTCATTATTAATTATTTAGGTACAATTTTACGATGTATAGTGCATATTACTCTAGGAAATAACAATCGTAACTGTTGTATTTATGGAGTTTTTTTAACCTTCAGAAACATTTTATATTTTATTTAAACGGTGACGATGCACTCCAAGGATAAAAAATTATCTGGGTAATTGTATTTTTTCGTTTATAAATACAGTAAGACCTCGAGAGTCCAGAATGCTCGGACTCGTTTAATATAGACAATTTAAATATGTAGGTAGGTATATTTATCTGTTTATACCTATATAGTATGATCCGCCCAAAATGAACCACCTATGTTTTTATGGTCTAAGGGTCGAGATCGCGGAAAAATACAAAGTCGCTTCTCTGGTTCACGTTATGACATACATTGCGATAGTTTTATTTCCTATGGAAATTTTTTAATAATTAAAAAAAGAATAATAAATAAAATAACTCCATAAGTACTTATTATTTACAATTAGTAATTAAATACTAATTCTATGTACCCGTTATTTAATTTTGAGAAGTTCACAAATTCATTATGCAAAACATTAAAATGCGGCAATTCAACAGTTTGGGCGTTAATTACTTACTTAATTACAATTAAATCTCTCTAATGCATTTTTTCTTTAACTACAACAGTTTATGCTTTTATTTAAATTTCTCGTGAAATTTGAATTTTTATTTTTATATTTTATTGTTTTATCGTAGACTGCTCGTGAAGCAATAAATATTGCATTTGAATACACTTCGTAATTTACGAATTTCTTGAGCACGTTCATTTGTTTTTTTAAGTTATCGTAGGTATATACTTAAAACATTTAGTTAAAGTTAGTAACAGGACTTGTAAACGACCCTAGAAGAAACCAGCTTTTTGATACAAAAATATGATCTATCCGTTGCATAGCTCCATGTAAATGTATTTCAATTAAAATAGAATTGTAATTCGTTTTCTTTTATTCTTAGCATACCTCGGGTTTTCTTTACGTTAACTTTGAGCAAAACAGACTGTGGGCGTGTTAGCCGAAATCGCAATTTAATTTGTGTCGATACCGCATGACTGAAAGTTTAGACACTTGTTGTGCAAGTATGCAGACGTAACATTCAAACTTTTGGGGTAGAAATTGCTGTAGCAATTTAGCTTAAGAAATTCCAAATGTAATATTAAGTATCAAAATATTTCGCGTTTTTCTTAATTCGTGATATCAAAAGTTGACATGAGGAATGGTCGCAAATATATTTTTTCAACGTTAACAATTTATTTCTTTTTTTTATAAAGGTATAAGGCAAATGACCATCAAAATGATTACAGGAAAGATAATAATTAAATTGAATTGAATTGAATAATGAAATACAAAATAAAATACCATCCCGTACAATTTGTTGTTTGCCTGTTTCAATGCATTATTCGCTTTTTTTTAATTTCTACTTTTACTTTCGAAGATAATGAAATTTGTAAATTATAAAAATTTGTCAAAAATGTTAGTAAGTACTTACTTACCTATTACCAATACAGACCTGTGGAATGAATACTTACAAAAGTGCCAACAAATCTTATCGTTAGACAAATATTTATGTAGGTAATCAATTAATCGAAAAAGAATAAAAGGGTGCCCTAAAAACCCTCCAACAAACGAAAACTGTAACAGCTTATTAATGCGTAGATTTTAAGCTAATAAACAATAATAGAATTAAAATAAACTGCATTCAAAACGCGAGCGGCGTCTTTGAACGTCTAAGTACCCTTTAAACTTGGAGTAACTTACATATTCCGCAGTAACGGCCATTGTAAGCTACTTTAATGCCTCCATTGTACGAATAAAGGTCTTACGGGAGTGCATGAGATTCGATCAACAAAAAAATTGTTTGAAAATGCCGATGAAGTTCTACACTTTTCGGTTCCTTATCGGTTAGTAATTTTTTTGATTCATTATGCAGGTATTTTTCAGTTTTTCTATTTTACGAATCTTATAGAAGGAATTGTTTCGTTATGGTCGAATTCGATTAAAGGGGGAAACGTAAATTAGAAAGTGGTGGCGCCTGTTCGAGGAGAACTTATGCGAACATATTATTTACATCCCTTCCTTGGCCGAAACGTAGGGTTTCAGATGTTAGATGTTGAAAGCTGTTTGGTACAAAAAATGATTATTATACCTATAAAAACATGTAAAATATGGAGGAGCTTTTTTTAATGCTTATTTGTGATATATTGAGGCCTTTTCGCTTTTATGATCTTTTAAAAATGTATACGTAAATGTTTAAATTTTTACGGGAGCATCAGGTCGTTTAAATATATTTATATGGCACTATTAAGTAAAAATAGTGTCGAAATTCAATAAATGTAAAAACATTTTTATTTTAAACGCGTAAAAATAAAATACAAAAATAGGTACCTACCTATAAATATAATTTTTTTGGAATAAAACCTATCTTTTATAGGAGATTTAATACTTGTTGTAAATGTAGGTATACCTATCAAAATAACATAGTTTTATTAATGTAATTTGCCGTTTCATGTTAACAATTTTCAAATTATTTTTTATTTGCATTAAAAACCACGATGATTTATCTACCTGTTAGATTAATACCAATTATTAAATTGAAACAAAATTTACGAAACGTAATAGTATATTGGAGACAAGAATCAACCAAACATTTAGTAAAATTGTGTATAGGTATGTAAATAAAATATTAATTCGAATAATCATTATCAGTCGAAGTAGGTCTGCAGACGTTCCGTAATTTCTTATATGAAGATAACTAATTCTTGTTTAGTTTGCAGCTACCGACAGGACATGTTTTAGTTTCGATCGGTTGTTTATTAAGTGCGTACATTATATTATTATATTTGATTTTTTTGTACAAAATGTGTTACGGATATTTACATTTTTTTTTTCGTTTACAATTTTTAAACGTTCATATTAAAAGTTACTTTAGACTTTTATGCAACTATCAATTTAATCATTAACGTATTTATAACATTTTTCAGGGTGTACATATTAGGAGTCCGGGAAGTGCGGGAGTGTTTGGACTTAATGGCATTAAGGTATTTATAGTTTTTTTTTTAATTACATAAATTTGATTCGGAGATATTATTATATCAAATCGAAAGGTCTGAGGAAGTTTTCAAAATTGTACCCCTTCCAATTATATGTGTATTGGTACCGCCTAAGCGTTCTTTAACTTTGATAATCTGACAAAATCTTTTGTACCTACCTAAAAATTTTCATTTGTAAAGGAGCATTTTTTGAAGAGGTGTTTAATTTTCGACGTTCTCAAATTTAAAAATCGTTATAAAACAATCGTAAATATTTTAAATTGTATAGGTAACGTGATTTTTGGCATATTTTTGATGCGAAAGAGAATCGTTAGAATTTTTGCAAGTTAATCGGCTCGTCTAGTTTTTGTACTTAAAACAACTCCCTTCCTTAGGCGATATTAAAAAACGAATTAAACATTAGGTATTTCAAAAAATCCCTCGCGTTTTATACCCTATTTTAATCAATTTCAATCAACATAATCCAACGGAAAGCAACAGAAACGACTTTCGGAATGCGCAAAACTGAAGCGAAATCGTTGATACCAAAACGCATAAAACGTTAGAGAAACAGCGTTGACAAGCCAATTTCTTTGGTAACTCCTTTAAATCCGGCCGGGGCGCCGAGATTTAATACCTTCTATTTGAAACTAGGCTACAGATGAATGCAGAAGGCGAAAGAATGAAAAGATAAGCGAGCTTTTAAGCAGCACGCCCGCATTTAAAATGTTTCATATTTTTTGCACCATCTTTGTATAATTTACTGGCTTTCCGAGAAAGTGAGTTTTACATCTAGCGGAATAACTGATTATTATTAGCGACATTTCTACCGGTTAGCTTCGGTAACGGCGTTAATGTTGAAAAATCAAGGTCTAAAAAATAAAGCGGTTAACACTTGCAGTGAAATATTATTATAAAATTATAAAAGGTTCTAAGGGCCAGATTTGAAATTGATACTGTATAGTTTTTCTTATAATTGGTGAACGCAAAAAAATGAAAATATTATGAAATGTACTTACCAAAGGTGTTGTCACTTAATTTAATTAAAGGGCAAGGAGATGAAATAAAAGGAACCATAAACTAATTAAAAACTAACACTTTTGGAACAATGAAATCAACACAAGTTCACCACATGAGATTTTAAATGGAGTGTTCTTTGAGATAATTGCTATTTTCTCTTTGAATATTATTTTCCGTTTCAAAAGCAGTGGTTCTAAACCAATTAGATACTATAAGTACGTGTCATTACCAAATCTAAAACGTAATGTATATTTTGATGCGTTTTGGATAAATTGATGACTATTATTTGTCAGCGTGTCTTATTTGTGAAGTGACATTTTATAGTCTACATTTGTGCATAAGGTTTCCTTTATAAACTATTCTTCCATAAATTATTGCCTCGCAGTATCTACTGATTTAAGATCCTCTCCGCATCATTAAAGTTCGGACGTTCTTCGAAAAGATTTATAAGTGTTACATTTCGTTTGTAACCTTTCTCGCGACAATAATGTTAGGTATCAATTTTTAAAACGCCGCCTGGCGCTGTACGTAATTTCGCTTTCACCAGAACTTTTTGGAATTTTCCTCTACAACGCTACACGAAAAGTTTTAGTGTAACATGATTGTGAATGTATTATTATGTTGTCGTTGATAGAAATAGTTATTTTAATGGTCTTTGTTTTTGTTTTTTTATTTTCTTTCCTTCCTAATTGTAAGTAGACGACGCCGACGTTTCGGATCGCGTTTTCCACAGTTGTAGACGCATATCGTTATGGTCGTGGAGGACTGTTGTAGAAATGAAAATAGCGGAATAAGAGATTTTAATAAATGATTAGAAAGTAGGCATTGCGAGTTAGAACCCGTTATTTGCGCATTGGAACAGTCGTGTAAAGTGAATGAACAATGTTTTGACGAAACCCTATATTTTGTGAAATTTTTGCTCCCTTTTTTAACGCATACATTTTAAAAGGAACGTAATTGTTAGGTATATGGGTTACTATTAAACTTTAAACATAATTGTGTTATGTTCCTTATTTTTTTCTTTATATAATTTTATAAATAAATAATAATTTTAGATACAAATCTTGTCTTACTAACGATAAAATACCGACATTTTCATCTTTAAAATATGTATTATCACAAGAGTTACAAAAAATGTTGGACTTATAAAGATGACACAATTTAATTATCCAATATAAAGCTACAGATAAAATAAAATTTGTTTTCTCGACAATGTCGTGTTTTTCTTGCTCATGTAATCGATCACTTCGTATGGTACAAAGTATACAAATTAAGATCAAATTAAGGACGCTTAATCGTGTAGTGTATATAATTTTACCATTTCATAAAAATATGATTAATGATGACAGATTGGTGACTTACAGATGTGTCTAATTAGAACTGCTTCCATTTTAACGATCTATAAACTGTTCTCGTTTAAAACGAGCCTTACATTGCAATCTAATAGGTAATTGAAAGTTTTATTGTTTAAGAAAAATAACTAATAGGTTTAATTATCAAGTTAAAACACCAGCGCGCGACTTTTGGGCAGGTTTTACGTTTATTTTTCGAATAATGCACGCTTTAGGACCGTTTAACCGACTACCTATTTTATTTTTGACACAATTTGTGAACAAAATTGAAGATAACGAAACAGTAAAAATCAAAGAAAATGTTTGTGTTCAAAATTAAAAATCAGGGTTAATAAACTACCTAGAGTTAAGGGCGTTTTAAACGTCTATCAATTTTATATTAAAATGAACATGGTTGGATATTTATCATTTTAAATCTAATTTTTTTAACTCAACTTTAAGAATTTATTTTTAGTCTTAAAAGCAATTTAATTAGTAAAAAGATGATAAAAATTACTGCCCGATGTAGACCAACAAAATTACATCTCGCCAATAAAACAATAAAAATGAAGAATTGCAAACCGCACGATTCGTAAAACTAACCAAAAACTTTATCGCAAAAGTTTCTGCAGTTAAATGAGCGACATAGGTGGGTACTTTGAGATATTTAAACCGAAGCTAATTATTTGGCGGATGGGTTGACAGTATCACAATGGCATTCATTTTACCTGAACGTCTTTGACAAATAACATGGGGCAATAAGGTCGAGCTTGAGCCACACATTTATCATGTACTTTGGGGCACTAAAGCGAGTACGAATAACCGATGTAGTCGAGGCGAATTTTAAACTACTTACTAAAAATATTTTTTATTATAGCTATAGTTGATTGAATATGGGACGTTAAAAATGGACTGACGTTATTTTGCGCGCAAAACGGTTGAACGTAAATTTGAATAAGATGTATTATAATCTTCGAGGAAGAGTGTATAATATTTCACAGCAAAATTGAGACTGAAAGTGACCTAAATAAACTTGTCATGTTTATATGTGCATATGAAATTTCTTGTAGCGTTATTTTTATTAAGAATTTCCAGCAGAAGCAACGCGATTTTATAAGTGTCGCAGTAGATTATACGGTGTAATATGGGAAAAACTACTTGCGCGTCTCGTGGTCGTTTCGGTCCAACGATATTTTTTTCACGTTCGCTTTATCAATTAACTGGTCACTTATGTACCTTCAGTTGCATGTTGCGTGCACCGCTTAATAACGGCAAAAGAACATGTTTGGCTCTTGGTTACGAGCTTTGCGGTATAATAAGTTTTGCAAACCTTTTTCAGCATCATTCTCCCGATTCCAATTTATTTTTTAACATGGGTGCACATACATAGATACCGTGTGTTCTATTTATAAAACAGCGCACAGATCAATTCTGATTTTTAATTAAAAACCATACGTCGTCGTCGCGTACCTACTATTAAAATATTTACACGTAAACATTATGGTGATTAGACAAAATTTTAATAAAATCATAAACGTCTTCATTGTTATTATTCGTTCACGTACATTTAGCACATTACGATACTTTTTATAATAAGCGCTTCTTTCTCGGAACGACATTTATCTCTCACTTCTAAGGTTCATTCCTTCGAACAAGGCGTTACAGGTATTTTGACACAATTACGTTTTTGTTAAATCTTTTCCGCTATGAAATTATAATTGTTGTTTTGATAAAATTGTACAGAAAAAGTTGCATTTAAATTGCGGGAATTTATATATTTTTTTCCGACGCGATCTACAATGACATTATGAGGATTAAACAATGGTTGCATTAACTGCGTTAAAATCTTAATTACGTAATTGCCGGGTTATTATAAACTCATTTCGACCCACCAATTTGTAACTGAAATTTTTTAAGTCTACGCTTTCCGCGTTATAATATATGGGAACGGAGCGAGATTCCTTTTAAGCAAAGGCGTTGAAGTAATAAATACGTCAATATATATATAAAAAAAATTGGTTAATCCGTTTAAACTTAATATATTATAAGTTATCTTCACATAATTCCAATATTTAATGCCCGTGCTTCCGTAATAGCCTATTTGCCTCCACCGTGTAAAGAAGCATTGTATATCACCTCTTAAATACCCTCATATAACCTCCCCGGCTGTCAGCTAAATATTCTAAATACGACCCACCGGTGTAAAATGCCTGCCAGCAAAGCTCTTTAATATAAATGTGACAAAAAAGTGTAAAAAAATCCCGAGGTATAAAAATTGTCATTATTGTCGTACGTCATCTACCTTTGTGTACCGTAGGTCTTAGGGATGCTGGCTTATTAGGGTCGGGTTTTGTGTCACAAAGTACAGGATGTTTAGAAAACCTCAGGTATAAAAGTAAACGGTACCTATACGCTCGCGTTTGTGTGCTCACCTGCACTTTATCGTTTCAGTACATACTTGGAATTAAATGCAGTTTGCCAAGATTCTCGGATTCCTGTGAAATTTTCTTCAGAAACTCCTTTAAAGTTACGTCGAGGTTAACGCGACTAACGTTTAATCAAATATGGAAATGCAGAGAATGCAATTAAACTTTTCATAACGGGCTACCTATCGATGTAATTTCAGATTTGAAAGGATACTGAATCGACTTACCATCAATCACTGAGCATCCAATCATCTAACTGTCTACCAATTTTTATAAATCATAATTGCTTATTTATTATTGGAGTCGCGCCAGTTTATTCGATTTGAATAAATGTGACTGGAACGGAGCTTAAAAGATCGATTGTTTGTATTTATAAATTGGTGGCCAGTTTAATTATTTAAATCTGCTTTTTAAAGTGGGGTAAATACTACATTGATGAAAGTTAAAAACTCAAGTAAGTACTTAGACAAAATCTAAAACGAAGAATTATATCGGAAAACATTAAAAACTTACTATCACGTGTAGGGTTAAAATATTATATATATATATATATATATATATATATATATATATATATAATATACAGTGTGTTAGATTTTTATGTCACAGCAAATATTTCGGCTATTGTATGAATTAGTAAAAAATGTTGTATATGAAAGTTATTAGATTATTTATTCTTAATAATGTGTCAAAATCAGAAAAACAATTGAACATCAAATAATTCAGATAATGCAAATAAATTTAACATTTTAAATGGAACGTACCCAGTATTATTACATATTCTGAAACTACAAGAATTTATCTTTACAACGATATATCACATGTTATAGTTTTTCATTAATTAATACACTAAATAACTGATCGTGTTGAAAACGTAGACAGTGTAAAAAATGTGTTGATTAAAACAATCTCAAAAACAGATTATTCAACATAAATACAACATTATGAACAAACCAATATGTGAATAAGTAAGTTAATTATAAAATTGTATGTAACTCCTACCTAACAACTAAATTCTTTGTTCAAAGTGCTTCCCGTCGTTTGTAATACATTCCCGACATCTGCTTATTAAATTTCTTCGCACTTTTTGCAACATGTTTGGTGTTATTTGAGCACATGCCCTATGAATGCGATTTGTAAGATCCTCTAAATTTTTACTTTAACTTTTGATTTAATGTATCCCCAAACAAAAAAGTCCAACACATAGAGGTCTCGCGATCGTGCCGGCCATTTCGCACCAAACTTTTCGCTTAAAATATCCTTGACGTTCCTTGCATTGTGAGGAGGAGTGCCATCCTGTTGTAACCACATATCACGATGCATTTGTAAGGGTATATCATCCAAATATTCTTCGAATTCTGTCGTAAGGAAATTGCCATACCGTTCAGCATTAAGCGTTCCGCGATAAAAATAAGGACCTAGTATAGTATCACCTAACATACCAAGCCAGACATTAATAGAAAATCTGTGTTGGAACCTGCATTTCCGAATTCGACGTGGATTCTCTGTATCCCAGAAATGATGATTTTTTCTGTTAGAAATTCCGTTATTGTTAAAATTAGATTCATCGCTGCAAAGAATGATATCCACTACATGTTGATTATTGTTAAGCCAGTTACAAAATATTAGCCTTCTATCAGAATCACCAGCTGTTAAACCGTGAACCAATTGAATTTTATAGGGGGTCATGTTATGTTTTTTTAGAATAGAAAATACTTTGTGATGACTTATACCTATGTCGGCTACTGCTTCACGGATTGAATTTCTTGGATGTGCTCTAAAATATGCCAACACCATAATATCTTCATCATGTGCTGCACGCCCATTTCTTGGTCTTCGCACTGTAGCATTAAAACATCCATTTCTTCGTAAATTATGTTCAATTCTTGCAAACGTGCCAGGATGTGGCTGTACCCTTTCTGGATACAAGGTTCGATACAATACAGAAACTTCTTTAGAATTATCATTGCATCTGATGTACACTCTCAATATATCCATTTTTTCATTATTAGAATAATAACTATCCCTCATTATGTGTCACGAGATGAAAATTAACAATTAACAATTTATTTAGCCACTTTGACACAATAGCGATAACAAATGAGCGCATATCACGGCCTCCTCGGCTCTGCTTAATAGAACATGCAAGGGTAAAAGTGTGCGTCGTCGGTACATTGTTTACACTGTATTTATTCTATTACGCCTTTAATTAATGAAATAAGTATAATATGTAATATATCGTTGTAAAGATAAATTCTTGTAGTTTCAGAATATGTAATAATACTGGGTACGTTCCATTTAAAATGTTAAATTTATTTGCATTATCTGAATTATTTGATGTTCAATTGTTTTTCTGATTTTGACACATTATTAAGAATAAATAATCTAATAACTTTCATATACAACATTTTTTACTAATTCATACAATAGCCGAAATATTTGCTATGACACATAAAATCTAACACACTGTATATAAATAAAGTTGTTGTCTTTCCAACGCATTATCACATTGTTGTTTGATGACATCATTGTGGAACCCGGGCCCCCGTAATATTTTACTACGAATCATTCCTAATCGCCAATCTAAAATCTCTAGGAAATATCTGTCGTCGATATCCATATTCTCGACGTTTTTGAAGAGTAACCTAGCGAAAGACTACCGACAACTTCTACATAAAGTTAATTGTCCGTAAAATACAAAAATTAAGTAATTCCAACGTTTCCTGTACAACTAATTAACCGCGATTATTTGTAACGAACAACAAAACATTTCAACTTACGTAAGATGGCTTTTACCTATTTTATTTTTTTTTTAGTTTTAATGCGCTCCTTCGTGTGTGAATTTCCAAATGAAAAGATAAATTTTTGATTTAAAGCTATACGTCGCAAGGGTAAAATACATTAATTTATTCAACACTTTTGTGTTGAGAAAGTTCAACCATCGATCATGCATGTGCCATTAATAAATCACACGTTTCCTTTAACGTTTGTTTGAAATCCGATAAGAAGTTGGTGGTTATATAACGAGAAACGTTTTGGGTTAAACTTTGACCGAGAAACACCGTGAAATCTAGGATTGCAGATGAAAGGTGATAACGGACGGATCAGCTAAAGCTCTGGACCGTTAATTGTAGTTATGGTTTATAGATGAAATCACGAGAGGAAACAAAAGAGTTTTATTCCGCTCCGTCCGAGCACGACGAGAGCACGTTTAGATAAGCATTTGTTTAGTTATAAATTTTGATAACGCAATAATTACACATCAAAATCTGTACTTATACGGTTATATATTTCATCTCGCAGAAACAGAAACGTGTGGAACGTTGGTAAAAGGTTGTAATATTACGAATTGCGGTCTGGTTATTATTATAAAGGGCGTGCCAACTTGGGCAGGTGAACTAATGACAAGATATGCGGCAACTACGGCTCGCACAATTAGAGCGACGGCGATTTAATTAGTTGGTAATCGATAAATTTCTGATTATATTCGTGTGTGGGCGGTGCGCCTCGTTTTTAGAGTGCTCAATTGTGCGCTTCGTCGTTATTTTACGTTTAAAGGCCGCGATAAAGACGTTATTACATTAAACATTTCTTTATTTGTTGCATGCCTGCATCCGAACCGAAGAACGGAACAAATTCAATGCAAATTCCGACACGCAAAATAAGAATGTACACATGTAAACACTTGCGAGAAAATAAAGAGAACCATTTCGCACCAAATATAGTCGAAACTAATGGCTAATCTATTCTTTTCCTCGATTTATTTACACCGGCTTGCAAGTTGCACTTAGGAAAATACTACGTATTAGTAGGCACTTGTACGGAAGAAGCGGCCTTTAGTCGGCATACCTACTACTTATATGTATATTTATATATGCATCATCTACCTACACGTGTAGGTAGTTCAAATTATTTAATGAGGTGATTTTTGAGGGTTTTATTTAAACATTTGCTTCATACTCGTTCCTTAACGTAGATCCTTAAAATTTAGTTTTGGTTTTAGTTTTTATTCATCACCAAAATCATGAACGATTCGAATGTATACATTATTCGAGATAGGTTCTAATATACGTCATCAATAAAACCTCGTATTTCGACAGTTCTAATAACTTGTAGTCTTTTTTTATGCTATCTAATGTGTGTGCAGGTAAAGAATCGAAAGAATATAACGCTTTTCAAACATATAGCTACCTAACTGAATTACAAATATACAATTTACTAACTTTTTATTGATGACGTGCATTGGAACCTATCTCGAATCACGTATAGATAGAAATCTCATTTTTCGCTGACGTGATTACCTACAAATTTTCACCGTATCGGCAGTGAAGATCTTTTTACTTGTCACTCAAGTAATGCTACAACGGGCACATTATTGTTTATTGTTACATGCAAAAAATATTTAAAATTAACTTTTGAAAAGACGAACAAAAATAACTAACTGCTAGTTTTTCAACAGTGCACTTCGGTGGGGCGTTACAGCGATAAACACCGAGTAATTTATTTCCTACATCGTCCTAATACATCAAACACTTATCAAAAATTACTAAAGCAAGAGTTTCCTTAATCCATTTGACCGTAAATTATTTACCAGTAACTTGTTAGGTATCTTCATATTTTGAAGTAAGTACGTAATTAACGAATACAAAATAAAATCGGTCAAGTCTCGAAATCGATAAAAATATTTTCACATTTTAAACATTAAAACGAGAAAAATTAAGAAATCAGGCAAACAAACAGTTTCACAAAACAAAAATTACAATTTACTTATTGTTATTTAAATTTTTACAACGATTTCTCTTCAATAATAATTTTAATAAAATATCTATTATTTTATCGAAATTAATAGATCATAAAAGTGTAATCGAAGTCGAACAAGAACCAAATGCTTACATTAGATTAGTTATCGGAACGAAATGTCGATATCTAAATAAGCTTGTCCAGTCTTGGTCGATGCGTCGCGTTATTAAGTGTATTCGTAAAATGTGAACTATATGATGGAACTTTTGTGTGATTTGTATACTTATTAAAACTTTGGTTTTTATTATTTT
This sequence comes from Rhagophthalmus giganteus, assembly GCA_036326145.1. Lineage (NCBI taxonomy): Eukaryota > Metazoa > Arthropoda > Insecta > Coleoptera > Rhagophthalmidae > Rhagophthalmus > Rhagophthalmus giganteus. The sequence goes on along the minus strand of JARFJA010000056.1, from coordinate 7,500,902 downwards.
TATGGTAGTTATACAAAAAAAGGTGCATTACCAAATATCCAATGATTTTTTTGCTTGCAGGTTTCCCACTAAAAGCTGCTTTAAATCGATGGGTAAGTGAATTTTTTTCTGATACGTTATTGTACCTATAGGTAATTTTTGTTTGAGTAATTTTTAAATATTTACGAATTAGTACTTGCTGTTTAAATCACTAGATGTTATTTGTTTCGATTAATATTTATAAATTATGTTAGATTATTATAAGGCAATGCTTTCGCAATTTTACGGATTTATTTGCCGATAGCTAACTAATTCCGTCGGAGTCTTTATAACCTTGTACTGTTCGTCCTCGTGCTAGAGCATTAAAAATTCCAAATAATTCGCTCGACAACTTGCGATAAATACATTGTTGTTTCGATAGTTTCGATAGTTTTAGAGGTAAATGATTTATTTCGACCTCGACAATTACTAAAATTTAGGGAAATATCGACGATTAAAGGTCATGCGAATTTTATTGTTCATGATGTCATTACACATTTTATTAAATATTTGGATTTTTTAAAAATTCGATTAACATTTGTTTAATACATTTTCTTACGCATTTGAAGGCGTAACTAAAAATATACTATTTTAATAAAACGAACATTAAGAAATTAAAAATATTTAATAAAATGTGTGTGTGATATTATGAGCAATAAAATTTGAATGACCTTTATATGTATGAGAAAATTATTTTTACAAAGATCCCGTTTCAAAGTTTCTTAGTTGATAAATTTTTTAATTTTTATTATAAATATGCATCCTAAACAAATATTTTATATAGAATTAATGAGGTATACGAAAACATAATATATATATTGCTCAACTTTAAATAAGGCGATTTGTTTATTATTATTTTTAGGTGTTATGGATTAGTGTTTTATTAAGTAAATCGAAACCATAACAGTTTTTTTCGATTTTATTCAAAAATATTCTTACATAAAATAATATAAAAGCGTACCTACTAAAGAGCTTCTAAGTACCTACTAATTAGACAGTAAAACGTGCATAAACTTATAAGGGCTTTGACTTGTTTGTAGAACGTGCGATTACCTATATATAACTATGTATGAAATATAACAATATTATTACCTAATACTTATTAAAAGTATATTTTTTATATAATTTGGTTGATATCGAATGCCTATTTATAAAACAAGCTCTGTTGATAATTTAACAGAAATATTAGTGAACGTGTGTTGCTTTTATGGAAATTTATTTTTAAAACATTTTAGACTACTACTTACCTACTATTTTATTAAAACAATACACGAGAAATTGAAATTATTCGGTTTTGAGCAAGTTTCATTATGATTAGTTTAATTGCTAGGTACTATATGAAAAGCGACACGATGCTTCAGCTTGAAAAGCTTCAATGTGCTAATCTTTTTTTAACCGTCTTACCTCTTGTTTTTTATGTTTTTGTACGCGTGTGTCTAAAAATAAGCAGAGTGCGAAGTGAAGTGCAAAGTTTGTATTTCATAAAAACTTGTAAAAATAAAATGTTTTGCATTGTTTTGTTAAAATCATATGTATCATACTCGGGAATCGACTCATAGTTTCCCTAAAAAAAATGTTTTAGTAGATACTTCAAACAATTTCAAAAACACTTCACTTATTCATTTTTTAAAAAACAAAACTAGTAGTCTATTTTTTTTATCTATCTATTTTGTAACGAGTTTGCTACTCTTATACCTACTGAAAAATTAACTTTGCACGTCCCGAGTCAACTGTAAAAATTCTAAGTAATTTACATTTAAATGAACTTTTTCATATCCAAGCAAAGTAAAATCAACACTAGCTTTTAATGAATTGGTCGTTTCAATTATGTTTTATTGCCGTTCTTTGTTTTATTTAGATAATACTAATTATGAAAGCATCAAGTACTGCATCGTTTAATAATGTTGACCTATGTTTAATAATATAATCAGATTGGAGCGATTTTCGTTTAATTTTCAAATGTTTACAATAGTTTTACTGTCTCATTTTTATAAAGAGATTGATAAATTGCAAATTAAAAGCGACAACGATTGTGATATGACTTTCTTATTGCAAAAGAAAGATACATTACTTTTGACTCTAATCAAAAACGCGTAGATATAGGAGAAGCCCCTTAATTAATATTTAATTTCAATTTTTGAAAGAAATAGCGAAATGTAAAACTTTAAACGATTCAAATTGAACTTTTATTTTAATTTTAAAAGTCGTTAAATTTAGTTTTACAATAGAAAATTTCCATTTTCAAAGTTATTTATTTTTTATTGTGTTATATAAAGATGCAAAAGAATATCAAGTACATACATAAACGATACAGTGTCATTTAAAAAATCTTGGCACCATTAATAAAATAATGTGTAAGAAACACTCTTTGAAACAATTTAACAAAATTATCCTATATGTAGGGTATATGCTAAAACCGTGCTTGTTCGTTGTTAAATATATGGCATTAAATGTTGTTTTGCCATTATTCTGAAAATTCTTCATAAATTCATAAAATTTTATTAGCCTATTCATTTTCAGCGCACGTTTTCTATGCAATTGTTTTCTCGCGTCATTTTTCACCCTATAAATATCAATATCGCGCAGAGTATAAAAATAACGGGCTAGTCTTAAATTATTCTAAAATGAAAATTCAAGGCGAGACTTTATTTTTGCAAATTTCCCAAACTTAATTTATGACTAATTAAAATATTCATGCAAAATTTTGTTTTCTTAGTAAATAAATGAACTTTTCGAGTTGTTTTTACGCAAGTTGGCGCTGCCCCTAAAGCAACGTTTTTTCGTAAATTTGAATTTTGCCCCTAACGAAACTAAAATTAGAGTTAATGTTGCTTTCGTTGCTCCGACTGTGGCCGCATTATAATTTATCTTTGCGATTATTTCGAAATTAAACGTGTCGACGCAGGTTTTTAAAAGAGCCCTGAGCCTAATAAAGGTTCTAAATATTTAAAGAATTTGTAAATGCATCCACGCCATTTTTTATTATTAATTTATCGAGTTTCGCAACAATGGAAAGCTTTTCAAAGTTGAGACCCTTTTCTATTATCCCGCTTATTTATATGGTTCTATATTTTATGTATAGGGTCTCCTTCAATATGGCAAGTGAGAAATTGGGAAAGTTTAAAAATGAATTGGAAATCCATTCGAAAGTACTACTTATTTACGTATATAAATTCGTGTTAATCAAGCAGCTATTCAGGTTATTTCCTTTAAAATAAAAATTAAATTAAGGAACTAAATAAAATACCATATTATGATCCGTTCTATCATTTCGCAGTAAAGTTGATTTATTCTTGGCCCACCTTCTCTCATTCCTAACGCGTGACTTGATAAATGTTGCCCCTATCGCGCATATCGGTTAGGAACCGTTCGGAGTCTTGGTAATTACACAGCGTTGCGATAGCTAAGTTGATTGAACGTACCCTCCAGGGCGAGGAACTGAACGTACCCGCGAACCGGGAAGAATTTATAGTGCAATTTACAGTTGAAGTACCGATAATGTCGTATATGAGAATGAAATCCGCTATCTTAAATGTCACCGTGGTTTTTCCAATCGAAACCTTCCCTTAAATATCAAGATATCAATTAGAGTTTTTCACGGATAAGTTACATTTCGGATATCGCCGGAATCGATTACAACTTCATATAAAACGTCTAAGAAATTCTTTTGGGCGATAGGAGTTTAAATATGTTAATGATACTCCACGTAAAATTAGATAATCTATAATCTTAATGAATGAAATATTTTATTGCTGCTAACTGTTGATTCTAAAGTTATATGGTAATTGTTGAAAGGGCGCTTTTTCGATCTCGGCGCAAATATTGCGCGTTTTAACGTGCAATTTTCGAAGACGAGAAATAATTTATGTCCAATCGGCGAAGTGTCGACGTGATAAAATTAATAAAGCGTTAGGTTTTAGTCGGAACATTTTGACTGTTTACAATTAGACGTAAGTCTCTAGGACGGCTCATTAATAAATAACATTTAATGTTAAATTAGGGGTAACGGACATCGCGAGATAGTAAACAATGTATATAGAGATCAAAAAATAATATCCATTAAGAAAATAAAATTTCAATAAATTAATATAAAACATAACGGAGATCGATAATTGGAAAAAACAATGCGTTATTTTTCCTACATATTTTTTGATGGCTTAGGTAGGTAATTGTTTTTCAATAATGGTATTCGATACGTAAATTATTTGTTATATAATATTTTAGAAAATCTGATTCATTTTTCGATTAACAAATGTACGTATTAAAAAAAAAATGTTTTAAGAGACTAATAGATTTTACTGTTGATATTTTGGCAGCAATTGATAAATTATTTAGTAAGACTAGTTTTCGCAGAACAGCAGAACTAGTAATATTTGTTTCAATTTGTTTTCTAAAAATTATTAAATATGTAGATATAAGTACATATGTATATGATATCTACTAATTTACAAATCAAAAATATTTCGTACACGTGACTATACATTTATCAATTTTGTTGCGTGGTCTTTAATTGTTACAAAAAATAAAAATTTAACTCTATACAGGGTGATTTATAATTAGATGTAAAAAAATTGTAGACATGTTCAGCGCGACATTTGGAACCAAAAAGTGTTATACATTTGTTTTCTATCTGTCTTCCTTATAAAGATATTCAAACTCAAAAACATACACATTATGCTAGGAAAAACGTACATTTTCCACAGAAAAGGGGTGATTTATAAAGAAAAGCAACTGTAAACAAATATATACCTATATGTATACATACAGGTATGTCTTTAAGATTGAATAACTTTATAAGGAAGACAAATAGAAAAAAAATTGGAGCAATTGTTTGTTCCAAATGTCCTGTCGAAAATAATTATAAGAAAGTTTTCCTACCTACGCATTTCTACATCTAAATATAAAGTACCCTGTATAGGTATGACTTCATGATAAGTCGTTAGTATTATCTATTAAAGTTTAAAATAGCTACTTCGTGCACTTTTAAACAATAAATAAACAGTGAAAACGTTTTTAGACTAGAGCTTTTATTTTTTTATCTGTTACAAAAAAAAATCAACGCAACTAAGGTGGCAAAATACAATTAATTAATTCATATGGTAGTGCCCATCTGTCGTACGTTCCCATTGTGTCTTTTATGTAAAAAAATTGACAATCCTTTTTTAAATCTACATAGGTACTTCGAGTTTAATACACCTGTTTACTGTGGTTTTAGGAACTTATCGTTTTGAGTTTGGGTACGGTGTCTACTTCGCTAACATTTTGAGCGTCAGTGCATTATTTTTGTACAAAATTCATTTATTCGTCCATAATTTTGTTTCTTGCGGTTTTCTTCCAAAATTAAATTAATATAACTCCAATTCTTTTCGTTTTGTGGTCGATATTTTTTATGTAGGTACCGGCGCGTTTGTGAAAATTTTAGCTGGCAACCTAATACTTGACGTCCACATATTATTTATATTTTAAAGCCCACGTTTTTCGCAGAAAATGTAAAAACATATCCATACTCAGTTGTTATACCGACTTCGATAAATTGAAGCATATTTTTTTCTGGGGTACACACGTTTAAAAATTTGGAAATAATGAAAAGTTACAAAAAATCGTGTGTTTTGCGTGAAATTGAGAATTTCGAGATACGCGATTTCTTGTAAAGTTGACAATTTCCATTTTACGCACGAGTGTAGATATTTTCGAAAACAACGCCGACGCAACACTTGTAAAAGATAAAGGAATTATCGCAAGTCGAGGGTGTCGTGAAATTCGATATTTTCAAATAAAGTTAGTCCTTTGAAAATAAAAGCTTCGCCTGCTTTTTTTATTAGACGTGTATGTTTGAACGATAGCGAGGCGTCCTTTTTTCAATAAAAAGAAAAATATTAAACGTTGATGAGGTTTTTTTTTGTGCAAATTTTCGTGTGCCGTGTTATAATTTACGAAAAAGATGAAGACATGTTGAAAATGATATAGATAGGTACACCTACATAAGAATTTTTCAATAAATTTTAATAAAAATTCAAGCTTTTGAATGATAATTTAGTTTTCTCTGTTCGAATTTTTCTAATAATTAATGGATTGCGGAATTTAAGGTAAATATTATCTACACATTTTTAAAAGTTAAAATTTTGTAATTTTTCCACAAGAATTTTCTCGTTAATCTGCAAATAAAATTTACGACTATAACGCACAACTTATAAAGCCAAAAAATAAGCTACCCAAAAATTTAATTTCTTTTCAAACAATTCTAACTCGAAGCGCAATTTTATTTAAAAATGCCCGCAATGACGTGATACACCTACTTAACAACTTAATTTTGACGAGGACCGTGATATCGTCGCTAATTGCTAACGGAATAAGTTACGTTTACGTCTCTTCGACTTTACGTCGAAAAAAATAATAAATTAAGTCGTTGAACTAGAAATCTCTGTACGATATGTTAATTTTTCGGAGCAGTAAATAATTTTTATACGTTTTCTTATCAAAGCCGGGAGATTTTTATGTAAAACAACATAATTTATTATGAACGAAGATATACATAATGGTTCTCTCTGTGAAATGTGAAATTTTTGTGCGAATTTGTTTTTTTTTCGCGTCAATTGATTTTCAGTTTAATTAATAAAAATGTCCAGATCCTTTGCGAGAACGTTATCTATTTAAATTTAATACCTCCAAAATAGGGAACGCGTAACTAAATTTTAGAGAAGTTTATTAATAGAGTGTTGTAGACCTGAAATTCCGCTAATATTTGCAATATTATGAAGTTTTCCCTAGTCCGTCGTTTCGAAATTATTTAATGAGATATTCAAGTAACCCTTCGTAGTAGTAGCAAAGGTATTGCTGATTACGAAATAGCTTAGTGTCGATTTGAGTACGCCCATTAGTTTAAATTGGGTTAACAAGTAAATTAGTTTTCGCATCAAGAGTTTGTATTAATTTATATATTAAAGTAAATAGTATCTACGGAAATATTGTAAACACTTTGCTTGTTTGAGCGACGTTTTTGAATTAATGAACACTTTGTTTTAGTTCATCGCGACTTTAATAATTTATTAGCAATTTCGCAGCCGCTAGAAACGATTTAGAAAATTAATAGCTTACACTGAAAACAAAAAAAAAACACACGAATAACGGTTACAGAATCTTCGCAATTTAATAGCTTCCGGAGGTGAATAGGAATTAATATAATTGATGCACTTCCATACATAAAAGGCAAAAGCCCTGAGTGACCACATGTTTTTACGCGGAATAGCAAAGAGAAAACTTTCTGATTTCAATTTACAAACGAATAAAAGACCCGAGGCCCTGCAATATTTCATACTTGGCATCGCGCTTGCTCGAAATAAAAGAGCTAATATTTTATGCAAACAATTGAGTCGCGAGCTTTCAGCAAAAAACGCATAAATACAGATTGAAAAACTGTTAAAGTTGTGCTTTGCTTTCGAGTTTGGAAATTTTGTTTCATATCGACGCGATGGATTTGGAACGGAACATTAGCTTTGTCGGGGCGACTAGCGTATATTTTTTTATTTTACTATATCTACGAATACAGGCGGCACTGGATAAGTAAGCAAACATTTTAGTAAGAACAGCTGCTAAATTTAAAAAGAAAATGTCCGACGCTATCGGGATTTGGGCTAAACCGAAGTGTATACAACTTGACGGTTTGTAGTAACTCAAAGGATATCGTAAGGTCCTAATCAAATAAACTAAAACTGAAAATGTAGTTGGGTTGCTGTTTAAATTGGACTTTAAGGCAGGAATCCGATGGGACGGCAATATTGTCTACCTTTTGCGTATTGGGGGTGTGAGGAAATTTGTGTTCAAATCATCAAAGTAACGTATTCCATCGAGAGGGGATTCTAAAGTATTTAGACAATTCGAAAATCTTAAAATAACTTATAGGTATCTCTGCTTTCGATCGATGCGGAAAATTTATAATGATCGCACGCTAAAATCAATAAGTATTTATTTTATAAAAGGGTAAACTGGCTCAAAGAAAGATATTGCATTTTTGGCGACAAGAATGTTTATAGTACCTACAGTAAAACTTTTCTTAACGAACACTTTCAAATAACGGATTTTTTTATAGAGCTTAATGGTTGAATTACTTATTAACGATGAACCCTTTAAAATAACAGATGCTGATATCTACTAAAAAAAAATTATTTAAATAGATCATGTAACATTTTTATAAATAATTCGGTGAACCAAAATGTATTTTCTATTGATATTTTTATTTATACTGGTATATGACTCGTGTTCTTCGACATCATTCTATTGGTCAGTTTTTTTCGTCATTTTTACTTCTAAAACGCGTTTAAATATTTATTTTTGGAAATGAGTGGCATCGATGTTCCATTTATACTCATGTCCAATAGAAAAGTCATCAAACTCGACGAATAAGTTTAACGTTATTAGGAATTTTTGCGGTTCGTGTTATTAGTTTTAATTTCGCGGAAGATAGGATAGCCGAGTGCACTCTTTTGCGGTTCCTCGAACTTCTTGTATTCGCCATTTTTAGGTAACTTGACAACCAGGCGAACTGATTTATTATATTACTTACAAAATCAAATTCTAAATGATCAATGTACTTATTTCTTTTCGCCCTCCCTCAAATACAATCTATTGACATATACGTAACTGTAATAGTTTTATACGGATGTTAGGTACCTACGTATGTATGTAGTTACGTAGGGCGAACTTTTCGGTACATATTTATCCATACAACATTGGCGTATGCCGATTTCAATTAAATACTACACTATTAAATAATATTTAACAAAACGGGGGATAAATCCCTTTCGGGTAGGGTACGCAATATATGCCGTATAAGAGAGAGCGACCGGATCGAAACATTTTAGAAATTGATTAAAACTAATTTTCAAATATAGAACAGTTTAAGGTGAATGATTATTCGCATCAATCTGTTGCTTCAGTTTAATTGATCTTCTCGCGTACCTATAATAAATTTTATAAACTTGATCAGTGGGATAAACTATAAACTGCCAACTACATTTTATAATTCGCGTAGGCATTTAAAACTAATTTGATTTCGATTTGCCACGTCCTTTAAACTTGAAACGTATCCCATTATTCGCGGAAATAATTTAACGGAATAACGTGTCAACTTGCCAACGTAATTTATAACGCAGATTAAATTCGGTTACAACTTTATTTGTCAGTGTGTTATACACACACACATACGTATAAAAACAATCGTTGTGAATATTAAATGGGCCGGTAGACAATGAATATCAACCAAAATTAGCCACTGTCGTATTTGCTCGTTACGTGTATTTAAATGCTCGGCGTTTCTGTACAAGTTTACACAGCTACCTGAGCTAAATTCAGATATTCTTTATATGATAAATCTTTAGTTACAAATATTTTGTAGCAAACTCGCAACAAAGCATTCTGTTTCATTCAATTTATTTTGTAAAGTTTGTGGGTTGTCTTTATTATAGGGCGCATTTCCTGTCTGTTCGCCACCTCATTTTTATCCATACTAATAAGGCGAGCGAGTATAAGGGGAAGAAATAGAACCCTACAAAAAGGAGTCATAGAAATGGTAGTATACAAACTTACAAAAAGTTGAAGGGAGTTAGTCTTTATTCGGTATTCTATTCAACCTGAAATAAATAAGGACGCTAAATAATATAAAATTAATAGGTATTACTAATTTCATGATTATTTATCGTAACTCGTAACTCTTCGAATTAGTTTATTAAATAACACGGATTTCCCGTTTAAACAGAATATCTACAAATAAAATAAAATTTATATAATCGACGACGCAGCGCGCATAATACTTTACATATAGGTACTATTAAATTATAATCAACTACTTTCAGAAATCTGTTTTTAAATGCGTATCGTAGTAAATAAACGTTGCATTCAATCCAGTTTAATATCAGGGTCTTTTTGCCCAAGAGATTTAATATAAAGTTTAATTACAATTTCGTATCGCCTTTCCTCTGTATCTGAATTTATTTAACGTCATATTAAATAACTCAGGGCATTTCCAGGATAATAAATTTTACGATCGAACCATATAATAATAACGCGGAAAGATCGGACGTCCTTTTAGGAGGCGCTTTCCTCATAGTTTCAATAATTCAAATAAATTACTCGTTGCGAAAAAACGATCGTCGTGGGCAGTAATTGATATTTTCGTTTATTCCGGGTCAAATAAATAATTTCTTCGGCCGAACCTGTTATTTTATATTATTTAGTCAGTTTTTCTGAATGAGGGGCGGGCAAGATTGGAAACAATTGACTTTTTAATGATTAACGCGAACCGTTTAAATACATTAATCTACGAAAACGTTATTTTATTTATAAGCGCAAATTAATTAAAACGCGTTTTAATTTTAGGCACCTACCCAATTCTTTTGTTCTACAATTGAACACGTCATAAAATAAGTATTATGCATTTTTTTAAAATTTATATTATTAATATCAAATGGAGGCGTGACTGCTTTTTCTCTAGATGTTTCGTCTCTTTTGGCTTTTCCGGACTCTGGACAATCCTTAATTCGTATAGGTGATTTAAATGTTGCTCGTTAATATCAATTTAAGTGTGCTTCGTTTTATTATTTTCTCTGTCATCTGAAAATGTTATAGCTATACTTCTTGAGACTCGAATTGCCTTTCGTTTGTTTTGCCTTTTCATCTTATTTCATCTCGTTTTCACGCATATCACCATCATATTACGGGGCACTCGAATAAAAATAAAAATAAAAATAAGTATTTAATTATAGCAATTCTAATCCAAACACATGAATATCACGTTAAACTAAGTGCCCCCATTATAATTTAGGTCGGTAACAGGTGTCGAATATAATATAATAATATAAATAATACTAAAAATTGGTCTCGGTGGTTATAAATTTCGCTCGAAATTAAAGTTTTCCGAGCTTATAAGAGGGCCCTTTTTTATCCGAGCAATAACAAACGTAAGGTTTTTAGGCGACAAAATAATAATTCCGTAGTATATTTTTACATTTAGTTCTAGTTTACTTGTAGGGGAACAAAATGATTATGCATTTACCCCATTTATCTATCTACAATTTTAGTTAATGTTTTATCTTACCGTTCGAGAATTTTTCAAGAATCGCGCCTCGAGTATAATAAATATCAATATATGAAGGGGCTTTCGTTTACTTTAATAGTAAGAAACCGGGAGGGAAATTTTGAAGTTGGAACAAGCGTGGGTGGTTTAGCCACGTCTCGTTCGTGTATAAAATATGTATATCGTGGAACGGGAGCTGCAGCGAACGCCCTACATCATTTTTACATACTATAAAGCTTGTAGACACAATTGCATAGTAATAAATCGTGCTTTCGTTATAAACTGACAGATTTTTACAAGGCGTGCACGTGGATTATGGGTAAACAATACGACCAGAATACGATCGACTACTGAAGTTCGTGTGCTTTAAAGGTATTTCCGTCCGTATGTGGTGGTAGCACCGTTCCGCCTTCCAGTAACAAATGAATTCTATTGAATCGAATGTGCGTTATATCCTAGTTTATGTGCCATTTGAATTTCTTTAACTACTAACAAAAAGCGTCAGATGTTTGCAATGTATTTTAGACTCGGTCGTATGGTTGATACTCAATTTTACAGCACGTCCGGGCCTTTATGTCATTCGCTGACAAATTGTCTTCTGCTTTTCATTGTTACGTACATGCACCGGAAACCGCTAGCATTTATGCTCGAGATTAAATTGCAAGCAGAAGATTTTAATATTACATAAAATTGTTATTGCTTCGCGCGAAAGTGTAGGAGAGTGTCTGTTAAAACAACCGAAGAATAATTTTTTTAATCTGCACTCGAACGTTCCGAACAACTAAATGCGACGACGTACTTTTTATCTTGTCCGAGAGAAGTCGAAATGCGCCAAAAATAACAATCAGTTGCCACGGCCTTTTTACAACTTTGCGTTATTTGTTTTTATAGCGTAAACTTTATAGCCCACGACCTGCTGTATTTTACGTTAGCCATTAGTTTTATGTGTGCTGAACTATGCTTTTTTTTTAACATTCTCGATTTATGTGCTTTTTAAATTAAATCGTGTTTTTGCATGTAATTATGTTAGTCGCGATTAAGTTTGTCGTAAGAATAATATTTTTATTATGTGAGTTCACGATACGGTTCAGCTTTAGCGTGAGCTGTTATGGGTTCTTCTACGTCGCGTTTGCACACAAAAGAAAGGGTGGATTACGCGTAAAACTTTGTTGAATATTATAAACATTCAAAATAGATAATTCGACGGTTTCTTTAACTCCAATTTTAAACGTAATAATGTCCTTATCTATCGTCAAGTGTAGGTATCTAAACGGATGTTTCCATTTAAAAAAAATGATATGACCATTTGTTCTTCGGCCACAATTTTTTATTGAAATTAGTGGCATTCTTATTCTAATCTTTTTGAATTTGGCTATTTTCCGTTAAGCTATTTTGTTTTGGACATTTTTGAATAACGAATTTTTGTAGTACTTTTCTATAGTTCCAGTTTTGATTTCGCACTAGTAATTCACAACAAAAATAGGAATTAAACTAATTAAGATTAAAGATTAAATTAATTTAAGAAACTAATTAAATAAATAAATACCTACCTATAATTTTAAATAAAAGTACTACGAGTTAATTTAGTTTTAGATAGGTACGTTTACGATTCTACTTACAATTAATCAAAATAAAGTTTTTCGTTGCCTCAATAATATCGTTCGTTACAAACTAAATTTGAATTATAGCTTTAGAAAACGATTCCATGCACCTACTGCAGAAACGCCATAAACAAACTTAAACAGCGCTTTCTTCTGTAAAGGAGTCTTTGTTTTTTATATTCGTCGAAATTGCATCGAACAACTCCAGTTTATCGTTTTTCCGATAACCTATTCGTATAGTAGGTACTATCTACATTTTACATCAATGTTCCTCGAGGTGGGCGCGAGAACTCTATTTATAACACTTTAAAATTGTTAAGTAGGTAAGCACTCGTTACGCTTATTCATAATGAATTAGAATATGGTCTATTTAACACGGTTATAGAGTATGAAATGTGGCGCTGTCCCCTTTTATTCGTTCCGCAATTAATTCACTTCTCTTCTGCTAGCTTTGTACGGTACAGATTTTAAACAAATTCCATTCGAGAACGGGGACGTCGAGCAAAAATATTTGAAATACGAGCCTAAATTAATTACTGTCTACCTCCTATCGACGCGATGCCGATTAAATTTAGTTTGACTTGATGTCGACAAAAAATTGGATTTTATTTGCGCGGCTCAACCGCCAAACGTTTTCGGGCGTTATCCCAACATTTCCCCCGAGTTGTTTTTTTGTTGGCAGTAGTAAATGACCCCGCATTACCAAATAACATTCATGTGTGCGATGCCGGGGGTCGGCTCGGTTATTCCGGAATCTACGACCCCCGTCACCTGGGACCGTCCAAGTTCAGAAGCCTATTCAGGCGTTCCTTTATCCTGGAGGTCTCGTTTGACAAATAGACCTTACAATGGAAATATCTTTTGTGTAAAGGTGTCGGAAACACAAACGCGTCGGAATGTTATCATCGTTTTCTCTGAAGTTATTGCCAGAAAATTGCAAGTGGTGCAAGTGTCGTTCTAGGATACGCGGCAATCAAACGTTTTAACTGCCACTAAAGCACATAACGTTATGTGAACTCGACCGGCAAATACATCATTGCACCTTTACTCTATCGGATCAAACGTGCAAGGTAATGAATGTCAACGGCACTTATAACGAAATCTTGTGTAAGTTCGGTCGTAAATGTGAAGCGATCGACGGCGACGCTGCTATTACACCCATAGTTTATCGTCTCATTAGGAAATACAAACGAGTTTGAAGCTTCCATTGTTCATTTTCCATTTAATAGTTTCAAAAATTAATTGTAAAAGTTATTGTTTGAATTGAATTATTTTAATTAATTGAAAAAAACGAGCATCAAAGCGGACGATAGTGTGTGAACAATACGCAGTACAACGACTAAATTTATGACAAGTAAGACGAGTTACAATTCTGCATATAAGTAGGTACAAGGTTTCTGCTTCAGTGCATCGATCGTAATTTATTTGTTGTTGCCTAGGCAATGTTCGAGATCTACGACATTATATTTGCACTCGACTGTACATTTACCTAGTAATACCGTAGAACCGTATCTGTGATCCAATATTTTCTTTAAAAAAACACACTTTATTTCAATAGACATTTTCACTAGAAAAAGCTCTTTCCTGAGTTTCTCGTTATATGCTTGTTTTACTTTGCATCAGTTATCCACCAACAATGCCACAACTACACTATACAGATATAATTTCGTAGACGTTTAGCTTTTTAAAATCGTCCAAATCAATACTTGTCTGCCAGCTCGTTCGAATAGTCCTTCTGTGAAAATATTTTAAAGACTTTGCAATGTTGACAGAAAATTTGATAGATGTCGTTATTTACGGCTAGTTGAATCAACTTCACAAGGTGCCGACATTGGACGTCTGAATTTCGATGAATTTTGTAGTAGACTGCCAGCTTTTCTATAAGTATAGGTATGCATGCATCTACAAATCATCCTAAATATGGAAGATGTGTTAATATGCAGATCGGAATGGATGCTCTTAAATATAATCATACCTACGCATTATGAATGTATCGATTCATTCAGATTCAATTAATAACGCTGTATTAAATACGTTGGTGATAAAATAATTTAACAGTGCAGATAGGTAGCTACTACATATTGTACTTTGCTTAATGCATTTCTTATATAGGTACTCTCTCGTTAAAACATAAAAATTTATTTCTACAAACAAGAAAAAATTCGAATTGGGAAGTAGACGTACTAACAAATAAAAACGATTCACTCGAATTTCCAACTATTTAAATATTCTTTCGACTTAAAACATGTAAAACGTAAAGGTTTTTTCATTTTTTTCCGAAAGTGGATAAAATTGAATCTAGTAGGTACATCATCATAAGCTGTATAAATCGAAATGCTACAATATATTCAAACAAACAACGGCGATAATTTATTTATGTAAACACGGATTGTACAGAATAACTGGGACATCACCGACACCATAAATAAATACAAATTAAGCTCGCACAACGCGAAAATTGCGTACAATAAATTCTAGTTTCGTATCGAAAACACTACAATCCGCTGTTTTCCACTTACAATTTACTTACTTATACTTGTAAATTAGGAATTCGCGCACCGGAGAAATTCAATAATTTGCGTAAAGAGAAGTTAGAAATTAATTAAAGGGATAAATTAAATTTGGTGCGTTGTGTCGTGTTTAATAGTAGCTAGCACATGCATATACAAACCCTTTAAGTCTAATTTGATAAAATTTTCGTAGGAAAACTAGCAACGCAAACTATGCCTGAAGGGCTCAAATAAATTTAGAGAAGGGTTAGCATTAGCGAATTTAATTGGATTCTACATTTTCTTGCAATTAACCTAAGAAAATGAATGACGTATTCAACTTAAACATTTTATGTGTCGGCCTCGCAGAAAATTATCGATTGCGATTACACGTTTTACCACAATTTATTCCGGTAATGTGCACCGAAGCACATACACACAAAGCTTATATTATATATATATATATCTACTTAAGATTAAGTAAGTAGTTATTTGAATGAATGACAACTACGGCCAGGTAAAAGATTGTCGTAGAAGGCAGTAAAATCGCTAAATACGTACACCTCGCATCCGGTCGACTTTCTAAAGAACAGCGTGAATGCGTAAAATTTAATTTGGTTCCGTAACAATGCAGGCCGTTGTAGCATTTCACACTTAAATATGTCTATTAAATCAGAATCTAACGTCTCCGTGAATAGGGAAAGTCCTTCTCGACAAAAGATCGCAATAAATCGAAAATGTTTGTAGAATTTCGAAACTCGATACCCACAAAATAGCTACTAGTTCAGTGGTTCGCGATACGTATTCTAATCATCATATTTTTCGCATCATAGATCAAGTAATAAAAGACGGTATCAATCGCGTAGCCATTTATTTAATCAGACTATCTGATTGAATCGCAGTCATAATTGAAAGGATCCGCGTTTTTTACTATGACCGATAAACAACTCTTCAATTTAGATAAAGCCAGTCACCGTTTGCCAAAAAAAATTAGGAGCGTTCTAAGTGTTCGTGTAACGAGGCATATCAATCAACGTATAGTACAAGTGTACGTTCGTACATTATATACCTCTATATATATATATATATATATATATATATATATATACGAGAGAGAGAGAGGGAATTGCTCACTCGCGATCCAAATTCAGAATTTCAAAGCACGCATATATAATTAACATAATTTATGAACAGCTGTCAGCCTCTAAAGGGTTGATTTCCCAATTACAATGGCAATTTAGGATTCCATACGTCACAGTTCTCTTAGATTGCCCAGGTAGGATGAAAATCACATTTGTCTGATTGTGATTTATACCGGTCTTTATTACGGTGGACAATGTTTCCCTTGCACAGGGCCGTACTCCTAAATGCAGAGATTAATAACTCGAATTATTTGTGGCGCTTGTTGATTAATTAGTAAAATTAATAATGTTACCTACATAGAAAAAAGCAGATTTATTACTTATTTATAGTGTTATCGGGAGTTGCACACGTTACGTGATAGTAAATGGTTTTTGTAGGAATTTTTAATGCAACTTACGTGTGAAAGACAAATCGGTTTAATCTAAACAGTCGTTGTCTGCTTCTTAATGTAAGCCTTCCATTTATATTATGAAAATGTCACGTTAAAAAAGATCTAGGATATAATTTGGGATTCGATATTGAAATTTAAAAAAAAACAAGCAAAACCATATGGGAAAAATTGGTAAAAATAACATTCAGTAAAATTTTTAATTATTGTTATATGGCGGGCTCAGTCATTATTGTCCTGCCATTGATTTATGCAGTGTAATTTCCATTGCAATATTCATACGTAGAATAAATTGGCGGTAGCCACGATTTCGTTTTAAATCGATCTAATATAAAAATTGCTCTAATCTTTAAAAAATAGCAGTAAAGTTTCAACTTTAGGTATTATTAAGAAGGCAATGCTATACTTTTAGTTAGCCGTCTCATTTAACATATTCAAATTTTAATCATTTTGTTTCTATTTTTTTTAACGGTTATAGCACGAGAAGGTTGCCATAAATTTTTGTATTGCATGTCGGTGAGCCCAAAAAAAAATGTTACATTTGGGTCGTCGACGATTGGCAACACTTCCTATTATTATTATTTGAAGGTCTTATTTACAAGGTTTTTAGTTTTGATAGTTTCCCGTTGAATCTATTCTTCCATGTAAAGATTATTAAACGAAATCCCAAACAAGAGGGTTAGGGTTAAAATCTCTACTCGCAACTATTTAACATAAAAACACAATGCATGGGTTAATTCAAGCGCATTAGCTAGTATAAATATAATCAGAACATGTTCTTTAAAAATCCATAATTTTTATTAAAAATATATGTGTAGGTATCTAGGTAGGTATTGTAAATATCAATTTTAATTTTTAATTTTGTTAAATGAGTTAAGTTTTGATGTTGTCGCACGTCGGGTAGTTTTTAATAAATTTTTCCCGTTTGTGGTGTACGCTCGTTCTATTAAATGGCATTCAAATTAAAGCATATTATATACCCTAGTAGAAATTTGATTAGGAAAATGGTGGGGCGCTAGTTAGTTTTTCCATTGGTTAAACTAGCTCCCCACTAGGAATCCCTACTAGTCCCCAACTAGTCCCCTTCCCCTGGTAGGAAAAGCTAGCAGAAACCTAGCGAAATTAAATTCATATTATTTATTCATAAGAATAATAAAATAGAACTATTTATTATTTATGAAACAAAAAAATATTTATGATTAATACATACATTAATAAAATTAATTATCAAGAATTTACAACAGTTCGTCCTGTTCGGCATTGTCATTCTTCTTCCTCTGAGTTCTCTCTCCACTCTAATCTTTGGCATTTGGCAAGACGTCGGTCAAAGCTTTGTCATAATCCTTCACTTGAAGTCTTTCGTTTTGTAAGCTTTTTTGTCCATCGATGAAATCTAAAACGTTTTTATTATCAATATATTATGACAATTAGGTTGACAAGCTCGGTATTTACACAGGCTAGCAAACCTTTGAGTATTCCCAAGTACGCAAACCGATTACCAAGTCACCGATTATTTCAGTTTTGTAAGTAGCAGAAATCGATTTGAAAAGAGTTTTGGATGATGTTGGCAATTCCGGAATACGATTTTTTAATACTGCAAGTAATTTGTCGAGATGCGATTGTGGAGTATTACATTCAATAGCCCATTTTTTTAAATTTTCGACGTCCGTTATCTCTTCCATTTCTTCCTCAAAGTCGAAAACGTCTTCGAAATCCCCTTCATCTAGACTGTAAAAGTCGTTTTCGTCGTCAACATTTAATTCAAAATCTAGTGGAACATTTATTTGAGAACTGGAATTTTGTCCAGAGTCTTCATTCGTTGAATTATTGTCGGTTATTTCACAGGGCATAACCTCATGTGGCGAGCCCAGTTCGTTTGTTGTGCCATTATTGTCACGAAGAAGTTGCGGTACTAACATATTCGTCTGTATCTTCGTCTCCCGAAGTTGAGTCTAACAAAAAATGTTAACTCAAGGTTACAAAACGTAAACTCGAGGTTAGAATATACTTATATGTCGAGTAACACATTTAAAACTTACCGTGATATTTAACATTTAACAAATTATTCTTTTTTCTATATCTACGCACTCGTCTAGCAATTAATTTCTTTTTACGCTCATCAGATTCCATGCTTGCTCCAAGATTGAAATTTATAACATATTTTAATTTACTGCATTATGTGAATATAGGTTAGGTTACGTTAGGTTAGGTATACAAGTAGACGTCGAAATCAGTTTTTCCACACATTTCTTCATGAATTTCTGCCGGGGAAAACCTAGACTAAAATTCATATCAGGAAAACTAGATATGGACTCAACAGTCGAAGTCGAGTTACAACTAGCTAGTGATTCAAAGGAAAAAACTAGATGTGAGCTAGTTAGATAGAGTCGAGTTACAACTAGTCCAGTTTTACAGACTGATTTTTAGGCAGGACTCAACTATTTTTTCCCTTCTAGGTTTTCCCCGCCTTAACCTGGCTACTGGCTCACCACAAATGGGGAAAAGCTAGACAAATTTCTACTAGGTACCTACCTACTTACTAAAAACCAAATAAAGACGACATCAAATAAAATGTTCACAAATAGAATAAATTTATTTATAAATCGCATTTGGAAAAAATACACTAAACGGAAATCATTAACCGTATAATGGTGTCTAAAATTCAATTTCCCATTTTTCATTTCTCTGCAGTACAAAATTATGAAACTGTACTTTACTTGCATCCCCTCGCATACTTTTGCATACATATCTATAAATATACATTACCCCTAACCACGAGTTTTAGTTCGCCTACGACCTAACGTTATTTACCGATTATTATTCATCCACTTCAAACTTTCTAATCACACTTTCAAAGTGCGTAGGTATCAGTTTATTTATATGAAGCTTTGATGTTAAAGCACATACTACATTCCGTAAAATTGTACTTGAATATTCATAAAAATGTTTTTCACGTTCACGTTTCCGTCGTCCTTTGAAGCGGCATTCCTTCTTAATGCGTAATTATTTATTAAAAATATCGTCTAATAAAAAAATATCAACGGCAATATTGTAATAACAGCCTATTATTAAACGGAATTCATCGGTGAGCAAAAATTTCGAATGCGACGTTTTACACGTAACATTAAGGAAGCTGGTTTCACGATAACATTTTTAAACGTAACATTTAAATACCACCTTTTTAATGTGTATCAACGAAGAATTTTAAATATATAGCGTAGCAACATTAGGATATGCAAATGCGAATATAAATTTTGAATAAGGCCCCTCCTCGTCTAACGAGTTTGAAGGAATCGACTGATTAAAGGACAAAGGGCGACGTCGGACGATTTCACGCAAGTTTGATCGTCTCGAACCGTGGCCACGACTTATTTTAACTTTTTGATCGCGTTACGCGTCCTCCACATCCGCATCGTCCGTCCAATGCTACAATCTTCCTCCGAACAATGTCACGTAATGGTAACGTCGTATTTTCTTTTCCCATCGAAATCGCTTCGAAAACCGCAGCCGCACGCATCGATAGTCGCGTCACATGGCCGTTCTCCGACCATCATTGTTTAGTTTTTAACCATCGGCCATTAACAATTTACCTCGAGGCAGATATAATTGGTAGCAATTTTTGGTATATTATGTTCTAGTGAAGGTTAAGTTTTTGTTCGGGTTTATTACAACGTTTATCGACATTTACGGCTCGCCCGCCACATGATACGTCGACGTTTATATTTACATTAGAGTTTGGGATTTTATATAATAATGATCCCGGCAATTAGTCCGCACCATAATTGGAGTGTTTATTATCACAACCGAGATTTATTCCCCTTTCAATTGCATTTATAAATATAACACTACTCGAAATAAAATAATGCAAAGAGCTTTCCAATTACGTATTCCGCGTAAAAAAAAAAACTAAAATCTTGCTGGATTTCATAGGTTTTGCTTCATTATTTGAGGGAAAGCTCTTATTTATGGCTCTAGAAATGCAATTTAAGAGGCGAGTTTCCACGTTGGCGGTTTGCATTTGCATAATTCACACCGAGACAAGACAAATTCCTCGGAGTTTTCATTATAATCCCATCCCAGCTAGCGTTTTGTACGGAAAACTTAATGGAGTCCGCACGATGTTTACGGTTTCCGTCAGTTTTTATTCCTTTCCGGCGGCTCTAGAAAAATTCTCATGAATACCAACATTTTCCGGACGATTATGTGTTCTTATGTCACACTCTTGCCGTAATTATTTCAAATAATGTCGCGCTACGTGAAATATGCACGCCAAAAATAAACCTGCTTATTATTAATGTGTTATAGAAAACGCGAGTTAAACAAATTACCTACTTTTTGTAGATAATTACTATATAAATGTATAATTTGCGACTTTTAATTAAGCTCATAAATTTAAGTTTGTGTATGTTTTCGACTGAAAAATAAAGTAGGTATAGATATCTAACGAAAGCTTTAAAGGTGACAATAATTTTTAATGGTATAGCTCTATTGAAACAGTGTTCGCGTATTTTTTGTTAACAACGAAACTTGATATTCTTTTCCTCGCGTATAAAAAATATTTTTATCGAATATTTTACAGGGAAACTTTTACAAATTGAAAATTTCGCTTTTTTTCTGAAATTAATATTCGTCAGATTGTGGGTTTTTGTGAAAACAAGCTATAATGTTTGTAATGTAAACTTAATAGTCGAGATATTGTTAACAAATACTAATAGTATTAAGTATGTAATCAGTTAAAGTGTAGATAAATATAGGTATTTCGTTTATTGTCAGCAAAACTAAATACGATTTCAACTAAACAACATAAAAATAAAAATGTTAATTTAGTAGATGCGGGGGCGTGTTAGTTAAGATGTAAAATATGAATGTTAACGTAAGAATTGTCACCAATGACCCTAAAACGTGACGGAATTATAAATCGAGGGGTTGCGAGCGAACTCAAACTTTCGATACCAATAGTTTCAAATTTATTTTCTTTTACTCCGTTGGGAGTGCAACTGATAACTGAGATGATGTGGGGAATGATTTTCTTTACGAATTGGAGACGTAAAGTGCAATTACGTAGCAGCGCGTTCGACTCCGTAGTTGGAAAGGGTCAATATAAATGACAGGATAAAAAAGAGATATTCTTCAATAAGTAAATATTTTTTTTAATTTTCAAATAATTTGAAAACAAATAAAAATCGAATTAAGTACATATAGGTAGTAACAAGAAAGATTAGGCAGGTGGAAATCTCAGAAAAATTTGAAACTTTGCAGGATTGTAGTACTGGTCGATCCTAAGAGCCGTATTCCGTTCGTGTTCTTGTGCGGTTTAAGAGGGTGAAATCCGCCCTTGAAAATTTGAACTTTTTGCGATTTTGCTTATTATCAGTGAAACGATAAGAGCTATCGCCAACAAACTATATATTTTTGTAAATGGCTGTTCAAAACCTACATTATGATATAAAAATTAGGGATGAAAATCCTAAGGGGCATTCCTTCGAATTTTCACCACTAATTTTGCCATACTTGGGTACATTTTTACTTCGTCAGACATATATATTCATGTAAAGGACAATTAAAACTATGATTTGAAAGAAACAACGCGATGTAGTTTTATGCAGTAGGTGACTTATTGAGGATTGCCGGGTTTGCGAGGCAGACAACAATAATTCTAAATAATTGATATTTCTCTAAAGTCTATTATAAATTTTATCGAGTATCAAGTTTATTAAAAATGATTAAAACAAAAATTCAATTGTATGCCACCGGTTGGATATTTTCCACCGTATTGACTCTTGAACGCACTAAGAAAATTTTAGTAGTGTTGTAACGTAGGTTTTTGTGCGATGGGAGTTTGGACTATTACAAGGGGTCGTAGTGGAGTTTGATAAAAAAATATGCAGATAATGATCGAAAATTTTTAAAATATGTACTTTTTAGGAAATTCATTCTAAAATTATGTATTTTTTATGCAGTAAAATTATTTGAATAATCGCTATCTACTGCCTTTATACTGCAGAATTATAAAGGACCACGCGCACACTTTATATGGAAAAATAGGAACCACTCAAATCGATTTTTCTTTATATCAATCGACTCATCTTAATGTGACGAATAATTATTATCATTGCGTCAATTTTGTTAATTTATAAATAAAGCTGCAATCTTTAATTAACGCTCTTATGAGAATTTCGTGAGAGCAAAAGAGAACCTACTAAAATCAAATTTGTTTGAGTTCATAAATCAACTTTGTTATTTATTGCGGGGTACTTAACAACGACGGGTCGGTACCTACCTACTTAAACTAACTTGAGATTTAAAACGATTGAAATAATTCTTTAAATGACTTAAAAATTCTTGGCTTTGTGCACATTAAAAATGTATACAAAACTAAGAGATTATTTGTACCTATCTATCAAAAGATAATATCGATGGCATTTTGCCAAAAGGGCGTAACCCATACTTTCTATTAAAATGATTTATTGAATTAAATGAAGACATAATCTGTTAAAATCTGGTAACAATATTTCGATTTTTTTCACCGGAAAAATCAATTTGTATTTTCGCCAAACGTATCTTCTAATAGCTACACGACAACACAACATGTGTTCTTCGGTAAAATTTACTTTTTGTGGGTTACACCCTTCTGGAAAACCTGCGTCGATATTTACATCAGCTTGCTTTTTACAATTGCTGTTATAATACAGTTGCTGTTGCTGTAAACGCTAATAATTGGTAATAAAGTCTATTAATATATTAATAACATTAACAAACAATTCAAATAAAAAACAAAACATATTCACGAATAACAAATCAATAAAAAAATAATTCTTCATATATTCAAAATTGTGACTCAAATAAATAAATAATAAAATTATTCAATATAAGACAATAATACACATATTGTAGCTGTTTATTTTTCTACCTCTATTAAAAATGTTCACCATAAAATATTTATAGGTAACTCCAAATTATTAATTTTAATTTAGTGGGGTAGTAGTGACCGGTATCATTAGAGATCTCTGTCAAGTAACTTTAAAATAACTTTGTAATGTAATAAATAATTCAATAAATCATTAATATTGAAAAATCGGCCTACGTATATCGGTCAAAAAAGAAATCTTCCGCATAAAATTGTGGCTATTATAACAATTGCGGCCTATTTAAACCTATAGGCAATTCACGTCATCAATAAAAAGTCACTAGATTGTTTATTTGTAATTCGGTTTAAAGTTTGGAAAGTGACATATTTTATAGATGATTTACTTGCGCATATATTAGATGGTATAAAGAAAGACTACAATTTATTAGAACTGTCAAAATACGCGGTACGAGGTGACAGCACTGTGTGAAACGTCATCATCCAGTAAGCCTTTACCGATGACGTAAATTGCCTATAGGTTTGGATAAAATGTAACTAACAACACTATTAGTTTTTAGGCAATTCTTTTATTCCAGGTTTTAAGCTTGCTTACAGTAGGTACCTTCCTAATTCTATTCTAACGACTCTAAAATAGTAGGATTAAATTCAGAATTGAAATGCTACCGTCAATTCAATATGAATACGGGTTTAAAATTCTTAATTACAACAAGGAACCGAACAATATAATACTCTATGAGCACTATTTTACTGTTTTCTACCTGCTACTTACATTTGTGTCATTTGTGTCGTTTCTTAGAAACGTATTTACCATGACCCCTCCATAAATAACGAGCGACAGATGTATTAACTTCCGACATAATTTAAAGCCCAAATTTTTTCAATGAATTGTTCATTAACGGGTTTAATAATGAAGTTACAGATTTGACGCAATGGTAATAATTATTCGTCACATTAAGACGCGTCGATTGATATAAAAAAAAATCGACTTGAGTGGTTCCTATTTTTCCATATAAAGTGTGCGTGGTCCTTTACTCTATTTTTAATTTAAAAACTATTCGTGTACCCTTAAGCGTTGAAAATTTCCCTATTACAAACCATAAACTAGATAAAAGTTTAATCGCATTTTTATGCGGCCGATAAAATACAAAGCAACTAATAAAACATAACTTTCATAACTTAGCGGAGTGCGAACTGAATGTTTTTAAAATAAAAATTGGATTTCCTAGTATAGACGTATAAATTCGAATGCATTTATATATAGAATTCTGGCAAAACCGCTTCAGATCTTTCGCGGCAGTGGTACAGATCGGTAGTGCTTAGAAAAGGATAGGAAATACAAAGAAAAATTTAGAAGTTTCTATTTTTTTCCTTATAGTCTGTTACAGACAAGTGGCAATCGCAGCGGCACCATTGTTAAGCTAAGCGTCCATTAATCCGCATCGGACGAACAGTACTATCCTTTTAAAATTTTCACCATTAATTTTTATATCATAATGTAGGTCTTGAACAGCCATTTACAAAAATATATAGTTTGTTGGCGATAGCTCTTGTTGTTTCACAGATAATAAGCAAAATCGTAAAAAGTTCCAATTTTCAAGGGTGGATTTCACCCTCTTAAACCGCGTAAGAGCACGAACGGAATACTGCTTCTTGATTAGGATCGACTAATACTACAATTCTATATAGTTTCAAATTTTTCTGAGGTTAGTACCTGCCTAACATTCCTCGTAAGTAGGTACTTATATTACTTTGTGTTTCTTATGAGTCATGCACCTATGTATGTACACTATCGGAGATTGATACGTTACGCTCGTCTCGCTCTGTATATTTTTGGCAATGTTTTAAAGAGGTTGAGTTTATATTGAAGTTACCGTGAGACGATTTTTATATTTTCCTTGAATTCGGAAATGTTTGTATATTGTTTGTAAGACGAATAAATTCAAAGTTTCTTGGGATACTTTTTGCTTCACTTGTGACTTTAAGACGGTTTATTATTTCTTCCTTTTTTATTCAAAGTATACCTATTAGTGATGTATTCAATTTTTAACACTTTGATGGCCTCTGTCAAAATAGGTGATTGCTTTTCAGTCATCTTATTTTTCATTCTTCAACTCATATGTTTAGCTTCGTTTTCATTATATTATAACACGATGTGTTTGTTTGTACATATAAGTACCTAATTGTTATATTTTACTATGTATTTAATTATCATTTCACTTACATTTTTGTTTATCATAGTACGTTTTACATAAAGTACATTCATGAGTTGATTAAAAGTTACGTTAAAATCACAATTCGTTTCAACGAGAATGTCCTTTCGAGCGACGATTTATTGATCATCCTGCAAAAAGTATAGTAATCTAATCTAAAATTTTTCATTGATAACGCCAACTACTGTAGAAACCCGTAAACGGAAGCAGCTGCGTACGCAATGTCTATGAATTACGCACGTCCTGCAAAGCAAAATGTCCAAATGTATGGTAGGTTAAGAAGAATTATAGCAGGTGAAATACAATTTTATTTTCGTTTTATTGCGGTGTCATGTTCAAATGATTTATTGGATGAGCCTCGTGCTACTCGTGTATACGGAATTTATTATTTTTTTCTTTCATTTTCTTTCTATGTCCTAATAAAAGTAGCTTTTTACAAGGCGCCAGAGACTCGCGACCTCTAGCTTTATTTTGTTTATGAAGTAAAGTAAGTCGTAAGCGAGAAAACGACAAATAAATTTTACTCATATTTTTTTCAACGTACGTACTTACCTACTTTCATATCGGGCGCGCAAAACAATTCGAAAAGGAGCAAATTAGGAAAGCTGCCCTAGGAAAATTCCTGGAGGAAATCTGAAATTTTTGTTATTAGATGCCCGGTTTCCAGGTTTATATTGGATAATATATTAAAATATCTTTGGCGTAATAGGAGTATATAGACTACTGGGATTCTACTTTATCAGCAGAATTCAAATCCGACGCCTCTTCTTGTTCGATGTATAAGTGAAGGAGAGGATAGGAACATCCGAATATAAGCCTATGGGGAATATATCTTCCTGTATCCCATATACATGCAAATGCAATTCAACCTGCGAGACCGAAAATGGGTACGGCTTACCTACTCTTCAATCGGCATCATCTAATATTAATAACGGCAGTATAGGAATGTCTATATTCGATTTGAATGCCTGCAGTGGTTTTAGACTGAGAGATATTTGCCTCTCGACACTTTATATTCACGTTTGTGTTTTCTTCCGGAACCAAAATTTGACTTTTCGTATACATAAGATTCGTTGTTTCGTGTTACTGTGCTGTAACCGAGGCAGGTACGTACCTATCCCTTTTTGCAAATGTTTAGCGTGAATTTTAAACGAAATATTAAGACAGTTTTATAACAAATTATACGTACATAAACGCAAAGGAAACCGAGTTATCCCATAAGTTTGCCGAAATGAAAGCAAGCTTATGCGCACCGATAAACAAAGGAAAAGTCTGTTCGTGTTTACATTTAAAAAGAAAACAAAAACCCGCCGAATTTTAGGAAAAGATAAATCACGTTCAAAATCGCCACAATATCGTAATCGATAAACAATTACTTACTCCTAACCTAATCGTAAGCATAAAAGAAAATTAAATTAACGAGAAGCCGCAATTACGACGAAAGGTTATTTTATTCAATCAAAAAACGCATTATGTGACATTATGCGTTCTTTAATATCTGTTATTACTTCCTGGTTGCGTGTGTAGGCTTTCTTTATAAAAAGGAAAAACCTAAATATTAGTAAATATTAGGTTATAGTAATTTCATTTGGTTTATTTTATTTTGCCCCATATATACCATACTTCCATTCGCTTTTCCGTTTCGTTAGCGTTATGGGAACATAAATTTTACGAGTATTTCTCTTTACAGACTGTAAAATTAAAAAGTAAAAAGTCCGCTTCGAAACCATATAATTTTTTGGTTTTAAACTCCATGTTCGTATTTTCGTTATAGTACTCGGAGCGGCAATAGGTGTTCTTAGACGCCATTTTCTTTTTAACGATAAAATTTATTTTAATATGTCATCGCGAGGATTTAGTCGAGAATTTTCCAACGTACCGCGCCGCGCCGGTCGTCAAATAATGCAATTTTGAACAATCGGCAGCGACGCGACGCCGTCAAATTACTCTGAAAACGTCCAGTTTCAATAAAGAGTAAAACGGAATCCGCTTCCGGCAAAAAATAAACGTCTGAAGCGTCGCAGTTGCATCAAAGGTAAATACCGGAACCGGTTGGTTTGGAAACAACAATTTTCTTTCGGCCATGTCTGTGGAACCGCACCGCAATCATCTACAAGGGCTCTCTTGGGAACATATTGTCTACGTATGCTTGAAATAAACTCAGATTGCGGTGGAACA
The DNA here is from genome assembly GCA_036326145.1 of Rhagophthalmus giganteus. Lineage (NCBI taxonomy): Eukaryota > Metazoa > Arthropoda > Insecta > Coleoptera > Rhagophthalmidae > Rhagophthalmus > Rhagophthalmus giganteus. Next base: position 7,472,939 of record JARFJA010000056.1, on the reverse strand, counting down.
TCGGATCAATAGTTTTTTTTTGACGCGTGCTTCCGCGTGATTTTATACGAGGTTGTTATATTTCGGGGGTGAATTTAATAGTAGTGGACGTATGTTTCGTTTACAATTTCGGTAACAGTTTTGAAAATTTTGAGAACTAGACACTTTACCTATATTTTAGATTGATATAAAACGACAGCTTTTATTTGTTATCTACGCATTTTGGAGTTATACCTTGTTGTATGTATACCTATGCATATGAGTTATTCAACTAAAAAAAAAAATACAGGCATTTTGCAAAATATTTTCTTTCGATAGAAACGTATTAATAAAAATAAAGAAAAATCTTAACAAATTTAATTTTCAAGTGCTAATTTTGAAAATTAAAATGCCGACGCATTTAAATAAATAGCTAAACAAATTTCGAGCGTTTTTGGAATTATTTTAATTAAAAAATTATACGAACACCAAAAATGGCATTTATTTGTCAATTTTTTTCTCTTTTACGCTTTAATAAATACCTAGGCAAAATAATCCCCCCCCCCCAATAGTTGTTCGAAAGGTCTTAGACACATTTTAATGGTACGCCCCTGCTTTTTTGTAAGTTTGAAATTTTTTTCAGATTCAGCAATCAAAAATAAAACTTTTTCTATTACGCAACTTTTTTCCTATCTCGCTTCATTTAGAGAGAAATAAAACTTATTTTTTTACAGAATTTATTGTTTGATAATAATTTGTATGTCAAAAATCAACCACACGGTATGAAAGGAAACTTATTCAATAAACAGAGACATAAAATCAAAGGAGCTGTTCAAAATGCCTGCCATTTTGTTCAACACATAAATTACAACGACGTATTAAAGACTGCCGAACGTTTTCCAAATGATCTGGAGTTATTCTAAGAGCAGCATTTCGGATTCGTCGTTCAAGTTCCTCTTGTGAATTGACAGGCGTAGAGTAAACTGCTTCCTTAATAAATCCCCAAACAAAAAAATCCAAGGGTGTTAGATCAGGCGATCGAGGAGGCCACCCTACTGGTCCTCCCCGACCCAACCATCTTTGCGGATATGCTGCATTCGGCCAGTTCCACACCACCAAAGCATAATGGTCGGGGCATCCATCTAACTGAAAAAACGAGTCTATTCTTTGTTGGAATGGAACATCCTCCATCATGTTATGATACTCTGCATTTAAAAATTCCAAAAATAATTGACCGTTTAATCTATTGGGCAGGATGTAGGGTCCCAACAAAAAATCGCCAAACACTCTCATCCAAACGTTTACACTAAATTCTTGTTGGAATCTCATTGACCGAATTAGATGCGGATTTTCATTATCCCAGACGTGAAGGTTATGGAAGTTTACAACACCACGTCTTGTAAAACAAGACTCATCCGTCCAAATAATTTTATCAAGGAACTCCGGATTTCTCTTGCTTGATTTAGTAACCAATTACAAAAATCTAAACGACGTTCAGCATCACTGGGTTGTAATCCTTGTACTGGCTGTAAACGGTACGGATACATACCATTCCGTTTTAAAGTTTTCCATATCTTGTTTTTAGATACATTTAATTGTCTAGAAGCTTGCCGCGTACTTAATTGTCGGTTTCTTGCAAAAGTATTTAAAATTCGTTGTTCTTCCCTCCCACGCCTTTGCCGAATCTGTTCACCTGCTGCTGCTTGAAGCGACTTTAAACCGCGACTTTTAAACTGTTGGTGTATTTTTACAAAAACGCTCGGATGTGGTTGTCGTCTATTGGGAAATCTTCTTCTGTACTCTCGAGCAGCACCAGCAGAGCCTCCATCACAAAATCCATACAAATAATGCATGTCTGCATATTCTTCATTTCGGAATCGAAAAGGCACTTTTATGAGAAATAATAATGTGTCTAATACCTACACACTTGGAACTTGAAATCGAAAACGTCTATTAAACACGTCAACAAACAACAAAACATTTGCTGTAGTGCCTTGGCAACTCGCAAAACGGACAAATAACAATCGTCCTAAGCCTACTTGGGGCAGCAAGCGGTAACAAGCATAAATAAACAACTTAAAGAAAATCTCGACTTTTTGTGAAAATGTTTTATTTCTCTCTAGTTTTATTTTTTAAGTTAGTATTTTTTAGTTTTAAGTTTTATTTTTGATTGCTGAATCTGAAAAAATTTCAAACTTACAAAAAGCAGGCGTGCCATATTTTTTGCTATTTATCAAGCTGGTCCCCTGTTGTGGCGGCACTGGAAGAAGTAGGGCAAATTCAATGATGTGAAAAAAGTGTATTATTATTACAAACAAAACTGCCAAGTTTCAACAAAATCACAGAATTTTGTTTTACAAATAAAACATCCATTATTTTAAATTTCGACACCCTGTAAATTCGAAAGAGGCCTCCATACATATATGTTTATATAAACTTTTGTTTTTAAAATGAATTTTACTACAAGTTGTGAAAGTCCTGCTACAAAAAACGGGGACACCCTATATATAGGTAGTTTTATTATTAGATACATTATTAAGGTAGAGTATAGGACGCGGTTTTTTTTTAATGTGGTATCCCCGATAGGTCTTGTCTTCATTTTTATTGAAATGATTAAATTAATTTTCTATCTCTTCATCTATTCGAATTTCCTCAACATCGATGGTTGCCGTGTCCCGTTTCCTCCATTTCTATAATTTCCCTTAAGAAATTTCTTGGATCAGGTTTGGAATGGCTTTTTCTTCATCAATCATTTTTTTTTCTTTTTTCAACTCATTTTCGAAAAAAGTAGCTCTTAAGATGTTCTGCCAAAACGTCATTGTTATATTTACATTTTTAATATGCTATGTAACTAATCAAATACATCATCCATTTCAAGTTAACTTCACTTCAGTAAAATGTATCCTCCAACTAAAAACGTAATATTAAAAGTTTTTATATTAAAGTTCTTACAAATAGATGATAGCTTTTTAAATACACAAATATGTTAATATAAGTAAAACAATTATGCAAAAATGATTCGTACTAAATCAAAACGTCTTTGCGAGCTTTTAGCGGGATTTTTCTAACGCAAACAATTCCATAAGAGCTAAACATAAACTCAACGACGCGAAGAAATTAAATGAAAGGAGCGATAAATCGAGATGTTACCCCAGTTTAATTATAACGTCAATTAAACTAAATATATCGTCTTCTAAAAATTACGGAAACACGGTTAATTTACACTTTAAAAATTACAACAGTAACTTCTTATTATGGTATTAACATGTTTTGTATAAAAATACCTCGACCGATATTTGTTAGTTTTACTACCTAAATATTGGACCTACTTTCTATTGCATCAAAATTTAAACTTTTTGATTTCGGTAAGAAAGTCGTAGGTACATCCTAAAATTAAGAACAAAAATGTTTTATTTATTAGTAGATGTAACGAAAAGAAAGTAAAATGTAATACATATCTGTAGATAAGTAGATATAAAATGATTTGATCTTTTTAATTGTTGTACAAATAAGTTTGAGCATACTTTAAATAATCACTTAATTACAATTAAATCTTTCTAATGTATTTTTGCTTTAACTACAACAATTTATGCTTTTATTTAAACTTCTCGTGAAATTTGAACTGATTTAAGCTTTATTTTCAAAAACATTTTATTACAAAAAGTGTAGTTTAAACTTAGTATGTAAGTAAATCAAATTAATTTTTTTTTTGAAAATTAATTTTCGAACTATATAATTTTCAATGTAAAAAAATTGATTTAATTTACTAAAGTAATGGAAACTAAACGATTTAAATAAATTATGTGTTTAAAAAATATTGTTTCAAATAGATGACTGAAAATTAAAATTAAATATTATCGATAAGCATGTGTTTGTTAATCACGTTAATCATCGAATATCTAGAAAGCAAGCCGACTTGCGTCGATAAGAAAATAAGGTACTGCATTCATCGTAGTATAATTTATAATTTTAACATGGACGGTTGATTTTCGGAAATTCTTATTAGGTACATTATAAACTAATTTTTCGTGATTTGTCGCGAATTATGTGTGTTTCGGTTCGCGTGTAATAACTTTTTATGCATATAGACGTTTAAATTGTGAACTTTCTTGTTACTTGCGAGGGATTCTCACTCAACAAAAATTTGGAAAAGGTACTTAATATTTTATTTAGCTAGGGTAACATTTATACATACCTAATTTTATATACATATTTCAAATATTGTAATATTTAAAAAAATGGACTCGTTAAAATAAATTTTAGTGATGTAATAAACAAATGTAAAGAAAACAAATATTTCTATTTCATTTCTATAGTTCATAACAGTTTTTTATAGCAAGTATAAAATTATTTTACGTAATTTTTAAGTAACTATAGTCCACTAAAATTTATTAAGTTAGGTGTTTTAATCATTCTCTCGAAATGCGTGGGTATTATCTACCTTAATTGTTCCGCGTTTAAGGAGATAAGAACTATCTACACATGCAGACGAATTCTGATGTAACTCATTTTTACCTTCGTTTTATCAATTTGTTCTGCACGATTAATTTTGAATTAGGAATCCTTTAGGAGGCTTTTAAATAATTTGCTCATTTAATAATATTTATCGAAGAAGTTTGTTTCAGATAGAAGTTTCAGATAGTTTGTGTTTAATAATTAATACTAAAGATAAAGTAGTACTTTAAATTAATAATTACAAATAATTGTAACAATAATGTATTGTCATAGTAATAATTGATTTTAATTTTGAAACTCACTTTAGTTTTATTATGGAAACGGCCCTTGGTTATGCAAAGTTCGGGTTTCATTTCAATGTTTTCAAGTGAATATTCGTTTCTCTGTCCATAACAAATATATCGGGTGTTAACGAAACGATTAGACGGCCTTTATTTTTGTCGAAGAAAAGGTATCAGTCTAATTGTTTTTGTGAATAATATAATACATTGGTTCTGTATTTGGACTGTTGGAGAACTACTATTACACTTCCGCTTACGCCGGAAATGATCTCAACTTGCGATTTTTAACTGGAAACCCCTGTATATTTTGACTTTTTTAAAATTCTCTTTAGATTTATAAAACAATTACATCATTTTGAAATTTTTTTTAGCCTATTTGATTTTTTTAGAATGTCGCGATCGGACTAAAAAAAAGGACTGAAAAATTACAGAAACGTATTTTTTGTAATCATTTTAGAGATGTAGGCCTTCGAAGTTGAACAAATCTATTTTTTCTGCAGCCCTGTTGGAATTAATAGACGTTTAATTAATAAATTATAACAAAAAATCGATGTAAAGCGATTATTTTTCATTCGAATTCGATTTCGAGTACAGGTAAACGTCGTTTTACGCCGGGGTTCCGTTCCGAGAGACACCGGCGTAAAAAAATCGGCGTAAAATGAACTCAAATATAATGGACGATATAAGGTTAGGTTCCGTGTCAAAATTCTAAGAACAATCTAACATGTTTATTTAATACATATCCTATATATATTCAAAATAAATTATAAATGTATTTAATAAATACAGTTTAAATTCGTTTACAAAATAAATAATAATCTCTTGATATAAATAATGAATTTTTTAAAATAAATACTAACTCACCAGTTCGTCGGTACTAAATTAAATTCTCACACTTTTTTGAAAAAAGCATCTAATTTAATTTGCTTTGATTGTTGCTTCCTTTCTTTCAGAATCATAGCATAAGGTCGAACGGCAGCTGTGACGCTTCTTTTAACATTTGCGCTTCGATTGAAATCCCCATCTATCTCACAGAGCTCATCTGTTAACCTTTTTATAGAAGAAAGGATACGCGTTAGATCGGCCGTTTTTAGGGTTTTCCCATCATTTTCTTTCTCATCCTCCTCTTCTTCTTCTTCGGGATTTTCTGATTGAGGGCAATCTAATACCTCCATCAACTCTTCTAATTCTTGATTTGAGAGTGTTTGGTCATGCACGTCTAACAGTTCGGTCACATCTTCGGTTGTTACGTCTTCGAATCCACATTCGCGTGTAAGCCTGATAATGTCTTCGTTTATGTTAATGTTATCTACCTCTTCTACACTTGCACCTTGTATAAATCCAGGCAGAAGTTTACGCCAAACGCCGTTTAAACAATTGTTTGTCACTTCGTCCCAAGCAGACTTCAGATTTTTGATTCCTTTTAAAATGTCATATGACCGCCAATAATCTTTAACGGTCTGATTGGAATTAGTATCTATCGCCTTAAACATTGCTTTTAATGCTATGCGCAAATAATACGCTTTAAAGGTAGAAATTACCCCCTGATCCATGGGTTGTAATACGGAGGTTGTGTTAGGGGGCATGTAAATTACCTTGACGTCCAATCCCGTGTCTAAGGTGTCAAGATTTTGCGGATGTCCTGGTGCATTGTCTAATAGGAGGATTGCTTTCTTTGGAAGGTTATTTCGGTCACAAAATTTAAGCACAGTAGGGCAAAAATAATTTTTATACCAGCCTGTGAAAATCTCCCGAGTGACCCAGCCCTTTTTATTCCACCTCCAAAAAACTGGCAGGGAGCTTTTGTCAAGACCTTTAAAAGCCCGTGGATTCTGGAAATGGTACACTACTATTGGCTTTAATTTTAAGGAACCAGAAACATTTGATCCCAAGAGAACAGTCAGTCTATCCTTGGCCGCTTTAAATCCAGGAGCGCTACGTTCTTCTCGCAAAATAAACGTTCTCGATGGCAACTTCTTCCAATAGAGGTCTGTTTCATCAAAATTGAAGATGAGATCTGCAGGGTAGTTGCCTTGTTCCACAATTTCTTGAAACTTTTGAGGGTAAGCTGCCGCTGCTGCTACGGATATTGGTTCGAGATTTGAATCTCGTGAACCACCCAGTGCTTGCCAAGAAAGTTTCGTCAGTGTTTTCTTGCGCCTTCAAATCAGAAAAAATCAACTTTGCTTTTTCGCATATGACTGCTTGTGTTACAGGAATATTTTTTTGATTGGTGTCATCAACCCACAATGCTAACATTTTTTCCATTTTCTCTATATTTTTGCTCCGGCTGTAAGTTACGTGCTGTTGCACTTACAGCCGTTGTCTGTCGAGCGGAATGTTTTATTTTCTCAGTGTTTTTCATGATTACTGTCACAGTGGACGGGGGTAAATTTAGAGCTCCGCAGACAAAAGGTCGGGTTTGGCCGTCTTCGATGCGTTTAATTACGTCCATTTTTGTCTCCAGGCCTATTGTTTTTCGTGCTTTTTTCGCACAATGTTTGGGTTCTGAATCACTATTGTCGCCCATAATGAAACTACAAATTGAATATTCTTTTAATTTTAATAATAATAAAATAAAAAATATAATCATACCCTTTTATTTTTCTTAAAAACAAAACGAAAACTAACTCGGAAACAATTTCAAACACACAATAGGCTGCTCGCGTACACGGTAATAGAATAAAACAACGTGTAAAAGTGTGTCTGCTATTAGAATCGCGGCGCCTACTGTCGCCTGGTGTCGGCCGAATCGGGGAATCCCACGGCCGAACCGAACGATCCGGGGAATCCCACGCCGGCACCAACCGGCGTGATTGTGAATCGGCGTAAATCGAACCGGCGCAAAACGACGTTTACCTGTATATTGTTAGATTCGTATTAAAAATGTTTATTTAGAAACATTATTTATATAATATTTTCATTTAATTTTCTAAATCTGTGGATAATAAAACCTACTTAAATGAGCTACTATATAGGTATAAATTCATTATCATATGATATGATACAATATATTTTCTTCGTGTATAAAAAATTGGTATTGCATAAAAATTAAGCTAACGGTTAAGTTAAGGTAAAGGTTACCTACGAAGGTGTAGCTTACGCTATTTTAACACTCAACCTAAGGGGCGTCCGAATTAGAAATAAAATTCATCTTTATACTATTTTTGGGACAAATTTTACAGTTTTCATAAGCTGCAATCGAGGCCCTACGAATTTTTGAAAATTTGCGATTTAGGCCATATCTGCAAAAAGTGCTGTATTTTTACGGTAATAGAGCGTGTTGTTTAACCCTCCTTGGGAGGTTCCTTAACTAAGAACATATACATACTTAGCTTCAGCAGAATGGGACGACAGTACACGGAACAAGATAAATTTTGGATATTTTTTATTTAGTTTGGTAAGTTACTTAAGGGGCAAATTCTTTGCAAGAAACGCACAATATTGTCACAAAAATCAATACCGTTCAGGAAGATATTCAAGATAGATCGGATAAACGAAGAATGCAGGAATTTTGGACTATTCTGCGTATTTAGCTATTTTCACGAAATAATTTAAATATTTTCTTTTATTTTATGCTAACATTTTAAATTATAGGCCCGAGGCCACGTATCTGGTTCGCCCAACAAAAATTATACCCCGCGTTTTATATTTCTTGTTTGTTTGTTTGTAACTTCCACATTTACTTGAAACTATTTACTCTTAACAGGCTTGTTATTATCGGTGTCTACAGTTGAACGTGCAATATCATTTTTCTCATCATGGACCTCCAGCTTATTTGCATGCATATTACCATAAACAAACAAAAACCCGCGTATTCCATAAACTTTACAAATAAAATAAAATTACCGCCCATCGTGTTGCGAATAATAAAATTATTTGCGGAGTCGGGGTTTTATGTTTGCAATTACCTAAGAAAACGACTACCGTAAAAAGCATACCTACATAAACTGCACTCTGGGATACTCCATACCTACTTTTAGTTGGTACAAAATTTAATTTCCATCAAATCGGTCATTAAATATGTAGCACGTATTGAGGAGATTTATATTATCATAACACGTCAAATCCACTCGACGAATTCCTTTTGCCGCGTTATAAAAAGAACATCCCGTATCCGAATCGGAAGATATAAAAGAAAAAGTGGGTAAACGATTAGTAGAACTAATCAACAATACAAATCCTTATGGTTTTACAAGGGGCAATTTGATGTTTTTGAGACAAGCCGCCGAGTTTTGGGCGTTCCGAGACGTTTCCGCTAAAGTGTGGCGCTATGATGCCATAAAATGCTAATAACTCTGTTCCCCTAGGTATATTTACGGATTACTAGAAGAAATATAGTTTTATATTACCAGGTTTTTTGTTCTACAGATTTCATTGCCTGTTTATGGCCATATATAAAAAAGCGAGAAACAAGGAATACCTATAGCACGTCTCTAAATATCTTGTTAAAACGAACGCCGCGTAATGGCTTTTTTTACGATTTCAAGCAGCGATTTTCTATGAAGATATTTTTGCATGACAATGAATTGGAATTCGATAAATTAATATGTGTTTTAAATAACAAATTTAGGCTGTGACCGGGGGAGATTACAATCGCATCGCGAGTATTTGTTTTAAAGGAAATGCGCGTTAGAAGTTTTTAATTAGCCGTTAGGTTTGAAGTAATGTTTTATTGCCTGCAAATAATTATCGTCAGAACGTACGAGACTTAAAAGGTAAACATAAAAAATTCATTACGCTCGAGTATGTATTGTTAATAAAATATTTCTTTCGATAATTGCCGGTTCAGTCGCACTGGCAATTAAGGTTGTTGTTTTAAATATATATATATAGACAAGCCTCTATTTATTATCTTAAAACATTGTAATTACTTTTGGTGGACTGGTGTTGGTGTTATGGTATCTATGGATATAATTATTTAAACGTTGCCATAAATATTGTGACAGAGTTTTCTGTCATACCACGCATACTAAATGAGAATTATTTAATATTTAAACGTAAAATTGCTTATAATATTTAAATTAAAACGATAGCCTGAACTAACTAAGCATGTTCTAGATAATTTTTATCTTTCTATTTTATTGAATAGGAGCTAGAAGAAAAAAAAACCGGAATAACGACGTTGAACGTCGTTGTTAATAGAAAATTAGGCAGTTTTTATCATTTTACATTAGTTAAATAACATTTAATAAATTCGCAGAATATCTTACGCACGAGATTTACGATTGAGGTTCTTATCTGCACGGTATAGGCTGGATATTTCCATTCGACACTGCCAAGAAACAAATCCGTATTGTGTGTACCCTTGCGGCACATCTGTTACGAAACATTTTAAATTGAAAAACCGATACAAAAAGTTATGATTATTTCAAGTTCGAAAAAGAATAAGTCATTTTAGTCGAGGGTGCCATAAATACTGAAACTTATACCTAGCTTTTCATTAATATTCGTTTTGTGTTAATGTTTAATTAAATTTTGTGCTAAACAACTTATTGCGCTAAACTTTCTTTGTGCCAAACAAGAATTTAATAATTTGCCAATATGATATTAAAACGTGACTAATTTACAGATCGGAAACAGATCAATTAATGAAAAACTAATTCCTAAGCTAGTTTTCATAATATCTTCTGAAAAGTTAGTTATAGGTCAAGTTGTTAGGTTTGTAAAAATAAAGCAAAATAAATCTTTGTCTCAATTAGTGGACGAAACCATCGTGAATTTTCTTTGAAACTTAGATAAACTAAGGTTCGCTAGTGTAAAACTAAAAATAAACAATTAAATCTATTAATACATTAATGATTTCCTATTGATTAAAATCTTTGAATTTACTTATGTTATTTTCAGGTTGGACGTTTTCGGTCACTCAGTCTTCCAGAGTTACTCACTTCTTATCTATAATCGAACAGGTAAGCTCTAATGTATGACATAATATACGTTACGTGCAAAAAAATTATAAAAATAAAATAAAATTTGATCGAAAAATAATTATTTAATAATGGTAAACAAGCACTTAACAAAATTTAGAGGCCTGTCGCTTAGCTTTTGGGACAGTGGAGTTCGGTCGGGTTCTAATACTAACAAACAAAATTAAATAAAGGGCGCCAAGTAACTTTCCTTAGATCAATAACTATTAAGAAGGAGAAAATTACTAAAATTACATGATGTTAAATAGTTACAATAGTTAAATTATACAGAAACGTACAATACAAGAGTTAATTTTGGTATCTGGCCTAAATGAAGTCCTAACTTTAATATGAACAATTTTATATAAATGGGTAAATACGCTAATGCTTCTCGAGAAACACTTCGTTAACAATAATTAATATAAACAATAACAAAAATATAAATTGCTCCGAGAGGCAATTGATTAAACTTAGCTGTCTCCGCGTGGTAACTAAAATCGATCTTTCCGGCAACAAAATCCAAGTCCAACCAATAACAAGTAAATCCAAAAACAGTAACAAAAATAAATACAAAAAGAATAAAATCCAAAGTAGAAAAATATGAGTCAAATCTAGGACCTAAAACGACTATTACTAATACCTAGAAGTATTTAGGCATAGCTTTACTCACCTCCTACGGAGGTACGGAGGTCCTATTATTTCAAAGATGTTACAATATATATATTTTATTTAATCCGACTACGTCGGTGGGTCCTCAACACCCTGGCCGTTATTTTTATTCGTTTCCGCTCTAAAGCGATAAATAAAACACAAACTAGGAAAAATGAACCAAGATTAACGGAGTATATATATTGGAAAAATTACAAATGTGACTTTTTTATTTATGTTGATATTTTTCTACTAACTCGTTTCTAAACGACCGCCCTTAATAATTGAAAATCTACGCCAGTCAACTCCTCTTATGCCGAAATTTAATTTGAATTAAAAAAAAAACGTATCATATATTTAAAGGGTTGTTTTTGAAATAGATTTGTTTATACATATTATATTAAAGAACTCATTGACCAATTTTAATTGTTTGCATCAAGAATTTTTGCACAAATTTGCGTTTTTAAAATTTTAATGTGGCGGTAATTATACCCTTCCCTAAACGTACTGAGTTATTTTAAAGTTATTGTGAGGTGAGCTGATGAACCGTGCATTTTCTCAAGGCCAGCTTGAAAAATGTTGTGCGCAGACTTTTACTAAAAATTTAATGTTTGATTTATCGAAAAAAAAATATTGAACATTTTTCTGTACGCAACCAATAATAATTGTTAAATCCGCGATAATTTCTTTAAAAATTTGCTACATACAGATTCATGTAAATATTTCAATGATAATTATTATGGATTCTATCAAAATTATTTTGGTTTGAAAAAAAAATTACATTTTGACAATTAATAGATAAACAAATAAATACAAACAAACAAATCGATATGTTATTTTTACAAGCAAGAGAAACTTTTAGAATGCTTCGTTCAAAATAAAGAAAACCAACAATATTTTTTAAATGTCTAGACGAATCCCTTTAAGTTATAAAGCAAATATCCTATTTAATGTAGGTACATATTTATATTTTTGAAAATTAAACCAAAATCACTTTCGATTTTTAATAAATTTTGAACGTCATAGTTTATTAGCGTAGGTTATTATAAAGGAATGTTCTTACTTTCGATCGCCAAAATTAGTGATCGAAATTTTATTCGTTGCCTCAATTACGTAGGTACTACCATATTTACTCGAATCTATCAAAATCTACGAAAATCGATATCTACGAAAATCAGGGCGCGCATTAGAATCATCGATGGCGCACTAGATTTGTATACAAACTCGAAAATTCTGCTTATCGTTCTGCCAAGGTTTCGATGATAGAAGCGACAGTACTGACAATGATTAAGATTTAATTTTATTGTGTGATTTAATTTGGTTCTTCTTTCTTCTTTAGGTGCCATGTTCGGTCTCCCGAACGTTGGCGATTACTGTGGAGAGTGCATCTCTATCTTCTGCCATTATAAAGAGCTGTCCAGCACCCTTTATGTCTGTCCAGTCTCCTTTTTCAGCCACGACATCTGTTTTCTACCCACTCCGCGCCTATCTTCTATTTTGCCTTTCATTATGAGCTGGAGGAGTCGATATTTCTCACCTTGTAGTATGTGACCGAGATAAGCGATTTTACGGCATTTTATAGTTGTTATTAATTGTCTTTTCACTCTAGCACGTCTCGATATTTCAACGTTAGTTAATAGGTCTGTCCATGGGACTCTGAGCGTTCTTCTATGAGTCCACATTTCGAATGCTTCCAGTAAGTTCACCTTCAAGGTCCAACACTCTGCGCCATATAACAGCACTGACCAAACATAGCACTTTACCATACACTGGCGCAATTTCGAGTTCAGATCATCGTTACAAAAGAGAGTTCTCATTCTTTTAAAGGTTGCTCTTGCTATTTCAATACGACATTTGATTTCCACCTCGGGGTCCAATTTTTCCGTTATTATACTGCCTAGGTATTTAAATTGGTTGACTCGTTCTATCGTAGCGCCATTTGCTCTCGAATGAATACCATAAACTTTGTTTTATTAACATTTATGTTGAGTCGTAGTTCTATACCTGTTCCACTAATTTTATTTATTAGGTGTTGCAAACCATCTAAGTTATCGCACAAAATAAGGGAGTCATCTGCGTATCTAATTGTATTTATTAAGACACCGTTAATTTTTACTCCATATTCCACGTCTTCTAGGGTTTCTTTAAAGATTTGGTCGGAATAAAGATTGAACAGGAGGGTGAAAGAACACCGCCTGTCGGACCCCACGTTGTATTTTTAGGTTTGATGTCCTTATATTCCCTGTCCTTATATTCCCTGTCCTTACTTCTGCCGTCTGGCCCCAGTATAGATTTTCGATAATATGAATATCTTTACTATCTAATCCAATTCGGCGCAGCATGTCTATTAGGTTAGAATGGCGCACTCTGTCGAAGGCCTTCTCGTAGTCTACGAAACATGCGTAAATATCTTTACGTTGATCGTGACATTTCTGAAGAAGAACGCCGATCCCAAAGATGGCTTCTCGAGTTCCATATGCGTTCCTAAATCCCATTTGGGCGTCATCGAGATCAAACTCGCACCTCTTATGCATCCTAGCATGGATAATACGCAAGAAGGTCTTCGACAAGTGGCTCATCGGGCTTATTAACCTGTAGTCTCCGCATGCTCTAGGACGTGACTTTTTAGGAATTGTTATGAAGGTTGACTTTAGCCAGTCTTCTGGTATTATTTCGCTGTTATATACTTCGTTATATAGTTTTGTAATTTTGCATATATTTCCTTCCTCGATAAGCTTTAAGATTTCAACAGGGATTCCGTCGGGTCCGGTTGCTTTTCTATTTTGTGCAATTGCTATGGCATGCAACACTTCTTCATTGAGGATCTCCGGTCCCTCTGCATCTTCGTCGTTGATTTGTAGATCTGGCCTTTCATCATCAAACGGCCCACTTATGTATTACTCCCATGTATTTTGTATATCTTTCTCATTCACTATTGGCACTATGCGTCGGATAGTGAAGGAGGTTGTTGTTTTTTATACATTCCCGTTACTTCTTTAACTTTTTTATGCATTCGAAATAAGTCGTTTTTATCTTGTAGTTCTTCCACTTCTCTGCATCTCTCCCTCATCCATTGTTCTTTGACCCTTTTAATTTTTGTTTTTATGATTCTGCATATGTTTTTATATTCTTCTTTGTTGTTCTTAGCTAGTCTTCGCTCCTCCATTAGGTTTAGTATTACATCCGTCATCCATCATTAATTTGGTTAGTATTTTTTAATAGTTTATTGTATTTTAGTAAAAAAATGTAACTTAAAAGTACCCATTGTTGTATATAAAAAATCATAATATAAACTCATTGCACCTATGTTACCCTATATTGCACTAACTACCAGTATTAATAACATTAAAGCCCATAATTTTAACTCATTGTCGTATAAGCAAATTTTGCACCTACTTTGTAGCTGCGCATTATAATCGCCAGTATCTAAACAGTTTTTTTTATTACGAGCTTTTTAAAATTGGGGCGCGTATTAGATTCGATGGCGCATTACACTCGAGTAAATACGGTGTACAAGTAGGAAATGCAATTGCATCTTTATTTTAAAAGCATCTAAAATATTTAATTTAAATTAACACCAATCAATGGAGGTCAACACACTTTAATTAAGTATTATGTACAATAACATGTTATCGTTTATTATTAGATTTCTTCACAATCTCGGGATACGTCTACAAAAAGTCGCGACCTCATATAACGACATTCCTTTGTCATAAAAAGCAGATCTAAAATAAAATAAGAAAAATCCTATTTAATTTAAATTCTGTATTTGTTTTAAAAAGGTCCGCGGCCCACCGAAAACGTTCGATTAAAACAATATTAGCTTATAAATCTTAAATTACGCTTTGGTTCTTTTGTTCGTAGAAAAATTTCGGTAAGGTTACCGACTTAATTAAAATTGCCGTATATTACGGTCGACCCTAAAAAAGCAAAATGGTAAATTATAGAGCAAAGGGTACGCATTTGTTCCAATTATGATAATTCTTTGACAGATGATCAAAGTCCTATAATTGGATTCAGTGGCGTACCGTAGTTTTAGCTTAATAGATCGTATGTATACCGAAATAGAATCGACCGATGACGCTGTTACCCATTTCGTAAACGAAGATCGAAGGAAATAGAATTTTACCTGTGCACCTTGCTTATGCCCCGAAGACATCATTATGGACCTTTTATTATTTGTAATAGTTTTACGGCTTGCCTTGATATCCATCCGAGAAGGGTGCTGCGGATTCTATTAATTTATAGGCGTGTTTACGCTTAAAATTAAAATATAACCGTTCTGTCTTCCTTAAGGGGATGAATAAACAACGAGCTAGACGTAGGTAGGTATATAAAATCGAACGTAAGTAATGCTCCGGCCGATTGCTTACAATAAAGCATAACGATGGCTACCATCAACACATTAACGTGGGTTACGGTTTTCTAAACCCGACTAGAAAATTCGTTGGAATAATGTGAAAATGAATTACGTTATAGGTACTAATTTAAATAAATCTCGTATATTTGTTCGAAAATCCCACTTACGCGGCAGAATTATGCGCGTAAAATTACAGGTATGAACGAAAATGTAAGTTATTATGTTATTTCGTACCATCAAAAAACGATATTTTATCATATTATGTCTAGACGACCGTAATTAAACAGTTTTCGGGCTTTGGGGGTATTACAATTTATTCATTTAAATTGAACGAGAGCGTATGCTTCGAATTTTTAAACTTACTTTGAGAGTCATTATGCTGTTAAAATAACGCTTTAGGCAAGGATGCAAGGATTGTTTTCCTTTGATTCAAATTAAACACAATGAAATCCGTTCTAGCTTTTGTTGATGCTCGTTTCTTTAAAAACGCCGAAATTGATTTAATGTAGGTAGGTACGTTGAAATATATTTATTAAATAAAAAACAATAATATACTTCGTGCTTGTTCCCAGCAATTTTATAGAATGAATTTGTATTTTTTTGGTTAATCGTAACAGCAGACGTTCTTGTCAAGTTTACCATGTAAATTTGTTTTTAGTCTGGCTCCTGCAATTAAAATACGTAAAGCTAAGCATAATGATTACAAATAACTACTGTTTATAATTTTGCCATTAGCGATATTTAAATTTTGAAGTAGAAGTTAACTATTATTGCGATGGCGCATTTCGGTGAATAAATATATGAAAATGTAACCAAGAACAAAGCCGATCTGGTCTAGCAGCTCCGGTTTAGTGTAGCATAACGTCTATAATTACAAAAGGCAGGACAATTTGCCGCTGACCTTACGTTTTTTCGACATAATGATACGATTTAAGAGAAAAATAAACCTAGAAATATTTTAGCTTTAAAGGGGCCGACATTTAAAAAACTTAGTTCGAATTATACAGTCCGTTTCTAATCAGTTCCTTTTCTTTTTCGAGCTACCTTACCACAAAATCTACCCAATAAGTTGTAAAAGTCTTAATTTTACGAGTCGCGAAATTAATAATAATGAAAGCGCGTTTAGTACGCTAAATATACATACGATCCAACTTATTTAAAGTCTCCCTATAAAAACCGTAGCTTGAAATACAATTACGAGTATAAACTTTACGTTATTTTAGAAAGATCCTGCAACACGAAGTCAACAGCTTGCGCCAAATTAGATAAGTTTTGTAATAAAAAAACCTCGCGGTGCTTGCAATTTTCGATGTCCACAATATGTTACTTCGCATTTTTTCGTAACGAGACTAATTGTGTACGAGTTAACTCCTTATTACCGCCGCGACGCAGCGCGACGGTAATATGTCCATCGTAAGACCTTGTGAAATGACAATAATTATTTTCAATCTTGAAAACGTTTAGGTTCAAATTCATAAACGAAATTTATACTCAAACTGAATTACCTACTGCAGTTCGCATCATTCATGAATTTTATTAGTTCTAGTAGCTAAAATAGAACGAAATAATAATTTCGTGATATTTTGTGTTGCGTTTTATTTTCATCGACATTTTTGAATGCTTCTTGAGGCTCGTCTAATAATTTTCTGTGCAAAAAGTAATTAAATTAACGAAAATCTCTTTATAATTTTGTTATTTTGTGACGCACTTGCAATTATTAATAAAAAAAAGTAAATAAACGAACCTTGAGTTACCTACAATCCTTTAAGTTTTATAATCCTTTGTAAGTTTTTTCACCAATTAGTCTCAGCGGCGTGGGGCGAGTTTAAGTATGTTTGAATTAAATTATGGGCGCCACAGGGTTAAAAAATAAAAAACTTCACGAAGGTTGCACTCCATCTTCAGTTTCACTGTTATTT
This sequence comes from Rhagophthalmus giganteus, assembly GCA_036326145.1. Taxonomy (NCBI): domain Eukaryota; kingdom Metazoa; phylum Arthropoda; class Insecta; order Coleoptera; family Rhagophthalmidae; genus Rhagophthalmus; species Rhagophthalmus giganteus. Next base: position 7,455,412 of record JARFJA010000056.1, on the reverse strand, counting down.
ATTATAGTTTTTATATTAATAGCCCTTGTTTTACGTGAGATTTACTATTTTATCTTTCTGTCGGTTTATTATCACCTTAATAAAAATAATCGTAGTAGGTGCGATTTTAATTTTATTGACGAAAGTATTTGTACAAGAAAGTATGATTTTTGACAGGTAATTTAAGTAACGTTAAGAGAACATGAAATAGTTAAGATCAACCCGAAAGTACATATTATGAAAAAACATATTTCATTTAAAAAAAAAAGTTAAACTGGCACTTAAAATCGATTGTATTAAAAAAGTTAATTTTTAGTTGATCACCATAGAATATGTTGTTTTAACAATATTATTTTAGTATAGTTATAGATACCTACTTATGCGGCTGTCCTGAAAATACTAGGATTTATTCGCAATAACGTATTACACCCAAAATCTGTGATACTTATCTGCGATACCTATCTATTTTGATTATTATCAAATTATTTCAGAACTTAGACTACATAATATTATCTGGAGTACGCAGACAGGAAAATAGATGGGATCCAACTGACAACGAGCAAATTGTACCAGAAACGAAAGAAACGCAAAAACGCTTGTTTGACGATTCAATGTTCAAACTTGAACATGGAAATGACGATCAAAACATCGCCGCAAATTCTAAACCTAGACTCATTCAGTTGTACAATAAAAGTGAAACTAAATGGAGCGACGATTATAGTGCAAATTGTAGACTTCGGAATATATTTAGAGTAAGGCACTGTATAGTTGTCTCGTAATATTTTCACTTGTCTTTTATAGACCAGCAGTAAAGAACTGAAAACTGCCGTAGCCAAGGATAATTCCTTACTGAAAAAGTGTTGCTTAAATATTCCACTAGTTATGTTAAAAATTGATTTAATGTACCTATTCGGTAGTTTATAAATCTGTTCAGCAAGTATTTTTGCAAATAAAATAGGTGTACAATAACTTTAAAAATTGAATATCAGAATTCTACAATTTTTCAATTGATTATCAATATTCATTGACCAAATGGTTTTTTGTTATTAAAATTACAATTATTAATCCGTATTAGTATATTTGAAGAAAAAAACATTTTAATATGGGTAATGTGAATATAAATTGTCTACAAAAACAACAAAACACACCAGAGTAGAGCAAAAAAGTACGAAAAACGATCACGAAAGTTACGAAAACGTAAAATTAGCTAGAGATGCGTTTGTCCACGATATATAATTTTGAAACCATAAGGAAACTTAATTGAAGGGTTTCGTAGAAAAATAATTTGTGGTTGACAGCCCTGCTTGCCCATTTTGCTGCTACCACAAACGTAATATCGAAGTTACACAGATAAATTACGTACGTTTACAAAATTCTTCGTACGTAGGTAAATAAATGCCACAAGCTAATCGAGTAGAATGTCGTTGATCAAAGAAAACACGAATTTCTAAGTACATATTAGCTAAAACACTGGATGTAATACGGTTCTTTGACCCACCTATAAAACTAAGTTTTCGCGATAACTGTCATTGTTCGACGAACTTCTTCAATTACGCCGTTGATAATTATTTAAAGTACGTCTGTTACACTAACGAACCTAATTACAAATTTAATATCATGTTTAAGATAAGTTCGAGTCGGATTTTAGTCTATAAATACGACTTTTTTAATTCTTTAATTTTCTTTTAACATACAGTGTGGTCCGAAATACAGAACAAACGCAATATCGTTGGGAATAATTATTTTTAGAAAAACGTTTATAGATAAATAGGTATCAATTTTTGTTTTAACAATTTTTATGATTATTTACAACATACCTATATTTAATTAGCGTGGTACAAAAGTATGAAACATTTTGGTATAAAGGAGAGCTTAAATTAATATGTACAGGAACCTAACTATATTTTTAGCGATAACCGCAATTAACGTTAAGTACCTAAATAGTAAGAGATATATATCAAAACGGCAAATTGTATTAATCAAAATGCAGAAAATTGTTAGAATGCATTAATCTGCTGAAGTCGAAACTTCTGAAAGCTTCCTTAATTTCTTGTAGATAACTTAATAAAAACTCCCTTAGTTTAGGATCCTATCCTATCTCCCCTAACGTTTTGCATTCAGACTGCAGATAAGAAGGGGAAATCATTACTCAAAAGTGTTAGGATTATTGGCGCACCTTGACGATTTAATAATCTTCGTGGTTAGAATTTTGAATAATAAATTGAATATACATAAAAGGCGTGTACGTTCTTTGAAATTCGACGCCCGAATTAAAAAACACCTTTCGATCATTAATATTTATATACCTACAAAAATATCGCTCGCCCCGTTTTACTGCTGTACGTACGTATTACACAATACATAAGTATTTACGTCGAACTCGAAGAACAAAGCGAAAAGTAAATTTTATTCAAATGACAAATTGAAATCTAAAACTAAGCCATTCTTCTAGTAAATATCCAATAGGCATTTGTGTATTAAAATCAACATGTAGGAAGTTTTTTAGGTAGTTTCCTCTTTTGTTTATGCCGACAAAACAAGCCCAGTTTTGAAAGAACTGAGCTACTTGACAGGAACTCAGACTGCTAATTACCTCCTTATGTCAAAGACTGTGTTTTATTTCAGCAAAACTTTTTGTATGTTTAACAAAAAGAACTTAACCTGCACCACCCACAATGACGGAAAGAATAAAACGATCTTAAGAGCGGCTCGTCGAGTTACGAAATTATCCTTAAATTATTATAATCTGGCTACATCTTTTTTTTTTTATTTGAAAAACAAATAATATCTTTTACGTTTTTGAATCGTTTACTATAACATAAGTTCTGTTTAGTTATAAAGCAAATTTTATAGATGTGTGGTTTGCAAAATTTATTATTAATAATGTATCATAAACGCTACTTGTTTTCAAAGAAGAGTCGTAAATATTGTAAGTTTCAGAAGTCGGAATACAATGTGTTACTAAAAATGCGTAGTCCGTGAACTATAAATTTCCCTTTTAGTTCGTGCGTTTTATTTACACGGCTTAATTGAATTCGCATTTGCATATGACAGATTTAAAAATTCTCATATTACAACTATCTTTTTGTTAAGTTAGTCGCTTTGCATAAGATACCATTGTATAATAATCGCTTTTGACGTTGAAAAAATTTATAACATCCTTTTTAATTTGTTGTGGAAAATTACACACGTGTTGAATGATAGATATCCGACCAATTAGGTCGTAAAAAATGCGAATAGAACAGCAATAGCCATTTTTCAAAAGAAACTAAAACCGTTTATAAATAGTCGTGGACGAATCGTAACACGTCAGCCAATAAAATTTTGAAAAAAAAGGTAAGCGGATACTTTAATTAGCGGCGTACAATTAGCATTTTGAAAACGAAACGTAAAGAACGACTAATATCGTTTCTTTTTGTTCGCAGCCTTAGGTACCTTGTTGAAAAAAAAATTATGGATAATGTGTAAGTGTCTCAATTAAAGTTGGCGTAATCATTTCTCCTTCCAAAGTATTAGAATCGACGTTTTCCTTCTATTTGATATTCTGCTTTCTTGAAATTACAAGTAAAGTGTAAAAAATATAAATTAAACTAACTGAAGCAATCCACGTATAGACAGACGTGTGTTTTAATGAATTTTGTCTGTCTGATGACGGGACCCAGACGTGCCCTTTTCTCATTTCTCTCATAAATTTTATGAATTTTCCAATTAGGCTCTGGCTTCATTTCCCTCTATCATTCTCTGGTAGTTAACATATTGGTAATGTATCAAATCCACTTGACAACTTGAATTTAAATCGTTGAAAATCGTGGGTTTCGATACAATTCTCTTAAAACTAAAAATACTAGTCTGTATATGAAATATCAAGTTATTAACATACAGTCCGTGTAATTTAGACTATATACATACGGTCCAAGTCGTACATATACGAACTGATTTTACATAGGGTTTGTAACATATGCAGAGTTATAAAAGGATTAAGTTTGTGTAAAAACAGTTAAAATACAAGAGTGGATTATTGATCGAAACGTTAAAGTCAATTTAGTTGAAATAAAATCTATTTAGGTTACCGATTATCGAAAAACGTTTTACAATAGCTTTTAAAATAACTAATTTCTTGTTTTTTTTCGATAGAGGGAATGATTTATAAATATTTAAAAATACCTTTAAAGCTTTTGAAATATAAAATACTAGCAAACATTTTAGTTCCAAGGTATAAGTAAAAATACCTACAAAAAATTGTGTTTTAGAAAAAATCTTTATTAAAGTAAAAATACATCTTTATTAAGAAAAAAACATTGTAGTTGCAATTTCAAAATTATCATGATATTCACGGAGAACAAAGAAACGGTTTTAATAATAAAAAAATGTTGCGTTCCAGAGGAAATCCTTATTAAAAATGGTCGATTAAAAATTGAAATTTAATAAAATTCGTTATTTGTATTTTATTTATTTATTTTCTAAATTTAATAGCTGTGGTTAAACCAATTTGCCAGTCTAGTATTTACTTACTAAATATTATTAGTGTAACATCGCAACGTCTGTGATTGCAACGGGTTTCAAACCTGCGACCGTGAGTTTTCTAGAAGAGCGAAAAGCTCCCTTCGCCACGACGGCCCCTCGGTATTTTTAAGATAAATAATATTAATTTTAATTCAGAATTTTTAATGACCTAAGTAGCATCGAATATAATTAAAATTTTTTTCATTTTATTCGATGATGTTAAAATACACATCCCCATTTAAAAAAAATACATTACAGTTGCAACTTCACAATTTCCACGTAAAATTGTTTAAATAAACTTAATTGTTGTATAATTGCAACCTTTTCATATAATGACAACGCCTATCTAGAAAGTTTTCTCATTTATTTACTAAACTTTCAAAATAATTATGCAACATACATCGAGATATAGTTTTAATTATGAAGTGCACCGACAAATCGTGCTTAAAAAAATATATATATGACTAATATTGTGTAAGCGACAGCAGTAGCCTTATTAAATTCAGCGCACAATTTAACTGTAGATATTTTATTACATCTGCGAAATTAAACGTTTAAAAACTGTTGTTAAAACTGAATGTAGATATAGCGGAAATATGCTAAAAAAATCAAAAAAGAACCTAGTTTCAGTTCGATCAGTTTTGATTAAATCTCTAAAGAATTTTGGATGTAATAATAATCATGGTGAATAATATTAATTATCGGTTACTGAATTTGGACGACGCAACGCGACACGACAAATTGTTGTTTTAAATTTGAGCGGATAAGTTTGAAGTAAATTCTGTGCGACGTAAATTACAGATTTCGCTAGCAGTAAGTGCAATCCATGTACTTATCTTATTAACTATGGCACGCTATGTAAACATTCTCATGGTAGTAGCTTTGCTCACTAATTTTAAATAAAGCCGTTAATTAGAGCATTCTAATTAAAACGATAATTAGGGAACTCGAACCAAATTGCATGTCATGTCGAAATATGTTCCTTTAAAAAAAGGATTTATTGTTAATTTTTTTTTAACTTATCGCGAAGCGTATAAAAGGCAGGTTATTTGCATGTTGTTTTGTCAAAATTTACTTTTACAAAGAATTTTGGATTAAAAAAAAAACGGTAAAAGTGAAAAATTATGTTTGACAATGACATTAATTTGGGCGTTTGTTGAAGAGTGCGATAATAAAAATTTATGAATTCTTCGAAGATTTTTGTATCGATATTATTTTTCGTCGTTTTTATTTTTGTACCCATCTATATCTATTGTATTACTGATTTACGAATTCTGAGCGATGTAAATTCATGATTTTTCTACGATATTTACGGTATAATTTAAAATATTATCTAACATCTGACGTCTCCACGTTGGTTGAATACGGAAGGTTACTGCCAATTATAATATAAATTCCAATTATCCCAATCAACAATTATAAATTACGAATTAATTGAAGCATATATGCTCATAAATAAAAAGAAACATTAAGGAACGTGTTTGCAGGACTACAAACAGCATAAGGGTAGGTGAAATGCAGAAGGAAAAGATGTATAAATGAATACTTATTTTCAAATTAAATCCTTGCTTTGTAATTGCTTTCAAAGTTCTTGTTTACTTAGTAACTCTAATTTACTTTATTCTTTGGAGAAGATCGGGAAAGGCGAAAATTGTTTGTGAAGGCACCCGCGTAGTCTCTGGTATTGTATTGATTTCAACGTTTACAATCTAAATTATAATTATTGAGTAGCTCAGCGGTTAAAATGTTGGAAGAAAGGTAACCTATTTTCTTATAAAATCTATTTAAAAAAATACAATTAAGTTGAGCTCGATAATTCTAAAACGATCATATAGAAAGCCTACCAAACCAAACAAAAAAAACAACAAACATAAAGGTTAATAAAGTTTAAATCACTTTTGTTCATAAATAGAAAGTAATTTTATACATAATACGGTAGTTTCAAAGAAGATGCCTATAAAAAGTAGGTTATTGAGAAAATTCGCTACCTTTATTCGTCATATACCAACAAAACTTTCCGGCGAAAGAAGGTACAATTTTTGTTCCTAATACACAATTTCCAAACGTGACAAGAACACGTTTATCTTTAGATTACATCATTTGTATCTTTCTAAACATGCAATTTCTCGCATCAGAGTACATAATCGCATTTTTACAACATAAATGGATATAAGTAAAATGAGTCACGTTCTCGACTACCTATTGACACCGTTCAACCTTAATTTGTTGTTTACAGACATGCAATTTCTGCTACTTCTGCTCTACTTACGACAGTGCAGAGGTGTGTTTAAGAGAATAAGTTAATGTGTAATACTTTATGTTTAACAAGGTAAATGTTTAACATTTAACACTTGTCTTGTTATTCTTATTTATTGTATGTACGAGCGTAAAGGACACGCGGCAAATTTTATTACCCATAAGTGTAACCTTGCATCGGAGAAAATCGTTTGAATAACCAGTGCCGCATTTATAATTTTTAAGTGTCTAGTTACTTACGATCTAAACTAAATCTGTTTTTGAACTTGAACGATCAACGCTAGGTTATGTTATAGACGCTTTCGACGTGGTCCTAAATGCCCATCTACTCGTAAATATTAAAATAGATTTGTCGGTTTTCAATTTGTCGATTTAAATTTAGTTCAAAATTGGTGGTTTAAACTTAAAACGATATTACATCAACGTTAATCGCGGTAATTACAACGTTTAGAATGGATAGGAACGTACTACTAGACACCCGAAATACTTTCGAGTACCAAATAATATATATAATTTTGAAAGAGACGAAAGGTTTCAACGTAATACATTTGATAGCGAATTACAAATAAGTGATATTAACGATGTTAAACCATTGTTGCTTCCACTAACATACGTTTATCTCCGGAAATATCCGACGAGAGATTGTTATTGTAGTTACAATTAGCATTTCGAAAACGAAACGTAAAGAACGACTAATATCGTTTCTTTTTGTTCGCAGCCTTAGGTACCTTGTTGAAAAAAAAATTATGGTTAATGTGTAAGTGTCTCAATTAAAGTTGGCGTAATCATTTCTCCTTCCAAAGTATTAGAATCGACGTTTTCCTTCTATTTGGTATTCTGCTTTCTTGAAATTACAAGTAAAGTGTAAAAAATATAAATTAAACTAACTGAATCAATCCACGTATAGACAGACGTGTGTTTTAATGAATTTTGTCTGTCTGATGACGGGACCCAGACGTGCCCTTTTCTCATTTCTCTCATAAATTTTATGAATTTTCCAATTAGGCTCTGGCTTAATTTCCCTCTCTCATTCTCTTGCATTCGGGTAGTTAACATATTGGTAATGTATCAAATCCACTTGACAACTTGAATTTAAATCGTTGAAAATCGTGGGTTTCGATACAGTTCTCTTAAAACTAAAAATACTAGTCTGTATATGAAATATCAAGTTATTAACATACAGTCCGTGTAATTTAGACTATATACATACGGTCCAAGTCGTACATATACGAACTGATTTTACATAGGGTTTGTAACATATACAGAGTTATAAAAGGATTAAGTTTGTGTAAAAACAGTTAAAATACAAGAGTGGATTATTGATCGAAACGTTAAAGTCAATTTAGTTGAAATAAAATCTATTTATGTTACCGATTACCGAAAAACGTTTTACAATAGCTTTTAAAATAACTAATTTCTTGTTTTTTTTTCTCGATAGAGGGAATGATTTATAAATATTTAAAAATACCTTTAAAGCTTTTGAAATATAAAATACTAGCAAACATTTTAGTTCCAAGGTATAAGTAAAAATACCTACAAAAAATTGTGTTTTAGAAAAAATCTTTATTAAAGTAAAAATACATCTTTATTAAGAAAAAAACATTGTAGTTGCAATTTCAAAATTATCATGATATTCACGGAGAACAAAGAAACGGTTTTAATAATAAAAAAATGTTGCGTTCCAGAGGAAATCCTTATTAAAAATGGTCGATTAAAAATTGAAATTTAATAAAATTCGTTATTTGTATTTTATTTATTTATTTTCTAAATTTAATAGCTGTGGTTAAACCAATTTGCCAGTCTAGTATTTACTTACTAAATATTATTAGTGTAACATCGCAACGTCTGTGATTGCAACGGGTTTCAAACCTGCGACCGTGAATTTTCTAGAAGAGCGAAAAGCTCCCTTCGCCACGACGGCCCCTCGGTATTTTTAAGATAAATAATATTAATTTTAATTCAGAATTTTTAATGACCTAAGTAGCATCGAATATAATTAAAATTTTTTTTCATTTTATTCGATGATGTTAAAATACACATCCCCATTTAAAAAAAAAATACATTACAGTTGCAACTTCACAATTTCCACGTAAAATTGTTTAAATAAACTTAATTGTTGTATAATTGCAACCTTTTCATATAATGACAACGCCTATCTAGAAAGTTTTCTCATTTATTTACTAAACTTTCAAAATAATTATGCAACATACATCGAGATATAGTTTTAATTATGAAGTGCACCGACAAATCGTGCTTAAAAAAATATATATATGACTAATATTGTGTAAGCGACAGCAGTAGCCTTATTAAATTCAGCGCACAATTTAACTGTAGATATTTTATTACATCTGCGAAATTAAACGTTTAAAAACTGTTGTTAAAACTGAATGTAGATATAGCGGAAATATGCTAAAAAAATCAAAAAAGAACCTAGTTTCAGTTCGATCAGTTTTGATTAAATCTCTAAAGAATTTTGGATGTAATAATAATCATGGTGAATAATATTAATTATCGGTTACTGAATTTGGACGACGCAACGCGACACGACAAATTGTTGTTTTAAATTTGAGCGGATAAGTTTGAAGTAAATTCTGTGCGACGTAAATTACAGATTTCGCTAGCAGTAAGTGCAATCCATGTACTTATCTTATTAACTATGGCACGCTATGTAAACATTCTCATGGTAGTAGCTTTGCTCACTAATTTTAAATAAAGCCGTTAATTAGAGCATTCTAATTAAAACGATAATTAGGGAACTCGAACCAAATTGCATGTCATGTCGAAATATGTTCCTTTAAAAAGGATTTATTGTTAATTTTTTAACTTATCGCGAAGCGTATAAAAGGCAGGTTATTTGCATGTTGTTTTGTCAAAATTTACTTTTACAAAGAATTTTGGATTAAAAAAAAAACGGTAAAAGTGAAAAATTATGTTTGACAATGACATTAATTTGGGCGTTTGTTGAAGAGTGCGATAATAAAAATTTATGAATTCTTCGAAGATTTTTGTATCGATATTATTTTTCGTCGTTTTTATTTTTGTACCCATCTATATCTATTGTATTACTGATTTATGAATTCTGAGCGATGTAAATTCATGATTTTTCTACGATATTTACGGTATAATTTAAAATATTATCTAACATCTGACGTCTCCACGTTGGTTGAATACGGAAGGTTACTGCCAATTATAATATAAATTCCAATTATCCCAATCAACAATTATAAATTACGAATTAATTGAAGCATATATGCTCATAAATAAAAAGAAACATTAAGGAACGTGTTTGCAGGACTACAAACAGCATAAGGGTAGGTGAAATGCAGAAGGAAAAGATGTATAAATGAATACTTATTTTCAAATTAAATCCTTGCTTTGTAATTGCTTTCAAAGTTCTTGTTTACTTAGTAACTCTAATTTACTTTATTCTTTGGAGAAGATCGGGAAAGGCGAAAATTGTTTGTGAAGGCACCCGCGTAGTCTCTGGTATTGTATTGATTTCAACGTTTACAATCTAAATTATAATTATTGAGTAGCTCAGCGGTTAAAATGTTGGAAGAAAGGTAACCTATTTTCTTATAAAATCTATTTAAAAAAATACAATTAAGTTGAGCTCGATAATTCTAAAACGATCATATAGAAAGCCTACCAAACCAAACAAAAAAAACAACAAACATAAAGGTTAATAAAGTTTAAATCACTTTTGTTCATAAATAGAAAGTAATTTTATACATAATACGGTAGTTTCAAAGAAGATGCCTATAAAAAGTAGGTTATTGAGAAAATTCGCTACCTTTATTCGTCATATACCAACAAAACTTTCCGGCGAAAGAAGGTACAATTTTTGTTCCTAATACACAATTTCCAAACGTGACAAGAACACGTTTATCTTTAGATTACATCATTTGTATCTTTCTAAACATGCAATTTCTCGCATCAGAGTACATAATCGCATTTTTACAACATAAATGGATATAAGTAAAATGAGTCACGTTCTCGACTACCTATTGACACCGTTCAACCTTAATTTGTTGTTTACAGACATGCAATTTCTGCTACTTCTGCTCTACTTACGACAGGGCAGAGGTGTGTTTAAGAGAATAAGTTAATGTGTAATACTTTATGTTTAACAAGGTAAATGTTTAACATTTAACACTTGTCTTGTTATTCTTATTTATTGTATGTACGAGCGTAAAGGACACGCGGCAAATTTTATTACCCATAAGTGTAACCTTGCATCGGAGAAAATCGTTTGAATAACCAGTGCCGCATTTATAATTTTTAAGTGTCTAGTTACTTACGATCTAAACTAAATCTGTTTTTGAACTTGAACGATCAACGCTAGGTTATGTTATAGACGCTTTCGACGTGGTCCTAAATGCGCATCTACTCGTAAATATTAAAATAGATTTGTCGGTTTTCAATTTGTCGATTTAAATTTAGTTCAAAATTGGTGGTTTAAGCTTAAAACGATATTACATCAACGTTAATCGCGGTAATTACAATATTTAGAATGGATAGGAACGTACTACTAGACGCCCGAAATACTTTCGAGTACCAAATAATATATATAATTTTGAAAGAGACTAAAGGTTTCAACGTAATACATTTGATAGCGAATTAAAAATAAGTGATATTAACGATGTTAAACCATTGTTGCTTCCACTGACATACGTTTATCTCCGGAAATATCCGACGAGAGATTGTTATTGTAGTTAGAATTATTTATTAAATAATTTACCAAACATCGTCAAAAACATTCGCTTGTTAAGAATCGACAATTCTTTTAGAAGCAACGTTCTTCGTTTTTTCGAGTTTAAAAGTTCTAGAGAAGATTTTACAATTTAACAGTTTTCATTAAGTACCCACTTGAAAATTTTGAAGCTGCAAGTCAGTTTCCAGCACAAGATCCATAAATACTAGGTGGGGTGAAAAGTAACCTCCTTGACCGCCAGAATGCGCTGCTACTGCAAAAAAGGTTATGGTGCCTTGAAGTCCGTTCATATTTAGGCAGACATGCGAAATTTCAGTGCGTTACTGTATTTAGTTTTGTTTTGACAGCTGATTGTTGTTGACGTGTTTGGCATCATGTTGAGTATGGACAAAAACGAGTTTCGTTCTCTCATAAAACATTATTTTTTGAGAGGCAAAACGGCGAAGGAAACAAAAGAAAAGTTGGATAAATATTATGGGGCTAATGCTCCGTCAGATTACACCGTCAAATATTGGTTTCGAGAGTTTCGTGGTGGCCGCAACTCCACTACCGATCAAGTCCGCAGCGGCAAGCCCTCCGATGCGGTTACAGAGGACGATGTCAAAAAAATACATGAAATGGTGTTGGCTGACCGAAAAGTGAAGGTGCGCGAGCTAGCAGATACCACAAAGATTAGTACTGAGCGCACACGCCATATTTTGGGCAATATTCTGCATATGAAAAAGTTATCCTGCCGTTGGGTGCCGCGTATGCTCACTCCTGACCAAAAACACGAACGCGAGAGCACTTCGAAAGAGTGTTTGGACTTGCTGATGCGGAATCGGGCGGACTTTTGGCGTCGATTGGTAACTGTTGATGAAACCTGGATCCACTATTACACACCAGAGAACAGAATGAGTGCCCGGCAATGGACTGAAGCCGGCACGAGTGCTCCGAAGCGGCCGAGGGAGGCTCAATGGGTCGGAAAGGTTATGGCGTCGGTTTTCTGGGATTGTCATGGCATACTCTTCGTGGACTACCTCGAAAAAGGAAAAACCATCAACAGCGAGTATTACTGTGCATTATTGGAGCGATTGAAGGCCGAAATCGCTGCAAAACGGCCTCACATGAAGCGAAAAAAAATTTTGTTTTTGCAAGACAATGCGCCGGCACACAAGAGCATCGGCTAAAATCAATGACTTACGGCTCCAATTGCTGTCGCATCCACCGTATTCGCCCGATTTGGCTCCCTCGGACTATTATCTCTTGCCAAACCTCAAAAGATGGCTCATCAATAAAAAAATCAGCTCACGCGAGGAAATCATCGACGCCACGGAGGAGTATTTTGCAGACCTTCCGGAAAATTACTTTTCGGACGGGATCAAGAAGTTGGAAAATCGCTGGAATAAGTGTATCGAGCTAAAAGAGGACTATATTGAATAAAATAAAAAAACATTAAAAAAAACATTTTTTTTCATTCCCAAGGAGGTTACTTTTCACCCCACCTAGTATACGCGATAGGTACCGCCATTTAAAATGAAATCTGATGGTTTGACTTCAAAATTTTCTTATTCCATTTCGGTGTGGGTAGACGGTACGAATTTATTTTGGTGAGTGCTTATTTTGTCGAACCTTCTCCGTGTGCTTTTCTATAGGCATAGGTAGGTACTGCGTAAACCCCATCACAATTCTTACGTGTGATTTTACTTTAATCAATAGTTTTGTGCGAAAATTCTTACAATAAGCATTTATCGATTACCTATATACGAGGGCTATTCTGAAAAATTGTGTACTATTAAAAAACAGTTGCACTTTGAAAAAAATTCTTCAAAATATTCTCTTTCTACACTAACATTTACATATTTCTTCATTTTTCGAGACCAGTTTGTAAAACAATCGGAAAATTCATTTTTTGGAATGTCCTCTAAAATCCTTGTAATTCCGAAATCGTTGTATGTACATATTTGCAGTTGGAGATGTTTTACTTCGCATCAGTTTTTTTAGCGATTGGGAACACCAAAATATTGTAAAAAAATCAATATTTTGACATATTACGTGCTATTTTTTAAATTCGTAAAATGTCCAAAATAAAAAAATTAGATAACGTGTAGGTAAGTAATTATGATTGTTGTGCGCTCGTAAATAGTTTGTACATAATTGTAAAATATATAGGTAACCTTTTCCAGTTGGAAAGCCGTATGTTATGACCCACATAAATTCATCGCTGTTATCGTACAAAGAGTCTGCAAATGATGAGTAGACAAAGTTTGTTAAAAACGTGACATTTCCCATCCACGTATTTAGATCACGAGATAGACGATGTTATTCAAAAAATTACTATTTCGCACTCTTTATGAATCGAAGGTAAAGGTAAAAATACACCAATTCGTTAAAAATATAATTTAGTATTTTGGACGTAGTAGATCGTTGTGAATCAATATTTTATATCGATTTATTTTTAAGTCAGGAAGTGTTTTCAATTTTCTGTGTTGATGCCTTTATGTATGACGTCGTCCACATAAGTGAAGGAAAAACAAGTATGATTACGTACATACATACCTAGGTACCATTCCATTTTTCAAGTGGTTATGTTTTACTGTTATACTCGAATATTAATTGTTCTAAATGTCATTTGTCCCTCTTTTGCTCGTCATATCAATGTCTACATAAATAATGTTGTAGGTTAAACTAACTGTAAGAATAAAATAGATGTTATTTAGTTGAATGTGAGTTTAAACAAAAATTTTTGTAAAACGAATTTAAGATAATACTTCAAAACAATTGGGTGATGTATAAAAATAATGTGCTTTGCTTATTTTTTGTTCAATATTACATTATAATACATTTTAGATTAGGAACACCGAGCATCATCTTTGTTTATAAAATAAAACAAGGTATATTATACACTATTATACATTTAAATTACGATCGTGTTGGGTTAATAACGTCTTGCTTTGAACAGAAAGGGAAATACAATATAGAACTGCAATAATGCCAAGGCAACATTACAAAGTTTTAAATCTGTCGACAATTTTTGTATTTATTTCAGCTTTCCTTTGAATTACTTCGTTCTTTAAAAGGGAAAAATTTCTCTTGTTTCTTTTGTCGCTCGCATTTTTTACAAAATTATTCAAAGCAGTAGTAATTGGACGAAGCATTATCGATATAATAATTGGAGTTCTTTTAAATTAATGTTTAATTTTGATTATTTAAAAATTTCCTTACAATTTAAAATCATTCAAAACTATAAATGTCAAATAGTAGTAATAGGTAATTTTCAATCAAAAAGGCAAGTTAACGAATAAATAGTTTTTGCAAAATTGGCAGTTAAATAGACACCATTAGATAAATCGAATTTTAAACAATATCAAAACATTTGTAGACAGTGTTGATCTGGTACGATTTAGTAAGATTTCAATTGAAGATTAAACGAATAAAACATAAGAATTTTGATAAGTTTTATTTTAATAAATCAATAAACGATGTTAATTTATCAGGGGTGAAATTGTTTGAATACAAATTTTATTTTCGACAATTCTCAATCATATATACCTAATCTATTATTTTAATTGAACTGTCTAAAATTTAAATAAAGGCAATTAAGTGTTTTACAGAAATTAATTAATCGTGTTAAGCAAGAGATTATTATATATAGGTAACAAAGATACATAATAGAATTGCGTAAACATTTTAAAATTTTATTTCAGGTGTGCGGTGCCTTCAAAGTGTTCGGGTGTGCGCGAACTTTGTGCTTAAACTTGGACTATGTTTTACGTGTGTATTTTAATCATCACCGTCACCGTCACCGTCGACAGAAGACTTTACGGAGCTGGGAATCCACTACTGTGTTGCTGTTTTCTACGACAGAAAGGTCAGAATTTTATTAATAATTATCAGGGCTTCGAATGACTTTGCAAACAGATTCAGGTCTTTACTTCATTCAAATTCAGTTACTTATTTTTGTAATTGTAATTTTTACTATACGATCCTGAAATGTTATGCGGTGAAATCACAATCACATACACCTCAGAGTAACTGATTTGCAATTTATCATACAATAACGCAAATTATTACCCTTTTTGAAATCCGCTTACGCCTCTTAACTCTTAAAAATTTTGAAACAATTAACTGACTTGTAAAATAGATTTTTGGGACCGTTTGATTTTTTTTTAATATGCCTATTTCACTTTATATTATAAATAAATGTACGATTACACAACAAACTACAAATAGCAGAAATTTATTTTTCAAAAAAACACGATAATCGTTTTTATATTTTTAGCCTTTAAATTGAAGTAGAAATAAACGATACAAAAGTGTTTGTGGCATTATCATAAATTAGTTTAATGATAGATATTCTTATTGATATTTTGATATCGAGTGTCTTATAAAAACAGCTAAAATAATATATTTAAATAGGGTAGGTGGGGATATTTGGTGGTATAAACTTCACGATTTAATTTTAAAATGGTTTAATACTCTATGTCAAATAGCAGTGTTCTTTTTCACCTTTATGAGTTTAAAAGTGTCAAAAGTATGTTTCCAAAAAAATTAAAACGCATATTTTCGTCTTTTAGCTCACACTGTGATGTAGTTCTCAGCCTGTATGAACAGTGGTTAAAGTTTTATAAAATCTTGTTATATCTAATTATAGTTTGTCCCAAGTTCTTCTGATCATAGGGTAATTTGGTGGATGTTAAATTATTTCATTTCAGTAATTTTTTACTTACTTTATATTTCTTTGTTTTAATTTAATTTAATTTAATTTGATTTCTCGTTAGTAAAATATATAAGTTGCAATACACTTAAATATTTCTAAAAATTCATTTATTTTGCACTAAAATTACCAAACATAGAGATTAATGTAATTAATATAATTATGCTTTGTGAAACCGTATTTATTTTACTTTTAAATTAATGAACATGTTAAGAAAGAATTATCACTTTTTTGTTTGTACTGTATAAGATTTATGGACATAATGACACCAACAACTTACTCTAGCAGATTGAAAAAATGACATTTCTATGTATTGCTTCAGGTTTTTCTTTAAACTAATGTTTTTATATATTGCAATTACTATATAGGCGTGTAGTAAATACAAAATTACATTAAGGAAGAATTAAAGTAAAATGTACCACCAAATTCTTCCACCTTATTATCAATTAAATTTCAATATAAAGAAAAACGATTTATCGTTAAAAATTTGCAATAAATTAAAAATAGTTGACTTTCATCGATAGATTCGTGGATGACAATTTTGCGAAATAATCATGACCGTAATCAAGTTTCGTTTTATAAATAAATACATACTCTAAAAATGGTCGGTCATCGAATTATATTCCGCCGAAATAATTGAAAGCTAAAAAAGTTTTATCTATAATTAATCAGATTCCTTCCCTAATACAAAATACAGAAGTATTTTGAAATGAATAAAATTCAAATTAAGATAAGCAATATGTAAGACCTCGTCAGTTTTAGACTTAAAGGCGTAATTGGTTATCGCGCCCATATATATTCGAATTATTCTACTCTTATTAACTGTGGGATTTTAGGAATTAATCCCCAATTAAAAAGAAACTATTCGTAGAAATATTTTATTGGGAAATTAACGGTACGCTAATATCAGATTACGATTTTAAAGGAAGGCAATTCGAACTCGACCGAATAAGTTTTTTATCTCGGTGTTAATAGCAAAACGTTGTTTGTGCACACGCTCGAATGCCGTCGACGGTTTTCGCAGGACATTAGAAGTAAAATTATGCAAAGATGCTCGAGCAACAAGCGTTTCTAATTATGCGAGTCTTATTTAATTAATAATGGAGCACTCTCCGGTCTCATGTGATTAGGCATAAATTAATCTGCGGTCGAAGCTGGCTCGTGATCTAGTCATGTACTTTACCTAGTTCGTTGGTAGTTTGGTCGATTTAAGACCCCGCTCCCTTATCGAACAGGTTCATCTGATACGACGTACCTCGTTGGAAGAGTCCTTCCCTCCAGGAAGACAGCGTTGGCTTCCGGCATAAAGTACACGAAATCCCCTAATTATTTATTTACGCTACAACGTTACGCGGATGCTGCTGCTGCTGAAGGGTTTTAATAATGTACTCGAATTCTGTTTTAAAATTATGTAACTATTAAACGAACATTATTAGCGCAGTCGGAAAGTGCGCCATCGTCGGGAAAACAAATTTAGCACTTTGTGCCGCTTTTATTGTGAACATAAATCAAACGGATAGGGCGAATTGGGAGCATCTAGTAATTAGTGCAACAATATTTAATCACCGTAGGTGAACGTTCAGAACAACCTACATACGCACGAACGAAGTAGGTGCCGCTTAATGTACTTACCTACTCCAACAATTCGTACATATTATTTGCACATATAGGCCGCCAGCCTCGCGGCGCGGCGCGTTCCATCAAGAAAACCGCGGATTATTTTCATAACGGCTAATTACATACATTTTCCGTTAGATTGCGTTCGCGAGACGCGTAATTAGTTCGAATTAAAAATTTAAATACGGACCTGCTCCTCGAAGCAGTCGATTGCATTATCTCTTTACACGTGTAATTAAACACCGAAGTGTACCTGCAATTTCGCATTTCACATTTCGAAGCATTAAAGATATTTCTATCGATACTGTAAGTAGTGCGGATTTACACTAACAATACGTGACATTTCGAGTTATTTATCGAGCTTCGATATTACCAGAGCTTGCTGTTCCTCTTCAACACTTCAAATACCATTGTCGAGTTTATTACGTTACTTGCGGCAGTTTAAATACGTACGATTACTTATTCAGTTATTGCATCGCGTACTTATTGAAAGGCAAGGCGAGTTTCTTAGTCTAGCAAAATAAATAGTAAAGAAAACACGGACCGGCAGTAAAGGATTTCAAGATTTCGTGGTAGGATTAAAACGATTTAAAGTATTCGTTTCGGGAATATATCATTTTCGAACTAGCAGTCACCTGAAGATTTACATTCTAAATTAAAACTCTATCTTTAGTTTTTCGAGAGTAATCCTACGAAACGTCGTCAGTGGGACTCCAAAGTTGAACGGGATTAAAAAGTTTTAAGTATTGTTTACGCTTACTTGAACAAAATTACTTTTTTTCCCCGAGATTAATGTTTTATAGTTTGTAGTTATCGGAATAGCCGCGCGATAGGAGCCTTTAAAATAATTTCGATAGTTAAGCCACCAGCTTTTAACGCACTAGACAGTTTAATCCTCGCAGGATTCGAACGTAATTAAGAACACGTGCGCTCTTCAGTAAAAAACGAAAAAGATTTAAAATATCACTCGAAATCTACAGGCTGTGAGATTTACAAATTTCGTCGTGCAATCAAAATCTCCGGTTTTATAATACCGAAAATTTGGAACGTAATTTCATTTTCGCGTCAAGAATATTTGGGGAGTGGGGGAATTTCAAACGATTCGATTAATTTCAAAAAGAAATCTAATCCATTCAGAATTCAAAAATTGTAGAGGAAATATTGCCTGCGAATGTCCCGTTTTCCCCTACGCCAAAAGTAATAGACGCCTAAATAAAACAACCCTCTAATTTATACCTTGATCTTTAATGTATAATAAATGTTCGGTTGGTTTAATTAAAATTCGAAACGTGTCGTAGAAAAGCACCACAATTTTCTCAATAACAACGACGCGGCGCATAGTAGATACGTATAGTAGTAATTAATCGTTCTTAAACGAATTATTTATTGTTTTACCGTTTACGGAAATTTTAAACGATTCGAATTGTGCATCGAATTAAAATTATTTTCAAAGTTGTACAATCTCTCGATGTCGATGAGGTTCGTTTTATCATTTTGATCATATTTAAAGCTTAAAGCTTGATTTCTAGATTTATGTGTATGTACACGAGCATAAAGCGTTCCGATATTTATTAATATTGAATGGTTTATTGTTATTAATGATACAAACCGGAAAGTATATCGCAATAATCGTAATAAATCCATTTAACCAAAATCCGTTACAACATTACGTAGGGACTGAATCGCTCATTTATTAATTATAGGCCCTATTAGCCGATTACATTATTGCTTCAATTTATCGCTATTTGGTTTGGTGTCTTGAATTCATTCAAAATAATTTTAAATAAGTACAACATTTCACATTTTGATAAATTATCAAGTTGTGTTAGTCAGTATATATCTACTGGAAATAATTGAAAGTAAAAAGAACAATAATATTTATCAATTGTAAATTTGAACTTTGTTTATTTTAAATAATAAAATAATAATAAATCAAAAAATATGATCATGATGTTGTCATTTAAAGTTGAGTATTTAATATTGCTTTACTTGTTATTATTTTTTAAAATGACTTTTTTTGTTAATACAAAAAAAATCTGACTTAAATTGTATTCAAGTTGCATGTTCAAGTGTGCAAGTTGTATTCAGGTGATACATTGTTTTGATTGTGAGATGTTTAAATATCGTGTGCTTGTGATTTATTATAATACATAGATATGTAGGTATGTATAAGGAAATTTTGAATTTTGGTTAAATTATTTTATATCCCTAATTCCATTTATTTTTCTTCAGTTTACCTATACATAAAACCGTAAAGTGGGACTAATTAGAAAAGCAAGATAATTTTTTTGTATTTTTATAACACTACAATAAATACCTACAGATTTTGTTTTGATGTAATACGTTTCTCGCCTATTTGTATAGTAACCTCTTGAGTGTTATTTACAGATGTTACCGTGCACCTAATTACGGTTTAGAAATTTTAGTCGCTTTGTATCTATAACGTTTTTTCCAAGTGTGATCGATTATACGAAAAAGTCAGTTATCCGAAATTGTTACGCCCCAATTATTTCGGATAATCGGGTCTCTACTGTAATTTGTTTGAAGGAAGCCGTGATTTTAGATAGCAAAACGACAACAATTACATTTTAATTTAGAAAACAATAAAGACAAATTGTTTGACTGAGTGTATATATTCTTTTTATAATAACGTATTAATTTCATCCAAAATGTTTGAAATTTTACGTATGCGGCCCCATTCTTCATCCTGTACGTACATTTATTGATTAAAATGTGTCCGTTTCGAAACGTTTAGTTAAATAAAAACCGACAGTCTACACTATAATGGTCCTCTCTAATCAGTATACAAATCACGATTTGGCACAACAATATGTAAATAAACAGAACATTGTTTCGAAAGAAATTTCGAATCGTGTCTGTAAATATTTTGAACACGGATCGTACCGAATCGATAATTAAATTTAAAAAAGATATAGTTGGAATAAATATTTGTGCACGACTTTTATTTCGAATACATAATATATAACATTTTAACTATTCCTTTGAACTGTATTTAGCTGACATTTAAATATGTAGATACGATTGCGTTTGTTGCAACCTAATTATTTTTTCTGGTAGTAAAAAAGCTGGAATGTTTCGTTGACGTGTTAATCGAAACACGAAATAAATAATACCAGTAGTAGATATGTTTTTATAAAACACCAATAAGTATTTACATATTTTATTTTCGTATTGCATAAAATTTCAGAAATAACGAAATTAATTAACAAACAAAAATATATGAAGCAATTAACGATTAAATATTTAATTCTTTACAAAAATGGGAATACATTTTTATCTGGGCATATTTCATACGTCAACGTAAATTCAAAAACAAAAGTCAAGGACTCTCAATTATTGATCTATATGATATCCAAGATAGGTTTCACTACAAGTCATCTATAAAAACCTACTAAATTGTATATTTGTAATTCAGTTATATGTTTGAAACGCATCGACACGTGCACGCATGCACACGTATTATCGTGGTTCGCAAAAAGACTACAATTTATTAGAACTGTAAGAATAAGAGGTTGTATTGATGACGTGTATTGAAACATATCTTGGATAACGTATAGTTATGAACTGCTACCATTAAACTGCCCGATACAATGCTTTTTTCGATTAAATTTAACAAATTTGATAATATTAAATAATATTTTCAATAGGTATTTATTGTTAGGGATCTTTAATTTCATTTAGGGCCGTAATTCATAGTCCGTACTTTGTCCCGTCTTCGAGGAGCACTTGATGGAGGCTTTTTCAGTACGACGAATGTCACACAAATGTCAATTTATTAAATGTCGACGAAACACAAATTAAAAGGCATTCTGTTATTAGGGAATTTTTATTATTTAACAGATAAGCACAAATGAAACACATATCCACCATCACCATCAAAATCCTAATATTACCTACTTCCTGTCAAAAATTTCGGTTCAAAAAGCCTCAAGATAACGACCAAAACAAAGGAAGGTCGGAGGAAGACGGAGGAATACTTAAGGTAGCTTTAATAATACGCGGTAGTTTTAGCTTCTTTAAGGGAACGTTTATGAATAGGGCCCTTAATAAATAGTAATAAAACTGGATAATTCTATAAAAGCTTCCAAAAGAGCCTTTTGTAAACTTAAAATAGTAGTTAAGTAATTTTTTTTTTAATTTTAAACGACAAATACATTTTTGAATATTTTTTACATATTAAGCCCTTCGAGTTTGTCTGGCATAGATTATTTTAATGCTTTTATCGCACAATTAAATTATTACAGTGCTTAAATTTTAACGTAATTATTCAAATAAAATACATAAACACTGACAGTTAATTTAGTAAAGCAAAACAAAGTTGCTAAATATTAACTGAATAGATAGTTAAAAAATAAAATTTTAATTAATTACCGACTACAATTCACAATAATGAC
The DNA here is from genome assembly GCA_036326145.1 of Rhagophthalmus giganteus. Taxonomy (NCBI): domain Eukaryota; kingdom Metazoa; phylum Arthropoda; class Insecta; order Coleoptera; family Rhagophthalmidae; genus Rhagophthalmus; species Rhagophthalmus giganteus. Next base: position 7,433,232 of record JARFJA010000056.1, on the reverse strand, counting down.
TAACTGAATTATGAAAAAAAAAACTGTCACAGTTGCTGTAATACGATGAATGATTAAATTTTTTTGCATTTTTTATCAACCGGTATGGCGGTATGCTTAACTACTTCAACGATATTGAATTAAACTCCAAAATAATGTCTTTGAATTAGTTTGAAAACCTGTTAATATCTGTAAGTAGAGAAACATTAAACGCATACTTCCATAAAGTCCGTCAACGTTGCATCGAGCACTTTTCATATACTTAAGTGTCAATTAGCGGAATTGAAATTAAATGACCACAGAAACGATCGACACATTTAAAGAATTTCAAAAATATTCTTCATCAATTTAACTTTTTCCTGAACGCCGAAAAAGGCTCATCATCGTTAATATGAACTTAATTGTAATGTGCTTTTAATCACGGATACTCGCCACACCAGCACGTGGCGAATCCATTAAAACAAATAACAAACTCTAATCGAAGTCGTTACTTTTTAACCGACGAATATGTTTAACCGAAACCGTTAACAAGATTATTTACAATTTTTTGCTTTTCCTCCCCCGAGGGATTCCTTTCCCGTTCAAATTAAGCCTAACTGATCCTCTGAAGAATTACCGACCTTCCATATCAATGTTCTTCCCCTGCGTATTTTTGTCAGCTCCCCATAGCTATTTCCAGGTTTTCTTTTAAAGCCCGGTCTTTTTTCCGTTTTGATTCTTTTTGTTAATTGATTAGCGCGATTGCGAGAAATACGTTGTACGTACACTATCGCTTGATACCAATTCAACAATTATGCTCTCTGTATACCTATCCGTTAGCCCCTATATTATTTGTAATACACGGGAACTCTATTTACATTTTCCTTAACATACACTGCTAGAATAATTATTTGTATGTGATGAGTACATTTCTACTAATGGCAAAATAATGACAAACCTAAAATAAACTTCCTGTAGGACGAACAATAAATAAGGTAATTTTTATAGAACATAAGCCACTATAAAAAGTACGAGAAAACCTGATCAGCGGGTTTAGATACTAATATTACAAAAAAAAGTTAAGCTGTATTTTATTATTTAATTATTAAATCGCCGAAACTATTGTTTGAACAAGAACTATTCGACCGAGAACATAATATGTAAATACATACTTTCATGTTAATACAACTTACATTTATCGAGGATTGTGTATTTAATAAATACCATTGCTCTGCAAATATATTCGGGAACATAAAAGAGAATATATAATTATTATAAATAAGTATAAGACAACAGATTTCAATATAAGTTAGGTACATTTTCTCTCAGAATATTAACAAAAAAATTTATTACATTTTCATAGATATTGTGTATATACAATAAATAGTATAAGTGACTGTTATGGAATATTCGTGATTGAATAATTGGTCGGAGTGCATGAGAATAGGGTAGATAATATTATCTATCCCGGTGCCCCATTAAGAGGAAATTAAAATTAATTGTTAATTACGCATGGCAACATTGTGATACTAGAGACAAACCTTTGCTATGTGGTTTACGATCACATCGAATATAAACTATATATGCGTACCTACTAATAAATTCCAATTGTTTTCAATTTCATTTTAAGGGGTCAATTATTTTATCGGCTAGGTATAGGTACCTGATTTCGTGAACAAATTCATCGAAAACGTAAATCACATAATACGCCTACCTATTTATCTTTTTAGAAACAACAACATTTTTCAATTTGTTTTTTTTTTAATTTTTCTACGATAGTTGGATGTTTCTATTTTTAATGAGCGCGAGACTCCAGGAAAAGGCTTTTACGCTCCTCCCCGGAGGCGCGGCACATGAAAATATTTGTAGTGCATACCTAGTAATACATACATATAGTTTATAAATAAACAAGAATTGGAACAGTAGATAGCGAAATTTTGGCAAGCAAAATTTCGGGACTGACGAAATTTAATGACGCTATACGAATAAAATTGCTTGTTGAAATGTCGCACGTACAATTGCCGATTTTTCATTATTTATGTGACAAAAATAAAATTTGAATTTTTAAAATTTTAGTGGAAAGGCCACTTAAAATATATTTTTTGAAAATTTTTGTTATATCTAATAATTAATAAAATAAAATAGTATTTACAATTAAGTTGAGTAATATAAATCAATGTATTATAAAAAATTTAAAACAAAATGTTTTTATCAGGATTTAGATTTAGACAGTTTTTGTGATTATTATGAAAATTTTTATTTAATATTATAGATCATTTCGACCTATTATAGAAATAAAAAGTTTTGGCGACTGAGTTTGAAAGCTTATATCTTAAAACGGCTGGGCAAAATTGTATAAAATTTTTAGTGGGTATCTATCCACTATTTGTGATTGCACAGTGAAAATTTCAGTTTTGTACGTAAAGCCGTCTTGGAGATTTTGTAAGGTGTTTCACGAAAACTGTGGAATGCTGCTGTTTGTTTCCGAATTGGCAATTTTAAAACGTCATAGTTAAAGTATTTCTGCACCAAATTATATGAAATTTGGAAATAATCTCCAATCAAGTTCTAAGGAAATGTATACCTAAATTGGATTTTAATTTCTTTAATTAATGTGGCTTTGGAAACGATAAAAGTCGAACTATCGCAAATCCTTTAGGTACTTTTTGCGATATAAGCTTTCAAACTCGGCCGCCAGAACTTTTTATTTCTATAATAGTATCTACATATATCTAAGTCTTGTGGAAATTCATAAAGTTGAACTGAATTGTCTGAATAATACCAAGGTAAAAGTTCTAGCGAATTCACGATTTGTGGTTTAATTTATTGGTGCGATTAAAAATTTATTTATCCTTCCTATCGTAAAAAAAATTTAAAAATCATTTATTTAAATCGACTTAATTATAATGTTCTGCTGGTTGTATGTAATGTAAAACAGGTTGAAGATAAACGTAACTGTAATCATGTTAATTGAAATCGTAGTGATGCGAAATTTTCCATTTCATTCAAACAAAATATTGCGAATGTTGTTACCTTTCTGCTGTCGCTTGCATCTCAAATAAAAGAATTGATTGGCATTTATTTGATAAGAATGTGTGCAAATAAAACGTTTGTAATAAAATTTCACATCAAAAGATCTTATCAAACGGTAAAAATCGCCCACTTAACACAATTCAGTTGAAATTTTCGGTAAATTTCAATTTTTCCAAATAAATTAACGATAATAAAATTTTTAATTTCTTTAACTTTTAAAATAAACACTTGAATCAATAAAGTATCTGACAACTCTTCCGTAAACTTTCCATACTAACATGCAATAGTTACAATGTGAACACGAAAATAAAACGAACTATTTTACGATAATCGATACCGCATATAAGCTGTCGATGAATACAAATTCGTAATAAACATCTTTGGCAAATTGATTCCATAAACATTTCGGTTTGTTTACGTGGAACGGTTTCAATAAAATTTAATAATATTACGCGCCGGTATATCCTAGGCAAATCGACGTTTACGCGCAAATTCTTTCATATACCTACATAAATACGATACATCCGTAAATCAAGACATCGAGACTGATCGCTATTTAATTTCGGCTCCAATTTATCGTAAAAACCGATTTTCGTCATAAACGATAGAAGCCAGCGACACTTAAATAATGTTACCCAGAGAAAAATTAACTTCGTTGTCAGAACCTAACAAAAGAAAAATGAGGACAAATGATAGCAAAAATCTTTTCAGGATGCAAAAGAAAAATGAGCAAAATAGGATTATATAGCGATTCGATAGATAACTGAAACTTTTATTAAAATAAACCATTAAGTTATATAATTAATGGTGATCGTTTCATTGTTCGAAAGCCGAAATTCCGTTTAAACGTAAAAACAAAATGAATAATTTATCGCAGGTACTTAAATTGCGCGGAAAATAGTTTAAGAATATTAAAAAAAAAAAAACAATTGCGTAAATTGTTAGTTGTTGGTAGGTAAACTGTTAAGTAAAACTGTAAACGATCAACTAGCTAATGATTTTGTTCAAATAATAAAGTTGTTTCAAATTTATATTGCGCGGGAACGTCCTTACGGATGATTTTTTAGTACTTTATTGGTAATTTTCTGATAAGTAACTGTATATACGTTTTACGGCTATAGGAACAAATTTAAACTGCTAACTCGTTTATTAACATGTCATAAACACCCCGCTGTTAGAACAAGTCAAGGTTAAGAAAACTATACCTATATAATAAGTCTCGTTATAGAGGCAATACGCCATAATCGATAATTACCTACCAATTAACAATTTATGATAGATTCTCTCGGAAGTATCGTTATAACAATGGTCCAAACTAATCAAATTTGGATAGCAATCATTTTATACAGTTACATCGGCATTGTTTTTGTACAGATCGGCGCGCATGTGACTAATTTTTTAATGATAACCATATTTACCGATTTGAACGTAACCGTTATTTATTTTAGCTAAATTACCGCTCTCCATCGTAATTAACGACCACGTTCTTGTTTAAATTCGCATTGCTTTTTCATTTACATGAAAATTGGAAACACACGGCTATTATTCATGACCTTATCGATGGAAATGTTAATAACCGTTTACAACTTCATAATCGCAGCTTAAAAAGTAGACTTTAATAATGTTATAGCATTTTATTGCCAATTATTAGAAGGCTATAATTAAATTATACAACGTTATAGTTATTTTATTTCGAGATTGCTTATTGAATTTGTTTGAAAACTGTTAGGGAACGAAATAGTTCTCATCATTCTTTAGATTTATCTGTTTTAAAAAATCAGACCCGTAAAAATTGTTGTAGATAATTAGTATAACTAAATCTATTGTATTAACTACACACATATATGGCAAAACTAAAATGAAACCCGTTACTTAAGTTACTTATTTTAGAAACGCCCAAAGGGAATAAATTCTTTTATTTTTCTCTTTGTGTCATAAATACAAGAAATAGTGTACCATTTCCGTGACGTTTCATATTTTATTTTTGGAAACTATGTAAAATGTAGTATTATTAAAGCTCGTTCGATCAATATTTCTTAAGATTTTAGTCATATACATATATTACATCTAGTATTTTTTAATTAGACTGCAGCTCGAACGCGTTCAATAAATTGCGAATAATTTTCCTTTTAAAAATTTCGAAGCTTGTAAATCTTCGATTTAAAAAACACATTTCAATATAAATTATAAACAGCACGTTCAACAGACGTAATCGTTTACTTTTTAGAATAGAACACAATCTACAATCTAAATTTGAAAATAATCAGCGATCGCCGTTTAACCGTTGTTTTTAGTTGTTAATAAAACTGGTTATCTTGTGTACTTAATACTTCAAGATGGAAACCACGGCGACCACTCGATATTTATAGGTAGACCGATGTCGTTTTGTATAAATTCTCGTTTTCTCCCATCTATCCCAAAATTAATAATTATAAAACGTACGGCGGCCTTTTAACTGTTATATTGTTCGTAAGTCTGGTCTGGAGAGAAATCTCGCCAACTGTTCCCGGTATTTAGAAAGATATGCAAATGAAGAAATATTTACAAGAGCCATCGATACCTGATTTTAAACGATACTCATTCAACCGGATAGAATTTTCAACAATAATTTGTCACAGATTGCTTATCATAACATATGGGAATGTCGCTGGGCTTTTGAATTTACGATAACGGAATATAGTTATCTGGAATTTAATGGGCCTTATAGGGAATAGCCTAAACTAAACAAACAACGGCGTTACGTAAGAGCCGAGCTTTTTACCATAAAAATGCCCACTTGAAGTCAAATATCATTAATTTCGGATAGAAGCTCCGATAAAATAAATAATTCATGCGTTCTTAATTAGTGATTAATAGGAGATATAAAAGAAATTCGTTCTCCTACGAAGTGTAAACTAAAAGTATTCCAATATTAAAATCGGCCGCTAATTTAAAATTCCCACCGAAGCCGCCCGGTCCGGCCGAAACTAGTTTATACGTTTTAAAATAATCTAGATATACCTAAGTAACGTTTATATTAAAGTCTGACACGAAATTCGCATTACTATCACAATACCAAAAGTAAAACTGTCCGTTCTTTATTGCGCTGCATTCATCACACGTTGTTGGTAGCTGTTTCGTCGAGTTGGTAGCTAAAGTTCGTGTCCACTTTGCATTTGTGATAAGATAGTTGCTCGTAAAAACGAGGACCATTCGAAACTTACAGATACTGGACAACACATGATTGTGCTATAAATTTTGAACGCATTAAGTTACTCGCTCGATTCGGCTCTATTTGGAATCATAGTTAAGTGGAGAACTTCGAAATTTATTTAAGAAAAAATAAAGAAGATCTAAATAGATGGAACTATAAACCTATAAAATGTCGCATTAAGTCCATTAGAATTACATTCGAAACGCGAATTCTTAGTTTAATTGATATCCAAAGACAATTTAGACAGTCGAAGCAGTTAAAATCAATTTTACTGTCGCATGTAAATTTCCTTATTTTTATTATCGTCAATTACAATGAAAGCAATTTATAAACATTTATGATAGCTAAAGCGCATAATTAGAACCTCGATCGCCTTCTCCGTTCTCTATTCGCCGTCGCCTAACGTTTTATTAGGAGTAAAAGAATTATAAATCAGTTAGTTGTTAAAGTTGTTGAAATCGAAAAAAATTTAATCTTTAGAAACATCTACGAATACGGAATGTAGTTGTAAATCATATTTTCGAGAAGGCTAAATTTGAATGATACAAAAAAGGCGTAGTTCTTTGTCGTATATAAGTAGTTATCAGAATTAGATGGGAACCGAATAAATCTTTTCTTGTAGAATAAAACTTCGCAAGATTAGTTCTATTTATTTTTCACTCGAGGACGGTATGGTTTTTTTTGTTGCGAAAAATTCTGTGTCGCTTTAAGGGCTTATAAAATACTTATTGTTAGATTAATTATTGTGGGTGTCTATAGTTAATAGAAACTGCGGTTTTAAGTTTTAAGATATTGTGTCGAGGGGTAAGAAATTGTTATTGATAAATAAGGCGCCTTCTAAGATTTTGGCCGTTTGTAACGAGGTTAATATAAACACAACTGTTAAGCGAGCGGTTATCGGTTCGAGCGAGCGAGTGTGCGCGGCATATTTTTTATCTTTATTTTTTCGTGAGACAACAACTACAACTATAGATAGTTGTGATTTTAGAGAAAAATCCCTTTGCTTTCAAGATTTTGGTATTTTTGTGAATAGGTATCGCGAAAATTGGTACCTTTCATCGCTGGCCTTTTTGCGTACCGTTTCTACAAATACAGTTTTTTACCATTTTAAAAACTAGACTAAATGCTCGTTTAGTGCAGTACATTTTTTTGCACCGCCAACGATCAAAATATGGCGATGAAAATTAGGCGTGATCTAATAATTTTGAAACATGGCACATAATTGTAAAAGAATCGTGCCCTTTTTTCAAAAATTTCGTAGCAGGTACGTTTTGTAATATCTACAACTCTTCAAAAGAGTTATACAACAAACACAATGTAAGGAACACCGACCGAAGGCACCAATTTTGGTCATACTCGCAAAAGTACCTAAATCTCGAAACCCAAAGAATTTTCACTAAGATCAAATTGTGATATTTCGAACACACATGACCTGGTCTATCACCAGTTCCAAGGTTATTCATTATTTACGGGACATCCTGTACGTGTTAAACTTAAATAATACTCTTCAAATACCTACAGTAATCAATTCAATATTTTTGTTGCTCTATTTCTAGATTTTCCCACAAACTGCCGTTTATCTGTTTAGCTTTCCCCACACAGATTAACAAATTCATACTCGAGCTTTATTTACAAATGATTTTAAATAGAATGCGATTTATTCTTAATTTAAAAAAAATAAAAAATTAAGATAAATAATAGTTTAAATATTTAAGATAATGTAAGATAAATATTTAAGAAATATTTAATTAATTTTTGTCATCGATCTCATTGACGAATAAACATTTATATGGTATTATTAGTTGTCTTACATACCACATTAAATTTGATAACATAATATTAATGCCAGAAATAAAAATCGTTATAGAAACTTACGGCTGTTTCGAGCATATGCGCTTATCGCGTTATTGAGATAGCACGGGCTGTTTTGTCGGACAAGTCCCTACCCCGAACCGTGGATTTATCAATCTCCCACAACTCGGAAATTTTAAACGAGCTCTTTTCTAACATTAGTCAGTTTATTCCGGGCAGTGTTTAATAAATGTTGCGAGAAATCCGGTCGATTATTTTATTGTTAGTTGGTGCTCAGTTTTCGATTTTCGTGTTTCGTTTTTTGATATTTTGACAATTAATGGTGTTTTTAGTTTCATTTTGAACGTTTTCCATTTGAAGTAAGTTTCATCTTAAAAACAATTTTCGCGGATTTCTCGATTAAAAAAATGTGCGTCAAAGAACGTAGGAGGCTTATTTTCTTCGAAACTGAGGCGAGTTGCATAGGTTTTTATTTTTACCATTACTAAAAATGTACTATAAACTGTGTTTAAATACGAGAAATAGAGGTAGGCTTCAATTATTTATTATAATTTAAACAATACCTACAATTAATTGTAAGTGTTTTTATATAGATTCGAATTGTTTTGTAATTTATGTTATATTCGAAACGACAGGAATGAGTAGGTAAATTGTTGTTAAGGTCACGGTCGGCCGTCCGATAGGTGTATCATCGCCTTATCATCGAACGTGCGACAGATAACAAACGCGCTGCATTTGTTTAAAATAAACATAATACGTGAGGTAACTGTCATAAATCCAGTTAGTCATGCTATTCTGGTTTTTCAAATTCCTTATTGTTTCGGATTTTTCGTTATTTATTCGCGAATACAGTAAAATTACTGTACCTACGTTTCTAGATTCATTTTTACTTGTTTTTTATTATAAATTATTAATACATACATAGTATGTTACTTTTACTAGAGTTTCATGATATAAGGATGAGACGCTAATAAGCGAATACTCGAAATCTACATAGAAAAAGTAAACAAATCAATTTCTTAAACGTTCGGAACAGATAACAAAAGCATTTTTAAAAGAAAATAGGATTTACGATGCAAATGATGCCTAATGGCCAAAGCTGCTTAACTTTAATCCCATATAGTTCTTAAAAATAAATCGGAATTGTTTTTAAAATCCCAAGCCATCGTTAATAATTCTTAAAAATAACAACAATTCGGGCAATGGTCCATTCGAACTGTAATACCACCCTTAACTCTTCACTTAAGAGGATTTAAACCATAACTATCAACGTTTTTGTATTTTGTCCTTAAACTGTAAAAATATTACGGTCGTACGGTTGTTAACACGTTCTACGTCTGTCTAATTATAAACGGACCCCTGTGTATGTTTTGTTTTACCCTCCTTTAAACACAAAAGTAAAAGGATATTAAATATTATTATTAGTAGGTATATCCCTAACTATACATATAATTATATAAAATAATTTCTTTTAGCAACCCTTCCCTTTAAGCGGCTCATTTAATAATTTTAATTTTAGAACCCTCGACTTTTACCGTATGTTATTTCAAAAAATATAAAGTTTAATTGGTTACAAATTGAAATTTGCCGCTTCGAATTTATAATTTAATTTTAAATCCGTAATCACGATCGTTCCTGGCGCGAAATGGCTTCGAAGGTGACTTTAATTTTATTAAAATTTATTCAAAAACATTTGGAAATGTTGTAATTTTATAACGGCAATTATTTACGTTTTTCTTTGGCTAAATATGATAGAGTTCGATGTAATAAAATTGTAATTTTATTGCCCATTTGAAAACTATGGTAATTCTATAATTACTCGAAGGTTGTTAACTAAATTATCACAATTTGTTTGAAACGCCAAATTAAATTGTAAATACTGGACGCTTACATAATATTTAATGGCTTTTATTTAATTTTCCAAATTGATGTTATTAATGAAATACAAAAGTCGGATAAAAAAATAGCTCCTTTATGCTATTAATTATGTGAAACCGACTACTTTTTATAAATTTGTCATTAATCTTAACCGCGGAAGACATTATAATGCGGTGGTAGTACATCGTTTTCGTACAGTATACGCGAAACTGCAGCTATGTAATGTAATAAAAATTAAATCAAGCAGACGACCACTAAAGGGTTGTAACCGTAATCTTCCTGTCGGTCACGTTTGTCCCCCTTTAAATTTAATTTCACACAGGAATTTCACGAAAGGGTGGCCTTACTGCAAAAGTTATTATGACAGCTTGTATAAAATAGGTAGTGGATAATTCAAATAACGATTTTGTCGCCGAAATATGGTATACTAAACCGAGTTCTTCCGTAAAAAATTAATTGTTTTATAATCGACTAAAATATAATAATAATTGTAACCACGCAAAAGATAATAAATTACTGTTACTGTAATTAAGATATTCAATTTTGTATCCAATTTAAAATAATTACGATACTGAAACGCGACACTATATAATATACGAAGAGAGACTGCCGCAAGATACCAGCAATTTTTTGTGTCGTTTATTACCTTGCTCTTTTCATTGCCCATATAAGGAGAATAGGAATACTTCTGATTCATAACTAAATGAAATATCGCGCCATTTTTCTTGTTACTAAGGTATATTAAAAAAGGTTCGATACAATTTATTCGAATATAAGGGGCTCTTTCGAAAATATCCGGTTTATATAAAGGTTTTATATATTTTTGTTTAAAGTTGCTCTATTAGGTGCATACGTAATTAATTTATAAATAAACAATCCTTTTTTTCATTGAAAAATCGACGTTCGTTTCCAAAAAATCGATGATATCGGTTGCTTATGCAAAAGAAATCGCAAAAAGATGTTTTATATTAGCCCCCCCCCCCGTTCTATTTATTGTACAATTTAAATATATTACCTGTAGGTACCTAATTGTACCTAAGTAACTTCAACAGAACCGGAATATATTGCGTTCGGTTAACATTTTTTCCGTATAATTGACCAAATTAATCGCGCGGTCAAAGTTTTAACCCGATAGTTCTGAACCGAACTACTAAAGACATAAATTTCGCGAACCGGTACAATTTAATCCTTTAATGAAGAAGGCAGGTTAGGATAGTGGTTGTAATGTGAACCGCGTTACTACATTAAAAGGCACAAATTAAATCAGAGTAGTCCCTACATCAATTCCCAACTTTCGCGTTTTGATAGAAATAATGGGGGTCCTCAATTATAACACAGTAATTTGTTCCTTATTCACTTGAAGAAGACGCAAAAGGGTGATTTATTGCGTAGTCATCGTCGAAGGACTTAAAAATTCGATTAACTTGCGATTAGTAAATTAAAAATTAATACTATTTTTCTAATTAACGTAAAAACCTACACTAATAACAGTAAGTACCTATCTACATTTTTGGCAGAAAAAATTAAATTTTAACTTTAAATAAAAGATATTTCTTAACCATTAAAACAAATCATTCGCATTTTTAAAATTATAATAATTACGGACCATTCGCGCTCTTTTTCACTCGAGAAGAAAGCTGCTTCGTTAGTACAACGTGTCGTGTAAAATTTTGTGGTTGGCATTAAAATTTAATTTGATTGTGACGGTGAGCGCCGATAGTTCATAAACATCAAACATTTTTAAACCAAAAATTGGTATTTTAGTACGTACTTAACAATGTAATACCAGAAAAATATGGGTAATAACTTAATGCAACACAATCAAAATGATTTCTCGCTTATTTATTTGCTGACAATGCAGAAAAATTCAATTTATCAAACTAATGTTACTAATACGCACCTACAGGCCACAATTTCTTTGTATTAGTTAATTAAAAGATGATTTTAAAAATAATTTTTTTTAATATGACGAACGCAAATTCTGTCCAAGAACTAACAGATGGTCTTGTCAGGTTCATCGATTTAAATTGAAATAATCGATTATTTATAGCTTTGAAAGTACACTTAAAGCTGGCGGTCGTTATTTTTGACGCCCGCGTCCGTCAAATTTTATCTTAAGTAATACCTATCTATTTATATTTTAATTTTACTTCGTTGAAGTTGTTTAGGTCAATTGGAACCGAAACTAGATGAGACGTTTTACAGATTTTTAATCATTGATAATCGTCATTACCTACACTTACATTTAGTATTAATAAAACTCGACGTATAGGGGTAGGAGCATTTTATGTTTAGGAAGAACGATATTTGATTTTTCATATCGAACCGAATTCATCTGCAATCAAGCGTCAAAACACGATTTGAAAATAATCCAATTGGAAATGTTAAACTTGTTCCCAAAAAATTCTAGATAGAAGTGGTAGTTAATATTAGTAAGTTCAAGAACGTAATCACAGGTGGCACATAATCGAAATTTTAAAATCACTATTGCAACATAGAAGTATATGTATCACTTTAAATATGCTGCTCATAAATCCCATTTCTTTGGGTAAAATGATCACACCTAGTTACCTAATAAAAAAAAAAACGATTCATACGTACATACCTATACTTTATTCACCGATTCTGTGCAGTAGACATAAACAAATGCAAGCGGAGAATTCGCGATTAAGGGGTCGCCTTTACGATGAAAACATGTTACACAGGGTCGAATCACCTTATAATTCTAAAACTAACTTGTAAAAATATAAAACGTAAATGTATTACACGTTACATGCAGTAGCTTTTGTTTATGTCTACTGCATAGAGAAAATGAATAAGGTATAGTCAGTTAATTTTTTTAAATTGATAGATAAAAAGTGTGCAATTATAGCATCAGTAACGTTTGTACCTAAGCGTGTAGTACCGCAAATTATGTATTAGACTGTATAAAGGCTCGTAAATTAATTTGTCATATTAGAAAAGTACCACGCCTAATGCTAGTGGTAATTATTGGGAAGTTGCACAAAAAGTGCCATCATTGACCTTAGCTTATAATTAATTTTATTGAAGACGTTAATAGTTATTTACAATTATCGATTAAGACGTTAATTCATTTAAAATGTACAACTCGAAGCATAGATGGTTTTTCGCGTTAATTACAGTGTTTGTTCAATTATTTCACTTACTTTTATACGATTCTATTTATTTTAATAATAAAACGTTAGAAAAATGCGCGTAGATATCCTAAAAATATATTTATGGTATTTCCAATTTAAAAATTATCTGTGACAGATTTTACCGACGCGACGCGACGGCAGAATGAATTATCGAGAAACTTTCACGTAATTTTCTTTTACACGTTAGGTTCTTACATAGAAATAAAGTCTGGTTAGAATGTTGAAAATTTCCCTAAAATGCGAAAATTCGCAACGGTTTTAATTACATACATACACGTTATTACTATACTAGCGTATGATGCACTCTATGTAGGTATAAAACGTTTTGTAATTTGCCTTCGTCCACCCAAGTTCTCGAATACCATACGATTGTCTTATTTATAAATCTATAGTTTTATTCGAAATATTAATCGAAACTAGTAGCTTACAATTCGATTATTGTACATATTTTTAACGACGAGCTTTGTACAATACTCCAATACATAAATTATCTAAATTGCCTTCGTTAACATGTCACACTTACGCATAATAGAATGGATGGGATAACTAGATTCCCAGGAAGATTTACTGGGGTCACCAATATCAAAATATTAATCAGCGTTTAAAGCCAGTTCGTATGTGGCGAGAAAACTTCTATTACGGATTAAAATAAATAAAAACTAATTTTAATTACAGTCACAAAATTAATCCACTTTATAAGCGGTTTATTGTAAATAACTGTTTTAAAACAATTTTTAATTAAATCATGTCCGGGGAAACTAAACGAGTTGCTAATTAAATTTGTAAATTAATGATATTATAGTAAGTCAAAAATCAATTTCAATTAAAAATCTTTTTAATTAAATTTACGGCAAATTATAAAAAATGCACAATTCGCTACAAATTCGAAATACAAAAGGTACAAAACCGTAGTTAAATTAAAATCGTCAAACGCATTAACGTCGTGTGATTGTTTTCGTGTGACTGCCATACATTCAATTTTCCTCGATTTCCTAGGATATTAATTAACTCGCGTAAATTGTCTGCTAGATCAGCATCCAGCGACCCTTTAACAGCGTAACACGTCATCGCGATTGCGATGCAATGCGATTGGATAGATTTTACGAAATAAAAGTGTTATAGGATTTTTCTTCAAAATTAGTTATCTAGATGTGATGGGAAATTTTCTGTAATCTGGCATCTTTATTATCGCTTACTTAGACAATTACGCTTAAAAATTAATAAGTAATTCAGATTTATAGTAAATTTCTTTGAGTTAAAACTGACCAAAAATTGAAAACACAGGTTAAGTATACTATCGACAAATCAATTATTATGTAATTTTATCATCGGTTTCATGGGTCACGATCGTTAAAAATTTACCATTAAATTATTGTATGCATTTGTGGTGGTATCAAAATAAGTCGAGGTTAAAGGTTACACGTTACCTCGAAATCCCCGAAAGTGATTTTAGGCATGTCTAGTGACGATACAATTTTCAAATAAGTTCAAAAATAGATAGTTAAATAAACTGTGGAAATATCAAAATTTACGTTACCTATAGGTATTTTATTTAACTTGCCAGCTAACTTTGAAGTTAATTTAACGCCATTACGTTTAGTTGTGGTACGTACTGAGAGAATGATTGAAAAATTATAGTGTCTTATTATTGAATTTTGAAGAATTTTTGTAATTTTATTTTTAAACGATTTTTGGTGGTATTTATTAATTAATTTCTTAACCTTTTTACAAACTTTGGAATGCAAGATGTTAGAAAATTCAGCGATTAGTGTACGTTTTAAACTGTAGGTACCCTATGTATTATCTGTTAAATCGGAAACAAAACGTAAAGCGATTTTTCGAAATTAGAAATTTCTAGTCGAAGTAATTACAGTAATTATTTTTTTCAACAGCGATTTCATATAAATTACTGCACATCCTATAGAAAATGGTGTTAAGTATTATAAATTAAATAAAAATTTGATTATGAGCAAAGAAACCTTCAAGTTAAAGATGCCTAGGGGTTATTATGGAATAGTTTATCAAAATTACAGTCCTAATTCAATTCCCATGATAAAACACTCGATGTCTTTCAATAATATGTAAATATCTACCTACTTAGCTATCAAACTAAAACTTAGAAACCTTATTTTTTAGCTGTAAAAATGAAATACGAAACGAAAATTATAAACTTAGAGAAAGAAGAAAAAAGGAAGAATTAGAAAATTTAAAACCTACCTACTTATTAACCAAAAATAAAATTTCCTTATAAAATTAATTAACATTAAAAATATTTTACAACCAAATAATAGAAACCCACAGTATAAACGTCTCGAAAAAAAAAACTAGAAGGCAATCGTCAATATTCTAAGTAGGTACCTACCTACCACTTTACTTATTAATTGTGCGGATAGATTTTTTTGGAAAGAAAAAATTTAATATTTAAAATTCGAAAAAAACGGACATTTAAAATATAATTCGTAGAAATAATATTTTTAATTTTTTACGATCCTCCAGATTGTTGTTTTTCAATAACTTTTACATATCTTGTATATTTTAAACGGTAGATAAGTTGATGCGCAGATACCTACCTATACATCTAGAATTGTTGAAAGTTTTACATTACCAAAATGGTTGCTATTAAACTCCGGTAAAACACATTACTCGCGGCGGTAATTTATTCCATCAGTTTTCAGTTAATCAATAAGGTACGAAAAAGCATTAAAAAGCCAGATTGATCAAAATTTTTACGATATTAATATTCATTACAACTAGGCAGTTACAGATAGTTTTTATAATTATTGTTATTATTAATATGTAATGCTTGGCGATTTCTTTTCGGTGCCAAAGAAACAATTTAAAAATCTGCCACGTTCTTTGTATAAACTAGGTAAAACCGTTTGACAAGTTAACGAAAAAATCTTCAAATAAAACGGGGGGTGCGGGTTTTTTGTGTCGAGATCGATGTGCACGCGTGATACCGCCGCCGATTCGCAAAGGCTTTTTGCAAATACCCGCAGTTGTCTTGGTGGGGCGATATAGGGGAGGTATTGTAATGTGCACTCCGAGTGCAACCCCTTGCAGTCGTCCCCCCTAGAGGAAAGCGTTTGTAGCCGAGTCGGCAGCCGATTTCGACTCGAACCTCGGCTCAGTTATCCGTGTATCCGTCTGTGTTGGCGATGGAAGAGGAGATCCGGATTTTGCCTCTGCGCCAGTTCAGTTTCGAATGCGGTAGTAGTAGGTTCGTCGTCGCATCGCAGTTGAACGTACTACGCTCTCGAACGGATGTCAATCCAATTTGCGTTCGCTTTATTTTCGCATAGATACTTCGGAAGCCGTATGCATTTCCGAATTAGGATTTAGAAATCGAGGATTATCGTTTATTATTTTATTTTGTGTTGGTGGTTCAGTGCATGTGTTATATTTTTGTTGTGCGACGGATCTTTTGAAAACGGATTTGTGTTTTATTTTCGATAGTATATAATGGCGATTTTTTGGCGATCTGCGATTTGTTTAGCGACAATTTCTTCGTCGATGGCGATTTTTATCGGCGGCGAACAGGACGTGGGAAGTCCTCTGAGGGTTGCCCAATGTCGAGCCACTTGTCTTGAAAGGGTATGTCGTGTAATTTTACTAGTTTTCCTTTTTACGCGGACCTTGCTAAAACGTAAATACAACGAAAACCACTTTTTCGACGAAGGATAGTCCAAATGCTGGGCTATGATTGCGCGAAAAGGATCAACAGCGCAAACAAAAGTGCGGAACCTACTAAACCGCCTGCCGCGTCCCGATAAAATTTGTTCCGCCAGGAGATAACAAACCGCATAAACGGCGAAGTTTTCAGTCTGCTGTTCGGTTAAAATTATATTTCGAGCGAAATGAGAGGTTTCATTATATTTCGTATCTAGCGCTAAATCAATTAAAAACTAAAATTAGCCGAAAACGACTTGAATCGCGTAGTTTTGTTAAAATAGAAATGTCTGTCCGCGACAGTCGACCGCGGCGGCGGTGGTTGCCGAACATTAGAATTTAAATTAGAATTTCACACTGCCGTTTTCGCTTTTCAACGGGTTAAGAAATATTTTTCCGGGTCAACAGCGAAATCGTGATCTCCTTTTCCGACACGTTCTCGTTCGTTTTAACGAAGTTCGAGATTATCAGTTTTAAATTTATTTTCGAATACAAAGAAATAATGGTCGGTGGTAATAAAGCAGCGGCTTTTTAGAAATCTCGACGGGAACACGATTAAATGGAGAATTTCCACTTAAGATTGTTGACAGAAAACTCTCTTCTTGCACCGAGTACGTTTTAGGAATTCTAAGGATTTAGGTGTGTTGCGTGTTGCATAATTCACGGGTTCGTTGTCGATTTAAATTTATTTTTGGCTTTGGTTTTATTATTTATGATATGTGCTTGTGGTATAACACGCCTTTGGATATTCTAACCGGAGATTCGCCTCGCAACGCAGATAGATAACTAAACATTTTGATTGATTATAATTGGGCTCGTAAATGTGTACTTTGTTTTTTTCGTGGGTTCGAATGTTTTCGGTCGATTTTGTTTTAGCACCCCCGTAATTAATCGTGTCGATTTAATTTAGAGGTATTTCGCGTTTACGAAAAAAAAAATGCAGGTAAACAAAATATTGCTCGCATTTTTCACGTACAAATATTCAGTTGTTATGCGCGTGAACGAATTAATTTTGAATTTCGATTAAGTTTAGTATTTTAGCATGTTGGGTAATAAGCGAGACACGTGATTTTTCAGTTAAAATACAAAATCTTCGTGGGCTCTGTGTTTGGCGAAAAATTTCGGTTTCCGATCTCTAAATTGGTACATTTTCGTAAGTGACGAATTAACCAAATATATGTACATATTGCAAAACATTTGGCACGAAAGTACAGTGCAGCTATAATTTTCGTTATTTTATTGGGCAACCTGTCGATAAATATCACGAGGCGACCCAAAAGGGTAATTTGTTAAATTTATCATGTCTACATCGCATCTACCAGTTGTGGTTCAAAATTTAAAAACTACCCACTCCGTAGCTTGAGATTTTGATTTTTGATTATAAAAATGTTGAGGATCGTAGGTAGCACGACATCGCGAAGGGTTTAATACGATCACTCAGATAATGTTATATTTTACACGAAAACCAATTTTTAGACATGTTCGTCCAATAAAAAAACAATTGAAAAGTGAAAATTTTGTGAGAAGTTGCGTTTTACTGTTAGAAATATTGTAAACGACATTTCGAACATTTCCTAATACAAAAACTCGACTTCTCAAAAAAAATTGACATTTAATACCTATACTTTAATTAAACTAATTATAATATGTTTCTGAGTTGTTTTATAACTGTACGTAGAGCTTTTGCCGTGATTTATTAGGAGTTTGGAAAATTATCGAACGCCATTGTGTTAGATAATAATAATCGCGGAAAATCGCAATTCGGCTACTTCGGTGTTGCGTTACAAAGACTTCTAAACTGTATCTGGCGTTGAAAGAAACACTATAAGAGTAAAAGCGGTATAGGCGTATACGCACCTAAAACGAGTGTTGTCGCACGTCGAAAATTTCGTGTTTCCCGCGACAAGCAGCAATTTTCAGCTATCCCCCAAAAAAAATGTGCTTCAGAAAACGATAAAAAGTTGGACTGGAACTGGTTAGTTATGTCAAAACATGCGGTTCCTCTTGATGACCATTTGACTTTATTAAACGGTCGTCGTCTTCATCTATTCGAATCCGTCTGACCATCTGGTAATGCGAGGGGGTCGGCCCATCCCCTTCTGTTGTTGCTGTTGTTTTTCGAGGCGGTGCCCGACAATTTGGGACAGTCACGAACCGAATCGGTTTGGTGGTTTAAATGGGTACACATCACTCATTAACGTTGTCTACGTATAACTCATACAAAAAAAAACTCGTTTCTATACGGTCTAGCGATCAAGTAGCAAATAAACGTCCGCTGGTCGTTTCTTCCTTTTTAGCGGAGGTCCCAAAATTTGATATTGCCCAACAAAATTTTGTTTGTCGTATTGCGTCTTTCGGCAACTTCTTTGTCTTTGTTTTTCTTCGTCTTTCTATTAATTCTAAACAACCAGACTCGTGGTTGCCGAATTTTGGACAACCCCTCCATAAAGTTCATCGTGGTTTCATCAGTGGCGGAAAAAGTTATTTTATATGACGTTCGTGCGCACTTATCAGAAAAGTAAAACTTTATATCTTTTTTATGCAGTTTTAAAACGTCATGTTTACTTTAACGAACTTGTTAATAATCATATTGCAGTATAGGTTATGAATCAATAGTTCGTCAGTCCCTATTATCCGAATTTGTATCGATTTCGAAGTGTTTTCTTTTGATTGTTTCTTTGTAAGTAGGTATAATTAATAAGTTGTTTTTACGATGTTTTTATTATTTTCGGAGTCGGGGAAAAGGAAGCGTTTTAGTCAGCGAAAAAAGAATTTTATTTTTGGTAGAACCCTGAATAAGTAGGTGGATAGTCCAAGATTTCGTTCTCCGTCAAGTTTGAAATCGATAACATCGATAAACCAACACTTAGACTTCTTCATAAGTACACACACTTTTTAAACGTTTTCAAACGCGCTACGCCGTTTGGACAATTCCATATATTTTCCCCGGTTCATTTGCTTTATTGTACGTGTATTATAATTTTTGTACGCGCCGTAATGTATGTTACTTTAATGCGTTTTTTTACGACTGCCATTATTCCATTATCTCGATGTGTGTAAAACGAGGATAGCATTTTCAATTGCTTTTTTATGTCCGTTTTACAGGAATATTGTTGTATACAAACGGGCGACGTTTGCTAAATTAACCTTTAAATATTAAAACCCTAAAAATTAATTATTTTGTCGGAAAACGATATTAATCATGACTGAAATTCGTGCGTTTTTTCTCTCTAAAAAACACGAGTACACTAAGCTTAGGCTTTATACCTATACTAGTTTCGAGGGTATCCTTCGGGACGACCTGATTTACCTGGGATACAAAAAAGGCAGGTTGTAAATTTTAATGCATCTCCTTGACAAACTTTCCTTATCGCGATAGTTCTACATTGCTGTAAAGAAGATCCACGATAAGCCAGCTTAAGTTAAAACTGAAAGCGCCAAACAAAGCACGTCGCGTTATTCAAAATTCGAGTAGTTCACGTTTTCGGTGTAGCTTTATTTGAACTCAGAAAAATTCGTGTTTGCCTACCTAGTTGTACGTGGGCAGCGCGCTTGCGAAATAAACGAATCGTATATTCGATTAATTTATTAAGTTACGGATTTCTAAAATTTCCCGGTAACGTTTAAATAGCGACGAGGTTAAGTATGACTTTTTAATGCAAGTCCGACTACAATGCTCATTGAAAATGTGCACTTTAGCGTTCTTCGAACAATCGAGTGTTACAAAATAGTATAAAACATGGAGACGAAAGAATGGAAAGACCTTAAGAACGAATACACACACACACACCTGCTTTGTGCGCTGTATGATTCAGCTGGTTTTATTCTGCAGAATCACCTCGGAACGGACAACTTTGTGGATGATTTCAATTTTATTAGCCTTTCGTGCCTACCTTTAATTAACCAACATCCATTAAAATCTGAATTATCCGCCAAGATCATAAAAGTGGGTTAAATTAGTGCTGATTTATACGTAGG
The DNA here is from genome assembly GCA_036326145.1 of Rhagophthalmus giganteus. Classification (NCBI taxonomy): domain Eukaryota; kingdom Metazoa; phylum Arthropoda; class Insecta; order Coleoptera; family Rhagophthalmidae; genus Rhagophthalmus; species Rhagophthalmus giganteus. Next base: position 7,412,553 of record JARFJA010000056.1, on the reverse strand, counting down.
CACGAAATAATTTATTTTGCTTTGTGTTTCGAAATAATGGGGCGTTGGTGTTAGTTTATAAACAATCGTTTGTTTAGTATATAAATTGATGATCTTAGGATAATAACATTTAATTGTTTATCTGTACAACAATGATGAACTTCCAACTCTACAAAAACAAATGTTGGCGAAACCGTCAATAGTTACTTGTATGACGCATGCTTCACTGGCGCTTTTAGTTTAATTATTATCGTTAAAAGTTGCTTAAGTAATTATTTTTAATCGCAATTAACGGAAGACCATATTTTAAAGATTTTAAGAAAATTAATACTCCTAATAATTAAGTTGGAGGAAGTGGTGTTTTTGAAAAATTAAAAATGAGTAGGTGCCTACTATCTAGATAAGAGTGGGGCAAACGGGTACTCCAACATAAGAGGTTTTTCTAAAAATACTTTAAAATATCCACACTTATATTTATTTACAATATTACTACTGTTACTCGGAACATTGCTTTGTGATATATTAATAAAATTATTTAAAAAATACATTATGTATTACTTATTGTATCAAGAAAAATAGCATAAAACAAACATGTGATGCACGTGTGTCCGTTTGCTCCGACAATAGGAACAAACGGACACTTATTGTTAGGAGAAGGAACCGATGTTCTATATACAGTTAAACTTCTATGTAGCTGAAGTCGATAAATCCTGAAAAAATATTCGCTATAGGGAAATCTCGTTATTTAGAAATAACACCTTTTGATAAATACTATTTTAAGACCTTTTAATATCAATTTAGTGTAATTTTAATCCTTCTTACAACTTTCATTTAGAAAAATTTAAGAAATTCTTTTGAAAGATTTGCGCTTTCTAAAATGTGTTAATTTTTGAAATGTTAAAAACTTTAACATTTTTGTGTATATTAATTTAATAAAAAGAATGATTTTTAATAAACGAGGCCTATTTGAAGATGGGCAAATTTAATCTTGTACTGGTGCTAGGAAAGTACCCGTAGACAATTATGTAATGCATACATTTACCTAGAAAATTTTATTTTAGTTTGGCTTAAAAATTCGTTAAATAAGAAATTTTAGTTTGTTATTTGGAATCAGTGTTACCGAGTGTTATTTAGATAAACGAAAATGAATTGTAGAAGGCGCGTCATTAGCTTCTTTTTGTTTTTACGTTTATAAGGGAAGGTAGCCTATGACAGCATATACGTACTTAACTTCGACGCTCTGTTACTTCTTTGTTTGGAACTGTACTTTTTTATTAAATAGTACCTTCGTCCTGTAGACAATAATTACTACTGATGGCCAATATATAAATTTTGATTAAACTTCTTTTTTTTTGAAATACAATAAAAAACAATAAATAAAAAATACAAAATAAAAAATACAATAAAAATAGTTCGACTATGCCATCATAGTCAACGTTTCCTATGACAACTTCAATAAATTTCCAACAATTTTTAAGTAATTTTTAATATCTATCTAGGTATAGTAAATAAATACAAATATGAACAGCTTGCTTATTACCTACATAAAAAGAACAATAACAAAAATGTAGAAACTCATAAAAACGAAAAAATGCTTGCGTCTTTTTTCCGTGTTTAATATTTGTTTTATTATGTAGTTCGGATGCAACGCCTAAGGGTGCGCAGTTATTACAGAAATATGTATGGAACTATCAGCGGATATTCGATATTCATGGGTATTATATGATGGGATATCATATTTTTTGTAGCAGGACTTTCACAACTTGTAGTAAAATTCATTTTGAAAACAAAAGTTCATATAAACATATACGTATGGAGGTCTCGTTTTCGATTTACAGGGTGTCGAAATTAAAAAAAAAAATGGATGTTTTATTTGTAAAACAAAATTCCCTTTTTTGATTTTGTTGAAACTTGGCAGTTTTGTTTGTAATAATACACATTTTTTCACATCATTGAATTTGCCCTACTTCTTCCAGTGCCGCCACAACAGGGGACCAGCTTGATAAAAATAGAAAAAAATATGGTACGCCCCTGCTTTTTTGTAAGTTTGAAATTTTTTTCAGATTCAGCAATCAAAATAAAACTTTCTATTACGCAACTTTTTTCCTATCTCGCTTCGTTTAGAGAGAAATAAAACTTATTTTTTTACAGAATTTATTGTTTGATAATAATTTGTATGTCAAAAATCAACCACACGGTATGAATCCTGCACAATAGATTAAACGGTCAATTATTTTTGGAATTTTTAAATGCAGAGTATCATAACATGATGGAGGATGTTCCAATCCAACAAAGAATAGACTCGTTTTTTCAGTTAGATGGATGCCCTGCCCATTATGCTTTGGTGGTGCGGAACTGGCCGAATGCAGCATATCCGCAAAGATAGGTGGGTCGTGGAGGACCAGTAGGGTGGCCTCCTCGATCGCCTGATCTAACACCCTTGGATTTTTTTGTTTGGGGATTTATTAAGGAAGCAGTTTACTCTACGCCTGTCAATTCACAAGAGGAACTTGAACGACGAATCCGAAATGCTGCTCTTAGAATAACTCCAGATCATTTGGAAAACGTTCGGCAGTCTTTAATACGTCGTTGTAATTTATGTGTTGAACAAAATGGCAGGCATTTTGAACAGCTCCTTTGATTTTATGTCTCTGTTTATTGAATAAGTTTCTTTTCATGCCGTGTGGTTGATTTTTGACATACAAATTATTATCAAACAATAAATTCTGTAAAAAAATAAGTTTTATTTCTCTCTAAACGAAGCGAGATAGGAAAAAAGTTGCGTAATAGAAAAAGTTTTATTTTTGATGGCTGAATCTGAAAAAAATTTCAAACTTACAAAAAAGCAGGGGCGTACCATATTTTTTTCTATTTTTATCAAGCTGGTCCCCTGTTGTGGCGGCACTGGAAGAAGTAGGGCAAATTCAATGATGTGAAAAAATGTGTATTATTATTACAAACAAAACTGCCAAGTTTCAACAAAATCAAAAAAGGGAATTTTGTTTTACAAATAAAACATCCAATTTTTTTTTTAATTTGGACACCCTGTAAATCGAAAACGAGGCCTCCATACATACATGTTTATATGAACTTTTGTTTTCAAAATGAATTTTACTACAAGTTGTGAAAGTCCTGCTACAAAAAACGGGGACACCCTGTATAATATAAACACATAAAATTGATGAGCTCAAATTCAAAAAATTAAACGAAATAGGGGAGAGTCGTGCAGCACCGACCACTTTAAGTTTTTTTACCATAATTTTGGGTAAGGTTGGTTAAAAGAAAATTGATGTATATTACAACTAGTACCTGATAAAATATAAACGTTTCTTTCCTTTAAATTAATTATAAAAGTCGATTGATTAGTGGTCAAACAAGACAGTCTTAAATTTTTAGTGAATGAAAATTAGTAAAAAGTTACATTTTACAAGCATCACAAGTAAAATAGGTATAATTCATATTTTCTTGATCTGTGCAAACCTTACATTGAATACATCGAATCCAATATTCTCAATCACTTTTTCATCAAAATCGAATGCCCTCTTTGCGTTTCGTCTTTCTTCGTTCCTTTGTCAATTGTTTCACTTCTTTTTAGTTCTCTATTTACTTTTCTTATCAGCCAACTTCTTGTTTTCTCTAACTTTTCTTTGTAAAGCGACATTTAATTTTCGATTCATTTTTTTTTCTTATCTTTTGTGGACATTTTTCCATTAAAACAAAAGAACAATTAGATCAAACCCTTTGATTTAGTAATTTTACTTGCTAACAAGCAGAAAAACAAAATAAAAAATATGGTCGGTACTGCACGATAATCACGTGATTGCATTAATAGGGATGCTGCTAATTAAGCAAAGAAAATTGCAAAATGAATGTTAGTTAGTGATACCTAACAGACAAAAGTTAATGCACATAATGAGACAGAATCATTAACTTATACAATCAAAACGCAAGGTTCTGAAAGATAACTTTTTACACACGCTAAAACAACATCTTTATTTAACTTCCCTTAACTTCGCTAACACTGCACTAAGAAGCACAAAGTGGATTTATTTGACATACGAAGCGAGAACTGACTATAGTCGGTACTGCACGTCTCTCCCCTAATTCGATACGAACGTTAAAAAATAAACTTGATAGTAGGTATCTATTTACTTACGTATATCTATAGATAAACGAAATAATTTGATTTTTCACAATAGTGAAATTTAGTATGAAGCCAAAAAAATAAATCAATGTTCATTGTTACTGTATGTTTGTAAGCAAGTATATAGAAACGAAAATTTCTTAGAAACGCTATAGGTATAGTTTATTTTTTACGATCGTATCTTCCTAACGATTTTTCTCTTTAATATGATAAGTTCGAAAAATCTTAGATTGTAAACGGGCCGTAGAAATATAATCCGGAACTTGGCTAAATTGATGGAAACATAAAAATAAAATATATGATTGATAGATAACGTAGAGCGACATTGTTTTTTATCTAAATTGTCCCCTCGATACCGATAAAAATAGTTGCAGTATTTTAGGAAGATCATCGGTTGTTAAATTTCCATTTTATAGTTTTTTTTTTACAATTCTCTGTGTCGTTATAAATTATGAGGTGGAATAACTGTACGAGTATTTAAACGAGGATCGACGACAGAGTGTAATTGGCTTCACAAATCGATAACGTTTTATTTTTTTTTTCTTTTGGTGTCCTAGTTTGTTAAGGAAAACAAATCAAAGTTTGCGTTTGGAAATACTCCAACTTTGTAGACGTATTTCAATTAATATTCTCTCCAATAAAATATGTAAATCAAGATTTGTTATTATCATTTACGACGTACCATAATTTGTCCGTCATTGCATGCCTTGCTGTTCGAAATAAAGTCAATATTAAATGTTGAAGAAGAGCAAATAATCCAAAAACAAATATTACCTACAGTTGGAGCTGGTGTTCTTTCAAGGCGGTACATAAAGTAACCGATGGTATTTTAAAATCTTTTTATACATCTGTCAATATTGTCTTCGTTAGCTTAGTTCGAGTTTATTTATGTTAGTTTTTTCAACGTGGATCAAACTAGTTTTAAATCGTTTCAACGTATTATAATGCAGTAGTGCATATCAAAATATAATCATTTAAAAATATTTTACAATGCACGTCACGCTACAATAACATAAATTTTAAAATGTCATGTTTGGCTATTAAAAACTTCCTAATTGGTCGATAAAATTGGATTTTTGTTCCCATCAAATCGACGGTTACCTTCGACGAGCGGAAATATTAAATTTGGTCGTCGCCAATATCCAACGTCAAATTTTAGCAACGAATTTCAAAACTTCCACCCATAACATTAATCGTGAATCATAAAGCAAAGTAATAGAACAACATGCCTTGCCCACAATAAAATTATTCATATAGATAGATACGCAAGTGTATCATTAGTTTTAAAGTAACTGTACAAATTATCAATAGAAGTGGAGGTGTTCTTTCATAACCCACCATTTTAAAATAATAGTTAACATTATAAATTGCGGTTTATTATGCAAATTCTTCTGTTTACATAAATTAAAAACTAAATAAAAATAATAATTAAAACTAACCTGTCTTATATATTATTTCATACTGTGCAAACCATAATTATTTAAATGAGTTAACGTATCTTATGCCCAACAAGAATTTTATACGTTGCCCGAAAAATAATGTGACACGGCAATACAATAAAAAAGCAAATAATGCTCCTAATAGATTTTGTTTTGTTTCTTAATGTTCCCATAAATTGTAAATAAAAGATTCCAATCCACTCATAAATTTCTGAATATTCGCAACGAATTGTCACTTTAAAAAACTAAACGTTTCGTATTTCGTATTATTAACTACAATAACCAGAATGACTGTACGTAATAGATAAAATAATAAATCTATAGATGCGGATAATTGCGTCGAATTGTAATGCAGGTGTTTCTAACGTTACATAAACGCAACGTCAGAGTTGTTTACCGACGCAAGAGCGTCTTCGGTTTTTATTTTCTAAAGACTATGGAAATGCGTATTTAATGGCGTCCGAAAGTTATCCCAAAAAATGCGAATTAAAGCGAGTGAGTAATCAAAATTGTGGCACGAAATAGCGTTATTTGTATATTATTAAATTATAATGACTATTATTTTGGATATTCGGAAACTTTTTGCCTTTGTCGATTTTAAAATGGAATCTTCTGGCTCGTCCAAAACATGCAACTACTAACACAAATATTTTCCTTCGATTACGTTTTTAAATGTATATGATGTACTTATATAATATCTTACAAGTAAGTTGAGTTTATTTTTTATTTTTTAAAAATGAAAAGTTTCGAAATGGTTTCGAAATTTATAGATAATAGGGATCGAGATTAACCTAAATAAAAATTATTACCTGTGATTTTATTGCAGGTTTATGCAAACGAACAATAATACACAGTTATATCTAATACCGGTTATTTTTAAAGATAATTATTAGTAGGTAATTTAAATTTGCTTCTGTTCTTGATTTTGATATATATGTTTTGTTTCGTTGGTATTTATTATTTTTAAACTTAAATCGATCCGCTTCGGGTTGGTCATAGGATCGGTAGGTAGATTGCTGAGAGATGTATAAAATGTTTTTGCTGCGTTGGTATTTATTATTTTTAAACTTAAATCGAAAGTGTAATATTACTGTTAATTAATGTAATAGGGCGTAAGTACTATAGTGTGCGGATCAATTCCCTCCCTAAAGGTCCGGTGAACGTCCTTTTCTAGTTTCTCTCGTTACAATTTTTGCGACTTATTTTTAGTTTGAGAGTTTTACTTAAAGCTAAATATTGATCCGCTTCGGGTTGGTCATAGGATCGGTAGGTAGATTGCTGAGAGATGTATAAAATGTTTTTGCTGCAGATTTTATTTTATGCGGCGCACAAAATGCAAAGAACAGCAATCGGAAAGGAGTATTTTAATTAATGGTTAAACTTAAATACTCCTATGTATTTAAAATTCAATTCGGCATCTCTGATGGAATTCCAGGTTACTACGATAATAAAAAGAAACGTTTCTAAGGACTAATCTTAAGTAGTAAATAGTTTTGCGATTATTGACTAATTGCGTATCTATGGTAATCGGAGAAATACTCAAAATGTTTCAAATAAATGAAAATATCTACTACAATTGCACAATCTATATCCTTACACAATGGAGGTCATAAACTAGATGTACCAGTTAGGGTAGGATGTTGGGTCACTTTCACTTTCTGACTTTTTAATAGTCTTTAAAAGAGGAAAACTCCCATTAAGACGATTTTTATTTTAATTAATTTTTATTTAGGTTTTTTTGTTTCGTTTGATCTCGCCTAAACCCTAGTTTTTTCTGCGGCATTAATTCAAAAACACCTTGCACGATAGTTGAAAAACAAAGTAACAGTTTGTTCGATTTTTATTTTATAAATAAGTGTTTATTGTAATTGAAACGATAGGGAATCTAAAATAAACGCATAAATACATTTTCGATTAACTTAACACGGTTAAAAGTCGATTTTATTTAACCATTAATTAAAATGCTCTTTTCCAGTTACTGTTTGACCGACGCATTTTGCGCGCCGAAAGTAATCGAAGTTGTAACAAAAGCATTTTACACATCACTCTGCAACCTAACTATCGCTTTTATGACCGACCCGAAGCGGATCGGTAATTAGCTTTAAGGGGATAGTAGTCGCTCAAAAATGAATACTTATATATCGTTTTTTTTATCGTTGGTAACGACTTCGAAAAGTTTCTTGACGTTGTAAATGATGTATTTTTTACAATTATTTGATATTCTGTAATAAAAATTTATGGATCTTGTACGATAACAAAGATAAGTTTTTAGATATTTTCTCAAAATCTATGAGGAATTTGTAACATATTTTTACATTTATAGAATCTGTATTGGTTTATCTAGGTGATAATATCGATAAAAATTGAAACGTCCCTTTAGTAATCTCACAATTTTAATTTTTATAGACGTTTTATGATCACACGTCATAAGTAACTACAAAACGTCTATAAAAATTGAAATTGTGAGATTACGAAAGGGAAGTTTCAATTTTTATTGATATTATCACCTAGATAAACCAATGCAAATTATATAAATGTAAAAATATGTTATAAATTCCCCATAGATTTTGCGAAAATTTCGAAAAAACTTATCTTTGTTATCGTACAAGATCAATAAATTTTTATTGCAGAATATCAAATAATTATAAAAAATATATCATTTACAACGTCAAGGAACTTTCAAAGTTGTTACCAACGATATATAAATATTCATTTTCGAGCGTCTACTATCCCCTTAAGCTAAAAATCTCAAATTAAGATGTTTACCAACCACACTGGAGAATTGACCCGTATTTTGTACCTATATTTATACATAGATAATAATATGTACGTAAATAATAAATTAAAAATACAAAACTCTAATAATCGATCGTAACAAGGTTTAGTAGGTACGTTCATACACAATTTCCAACCCCTTCTTATAATTGCCTATTTCTTTGACATACAATTCAAATCACTTTCCCTAACAATCGTCAGGACTACTGGAAGTAGGTAATATCCGTTTTTGGAAACTCTCAGATAATCAAATTAAATTTAACCCTAACCCATTCGTTTTCCCGTTCTTTACCTACCCCAGTTAATTCTCCGAGTAAGTGTTTGAGTTATTTTCCGAACTAAAAGTTATCCATTTTATTAAATTAAATCCGGGATATTTATCGTTGCGAGTGGCGTTTTAGTCGTGTAAACGAAGAAGGCTATCCATATTTTAGCTACATAGTAAATAAGAGCGGAATTAAAAACGTCATAAAAACATTGCGACTCTAAATGAGCCGCATGAGGGTGCCCACATATGCAAAACCGTAGCTTAACTGTACGGTTCTACGAACGATAATTTTATGTCAACTTCAAGTTTCTCATTGTGGCGATAACGACGAATTTTTGTTCGGGCAAGGTTCGGTTCCACGACTAAATTTCATTTCAGACGTGTTGTAAAGTTTTGATCGATAAGGGTTTATCGTTATTTTTTAATGTAAAGATAATCGTACGTCGCGTTCTAAAAATGACGAAAATTACGTAACGACTTAACGGAATCGGGTACTTAATTATTATTAAAATTTTTGATTATCAAAAAATATTTGCCTAGGCGTTTCTAGGAATAAACGGGGCCGCTTTATTAATAATTTCGTCGCGATCGTTATCAATTTTTTTTTTAATTTCTCGTGTCAAAACAACCAACCATACACGTCGTAAACGTTTCTAAACTTGTTAAATTCAGGTGGCAAGATTCAAAAGTTACGATTATGATTTTTATGCTTCATAAATATTACGGCCCCGGTTATTTAATGGCGTAGAAAGCGAAGATATAAATTTAACTGTGGAAGATTGTTTTCGAAAAAATGCAGGTGGGTGAATAGGGGGCGTCCGATTTTTGAGGAGACTCCTTGCTTCGAACTTGATCGTCGGGTCCTAATCGTGCGCCTCGAGGTGGTTTTCTCAAATATCAGGTAGAACTATGTCGGATGTAGTGATATTACGTCGGTAAAGTTGAACCGACGGCCGGCCCGCGAATTAATAAAATTCCCCCATAAACGTAACGGAATACTTTAGATACTTCTGACTAAAAGCATTTGCGTTCATAAAGTGCGTGCCCGTTTGGAATGGGTACCGCGCACATTTGATTGATCTTTGAATTCCGTGCACGGCAATGCAATTCTAAGGGGGACTTTGAAGGGGATTTAAATTTGAATATATATTGGTGATGACTCGACCGTTTTTCTTTTTAGTGGCTGAATACGAGTCTTGTTAGGGTCGGAATTGTTGGTAAAACAATTTGGCCTGCGCCTATGCATTGGTCATGCGTTTGTGACTTGCCGTTTCTGCCACCTTTCGATAATTGTTTTTGTTATAGCAGTTATACATTGTTTTTGTTGAATCGGTCGCAGATGATGACTCGTTACTTTTTTTGAAGTTCAACGGAGCCGTTTTTGTTAGCTCCAATTATGCGGAGACCACCGATACATTTTTTACCGCCACAATCCCCGAAATCTATTACACGAATCTCCAAATTTATCTGTTATGGCTCGCGGTAAGGTTTCCTAAAAAACCATTTATAATTATGTTAAGATGAAAATAGAAACGGAAAAATTGCTTAATTAAATATTCTGCCATCGTAACACCAGTTAGAAGAAATTATAAATATCATCCTCACTGCAAGATTATAATTGGGTAGTCATTTTTATTAATTTGTTTATTCAAATCGTTGTTATTACACTGACGCAGACATACGATTTAGTTTTCTTGCGGCGCGCTTCCATTTTTGGAAAAGCGACTTTTTCGTTATTGCAGGTTAAGATTCTGTTATGGGAATTCGTGAAGTGCATTTAAATTTCGAATTAGTTTTGGGTAGCTGGGGCATTAATTAAAATCCTCTCTATTTTTAGTTCAATTCGAAATAGTATTTAGGGATTTATTGGAACTGTTGTAGTTACTACATAATCAAATAGGTCTGTTCGCGTCCCTGTTGCTTTAGGAGGTTAGATTTATCACACACTTGAAACGTGCAAGTTTGTATTAGTTTGTGTACGTTTCTGTTAAAGTTTCCGAATTTCCACCTTAGAAGGAGAGAACTAAGTTATTACGAAATTAATTAGGCCCATCTAATTCTGTACGGCAACAATACCGAGTTGAAATAATAGGCAACGGTCCTAATTAATTTCACGGCGCAGATACGTTAGATTTTGAATTTCCCAAACGAGAAAAGTTGCCGATTGTTGTCGGATATTTTGCGCTTCCTAATTATGACACCTCAAGGGGTATAACGTCGAACTATTTCGAAACCCACGTTAGTCTTTGAATAGGCTGGCGGATAATTTCTTAATTTTCTTACCGTATTCGAAGCTAAGATAGGTAACCTATACGTCGAAAGGCAGAATAAAGGAGTTCAATTAATGGCGTAATTGTTCATTAAATTGAACGTACAGCCTATCGACTTTTCTATCTATATAATAGTTCGTATAGAATTGTACATAAAGACGAGCGTTTTGCTTACTTTACGTTGATGTACCTACCCATAGAAATATTGCTCAGAGCGGTTGCTTAATTGGTAATATCTCTTTACTTTTAAACTGAACTGTAAATAATAAAATAAAATTGCTGTAATTTTAATTTAAGTTCGCATCTACCCACGAATTAACTAAATTGGATTCATAGACAAGTGTTTTATTAAATAGCAGACCGAGTTGAACGTTATGATCCGTGCAAATTTGTGCGCGAGGAACTATGGCCGATGGAAATTACGTATAATTATAGTTTTAGTCAGATCTGTATACCGGTATATAACTCGGCAAAAAATATGTTAATTTAATTACACGAGGTGGATCAAATTGCAGGTTGCACGAGATCCGATAAACCGAAATCTTTAGTAATCAATTTTCGTAATTTTGACACATTTGTAGTTTTGAATTGATCGCTTAAATATAATTCCACCCTTTCCTTCTTAATTATGTGCGCGCTTGATCTAATAGCTCTAAATTTCTGCTTTTATACCTATACGAATACGATTAGCTGTAATTTAGTAGAAAAGGCATTAGAAAGAAGCGGCATTTACTTAAGATCTATAACTCATTTATCGATTGATTCTAAATTATCGCATGTATACTTGAGCGTCCGTTATTTATTGTGTCCGGTAAATGAGACTGTCTTTGTCTCATTTCGAATTTATCTCCAGTTTTTATAGGCTTAACCCTTAATCACTATAATCGTGTCGTCCCATGATATAATTCTAAAATTATCTCGACTATAATAAACTAAAAGCACTTGTTCACTTATAATGCAATCAGACGGAGGCGGAAGATCAAAAAAAGAGAACCGACTAGAGCAACATTCCCAACTTTCTTCTACAGGTAGAAGACGGTCACTAAAATCCATGAAGTAACCGCCGTAAAACTGCCCCGAGCTGATGCTCGAGTCAAGACCAAACGCCGTAAACTTGGCTACAGCCAGAGGTCAGTAGATTAAAAATAAGAAAAGAACTCGGCTCCAGATTTTATCAACCTAGTTCATGTCGTATTGATTGAAACATCGGTCCGCGAAATTCCGAGATTTTAAAATTTTAAACGATCGAAGCGCACATTTTTTTGTACCTACGTAGTAACATTATAGGGTAGTGGATAATTAATAACTATGTAATTCAAAGGCCGTATTTAATTGTCACTTCGACGTGCAGCAGTTTCATTTATGCGCCAATTATTTACCTCAAACAATAGCGCATTTCCGAATAAGTAGATTGATGACAAATTATATATCATGCTAAAAATTGATAAATCACGTTTTGTGCGAATGGCAATCAGAAAAGTAGACTAGTAATCAGTATTACAAACCGGGCACGCATTAGTAATCGCAAATTGTTATTATGAGACTAACACGACCAATTTACTAACGGCCGCATGGGAAAATACTTCCCAAGTTCGATCGGGTTTTATGAAATTGAATTTTGTACTTATGCACAAAAATAATAATGACCACCCACTAGTCGCATTTGCAAATTGATACGTGAATTTAGATCGTGCCTTGAAAGTTAATAAATGGACTTATTGTTAGTTAACAACCTCTAATCGGGCAATAATGCGATTTTTCTTGGTTTAGTTGCATTCGATATACATAACACGCTAAACGCTTCGGGGCGTTCTAAAAAATGTGGTACGTTTAATTTTGCAGTCGTCGATAAATTTCGTATCTACCTACTTATACATTTTGCAATTGAGCGGCCCAATGCGTAAAAATCATTAAAGCCCAATTTTTGGACTAAACCAGTTAAATGTATATTCTCTTGGCCTATTGTTTACTATTGTGCAATAACCGGACAAGTTCAAGACTTGAAATATTAAAATTTGTCGTATGGAATGTACTTAAAGTTTTCGTTTATTTCATTCGAAAAATTAATAAAAAGTTTATTTTGGGTATTTTAAATATCAGTTCCAAGTCCCTATAGTTTTAATTTGCTACAAAATGTTTTATTTGTCTTTCCTCGACATTTTGATTGAATGGCCGACTTAACTGGTTTATGCATTGGAATGTTCAATTGGAATGTGGTGGTAATTTCCATAACAGAAAATTTTGGGCGTACAAAGGGGTTGTGGACAGCACAGACGAACCAAAGTGAAATAAATCGTGCCGAATGGAGTTCGAAAACCGTGTTTGTATTCTTTTTTTTGCAGTGTTCGATTTAATTTTTGAAAATGTTGTGTGGGTAGTGTTTCGACAAACTCACGTGTAGACAGACGTACTATATAATAGACGTACTCAATAATTGTATTTTCCTTTACAATTCTACTAAATATTAAATAAATAATACAACGGTCAAATGAAAAAGGAACAATTTATAAAAAACACCGAATTTAGATACTTATTATGCTTATAAAAATAATAAAAATACAATATGTACTGTACTTACATAAATTAATTAGGTAACTTATTCGTGAAGTCGTAAGTTTCACGTTATCAGACGTTCAAATAATCAGACACGTATTATGACAAATTTATAGCTTACAGCAAATTAAAAACTTTGTATTTTGCTACTGTCTACTGCATTACAAGAACAGTTTCGGTTAATTCCTAAACCTGGTAATCCGAATAGGACTCTGCCCCAATTAGTTCGGATTAACGGGACTCTACTGTACTTCGGTCAAGTTGCAGCTCATATAAAACCTTCTGCCATTTTAAACTCTAAAACAGCTTTGGATTCGAAAATGGCGCAGTCAACTCTCCTTAGAGTTTAAATTAATATTGATATCACTTTTAAAATCGTTTGAATTTTTATTTTTTAATTTTTTTAATTCCCATCATTTTTAGAATTAATTTAATTTTTAAATTCGCTTCAAAATGTACCTAAGTAATATTTTTTTACATTGTTAAAATCAAAATGGTTTTTGTTTTAAAAATGAAATTAAATGTGCGGTGCGCTATTTGAAATTAAGACGGTTGTCATATCAACGGAACAGAGAACTAAAATAGTAAATAATCGAGCTTATTATGTAGATATCCAAAACGTCAAATATAACATGTATCTATATGTTATAAAACTCAAACGTTGTATTATTAAAATCGTCATGTTAAATACTACAAATACACAAAATACTACCTTGTGCTTATATTATTTGAGACATCGCATCGACGCGACAGTTCAGTTTGGTAAAAACTAGAATTAAAAAATTAATTTGAATAACAATAGATTTATTGGAATTTTTTTCGTAAAACCAAAATTTATTTTAATACCATATACATCGTATTTCTGCACCCATTATTATTAAATATAAATCTGCCTAAATATTTTTTGATTTTCGGGAACTTACGGATTTTGTCTCGTACAAATTTAGCTTCGCGATTTCGAGTAGAAACGGCAAGCATAATAATTATGCTATCGCCTTTATCCTTTGTTGTTGCGATTGTTCAAACTTTTCCTCCGGTCTAAACGATGCAATTACATTAGTAGATATCTACAAGTAAAAACACGATACACGTAGTAGATAAATGCAAACGACAACTGGAAACCCGGGATAATACGTTGGGAGCTTCAACGTAAAGGGAAGATAACTTATTCGGAAATGATCCAGAATAAGTTATTAAAAGTTAAATAAAAATTCTAACGGCAATCGATAAATAACAGTTACAAAATAAAATACTTATTGTTAGACATTTAATTTAAAATTCAATTAAGCAAAGTTAGAACAATTTAAAACACTATCGTAATAAAATACCCGTTGTATACCTTATTAACGACCGATTTCACTTGCATAAATTGAACGAGGTTGTTGTAAAGTTTCTGCTTTGATTTTTATTAATTTTGCATACCTAAACGTGTTTCGCGATAAAACTGATTACGATTGTTCGATTCAATTTGTCCACTATCGTATAGGTACGCGGTAAGGTACAAGGTATAATTTTGTTATTTACGTTTAAACTTTTCAATTATGATTAAAACTTTTCCCGATCGATGTTTATTTACGAAAAGGACTTCCAGAAATTGGGAGTGGTCGTGTTTATTTCGAACAAACAAAATGTTCGGGAAATATGTTTTAAATGCAGATAAGTTATCTGTCGATGTTTAGATTGTATAACGGTGTATTACTAATACATTATTCAAACGACAGTCACCCCAATCGGTCAGAAATTGGAGTGCGAATGGTTCGGCGAAATTGCAGGGGTCGGTCGCCGACACGAAAGTAACTTATCAGTTAGTTGGCGCTGTTTCGATTTTTAAGACGACACGACGTTAAGGTATACTTTTCGTCCGTGGCGGTTGACGCCTTTCGAAAATATACCCGAATATTAACTATCGTAGGGCGACGTTAATAACGACGATAGATGTGTTTTCTACTGGTCGTCGTCTCGCCTCCAAATAGGTAATAAAAACAAGCAGGTTTTCGAAAAATAAAACATAAAGGTTAGGCTGTTTATTTCTAAAAATGCTTCTAAGCATTATAGTTTGTCGTTTGTTATTGATATTAATAAGAGATTACCTACCTACTGAAATTTTATTACTTTTCTCTTAATTAACTGTGTTGATATCTCATTTAGGCGGATTAGGTTTTTAATGGCTTCCTCTATAGTAGGACAACTTTAACATGTAAATGTATGCCGTGGCCATATAAAAATTTGAATTTTCTATATTCGCGCGTCATAATGTATGCGATACGTTTGCCTCGCAATTAACTATTTCCATTAGAAATTCCTTCTTCGTTAGTTATTGTACCTATATAGGTATATATATATACGCGTGTGTTTCACAAGAATTTGTAAAACATGTCGGGAGTTTCAGTTGCTTATACTCTATAGAGTTTATATTCAAATCTATCTTATTATTCATGTGTTCGTTCCCTTGTTGTGTTTGTTCTCTTCGTAATGGAACTTTAGGAAAGTTCATCATTGTTGAAGTTCTTTTCCAAGTAAAATTGCACTGTTCAAAGAGCAAATTACGTTACTCTCGTATTAAGATTTTCTAGAGGCGTTCGCATTTAAACGTTCGGTCTTCTGCTAAATTAATTTCGAATTCTCGGCAAGTCCCCCTTGCAGGGGAGCGCCTTATCTCCTGGAAGGGCTGCAGCATCACTCCCTTAGTATATTAAAGCGGGGACAGAAATTGCATGTTACGTTGCGTAATTGCCAAACTTCATAAGAAAAATACGTTATATATTTATGTAGCGAGCGTTGTCGGGCCGACGTTTCTTCGGGAGGAGAGCTATTTATTCTTTAGACCCCCTCGAGATGTCGGAGTTTGTTGCTTGTAAAATAAACCTGCTCCCAGCAACGAGAATAAAATAATAAAATTTCATATATGCGCAAGATAAAATCGGTTATTTCTCACATCTTGTTTCTGTAATCGTTTTCGAATGACAGAAATACCTGTTCCACTACAAATTCGAATCGATTGTCGTAAAATCCCGGTTAATGTTTTATAAAGTCTTGCTTATAGTTATAGTGAGAGTTCGTATTGCCGCGTGTGTGAATTTATTAAGCCTATCTTTTAAAAGTTCTTATCGAACGCAAATCGCCGATACGAAACGCAGTTTTAAATGTGATAGAGTGTAAAGTTATGTAAATGTCAGAATTAAGGTTAACTTTAAGATATTAGTCAAGAACTTGCGTGTACTTTTCACTTCTATGGAATCGTAAATATATTCCGCTAGTTGCGTCTACGTTTTTACGTCTAGATCGTGTTTTTGAAAAAAAACTGGTACTTATATACAGCGGTCATTCCACATTTATAATTTACGATTCAAAAAACATATGTTTAATTAATGACTCCTTTAATCAATTCCACGGTCTCTCCATATATGTGCAGCTTAAAACTAACTTAAGGCGATTTTAACAAACGCTTTTCCGCCCGTGATATACGGACGCGAAATGCAGACGCCCAAATTTTCTATAATAAATAAAGATACCTACCTTAGCTAGTATATATTGACACGTTGAGATTTTTATGTACCGGTTTTCAAGTGTTATATCAGGATTTAATGCCAACATTACGCAATTCCCGGACTCCGCAACAAAAATCGAAATCGTTATTTGAATTGCAGAATCAGATAAATCAAGGCGGATTAAAGTAATATAAATAAATTGCGGATTAAACGGGCATTAGTTGCTGATTGAATTTTATATTTATTAACCGGATTTGTCTTTGAAAAACTGCGACACCTTCATTTTCGCTGCGTGAAAAATTAATTATTCCTTCGACTGGAAATTACTAAATACGAAGAAGGTAAATTTTATCTTGCATCTACTTACCTCCGGGTTGAATATGCAAAGTGGGTAACACGCGTCTGTGGTCCAAGCTTCGAGTGCAATTTAATAACGATAGGCGGTAAACTCGAATGCTACAAAGTGATACTAATTGCGTCACGATTAAATCTTTAGTCGAAATTTTAAAATCGAGTCAAAACCGTGCAACAACGTTCCCGGATTATGGAGCGCAATTTTGGTAACGGAAAATCGTGCCAATAAAAATAAATTTTCTGTAAATAGAATGAGCACTGGCACGTATGTACGGGTATCTATAACATACAATGCGTCTCAAACTTTAAAGTTGTCATTTTAAGTAATTCCGGGAAATGGACGTGAAGGTGAAAACTGCCGTCGATGAGCTAACTAAATATCTGATTTATTTCTAGTTTCCGGTACATATTTTGCGAAATCGATAGGAAGATGGAGTAGGTCGATCTTTTTTTTTTTGACAACTTTAACCGCATCATTTTATACGAGTAGGTAGATATTTTTTCCGTGCTTTATTGCTTTAAGCTTTGATTCAAATTTTTTAAGACTAGAAAACTTAACTTTTGGTCCATTTTTTCGAATTCATACTTTGTCCTTCACTATCATCTGTTTCAAATTTTTATTTGTTGTCAAATAACAGTCGCCCGAGGCATAAATCTCGTTGGTAGTCCTGCACACATAATGTTGAAAATCTTTGGATGTACTTTGAAGTCTTCAAATGCTTTGGAAATCCATGGAAGTCTTGTGTACTTACATTTTTGGAGATTAACCCCTAACAGCCGCCTTACCATATGTATTTTTCCCATAGCTACTCAAAATGACCGATTAGTA
Organism: Rhagophthalmus giganteus; assembly: GCA_036326145.1. NCBI lineage: Eukaryota > Metazoa > Arthropoda > Insecta > Coleoptera > Rhagophthalmidae > Rhagophthalmus > Rhagophthalmus giganteus. The sequence continues at coordinate 7,394,454 of JARFJA010000056.1, read as the reverse complement.
AGTAAATTTAACTAGCTTCAGGGGCGCTCACAACCAAGTGCAAGACAGTTGCGTGTCAAATAGTTTTATTTTTAAAATTCTTAATTCTTAAATTTTATTAGATTACGGTAGATGTTGGTCAATTTTAATTATTATGGGTTGCGCGAGTGCAATTTTTATTTGTAAATTGCAGCATCTATCGACAAATAAACAAGCGAGGCACGTGCTTATTAATTAGAGTAGTTATCAAATTTTCACCCTCTTTAGGTTTTGCTAAAACTTTAGTCGCCCAAGTTGTTAACTTCGGCAATTTTTGTTTAACTTTGCGTTGTAAGGTGACGCCCCGTAATAGCGCCCTGTATCGATTAGGAAGGATAATCTATGCACCCCTGTATAAATTAGGTTTCAAGGCCGTCTTCTCATATCTACATTATTAAGAGACGTAACACAAATGAACAGTGCATATTTAGGGGCAATTAATGCTAAAAGCGATCTGATTCCGTATTGATATTTCGGAAACGAGTAAGTAGGCACTCTTACTTCAATTTCTTAATGGAGATATGTATGAAAATGGAAATGTGAATTATTAATTGGGGTGTTCTAAGAAAGCCAAATATTTCGATTCGTGAACAGTTGAATAATAGACGATTTTTTATGTTCGCTCAAAAATATTAATAGTGGATATGGATTTATTTTTTGATAAATGAACGAATATGTGTATGTTAGCTAAGCGGTAAGTTATTTGATAAATTATTTTGGAACCTTTTGAAATCTCCAGCGTTGTGTGTGGTACCTAATATATTTTTGTAGTAAATGTTAAGGATTGCAGTGTGGAATTGTTATCCTAAAATAACGTTTTACGATAGGACGTAGTGACTGACATGACACTAATTACTGTTTTATTTTCAGGTAAGCTACTAGACTTTGTTCCTTCTAACACATACACGTCATCCACGTCAGTTTCTAACAGAAGATTACAGGTAATTAGAAGTTTAACAACAGGCAAAAATTAAATAGGGATTTAATTACCTTTGAAATTTTATTTCCGAATGTCCGTTTTTTTTGTACCTAAATTAGAAACAAAATATGCTTTAATTTACATATTTGAAACCAATTTCTTATATTCTTTTTACGAGTTAAAGTAAGCGTGGTTAGGTAAATTGCCTTTGATAAATCACCATTGTTACAAAACTGAAAAAGCCGGAACGATAGGTATATTATGCCTAATATTATCTTTACGATATCAACTTACGTTTACGTCGGGGAAATTTGATTGATTAATTTTTGTTTATACATTATGCTTACGTACAATTATCGATTTTTGTTTGACCTTAACAAATAATAGAATTACTTTTTGATAGGGGCTAATAAAGCTTGTATGGTGTAAACGCGCAACAAGTAAGACGTTATTTTTTGTAGATATATTAATTTTACATAGGTACTTTAGGTAGTCACTTTTTTATAAGTAGGCAGTAGATACCTACATTTTTATACAACCCTTATGTGGGGAGTTCTAAGTCAAACGTGAGAGCCATTACTACAATTACAGTTCGAAACAACCGTATTTCGTTCAAAAGGAAGCCGAGTAAGTTCGAAATTTAACATTCTCAAAATTTGCATTCTTTATCATTATTTTAAGTCGTGCACTTACAATAAGCGGGTTTCCAGAATGTTTTAACCCGATTAGTCTGAATGTAATTATACTTATCTTCGTTTAATGACGGCGTAAATGTCTGTCCAGTAAAAGAAAAGTTGCTGTTCTGTTTTTATTTCGTGCCAACTGGTTATGCAGAACACGTGAGCCTGCCTATACGACGTAGTAGAGCTTTGAGGTTGCTGATTTTATTTTCTGCTTACAAATTAGGGAAACTACTGTTTTGCAAGCGTTCGGTGCGAATGCAACTCGTTTTATAAAGACGTCGTTATTACCGCTATCGCGTCCTGTTTAATGTATGCCGGCTGCTATTGCAGCACTACAGATAAGCTCGTATTATTGTTGGTGTAGTATATTGGACGATTCGTTTATGTGAATGTATGCAGTAGGTAGTAGGTACATTCGTAATGGATGATTTATTCTTGGCATAATTAAGCTTACCAAACACGTCCGTTATTCCGCACACGAGTTCAACTTTGTTTTCCTCTTCGAATTGGCATCCCAACATTTTACGTTTCGCAGTTCCGGAAATTCTCTCGCTTTTTCCGCACTAACTAACACGGAAGGGAAACCAATTTGTAATCGATGCGTTAAAGCTAATCGCGGTGTAGGTATCCAGAATAAATATGAAAAGCCCCGATTGAATTCCTTATCAAATATCAATTCGACTAATTCTTTTCTAATTTGAAGTTAAAAGTGCACGCGATAGGAACATTTTTTCAAATTGCGCCGGCATCGAAAGTTATGGCGTGTAATTTAGAACAATTTGTATTGCATTACGGGCGTTTCGTAAATAAGAATCGTTAGTTGGAAAACCGTATAAAATCTAATATAAGATAATTGGTGTGAAAAAAATTATTCGAATACCTACGTGGTGCTATTTTTTAACTAAAACACCTAGTTACTAAATGTCTTTATTATTACTTGGTGGGGAAGGGTATTCAACGTTGTAGGTATCGCGTGACCGCCGAAAATAATCAAGTCGAAGGATCTCCAAAGAAAAAGTCATTTTAGAAGTAGATGCTTTGTTTTATTTTATATTTAGAATTCTTGTCGTTTTTCGATCAAATTAGTACTTATTCTGACATTATTACCTATCGAGTTCGTTAAGGAGAAATCGTTTACGGTATGGGGCGTGTGTTACGAAACGAATTTTGATATGGATAACTCATTTTATCACAATTACCTATCGCTACACAGTTTTAAAAAAGTCCAATACATTTCTGGCCTTTCTTCAGCAAACGATACGCAGAGATTATAAAAATTCTCGGCCTTTTTGGTGCTTAGAAAATAGTAAAAGTCCATTATGTTCTTAAAAATACATAGGTGCACTTATATATAGTTTCATCTGATTGTGAAAAAAATACTTACTCGGCAAATTGCTAAATTAAAAGTTGGGTATGTAAAATTTTCTGCTTATTTTTGTACTGTAGGTTAACCAGAAGTCTACTGGATAAAAATAACAGTCATATCTACGTGGTTTCTCGATTTCCGTTGCATCATAAAATACCAAAATAATGCTGTTTTTTTCTTCGTTTCCTTGCCCCGCTATCGCAAATTTTCCATGCGAAACTCCTTATACCTATCTATAGTAGGGGAGACCGGGGCTAGTTGGCATACTTTTTATAAAAGTACCTGTACTTCTTACCCAATCAATGCAATATGAATTTATCTTATATGCATTAAAAGCCCTCCTAACACAGATTTTTTTAATATATGTTTTGATTTTGAACTATTAATATTTAAAAAGATGTAGTAAATTTTCCATCGTTCGTTGATCTGGTCAACTTGCCCCGGACACGGGGTAAGTTGTCAAACACGTCGGGGTAAGTTGGCAATTAATAATTTACGTAGAATTTCTGCTCATAGATCGAAAATAACTTTAATTTCTCACAAAAAATGGTAAATAACATTATATAATTCTTTAGCAGATCTTCTTTCGTATTTGACTTTTCTTACCGCTTATAACATAACATTTTTTGGTATGTTGCCTCTATTGGTTTTCCTTTTATATGTCCGAACCATTGTGCTATGCACATACATTAAAAAATGAGTTTTAGTGATAAATAAGTTAAAAAATTAGAAAATTAAAAAGATTTTTTAGATTGACACCAAAAAATGAGAATGCCAAAATGCCCCGGAAAAAATGTGCCAACTTTCCCCGGAGGCTCATAAAAATTTAACAAAATTTTTTTTACTATTAAATGTATGTATTAAAAAAATTTTGAAGTGATGATTTTCAATCGATGCTCCTCTACAGTATACTACCTTAATTAATATGAATATTTATTTATAGAACTCACAAACTAAATTTTGAAAAGGCTGAAAATTTTTTTTCTCGAATGTGAATTATTGAATACTTACTTGCTGTCCAGGCAAATTCAACTGTGAGACTGAAACTTATAGCATTTGTACACAATGAATAGTAGATGATAATCACATAAGCAGATTAGCTATATATAGCTTAGAACGTGAAATATCGAAATTTTGCCAACTTGCCCCGGTCTCCCCTATATTTTGTGTGAAGCCCAAAACTTGCTTGATCACCTAAGTCTTAGTAGGATAGTGAAGTTTCCACGTATATAGAGGAGAGTGATGAGGGACAGTGGGTCAATTTTCGATTTTTAAAAAATTAATTGCACTTTTTGCTTAATAATACTTATACAAAGTTTGACTCGTTAGCAATATAATAATATTATACGAAGGTACTTAAATGTTAGACTATAAACTGTTTTCACAGAAAAGTAGACGATCCATCCCCATTAGTCCCCAAATATTTTTTACGATTCATCAAAACTAGTGCATTATAGTATCTATACAATAAAGCCCTAATTTTAATTAAAATAAATCAGAGTCGACGTGAACTACGACCCGCACTCCAATTTTGTCTTGCCCGCATAATACTTGTATTTTATAAACATAAATATATCGAGGACAAATCGACCATTGTATTGTTAATCGGCTTGCGTCAAATGAATTATTATCGCAACGCGGTGGTAGGAAGTTTTATTTTACGACTCTAAATATTTCGAAACATCACACGAGACTTTTCGTTCAATAAAATCGAGGCACAGTAGAACTTCAACGATCCGAAGTACCTTATAATAGACACCTACGTTAGTTCGTACAATCGAAAATCCGAAAATGATTCGCAACGATTTCGCTCATTAAGTACGAATCCCGTTAACTGGTTGTCCGAATAATCGGGGTCCTACTGTATTAACATAAGTTTCTAATAACTTCTAATTTTAGTATCCGAACTCTTTATTATTATACAAAGGCATTTATTTATTAAAAAAAAAATACATTTGTAATAATTATTATCGTTAATTATGTTACACTAATAAACACACAAGTGTCGTAAAATACTGCTTTCTTCTAAAAGTGGTTCTAAAACGTAGCCTGCCAACGTCAGGAGTTGCGGTGAGTTATATAAAGGACATCCAGATATTTGGCCTGTTTCGTATTCTGTGTGGGTCCTTTTATAGCCCATTCCGGTGTCGGGAGTGCGTGGGATAACTGCGGGATAGATTGCAAAATTTATCGACGGAGATTTTTGGTTAGCCGGCCCGGAAAGTGCTCGGTTTCAATTTGCTATTAGAGAAGAGACGCGCGGGATGTGTAATTGTGTCGAGCGCGCGCGACTTGTCGGTAATGGTGACGCGCGCGACGTTCGCCTCGGAATAATGGTGCCCGAAGATCGTGACGTAAAAAATAAATTGCTAAATTACGAAGCAGTATTTTCTCGGAGCCATCGAATAATTTGATTATCGAAGTCTAATTATTTTCTAATTGAAGTTTAAGTAAAACCGGCCCGTTCCGAGTCAGTGAACCGATCGGACGGACAGTCAGTTTCAACGATAGGCGACGTTAGGGCCGAGTTTAAATACTTCATTAAGGTGACTTCATTAGAGCAAGGTAATAAAGTGACATTTTTAACATTTTATTAATATCGGGCCGTAATCGTTCGCTATGCGATGCGCGCGACGATACTGCCGACCGACCACCCGCTTTGGCCGCCGAATTGCGGACTAACTGCCTCCAAAATGACGACGAACGCGGCGGATTCCCGGACCATGTGTGGTCTGTCGACGCACCGGACTATTAAGGACCATCAATTATGGCACGTCTTACGTGGTCGTCGTTGCATCACCTCGCCAGTTCAACTGGTCGTTAAATAAATCAAATCCGCATCGTCTATCGGTTCGTCGTCGTAGCTATCTCTCGTTATTTGGAATTGTTTATCTGTGAAACGCGACTACTGTTTCGACTTCGCACTATATTTTACAGCCCACCGTATTCTTTAAAGGCCTTATCGTATCGTTAACTCTAACGACCTCCTTTTCCAAGTCATTTGCACTAGACGTCGTTCTTTGTTAGGTGTTCGCACGCTGCTAGGTACCTAATGCGTTTTGTATGTCGTGTCGTGCTCGCTACGCGGCTTGACTACGCTTTCACCCCACGGCCCCCATTAGGTACTAGTGTGAACGGACGTTACCTGTCGCATGCGAGCCGCAATTTACGGCTATTGAGACCAGATCTGTCATTACCTACCTGCACCTATCGTTCATCAGACTTGCTCTATACTCCATTCAATTGTCGACACTATCGCTACGTCGTGCGCATTGTGCGGATAAACTGCCGAGGTATAAAATGAATTGGCCAATATTAATTCAAATTTATAAAAACAACGTCTACCCACACTGGGGAAATTCGCTTGAATCGCGGTTACTTTATTAAAGTCGGAAAGGGAAATTCGGTTTGATTCTATTGATTTTTTTAAATTATTACGTCGCGTTCTGGTCACGAACAGATTTCAACTTTGTTCTTTCTAGTACTTATATATTTAATCTTTTGGCATGTTCGGCGATGAAATGACATAATTTTTGAAAGTTTATTAAACGTAAAGTAGATCGTGTCGATATAAATATAATTTAGCGGGCGATGTAGGTATATAAGTATACGTTCATCCTTGCTATTGTTTTAATTTAATTGAGGGAAACGGGAATGGTCAGTAGGGGAATTATAGAAATGCGGATAAAGCAGGATTATCGTCGTTATTCTTACATGTGATGCAAGGGTTTTACCGATGGTCGAACCGCAAATAATTCTGTGTTTATTAAAGGGGGACGTTCTCTTCTAATTAATTGAATTATATAGAAATAGTTATAGAAATGCGTTTAAAATTTAGCATATTTTTTCTCGATATATAACTAACAAACAAACAATAAGTCTATGTAGACAATACGTTAATCCTATTATTATAACTATAACACTATAACAACAAGTTGAATTCGATTTGTTAGGAGTTTGATGCAAGTTTCTGATCTCCCGATTGCTAATTAAGTATAACTAACAAGGAAAGATCCCCATCCCGTCAATTCAAATAATAACGAAACTGAGAATATGTAGAGCTCATATAGATATGTATACTGCCAAATTCGACACGATGGAGTAAAATTAACGTTTCTGTACTTAAATATTAGGTTGGGGAAAAAGTTTCTTCGTATTTTAGTACGAGAATGAAACAAGTTTTTTTTATATTATAAATGAAGTTTATTAAACTAAATATGTGCCATTTTGTCCGACCACCTTTTGCCACTTTTGAGGTAAAATCATAATCCCATCACTATAAAATTTCTGTGATTTTTTAGCGAAAAATTGCGACAAGTGATTTTCACAGACCTCTTTTGAAATCAACTTTACATCATTAAGAGAGTTCTGTAGAGATCGAAATAAATGAAAATCTGATGGTGCAAGATCAGGACTATATGGCGGATGCATCAAAATTTCCCAACCAAACTCTCTCAATTTTGACGGGTCGCAAAGATGTGTGGGGTCTGGCGTTGTCGTGATGGAAGACAACGCCTTTCCTATTGATCAATTCTGGTCGCTTTCTCTCGATTGCTTGACGTAATCTTTCCAGTTGTTGACAATAGAGATTAGAATCAATTGTTTGACCGGGTGGGAGCAGCTCGTAATAAAGTATTCCTTTGTAATCCCACCACACACACAACATCCTGGTTTTGCCACCGTTTGCGGAGCTTCATTTTGCTTCGACCACGATCTTTTTCGTACATTATTATCGTACGTGATCCATTTTTCATCGCCCGTAATGAGCCGTCTCAGAAATGGTTCGATTTCGTTCCGTTTGAGCAATGAATCGCAGATGGAAACTCGATCCATTAAATTTTTCACCGTCAAATCATGTGGCACCCAAACATCGAGTTTTTTATATCCGGCCTTTTGCAAATGGTTTAAAACTGTTTTGTGGTCGATTTTAGTTCCTTGCTAACATCATAACTACTAATATGCCGGTCTTGCTCAACTTTTCTCATGATTTCATCGACTTTTTCAGTGATTGGCCGACCACAGCGAGGTGCATCTTTGATATCAAAATTTCCAGCTTGAAAACGCTCGAACCAACTTTGTGCAACGCGTACTGATACTGCATCATGTCCATAAATATCACAAATTTTTTTAGCAGCCTGAGTCGCATTCTTCCCTTTTTTATAATAAAATTTCAAAATGTATCTAATTTCCTCTTTATTTTCACTCATTTTCAAAACGCAATAACTTTTGACTGAGTGAATAAATATCACAATTTTTTAGGTTAATTTGTTCTGTGAAATGTCAGCTTTCATTTCCATGTAAATATTACTAAATTCGATTAATAGTACCAGAGTTATGCGATCTTAAAGTCATCTACCGCGAAAATACGAAGAAACTTTTTCCCCAACCTGATATATTTGTGAATTGTTTCGAATGCTATAAACAATTGATAAATTTGCTAATTTAGCAAAGGAGTTCATTTTACTCTCCCTCGTCCTCGGCGAATTTCGGCAGCAAAAGAAAATACCTACCTAGGTATATGTGTTCTACATATTATTCCCAAAGTTTCGTCATTTTTTGAATTTGCGAATTGGCGATCGTCCCTTGTAAACTAAACTTACAAAATTAACTTATTGCTTTATGACAGATTGACATAAAATAGTTTAAGTAAATTAAAAAAATATATATGTTTACATATATATGTATATGTTATATACGAATACAGGGTGTTAGTGAATTAATACGCGGAAAAAAACTACGACGTACTAAGACGTACAAAAAACCTAAATAAAAAATTTTCCTAAAATCAATAATTTTCGAGTTATTGCTATTACTAATTTGATAATTGTCTTACTCGGTTATATTCCCTTTAAAGATTTTTAAGAACTCGGAAAGTGAAACTGACTGTTGGGTCAGCAGCTAAAACATTTGTTCTCTTTAATTTATGGCCCCCCGTTGTAGGAGAGTACCGATTGTTGTGGATATTTTCATTTACGAATGCAATTCCTATTTTCGGTTTACACGTAAAAGTTAGATTACTTTATTTAACATAATTAATAACATGCCTGTTTTTGAAACACTTACGTTTAATGTTGAGAGGCTTGCACTTAAAGGGGTGCCAGTACTAGTTTTATGATTTTGAAAAATTGAGATATTTCGACGGGCTTTTAAAGTATAATTAAACGCAAATAGGTAAGTAGGTACTTTATTTTTTGGGTTTTTAGCAAACATAAGGACCAAAAGCAAAATTTAAAAACTAAACATTCCATAATGACCCAATGAGTGTTAGTAACTTTCAGTGTTATTTCGAGTTTTTTCCCGTACATTTATCGAAGTGCCGTTATAGAAATTGATTTATTAATTAGAAATTTTATTAAAACACATGCAGATGTAAAAGATTAAAATAAAATGAATAACAAATAGCTACTTAGATATCTACTTAAATGACGAAACATTTTGACTATTTGTTACATTAAAACTTGTCAATGACCGCAAAAGATATTTACGACTTCAACCCCTACAATAGTTTCTGTTTACTATCGTAGTAACCTAAAGGAATGCCAGCTGAGATAACGGTACTTTTCGGAACCCACCAATGTCACTTGTTGAAGTTTAAAGAGGAACTACTGGTTTAATTTCTCGGACGAAAACACCCTCCCCCCCCTCAAAAGTAAATTTGCTCAAATCAAAAAATGTTACTAAGATTTTTTGTTTATATTAGTCTCAGGTACGACGCGACGTTAATTCACTAACACCCTGTATATATATATATATATATATATATATATATATATATATATATATATATATATATATATTCTGGCTTCTGATTCAAAAGTTTTGAAAAACTATTTACGAAAGATGTAATTCTTGAACATTTTTATTGATAATTACGTTGAACTTGTAGGAAGAGAATAGGCTTTAGACTCCCAGTTTGATCCTTTCCAACATAAGTTAAAAAAGCACCTAATTTAAGCATATTTTTGTAAGAAAGTTGAAAAACTTTCTTATTTTCTACAGATTGCTTTTACAGTTTTATCTAAGTCTTTGTTGGGCATGAAAAAATAGTAATATAATAGTACTATCTTTACAACATATCAAAATCGCGTAGAACGGGATTTAACCAACCGATGGTCGTAGTTGAAATCCTTTAGTTAATCAGAATGGAAGTTCGAAAATAGGTTGTATGTATAAAAACAATAAAATGTCAAAAGATGGAAGCGACGAAAATTATTCAAGCGCGATTTCATCGTGAGCCAGTTAACGTATCGCTCCCCGGTGGTATCCAATTAACGTAGGCATAGTCCTACTACCCCTAGCGTTGTATTACGTACATACCTACGTTATACCTACCTATAGGTAGGTATTCCACGAGCGAGACGTAAAAAAAATTGTTAAACAACAGCAGCATTCGTGCTCGTCTTATTTTGAATTCGGTAATCGACTAGTCTAATAGACATCTACGGAATACAAAACCCTTCTAATGTATTATATAAGTGTTGTGTTGCTGCTGCTACTAATCTTATCCCGAAAGAAATGCCGTAAATTAGATAGTCGTCGTGGTCGATTCTTATTAGTGATAAATGCGTCGGTTCCTTTATAATTCTTCTTTCTCTCTGTAAAAATCTTATCAGAACTACTTAAAAGTAGTTCGGACCATTTATTAGGACCCGCTTCTCCTCCTATAGCTTCACGGTTTCGAGCTTCGAGCACATCTGTGGATCTGTATTATTTCTTAAGACTTATCAGCTTTCTAAGCTAATGAACGACCTGTCGTTGGGGTCTCGGCTTACTGTTTTTTTGTTTTCCTCCAGCTAAACGATAAAGAACTTATCTTTATTTTAAACGTTCTAAATGGAAAGAGACCATTTGGAACGAAAATGGGTATTTTAGATTACTTCGGCCATTTGTCAAAGGTTATTAGCTGTTGAAACTTAGAATTTCGTGGTAATGAGGCTTTGTTCCAAATCTGTCGATATATTTATCGTATCTCCGTGTTTACCTTGATTGAATGAGACTGAACTACTACCGGTTCGAAAATGTATTATACGGTTTCTCGTAACTACTTAATTTTTTCCATTAACGGAATTACCTATAGGTCTGTTAACGGTGTGCGCTCGGAAAGGTGTTACGCGTTCGGGCGCCCGTAAGTATCTTATGAATAGTTAAGGCGAGATTATTTTATGGGTGCAATAAAGAATGAATAATAACCACGGGAGAATTTTACGGAACGAGTAACACATGGCCTAGCTAAGCGCCGTACGTTGCCATACGTGGCTCATAAACTTTCCTGTCGCCGCCTTAGCTTGGGTGTATCTTAATTGGCAAGACGAATCAAACGACTTCTCGTTAGCCCACCTGATAATCCTCCATTGTGCTTCACACTTTATGAACTTTGATTGTTACTAGTAAATTTGCCTATAAATTACGTTATTAGGATGGCGGCGAACAACATTCCGGAACGCGCCGCTAAAACTTCGACGATGTGCGTCTATCGCAGATTCACGTTATATATTGAAAACTTTTGTGGTTGGTTATTCAACTTTGTAGTGCTAATTAGCGGATATAGGTATCTATGGTAATCACGGTGGAATAGCATTCGAAGAAATTATTACGAGGAGGCCCGATGTTTGTTTTTGTTGTTTTAGCCGAATTAACTCGAGAGCGAATCGATGTTTAAATACAGATCGTAAATTTAGTTATTTGTCAGGTTTTTAATTTGTCGGATATTCCCTTCATATTTATGTTTCGTTAATATTTTAATAAACTTGGATTAAAAACGGAGATACTTCATGTTTTGATATTTTCAATTAGTTTTATGATATCTATATCTACAAATAAATTAAGTAAAAACTTCCAACGGTTCTTCTTCTTCATACATCCATTTTCTTAATAAAAAAAAACTGAAATAGTGTTTGTGCAAATATTTGGTATCGGTAGATATTACCTACGTCACAGAAAACGTTTTAGTTTTGCTATCGAACGCACATACATGTTCGACGATTAAGCCGCATTGCAAATTACCTAATTACATTTATTTGACCTAACTTAATTTTTTTTTAAATTATAAATTAAATAAGTAGGCAATTAGATGGCTTTCTTAATTACGTCGCTACTGCTGCACGAATGTTTCTAATTCAAGTACATGTGGATACAATAAAAAAATAATTGTGTTAAGCGACGTTGTAATGAAATTGATGAAAACCTTATTTATTATTTATATTGTAGATATAATTTAGAGTTTATGTTTTTTTCGATCGACCAAACTGAGGCATTATAAATGGCATTAGTATCTATCTATAAGAATGTTGCGAGTGAGTGCGAAACCTCGATTTTACGGATCGATGTGGTCCGTTAAATCAGAAATAGCATTCAATGTTTCTCAATATTTTGATGTTTTTCTGTTTTTTCGTCAATATTTAATTAAGATATAAGTCGGTGTAAAATCTCACCAAAATTCATAAGTATAAATAACATAAAATTTAGATAAAAGAAAAAAGAGATAAAATTTAAATATAATATCTATTATATCTTGAAAGTGTCCTCTTTCGAGTTATGATTCTAAAAAATCCGTTGGATGCAGCATTTTTTGAAATATATATTTTTTTAATTTTGCCGTAAGTGCCCGAATTTACCCTCTGCCAAGTGGGGCAAATCCGAATGACTATTTGTAGCTTCATAAGAATACTACGTAACAAATTGTGGGGATAGTCGGGAGTCATTATATCATAATCCTTATTAGGTACGTAGGTAAACCGGGTAAATACGCCTCAGTAGAGAAAACGCCCTATCTCTAATAGTACAGTTATCTTTGGTGAGATAGTGTTACGAGCACCAAAAGCCAGTATCTTTTATGTATTGCGCATCGTGCATATGTATCTAACAAACTTGTTGTCGTTTGGTTTGGTGAAAATAAATAAATACTGCGGTCAACTGTAAATTGAGACCTACAAAATTTATTAGTAAGTATCTTTTAAAAAGAATTTCTCGCAAACGTAGCTAGATATTGTAAATTCGAAAACGGTGAATTATATTAAGTTCCTTAACCTAAAATTCGCCATGTTTTCAACTCTGTACCGTGTCCACGAAATGTGTTACGATAGCGGGGCGTTTTACACGCGTGATTGGAAAAATCGCTTCGAAATTTTTGGGGTAATAGGCCTCATTAAATTATGCGATTTTATTTGCAGAAAATGGGTAAAATTTATGTACGAAAAACAATTAGAGCTAGTTTTAGACGAGATGTCTCTAAGTTTTAATCTTTAAGCCTCTGAAAACTTATTTTTTTCAAGAAGCAAAAAGCTGGATGATTCAAAATAAGGATAGGAAGCTATCAAGAATGACAATCGCTAGATTAATAGGTAACGCATGGGGTCAAGCTGCAACTGTTGCAAATGAAGCCTCAGGATTTAGAGCATGTGGAATGCATCCGTTTAATCCCCAAGCAATTGCAGATCACTTCTTTTCAATATCGGATGCATCATTAGAAAATACAGCCAAAATTTTTCGCGAGATATCTAATCAAGGCATAAATTTACCTGTAGCATCAACTTTTTCGGCAGGTCCTACAACGGTAAAACGAAAGCTGGAACGTACTGGAACAGCAAACTTTTTTGGGAGAACCTGGACCCTCGAATCAGGAGCACACTTTTCCGGCACCACCTATAGAATCCTGCAATAAGAAGGAAACTCCTTCAAAATATTTAAAAGAAATTCAACCGCTTCCACTAATCCCTAATACTGGCGTTTCTAAACGAAAACAAACGGCTCTCGAACTAACGTCTCCAGCAAATCGTATAAAACGCAGAGTATTTTCTGAAAACAAAGAAGCTAATGCCAATAGAATGAATGAGAAAAAAAACGTTGTTCAAAGAGAAATCAGGAAAACGCCAAAACTGGTTTGAAGAAGAAGAAAGAAGTTGTTAAAAAGAGAGATAAAACTTTCAAGTTCGATTGGTAGTTCTTCGAATCTCGTTTTAAGCTTATCGAATGAAATGTCGGATGAAAGTGAAGATTTTTGTATCGAATGTCGCGAGTGTTATTATTCCACGAAATCAAAAGTTGACTGGATACAATGCGATAAGTGCTCTGGATGGCTTCATGAAACATGCACCAACAACAACGACATTTGTAACAAGTGTTCTAAAAAAAAAAATTAGTAAGTAATTATATGGTGGGGCGTTTTTCCTAATGTACTGGCAAAAACGTCCCAATACAAGTATTTCAAAATTTGTGTTTTTTTAAATTATAGTTTAAAATAATAATTCATTTATATGTTTTATAAAAGATTAATATCACCTTATTCAAATTTTAAAATAACTTTTAGTAATAAATTTCATTTTTGCTAATTTTAGATTTTTTTCAAAATGTGGGGCGTATTTGCCCGGTTTACCCTATATGTATATTTACCAAAATAACACAAAATTAATTAATGATAAATGAAAAACGAGTATCGGTACTTATCGTAATTAATGACTTATGTTCGTCTGGGGTAAGACCGAATAAGTCGGCGGAAGGTAAAAACGACATCAAATCATTTTGTAGTATGCTGTACATTACGAAAATTGGTTTGCGCCCCAACTGTTTCAGTGTGAAATAACATTATATTATAAAGTAGGTATATAAAGATAACAAAAAAATTAATTATCGTCGTTTATTATCAGTTTATAGTAAAAACGCCGAAGAATCCCCAGAAAAAGGTCGAAATAAGTAGGAAGGTTGTTAAAGTAAAAAACAAGATATTTTTATATTGACAAAAAGTAGGTTTTAAAATTAATTAAATAATTGTATAAAACCGCCAAAAAAGAATTCATAACACTCAAAAGTATTAGATCCATTAAGTAATAGGTAGGTAGGTACATAGATATAGGTATGTATAGCTTATCCAAACCTATATGATGTTCACGTCATCAACAAAAAGTTACTAGATTGTTTATTTGTAATTCGGTTTATAGTTTGGAAAGTGACATATTCTATAAAAGGTTTACCTGTACACATATTAGATGACATAAAGAAAGACTAAAATTTATTAGAACTGTCAAAATACGAGTTACGAGGTGGCAGCACCGTGTGAAACGTCATCATCTAGTAACCTTGTATTGATGACGTGAACATCATATAGGTTTGGATAAGCTATAGGTACTTACCTGTATCTAACTAAATGAATATGCACGTGCAGTTACCATTTGCAGTTTGCATTTACTAATTTTTAACATACTTATGTCAATATTCATAATTTTTTTCTTACATTCATTCATTTATTTATTATTTCATCTACCCATTTTTCAAGAATAAATTTCAAATGTTTCAAAATTTGACATTTAACCACATGTTATTTTTCATGTTGTGTTGCCCTCACTACACTTATTGCTAATTGACCCATTTTAAGGACGCCGCACATTTAAAGATAAACACTCCACTCGCTACCTAATATTTTACGCCGTAAATGAATGGCTACTCAGTTTCAAAGAAAGTAAATGCCAAATTTAATTTCATTTCGCATTTAAACATTAAGATAAGAACAAGACTCTGGAATATCCGGCTAATTACGCATTCGAGGGGTGATCATAACCTTCCCGAGTTAACCACAAAATCGCGCAATAAAGAGAGCCCTGGCGTTCGTATTGTATTGTGCATTGTTTCCCAAAATTTTGCTAAGATTATCACTTATAGATTCTTACGAAATTAACTATACGGGTCGATTGCGAACGACGAAATTGCTCCGATTCCAAAAATAGTCCTACATAAAATGATCATTATTTTAATGGCGCGTATCTGAATTTTAGACGTTCTTTATGACTAGGCGACCTTTGTCAGTATTAACATTTTTGTCAGGCAAAAAACAATGGAATCGCGTGACCAAATTTGCCACATAAATTTCCTTTATTTCGAAATTAACATTAAGTAATTTTATCATCAATAATATTTATACCCACTTAATTATGTCCTTGTATTTTTAAGGCATTGTACGAAATTTGATCAATAATGTCTTAGATACTTTATAATCGAAATTAAGAAGTTGCCTATCTAACGCGTATTAGATTTTTTTATACAAACTTTAGGGTTAATAACGACGTTATGTGGTAAAAAACGATCTAGAACGTAAAATAGACGATTATATTATATATATAAAAACGTTGGGTTTTAAAATGAAAATGGCGCCGAATTCGTGGGATCCTCTTTCCTATTGTTTTAGTGTCTGGGAAATTTACTTAACATTAACTTGTTTTGTTTATATATCTCGAACCTTTATGTGACTGTTATGTATTTGTATTCGGTCCATTGTGTCTGGGACAAAGGAACCCAGAAGAGTACCATCTTTTTGGTGCTTGTTACTTAACAAAATAAAATTTCATTCCGTGTTAGGGAATTCATATTCATGAAGACCCCAATAAAATAAGGTTTATTTAACGTTGTGACCTCGCAAGATTTATGTATCGTGAATTTTCTCTGGGATCGTGTTCGTTCAAGATGTATTGCATTCAATGTAAATCAGCGAGAGAATAATACTGATTACCTTTGCGAATAATGTCGTTGTTTATTTATATTGCACCTTGCGCAAAATTCTCGGAAGAAAATTAGCGACAGATCAAAAAAATTATATCGATGTAGCTATTGCAACTTCGAGAAGACGTTTGAATAGAACCAACGAGTTACCTAATAGCAAACCCATCTTCGACGATTGACTTCCAGCGAAAGTCGATAATTTATTTTTGTTTGACGGAATGCGGGTTTTATTATTCTCTTTAGTAGTTTGTTTGTTTTAGGCCAGGTGCGGTTTGGCCGCGACGCGCATTATTTATTATCACGATTTGACGGGCTATTTTGTTCCCGGGGTTAATTAAATTTATGAGGCTCTCAGTTTTGGGCAAAATAATTGTTTAAATTTTCATTAATTTACCGATTAAAATACTTACCACCGTGTACCGTTAAGTTTGTGGCTTGTTCGGTGCAGCCGAAACTTTGTGTACTTGAACTTCGGTCTAAACCCCGTTATGTCGATACTTTTTTGCCGTCTACGCGAATGCACGATTCAAGAGTATTACATTCTAAAGGAGTATGTGCTATAAATTGTTGCGGTTTCGCTTTACACTAAACATGCACCTCAATCAGATGCTATACGAGTCTGCTCAACGTTCGCGTTGTTTCTATTACGGTATAATTGCGCCGTTTCTTAGGGAAAGCTTTACATATTATATCACCATTGGCGTAGGTATGCGTTTTGCCTAGGGCACGAGCAACGACTCCCAAGAATTAGCATGTTAATGGAAACGCCACTGAGTTATGTTCGTACAGGGTCCTGTTAATGGCAAACCCTTGTAATTATGGCCGATTGTGCATCGACATTCTTTCGTTAGACGTAAACTGAACTGATGGTACAAAAACGCGTACGGCATTAAATCGACGTTCCAATATAAATTCGATCTACAAGTTTGCATTACTATAAGAGGCTACGATTATTCAATCGACGAAGAACGAGAGAGCGGCCGTCCTCCTTCTCCTTCGCAGATCTGATGGGTCCATTTGTTTATACGGTTTCCAGTTAAACTGCGTGCCAAGTTTCCATTTGTTGTAAATTAAATTTCGAATTGGATACATTTGATCATTTGCCCAATTGCACTACTGGAGTGCTAATTATATACGCGCTGCCCATCGACTTCCGTAATTTTAAGTAAGAGTTACGGGGTACAACTAATGTCGAACAGCCGAACGCGCGTTTAATTAATTGCGAATATTCGAAATAAATTTATCCTATATAATTCTTATCGTCCATTTAAGAAATCGAATCGGTTTTAATAAAAGCGACTGTGCATCAGCGCTTTTATTGTATTCCGTCGTGCTTACAAAGTGTAATGAAGAACACCATCAATCAAAGCGGCTTACTGATGCTTTTGATTTCGTCGGGTGCCCTGTTTGTTTGAAGCGCAGGGCCGCAAATGCGCCCTTTGAGATTTACGCGGAGCTAACTGACCGTGCGAATATAATTTCGTTGTATTCGTCGTGAATCATCGATGCACAGGCTGCAACGAATTTCGGTAACGGGATAAAAAGAAATTATTGGACTTTTGCCAATTTAATATCGTGCAGCATGTGTCAAATATATTGGGAACGTTTTTCCGCAACGACGGGAACGTCGTGCAAACAAATCCGCGTTGGGCACACGATGTTGATCGTCTAAAGTGGAACTTACATCAATATTGTCGCGTCAGAAGTGTTTATTTTACCGAAATGAATATTGGTCGTCGTCGTCGTCGTTGTTGTTGCCGGAGTGCAGGTCCTGTAACCGAATTATCCTGGGGACAGAACTAGCGCCGCCGTATCCATAGAAACGGGTAACCGGATTTTATCATACAGTGGTCCTCGGTTCCCTAGAGAGCCTAGAATGGAACCCTACTAATGAAAATGGCCGAATGCACTATACGATATGTTTGCCATGGCCTACCGCCATAAATACGGGCGGTTATTAAGCCCATGCGCTAACAGCTCAACATTTAAATGCAAAGAATGGTGCCATTGAAACATTGTAAGTACCTGAACAAAACAAGCCGAACACATGTTCCTTTTGTAAACTAAAATATGGCGGTTACGTTAGTATAATTCCCATTAAATGTTAATGATACAACGGAATGTCACACAATTTAATGTCAACATGCGCTACCATTTCGGTGCCACCAAACTTTGTGTAAATTCGACATGTAAAGTACCGCGGACGGCTTTATGTTGGCACGAACTCGCCACCAGACCTGCTTTAATCTAAATTCCTTTAAATACTAACCGATGAGAATTATACTACTGCTATTCTGTGACAATGCGAATTTAACAATCGCCGTTGCCGATATACCGCCGAATACCACAAAACTTAACAAAGTCGCTAAAAATTGTTGGTGTGGAAATTTTAAAAATGGGACAAATTTAATTGTTCAGATGAACTCGTAATGGGTTTCCTTAATTTTCGCGGCGTAATTAAGAAGTAGGTAATCAATCGCTCAATTCACTTTCAGAGAATTAGGTGTTTCATTTTACGCTTCGCCACGTTCTTATTCTATACTCCCATCTAAAATAAGGATTGCTCCGTGCAGTTTGCTAAGAGGTTGTCGCTAATTAAATATCTATAGACCGAAAAGAAAGCGCATATAGAGCGCCTTTTCGAATTAGATTTACATAAAAAATCAATTTGTTCGAAATTGTTATTCAAATTGCGCTCGTTCCATCGGAACAAACCTTGAAGTCGAATTAGATCCAATAACAGCGGAGAAAACACAATTTTAGGGGTAGGTAGTGCTTGTAGAACGATTTATAACATCCTAAATTCGCGTGTAGCTTTTCTAGAAACTATATACGGGAAGCCCCGATTCATCTTGAAACGCCTCAATTAGATATCGATGCACATAAAAATTTGTATTTATCTATACGAGTGAGTAAACTTATTTATGTGGATTGCCGATCGACGACCCAGTTCTGTTTATTTGGCCCGACTTTTGTGTAAAATAGAAATCGAAATACGCAGACAGAATAGCGGACACATTAACGTTTCCGTTGATATCAAGTCGAAAGTGTCATTTACAACACGCTACGTATTCATCTAATGGCCAGTTTCCTTCGCCATATTGCGATAAAAGCAACCATTTTGAGAGCCCGTAGAAACAGCACCCCGCTAACTACGGACATAAAAGAAAATAGTCCGACACGATTTGTTAAATAAACGGGAGGTCCGGCAGTTATCTCGATGCATTTTGTACCTTTGTGAGAATTTTCTTTTGTTCCGTTCGTTACCTCGAACGCGGCGGCGGCTCCTGAATAATTTCGACTTTAAGGCGCGCTCATATACGTTTCGACAAATTGCGTACGTGGTGCGAAAAAGTTTCGAAAGCTATTTTCGTACGAATGCGGCTGCGATAATAACAAAGTTGATCCGGCGTTTTAGTATAATACGTAAACAAAGTAACGGCTTTGTGTGTGTTGCGAAACATTCAACCCCGGGGTGAAATCGGTGCGTGGGACACAAAGGATAATACGCATCTGTCGCGTTGTGCCTTTGATGATTTCCTATACCACTGCGTCCATATTACTCCGAATTTACAGCGTGCTAATGTGAATATATATATATATATATATATATATATATATATATATATATATATCCGTTAACTTCGTTAAACCGTTTATTTTATTTAACGTGCTTGAACGGCTCTTAAAATATAATTAAAATATTAAAGCTCTATTACCGAGCATCTAAGTGACAGTAGAACAGGCATTATAATGCGTTTAATGAAAATTAAGCACCTCGCGGCTTATCATCGCTTTTCAGTTAGTCATTCCTGGTTTGGTAGACGGCAAGCTTGTCCCGGATCGAAATACACACAACCTATGCAACATATAAAATTTGTACACAATCGAACTAAGTTAGCTGTAATTTATTCAAGATTGTATATAGTTATGGGTATTTATTGTGTATTGTAAACTTGTATAACGCGTCCATTTTATTCCACAATTATCCATTAAAACTCGTGATTTGCCTTTTTTATCAATACATCAGTTCTCCTCGGCTTATACAATTTTTATTTTCGCGAAATCTGCCGATAGAGGCTAAAGTAGTGACGCATTTGTACCTAGATTTCAACGTAATTCGGTGTAGATACGTGATAAGAGAATTATCGAAAGATTGTGAGAAGACGTTGTTTTGATTTTTATACTCAAACCGGAAATTGTTCGACGCTAGCCGATTCAAAACACAAATCAAACATGTTTTTGATGTGTGAATGTTTGTTTTAAATCATTTAGAAGCTAGTACTTTTCTATTGCTTGATCGAAGTTGATCTTGATATTGGGAATCTTACTACTTTTTTTAAGAAAGTTGTAAAGAAAACGTTTTGAACCTCACCTCAATTAATATTTTATTTTATTTTAAATTTTTGCATAAACAAATTAGTAAAAGTTAAAAAATGTTCGTAAAACAACAGAATCTAACTTGTTTTTTGTTTGTGTGATTTTTAAATCGTGTATTTATATCACCTTTCTCAATTTTAGAATGTTCACTTTTCAAATATTGTTTAAAAAATATGACCGGCATCTCTATGAACACAACGCGATTTTTACAGTTAGGTTATTAGTTATTTTTGCTATTATCTAATTGTGTACCACTAACGTAGTGTGGAATTATTTGTTAATTAATAAACAGTTTGAGAAGCAAGGTGCTGCCGTTTTGTAGTTCGACGTTACGATAAGGGGGTAACAATTATTTTTATAAGTATACCTGTGGTAAGGTTTGGGTTTATAACCACCACAATCATGAATTAGTTAACAATAAAGGTGCTATTTTAACTTTTAAATTTAGTGAATTTATTAACGGCAACTTTCCAAAACCGGCCCCCAAGAAAAAAATAACTTTTAACATTAAGCTGTTTTTATTTTATAACTAAATAATAATAACCGCATGTATTAATATAGTTAAACTTGACTAATTCGAATTTTTCTAGCACCGTAAAAATCGTCTGTGAATCAAACTTTGATTGGTTGTAAACTGACTTTATTTTCAGGTGCTCGATAAACTAAAAAAAAATCACCACAATTCAGAGTACAGTACAGTCTCGGTAACTAATTATTTTCGAGGAGTTCACGTAACTGAATAGGGTATAGATATTTAATAGAATAATTGATAACACTAAAAATAGTTAAAATAATATTTATTTATGTAGTGAGATATAAAAAGAAATTAAATAATACATAATTTCTTGAAAAATGTTTCTTTTTGAGGACACACAGTTGACTTGGCAACTCCCATACTTGCAATTTGATTAAAAACTCACTCGGGGACCTTTCTTTGCATTTAAAAAAAGGTTGGTTTTGTTTTCTAAAGTTAAATAAGTTCATGTTTTTTTTAGATACAATAATAAGGGCCGGTTTTTTCATCTCCCAATAAATTTACTTGACAAATTTTTACCATGGAAACAATTGTTTGAAGATGAAAGATGAAAAGATCGGCCCTAAATTTAACAATACTTATCACGGGAACTTGAAAATATTACGCTCTACTGTTATAACTTGCCTGGAAACGAATACAATAGCTGAGTTTCTTCATTTTTTTCGGTACACTTTCAGTTTGATTGTAAACTTATTGCACCCTTTTTCAACAAGCACAATTCAATAGTACTTTTTCACTTTAAAAGCAATATAGTTTAAATTTGTATTATTCCATAGTTCGCGTGTTTTAGAATACAAAAAATTTTGCGTTCGCGTTTTGGAATATGTAGAATATCAAATCGGTCGTTCACGTTCACACTCTAGATATTCACACTACGTGACGTTTACGTTATAGAGATTGCACTGTATTAACTCAAAAAAAATAATTAAAAATTACCACGTACAAAATAAATTTAAAAATAGCCGCAACTTTAATTTAAGCTCAAAGCCTTTCAATAAAAGCATTATACATTGTTTATTTATTTAAATTTGATCATATGTGGTGAAATTTGTGAGTTTTACATAACATTCGATTACGTTTATAACGAAAATAATTTTTGCTTTGGCTACACTTTTAACGTTAAAAAAAATGCTTGAAATTTTTGTATATGCATCAGGTATGCCTACGCGGCGAATAAATTATAGGTTTGAAAATTAAAAAAGGGCGACCGTAAAATTTCTACGTATAGATATGTAGGCATGCTTTTTATAAATAAATATACAAATTAGTTAGGTAAGGGAAAAAACGAAAAGCGTGAGCGCTGACTTTGGCCGCGGGAGTTTTTATGAGTCAGTAAGTGGTAAGCAGTACATGTATAAAGACGTATCTGTTTAATAAAAAGACGAGGACTGCGTACATTACCTACTAATTGTATTTATAGTTTTTCATACGAATTAAAAACCCTAGATAAACAAATAAAAACCTACAGATATACGTAGGTACCTACATAAGAACGTCCCGTATTTTCTCAATTTTTTCCTACAATTCGTCAGCATTCATTAGTCTAAAATTCTTTTGATAAATGTTTTAGTCATAAGACCAAAAATAGGAACAATGTTTGCAACGAAAGACCGACTTACGGAGACAAACTGCTAGCGATACGATTTTTACTTTCTCGAGTAAACATTACTCTCTTAACACCGTAGATAGGTTCCCACAAAATGTCGTGTTATATGAGACTAGGAACCAGTTCGAAAAATGGGGTTCCGAAAACTTATTAAAAATAAATATATTTTTTAAAATTTCATATACGCAACTTAATTTTTATTAAAAAAATTAATATGTATACCTACTTAATTTTTAATAATAGGTATACCTACTTATGTACCTATATACTTAACATAAAACGTAAAGAAACAAAAAAAATATACGTAGATAATTTTCTTCCTCGTCGCTACTCACAATCAGTACAATAAAACGAGAACGTTTTTTCAATTGAACGATATCGTTTTAACTATTTGAACTTTTTTCTGCATTTAGATTTTGTGCACTTTTTACCCTCTTTAAAAAAATCTATAATCTTGGTTTGTTTGCTGATAAGGTTGGTCGTAGTATACTTCATGGTATGGCCATAGGGAATTTTGCAGCCCTCTTTTGAATTGTCTCTTCGTGTTAGAGCGAAACCGTGTTGTAGGATTACCTGTATGAAATAAATACTTGTAAAAAGACCATTTATAAATGAAATTAGTATTGTACTATTTGTACGATTTACTACCTATATGGAAAATGGAACCTCAATTTCTCTGCGCATCCGGGGGAGGGGGGGCAGTCAATGCAGCAATGCGACGGCAATAATTTAATTTCCCGATTAAAATCCCAAATCCGACGCGTAAATAAACATTAATTCGGACTATTCACCAAACCTGCACGTAATGCATAATTACATTAATGTCGGTACCTACAACCTATTTCGTTTTCCCTCGCTTAAAAAGAGCTTTCGGAAAAGTTGCCGTGAATCGGAGGCTTTTGTTATTCTTTGAAAGGTTTAAGAATTAAGGTTGTAGATTGGGGGTGAATTATTTTATTTACTTTCGGGAATAAATTTACTTTGCAAGGGGGAGAGCTTAATAAAACATAATTCTGATTGTATTAATTATTTTGTTTCGCAAATAGCCCCCTATCCTTATTTTTAATTTATTAAAGAAAGTTTACGAGGACGTTAAAATTAATTGTTCGACTACTTATGGCGACAACGGAACTTTCAGAGCCCGAAAGGCGCTTCGTATTGTAAATTTATGTTCCAATTTGGTGATTGTAAAACTTTTGAACAGTTCCATAGTTAAACAGTGGTCTCAATTATTGTTTATTCTTTGTTTCCATTTTCGTTAACTATACGTTGGTTTTCCATAAAAAAAAATATGAAATAAGCCAATCGAGGTAATCTGAGCAGAAAAGAATGACAATGTAAATTCTCGCAATTTTTCATAATTAACGATAAATTCCCGATGCTTTGCAATTTTAAGGCGAAGAGTTGGAAAACTAAATAACACGGAAGGCAGTCAGTGACGCAAGAAACACAAGAAAATGAGGATAATTGCTGTGTCGATTAAATCCGAGATTTTTTAAAGTGCACATTTTCCGTAAAATTAAACCTCATAATGTTCGTGTATAAAAAATACTTACCCCCCCTTATTTGTCTGTATTCGCCAGTCCTAATTATAATTTTTGGGGTTGCGCTTTTTATTAAATTTTTATTGTCGGAAAACATCGGAATATATTACTTCGCGCCCGAACATCATTAAGAGACATCGACTAAACTTGCGTGTTTGTCACTAATGATAAGGAGGGTTGAACTTTCCATTCCCTCGCCGCAACCTAATTCTAAAGCAAACAAATGTGCTTAGGAACGCCCAGTTAAAATTAATGAAATATTATCTTTTGAAGTGTTCTCTTTTTTGTTAGTTTTTTGTTCTCGACCGCCTAAAGCCTCAATGCGCCACTGACGTACGTACTCTTAGAACGAATTAGCTCACGCGTGAAAACGTGTTCTTTCTTCTTAAGCGAGCAATCACGTAACTGGATATCGTTCTTTCGTTGTGGCAACCATTTTGGACTTATCGGTTTAAATAGGCCTTTTATCTTAGGTTTGATTGGATGTGGGCGGTAGAAGCATTTTAATTTCTGTTCTGATTAAGGCGTTTAATGTAGGGCAAGACGGGCTTCCGGAAACGTTGCGCCACTGCTCCGGTTCGAAGAGCATTGTTGAGTATTTCCGAAACCCTTATATGCGGTCAATATACAAGAGGTCATCCAATTTACTATACAACCGTCCTGTCAGTTGTTGTGTAGTACGGTTAGTTGAACTAGTGCTATCGAAACCGCCAAAGGTGTATAGAGTGGAATACTGGAATATTTTGCATAGTTATGGGTCTCGGTGATGCTTCAGTGGTAAAACCAAATAGTTAGAAACGAGCATGATCGGTCGGATCGGGAATGTTTGGGATATAGTTAGTTATAGATAAATAAGGCGAGAAGTTGGATATAGTTTGGTACAACTGCTGTTTCTAGTTAGGGTAACAAAATAATACCATTCGTCGCATCGGCGCATTGGCCGTTTGTAGAAACTTACAAATAGGCCGTTACCGAAGGTGGTGCGTTTTAAAATTGTATAGAAGTAGATTGTTTTAAACAATAGTACCTATAGGCATCTCTTTATTACGCGAGCTTTATATTCGTGAACTTGACCTTACGCAAGTCGTAATTTATTGAGTGGCGTATAAGGAGGAAATGTGTATCTATCAGAAATCGATTTTGACAAATCTATTGCTTTAATATGCATTATGTAAATTATATGCTACCTATATGTAAAAACATTTAACAAGAGTTTGATAAATGGTTGCAGACGATTATGTATAGGTACTACCTTTTCGGTTAAGATTTATTGTTTCAACTCGTGCCTTTAATTCTGTTCGTTTCGCTTCAAATATTTATTTTCAAGTAGAACGACTAACAACCTAACACGTAAAGAAATCTGTAAAATAAAATTGTCGTAATAATTAAAATGCTACAGGTGGTCTAAATGTTAACCATTGATTTCTAACTCGTAAATGTTATAACTTTCCTCCTGCCTGCCGTCCGCCATTCCAAATTGGTTGAGTAATTTTAAAAATTATAGGTTTGAACTTCAATTTTAACTTCGTAATGGGAATGCGAGTTTAACTAAACTGTATAATCTGTCTACTACATCGGGTGCTGCGCCGAAAATATCAGTGTTTACCTTCTAATCTTGACCTACGGTATTTTATTATATTCTTAAATTAAACGCAAATGTAAATATTTTAGAACGCCTCGCCGGCCGTGATCTAGTAGCGAATCGTAAAACGATATTAAAAAAAGTGCTGCCAATTCAGTGCGCAGTAGTTACGGACGCGCGTATAAGCTGTGCTTTTACTATAATAATAATGCGCCATAGAAGCGAAACGGGGCACGTAGGGGCAAAAATGGAAAATGAAAATGTTTTTCGACTATTACTCAAATTCCTTTCAAAAGTAACGAAAGTGGTTTTGCGTATATGCAGTCGAAAAAGTAAGCTTTATATATATATATATATATATATTTAAACGAAAATTATCAAACGCTATACATATAGTAGATACAACAAAATTAATTTGTAAGCATAACAACTTTAAATCACCAAAAGAACGAACACAATAAATTTCGGCCACATAAACGACTTTCGTAATTTATTAGAGCTTAGTAAACAGAATTTTATAAACTTCTCCCTTTGTCAGAATAAAAATTATATTGGGGTCACGCGAATACCATGACAACGATGAGGGTACAATTAAATAACGCTTACGTACAGCGGTTGCGATAGTAAGCGGTATTCTGTTACTGTAGGTAGGTAATAAACAGCAAATAACTCTTAACAGTCGACAGAAATGGAGCCCGACAAAACTCGGTGAGCTACATTAAACAAGGGTATTTGAATTGGTAATGAGTTCTATCGCATCTATCCAGTTATCCTAACTCATATCTTGCGGTGTCGTGGGTCAAGTCGCGTTTGATATTCAGGCACAGGTCGCAAACTGCGTGTAACTGGCCATTCCAGAGGGAGTTTAGTTATTTAGATCGATTTACATAAAATCAACGTGCCGATATCTGTGCAATCGTCGTTATTGTTGTATAGAACATAATTCGTAATCGTCAATGGGACGACGGTGTGCAGGTACCTGCGGAACACTGTCATTAAAAACGCATTTGCTCGATACATAATTGAAATAAAAACAAGAGAACAAAAAGATTCGACACGTAAATGTGAGAGCAGTTAAGTTTCAATAATAACATCGGTAATGTCGCATCGTCACCAGTTATATATTAACATTCATATTTCTCAATACATACATAATGGCCGGAATAGTTTGGGCGTGTAAAATGTCACCGTAATGAATTCTGCGATCAGCTGCGGAGCTTTTTTTATATACGTGGCGCGTTTCACGGCATAAATTTTGCGCATGGCCAATGTATAATGTTTAGCATATCCTTATTATAAATAGGTACCTAATCTGATCTAAATAATCTCCTCTTAGATTTAATTAGTTGCTTACTTTTAATATGATGAGCACGTACGTTCGTTGAAGTTTCGTTACAGATAATCGAAAGTCTAAAGTGCACAATTTTTAGGTTCTCTTACGCGAGTTATCATTATGTACCTATTAAGTATTTTTGATCTAGGACGACGAAGGCTTCGTTCAATTATGAGGAGGTAACCTTGACACAGTATTATTCAAAGTGATTCGTTACCACTGATATTAATTTGTCATTATACATATAACAAATGCCCCGGAGGAGTCGACGCGCACTGCTAATTGTCTTCTACTGTAATCCGTCAAAAAAGCTTAATGGAGGACATATGGTAATTTTCCGGTAGATGTTACGATCAAAATTAATGTAGACTTAACGTCCGATGCTTCTTACAATTTGATAAATAGATATCTACCTAGATTTAGATATGACAATTTCATTTTCATACCATTTCATTTACTTTTACGACTAATTAGTTGTTTTTATTTATTTCGGGCGTTTTATTTTTATTCTATAAGTATTGTGTTGTGGTGCTAGTAATTGTTGATTATAGAAAGGGGCGCGTTTCTTCGCGAATTTTCGGTTGTCGATGATATCTCGACAAACTTGAGTTCTATTTTTAAGACGATACAATTTATTTTTATTTTCATTTAATCTTGTGCGTTTCTTCACTTGACATTATTATCTATTACATAGATATTAAAACTAAAATGTGAAAGAAAAATTAAATTTCTGTCGGGTTAGTTAGAGCGTCTGTGAAAATGGGAAAACCTAAGGCTGACGACGAGAGAGCCTCTCAAATTTTCAGTGGTAATAATTATTTTCCATTTTTCCTAGACTCAATTTTATTTCTTATTGTGATTAACTAACAATAATTTTCTGTGCCGTTATTAATTTGTTTTAATTAGGAAAATTGTAGATATATTATGGTGAGAAGTTTTCAACTTTATTTTTAAATTTAATTATTTTTACTTACGTACAGTAAATGAGGTAGATATTATAATGAAAATTTTTGTCTCGAGATTTTAAGTTGGATATAAGTGTTACGTGCAAAAAAAAATAAAGGATAAAAATAAAATAAAATCTGATCGAAAAATATTTATTAATGGTAAACAAGCACTTAAAAAAATTTAGAGGCCTGTCGGCTAGCTTTTGAACAGTGTAGTTCGGTCGGATTCTAATAATAAAAAAAAATAAAGGGCGCCAAGTAATTTTCCTTATACCAATAGCTATTAAAAGGGGGGAAATTACTAAAATTATACAATGTGAAATAGTTACAATAGGTAAATTATCAAGAAACGTACAATACAAGAGTTAATTTTGATATCTGGCCTAAATGAAGTCGAAATTTAATATGAACAGTTTTATATAAATATGTATATACGCTAATGCTTCTCGAGAAACACTTCGTTAACAATAATTAATACAAACAATAACAAAAATATAAATTATTTCGAACGGCAATATTGATTAAACTTAGCTTTCTCCGCGTGGTAACCAAAATCGATCTTCCAAGTCAACCTCCGGTAACAAAATCCAAGTCCAATCCAAAAACAGTAGATATAATTTTGAACAAAACCAGAAAAAAAATAAATCCAAAAAGAGAAAATTCAAAATAGAAAAATATAAACCAAATCTAGGACCTCCTGCGGTGGGTACGGAGGTCATATTATTTCAACGATGTTGCGATATATATATTTTAGTTGATCCGACTACGTCGGTGGGTCCTAAACACCCTGGCCGTTATTCTTATTATTTTCCGCTCTAAAGCGATAAATGTAACTCAAACTATGAAAAATGAACTAAGATTAACGGAATATATATCGGAAATTAAAAATGTGACTTTCTATTTTTGTTGTTATTTTTTCTTAAAAACCGTTCCTAAACGACCGCCCTTAATAATTGAAAACCTATGCCAGCCTCTTATGACGAAATTGAATTAAATTTAGAAAAAAAAACGTATCATAAGTAAAATACAAGAAGTGTCAAAAATGATTTCAAATATTTTAACTTAAAATTCGACAAATGTATGCCTTTAATCTAACAATAAGTTACTAAAAATAAACGACACTTTCAGCAAAATCAATTAAACATACCCAATTGTTACAAGAACGCCAACAATTTCTTTCAATTTTCTCCACGAGGATTATTATAATTTTACCATAACGTTGATCAGATACCTTTTAGTTATTTGATTAACCCAATATATTGTTTTTTCTGTTTTGCCCATCAGGAAATGTAAAATTTTAATCGAACGACGTTGATGGAAAAATGTTGATCGATATACGTGTTTTCCAATTTTGAACTTTCTAACTTTTTTTGGAAGACAAATAGTGCATAGTAAATTGTAACGATCTTGATTCGTTAACGTAAAAATGACAATATGTCCATCTCGTCGCGGTGTCGTCTACATAAACCAATTGAAAGGCGTGAGTCGATCGTAGATTCGCGGTCAAATTTGACCTCAAAAGTCACGATTTCAGTGCACTTTATAATTAAACATGTTTCCTTGTATAATCATTGCAAGTGCGCTTCACTAGACCGCGGTGAAGTTCCATCACGTCTGGCGTTATTATTTATATATGATTCGCAACGAATCGAACGGAGACGGATTAAGATACTTTATTACTGTCGGCGTTATATACATAAGTGTTGTTTATTGCATTAGGAATTCAAGTAGTTGAAATCTTTGCCATCTATGATCCGTGGTCATAAGGCGATGTCATTGTCGTGTGACTTTGTGGGAAGCAATTGCATTCAGGATTGTCGTGTTTTTAATTGGTTTAGCCTTGTGTAGTTAATTTTCTTTGTACGAGTAACGTGTAATTGTACAGGGGAGACGTAAAAATGTGTATCACGTTCGAGAAATGTTTTCTAGATTCCGTAGGGCTCGCATATGGAAGCTATGCACTAATGAAATTTATTCACTTTGATTATCTAGCATTGTACTGCGGCTTAAGTATTCACCGATATATCTGCTACGTATGTAATTGAATAATTTATTTTCTCATTTGAATAATATTTATGTCAGAAACAACTGCATTATGGCCGTCGAAGAATCTCGGAATGCAGGCACTACTGAAATAGTTTAAATTTTCTTTTAATACGCCCGGCGTTGCGTATAGGTGGGTTGTAGGTAAGTGGAACGTATAGGGAATATCAAAGTTTTTGTTGGGGAATCTTTAAAATGCCTGGAAATACCTACCGTCTTGTTTGTTTGGTATTGCACGTTTCGTGTTACGTGAGCAAAACAATCCCGGCTTTCTAAGCCTTTGTAAGCCAGCTTAGAACAAGGATTCCAAATTCAAGGCGCAATCACGATTTAGACCTAACGTATTACATCCCATTTAGATTGGTATCTGTATAATCCAGGTTGTTCTTTCATCTTATTTTATGTGTGAGCTTAGTTCGTATATGGATAGAATTTAGATACGAACCTACGGAATTGAAATTCGTTCGAGGATTTTTGACCGTGAAAATTAAGTATTTATCGGGCGTATAAAAAGTACACGGAAGGGAATTTTTTGAACGTGTCAACTTTCGTAATGTTTATTTAAAATTTGTGGCGGCGCGCGGCGGCGCAGGCCGAACAACGGCGCCCTCGCGGCAAACTGCCGATGACAGAACGCAATTTAGTGTCACAAAACGTTATTGCAGTGTACAAACTTTAATGAAGTTTTTAATCCCTAAAACTCGTGATTAATGTTTGATTTTCTTCTTTGGTTGCAGTTTTCGAATGACGGGCCTAACGGAGAATCGATGTGCCTACAGGGACCAGATTGTTTTATGGTAAGTTATTTAACGAGTTTTAGTAGAAATATTTCGACCGACCCACATTCTTTTTCTTGTTTCAAACAAATTTATATATCTATTACATATACATAGTTGTTTCCGGCATCAGAAAAACGACTTATGTACGTAGAAATTTCTCTCGCGGAACTCGCGTTTCGGGCCGTAAGTGTTGTAAACGTTTAACTACAAGACGGAGCGTAATTTTCACCTCTGTCGAGTCCGGTAATGATTTTTCCTCGTTCGAAACGGAGCCACATGTTTTGTTCCGTTTTAGTTTTATTTTCGTGTACTACTAGTTATGTGTTCGATCTGACGAATTAAGTACTCTGAATTATTCGGCTGTGGATTTCTGCAGCATTTTTTTTTACGCTCGTTAAAAGCAGCTGCAGACGATAATTATCGAAATGAACGAAAATTCGTTTTTTTTTTTTGGAGGTCGATTAGGAGAATATTTAGGGTATTAACGGGTTGAAAGGTACAAATTATTTAAAATATGGGGTACGTTAATGATAGGAGTAATTTTGCAGATAAAATTTAAAACTAAGAACTATTTTTTTTTTAAGATACCTAACTGTTAGCGTGTTGACCTATATCGAGAACTACATTATCGGCAAATTAATAGTTCATACCAAGTGACTCGACAATTTTTTTAAAATTGATTTAACGCTAGAATGATTTAATAACGGAACTGTGCCGCGAAAGAAGCGTTAAAAATATTAAAACGAATTTTGTGGTTGAACGTTCTGGTCGATTGTTGCATTGTGCAAAGCTGTGTGTATGTGTGTTAAGACTTACTTTATTTGCAGTTTGGGAAACAATCGTTTCACTATCTTTGCGAGATCAGTTCGGTAGCGACGGAAATCGTTTAGACCTGTAATTGTACTGCACCTTATAATTTAAGTCGCTTCGGGACAAGTTCATTTAACACCACCACCTTGTTTTTGCCGCGCGTGAAACTATTGTCTTGTGAACTTTTTTACCGTTACCACGTTAGAAAGAGGAGAGGTCGAGATTACGATTGACATTCGATTGTATTTTATTGCCGGCCGTTTCTTTAACGTGCACAGATTTTGCATTGATTTTAAAAAAAAATCGATTGCAAATCAAATACATATCCTCCACATTTTGATCCTTATTGTTAAACGTTTAAGAGATAGAGTTATCAGAGAACTTCGGTACGCGGAATTACAAGGGGAAATTTTAATTTTTCTCGTTAAATCATCGTAATATTTTTATTTCTCCATTGTCTTTCTCGCATTTTTAGCAACAAAATTTCATTCAAACTTTTACGTCGTAAGTAATATTACTACAATGTAATCATATTTTTGTCCTGTTAATAACTGTACTTATCGAAGAAGGCTTTTTAAAGTGATTTGCTAAACGGTTTACGAAATCAAATTTTCAACTTGCACATTACGTAACGTGTTTCGGATTTATTTCAGAAATCATTAGTGCTTTCGTAATAACCGCAAATTTGTGTGGGCAACAAAAAAAAACACCTAACCGCCGATAGTTTTGAAGTAATCTCTCGTACACCCATTATATAAAATACAATCGTAATTATCGCTCTAAATTGTTGCAGAAGCGTAACCTTAAAAAAAAAAAAACGTTTGGAGAGCGCTTTAAAGATCATCTTCCTGTGTTTGTATTGTAACGCTATATAATTTAAAATTCGGCTGCGTTTCTATGTCGTTCGTATCAATTTTGGGCGATATTTATGTTGGATATACAATGAGAACGGATGCAAATTTTTTCGAACGTCATCGTTTATTATGTGCAATTCGGTTTAACGAGCAGGAAGACGGTTTCGTTCTATAATTCATTTTAAACTTTGCACCCACATGATGTATCTCCCGAAGTTCGCCGGTATCGCGCTTAATAAAATTTATGCACCTAGCTTATGTAATAACAGGTAGTTTGGAGAGGGCAAAAATATTCGGGGATCGCATCCGCATGATGTATGGGGTTAGTATGAAAACGTATATTTCCGCAGTATAGACTATTAGTGTCACAAGCACTGCAGTTTCGAGGAATAGCGGAAATTTGTTTCAGTCGTAAGTATAGGCACTTATCCACTGCTCCTACGGTTAAAGAGACGAATGTGTGGAAAACTTGAGCGTGCTTCGATAGAAAACCGCACGCAGATTGTATTTGATCGCATTTTTCACCCAAAAAGCGGAAGTGCTGATGCATTTAGGGGTTCCCGCTATATTCCAATCTAAATTTATTACCGCTTTAATGCGATTGTCATTTATTTCGTGATTACGTTTCGCGTTACACTCGAAAATGGTATGCGGTACATTTGTATTTATTCTATCGAGAAATTCTAACGTTGACCAAAGGTCATGATACCATTATTACTTCGTTATCATCGGTAGTCGGCGGAAGAGAATTGGAATTCCTGGTATTGTCTGCCTGTAAAACCGACCGCTCTGCGGATCGAATTCGTGCTCATGATTTTGTAAACGTACTTAATGGCATTTTTAGGTCACGTACGTTTTCCTCCCTATCCTCTCGAACAAGTGTTTTAACTGAAATTGGCTTCAAAATTTATGGTATGATTTATCGCTTTATTGTGCTTTGCATTGTGTAAGTGTTGCCACTTGTTCGTTATCCTTTGTGTAATTTATTAACTTAACGTTCGCATTCGCGATTAATCAACAGACTCCCACAAAAATCAACAGTTAAAATGTGCAAATATATTCAATAAGACAATACAATTTATGTTAGCGGTTTTAAATAAACATTAGGAGAGCTTATTAATACGGTAGAAAAAACCTTTTACGCCTTTTATAGAAAATCAAATATTTAATATCTGTCACCACCGGTCGATCGTAAAAGTAGGAGTCGTAAAAAGTCGAACCTGTACCTACGTTTTGGATAGCCATTAAATCGATTTTCTTTAGTTCGTATTTGGTGGAATAGTTGTGGCCGAGAACTAAATTAAATTTTCTAAAAATCCGTTTATCCAATTAATCGTCGACTTGGAAGTTTAACTTCCATATTTTATCGCGGGGGAAATATATTTACGGTTGTCATAGGTTTATGCATAATGAATAACTAAACTTGAAACTTGATTTACGATTCCCGTCGTCGAAAATAGAACAGTTTTTGATTTACGTCGCGCACTTTAGAAAAATATTTCAAAGAAAACATTTTAATCTAGAAATTTTCTACTATTTTTAAATTTCGACGTTCGACACAAAGAGAAAAGCGTAATACCTATCGCATATTTGTAACGTATAACGATCTCTCCTTCATCAAAATAATAAACGTTATTTATGTAGGGCCATTGTTGTAGCAAGGTGTTCTCTCTATTGTTGCGTAACTTCTAATATTATATACAAAGAAAACATAATTGTGTTCGCGTGATCTTTGTTTGGGATGAAATTTACTTTTAATAATTGAAATCGCGTTTGTCTCTGGTTTTATTTGGGACTATTAGGTTTATTCAAAACGCCAAAAAAATCGATATTTTATGCTTTAAACTATAGCCAAACCTGATTTCTCCAATCTATGTCGGAAGATGCGACTTTCTTGATGCAATTGTAGTCATTAATTCTTCTCGGAAGGAATGTTTTTGTTACTTTGTTGTATGTACAGTGGACGCCATAGAAAATGGGGCAACAAACTTTGTACAATGTAAAACTGATTTTAAAGTTAAAGTAGCTATCGACGAAGTGACATTCGAATACTTAGAAAGTCAAAAGAACAGATAAATAATGACAATTTCTGGGTAGTTTATGACACGAAAAGTTAGATGTGTATTTGCTCTTTACACATTCCCCCCTCAATTGACATTTTTGATGCTATAACAGAAAGACAATCTACAAAAACAATATTACTAACACTTCTAATTTCGTTTAAATTTTTAAACGTAATTATTATTTATTCATGAATGCTATTTAATTAGTTATATAGGTGTATCTTCATTCAGTTATACATATTGTTCGATACCTAATAATAGTTAAATATCTAATTTTATTTTATTTTTACTTAAGTTATATATGAAATAGATATAGACTAGCAAGGTTGAAAAAAATAAAAATATTTTGTAGGTAGGTTAGCTATACTAAAACTACGTCGGGATTGTGCAAATTATTTGTTACCCTGTCAAGTAAATCCGTTTCGCACCACTAAATATTCGTTAAATTCTACCTTAAGACATGTCCTAGTTTAGTGGCGGCCACTGTACATGATTTTGCATAAAATTAAGAGACTCATTTTAAACGATGACAATAAGAGATACCGATTATAACGACCAATCATTATTATTAAGCAAATGTATGGATTCACGTTATTTACTTACTTGCATAACAACTTTGTTATTCAGAAAATATTTATTTATTTAACATAATTTTATATTTACGTACACTATACAAGATTACAAACGTTCCTAATTTTTTATATTGTAAAATTGTAATTAGTCGATACATTATAATATTTAACAATTAAAGTACAGTTAAACTTTTGAAAATCCTGAAAAAATCGCTAAAAGGAACTTTAATTATTAAAAAAAAATTACTTTGTAAATATTAATTTAAATTATTTTAATGACTAATTAGTCAGTTTAGTTTTAATTTGAGCTTTTTAGGTGCTCATCCTGAAACAATTCATCAGTTACCCTATAATTTTATAAGTATTTATCGTTTTCCGTTTTCGTTTTTGAAGTTTTCATTCCGTGTTTATCGTTGGGATCGGCAAAGAATCTATAATGCACATTTTGAACGTCAATCGGTGTTAGAAGTCCCCACACTTATTTTTCTAACAAAAGAAAACTGATACACCTATATAATAAGATGGGTAGTTTCGGCCGTCGAAGTTTCGTTTCGTTTCATTGTCAAAGACTCGATCGATTTACCTGCCGGTCCCTTTCGAAAATTTTAATTAATTTCTCTCGTCGTCAGAATCGAAATATAAAATGCCTAACTTTATATTGTTTTGAAAGTTTTTGGTTTGCTTTTTTCCGTTACCGAACCTCGTTTTCTCGCGGCGCTTTTTGCGCGCCTTCGCATTTTCATTGTCAATTTTACGCCTCTCGTTCATTGCGGAGATGAAGCGGCGCAAATCGTGGTCGCAGAAAATCGCGATAGGAAATCGAGAATCGGGCACGACGACGTCTGTGCATTATGCTCATCATCTAGATCGAATCAAAAGAGCGCCCGCTAATTTAACAGTCTTGTTACAGTTAGTCGAGCTCTCGAGCATCGGTAATGAGATTCTTGTATTACGGCATCGACTCCGGCCGGAATGCAATTTTTCAGGACGTCCGTTTCGAAATTTCAGTCGAGCTAGCTAGCTGGCGCGTCGAGATGTACGAAAACTGTAATACCTATAACTAATATTATATCGAACTTGAACTAAATTATTTTTTTCATTACTACCTGGTTAAATCGAGTCAAGGTATCGGGTTCAACAAATTACGGTGACCGTGATCGTGCGCGGGTCGTTGCCTAATGCCGATATCTCACGAATTGAGCGTCCCGCGATCGTGAGCCCTCGCGTCCGAGGGCATGACGTTTGCCACCCACAATAAATATGTACAATAAATCCATATTTCCGAAGTCGGCCTTTGTTACTTTGTGGGAACTACAGATTGGTGATCTCCGCTCACAAACAGGTGACCTTTAAGGGTAACTGGATATGACACAACGACTGTATTGTTAGCGAGTCAATGATATCTTGATCCTGATGTGCAATTACTATATCGCCTTCATAAAGCAACAATAAATAATGGCAATTTCAGGCATTATATTGCTCGGCAAACAAAAATGCTAAACAGCACCACGTTCGCTAATTCGGCGAGATCATCTTCTTTCGGTTAATTTTCAAGATAAACGATTACGCTATGTCATCGTCTCTTATAGAAGATCATCTAAGTACCTACATCGACATTGCCCGTAATTGCTCAATCTCCGCCTTTCATAATTTATGTGTGGATACCCCGTGTATTCGGTTCTATAGTACATCGACAGATTAAATGTTTGAAATATTTTTTTGAATTTTCCGTGAAAATCGAGGGAAATTAAACGACGATCCTCTAACGGTTCTTCGATGGGTACGTCGTCGAAAAAGAATAAAGTTATTTTATCTTGGAGGCGTTGTAAGTTTTTTTTATGTGCATAGTTACGAAACAAAGGATCAGGTCAAGCAGATCTTGACCATTTCGGATATAATGATTTTGTACTTGTATCTGTTCCACGATATCTCCGCAAGTTCTTCAAACGATGATATTTAATTCCTCGTAGTTTAATTGCGTGCTTTTACATTTAACGTATAGCATCGTTCCGTATTCAAAGTAATAATAAACAATAATTTGAGACTCGCGAAATTCGTGTTCGAGCGACGTTTATCTGATGGACAACGTACGATACATTAGAGTGCTTTTAAACCCAGGAGCGAGGAAAATTTTTATGTCGCCAACACGGATTCCCCGACTGCCGAACAACATTAGAAATTTGATTTACAATATAGTTAGTCACTACTTCTTAATAGAAAGACAACAATAAAAGCCACACAAATAACGGGGATTCATAATCAGTTTACAACGTTTTCCCTATATTTATACGAACTTGAAACTTTTTATAACTTTTTTATTGCACTCACTCTCTCTCTGTCTCTCTCTCTCTCTCTATTTTTCTCTGGCTATTGAGAAATTTTATTTATTGATTATCCTCTTCGACGAGATTTAATTCCGTGTATTTTTAAAAGCAATTCTAATTCGTCAAAACTTTAAAATTCTACCTATACACACCACTAAGCCACGAAGCGAAAATGGAATTTTTCTACTTCTTCCGAGAACAGTCGACTAACTTAAATAAGTGATTTCTAAAATCATTCGTCATTTCGGCGTGTGACAAATTTGGGTTTAGAAATAGAATCGGGTTATTGTTAAACCGTCGCCCGTAAATATACAAATAACTCGTTTTTCTTTTAAGGGTGTCTAGGACTGGGCGAGACCTATAAGGCCCCCTCCGGTTGCGCTGGCTGCACTGTGTCACTTTTATTGCTTCGAAAATTAATTGTAGAACCTTGTAAGAGATTGACAAAATTCCGAAAACTCTGCAAGGACAATAAGGTCCAACGGAGAGGGTTAAAAATTTCGATCGGCAATAAAATTATTTGCAATAGCCTCTCGTGGTGCCGTAAAATTGACTTAGTAAAGGGGCCGCCGAACTCGGGAGAGCAAATAAATTTGCACGTGTTTTACTATACTACCCAAAAATAAATTCCCGAATTCCGGCTTATTTTTATTGCTGCCCTTTAAGTGCGATTCGGAACATATTCCGAGGCGTTCGTCACAAATTTCTGACGGTTACCTGCAAAATTCTGCCGAGAACGGAGAAAATAATATAACCCGTTGCGGATTTTGGTTTATTGCCGCCGTAAAATCATTTTCAGGGACGGGTTAACGTCTAAATAGTACCGAACGGACCCGTCGAGTAATAAAATTGTAAAAGCAACCGTAAATTCTGTGTTTGCTAAAAATTTTTCAATGACGCCGCGCAACCGGCCGTCCTGTTTATTGATACCGTAGATTCATTAAATGGCCTTTAAAAGCTTATTGCGAAAACGGTTTTACAGCAGGTTCGGGCGGAGTGTAATAAAAAGTATCTAATTGTTATGTAGGTAATTTGCGTTATTTCATTTTCGACGAATAGTTGCATGACGTGAATAATATTGGGAAAAATCGATGATAGTCCGTTATCAGTTTAATTTACGATTAGCTTTTAAGCAGCTCGAGTTGTATTGGTAAATGAAAATTCGCGGAAAGAGTTACGGTTTTACTTACAGTCTCGAGGGAAGCTCGAGTGCAACTTTGTGTGTTACTGGATTATCCTTTCGAGGAATGGGTTTTAACTAACGGCGCCTTCGATAAGTATTCGTTAAAATTTTGTATTGTTATTAGATAAAATCGTCTGTAACTTACTTAAGTACTTAACCAAAAAAAAAACAAAAAACGTACCTTCGTTTATGTGTTTTACGTTTAGATAACCGATTGTTGTTAAAATGTTATGCACTTCAGTTGAAGTTATAATCATATATGTAGTATATGGAAAGAATATAAATAGATCTTTTAATAAAATAAGGCAGTTTAAAAAAATAACAACTGTTGTACTTGTAGTACGTACAACAGCCTAAGAATGGAGTTGTCGATTTTTCAAAAAGCAGAAATACATATATGTATGTATATGTATATATATAAAATTCCGCATTATCGGAAAACAGTTTGTCAAATAGATTATGCAGGGTCAAAAGTCATCGCGGTTATTCGCAAATATCATTTGGTCGTTCCATTGTTTCGAGCATTGTCAACGACAAATGTAATAAAATTCGTTACGGAAGATTTATGACAGAAGGTATACATAATTTTTGAACGATGTATCTTGGAAAAATGGCGTTCGTTTATATTTTTTCTGTTGTAACTCAATTTTACTGCCGTTTTCGGATGCCAATCTCGTTATTCCGCTTTATTTTGAATAAATAAGGTTTTTGCCGACTTCGGTCGCCTTCTTTCATATTTTACGTCTAGATTTATGGACAGTTGCATTACAAATTGGAAAATTTGCGTAAAAAACGCCACCGCGGCGACGTTGTCGGGTGGTTCCTCGAAATAAATAACTTCTCTAAATGAATGAATTATAATCGAAGATGAGGCCGCCCCTTTGCTCGACTTAAAGTTATTACCATAAACGAAACCCAGTCAGTCAACTGAATAATTAGATAAATGCATTTTCCATTTTCCGATGCCGTAAGCCTCGGTTATTGTCTAAATTCATCTAGGGATAAAGAAATTTAATCTTGGAAAATCCGATGTGCATCTTTTATTGCGTGCGCCTGTTTCGGTCATGACAAACGTGTGTGTCAATGGCACAAATGAAGTCTAGAATGAATATCAAGTCCCCCCCGTATTATCGTATTCTAAGTTAGGCAGGATAATTTATTACCAGGATATCCCATATCCTTGCGTGCCTAGCGCCTGTGCTGCAGCTTATTCGGCTATATAGTTGCAATCGCACAACGTGCTATTGTAAACTTACCCGTTCGGAAGCGTGTTCACTGTTTATGGGGTCTAATTCGCCCCCCAACCGAGGGGCTAATATCTAATATCAGAAAGTACTTAGATTGGAGCAATCTGGTGCAAGCTACTTATGCACTTCTTCGTCGCCTTACTTCCATGTATCATCCATTCTTCGCCCTATATACACCGCATTAAGAGGCTTATTTATTATTTACATCTCGAGCGTAACGATTGTTATATATTGCCGCAAAAATAATGACTTTAATTATAACATCTGCTCGCGCTCGTTGAAAAACCGAATTTCATGTCGGCTGCACCGTTATTTTCACGTGGTCGCTCGAAAACAGATTTATAATGGCGCGGAAATAAATATAACCGACGATAATTCAACATTTCTCCAAACTAATTGCATATAGTTTGTCGAGAGCCCTTTATTTATTGCCGCTAGCGTTTTATTTGTTTATTAGACTAGGGGCGTTATGCCCGTATTTCGAATAAAAAATTACAACGGGTGGGTGCAAAATGCGGACCCGTTTCAATTTACGGTGCCTAACAAGGGATTATATTTTAAGAAATTTTGTCGTTAATTAGGATGTATTTCGCGAACGGAGGCAATTAGACTTGGAGTGATGACAGGAATTGCCGCAATAAACGGTAATAAACATCTTGTCTTCGTTTGTTTAAAATTATGACTTCACGAACCCCGCTTCGCGAATCCCTCGAGATTCGAAGACGCTTGTGATGTGTTTCCTGCTGCCTACATATACAAGATTGGACAAAGGATCTTTTCTAAAGGTTGTTATTTATGAGGGATTTGTAAAATGCGGATCTAAAGCGTGCAATATTTTATCGTCTTTTGCTATTGGATTTGGAGTTTCGCGAAATTCGCATTATTTGTCTAAAACAGTACGCCGACGCGATGCGACGCCGAAAACCCTTTCTTAAAAATCTTTAAAATTAATCGGATACTTTTAAGATGCCGATCGTTAAAGAAAGCCTCGAATTATACAGAACCCGAACTGCATCTCCGCGGTTTTACAATCTAATTAAATTACGAGCAAACTATAAAATTATTTTCGATCGAGATTAATGACTCCTTTTTATATTTTCCGGGCCGTTTGGAGTTTATTATCAACAAATTACAAATTATAGCTATACATTTATATTACGATTTGACGTATCTTTTGAAATATTTCTTCTAAACATGAACTCCATTAAAATTTAATAGAGCCGAAGTTATTCTTTACCGTACTTCCTGCTCCCTGTATAAATTTGGTCTTCTTTTTTTGATCAAACCCGTACTCCGAATGAATACCTCCGCGCATTTTCTGGCCTACTTGATCCTAACAATGAGTCTTTCAGAAAATAACTTTACTTTAAAAGTCGGGGCGAAGACGGATTGCAACGGCAGCGGTCGAAAGCATTTTTACAATTTTTGGCACCCGTAATGTCGAAAACCTGTTTGAGAGATTGGATCGGCGAGTATGAGCACTTACTACGCCCGTGTTGTTACTTTAAAAGCCGCAATTTTCGCAAAATAGCGTTACTTAGTCCTACAAGACGTCGACGAAGTCGTCCGTCCACGTTCCCTTCGAAGTTTCTGTAATTGTCGATGAAAAAAAAATAATCGAATTCCAGTTTGTTGTGTGCCTTTTAAAGCCGATCTATTCGTTATTGACACCTGGATCTATTATTCACGTATTTATAGACGAAGACGGGAACATTTGGTCGTGCTGTCGATAGAGATAAAAATAAAAATCGTATCTTTTGTACGGAGTTTTCCAAAACATTTCTTCGAGCATAAAATTGCGTGTCCAGGTGTTCAGTAATTGTGGGCATAATGGGACAAATTGGTCCCAAATAAATGTTGCCAGCTCGGCTCTGCCGTTTGTGTCATCTAGTTTGAATTGTCGCCCAACTTTTGTCCTTCGTGCTGGCGGCTGCAAATTGTTCAATTCGTTCGAACGAACGTAGATGACCAGCTCGTTTGTATTTAAATTTTTAAAGATAGATATTCGAATCCGATTCGGTCGTTTATTCGATAGACGCTGCGTTAGAATTATAGTAATGTTTACCTGTACGACTATCGGATGGTCAGTTTGATTGCATATTTCACACGTTTTTCTGTGCAGTATTAATAAATTTTTAACCGTAGCCTGTCCCGAACCCGCCGTGCCTTTCCTAATATATTGTTATTACGATACTAGCCTTGCATGCGCGACGATCATTACCGTTGTTTTTCTTGTATTTATTACGAACCCTGCTCGTGTGTTTTCTATTGATTGAATATTAATGAGTTTCATGCACCGAATTGATTTGATTGAAGAGTTGGTCGGGACGAGAAAATTCATGCGGTACCTATTTGGGAATTATTTACGTTTCTTTTTTTGTTTGTCTAGCACGTATTAACAAAATGAATCTTGAACGCTACTTCAAGTTGACAGTTTAAATCTCGGGAACAATGTGGGTATTATTATATGAGATAAATTGAATTAGAACAATGGTAGGTCGTAACTGAACTGTCTTAACTGTTATTAAGAATGATGATCCTTCAGTTAGGCGACACATTTCGTTAGGATTAATTTGATTTTGTTTATCGTCGAAAAGTCTAGAATCTTTTTTTTTATACGGTTTGGTTTTTTTGCTGCAGTTAAATAAGCCCTTTGTGATTCGACGACCAGTTTAAAAAGGAGATTTCGTGCTTTATCTGCGACGCCTTTATTTAAAGTTCGAGATTTAACGATGACTTTCGTTACATGAGGGGAGGACAAAAAGTAATTCGCATCCATACGTTATTCCCGATAGGTTGCAATGCACGTCATCAATAAAAAGTTACTAAATTATATCTGTGTATTTGAAGGAAGTCAAAAATTATTGTAATTAGCGATGTTAAGCGTACATCGTTATTTTTCGCATTATAAAATTAAGATCTGTATTTAAAGAAGCTGTAAAAACAACTAGTGACAAAAGTTTGCACAAAAGACGTAGTATAAAGTTTCAATAGCACTTTTTAAGTTAAAATGTTAATTCACTCGAAACACGAAAAGATGACATAGGGACTTTTGCACGGACCCCTTCATTCGTAATATTCAATTTAAAGTTTTAAACTACTACAACTATTACTTACAATTTATTAGTACGGTACTCGCGTACATTCGCGGGTAATGCGTTTCCACGAAACACCGCGAATACGGAAATGTGTTGAAAATCCGCGAATAAAGGGAGAATATTAAAAAATACTGTTTTAAAGTAAGAGCTTTATTGAAACATGTAATAAATCATTAATAATATACTCAAAATGTATTAAAATATACGTACCTATTATTGTTATCTATTTGAAATTTTGAAAAATTCTGTTATTTTACATTGTTTTTTGTTTTGTAATTCTTGATAAATATCTTTGTGTTCTACCTCCATAACTTCCTGAATTTTTCTTATAAACACAATAAA
The DNA here is from genome assembly GCA_036326145.1 of Rhagophthalmus giganteus. Lineage (NCBI taxonomy): Eukaryota > Metazoa > Arthropoda > Insecta > Coleoptera > Rhagophthalmidae > Rhagophthalmus > Rhagophthalmus giganteus. The sequence continues at coordinate 7,350,741 of JARFJA010000056.1, read as the reverse complement.
TACACAAAAATACCAGGTTTTATGACGTGTATCTTGAATAACGTATAGATAGATTTCGAATTATCCGTAAAGTTAAGCAACGCATGTCCACACATAACGTAGTAAGTAAGAGAAAAATATGGCATTCGAACGTTAAGTATTTTTATTATTTAAATAACTAAACTGTAACTCAAATAACATTATTTAAGTAACTCAATAATTATTATATATGCATTAAATACGTAATTACTACAATATAAAACGTTTGATCAAAATATCAGCGATGTCGCATGACAAATTATTTTTAAATGGAAGCAAAGCCGATAACACTACCATTCACTCCAAACAAATATATTTACCGTAATGGTTTAATCTTGTTTCGTAATACGAATTGCATCAAGCTCGCGTTCTTTACAAATTAAAATTACGGACGTTTCCCAACGTAAAGTAAGTGTATCTTCGGTATTAATCAAGTTAGCTCGATGCGATGGAATTGTGCACCGCGAATAAGGTCGGTCGGTCGGTCGGTCTCATTTCTCCTAATGCGTTTCTTATAAATCCTTTTAATCTTGCGACTGTATCTGCGAGACACACGCGAAAACAATTCGAGGGGACAGACCTTTCTCATTAAACAGGTTCGTTGAGTAAAGGTTGCCGTAGTAAATGTCAAAAGTCGCTGACAGTTTTATGAAAGTCATTTTTGCTATAGCGGAAATTCTAGAAAATCAAATATCCAGGATGGCGTAACTGTTCTTCGTGTGACATTTTGTTGGCCGATGGAACGTGCTCGCTTCCAATTGATTATTTCGAAGGACCCTCGACTAACATGTCAAAAAAAAAACGCGTTTATCTAATTGTGGGGCTACGAACGAACGTGCACCCATCTACTTACTAATCATGAACATATGCCCAAATATACAAAGCTTAGATTTCGAACTTATAGTTGCCAAGAAAATATGTAGATGCGCGCTTGAGACGCTGGAAAAAATTGCGGAGTGCAAAAAGTCATTAAAAAAAGCGATAGAGTGTACAGTCGAGTGTCGATTTAATGCAATAATGTCGGTAATGTTCAATTTACTAAAGGGTATAGCCGGATAAGCATAGCAAAATGGCCCCCAAAGAAATCTACGAAACAACCTTTATTATTACATTGCCAAGTCATAAGGAAACGATATATACATGTTTTACTCCCTGACCTTCAGTAGTCCTTGAGAAAATCAAAAAAGTATGTACCGGGGGAACTATTTTTTAAATTCGTTTATCTACGAAACTATTATAGCTACGAACATAAATCAAAAACAGATTGTTAGAGAATACTTCACAATATAACATGTTTTTTTATTAGTTTCGACTAATAATAACTATTAAAAAATTAATGGAGAAATTTTGAAAATTGAAAATTTTACAGTTCGGTCAGAGTGACAATCATCAAAAAAATGTCAAATATTGCTACTAATATCTACTACTACTCCTAAAAGTTTCGTGAAAAAGAAATTGGCACAACACTCTGAAAAAAAATAAAAGCAAATATTGGTAGCGTCAAAACAAAAACGACAAGTTAAGTTTTTTACGTTGTTTAAACCGCGAATAGAAGTAGTGGTCAAGTAAAAAATATAAGAATGTTTCACTACTTACTGTAGTTGTGTAAAGCGATCTCATTGTCAGTACCCATCACCATACAGGAACAGCGCCGGCGCGGCGCTTTAGTCGGACATGCAGTTCAAGTTCTAACATTCTTGCAGTGTTGTTAATATTTATGTTCGACGATTAAAATACGTAGTTCTAGAAATTCGAAAATCGTATTCAAGTCCAAAACAAAGTGTTTTTGTGTAAGCCGTTTACAATCTGTATAACCAATGGCTACATTCTTGATATTGTTGGGCCTTTTTATGGTATTCAAAATGATGCCACGATTATGAAACTCGTATTACAAGACTCCGTAGGCATAAGAACTACGTTACAACCACATGATGTGTTCATTGTTGATCGTGGTTTTCGTGATGTAATAAACTACATAACTAATGAAGGCTTTACCGTATTTATGCCTGCCTGTAAAGGCAAAAAATCTCAATTAACTACGGAAAAAGCAAACGTATCGCGAAAAGTAACAAAAATACGTTGTATAGTCGAAGCTGTACATGGTGCTATAAGTCAAAAATATCGTCTCTTACATCACAACTTAGATAATAAACTGCTTCCAAAGGTACGGGTTCCAAAGGTAGGTTGTGATACGGACAAAGGTTGAGTTCAGATGGTGCATTACAAGACGAAATTATTGAATATATGGAAAGCAGAATGAATTCGACAAATACTTTGCGGGAAGATGTTGATAATCATCATTGGAATCGTCGGAAATCGTCTTTTCAACATCTAATGGTATCTGACCTAGATTTTCCACGTTTAACTGAGCAAGACTTGAAAGTTTCATTTACGGGCAGTTATCAACTTTCCCAAGCTGTGTCGTAATTATCAGAAATACTGGACAATAAGAATAATCTTCTCGTGCAGTATGTCAAGCAAACACCACATATTATAAAACTGAACGTACGATCGAGACATAAAAATAATAAAGTATATCGTATTTGTATCGATTATATTCCTATTGTTGTGACTGTCCCAACGGTAATAGAACAGTTGGGTGTTGTTCACATGCAGCAACTATAATATATTATCTATCACTCACCCGATAAATGCCGCGTAATATATGTCCAGCACAGATATTGTCGAAAATATTCGCAACAAATTCTGTTTCTGTTGTCATTAATGAAGATAGTGATGATGATTAATAATATTGACTGTAGGTAAACATCTGTACTCACTCAGGCAACTATATAACCAGAATTAATTATTAACAATAGAAACGTTTTCTATCGCATTCGATTATATTTATGTACATAAGACATTTGTAACTTTTCTATTAACCGAAATCCCTGTATATTAGACACTTATTTGTATTTTTTGTTTTGTTTATATTTTATATTGTCATAATTGTTGTTTTATTTTGTTATAGTTTATATTTTTGTTTATGTAGGTGCGGTACATTATATAGTAGTAGTGACTATAGAGTGTACATTATTTTTTTTCAAAGTGTTGTACCAATTTTTTTTTCACGAAACTTTTAGGAGTAGTAGTAGACATTAGTAGCAATATTTGACATTTTTTTGATGATTGTCACTCTGGCCGAACTGTAAAATTTTCAATTTTCAAAATTTCTCCATTAATTTTTTAATAGTTATTATTAGTCGAAACTAATAGAAAAAACATATGTTATGCTATGAAGTATTCTCTAACAATCTGTTTTTGATTTATGTTCGTAGCTATAACAGTTTCGTAGATAAACGAATTTAAAAAATAGTTCCCCCGGTACATACTATTTTGATTTTCTCAAGGACTACTGAAGGTCAGGGAATAAAACGTGTATATATCGTTTCCTTATGACTTGCCAATGTAATAATATAGGTTGTTTCGTAGATTTCTTTGGGGGCCATTTTGCCATGCTTATCCGGCTATACCCTTTAATCCATTTGAACTAAGTCAAGGACGTATTAAAGTAGGAAATTTAGTTTGTGTATTAAATGAAGTAATATTGGTAGAAATATTTACATACGGTAATTAAGGAAATGTGATTTGATCAACCACCCAATGAAAAATATGCTTATGGGTATTTTATAGTTATCGGAAGATGAATGGAGAAGAAACGATGCTCCGGGGATGTTATGGGAAAATTAATCGAAAGTTTTTTTAAACATAACATTTATACTCCCAAATTCCTATATTAAGACGATGCACTCTTTTTGGGCAGTCCAACTGATCATCACGGGGGTTTTTTTATTCTCGAGTGGTGAAAAATAATTAAAATTAAACAATTCCAACTATCCTGTCTGTGTTCTGTCTGTTCTAAACGTAGAAATTTTTACGAAAATCCACTTCCTGTACAAAATTTAACAGCTAAGTCTTTGTTAACAAATACAGCTTAGGAACAACAACGGTTGTTATGATTCGCATGTCGTTGTTGGGCGAATGCCATTGTCTCGATTAATTCCATAACGCGTGAAGTAATTAAGACGTCGGTTTTTTGATCGATCGTTATATGGTGGTAGAACAACCGTGACAATCGCACTGCACACATCAATTACATTTGTAGTATTTGAATTGCTATTTCTGATACTTCGCCATTAAGTAAATATTGTAATAATAAAACGACGGTCTTTATTTGTTTGCGTATAACCCCTGGAGGCGGCAAAATGTCTAAATTCCGACCTGTTCGTCAGCATCGACGACCTTCTAGAAGAAAAAAAGGCAATATTAAAAAAACAACCGGGCAAACGAGCGTTTATTTAATTTCATTTTTGGCCACCGCGATATCTAAATTAGAATCGTAATGACATGAGTGACATTCATTCCGGAGCCTGAAGTGATCGACCGCAAAGACTGTAATTTGAATCGCGGTAGAGATAATACAGCAGCCGTGTATATGATTATGATTATTACATATTGTATTGTCGCTTTGAAGATCCTACGTCCGATAGGAGGATAAGCTCTCGGAATATTATTTAGAGCCCTTTTAAATCCGGCGGCAGGGCTTGTGCCGTACTTCAGGTAATTCCGAATATGGTTTTTCAATGCTGTCATTCTACTTGAAAGAGTTCTTGTATTGTACGCCAAATTGAATTTTTGCTCCTATATCGAAATTGTCGATTTTGTTGTTATGTCGTGAAAGGGACAAAATCCAATGTGATATGTAGAAGGTTTAGTCGAGCGGATTGCCGAATTATTATTAGGTTACGTCGTGAAAATTAACCGGAGGTGCAGTTTTAATCTTGCACGGTGCAACGATCCGCTCCGGGGATCGCCCGCCCGTCTCTCTAGATTTAATAAAAGTGAAATTACAGAACACGGAATGATTATAGGCAGGTAGTGTTTAGTTATTTTATAACATTGGTAATGATAGGCTTGTCAGAAGTGCTCTCGAGCGAGGTGAACTGCAAGATTCATTGCTTTATCTTGTGTGAATTATAGCTGACGTTAATGTGGAATATTAGGAGTTGGTGTTTTAGTTTCTAGATGAAATTAATTTCTCATCGGATACTTTTGAATGTTAGGAATTCGTGTTCGAACTTTCATAATATAATTTAAATTTAAAAGTTATTAAAAATATTCCTTTGCTATTTCCGTATCGATTATATTAGGAGTACAATATTTGCGGTACTTTAGTGTTCGAGGCTTTTAAATTATATTAAGTAATTCGCTCGGTTTTTAAGTTTTTACAATGTGGTTTCGGGGGCCGGTCGTGTTTTGTATTTAAACGCAAATTGTGGGATTGCTCATTTTTATGTGCACTGCACAAAACAATAATCGGGAGATTTACTGTTAACTAAAATATTAATATTACCTACAATTTTCTCCGTGTGAAAATAAGTAACAGCTTTCGATTTCCCTGTCTCTGACTGGCCATCTGCGCACTCACGGCTGCGGGTTCGAATCCTGCTGCAACGATGGACGTTTGTGAATGTAAAAATTAAAAATAAGAAAAAAACGGCTAGGTAGGCTATACTACCGGTACCAGTACCGATGCCGTTGCTAAAATATATACAGGGTGCGTCCAAGAAGTTTCCGGAATGAGGCTATAAAACACGATTTATTGCAAATAAAGCGTACAACTGTTCAAAATTCTTCAAAGTAGTCCCCATCGGCATCGTAGCACCTCTGCCACCGAATTTTCCAATCTTCATACGCGCCCTTGAAGTCGTTTTCTGACATGCTGTTGAGTTGATTCGTCACAGCCTTTGAACCGCATCGGTGGTCCCAAAATGAGTTCGCTTGAGTGTTCTTTTCAGCTTGGGGAACAGGTAGAAGTCGCTTGGAGCCACATCCGGATTATAGGGGGGTTGGGGAAGCATTGTCACACCGTACTTGATCAACAGCTCAGTCACGAGAAGGCATGTGTGGCTTAACACCTTGGGTACCAACTTTGCACAGACTTTTCGCATGTTCAAATGATCACTAATAATGGCGTGCACACTGGATTTGGAAAGACTTAACTCTTGAGCAATCAATCGCACGCCTAACCGACGGTCAGAGTTCAACAAGGTTCGCATTCGGTCCACATTTTCATCGGCTGTCGCTGAACTCGGTCGTCCTGCTCGGGACCACTCGTACACACTTGATTGCTTCATTGCTTCGTCCCCGAAAGCTGTCCGAAGCATTTGTAAAGTTTCACCAGCAGTCTTTCCAAGTTTAACGCAAAACTTGATGTTCACACGCTGTTCAACATTTCGCTGCATCGTGAGTCGTGACGCGTCACCCAAACAGGATCTCACTGTACAAGCAATCCACACTCTCCGGCGGTTCGGAGGCAACTGAATATTTTTTTCACTGTTGCCCGAGAACCCCCACCACCAATCCCGACAGGAGCGGCCGCCCGCTCGCGCTTAGCTTGGGCGGTAAAAAATAATTCCGGAAATTTCTTGGACGCACCCTGTATCTGCTGAGCGTATGGGCACCGATTCCGAGTCCATTAAATAAATTTAAAAAAAGGCGGTGCGTATTTTTTTTCAAAATAAACTAATGTGGAAGCTTACTGGGAAGTAGATTAATTTTGACTCGATAAACGATATTTTTCCTGGCGTACCTACTTCGCACACAAAATTTAATCGCCCTGTATAAGTGTCGACCTTAACAATATTCTAATATCGTCGACAATACCTACGTTATCTACTTATACAAACGGATCGGTTTCGAATAAAAATGTTATACAATTTTTTTGGTTGTTCAACGTTCCTTGTCGAGTTCGGGCGTGATAATATGTGCACGTGGTTACGTTTAGACTTTGAATATTGTGCTTTTGTGTGTGAACTAAGAATTAACTATAGGTGAAGTTCTACACAACAAAAACGTCAGGTTTTTGTAAATTCATTATTTACTAATTGTTTATAAGGGCGTTAGAATTGGGTACTTGTAGAGATTTGGATTTTCACTATATTTAAAATTTCAAATTTAATAGGTATACTACATAAGATAGGTATTTAAAACTAACTCGTTGTTTCATTGTGCTTGATTAAAAAAAAAACTAATTAAATTTTAGTTTGTATGACAATAAAAGTCATAATTATGTGATTTAATAAAATACGACGCAACGACGAAAGTGATTTTCTCCCAGAGATTACCCCAGCTATTTATATACATACTTCGGGTATTATGAAATACATTTGTGATTATTACTTAACATTGAAATGATTTAAAATCCCAAAACCAAGACGAATACAAACTTTAATTATTTGTGATTAGTTACATTTTTTTTCAAAAATTAATTTTCAAAATTTCCTACCTATACGGAAAGGGTCGCCAGTTAAAAAACTGCTATTCTTTGAAAGTACATTACGTTTAGTGTCAGTGTATATGGCACACTTCTAATAATTAATTAATATAGATTTTGAAAATTTCCTACAGAAATTTCGCGAAAAACGAAAACAAATGTTGCCTCATAGCGAACATAGTGATGCAGACAAATGAGCGACACCGACTGCAGATCAACATGGAAGCATTTAGAAGTAGTTTATGATATTCTACGGAGGAGAAACCTCGGTATTCCATAATACTCGAAATTCCTCTACTTATAGGAGGAGGGTGTGCTAGAATCGAGTTTACGATAGGTATCTATAATAGATAAAAACCAAATTGTACAAAAAAAAATGCTCCACGCTGAGGCAATTTAACGTATATTTTTTGTACGATGCGTTTTTTGATCCATTAAAAATTGTACCTATCGTAAATTCGATCCGAGGACGACACCCTGCACGTCATACGAATATATATTACGATTAAAAATTATACATTTGGAAGAATACGTCTATATTTTATTTTAATAAATTTTTATTAATTTCCCAAAAGTAACGACGACGAGCAGGCAACCTGTTAGAACTAACACGTCAAAATTTTTATGGATAACTATTAAATAACATGATTGAGCGCTAGTCTTGCCGGGCCCGACGCTTTACTAATTTCTCCTTTTATTTATTTCCTAAGCAACACACTCGGTTGCATTAAAAAGAAATTAGATTTGGTTTATGGAGTTGTAAGAAAACGTATTTATAAAACGAGTGTTGCGCGCTGCGCTGCCTCTGCGATTGCATCTGACAAAATTCGCCTCTTACAACACACCCCGAATTGTTAGAATTTCTCATTCGGAATGACTATACGAAACTAATCTATTTTTACTTTTTAAATTGAAATTGTCCGACATCTTATCCCGGCATCGATCGTAAAAATGCAAATATCCGGATAACAATGCGTTTGTTATACCTATAGTACAACCTTTCGTGATTCTTTTCAGCTTTCAATGCAGACATTTAGGTAAATACAGGCTTTGATACAAAATAATGAGGGGTTTAATATACTTTATGCGTATAAACGAGTATCTTTATTCTTATATAGCTTCATATTCTCTTTCTTATATCCGCAGGGATTATAAACGGTTGCGAATGTATAGGCACTCGTTGTTTATAATCTAATGAAGAGAGACTTTTTTTTAACAATTTAGTCGGAAATTAAGTAAAAGTGTGCACGCCTACCATCAGCAGAGCGCGTTGCACGCGGTGTTGGTCGTAAATTTTTTGCCGCAAATAAACACATGTTCGAAATAAAGTACCATGTCATGTCACCATCTCATCTGTTTTCTGTTTATTTAATTATTTGATGCTCATTTCATTGTCAAATATCCGTTCCGTACTACGGTCTGTTTATTCTGAAAATATAACAATATGGATATAGTCGAGCGGTTGGTTGGTTGTTAACGGTTTTATATTTTGTTGCAGTGCTGGGAGAACTGCGAATTACTACAATCCAATTTTCAAGTTTGGGGCGCCATGTGCGTAGAGAAAGAAATATGCGTAAGTATTTTAATTTATTTAGATGATTATCGTAATATACATTATAAGATTAGAATTGATGGGAACAATACTTTTCGTATACTGTTTCGTTACGTCGACAAAATCACAGCCACGATCATCCAATTCCCATTGTTCGCGAAATGAATTGTAGAGACGATACACGTTTAAAGCCGACTAACTTGGACGAAAAGATTAATAGATTTAATTTAATAATGTCTAGTTTAATAATAGGATGAACTCTCGATAACAACGTACTGTGTTTATTAACTTTACTAAAGTACGTATCGGAATTTTAAGGAGTCGAGATCTCGCTTTTGATTTAAATTCTTGTCTCGTTTACTCCCACAGACGGTGAAGTAATTTCCACCCTATATTTCGATCCGTCGTAACTTTTCATTGTCTCTCGCGTATTTTTATTTAATTTGTATTCCGGAGACGGCCTAGAATATTAATTTTGTTTAAACTAGTCAAAGTTAATTGATAATTGTAAACGAACAAGGATTACTTGAATAAAACATGGGGCGTTTAGCTCGAAATATAGGAATAGATTCGTTTTAACCGTTATTACGGTGCGAAGATTTTAAAGGAAGCGGTTATTTTATTTATTTACGCGTTAATTAATGTAGGGTCGTAGGGAAATACAGGGTATTAAAAAAATAAGGCTTAAAGATTTTAAGAGTAAAAATGAGTTAAAAAAATCTTAGCACGCATGGGTCCGCAAATAAACCGTTTTCGAGATAAAAGCGTTTCTTTCCATTGTTTAAAGAAATTCGTAATTTTGATAATTTTGTTTGATTATTAAGTAATTTATCAAATTAATTAAGTATTAATTTATCAAATAAGGTGTTCCAAATGCCCTCCTTCTACATATCAACATGTAATCTACAACTTCTCAGGAAAGAACTTCGCTTCCTTTCAAAACAAAACGAGGTATTTCTCGAATGTTTCACAAAAAATCATTTTCAAATTATTAAAATATTAATTTTTCGCTCGTTGCCATAGTAAAAAAGCGTAAACTTTAATATTTCAGAGAATTTTTATGTAGAAAACATTTTGATTTAATCGAAAGAGAAAATCGCTTTTATCTCAAAAACGGTTGTTTTTGAATTTGTTTTGATCGTACTATACCGGGTGTCAACGAAATCACTAGACAGCCTTTATTTTCGACGATGAAATACGTAGGTACCGATCTGAATGTTTTTGTGAATTAATATTAATAGTAGTTAGAGAACTACTATTACACTTCCGTTTACGCCGGAAATGACTTCAACTTTCGTTTTTTAATAGGAACATCCTATATATTTTGACGTTTTCGAAACTACTGATTTTTAATATAATTACATCATTTCGAAAAGTTTTTATCTAACTAATCTAAGTATGGACAGAAAAATTATAAAAGTGCATTTTTATCATTTTAAATTATCACGTAATTCATAAAATATTTTTTTTACTTACTTCTTAAATTCTAATATTTATAACAATGTCTTGTGAAAATGTGTACTTTTCATGATTTTACCTATAAATTCCTCAGCAGTTTTTCTTGTTGAGGCACTCGGCATTACTTTAACATGAGCTTAAGCATTTATTTCTGTAGTACAGCTACAATAAACGTTTTTTGTTCTTCTGGTTCATTACTGATTCATTTTTCTAAACATGTAAAATATTAATAACTATAAATATTGATCTCTAGGTATTCTGAACGTTTTTTTTTTTTAGATTTTATTTTTTACGGCACTCTCGTATTAAAACTGTTCATTTAAAAAACCGCTTTCTAAAAGGCGTTGCCATTTGAAATTTTTGAGTAATTTAAAGTAACTTCGAAGGTCTGCATCTCTAAAACTATTACAGAAAATGCACTTTCATAAATTTTCTGTCATTTCCTAGGTTATTTAAATTGTCTAAAAAATCCAAGTAGGCTATAAAAACTTTTCAAAATGATACAGTTATATTAAAAATCACTAGAAGATTCTAAAAAAGTCAAAATATATAGTGTTTCATTTCAAAATCTAAAGTTGAGGTCATTTTTGGCGTAACTGGAACTATAATAATAGTTCTCCAACAGTCAAAATATAGCACCGATGTACCATGTTACTCACAAAAAAAATCAGACCTATATCTTTTTCACAGTCGAAAATAAAGGCTGTCTAGTGATTTCGTCGACACCCGGTATACCCTTAAAATCTTTAACCTTTGTTCAGTGTCGTTTGGCATGAAAAATGAAAAACCTCGGAATCCAGTTTTACTGGATGGATTTTCGTAAAACTTGATGAAATGTAATAATTTCTACAATTTATTGAAGCTTTTATAGCCAAGAAAATAGGATTTTTATGCTTTTCAAGAATTTCCGAATATGAATTTATGGTTTTGATTTATGGTTGTGTGTACCTAGTCAAAAGAGGACTAGTATCAGAGCTCTATTATTTATTTCCACAAACTACCCTAACATAAGTATTTATAAAAAGAATTTTTGGAGGCTGATGGTTTAATCTTTCCCTAAAAAACACTTTTTCGAAGTTTAAATTTTTTGTTATCGCAAATATCAAGTTTGGTATGAAATTTCGGGCATAAGGAAAAATAACATACGTGACAAAAATGTAATACGAAATGAGCCAAAAATAATACGTAGTTTTAATTCCGGAGCTGTGCGATAAACTATAACTGAAATACGGTGTTTTTCGAAAACCTCTGGCGCACGGCACGAAACAAAAACGACCGACATTTTTAAACGAGTTAAGATCGAATTAAAATAAGCGGTAATTTTTTAAGGGCAAACATTTTAGTTTTTATTATTAGAAAGAAACTCGACGAACCTAGTTTTACGAAAACCCATTCAGTAGAATCCGAGGGTGAAAACCTTGTTGCTACGACATAATAAATAAGTCTATACTTAAATGAAGTTGAACTGATGCAATACTTAAACAGACTACAATTGAGCGTTGTTTTATTTAATTAATAAATTATTTAATTTTTAAAGAAACAAATACCTTTACGAAGTTTTAAGTTAGTTGACTTTTCGTTCTACTTCACTAATTAAAATTAAAGCTAGACAATGTTCATCGTTAAAATTCGATTTAAATCAGTATTTTTTCGAACTATTTTCGAGTAAGCACTCCTGAGCAAAATCCTGAATTCCCTTTGCAGGTCATCTAAGCAGGATGTAATTAACGGGGGATTTCCCTCTCTCCTGAAAGTTTTCGCACTTTATAAACTGTCCTCGTTGAAATTCGCCTTCCCTTGTAAGTATTAAATCACGCCGTGTTTGTGCGCAAATAAGTTTTTTTTTGTCCGAAATTGTTATTATCAAAATCGCGTGCGACCGACGATAAATTCGCACACGTTTTCTCGTAAAATCGAATTAACTTTCATTGCATAAATTTCGGCCGCGCTAAACGATTTGCAAAAACTCTTCGAATCAAATTACGAAAATTAATTCCATCTAAATTACAAACATGAAATTTAAATCGGCCTAAAGTAGAACGAAAAAAGGGTCGACTGAGTATATATACGTGCTCGAGTACGTCTCGGGTGAAAAACTACATCGCGTACGACAGGATATTAATTTTACCTCCTGTTTTAAATTAGAAAGAAGTGCAGAGCAAATGCAGATTTATCGTGTGGTATTCTCGGTACCGTTACATAATTAAGAATACCCCGCGTCAACTAGACCGCGACATTAAAAGGTTTGTCGTGTTTTCTACTGTCAATCATTTCTCGGTCGATTTTTCTCGACGACAGGTTTGTGTAAGCCACTTCATCTTATCGGGTGCCATGTAAACTATATAAAACTCCGGGCGTTTTTTTTTTAATTCGAACACGATGTCAATTTAATTAACGAGACTCGATGAAAAATTAAGAAGAGTTGTTGGGGAGTTCGCGAGAGTTTATGCATGTGTACGTACGTTCCTGGGATTTCGTCAGCTGACGATGCCTGCGAGTCGAAGATAAATGGAATAGCAATTAAACTCGAAATCATCGGTTCGCGTTTGAAATATGCTTTACCGGGATCGCCTATGAAAAAGTTCGGTTTGTAGGAATTGGCTGACACTTTGAATAATTGTGTTCTCGGCAGTTGACGCGCCCTCTCTTCGGCGATCTATCTTCTTCCCGAATTCCGGAGTTCACTATCGTAGTTCTTCTTTGTTGTTTGACGTACACTTCGATTCGAGAAGACGTATATTTTCGCTCAAATTACGCAAACCAACGCCAACGGTTTGTAGCGCGCACTACTGGCATCTAAAACTTTTCTCTACAAGAAGTTTGAATGTTGCTGTTAGCCTAATTTGCATATACTTCAGAAGTTCGCGAGAGATTTATCCCGTGCACTCCGCGTAACCGGCATAAATCGACACGATGGGATTTTACTTGTTTGTTTTTCGCTCGCTTTCGTGCAATTTATATACTTCAATTCAATAACGCGCTGTCATCTACGAAACGGTTGCAGCGTTGTTGTGGTGTCACTGTTGCTACCGCAGGCTGCCGATCGAGAGAGATCCTATTAAAAGTTTAGGTCCATGCCACCGCAGCAGTAGGCCGGGCAGGGTCAACTAGCCAGGAAAAAATTTTAATAACGGACTAATTTGCTTGTTTTGATGCAAGAAGCTCTCCCTTTATGAATTCCAAATTGAGATACGGAAGCTCGAAATAGGCGTTCCTTAATAACCTCAACTTTCCGCTTCGGATATTAAAACAGACATTTCGTAAATTCATTTCTTTTTTACATCAACTCGTTTAAGTCGGTTAGATTGTATATATTTTTGTAATAGGTATACGTGTTGTGCCATAAATTTAAAAACGTCGATAAAACGGGCGATATAAAATTATTACGTTTGTGTGTGTGTTCGTTGTCGGCTAATTTTTTTTTTAGATTAATAATTAAAAAATATGCAATAAGTAAATACTTATGTTTGTGATTATGTGTTACAACTTAACAAGCGTAAACACGTGCGCGATGCGTTAGTTGAAGGATTAACTGTTTGGATTATAAAGGTCGTTCACTTATTTTATTGGTTAAAAACGCCTCCATTATTTTGTACGATTTTTCGTGGAAAAAGTTTCTTTTTTGCTTTTGTCGTCCGTTTTTCGATCACACGATCAATGAAGGATTTGATAACCAACGTTCGTGGGATGGAAATTCCGACGAAACTTTCGAAAAAGTGGTTTGCGATTTCAGTATACAGTGTGTTAGATTTTATGTGTCACAGCAAATATTTCGGCTATTGTATGAATTGTATATGAAAGTTATTAGATTATTTATTCTTAATAATGCGTCAAAATCAGAAAAACAATTGAACATCAAATAATTCAGATAAAGCAAATAAATTTAACATTTTAAATAGAACGTAGCCAGTATTATTACATATTCTGAAACTACAAGAATTTATCTTTACAAAGATATATCACATGTTATACTTATTTCATTAATTAAAGGCGTAATAGTATAAATAACCGAACGCGTTGAACACGTACACTGTAAACAATGTACCGACGACGCACACTTTTACCCTTGCATGTTCTGTTAAGCAGAGCCGAGGAGGCCGTGATACGCGCTCACTTGTTATTGCTATCGTGTCTAAGTGGATAAGTAAATTGTTAATTGTTAATTTTCATCTCGTGACACATAATGAGGGATAGTTATTATTCTAATAATGAAAAAATAGATATGTTGAGAGTGTACATGAGATGCAATGATAATCCTAAAGAAGCTTCCGTATTGTATCGAACCTTGTATCCAGAAAGGGTACAGTCACATCCTCGCACGTTTACAAGAATTGAACATAATTTACGAAGAAATTGATGTGCTACAGTGCAAAGACATGAGAAATTAAGAAATGAGTGTGCAGCACATGATGAAGATATTATGGTGTTGGCATATTTTAGAGCACATCCAAGAAATTCAATCCGTGAAGCAGTAGCCGACATAGGTATAAGTCATCACAAAGTATTTTTTATTCTAAAAAAATATAACATGACCCCCCTATAAAATTAAATTGGTTCACGGTTTAACAGCTGGCGATTCTGATAGAAGGCTCTTATTTTGTAACTGGTTTAACAATAATCAACATTTAGTAGAAGTCATTCTTTCGAGCGATGAATCTAATTTTAACAATAACGGAATTTCTAACAGAAAAAATTATCATTTCTGGGATGAAGTGAGAAACTAGACTAGCCCCTTAATGCTGAACGGCATGCCAATTTTCTTACGACAGAATTCAAAGAATATTTGGATGATATACCCTTACAAGTGCGTCGTGATATGTGGTTACAACAGGATGGCGCACCTCCTCCAGGATATTTTAAACGAAAAATTTGGTGCGAAATGGATAGGAAATGGTGGCCGGCACGATCGCCAGACCTCTCTATGTTGGACTTTTTTTGTTTGACGATATGTTGAATCAAAAGTTTATGTTACATGTCCACAAAATTTAGAGGATCTTATAAATTGCATTCATAGGGCATGTGCTCAAATAACACCAAACATGTTGCAAAAAGTGCAACGAAATTTAATAAGCAGATGTCGGGAATGTATTACAAACAACGGGGAGCACTTTGAACAAAGAATTTAGATGTTAGGTATAGGTGTTACATACAATTTTATAATTAACTTACTTATTCACATATTGGTTTGTTCATAATGTTGTATTTATGTTGAATAACCTGTTATTGAGATTGTTTTAATCAACACATTGTTTACACTGTCTACGTTTTCAACACGATCAGTTATTTAGTGTATTGCGCCAAATTAATTAATGAAAAACTATAACATGCGATATATCATTGTAAAGATAAATTCTAGTAGTTTCAGAATATGTAATAATACTGGGTACGTTCCATTTAAAATGTTAAATTTATTTGCTTTATCTGAATTATTTGATGTTCAATTGTTTTTCTGATTTTGACGCATTATTAAGAATAAGTAATCTAATAACTTTCATATACAACATTTTTTACTAATTCATACAATAGCCGAAATATTTGCTGTGACACATAAAATCTAACACACTGTATAGACGTTTTGGATATGGTGGTGGCTGCCGATAGGATCTCGTACTAAAAACGTTCTTACATACAGCATTGAAGTCGTAGCTATCAGAAATTCTTCGACATTAAATTACTTAATGTAATATGCACGATGCAATGTAGCTGCATAAATAATTTAAAAGTGTTGTTCCTATGTAGATCGAACGGACTCCGGACTAAGGGGCTCAACTTCGAACAACGCAAGTAACATTAATCATATAGCTACATTTTAAGATATTTTAATAACCCGCCTTGTTAATGTTATACATACGTAGTCCGTTATGATTATCTATTATCAAAACTACAACTAGTTTAATCGTTCGATAACGTTCGCGTCGATGATGATAATAAGCGGTTTTCGTTGTTGCAGTTCCCTGGATGCCAGGAGGCCTGCCGTTTCCACGCCGAGGCGTCCACGAGGGCCCAACAGGCGCAGCCGGTGATTCACACGAAGGGCGAGGGAGTGATCAGGGTGTCTGGTGCCCTCGCCGTCTGGCCCCGGCCGTCGTCGGCCAGCACCACGACTCCGCTAGTTTACGTGGTTATGCGGAAATCGCAGTCTGGCCCGTGGCGTCAGGTCATTCAAACGCTCGATCTGACTACCCGCGTGCCTCTCAGCTCCGATCAGCCGGGCTCCATGCTGCGGGTTCTCGTGGTCGACCCGCAAGGTCTGGTAACAATTTACAGTCCCGACGAGTCGAGCATGCGGGACAGCAGGAAGAAGAAGAAGAAGACGATCAACACCGAAATAAAAGCGACCACCAGCAAGAGCACGGCCACCGACGCGAACGAGCCCTGGACGCTCCGGGAAATCTCTCTGATACACCAGAAAGTTTTAGTGATCGGAGAAATTGCATGGGAGCCCAAGGCGACACGTGGTGTTTATTTAGTAACTTGGGAAGTGGACGGCGGCGGCCTCAAAGGAAACCTGTTCACCGATTCCACCTGCGTGACCCTTTCTTTGTGGCCTGACACGATCTACCACATACAAGTTGAATTAGTCTCGCGAACGCCCGGCGTTGACAATCTTAAATCCGAAATGATGGATCTAGATACCGGTAGAGCTCAGAAGGTCTCTACGGAAAGCCAGGAGGATCTTAATATGATCCAGGGCGACATTCGCGAAGACGTCGACTTCAATTCGCCGTTGCTTTCGGTACTTGTTGGCGCAGTAAGAGGTGAAAAGACCAAACATAGATGGCATAGTATGGAGCTCGTTTTGGGATGCAGCGCTGCCATTTTATTGTTTTCTATGTTACTAGTGGTGGCATTTTGGAGATGTCGACGTCATTCCGCTCTGGATAATATGATTACGGGTTCGACGTCGATACGTAGTCACAAACTCGTCGAAGACTACACCGGATACACAGGTAAAAATCGTCATTACTCTAATAACTGTCGTTTCTAATGATAGTTCGCACGCCACCGTGCATGTCGTTGCTTGAGAATGCAAGCTTACAGCCGGGCTTCACGCGAACTTAACAGACAAAGCGACTGATAATTTTTTACGTGTCTTAATTTACGCGCTCTCCCCGTGTCCCAGCATTTACGACAAGAGAAATATTGCTCTCATTTTCCGAATGTAACGGATTCCCTTGATTTTAAACTTCCGTAGCGGATTTCATATTCATAAAAGCTCGTTATGTTGTAATACCTCTCTAGCATGCGACGATAACCAAGACGATTCTTTCCGAGACATGCGATTATTTATATTGTTCCCGCATTGTGCCGCATTCTGAACAATGCGGAGAGTAAAGTACGTAATTCCTAGATAATAAATTTACCTAGTATATAAATATGTGGAATTAAATGCAAGAGAGCAGGAAGCGGTTTAATTGCATAAGCGTAGACGTACTACGTATGTATGTATGTATGTATGTGGTGGCAAGGCGTTACGTATGCAAATTTATCTCTCATCAAAGCTCGAAACTACCTCCATTTTCCGGAGATGTCCTTTGTTACACAAACAGAACGAAACAATTAACCGTGTGTCATTTAACTCGACACTTTCGAGGCTGAAGTTATGAATATTCTAATTGACCAATTTAGAAATTATCATTTTCATTTGAAACGCGAGTTTCAACTGTCGTTCCATTAAGCGTTACAACTGCTCGTGAACCGAAGCTGCAACATTTTTTTCCATCGTTGAAAGTGTTTAAGTGGTCGTGTTTAGCTGCTAGAGCTGAATTTCCAAAAAAAGACGATTTCCATCAATGTAACATATTTGCAGGTAATTTTGAATTTTAAGTATTAATTAATATTGGGGTCAGTTGTTGTCTGGTGATCGGGCACCCCGAAGGTGTTTTGTATGTAATCCATCCACCACCACCACCACATTTTGTTGTGTTTGTCCCGTACCTACATTTATCAATTTGTGATTATTTCGTTTCCTATCTCGCCGTGTTGTAAAAACTCATTTATGTGATGTCTTCCGTATTTCGGTAGCAGTTTAAAAAATTACACGTATTTATTGCTTTTTAGACAACCACGAATTCGGGATTTGAATTCGGGGAGTGCCCTCAAAAATTTATAGATTGAATTATTGACAATTGCGACAATTCCGTCACTAGATCGTTCAATCCGAAACGTACGATTAAAGTATGATGGGCGGTCACATTTCAAAACGCTAAATAAGATTAGGAAAAAAGGAGAACAATTATACGCTATAAATAGAAAATCCGGAAGAGCCGCTAATCTAAAAAGTTTGGACGATTAGATTTCGCCAAAATCGGTAAGTTTAAAAA
This sequence comes from Rhagophthalmus giganteus, assembly GCA_036326145.1. Lineage (NCBI taxonomy): Eukaryota > Metazoa > Arthropoda > Insecta > Coleoptera > Rhagophthalmidae > Rhagophthalmus > Rhagophthalmus giganteus. The sequence goes on along the minus strand of JARFJA010000056.1, from coordinate 7,332,113 downwards.
TTCTAAATTCTAAATTTAAAACCCTTCGTATTTGTTTGTACGTTGTTTAAAATCGTATATATTAATTATGAGCTTCGTTCGTTAGGAAATTGGGTCACGTTTCCATCTAGATTTATAGTTCTGTTTTTTGGTTATAAAAAGGAAAAGTACATTAAGTCGGACCCTCTTAAGAGTGTTTTTGAGTAGATAGAGAAGGTAATTCGTTAAATGCTCGAATTATCACGTAATCCATTCTGAGGAGAGCAAATATTGTCGTAAAGACGAAACGATGTGTCTGGGCCGTAAGCCCGGACAAATCTTTAGCGCGACTTGTTCTTTATTCCATTTTGTTAGGCATAGGGCGGAAGCTGGAACAAATGTCGCCTGCCACACGAGTTATGATCTCGGCTATTTTACGAGCGGGCTTTGTCTCAAATGCAGACTTATATATTATATGCGGTTCTGGGGATATTTCATTGTTCGTTAAGGCATTGTCGAACATGGGCAATTAAGGTTGTAAAATGCCCAGATAAGATAGTAATCGATCTGGGTAATAAACTAATTGCGTTCTTATTATGTTTGCTCGGCAGTTGATTTACGTACTAAAAATGAACAGTTTTCTTTTTCGTTACAGGTTTCCAGCCGGTCATGACGACCGTGGCAACGGTCAGTGCAAAAACCCACGCAAACACAAGGTCTAGCGAAACTCTTCCGACCGGACTGACGCCCGACGTCGCTTTCTCAGGCGTGACCGGGGTGCACCGCAGTAGTTCCTTACAAGAAACCGAAAAAACTGTGCGAAACCAAGTTCACGTGTGACGTTTCAGTTGCGATACTATCGGTGTGTCTCTCGCCAAACGGGATGATTGATTTTAAAAAGTTCCTAAGTTATGCGAAGCGAAATGTGACACAAGTGACGACGTGCGTTTGTGCGAGCGAAAAACAGGTTAGTGTCGTGAGGACTAAGACTTATTTGTGTAAATGTGTAAAGAACTAGTCTTAACGGAAGAATCGACTGCGAACATATTATAATATTATTGCTGCTGCCAAGTGTAAATTACTTTTCGCTACACCATTTCAACAAGTTAATAATATTCGCTCCGACGAAGCTATGAGTGTAAATCTTTGTAAAGTGCTAAACTTATTCTAATTGAATTTCAGTATACTTGTCAAATATTTGGACGTTAGACGACGTAGCCAGATTAATGTTCGTATTAGTTTAGGTTCATACGTCTAATATGTGCTCCTCGTTCGTCTTTCTTTTCGTCGAGGTCAGCTGATCTCGAGGTGTCGAGAGTCCAAAACTCGTTCTAAATGGACTACATTAAACATTTTTCTACGGGAGTTTAATTGTTCCACTTCTTTAATTTAATATTATACCACGAATAATTTGATTCGGGCACCGCGGGATCTCAGCCTAACCGATTATTAAATTAATTTCGTTGTAAATACTTTATTGTATTATAATTACCTATTATACATCATATAAGTTATTTTTCTATTAAACGTGGTCTTAGTCAAACCCATGGCTAAATGTAAATATAATTATTATAATTATTATAAGTGGACTAAAATCGTTTGTATTTTGTAAAGTCGCTTCGGCGACTCGATTCCCTCAACCTCACCCGCACCCGACTCGGCCGTTCCCATTAAATTTTCCATCGATTCCGACGAAGTAAAACAAAACATCTTCATTCAGAAATAAAAACTCGGAACCTTCAATAAAAGCTTCCTAGGAAATAGACGGGACTAAAACTTTCCTTTTTTGTAGTTATCCTGCAGACAGAGTTATAAAACTTTGAGGAGAATATACGATGCGAGCGCGCATAAAACCGGGCTTACTCCCTGTTCCATCCGGCACGCACCCAACAAGAAAATATGGTAGAGTCGAGTAAACGTAAAATTGCATCTTCACTAGCACCTCGTAAAAAGTTATAAGGTGAGGAACTTCTGTAGATACGACGGAATAATGTCGCAACTTCCCTACGAAACCACTACAATATATATATTCGTCATTTCAGGCACCCCCGTTTCGGTAAAAAATTCAATTTTAGTGAGGCGTCCGATGCGTAAGCGAAACGGGTTATTTAAAAGAAAAAAAAACGATATTGGCGGAATTTCTAGGCGATCCGGCAAAATAATCTAAAGTTCAAAGTTGTAACTTAAATGTCCCATCATCATAACTTTCTTGTTTTATGGCAGATGGTATTTTCCATGACTGTATCATTTTATTGTGGTAATTCAAACTCGCTCGGTAAGCATATAAACTTGAGTATTTTGTAACAATAAAAAGTAACCAATATCCCCTTTTCCTGTTTCCGGTAGCCGAGTAGCGCATTTGACGATTGTAATCGAATTTGATACAGAATTATTGAAGAATCGAATAAATACCGGCAAATGACGAATTGGAATAGCAGCGACTCGTACAAGGTAAGTACCATTGTATTCAGTTTGGTCGGTAATTCGATTTATTCATTTGGCTAAACGAAAATGATTTTTCGAAGCGAACCAATTCGCTCAAGCGTCACAAACACATACGTCAGTATTTTATTAAAAAGTGTAAAACTCGAAGCAAATCGATAGCTTTTCGCGCACTTTAACGTAACGTATTTGTATAGGTAATAATAAAAATAATTTTGGTTGATAGGTACAAAATTTCAACACTATCCGATTAGCCGATTTGGTTTAAATCGTGTTCCCTAAAAACGAGCTGATTCTTTCGCAACATTTTCGTGCCTAAAGAAAGAGAAAAACGATGATGACGTATATTTTTGAGATTTTTTTCTCGTTCCGGATCCATTCTAAAATCGGCCAAAATTTTTGACCCTTTTCAAAAATGTGCCCATATATTCTTAATCTACGTAATATTAAAAGCTTTCGTTTGAGCTAGAAATTAATTTAACCATTGACTCGGATAAATCGTTGGCCGATTAAACAGATCCAGTGCGTAAAGAAAAATTCATTTATAATATGTTTTTTTTGCTGCCAATAGAATATTTATTTGCATTATTTTGTTGTTGATTCGTTTGCGCATACGCGTCCGTATCAACTTTATAATATTTTAATTTTCCACTGAAAATAAAATATAATAAATTATCGTGTATATAATATACCTACGTAGATTATAATACAGGTGAAATATAAATTATTCGTTTTACGTTTCAAATTATACAAGGTACGTTGCCTACTTTTAAAATGAATTAAAGTTAATCGAAACTTTGTCTAAAGTTTCGTTTAGAAAATAATGGATTGTGAAAGTTTTAGTCGTACTAAACCATAAAAATTAACTTCGGCGGCCTTAAAAACGGAATGATTAATATTTATTGTTAAGCTACTGGATTTCTATTATCGATTCGTTTGCTTAGTTATTTTTTATTACCTACATAAAGTTATTTTATTAAGTCTGTTTTCAATGTAAATGCACCACTTGTTTTGAAGGTTAAAAATACAGCTGTGAAGTTACAGAAAGAAAATACCTGTGGCATTTTAAATCGTTAAACTATTTAGTATTAGTTTGTCCTCTGAGGGCCGATTTGTGCATCTCGAGGTTGTTTAATTTGATTTATTTTCACATCTTTTCCTTTGGTTCTAATTAGGTATTATCGGTGAGTGTTGAATTTGTACTTTTTTTTGTACTTATAAAAATAATTGTCACCTCCAAATCGTATAGGTAGTTAAGTAATATTTTTATTGTTTATGCTTAAAACACCAAAAACTGGATGTTCTATTTATAGCAATTTGAAAAATAGGTTTTATATTGAGTTGTTTCAAAAAGTATTTTCATGTAGGTATTTACATTAATATAGAAAACTTTTTTCCGTTCATTTCTTAAATTAAGGGCTTTTAATCTGTTAGGTAGGTACACAGTAATCCTTTAACATTCGCGAGGACGCAACTTGGGTATTGGTGAATTTTTAAATTAATTAATTAATTAATAAAATAATGTATCGAATCGATTTATTCATTGAAATATTAATACAGATCATAACAACATGAAGAACATTTTAAAATTGAACTTTGAAATTTTGAAACTTCAACAACTTGTTGAGAAAGCAACAAAAACCGACCCTTCACTGGTCTTAACGAGTCTTAAATTTAAAAGAGGACTCGAGGCCGCAACTCTTCCTTATAATGAAATTTATAAAGACCAAATTTATTCTGCTAAACAACCACAAAAATCGCCAAATATCTTTATCGCATAAATATCGCATGTATGTACTATTTAGACGGAAAGAAGTGTTAAATTCTTCATAATATTTATTTGGGTGACTGGTTAAAATAAATAGGTATCTACTCCTTATCTAACAGGAAATTTGTTAAAGTATTGACTGTAAATGGAATATAAATAAGTAGATAATATGCATAACTATTATTAAATCCATTTGAATCATTTTATAAGTTCTGAAAGTAAAGCATGTATAATTTAAAACTACGAACAATATAATATAGATACATAATCCGATTAATAAAAATTACTTTTAACTTAGTTTGTTATCGATGATTTCAATTTATGAATGACTGATTTTTTTATAAACGTGTAAAGTAACTTTTACGCCGATCAAATGGTGCAAGTGGACTAAATAATTTATAGATCGTTTGTTTATAACTACTGTGAATATGTAGTTATTTCAGTATAGAGGTCAATAAGTGTAATTTACAGGGCGAAGGAACTAAATTTGGATCTCCCAACACATACCTAATGTTCGTGGTGCTTATCACATTATTTATCACGATCGGAATAGTAATAAATTAAAAATAAAATAAACCTGTTTTTTTGTATGAGATAATTCTAGGTATGCACAATAATATTAAAGTGAAATAAAACATCGATTTTTACTTAACGTTCGGTCCTGAGACTTTTCGTGTTGTACGTTTGAGAAAGATTTTAGTCGGTAACCATTTAGTTACATCTCTGCAAACAATTGTCAGCAAGCGTATATCAATACCGATCGTGTAAACAATTATCCAAAAATTATTGTAATAATTGTATAAATAATGGAATAAAATTACAAATGTTAATGTTCTTGTAGTAACCACTTATACCTATTAAATCTAAACTGACACTTTTGCAAACAGAAAATAATGGGCAAAGGATTATTTCAAGTATTTGGAATTATGCAGATTAGTTAAGAAAACAAACGCCCTATCCCCGGCCAAAAGAAATATGTACGTATTCAATCGCCCAATACAAACAAGCAAAGACATATCTTTCAGTCTATATAGTTACGTATCGATGGCGTTTTGGCAGAACATCCTTTTCCGAAAATGAGTTGTTTCAACTATTTGATGCGTCTAAGGCAAAGGCATAATCTGTTAAAATCTGGTAACATTTTGATTTTTTACAATCAGAAAAATTGATTTGTATTTCCGTAGGAGACATTTGCTTATGGTTACGCTACAACGCAAAACGTGCGTTTCCGTAAAATTAGCTTTTTGTCGCTAAAGATGTTTTGTCAAAACGCCGTCGCGATATGAATGTTTAATAAACGTATTTTTATTTTGTTTCCGTTGCTTTATCCACTATAATTAAAATTTCATAGAATCTAACCCTCTTTTTTACACAGGAAAATAGTCTCGACCAAGGAGGGTTTCCTGGAACGTAACCCCCACGAATGTTAAGGGATTATAGTTACTACGTATTTTTAAACAGTCAAATGATAGATATTATTAATTAAATTTGTTCGTATACGCTAAATTAATTTTATTTTCAAAGATAATTTTAACCACCTTTATGTCAAGTTTCACAGTATGGGGAGCATATTGTTTGAGCTCATATCCGTCAACTACATCGATTAACTTAAATACGACTTATCGATTTCACAAATATCTATAAATAGCCTTGTTTGTTGAAATTGCAGCAAACGAATTTAAATCGGGATTATTTAAGTAGCGTACCTTCGTGCTGAATTTTCTTCCGTTTTTCTTCCTAAAAATGCGACGACAGCGGGGGCCGTGTACGTTTTTGATTAAAATTCACTTCATTTTCGATTATAGATTTATCAAACGAGACCACAAACTTCTTTAAAACGTTCAAAGTTAATGGTATATTTAATATTAAAATCTCGACTGAAATGGTATATGAAAAAAAAAAATTAATTTCCTAAGTAAATAATTACTTTGGAAATGAATGTTTAAGAAATTAATTAGATCGTAGGTAATTAAAATTTTGCTCGGAAGGAGATTGCGATTTTTTCCGGCATAAACGAAAAATTGCCGTTTTAAAACAATAAATGCCACGTTTTGCTTTAATTTCGTACGAAATGGCCTGGCAGCGTCTTTTTACAGGTTTTTATCTTTAAATTGAATTGGCGGCCATCGAGTTTTTCCTGTCGGCTCGGCCGACGCGAACGTTAAAATTTTTAATGCGCGGGTGGCGAAATGTTTATTAATATTAATCGTTTAAAATTAAATCGTATTGGTTTCTTCGATATGGTGCTCCTTTAGAATTATCGCACTCGGAGTTGAAAAGACGAGAACGTGTTGAGATATACCTACCTACGTATTTACCAGAATGGAATTTCTGATTTATTAATTTAATCCTCGAAAACAAACTAATAAATAATCGAGAAATTTTCATATAAGATAATATTCGCCGTTATAAATTAAACTGTCTCTTTAGTACCTCATAATCTGTATTTTATAAAACGTATATTTAATTACCCGTAACTCTGAGTAGTCAATTAACAAAAATAATTACCGGGCATTTAAAATTAATATACCCATAATAATTCCTGGGGTTTATTAACGTAAAACCTAATAAGGGAATACGTTAAGTTTCGGAAAGGACTATGTAAATAACTAAAAGGTTATATTTCATTTTGATTGATAGCTATAAAGGTCAGGACGTCGATTTTTATGATATATGGCTGTCGTATTCGGGCGGCAAATTAAAATTAGTAAAAGAGTAACAAATCTCATTTTCCAACTCGGGGCGTCCGCGAAAAGGCAATTTTCGATGCGCGAATTAATTAAAAAGTTTCAGAAAAATCTCCGTGGCGCGTAGTTTCTAATCAAAAATTAAAGCCCGCGCGTTTCTTTAGGAAAGTCTCTTAAAATGAAGATAAACGTTCGACCCGTAACGAGATGCGACACTTCAAAGAACGTTCAAACAGCAACATCACACGTTGGATTAACTTCCGCAAATTCAACATGCCTCGACGGTGTTCTCTTTCGTTACTTACTTATCTTATCGGTTAATGCGTTACGCGACACGACCGAAAGAATTTATATGCAGTTAATTTTGACTTTGCAACTTTCGTGTTAACGTCGAATATTCGCGCGTTTAAGTAGATCTCGTTTAACTTCGCTAGAAATAAAGCGCGGGGGTTGATGATAAATTTTCTCGACAAGCTGTCAACATTTCGGAAGTATTAACAAGTAAAGAAGTGCAAACTGCACGAGCAGCACCGTCAAATCTCGCCTTATAAGTTTCGTCACGTATGGGGTTATATCGAGTTACGGCAGTGGATTGACGAGGGGCGCTCGCATCTGGCGCGCTGGGATAATCCCCCGAGATGAATCCTAATCCCTGCCCTGACCATGACGTCACCTGCATTACTACCCTCTAGAGCCCCGTAACTCTCGCTGCAGTGTCATTTAACGTCGAAAGTGCTTAATGACTTTTTTCACACATGACCAAGGAAATAGAATGCGCGCGTAAATTTGATTTGGCCGGAAAAAAAAATGGTCGAGGAATCGTCCGGCAGTGGCGCGACGCCCAAAAACGCGCTCGTGTTTCGAATTTTGTATCTTGCTTGTATTACGTTACAACAACCAAGGCCCCCCCAGGCAGCGGTAGGTCGTTTTTCTTTTCGTTTTCACCTTTCTTATTTGCCGGTAACGCCGTAAAGATAAAGTCGTGCAATTCACTTGCGTAACTTCACAATTAATTATTCAGAATTTAAAGGTCGGGCGTTTGTTTATACAACTAGAACTTCGGAACAAGTGTAAATTTAACATTTATCTCTGTGGCAGGTGAAGTGGAACGTTTTGCTTTAGACACACGTAATACTATCGATTATTGAGATTTCGTGCGAACTCGCGACGTCGACGTTAGGATTATTTGTGATTGTAATTGTACGGTGCCGTTTCGTTTGTTAATTGTCTTGTCGGCATTTTTGTCCGGTCGCGGCGGACCGGCGTATTTTTTTTTCTGCTCGTCGACCGCGATCACGCGCGTGTTTATAAAAATTTAATTTCGCCCGAGTTCGTTTCGTTCGAGCGTGTTTCGAAGAATCCGCGGCTCGTTTATCGATAAACAAAAACCAAACGATGCAAGTCGGCGCTCGCATTATTAATTATTGTTATAAATAGACGGCTCGTTCCTGTAAGACGAAGTTTAATTGTTTCAAAACTTAATTATCTAATAACAGACGCGTCTTAGAGCGATAACTTGCTGATAGGATAACTTACAAAGGACGAGCAATATTTTGCAGAGTTCCACATTTTCTAGTGAAGCGCATTATTTATGATGATGCATTTCATTTCTAAAAATTTGATTTGATCTGATTTGATATTTGACCGAAATGTCCGAACTTTATGTTGTTAAACCTTGTTAATCTTCAAAATTAAGTATGCGTACGCGAGTGGCCAATAATCGTGAGGGTGTGGCATTTTAAGTGAAGTGCGTCATGATCCCTCTAGCTACTAATACGAGGGTAAGAAAAGCCCGCTAGTGCGTTCCTTCCAGTCTAATATGATTCAATCTAAATCGATTTTTGTGTTCTTTCTTTTCGAACCGCGAACGGTCTACCGCCTACCATTAATTTTCGACATGTTCGCAATTTTTATTATTTTATTAAAAACCGCCGGACGCCTAATTTTACGTTAACGACGTAATAAGCCCTGGATGGAAGAAAGAAGTTCTTTCCGACTTAATTAATAAATTTATAATGGAAGTTACAGTAAAATTTTAATTGACCATCATTACTGTTTATTTTGTTCGAAATGAAAGTAACGCTGGCAAGACTAAATTAGAAGATTTTCAACCTATAATCAAACGTTATTATACTATTATAGTTTAACTCGAAAATTTTAATGACCCCCCGATATTAATTAAAATTCTATCCCGATATATTATTAAATTTTAACTTCCTTGATCGTTTAGCGTGTAAGTAAGTAGGAAATTTTGTTTCCAAATTAAAATTTAAAGGCTTCATAATCACATTGTTATTTAAAACCTTAAAATTTTTGTAAATCTATAATTTACGTCCACTTTATAAACCTAAACGTGCCGTTCAAAAATTATAAAACTCGACGATCATCTGAAAAGGACATCTCTTTTACGTAGGGTTAATAGGTTTTCGTTAAATATCGAGTTACAGAATTTCGTTTAAGGTATCTACTTGTACGTAGGCACATTTGGAGAACGAGAGAAAAGGACGATTTTATCTTTGATATATTTGTTTTTTTGAAAGTTAAAAGGTTTCTTTAAAAATGAAGTAATCATTTTCGGTCGGTCGTCTGACGTCTCTCGTTCCTAAATAAGCAATTGCCCCATGTCACTGCCACCTTCCAGTCATTTAGATGCAATCTGCCTTATTACGAGTATAAAATATGGACCAATCCTCTTGCGGAAATGACCACATGGCACGGAACACGCGGTATAACTCAATCTGCCCACGAACCGACAAATAGATATTATCGCAGCTGATATCATTATTTTCGTGTAATTTAAATCGTTGCGTAATGGGTGTGTATGGAAATAAGGCCATTAAAACATGTAGAAGACTTCTATTTGATTTATTGTCTCAAGGTAATAGGAGTTCCATTTAGCTTGATTAAAATGTTTTTCAGATTGCTCGGATACGGTGCTTATAATCTGACAAAATTAGCTCCGACTTGCTCGGCATGTTTACATTAGGTTTTTTTCTTTTTTTTTGGTAAAATCGAGCCATTACGGAATGCCGGTGCAAATAATAATTTGTACGCCGCTCGTAAACGGAGGCGGCCCTCGTAACGACCCTTGTGGAACTCTCGAGCAATAAAAATCACGAATCATAAATGCAAGAGACTGACTATACGTAAGTTTAATTACCGTTCGTTTATCGCTTATAATATTTTACCTGTCATAAAAATATCAATTTTAAAGTCGAATAATAATTTATTAGGATGCTCTATTAAAAATATAGAGCTGTCCGAGTAATAAATATACAAAGCAATTAAGAAAGTAAACAAGATGCTGGTATCCCAAAACGATTTGGGACTATCTCCGCGATCTATTTTTTTTTTAAATAGATTTATTTCGAAGATACGATTAAACGTTCTACGCAGCGCCGTCATGAGAATTTTAAAATACAAAGTGCCCTTAAAACTGCGATAAGCTCCGATGTTCGATAAAAAATCGATTGTTTGTTTTGTGCTGCTTCGTCGCCCGATATTGGCGGTTATTATTATTTCGGTCGGGATTTCGTACATTTTTATGACTCGGAAATTAACGGGTATCCGGATTTCCGTTTACGTGATTCCAATAAAAAGCACACAGCACCGTTAAGTAGCTTATTGTTTACGTCACACCTGCAGTTTGCGGATTATTCAATTTAAGGTGTGTGTGTGTAGGTGCGAAAGATAATTAATATTCGGCTTATTTTCCTTCATACATATCTGCCTGCTATTTATTTAGGAATGGCTCGTTCGTCGTCCTTAAACAACGCGTGCTTCCCGAATTACAGATTTGACGTGTAACGATAGGAAACGCGTAATTGACAATTAACATCTAAGCCTCTTAAGGGATTGCTTACTACAACGTTAAGTGTTGACACATATTGTCTTTCGATTGAGATAAATTGCCGATCAATCTTCGTCGAGAGAAGATGTTACGTTCTGAAATTTTTAGCTAACGCCGACAGTTCGATTTCTGTTTAATTAAATTTTTCCTACCAAATATTTCCTATACGAGATTTTCGTAAGATGATAAATGATAAGTGGTGTACCCAGTGGTTTTGTTTTGTTTTGTTTGTGAATCGAATCAATTTAGACGTCACGTCGTAAGCAACAATTCGTTTATTTTTTTATTTTTTTACTTTTATTTTCGAAGTATTGCGCACCACGATTTTGCTGCTTTTAAAACAATTTCATACTGCTAGTGAAAGGTACGCTAGTCTTTCCATTTACCAATAAATTTATCTGACAAATAATTATGTACCTACCATGGAAAAGCAACAAACGTTTTCAGGCGATAAATGTGTATCAGATAAAATTGAAAAATAGAAAGACCGCCTCTAACTGTCAGTATTTTTTAGATCTCTGGAGAGTCAAAAACAAAAGTCTACGTGAAAGTTCTCTTCAGTTACAAATCAGGATAAAACGTATAAATTGTATTAGGTAAACGAAATTTCACACCTTCGTTTGATTAATTTATACCGTAGACACATCGGGTTTTCTTTTTTAACGAGGAAGGTTAGGCAGGTGAAAATCTCAGAAAAATTTGAAACTTTGCAGGATTGTAGTACTAGTCGAGAGCTAATCCAGAGCCGTATTCCGTTCGTGTTCTTACGCGGTTTAAGAGGGCGAAATCCAATCTTGAAAATTGGAATTTTTTGCGATTTTGCTTATTATCTGTGAAAGAACAAGAGCTATCGCCAACAAACTATTACAGGGATATTACAGGGGTCGTAATGAAGTTTGATAAAAAAATGGCAGATGACCAAAAATTTTTAAAATTTATTCTAAAATTATGTATTTTTTATGCAGTAAAATTATTCGAATAATCACTGCCTTTATACCGTAGAATTATAAATTTACTCTATTTTTAATTTAAAAACTATTCGTGTGCCCCTAAGCATTGCAAATTTCCCTATTACAAACCATAAACCAGATAAAAGTTTAATCGCATTTTTATGCGACCGATAAAATACAAAGCAACTAATAAAACACGTGCATCGCCTACTTTCATCGCTTATCGGAGTGCGAACTTAACGTTTTTAAAATAAAAACGGGATTTTCTAGTATCGACGTATAAACTCGAATGCATTTATATATAGAATTGTGACAAAACCGCTTCAAATCTTTCGCGTCGGTGGTACAAATCGGTAGTGCTTGTTTCAGTAGTTCGAATTTTAAATTGCGGCGTCGTATTTTATCGCGTGTGCGAGGAGTGCTCGTTCGATTAATAAGGCCTTTTTGCGTGTGAGTGCGCGAATGTTGTACGTTGTGTACTCTAAAAGGATTACAAACAAAAAGAATTAATACGACGAAGAAAAGTAGGATCTTTCTTTGTCGATTAACTGTCCATGTATTTATAAAGTGTAAATACATGGACCATTAAGCTGTAACATAAATTCTCTGAAAATCGAGCTTGGTTAGGCTTTTGAATAGGGACTCGGTTAGGGCTCCCCTCAAACATTCGACGGTCGAATTTCGCGAACGAAATTTTACCTTACGTAGGTATAGGTATGTAATAATACCAATCAACGGAAGTTGACGGGCAGTCAACGGAAGAATTTTTTCTTATAGTCTGTTACAGACAAGTGGCAGTCGCAGTGGCAGCAGTGTTAAGCTAAGCGTCCACTAGTCCGTATCGGACGCACAGTACCATTCCTTAAAATTTTCACCCCTAATTTTTGTATCATAATGTAGGTCTTGAATAGCCATTTACAAAAATATATAGTTTATTGGCGATAACTATTGTTGCTTCACAGATTATAAGCAAAATCGAAAAAAGTTGCAATTTTCAAGGGTAAATTTCACCCTCTTAAACCGCGTAAGAACACGAACTGAATACTGCTCTGGATTAGCTCTTGACTAGTACTACAATCCTGCAAAGTTTCAAATTTTTCTGAGATTTCCACTTGCCTAACCTACCTTGTAAGTTGACGTTTTAATTTTTGCAGGTATGGTGGTAATAAATGAAAACGGATTTACGGTCTAATAGTTTTCTGGACGTGAAACCGGTAAGTAAACTTTGATCGTTATTTGTAAACTCGCGTTGCGCCGGCTTGCCGCGCTTACCCAATTTTCCATCGATTTCTTAGAACAATTACAAGCCCTTATTAAAATAATTAATATTCCAACGAAAGCGTTTAGAATTCATTTTTTACTGTATTAATTAATTACATTAAGCGCTAACGTGCTTAATTCATTCTAATACCGTTAATTTCTGGTTATTTCCAACAGATGTTGCTGGATATTTATTTATTGAATTACATTAACTCGACTATTATTATTTAAATTTTACGTTCGGCTTAATTAATAAAATCAGATAGGTAGGTATTCAAAAAGAAATCTCATAATCCATATAACTAATCGCAAGGCAAATTCCATATTATATAAGAAACGAGACAAAAACTCCTTATTTTAACTAAATAATAAATAACGTAGTTGATATTTTTAGAAAACCCGTAAATCGTTCATAAATGTCGGGTCGAAAATTATAGGAGTTTTACATTTCTTCGACTTTGAACTTATTGTTAGGTTACTTTACTAATTAGGAAAATTACGTTTAAAACCGTGTCTGTCTTAATCTAACAACGAACGTGTTCTTGAATGAGTAAAAGTAAAGATCGATGACGAAGTACTTTAGCTATCGGGGATGTCAATCTTATAGAGCAATTAAATATTCGACACGTTTGAAACATTGCGTAACAATACCTCTTACGTATCATAATTAAAAAGAAAATACGCCACGAGTTCACTTTTTAAATTTATAAATATTCAGATTTAGATTAAAATTCTGAGAACGGCATAGGTTTTTTTTTTGTTCGTTAAAAGAATGTCGAACACTAGAATTCACTTAAAATTCTAACTTAATCCCTTTTTAATACGATTGATCGTCATCTCGAGGTGCTCAGAGAATATGGAATATAAGACTTTTATAGGGATTACTGTCTGAGAGGTATCAAGCGACCGGATTTTTTAATTGCCCGTTAACGAGGTAGGTGTACACGTGTGGAATCGTTCCCGTAATCAGCGTGTACTACGACATCCTAGAAGTACGACACTAACGCGAAAAACCGCGGCTGCATTTTAATGGCGTGTCCTCCAGCGGGTTAGCTTTTCCCTCGCAAGCACAAAAACTCGACGAAGTTTCTTATTATCTCCTGAAATAATTGGTGCACTTTCATATCTACTCGCGGTAATTTATTCATGTGCAACGACTCCTTTGTGTTCTTCCCTTCGAGACAACAACTATATCCGCCTTTTCACGTATAGTTTCTCGGGGGATAATAAAGTTCTCGTTTATATCTGGTTAACACGGAGAGTTCAGATCGAATCCGTCAGATTAATGTTGCAAATTACGGTCGAATCGAAATTATGAAAGTCGAACGGACTGATTAATCGGCCCCTCTGCGATTTAAACGATTCTTTGCTAAACTGTTTTCCGACAAAGTAAGATGAAGGCTTAATGGGGACTACCGGTGGGTATTGCTATCTGGACCTTTCGTTAATCTCGTGGATTTCTCTCGATTTTCATCGGATACTAACGAATTTCTCAAACTGATTTTTTTTCCTCGCAAGGCCGCGTTTTTCGGTTCGGAACGGTGAAAATTTGCGAAAAATTTACGACGTAAACTGATTTTTTTTTTGGTTGTTTTTGGCGAGGTCTAAACGTTCTTTGAATAGAAATTAATTTAATTGAAACTAAAATAAGTGGATGTAGTTTATTTTTCAAGTTGTCGAGAGACGTAACGTTAAAAGCGCTACTTATAAATGTTGTTATTGTCGATTAAAGAATTTCAATTTTACGCATATTCGCGTAAGCGAAGTGCTGAAAATTTCGTTGCGTGTTGATAACAATATCGAACATTGTTGTCATTCTTTTTGAACCAAATTACAGTAGATTGCTACAAATTTGCGATGACGAGGAATGTTGAATTTTAACCCCGTTTGTAACGCCGTTCGGACGTTAGATAGTCACGTAGATCTTTTGTGACTTTAACTTCTTTGATGTTTTTGAAACTAAGAGATTAAGGTCTAGTCGAACCGGTATAATGTAACACTTAAGCCCCGTTTAATTGTAAAATTTTCATGGATGCCGTTGCGTTCCAGCAGGGGCACAACTTAAAATTGAAATCGAAAGATTTCGAATTTGTCATTTCAAATTTTTAAAGAAACATCCGGCAGAAGCTAACGAAAATAATTATTTGTTTCCAGTTCTGTTCGTGATGTAACCTAAATTCAGACGCACGCGGCGAGCTCATTACTTTGCCCTGCATGTTTTCTGTATAGGTACCTAGACCGTCTTTATGAATCATTCAAGGGCAAGTTTCGCCGGTGTAACTTAATATGTAATTCTTACTTAAGCGATAAATTTTCCCCAAAATGCCGCGTCGCGCCGCTGCTTTTCCATAGGAATTTCCTGGTTAAATAAATTTCAACAGCTTAAACCGAATCGATATGACTGACCGTGAGTACTTTCGTTTAAGATATTGACATTTGTGGGTGATATTTGAAAGGGCAAACGATCGTCAGAATGGTAAAGAATGCTTGCTTACAAACAATATTTCTCGTTTGTTATTGAATACAAAAGAAAACTACAGTAAAACCCCGTTGATCCGGATTAATTATTCGTCGATTATTAAATAAGTACCTATACAAATTTCTTTTAACAGTCTAATACTAGTTTATTTTGTTAAAAAGCATAAAGTTCAATTATAACAGTAAGTAGTGCGTTTAATATACCAATTACATTAATGTACATCTATTCGTTTATTACGTACTATATTTCATAAATTCGGATTTTCTCTTATCCGATCGCCCGTTTGATGGGAATAAATTGAGTTTTACTGTAAATACTTTATATGGCAACGGATAATGAATAGCAGTTATTATGTCGGGTGTGTAAAGTTGACGAAATCGGCGCAAATTCTAAAAATAATGCCAAAATTTTGTACCCGATTTGCGCTCATGTTTCCGTTTCGAATTATCACAATTATTTTATTTTATTTTATTAAAACATTTGCTGCGCGCGTATTTGCAAAAGAATACATTTGTTTTATGCCATTTTCCGCAAGCCGTCAATAAATATACCTCGGGAGATGGTATACCAACTACCCCAATAGCGACATTTATCGTTCGGTTTATGTGCATTATTATAGCCCCATTTGTTGCTTGATTCAAGTAGAACGTTAGGCGTCGCAGTTACTTTTATTAGGGTGGTCAAGCGAACGAAACTAACTTGTTTATTATATTATTTGCAATTTCGTCCTTTGTCGCGTCAAATTTTTAGCTATCGCGGCACGCCTACGACGCCAAAGCAAAAATTTAACCAGCCTTACGTATATAGTAAGTAATAAGCGTTAAAGCTACTTTGTCGTTGCCGTTAAATTAAACTCGCTAATTACACCTTTATCGTTGATCGGCCATGTAAATAACTAGTGATTACATATACTGATATTTATCGTGACAGGTATGATGAATTTTATACTTAGGATAATGGGAAACAAATCTAATTTCTCCCGGATAATTAATATAATGTCACTTTTAGAAGTGGCATTACACGACACGAAGAATTATAGGTTTTAACAGATATAAGAAACTTTAAACGTGTAACGCGATAAAAAAACGAGAATTCGTGTATGTGCCTAAAAGTGTAAATACCTACCTAACTCGACGCGTTCTTTTCATCAAAAATTATAGTAATTAGAATCAATCAACGAGGAATTTCCAACACTTGGCTATTTTAGATTCTCGAATTTCCATTTTTCGACATGCAAATGCTCCAAACGCACCGGGCCGGGCGCTCGGGTGCATTACCACGATCTGATGTGGAAGTTCACAAAACGAAACGCACTAATTTACTCGTATCTTAATGCCTCGGAATTCCGTATTCAGATTTTGTGGAGTAGTCAGTTATGTGGTAATTAGATGTGGAAGTGCAATAATACGAGGGCTATTAATTCGAGTAGCTCTCGGCGACCGATATCAGGAAAACACATCGACCAACGGAATACTTTAACGAACGCGGATGTTCGGGTATAATTGGGACGCATGCATGCAGATTGTTCTGCCGTGTCAACATCGGTTCAGAATGTACGGAGATTTGGTTCCAAGATGGGGCCCTCTGGTTCGCGAAGAAGACGGACGGACACTTTATGCGATGCTCGTGCGTCCACTGTTAACATTAGCATACGAGAACGTATCTTTGCGTCGCGTCGCGTCCGTACTATTCAGAAATCGTATTTTCCGAAGATACTGTCGGATTTTGAATAAAAATTACATAACTGTCGGGAGGAAGAAAAATAATTTAATTCTTAATTTTTAAACTCCATCTAAATCGTTACTTACTTATAAGGTTACGTGCGAGCAAAGTAAATACGATATAGTTTGTGGATTATTTTCCACGTACCCTTATTTGGATTAGATTAGATTGAATTAAATTATTCCGTGATTGAATTCCTAGGTTTTAATTCGATTATTTTTATTTACGGTTAAACGTGACTGAACAGGTGTTTAATAATCGATTCATCGTCGTTCTTTTAATCCGACACAGACGAAGAAACGAGAAATTTATTTTAACGGTTACGATCGATTAAAAATGAGAAAAATGATTTTTAAGGAATTACGGAGGCTCCCTTATTAATGGCAAAACGTGAGTATCTTGCAAATAACTAGTTTTTGTCACTTAATTAAAAATAATAGACACTTTCGATCCTTCGCGTGAGAACCTCAAACAGATAAAGCTCTGCCTGACTTGATTTGATTAAATTACACTCTTTTTCGTTAAAAATATTTTATTTTCGTTTAATTGCAACACGTTTAGATTTAGTAGCGCCTTTCGTTATTGCGACGTCAGATTATACTTGACGTAGAAATGTTTAAATTCTAAGGTGAGATTTATCGAGGTTGTAATTGCAATGCGTGTATTAAATTTGTTATATTTTTAGTTTTTTAATTTAACCCTTAAATGCACACGGTTACAGAACTGCAACGTATTTATTTTTCCTTTACAAAAATGCATTTATATAATATTTTAAACTTTCAAAAAAAAACTATGCATGTAATGGTTAATTTTTTTAAGACAAAAAGTGGCGGAACGTTTTTTTTGTTTTCATCACATTACACACGAACACCTCCTTGATTATTTTTTAATAAGTTATAATATCTCTGATTTCTTGCGGTTAAAACCCACTTAACTTGAACTGCAGACGTCGCGTCGACCTAGAAAAACTGATTTACGATTTGTGGCACCCAGTTTATTTAACCGCACTCGTGAAGCATCAGGTGCGTATTTAAATCGAAGTCAAACTGCCCTCTGACTGTTGTTCGACTTTGAACGTTAAAGGCCTTTTTTTTCACCACATCGCGAAAGTTGGAAATGTCCCGTACAAGTCGTCGTTAACGCTTAGGAAAAAAATTTTTCGTAAGGGTAAATTGACGATAATTTTTTTTAAAGTTTACCAGAGGGCAAGTGACAACTTGTTAAAAATATTTCTCGATCTTTGTCTCTCGACAATTTAGATGTTCGCGAGTAGATGTTTGTTAAAAAAAATTTACACGAATTTTTTAGTCGCTCGAAACACTTCCGAGATTAAATATCGTCGTTCGTTTTCTTTTTCTACTGTACAAATTTTATAGATGTTAAAGTATTATTTCGCGGCGCTATACGTTATTTTTTAAGGTTTAGGTGCTAATGAAAAATAATCAGGCAGATATCTAAAAATCGAGATCGATTTATATTATATTTCGACGATTTTAAATCATTCGGCTCGATATAATTTCGAAACTTTAAATTTTTATTATGTGCGCGTTTGTTTATATATCACCCCTTCAAGAATTCTAAACCGTTTTTAACTGCCGACGTTTATTTCGGGTCGGTTGTGTTCGTTTGAAAACATTCAGAACAAAAAGCAAAGAAACATCTTCACTGCAAGAATTATGAGTGGCACAATTATTCTAGTTTCTAATCTCCGGTCGATCTGATGTTTTGTTTAAACTTACGTTAATTGTAGGTTTGTGTATGTTCTATGAGAAACTCTTATATGATTACATGCGTGTAATTTCCAGAATAGGTCTTTTTAATTTGAGTATTACATGGATGTTGTAATACATATTTATTTTATAAAATACAGTAAAATCCGGTTATAACGAACCACTAGGTTCTCGCAACATGAGTTCATTATATTCGAAGTTCGTAATAAACGACAAAAAGAACTTTATTTGATATTTTCAGTGAATCGCAGGTTCGTTACAAGTAGACTTCAAATTTTTGGTTTACAGTTAAACAACTTGGGTCTTGATATTTTATAATGTGCAGTGCGTTGACGCAGAGGTCTTATTTATTATTATTTTTTTTTTTTTGATACAGGGTTCGGACTTGATTGTAAATCAGGAAAAACCTGAAAAAGTCGGGGATTTTAAAATATTAATATAAAGTCGAACCTACTAAACTGTGGAAAATCAGATTTGTATTAAAAAAAAATTAATTTTTTCAAATGAATATTGGCAATTAAAACGAATTCGTTTATTAGAAGTTCACTTGTGTCGGGAATGTTTATATTCAGAGTTGTAATTTTGTTTTTGATCGCCAAATTTTCGATTTTTTTTTAAATCACATTTGTTATAGATAGAATTTTATTTGTAACACACGGCATGTTACACAAAGTTTGGAGTATGTTCGTTGTTTATTTATTTTAAATGATAAATTAAATAAAAAAGCCGACTTGTTCTTTTTCTCAATATAAAAAAGATTAGGTAATTGCAATATATATAAGCGCATTTTTAATTTCTCTTTGAAAAATTTGTTTTCGCGGTTAGTATTAAATAGTCGGAGAAAACCTGGAAAGTCTGGGAATTTCGTCATTTTATTAAAGTCCGAAAATTTCGAAGATAAGTGGGTACTTGCTCACAATCGAAATTAATCGGAAGATTATCATGAAATAAATAACAAAACAAAAGGACAATAATGTTAACTTGAGTAGTATGTATATTTCGGTGCGAGTTAAGTATGAATAAATCAGTCTCTACACAATGCCCAATTAACTTATTTCAAAAGACGATCTAGATTTCGGGAATAAATAAAATATTTACATACACGTTGTTTTGTAAGTAAGCCGAAATTATGCTCGGCACAATAAAATGATCAAAACAAATTTTTATGTGCATCTAACGTTAAGTATTATGTAATTTGATATTTATCAAATCAGAAACATGACGTGCTTGACGTCGACGATGCCAATTTACATTTGTTTGTTGTTTTAATATAATTTAATTACTTCGTTAGTTATTTAAATAATTAAAGCGTCCTCGTTATTCATGTTCTGTCAAGGAATGCCATTCTCGTATGAATAAATAATAAAATATAGCTAACGACGGCGGTTTCAAAAATGTAAGTAGGTAGTTTCCGTCAAATTAACGTTAATATTCCGTTATTAAATTAACGCCCTTAAACCTCAATTATTCTAGTTCGAGTTTATAAACACTCGCACATATCGAGAAGCCTTTAAATTAAGATTAATCGAAGTTGGCTTCCACAACAAATTTACAATATTAGAATCTACTAACCTAACAATCAGTAAATTCCTGCTTTGTTAAGGGCTGCTCGACGGATAATTAATCATCGTGTTCTAAAATGACTGTACCTTGAGGGAAGCGAATCTCAATTTACATTTGTGCGGACTTTTTAATATTTTTGAAAACGTGCTATTAACTTTGGAGATTATAAAGGAGATGTAAATACGCAGGCAACCACCCTACAGTGGTGTCGGACTTTTTCATTCCTTCTGGCGTCGCCGACAAGCATAATATATACTACTAGATTTTTATCAATTATCAGCCCTAGCGAAGAAGTTGAAAATAGCTCGTTTATAGAGGGTGACGATAACACATCCCTACGCGATATTAAAAATGTAAATCGTAGCTCATTTTTTACTTCTGATAAATCGAAATCGAAATCGAAATTAATTTTCAGTTGCGCACGTGCACCTCTCAATTATGTAGCTTTTAATTGAAAAATAATTGATTAACAAAGTTTTCCAGCCCTTGGGCAGTCGGGTCATTAGTACTTCCAGCCTGTGCCGCCCCGGCAGTAAGAAATGTCGACACAGTGACTCTATTTCCGTTATGGTGTTTTAATTTAGTCCTTGTATTGCGTATACGCCCGAACCTGCACAGCTTTCGAGCCGAACATACCGTGTTGACGGAAAGAGGGAGATGACAAACGCATACGTGTAGTTATTATTTGTTTTTTGAATGCAAAATGTGTCAGACCGCAGACAGACAGATGCGAATAAGGGTGACCAGTGGTAACTGCTAAACAGGACGTGTCTGTCACAATAAGCGTGGTTTCGAGTGGGATCGACAGTTTAGTCCGAAATTTTTGCGCCGTCAGTTGCGGTTTTCGCTGTTGCGGAAAACGTCGTAAACATTATCGAACTGCATCTTTATTATCGAAATATATCTCCAGTGTCTAGACGTTCCCGCAATATCCACACAAACAGCATATAAAATCCGAATTTTATATTTGAAACGCATTATGGCGAAGTTTCCGCTGAACTGTGAAGCTACCGCCGTGTTCGTGCTCTCGCAAAAGGGAGTTAAAGCGAAATAAAAAACCACAAAGCAAATATTGAAATTGATATTGCCGCAAAGTAAGCGGATCCTAAATTGTAATTTATTTTAAAAATACTCGGTATGGCCGCGAGCGTGGAGCAGAAATTTTGAATGCCGTTCGAAGAACAGCTGACGCTCGGTTATGATTTCGCACGTCGTGTTGCTATTAAACGATGGGCAGAACTCGTGGTTGATTTTCACCAGTTTGTTATTTAATTTACGTTAGAATTAGCCTCCCAGCTGTTCTCGAATAATTTCAAACAAACACACATACATCGAGTAGATAGATGCTGTGTCGTTCTGCGTTTACTACTAGACAGGTAAGGAAAATTGAATTATGCGAACGAACGTGCCGTGTCTTGCCGTGCCGTTAGCGGAGAGGTAGACAACTTTCGAAGATGAAATTGCTCCTGGCTAACCGTGCCTCGTATATAATACAATGAATTGCCTTCCGTATTTTTCAACTTCGAATTTTATAGGCAGAAACCTTTACCCCACCTTAGATCGTAAATCGCAAACTTTTCTCTCTTCGAATAATTTTTGGAATTTACAACTTCACTATTAAATCGTCAATTAAACTAATAATAAGTTAATTTAATTTTTCTTGTTCGTGTAAGAAATTGCAAGTGCGAGGGTTACATTTTTCATTTAATAAACCCCGCGTTGTTAAGATGAAACAAAGAATTTTAGGTCAGGTCAAAATTTTGCAAAAATCATGAACAATAAAGTTTTTTTTTATTGGAAATTTTAGAAAACTCGATCTCGGCGAATACGCGTTTAATTAATTATTTTATATTTGTTCTACGTGAAAATCGATATCTCTCGACGTACGGAGACTAATGAGTTTTACGTAGAGTTAAAATTTTGCCAAAAATCATGGGCTATCGTGGTGTTTTTTTTCCGAGATTTCTCCAAAAAATGATTTTTATGGAACGACTTGCATTAATCTTATCGACTTTATTTGTCCATAGCGTGCGACGTGGTTAAGCATGGATTCCTTACAGATAGATAAACACAGAACTTAGTATTTGAACGATATGCTGTTAACTTGTTTGAATTTTTTATTAGGTGGCTACTTGTTGAAAAAAAAATAAAATTTAATAGTCTTTATTAATCTTAAGCAGTTACATTCAGACACGACGCAAATTATAACATTTTTAATAGGTACATTATAGTGTATAGCGTAATGTTCTTTGGTTTGATTACAGAAGTTCGACGTCTTCGATCTTCTGCATCTTCGTTCTGTTGGTTGTGACCGTTCGACTGCCCATTCTGTCGAGATGCTCAGGACAGAGGAAAATGTGATTCGTGGAAAGCGAAAGCCCATCACCTCCAAAGTTTAATCCCGCCACTTACGAGGTGCTTCAGATTCCCGACAAGTTCGTGGCGAGTTTAGCGTCGATGACAGACGGAAGACGATGGCGTCCTGGAGATGATGTGAACCTGTGAAATGTGAGAAGAAGGTAGGTAAATAAGCAACACAAGTTCAAACGTATTTGTTTTCTAAATAATGTTCGAAATTGTTTAAACGTCGCAGAAAGATGTTTCCTGTCCTATGTATGCAGATGGCTCACCAATATAATCTTCAGAACTTTCTCGAAAAAACCTGGACCGTTGGGCTAAAGTGATACCTGATAATGCAAAAAGGTATTTTTATCAACGGAGTAAAGTCTCTTCTCAGGAGACATGAATTCACCACCATGAGCAAGTATAGTAGAAAATAACTCTTGATCGTCACACGATGATCGAGTTTTAGAATTAAACGGTGATGGTTTTGCCTCAATGTAAGTGTTTAATTTAATACTAGCAAATATAATTTTAAATAATAATTTGTGCATAATTTTATATTATGTGTAATAAATATATGTATTTCTTTGTTTTTATTTTTACTTTGCATTAATTTCCATTAGTTGTGTTTTACTATAAACAATTGTAGCAGGTGTATTCTGGGAATATATAACACGCACTTCTAGTACTAAAAAACTAGTTGAAATCATTTGAAAGCGCGCGTTTTATACCGAATATTAAGTGCTCAAAAAACTAAAGAGCGACCCATAAAATCTTCTGTTATGAATTAAAATCGTACGGTAAGTAAATAAGAATTTTATATATACGAGAATTGATAAAACAATTTCCGAGAAAAGCAATAATAAACTTTTAAAATGATTCTCGCATAAGAATTATACAGAGGCAGTTCGAAAAGTTTTTTGATAGAAAATTGTCGGCCAACTTCTCGAACGGCCCTCGTATATTTTAATAAATGAGTCCAATTAAATTGACTTAAATTAGAGATTCTAATTTAATTTCCGATTTAATTGAATTTAAGTTAATTTAATTGTATTTAAAAATCTGATAACGTATTTTGACGCTCATTTATTAACATATACGGGGGCCGTTCGAAAAGTTTCTTAAAACGTTTCTAAACTTTTTTAAAACCACTCCTTTATCGGAAAATTTTATGAACGAACTCCGCATAAATGTTTGACCCTTTTTTTAATTATTTGTTTAGCAAAAAAACGTAGCAAAAAAGAAAAAAAAACACATGAAGAATTACTTTAGAGTAAAACAAAACGTCATGTTCAAAATTTATTTTTTCACATAAGTACTACATTCAGACTTAAACCTATATCAAAATCTACGTATAGTATTAATTTTAAACGAATTACCGTTTGGGGAAGAATGCCTTATCGCTTACAATAGGGGGTCCAAAGAAAAAACACAATAAATTAACAAAGAATAATATATGTATACTCAAAGAATAAAAAAGTACTAATTGTGGTGGCAGTGGCCAGCCTGTAGTTGTGACTCCTCCACTTGAAGTGTTCTGTTAAGCGGGCTGGATCTGACATACTAAAACCGTTTGTAGAGGTTAAGTCCACATGCGCGCTACAATTACGCTGTTGATATCCATTCGCGCTGCTCTCTGACTCAGGAAGTTGAAATATCCCGTCGAAGGTTGGTTAGAGCAGACAGGGCTAGTTTCTGATGGCGGTCAACTTTAATGTAATGCTGATTAGAATTTAACCTGGAAAATAGAAATATATTGATAGAATTTCTATAAAAACACCTTATCTAAAATACATATAAGTCAACGATTTTTTTGGAAAATTTTAATCTGAACGTTGCGTCGCAACGAGACTACAAAACTTTTATTTCACTATAATAAAGCAAAAAATGACGAACTGCGGGCGTTTAAATAGATTATTGTTTTTGCATAATCTCGATAAAATAACACTACCTGCTACGCATAGAACAGGTCCGCAATTAGTTGAAAAGTAGTTTTTCGAGATTGACAATGTAAGAAATGACAATCTACGCGTGTTACCGGCGATTAAAAATTTTTGCCAAATCTCGAAAAAATCCCTTATTATAGCGATTTTTTTCTGGCAAAATTTTGACCGCAAGCTTTTGAGCCGTAAGGTTCAGAACAAGTCGAAAACGATTTGAAAACTCGTATTTCAGGTATTACGAAGCAATAAATAAGGAATTGCCGGCGTTTAAATAGTTTATAAATTTTTAAAATCTCGATAAAATGACGCCAACTAATACGCATAGAACAGGTCTGGACTTATTTGCAAAGTAGTTTTTCTAGAATAACAAACCAATAAATGACGAAAAAAATTTTCCAGAAATCTCGAAAAAAAACCTTATCATTCATCGTTTTGCCAAAATTTGTTCTGAACTAATATTTTTTGTTTCGCCTCCGTACGTCGAGAAATATAAATTTCCACAGAAAACAAGCATAATCTAATGAATTAAAGACGTTTTCGTCGAAATCGTGTTTTCATAAATTTTTGATTAAACATCCTTGATAAGTACATAGTTTTTAAAAAATTTGGCCCGATCGAAATCTTTTTATTTCGCCTCAAAAGCAATTCAGTATCTTTATTAGCGTTCCCTTAGCTAACAAATAGAGCGGAAAGACCGGCCTGCGACTGATCAAAACGAGGTACGTACGTAAGAACGTCGGACTAAACACTACTGGTCGAAAAATGTTGAATTAAACGTGTTTCTGGCGAGATCGAGTTTTCGAAAAAAAGTCACTATAGTTCGTGGATTTGGCAAAATTTTGACGCAAACTGAAGTGTTTAGGTCCGGAACTACTCGAAGTCGTTTTTCAAGCATAACGAAACAAGAAATAACAAACTACACTGGTTTAAATTGAATTAAGATTTTCGAGAAGTCTCGAAAAAAAAGACGGAGACATTTCTGAAGAATGTATTAAAATAAAATTACGTAAGTATTATACCCATAGCAAACTTCAAGCTACAGTTAAATATAGAAAATAGAAACTTGAAAATATAAGAGAAAAAAATAATTTTCTGGAACAACGAAATAATAATTTAAATGTATCTAACAATAAGTCAATTTAAAAAATCGTGTTTCTGATAGTTCGTTTTCACTCGTATTAAAATAAAATTACGGACCTCAGAAAACTATTAGGTATCCTAAATAAACTCGGAGGCCGTTACTATATTAAATGAATAGATATTATTTTTGGAAATAAAAAGACGGTTTAAATAGCAAGAACTGCGGTTTCTGATAAAGTACTACAATTTTTTATAAGAATAGCGGAGCGAATAAGAAACTTAACTACGCCAATTTCTTACTAAAATTCTTTATTATCTTTTTGCGGCGGTTCAGAGCATTCTCCTCTAAATTCCTTTGTTACATTCATTTTCACGTAATATTTCTGAAAGCATAATGCCCATCCGAAACTAGAAAGGCAAACCGAATCTGCTTCTAATAAGACCTACGAATACGTCACCTTGCGAAAATCGCGTTTCTTGCATTTTAACCGTTGTCCCTAGTTACTACGATTTCCTTAATTATTTAAAATGTATTATTTAATGCCCTCAAATAATTTATAGATGGCTTTGTTCGTAAGTCTCGCGGGTAGATTAAGGGCCAAGATAAATTTAGAATTCTGCTTTAATCCGACTAACTTAGCTTTTCTCCCAAATATTTTATACAAAAGATTTAAGGGTCTAGAAAACATACCTACTTATCTAAAATTTAAAGCGTTAAGTAAATTTAACCGAGTCAGTTGCCGAGAGTTTTGACGATAAATAAACGTCTTAATAATAGTTCATAAAAGTAGTGATTAATTTGACTAATTAAATTAATGTTTAGTAAAGTGGGAGATCTCCGTACACAAACCAAGATTAATTAATCATAATTTGGCAACAATAATAAATTAATCATCGTACCCTGGTTACTGCATTTTGGACCGTTCAAAATGTATTAGGTGCTGTATTAAAGTATTAAGAAAAGGTGGAATGAGTATGAATTAATTAATTTTGGTACGGTACCTATCGGAATATACAAATCGACTGTTTATCGAGCGGCTATTGAAATTCAGTACACGCGTTCGCTGCACGAAAAATTTGCATAGATTATTTAGAACCTAAACGAACAGAAACCGTTTCGTTAATAAATTGAGCAATCGGCCGCTGCATTAACGCTACGGCTTCAAAATTGCATTTCTAAATCGAACAGAAATTTTGTAAAGATAATCGCGCGTTTGGTATATTGCGCGACAATCGATTTTCGTCAGAAATAGGATATAAAATTGTAAACATGCAACATTTTAAGGTTATAATGCGCGAAACGTTGGTCGAAATTAAATAATACACGAGACAGTAACAGAACAATTAAAACGTTATCTATTTTTAACTTGATGAATAAATGAAGGAGGGAGTCACGGCACTCGTCAAAATGTTTCAGCGCGAAACAGATGTGAAACATAGGATTAAAATTAGCACGTCGAAAAAATAAACGGAATTAATTTATTAATTTTTGAATGCGCACCGAGTTTATTCGTTTTTAAGGATTTTTTTTGTAAATGCCTTGTCGCTTACGAGACATCTTCTAAATGGAGCGTATCGAGATATTATTATTCGTATAATTCATCTTCGTGTAATTTCCCACACATTTTTAAAAAAGCTATACCTTAAAAATGTGGTAGGTAGTTAATGGCGCGAAAACATTTTCGTTACGCCTTATAGATAACATAATGTTAGAATATCAACATCAATCGTAAATCAGCGCGAAACGTTCTAAGGGCGACATTAATTTCTGACACTCCATGTAAAATATGAATATCAAAATCGGAACGTATAAAAATTCCAGTTAGGTTGTTCGGAAGCCGCTAATCTCGTCGCGAGATTTTCATTATAAGGGCTAAAATTTGAAGTGATTCCATCTTAACATCGAAAATTGAGGATCTGAATCTCAATAACGGCAAGTGCTTCCGATCTGCTGCGTGCGGTATATTGGGGAGAAGTGGGACGCGAATGGCTGGTGGAGATAACCTAAATCGGGTTTCGCGTTTGAATAAGGACCCCTTTG
The DNA here is from genome assembly GCA_036326145.1 of Rhagophthalmus giganteus. Classification (NCBI taxonomy): domain Eukaryota; kingdom Metazoa; phylum Arthropoda; class Insecta; order Coleoptera; family Rhagophthalmidae; genus Rhagophthalmus; species Rhagophthalmus giganteus. Next base: position 7,304,297 of record JARFJA010000056.1, on the reverse strand, counting down.
TGTTTCGAACATCTTTTGATCCTCCCGATGTATTTGCTCATCCGCCTCGGTATGCACATACCGCTTAAACGCGGATGTTATGTCTCATCTACGTTTTATAATTGCTTTCTTAGCCGCAGGTTATGCACTTTACCTATCGCTAAACCCCCCCTAAAACCCCAGCGGCAACGGCGGGTTATAAATTTGTCGCAAGACCGAGCACAAACTCAAACGGACTATCCATCATACGGGGTAATTCGGCGGAAACGTATCAAAAGAAGATAATTGTGCATCTGGAATGGTTGGAAATTGTAAAATTAGCGATGCCGAGTTTTAGCTAAATTTTGTTTCTACCACAACAAAAAATTTGCTCTTTTTTCAATCGTTGCCTAATAGCCGGTAAAAACCAATTCCGACACCCCTGCAATGCAAGTAACTAAAAACTGTGATAAATGCGCTTTACACCCGTCCCTGGCTCCCGCTTCGTCCGCCCCTTATTAATTAGCGGTCAACAAACCCCGGTTGACTCGTTAGTGGTCACTGCTCCACGGCATTCTATGTTATATTACGTATTTGTACCCTTATCGACAGCGAAATGCATCGGTTTACTAACACAGTCTAGATTAATTATTTCATCGAAGTAAGCGATATAACGCGTCCATTGCGCGTATATAACGAACAAATCGAAAATTCGCGTCGATCTTACCAGAGGGCGCGCGAACATCTCTAAATTTATAACATAAGGGTAGTTGAGGAGTAGATGCGAATCTCGATTGTGCGCCTTTTGTTTAATGCAGTCCTACATCTAAATGAAAATGTAAATAGTACATTATTACGTACCTACCTCGTGCAATTATTTATTCCAGCTTTAGATTTAAATCGTAATACTCGAGGCGTTTTCGTATCGAGATTAGAATCGGTTAAATCCTATTTTTAGTGGCGCTTATCTAAAATTTTATAAATATAGAAGTGCGAGCTTTTTATGGGTCGTATAAAATGAACAAAAAATAAATAAATTTAGATTAGCTCTCCATTATTATCCTATTTCCCGGAGGTAAAGGTTTTGTTCGATATTCAAGTATGCGTTTGGTGTTACGGCAGATTCAAACTTCAACTGTTTAGCATCGATATATTTGAATAGGACTATTCTTATGCAAAGACAGGGACAGAATGGCCGCCATCTCTTTAAGAAGGCCGTTTGAATACAGCTCCTGTTTTCTTTGATTCCCAAAGCGGAAAGAGTTCAGTATAAAGTTTAACGTTATATTGGATTTCATATGATTTTGAATCTCTAACAGCGCCTGTAAGATACGTGGGGAGAGAACATAATTTTTTTTGTAGATATTCGCGTCGTTCAAGCAAAATACACTCGATTTTATCTCGAACCTTAATGTTCACTGTGAATACACAAAAACTCGCTCATTACTGACGGCACAATGTAGTCAGGTGGTCGTGTTCCTTGTTCACGTCACGTTGTCCGTGTTTCAGACTCAAATAAACAATTCCGAGTCTCAAGTTTACGGAAAAAAAAAGTACTCGAGCGCGTACAAGCCAAATTTTTTAATTTCGTCCGATGTAAATAAATGCACGCCAACTTGTTCACGAGACCGTTTCAATTGAATTTTGCGAGAGCCCGCGAAATCCCTTGTCTATTTAGAACGGGACGAGATCAAACAGTTTACGAAACGCTCGAAATTCGATTTGGTGTTTGAGAAACGGATGCAATTTTGATATTTCCCATAGTTAGCTCTTTAGCATACGATTTCGGCGTTATTCGGATTTTTACGAGTCGACGATCTCTGCCGCTTAATTCATTTACGGAGCACCTGTGGTCATCGTTCCTCCCGTTAATTTCCTGGTTTTATAGAAAAACATCGCAGGTCTGGCGGTGAATTAAAAATTACAAACCGGTTAAGTTCTAGGAAGTTATATAAATTGATATGCGATGGCCTCAACTACAAATAAAGTCGCCACTACCATCGGATAAAAAGAAAACTTAAAATTCAAGGAACCCGCTTGTTTTATAAAGTAATTTCCTTGTTGATATTCTACACACATTTTCAAACAGATGCATCTCAAAGTTAACCTCAGATAATATAATTTTGTCACGTGCCGACGTGCGTCTTTGTCTGACGCGCAAAACGAACGTCTTCGCGTAAGACGACGAACAACGCAAAAACACAATTCATTCGGAGTATACTTAAACTAAAATTTAAATTCATACAGTTAAATTTCTCCAAGATCCATTTCTACGCCGAAGGAATGGCATAACAAAGTAGAAACTTCGGTTATCTCGAGTATCGAACGGTGGAAGTTCACGTTAGTTTAAACCAATTATCACAAATCCCAGTCTCTCCGCAAAACAACGAACGAACCTCTTTATCGCATAAAAGTATTTGCCCTGCTGCGATAAAATTTTTCTTAGCTACGGAAACGCACATATTTTTCAACTTCCTAAATGCATCTTAGACAACATACGAAGATTAAGTGTTCGTAAGAGCTATAAAAGGTCATCCAACAGGAAATGGTAGAAATAAGGGATGGACGACCCTTGGGCCGACTCTATTTATAACGTAGTTAAAGTGAAAAGTCACATATGGTTTTACTTCCTCATTCTTCGTCGACTAAAACATTTTTCCGCAATTAATTTATCCCGGAATTTATCAGTTAATCTATCTCGTTAAGCACAAAGCTCGTATATCTGACGAAATGATAGTTTTCGGTAAATTCAAGATGAATTAGAAAAATTGTAAAAACCACAAATTATTCTGCTTGTAATAAATCAAAATCAAAAAACTGCACCTAACGCGGGGTACGAACGCGGTATTTTGTCTTCAAGTACTTAGATACAACCTCCAATATTTTACTGTAAGTATCCGAATCAGTAACCTAAACGCGTAGAGCAGATAATGCAAAAAAATAGAAGGCGTGCCCCGCTCCTCAATGTAACTCGACGTCTTCTGCAGGAACGCGATAAAATTTGAAATATTTCGTGTATAGGTAGGTATATCCAAGTAAAAATGGCGAAGTGTGATTTATAACGTTTTCAAAAAACGTCCGGAAACGCTTTTGTCGTGTGTTTAGATAACAAAATCTTGTACATTTACAATGGAAGTGCGAGTAGTAGTCGAGTGCGTGCGCGATCGAATCGGAAGATTTTATAACCGATTCGAAATTTAAAGGGCGAAATAAATACGGGCAATTTTCTATATTTTCGTGGTCGCTATAAAAATAACGCCGTCGAAAATTACGCGACTTTTCTAATATTTTTTAAAAGCGAGATGAATACGAATTCGCGATGGCGTGCTGTAACGAAATAATAGAGAAAACATTTTTTTTTTTTGCAAAACAAGTGTAATGGAAGGCTGTTTAGATAAAAACTTGATCCCTCCACTTCGCATACATTTTTGATGTTGACCCAAATCGGTATATTTTCCGGTTCGGCGGGTCTTGTGGGAATTTTTTAAAAATAATTTAGTCAAACCCTCGCCCTTTTAATTATTTCGTGATTAACATGTTATATGGCCTTTTAATTATGCAACTAAATTTAATTTTTAATTAAGCGTTATTCGACTTGTTTAACATTTTGTTGAAAATTAACGGCCACAACTATAAAACTCATTTATTATATAAGTATTTTGATTTAAATTTGGCGAATAATTCCTATCGAAAAAGATAATTTGAACTTTGAGTAGGTACTAAATTGTTAGCTTTTTCGATGAAAATAACAAATGATGTTCTTATTTGGTACTATTATGTACAGGTACTACTCGTTGTAATAATAATATACTTCGTTGGTCGCAAATACGCAAATCATAAACTCACAGAAATTATCAAAATAGTTCTATGTGGCCTAAAACGCGTCATTTGGGATCTTTACACTAACAAAAAAAAATTACAATTAGTTAACTAAAATGGTGAAAAATTATTAAAATATAGGTATGGCCTATCCAAACCTATATGCAATTCACGTCATCAACAAAAAGTTACTAGATTGTTTATTTGTAATTCGGTTTAAAGTTTGGAAAGTGACATATTCTATAGATGATTTACCTGCGCACGTATTAGATGGTATAAAGAAAGACTACAACTTATTAGAACTGTCAAAATACGAGGTACGAAGCGACAGCACTGTGTGAAACATCATCATCTAGTAACCCTTTTATTGATGACGTGGATTGCGTATAGGTTTGGACGAAGTATACCTACTTCAATTAAGTAGGGATATTTACAAAAAAAACAAAATTTACAATTTTCCTTTTTCTCTCCAATATGAGACAAAAATATTTTATACTTATCTGCTACTACAAAAATATCTAGGAAACTTTTAATTGTTAAGGGAAGGGTACCTATGATTTCAGCGTATTTTACGCTCATCCTTAAACAAATTTTTGAGACATTTTGGATCATTAAAACCAAAATGTTTTTATGATTAGTTTGATTCGTTATGAATCTTTTATATGTCCTCGAGTACATTATTCTCTGTAAAACAAAAAAATCCACTTCACTTTAACTAATTTAGTTTTTATAAAATTCCACCATAACTAACAAAATTATAATTTATAATAACAAATTAACGAATAAAAATCATGTACTCAAATTACGAGTATACATAAACAAAATAGTGATAAACAACTAATCATAAAAACATTTTGGTTTTAATGATCCAAAATGTTTCAAAAATTAGTTTAAGGATGAGCGTAAAATACGCTGAAATCATGGGTACCCTGCCCTTAACTACTTTCGCTAATATCGCGGGAATCTCCGAGTTACTACATATTATCTATTTCATAAAACGCACTCGAATTTTCAAAAATTCAAAATTCACGTTCAAAAATTTTCAGTAGATATAGATATGTTCCAAAGCTGCTCTATTAAAAATCATCGATGCAGAAAAAAATTTAGCTCAGTTCATGCGTAATCTTTAAATAATTGTCGAATTGATTCGAGAAATATATAAAATTTGTAAATAACAATAAAATTATAGGTACATAGGTACTTATTATTAGAGACAATTAAACAAATGAATTACTAAAGAGCGAATGTACGCAAAGAATAATGCTTTAAATTACCTACTACTGATAAAGAACAAAGAACAATTCTAAAATATAATAATTAATGAAGTTCCCGACGAGAATGAATTTTAAAATCCTACCTTCAATTTAAAGTTGAGTCTTTTTTTTTAAAGCAATCCGCCGGTATTATATCTAATAATTAATTAAAGAAATTTTAGCAAATCCTTTTTTTAATTAAAGCTTTATAAACTAATTAAATTCTTTAGAGGAGAAGCCTTTTACGCGCTATCACGTAAACAACACTTTGCCGTCGAAAAGGAATTATTGTACATACTAAAAAATAAAGGTAAGTAATGAACTATGACCTCCGAGATAAGTTGAATAAATAAATGGATAAATATTTGTTTCCGTGACGAGAATTAATTCTTGATTTTTAAATTGTTTTGGGAAATTTGTATGCGCAACCCGATAATTAAATTAGAGATTACTTAGCTGTTAGCAAAACAAACGAATTTTTGATTTCAAATTATTCCCAGATTACTTCCAGAGTCTTTTCCACGTACTTTCTTTCTAAGATTTTCTGCGTCTTTTTCTTCTCTTCGTTGGTACCTATCTACAATATTGCAGTTTTAAATAATCTTGTTATCTAAAAGTTTCCATAGAGCTTTCTTTGGAATCTAGTGACTTGTTTTGGAAAATTTCACGACACGTCATTTCATTTCACGTTTATTGTATTTGTTGGAAAAACAACTAAACGTTATAAATTCACCTATTTTACGCCAACTACCTAAGGTAAGTATCAACCTTGCACTTTATACTGTCTTCATTAGTAGAGCGTCGGCAGCTTATAATTGAACAATTCTAAGAAATTATACCGCGTGTACTGCAGGCAGTACTGAACAAAGATTACACATCTTGAACTATTATAAAATAAAAATGTAGTTTAGGAGCCTAACAACGTGAAAACCTACAATATTTTGTCCAATTGAGAAATTGAAGTCTTTTTGTGTTATAAAACCGGTCTAACAAGGAAGGTTAGGTAGGTGGAAAATTCAGAAAAATTTGAAACTTTGCAGGATTGTAGTACTAGTCAACCCTAATCAAGAGCCGTATTCCGTTCGTGCCCTTATTCGGTTTAAGAGGGTGAAATCCACTCTTGAAAATTGGAACTTTTTTCGATTTTGCTTATTATTTCTCGAACAGCAAGAGCTATCGCCAATAAATTATATATTTTTGTAAATGGCTATCAAGACCTACATTATGATACAAAAATTAGAGATAAAATGCCTAAGGGGTTTCCTTCCTACCCCTAACTCCCAATTATTTTAAATATTTTTGTGTATGCTGCATACTCACGGTGTCGTAGTGTGTATATTAACCGCTGTTACAATAATAATATGGATAACTAAAATACAATTAAATATAAATACATAAATACAGCAAATAACTAACTGTTACATTCATCATCTCACTTCTCTTTGTTAGTCTAGGAAAAATTCATTATTCCTACTAATTATTCGCACACTTTAGGGCTTATTATAATAAGGATATTTTGTTGTATATTTTGTTTATTTACATATCTATATATTTCATACGTCAGTAGGTAGGTAATTATTCTCTAGTATTTTTATTTATATGTACATATTATCTATATATTAACAGTTATAAACTAAATTACAGGAATACAAAATAGCATATCTACACTATATAAATTTCAGTACTATAATAATAATTAGTACACCTTTCCACTTCCTTGCTGGTGAAATTACCCGAATTTTTGCTTGACCTTTCTGTAGTGATACTATATAGTTCATGACAAACTAGTTACACAAATACACAAACTTGAAAAACACAAATTTCTTATTGTTCAAGAGATAAGTTTCGGTAAAATGTTACTTTGGATATTATATATTAACAAAGGGTGGTTTTGATCAAATACAAATCAACTAATTTAAGATGATACATTTTAATGAATAATTATGCCGATAAGTTATAAAAATGCATTGTAGCGTACACAAAAACATTAAACATAATTGGGGGTTGGGGGTTGGGATGAAACCCCTTAGGCGTTTTATCCCTAATCTTTGTATCATGATGTAGGTCTGGGAGAGTTATTTACAAAAATATATAATCTGTTGGTGATATATCTTATTGTTTAAGAGATACGCGGCTTCGGATATTATTACGAAAGGGTGCAATAAATACAAATGCACAAATACAAATAAATAAATGTAAGGTGATACACTTTAATGAATAACTCTTAATAATCTATCAATTAATTGCAGCGTACAAAGAAAATACTGAAAATAATTGAGGGTTGGGGGCAGGGATGGCACCCCTTAGAATTTTCATCCCTAATTTTTGTATCATAATGTAGGTCTTGAATAGCCATTTATAAAAATATATAGTTTATTGGCGATAGCTCTTGCTGTTCGAGAGATAATAAGCAAAATCGAAAAAAGTTCCAATTTTCAAGGGTGGATTTCACCCTCTTAAACAGAATAAGGGCACGAACGGAATACGGCTCTTGATTAGGGTAGACTAGTACTTCAATCCTGCAAAGTTTCAAATTTTTCTGAATTTTCCACCTTCCTAACCTTCCTTGTAAGTCACACACGTAACAGCCTGGCTGGTGAGCCCTGCTGCATATTAAAAGAGCAGGCATCACAATTTTACTTAATGACATAGCAACTTGTCATATATTTATTTGGTTCAAGTCAAGTTGACCGCGAAAGTTCCAAGCAGGACGTTTATTTTTAAGCGCCAATGTTTATAAAGTTTTAATCGTATTTCGAGTCTTTTATTTTTATTTAAGGTATTTTTTTAATAATTTCACGTGCTCTTTAATATGACATTATTTGTTAACCTTTGAGACTGCATTGAAAACGACCGAACCGATTCGGCTCGAATAATGTTTTGTATCAAAATTTTTAATAGCGCAAAGTTACAATTAAATAAGGTTGATTTTTGTAAGTCATCATTAAAATTCTAATTTTTTACTTCAAATTAGCCTAGAATAAACTAATTTTAAGAATGACAAAGTGTCATATTGAAGATCACGCGAAATTACTTAAAAAAATAACTTGACTTAACAAGACAAGTCTTAACAAGACAAGTCTTAACAAGACTTTGGGGCTTAAAAATAAACATGATTGGAGCTTTCAATTGGACTTCAATTTCTTAGGACAAAAAATTCTGTAGATTTTGATGTTGCTAGCTCCTCAACTAATTGTTTTCAAAACTAAATTTCAAAACGCATTTTCTCGGAAACTATTGACTAAAACTCGAAAAGCAAAGTGAAGAGAATTAAGAGACCACCGTTCACGTTAAAAGATTTTTGGGGGAGGTCGCTACCCTCCTTAAGGTTAACGTAAAGTGGATGAATTTATAACATTAAAGCCGCACTAAACGATTTAAATAAATTAATGCTCGAAATATAGTAAAAAAGGCAATTTCCGAGTCAAATGTCGAGTCGTTTTTTTCTTAATGAAAGCGCGATGAAGTTTTAATACCGTATAAAATTCAAACAATTGCTCGTTACGTTCAATAATTGCAGTCGATAAAATAAAAAGCAAATTATTCCCAACTAAGCAATAGTTCCTCCGGCATAATCAAATCTTGTACATGTGTTCGATTCTCGGCATCGCTTAATTTGTGTACGCAGTTGATTTACAAGCGCGACTATAGGACTTTGTAAAATATTTAATTGGTTAGAAGAGTTGGGAAGGTTGATTTAACAGCAGTCCAAATCGATTAAATTTACTGCTTGCCAATAATTTTCCCGTGGCAAAACATATTTTATAATAATAAAACAACCGCCTTCGTTTCGGATGACCCAGGGCGTTTATATGCGGATTCGCTCCGTGTAGAGGCGTTGCGGATAATTTCTTAATTCGAAAATCTAATTCGCAACCATTAAGGAGGCCTTTCCGCGAACGTAGCCGAAAATGGCCTTTTCGATCGGCGGTAACTTACGTCGTAGGCCGTGACCGGTAGAACCCAACAAATTCGCATCGAGAAATTCTCTTTGTCTTGCGGTCGGAATGTAAAAAAAAAACAACGTCGTATTGGCTCGATCGAAGTTAATTAGACACGTGCAATTTTTTTTTTTTGAAATGCTGCGTGTAATTAAGCGCTAATTTATTAACAGAAATCTAAATTAATCACGCGTATTACTCGTTTAAAGTCAGCCGTTTTCGTCTTAGGAACCGTTTAAATTTGAATCATCTTATTACAGGCGATGCTTGCTAGTCAAACAAGAAACAAACATTAATATGAGTAGAAAATTATTATTTACAAAACAGCGGGATATCCGTATGGGTTTAGGAAACCTGTTGAGGGACGCGGGGCGCGCGACCGACTCATGCATTTAGATGAGGGCTCGGTATATTATAAAATATTATAAACAAGTGCAGGTATAGATTTTATGCCATCGCACGAACCCTACGTCTAAGCATTAACGAGACAAAAGAAGACGATTTAAAATTAAAATACCTGGCATTTGACTTTTATTAATCACGCTAACAAAAAAGAAATCTACATACATGAAATACCACACTCCCGATACAATTAAGACGATTTACCCACTATTTCGTGTAATATTTTCGTAGGTAATCGCGGTACCTATAGTTAGCGTGGGGCTGATCTGATTAAAATTGCTTATAAAACGATTTCTATTCAACACGGTAACTGTAACAGAAATTAATTACCACCCGAAAAAGCTCGCGTAACATAATAGAAGGGTTATTAATCAGGAACCGTAATTAAATTATACCATTAATTGGTTACCTTAAGATCGACAAATAATTCGTTAAAGTAAAGTAACAATGCGGTAATTCCCATTAAAATTCTGACACACGAACTGTTTGTACACAACATCCATAATAGTAAAATTAACGGTTTCCATTCCTGAACGGTTTTGATATAACCATTAAACAAATTTAATAACTATCATCATCGCGTAGATATACATGTTGTACATCACCATAACGCGGCTACCGTCAAAAATCAATAAAAACGAATTACAAGTGCAAATTAATTTCTTTTTTCGCGAGGAATTAAGAGTCAACGATCCAAACAGTAAAAATTAAATCTATAAAAAAAAATTCGGAAAAGAACTTTAAGCGAATTAAATTTAAATATTCAAAAATAAGACGAAGGAATTTAAAATCATCCGAGATTAAAACAAACTTCGAAAATTAAAAAAGATAAACCTTCGAAAGTAATAGACTAATAAAAAAAAAACCTGGAGAATAATGCTGGATATAAAAAAGCACGTTAAACTTCGGTTCCTGTAATTATTAAAAATGTCGGAATTTTTAATAATCTATCTACTGTAAACTAGTTTGTACACTTTTATCCTAGGGTATATCTACCTAAATAATTTTATAATTGATGTGAAATATTGCGCGATATTTCAGTAAATTATAGTTCTAACGTGATATTAAACCTCCATTACGCGTATACATTTTTAACTACACAATATTAGCATTAAAAAGTAATTTTAAAGATTTTCCAGACTAAACGTTTTTAAACTACTCCGTTTAAGTTACTTATTAAAAATTCAAACAAAGCCCGTCCTGCCATTATGTAATCATTTTAAGTAGATTTAAACTATCCCTTACGTTAAAGTAGCTTCTTGCGCCCCCTCCCCTCCCCATCAAACCCATTAAAAGCGGCCAATTAATAATAAATCACTGTGGCGAATATGTCTGAAACTTTGGTTCTTAAGAAACTATTTTAACCCAGTTAATACTTCGCGAAAGCTTGAACTTTGAAGTAGGGGTGGTAAAAGCAAATATACGGTGCTCTGCGAGTTCTAATTTAAGTCATCATCTCCGGTTGATTATAATTTATGTGAAGCATCATTAGCGTTAGTACCTGCCCGACCTCAAGCTGAATTTATAAACACAGGTCATAAAATGTTCCTAACTTGGTTTTAAAACTTAAATATTATGCCGATGTTAACATATTTTAGACATAGAAATCCTATTTTAAAACCGTTTTGTTTCGCGTTCGGTCGTCCCGAAAACGATTTCCCGTGAAAATTGTTCGAAACTCCTCGTTACGATCGTCGGTTTAGATGTTTAATGGAACGGCATATTTTAAGTTCAACGTTATTTGCATTTACTTGGCAAGGCCCTTTTCCAATCAATTATCGAAATTAATTTCGGGAATATCGTCGGTATCGTGGGAAAATCGTAAATTTTGCAGTAAGTACGAAGAACAATTTATTTGTATATATGTATTAGCATTATAAAGTTATCGGCAAACTAAAAGTTCCAACGGTCTGGATTACGTTAACGTTATACCACCCTAAAAAGGGCGACCGATTTTTTACGAAATAGGGCATATTTATGTTCTATTCTATTTATAAGCGACAATATAAATTGTGTAAATTTAAAAATAAAGTCTCAAACAATAACGAAAGCGCAAGTACTCACCCACTTCAAGCTCTGCATCAAATTAATGGAGGGTAGGAGGTTTTCGCGAAAACTGTCGCCGTCTATTGCCGGACCTATAAAAATAATAAACAACATGTATTAAACACCGTCTTTAAAGTAAAAGTAAGGATCGATTACACAATATGACCTAATATCGTTTAACTATAATTTTTTTTACTTTAGTTACTATGAAAATGAACAGTTTAAACTAACATTGTACAATTGGTTCTTATTAATGAAAAATAATGTTTCAATTAAAACACGTTAATAGCTTTGTACCTACATTCAAAAAGTTAGTTACTCCACAATTTCAAAATTTAATAAATATCGTTCTACATCGGAGCGATTGGCTCTCTAGAGGTCCCAAACTTTCGTCTGTAAAATTGTTAGTTACCCAAAGTTGACCTTGAAAATTTTACATGCGCGTATGTAAAACAAGACCCGCTTGCTCACAGTCGACGCCGAAAATGACCCACTCCGGGTACGTGTGTGTAAACACGTCCCTTCGAATTTCGTAATACTCTTCATAAAGCGACGGTCGGTAATGGCATCGGTCTCTTGACGTACAACTTTTTTCGGTAACTTCTTTAAGTAACTTTGCAGTTTTTATAGACAAAAGTTTAAGGCTTCTAGCGAGTAAATTGCTCCGTACTTTATGTGTGTTGTTAATTTCGTTCGTTTAGCTCTTGCTGCGACACTTTTTGTCGATACCTACCGAATTCGAAGAATTACATATACAGAACGTTTCGATAAAAAACTATCCATCCTAAATAACTCTTGACGCGCTGATCATTTAAAAAAAAATATGCAAAAACATGTCAAAAAAGTACTAAATTCATTTTGCAACACTTCCGGAGTTATTTGAAATGCTAGTAAGATCTTCGGACATATTATTGTCGTTTTTAAATGCCACGGTATTTCTGAATCAACTGCTCCTCCTCTAAGTAATTCTAGATAGGACGCACCAGTTAAAGTCCCATTAATGAAGAAAGTCTAACAATGTAGTCACCTAAAATAGCACAACCACACGTTCAATGTTTGGGGAGTTTGAATATGAAATTCCCGCATTATCTACACGTGAATCACTTTCGGCCCAATTTCTATGATTCTGCCTATCAACTAAACCGAACCACTTCATTTTTTATCGCGACCTATTGTGTAACTCCAAAACTCTGTAGCTCGCAAACTGTTTACTTTAGATCTTAGGTATTATATATTTTTGTAATCTGCTCGTCGAGGAGAATCCAAAAATTTAAAAAATATGGGGCGCCTCGTTTAAAAAAATGAGTTGAGGGGGGCACAGGGGTGAAAGCTTTATCAAGTGTGAATATGTAAAAATGTGTCCCCCTTTGGATCTTTTTTGGTATATTTTTGCGTTTATTTTAAAGATCGATGTGTCGGAGGTTATTTAGGGCGGATAGTTTTCATTGAAACCCTCTGTATATGTTTATTAATCAATAGCAATTATTTTTGCCACCGAATTTTAAGTATGAACGGCGAGGGCGGATTTGGTAGCTAAGTATCGATCCATATAAAGTATCTAAGCCTTGTTTTTTTTTTTAAATACAAATAATCTAGTTCGAGGGCGATTTTATAATTTAACGATCTGATGATATTTTAATTTAACATATGTATTCGTTTACTTTTAATGACGAGATCGAAACGCCTATTTACAAATAAATATGGGTAGGTACCTACACGCGCACTGAATTTATATTCAAGTATTGCCCATATATTTTAACAAGTTCTAATGCAAAACCGTTTAATTAAAAAAAGGTCGTTTGAATATTCCGATATCGAAAGCCGGTTTCTGTGAACGTGAAATATCTGGAACTGAAAATTTACATATTTACTATTCGATATCGGACGGTTATATAATTATGTATTCCCGGATTTAGTAACTAAAATATGACGTTCGATTACTAATAGAAAAGAAAATTTAATAGAAAACAAATAAATCGCCAAAAAAAATTTCTTACGATTAATATTTATACGTGCATAAATCAATTTTGTGGGTAAATAGTTCGATTTAAACCCCAGTTCGTTACGGGGGCGCGTTCATATTTAAGAAACTTGTTTGTAAACATGTAAAATAATTGCAGCCCCCCTCCCATTGTTTGTTCACGCGTCACCTTATTTGGCATTAATGTTTTATTCTTATCGGCGCGCTTTAATGCAGCGGTAGAATTTACCGTAAGTGTAACATAACTAAATAAATATAATGTAGCGTAATTAGCCGGAGGTTACTTGTCTTCTTCAGTATTTACTTGGTTTTATTTCAACAGTACGTTTGAAATGACTACGCGTATAAAATAACAATAATCCTAAATAAACATGCGGCACGAGAAAAATAAGGCGCAGGAATTTGAAAAAGACGAAGCCCCATTTTGAATAAGACGTCCCTGGACATATTGTTTCATAGAGAATACTAAGGAACCGAGTTAATATTTTACATAACTATCTTGAGGAATAGTAATAACGCCGCTCTCCATGTTTGCCCGGTATTGTGGTCGCAAACGTGAATATATTATTATTTTATATACCGCCGCAATTACGGTCTGTTACAAAATAATCATCAGGGTTACATTCTCTTCGTATTCGTTTTCTTTCAAAAGTAATTGAATTTTATATAAGCCATACTCGTGCACGAGCGCGGCTCTTTAAAATTCTATTTGGGATATTAAGTATACCACTAACTGAAAATTGAATGGAAAACTTAAGAAACTAACCGCCCGACGCGACGTGCAATATCAAAAATCTAATAGAAACCGACTTAACATGTTAATTAAAAAGTAAAACAACGTGTGTGCATTATTAAAATTTTCAAACTACGCCCGAAAATGTTTCGGAGCATGTAATAAATTAAATACGAGCCTACGCAGTTTTCCGGCATTCAACATAAATTGTGTCATTAAAAGTCCGCGACTTCTCTGCCTATGTTAACGTACTAAGCTAAAAATAATTAGAAAGTTCTGGTATTAAGGTAATTACACAATTAGCGATATATCCTTCTCAAAAATAAGTTAAAACTGTAACAATAAGCTGCACGACGCGACGCCGACGCGACGGAAACGGAATTTTGCAATTGAAATTTATGTTGTAAGTGGGAGTTATTATACCACTAATATTTTACGTTCGGAGATATATGCGCTGTCATTAGTCACGACAAACAATTATCCCTACGCATATATAGCAGCGAGATTTGAGATTTCTAATGCATCGCAATCATGTCAAATGTCGACAGGCGACATTTAATTGTCCGGGCTGACACGATTTCGCGACCACCCACAGTCGCTCATTTGCCACATAAACAAGTCTGAATTGAAATCAATTTGTATAAAATATATATTTGCACCTACAGCTCCGCTCGCCTGTGATGTGAAATACTGATTGTAACATAAATCTAACTTAATGTCATTTAAATTTCCCTTTGTTTATTGTTCCTTATGTTGTTGTATTTATTTCGTTTAGAGCGCGAAACGAAGGTGCGACTCGTTTATATAATAAGCCTTCTTCGAAGTAAAAGGAATTTAAACGAAAGTGCGCGAACTTGTTAATTCACAATCGTTTTAATAACGAACCTTATTTGGCGCAGGATTTGGTTGCTTGGCCATTTCGGATGACCACTAACGCCACGTTGTCATTCAAATGTTGCCATCAGATTGAAAATCGAAAATTACCCAGATTGAATTCGGAAAGAAAACGCGAATTAAACGAAATTTCGATGAATTTTTAGGCGATAGATACGATAAACCGCAGTAAGAAACTGGACACAAAGTAAGCTGTCACATATTTTTTTATCGCCTCTTCGGTCATTAAAATGATCGAACTTCAATGATTAAACATTACATTAAACCATTCGCCTAAGCGCTTTAAAATCTAATATTTTTACAAGGTGATTGGTTTTAATTGGACGTAAGAACCGTTTGTTTGATTTTATGAAGTGCCCGAAACGTGTTTGGTTTTATGGAAAAAGAAATTAAGTCAAAAACATTACGGTGCGAGATGATTATTTTATAATTTTAAAGATTAATCGAAAGTTTATCTGAAAGTATAATTTTTTTTAATACTTTCGTAAAATGCAAATTAATATTGCTGCCGCCGACTGCCACTTGTCTGTAACATACTATAAGAAAAAATTATAAACTTCTAAATTTTTCTTTGTATTAACTACCTTTTTCTCGTCAACGTTTTCACTCTATCGCCAATTTAGAGCGTAGATTTTTCCGCTGACCTATACCTACGTTTCATATTTCATTGTATTTCACCAACCATTGTAATTGCAAAAACGCGCGTAAGATAAAATTTCGTTCGCGAAATTGGAACCGCCGAATATTTGAGGGAAGCCCTAACCAAGAACCTAACCAAGCTCGAATTTCAGAGAATTTATGTTAAAGCTTAAAAATCCATGTATTTACACTTTATAAATACGTGGAGAGTTAGTCGACAGAGAAAGATTCCACCTTTCCTCGTCGTATTAATCCTTTTTGTTTGTAATCCTTTTAGAGAACACTTACGCATTCACACGCAAAAAGGCCTTATAAACCGAACGAACACTCCTTGAACACACGAACAATTTAAAATTCGAACTACTGAAACAGTCGCTACCGCTCTGTACCACTGACACGAAAGATCTGGAACGATTTTGCCAGAATTCTATATATAAATGCATTGGATACTAGGAAATCCCACTTTTATTTTAAAATCACTCTGTTCGCACTCCGATAAGCTATGAGAGTAGGTGGCGCACATGTTTTATTAGTTGCTTTGTATTTTATCGGTCGCATAAAAATGCGATTAAACTTTTATCTGGTTTATAGTTTGTAATAGGGAAATTTTCAATATCGAGATGCACACGAATAGTTTATAAATTAAAAATAAAGTAAATTTATAATTTTGCGGTGTAAAGCTAGTAGGTAGTGATTATCCAGATAATTTTAAACTGGTAAGTATTAGCGAATTTTCATAGAAAATGCAGGCTATTGCAGCGTGTCTGATGACGGGACTCAGACGTGTTCTTTTGGCTTTTCTCCGATTTCGACCAGTAGATCACGAAAATGTAGGACATTCATTTTGGGTCGGTCATATATATATATATATATATATACAGGGTTAGTTAAAAGTATGGAGACGGCGATTTATTGTCGTTAATATTCATTTTAGGAAATTATGTTCAATACAAAAGTTTGTTATGAAATTATTATCTACATTTGAGAATACTTGAATTTTTTTTTTCCTCAATTGTTTTTAAGTTACGACGTCATCGATATTTTTTTGAAATGACAACCTATATTTCTGATTATTGATTTCGATAGTAAATTCTATTCTCTTTTCAACGGTATACAATTTTCAATATGTTACATTTGAAAAAAATTGAGAAAAAGTGCCTTAAAGTTCAGGTCATTGTCAAATTAGAAATGGACAACAATTTGAACACTTACTTTAATGTAGTTAGTTATTAATTTGTTTTTAATGATAAGATTGTGACTGATAAGTTTATTGCAAATAAATGAGTCTAGTTACCGTGTTAATTAATTCTGCTAATTTAATGGATCTTTAATATTTGAACTTTAAGGCACTTTTTCTCAATTTTTTTCAAATGTAACATATTGAAAATTGTATACCGTTGAAAAGAGAATAGAATGTACTATCGAAATCAATAATCAGAAATATAGGTTGTCATTTCAAAAAAATATCGATGACGTCGTAACTTAAAAACAATTGAGGAAAAAAATTCAAGTATTCTCAAATGTAGATAATAATTTCATAACAAACTTTTGTATTGAACATAATTTCCTAAAATAAATATTAACGACAATAAATCGCCGTCTCCTATTTATAACCCTGTAATAAATATATATATATATATATATATATATATATATATATATATATATATATAATCAATTTCTTGTGGACACGATTCCGGTCGCAATTTTGATAGTAGGAGACTGAAATTTGGACAGCATATTGTCTTTACGAAAATGAAGAACGAGTTCGTTAACCAGCCAAATCGACCGTCCCGTTTTAAACTGGCGGTCGTTCAAAAAAAAAATTAAAAAAATTCTAATCTCCGTTATTACTGATTGGATCGGTAATGTGAAATATGTTTTGGAATCGGCATAAAATTCTTTACCAATAATGTCTCTTTATAATTTTCGATAGAATGCACCGTTTTTGAAATAATCTAAAAAAATGATAGTTTTTTAAATTCTTATAAATTTCTCTCGTAAATATTATTTTTTTAAAAACGTATTTCTTTCGAGAAAAACTCGAGTAACTATCTGTAAAAAGTAACGAAACTTATTACAAACGATCGACAGTTACCTAATGTAATATTTGAAAGACGCTTTGCTCACCATCGCCTCCACCTGCAGTACGAACGTTATGATCTGTCAACTGCACACTGCGGTTACCGGAATTGTGGTCGCCGCTACTAAATTATTAAAGCTTATACCGGCCAAATACTTTCTGAAAGACGGTAGATATCAGCTAGGAACGTTAATCGAACATTACTTTTGTTTATGGATTTTATTAAGCCGACATTGCCGAACTTTACGAGGAAATTTTAACAGACGAATCGGTTTGATGCTATACTAATTATTTTTTATTGGAGCTATTCGACACTGGCAACTGTCAGCGTTTAGAAAGCAAAATATGTTTTATGTGAGGTATACTCGTTTTTTTAATATTAAATTAATATCTAAATAATGGCCTGCATATAATATTTACGTTTTAAATAAAAATTTATTACTAACATTTTGTAAAATGATTTCGTAAAGTGTTGATGCTTACTAATTAAAGTCATAAGGAGTTGCTCATCAAACTTTTAAGGTTTATACCAAAAAAGGTGAGATGTGTAGGCGTAGGTATTTTTATTACAAGTATTTCATATTTTATGAAGTAGTTATAAAGATGATTAGCCGATTCATCAAGAGGTTATCTCTGAGGTACATATCAACTAATGATCTTAACTTTTTTTTCAAATCAGTTAGTTATGGTGAATTTATACATACATACGTTAAATAAATAAAAATAGCTTTTAAACAATAGATACATTTTATTAGTTTTACGTTAGGTAAGTAGTTTTCCTTATAAATATTTTTTTAAGTCATATATTGTCATAAAAATCCTTCTTTAAAAATTCTACAAATAATAACTTAGAAGTGTTACGAAATGGAAAATACAAAATAAAAGCTGTATCTAAGGTAACGGGAAATACCCCGATGGAGTCTAAACTAAATTTCACCTTAGAGGAAGGAAATTTTAAGACCGCGGATAATTTATAATACAAATAAAATAACTTATAAAATCGTTACACAATTATTTGTAACGGAAATTAAACATTAGTAACAATTTCTTTAATGATAAACCAGGCGAAAAGCGGTATTATTTATGTGTCATTAATTAATAAGACGCCCAGAAGTTACGTCACGTTTCTATACACAATTTTACTCACGTTAGAACTTCAATTACGAAGTACGCAATAATTTTCTAACGTAAAACAAGAACTACTGGAAAATAATCATCATTAAAATGTATCCTTTAATAAAGCTGCTTGTGAATTAACTTTAATTTTCAATTATAAAAAATAACATCCGCCTACCTTATCGGCATAAATATTCCTTACCTAAACGAAGGAAAAAATGAAGAAAAAAAACTAAGAAATAACGGGTCACCACTGTACCATAAACCGCACCAATTTAAAATAAAACGACACTAACAACGAGTTTAATACGTGCGTTTAGCTATGAATACTTTTTAATGACTAGCTCAAATTCGACGTCTTCCGATATAATCCACCCGATAATACGTAACACCCATATTAAAAATATTATCTGGAGACCACACATTTCTTTTACGTTCGAATAATCACTATGAAGGTGAAACAGTTTTATAGGTATGTACTTATTCTGTGCCAGCTATTGATAATGTTACATTATCTAACTGTAATTGCAAAAGGAATTTCTTATTATTTTATTAAAGGAAAAACTAAACAAATTATGTATTCGTAAATATCCCCAATTGAATTGGCGTTTTTTTATGGCTTTAGGGAACGAACATCATCGGTTAATATCCTAGTGTTTTGCGAGTTTCTCGTGTTAGTATTAACAGTGCAAGGTTCATAGTTGCAGCGGGGGATTCGAACCCGCAGCCGTGGTGCACTAGAAGACTAGTCTAGTAACTGGCTTTCTGCGTGCCACGGCCCCAATTGACGTTTTTGATTAATATATTCATGCTAATTGAAATGACTCCCCTATTTTATAAAAAGTGATCATTCTAGAAATAGTAACAAAAGAATATCTAAATATTATTTAATTTTGAAAAATGTCGCGCTGTTTGTATTAGTGTCCCGGCGTTTGATTAGGGCGGTAATGTGTTTTTCTCCTCCATTATTCAACTATCTTGGGGAGTATTAACAATAAAAAAATGTTTATTAAATGTGAACCCAAAATATTTTTAAATAAAATTAAAAAGTAGGTACCGCAGAACTCCAATTATCCGAATTGCTCGTTCTTCTTCCACTTCCAGCCCGGGTAATGCTTATCAATATTAGATTAGAACTGATTGTAACAGCGACTTTGCCCGCTTTGCAGACTTTATCCGTAACGTAAATAAAAATCTGTATCTACTTAATTATTTTTTCAACTTCGATTAATAAAATAGCTGTGGTCCAAGTTAATGCCGATAATCGGAGTTTTACTGCATTTTAGTTTAATTCAAGATATCGAAGAAAATATTCAAACTACTTCCTTTGCTCTTATAATCAAAGTTACATTCGCCGTTAAAGAAACTCACGGATATTTTCTGTATCGACATCTGTTGGATAAACGATTTTCCAAGACTATCCAATTATTGGACATTTTTACCTACTCAAAATAATATTAGAGGTCTAACTACAAAAAGACAACCTCAGTGGTTGGTCGATATAAACGAAATGCTGGGAAAAAACCAGTTATAGGGGACTGAAATTATAGAATTAGTATCATCTAAGTTAGCGTCGTTTTGCACATTGTTTTGACAAAAGCGCACGACTACGGTCAGCACGTGCCCTCCACCCTATTAATAACCTCCACTTCTATGCTCGCGGCACCGTCTCTTGTTCCTTATTTTCCACCTTCTCTGTTTGCATACGTAACGCGGAACAAAGCTTTTGATCATCAATATAAAAGCTACAAATAAAAAGTTTGTTGCAAAAAAAAATTAATTTATTTTTCCGCATCACGTTTATCATCCAACACGTTTGTAATTAAACAAATTTTCCCTTTTCGGCATCCTTCTGCCGTTCAAATTAATTTCGGAACAAAATAACCGAAGAATAAAGCCACTTTATCTCGGTTTAATTTATTAAATTATCGTCGTTGTGCAATTTTATCATATCGAGGTCACATTAATATACTTCTAGGTACTACACCGATCCGTTTGTAATTGTCGCTAAACTCACGTTTCCGACTTTACGAAAAATTTAAATTTCGACCGTTCTAAAAATTAAGCAGTTCAAAATGCTCTCACGTTCCGCGCGCGCGGAAACGAGAACGAAAAAGTAGATCTGAAAAACAAATTAATGCCACTTTAAAAACTCTCGTCATGTCTACAGAGATTATATTAAATTTTTTAAGCGAACCTAGAACTACTTTAATTTCGAATTATTTAAGCACGCGAGCGTCGCATTTTTTGTGTCATTCCCCTAACGCAGATACTTTTATATTTTTCTAAAATTAAATTCCCGGTACGCCATTCTACTTAAACGATTTAATTGTTAAAATCGAATCTTAAAGACGTCACGCTGTATTTATTTCGATTCGATTCGAATCGCTTCTGGACAATAACGTTTAATTGGCTAAACGAAAACTGTCAAGAATCGCATCAATCATTTTTTTTTGTAGTGCGCTGCTGAATATTGAACAAATCATTGATACGCATCGAATTAGTTTATTGTTCCCTTTTATTAAATAATAAATATTCGGGAAATGGGGCAAAAGTACGCATTGGTGATTTTTTTACATTTCGAAGAAAGTGTGGTTTCGTTGTGTCGAACGTTTGTGTCGATAAAATTGGGGCAAGAAATTCAATTAAGTCTTTGATGATCTTTTTTCAGTAACTGAAATCGTGCGTGTTGCCTGCTAGTCGAACTGTATCAACAGGACAAATATTAATAACAATATCTAATCTTGTTCGACAGAGCGTCAAATGAAGGTATCGCGTAACCTTGTTACGGTGACGTCAAGTTTAAATACACTCTTTCGGGTAAAAGTTGTTCAAAAATATGTCGGGTATATCCTACATTCAAGTACCTACATTTCAAGACGCTGCATAGAATATTCTAAACCGTTTACGTCGAGAACATCCCAGCACACTTTATCCAATCAAATTCTGTCACCGCCAAAGAGAAAAGCTCTACTATTAGGTCCAGCAAAGGAAAAAAATCGTTATTCTGACCGGCACCGCAGTCAAGAATTAATTAGAAGAAAGCAATGCAATAAAGGAAAAGAAAAGCAATTTAACAAAACCTTAATAGCAACCCTCAAAAATCTGAAGAAAATGTTACTTGTCCCGGCTACGAAGATACTTATGAAGAAACAGCAGCTAATAAAGAGTAACGAGTGCGAATAGTACTCTCCTTATGAAGGAACTGGTGCTTTCAACTTTATTGCGTTTAGTTATTTTTATCTATTCTTTCTTTTTCAGTTTTCGTGTTAATTATGGAGTATTTCGTTTAGTTATTTGTACCTTTTCTTTCTTGGAATCAATTGTTATGTTAATTATGTCGACTGTGTTATATAATTATAAAACACTTCCATATTTATGATTTTTTTCAAATTTAAATGCGTACTTTACTCCACTCTACACTATCCAAAGTTACTCGATCGAATTTATCAGGTCCATTTCCCTAGAGTGCGACTTTTGCAAAACAAAACAAAAATTATGCCATCATTTTGTACAAGTTTTGTACAGTTTTGTACAACCTTTAGTTTTTTTTGTACCCTTCCAAATAGTCAGCTATCGCAGTTTGAAATTTCGCACTCCAGGGAAATGCTGGAGTAAAAAAATTTGTACCCTCCCGGAAATGCGTGAAAATGACCGCCAAAGCTCGTACTCGCGATGTATTTTAGAATGCTCAAAATGTATAGCCTTAAAAAACATTTTAAGAAGATAAATGTCTTTGTTTTTATATAAAAAATGACTTATATTTTGTATTTGTTTAAATAATGTTAAACAAATATTATTCCTTCCAGATTTGTGGTTTCTTGAATTGTTGATAAAATTAACAGATGAAATTTATATGTAATAAATAAATCGAAATTCAAATAACATATTGCGTAGTGTACTAATTCACAATTTTATAACAGCACTTAACCAAAAAAGTACGTAAATATAATAAAAAATCATTATATTAAGAACTGGCGTTGATGAATGTTCGTCTGAAGTACGATTTCATCATTACAACGTATGTCCAAAGATTACTTGATGTTCGAAATCATTACCCAATGTACGTTTTTTAGTGTAATGACCTTATAGATTGCTATACCAAATGCAGTTCATTACGTTAATGAATAATTTGACTGCTCCAATGAACAAGCTTTCTTTTTTTAATAAATTAGTATATAGATAATATGAATTTTAATTTATAGTAATAATAACTGTGTTTATTAGTTTTATCAATATTCTTACATAAATTCAATAAATTATTCCACTGAAATGCAAAGTTTGTTTATTGTATCGATGAATGTGTTCATTAAATAAAGGAATATTCTTGCATTGTTACAATGTACACTTCTATTCATATTAAAAGAGTACAGTTACTATTTCACATTGTAAATAGGACAATGTTTATGCACAATGTTTATGTTTATGGACAATGTTTCTATAGCAAATTTATTTTTTGTAATGTTTCAATTAATTATTAATCAAATATACCTACATAGAAAATTTGATTATTAGTTCTTTATTGTTCAATGTTGTCGATTGTAGGAAATAGAACTCGATTTTTCCGGTGAAAAAAATCGATTTGTACACGTTTCTCTGGAATTTGATATGTAATAACACACACAAACCGTTTTTAGAAATATTTTTCTATAACAGTTCTAATATAAATATTAATGTAAACGTCGGGATAATTTTTTTTGCAATTATTTAGTTTCAGTTTTCAAACATTTATCTTCTTAAAATGTTTTTTAAGGCTATACATTTTGAGCATTCTAAAATACATCGCGAGCACGAGCTTTGGCGGTCATTTTCACGCATTTCCGGGAGGGTACAAAATTTTTTAAAGGTTGTACAAAACTGTACAAAATGAGTTCTTACTATTACAAGAAAAAAAAAGCGACATTTTTAACTTTTGCACTCCAGCATTTCCCTGGAGTGCGAAATTTCAATCTGCGATAGCTGACTATTTGGAAGGGTACAAAAAAAACTAAAGGTTCTACAAAACTTGTACAAAATGATGGCATAATTTTTGTTTTGTTTTGCAAAAGTCGCACTCCAGAGAAATGGACCCGAATTTATCGCGTAGCTTAGCGATTCAGTAAAATTCTTATGTACGCAGGTACATAAATTCCTCGATTTAAATCAAATAAAAAACCGATTTGTAAACGTCAAATTTAAATCGATTACCCGTTTATTCCGAATTTTAAAATTTAATACGTTCGGACGTTGTTCGTGCGCCACTTCTACAAAGTAAACCTTACGTCGCGGCCCACCTTCCACTTGCGAATGCATCTACAAATCAATTTTGTAGGTAATAGCGCCGACAATGGCTCATAAATTGGTAGCTCTGAGCGCAGCCATGTTTTGAGACGTTGCAAATATCGAAACGGATCCAAACGGTGCACCGTGTATTGTTTACGGGGCGCTGAGCCTCGTGTTCGGACACGGTTTGACGAGATGAACATGGGAACGAACGTTGGTGTTCCCAACTAGTTCCGAGACAATACTGGGATGGGCCCGTTTTAATCGCCGTGTATTTTATTTTTACAATCAGTTCGCCGGCGGTCGTGGATACTTAATTGGAGTTATTTATAGTTCGCGACGTTTTCGAAGAGCCGAATAACCTAACCCGATTCGGAAATATCTCTCGATACCTGGTACCTTTATTCTGCATTCCTCGTCTTAAAGAGGCGACAATTTGATTTACTGTACTAATGTTTTGACGCTTCGTTCACAACGAAATTGACAAATAATTGTGGTTGCAGTTTCGTAGAAATGTTAGTGGGTATCGGTGATAAATAGATTAGTATCGTTCCCTAGTTTACGAAGGCGGCTTGTGAGGTATGAAATTGATATATACGGAATATACGTTTTAGTAAGATGGATCGATCTAGCATTACAAGCGGTAATTTGATTAGTTTTTTCGTAGAAGAATGGTCATTAAATTTATTGCACGTTCGCAATGGAGCCGTGACGCATTCATCTTGTTTTATTGTGGAACCAACGCTAGGATCTACATATACAAAACCAAACCACAGGCTTGCGGTTTAGTTAACACATCAAAATTTGTTCTCGGTTCACGGAATTATATTATGCAATTAAGGTTATACCCGTACCTACCCTTTCGTTTCATTAAACGGTAAAAAAATTGCGCCCTTAACTTTTCGTCGTTCAAAAACGATCATTAATTTATTATACAAAAACAACAGCTGCGTTACGCCACAAAAATGAAAAATGTCGCCCTTACCCCCATGCTTGATACGTAACAGCTGCAAATTAATAAGTTTGATTAATATTTCGAAAAACCTCACGTTACAAACCATTTGAACTCGAAATTTCTGACATTCTTCGGACGATGTTTCTATTAACTTAATTAAATCATTCTGTTAAATATGTACGTGTCATAAGTCAAACGTTTTAATGTCGAACTAGAGTGCCATTCGTACGACCATCGGGCAAACGCCACAAATTTTCAATTAAATCGATTGTCGAGAATTAAAATTGATGTTAGGAAGGCAACGAGAGTTAATTGATTTAAAAACAAAAACGATAAAAAATCCGTGCGTTACAATTTGTTAGTGGCTCGTTTTGACAATCGTACACCATCTTCGGGGCGAAGGAATCTAGTTTAATTGTTGTTAAACCTCGATAGTGGTGGCGTAAAACATCTTAAAATGATGAAACTAAAAACCTGCCATCGCGTAATCGCCCATTTACTTTTACGACAAGATTCTCGCAAGAAAGCTGTCTAATTTAAAGTCAACGAAACAAGCCAACTAGAATTAGATAAGTAATTCGTTCGATGTAATTGCGAATTAAGTTTGTAATTGTAATTCGCGTCGTTAAAATAAGTAGGTAAATTTTGATTCACTTACTTACGTCGGAACTTTCGATTCAACTTGCGACGATGAAATTTCCATTTGCTAGGTAGAATTTTCGAACAATTTATAATTAATTGATGTGTAATGGCAAGTTGTCTGTTATCTTGTTAAAAGTTTTTGTACAGAATACGAAATCGCTTTGAAGGAAAGAGAAAGTCGAAGAAGTGCTCGATGTGGATGAACTTTTTAATGTTGGAAGTTTTAATTGGCTAAAAAGCTATAAAAGTAAAAGATGTTAAAAGTTCAAAATACGATAGTACAAGTTCGCGTAAATTAACGTTACCTACATCTTAAAATGTACCTACTAATAGAAAATTGATTGTCTTTGACTGGTAACCCCGTTTCGGCGATGTATCTGCACGGCGCGATGGCCACAAATAAATTATCGAAAAAGTTTTTCCATATAACATTATTGAAATGGCTGACGGTGAACTGGGTCAGAATTTGAGGCGTCCTTAAATGGGCGCAGGTTAAACTTGATCGAAAATTGTCCTATAAAGATTTTTATTGCAAGAGTTGCTTTCAAATAACGTTCTAAAAGAGTCACGACCCTTTTGTAAATAACCCATAAAAATATTTCCTTTGATTTATAGGGGCCGAATGGCGTATATCAGGTCCATAAATAGTTCAATAGGTATATTCGAACTCCTCCAAACATATTTCTATATGCATTTTATATTGGCCATAAATTTAAAAGTTGTGTTTTAGTTCGATAGCCCTTTATTTTAAGATTCCTACTAAATTTCGCGTCACTCTCTTTGATTTATTGGCATGTTTGCTCCTGTTTCGGAGCCGGTGCTTCGCCGTGTCGTTCCAAATATAATTTGAATACTCTTTTTGTTCGGCTTAGTGTACAACATCCGTGACACCCTATAAATTAACGTGGCGCGCTCGATTTTTATTTACCGCTCTAATTTTAAATTGTCCTTCACGTGGACGTACGCAATTTTTTACCGGCGGGTCAGAATTAATGAAATAAAATACGGGAAGTTAAATACGCAGATAAAGTGCAAGGGTAACGTAACAAACAACAATAACCCTCTCGTTCCTTCGAAAGCACACCCGAAACTGTCGTCGTTAAACTGAAACAGGAAACGGACCGTAACCAGGAAATGTCGATGACGACTACGACGTTATACGGAGATACGGAAATGCATTTCATTAACGTAAGCAACGTCTTGGCAGGTTACTGCTAATTTCAGCGAAAAGAACTACCGCGGACGCTACGACAGTAGTTTGGAGACAATGAAAGTTGTTCGCAAAAGGATGACTATTTTACTTAATAATGGCCTTGGAGCAAATAAAGTCCGGCGCTATAAAAACCGAAAACTATGCGATTCTCCAGAATCGCTTTCGACCTAGTTTTAAATCGGCGAGCGGTTTTTCCTTTTTATTCTTTAACACACGATTAAGTGTTATCGCTAGCTGATAATGCAGCACAATTATGTACCTATACCCTAGTAGAAATTTGTCTAGCTTTTCCCCATTTATGGTGAGCCAGTAGCCAGGTTAAGGCGGGGAAAACCTAGAAAGGAAAAAATAGTTGAGTCCTGACTAAAAATCAGTCTGTAAAACTGGACTAGTTATAACTCGACTCTATCTAACTAGCTCACATCTAGTTTTTTCCTTTGAATCACTAGCTATAGCTTATCCAAACCTATATGATGTTCACGTCATCAATACAAGGTTACTAGATGATGACGTTTCACACAGTGCTGTCACCTCGTACCTCGTATTTTGACAGTTCTAATAAATTGTAGACGTTCTTTATACCATCTAATATGTGCGCAAGTAAATCATCTATAGAATATGTCACTTTCCAAACTTTAAACCGAATTACAAATAAACAATCTAGTAACTTTTTGTTGATGACGTAAACATCATATAGGTTTGGATAAGCTATAG
Source organism: Rhagophthalmus giganteus (assembly GCA_036326145.1). Classification (NCBI taxonomy): domain Eukaryota; kingdom Metazoa; phylum Arthropoda; class Insecta; order Coleoptera; family Rhagophthalmidae; genus Rhagophthalmus; species Rhagophthalmus giganteus. The sequence continues at coordinate 7,276,646 of JARFJA010000056.1, read as the reverse complement.
TTGTAATTCGACTTCGACTGTCGAGTCCATATCTAGTTTTCCTGATATGAATTTTAGTCTAGGTTTTCCCCGGCAGAAATTCATGAAGAAATGTGTGGAAAAACTGGTTTCGACGTCTACTTGTATACCTTTTTTTTTTGTGTTAGTAGCACACCCCGAAAGGCACCAGGAACCGCCGTTAGGCATTACTTCTAGTGCCCTCCGGGACATCCATGCCTACCAGGGGGATATTTCACCACCCGTACCGGGATTCGAACCCAGGACCCGTCAGGCGAGAGGTTAGTCTCCTAACCACTCGACCACCGAGTCGGCGTCTACTTGTATACCTAACCTAACGTAACCTAACCTATATTCACATAATGCAGTAAATTAAAATATTTGTTATAAATTTCAATCTAGAAGCAAGCATGGAATCTGATGAGCGTAAAAAGAAATTAATTGCTAGACGAGTGCGTAGATATAGAAAAAAAATAATTTGTTAAATGTTAAATATCACGGTAAGTTTTAAATGTGTTACTCGACATATAAGTATATTCTAACCTCGAGTTTACGTTTTGTAACCTTGAGTTAACATTTTTTGTTAGACTCAACTTCGGGAGACGAATATGTTAGTACCGCAACATCAATTGATTCTACCTTTCTTCGTGGCAATAATGGCACAACAAACGAACTGGGCTCGCCACATGAGGTTATGCCTTGTGAAATAACCGACCTTCATTCAACGAATGAAGACTCTGGACAAAATTCCAGTTCTCAAATAAATGTTCCACTAGATTTTGAATTAAACGTTGACGACGAAAACGACTTTTACAGTCTAGATTAAGGGGATTTCGAAGACGTTTTCGACTTTGAGGAAGAAATGGAAGAGATAACGGACGTCGAAAATTTAAAAAAATGGGCTATTGAATGTAATACTCCACAATCGCATCTCGACAAATTACTTGCAGTATTAAAAAATCGTATTCCGGAATTGCCAACATCATCCAAAACTCTTTTCAAATCGATTTCTGCTACTTACAAAACTGAAATAATCGGTGACTTGGTAATCGGTTTGCGTACTTGGGAATACTCAAAGGTTTGCTAGCCTGTGCAAATACCGAGCTTGTCAACCTAATTATCATAATATATTGATAATAAAAACATTTTAGATTTCATCGATGGACAAAAAAGCTTACAAAACGAAAGACTTCAAGTGAAGGATTATGACAAAGCTTTGACCGACGTCTTGCCAAATGCCAATGATTGGAGTGGAGGGAGAACTCAGAGGAAGAAGAATGACAATGCCGAACAGGACGAACTGTTGTAAATTCTTGATAATTAATTTTATTAATGTATGTATTAATCATAAATATTTTTTTGTTTCATAAATTTTATTATTCCTATGAATAAATAATATGAATTTAATTTCGCTAGGTTTCTGCTAGTTTTCCCTACCAGTTTTTCCACGCTATTCTCTAGGAGGGAAAAGCGTTACATGGTTAGTTGGGGACTAGTAGGATTCCTAGTGGGGAGCTAGTTTAACCAATGGAAAAACTAACTAGCGCCCCACCATTTCCCTAATCAAATTTCTACTAGGGTAGGTACCGATTTATATTTTAGTTTAATCAAATGCAAAATTTGAAACACTTAAATTTACTTTTTGTTTCAGTTAAATTATCGACGCCACCGTGCTCCAAAAGTGGTAAAAAAACAACCCGCGAAAATACCACTCCTATACTTGGGCTTATTTACGTCTAAAATCAAACGTAACAGAAATTTGAATAATATTAATGTTATAATAAGATATGTGGATGTTGGTATTCCAGATGTTACTCCACTTCTGATTTTTCCGGACAATAAACAAACAAAAACAGTCAAGATTTGAGGAACATCTGGAGTAGCGGCACCCACGTACTACCTTTTGAACATTAATTTTATTTTAAAAAAAATAACAGCAGTACCTAATAATAAGGTGGAAAGATTAATCAGATCGGATTTATAAATTTCGAAAATAATTCAGGAACGTTAACAGGGGCGAAGTTGTTCGAGCTTGTTTTCTATTTTGACGCGCGACGAACATATCGCGTACGCAATTAATATAGCGGTACAGACGAGTTACTAATTAAACGATAAATTGTCGTCCAGTAGGTATTTCGTCCGTTAAACCGAACAGGTATCGTCCTTATTTTCAAACTCGTCTCTGGAGGATTATCCGGGAAATTTATTTTCTAACCTTCCCTTTTCAGGTAACATTACAACGGCGGATGTCGCCATTTCAATAATCTACCTTTCCTTAAATTCACCTGCTTCTATTTATGTGAGAACGCGAACTCTCTACCTACCTACGATTTGTTTAATAATATCGTCGTTCGAGAAATGAAATGCCCGGAAGTTTTTTTTCCACGATTGCGCGAGTTTAGGGATCAAATGTTCCGACATTAATTAACGAAATGAAAAATAATTAACAATTTCGGTCGATGATATTGTGAAACGAAAAGGTCGAAACGCCCCGACCGCAAAAATGCACGGGATATATAGATGTTAAAGCAGTCCTTAAATAAATATCAATCAAACCACATCGACATTTGAAATAGAAACGCGGTCCCCGAACGTTTCCCAAGTGTTAATATAATTTACTACGTGTTTTGATGGACAGAGTCGTGAAACTGGACGTGATTTATATCTTCGTTATTCATATCTGGTTAATTAAATTTAGAAATGTGTAGCATAGGTCCAATAAAATATTCAAGAAGTAGGCTAAATTATGGCCCCACGGAACACGTCAGTTCGTTCTTTGTTCCTATATATGGCAACTCATATAACCCACTTGATAAATGACCACATAAGGGTCATTTGTATACCGCAGACGGCGGAACCTCCCAAAATGTGGGGTGTAATGTATTCGTTTATGAAATTATAAATTATTTAAAGCGTGTAAGAAGGAACCGATACGCACACAATGGAAGAATATTTAATACGAAAGTGCTCGCACTTTGTCGTACATTTAGATAACAAAGCGTTGTGAATTTAGGTATGAGCGAGTGTAGGCAGGAAGTTCTGTTTATTTTTTTTTTATTTTCCGGCATACAACTCGATTACCGTTACAACATTCGGTATTTAAATTTTAATTATACACTTTTGGGCGTGTGGTACGTAATGTAGCCACAATGTAGAGGTGTGGTTGATGCCCAAACGCAAGAAGAGGCGAGCAGCGAGCACGATGTCGCGAGGTTCACCACACATGGTTGTCACCATGTGTCGCCCCACACAGACAGCGACGTAGAGTAATGATCTCTCACCCCATCAAATAAACTAACACTTGGGGACATTCATTATATACATTTGCATTTACCCTTTTAATAGCTAAATGGGGTTATTATCTATACGCTCGATTTTTTACTAGTCGTTAGCAGTCGACAAGGAAAAATAGATTAATTTATTTGCGAAAAGATACGACCCTTTTGTTAATGACACGTAACAAACGCGATACGGAATTAGAAAGAAATAAACGACGACATTTTTACAATAACACTTAAAAATACGACGACGAGAGAAAAACGAATACAATTCCTGAAAAAAAACACGATGTAAACGTAAAAATTAGAAAACCTAATAAATGTTTACTCGGCGCTGGACGCGTGCCAAATATTTTCAGGTGTAACGTTAGGAACTGAAAAATTAAAGCGATTCACTCCGTCGTTATTAAAATCTAATGTCCGCAATCGCATGTTATTTGCCGAAACCGAAGAGACCATCTTGACACGTAGGTGGCCCAAAATCAAAATAAACGACGATCAATTTGTTCGTATTTTGAGGCTCGAGTGTATACCCTACTTAAGGGCAGGGTACCCATGATTTCAGCGTATTTTACGCTCATCCTTAAACTAATTTTTGAGACATTTTGGATCATTAAAACCAAAATGTTTTTATGATTAGTTGTTTATCACTATTTTGTTTATGTATACTCGTAATTTGAGTACATGATTTTTATTCGTTAATTTGTTATTATAAATTATAATTTTGTTAGTTATGGTCGAATTTTATAAAAACTAAATTAGTTAAAGTGAAGTGGATTTTTTTGTTTTACAGAGAATAATGTACTCGAGGACATATAAAAGATTCATAACGAATGAATTATTTTAAACTAATAAAAAAATTAAATTAATATTTTAAAATCAATTTTTTTTATGTAAATAATAATAAAATTTTGTGAGAACTTGTTAAGTCCTCGAGTACATTATTCTCTGTAAAGAAAAAATCCACTTCACTTTAATGAATTTAATTAAAAATTCCACCATAACTAACAAAATTATAATTTATAATAACAAATTAACGAATAAAAATCATGTACTCAAATTCGAGTATACATAAACAAAATAGTGATAAAAATAATCATAAAAAATTTTGGTTTTAATGATCCAAAATGTCTCAAAAATTAGTTTAAGGATGAGCGTAAAATACGCTGAAATCATGGGTACCCTGCCCTTAATATTCTGCGGGCAAGAGAAAAGAGTTGCGTCCGACAATAATTACTAATATAAGTGAATTTAAATTAAAAATTCGATTGGCCGCACAGCTAGCTGTCCTGGAAGTTGTGATCTAATACGAAAAAAAAAAAATTCAAATCGCGACATTAGCAAGTCGTACACGTCTTTGACGATTGATTGCATTGTACTGTCAGTACAGCTGCCGATATATGCACGTGTAAATTTTTCCACATACTTTTCCCGACGCCGCCTTGCAGAATATTAATAAATAAATAAATTTTATCTAACTGTCGATACTTTCTTGCTGAGGCGAACGCCTTTTATTTTCAATGGCTCTCCTACAAATGGCCATAAAAAAAAGTTTTGTAGCTCTTTCCAAAATTTACTACTATTGTCATTTAAAATTTACGAGGCATTAAACTTAAATCCCGCATGTGTATTTTGCAGTGCAAGCGATGGTTTCATTTTGAAATTCCGTCTCAATTTCGTATGTAGATGGTTCCATTATTTAAAATCGACCTACGCCTCCGGTAAGTAAACCGAGGGGTGGGGTCCTTTTTGTATGCTAATATTTCAAAAAAAAAAACACACGTAAACGAATAAAGGGTGTATCTCAAGGATGCAGCACCGGCCGATCCCCAATACTTCATAAATTCATCTTAATTTCTTATCGTGACTGTTATTTTTCGTCCTTTACCGTTGCCCACGAAAAGATAAGGACGCAGACATGGTCGCATAATGCAATGTAAATGCATTTCGTTGTTTGCAGCGAAATGTAAGTATTGTTTATTAATGTCATCAGCATAACATATGTAACCGTGCCGCACAATGCAAGATAATAATATGAAATGCGCATTTCATTTGATGGTTCAATATGAATCGCGAGTCTTGTTTCGATCACAATTTGACGAGTGTACATGCCGAGGGACATTGTTTTTATATTTGTTTCTTTTTTTTAAACAAGTATAAGTGTTATGCACGTTGTATTTATTTGTGAAAGGGGAGTCGGTGGTGTCGAGAATTAATTTTTTTCCTCTTGCAGTTGTACGTACGCATAAAATCTAAAGTTCTTAATTCGTACGTTGTGTCCCATAGTTTCTCTAAATTTTAACTAAGTTTACCTAATTGTTATATTCCTCCTCTCATTTTTGGGTTAACTAAGATAACGTTGTTTTTTTTTCGACGAATTCAACCCTAACTAAAACTTTCCCAGTACACATTTAAAGGCCTCTCCGAACGTTGTCCTAAAACCCAAAAGGATAATGGAAATCTCGTCATTCTAAAATGTTTTGTTATCCCTTGCTATCTACGTCACTTTAACTTGTCTAAGTAGTCGTTCAGCCATCTCATTATTTTAGGAATGGTATGCGGTAGTGTGTAATTTGCGGGAACCAAGAAATTTGTTAATTTCCACGAGAGCACTATTTTTCCTCGTGTTTCGGAAGAGTCGCGTGTATTTCACGGCGTTAAGAGTGGAGATTAAACTCGTTTTATGTTATTGCCCATACGACAGATGGGCACTTTATATTTTAAAGGCCTTTCAATTAATTTCGTCAGACTTTTATGTAGACAATAAACGTCCGACAAAATCTTGCGTTTATGGACTATATAGATCGGTTCAATCCAGTTTGTATAGTGTGACGAAAAGATCTGAGGAAACGTCAAACTTTCCGGTCGAGGAATTTCTCGATGTTTCCGTTGGGGCTAAATTAAATAGGAAGGATTAAGGGATTAGGATGTTTTCATTAAAATTAGTTTTATAAAGATTAATTTTTTGCCAATATGCAAATAGTGTTTTGCGGTCGTTGCCTCGTATCTTTACGTTCAAGGTAAAAATTTCGGTTGTCCAATGCGCAATTAACGACTAGGCCGATAGTTGACGATAATTCCCATTAAAAGTCCGTTTTCGGTTCGTCGGGGGATCAATAATTAAATACACGCAATTATGGCGGTGTTCGCGTCGACGAATAAATTAAAGCCGTCATATAGAAAAGCACTTTTAAACGCCATAATCCCCCATTTGTAAAGTATTTATTGATTAAAAAGCAAACAATGCCTTAAAGTTGTTTTATAGCTAATTTGATTAGCCCACCAGAATACGAGCCAGGTGCAACAATGCCGGAAGCGAATTAACTGCGGGCAAATTACCTCCACGTATAATTTAGAATTAATACGAGTTTTACGGATTGTTTAATTTTTTAATACGCTTATTAATTAATTATATACAATACAGTTCGTATTAATATTATGATGTTAAAACTAACGTGTTCACGTACTCGAACGAATAACTTAAAAATGCGAACTAGTTTTTCTACATAAAGTACTGAAAATGCTATATATATACCTATTAAATCCTATAATTTCTAAAAATTAATAATAATCAAACCACCTTAAGATAGCCGATTATTTACGAAATCTTCGAAATAACTTTAGGTCGTGGAACTCCGAAACTCATCGGCATTGTTAAAAGAAAAGGGGAAAATGTAACTAAGTTTAGCAGGTGCTATTAGGAGAAAGAACTTGCTAATTAACTTTAAAGTTAAAGAGGATTAAGTCAATTAAAAAGCTTAAGAGTTATTATTTAAAAAAATTATCAAATCACTTAATTTAAAGCGTTACGTTCGCTTTTTTTTAATAAATATTTTACCCGGCTTACTTCGAAAAGCGTTTCGAGATTAATTTTTATTTGTCGAAAATTTAATGCATTAATCTCGCTTATGACCGTTCCTTTTTATAAAGTGTGTTTGTGACATCAGTTACGAAAAGGTTAGTTATATATAAAACATATCTCTTAATTTAGAGGCGGTATTAAGATTTTTATCTTAATCTTATGCAAACGAGATCTAGATTTTATATAAAATCGTATATTCTTGGCTATCTTAATTAGATGCGACGGTACCTACTCCCAATTATAAATTTATCAATCGCAAATATAAAACGTTACGTAATCAAATTTGCGGCCTCTAATTATAATTTAAAAAAGTTTAGATAATAGAATTCAATTCCGGACTTAGGAAAAACACAATTAAGTCATTTTAAATGCAAATTTGTTCGATATTACGACCTAGTTTAGTCGAAGTTCATTTAATATAAATTGCAGCATGCTTTGGAAATATAATGCCTAATTTTTGCGGCGCGTTCCACCTGTTACTTTTTCACTATAACAGGTAACCTATACGTTTCGCGCTCGGCGTTAATTATTATTATCGAAATCGTCGGGGATTAGTTTTGAACGTATTTTTAAAATTTTCACGAATTAAAATTTCAACAAATTAAAAACGATGAATGGGAAGCGAACAGCGAAAACGAGTTTTCTACAAAGCGAGTCGTCCCACGTGGTTAGGTGGTATCTCGACGAAGACCTAAACATCGAGCATCGTGTAAGATAATATTTTAATTCGGATGTGAAAAATATGGGAGACATACCCGGTGAGTTGCATACATTTACAGGTAAGATGTCTAGAATGTCACGCGTTAGACAATGCAGTGTAGGAATAATGGCGCCCACAGTCGTGTCCGTGGGTCATCTGGCTCTCATTTGCGCTGATTAAATACCGCACTGCGTTTGTAGGTGTTATATTGATAGCGATGCACTGCAAGTGTTTTTTTTTTATCGATTTTACATTAGTATCGTTAATATCTTTTTCTTGACGTGGCGTGCTCGAAATTGCCCCAACTTGTGTCTATACTGGATTTGAAAAAAGAAGTTAGACGGGCATTTTATGAGAGGCAATTAAAGTTGATGAATATGTATGTACAAACTTTAATGATGAACATTACGATCGATGGAAGTGTTTTTCAACGAGAGCGGAAGAAAATTAGAACCTATAAAAATTGGCGTAAATGAAAAACAAATGCAATCTTTCTCGCAATTTCAGCTGTTAGAACTATTGGAATATTCGCAATACATCGTCTCTCTCTCTCTCATATGGAATTTGATTTTTCGTGTGTTCTTTTTTAAGAATAATTAAATATAAAAAATTCGATTTACTCGATAATATGGTTCTAGATATTTTTAATATGTATAAGGTAAGTATCTACATGCTAAAAACTCAAATGGTCCCAGACACATACTCGACTATTTCTCGAGCGCGCCCCGCAATAAAAATATTAAAAAAAAATTGGTTCGATTAACTGTCGCATACTTAGCTAGAACTGCAAAACTCCCGCCCCTAATCCACTACTCGTTATCTAAACAGCTTACAATGCAAACTCAGACTTAATTAACCTGCTAATCACATAAGCCCCGTCCTAATTCAAATTTGCAGCTCAAATTGAAGTCCCGGAGAAACTGCATTCGGAGTTTTAGTGCAGCACATTTGAACGTCGTTTTCAATTTCGTATAATACGGAGTAAAACAGTTTATTGTTACGATATCTAATTACGTTAAAATGATTTTCATAGAGAATGAGAGATACGAAAATCGTCCAAAGTCGTTTACAATCAAATTTAAAAATTACGATATATGTACCTACAGTACGCGCCACGAAACCCGATAAAAAGTTCAATAACGCGAGCGAACGTAGACGATACGAAGGGTACGAGACCACGCAAAGCGTGCACGATTTTCTCAAAAGTTTCGTGCTGTTTAATGCACCTCGTCAAATCGCTCGAGAGACATCGTCTACACGAATTCATTTTCAAAATGAAATTACGAAAATCGTTAATTGTATTTTTTCCGCACCTGTGCGACCGACCAATAAGTTACGTTAATTTCGATCCTATTTGGAGATTATTATCTTAAATTTATTTGTGTTAGAAAAATTGTTACTTAAATAATAGGAACATATGGCGTACACGTATTTTTTTAAAACAACATCTGTCCGTCGTAAATATTCCTTCCACGTTGATCGGTCGAAAATCGTTAGAGAGCTTATTAGCAACCCCGCGAATGATCTAACTCGATGAACGTACACACCGACGATTTATAGTTTACTACTTTAACGGCAAATTACTAAGACATTAAAAAGCCATTAGTTAGAACTTTACACTCTTTTATCGATGATTATTAAACATACGTATGTAAGTTAAATAAGCGGCATTATATTACATATACTTATTATTTACCAGGAAAATTCGAGTTAGCCACGAATATATACGCGATTTTCGCGATAAGCGTTTAATGGACGCTTAGTAAAATTCAAGGAAAGTAGTTTTATTTAGAGTTTATAGACGATTTGTGCCAAATCTCCAATAAAGTTGAAATAAAACTAAACGCACACTAAAATCATTTCGTTTCGTGACTATAAACGCAACGCCATCGCGAATTTAACGGTGTTCGAAAAAGCGTAGGAGTAGTCTATCATCTTGAATTTTTACGGTCTTGCCTTTTGACGTTATATTATTTATGGTGTTAATTATATTTTCGCGATAATTATCGGAATTTATTTAAAACCGTTAATCGACGAATGACGATGTAAGTGCAAAATTCACGAAGTTAACCGGAGAATTTCCGTAAGTATATTCGCATTTAAATGCCCATTAGTGTAATTTGCAACCTTATGTTAATTTACCACAATAATTACAGTTTTGTTGAATTGAATTAATTCTATATAATTTTGAAGATATATAATTAACGTTTATTAGATGAAATTAAGTCATATTATACGCGCGGGCCTGTTATTATTGCAATTATTAGGGAATTATATGTAAAACAGATTGTACAATTAATTATTATTAAATATAATGAGAACTAACGAGTTTTTGCATTCCTGAAACTTTAAATCGCTTTAAGTTTTCGCGCGAGCAAGAGGCGAGATAGAAACGGACATAATTTTCGAAGCACTTCTTATGTAGGTATATGCACTAAAGCGATGTCAATTGTTAATGTTAATTTCAACTGTCATAGAATACAAATATGGCATCAGATATCATTTAAATACAAACGAAATTCCCGACGCCGCCTTGCAGAATATTAATAAATAAATAAATTTTATCTAACTGTCGATACTTTCTTGCTGAGGCGAACGCCTTTTATTTTCAATGGCTCTCCTACAAATGGCCATAAAAAAAAGTTTTGTAGCTCTTTCCAAAATTTACTACTATTGTCATTTAAAATTTACGAGGCATTAAACTTAAATCCCGCATGTGTATTTTGCAGTGCAAGCGATGGTTTCATTTTGAAATTCCGTCTCAATTTCGTATGTAGATGGTTCCATTATTTAAAATCGACCTACGCCTCCGGTAAGTAAACCGAGGGGTGGGGTCCTTTTTGTATGCTAATATTTCAAAAAAAAAACACACGTAAACGAATAAAGGGTGTATCTCGAGGATGCAGCACCGGCCGATCCCCAATACTTCATAAATTCATCTTAATTTCTTATCGTGACCGTTATTTTTCGTCCTTTACCGTTGCCCATGGAAAAGATAAGGACGCAGATATGGCCGCATAATGCAATGTAAATGCATTTCGTTGTTTGCAGCGAAATGTAGGTATTGTTTATTAATGTCATCAGCATAACATATGTAACCGTGCCGCACAATGCAAGATAATAATATGAAATGCGCATTTCATTTGATGGTTCAATATGAATCGCGAGTTTTGTTTCGATCACAATTTGACGAGTGTACATGCCGAGGGACATTGTTTTTATATTTGTTTCTTTTTTTTTATACAAGTATAAGTGTTATGCACGTTGTATTTATTTGTGAAAGGGGAGTCGGTGTCGAGAATTAATTTTTTTCCTCTTGCAGTTGTACGTATGTACGCATAAAATCTAAAGTTCTTAATTCGTACGTTGTGTCCCATAGTTTCTCTAAATTTTAACTAATTGTTATATTCCTCCTCTCATTTTTGGGTTAACTAAGATAACGTTGTTTTTTTTTCGACGAATTCAACCCTAACTAAAACTTTCCCAGTACACATTTAAAGGCCTCTCCGAACGTTGTCCTAAAACCCAAAAGGATAATGGAAATCTCGTCATTCTAAAATGTTTTGTTATCCCTTGCTATCTACGTCACTTTAACTTGTCTAAGTAGTCGTTCAACCATCTCATTATTTTAGGAATGGTATGCGGTAGTGTGTAATTTGCGGGAACCAAGAAATTTGTTAATTTCCACGAGAGCACTATTTTTCCTCGTGTTTCGGAAGAGTCGCGTGTATTTCACGGCGTTAAGAGTGGAGATTAAACTCGTTTTATGTTATTGCCTATACGACAGATGGGCACTTTATATTTTAAAGGCCTTTCAATTAATTTCGTCAGACTTTTATGTAGACAATAAACGTCCGACAAAATCTTGCGTTTATGGACTATATAGATCGGTTCAATCCAGTTTGTATAGTGTGACGTAAAGATCTGAGGAAACGTCAAACTTTCCGGTCGAGGAATTTCTCGATGTTTCCGTTGGGGCTAAATTAAATAGGAAGGATTAAGGGATTAGGATGTTTTCATTAAAATTAGTTTTATAAAGATTAATTTTTTGCCAATATGCAAATAGTGTTTTGCGGTCGTTGCCTCGTATCTTTACGTTCAAGGTAAAAATTTCGGTTGTCCAATGCGCAATTAACGACTGGGCCGATAGTTGACGATAATTCCCATTAAAAGTCCGTTTTCGGTTCATCGGGGGATCAATAATTAAATATACGCAATTATGGCGGTGTTCGCGTCGACGAATAAATTAAAGCCGTCATATAGAAAAGCACTTTTAAACGCCATAATCCCCCATTTGTAAAGTATTTATTGATTAAAAAGCAAACAATGCCTTAAAGTTGTTTTATAGCTAATTTGATTAGCCCACCAGAATACGAGCCAGGTGCAACAATGCCGGAAGCGAATTAACTGCGGGCAAATTACCTCCACGTATAATTTAGAATTAATACGAGTTTTACGGATTGTTTAATTTTTTAATACGCTTATTAATTAATTATATACAATACAGTTCGTATTAATATTATGATGTTAAGAACTAACGTGTTCACGTACTCGAACGAATAACTTAAAAATGCGAACTAGTTTTTCTACATAAAGTACTGAAAATGCTATATATATACCTATTAAATCCTATAATTTCTAAAAATTAATAATAATCAAACCACCTTAAGATAGCCGATTATTTACGAAATCTTCGAAATAACTTTAGGTCGTGGAACTCCGAAACTCATCGGCATTGTTAAAAGAAAAGGGGAAAATGTAACTAAGTTTAGCAGGTGCTATTAGGAGAAAGAACTTGCTAATTAACTTTAAAGTTAAAGAGGATTAAGTCAATTAAAAAAGCTTAAGAGTTATTATTTAAAAAAAAATTATCAAATCACTTAATTTAAAGCGTTACGTTCGCTTTTTTTTTTAATAAATATTTTACCCGGCTTACTTCGAAAAGCGTTTCGAGATTAATTTTTATTTGTCGAAAATTTAATGCATTAATCTCGCTTATGACCGTTCCTTTTTATAAAGTGTGTTTGTGACATCAGTTACGAAAAGGTTAGTTATATATAAAAACATATCTCTTAATTTAGAGGCGGTATTAAGATTTTTATCTTAATCTTATGCAAACGAGATCTAGATTTTATATAAAATCGTATATTCTTGGCTATCTTAATTAGATGCGACGGTACCTACTCCCAATTATAAATTTATCAATCGCAAATATAAAACGTTACGTAATCAAATTTGCGGCCTCTAATTATAATTTAAAAAAAGTTTAGATAATAGAATTCAATTCCGGACTTAGGAAAAACACAATTAAGTCATTTTAAATGCAAATTTGTTCGATATTACGACCTAGTTTAGTCGAGGTTCATTTAATATAAATTGCAGCATGCTTTGGAAATATAATGCCTAATTTTTGCGGCGCGTTCCACCTGTTACTTTTTCACTATAACAGGTAACCTATACGTTTCGCGCTCGGCGTTAATTATTATTATCGAAATCGTCGTGGATTAGTTTTGAACGTATTTTTAAAATTTTCACGAATTAAAATTTCAACAAATTAAAAACGATGAATGGGAAGCGAACAGCGAAAACGAGTTTTCTACAAAGCGAGTCGTCCCACGTGGTTAGGTGGTATCTCGACGAAGACCTAAACATCGAGCATCGTGTAAGATAATATTTTAATTCGGATGTGAAAAATATGGGAGACATACCCGGTGAGTTGCATACATTTACAGGTAAGATGTCTAGAATGTCACGCGTTAGACAATGCAGTGTAGGAATAATGGCGCCCACAGTCGTGTCCGTGGGTCATCTGGCTCTCATTTGCGCTGATTAAATACCGCACTGCGTTTGTAGGTGTTATATTGATAGCGATGCACTGCAAGTGTTTTTTTTTTTATCGATTTTACATTAGTATCGTTAATATCTTTTTCTTGACGTGGCGTGCTCGAAATTGCCCCAACTTGTGTCTATACTGGATTTGAAAAAAAGGTTAGACGGGCATTTTATGAGAGGCAATTAAAGTTGATGAATATGTATGTACAAACTTTAATGATGAACATTACGATCGATGGAAGTGTTTTTCAACGAGAGCGGAAGAAAATTAGAACCTATAAAAATTGGCGTAAATGAAAAACAAATGCAATCTTTCTCGCAATTTCAGCTGTTAGAACTATTGGAATATTCGCAATACATCGTCTCTCTCTCTCATATGGAATTTGATTTTTCGTGTGTTCTTTTTTAAGAATAATTAAATATAAAAAATTCGATTTACTCGATAATATGGTTCTAGATATTTTTAATATGTATAAGGTAAGTATCTACATGCTAAAAACTCAAATGGTCCCAGACACATACTCGACTATTTCTCGAGCGCGCCCCGCAATAAAAATATTAAAAAAAAATTGGTTCGATTAACTGTCGCATACTTAGCTAGAATTGCAAAACTCCCGCCCCTAATCCACTACTCGTTATCTAAACAGCTTACAATGCAAACTCAGACTTAATTAACCTGCTAATCACATAAGCCCCGTCCTAATTCAAATTGAAGACCCGGAGAAACTGCATTCGGAGTTTTAGTGCAGCACATTTGAACGTCGTTTTCAATTTCGTACAATACGGAGTAAAACAGTTTATTGTTACGATATCTAATTACGTTAAAATGATTTTCACAGAGAATGAGAGATACGAAAATCGTCCAAAGTCGTTTACAATCAAATTTAAAAATTACGATATACGTACCTACAGTACGCGTCACGAAACCCGATAAAAAGTTCAATAACGCGAGCGAACAACGTAGACGATACGAAGGGTACGAGACCACGCAAAGCGTGCACGATTTTCTCAAAAGTTTCGTGCTGTTTAATGCACCTCGTCAAATCGCTCGAGAGACATCGTCTACACGAATTCATTTTCAAAATGAAATTACGAAAATCGTTAATTGTATTTTTTCCGCACCTGTGCGACCGACCAATAAGTTACGTTAATTTCGATCCTATTTGGAGATTATTATCTTAAATTTATTTGTGTTAGAAAAATTGTTACTTAAATAATAGGAACATATGGCGTACACGTATTTTTTTAAAACAACATCTGTCCGTCGTAAATATTCCTTCCACGTTGATCGGTCGAAAATCGTTAGAGAGCTTATTAGCAACCCCGCGAATGATCTAACTCGATGAACGTACACACCGACGATTTATAGTTTACTACTTTAACGGCAAATTACTAAGACATTAAAAAGCCATTAGTTAGAACTTTACACTCTTTTATCGATGATTATTAAACATACGTATGTAAGTTAAATAAGCGGCACTGTATTACATATACTTATTATTTACCAGGAAAATTCGAGTTAGCCACGAATATATACGCGATTTTCGCGATAAGCGTTTAATGGACGCTTAGTAAAATTCGAGGAAAGTAGTTTTATTTAGAGTTTATAGACGATTTGTGCCAAATCTCCAATAAAGTTGAAATAAAACTAAACGCACACTAAAATCATTTCGTTTCGTGACTATAAACGCAACGCCATCGCGAATTTAACGGTGTTCGAAAAAGCGTAGGAGTAGTCTATCATCTTGAATTTTTACGGTCTTGCCTTTTGACGTTATATTATTTATGGTGTTAATTATATTTTCGCGATAATTATCGGAATTTATTTAAAACCGTTAATCGACGAATGACGATGTAAGTGCAAAATTCACGAAGTTAACCGGAGAATTTCCGTAAGTATATTCGCATTTAAATGCCCATTAGTGTAATTTGCAACCTTATGTTAATTTACCACAATAATTACAGTTTTGTTGAATTGAATTAATTCTATATAATTTTGAAGATATATAATTAACGTTTATTAGATGAAATTAAGTCATATTATACGCGCGGGCCTGTTATTATTGCAATTATTAGGGAATTATATGTAAAACAGATTGTACAATTAATTATTATTAAATATAATGAGAACTAACGAGTTTTTGCATTCCTGAAACTTTAAATCGCTTTAAGTTTTCGCGCGAGCAAGAGGCGAGATAGAAACGGACATAATTTTCGAAGCACTTCTTATGTAGGTATATGCACTAAAGCGATGTCAATTGTTAATGTTAATTTCAACTGTCATAGAATACAAATATGGCATCAGATATCATTTAAATACAAACGAAATTATTTATGTCTTCATGCAAAGTACCTCTTTTATGTGTGAACGTTCCAGGTGATATTTTATTTCTTTGTTTAGAATTATAACGAGTATTAAAGGTGTCAAATAAATTTATATTAATTGACAAACGGACGAGGAATACGCGTACACATGCACCGAGAGATTTAACGCCACATTTACCCCGAAAATATGTAAAAACTTCGCTACAAGAGTCGAAAGATTGCAATCCGGGATCATAAATAAACGGGTAACAACTTTCACCAGAAAAACTTTTGCAGGAAACGACCAAGAGGATTCCCTAGTTCCAATTTATATCAATTACTTCGAACACTATATTTTACGTACGTAGTTTTAGTGTGAGGTCTTTTAAAGATTGCATATAACGAAGACTAATGTTTATTTTATGATATGGTGTCCCGTTCGAAAAGGCGGCGGCCGTTTCGAAAGTCGACGAGACACAATTATGACAAATTTTTACCTATTTTATTGCGAATAAATTTCTGGATTGTCGTCGAAAATAATACGGCCATCGTTAATTGCAAAGAAAACGGCAAAAATTTCGCAACAAGTTATCCGGGCAAAATTCAAAGTAACGTAATTGTAATTTATGAATTTATGGTGTATGAATAATGGAGTAATACTAATTTATCGTTGCTCGTGTATGTAAATCTCGTAATAGGATTAGGCTTTATGGTCAGCAGTCTCTATAAGTGTCGGATATATTGCAATGGACGAAACTTACCGTCTCTATCTTGATGGTTATCCATTTGAAAAACCTGCAAGAAATAATTAATATTAAAACCTTATTTTGTGTAATTTACCTATTTTATTTTATATTATATAAATGTGATAGTGCTTCGGTTCGGTTGAATATGTCATAGTAGGCGCATTCGAATTTAACAAATGAAAAAACAAAAAAGTTATAAATTCGGTTCTCACATCTAACAAACGAGGTCGATATACTTTAACACACAAGCAACCTTAATTATATCAATATAGATTCCATATTAAAAGCAACGTTATTATAAGCCGCTTAAAAAGTTACTATATGTACCTATTAATTAAAATGCTACCAATTAAGATTTGTTTATTCTAAATAGGTACCTAATCTTCTTACTATATAAATTGACGATTCCGCTGCCGCTAAAGAAAATTAATCCACACGAAAACGCGATCCTTTTGAAATTATTAGGTATATAAAGTAAAATAGATACATTTTCAGATGTACTCGATGCAAAAATGCCACGCGCTTTTTTCGAAAACGGTTAGAGTTAGGTAAAAATCACTTGCCCATTAAAAACATTTTAGAGTACGAAGGGAATCGTTTGATGATATGACATTGGACGTTCGATAGTTCGCAAAAAATTAAAAAGTTTTATTAAAGTATTTTGCGAAATAATAATTTGTTTCGAAGATACGAGTCAAAATAAAAATTTAGTTTCGAAAATAGGAAGGTATTTTTTAATTGATTTATTTTTAATAATAAATGTTCAAAACGGTCACCATTTTGTTCCAACCATTTTTGTATTATGCGAAAAGCCTACTGTACTTCGTCTATCTCAGACTCACCAATGTTTTTAAAAATGACCGTCTTTACGAGTAGTAGGCCGTTGAAGTATACCAGCCTTTTCACTTTTTTCTCAGGTCAAGTTAGGTAAAAGAGAAAAGGCACAATTTCTGCCAATCTATTTGTTGGGAAACATGAAGTTTAATTGTTCCCTTGTAACTAACTATTTAGAAACGAGCAGGTGCATCGTTCAATTGAAGTCACGCTCCAGCTCTGTCACTCAAAGGTATGCCTTCCACTAGATATGAAAAAACTCAACAAACTTAATCCTTGTAAATGGGCTATCAAAGAAAAAAATTCAGTTAGACGAGAGTCTAAACATTAAGGGTCCATCGATGTCTGTGATCTAAAGTACGCATCCAATGAGGATTAATGTCGTTCCAATAATGGTAATTATGTCGATTAACGTTGTTTATAGCAAAATTGTGACCATTTTGAGCATTTATTAAAAATATATTTAATTTTAAATTCCAAAACTAATGGGTGTTATGGTCATTCAATGTCATCATCAAGCGGCCTCCCCTTCATACTCTACAATTTCGAAAAAAAAACGCGTGGCATTTTTTAAATGACTCGCCCCGTGTAGTCACGTATTTACAACCTAATCTAGACTGAAGTTTGTTTGCAGATGATATTGAAATCGCGCGAATAACTGTTCACGAATTATGTCACGAAAGACGGTTTTTCGTAGGTGTATAGATTTCCAATTTCGCGGAGGACATAAACCTAGAAACTATTTCCAATCGAATTCTCTCTAAAAATTGTGACAAAACAAACACGCGTCGTTAAAAGTTTACTGTTTAAAACAAATGTATTCGTGGCACCGTAAAATTTAATTGTCCCTGAAAAATATCTAAACCGAAGATAGACACGAATGACTTTTCGGATATATACAGCCAATAAACGGTGCGACACATAAACTGCCAGTAAGTATCGACGGAATATTTATTTCCTTGCGACACTGTAAAGTATTTTGATTGAATGATCACCTATCCGAACGAACTGTGCGTTTTATTAATTCACGGATGTTGCTTTATGCGACGATTATTTTATGTTTATTCGAGTGCACGTATACGGGCGCATGTCGCGGGTGCAGCAACAATGTTACGATTCCTGCAAGTTAAAATGGTACTAAATTTTTTTGACAATAATGCGCACTGCGCTCGTTTTATCCTATATAAACTCGTTTTAATGAGGACGAATTTTAAATCACGCCGGTTTATGGTCCCGCTTCAAAGAAAAAATAAGGCGAATATGGTTAAGAAGTACATAAAACTGCCATAAAGTCAGACCGAATTTAATAAAAAAAAAATATTTTGTGAAAATGAAACGACTTACACTTTATAGGTGGTCGCGGATTGATGTAAAATTGGAATCGTAAACGTAAAAGGATTTTTCAAATCTGCAATTAATTAATGTTCCCCGAAACTTTTCGTCAATTAAAAAATAAACGTTTCGGCTTTTTACCTCTCGTCTTATTAGTTTCGTGTAATTATGTATTTATATATACATAGATACCCTATACATATTACGGGAGTTTTAAGCAAGCAACTGATCTATTAATTTATATTTAGGGACGAATTTGTGCATTTCAAATCTGGGACACGATCGATCATAATGTAGGTGCCTACGAAACGTTCTTCGTTCAAAATATTTTGAGTTGGCTGTAGTCTAACTGCACCTTTTGTTTTCCAGTTTATCGATAAGAATTTGTTTAATATTAATGGATTTTTCCCTGTCGAACGAAAACTAAGACATATTTTCGATAATTCAATACCGTTATCGCTTAACGTAATATAACGTTTAATTTAAGTTAAAAAATGTCAAATATTTTTGTAATTAACATATATATCCCTCAACAGTTCGAGATGCTTAAGCCATTAATTCTTAATTTTAAGTAAGTTCGGTGCAGTGTTTCTTCTCGAGCGTTCGAACGGTATAATTAACACGACGATAAAAGTTTCCATGCAGGCATTGTAATTACAATAAATATGATTTCCTTTAAAAATCTCTTACAACGATAATTTAACATCCAATTAATTTCGTGACGATTACGGTGGCATCGCACGTTTGCCTTTTGTTTGTTTTTTTTTTAAATTGCCCGCGACATTTTTCCGACTCGTCTCAGAGACGATCGGCGACTAATTTTTAAACTAAACCGATAAATTCGAAATTTTGAAGTTTCTCTTTTTTTACGAACCGACCTATTTTAATAACTTCTTCAAAACTTTCCAAGATAACTATTATTTTATAAGAATTATGCCCTCGACGATAGTTTTTATAACATTCCCGGCGAAGCTGTTTTCCTTCGGCTCTCATCTACCTAATAAATCTACCAAATAACGTATTAAAGTTACGAGGGTATTTTAATAGAATGATAATGTGGTTCGTCGAAACGAGCCAACGATGATTCGAATGGAGCCAGCGACGCGACGGTGACTTGATTTTGAACGACTCAGGTAACGGTTTTTTTTTTGTAAAAAATAGTTCGCTGGCGGACTGGAAGAGCATAAATCGCAATCAAGAGGCAGCCACGAATCAAAACTTATGGCCGTCATCCGCAGAGGTCAAATGGTACCTACATAACAATGAGTGTGGGTTCAGATTTATAACAACTCGCCCTTATTCTGTAAGTTTTAGCAATTAAGAGAAACGCCCCGTTATCGTGTATACCGTATTGCTTACACGTAATATATGGGTCCTCGGTACGATGCATGGACGTGTAATATAACAAGGGATATGTACGTCAAGATTGGCATCAAATTACTCTTCGCTCGCCAAGTGTGTAATAAATATATAATCGCTCGATAGAGGGTTAAGATATAAAGACCGGCCGCTTCCCATATTGTGGCTCGCATTTGGCCATTTAATTTCAATTTAATTGTTCTATATCGGTAGAGGATTTTCTTAATAAACCGTGGACTCTTTTAAACGCCGAACGAACGAGCGGCAGGCTAGTTTATTAAAAATTCTTGAAAGAGCGTCACGTTTTCTAGGTCAGTTAAAATAGACATATTTCTCGTTCGATTATGTCCGTGCGGGAATTACTTCCCTAATCGTTTAAACAGTTTTTGTGCAGTACAACACGTTCGCGATAAAATGGAAATTATTTCATTAATACGCACAATTCACCTAAATTATTTTGATTCCCTGAAGATCCGCGATTGATATTTGTTTAATTAAATTAACTCGCGTATTTGAAGGCGTAAATAAAATATGTAAATTAAACATAACAAACTGTTTAGTCGGGCTACCTGTAACCTAAGGTTGCTAGGTGAGAGAATAAATAAATAAAAATAAGATCTAACGAAACATGGTGGCAGCGGTATTAGATAATTGAGCGGTCGTGTAATTTTGTAAATTGATAAGAAGAATGCCACTAGAAGAAAAGTTAGAGGATACTCAACCTTCAGTGACAGCGTTGAATTTAACAGTTAGCCCTCCAGAAAAATTAAATTTTTCGGATCCGTCCTCGTTGCCTCAATGGAGGAAAAGGTTCGAGAGATACATGCTAGTTTCGGGCCTCAGTTTCAGAAATGATAAAGACAAAATAAATATTTTGTTGCATATAATGGGTGAAGAAAGCGAGCAGGTAGTAACGCAATTTCCTAATGTTCCAAAAAAGTACGACATATTGTTAGATAATCTCGAACACTACTTTATACCTAGAAGAAATGTTATTTTCGAACGCTATAAATTTAATAGTAGAGTACAAAGACAAGGCGAAAGTGTTGATGTTTTTATAACTGCGCTGCACTCTTTGGCGCACTCTATGGTTCCCTAAAGGAAGAATTAATTAGAGACAGGATCGTCGTAGGGATGCTCGACAAGCGAGTAAGTGAAACTTTACAGTTAAAGTATGATCTGAAATTACCCGATGCTATCCTAATGGCAAAACAAGCTGAGATTCAATCCGAGCAAAATATCATACTGCGAAACGAGGCATCTACAGAGATCAATAAAATAGGTCAAGGGAATAGAAGTCAACTCGAGAACTCAAATATGAGAAAAAATGAAGGAAATCATTTGGATCTTGGAAGAAAACAAGGCTACACTCAGCATCAAGAAAGAAGAAAACGTTCGTGTGACTATTGCGGGTTGCTGCAACACTCTCGGAGAATCTATCCCGCACGTAACTCTATCTGCAGGAATTGTGGGAAATATCACAAAAAAATGCGTTAGATACTATAAAAAAGTTATTAGGGCAAGCTCCTTGCTTATCATTTTTTGATCTAAATAAACAAATATTGATAAGTGCAGATGCGTCATGCTTTGGACTTGGTGCAGTTCTGTTGCAAATAAACGGTCAGGGGTGGCCTATGCGTCACGCACACTTACACCTACTGAAAGTGCGTACGTTCAAATTGAACGCGAAACTCTGGCATTAACTTGGGCGTGTGAAAAATTCCAAGAATATTTAATAAGTATTCCTATCATTTTGGAAACCGATCATAAACCACTTTTGCAAATTTTACAAACGAAGAAACTCGATGAGCTCTCTCCTCGTTTGCAAAGATTCCCTATACGTTTAATGAGATAAGATTATGTAGTAAAATTCACTCCAGGGAAAGATTTGATTTTAGCAGATTGTCTTTCGCGAAATCCCTTAGATAAAAAACAGGAAACAGAAGAACTTTCTTCTGAAGTTAACGCACATGTAAGGTTTGTAGTAAAAAACTTACCCGTTAAAGACAAGTATTTAGCTAAAATTGCATACGAACAATCAATAGATTTAATATGTCAAAAGTTAAAGGAGTATTCAATTAACGGATGGCCGAAAAGAAATGCTATACCTCCAAATTTAATTGTTTATTACCAATATCGGCGTGACATTTCTTTTGTCGAAAATCTTTTACTAAAAAGCACTCGTATAATAATACCTCCATCACTACAAATAGAATGTTTAAATTTCATACATTCCGGACATCAGGGCATAGTCAAGTGCCGCGAACGTGCAAAAATGTCTGTTCGCAAATAGAAAATCAGGTAAAACATTGTCCAAATTGCATTGAAGAACGAGTTAATATTAAACAACCATTTTTAAAAGATGAGTTGCCCAAAAAAGACCCTGGCAAAAAATTGCTGCGGACTTATTTAAACTAGAAGATTGGTATCTTATAGTTACCGATTATTACTCACGATATTTTGAAATATTTCGTTTAGAAAATTTATCCGAAAGTAGTGTAATACAAAAAAAAGAAAGAGTTATTTTCAAGACTAGGAATTCCATAAATTGTGCGTTGTCAGTTTCAAACGAAATTTAAAGCTTTCGCAGGTAGCTACAACTTCATTCATATTACAAGCTCTCCTTATTACTCACAATCTAATGGCTGTGTAGAAGCAGCAGTAAAAGTAGCAAAAAAATTTTATTAAAAAAGAATGAGGATATTTATTTGGGCCTAATGGCGTATAGATCGACTCCATTAGAATCTGGTTTTAGTCCAGCCGAATTACTATTTTCGCGGAAAATAAGAACCATTTTGCCAATTATTCCTAGTAAATTAAATCAAAAGGTTAATACCGAACCATTTTTAGAGAAAGAAATGAGTAGGAAGAATAAGCTTGAAAATAATTATAATATCCGTCATAGAGTTAAAGATAGGTATCCATTTAAAGTTAATGACACTGTATGGGTTACTGATCTGAGATGCTACGGGAAAATTGTCAAACAAACCGATGAACCTCGATCTTATATCATTCAAACTCAAAATGGCGGAACGTATCGTAGAAATCATTGGCACTTAATAAACGCACCCTATTTCAAAGCACCTGAATCTTCATCTCAATCAGTATCCCAATCTGATGAATTGTATGTAGCTTAAGGTGATAATTGTCAACCAGTGAGTGAATCATTTAACAGTGAAGATGCGGTTGGCAATAATGGAAATCTAAGTGTTAATGATTATGAAGAAGTACCAGTGCGTGCCTCTGAGCTCTCTGGTGATGGTAAAGCGGCATTAGTGAATAGACCGAAACGAAAGATTACTAAAACGGCCTGGATGGCTGATTATGTAGTAGGTACGAATAATGTTAAAAAGGGGGATGTTTAGTCAGGCTACCTGTAACCTAGGGTTGCTAGGTGAGAGAATAAATAAATAAAAATAAGATCTAACGAAACACAAACATAAAAAAATCGAAAACACTTAATAAAATATGTTAGACGTTATTTCTATAACCTATCGCGAACAAATCGTAAGTTTTAAAACCTTTTGGACGCAAAATATTAAGTCAGTAAAAGTGTTCGAATCTCGATGAAGGTGCTGTTAAATTAGAAATTAGAATTAATTAAATTCGTGTTGAGCAAATATTTATGTATTGGGGTTATTAGTTTTAAATAGTAGGTAAGCGGCGTTTACATTTCTGACATGCTTAAAACGCACAAAGCTTACTTACTATCAGTTCCTATACCAAATATAGTGTAAACGATCAGAAATCATCCCGTTCTCTTTTATTTTCGACTTTGCAATAGGCATCTGCTAGTACTTTCAATTTTAATTTTTTAGTTTTTGAGATTGTCAAATTTTTAATATCAGGGAATATCCTGCTTTCGCAACCGGCGTCGAAACCACTTATGAATTTTTGTGACTAACAATAAATGATCTTACAGAGCGATTCGCTCGCTAGAGGTCCCAATTTTTCGTTTATAAAATTGTAAGTTACTTAATTTGTTTTGAAAAATTGATCCTGAAGATGGTCCTTTTTCTTTTTTATGGTCCGTCAGTTGCAATTCTTAAATAACATATATGGCGCGTGGTAAGCGCGTAGTTTTGGTTTCTTGCAACAGTTTGGATACGGAAAACTTTTGCGTGCTGCGCCGACTCTTCAGAAAACTACTACTACTACTACTACTAGTTGTCCCTAACTTTCTTAGGTACCAATTTCTGGATACAACATTTTTAAGTAAACTTCAACCCGAATGCTCTTTCGGATATTTTTAACAAATCGATGGGCCTCTGGCGAGTGAATCGCTCTATAGTTTTAGATTTATTGTAGACGTTCGTCGTCAATAATTTAGCGAAAATAAAAATTTGAATCGAATGCTAACGAAAATTTTCCGCAATTGTTGATAAAATTTATGAAGAATCCGTTTTCCGATCACCTTAAAATTCCGAAGAGCTAATTTCAGTTACCGCGAGTAAATAACGTTGCCATGCGAATTTAAATTCATTCGATGGACTCCAACATTCCATTGTTTATTTATTTAAAAAGCGTAAAACGACGCGTGCCCTTGGTGTTAAATTGAAACAGTCCCTGCATAATACAATTGAATAGCTACATATTTAAATTAAATTGTGTATTGTACATGCTCGATATAAGTACTAGAAATAATGTATAAAAAGGTAGTGCATACAGATGAAATACTATCGAACCGATAATTCGTCAGATTGTTAGTTTTAATCGTAACAGATTAGATGCCTAAATTTTAATTTATCGCACCATGACTTAGAACAATCGATTTTATCGAAAGTATATGCAATTTGCATGTTAAATTCTATTATTCGAGCTTTACAATCAATCTTTATTAACACAACAATGTCAGAAGGTTAACGAACTTGCTATCGTGCGTCATTTTAAAATCAAAGAAATGTGCATTTCTATGTAGGTGCATACTAAGTACTTAGAGCCGGTTTTTAATGGTTCCATTTAAAATCAGTTTTAGCAACTACTCATCCAGTTAATGATCAATTAAACGTAAGTAGTTGTTTTTACAATTAGTTATTTAATTTTGCTTGTTTTTTCTTCCCATTAAATTTGTTCAAAATTAATTTCTGCATTTACCTCGTAAACGGAGCTTTACGTATATTTGCAAACAATCGACGTTCTTACATTATTTATACCACTGCGTTTTTTTTTTACTAGCGACAGCGAAACCGTTTGGAATACTCTAGTTATGCGCTAACAGCATTATTCGCATGATAATAAATATGGTACCGGCTGTAGTCCTATTTAAGTCATTATTTCTATAAATTGTGGTCACCGCATAATAATTCTGGAAGTTCGTGAGTTCCGCAAAGTACTGTTTCTGATCCCGTTTTAGTTTCTTCCAAAGAGATAATAGAGTTATGTACCAACTTCTCAATCGAGGAAATATTACATTTACCAAGTTAACTTCTACGATGAAACTTTGAAATATTTCCGTTATCGTTTCACAACGAAATTGATGATTTCATTATGGAGGGTTCAACTTGCTGCTTTTAGTAAAAGTTGCAACTCTTATTAAATTTACAACGAGTTTTCTTTGTAGGGAGACAATAGACGTGATGAGAACGTTTAATTACGTCGCGTTCTAAAAATTCCTGATACGAAATCCGCGAGTAAAGCGTATATACGAAGGAATACGTCGCCCCACATCACCGTGCACCAACATATTAGTCGTGATATGAATTCTTGTGACAACAAAATGTACAAAATCTTGCCAAAATTATTAAACTTCGTACGAGTTCCGGACTTTTGCGTGCCCGGAAGGATACCCGGGAGGCAAACAGTGAGAGAATTTTACTAAGTTTAAGATAAGCCCTTGGAATTTATGAAATTCAGACTTCAAAGCTAAAATCAGAAACATCTTAGAGCTAAATCCCGACGAAGAACGGTTCACGTAGAAGGGAAGCGCCTCCTTTGACCTAGGCAAAAATTTTTAATTATTCATACGTCATTACTTTATAATTTGTACTTTAGGGATTTTGCTCGTTAGACGGGTATGGGATTGTATTCATTAAAGCCCACGAATAGGGTGCATTATTTACTTAGAGCAAAACTCTCGCTTTGAGGAAAGGTATATCGCATCAAACAAGCCGATACATTGATGGGGTTAAATAAAATATTAACGGCAATTAAACGTTTTTTGAACCGTTTTCTCGTTGAATTTTTGTAGAAAATTTGCACCTGTTGAACGACCCTATTTGAATTTTGCAATATAGGTAATTAATTTTATCGTTAACGGATATTATATATAGTAGACTTATGTAGATGATATACATAATTTCATTAGAGCTAGCAGTTTTTTATAAGACGTCTTTATGCGAGCATTCTATGGTATATAAGGACTATTTTCATCCACGATGCACATAAATTTTCATTTAAGGGGAAAGAAAAACTCCGGACTCTTTAACAAATGATCATAATTTCCTATGCAGGTTTCCGGGAATTTCACAGACCTTATACGAATCTAGATTGCCAACCGTTATTTCACCTACAACTTAATTATATAATACGTATCGCGTAAATTGGAATTTGCTACATAAAATAGACATTTTAAACCGACCACTTAACGATTAAGCTTGACGATATCTCGAGTGGTATTTTAAATAAGAGGTTGAAGCGTTCGTGACCGCCGATATAAAAAAATTCATATTCTAGATTAAGATAATTCGGTGGATTGATAGTTTTAACCCCACGCACGCGTCCGACATGATATGGCCACCCCTGATATTTCGCCGCCACCAACGAACGTATTTATGTTTATTTATATGGGTTCAGCTGTCGTTATGAAAGACCAAGTTGTGATATAATACATGCAGTGCACGTTATGCTCAAATGATACACAATAAATGTAGGGGTGGCAATGTAATATGCACTTACTGCTTTGTAAACGAAAGTATATCTAAATAGGGTGCGCTGTGCCGAACTGACAAAAACAGGACATTAAACATAAATTTCGCTTCAATTTAGTTTTGGGACTTTTACATTTCGAACGACAAAACTGTCGGCAAAAGACTATTCGCGTTATAGTTACACAAGAATGCAGCGAGAGACGTTAGTCCTCGGGGGACGGCGTTTTCAAAAACAAGAATATCGAAAAAAGCGTTTCCGCTCGATCATAATATAACAAATTAGAAACGAAAATTTCCACTCGCTCCCAGATAAACCGGAAACGAATGAAACATTCTACAACGAAAACGGCTACTGTTAACCGAATGTTAAGGCTAACGCGATTAAAAGAGCGGCAGATGGAAACCAATTTGTTAAAGAGTTTGTTAATTGGTTGATAAATCATACGTTCTGTTTATTAACATCGCGGATCCGATAATTGCGGAAATAAATGGCACTTATACGATTATATTAATAAACGTTCGCTCGCGTAAGTTTAAAATACGCGAAATTTGTTTCTTTTAAATAATAAAAGTTTTACGGAACGTATCTATCTAGTACATATATACCTACTTACGAGTTTTTTTCTAGAAAATACTTGCGATCCCATTATTTTATGACGTTGTAAACAATTATTATTACGAACGAGCTTTGTAAACATAAAACTAACCGACTGTGTCCAATTTAGGGGCCTACCTACATCTTAATTTTTCCCATTAAAGCGCGCTTCTCATTTAATTAACTTGAACGTTTTCTATAAAACCGTATTACGATAATAATTTTCTTCTAGAATTGAGCGGAAGGTAATTACTTATCAATAATAAACGAATATCCGCAAGTAATAAATCATTTTGAATGCTAACGATTGTTACATTTTTAATTAACGGCTTTTATTTTTATTCGTTTTCTTTCTATTCGTATTCTAGTTTGTTTTTGTTTTTTTTTATTAGATTTTGTCGGTTTTCTTGTCGTTCCATGGGGCGGGCGTCGCGCTTTCCTTTCTTTTTTCTTTAAATCCCGATTCTATTTAGGCTGCTAAATTATATATAAAAGTTTTGAAACCTAAGGGTAAATTACTAAGGCATTCGTGTGCAAAGAAGTTATCAATCGGCTGTCAAAGAGTAATTGGTTAAGCACAAGTTTGCAGAAGCACGTAACTTGTGTAGGCGGTAAGAAGGCATTATTCCTGCGACAGTTCTACCGTGATTGATCATCTTCACTTATAGTTCTTACAAAATGGAAAATGCGTGAACGTTCTACGTGCCTATGCGCAATAGGGTGTAGACGTTTATAAATTTTCATCAGCTATACAAGCCGTATAAGATTTCACTTATCGTTAGTTAAACAGCAAACTTATCTATAATTAATTATCGTTAAATTTAATACATTTATAAACATCGATTCTCGATATCGTGCATTAAAATTCGCCGATGATTAACCGAGACGTGTCGAGTCAATTTACGAGCGCTCAGATTGATTGAATTTGGCGACCCCGTGACTCCGTAAGTAATTCGTTATACGGAAAAAATTCATTACGCGCCTACCGTAGATCGATGATTGAAAATTTTCGACGCAATCGCTAATTGTTAAATTTGGAATTGTTTGCACAAAGAAATTTTACTTAGGGGCACCACCACTACCTATTAGGAACGTCGAATTTTAGAATTTCGTTCCCTTCGCCCACCACTCCCTCGTTTATATTCAAGTTGCAATCGAGCAGTAAGAAGTCGAGTAAAGTGACCTAATCAGCGAAAATAATAGGGTTGTCATATACATACAGAAAAGGTAGGTATGAAAAATGCTACGCATTTATTATGCAAATTAAGCTAAACTTTAAGAACAAAGTAAGCTAGCACGATATTCTATTTTTTTTAGGACGTCTAAAAGACCACTAAATAAGTAAAATGTGAGCCGAATCCTTGACGAGTTTCAAGTTTTCATCAGTTTCGTCGAACAATTAATAAAAAGTAGGTATAGACCTAAGTATAAATAATAATAACAACTTGATTTATGCACGTACACTTTAAGGTCAAGCGAATTTACTGACTGCGCATGTTTTCAGTTGAACATAATTATTTTATATATGAATATAGAGGATATACTCCATCATACGAAAATTTTCTCTGGAAAATGCACATTTACCTATTCGCTAACGGATGTAACGAGGGAGGTTTATTACGTTTAAATGCAGACTCAACGTAAACTGGGGCCAATACCTATTATACAGTCCACAACAAACTACATCAGAATCAAAAGGTATTTTCGATCGATCTCTTTTTATTTAGAATCTGAGAGAGAGAGAGAGAGAGAGGGGCGTCTCACCTGTACCGGTTAAAATTAATTTGCTGCAACAATGACTGGGTTAAATTCGAAGAACACCTGTAATACGAAATTAATTTCGTCAATATAAAAACTTTAATGGAACTTTCCCTTTTAATTAATTAATAGAATAAAAATTAAGATGAATTTATTTTATAACGTTAATATCGTAGGCTAAAACAAACATTAGTTACGGTTTCACGTGACCGGTTCCGTTACTTTAATATTTATTACCTTTTTGCCTACGTATAGCGTCTCTTTAATAATATAACTTGATGATAATGCAATTATGCCATTAAAATCATTAAGTCCGCCACATAATTACAACGAAGTAGAATTTTTATTAGCTGATAGCGATTAACAAAGGTGTGAAATATTTCTGGGATGCCATAATCGCTTTTAAACTTTACAACGCCAACGGTCGAAAAATGATTTTTTTTTACTTTCGACATTCAAACGAACGGATTCGCTCTATGGTCCATTTAAATAAGAAATAATAGAGGGGTGTAAGTGACAAAATTGCATAAAATGCGAGCGAGCACTTCGTCTCTCATGTTTGATTTTTCTTTGCAGACCTTGCTTTTCACCCATTCCCAGAGAAAAAATATTTAACGGAATCAGATTTGGAGATTTTGAAGGCCAATGTTAAATTTAAACGATGTGAATTTATTACCTAATATTATTTAAATAACGAACAAGGTATTTATTAGGTTATGTATATAAGTGAAATCAACACAAACCTTTTCTTCATAGTTATACCATGTAAAGTTTTTTTGACGTACATATTCAAACTTACTTCACATTCATTGAAAATTGAACGCATTTGTATGAATTTTTTCACTTGAAATAATCCATACTTTATCTCTTGAAACACTTTATATACCTACCTAGCAGGTATAGTAAAATTTAAATTGATAAATATGTAAAACCACGAAAAAGTGTATTATACCTACATGTGATACTTATAACAGGGTCGAATAGGTTAATCTAATCCCAAAATACTAAAATCACATCTAGAATTACGATAAATGTACGCACTTATAAGCTTTAAATATCTTTAGGGCCCTACTTATTTAAAAATGCTCTTTAAGAGGGGGCTGGAAAAATCAGCTTCTACCATGTTTCCGCTAGTAACGCCACATTAGTATTTTTCTAATTATTTTAATTAATATCAAACGGTTTAATCGTAAGATAGCGCGATTTTGGCATCAGCTATTTAAATGTTAATTCCTGTTTTCTTGTACTGAATAGTTTCTACAGAGTGCGCTTTTTCATTGATGCATTGACATCTAATTTAATTATGTTTACGTTGTAAACTTTGCTAGCGTTTATAATTATTTATTCTAGGATATAAAGTTACAGAATATAAAGAATGGGCGTTTTGACGAGAGACACAAAAATAATGAAATGCAAGTTAACAAGCTTAAAAAAATTATTTAACTTGCAACCAGAAAAGTTACCAAGTTATGGGAAAATTCAAAATATTTCTTTTCAAGAATGATTATTGATTTTTTAAATTTATTTTTTGTGTAATATGTAAGAGAAGTGCCATTATTAATACAAAATAAAAATTGTAACAATAGAAAATCCAATATTACTGATATATGCACATATGTAATTACTTATGTATATATTTCAGAATAATAATTATTATAGCATGCCATTAATTGCATTAAAAGTTAAATAGTTAGTTTCGTTCTCATATATATGTAGCTATACGTTATTCACGATAGGTTCCAATGCACGCAGCCATGCACAAAAGTTACTACATTGTATATTTGAAAATATTCAGATTAAAGTTTTGAACATGGCACTCCGATGTCTACCGATGATTTACATGCACACATATGACATGGCAAAATAGACTAAAATCTATTAGTACTGTAAAAATACGAGGTTTTATTGATGACCTGTTGGGACCTATCGCGAATAACGTATGTATACATATCTACTTATTTACGGGAAACATCCGCCGCATTCTCAGCATTTCTTAGTAATTCACAGAAATCATAAACAATAACACGTCGAAATGCAAAATAATTATGCTTACTATCGAAAAACAAACCGAATGAGATTCTATCTTTTATAGAATGAAAACTTGTAAATAAATAAAACTGTAGGTATGGCAAATGTACCTACATATATACTTAATTTCAATTGTAATTTTGAAATTAGACCTTTTTATACAATATTATAAATATTATAAATGGTTGAAATTTTACTATTTAGAGTATAAGAAAATAGAGGAGTTCAATTTTGGTTTTAGTTTATATTTATAAGAATTATGAGTTCATTTTCGGTATAGGTACGTTGACTATAAATATTTCACAACGAAATATGCCACCTATGCAGTTTGATGTTTGTTTATCATTCGGGAGATTAATGTCCACGATCAGCCGGCAAATAAAAAAAATACCACTCTAGTATTTTTACAGCACCATCTATTCAATAATAGTTGGACAATTTTGTTAGACAAATTGTTCGAAATCAAGTAGCTATCTGTAAGATAGTTTTATACTTGAAAATGACGATTTTTCAAGAAACGGTTTACGAATTCTAGCAACAATTACACCCTGTACTTTCGCATACGTATTCACTGAACCTTCTTCTAGTTGCTCCTTATAATATTTTAGTCATATAGTAACTAAATATCTTATAATTTGAAGTATTCGGAAGCATGTGTACAACTTAACAAAACTGTTCTTTTAACTTTTTTAGAATAAAAATATAGGGAGCAACTAGGTAATTGATTAGTATTTATTATCAATTAAATATTTTTAATAAAATTTAATAGTTTTTTAGAATCGTTTTCTGAAGTGAATCTACCATAGCGACATCTGTTGATTCTCGCTTATTGAACCCCCCTCTTAAGATATAAGTATTTTCTCTCGTGTACTTACAATTTTCCATCAATAACGTCAGCGCTTTCGTCACAAATTGCCCCGTCGAAAATGTTTTGTCTTTTCTTAAATCCGCGAACCGTCCATTGCCAGCTTGAAAAATTATAGCGTCCCCAAAGACGTTATTTCATTAAAAAACCAGATATCGATTCGCATTTGTCGTGGATCGTACGAATTCGCATTAAAAAAAATTCGTTCTTTCCAAGCTGCTCCCAAGAATTTTAACAATAACCACCGGTACACTATTGACAACGTAAGCGAATTTTGTTTAAAAATTACCTACATTTCCCGACACTCCCGAGTTTTTAACACATTTTAAGAATCGACCGAGACAACGTCGAAACATTAACTGACTGTATTCAGCACAAGTGAATTACAAACTGCGGATTTATCGTGAAAGATTATTTGGTACCCGACTGATAAAAGTTTCGAAAAACCCACGCCTGTAAGGATTTAGTAATTCGTTCGTTTATCAGCGCATACGCATATAGGTACTTGATTATTTAAAGTAAAAATTTCCAAATAAAATATCACAGCTCCGAAATATTACGTAATTATACGTAGATATGAATACGTGATGTATGAACATGTGATTAAGCTATAAAGTTAAAAATCCCAATAAAAACATATATAACTAAACGGAACGTCGTTATAATGGAA
Source organism: Rhagophthalmus giganteus (assembly GCA_036326145.1). Lineage (NCBI taxonomy): Eukaryota > Metazoa > Arthropoda > Insecta > Coleoptera > Rhagophthalmidae > Rhagophthalmus > Rhagophthalmus giganteus. Next base: position 7,243,620 of record JARFJA010000056.1, on the reverse strand, counting down.
ATTTCACCGCATTTGATAATAATTATTACCTAGCTGTTAAATAAATCATCTACACTGCAGTTCCAAAACAGTTATAATTTTAATTATTTAGAAAAAAAACCGAGCTACCTACATATATTATCTAACGTTTTTACGTACATTACGTAAATACGCGAAACTTTTGTTAACGTATTTAGTCTAAATTGTTGCAGTATTACGAATTTTATCGTCAATCATCTTTGTATTTACTCTCCGAATTACTCGACATTGATTTAAAAAACTTGGAAGATCCCATTTCTGGTTTTGATTTTTAATTTTTCGTCCAATTTATTTTAACAATCTATTTTCTGATACGACAGACAAATTGACAGTCTGTACAATTAAACCCGCGAGACGCGGTAGACGGTTATTTATAAAAACCATAAAAAATTTAATAGTTATAAATTTAATTTCAAAAAGTAAATAAAAATATTTCGCCGCAACCTGAGTAGATACAGGGCACCTTAATTTGATTGACGGATTAATTAAAGTGCCCCCTAGGCTTAATTAAAATGTCGATTAAAATGATTCGCGGTTTAATCAGCGGATTGATCTAATTATTGCGCGGGTTACGTCATGTTTTCGCGGTTTGATTACCGTGTTACGTCATGTTTTCATGGTTTCGCGGGTTTGATTGCCGCGTTACGCGCAATTCCGAGGGTTAATTCGCGGTTCCGCGAATTGATTGATCTAATTAATCTGCGCCCCAGCGCATTGATCTAATTGATCGGCGAGTCGTGAATTGATCTAATTAATCAGCGCCCCCAGCGCATTGATCTGATTGATCGGCGAGGCGTTAATTGATCGATTTAATCCGCGCTTTGATCGAGAATTTGATTGATATCGCGGGGTCGTTGGTCCGTGCAATTAGATCGCGTATTAATGTACGTCATCATCGGCCGGACCGGCGAACCTCCCCGAGCATCGATCGTCTCGATTTCGGCGCATGCGCAGTGATTTTAAAAAAGTTCTACCCTGGGTCGGATTCGAACCGACCAAATATTTGTGCCCGAATATATCATTTCATGGCGTTTTCCAGTTAACAGGGTAAAACCGACTGCGCTACCAGGGCTATCTACCTGTATCACTTTATTTGTTCTATAGGTGACGCACGATCTCTAACGAACACTATTTTAAACAGCAAGTGATTACGCATTCGATTTGATTTTAACTAGATCGAATATTCTGACGAACACTATTTTTTAAACTGCACGTGATTACGCATTCGATTTGATTTTAATTAATTAATTCGAATATTCACCTACTGTAAAATGAAAACTACAAAACTGATTATTTATTTATTTATTTAGTATAATAATATTCCAGCCGTCGCCCACTCCCTCGTCCACCGGGTAATGCCTGGCTGGTTAGCACTGGTGGTAGTTGTTATGTATATCAGGCAGTTGAGGTCCATACTGTAAAATGATATATGCTATAACCCCTATCCTAAATAAAATTAACACGCGATGTCATGGTTGATGAGGATGAAAAAGTAAAATTGAGTCAAAAGTAAAAATAAAATGTACTTACAATATAACCTTGGCTCCTGGCTATTCGAGCCACTAAACATCTGAACAGACAATAAACTTCCTGCCACCCCTCTGGCAGCTCTTCGCCCTATTCTATGCGGTGTTCCGTAAGTAGTACACACATATACAATAAATAATACAAGGGTAAACTTAAAATCTCTAATTAAAAATAAATGAAATATAGGTGAAATATAAAAAATAATAATAATAATAATTTACATGTTAAAACTATAAACATATAAAAGTCTAACTTCTGCATCCGTACGGTAACGTGTCTATTTTAGGTTGTCGTTCAATCTCCCTCTTTTCGTATATTGTATTCTGTAAATTTTATTTTCAGGTTTAGAAATTACCTGATAATTATTTGTCATGGCAATTTTACGATCTGAAATATTGGTTTTTAGAGAAAGCAACGTATGGCGATCTGACACAGAGTTCAAATAATGATTTTATCTGTACATTTTAAAAGATCAATTGTTTGTAAAATCATACTGTTGCAAGTAAGAACCTATCGAGTGTCTAAGTTACCCTACATTTTGTGAAAAACAGAAAAAGTAGGTGGAGGGGATGAAACCGATATATTTACACCGTACAAGTTCAGTTTATTTCAACAGTAGCTGGTGTAGTGAGACGTGTGCCCGTGTGAATATGTCCAGTTTGAAAATATCAGAGATGAACAATCAACAAAATCGAGCAGCTATAATGAAGAGGACTCATGGCAACTAAAACCTGAAACCGCGAAAACCTGTATGTAGATGTTGTTATATTTGCTTTATAAAATATCGTAATAATATTATAACGTAATTAAACGTTATTTATTTATTTCTTTTGTTTACAGTCAAAACAGGAAACCAGTCAGCGTAATTTCGGTGTCTTCGCTACCGGACATGACCATCCCACTGAAGAAAGCTGAGTATAGGAAAATTCAAACATATGCATGATAATCAACTATGAAGATAGTCGAGCAATACATAAACTGAACAATTCGCGATCACGGAATTACGTTAACAGATTAATTCGGTTAAATAACCAACGATGCAATGATCAATGAGCAAAACGCACCGTAAAAAAATATAAAAACCAGAACAAAAATGATGGGGAAAAATTATAAACGACGATCACGTGACGTACGAACTATTTTATAATTTTATGAGATTCAAAGAATTGCAGGCGCATATCATCAACATTAAAAACTTTTCTAGTTGTTGTAATATTTATTCTTACACTGTAAAATAAAAACGAATTTCTACAAATACGTATCTGTTCTGAACTTCAAGGTTTTAGAAAAACTTGTTATTTATCTACTGATTAAAAACAAGAACACAACGGCGTGGCATGTTTGTTACAAACTCCAGTTTTCGAGGATAGATGGCGCTCGTTATATTGAACATTTCTAAATACTTTAAAAACGAGTGCTCGGGTAAATCTGATATCATTAAGGGAATTATGGCTAACGCAGTCATAAGCGAATTTAGAGCTAATCAGAGCTTTAGCGAGGTTAGACAAGTAGAAGACGCACAGCACTGCTAATTGCATAAGCGATAAACAGATACATTGTGTTTGCGAGTGCATCTATAACTACTTTAAAGGAAAAGTACCCTTATCAACAGGAGAAAGGTCAGATTTATCGTCACGAAGATATTGAGATAGACTGGTGAAACCTGGTGAATCTATAAAAGAAAAGGACAATATTGGTCCAGCAGGAGGGCTCTTTTACCATTAATTTTGACACCGTTGTTGAGTGGCATATTAGGAAGTCTTTTAATTGAAATGGAGCATACAAAAACGGTCTTGATTCCTCCTGAACTGATGCAGCGTTTAAAAACACCGGAAACAGGACATTTCGATGTTTTATCACATTTGGATAAGGAAATGCAGCAAATTTTAAAGTCTAAATTACCGGATCACGACAAGTGGATTCAGTACAGTCAAGTTCTTCAAAGATATTTATATTTTGTCGATAAAACACGTCAGCCTATCAGTTTATTAGTGAAAAGTCAACACAGAACCCTCTTCAAATACCGATATCATAAACACGGTACCAGACATCTACAAAAAGCTGAAAACCTTATACGTTTTTAAATTACGCAGGAAGTATAGCTTGGGATAAGAATGGAACTGTAACAATAAAGGGCGAAGTCTTGCCGTCGTCCAATATCGCCGATTTGATTAACGATATTTTAAGACCTAGAAAAATTCAAATCCTGCTGGATGGCAGAATTTTGCAACATACTTAAATAAATTAACATGCCATATGAATTCACTCGGAAACGTTAAACGAAGAAGATTTCGCCGAACAAGTCAGCATCAAAGAGATGGAGCAAGATGAATGTTACAGGAAACGTCTATAAATAAAGACAAACCATCTTCAACAAAACGTGAAGTGTCTTCAGTATTAAGAGAATGGGAAACTTTAAAACTTTAAATGGAATTATTGTGAAACCAGGCTGCAGCTGAATAACATCAGTGAATTTATTACGACGGCCATCGACGATATCTGTTATATCGAATAATTTAATAATTCTCTAACCTGTGAAAATAAAAAAGAATACTTGTCGCATATCATCAATATTTTAAATAACTTCTGTATTTACTATAATTAACTATGTTATACTTAAATAAATAAATAAATAATATACCTACTAGGCGCCTTTTATTTACTCTATTTTTATCTGACTCGCGATTTTTATTTAATTTTTCAGGTTTATTTTAATTCATCACTTCAACCAAAGTGAATTAATTATTATATTAAAATATATAATTGCACGACACTGTAAAACACAACCATATCCCGATAAAATGGTATATTCGAATATTCCGACAAATTTCTATGTAACGACAAAAATGCGTGCTTTTAAATTTTATAAATGTATGTAACAATAATTTATTTCATAAAATGTTATCATGTCTTGCAGAACTTCTTTTCTAGTGTACACTTTTAAGAAATCAATTCTGTTTACTGAACCATGTCTAGATAATTACAATATTCAAATATTATAATATATCTGATTTATTTTAACTTAATTAAAAAAATAATTAAAATAAGCACACTTCATTCTCCTTAAAATTAGCAATCTAAAAATTTAAAACGTTTATGTATAAACAAGTGTGTATTTGCGTAAATAGCTTTTTATTTCACCTTTATTTGCATCCATAAAGTTTAAGTTATTGAGGGCAACATATAAGTGTTACCAACTTTTCAAAAGAACAACTACGTACAAGTTTCGACAATTACCAACCTGCAAGCTTTAATCAATAATTTTAATTTTAAAGAAAAACCCAATCTTTGGGCATGTCTAGAACATATATGTACCAAAGACGTGTACTATAAATCAGATAAAAATATAATGTCTGACAATAATCAAATTAACTTATAGGTTAACGTGAAACAAAACGTAAATTAGGTTAAGTGAAAACAACGTATAAGTTAGGTTACGTGAATACAATAACGTATTAATTAGTTGTTCAATAATAAGTATAAGTTAGTAGTTGAATTAAATAACGTATTAAGTTAGGTTAGTTCGAATTAAATAACGTACACTTAGGTTGGTTAATTTAACGTAGTAAGTTATCTTTTCACCGAAAAATGTAATCAACCTTACGTTAATTATTAACAACTAGTGCTAGTTTTAATTGAATCTATTGAAGTATTTAATTGAACCACCAACTATTATAATCGAATAGCTACTTATCGTTATATCGGTAACAATTAATACGTGTTTTCACTAACCTAACCGTTATTTTGTTTTCACGTTAACCTATAAGTAATTGATAATTGTCGGACATTATATTTTTATCATTTTAGTACCTTTTGTACATATAGTTCCAGACATGCGAATACCATTGGGTTTTCTTTAAAATTAAAATTATTGATTAAAGCTTGCAGTTGGAATTGTCGAAATTTCTAGTTGTTCTTTGAAAAGTTGGTAACACTTATTGTAGTTGCCCTCAATAACTTAAACTTTTGGATGCAAATAAAGGTGAAAATAAAAGCTATTTACGCAATCCACTCTTGTTTTATACCGATAAACGTTTTAAATTTTTAGGATTGCTAATTTTAAGGAGAATGACGTTGGCTTAATTATTTTTAATTAAGTAAAATAAATCGATATTATAATTTGAATTGTAATTATCTAGACTGGTTCAGTAAACAAATTGATTTCTTAAAAGTGTACATAGAAAAAATTCTGCAGACTGATACATTTTTAATAAATTATTGTACATACATTTATAAAATTTAAAAGCACATTTTGTCGTTCATAAATTTTCGGAAATTCGAATATACCATTTTATCGGGATATGGTTGTTTTACAATGTGTGGATTTATTTTAATATAATAATTAATTCACTGGTTGAATGATATTAAAATAAACCTGAAAGTTAAATAAAAATAGTCAGTAAAAATAGGTAAATAAGGCGCCTAGTAGGTATATTATTTATTTATTTATTTATATAAATAGTTAATTATAGTAAATACAGAAGTTATTTAAAATATTGATGATATGCGACAAGTATTCATTTTCACAGGTTAGAGAATTATTAAATTATTCGATATAACAGATATCGTCGATGGTCGTCGTAATAAATTCACTGATGTTATTCAGCTGCAGCCTGGTTTCACAATAATTCCATTTAAAGTTTTAAAGTTTCCCATTCTCTTAATACTGAAGACACTTCACGTTTTGTTGAAGATGGTTTGTCTTTATTTATAGACGTTTCCTGTAACATTCTATCTTGCTCCATCTCTTTGATGTGACTTGTTCGGGAAATTCTTCTTCGTTTAACGTTTCCGGTGAATTCATATGGCATGTTAATTTCATTTAAGTATGTTGCAAAATTCTGCCATCCAGCAGGATTTGAATTTTTCTAGGTCTTAAAATATCGTTAACAAATCGGCGATATTGACGACGGCAGGACTTCGCCTTTATTGTTACAGTTCCATTCTTATCCCAAGCTATACTTCTCTATTTAAAATTAAGTTTAGTTTTTCTTGAATTCTACTTTAATTCTTTTGAAAGGTTTTTACTTTCATAATAAATATATGATTTATGAAAAAAAAAATTTTAAACTTGTATATACGGTCGATGGTATTAATAAAATTTCATCTTACCAATGTGATAAACTTAAATTCTTTGGTTTTTTAAATCTCTTAGAGGGCAAATCTTTACCATTTCCTAAACCCAAGAGGGCGTCTCACCTGTACCGGTTAAAATTAATTTGCTGCAACAATGACTGGGTTAAATTCGAAGAACACCTGTAATACGAAATTAATTTCGTCAATATAAAAACTTTAATGGAACTTTCCTTTTAATTAATTAATAGAATAAAAATTAAGATGAATTTATTTTATAACGTTAATATCGTAGGCTAAAACAAACATTAGTTACGGTTTCACGTGACCGGTTCCGTTACTTTAATATTTATTACCTTTTTGCCTACGTATAGCGTCTCTTTAATAATATAACTTGATGATAATGCAATTATGTCATTAAAATCATTAAGTCCGCCACATAATTACAACGAAGTAGAATTTTTATTAGCTGATAGCGATTAACAAAGGTGTGAAATATTTCTGGGATGCCATAATCGCTTTTAAATTTTACAACGCCAACGGTCGAAAAATGATTTTTTTTTACTTTCGACATTCAAACGAACGGATTCGCTCTATGGTCCATTTAAATAAGAAATAATAGAGGGGTGTAAGTGACAAAATTGCATAAAATGCGAGCGAGCACTTCGTCTCTCATGTTTGATTTTTCTTTGCAGACCTTGCTTTTCACCCATTCCCAGAGAAAAAATATTTAACGGAATCAGATTTGGAGACTTTGAAGGCCAATGTTAAATTTAAACGATGTGAATGTATTACCTAATATTATTTAAATAACGAATGAAGTATTTATTAGGTTATGTGTATAAGTCAAATCAACACAAACCTTTTCTTCATATTTATACCATGTAAAGTTTTTTTATGTACATATTCAAACTTACTTCACATTCATTGAAAATTGAACGCATTTGTATGAATTTTTTCACTTGGAATAATCCATACTTTATCTCTTGAAACGCTTTATATATCTACCTAGCAGGTATAGTAAAATTTAAATTGATAAATATGTAAAACCACGAAAAAGTGTATTATACCTACATGTGATACTTATAACAGGGTCGAATAGGTTAATCTAATCCCAAAATACTAAAATCACACCTAGCATTACGACAAATGTACGCACTTATAAGCTTTAAATATCTTTAGGGCCCTACTTATTTAAAAATACTCTTTAAGAGGGGGCGGGAAAAATCAGCTTCTACCATGTTTCCGCTAGTAACGCCACAGTAGTATTTTTCTAATTATTTTAATTAATATCAAACGGTTTAATCGTAAGATAGCGCGATTTTGGCATCAGCTATTTAAATGTTAATTCCTGTTTTCTTGTACTAAATAGTTTCTACAGAGTGCGCTTTTTCATTGATGCATTGACATCTAATTTAATTATGCTTACGTTGTAAACTTTGCTAGCGTTTATAATTATTTATTCTAGGATATAAAGTTACAGAATATAAAGAATGGGCGTTTTGACGAGAGACACAAAAATAATGAAATGCAAGTTAACAAGTTTAAAAAAATTATTTAACTTGCAACCAGAAAAGTTACCAAGTTATGGGAGCGGAAAATTCAAAATATTTCTCTTCAAGAAAGTCACAATGATAATGATTATTGATTTTTTAAATTTATTTTTTGTGTAATACGTGAGAGAAGTGCCATTATTAATACAAAATAAAAATTGTAACAATAGAAAATCCAATATTACTGATATATGCACATATGTAATTACTTATGTATATATTTCAGAATAATAATTATTATAGCATGCCATTAATTGCATTAAAAGTTAAATAGTTACAGTTTCGTTCTCAAATGAATGTAGCTATACGTTATTCACGATAGGTTCCAATGCACGCAGTCATGCACAAGAGTTACTAAATTGTATATTTGTAATATTCAGATTAAAGTTTTGATCATGGCACTCCAATGTCTACCGATGATTTACCTGCACACATATGACATGACAAAATAGACTAAAATCTATTAGTACTGTAAAAATACGAGGTTTTATTGATGACGTGTTGGGACCTATCGCGAATAACATATGTATACATATCTACTTATTTACGGGAAACGTCCGCCGCATTCTCAGCATTTCTTAGTAATTCACAGAAATCATAAACAATAACACGTCGAAATGCAAAATAATTATGCTTACTATCGAAAAACAAACCGAATGAGATTCTATCTTTTATAGAATGAAAACTTGTAAATAAATAAAACTGTAGGTATGGCAAATGTACCTACATATATACTTAATTTCCATTGTAATTTTGAAATTAGACCTTTTTATACAATATTATAAATGGTTGGAATTTCACTATTTAGAGTATAAGAAAATAGAGGAGTTCAATTTTGGTTTTAGTTTATATTTATAAGAATTACGAGTTCATTTTCGGTATAGGTACGTTGACTATAAATATTTCACAACGAAATATGCCACCTATGCAGTTTGATGTTTGTTTATCATACGGGAGATTAATGTCCACGAATCAGCCGGCAAATAAAAAAAATACCACTCTAGTATTTTTACAGCACCATCTATTCAATAATAGTTGGACAATTTTGTTAGACAAATTGTTCGAAATCAAGTAGCTATCTGTAAGATAGTTTTATACTTGAAAATGACGATTTTTCAAGAAACGGTTTACGAATTCTAGCAACAATTACACCCTGTACTTTCGTATACGTATTCACTGAACCTTCTTCTAGTTGCTCCTTATAATATTTTAGTCATATAGTAGCTAAATATCCTATAATTTGAAGTATTCGGAAGCATGTGTACAACTTAGCAAAACTGTTCTTTTAACTTTTTTAGGATAAAAATATAGGGAGCAACTAGGTAATTGAATTAGTATTTATTATCAATTAAATATTTTTAATAAAATTTAATAGTTTTTTAGTATCGTTTCCTGAAGTGAATCTACCATAGCGACATCTGTTGAGTCTCGCTTATCGAACCCCCCTCTTAAGATATAAGTACTTTCTCTCGTGTACTTACAATTTTCCATCAATAACGTCAGCGCTTTCGTCACAAATTGCCCCGTCGAAAATGTTTCGTCTTTTCTTAAATCCGCGAACCATCCCCAAAGATGTTTTTCATTAAAAAACCAGATATCAGTTCGCATTTGTCATGGATCGTACGAATTCGCATTAAAAAAAATCGTTCTTTCCAAGCTGCTCCCAAGAATTTTAACAATAACCACCGGTACACTATTGACAACGTAAGCGAATTTTGTTTAAAAATTACCTACATTTCCCGACACTCCCGAGTTTTTAACACATTTTAAGAATCGACCGAGACAACGTCGAAACATTAACTGACTGTATTCAGCACAAGTGAATTACAAACTGCGGATTTATCGTGGAAGATTATTTGGTACCCGACTGATAAAAGTTTCGAAAAACCCACGCCTGTAAGGATTTAGTAATTCGTTCGTTTATCAGCGCATACGCATATAGGTACTTGATTATTTAAAGTAAAAATTTCCAAATAAAATAGTTCGTACGTCACGTGATCGTGTTTATAATTTTTCCCCATCAGTTCTGGTTTTATATATTTTTTTACGGTGCGTTTTGCTCTATTGTCATTGCATCGTTGGTTATTTAACCGAATTAATCTGTTAACGTAATTCCGTATCGCATTGTTCAGTTTATGTATTGCTCGATATCTTCATAGTTGATTATCATGCATATGTTTGAATTTTCCTATACTAGCTTTCTTCAGTGGATGGTCATGTCCGGTAGCGAAGACACGAAATTACGCTGACTGGTTTCACTGTTTTGACTGTAAACAAAAAGAAATAAATAAATAACGTTTAATTACGTTATAATATTATTACGATATTTTATAAAGCAAATATAACAACATCTACATACAGGTTTTCGGGTTTCAGGTTTTGCTGCCATGGTCCTCTTCATTATAGCTGCTCGATTTTGTTGATTGTTCATCTCTTTTTCAAACTGGACATATTCACACGGGCACACGTCTCACTACACCAGCTACTGTTGAAATAAACTGAACTTGTACGGTGTAAATATATCGGTTTCATCCTCCACCTACTTTTCTGTTTTTCACAAAATGTAGGGAACTTAGACACTGATAGGTTCTACTTGCAACAGTATGATTTACAAACAATTGATCTTTTAAAATGTACAGATAAAATCATTATTTGAACTCTGTGTCAGATCGCCATTTGCTTTTAAAACCAATATTTCAGATCGTAAATGCAGCAAATTAATTATCAGGTAATTTCTAAACCTGAAATAAAATTTACAGATACAATATGTGATCGATAATATTACGGTTTTAGATATGGAACGTTACAACCTATAAATATAACGATTCCGTACGGATGCAGAAGTTATGGACTTTTCATATGTTTAGTTTTCAAATGTAGAATTATTATTATTATTTATATTTTCACTATATTTCATTTATTCTAATATAGAGATTTATTTACCCAAATTGTAATATATTTATTGTATATGTAGTCTATAAAATACGAATATTTTCGAGTAGAATAGCAAGATACCCAGAGTTTGGAGTCATGAACTGTTTCTATATGTTTCCTGTAATCATGCATATTAGTATTACGAATGATATGAACCATGTGACCGCCAAGGTTATATTAAGTACATTTTACGACTTCAATTTCAGGACTCATATCATCGATTCATCAAACAATGACAACACGATGTTAATAAAATTCGTATTTAGACAGATAGATGCGTGTTCTAATATACCATCTATATTTACAGTTATTGGACCCAATGACTGATATAATAACCTGAACTACACCAGTGTAACGCAGCCAGGCATTACCCGTGAACAGATGGTAGTGACTTCTTTGGAATATGTTTTATATTCATAAATGATAATTAAATAATCGTTTTTGTAGTTTGTCCACTTTACGAGTAGTGAAATTCGAATCTCGATTATGTAAAATCAATCGAATGCGTTTTATGCAGTTTAAAAATACCGTAGAATATCTCGATCTATTAAATCAAATCGATGCGTAATCACTGCGTTTAAAATAGTGTTCGTTAGAGATCGTGCGTCACCTATAGAACAAATAAAGTGTAACAGGTAGATAGCCCTGTAGCGCAGTCGGTTTTACCCTGTTAATGGAAAACGCCATGAAATGATATATTCGGCACAAATATTTGGTCGGTTCGAATCCGACCCAGGGTAAAGCTTTTAAAATCACTGCGCATGCGCCGAAATCGAGACGATCGATGCTCGGGGAGGTTCGCCGGTCCGACCGATGATGACGTACATTAATACGCGATCTAATTGCACGGACCAACGACCCCGCGATATCAATCAATTTCGATCAAAGCGCGGATTAACGATATTAACGATCGCGATCAATCAGATCAATGCGCTGGGCGCTGTTAATTAGATCAATTCACGACTCGCGATCAATTAGATCAATGCGCTGGGGCGCGATTAATTAGATCAATCAATTCGCGGAACCGCGAATTAACCTCGGAATTCGACGCGCAATACCGCGAACGCGGTACACGGTAATCAAACCCGCATGAAACCGCGAATTTAGATAAGTTAAACGATCTTAGACTTAAAAGTAACACGTAATCAAATTTCCCGACAAACCTGATTTGATTAATAACAGGCACAACAACTTCAATGATCCTTAGAAAATATGAGATCGATAATTCATTACGCTTCTTAAACTAATTTAAGCTTTAAACAATTAAACCATTAATTAAACGATTGGCGCATTTGGCCGGGAAACGCCGAAACGGCGGTTCATTGGTGTTTTTATATTTTATTTTGATATTATTTTTAATATTTTTAAATATTTTTCTAAGCGATTTAGTGCGAAACATAGAACGCCCAATGCCCAAATTGTTTAGAAAACATAATATTTTTGAAAAGTCAAAGGCTTCCTAAAAAATACAATATTTTCTAAAATATGCGAAGTTTAATACTGCCTTTGACAGTTTTTACCGTCGTTTCTATCATGTTTCCATTAATCGAACGCATATTAGATATTTTTAACGATATAAATAATTAGTGAGAAACACGATGTCATTCGACCTGCCACGGATTGATTTAATATGCCAAACTCGGCGCGTTCCCAATTCGGGACTGCCTCTCTGGCCCATCGGTTCACCAACAACAATAAACAACACGATCCTGCAATATTCGAAATTCTAGACCAAGAAGAGCGTAACGTTTCGGTGGAATTATACCTCTACTATTCGATACGAGCTGTTGAGATTTTACTGGCGTATCGGAGCGAGAGCAAACATCGGAGGCGAGTATGTAAAGGGTATGAAATGCAGATTCGCGTTGCAATAAATAAATGTCAATATGAGTTTGAAAGCTTGCGTGAGTCTACATTCAAATGTCAGCCTTGGTTCTGAAAGCACCTCCATTACACTACGCAAACATTTTTACTAGGTTTTTAAAACCCCTTTCCCCTTTTCCTTTTTTTCCTTTTGGTTTTAATTTTTTTTGGAAAATTTCGTTTAAAAGTTTGGAAAATTTAATTTTTTTTTTTAATTTTCTTCCATTGTTAATATTATTTTAAAATTTAAAATTCCAACAAATTTTACTATGAAAATAAATTTTACTTTAGTTGAGAAACCCATAAGTGAAGTATACGTTTAAAATTGTTATTGACTAAGTTGCTGTTTATAAAAGTTTAGCCTGATTAATTCCGAAACTTGTTGGGTTAAATTCTTCTCAATTACTTGTATTTTAAATTTACCGATATTGTAAAACGTTTAAAAGTTTTAAACAATATTTTGTATATTTAATTCCCAATTTTTAACCTTCAAAATTTTAACATTACCACCCAAATGTAATTACAAATTCTTTAAATTCGTGAATTTATATCATATACCTTTTATGAATAAATTCATTAAATTACATTAATTGTAAGAATAAAAATTATTTCATTTTAATTGGACAAGAATGGTGGAAATAAAAATTCCCCCGCCCCCAAACTTTGGTTCGTTTCTAATCCCTTAACCAAACAAGAATAATTTTCTTAAACAGACGATAATTAATGTCCCAATCTGGATTCGGTTTCTTTACAGGAGGACTTATTCATGTTCTTGGCTTAACTTTTTTATTTATTATTAAATAAATTTGTTTGGCATTTCGCATTTAAGATCCGTCCATAAATATATCTTTATTTTATAATGCTTTACCCTTACTCTTTCTTCATTTTCATTTTTTTCCCCAATTATTATTTAATCTCCTGATTTTATTATGGCTTTTTTTTTTTTGGCTGCCAATAGATATTTTAAAGACTTCAATATTTCTAATTCTACTTTTTTTCATATTTAAAACTTTTTTCCTGGAACATTTTAGAACAAATATTAAATTTACCGTATTGTATTATACATATTTTTTAATCAATGCAAACTATTTCCAATATTTTATTATTTTTTCCTAAATTCCTTTTCCGATTTTTTCTTTTGATACCATATCATTGTTGTCGGTTATTTAATTTTGTATATTAATAAATAAATTTTTTTTTAAACGTTAATATTTATTCAATTGTTTAAATTAAATTAAAAATTTGGAAAACACATTAAACCCTTTTAAAACATTTTTTGGTGTTATTCAATATTATGGAACCTTTAATCCTTACCTGGTGTTAAAATATAAAAAGTAATAACATTATTGACTATTTTTTACAAAAAGACTAAAAAATAAATTCGATACCGTCGTTTTTATCAAAAACATTTAAATTTAATACTTAAAATAAAATAAACTCACGCGTAAAGTTCAAACCGGCGGACTATTTAAATACGAATCACACTTTAGTATTTAGCACTTCGGTAAATGCATAAATTTCGTGCGTATAATTTTAATTTTTAATTTTAGCCTTGTAATTTACCATTTTACCAGTTTAATTAATAAAAAGCACAACGTAAATTTTTTAGTTTTTTAAAATTGCAAATTTATAAAAATGGCAAATAAAATTTAATTAAGGGTAATTATGCATCTTCGAATTTTAATTTTTAAAGCAAAAAATTTTCACCTATTTAATGTATATTTAAATTTCATACACTTTTTTAAAGGAAAATTTCGTAACTTAATAAAATTTTCAAATTGAAATTTGTAAAATTCTAAAGTTTGTTTTAGAACGTACAATTTTAATGTTTCAGATTAATTAAAGAATAAAATTTAGAGGTACAGGTTAAAACAAATTAAAAACGCAATTTATAAATTATTAACTAGGATTAAATTGAAATGTTATTACAATCTTAGTATAGGAATAAACTAAGTAAACAACCAAATTTAACAATTATTTAATCGGTTAATTTGAAAAATTAAACTTGGATTTTATTCAAATAATATAAAGCTCCAACGAAGTCTATGAAATTAACGAAGGATTTTGTTAACATTACCATGTATAAACTTTTATTAGGCAAATTTAATTTGGAATATTTTTACATTATATTGATATTGGCAAATGGAAACTAGAATTTCGCTTACTATTAAATTCGAAAATAGACCTCACAATTAATTTAACGTTAAATAAATAGAAAGATTAGGAATTTGAAGTAATGTCGGAACCGAATTAATTTAATATTTAATTTAAACATTTTTAAGGTTTTAAATTTCTAAACTAAACAAATCACTGGATTACGAATTTAAATAATGTTTAAAGAAGGAATTTACTTTTATGCCAAATGTCTTTAACTTTTAATTTTAATTTATAATTAATATTTACAGGAGGTATAGGAAAATGATTAATAAATTTAATTTAAATTGACGATTTGTTTGCGAATATTATTTGGTTGGATTACAAACTTAATTATAAAAGTTAAATATAATTTAAAATTACAATCATGAACTAACCTTTTGAAAATCTTATAATATTAGGAAATTTAGGTTAGAAATAAATTTTAACAAAAAGTTTGGAAACTATTATTTAACTATTAACTAGCAATTGTAATTTTTAAAATTTTCCCGATTTGTAATGGAATTTGGAAAGAATTTCTTTTGAATTTTACACTAGTTTAATAAATATATTCAACGGTAATTTTGACTATATTCGAATTTTAATGGTTTGAAACGGTTACAGTGTATAAAAAAAATTTTTTAACAACTTTATAATTAATCAATTCAAAAAATTAATTTTTAGTTCGAAATTATAACGGTAATTTAAATAATTTCCTTCAATTTTGCGGTCCGTTTTTTCAATTAATATCGATTTATTTAAAACTTCATAAAAACTTAAAATACATTTTAAAATAAATTAAAGTTTCGGTTCAAAACCAAAATTATCCATAATACAACGTAATATTTAATGTTTTAATATTTAATAAATGTTCACTACCGTCTTAAATATTTTATAGAAACGAATCTATAAAAAACTTAAATTGGTTTCAGGTTAAAATTAATTAAGAAATTTATTAAAATAATTAACAAATAATTAAAGGTAATTAATATTTTAATCATTATTTTCAGTTATTTTTAATACTTTTTAAAATTACCAATTTTGTTATAATAATTAAAGTGCATAAATTATTATAATCCAATTAAATTTCACTACCTGTTTAATATTAGATTATTATTTTCAAATGTTTATGAATATGGTAAATATAGAAAACCTTTATTGCAATATCCATCATTAACCTTACATTGTATACGATTTCCAACTGTAAGTTTAATTTTGTCGAATATGTTCGATTAATTAATAAACCATAATTTTAAAGCTATAAGGAACGAAATTAAATTAAACGCCGTAAAACGGTTCATCAAACATTCAAGTTTTACCTCCTTAGTTATTCGTTTTAGTTAAATTTAAATTTAATAACTAAAAGGACTAGCCGTTAATTATTAAAATTGATTTTTAAATGATAACGAAATTGCTTCGAACTTCTCCAAACAAAAAATAATATTATAAAAATTTAATTCACTTAAATAAGTTAAGCCGCTTTTAAATTAGAACAATACGGTTAACGGTAAACCAGTTTAAAACGCTTTAAAGAATTAAATGTATAAAACAACTACAATTTATTTAATTTGTATCTTGATACGGAATTGTTTAATCGAGATTCAATTGTAAAGTTGACTTAGTAATTCGGATTATAAAATTCAATTCTTGAACGAATTTAGTTATTTTAATCAAACATCTTTACCAAAAATAAACTTTATTCGATTAATGAAAAGGTTTCCAAAAATTACCTCGAGGAAATTTGTTATCAATGTTTTTAAAAAATAATATAGACAATGAAGGTCAAAGATTGTTTTTCATTACAAATCCTTTCGGCCCACTAAAAACGGAATTGGAACGGAATTTAAAAAAATTGACTTCAACAAGGGAACGTCCGTTTACAAACATTTTAATTAAATAGGAAGTTTCAAATTATTAATTTTTTAGGTTTAAAATATTGTTTTTAATTTTCGGGACAATTTTTAATTTTTACCAAGGGAAAATTTACGAATGATTCCTTGAAAACTTATAACTTTTAAGTTTTAGAAATTAAATTTAATTTGGAATTGTAAGAAGTTTAATTCGAAAAAATTTGAATTTTCCGAACAAGCTTTAATCGAAAGGTTTTAAATAAAAATTTATTAATTAAATTTTAATAATTACAATTAAAGTATATTACCTTTTAAATTATTTAAAATTTTTTATCTTTAAAACCAATGGCATTTATTGACAATAAAATTTAAATCATTTTATAAATTATTATGAAAACTTCTTATGACTTTAAAGTTTAATATTCGCTAATTTATAGTTATCAATAATACATTTATTAATCCGAAAATTTTCTAAATTTTATCCTAGTGAATAATAATTATAAATTTGTATCTTATACGTTTAAATTAATCCAATCAGTATAATTATTAAACAATTAATTAAATCAGTAAGTATATACCAAAATATTTTAAAATGAAATTAATTCCTTCAAATAATTTAAATTAACATTTATCGTAATAAAATAATAAAAATTTAACGCCTAAGATATAAGTTTTTCCATAAAATTTAAACCAAACGTTATTACTTATATTTAGGATGAGATACAATTTCAATTGATTACATTTTGTGATTAAATTTCGTTTCAAATTTTATTAAATGTTAATTGAACGGTATTTTTTAATAGTTACCTTTAAAGTAGATAACTGTCAATATTTAAGGAAATATTGTTTATATTGAACGTAAATTGAATTAATTTATTAGTTTTAGTTATTTTTAAATCATTTAAACGGTTTAAATACAAGAAATTACCTAATTTCAAATCCAATAAATTGTCTAAATTTGAAAAAATAGATAAGGAATTTAACCGTTGACGTTCGTTTAAATTAATATCTAACTTTTTATAAATTGAAATTTCAAATTATTGGATTAGAAATTTTAAAATTTCAAATTTATATTTTTTTGAATTTTCGTTTCCAAATCCTTTTAATTTCGGCTTAATATTTATTAACCTATTATCCCGATTTTTATTAAAATTATATTACAACGTAATTTAGACCCAAATTTAGATTTTTAAATTTCTTAATTTTTAAAACTTTTGTATTTCATTTAAATTGTTAAATGTTTATTATTAGGACAAATAATTTTAATTTATATTTTAAACCGACTTAACTAACTTCAATATTTTTCCTTTATTGTTATTATTTAAGGAAATTTCTGGAAGGCAATTTAAATTATTTGTTATATTTCAAAAACTTTTCGTCAAATTGCAATTTAAATTTTGAATTTCTTGTTAATTTTAAAAATTTTTTATAAATATTTTACTTTAAGCATACGTAATTTATTTTTGTTGTATATCCAATTAATACCAAATGGCAAAATGTAACTTTTTAATATTATTAAATAATATTTTAAATCTATGGCAATTTAATTTTAGGTAAAGTTTAGGTATTTAAAAAGTAGTTAATTTGTTAATTAAAAGTCTTTGTTTGAAAATTGCAAAAAGTATAAATTTAATATGAAAAAAAATTAATTTTTTTACAACATTTAGTAACCTTTAAAATTAAACAAATTCACCCTAATATTTATCCAAAAAGTAATGAATTAATTAAAGTAAAAAAAGTTAATTCAATTATAATTTTAAGAAACAATTTTTTATCCTTTTTGGTTCCAATTTGAAATATTTTATTAAAAAAAAATTAACCTCGTTATCAATTCAACTTAAAAACTCTTAATATCGGAAAGTAGTATGTAATAAAGAAGCTAAATTAACCTTTTAAAATTGAAATATAAATTTTAATAAAAAAATCTTTGTCATTTATTTAAAATTTTTCTAGATCCCTTTAATAATAATCATAATTATAATCCTTGTTTTTACTAAGTTAAATTAAAAAATTAAAAATAAATTTTTTAAAACTATAATAATTTTAATATTACTATTAAAAAATTTTAAATTTTTATAAAATCTTTGGAAGATTCTAATAGGAAAAATCCTGCAGGGAAAAACAATTTTAATTAAAACCTTTTTCGAATTTAAATTTTTGAATTGCTTTTAGAAATTCTTAAGGATACAAATTTGGAAATTCAATTTATAATCTCATGGCAAATTTATAAAGTTTTAAATAAGTTTGTTACTAAAAAATTTTGTAAGGAAAATTTAAAAGGTACGTAAGTTAATTAATTTTAAATTATTCTTAATTAGTTTGCGGTTAATTTTATAATTAAAATAAACATAGTTAACCTGAATTAAAGGACCTAATTTTTTTTAAAAATTTTTCTTTTTTTTTACCAGTTAAACTTTAATTAATTTAAAGCTTAATAAATTTCGTTAAACTAATTTATTTGTTAACAAAAGTTTGAATTTTAGTTCTTATTTAAAAGTAACTTAAAAAATTTTTTTCAATAATATTCATTTATAGATTTATCGTCGAAACAAATTTTATTTTGATGGAATTTAAAAAGTTTGGCAAAATTATTAAGAACTGGGATTATTAAAATTAAACGAAAAGAATTTATTTACTTCATGCTAATTATTAATAGGAGATAAACAACATCCTTCGGGTAGAATAATGTATCGTTATATTTAAAAGTGGAATGATTCCTATAACCTTTATCAGAAAATAATTGGACTGAAAAATCGTCTAAGGTTGACTAATTGATTGATAATTATTTTAGAACGAGACTTTAAAATTGACCGAATTAAAAATTTAATTTTGAGATAATATACCAATTTTTAATGGAAATAAAGGAAGTTGAAAAGATTAAATAAATTCACCAAAATTATTACGTGATTGATATAAAAGAAATTTCTTCAGTTTTCATCTAAATGGATATTAAAAACAGTTAATATGAGTAAATAAAGCCTTCCAAAACTAAAAATGCTTGGAAATGCGCAATTTTGTCATCATCTTATTTAAAATCAACAAGAGTCAAATAAAAACACCATGAGGAACTGCTAAGGCCAATTGAAAAACCGAAGGAAACCCATTATTTGAACCAAAAGGAAAAAATTAAGGAGATTTAAGTCAAAAAACGGAGGAAAACTTTGCGAAAGGTTTTAATGATTTCCAGGTTTAGCTGCATTCCCAGCGGTTATGAACTGCACTCGCGGCGTTCGGAACCGTTTGAACCCGGCCTAATCTACACGATAAATGAAATTTAAAAGTGGTAATAAAAGTTCGAATTAATTACTAGGTCGAAGTCTTTTACCGTTAAGGTACATACCGTATCGTGACGTTCAATTACGCCGCTCGTTACGATCGAACGGTTCTTAAGTTTAATTTTTCATTAATTGAATTTTCAGCGTTAATTTATTAAATTCGGCTATTCAACGAATTTTACCGAAAAAGACTAACGAGTTCAAAACCGTAATTCTCAATTTTAACGTATAGTTAAATTCCCTCCCTTGGAATATTGAAAAATTTACCTTTGGTTAAAGCCAATAATTGGAACATTAATAAAAAACTTGGATAAACAATTTTTTGGGGTAATTAGGAGTTTAAAATCGAGAAAACGAACCCTTTTTTAAATTAAAGAAAGAAATTAATATAATTATAATATAAATTACCGAAAAAGAAAAGTTGCATCGAAATTAAATAAAATTTAAAAAAATTATTTTTATCCTTATTAACAACGATTTTGACAGCCTTAAAGCTTTAAGCAATAAACTGGTTGTCCACTTAAAGAACTTAAAGACGACTAAAGTTAGGTTTCGATTCCGGACCTTAGCGCAAAAAGTTAATTTAATAACAATTTTAATCGAATTGCAAAACCGGACCAGAAGGGCCAAAAGACACGAGTGCCCTATACTGCTCCACGACAACGCTCGCCCGCATGTTGGAAAAATCGTTAAAGATACATTGAAAGAAATGAAATGGGAAATTTTGCCCCACCCGCCCTACAGTCCGGACATTGCCCCATCTGACTATCACTTGTTCAGATCAATGGCTCATGGATTGGCCGAGCAAAAGTTCACGAAACATGAACAAGTGCAAAATGGCTCGATGAATGGATTGCCTCAAAACATCCCGAATTTTTTTATGATGGTATCCATAAGTTGCCCATAAATTGGAATAATGTTGTTGTTAATAATGGCAATTATAGTTAATAAAGTTAATTGAAAACAATTCAGAAATTTACTTTTTAAATGTGCAAAAAAAATGACATTTCATACCGGTACACCTAATATATATATATATATATATATATATATATATATATATATATATATATATATATAACCGTGTCCAAGATAAGAATGCACAGCATGGGGATCTTGAAAACGGTAGAAGATACAGGGTGGCTTAAATTAGAAAAAAGTTGCGCTATTTAGAGTATGTTCACATGCTGGTCGCAAAAGTTCATTATTGTTTATCGTTTTCAAAATTCTCAAAAAATGTGATTTTTTGGATTTTCGTTTCTTTTCATTTTTTTATTTATTTTAAATGATATTAAAAAACTACCGGCACTTTCTCATTGCCACTTTTTAAACTCTACAAAATGGCGTGTTCAAATTTTTAATCCGACGTTTCGTATCCGAGAACCCATCATCAACTTTATTTTTTTATATGGCCACAAACAAAGAGACACCCTGTATTCGGTAGCATTATTCATTACAAATTCAACGATGTATCACACATTATGGTTTTGAAGCCAAAAAAGGGGAAAAACAATAACCAACAATGGCATTTTCAACCGGCGTAACAAAAATTATTGGGCAACAGACAATCTTCATTTAATAAAAGAAACAAGGCATCAACATCGATTTGGATTTAATCTGTGGGTAGGCATTTTGGGTGGCAGAATAATAGGACCTTTTATTTATCACAACAATTTAAATTCCGAACGATATCTCGACCTACTGCAGACTGATTTGGAGAATGCCTTGGATGAATTACCATTACTTATAGTTAACAACTGCTGGTTTCAGCAAGATGGTGCCCCAGCGCATAATTCAAGAACTGTGCGGGAATATTTGTCCCAGAGGTTTCCTGAAAATGCATTGGAACTCACAGTGAAGTAGCCTGGCCAGCCCGATCACCTGACTTAATCCGTTGTATTTTTCCTGTGGGGTTATTTAAAAACCAAGTTATGACGCCACTTTTGAAACTGAAGAACAGTTATTGGCATTGGTTTTAGCAGCAGTTAATACAATCACACCAGAAATGTTAGACCATGTTTGAATTCTTCTGTAGACAGAGCATACTTGTGTCTAGAAATAATGGCAACCTATTTGAGCAATTATTATAATTTTTGACATTTTGTTTCTGTTATTGTACCAGCGCCTACTAATTTAAAAAATAAAAACCTTATAACTCACGTTTTTCCCCTTTTTTGACTTCAAAACCATAATGTGTGATACATCGTTGAATTTGTAATGAATAATGCTACCGAATACAGGGTGTCTCTTTGTTTGTGGCCATATAAAAAAATAAAGTTGATGATGGGTTCTCGGATACGAAACGTCGGATTAAAAATTTGAACACGCCATTCTGTAGAGCTTAAAAAGTGGCAATGAGAAAGTGCCGGTTTTTTAATATCATTTAAAATAAATAAAAAAATGAAAAGAAACGAAAATCCGCAAAATCACATTTTTTGAGAATTTTGAAAACGATAAACAATAATGAACTTTTGCGACCAGCATGTGAACATACTCTAAATAGCGCAACTTTTTTCTAATTTAAGCCACCCTGTATCTTCTACCGTTTTCAAGATCCCCATGCTGTGCATTCTTATCTTGGACACGGTGTATATATATATATATATATATATATATATATAATTTCCTGAAAAGACAGAAATGACGAGTGCCAGTAATCGCATGAAAGACCTTTTACGGGCAAAATTTAATAAGCCCGAAGTTACGTGAAATCTCGTGTAGAGGCGGCGGGCGCAGAACGTAACTAGGGCGGATTGGAGGAATATTCGCGAATAGAACAATGCAAAAGACATGTGTCAGGTTACAAATAATAAGGGACGTTTCTTTTTAAATACGATATCCTTGTTTAGATAAAAAGTGATAAGGATATAGGTGTTATAATGATGTTTCGCAATTTTGTTAGAGAAAGTTCGAATTAGTTTTATCACAATGAATTGTTTGGATCTGAACGACATGCAGGATTTTTCCAATTTCTTCTATAGCTTACATAACGGTAGGTGCTTATCCCTTAGTTTTTTTGATAACGTAAAAAAGTTGTTCGGTAGCTGGTGATTACGTGAGCCGGTAAGAAAATCGGTTTATTGTATGTGATTCGAACGATTACGGGGAAAATTTTGCGATAAAAAAAAACTTAAACAACTATTTTAATGTGGATATGGCTGGAAAGACAAATAAACGTTTTAGTTCGAACCCGTTATCTATACGCTTAATAAACAATTTAACGTAACGTTATAACGTATAGAAGCTAAACAACTTACATTCAATATTCCAACCTTAAATGGCATTATAAATTGACTATTTCCTAAATTAAGTTAAGCAATAAATTTCATATAATAAGATGTAAATTGTACATAAAGCAACCGAGAATATTGGAGGGTTAGGTTAGATCGGTTAAGATATCGGGAACGTAAACTACATCATAAATCTCGTAATTTTCCATTATGTTTTCTCTCTGAACGTTCTACATGCATTAAAAACAAACGGCCCTATTGGTATTATCCAGAATGCACGTGAAATGAGCGCGAACGCACCGACCTACCCAACGCCGATTCCATATTTTATAGTTATGACTTGCGGCAGCCGTTACTGCGGCCATAGATTTCGGTAGATTATGGTGCAATGTGTATCGAGAACTTGCTAATCTATAATAATGAGTCCTTAATCTGCAGCGCCATTAGCTACGTCGGTATGTTCGGCACCACAAATGTGACTGAACTGATCGAAACTCCGTGCTTATTACTTTTACAGCTTTATTACGGCCGTTAGTTATTGTTCACCGGTACATTTACTAGATTACCGTTGATACGAGGATTTGCCGTGTTAATTATGTTTTTATCAGATATTGCGTGTCCTCTTAATGAAAATGCACCTGCGTATTGTTTGGTAATAAACAACTGCAATCTCATTATCTTTGAAAATATATAGAAATTTCGATTTTTTTTTTCTTTATGACTGCATCCGCTTCGCAGATTTTATAAATGTTCCCCAGAGTGACGTAAAAATAAAGTGCTTTACTTCTGTTGTGCTGGAAAAGGATACGCAGTTCTAAAAAGCGGTTTAGACTTGAGTCGTAACGGTCATAGCGTATAGCATATGTTGTTCGTCAACTTCTTTTGCCAAAACTGTTTCGAGATACTCGTGGAATTGACGTATAGTGGGCAAAAACTTGAAATCAGTTCACTTGTACGTTTCGAAGACGTACGAAATGATAATTTCTCGATTTCCGCGGCACTTTCGCCAGGCCACAAAACGTACTATACGTAGATATATTTCCCGATATTAAAAATGTTTTTAGCTTATCGAGCGAAAACAAAATCCGAACCGTAAATCGTTCGTAAAAACAATACGTCGCTTATTAATAGGTAAACCGTAAAAAAATTAAAAAATACCTTATACTGCCGAGTGAGCAAAATTAAAATATTGCACGACGCACGCGAGGATTACCATATGCACTCTAAAGTAATTTCTCATCACTTGTATTAAAAATGTATTTGTGTCGTATGGGAGTGATTGATTATGCTTGATAAGAAACAATAATAATGATATGCGCACGTGTAATTTATGAAATAATCCAAATGCAAGCCCGTGGAATTATCGATTTCGTGTAAAATCAACGCCAAGGCATAATCCATAAGTAAATAATTCAAAACCGACAATTTTCCGCAGTGTAAATAACAATAAATCGAATCGAAATAAATTTAATTTAAAACTTTCGAATCGACAGTTTTCTTAATGGTTGCGTTTGTGCGAAATATAATGAAAAAAGAAACATCCCCAACAGCATCAAGCTATACGTATTCTTGAACAATCGAATATTAAAATTGCAAACATGTTTAGGTATACTCGACAAATCAAAAAATTATTTGACAGTTTAAAGGTGTCGTAAGAACAAGCCCCGCATAAATGTGCACGTTAAACGTGTGTAATTTTCTAAAACAATTTGTTCTACGGCGACAATGTTGCTGTAAAGGTGTAGCTTGAATTATTAATATTCCTGGTATAAAAGCAATCGTGGTGCGGGAAAATGAAAATGTCGTCTGCATGCAATTAACTTAAGATGTACGTTTTTTTCCATTTAATTTGTCGTGCGCAACTGAAAATTGTTTAAAAAATTCACGTTAAAGAAATTGTTGGTCGATGCGCTCAAATCCGAAAGCTACATAGTTGATTTTTTTTATGATATATATAATGATAATTTAGTTAACGAAACGCGTTCGATTTAAAGTGATTTTTATAACGTTTGGCGCCAACAAAGTCGTAGGATTAAAATGGCATCTAAGAGATTGCAGTCGCTGTTATAAAAGTCATACTACACCACTGCATGTAATCATAAATCGCGACCTTATCCGTACAATTACATTTTCGGTAAATAGTAGAAAGAATAATTTAAGCAAAAGCGCTCAACTGAAAACAACAGAATTTATTATCGTTGTTACATCACATGTTGTTACGTATCCAAAAATTACTCCGGCACCGCCACCACCAAAATATTATTAAGTTTTCTTGGGCAAACACGCTTTCCTAAAGTCTATAGATACCAAACCTCAAAAGATTATTACAAACTTTCTTTAAATCAGTACGCATATGATAAGTCAAAAGAATTACTTTTGTGAAATTACGCGATCACTTTAAACTTCGGAGTGCAGGTATCGCAATTTCCGCTATTCGAAATAATAAGGCACAACCGTTATATTTCTTATTTATTAAAATGTAGGGGGAAGGGGACATGGGTGGTTTAGTAGGAATGTCTCTCGACGGCGTTCTAGCGCACTCGCGGTTGCGGGTTCGAATCCCGCTACTACCATGGACGTTATGAATGTATATATATTTTCGCGTTATAGCGTTTTACGCCTTGCCATTCCCAATTTCCATTGTCCTCTCCCATTCCATTCTCCGTCATTCAGGTGTCTTTCACTCATGGATTTTTGGATCCCTCGACTCCAGTTTTTCCTTGGCCTTCCTCTTTTTCTTCTTCTTTGTGGTGTCCACTCGAGTATTTGTTTCGGCAGCCTACATTCGTCCATCCTCTGGATATGTCCGTACCATCTTAATTGTTTTTCTTCTATCTCCTCTATAATGGTCTTTTCTACTTCCATTATTTGTCTGACATATTCATTTGTTTTATGTTCTAGTCTTGAAATCCTCGCCGATCTTCTTATGGCGTCCATTTCCGTAGCTAATATTTTCCTTTTATCGTTTTCGGTCATTGTCCATATTTCACTGCCATAGGATAGTACGCTTTTTATTATAGAGTTGTATATTCTAAGTTTGCTCCTTTTTTTAACGTTTTTTGACCATAATACACCATTGAGAGCCCCTATGACTTTTCGACTTTGTGTGTTTCGGTTTTGAATTTTTGTCGTATCTTTACCTTCATTTGCAAATGTTACCCCTAGGTATTTGTACTGTTCTACTTCTTCAATCTTTATATTATTCTCAAGTGTTAAATCTCCTAATTTTGCTCCTATACTCATATACTTTGTCTTGGTAACATTCATCTTCAGTCCCCATTGTTGATATTCTTCCATTAGTTTCCTGGCCATATATTCTAAGTAATCCTTAGATTGTCCGATTACTACCTGGTCGTCTGCAAATTGTAATGAACGATTAACATTAACATTAACATTAAATTGTAAGAACGATACAACATTATTTACATTACAATTTGCAGACGTTATGAATGTAAAATTAGAAAAAGGAAAACCAGCACCGGCGTGTAACACCTACCAAACATGTGCTGGATACGATTTAGTACTCAAGAAGATACCTCATGGGGAACACCACCACACACGCATACCGACGGCGTTGCTAAAAACACAAATCCCGAGTCCAACAAAAAAAAATGTAGATACCGATACTGCAACGTATCCGTTTTTTTAAACGCAAACCAAAAGGAACGTCAAAAAAAACATGGCAAACTAACGATTGGCGTTCGAGCTTTTTTTTTAAGTATAAATAACCAACAAATTTGCGTTTCCGCAATTATAGTTCCATAATACAGTAATACATTATACACACATAAATAATATAACAGTTTATCGATCAGCGAAGATCAAAGCGATGCGGATCGTTACATGCTTAACTGATCAATCACTCTGTGTGCAGGCGTAATTTAATTTCGCGTGCCCCCATCGATATAAATTATGGTTACGTATAATTTTTCTGAATTTTATTAATGCGCTTTTGTTTTTTTAATGTCTATACGCCGACTCTCGTTCGAGGCCAGTTTTATTTTTAATAGCAAACAAAATTCACATCAATTCGTTATTTAACATGTTTTTAAATATATTTATAAATTATTAAAATGACGAACATTTTAGAGAAAACGGAAAATAAACAGTTAACTTCTAGAGCGCTATTTGCATAATTTATAGCGAATTTGTAATCAATAATGCAAACATAAGAACATTGTTTTTTTATGCCATTAATCCTACATCGGATTCTCGAATTTCGTGTTTCGCTTTTGTATTTTTGCATAGCACAATATAAACTCGTGTCGGAGTGACACTTTAAATATTTTTAAAATGGTAAAAAATGCCAGGTAATAAAATATATTGTTGTTTACACAAAACGGATTGACCAAAATTCATTATTGTTTTCTAGATGTATCTAACTAGTGATAAATCTTCGGAAAAACAACGAAATAACAATGTGTACCTAAACTAACAAATTTAACAATTTTTAATCGGCAATCTGTTGATCAATTTTAATTAAACATAGGTATTATTTTAACGTGGTCGTTAAATTATAAATTATAATAGCTTCCGCCACATCCATTTAAGTACCTATGTATATTTTAATCGATAACGTTACAAGGATTACTTCTAATAAACAATATATCCCATGTAATTCACACGTGTCGTCATAAATTTATCGGCAAAATACATCTTCAAACATTTATCAATGTTTACGTTCAGGATCAGGATAATAATCGTGCACGTCGTCGCGTCGGTTGGCATCGCGCAGTACCTATTTTGACAGTTACGGCGTCCACACCAATTTAGAATTCGCATATTCGTATGAAATTAACATAGCGATAAGTTATTTAAAACGGATAGGTCTTGAAAGTTTGTAATTTTTCGTTAATTACCGTTTAGTTATTTACATTTACCTACTTATTAATAATAAATAAAATAGGAAAACAAAAAGCTCGTTTCTAATTGAAATTTACGATCAAATCTCTAGAACCGGCAAATACACAAATGATCAAATTCATAAAAACTTGTTTCCTAAAATAATTTTAAGTTTAGCAGAAGGTGAAATTATGTGCATCTAGAATGCCTCAAATGTGCCGGTAAAGCCTATAAATTTTGCAGGAACTCATTTAGGTATCAGTTGTAAAGTCGATTTTACACGACAACGTCAGGTTTCCGTAATTATGGCCTATCCAAACCTATTTGCAGTTTACGTCATCAATAAACAGTTACTAGATTGTTTATTTGTAATTCGGTTTAAAGTTTGGAAAGTGACATATTCTATAGATGATTTACTTGCGCACATATTAGATGGTATAAAGAAAGATTACAATTTATTAGATCTGTCAAAATACGAGGTACGAGGTGACAACACTGTGTGAAACGTCATCATCTAGTAACCTTTTATTGATGACGTAGATTGCATATAGGTTTGGACGAAGTGTAGTTTAGCGAAATCTTAGTTATGGCCTATCCAAACCTATATGCAATTCAAGTCATCAAAAAAAGTTACTAGATTTATTTGTAATTCGGTTTAAAGTTTGGAAAGCGACATATTCTATAGATGATTTACTTCCGCACATATTAGATGATATAAAGAAAGACTACAATTTACTAGAACTATCAAAATACGAGGTACGAGGTTGTGCGTGAAACATCATCATCTAGTAACCTTCTATTGATGACGTAGATTGCATATAGGTTTGGACGAAGTATAGTTTTTATAACAAACGTTTTGCGACTGTTTTTGGCACAACATTTGCGAAACTAAGAAATTTCGACCACTTCCAACTTTTCACAAAACGAAAATAGTAATTTTCAGTTCAAAGTATCATTTAACGTGTCAAATTATTTACATAAATTAACGCAGACGACAGTTTCAATGTGTACTGCACGCGAAACGAAAAGGTCATTAGATACTTACATAAATAGGCATCCGACTTTTTATGTAGAACAAACGTGTTCATGGAATTTTAATAATTCTTAAAAAATCAAATCAAACGTGTTGGCTACGTTACTGCAAATTAAATGAATGCGGATGAAACGAGAGTGATTTTTACTTTATCCATTTTTTAGCCCAGACTCGTTTCTTTCTTTTTTCTTTAATTTTTAATATTTCTAATAATATATTTGTCACTACCCTGGTGGCTATAAAAACATGAGCATCTATAAGAAACTGACAACTGAATAAAAATACAACAGATCGTACGAAACTGGTTTCACTGGATTCACGAAATCAATTAGGAAATTTGGTGTGCTCGCATAAACTCAAACTAAAGTAATAATAATTACAAAATGTTTAAATAGATACATAATTATAAAAACAATGCAAACATACCTAACTATGAAATTATTTTTTTCCCAAGATGGAAACGCGATCCTTTTTCTGATAAAAATTACATAAATTTGTTTTAAGGCTTAATAATATTACTGTACTATTATAATGAAATTTTTTTAAATCTCTGTTTAAATCCAGATCAACAAATAAATGTTATACATAGTTGTTATGTATTATTGTTTCTATTGGTCTTCTATCTCGTCGTCCGTGTTATGTAATGAACTGATAGTGTTTAAAATTACCTTTTTGTGGCTTATATTATTACAACGTGCAGCGTATTAACTTCAAAATTAATTTCATACCGTGTTTATTATCAGATACTTAGGTGAATGTTTGAAAATAGGCTTTATTCTGTACGGTTTTATAAACCGTGGGTACATCGATAAAAACAGAAACCATTACGTATTT
This sequence comes from Rhagophthalmus giganteus, assembly GCA_036326145.1. NCBI lineage: Eukaryota > Metazoa > Arthropoda > Insecta > Coleoptera > Rhagophthalmidae > Rhagophthalmus > Rhagophthalmus giganteus. Next base: position 7,213,455 of record JARFJA010000056.1, on the reverse strand, counting down.
CACGCACATACGCGCTTTTAATTAGGACACGGCGTCATATCTAGCAATCGCATATGAATGTTTAGCACGTCGCAATCTTTGATACAGTTTCAATGTTCCTTTGTGCCGTTCCGAAAGGTATTGTTCGGTTTCTTTTGGAGTTTCAGATCGTTAAATAAGATGGCGCAAAAACTAAAATTTAAAGACTTGTTAGCCGGAACGTTCATTAATAATATTTTTAAATTTAATTATTACGGCCGTAAATTATCGGCCTTCGCAGTACCTACTACCACTACACTACTACCTAGTTACATAATACGTAATATGTAGTAAATTGTTCGTTTCTTCACGTTCAATCGACATTGTTTCACGCACCGTCTTAATTTTCACACTGAGAAATCGAGAAGTAAACGAGCATAACGTTTATGTACGTCTTCGTCGCGGTGTTAATAGACAGAAATGTAAAATTACAAATACATATAAAAGCTAATTAACTTTACGTTTTACATCTACGAATGAAGTTATTCAAGTTTATTACGGTAATTACCTGCGCTTTAAAATTATCGCAGACCCAAACGTTTAAAAAGTGCAGCGCGATAAAACCGATCGGGATTATAATAATCGACATTACAAAAGAATTCGAAATTACACGGTGCACCTGTTCATCTACGCGTATCAAATCATACTTTAGCGACTATTTAATGGAAATAGCCTTCAGCATCTATTGAACCCTTGAGCAAAGGAAATGAGATTTCGGGCATATTCACCCTCGAAGTGGATCTATTTTTGTTTATAATCGGTTACGCAACCTGCTCCACATTTGCCATTGACCTGAACGTCAAGTGGTCCTTCGGGATTAATTTCATACCTAATCTGCCTCTGAAGCGTCAAGGGACGCGCCCATCTAAATAAAGCACGCCGATGTAAGCAGAACAACGGTTCCTCGCACAAACACCAAAACGCTTTGGACTGGCCAAATGTCAGTTACTCGCAATCGTTTTTACAGTATATATATATATATATATACAAGCGGAAAGGTAGTCGTTCAGGATAATTGAATTAGAATTGTTCTTTTAAATGTAAATTAAACGATATTGCTTGTCTCGAATTTTTCTCGCCGGACGGAACAAACACGCGTTAAATTTATTATGGGACAACGGAGAATTTAACAATTCACTTAACAAGAATCGAACATCCGCTTATCTAAACATCTTTAAACAAAATAGGCGGTAACGTACGAGAAATTCCCATAAATTTTAAAAGAACGACTTTAAAAGACTATTTGTCAAAATAATCTATACTACGCGGCAAACGAATATTTTTGTGAATTTTTTGTTAGTCCCGAAGCGGGCAAGCGCTTAATCCGAAAGGATATCAATTTGTGACTTTAATTACTCTTTAAGTAAATTACGGAGAGTATAAATATTTGGATTCGGTCGACGAAGTTTTAATGTGAAACGTTTTAGATTTTTTCGATAAACAAATTCATTTCGTTAAACTTTTCATAAACAAATGTAAGGCTTTTTAGTTGACGAAATAAAAGTCGTTTATATGGTTTAAATAAAAAAAAAATTGGGATCTCGATGGGAAAACTGTTCTCTATGCATCATCGAGTTTTTAAATAGTTACGACATAATATACCGATCTTAATAGCCATTATTTAAATTACGATTATTTTTCTATCCTTTAAATTACCGAAATCCATTAAATCGGATAAATAACGGTCGATAGTCGGAGATGGATATAAAATATGGATATTGCTGTATCTTGCGGGGGGGTCCTATAGGGAAAGCCCGTTCTAAAACAAACACCGAAACGGCCGATTAAATTAATTATAGAAGCTATTCAAATATAATTAACACTAAGCCTAGCGTACCGTCGCCGTAAATATTAGTTTGGTGCGTTTATAAGTTTCTGAAGCATCCTAAGATTGTGCCGAATGTGCAATATAATAATTATATAATGTATAGATTCTTATCGGAATCGATTTCAATGAATTATCACTTACGCGCCTAATTCAGATAATAAGTTATTTTACCAAAATGTAAAATATAGAAAACTGCACGCAACGAAGATATTCAATATCATCTTAAAACTGATGTTTACCGATGAAATCCACAATTCTCCAAAGGATGACGAAAGGTTAATTGAAAATCACGACAAATAGTTCGAAATTTACGCACTAATTTTAAGATAATAATAAAGTGGAAATCTAATTAACGCGCTCAAAATCAGGTGTCTATTTTTTTCAAACATTGAAGCTTACCATCTTTTATTCGTTTATTATAGAATACGACTAAGGCTAATGACTAGTCGACTAGTATCAAATAAAATTGCAATTATGTCATTATGTGATGTCACTAGAAAACGACTTCAATAACTTTTAGCTTCTTCAGTAAAGTGTGGTTAGTCTAATTCAGGCTAATTCTAAATTAGGTTAACGACACGTAGGTAATTTGAAATTAACTTGTCTAAACTGTCCAAACCATAAATATACCTACATTTGTGTACAACTATAGCTAGTTTAAGTTTGTACTGTGATACGTTTTTTTAAATTGAATTCAATTTCGTCATAAGAGTTGGCAGGCATAGGTTTTCAATTATTAAGGGCAGTCGTTTAGGAACAGTTTTTAGTAGAAAATAACAACAAAAATAGAAAAATCACATCTTTAATTTTCGATATATATTCCGTTCATTTTTCATAGTTTGAGTTACATTTATCGCTTTAGAGGGGAAAATAATAAGAATAACGGCCAGGGTGATTAGTACCCGCCGACGTGGTCGGATCATCTAAAATATATATATCGTAACATCGTTGAAATAATAGGACCTCCGTACCCACCGTAGGAGGTCCTAGACTTGGTTTACATTTTTCTAGTTTTGGATTACATTTTCTCTTTTTGGATTTCATTTTTCTGGTTTTGTTCGAAATTGTATCTACTGTTATTGGTCGGACTTGGATTTTTGTTACCGGAGGTTGACTTGAAAGATCGATTTTGGTTATACGCGGAGAAAGCTAAGTCTAATCAATTGTCGTTTGGAATAATTTATATTTTTGTTATTGTTTGTATTAATCATTGTAAACGAAGTGTTTCTCGCGAAGCATTAGCGTATTTACATATTTATATAAAATTGTTCATATTAGATTTCGACTTCATTTAGGCCCGATACCAAAATTAACTCTTGCATTGTACGTTTCTTGATAATTTACCTGCATTTACCTATGTAACTATTTAACATCGTATAATTTTAGTAATTTTTCCCTTTTTAATAGTTATTACTGTAAGGAACATTACTTGGCGCCCTTTATTTAATTTTGTTTGTTAGTATTCGAACCCGACCGCACTCCACTGCCCAAAAGCTAGCCGACAGGCCTCTAAATTTTGTTGTGCTTGTTTACTTATTATTAAATAATATTTTTCGCTCAGATTTTATTTTATTTTTATCATTTATATTTTTTTGCACGTAACAATCGTTATACAGAATGTTCAGTAATATACCTAACTACTTAAATTTTAATTAAAATGTTGTTTTTTTGCTTTAAAATGTAATCGTAAAATAGCTATAGGTAAATAAAAATGAGATAAATATTATTTAAACTATAGATACTTACTACGGTTCACATACTGTTTATCACATCTTTACGTATGTACATGTATGTATTTTAGGAACTATTTGCACTAGAAGGCTGCAATGTTATTCATTGTGCTAGAATTATTGTCAATTATGAAATTTTGATAAAGTTGCAAATGTTTAAAGTTTTGAATTTCATTTCATACCATAGCTTTAAGTAAAACCAATATTTTTTAAGCCTTTTTTATGACCAAACGTAATTATTTTAGTACAGTAGCTCGCTAGTACCGTAGTCTAATATCCAATCAAAATTGCAACCCTCTGGATCTTTATTCATTCAAGGAAAACGAGTACCTAAATGACAGAAATCAATAATAGCGGGAAAAAGAAGAAAAAGTAGAAAGTGGTGAATTAACAATAGTTTAGTACATTTCGTTAAAATTAAAAAGCTCCTGTTTTGGTATCAAATTGCTCAGAAAATATCAAATTTTGATAAAATGCCAAAAAACAAAAATATTAAATTTTGACCATTTTCACTCTTCAACTCCCCTTAACCTTAGCACCTACTCTTCAATATCTTATACCCATTATTAGATGAATTATAAATATAGTTAAAGCACATCATTCTAACGCCCTTATAATTAATAAATTAAGAAAATCCTAAACTTTCCGTCGTATAAAACTGCTTTTAGTCGATTTCCAGATTCAAAAAATATTCCATCAAAACCAAGATAATAACACAAAGTACAATTCAACTTATAAAAGCCGCTTTATCACGGCAATTATTTACCTAACGCTCATGGCAAAAAGCAAAGTCTGACCAAAGGGAATTTTTAAACACTTATTCGAATATAACTTCGTTCCCTACATAAATACGAAAATACGTTGTTTAAATTTTATAGAAAATTTGCTTTATTAGGAATAACTCTTGCAAGGTAAGTATCTATATGTATGTATATTCTTTGTTTTGTTATCGTTACGCATGTGGGAAATTACGAACTAGTTGCGAAAGTTTAATAAATAACCTGTTTGTGGTTTTCACGTACATATATAATTTTTTGGGTAAGTTAGGTAACTTTTAAAAAGTTACGTTAAGTTTGTTTAACTTAATCATTTTGGAAGATGGCAAAGGGACAAATTCTCAGTGGGCGAGCAAGAAAGCTTAATTTTTAAATAAGATAAGAATTAAAATTCCGGAAAAAAATTCCGAACCTAAGAAATTCCCGTAAACGGTGACGCAGAAAATTGTAAAAGTTTTCAAAAATTATAATCTCTTTTCAATTTTTATCAGTTTCGGTCGCGATTGTTTTGTTATTCAATTAAAAAATAATACTTATCGTTAGTAGGAACCTACATAATAATAAATAGGTTACCTACTTAATTATTTTGGAAGATGTGATCTTTTGTTTTGCTTTAATTAGAACACGTCGATAGCGTGTAGTAAAACAATAATAATATAATACTGGTACCAATTGACGATAACCGCTATTTTTCGACTTTTCCATCTGACCATTTTTCCATTCTTCTGTCCGTCACTGAAACAAAAGTTATGAATGTTAATAATTGATAGTAAGTAGGTACTTATTTAACAAAAGGTACAAAACTACGAATTTATTCTATTAACATTCAGTTTAATTCCTTCAGTGTCTATTATAAGGATAATCCGCGTCAAACAAAGCATTCTTTTTGCGTTGCGAATAGGAATTTTCCAGCATGCTGTTCGTTGCGATGAATTTTAAGATACTCGTCGGAAAGAATATTCCATTAATAGATGGCGAATTTTATAACAGCAAAAAACGACGACCCACCTAATTATGGAGGTCGGAAACAATGCGCCGCAGTGCCGTAACGTTAAATTAGCACGGAGGTAGATTATTATTTACTCATACCTACTCGCTCATCTGGGTAGACTAATGATCTTAATTAACCGAAGTTGAAGACGATCGAGCTTCGCGTGAATAAAATGTGACTCGTTTAGTTATTTGTAAAAATGTTGATTGGACTGTTTATCTATTTACCTATATCTAATGGGTTGGAAATAATTGACGCTTGATAAATCGTTTAGAGACGAATGAATAATTATTATTTGACACGAGCTTAAGCAATTGATACTAAATTGAAATAAATTCAAAGAATTTCTTCTACGAAATAACTGCATACTAATGATTTCGACTGTTTGTAGTGCACGCAAGTTAATATAAGATGTTAAATAAATTGGCTACCAAATAATTAGACTTACGTGCATTGATATAATACGCAGAACAAGGATTTCGTCTAGTTTTTCATCGTAAAATGGAGATAATAATAATAATCAACTAGGTATAATATCTAACGCATGACAAGTGAAGATCCTTCGCTCACAGCAAAAACTACGAACGTCAAAAATTGGATCGAAATTGGCCTTGCGAAATGTTTGATCATCCATCATTATTTTAAAATCGCACATCAAGACGTCGAAATAAAAAAATCACCATAGAGGAGTAACTTGCTAGAGCCAATTTCGAAAAAAAAAAAAACGGAGACGCGAAGAGTTAATGCGAACCCACAATTGTTTGTTTGAATAAAAGAGAGGAGTTTACAGTCGAGGTATTTCAGTCAATCATCGAACAAAAACAGGAGGTTATTAGCACTGCAGTACCTAGTGTGGTATTCGGGGGCTGCATTTTCGGCACAATGCCAGTTATGGATGATGAAGCACCTCGCCGCGTTCCGTGCAGACCTGTCGCGTCGTAACAGGCAAGAATTAACAATGAATCATTTAATAAGGAGCATAAAACACGAGCACCATTAAATGAAAAATGATGGTCGAGTGAGTAAAACTTTTCTGCGTTTGGTGTACGATTACCTGTACCTCGTCGAGCCGTTCGATTTTACGACGCGTACACGTACGTATGTACACACACCTCGCAAACGCGGACATCGTTGAACGTTCGAAAACTTCGCCGTCGTCTTCGATTTCGTAATTGAAGTTTTTTTTAAGTTGAAATTGAATTACAATCGAGCTTTATTGCTTTATTTTCAAGTTCGCGTTAATTAACCTGAATTAATTAACGGAACACTAACGAGTTCAAAAGCTCGTCAATTCTTACAATTAATTATCCGACGTAATGCAGTCTAAAATTCCGCGTACCCTACCTTCTGCAATATCGTCCGAAAAGCGAACGTCTTCAGGTTCACAAGTTCTGTGACAAAGGAATCATTTACGTAATTGAATATACACTTGGATTGAAACAACTTTTTACTTTGGCGCAGGCACGTAAGTTAATTGCAAAATTTGAATACCAAACGAAATTGAATGTAATGTAAATTACGGGACGTTTTAAAATCGGAGAAACGAACTTGCTCCGTATTAATTAAAGAAAGAAACTTAATATATATATAAGTATAAAATTACCGAATAACAACGGAAAAGGTGTGACACGTCTCGGAAACTTATAATTACGATATTAAGCCTATTAAAACAAATTATTTTCCTATCTTTAATCTAACATCGATTTTTTTGACAGCCGTTAAGCAAGCTTTAAAGGACGACATCAAACGTTGAGGTGGGTGGTCAGATGTCGCGGGACATTAGAAAACGTCTAAAAAGTTATCTGATATAACATTTTCCCGAATTTCTTTACTCGGTACACTACCGGGCGCAAATGAAGTGTAATTCGATACGTCGCGTTTCGTTGTGTGTGGTTCGGCCAGTTTTTGAGTGCCCGGGTATTATTTTATGGCTCGACTAGAACATAATGTTTGTGAATTATGCGTACCGTGTTTTTCGGAATCGAAATATGCCAGTTTTACTGTTTAAATGTCATGCAAGGTTGCGCCTTTTTTATTTATTTTTCGTATAAATGCCCACACGTAATTTTCGGATATTTATTAAAACGGCCAATCTAAAATATTTTCGTTTCGAGCAACCAGATCGCAATCGTAAATGGGCAAACGATTTCAAAACAAAACGAACGTTTTAATTATTGCTTTTTAATAATCGTAAATTTCTGAAGGCGACCAAAATATTAAACGGCGAGTATCTTTTACGAGCGGGGCGACATTTTGACGGTTTCGTTATCCCGGGGCCCCTCTCGATCCGATATTTAAATGCGAACGGATGGATACAAAAGCTTACAGAACGTAAGGGCGAACATCAACTTCAGAAATTTAATCAACGTGATATACTGAACGGCATCAACGCAACACGAATAAGAAATGAATACTGTAATTCGTTTACAATATTTAGAGGGTAACTGTACCACGTTCAAATCTTTGACGTGCAAGTTCTAGTGTTAAATATTAAACGAGACGGAGAATTTTGGGAGCGACCGTTTGTTATGGCAACTGTTACGATATTACGCGAAAATAATATGGACGAGATTCAAATCGAAGATTGTTGTGCATATTTTAAAAATCACAATAAAATTATAACAACTTTTTAAATGAATTCGATTACCAATAAGCTAAAACATTAACATATACAAACACAACAAATAACATTTACGGTCAATCACATACATACAAAACCCTTTCCATTAAATTAGGACCACTTAGAAAAGTTTTAAAAATGCGTATCTAGATCTTAAAATGGTAATTATAGATGACGTTGAAGGTCTAAATCCTCGTACGTTACATAATGCAGATCTAAGAAATCGCTTGCAAATGTTGCAAATGCCTATTTGCCAAACAAGGGCAAGTCTCTTGCGAATTAAAACCACGGAGAAAACTTGAATGTATCAAATAATAATTCAATGGAAAGTTAGCTTTAGTGAATATTTTTAATTCAAAATACACAGTAGTTTTTTAAATCTTTTAGAACTCTTAATTGAATTCGAATCGTGACTATTTTTTTAATATCTTTGATAGTTTGAGACGATATAACGTAGGACAGCCTTTCGTTTAAAGGGCGCTATTCCACGAACACCGGCGATTTGATCGTTAAAAAATATGCAATGTTCTTATGTCGAGGAACTTTACAACCCTGCCGAGTTTGTAAATTTTGAGTTGGCCGTGTTGCCTTGTAAGTGCACTTGGGTAGCTTAAGAATTAAAATAATCTCAACTATTGTTCATAATGGTTTTTTCTCTCGATCATAAATGGCACAAAAATCGAAATAACTTAATAAAATAATAAAGTTAAGCTTCAATTATCCAATAAGATGCTTAAGTCATTTTGAACTGAAAATGCACTTAGGCGGTTTCAGCTCTAAGACGAGGAGACGGCGAACCGTCAACCTTTGTATTTTTAATTTAAAGAACAACAAAAAAGGCTTTGGCTACCCATTTTGGTTTTTAATAAAACAAATTTTTGATTAAGTACTTAAATTTTCTGAATATACATTATTTTTACTTTTATCGAATTCGGCGAAATTCGTATTTTTTAAACCAAAGTTTCTGATAATGTCCGTCGTTCATTTTTCTGCACACTTTACATTTTCTAATTTAAGTGTCTACACAATTTTTTATACAAACACGTTTCCATATTTATTTTTGTAAATCGACTTATTATATATTCTAAAAGTCAACTCCTCGAAAAATGTTTGAAAAGCTAGAGAATTTGTTATATCGCGATAGAGGGTAAATTATATTTTTATGGTATGCAACAGAGCCCCCTATTCTTGCATAATTTAAAAAATAAGGGCACACTTAGAAATGCACTATGAATAGTAGTTGCCGTCGGGATGCTAGTCTCGACTTTTCCCGAAAGGCTTTTGACCTGATTAACGCGTTCATTAGAAATATCGACTTTAGTGACGTGCAAGTGCTTGTAACAATGGATGGTAAAGCTTTTTAATCAATTTATCTACCCGTTTCTGTTGCGCTTAGAATTAGTACTCGAGCATAACCCCCTCCAAACCGTGCGTCCTCAATTACTCGTCTTGTTAAAAAATGCGAAAATTTTAATTGTTAGAAAAGTCTACAAAACTAAAATCGATAACAAAATAAGCTAGGCTCAATTTCAGGATTTTCCTATTTAACCTCACAAAAATATTTAGGTACATTCAGATCAAATTGAATTAAACATTTTTTTTTTAATATTAAGCGTTTAAGGCCTGCAAAGTTCGATTACTTAATTTACGTCGTCCCTTGACAGGGACGACGCCGACGTCGACGCTTTTGTATCATACGAACCTAAAAATGTAACAATGCAATTGTAAAGAAGATTGAACGTTCAGTACCTGTGTTATCAGTATTTTGCCAGACACGTATCTAACGGGGATAATGACATCGTCAGCGTGTTGTGCGGTAGATCGTAATGCAATGCGAACTACACGTTTATTTCGAAATGTTATTGTTATCCGTTCCGTAATGCAGTTAGGTATTGATTTTTAAAAGAGCTCACGTTACGTTCTACATAATCAGAGCTTTACTTTGTACATAATACCCCCCCCACGGCTGTTATTATCTGTAGGCGATCGCGTCGTTTCTTGCTTATCTCTTTTAATCGAGAAAAATTTTTCAATTTAAATTTCAAATCGATCTTAAAATCATTTAATACGGTACTCTAATTAGAATTTAAAGAATAAATGGAAGTTGTTTGTAAAGTAATAGATGGAAATGCGATTTTCAAGCGAAACCCTTTGTTGTAATCACGTTAGATAATCCTCTTTGAAATTAGGGCGTTGCTTTAATAGCGCACTTAGTATCGGGACGGATGCCAAAAAGTTTTGCGGTTATAACAGAGCTCGTAAACTTGTTAGCAGCTTTTATTAAATTAAAGGAATTAATGTTTAGTCCTGTTAAGGAAGAGTTTTAATATTGGTAAGTTCGTAAATCAGCTTTGATGGCATTATATTCCGGTTATAAGGGTCGTACATAAACTTCTTTTTTGCGTTTTCCCACCGAATTTCCAGTTAAAAAACTTTAAAGCGCCAAAGAAAAATGCACCCAGGAAATTATTAGTCTAGCGTGTTTAATGAGGGAAAACGCCTGGCAATAAAGTTTTTATCAGATTTTTAAGTTACTTAAAACAACACATTTCCTAGGATCAGATAACGGTTAAGTAGTACTTGTTAGTGCTACTTCGGCCCACGCTATTATAATTTCTTAATTCAAAGCTGCCTAAGAAACAGTTCCTTTATTAGAAAAAGTCCCGTTTAAAATAATCTACTTACGAATTCATCGGGATCGCGAATTTTATCAGATTTGAACTCCCATAGCAAATCCGAGGGTCAAAGGGCACCGCAGTCGCCGTGAAGGGTTCTTATAAAATGGCCGCCTTTACAAAGCGGAAGCTTTACCGAGCTCTTATTTCGTTTTGTCGGTGGTTTTCAAAAAGGCTCGCACAATAAGCCGGTTTTAAATTTACGATGCTACCGTTGGTTCCTCTGTTACGATACCTTCACAATTTCCCCGTTCTTCACATTTCTCGAATTAACAGCGACATAGCGATATATCTATTAATTTCGCGACGTTCGACTAAAAATCTATTTACTTTTCAGTTTAAAGCCGGTATTTTAATTAATCGTAAGCCGAAATATACCAAAATCAACTCGGAAACGTCCGACAAGTTCGCAAGGTTAATTTTTCAACTGCTACGGAATTTCCAAGATCGAAAAAGCATGTATTTTTCCGAATCGAATTTGTAAAAGAACAATGGGCGGTATAAAATTTGTGTGCCCTACATTTCGCTGCCGTATTAATAGCTTCATAGATTTTTATTAAATTTCCTGTTTCAATTACCTGAATGCATATTCATTAAAATTTTATTAGCATACAAATGGATATAAGGACGTCTGGAAATAATGAATAATTGTTTTTCTCGATGTACAAGAACCGCCTTAAACACTTTTTATAATTCCGACGAAGTTGTAGGTAACGCTAGATAATGAAAATGCCTATACGCGCGTTGTTTCGCAAAATAAAAATTATTACAATAATTTCCGTTTCCTCTCTATTACAAAGCGAGCGTTAAATAATAAATGCGTTTTTAGCGGTAATTGTTGCTAGTTAAAATAAACCGTACGGCGTTTAAGATAATCTTTACCGGTATAGAAACTAAAAATTTTCCTTGCGGTTACGCGCCAATTACCGCTAATTATTTCATCTCCGAGTAGTAGGTACTTAGTTTTAATCTACAAGCGTAATTAAACTTTTAAAAGCGCAAAGAAAACCTGCAGATACGTTTTAAAAGAAATTTAGCCTCAAATATAAAGTAAACAGGCTGAAAGTTGTGGGGTTTCGTCTGTAAAATCGAAGAATAAGTATGGCTGCCCCGAGCTGCGGAATACGATCGTCGTGGTTTCTTATAAAGGGGTAATACCTACTAGTCAACAATGATACGAAAACCCTTGAGGGCTACAAGAGGCGACCATGTTTGGTGCACTCGTAACCAATCGAAGCGAACTGCACGTCTGCATAACGACACATGATATGCATGCGTGAGGCATAATAATGGAAGACCACACTAATCGTAAGTTATAGAAGGACGGCAAATAAAACTCTGCACAAAGGGAAAGAACGGCAGAACCGATGGGGTCTAAAAACTGACGGAACTCGCTCACATATGGGCACTTGATCTCGACGCACGAGCACTCGACTTGAAAAAAAAACTTCTATTGGTCAGGACTTGCATCCTGTTCGAAGGCAGCCAACCGCGCGTTGGCAAGTTCTACCATTGTTTTTTCTTTGTTTTTAGGTAATTAACCGGAAGTGACAGGGCGGTTCCGCCTACCCATGCATTACATATACGCGTTTCATTATAGTTTCGTCGTTAATGGGTGGAGCCTGAACCCTTTTCTCTTGCGACTGCAATTCCGCAAAGTGCAATTGTTGTAGGTACTCGAGAGAAGGGTTGTGAGGACCTCGTCTATACTTCTTTCGCACAGACGACCCTATTACTTGCTCGTGCATGACGCTCGAGTGTTCTTCAGTTGCTTTATAACGTTTGCTAAGCTCGAGGGTTTTTCGATGTCAAATGAAAATTTATGAACAAATGCACCTTTATTGTTTTAACATCACGTGTATTTGCAAACATCTGTATTTTACGGTAGGAGTGTAGAGATCGCTCGCACCCTTTCGGGCTACTCCCGATATGTTTTTTGACGATATGCAATAGTCATTACTGTTACAGTTCTGTTCCACTACACGATACCGGTTGTATTGTTGTAACATGTTATTAAGTATCATCAAAAGAAAAATAAACAAGAGGAGTAGGAGATCGTTGTAAAAATATGTCACAGTTGTATATGTATATATACAATGAATATTACGATTATTTTGATAACGGTTTAGAATATTCCAAATGGTCAAATGGTGTTGTGGTTACATTTGTTTCTAAAAAAAACTCTGTATTAACTCTGTATTGCACATGTTGAAAACGTGCAATTCTGTATTATAACGCTTTAATATCATCTCTTACTTTTTAATGTAGGTATTTTTGCTGTTACGCTAACAAATTAAATGTTAGGTACACTTATTTAAAATTATCCGTTTAAATTTTTCGATCGTGTTTAAAGCGTTCTGAAAACGCTATTTAGTAAAAATACAAAAATTTACCCCTTTTTAATGTTTATTATTTCGCTCCGTTATTTCAGTTTAAAATACACAAAACGGAAGGCCCACGAATGATGCATAAATATGAATATACCTACCTATGTATGTGTATAACTAACAACGCTCGTGGATTATTTTCGTATAATTAGTAACAACCCTTATTTTCGCACGTGTTGGTATTAACGGAAAATTAAAAAATTGAAAAAATCTAGAGAAATGTTTAATAATCGAGAAGAAACAAAATATTAAATTTTACCACCGAATGATACTATTCAATTTATTAAGAGGGGAATTTTTAAGTATAGAATTATTGCTATCATAAGCAAGCAGGTTGTTTGACTTTTTCACTGTTACAGGAAAAAAAACTCTACACCAACCTACATTATAATTTAGCTAGCGATTGATAGGCCGTAAAAAGTAATACTAAAATAAACGGAAACTTTACAAATGACACGCAAACAACCAATTAAATTAATAATATAGATTAGATTAATATACTATAGTAGCGATATAGTAATGAATGAAATGTGTTAAGGTTTTAATTTTATAAATTCACGTTATAAATCGCAATAGATAGATTTAAAACTAACTTGATGAGTTATTTTATGCCACCTCTTGTGAATAAAATATTGTGTAGTTCAACTGTAACAAACTAACTATAAATAACTGTTATTATCTATAAGTAAATGTAATTTAAAATTCAAATAAAATTTAACAAACTGACGAATTTAAGAAATATTTTGTTTTGTTTTGGATGTTATATTTAGATGAAGTTTGAAGTCGCGACGCAAGATTAATCTTGTTATTTTTTCCAAGGGTATTATTTTTAAGCATGCTGCGAATTCAACACTTATACCATTAAAATAATTAATAAAACATTCCATTTCAATTTAAATGGAAGACTTCAGATATCGCAATTTTTCGCTTTTACGTAGATACCTATATTTGTGAATTTATATGGGATTTACTAAATAATCGCAAATAAATGGCTAAAATAGTAAATCTACTCCATGTTTTCTGAACATATATGCAATATGTGTGTAGAATAGATACATAAAATATTGAATATCGAAAATATTTGGACAACTGTAATTATGTGCTTTTGATTTCAAAATAAAGTTGACGCAGTAATGATGGAATTCTTCAACTAGTAATAATGACACAAATTAATTATTTAAGGTCCTCAATGTTTACAATTTTAACACCTCAAAATCTATAAACCTGTTTAATATCAACATCGGGTAGGGTCGATTTGACTGTTTATGGCCCCCTACTTATTTGCGGCCATCAACCAATATTTTATGCAATTAAAACCATAAAAACCAGTCAAAATGAAAAGCATATAGATTACCTACCTGTATTCTTATGGTTTGCTTGTTTTTTCATTGTTTTACTATCTAATATTACATAAAATATCGGTCGAGGGCTGCGAAAAGGTAAGGGACCGTAAATAGGAGAATTGACTAATCATCGACTATAACAATAATTATGTCTTATTGCTAGTAACAATTAATTTTCCATTAAGTACTTTAAAAACGACTTTCGGTTAACAAAGCGCATTTTTTTCATTAGTAATAAATTCCGTTATTAGAGTTTAAGCGAATCTACCAACATAATTGCCTTAAATTACTGTTATTATTTTACTAAACGAGTTGATGTTTAATCTTAATTTCAAAATAAAAGGTACCTAAATTCTGATTAGTAAATTTCCATTAAAAATCCAGGAAAGTTATGGCTCATAGATTATGCAAGGTATGTACTTAGAATTATATATTTGAAATATAAAAATGAATGTCAAATTCGAAAAAATATAACGAATTGTTTCCTTCGGCTTAATTAGCATTCATGACAACATACTTGAAATAATCAGCCCAACGATCATGGGAGTGTAAACACGGCTCTATATCACAACAAAATCGTAAATCATAATTACCTTACGTTAAAAATTCGCGACGGAATACTTCGTTTTCTTTTGTATTAATCGCGTAATAAAGAAAACGGTATTTACATGAGCTTGTTATCGACAGTGGCTTCAAGTAGTTCAATGTCAACCAAAACGATAATATCTTAATCGTCGTAAACCAGTCCATCAAGTAATATGCATCTCTAAAATTAATGCCTGAAGTACCATCGCATATGAGAGTAATTAATTTTACTTCTTGCAATTCTTCATATCGATCGTAATTGATGACGATTTTCTAGTTTAATTAATTAAAATATAATTAAACCTGTTTACTGGAATGCAGTAACTAACTTATAAGTATCTATAGATATGAGCTTTTTAAGCGTGTCGTGTAAAATTAGTTTTCTCGATAAAAACAGTTGGACTGATAGTATAAATTGTGGAGATTAAGAGCTCACCTAAAACTTATTGGATCTATATTATCATTCGACGTAGTGTACATTAAGTAAATTAAACATTTTATTTGGGCGTAACGCCTAGAAGGCGAATTAAAAAAGCAGGCTATATTTAAATTTATGCGTCTAATACACAATTATTATTATCCGGTAGCACAGTTAACCATGTAATTGCATGTCATACGCAGCGCACTGTTTAACATTTATTTATAGAATGTCGAATACATGTTTCATAAAACGAACGAGCGTGTTTGGCAATACGATCGGTATATACAGTCTGTTTAATTTATTGTGTCACAGCAGATTTTCCGGCTATTGTAAGAATTTCAAAAAGTTGCATGACAGTCTATTTTTAATTATATTTCAAAATCAGAAAAAACAATTAAACATTATATATTTTAGATAGGTGTTATAGATAATACAGTCGAAATTTTAAGTGGATACGTATCCGTTATTATTTGATATTATATAATCTAGTGTTATAAGGTTTTTATCTCGAATTCCAGTTATACTGAATGGATTTTCGTAAAACTTGTTTCATCGAGTTTCTAATAGTTAGAACTAAAATGTTTAACATTTAAAAATTAACGTTTATGATTATTAATCATTTAAGGGTCAATCCACCTCAAGAGGTCCAGTTTGCTCAACCATTTCGAAAAATAATTATTTTTTACTGGCTATGTTGATAGTTTAAAAGCAAAATATTTTAATTCCATCTTAAATCGTTTAAAAATGGTTTTGTTTCATGCCGCGCGCCAGAGGATTCTCTTTATAAGGATATCACATGTTATAGTTATCTAACAATAAGCAATATTAAAGACAAACCGGTAATTAAACAAACTGCACGCTTACATTAATTAGAGTTACGTACAGTAAATCGACAAATATAGCGTAGGTGTAAGCAGTGAAATTATATCTGAAAACCGTGCTCAGTTTCTAGATCGAGAATATTTTTCAAGCTAAGAACGACAAAACAACGAAAAGAACAAAGTAAAAAATCCAAAATAAGAGTTTTAGGGCACCATTTCTTATCTATTTCACGGTTTTAGAATATCAAAACTATCTAAAATATTTGTTGAGTACTTTATGCCCTTTTTTTCTAATTTTAAAAAATAATAGAAAATACCTTTTATGAAACACCTTTTTATGTAACTTTTTTTTTGAGATACTTAGGTACATATCTGCTGTGACACAATAAAATCAAATCGATTACGACTGTAGATATTTAATTACACAAACGATTGTCGATATGCAATGGTAAATGTCAGGATTTCTCGACAAATGAAATAATCTCAACTGTCGGTGGGAACTGCACATGTTTGTCGGGATAATTTTTCATGCAGCCGATAATATTATAATGTTTTTACATGCAACTGTCGTTTCATGTACTACGTAAAATTTTCATTTAATCCTTGACATTTTCCCTAGGTGTCACACACGAGTACTTTCACATTATTTCGTATTTAATGCTCTAATTATGTCCGCAATTATGCATTTAAAAAATTTGATTTCGATAAAATCGTCACAACTTAAAAAAAAGTAAAATAACACTAATTGATGATCGTTCCAGATTAAAATGGAGCACTGTATTTTCTCCACATGACAAAATCGCTAATTAATTCCGGTTGCGATTAAAATAGCAACTAACACGCGCTCTGCTACGAAAACCTAAAATTACTCCGAGAATTCCGTTCGCGTCAAGTACTTACTATAAAACAAACACATGTACGTGGGTAATACGTCTCAAAATTTATATTCGCGTCTCTCGCCGATAGCCTTGGATAAAAATCAAATCGAAATCGGCAACATTTTCACGCGAGTGTCATCAATATTGTACGAAAATATATTGGAATCGGCTGTCCGTACCGTGTGCGGCCAGCAATCGCAATCCATTTCATCTAAGCCGGCGTCTAGTGGGATACGTGACATCATATCAGGACGAATTACCATCAGAAGACCAGTAAACCGTCGTTTTTAGAATCAACTACGAGCCGCTGCCGCTGTGGCAAAGCATCTCCGTGGACACGCTTGATTAATCCCGCCATAAACAGCAAATACCGCCCGTAAGAACAACGATGCACTTGCGGTTCGTTGAATTTCGGGGATGTATTTTATAAAGTTTTTGATTTTTTCACGATTTTATCAATATATTGACTATAGGTCGCAAGCGCGACGTTATAGGGATTCTATAACACGCGAGCTTCAACAGCTTGTCACCTTATCGGGTTTCAGAAACAATCAGATTAGTGCGATGTCAATCAGAAAGTAATGGGAACGTTGCCTTTCGTGGCCATTATAATTTTCATATTAATTTCGACAACGACCTTTTATGTTACTAAAAGGAAAAATTATCAAAAATCTTTGATCTTTTCATCGATATTCGCTTGCCTATATCATTTTTCTCAAATTAATTTAATCTTTTACGTACCATTAGTTAAAAGTTTGTTTGCGGTTTATTTTCGGAAATCTCGTCTTTACTGGCGAAATGTCAATTCGTATCCAGAACTAGGTTTAATATGGGCACCGTTTCAAAAAATTTAGTTCGAAGGACGCAGGAACTAGAGATTTTATTTAGTTTGCAAAGCACATCCCATACTTATACGAAATAATATTAGCAGTCGAGCAAACAAATTACGAATAATAAATCACCTGCAGCTAATTTAATGAATTAATAAAATTAATGCACCGAACAAGTCCCGTTAATAAAACGGGCCGAAATTCAAATCGATCTTTTATGTTACACCATCAAAAGTAAATGAACTGACATTAATAAAGGTTAAATTTTAAAACTACCGCCTATACTTTAAAGTTAGACTGTTACGTGGTGAAGTTAGTTTAGGGAGGGCTATTTTGGTTTGTGCGAAACGAGGTTTACTTCAACAATAGCTAGTTACTTTCTCCACTATAATCTATGGTTTTTGTCCACTACTTTTTTATTAAACGTTTCTTATCTTACTAAGTATCTACTTAAATTTCAAATCTATAATAAATATTACGTGCGAGTTGTATACATATACGTATATCTTTGAGGTCAACTCTTTTATTCACGTTTCAATTATATACCTACAGTAAAATCTCTAGAAACGATCACCTGTTTTAGTAGACAACCTCAAAATGTGTTATGGAGTTGTTCACCGATCACGATGAAATTTGGTAATACAGTTAAGATATTGGCGAATGATGAGTGCATCTCATGACCTTTTTGTGTGCGACCCAAGACGTGTGATATATGAAGTAACAAGTTGCGCCACTTAACAATAATACACGTGTAATATCGTTAATATTAACTGCAAAAAAGTGTTCTAAAAAGAAATACATTTGGCAACGAGCACATCTGATGAAGAACGATGTATTGCATTGCTCTCCTTCGATGTCCTTTTCACAATTTTTAAAGGTTATTGGAAAATAAACGGTGGCAAAAGTTTCTAGTCTTTCTAGAATGTATTTTGACTTAAAGAAAATAGGTAGGCATCTACAAAATATTGTGTTTGAAATTGATGCATTGTCAACGAGTACACAACGCAATGCATGGGTGATGTAGCGTCAATAAAACTTTGACACTTCATATATCATATGTCTTGGGATACACAGCAAAACGCCACGACATGCATTCATCACTCATTGATATCTAACTGCTGTATACCAAATTTCATCGTGATCGGTGTAGAATAACTCCATGACGTTCCTGTTAGAAAAATTTCATTCTAAGGCGACCACACTTTTAATCAAAGTTTTGACTGTATTATGTTTTAAGTAAACTTAACGCGGGTTAATCATTTTTAACCGTCAAGTAAATATGTCACATGTATTATGTTAATAAAAAATGAAATTGTGGTGTTGGATATACACAAACGCGATGATCCTTTCAACAAGTTTTCGTTCAATACGATCGTATAAGTTATTTATTTATAGGGCTACAAAGGCCTTGATTTTAAGGCCAACTCATTTTAAAGTAATAGTAACCTCTATATACAAAAAGATAAAAAAGTAGATTCAATGAGTGAAACTCGTGGACTTTATCAATTTTCCTACACTTGTGCATAATATTGTTTCTAAAATAATTATTTTTATAGTGATTGACGACGGCCAGAGTTAACTGGCGATTGAAAAATCGGCCCTCGCAGCAGCTAATCTCTTTTCATCTTCCAATAAATTTATCCGACAGATATTTACCACGGAAACAATTGTTCGAACAAACGTTTCTATGGACAAGTAAATATCTGTCAGATAAATTTATTGGAAGATGGAAAGATCGACCCTTAATTAAATTAAAAGCGAAACTATAATAATATTACGATGGTATAATCTAATTTTAAATCGATCGTTTTAAAAAGTGAAAATCGAAAACATATTGACGTTCGTTTATTTTACAACGTTTAACTATTTAGATAACAAAAAGCTTTTAAAAATGAATAAATTATTAATAAATCACGGCGATTGTTCTGAAAAGGTTAACGTAACATTATACAACATTTTTGGGACATGAATGTTTGACAAGTTAAATTAAAATTAACTTTTACCTATACATCCAGCACAATGTAAAACGTTGAATTATAAATGACTTATTCATTAGTTAATAATAATAATTAATATATAGGTAACCTACATACCTATACGGACTTTATAAATGCCCGCAATTAATATTAAAGGCATGTCCGTTTTAAATTAAATTTTTTTGCTAGATCGCAGCAAGATGGTAAAAATTAATTAAAGTTTTAAATGCCAGAACATTCGGAACACGTATGTGTATGTAACAATACACTATCTAACAATAAAGTGTAGGTTTTGACAGAATAACGCGACGGCGACCTTCTAAATTTTAATTTACCCGAACGGAACGTATTATCTTTTTAAAAAATAAATTTATATTTTAAATTAATTTCGAGCGAGGTCGTTCAAACGTTTGAACACATCAAAAGACGTTTTTAATCTCAGTTCGTTTTATACAATAATCCACCTAAAACTCGCGAGTTGCCTTTTAAAAAGAAAGTATAATAAAACGCTTTGATAATCTGAGGGTAAATTGTATCATTGGTCACGTAGGCATCGCGTCGCAAAATACTTACATTAGTTACCGAATCCAAATCGGCGAGTGCTTTTTTACATTAAATTTAATAATCTCTTTTACTTTGCCACTTTTTTAACTAAAAAGAAGTCCGCCTTTCCAATTTCAATAGGCGAGAGAAAGCATTTGAAAGAATTCGATTGTTCGATATAATTCGAAAAATGAACGCTCGATCCC
This sequence comes from Rhagophthalmus giganteus, assembly GCA_036326145.1. Lineage (NCBI taxonomy): Eukaryota > Metazoa > Arthropoda > Insecta > Coleoptera > Rhagophthalmidae > Rhagophthalmus > Rhagophthalmus giganteus. Next base: position 7,192,827 of record JARFJA010000056.1, on the reverse strand, counting down.
CAAGAGAACAAAAAAAAGGAAACATTTTTAAAACTAACACGTCACACCCCCCGGCAGGATCGAACAAAAGACCTGTATTTACAAACAAAATATTCAGATTCGAGGCAACAAAAAACAAATACCGTGTTATAATTTACACCTTTGAATTCTTCCTAGTGCCGAACAGTAGGGAGTAAAACGAGATGCAGCGTTTGTTGGGTTTCTTTTATTCTATTCGGACAACCGCTGCTCTCTCTACCACGGCTAAGATATTAATTATTTTCGAAGTTGCTAACGACCACTAATTTACACCATCTTCAGAGTACGTTGAGTTATCGTTATCAAAAGATGCTGGAGGAATCTAAGTCAGCGCAACGCTATAAATTGCTCAGAAACTTCAACTTGTCGGCTATGTTTTATCCTTAGATAGGCCAGATAGCATAAAGAATTATGCTCCCGTGTGTGGCCTTGGTCGCGTATCATCCGTCTAACTCTTTATTTACGACTTTTATCAACTAAAATCGGACTTATATTGTTTTAGATATGTCCTCTTGCTATTTTTATTAAGCTACAGTCCGTTATCGATAGATTTTAATCGCGGAAAGTCAACATAAGTAGATTATACATTGTAATATTTATACGACCTACCATCCCTGTCGATCCATCTAAAACAATACTTCATTTAAATAACCCGAATCGGCCGACCAACTAGCATTTCGTATAATACTATGTAGATTTACAATACAAATTCCCAATTGCAACTCTAAATATCTAAACCTAACGCTTGTAATTTATTAATATCAGATACCAATACCAACTCTCGTTCGTTTGTCACTTTCTATTACGTTAATGGGCTTTATCTGTAGTTCTAACGCGTTATTAATTAATTATAATTTTTAAAAATAAAAGGGATTTGGTAATATTACGACACAGTTTCGCTATTTTCATATTAATCACGATAATATATTAATGTAGGATATGCTAGTTGTTAAGACAAAATGTGGTACACATTTATAAATTTATGCACTTGTGAAACGTTACGCTTATTAACAGATAAAGAAAGACATTAAATCATAAACGAGACCTTCGTACGGTGCACGTTAATTAAACTATGTATGTAGATTAAACAGATACATATTAATAGATCAAGGTAAAATAATTAGCGGTTGGTAGGAAATGCTGGACATATTTCTCTGCAATAAGACAAATATAAAAGTTTTCACGGCAATTAGATACGTATCGAATGCGAAACTCGAAGCGTTTAATTAGATAATTAAATACTGTTTCAGTTTCTTGTAAACCTTACGCCAAAATATTTAACCCTAAACGTGTCGATCGAAGACTATGCAAATTCATGGGACGAGAATCCTGCTACGCATACCATCGAACACGAACCGCAAGTTGAGCTCTAAAATTTTCGAATCCAGTTACGCCAATTACATGGTAAGATCGCATTATTAACGTTTCAGAAACTAGTACCCCGAAATCTGATTAGTCGCCGTACTACTACAATTCGAGTGAGCTGTTTTTAACATTTTAACAAAGTATTTTGCTTAACGTTCATCGGTGGGTAACATTTTTCTAAATAACCGTTTTTAATGGCTAAAATTAAAAATTAACGATAGGTAGGTAATTAAATTTTAAAAAGTCAACAATGGAATTACGAAAAGTTTTACATTTCTATAATAAATATTTGGAATATTCTTTTATTTATTTCACCTGTTAACACAAATTATTTTACTCAAAGGCGTACCCTCCGTATGTGCGCAATTTCGCTAACATAAACACGTTTATTAAATGTGCTCACACCATCGAGTTTGTACTGTATCGTTTAATTTTGTTGTAGGTGCGTACTTTCCTCTCACAATCAGTCTTTTGATAAAAAAGGTCGAGAACCGTCTTTAAATAGCATTCTACTTGCCATGCAAGTTTTTCATTATATTGATATATGAAGAGAACACGCTTAGATTATCGCTAATTGTACTTATATAAATAACGTGATAAATATTAAAGATAATTGGAAGTTAATATAAAACGAGTGAACCGTTTTTATGCAAAATATTATCATTAAAGTAAATTACTAGCAATTTGTTCTTTGAAGCTTTCTAAAAATTCTAGTCTAGACGCAAACAATTAACAGAAATAGAAGTTCATTAATATGTAAATTTAAAATTGAAACTTTAAACTTGATTTATTAAACACAGGGTGATTCACCGAGTTGACTCTTTAATTTTTTTAATTTCCAAGGCTAATTTACTAACAGAAAAGTTTTTAGTCCACTTCAGTAAGATTTTCACCTCGAAATCCAGTTGTACCGAGTGGATTTTCGTAAAACTTGTTTCATTGAGATATGTTGGCAGTTCAAGTTTTATTATATGTTAAAAATTAAATTTAAATTATGTAATTATTTAAATAAACATCTCCCCCCCCCGTTTTATCTTTAGTCGTGAAACATGTTCATTTGTTTACTGATGTCTATCTGACAAACTGACCTCAAAAATGGACTTCTCATTTTCTTACATCCACAATCAGGATATAATTTTCAGTATAAGTATGTTCTTAAATCAAAAATTAAATTATTTATCCGCGTAAACCAAAGCAATGGTCATTAATTTCTATATCGGAATTAAAAAACCGCAAAAAAAGGATCATTATGTTTTTGTTTTTTTTTTTGTTGGACTACACGCTTTTATATAAGTTCCCTTTATACATTACTGCTAATTAAAAGTATCGAACAAAAGGATTATTTACTAACAAACAGCGAAATAACTCGTTTAAATTAATTAATTAATTCGCAGTGAAGGTGGAAGAGGTAAATATATTTATTTAGGTATATGTGATGTGTACTGAAACATTTCGGTAACTAAAAAAGGTCTATACCATTTTTATTAAATTGTTTAATAACATTAAATAAAATAACATTTTTCACTGACAATGCGCGTCTTTTATATAACAGTTTACGTTTTTTGGATAAAAGATTTTTTACTTATTTATAGGTTTGTTTAACAATTCTTTTTAAATAGACCTCATTTTCTTTAAATACTACCTACGCATTGTTGGAATGTCAAGTTCTGTGTATGATTTGTATTGATATACGTTCAGTTGACGTTTAACTCTTTTGTTTTCGACCTTTTTGGTGGTTTTTCCCGGTTTTTTATTCGATAACATTTTTGGAATTGGCGTAAATTGTTTTTAAATCAAAGTTCTGTAATTTGTTATTTTTCACTTAATCCCAACGTAATTTTATTTTATTAAAACCTTTCTAAATTTTTCTTTGGAAAATCGATCTTTAATTCAAATTTCAAACAAAACGTTTAAATTGTTTTAAATTAAATTTCTGAAGGGAAAAATTAAACAGTTCTTTAACGAGCTTTGGGCAATTTAAACCCGAATTTAAATGCCTTAATGTAATTTCGAGACGGGCCAAAAACAACCGATTTTCACGAATAGAACATTTAACGGTTCAACGGGTCAAGAAAATATTAAAATTTAGGTAACTCCGTTAAATTTGGTAAAAGTTAAAACTAACCGGTGCAACTTCTGTTAATTTAAAACGGAAATTTCGAACAATATTTGGCCAAAACAAATTAAAAATAAAACTTAATTTCGATTTTCATATTTAAAAAATAAATACATAATAAATTAATTAACATTTTTAAATTAATTAAATTTAAAAAAACATTTAGGTATTTAGGAGCTACGCTTTGATTATAGCACTAAAAATTTAAATGCAAATTGAAAAAGGAATTGCGAATTAAACAAATTGTGACTAAAATTAATGAAAGTTAGATTTAGGATCAATTTTTAAAAATGTTAAATTTAACCTAAAATAATTAATTAAAAATACTTATGTTAAATTTAAACAGGTTTCCTTCTTTAAACTATTAACGAACCCGGATTTTAAATTGCATTAAGTTTTAACAAAGTTTAAATTTAAATGGCGTTTAGAAACGGGCTTAAATTAAACTCTAGTTCATAATTTTGAATAAAAATGCTTGAAAATTTGAAATTGGTTTTCAAACAAGTGCAATCTTTGGAAATAACCTTAAGAAAAGGGCCTCAAACTATTTTAATGGCAAAAATTTGGACATTATTAAAAAATTAATTTTAAGTTCTTTTAATTTAATGAATGTTAATCGTTATTTTAAAAATTTGTAATTTAGCGTTTTTTGGCACATTTGGTTGGACCAAACTTTTTTTAAAACACGGATTTATGTTAAAAATAAAGCAAAGAAAATTTTCGGAAATAATTTATTTAACCGAGGAAAATTTTAATTTTGTTATTTAAACCACTTTCTTGATAAATGGTTAATTATTTTCTAATTTTTCCCGATTTAATTCTTTAAAGTTTACCAAAACGTTCATTAAATAATTTAAAATGAGTTAATATAATCAATTAAATTTTAACTGAATTTATTACGGTTTAGCCTAAAATAAGGCAAACCCCCTCGTTCCTAATTTAAAAAAGGCAAAATTAGGCACATTAATTTTTCGTAAATCAAGTGAATTTGGTTTCTTTTAACCCTTTTGGTTTTAGTCATTAAATTCCTTTTATTTTAATTGCGAAAGGTAAATTTTCATTCATTATTTAATTGTACCGGATTACCCATCCCCTTTAATTACCAATTAATCAAAATTGAAAATTCAACAAGTTATCAATTTGAATTTAGATCCATTATTTTCAATAATTTAAGAACAACAAAATTTTAAAATTTGTTCCCTAAGTATTATTTATTCAGTTTTATTAAATTTCTTTTCATTACCAGCAAGTGCCCCTTTTTTTGCTACTAAATTAAGATTGAAAAATTGAAATAAGTTTTCCAGACAGCTAAACTTTAATCGAAATGTGTAAAGGTTGGAATTAAGCTATTGGAAATACATTTTACAAATCTTTTAAAATAGTTTAAATTTAATTATTATTTTTAAGGTACGTTTAAATGGTTTAGATAACTTTTCCTTGACCAAAAGTTTTTTTTAGCGAATTGTATTTTATATAATTTAATATTTAACTAATTAACGGTAATTAAGGTTTAAAAATTTTGGCCTGTTTTAAATAAAATAAAATTTAAGGAAACACCCAGTTTATTCGTTAAAATTTTTGAATATAGGGTTGGCTAATCGATTATTGGCAAAGGAGACAGTACGTTATATATTGAGGTAAATTAAGGAATTTTTTTTAAAAATAAAGTAAGACGTTCATTATTTGCAATTACCGGTAATAAGGAATAACAATTCTGGTTTTGGCGAACTTCATCAAAAAAGTTTAAAGCAGACCCGTGGGTTAAAATGCGCTTTAAAGGGAGTTACGAAGGCATCTTTTAAATTTTTTTTAAAAACCATCGGACAAACGGTTAAGTCTAATGCTCCCCCTTTTTATTTCTGTAATCGCTCCTTTCGTTTTCCTTTTAATTAAAGCGAAATTAGAATTATCTTAATTTCAATTTAATCTTTATCATAGGGTTTAAGGAAAACCCAAATACCTTTTGGAAAGGAAGTTTTAAATGCCGAATTTCAAAGCGAAAGCTTTGTGTAATCGAATTTTGAACAAAAATGAAATTAGGTTTGCCTTTAATTTGCGCCTTATACCTTCCCCTCCAATTTTGAAATCAGCATACGTTTTATTAATTTTACACATTTAAATTAAATGTATTTTTTCATAAAGTTTAAACTTTTAAAGGAAGAATTGAAATAACAGTTGTAATGTTTTCCGCAATAAATATTAATGAAATTAAGGTTGTTTTCAAAACGTTTTAAAAAGCGTTTTTACTAATTTCTGTTAAATTAAACTAAACCGTTTAATTACCTAAAATCAAAATTTTATTAGCTTTGAATACCGGAATAAATTTATTGTTGTACTTATTAAAAACCTTAAACTTTTAAATTCCAAATAGTAACGTTAAGAAATGCCTTGTTTAAAATAAATTCCTTAAATTTTTTCCGTTATTCAAGTTTAAATTCCAAAATCGGTAAGCGTGGTTTTATATAAAAATTAATTCACCGTAAAACTAAAATTCTTCGGTTAGGCCGAATTTAGTCAATTCTACTCCAAGGAAATGATTCAAAGAAAAATGAAAGCGAGAAAAATAACCCATTTAAAATCTAATTTAAAGAGGTTTAAAGTTTGGTTCGGAAGGGGTTTTAAATAAGGCCTCCAGCACAATAACCGATTTGAAATTTCTATAAAGGGTATCCTAAACAAGGTCAAACTTCAATTTCCCCAAAGTTAACTTAACACTCGTAAAATAGCAATTAATATACTTTAAACGCAAGTTTGACTGGATAATTAATTTTATTTATAAGAACGGTTTAAATCTTAATCGAAAGAAACCAATGTGCAACCACTGGTTAAAATCGAACGTTCGCCAATTAAATTTATTCAAAGAGAATTTCAAATTAAAATTATTTAATGCATTTTAAGGAAAGGTCGTTGAATTTTAATAAGTTTTCAGGGAATAATTTGTTTTAGTAATTTACCGTTGACTTATTATAAAAATAACCATTAATTAAATATCCTTTCAATTATCATTTTGTTAAATTATAGTAATTTTTGAACGTGAATCCAAATAAATTGGTTTGATTACTCAAGAATTTTAACTTTTATTGGTTTGAAAGAACGTAATTATATGAAATACTTTAAGAGGTTTTTTTCAAAATAAATTAAACTGATTTTTATGTTAAATTTTAATAAAAATGCCTTTTTTTAACTAATTTTCTTTAAGTTATTTAACCGTGGGTTTAAACGGATCATTTCGGTTATGCCCTATTTTTCCTCCTTTTTCAATTAAACCGTTCTATAACAACTACGGTATGTATAACTTATTTTAAAATCTAAAATTTAAAAAAATAAAAAAATAAAATATGTCAAATAAAGGTTTTAATATGAAATTCTAATAATCAATATTAAGTTTAAACTGTAAATTTGGTTAAGGTTTAAAAACTCTTAAAACGAATTTACATTTAATTGCAGATTATAACGAATTCTAACTTAATTTTAATAAGTATTTATCAATTTAAAATAAATTTAGATTATTATAAATTCCAAGTTTAAATCAGAATGTTTTAAACATCAAAATGCTATTAATAGAAATATAACTATGATTTGGTTAATAAGCCCCTAATGAGTAAAATTGGGAAAAATATTAATAAAGTTACTATAGAAATGTTAAAATATATTACCTTCGAATTAGACATTTTTTTTGAGTTATGGAATTAACGGCATTTAATGATTCAATGTTTAAACAGTCAACAACAAATTATACATTTTTACCCTAAATTCTTTAATTTAAAAGTGAAGCTTTTCAGGATAATATTTAATAAGGCATTTTACTAATTTCCATTAAGGTAAAAAATTAATTTAACTTTATTGGTGCATATACCTAAAAGTAATTATAAATATTTAAGGGCTGTAAAATTATTCTATTAAAAAAGGACCTTAATATTGGATGTTAATACCTAAAATTATTTTAGGTCTAATAAATTTCTTAGTAGTTTTAAAATTAGTATAATGAAATTTTGGCAACCTACTTAGGTATTTATATGTTAAAATCTGTAATTAATGGTACACTTAACTTTTCTGTTATACGTTTAATAATTTATAAATGTCAAAAGTTCAAAAAACCGTTAGGAAATTTGTTTATCATCGATATTTTGATGAGTTTCCAAATTTTAAATTTATTCAAAGATATTTAAATTTTTCAAATAAAAACATTAAAATTTAAAAATTAAAATTGATAATATAAATTTCAATGATGATTTTTTTAATTTATAATTGTATAAATTATTTATAAATTCCAAATTAATGGAAATGTAAATTATCATTTAATTAATATTGAAAAATGTTAACATTAAAATTAATCGTTTTATTATAACTTTAATACAATCTTTATCAAGTAGTGATTTAAAAATTTTACGTAAAAATTAAATTTATTAATTATTTAAATTATCGTTTTTTAAATTTTCGAATTTTAAAGAACGGTTCATGACGTATGCAATATTAAAAACCATTAACAAATTTTAATTATTAACCATACATAAAATAAAATTAAATAAGCCTATGTATCATAAATATTTTTATTTTCTAATCTATATTTAATAACGACGGAAATATAAATAAAGTAAAACCTTATTATCACTTTGATATAAATAAATATTTTTAATTTGAAATTAATTTTCATATAAAAAAACTTGAAAATTTTTGAATTTAAACCTTAAATTTTAATAATCATTACTTAATTAATTTTAAAAAACATTTTATTTCAAATTGAGAATTAGTATTAAGGCAAACATTTTTCGATAATAACCTTAATTCGATTTATAACTAAAATTTCATTAATCCGAATTATGTTTAAACGAAATTTTGAATAATCTTAAAAGTAAATTTTAAATTTAAAGAAAATTTCGATAAATCCAAAAACAAATTAAATTAAATTAATTAATAATAAACAATAACTTAAATAATAAAAATGTATTAATTACTTCGATTAAAATTCCGTAATCTTTTTATAAATTCTAATAAAACTCAATTTAATACTTTAATACGTGTAAATTTTTCAAATTCAATATAAACTAATGTAAAACGTATAATTAATTTAAAATGTAACATTTAGAATTCAAATAATTTCCTTGCCCATTTCGAAGAAATTTTTTAGTAATTTATTTTAAAAGGGAGTATTTTAAGTTCATTTAAGTTTAATGTTTTTTTAGCGCAGAGTTTTTATAAGATTAATTGTTAAGTTTCAACAAAAATTATTAAAAAATTAATAAACATGTCTCATTAATTAATTAGAAGTTCGATAAGGAATTAAAAAATTTATTTATCGGATTTCTTCAAATTTTAATTACTAAAACAACAAATTAACAAATTGTGTTTTAACATTTCTATTTATTTGAAATCATTTCAAAAAGGGTTTTATGCCTCAAAAAATTTTAATTTTGACCAGGTATGAATTTTTAAATTGTATTTTCTTAAATTATTTCAAAAATAAAAATTCGAAAAAAATATAATTCTCAAAATTAATGATAATTACACAATTTAAGGTAATTTTAAGCCTTTTTAATATTTTATATGTTAAACCCAAAATTTTATAACCATTTAATGGTTTTCAAACTTTTTATTTGTTAAGTATTAGCCTAAAGTTTAAATTTGCGATAACAAATTTATAATATAAGTATCCTCCAAAATGGGCCACTATTTTAAACTCTTATTTTATTATGTTGTATTTAAAAATTTTAATACCATCTTAAATTAAAAAATTTTGGTCGCGCGAAGATTATATAAAAAGAATCTGTATAATCACAATAACAATTTAAAATGTCGGAATTTTCACTACAATTAATTTTAATTAGTTTAGTCAGATGATCCTTCATTGCCGGTTAAAGGATGTACAATTATAAATTAAATTCCGTTAAATTAGAAATTTTAAAGAATCACAACGAATGCCCGGGCTAATTCCACAATTTTAATTTTATAAACAGTTGATTTTAAAACTAAAAAATTTAAATTGGTAAATTGAGTTTCTTATTTTAAAAAATATGATTCCGAAAATTTGCTAATAGAAGTATGGATTTAAAAACTACTTTGACACATAATAAATAATCAGAACTTAGATTAAACCATTTAGAAATTTCATTAACGGCCTTTTCAATTAATTTATAAAACAACGCTTAATACTAAGGACGAATTTAAATCATTGGGTTTAAAATTGTTTTCAACAATTTTCTAAAATAATTTATAACTTATTTTAAAGGTTAAGGCTTATTTTAATTTCTTTTGTAATTCCTTATTCCAAGAAAATTTAATTTAGGCATAAATGTCAACTCAAATAATGTATATTGACAAATCCAATTTTAATATAATTCACCATCCACAATTAAAATGCTAATTCTATTAAATGATAATTAGCCGACATGTTCAAAACCTTTATGGAAGAATATCTTTATTTATTAAAAAATGCTGAAAATATTAATTATTAGGTTTATTTAGGGTTATTAAAATTTTAAATAAATCGAAACGGTTTATAAAGTACATATTTAATAAAATTTCTTAAATAAAATTTTTATTAAGCGTTTGAAAATTGTTTAAAAATTTCCCGAGAAAAAGTTTTTAGAATAAAAAATTTTTCCCTTAAAAATCTCGGAACCTTTTTAAAAATAAAAATGGGAAAACGGGGTTTTTGGGAATTTAAAAATTTTATAAATTTTGGTTAAAAAATAATTTTAAAGGTGGCCCAAAATTAAAACCTTAAATTTCAAAACCCAAAAAAAATTTAAAGAATTTGGAAAAGATAAAACCCCTTTTTTCCCAATTTAAATTTTAATAATCGATTTTTTAAAGTTTTCAAAAAAAAACAAAAATTTTGTTTTAAATTATTTTTCCAAAACAAAATTAAATTTAAAATTTTTTAATTATTTATTTTTCTTTAAAAAAAATTTATCAAATTAAAATAAAATTTAATTGGGGTTAAAAAATTTATTCCGGGAAAAATTTTTTAAAACAATATTTTCGAAAATTTTTAAATCGGAAAAATTTTAAAAATAAAATTTAAATTTTTAAAAAAAAAAAGGGTTTAATAAAAAAATTTAAAAGTTTTTTAAACCTAAAATTTTTGGGCTAAATTTAAAAAAATTTTAAAATTATATTTAAATTAAAAAGAAAAATTTTAAAATTTTTTTAAATTTTTAAAATTTTGTTTATTTTCCCCAAATTTTTTTGGTTCCACTTTTTTAAAAACCCCCTAACTTTTAAAATTTAAAAAAAAAGGAATTTAACAAACTTTTAAAAATTTCTTTAAATTAAACCAAATAATAGGGAAATGGGTTTTTTTAAAACCCAAAATTTTATAATGTAGAAAGTGCACTTCTCCGATGTGCTTTTAAGTATATTGTGTGATGTTTATTCCGTTGTCCCAGTTATAAATATGTAACTGCATAATATGAAACGCGTCTAGACAAGCACGCTTATGAAATCTAAACAGCCACATCCCGTTGTAAAAATAAGGGGCTAAATAAAGATTTTTATTGATGGCAAGCGGGGCGGGTTTAGAAAAAATTATCGGCCACTCGGCGCTGAAGGTTCGAAAGTTTCGGTTTTTGGAAAATTATTTGGGCACTTCAACGCACTTTTAACGAAAAGAAAATCAAAATAAATCTCATTTAAATACAAGGACGATTATATATTGAAAACCTGTTTATTTTCACGCAGATCAATAAGTTTACGGAACAGATAAAATTATCGAACGATAAAGATTTTAAAACAACCAGTGTTACGCGATACGTTTGGCAAATTTGAACAAATAATCACGTACGTCATAAATTAAATAATCTGATATGTAGGCACTCACCCTTGATAACGAGCCGTTTTGGTAACGTCGAGGATCTGCAACGAAAAATAAATATTTTTAATAAGTACAACCTGTAATTTGATTTTTTGAATTTTGAAAACGGGTTAACTTTTTATCGTAGGCATTTTTCGGATCGTAAGACGACTTTTACCTTAAAAAGATGGTTTTTAAAAATACTTTACTACGTTTTACTTAAAAATTCGAGTCCGCAGATATTTTTCTAAACATGTTTTATTTTCAAATTTCTATCTATAACACTGCACAACAATATGGCCACTTTTGTCTGATAATTAACTTTTATCACGTGATGTTTACTAATTTGACGTCGCTGATTTCAAATATACCCTCAGTTTTTTTGTAACAGCTCTTGTTTATGAGATATAGTTTTCACGAAAAAATCGCTGTGTTAGTGTGTTAATTTGCTTGTAATTAAGAAAATATTAAGTTTTCTTAATATAATTTGATATGGCATCGTCAAGAAGAGTCTGTGTCAATGATCCAAATCATTTTTGTTTCATTTGCGGAGAGTATACATTTAAAGAATACCGTTTGAATGTGACAGCGTTCGTGATTGAGGCTTACAAAAATTACTTTGGTCACACACTGGAAATGAAAGACAAGCCTTGGATTCCGCAAAAGGTATGCAAAACGTGCGTCGAGTTTCTAGGTTTGTGGACAAATAAGAAAAGGAATAGCTTTAGATACGAAACCGCTATGATCTGGACTGAACCCTTGAACCACCACGACGACTGTTATTTTTGTTTGGTGAACACAACTGGCATTAATCGAAAAAATCGAGCTAAATGGGAATATCCTTCCATACGGTCGGCACATAGACGTATTTTGAGTCCTAAAATATCACTTGAACCTCAAGCTGATGCTTCACAGGATGAGCCTATGCATTTTGAGGCGAAAACTGACAGTAGTGATAGTGACTTTCAAACTATTAAAACTATAACTATTTAACTATTTTTAACTTTAAAACTATTCAACCAAGATGATTTAAACGACCTTGTCAGAGATCTGGGACTGTCAAAGGCTGCTTCAGAAATTTTGGCTTCTAGGCTAAAACAAAGAACCTTGGTAACAAAGGAAACGAAAATTTCTTATTACCGCACAAGAGAACAAATTCCCTCAAATATTTTGCTGAAGAAAATGATTTCGTATTTTGTAAAGATGTACCTGGTTTAATGGCTGCAATGGGACTTCAAAATTACGTTTCTAGTGACTGGCGTCTATTCATAGACTCATCAAAACGTAGTCTAAAATGTGTTCTCTTACACAATGGGAATAAATTAGGGTCGTTGCCTATTGCTCATTCCACAAAAGTAAAAGAAGAATATACAACTATTGCTCTGGTTTTAGACAAAATTAAATATGTGGAACACAATTGGCTCATATGTGTTGATTTAAAAATGGTCAACTTACTTTTAGGCCAACAAGGTGGTTATACAAAATATCCCTGTTTTCTTTGCTTGTGGGACAGTAGAGCTAAATATCAACATTGGATTAAAAAAGATTGGCCTCTTCGGGAAGCGCTAGTTGTAGGACAACAGAACGTGATAAACCCCCCTTTAGTATCAAGGGATCGTATAATTTTGCCTCCGTTACATATAAAACTAGGACTTATAAAACAATTTGTAAAAGGTCTTGACAAAAATGGAAATTGTTTCCTTTTCCTATCAAAAAAGTTTCCAAAACTGAGTGCAGAAAAGATAAAAGCGGGAATTTTTGACGGGCCACAAATAAGATCATTAATTAAAGACTCAAATTTTACGGACACTATGACAGAGATTGAGAAAACGGCATGGAATGAGTTTGTTTGGATTGTTAAAAATTTTTTGGGAAATAAGAAAAGTTCTGAATTTTCTCAACACGTCGAACAACTGTCGAGTCACTTTCAAAGGCTTGGATGTAACATGAGCATCAAGTTACACTTTCTTCACAACCACCTGGACTATTTTCCCGTCAATCTTGGGGACCTAAGTGAAGAACAGGGCGAGCGATTCCACCAGGACCTCCGTACCATGAAGGAACGCTATCAGGGCTACTGGAACGCACACATGATGGCTGACTATTGTTGGAGCATTCAGAATAGCTCTCTGCCTTTAGCTTTAGCAAGAAAATCATATAAGAGAAAGTTTTTTTTATTATAAGAATTAAATAAATTAGAATTATCTCTAAATTTATAGTGTTTTATTATAAAAAAACACCCGTGTCATATTTTTTTAACTATAGCTGATACAGAAATTTCAATCACGGAATTGAAATCGTCATCAAAAATTGGACTAATATCATGTAACATTACCCAATCATCAGAAATGCTGTTGTGCAGTGTAATTATTGAACGACCGCAAATTGAAACAACGCGAAAACTTCGAGCCCGGCCTCAACATCGATTACTTTTATTTTAATTTGATACTAAAACTTGAACGTTGAAAGTGCACCTTCGTAACTGCATCGTAATGCACGTCACAAAAATTTCCCCAGATTTACCCAAAAACTAAGCAAGGTTTACTACGACCGATTAATTCTCGCACTTTGTCGTGAATTTATTAAAAATGAACGGCTGAAAGGAAAATGTTACCACCGCCATCAATCCATCGTCGACGTCCATGAAAGTTAAAAACGATTTGTTCGGTCTAAACGCGATATATTTAGAATATTTGTCGCGTACCGTTTTTCTATGCGAAAGCTGGCGTTACGCGGAATTACGCAATTTTAGAAATTGTCCATTTTGTCACCCCCCTTAAGCGAACGGGCGAATGGTATATACATAATTCGATGTCGCTAATTTATTTCTAAGCATTAACCACGTGTTAACTTCAAACTTCTTGATACATAAAGCAATTACTGCGACGCGGGGCGAACTCGGTTGCTTTCTCCCCTATGAAGTTTATATCTTTCCGTGCGGCAACCACATATTCTACATATTAATTGTTGCGCAAAGTGGATTCCAGTTACATCTGCGTAGCACATAAGTGGAACCATTAATTCCCGAGATTAATATTTTTGTAATTACGCGCAGTAACAATAGACTATCGAAATTTGGTGTAACGCATGTAATATGCGTATGTAAACTTTTGATGATAAATTAACGCAGCGTGAAACGCATAAATTTAGTGGATTTAACCACTAAAACTAACCTAATTAACAATTCCGTTATGTGCTGAGCTAGAACCTAACGCACATTTGGAATAGAAACAATGGCAACAGCTAGTTAGTTAAGAGCCAATGTAATTTGCTATAATCCGATTGCCACACTCAGATTTGATTATGATAATCGGGATTCTGTTCTTGTATGACCCTGCGGTTGGTGTTCCTTCGTCTTCCATGAAATTCATATCCCTTATCGCATTATTTCCTTACGCAATTATGAACACGTTCTTGACTTGTGTATTAACTAGAACAATGGCGCCGAAGTGTGTATCGGTTTAACTAGTTCCCATCGTCGGCGTTAAACTATTTGTGACCACGTACCTATATTTCTGAAAATTGATCTTTTTCGTGAGCCAGCCTAATGACATTTAATTCAAACGGTTTATTCGGTACGTGACTGATGGTCTTGTGGTTTCGAGTAATCTTTCTAATAGTCCAAGAGCTGGTGAACATTTTCACATCCGAGTTAGTACCTCTTGAAATTTTGTAGGAAGGTAGTTTTTTTAAGTTTGGCTAGGGAATGGACCACCATTTACAGCAACTCCGGTCTCGAACTACCCCACAATCGTTTAAAAATGCAAAAAAAGGGGTGAAACATTGTCGTTTGTACCTCTTGAAATTTTGAAGGAAGGTAATTTTTTTAAGTCTGGCTAAGGAATTGACAGTCTGGCTAAGCAACCCCGGTCTCGAACTACCCCACAATCGTTTAAAATTGCAAAAAAAGGGGTGAGACATTGTCGTTTGTACCTCTTGAAATTTTGAAGGAAGGTAGTTTTTTAAGTCTTAAGAAATTAACAGTCTGGCTAAACAACCCCGGTTTCGAACTACCCCACAATCGTTTAAAATTGCAAAAAAGGAATGTGAAATTGTAAGGAGAATTGTAGTGGGATTTCTATCTCATGAAATTTTATAGAAAAGTAGTCTTTTTTTAAGTCTTATTGAGGAATGAACCACCTGATTAGGTAAATACGTCCGCGAACTACCCCTAATCGTTTAAAATTAAAATATATTCGAAATTTTCATTTGTACCTCTTGAAATTTTGTGGGAAGGTAGCTTTTGCAAGTCTGGCTAAGGAATGCACAGTCTGGTTAAGCAACTCCGGTCGCGAACTACCCCTTAGTCGTTTAAAGTTGTAAAAAATTGGTGTGAAATTCTAATTTCTATCTTTTGAAATTTTATAGAAAGGTAAGTTTTGTTTTAAGTCTCGATGAGAAATAAACCACCTGATTAGGTAACTCCGTTCACGAACTACCCCTCATCGTTTACAATTAAAATATATTCGAAGTTTTCATTTGTACCTCTTGAAATTTAAATCATCTCTATTTCACACCTATTATGAAAATTTTTACAGGAGGCATGGCGATGTCTATGACGGGCTGATATGCCTTCCGATATAAGGCCTCTCTCGCACTCGCACGTCTACGTAATGCTCTCCCCGCCGCACTAATGTAAAAATACTATTTTCCGATTTTTTTTTGACGCTAAACCGCCAGATTTGTCTGGCTTACGACACTTTTTTCTTTTAAATATTATTAACAAGCTGCTGTAAAAACGACAAAAGGCAGAATGTAATTAATGCATTATTTCAAAATGCAACTTTAACACTGTCTGTAACTAGGTTAAAACCGGCCTGGCCGTTTGGCAATTATTTTTTCATACTTTAATAGGTATGAGATGATATAAATTTCAAGAAGTACGAATGAAAATTTCGAATATATTTTAATTTTAAATGATTAGGGGTAGTTCACGAATGGAGTTACCTAACCAGGTGGTTTATTTCTCTTCCAGGCTTAAAAAACAACCTACCTTTCTACAAAATTTCAAGAGATAGAAATTAGAATTTCACACCCATTTTTTGCAACTTTAAACGGCTAAGGGGTAGTTCGCGACCGGAGTTGCTTAACCAGACTGTGCATTCCTTAGCCAGACGTACAAGAGCTACCTTCTTACAAAATTTCAAGAGGTACAAATGAAAACTTCGAATATATTTTAATTTTAAACGATTAGCGGTAGTTCGCGGACGTAGTTACCTAATCAGGTGGTTTATTTCTTTTTCAGACTTAAAAAAATCTACCTTTCTACGAAATTTCAAGAGATAGAAATTAGAATTTCTCACCCATTTTTTGCAAATTTAAACGAGTAAGGGGTAGTTCGCGACCGGAGTTGCTTAACCAGACTGTGCATTCCTTAGCCAGACTTGCAAAAGCTACCTTCCCACAAAATTTCAAGAGGTACAAATGAAAATTTCGAATATATTTTAATTTTAAACGATTAGGGGTAGTTCGCGGACGTATTTACCTAATCAGGTGGTTCATTCCTCAAGAAGACTTAAAAAAAGACTACTTTTCTATAAAATTTCATGAGATAGAAATCCCACTACAATTCTCCTTACAATTTCACATTCCTTTTTTGCAATTTTAAACGATTGTGGGGTAGTTCGAGACCGGGGTTGCTTAACCAGACTGTCAATTCCTTAGCCAGACTTAAAAAAATTACCTTCCTTCAAAATTTCAAGAGGTACAAACGACAATGTTTCACCCTTTTTTTTGCATTTTTAAACGATTGTGGGGTAGTTCGAGACCGGAGTTGCTTAAAATGGTGGTCCATTCCCTAGCCAGTCTTAAAAAAACTATCTTCCTACAAAATTTCAAGAGGTACAAACTCGGATGTGAAAATGTTCACCAGCTCTTGGACTATAAAGTTTAATTTAGCGTCTAATACTGTAGCGATAGGTGCAAATATAATAGGTATTTCGTTTACGTTAGGTACGTAAAAGTTCACGAAACGTTTTCTATTAATCCAATAATAAGCAAAACTGTTTGAGAATTTATCGTATGCGATGCGCCACAAATTATTTTGACTTTTTGTTTTGTTTTTAAAAGCGATACCTACGTATATCGCGGCGTTGGTGGCGGCGAAGACGTTAACCTATTTTGTTACGTATTCTATAGTCGCGATCTAAAGATTTTGTACTTGTCACAAACTATCCATCATTTTACTTTAAGGACCTGATTTATCTGCGACGTATGCTACCGCCTATGTATAGAACGTTTTGTTGTCGTCGTTCGTATCGTGGAGAACGAAGGGCTGCCGTGGAAGATCAACAAATCAAGTAAAATCGTCTTGTTAGAATTTCGGCTTGTATAAATTTTGAAAGTAGCGCGCTACTATGCATTCTCAATTCGACAAAACCGAATATTACGTGTACTATATATTCTTATAGGAAGATTTATATTCTGTTACCGATTATTAAATGCTTTAGCAAACTTTTACGACATAGTTAATTATGAGTTTTAAAAGAATCGATTATAAAAGCGAAATTTTCCTTCGACCCTCCCTCCGAGTCGATTGCCGAGCGCGCATCGGCGTATTGGTTGCGGTCACGTTATTTTTGACGACTAGGAAATTAAAAAAAAAGCGAACAAAAAGCATTAAAAATAAGCTCATTGATTTACTTAAAACCCACGTTCGAACCGATTCGCAACACGTTCCCGTCAATATTTTATTTCGAATGGCATCGAAAATAATTTTTCAGAAGAAGCACGACCTTTACCTAAACTTTGTTACTAACTCAATTTGCTTTTACATTTTTCGTGTCCCGAATACGGGAGCGTAGCTTTTATTATACTCCATTACGGTTTCTCGACGCATTCACATATTCGAAATTGTAATAATCGGCACGCACACTCGGTTACGGTAGTTCAATTAATAGATTCCTAATTCACAAATCGAGCACGGGAGAAAATTATGTAAATATAGTACCTACTGTTGCTTCGAGTTCGATTTAAATTCGGAACGAAATTAATTTGTTAAATTTAAAACTGTCGTTCCCCGGAACGGCAATTAACTGGCATTCAAGCGGCGCATAAAGGCAGTCGCTTTCAAACTCTTTCGGAAAAAGGTTTCAATGAACTCTAAAATAAATTAAAAGAAAACAAATTGGCACATTCACGAACTGCTACTACATTCAAGTGAGCTTCAAAAATAAACAGGCTACCGAAAGAACACTGCGTACATACTTAGGATTATGCAAATACTGTTTGGTTGTGATCTTATTACCGTCCTAAAATAACCTTAAATTCATATAGTTAGCGACCGTTGTTGCACGCGGCTTAGCGTTAATTTAGCGTCACAAAACACTGCCGTCCCAATAACTTTGAAAAATATCGAAGCCGGCGTAATAAATTATAGATACGAAACACACATTTTTCAGAATTATCCTTCCTCTGGAGAGAGTTTGGAGAGATATGAAATAATTTATTAGAGTCCTAGAGACAATAGTAAATGGAACTTGAACCTAAGAAAGAACCAAGTGTCAAATCATTAATTTTGTCGACGGGTCCGGTAAAAAAAAGCAGGTAGATGAAATTTTATTGTTTCCGTTTAATGAAAACGTGAAAGTAACAAACTTTCCTTAACGATTCTCTCTTTAATGACTTTTAAATTAATGTTGTTTATAGTTGCGAGACATTTATTAAATTCACCGGCGAAGATGATTCGGATAATTGCTTTTTTTTTGTTTTTTAATAATTACGGCGATTGGTAAATACACGACGGATCGTATCGATAAACAGTAGATTATTTATATGGACGTGTGAACGGTGTTTGAAAATTCATACGAATAACAAGCAGTAAATTTCATTTGGAAACTGCAACAGCTGAAACGATCGCCATGTTTACGGTTTATTTGTATCGACACGTAGAAATGCAAATATAAATATCCTCGTTCGTACATAAAGTTTTAATCTCGGCAGTAATTTGCTACTACTTCTGTATTTGTGCGACTCCATTGCAACACGTCTGTTAAAATTTATAAGGTAGAAAGGTAGGCGTCTAACAGTGAAACTAACTTGAGGGATGACTTTTCGTTACGTCAGTACACTTGTGGTCGTTTGTAATTTTAAATTTATACGACAAATTCGGTCCATCGAATCGTTACATTCGTGGATATTCCATTTTTCCCTTAAGACGCTTCAACAAGATTTGGATCTTCAAGTTTAGTGAACCGCGAAATTTCATTTTAATACAGGACGTTCCACTTAAGGAAACTCGTTCCTTGAATCTCGAAATATAAACGTTATGGGTTTAGTTGATTAGATAAAGGGTGCAAATAACATCTTAACATCTCTTATTATTAAATAATGCCTACGTGTTATTTAACTACAAAACATTATAAACCAACCCCTAATACCTTTTTAAATGTAATAGATTTAATCGTTATAATATGAAAACGACTCATCTTTTTTTGTAAAAGAACCACACGGAAATTCGTAAGAGTCGGAGGCCGGTCAGTTAAATGGGGAGAAAAATTGAAGAGTGCGTCGTTTACAGCGTAAAAGTATCCCGAACGACTATAATAACCTTCTTTTTTATTACGTATTTAATAACTAGAAGTTTGGGTTGTTTAGTTTACAAAATACCGAAATAGTTTTTGTTGTTTCGATTTCATGATTATTAGGCAAATGACTGGTAGTTTACTTTTGATTTTCATATTTTAAGCTGCTACTTTTTTTATTTTCTATTATTTCAGTAGAGTTAATTAATAAGGACAGCGAGTAAACAGCGAGTATAGAGGTTCTAATTTTAATTTTCGAAAGTCTTTGTTTATTTCTGCGATCCATAAGCACTTATACTTACTTAAAATAATTAGTTAATAAATTGGGATAGATAAAATTTTAATTGTTCACGAATCCCCATCCATTCACCTATCTGAAATTATCTAATTTTTATTAGTGGCGTTCTTCTCGGTAATAAGTTGTCGAATGTTCATTTCAAAAGCAAAAAGTAAGATACGAAAGGAAACGGTTCGTTTTAAATACGTCTTCAAAATATCCGTATGACGTTGCATTGCAAATAAAAATAGTTTTTATCGGTCATCAGAAGTCGATTATCAAAATGTAATAGGTAGGGGAGAATAAGGGAACGACGTCCAACAGGAAATCGCGTTCACCGTTAAATAATCAAAAGTAGTCTATTTCGGATGTTTGTAAGTATTAGTCGGTGGTATTTATTGAGCGACCTAAAGATTGAACATTTAAACATAACAATTCTGCAGAAGATTTTGTAAATCGGCGTTTATTCTGTTCCAATGTAGGAACGTAAATTTTAAAATTTGCACAACTTTGTAGTTTTACCTCATAGTTGTGAAACTACTACAATTACACGAGCACTACAAATAGCTTTTGACATAGTATGAAGTGGTAGTCCACTCGTACCGAGAGAAGTAACTCGCAGTTTTAACATACCAAGAGATACCCTTAGGATGACATTCGAAATGAAGTTACTTTCAGGAGTTACGCTAGGGACGAATGCGGTTTTCCGTTTACGCGGGAAACTGAAATATGTAACCTATGTTAAAATTATTTTACACGGCAACACGGTTCGGTTTAAATATAGATGCGACGATACAACAATTAATATTTGTAGCCAACTTTTGTGAAAAGATAAAACTTCGAAATGGATTTTACTAAAATCCAAATCGATTCTTTTAAAAAGGCCGGGTTTTTTGATATTTTTAAGAGAAACGTGGTAAAATGAATAACGATTACATTCAAAAATTCTCTATTACACTACAAAATCAGAAGTTAGGAAAAAGACGATATCTACAGAAAGCTTTTAATTTTCCGATTCGTCCTATTAATCATGCAAAATTTATGTTTTCGTTACAAGCTGTTTAAAAAGAATTCGAATTCATATCAAAAATTGATAGGTGACCTACATATTTTTTTAAACAAACACATTTATCTTAGAATCGTTGTTATAAAAAAGAAATTCATCACTTTTTCCTAAATACAAGTAAATTAAATTAATCCGATAATATATAGCATATACTTTAAATCAACTCCTGTCGTAATTTATTTCTCGGTTTTTACGTATAAAATTCTATAGGGGGTCTCCTTTTGTTTCTGATGCATTTGATACATTAGTGTTCGTGCTCGCAAATTTAATGAATTGCGTTTTTGTTGTTATGTATTAAATATGGGGGGTGAATGAATATTTAAGCAAAATTTATAATGTTGCTTTATGTGATTTAAAAAATATTAGGTAGTTATATGCAACTCATTTTAATGACAATGAGTTTGAACGAGACAAAAAGTTTGAAGTTTTAAAATCAAAGGACGTTTTTAAAAATAATTATGAAAATGCCCGTTTTGCATTGTAATTTTTTGCAGGCGTACGAAAAGTCTTTCATTACTGGTTGACTGAGTAAAGATAATAATATAATTTGATGTTTAATATAATTGATATAACTTGATGTTATCCAATGTAATAATTGATGTTGTAATTTGAGTCGCTATAACTTGTTACTACGTGTTAGTAAGCATTTTCTATGAATTATTAGCTAATGACGTAATTTCACTCGTCTTACTATTTCTATCGGCGAACGTACGTTTTATAAATTAAATTATATGCGCTTTTAATTTCTTTTATAACTAAATATTAATTAAAATACGACAATCTGTCTATTCGCTGATGCACTCGCCCTAGAAATGATCTATAGGGTTGATTACAAACAGCATTTTGGATCATAAAGGGCCAAAAAATAACCACCTAATTTTTATTAATTTACTCCGAGCAGCGTCGAACTTTGCAAGAAATTCGAAGATAGCTTTTTCACATTGCGGAGGTCATTTTACATGTCTTGGTTATATCAATTCTTACATTCCAAATTCGACGTCACGAGTAAATGTCGGAAAACTATTAATTAGATAGGATTATGGTGTTTTTTATTCAACTAAAATTAACCAAAATATGTATATTATCTTCAATATTTTCACCAAATCGCAAAAGAAAAATATAATCCAGAAGTCGTTAATTTTCTTATAAATTCCCTATTTTTTTTATACGAAGAAATTTATAATGAAAATATTTAGTAAGTAGAAAACTGAATCCATTTTGAAATAAGCTATACCTATATAAAAATGTATTTGAGCGTTACATCAGCAATACAATACCTAGGTAAGTACCTCGAAAGTGCGAACAAAATGTTTCTTTCAATTTTTAATCTGTACCTATTTAGATTCGGAAAGTATAAACAATTTATATATTTGTTAACGATTAAAACAGAAAATGCACGAGACTTACTGGATTTTCGGAAAGCGCCAGACCACGAAAAGTCAACACAAAAAACTATACATCCGAAGATACTTCGTTTAACAAACACATGTTTTTTTAAATAGAGACAAAATTTCATTTGTCTAATTAGTTAAATTATTTAAAAATACCTATCGCGATATTAAACAATTGAACAAAACTGTATCGAAACAAACGCGCGCGTGTCATTCCTTAAAGAGAAACAAACTATCACGTACTGTCAAAATACCTAATATTAATCATACGAATTTCTTACCAATAAAGAAATTTAGAAACTAAGGGAGTCATTGTAATTTTATAAAGTCCTTGACTGCAGATACATACATACATAAAGTAAATGTTTACGTGTAAGGATTTAACGAATCGCTCGACGTTGTTACCCGAATTGCGCGATAAGCACACGTGCGCTGCGAAGATAATAATTTCCATTTCGCATACTTATATTATAAGCATAAATAGGTAAACAGTTTTTAAAAATAAAGTTATATTGTTATGGATATGTTTTTAATAAATTTTGTTCAAATACAAGGGCGTTCCCGGATGGAATTTACGAGCCCGGCTGCTGAAAAAATCGCAAAAACACGAATTGTCGTCGAGCAACAATTGAACCTATATCGAATTATTTCTCAGCCGTTCCTAAAAATTCAATCAAATGAAATCAAAATACAGGTGAGCCTGTTCGACAACAACAACAACGCCTTCACGACCAGAACAGGAAATTACAGTTGGGAAAAACAATCCAGAGCGCATCGTTAAACTCCCGATCCAATTTACGAAATAGCTTTGTCATCATGAGATATACTAAATGGCGCATTTTCCGAAAAATCTTCCAATTCAATTTTAAAACTGTGCTCGATTGTAAATTTAAATTTAAAACAACTTGCACAAATAACCCTTTTACTCGGACATCTAAAAAGATACAATTTCGAACAAAACGCAACGTAAAACGTTACACGTGTATAATAATCATTTGACCTTTCTGTAAATTATTATTTTCGCAAAAACCACACAAAAGTCAACGATATCGTGACGTTCACCTTACAATCTCCAGCTTTTTATATCGTTAAAGAATCTTAAGAAACCGTAAAGCACAAAATCCACATGAATGAAATTACTGTTCATTGACCCATTCATGTTGGAAATAAATAGAAGTAGACAATGACAAATCAGACGTACCTACCAGCCATGCACTTGTGCGTGTTATATCCGAGGCGACGATGTGTTTTTTATTTGGTTTGCTGTACGTGCGAAACCTACAATGAAACAGAAATTTAAATGGAGCCGACAATTATTTCAAAACGAAAAACACACTTCCCGACCAGAATCGACTAAATTAAACCTAAATTCCGAGTATCTGGAGATGAAAACAGATAATACAAACGAACGAAATAAATTCCGCCAACGTGAAGAAAAATGCAGGAGGAGCAGAATACGATGCCATCTAACTTCATAGATCACTCACGTCAAGACGATCCGATGATGTAACACCAGCCCTCTCCTTCAGCTTACTTGCCCGTTCAGATAGAAAATTGCCTAACTTTAATTGGTTATAAGAAAACCCCCGATGTCGCGACGAAGATGGACGATTTCATACGGCATCACGTTTAAAAATTTTTTGTTATCCTATCAATATTAATTTAGTTATCAGATGGAAGAATAAATCATTAATAAAAGAAATTTACATTTTAAATTTAACAAGGAAAATATATTATAGAAAACGTTTTAATTAATAACTCCGTGTTCATTAACATGTCGTAAATTAACGTGACGCAATTAAGAATTTTCAAATGACAAAATATTTATGGGTAAAATTTACAAGCCGGTTACTTATTTTATTAAAGGAGAATTCCTTCCTTGTAGATTAGATTTGTTTTTTGTTAAAAGGCATATTGATGCAAGAATTTATTAAATATTTTGACTGGTCCAGATTTAGATTAAAATTTAGAATTTAATTACGACGAAGCCGATTAACGAGCAGCACGAAAGTGGAACTCTGTGTTTTTTTAATTATTGATGAAATCGCAAGGTGGTAGTTCCTTAAGTTCAATTATTATTAAAGTTTTGAGTTATACTCGACGAATTCGACGAGGTGGCTTCGGATTCGATTAATTACAACATTCATAAAAACCGAATTCGTTACCGGGCGAATTTATAGACGTTCACGTTTGGTTAATCGTTTCTAATTACGGCTTTTGTCGGAATCTCTAATCAAAGGAATTGTCCGGATAAATGTCTTAATAATTCACTACCGACTTATTAATTACTCAGCTTTCATAAATTACCCGATAACGATTTTTATCTTCAATTAATCGAACCCATAATAATAACTTCGTTGTAATGTACCTATCTGCTATATGGGAAGTGTAAATGAGAACGGTCGGAAATAACCTTAATGATAAACACGAAATTAAACGAAAAATGATAGCACTTAAATAACTAAATGGAAACCCGAGTAGATTCCTTACCAAGCAAAATGTCAATAAAATATGTCTAATTGCTACTTCAAACTTTCGGTTTGATCTTAGGACCTGGGGGTGGCGAACGTGGAACTGTTAGGTCGCCGCATCCTTAGATATATAGATCGAATGTTACGGTAAGATTTATCTATTTATTTGCGCAGCATAAAAGTTTTAATGAACTGAACCGAACGAACGACAATAAATTTATACGTGACAGGTAAGCTGCCGGATTAACAAATTAATAGCGGTTTTGTAACTGGGCTCATAACAATAATAGAGAACACGTCGCGTTGCGTCCCATCGAACGCTGTTCGTACAGATTTTTTGCGATTTGGATGGCGGATTTTGAAACGATTCAGCATTAAAACGTAAGCCGTAGTGTTGCAATTGGGAATTGAATATTCGCCAAAAATTTAGTCGTCGGAAAACGCGAAACGAGCTGTTGTTAATTCTATATTTTAAATAAAATTAAAGACATCCCCCAACTTTCCCATTTTATGGATACTAATTACAAAATGCGTATAGTTATGCGGATAATAATTATAAATTTATTTTATTTTCGGCTTCACAAAATTTTGTAAAGACGTTAAGTACAATTATCTACCTATAATTCGATAATTCAATAAATACAATAATTACACGAGTCAACAGCCGCCATTCTGCGACTGTGGTAAAAAAGTTGTGTTTTTTTTTTAAATTAATTAGGGTGTGCTGAACACGAAAATGAAGTTAAAAAACTTGATGTTATGATGTTGTTAAAGAGTCATTTTGCGTGAAACCGGCCAATTTAAAAAATAAAAAAATTTGCTCGACTATCTTAGATTGTTTTGGAATGTTTAAGTAGGTACCTACCATAGATAGTTCCATTAGTGAACACTTAAAAACAGTATTTAAAACACTTTTAGCTCTTATCGTTTAGAATTTAGACCTATTTCTATTGGTCGCTGCTCGTTTATATACGATCGACCTAAAATGAATGACCTACATTTACGAAATCTGAAAAAAAAGCTAAAAGGACACGTCTGGACAAGGAGACAAAATTTGATCGATTAACTTTTTATTTTGACACCTCTTTACTTAAAAAAAAATATTCTAATAATTCCAGTTTTTTCGTGGCATTCTTTTAATTCTCCTCGTTCTAAATTTCTTCCTTTTTTTACTGACCATTATAATACTTTAATGCAATTGTAGTTATTTTACTAACAAAATGAAGATAAAGCAACGTGTGGGGGCAAAGATACGGTTCGGTTAATATCCTGATTACCTACTTACTCAAAAAGTCGACCGCCCGCAAGCTTCTGTATCAAATTTTCATGTCGCATGTTAAAAAAACTACTTTTTTTAATTTTTCTCGAAAGAAATACATTTTTTGAAAAATAATATTTACGAAAGAAATTTGTTTATTCCAAGTTCGTCCCTATTAATCAAAATACCTGCACTAAACTAACTCGTCATCGAAACATTACCTACATCTAAAAAAAAAAAAACACCTTGGACTGCATTAAACGTTTACCACTCTTGTTAAATTTAATACCGTTTCACGCGTATAATAAAGTCCAAGAATAATAAATTAATTTACAGTTGTCATAAATAAGAACGGTGCATTTATTACTAGCCCGGGCAACAATTAACGAACGAACGCAAGTCATTCGATGGCAATATAGTTCTTACGAAGCTCGGACGCAATAAAAACAATCGAGTTTTTGAACTTTTCAATAGGCAACAAAATCGCCAAGCCGAAGGTTCGATCCCGAAAAGTTAAAAAAAGCTGCTAATGAAAAAAATCCGCAAATAAGACAAGGTGGAAATAAGACGCACCACCAACTTGAGCAAACGGCCGTGGCACGTCAGAATGCAGGTAGCAAGTTTGGTAATTAACTGGCATTGTTCGGATAAAACGACCTGGCAGATGATGTAAGGGCCGATAGCGGGCGGCCAAGTCTCCAGGACGGTCGCGTTCCCTCAATAACTCAGACGAAATACCCGAAGCAACAATCTTAGAAATGATACGTCTATATAATTCGTACGTACACGAACTTCACGTAGGTAAAGCTCGAGATCTTTTAAGACGAATTCTCGAAAGTACCACTCGAACATTTTATCGACATATGGACATCGATACGTCTGTCGTGCGCAATGATAGAATTTAAGAAATGACGAAGCAAATTCAAGAGGAAATGCCTAAGCTGCAGGTATCGATATCGCCACGAACCGCGACCTCTTGCCCTTTGTTTATTCGAATTCGATCCGTACACCGCACTTAATTCAATTTAATAAAGACTTTCTTCGAAAAGTTTCGGCTATAATTTTTACGGACACCTAAAGCCGTCGCGCCCGAAAAGATCGTAGGGGTCGTTGATTTTAAAAGTGTTCTTATGCAAGGGCGTTGCACCGTTACGAGGAGTGGCGCTGCGTGCAATTTTTGAAACATAAAAGCTCGTCTCGATGCCGTTTCGCAGTAGAACATCTAAGCCTAAAATTTATGGCGAAGAGCTTTTTACAATACGGATTTAAACGGAAAGGGCCGTGTTAATTTAAACATTAAAATTTTTCTTCGTCCACGAGCGACGGCGCGTGACTTTAAAAAACGAGGGACGCCATTTTTAAAATGACGGCCATTAAAAAAGCAATTCTATTGCCTAATTAGAAAGGGAGGCCCGGGCTGAAGAAACTAAAAGTTAGCTCGACGAAAATTGACGGACTTAATTTGAACGATAAAATAAATTAGACCTTATCTAACTGGAGTTTCTTCGACGAAACACAAGAGTTCGTTTATTTTAAAATAACGCGAGATTAGAAACGGCTCAGTTTCCCTTTGTTGCTAGAAGGAATTTTATGAATGCGCGAACTCAAATTGAACTATCCCAAACTAATAACGAATCCATGTATCAACGTCCCGCGATAAAATATAGCGGCAAAAATGAGTTAGTAAAGTAATCAAAGTTCGTAAATTGGCCATTGTCAACTGAAAAGGCTCGCTTTCACTTTTGTGCAAGTTTAATAAGAGAGGAATAAAGTACTTAGAGTTAAAGCTTAAAATATCAAACATTAAAGGCCCATTACGTTACTTGGGCCTTTCGCATAACCGTCCCGGTGTCGCTACTTTCCCGAACTCTCTTCTCTCTAGTACAAATCCAAAAAACGGCTGCTTCCGGATATTCGCTCCCGTATTTTCCACTTCACCTCAAAAGGTAAATAACTATAAATTCCGCAAATCCCCCTTCATCCATTACAGTCTTAGCTTTGAAGTGCTCTTATCAAGCGGATGTTGATTTGATAGCGCATCTGAGCCTACGTCTAATCGAATAGAAAACAATTTACTTGATATTAAATGAGGGTTGAAATAGAGGCTTCGCAAAAATTAAACGAAAACCCAATAAAGTGCACGCGAATAAACGGGACATTTCTCGACGGGCGAACGTAATCGTTGCGTAAGTGCCGCGTGCAAATTTAACTTTAAAAATCAAAATTTATTTAATAATAATAATATTTAGATTTATATTTCACAATAGAGAACTTGTAGGTTGTAAACTTTACGATAAAAACTAAAAACGTAAATACAATAGAATTTATGAATATAAACACGTAAAATAAAACATATTTTAAATTTTTTTATGCTCTTTAAATATATATTGTTTGCTGGCCGCGCGAACAATTTTTCATCTAGATACATTTAAATATAAAATCGCGAGACTGTGTTAATTAATCAAAGTGATTTATAAACGGTACAGCTGTAAGAGCGACTTAATAAAATTTAACTGGCGTATGAGAAATGTAATTTCTTAAACTTAACTTTGGATCGTTCTTAAAACAAGGCGTAACTTTGTTTTCTGTAAATACTGTTATCTAAATGGCGCGTTAAAACGTCTCGAACAAACTTAACTTCTTGTAGCTATACGACAGAAGCAATTGCGTTATAAATAAAAGTAAAAGCATCTGCGGTTCATTTTGACTAGTGACAGTTGTCTAATAGATTTTCTTTTCCACTTAATAACGGTGGCTCCGCGACGGTGTTAACCATTAGTCAGAATTGACACCGGAGAAATAATGTTAAGAGAAAGGTCCAAATGAAATATATCGACAACTATTCCGCGCGACACTCGAAGTCCATTATGTTCGGACCGCACACTAAGTTGTAACAAATAAAATACTTTTAAGGGTAGTAGGAAACAAAGATTTGACGTTACGATTGCGACCCCACAAAGACTTCAGCTTCCGTGGTTGCCCATCTTAATTTGGAGGCAAATTTCGACTGCCTTTATGACGCGAATCGAGCACGTTCGCTTTAAATAAGAGAAAATAAATTTACAAGCGTAAATTCGACAATAAAATGGAAAAGCAAATATCGAAGGCTTCGATAGAAAAAAAAAACGGCAGTAAAAACAGGATTCGCTTTCTAAGGGATTCTAATCGATCTAACCCAAAAATATGTGACATCTTTTTTTGCTTATCTGTTAAAGAAACGTGCGAGCCAACACATTTTTTTACGATGCATGTTTCCTAAATAAATATTAACGGATTCGCGCATTAATTCCGAAAAAAAAAGTCCGGGACGCTGAATCCGCGTTTTCGAGGGAATACGGACGAGGAAATGCACGAGCGAATATCTATGAAGTAAAGGAAGACATAAATTTTTCTAACAGTTTTATATATTTAAGGAACCACCCATTGTAGTTTCAAGTGGGAACTAGCCTTCGTATGTTGCTTACGGTTCGGTACTTCGACGATTCGTGTAAACAAACCGTACAGCAACCAGCAGTTTACTGGATTTACTGCAACATAAAACGCCTCCACTTCACTCTTGGAGTTTTGTAGTTGTAGCGAAACTACCGCAAGATTATTTCTCGAAGGCCCCACATTTACGGAACGAGTCCCTCGACGGCCCAAGATGTATTCGTTGTTCCTCTTGATCTAGGTTTAGTTATGTTTACTTAACTAGTTTCGGTTAACAATGGGAATAGTAATCATCGGAACTAGGCCGACGGAGAATTATTCCGTTCCAAGTTGGGAGATTCCAAATTTTATCGGCGCGACGCCCACGTCAACGCCGACTTTTCTTTCCGAAGAGTTTCCTAAAAATTCTACAACGATAACAACCTAACCTGCAGGCAAATTAACGGGACCCGTCAGCGAGAAATAAAATTTGAAAACTTTGGAATTTTAAAAGTTCGGTAAAATTAACAATAAGGCTTTTGAAAAAGTTTTAGGAACTCAGGAACGAAGATTAGGGACGTACCTACGCGATAATCGAAGAAAGGCCGCATCAGTACCGCCACAATATTCTGAACATATTTTTACTCCTAGGCATTTAATAAATCAATATTAAAATTTTTGACATCCCCTTTCTGACTTTATTAACTAACGTAAATAACAGATGCGCAAGAATAAAAATGATAAGAAAGATTTTTATTTAAGTATAGTATACGTAATAAAAAGTCGATAATCCAACGAATTATTCGAAAATTCGAATGGAAATTGGCCGATGCGATGTTTTCTTTAAAAACAGAACTCGGATTGCCCTACATTAAATTCACATTTGCATAACGATTAACGGATTCATGTAGAGACAAATAATCAAATAAGAAATAAAAAATAAAACAAGTTGCGGACTTCCGCATTCACTTGCGGTAAGCGAAGTGTACCTACGCGAAAAATACAACATCAGTAGGTTACAGACCTACGAGTGCCAGTTGACACCGGCGACTTCTGTCACACGATTCACCTCAGCTTACCGTTTTCGCACAAAATTCCTCGCCGTCTTTTTCTAGATGGATGTCTTTCGCGAGTCGTCGGAATCGGAAAAATCGGATATCGCTTAATTCCGCACGAAATCGAGAGACGCGCGCCTCCATAAATCATATTAATTTCGAACGTGGCCGTCCCAAAAGTCGAGAAATCGGAATTCTAATTTTCCCAAAATTAAAAAGAAGTTATTTCATTAGGCGACTAATTGCAGAAGTCAGAATGCTTTCCTAATGTTTTAAAGAAAACGGAAATAATTAAAAGCCTATCTAACCGATAGCGCTTCTCACTAAATCAAACTTTAGAAAGGAATTCCGAATTAAAATTCTTAAAAGTGATGGGAAAAATTCGAACGCGGACTAAACAGTTCTTTATCGTTCCGAAATGGATTGTCGCTTTCGTTGCATAGAAACGGCCGATCGTTATTTACCTGATAACCTTAGAGGTTTTCGTCAAAATGCGTTAACGAATACAGGTGCATAAATCGATGAGACGAAAACTGTTGTTGAATATTAAACGCGACAATGTTAGTTACATTTAAATTCACGGCATCTGTGGCGACAACCCCGTTGAATATTCCGTTACTGGCAGCTTGGATTATTCCGGACTGATTATTTGTTGGTTCTTGTGGATTAGAAACGGTACGGCCCAGATTAGGACCGTTTCATTTATCATATTCTCGACTGTGTACTTAGTGTGCTTTCAAATCCCTACAAAATTTGTTAAACAATGCAATTATCACTCGGCGTGTATAAATAGACCACGAAAATATTATGTAGGTATTACAATCTTAATATTATTTTAAAGCCCAAGCTAATAAAACTAATTATTAATGCACATGTTTGTGTAAAACAGTTTCATAAGTTAATAAATATTGATTCTAAAAGGCACTAAGAATCGTTTTAGCGCTTTTACGTAGATGGGTACGTAATGTTTGGATTTGTTTAACATAATGAATACTAAAGTAGCTATTTTAATGTAAGCTGTAGAATTTAACGAGAAAGTATATATCTAGAAGTTTTAGATTTCTTTTTAATTACGGGACAATCTAAACTCACAAATGGAAGTTGAGGATTTATCGAGTATTTATATTATATAAAGAAGTTCGGTAGACTTTTGTGGTTTTCGGGGTCAACGTTTAATCCACAAATACATTAAGCTCGATAAACATCGGATTGTGTTCCAGAGTGATACTTTATCTTTCGGAGTGGAGCTTTTCTATAGAACGAATCCGTGAATTGAGTAATTAGAAATTTCGTTTAAGAAAGAAAAATATGTTATCGACAGGAAATATTGCCCATTAGGTTTAATTTGTTAGACGTGCAACGAAGTGCAGTTGCGGAAGCACATAAAACTGTCGCCAGGCCGATTTTTATCATTATACAATAATGGCGAACGTCTAATACAACCGTAATAGATTTTAGTGAACGTCCCCGTTCTCTCCGTCTTTCTTTTTCCCCTTTTCGAACGCTTACCTACGCCTCTACGCCACATCGGGACACATAACTTACACGATCTAACTGATAACAAGCTAGTATAGAGCGATGAGTTAGCACTTAATTAGTACAAAACTAAAGTAGTGAGTGGTGAAAAGCGCCGATTAACACATATGGAATAACTGATAAACAAATTTGTAAATGGAACGAGAAATTAAAATGATTTTATTTTTAACTTGAAGGCTGTTTATTATAATGTACCTAAAGCTGAGACTGGTCCGCCAATTTCCGATAAAATAATCTTAGTCTTACATTAGCACTACATGCCGGATGTCAAGGAGATCACCAGCACCCCCCTTTTGTCCTTTGCTTTTAAAGTTACCGAAATTCCAAATTTTGACATGATGTGTGATTTTTCGGACTTCCGGTTTGGGCGGATGTGACACCAATATTCGATTTTCAAATGAAACCCCATATATATTATTACATTTTCGGAAATCTAGATGCATTCTGAATAGGTTATTAGCACAATTTTGGAGAATTTTTAGGACAACTTAATATTTTGAGAACAAATTTCAGATTAATTATTTTATTACATGTGGACGAACTATCTCCCGCATTCTACGGGAGTACGGGAGAGCCAAAAGGGGTGAAGCACCTGGAGGTAGTTCGTCCGCGTATCCATGTAATAAAATAATTAATAATCATGGTGAATGGAAAGAGGTAAGACAAAACATTTTACATTTTAATCTAGAGAGCTGCGATTTACTTCGAATTACCTAAGAAATATCGAAAAAAACACAAACTTTATTAATTCTCTAATCAATGCATTTAATTACTATGAGCATTCAAATTTGTCGAAATTCGAAAGTTTTCGAGTTTCTTGTAGAAAAGTAGATTTTTTAAATGCACCATCCAGAAGCACATTTCAACGAGAAACGTTTATTTCATAATACATTTAAAAAAAAACACACACATAATTGATTTGTTTAAATTAAATTTAAAAGTTTTTCGTTTTTCGTATGTAATAAAACTTTCCTGAATGTTGCTTATTCAAGCGTTTCCTTTCAGGTTTTTCTCAGTTTCCTAATTCAATGTCTCCTTTTTAAAATAAAATTGGAGGAAGAGATATCGCGTATCGTATTAAAAATGTGAAATTATTTCGAAATTAAATTTAAACGGAAGCAGTTCGACTGCAAACGACAGTTAAATATCATTAAAAGAATAAAAGTGATGTGATTTTTAAATACAATTTAAATTATCGTTAATATTAGAGGTAAGCAGGTACCTATAATTGCTTTGAAGCATACAATTTATTGAACTTTTTCTTACTTTTCATCAAATTCAGAGGCTATTAATTTTTATATAAATAATTGAAGAATTTCTTTTATTTTGTGATCAGTTAAAATAAGTAAGATAAATAAAGGGCATTCAAAAAAATATCGGTAATATATATTATCGATACCGATGATATTTTAGGAATAAATTATCGACGTGAGATTAAATAAATTTGTTTCAACACTTTCGTTAATAATCTACAGAAAATCAATAAGAACAGTGATAGGTATACTTAATATAATTTATCTATTCCGGATGTTTTCTTCCTAAACAAGTAAAACAGTGGCACTAAAACGTAATCAGATGCAGATTCTTTCAATATTAAGCTGTATCGGTGTGTAAGAGTGCTCATTGAAGCAAGTCAGATAAGCGTAATTGCAATCGTTATGTGCTTGTATGTGCCAATATATCTACGTTTTGAATTGAAAATTATAAATGAGCTTTCAAAAAGTGGAGGAAAATAAAACTTTGCTTCTATTCATTGTCCTAAAATAAATGCAAAACAATAAAAGAACACATCAAAGCGAAAAAATTGTAGTTGTACAACTTTATGATATGGACAATTTTAAGTAATTTAATGACCTTAGACCCCCGCTATCATTACAAAACGTCTTATAAAATGTCCTATAAAATTTCAAAAAATTAATTCAGAGGATGTCGATTTATTTACTTTTTAAAAAAATTAAATAGAGAATCTTCAAGAAACTATTTTCAAGCTTATTTGAGTATCACTTAATATTGTTTAAAAAAAATGTCTATACGTTCTTTTGTAAATAATTGCGGTTACAGAGGGTAGTAGTATCGTGAATACCCGTCATTTTAAGCACAAAAACCGCATCGATTTATGTAGGTACAATGGCATCTATATAGAAATTGTAAAAGACAAGACTAAACTAATTCGCGGATAAAGATTTTTATGGGTATTCCAAATAATCTGTTACAGCCGAGAAACACGATAACGGAAGGCATTAAACATTAAAAAACGATGAAGAGTAAAGACATAAAACTTTCTCCGATACTGTTTGTATTGGAGAAACGAAAACGCTAAATTTCTATAAGTATAGGTAGTGATCGCGCCCGGAAACGCCTTTAAACAATAAAATGACGTTACTAAGGACTCCTTTTGTTAAGTAGAAAATTTAACGGTTTTCATAAACGCCTCGGTCATTCCAAATATATGCGAGTAGACGTAATACGTATAACGAATCACCTCGATCGCGATAAAATCAAATTCGACGTATACCTACGTTGGCCATAATAACAATTCAAAGTGAAACGCAGCTTTCAAAGAAAACCCGTACCGTTTTTAGGTCATTTCCAATTTCCAAGACCTAAACTTCGTGCCGGGGTTTTAATTAACTATTAGCGCGACTGTCGGTATCCGCGGCATTTAACCTTTTTTAAACCGAGGAACCGAGTTACAGAAATTACAGCGAGTTTTCCTTTTTCTTTAAGTTGAACGGTTTTCGGTATGTTTAGGCGCGAGTAAAAACTTCAACGTTTTGGGCGACTTATCGAAGAACTCGAATCGATACGGGGGGACTTCGTGCAGTCTGAGCGTCGAGAAACTAATGCAAAAGTTTTCTTAGCCGGTTAGTTTAATAATCCGTTACATACTTATGTAGTAGAATGTATTTACAACCGTACAACTAACAATAAGTGCACAAGCAAACGAACAAAGTTTACGCTTAATAGCTTTTAAGCGAGCAGTTCGTATGATGAAAATAAATTAATAAACTATAGGTGGTCTAGCTCTAACGATCCCAACACCTACATATCAATACAAATAAAAACGAAACTAAAGCAACGGACGGGTGGGTAACTTTACTGCAACAACGGAAGCTTCCGCGGGCACGCATCAAGTGGTATTAATTATTGATAAATGCTAATGGATTCTGTAAAATGTATAGTCTTTGAATTATTGAGAGCATCTTTACCGAGAGAATTGGAAAATAAGATAATGTAATTTATAATTCAATTGAAGCTTTATTGTTGTATCGCAAATCGATTTCACTAAGTAGTTAAGAGTTTTACTAATGTACCTATCTATAAAATAAAATAAATTTACAACGCCATTTTTATTTAATTTTAAGTGTTTATGAGCGGAGGTAAACGATTTATTTTATTTAGCGCGGCCGACTTTTCCACCGGGAATACCAACGTTTAGTTCATTTAAAAGTTTTCAGAGATGCGTTTTCAGGTACTTTTAATCAAACAGACACTTTTATTTAGCGATAAATATTTGTAGACCCACTTTCTTGGCAAACGAGATTGTACATGTAATTACATGTACATTACCTACAATTTTTATACGCCGCGACACCTTTACTTATATATTTTTGACCCCTTACCAACAGATAATTAGCGTCTGTAAATTCTTAAAGAAATTCGACATCCATTTATTATCTAATATCCAGGAATAGGGCAAATTCTGGTCGGTTGATTACGTCTATGAGTAATCCAGTTAAAAAGAGGGTGCCATACAAACGCTTAAATTGAATTTATACATTAATAAACAGCATGTACCATTAACTGCAATAATTAAACGAGTAATTAAATTCCATTGTTTAATTTATAATACCGGAGCCGTATAAAAGAACAGCGAAAGTAAATTTATTTAACACCGCCGAACGGTGAATCATTGCGGGTAAAATATGTTTGTTTTAATTTGCTTTCGGATACCTACATTTAATTAAGAAAAGAGCGGCCGTTATTTTGAAAAAGAGAACGAACCTCTCCCCCCTCCCCTCCCACGTCGCTTCCGTATTATTATTATTATTATTAACGCGAGCAAAATCGTAATTTACTTCATAATACCACTAGAACGTTAGCGCGGATAAAATGATGGTCGATTTCGTTATTTACGATAGGACGCCGTAAGCTTAGGCCGTCTCTCTTTTTTCCTATTCGAATATAAGTTCGGTGTTTGGGCTCGAAATAAAATGTGTATCTTTTCAAACCGGGCATGGGCTTTATGATAACATTTATTTTTATTGATGTTATAACCACGGAGTGTGGACTCCATATTTAAATATTTTATTTTAAAAGTCTTCTGGTTAGCCGGATATCGGAACCGGCGAGCGTTTTATCGGCTCAGTGGCCCGAAAGTCAATTTCGGTTTGATGTGATGTGAATAAAATTGAACGCTCAGCTTGTCCCATCAGCCCTAAATATACACTGTTATACGTAATATGGACGGGCTTTTCCCTTACAAAGAAAAATTTATTCCGGTTTCGAAATTCGTTTAGATTGCGTTTCTTTGCTTTTTTATAAATAATAATTATAACGAGGACGAAGTTGCAACAATATCTAGCGAAAATCAACGATAAGTAGGGCGAGCTTCGCTTTTTACATTTTTAAAAGTGTACTGGTGTTATATTGATCCTATTAGGTGTGGAAGGAATCTTCGACGACAAGTTTAATCTCGTAGCAGAGCCTTGTGTTAGTTTCAAATGCTTTAGAAGCGTCACTTGTGCTTTCTCAGATTTTAGTGTGAAATACGTCTCTTCCTTTGTGCCATCAATTTCATGGAGTATTTGCTTAACGCTTTATTGTTTTTAGCGCAACAAGCGTTACCGTTCGGTATAGGTACACTTTTGGAGCGCGCCGCTTTATTGATGGTACTAAATAAATAAATAACTTTTAAATTTTACATTGAACAAACAACGTTGAACAAACACAAACGCGAACGTTACTTGTTTTGCGAAAAATACTTGCAATCCGACGTTTTCATCGGGATTTAGGTAAATGGGAAATGATTTCAAGTCGAAATTTGTGTTCGTAACTTAAAATAACGATAAATCTTATATACGTTGCGTGAATTTTTTAAATAAAATTTCAAAATACAGCCGAACTTCCATATAACGGTGTGTCATGGGAATCAGAAAAAAATTTGTGATATAGAAAATTCGCTATACCTATAAAGAAACGGCAATTTTAACATCAAAAATTTCGCGTTCAACAAAGACAATCCGTAAAAACAACTATCTACGTATAAAAAGTAAAAAATGTGTAATCAAAAGATTTACCTACTTAATTAATTTCTAATTTCGTTTACGCTTTTAAACACAATTATTATTTATTAACGAATTACATTTAATCATAGTTATACGTATTGTTTCATTTTTATATTTATTTATTTACCTAATTTTATTTTATTTTTACGTAAATTATAAATAAAACGACTGGAAAATAAAAATTTAGTATTGTAGGTAAGTACAGGTAAACAGTGGGGTCGTAAAACTACGTGGACATTATGCAAATTATTTATTACTCTTACACCACTCGATATTCGTTAAAATCTACTCCAAGGCAAGTCTCAGTTTTTTGTTGCAGCCATTGTACCTACAAAATTTTGAAAGATTCATGTAAAAAATTTGTTATGTGGAAACTTTTGTTTTGTTATAGGTATGGGGGTATAAAATGCACCAAAACGTGTTAACCAAAAAAGTTTTTTAATTGATTTTTTGAATTGAATTAAAAAATACCTACCATTTACCTAGTTAATTAGAAATTTAATAATACTCGAAGTTATTTGATCAGGTATTTTCCAAAAATAACTATTTGTTTGTGATATGCAACTGACTGGGTTGTGAAAATACCTATATTATTTAATCAAAATAAGGGAATGTTATAATTAAAGGATAACAATAAATGTAGGTATGTGTAATTCTTTAGGTTTCTGATCGTAATTGAAATTATAGCTTACAAATTATAGTAACTAGCGAGACGTAGGTACTCTGGAAAATTGGATGCGCGCGCGTATAGACGAGGAAGGGTCAACGTTATTTAATTAAATAAAGTTAGTCACACAATGTTAAACTGAAAAGCAGGTAAAAATTAAGATCTATTCAAAAAATCAGTTGGTTAAGGGCAAATGAAAATGTTTTTTCTATCTTTAATTATATGCCATTGCTATTATAAAAAAAATCTCACGGTTTAGCACGCCATATAGTCAATTGAATAATGGCCTATTAACTGTATTGTGGTTGTATATTAAATTAATATAAGAGTACATGGGGTTATTATTTTAAAACACACCTTTACTGTAAATTTACATAAAACAAAAAATTCTCCTTTAACACATAAAATAACTGTAAAATATGTAGGTACTTGGTAAAAAGCAAAAACTTATTAACATTCCCGCAATAACAATGATTTAAGCAGATAACTTGTACAATTTCCCCGTAACAGTATGTACTTAAAATCGCCATAGACGACTCGTTAACGTTAAAGTTACACATATGCACGTATTTCTGGACAAATTTATTTTGTCGCTTTTGATTTTTAGAAAACCCACTAGGTAAACGTTCACAGATATTAAATATACGGATTAAAAAAAAATATATATATATATATAGGTCGCCACCGTTGTTTGCATTTGTTATTTTCCAGCTCTTTAAATCTTACGAACGAGAAAATTACTTTCAAGCAAGACGCAATTCATATTAGGTCAAATTCTTTTGCGTGGACGACTTCGTAGTAAATATCGAACTTTGAACTGTTTGCGATATAGGTCAAATTCGAATATTTAGCTGTTTTTTTTTTCAAACTGCATTTATGTTTCATAAATACCAAAGCTGGCTAGAACTTTACAACTCAAAAGGATTTTTAGATGCTTCAAATATTGATTTTTAGACGTTTCATTGAAGTAATTCGGTACTTTTCTAGTAGTTATTTATTATTAATTATAATTCGAGAGTTATCGTCCTAAAGCTAGCGACGTTTAAATTTACAATTTACATAAGTAACATTTTACTCATTTTTGTAGTTTTCTATTAATTTAAAAATTTTACTGACAAAAAAAATTATGTTACTATTAAATTGTAGTAAAGCAAAACGTCGTAGCAAAATTGCTATGTTAAAATTAAATTGACAAATTAAATAGGCATCTATAGAATAAACAAATTTTCCTATAATGTAGATTTTCATCATTCAACGCTCTACATGTTTTATATCATGTTTCGCACTTAGAACGTTAATAACTACTTTTACTTATTTTAATATTTATAGCGGGGCCGTATTCATAAGCTCTCAGTAATTAGGTTGAAATTTGAATTTAAAAATTAAGCACACGCTCGGGAAATATAAATCAGTCCTTTTGATCCCCGTAAAGTATTAAATTCGTATTAAAATTTGCCGTTATAATAATAAAATTATTTAAACGACCGTTTCCTTTCAACAACAAAAAAAAAATTGCGCACGAAATGTCGTCCTAATAGAATTATGCATTTAAATTTTTCGCGTACGAGAAAATTGCGAACGCGAAGCCATCACCTGCACACGACTGTTTAGTTACTTGAGAAAGATATCGCATCCAAAAGTTAATCCTTATAAAGTTTTAAGAGTTGTTAAGCCCCAAAGTCCAAACTTTTTTTCACGCTACAGCAGTTCCGCTGATCCGGTCTCATCCTCTCGTTCCTTTATGAATTATAGATAGCATTTTTTACCAGATTTCTCCTTTTCTGGAGCTCGAAAGAAATGTCCGTTTTCCTTATTACTTTAATCATAGGAACCATTTGGCTCAATTCATCAGTTCTTTTTGATTTATATCGAACGTAATCCCGACAGAAACGCAAGAGGGCCGAAGGAAAGGTTTAGGAGACCTGCTGTTCTTTTTCCTGGATAACGTTAGATAAATGTGTCGCGATTTTTTCAACCGTCCTATTTTTTACGGATTTGCTTCTCTTTTTTTCGTTATTCTTGCAAGAAAAGCGCAATAAAAATTTTAATAGCGAACAAACAGTTGTTTTGTCAACCTAAAGCCTCTGCAGAATACTGTCTTGATGCGTATGCAGATGACAAAGGACCGCAGATTTCACACTGAAGTAGGACGTGTAATTCAAGAGCAGGATACGAGGATTGAACACTGTCGTAAACAGATCGTGTCTACAATCCTCTTTCCCCCTAAATCCGCTGATCCTCTTGCAGGAATAGTGAACAGGATCAATTCTAAACGTAAAGAACCGTTTAATTCATGACCGGGATTTATATAAATTCTAAAATAAAATTACTATCGAAATTGTAAATTTATTCTAAAATAAATATGTTAAACGCAACAAAAGGACCTCTTATAATATCGTAATTTAACTACTTTGTATGGGGTAATCCTTTATAATTAACAATTTCAATGTGGGTACATACAAACTAACCCTTTAGTGAACATTCACTTACGCATTGAAACACCCCTTTTCAATAAGGGGTATTATAAATAAAAGGTAACCAAACACCTTCGCATAAATATTAATAAGTTATCCTATGTTACAATTTCTCTACCCTATTATGCTTTATAAAGCGGAGCTTTTGCCATACAGTGGATTAACTAGCGAAGTTGCCTTATCGAAACGAACCGTTTTAAAATTCGTTTACTAGACGCTCGGCGTTTATAAAACCGCTCGAATAAAATTTCATTTAAACACAATTAAGACGAATATCTGAGATTGACAAAATGATCAAAGAAGTTCCATACCGGCCCTTTTGAAATATGAACCGACCGAACGTTTCCCCTATTCTTGTCGCCAACTGGTCTCTTTAGAATTCGTACCCTTTAAAGTTTGCCAATGTCAGTGGCGTGCGTAGCGGTGCAAGTATTAATATAATTGGGATATCTAACTATAAGAGATACTCTCGTCCCGATCCTTTTGAAATATTGGCGAGTCTAGACGTCCCCATATACGAACCGGATATATCGGATGACGAGCGACCTGTAATAACGATTCAACTTCTTCCGACCGCCGCCGTCTTTGATCAATGCCTTAGAACGAAACCTGCGGGTCGGGCCACGAAGAGAGTAAACGATTGAACTTTGAAACCGTCGGCGTCGGTATCTGTTAAGTCGACGGAAGCTTCAGAATCTTTAATAGCTACGAGGCCTTATATTATTATAACTTACTACCGCAAAGGAAACCCTCGCTCGCCATTTATCGAATAAATAAATTTTCGATTTATTTCGCATTTAGAGGAACTCGATTTCGAATGCTTTAGAAAAACGTTAACGATTATACTCGCGCCATTCTATATAAACGTCTAATTTCAAAATTTTAATGTTTCGTGGTGGGGTCGTAACGTTCTAAGGTAAGTCGTAAGGTATTCAGTTGCGGAGTAATGGGCGGTAATACTCGTAATTATGCAACGTGAGTGCCGAAGCCAAAATTCATTTATGCGAATTTCAAGTGCCTGAGCTGAAATTTAGAAATTCATTTCACGCTTCGAAATTTCTATACTAAGCATTTAAAATACTCGAGGTTTCTAGTAAACAACGTACTTGCTGAGCGTTTTTCTAAAAAAAGTTTTATTAAAATTTAGCCGACGCTCTCGATTCTATTTTTTTAGTTTTTTCATCTATGTGCGTGTTTCGTTTTAATTAAAATCATTTCAAATAAAAGGCGGAAAAAAAACGTGGTTCAAAAGGATTATAAATTTTAACAGAAAGAAATATTTTAGAAATGGAAATTAATTTAATCCCAGGTGACTTCTCGTGAAAATGTATATAATGCTTCAAAGACCATTAAGCTTTGCTATCAAAGGCAGAGAAGCCTGGAGCTTTCTGATAACGGACAGAGTACCTATCGCGCGCTCGGAAAGGTAGCAAGTATATCTTCGAAATTCTCGTCTCGTTGTTTGCACTACTACGTTGCGTTCTGCAATTGTTGTTGTAATATCCTAAGTTACTTTTAGGAAATGAAAACTATAAAAAGCGACGCTCGGTTTTCATTGTATTCGAGCTTCGCGTTCGCGTTCACGTTTCTCGAATTTTAATTAACAAATACGAAATATCCGTTTCACGTTGAAAATAATATAAAATTGTACGAATGCGATGATAAACTTTGACGCGATGCGATGGCTAGAAGTCATTTTCGTAACACCGTTAATTAATAATTCCCCTGCGAAAGATTAACCACGTTTCCACGGATAATTATTATTTCGAGCGCCTCGAGGCGTATCGGGTAGGTATGTAATATTGCAATTTAATTATAAAACAATTACTGTAAATGTGGTTTTCAAGTCATATTACCGAGAGCACGAACTATGAAAAGCGCGCGGAGGTTGTTAATTTATAAGAATGTTGCTATAGCAGGAGAAAGCTCTCTGATAGTTTTGCTAATATCCTCTTATTAAATGTCAAGTAGTTATCAAATGGTTTCGGGATATGGAGATTTAATTTATTGTAATATGTACCTACCTATATGGTTAAATAGGGTACATATGCTTTAAGACAAATATGTAGGAGGAAACGGATTATGAGGATGAACGAATAAAATTAGTGTTTGGCATTCGTATTTACTTGAACAAAAATTATAGCAACCGAAGCTAAAAATTTAATTTAATTTTCGTTTTATCGATAAACGCACGAATTTTTGAAAAGTTTTAAAAATAAATTGTAAATACAGGCACAAAGATAGGTAACGCCCAAACGGCATAGATGATGTATTTTACCTAATGAACAATTTAACCTCACAATCAGTATTAAGATTTTGACCGTTTTATGTCAATTGTTTAATCCAATTAGTTCCTGTTATTGCTAATAAATATTATGTAGATAGATACCTACTTAAACATAAATAATTTAGTTATTTCAAAATTAAAACGATGTAAATTTTCCGTTATTTACGCCCGGTTACACCACCTCATCTTGAGCTCTGCTTAGAGCTTAAGAGCCATCCGTACCTATTTCTCTTATGGGAGTTCCAATGTTAAGTTCCGCACCTATATCTTCAGTTATAGAAAAGATATCATAATGATTCTAGTATCTATTTTATCCTTAGACAATTGCCTACAAATTGGTTTTTGTATTTTGTCGATTTTTAACTTTGAAGTATGTAAAATCATCAGGTAAATACGCAAGTATAAATGGAGCCAAAAAGTTACTGTTT
Source organism: Rhagophthalmus giganteus (assembly GCA_036326145.1). Lineage (NCBI taxonomy): Eukaryota > Metazoa > Arthropoda > Insecta > Coleoptera > Rhagophthalmidae > Rhagophthalmus > Rhagophthalmus giganteus. Next base: position 7,149,408 of record JARFJA010000056.1, on the reverse strand, counting down.
GCTTAAGCCAATCTGTAGATATATTTTTGTAAAATCGATTGGTGCAAGCCAAATGTTAAAATTTTAATAAACAACGTCGTTATTGATGCGGAACTTTTTGATTCGGTTTGATTTTAAATGTTTTCTCCGAGTTTGGTAATTTATGACAGGAATTAAGTCAGTATTCACAAGATCGTAAAAGAGACCCTAAGCTACCCGGCTCGCATTTTACCCTGTTGTCGAATATATGGTTGATTTAACTTGAGCAACTTGAAAGAATTATTTTTTAATTGTATATGTATCGCATGTTTTCAAGAGCTCATTACTGATACATATTTATTCACTATCCAACTTTACACTGAATTACTCAAAAACCGATAATCTGATAATTTACTACATAATAATTATTATTATGTTTATTCAAAACCAGATTTCGCTTTGGTAAAATAACATTTTCCTAGAACCATAATTAACCATAATAAAAGTTTCATAACAAAAGCTTTGATCCCACAGGTACAACTCTCTAATCGCTTATAAAAAAAAATAGTAGAAAAAGGTAGTTTCTGGAAGAAATTTCAAAATTATTGTCGATGTCTTAGTTATCTCGTAGCCACGTACCGGTCTTGTTTGATATTTATTGAGTTGTTATAGCGCTTTTGGAGAGTTATCCATACAGTATTTTATAAGTGTTTATTATTATTTGCAAAATTTGCAAATTAAAAAACCACAAATACTGCAAATACAGTAAAACATTTGTTGTATAATACGCTGTCAATACATTTTCCGACACTAAAACATTTAAATACATACGAAAATGTTGCGAAGAAAGAACTAGAAAAAAGCATTAATTTGAAAAGAAAACCATGTAGATTATTTATTGACCAAGATAAATTTTATCTTGGAGCATCACCGAATGGTATTCAGCAAGAAACTGAAAGTATCGTAGAAATTAAATGCCCCTTTGTTACTTTTAAGCTAAATCTTACACCGGAGGAAGCCATCCGTTAAAAAAAAATACATTTTGGAAATACCAAAAGGATGGTAGTTATACGATTAACCAACTTCATGACTGATATTTTCAAATACAGGGGCAATTACGTGTGACTCAGAAAACGAAGTGTATTTCGACTGTTTGGACTGGAGTAAATAAAATAAAAATAGATTATGTGGAAAAAGACGACGATTTTTGGAACACAAAAATGAAAACTAAATTAGATTACTTTTATAAACATTGTCAACTTCCAGAACTTATAGATCACAGAGTGTGCAGGAATATGCCACTCGGAGATAATAGAAATGCAAATTTAATGTAACCCATTGAATAAAAATTGTTTGTGTTGTTTGTATTTTTTATTTTTGGAATTTATGAAATAAGTTTTTAAAAACATTTGAAAATTTCTGAAAAATGTTTCATGGGTCATATTTTATTGTTCACGCAGTGACGTTACGATAGAACAGATATCTACGTTTCTGCCAAAACGCCGCCTGTACCATATTGGTAAGGTATTGTCGTTTTTAAGTTGCAGTTGTGATTTTATTCAATGAGTAGTAGTGTCCTTGTAGGTAGTGATTTTGTAAATTATTATCAAATCTACTACCACACGCTCATAAGTATAGATATAAGTAATTTATTCCTTTTGTTTCTCTGCGTGTCTTCATAATATATTACTCAAATCTATGTTGTTTCAATATCTATATCATAACTGTTTTTATGAGATATCTATTCAAATTATGAAACCACATTTTCAGAAGAAAGCGAATTACTTAAATTATTATCAGCATTATAATTTCATATTATTACAGAAATTTCATTTCATTGTACAAGTAAACATTAATTACAAATTACTAAATTTTTCATTCCCAAAGGTATAAATCATTATAAATATAAGGTATATAAGGTATAAATCATTTTAAAATTGCATGACTAAATAATAGTATTGAAGGGGATGGCAAAATTGCACCACGTGCGTCGCTCCGTTATTCGACAACTCGGCAAAAATGGTACGAATTTCAAGGTTACGGTCCCTTCGAAGTCGTCGTACCCTTTTTGATTACAGTCCCTACTTAGGTGGCCTAATATTTCCGTCTTACTTAGAAAAAAATGTGCTCTCTCTAAGATTTTTTCTCACGGTACTACTTAGTCCTCTTAAGCTGAACTTGACAGAAAATTTCAGTTCCACCATGTAAAACCAGACCTTAACTTCGCTAAGTCAAACTTACATCTGAGACGTGAATAATGAGAGCTTGTTCGAGAGCTCACATTGTTCAAGTCTGTCACAGTGACTAGAATTTGTTACTTTGATTACTCAAGTTATTATGGAAGTGGATATTATTAATATAATTCCCGTTACTATCGTATCATTTAATACCTACTGAGAGAATCAAATATTGCGAATCATCGGTTGATTTGACTGTTGATGATCCTCCGCCAGTTCTGTACAACTCTGCACGATATTTGGCTTTGCCTTTCTTCGCCTCTTGTTTCATATTACTCCATTGTTTCCTCAATGAATCATTACTCCTAGTCACATTTTTCTCCTGAGCGTTGAATAATTACGTTATTTTACTCCACGCCGCATCTTTTTCTTTATTTGTTGTACCGTTTGTGGTTTTACATTCTATTGCATTTTTATAATTTGCAACCAGTGAAGTGAGAAGGTGCTTCTCCTCTCTGGTGTAATTGCACCGCTTCATTTTATCCATAATAATATGGATAACATGAAAATGAGAACAAAACGTCGCAAACAGTCGCAACAGTAACGGGCAATTTGTTAGGTTAGATTAGGTTAGGTTAGGGAATTTCATTTTTTTTTTGACATTCTGTATTACTGTCGCAGTGCGGGATATTTAAAAACTGAAGGAAAGAACCAATCACGCGCAAGTTCTGCAGTGTTGTCATATTTACGTACAACTTAGCCAAGGCGTGCTTTGAAAAGCGTGGTGAAACGCATTTCCGTCTTGAGTAGTGCTTACATTTGAGTTCGACTTAGGTAAGTTCTAGCTGAAGATGCAGTGGTGGAACCGGGCGTTAATTCATTTACCTATGTTACCCAAGTTAAATTTTGACTAATTGTAACACATAAAAGTATATCCAAACCGCATCGTTTCCAATATTATTATTGTTAAGCACCAACGTTTAAAAATAACGATGTTGCTTTCCATCGCATCCTGAAGAAATTGAAGTGCCGGGACTACAACTTTTGTAAGCGAGCTTTGTAATTTTTCGCAAATTATACGTATCGCGGGTAAAGTTACAATGGCGTGACAGTTTGACAGGTATAACAGGTGTTTGCTTTTACAAAAACCGGAATTTCTTTGTAACTCGAGTTTATATCTAATTTGATCTCTATCTGAATATTACAGTACCCTTATAGGTACAGTTGCTCGTGTTTCTGAGCATCTACGTACTTCAGATTACGGCGCGGATAAAAATTTGGCCGGAAGAAATGCGGACTTTGTGCTAGAACTAGAATATAATTAGCACTTCAGTAATGTTTATTGGAGCATCTACTTCAGAAAAAGGCTCATCCTATTTGTCGTTTACTTTCGACAATCTCACTACAATTCGGTTTGAGAATGTCGTCGTCGTCGTCGTTCGTAAGAACTTCTATTACCTACACACTTCTAAATTTTCACCTGGTTTCACTTTTGACCAGAGGCTATTTACTTATTGGAATGGTAAAACCAAGAGAACAACGATCTAAGTTTGTTTAACGATTGGCTAATTTATTTAAATACATTTATACGACGTTTATTCATTCGAAGGGACAGCAATTACAAGTAAGCGTTTCATACAAAAAGCAATCTAATTTTTAATTAAATAATTACCTAGGTATGTAATAAACATCAATAATTTCGTTTAGGCCAGAACGATGACGAGATAGAACATAATGTCGACAATGAAATCTGTTTATGATATAATAAAAAGAGATTACAACGAGGTGTTTAGTTGAAAAGCAGTATAACTTAAGTGTTTCAAATTTTAAATTTTATTCTAATAGATTTCTGTTTGAACTGTACTTTTTAAATTAGTTCGCAATGCCTATATTTGTACTATCGATCTAGGACGTTTTAACGTAGACATTTAAACTCTAAAAAAATCATCTATCAATTGAAATAACGAGATAAATTAATTGCGGTGCCTTCGATGAAAGAACTACGTATTGCGTAAATTGTTTTTTATTAGATGCAATAAAGTTTCATAAGTTTTAATTGTATCCGACAATGAGTATTTCTAAATTGAATTAATAATCAATTTAATCATCAATCGTTATAAGTTATTTAAGCTTTACTTTTTATCTATTACACTACGTATTTATTTATAGCAACAATATTATTGTAATTATCGTAATAATGCTTGAAGTTGTAATCGATAATCGCGCTATTTTCATTTAATGTCGATTTTTAGCGTCACAACTGCTGCATTAATGACAAACAATCGGGCCAAAACGTTCACCGTTAAAAATACCTGGCGTCAGAATGGAAGTGTTTAAACGTTCGATTTCGTCGTGGCCGCAGAAAGTTTAGCATCAATTCCTGCACACAACTAAAATATCGAAAAGCCTTATTTTTACATTTCATAAATATTTTGTTCTAATTTAAATGTAGTATGGTAGCGTTAGCAAGTTTTCCATTTACTTATAAACTTCAACTTAAATTTCATACCCATATAGATATATTTAATTAATATAATATGTATTCATGCACTGTAAAATTATCAAAACGCAACAAAGTCTTTGAATAGAGAAAATATTGTTTTAATTAAAACGACGAAGTAATTCACAATAAAATAGATAGGTACCTATTAGGTACTAAATATTATGTCGTGTGTATTGATATATAAAAATAATGACTACAGAAATTGATCGGAAGTTTGTTCTAGTTCAACTATTTTCATCATCTCTTTGTAGAAGTAAACCCCTCTCGGGAAATATCAGTCCCCTTACACGATATAACATAGGTAAATAACTAAGGTACCTATTGTAAGTGTAATTTTTTTCTGAAAATATTTCTTTTCATCTGTTTTAATTTATTTTAACTCTAAGTCTTTGTCGGTAATTTTAATTTTGAATATTTACATTTTAACTAAAACTAGATGTTCAACAGAAATTAGATATGATGTTATGCAAAAAAGTTCATGACTTACCTATTGTGGTTTACATTTTTCTGTCGTTTACGACAGTTTCCAATAAAATTATATGACGATTATTATGGTAATAAATCTTAAATGCAGTTTTCTAAAGTATAGTCGTGCCGCGACAATTCAAATTATCTTTGTATTTTAAAAAGGACGCTTACTCTTAATATTTAAAATACTTATTTAACCAGTTTCAATCAAAATTACCTAATAAAATTATCAATTATAAATTCTCGACGTTTCTTATCTATAATTCGTGTTAATACCGTTATAAATATAAAGCTCTCGGCATTTTAGTGTACCTCCATCTACTTTGATAATTTACTCTATTTAATTTATAACCTAATAAAGAAATTATCTCTAAAAGACTTTTACTACTTACTTAAAAAATATATAGAAATAACTGTTGTACCGCTGAATAACGGTTAAATTATGCTTGTGATGCCTTAACGAGCTTTAATAAGTACTAAATTTATTGTGAATCAAATTATGTATTTAATTTTAAGTCATAGGTACAGGAATTAATACATGAACAGTTAACGACATTCTATTTTTGTTGAATTATGTATCAAATTATAAAAAATTTTTATGGAAAATTGTGAAAAAATTGTTACATTTTTGAAATTGGAAAAATGAAAGATGCAGCTTTGTTAGCGTATAAAATAATATCGACCCTGGCACTGCATTTTCAAAAAAAAAAGTGAACAAGGACGGTGTTATATTTATCTGTTTCAAATATGTAGATCATAAAATGTGTAAATCGGGGTGTCGATTATTTTAAAATTATTAAATTCCCCGACTTCTCTAGTAATATTGAATGAAACGTTCAAGCCACTTATATTTAAATCGCAGTCAAAATGCAACAAAATACAAACGTTGTTTATTACAATTATAATTTAAAAAAAAAGTGAAAAAAGCAACAAATTGTGCAAAAGTCACATGCGTTCACTACAAAACGATCTCGAGTGATTCGGCATTTCCCTGATTTCCAAAAAAATCGACACCCTGGTAAACATACCTAACTAATTTAATATCAGGAACAATTCAGTACAAAAATAAAAATTGAATGTCCTTTTCGTAAAGGTATCGGACAAACGCATTATTAGTTTATACTACTTACTGTATTATACACAACCTCAAACATTATCAAAACTATTTAAAAATACGAAATTTAAACTAATAATTATAATCTTACAATTTGCAAATTTGACTTTAAGGTGTAATGTTCTAAATAAACTAATAAACTTTTTATTTAATTTCAGACAAGCTTTTGGAACAAGGAAGAACCTATTTATTTTCATTGTTTCTTGAGAAAATTCGAATGTTTTAAAAATTTCCAAAAGGTATAGTATTTTCGTAATTAAAACGTGTTAAGTTATTTTAAAAATTTTGCAATTTCGTTTGCTTTTTGTAATGAAGTAGGTAAGTACCGTAAAAAATTACAAACAGGCGAAAATGAGCGATTCTAGCGATAATGAAGATGTGGAGATTGCAGAAGCTGTCAATTCTGTTATTGTAAGCTTATTACCGAAAACATCGGAATGTGGACGTAGAAAAATAATTACCTAGTTGGAATTAAGATGTCTAACTCAGCTGCTTAAAATGAACATCGCGAGCACGACCACATGACTGAAGTTATTGAAACGACAACAAAAAAGCGCTAGGTATAAAATTTAATAAAGATAAACTTCAATTTAGAGTAAACTCAGATAAATATTTAGGTCACGTCTGTTTCGGTCGAGGGTAGTAAAAACTGACCTTGATCGTCGTAAAGTAATATATTCAAAGGACACTACACCTCGACACAAAAAATAACTCTGGATATGACCATACTTTTTAAAACAATTTACCCTATGTATACCTTTATTGGTATTAACCAGACCACCGAAGAGAACGAATTTAGTAAAGAACGTGGTTCTATGGGGCGAGCATTAGTTTAATCTAATTAAATAATTTAAAGTAATTTCTAATTTTTAATCGTCGCGTTTTTAAACGAAAATGTCACATTAATTTAATTTAATATTTATTGACAACAAACGATAATTCCGAGTAGTTTAAGATATAACCTGTGTATTAAAATTGTATTAAGAGCACGTCTAGGTATTTCCCATACAAAATTTAAAATATGTAATAAGTTGTAGTACGCGTTGTGTATGTGAACGATTTTCGAATGCTAACGTCAAGGAATTTCGTATTGCTCATAAAGTGCACTACTTATCGTACTAAAACGTGCGATTTTTCTAGATTTGTTGGGAGAAGTTATTTCGTTTACCACACAATTATTATTTTAAACGTCCACGTTTAAGTAAAAGTATTGCAATAAATTGTAAACTAGGCACGTATGCCCTTCAAAATTATTTCTCGATACTTTACAGGTTCTGTTAATAATTACGACCTCAATATTAGTTAAACTAATTACCTGAAATCTCTCATTAGAAGACGGCAAACCGTCACTCAATACACAAAATAGTCCAAAAAATTAAACACGCCCGCACTAACTAAACGACCGAAGAATACTAAAGTATGAAATTCATCTACATAGCAATATAATAATAATAATGTTCCTGGAATGGTTGCGGAAGTATAGATAAATCCTACGTGCCGAACGTTATCTACCAAGAGTGTGTACGTTTTATCAATCATTCCAGGCCCACTTTAGTGGATAAGCACTTGTGTTGGAATTATACTTTCATTTAAAATAAAGATTACCTTGAAAATGTCGTTTCTATTAGAAAATAATTTACATAATGAAATGAACTTAATAATTTGAGAATTTTTAATACGCGCACTTCATATAAATGCATCTAATCAATATTTCTCGTAATACATTCCGGAAAAACAAGGGTAACGGATATTCTTAACAACGTACTGCAAGGAACCAATAGTTGGCAAAAAGTCGATATCAAAATTATCGTTTTCTGTCGTCGTAATTACTGTTTCCTATTATAATGACTGGCAGTAAACGTGAAGGTATATAATTTTATTATGATATACCTCTATAAGTAAATATTTCTCGTTTTTCAGCGCCAGAATCGAAATTAAAATAAGTGCTAGTCCTTCGCGTTACTAATTCGTCGAACTTTGTGCGATTTATAACCGAGAAAATTGGATTTCCATTGTTTTTCCGGATCGTCAAGCACCGATTTTCCAATTATTTTTGGCGAACCAAATAGATAAGTAATGTTCGACATGTTTTATTGTGAACAAAGTTCGAAAACGGATGGCGGAACGTAGGTACCCACACGAAAATTCGATGTCGCCGAAAACGTGCACTTAAATAAAAGCATTAGGGTGGGTATTACGGAGTAGATGTAAGTAGAAATAGGTAGGTATTTTAAATACACACACACACACACACCATCTCTTAAATAATCCCTTACATATAAACCGTATTACCTTAAAAGAATATAAAGAAAAGCCTAAAATAATAATTAAGCCCAATTTGTATTCAACCGTACTATTAATTAAAATTAAACAATTCTATTTTAGTTAAAGAAGAAATTTCATTGTATTCCAAGAGGAGGGACTTACAATTAGAACATGTTAGGGGAATCGCCATAAACATGAAACTGGCAGTTAATTAAGTGCAATTAAGAAAACCGAACGGCCTCTTTACCTATTTTAGAAGACGATTATCGTGCTGCATTTTTAATTAAACAATTTAATTTTAAGTAACAACACAAATTTCCCTTAATTTGTACTTAACCGTCGAGTCGTGCACTGAATATGTATGTAAGTATAATACAGGATAGCGACGGGAAATGGTTTCTACAAAAGGCAGTGCGCGTTAATTTTAATTTTAGAAAAAGTAAGGACGAATAAGTTTTTTCGACGATTTATTACCCAACCATCAAAGATAATGGAAGCCGAAGTAGCGCTTCTCGTGAATTACAATTAGAAACTAGTGCGGTTATATTTAATGAAGATATAATGGCTGCAGTTTTCAAATGCACCTCCAGATACTATTGTGTTGGTGGAACGCTTTGTAGGAATACGTCTGTAATGAAGAGCGCTCATTTACCCAGGGACAGATAGAGATGCCGGCGGGATGTTAGACAATGTACTCAGTCACTCCCCCCCTGTATAATGGAGTTGTATCCCCCTTATTAGAGCGGTAATGGTGGTCTTTATAGTCGTTATGATGGGAGGGGAGTTCTTATTTAGTGTCTGTTTCATTGTGTCGTCCTCGACGGCAGAAATCTGCAAATTAGCATGTCCGTTGTTAAACAAACGCGAGCTTAGCAAATAAACCGAATTTATGCAGGCAGTTTTTAAATTACTTCGAGGATAAGTTTAAAAAACGACGTCGTTCCATTATAAAGACTACATAAATAATTTTCTTTAACATTTACGGAATCAAACTTGCTCGTAATTGGAGGTAGTTAGGTACTTATGCATCACCTATACCTATTTAACTACGGAATCGAACGTTAATTTTTAATTTTTCTAAACATTAAACTTTTTATGTCGACACTAAAAGATACCTACTTAAAAGCTAGCGGCAAAATGCTACCGTTTCACAACCTAAATTTATATTAGCTTTTAAATTAATTAATGTTTCTTAATGTTTGCGCTCGTAAACTACGTGAAATAGCGTTATAAGATTCTCGATCGTTTTTCTCGCATCTATTCACTAATCGCACGAAGAGAGAACATTGTCGATCGAGATTTCTCGAAAAAACTAGTAGCATTTTAACTTAACACCTAAATCATAATGAGACCATTTAAACGGCCGATTGAAGTCGAGATTTAGACACTAAAAATTCCGCTATAAGTATCAATTAACGACTACGTAACATACCGTAATTTCTTAATTAAGTTCGCACTATTATAAAATCGAGGAAACTTGTTCTGGGCCTCGCGCATATGTTTCAACTCGACACACTAATTATAATATCTACTTAAACTATAATTGTGGGTGTTCTGCAACATTAGAAGAAGGAAAATGTTGGCAAACTTACAAAATTTCCAGGAATAAATCTAAATGAACGCCGTGTGTGGTCCCCGTGTCTCCACCGATCACTATTAATATATACATAAATCCTATACATATGTCGGGCTCATAAAAAAAAATCGGGTGGTTGGTCTATAATGAATGCACTTTTGTTTGCAGATTTTTACGCTATACAACAATAGAGGCTGCTTACCTTGCTACTTATGACCCGATTAGTAGAAAGCTAATGCATGGATTAATGGATTAATTTATTGAACTCGATTAAAATGTAGTTAATATTATTCTGAATATATGGGGGGAATTAATTTTTATAGCGCCAAGGGCACCAATACGTGGCGTATTCCGTTCTAAAATTTATCTTCATCTCTAGGCACCATCAGATAAAGGGCGCGTAATTTTCAAGTAGCCGAGAATTTTTATTTAATTTTCAAAGAAAAATAGTGCCGCTACTACCCTGCGTCGGTCCATCTTCTAAGTAAACAACGAAACATATTTTTGGAGGCATTCGTAAACAAACGGTCTTTAAATAAACTTATAATAAAATCTTGTTTAATCATAAACTCCTTTTTGGTCGTTTGTTGATAAATATTAGGAGTTTTAATCGTAAAACGCTTACTAAAACATTAAACAATAACTTACCTACAGTGTAGAATACTAACGGAACCTGCAACAAATAAAAAAAATCAGTTGTTATAAGAAATGATATTATAAGAAATAATTGTAAATAATAATAAAAATTCGCCGCCACTCATAAATGTTAAACTTTTGCATTTAACAATTTTTTTTTATTCGTTTATTCGTTTTTTTATTTCGTTACGAATACGAAAGTAATAAAAACGCCTTCGACTTCGAGCCGAAATATAAACGTAGGTATTTATGCATAAGTGTGCAATTTGTTTAAAGTGTAATTACCAATATTTATAACACTACAGGGAGAAATAAAACTAAAAGCTATCGCGAACAGGATTTATTACTTACAAGAACGCTCAATTAAGAAACTAACGACTCCTTTATTTAATACAAGTAAATGCTCGTTTAGAGAACGACCGACCGCACATTTTCAGAAATTAATTTAATACCATTTCGTCCTTAGGTTTTCGCATTATTCAATTACTTACATTTATTTAATTTTTTTCACACATGGCTACAATTAATTACGGCCGTCCCGAAAAAAAAAACGAAAGCTGTCAACAGCAAGCACCGAAAGTTCTCACTCTCTCTCTTTCTCTCTCTCGGTGACCAACATTTTAATTAAATGAAAACAAAGAACTTTCCGGTTGTAATGGCAAGGTGAATGTTTGATGAGTGCTTAGCCGATAATTCAGCAAAGTTTTGAAAATTATACAGACTTATTTCTGACATTTTTTTTGTGATTGGTTAGCAATTAAATCGGTTTTGAAGTAAGCGCGAAAAGTCGATAATTTTATTTGAGAATAATATACGAATTAACGATACTTTTGTACTTATCATTTGTGTTTCAGGATAAAAAATATAATAATAGTGGATTAGAGAAAAATAAGAAAATGCCAGATTCTCGTGTTCCTTTTTTTACAGTCGTAAATTGGGATTACTTTATATTCATTGTGGAAATTGACACAAAGGATACATCAAAATTATATAATAGACAATAAGGATTATTTTTTCACGTAAGACGAACAACTTCGGCAAGACAGATATTTTAAGAACCGTTATACTTACAAATAATTAGAAAATCTTTGAGAAATAATTTAATAATAATGTCCCAAGCTCCCAAGTTTTCCCAACCCCTCCAATTTTTATTCGAGATGGTATAAATTAAAGTCTAATCGATCTGTTTTGTGAGAAACGTGTGGTTTGATTGTATGTGATTAAAAACGAGACAAAAGTGTGGCTTTTGGAAAATGATTTTCGGCCCTTGAACCAGCGACTAATCCGATTAGAGATTAAGTCGTAGACGAACAGGGACCAATATATTTATCCTTTCGAAAAACACAACTCAAAAGCTTGTTCACTAAATCGAAAGTATTATAAAAATGTGAAACGCCGGTACCCATACAAAATAATTTATTTTATTAGTTTTAAAATGAATTGTATTTGTGACTTTCGTTTCATGTTTGTAACATTGTTTGATTTGTTGCTTATTTATTCAGATTAATTTTTGATAATAATATTTAAAGAAATTTTTATTTTTCAAAGCTTCAAGGGAAACTCGATTACGTCAGTAACGGTGCCAAAAAATATTGAATTCTATTAGATCGAATAATACATTTTTATTTATTAAATAATAAAAGCTCGAGCTCGGCGTATAAAATATATAATGAATTACCGACTACCGCGATCCGATTGTTAATTTTTTTTTTCTACCTCACGTGTTTGGTTAATTAGGAATATGAAATCGTAAATTAACTTAGACGTTTAGTACCTCGTGAATTCCCCCATTTGTGCTTTTGGCACGGTAAACGTTGTATTTCATTTTAATATTTTGGGACGGACCGAACTTAATATTTTATGCGGACATCTCCGATTTTACGGCTTCTGCAAAATTTAAACTTTACGATCTACCGCGATTATTTGTACTAACAAACCGGGGCAATTTATGGCGGTTCAACGCTACCCCTTTTACTGCAAATAACTTAACTAACATTTGCCGCTTTTCAAAGAAGCCTTAATTAAAACCGCACCTTTTCAAGTGAGGAAAATGAGGAAACGTATTATTTAGGTATATCGGAATAACTTCGCGGCCGAACGATTCCGGTAAAAAAATTATAATAAAGTCGGTAGATGGATGTCGGATCGAAACAAATTTGAAACAAATACCATTTAAAGAGGTCTTTGACCTGTGTCATCTTATAACAATTCCACTATGACAACTTTTTTAGGCCAAGAAGAAGAAGCACAGTAGCGGATTCCGTTCGCTAAAGAAGAGCCGAGTTATCACGTGCTTCAGTTTCGGAGCAATGTTCACATAAAAATCTCGTTTTAGTCGCATTAATCGGCCGAGTCGTACTAAAAATTGATACGTGCGACCAGGTCTGGCAATAAAAGCGAAAAAATGACACCGAAAGCCATCAGTCAAGTGCTCAAAGCGACGAGGGTTCAAAATTAAAAAGCAACATTGTGGAAATAAGGTTTCATACGGCGCGAAAAAATTTTACTACGCAATTCCATTCGATCGTAAAATACTAATTGCAATCTGTAATAAACTAACGTTTCCCGTTTTTACGCTCTTTCTATAGTTGTAATAACGCAAAATCTGGAAAACGACGAAAGCGACATAAAAGTTCATATACTTACTTATCTTTAGTAGGTAGACATATATACACACACGTCAAAGTTATTACTTTCTCGTTTATGTATATTATCCCCCCATTTATGGAAGGATAACTGGCAAACAAGTACTCAAATTTAAAATGATTAACGACGATAACGAAAAAGCGTAAAATAAAATCGCTATTAATCCGAAACTTAATCGAATTAACTACTCGTTTAGAAATTTAACGTTCACGAGGATCTACAAAAACAATCATAATGCACGCAAGAAATTTTATACAAGTATTAAAGTATATTTAACTTCAGAATTACATTTTGTTATTCTTCATTGTCTCGGCGTAATTATTTACTTTGCAAAAAGAGTATGGGGAGCTTAAAGTCTCAACGACAAAAACTGTCTTCCATTTTGGATGCCCGAAATCGCTTTGAAACCTGAACACGTTCAGGGTGAATAAACGAACACTGGTGACAGAAAATATGCTCATTAAGTGTATTAAATTATCTGCATCGTCGTAAGCCGCTTTAATTATCTCGTCTCTTTAATTTCTTTCACGATCATCTAATCAAGATCACGCAATGTACGTACTACACGTCTAACTTTTTTTATGCTAATATTTATTACAAACACCCGAAACGCCATTGTCCGCGTTGTTTACCGTTTCTAGACGGCTTTTTACCCTTATTTTCTCATTTTAGAATACTAAGGAAAAGTAAATAGTATTAGACGGCTGTCGAGGGCCACATACACATTTATTCGCAAGTTTACCCGGCTTCGAATTTCCTGGTACTAAAGTCCAGTCCCTGGAAAGGTATAACTTTTTATAGTTTAATACTGTTTGAACGTTTGGGGATTGAAAATCTGAGATAGCGAGCGATTTCTACCTCGAAATTTACGTCTCATTCCGGCGTTGTAAAGGGGGATTGGATCAACCTCCCAATATTTGCGAAACATGCATTTCCGAACGCGGAGAATCGCACATTGTTGTAACGTGAGGTTCTCCAATATTTATTTGTGTGGAAATGCCGCGTTATAGCAGATACATTTTTATTTTAACCGAGCACAATGCAGATGTATTCTCGATTGTAACTATACGAGTTACGCTCGAAAGTTCTCGAGTATAGTAGTAATAACGTATTGTTATCTTAACTACAAATAATACAATAAAATGTGTGCTATTAAATGAATTAAAATGTGACGTGAGATAGTCGCTGTAGGTATTAATTGAAAGAACTGAAGTATCATTTACGACGTAGGAATTTTAGTATTTATAACGACAGCGTATAATTTATCTTACGTTAAAAAGCGCAACGAACTAAATTTTATAATGACACGAAATGTTAGTATTTTAATGTAAACCATTAAACTTTAAAATATTCATTTTAAACATTTAGGCGTAATCGACTTGTGTTAATCAATTTCTTAATTAAGATACGCGGAAAATACCTGAAACATTACATAAACATAATATATATACACCTAACCTATTTAAATTAAAAACGTGTATCTTTTTTAGTCCCACATAATATGAGAAAAGCATCTAACTAAACAAAAATTTGGAAAATTTCATTTCTGTAGCAGCTATATAGTTATACGAAGATGAAATTAACCAACCAAAAACAAACAACAAAAAATTACACATGGGAATATTACATAAATTAAACTACGTAGGTACTTCAGTATACTAATTGCCTATCCGGCAATGAAGTTTACAATATGAGAACACCCTTTTAACCTTCGAGCCGGAACCTCGAGTTATTGAATTTTAGCTGTCCGTAGAGCAAAAAGTGTCGCTCGATGTAACCTTAATTTTTGAGGATCGTATTTTCCAAGTTTTACGCCGTTTTCATTTATGTACGCGTATATTAACAAGTAATTTTTAAATAGTATTAATTTATTTTCGATTCACTAACTAAAAATGTTACCTACATAAATAACTAAATCGATAAATTAATTTAAAAAGTAGATAATAAAATTAGTTTAAAGAACCTGCTTCATCGCCAAGTTCGTGTAAATTATTAATTCAACGGTTACATAATCGAAATTTGTCGAATCCAAGTAGTAAATCCGGAAAATGTTGGTTTTACTCTAAAAAACAAGAATGTCTTCGAAAATCGACATTTTAAAATACCTAGCTCCAGATTATCTACATTATCAAAATCGTTATAGGTAACGGTTGTTAGTTTTTTTTGGTAAAATATAAGTTTTCCCTTAGAAATGCGAATTTCGATGAATTACAAAAAGACGTCGATATCTAGATCTATGAAAGTCGACGATTTCTTTTTGTTAATTAATTGCTGTTAATCCAACGCAATTTCCATTGATCCGAACGATATTGACATTCGACGCTTTTTGTCAATCATTAAACGACGAAAGATTAAAAAGTAAATTTTGAATCGAATTAAACTTTGCCCTTCTAAACACCCATAAAAGCTGTTGCATCGCATATAAAACCAAATCGGAACATAACCATTAAGTTTCAAAGTTTATGTGCTGCTTTTCTACAGGTACCATTATGGCGTGGATCAAGTATAGTTACGTCGTTTTATTACCATTGACCGCACAGTTTCATCTGCCACAACAATTCCACAATAAACTCAGATAGGTACTACTAATTGTTGAACGTGCAGCGCAATACTTAATTATCAAAATTTATCGTCCGTAATATTTGCTTTATATAAGCCATCAACTTGAACTATTTGACGTTAAAATGTTTATTAATATTATTCTAGTTATTGTCTGTACGATTAACACATACAAATGGCTTTGTTAGTTCTTTATTTCCAGCTTCTTGTAGGCGACGCCATGAATAAAATTATAATGCAACGAAGAAGCTGTGTTTTCGGTGTCACTTTTTTTAATATTTATTCGCCATTTAAAAGCGCTCAAATTTATACCACCTTAAGAATTGAACGTACATACACGGAATGTGGTCTCGACGCATCAAAAAACAAACCCCGCGCTTTAATGGACAATAAGATGGGTATAGGTACTTTGAACCAGACAACTTCTTATGCTTCGAATTAAGCGAGTAAGTTATAATTTATAATAACGGCGAAGGGGAGGAAATTTTGCACGTCTACTTTGAAATAAAGCAGGTGCGAAATCTGTCCTAGTTGCAGCGCTACGCACATGGCAAGGCTCAAAAACTGAAGTGCACGAGATAATTTTAATAGACCCATTAAGTGCTTTATCGACTCTCGCTTGGAAAACGCCGCTGCTAATTATAATTCATTAAAATCTTTAATCTTGGTCGATTGTACGAGTGCTTTTTTGTTGGGCATGTTTTATTTAAGACGGATCTTGGCGTTTTCGATGGCGAGACCTGAAAGACGTAGGTAACTACCTACTAATTTTAGAATTTTCAAACCGAATTTGTAAACGGCCATCAAACTGGCTATACAGATTTATATCTATTATTGGAATTTATAGGGTTCGGAAAAACACTTGTTTCTTTATCTCAATAAATTATTACAGCTACAACTGAACACGATAAGTTCGGTTCGTTCTATACCGTTAAAGACAGAATTGTGTTAACACGAGGTCACTACAAGAAATATATTTCCTTATCACTCGAAAAGCCTGTACAACTTCAGCTTACTACATTTTCACCGCGTAATTTATTGATTTGTGGCAACGTAGGTAACGAAGAATAGTCAAATTACCTAATCGAAGTCGAGTGTGAACAGGATCGTAAAATTAATCGCAGGTGTTACAAGATAAAGGCGGCGGGCGGCGTTTCTCGATAACCGATTGAAAATAACGTTTACGATCTTGGTATGCAGACGAAGTTAGTGCACCTATTTTGCTTACAAGACGTTGAATTAAGCATACCATCCCGAAGCGCGTGCATTTTTATTCGAAGAGCATGTCGTACAAGTAAGAAAACAAAAAGCTGACTTATTACGACGGCGTCGTTGTGACTGAAAAAGGCCATCTGATAGTTTTCAGGTGTTCTAAAACCGAATATAAGACTTCATTGAATTCTTATAAAAATGACCTGAATTATTTTGACGCATTTAGTTTCTTAACCCACACAGTCATTGTTCTTATGGTCTTGGGACGGGAATAAATTATTAAACTGCCTAGTTACCTACCTACCCGCGCACAAAACGAAAGCGAGAAATTTAAATTCCGTACCTCTTAAGTAATAGCCGTTAAATTTGAATACACGGATATCGGAGATAAAATGTTTAAGAAATAGCAACAATATATTTTCAAAGCAACATTGTCCGTTCGTAAAACAAATATATTTATCAATTGTTACGTGTTGACGTGGGCGTTTACGGCTATATGTTAATTTTATTTAAGTGTAGATATTACATTAAATCGCATTTTGGTTTCGAGTTTAAATTGTTTAGTCGAGTCCACAGTTTAAACGACAGTTATCGTTTCTACGGAATTGTTCATAATGTTCCGGAGATGATTAATACGTGCATATGTATTGCATCGGCGCGGAGGGGTCGTCGACAAACATTAACGCTCGTTCTATTTGAGATAAAAACTCAAAATTACAGTTTGCACTATTCGATTACTACCACCTATATTAGTTATAGTATAAATCGATAGGCGATTATCTAATTTTGATAATGAAATACCAGCACAGAAAAGTTCAATTTGAAAATGCCAAACTGATAACCAAAAGTTTTCATTAAAAATTTGTCTAATACATTGGAAAATAGGTATTCCACTATCCACTTTCGATGAATCAATTTAAATCTCCGAATCTTGCACGACCCCGAACGAATTACATAAATTTACTCCAAACGCTTCCGAACGCGAACTAAAAAATTCGCCCGGTTAATATCCGCATAATATAAACGGGTAGCTTTAACGCGGCGCGATCCCGTAAAATAAATATATAGTATAATCGTGCAAATTTGCAGTTGTGTCAAGATAATTTGCTTTGAAAGCAAATACGTCTCTGCACTGTTTAATTATAAACACGTGCTTAGGGGTACGTGTGTCGAACTCGAGGTGGCGGAGGTGCAATAGATTGAACCGTACGAGCCACGAGCGGGCCGCCCAAGAATTTACGGCGTTTTCGACGTTGTTTGTTTGCTTTGGGTACGGTACCTAAGTTTTAGAACTAAATAAATTTATTGCAGGTGGTGCCAGTTTAAAAAAGGAAACTTTTGTGCGCAAGTAAACTCGAGGTTGTTTAAAAATTTCAGCTTTGACGCTCGATCTCCTAAAACTAACAAAGTTTACGGTGTGGGTTATCTTGATTAATGCGAAGATTAAATTTATTTTGAGCATCATTACAGGAAAGAATAGCGAACGTAATCACGTCAATTTAGCTTTTAATTGTTGATTAATGATCGCCGTCGGCGTCGCATTTATTAATTATCCGTTAGAGACGTTTCTATGGGATGATTAAGTGGATGACATTCGCTTGTCGTAGATAAACAGCGCCTGTTTACTCATTAGAAGTGTTTGTTTTGGGATCTATCCAGTAATACCACTTTAGAAAAGTAGATGGGACTTAAAATGTAAGTAAAATAAATATTTGTTTAGGATAGATAGGTTAACACGTAAATAACTAAATAATGCTCGACTTAGATTTCGATTCCCCCCGCGTTGTCCTGATTATTCGGCTTCAAAATAATTTAAGGAAACGAATAAAAAAAGGCTGCCCTCGAGCATCGTCCGGGTGTAAAAGAGATTCTTCAAACAGACCTCCTTCGTTCGGTTAAGATTTGATAGATTAAAGTGCTTCGAGAAAATCATTTATCCAATCCGTGACATGTGATATAATCGAGCCTTCCTCCTTTGTGATCCCTGTTAAATGATATACAAGCTAATTAAATAGCTAGATGGACTACCTAATTAAATATCCGATGAATAAATTATGTAGATGCGAAATTAAACAAATACTTAGAAATTATATGGTTGGAAATAGCGCGCTGTTTTTATGTTTTATTAATTTTTAATGCGAGATTTGATTTACAACGTAGCTTATTTCCGTTGTTGTTCGGTCTGTTACTTTCAGACGTCTTGTTATTCGAAATACAATTGATTAACAGTTATTAACACCTCGGTTTGCTAACTGGTATGCATTAATGGATCTTTAATAGCTGCGTGTTGTTGTTTTTTAATGTATAAGTAAATAATAATGTGTAAGTTTAGTTTAATAATTACGAAAGTTTATTCAACCTTATACTCACTCTTGAAATCATTTTCATTCCAAAATATAATTCCAGTTTTCTATAAGGTGTTGGATATTACCTACCTATAGATAGTTAATTTATTTTTGTTAAAATATAATTCGTTTGATTAATGTACCTTTCATTTGTTGGTATTATTGTTTAATATCTTGGCTTATACAGTGTAGTCTCTATAACGTCATAATAACATCTCGGAGTGTGAACATCCAAAAACGTGAACGACTGATTTGATATTCTACATATTCCAAAACGTGAACGTAAAACTTTTTATATTCTAAAACATGAACAATGGAATAATACAAATTTAAAATTAGGTTGCTCTTAAAATGAGATAGTGCCATTGAATTGTGCGTGTTCCAAAAAAATAGGGGAAGTGGTCCGAATATGAGACCATGTTTTGTTTTTTCTTTATATTTTTCATAATTTTTGATAAATTAATGTAAAAATATTAGTGAGTGTAAGAATTTTAAATTCCCATGATAAGTAATGTTATATTTATTATGGAAAGCTACTTATTTAACTTTAGAAAACAATGCCCAGCTTTTATCAGATGCAAAAAAGGACTCGAATTACTCGAGCCGACTCGAAAGTCAGCTGTATGTGCCCTCAGAAAGCAACATTTTTCAAGAAATTACATATGTTTTATTCCTTTTTATACCCCGTTTCATAAATAAATGTTATTATAACTGTTTTTGGTGTTTCATACTATATATGTAGCTATAAAAATTATTATTGTTATGAACTCCTCGAAAACGTGAACGTCACTTGCAGTAATTAGTTCACGTTACCAAGACTGAAGCGCATTACGAAATTTAATAGCCCGCGTAATTACATAAAAATACTGCTAAAATAAAAAAATAACTCAATAATAATATTCTCTAGTTAAATAACAAATATAGCAATATTTTTCAAGAAAGTTCTCGTCTTATTTCTATACATCGATTGGGTACATTTTTATTTCAATCTGATCGAAATTGTCGAGTGCAGACTACACTAACCTCAAACTTCGATTTTATAAAAGCAATTTCAACAACTATCAAACTTAATCGAGGGCTAAGTCGATTTCCTCCAACGTTCTTTTATTTTACAGAACGCCTTAATAAAAAGTATTTCAAAACATGGGCAATAGAATTTTCGAAACACGTACTATGGTAATGGTAAAGTAAATTACAACGTTATAATATGATTACAACAAAAGTTTTTGTTTGCCTGTTACCTTTTATAACCGCTACACGTGACAGTATTACTCTGTATTTAATTTTAAAAGTAAAAGTGGTGTAGGTATGGTTATTTAAGGGGTTATATCAGTGTTGAAAAAAAAAATCGATTTTTTTTTGCTTAAATATATAGTTTTGGCCTTAAATAATATGCCTACAAATTTTCAAAGCAATATTCGGCTTAGAAATACTCTAAACTGACGCCAAGCGTCAACGCTCCCAGAGCGTTCTTAACACATACAGACACGCAGCAGCACTACCAGCAAATGTTGCGGAGGCAATCAAGCCAATTTATGAAGATTTGAGTCGTGATGAGTTGCTTGAAAGGTGTTTGGGAGCATTTAATCAAAACAACAACGAGAGTTACATCAAATTACATCATTCAATTTTATTCTCTTGAAATTTCAAACGCGTTTTTCTCGAAACCATGTTTTTTAACCTGGTTGACAGCATAACTCTCTCGAATCTTGTCCAATCGACTTGATTCAAAAGAATTCTCTTCAGAAAACTTATCGCTATCGTCGCATCGTAGAGTTTTTTTAAATTGTTTACTTTTTTTTATTAACAATTTACTGCAAAATTTTTGTGTAAAATTCGATTTTTTAAATGGCCGCCATTTTTATTCTAATCAAAATTTTTCAATTCCTACGATGCTGCGATAGCTATTCTATTATAATTTAATAATCTTTTTGAATTTTTGAATTCAGATGCTTCATCTGGCAGTTAGGCTGTCAACCGGCAAGGAGTGTTTTTTTTTAGACGACATGTTGCGGCCACTCTTACGGCGAAAAAAATGCATTAAAAATAAAAATAAAAATTGTTTTGTATAATTCATTGTAGTAATAATTAATACACAAAATTTCAAATCATTTGATCGAGTAGTTTTTTCAAAAAAGAATCCCAAAAAATGCTTCATTTTTCAGCCTTCAACACTGATATAACCCCTTTAATTATAATAGATAAGTGTAAGGAATTTTTTTAAACAAATCTTAAAAATATAGATCTGTTTATTTTTTTGTGAGTATTTAGATAAAATCATCGCGAAAGTTATAATTAACGTAACTATCGAGATATAGATAACACGAATTTCTATTATTTTAAATGGGGACTACAACAGTTCGGTTAGGAACTTATGAGAAAGTTTATTTTCTTCTAAATTCATGCATGTAAGCTTTGACATGCCTATAACTTCTTTAAATTTTCTCAAAAATACAAGAAAAATTAACCTTCGAAATAAAAGTATAAAATTAACAAAAGGGCTTTGGAAACCAATTGTTTTTTTTAATATATGTCATTTTGATAGGATCTAAATTAATACATCGCTCTTATTACAATGAACGCAAATAATTAAATAAGTACAATCTTATTATTGTAAACAATTAATTTAATTTTAGAAAAATATAAAAAGTTTTAAACTCGCTTCTATTTGCGCAATATATTTTTAACATTTATTTCTAAACGGCCAATCAAGAGTGAAAGACTTTTTGAACACCTGTCATTAATAAAATTTGGATAGAATTTTAAAAGCAATTTATTTGCCCACAAGATATTTTCGATGCGCCTTTAGTCTCCTAAAAGAAATTAACAAAAAAATAAACTTAAAT
Organism: Rhagophthalmus giganteus; assembly: GCA_036326145.1. Classification (NCBI taxonomy): domain Eukaryota; kingdom Metazoa; phylum Arthropoda; class Insecta; order Coleoptera; family Rhagophthalmidae; genus Rhagophthalmus; species Rhagophthalmus giganteus. The sequence continues at coordinate 7,127,103 of JARFJA010000056.1, read as the reverse complement.
TAATGGTTATTTTATTTATTTTATAAACATAATCTTTTGGAAAAATATCGACAAGAGCGATGTCTCTTAATATAAATGAACTGGACTTGCATTTACAAGAGGTCCTGTAATACTATGTTGGTTTTAAAAAACAGAACTAAGGATAATAACGCGGAAGAACTAAATGAAAATTAAAGTAACAATACATATGATTCGATCACGTACCTACGTTTAAAAAAATGTTGAAAGATAAAGGCACGTTTTATGAATTAACTTAAATCACGTCATAGTAATAAAATTACTAAACGGTTGTTAAACCACGACATGTCTTTAACTTTCAACAACCAACCAACATCCGAAAGACTTTTTGGACGTCTGTTACAATCGATCTACATCTTTTATAATAAAAAAAGTTACACGAACAACGAGACAGAAAATGGTCGACATATGAACTTGGGACGATTTCAAAAATTACCAGATAACGAAGTTGAATTACCTAAATTACTGATTAATTGATGGCACTCAATTATTATTCTGCGAATTTGTGTCAGAAACAAAGTCGTATTTCATTTGGTTTTTTTTTCCAGAAACCTTAAACGGTAGCGTTTTTTGTAAAGTTTGGGCATTGCGAATATTTTGTTTTGTTTTAAGAGAAAATTACTCTGAGGGCCGATCTTTTCATCTTCCATTTAATTTATTGGATAGATATTTACCATAGAAATAATTTTTATAACAAACATTGCCATGGTGAAAATGTTTCAAATAAATTTATTGGGAGATGAAAAAACCGAGAATATTAAAATCGAATAATTATATAATAGTTACGATCTAGTAATCAAGGAGAGTTATTAAAAAATTGTTTCACGTGACAAATTTGGAAAGTAATCGTGTCCATCGATCACGTTTTTTGTATTTATGCATCAACGAGGTTCTTTGTTTATAGTAATATTAACCATGTTGTTTTGGTCAACCCCGCGTTCAGATTGATCAACAAAAAAATCTAAAATTCCGTTTTCCTTAATTCTGAAGGAAAACCGATGAACTTTTGTAACATTTAGACACAGTTGGCACGCACGTCTTGGTCTGGATTAGTATTTTTAGGACGGAAACGTATCGTTTACGTTCGCCGCGACTTGCCGAATCAAATGCATTTGTGCATTCACTCACGCTTTGTGGTCTGTTTAAAATGACAATTTATTTTACTGCTCCGTTTGTTCTACATGATTCACGCAACTTTTTAAAGATGCGAACGACGACGTTTATGGCAGCGTCGCGTCGTTCCGAAGTATTTTATTTGATGCAACTGCCGTCGTAAACATGCGGTAGGCAGGTATTTGAATACTAAGGTACGTACATAGATTACGTAAGTATAAACTCAGAAAAAAAGAGACCGCGCTGCAGCGTGGCCCGATGTAACAAATTCATTCAGTTCTGCAATTTAAATGCGACTACGCGGATATCCCCAGGCACAACCATAACACTAAATACTTCAACGGAGAACTAATTGAATCGTATAAACGTGGGTTTAAGCACGAGCATATTTTTAAACTCAAAATCAATTGTAGACTCGCATTTACATATACATACGCGCGCACTTGTTTGATTTGTCCCTGTTCATTTTCACTACCTTTGATTTATATTTTGCACGGCGTGAAAATATAATACCGACTTATTTATTTAAAATTGCTTTTGCACGGATTCAATTATTTTATATTAACTTTGTACTTATCGATGAATTACATGAGAATTTTGATATGAATAAAATCGTTCCCTTATATTATTTTAAACCTATACAAATAAGAAAATGTTATGTAATCGAAACATGCAGCGTTTACACAATATAAAGACTTCAAGCTAAAAAGTTTATTGGACGTCAAGTCTAATCCGCAAGTTTTTTACGTGTAGCGACAAATAATCGAAAGTTGGATATTTTACGATCAGAAGGGTAAAAGTGAAAATTCACATAAAATATTTGCACCTGGCTCTTCTCTATGATAAAAGTTATTCGAGTTTGAAGTTTCAAAAAATTCTTCGTTGCTAATTGTAAAAATAAAGACGAAATAAAAATGTAAAAGTCGTCGTTCCGGCGCGACGTCAACAGCTCACAAAGCGTGCGGTCATTTTACGCTACAAAAATGTGTGTTCTTAAAACATCGATTACACGAACCCATTGTGAATTATCAAAAAATATATATATATTAATAAACAAAAGCTGGGATTAGTTGAATTTTTGATAGCTCGAATGCTCTTCCTTTCAAATTTGAGTACCTACCTACCTATAGGGATAGGTATCTACTCTGAGTTATACAGGGTGAGCTTAGATATAGTAACACTCCCCCGGTAGTTTGCTGAATATTCCTATTTTATTTTATTTCAGGACCTAATGAGATTTGAGCAGTAATATATGCAACTTTTAATTTTTAAATGACACCATGTATATTTCTTCTAGTTTTTTTTGGAAAAACTATTTTTCTCTATACAGTGTTATAAAAATATTGTGGGGTTTAGATGACAAAATTACAGTATTAAATGCGATTAAAGTTGAAAAATGTCTTATAAATTCGATATTATATCTAGTAGCCGTGAATCCAAACATTCAAAAAAGTGGAAACCGAAACAATAGTGCATTTACAACGTTCGTTTATCGAAAAATCTCTTGGTAGATATGATTTTAGCAATTGTTGAATCACATTATTGCGTTACAATGCACCACCTTATAACTCCCGACAACTTGAAAATAAGAATTAGAAATGCGTTTATCATTGCAATGTTAAACAGTTTTAGAAACAATCACGTTACGCCCTTACAAGCTGGTATTGACTAAAATGGAGGCAATTTTAAACGTTTAGCAAATTAAATTAGATTTTGGTTTTTCCTATGTTTATGTTAGATTTGATAATCCCTTATGTTTTTCTAAAACAAATTATTCTATTAATAAATAAGACATTTTTCAACTTCAATCGTGTTTAACACTGTAATTTTTGTTATCTAACACCACAATATTTTTATAACAACGTACAGAGAAAAAATAGCTTTTCCAAAAAATAAGTAATATAAGCAAAATAAGTTGCATATAATTATATGTATTATTTTCCGACGTATGTGCATACCGTTGTTTATTTTTGTCGCCAAATTACTACAATTTCAGGTATCTACCCAAAAATCTTAAGAATAAAAACTAATAATTAAGGTAATTCTAATACACGTGACTTGCACGAAATAGAAAACTAAATTTTTACATCAGCATAAGGTCTATGGATTAAATGGTAATTATCGATAAGAAAAAATTAACAAAAACCGAGCCAAAAAGTGCATTCGAAAATTTAATTACTACATAGCTTAAACAGTGAACGTGTAATAATAATTTGTACATGAAGATGTGACCGGCAATGCAAGAAAAATATTCTATTTAAGCGGTTCGCGCCATCGTCATTGACAGCTTTTAAACACCTTTTCATTGCACACTTTAACGATGCCGATGCCGATGCCGATGGAATAAACGGCCAACGATTATTTATTATTAGGATTGCGAAGACATTACGGCCCAAGTAATAAAACTATCGTTAGTAGTGAGAACATTCCGGTCTAATCAAAACTTCAATTTGATTGTAATTACGAGTAATTTATCCGGATCTGCATAACTTAGTTTGCGAGGCATCTGCATCTGGCTGCGCTGACAATGACAACTGTAACGCGTATATGATTACCGCTTCCCCACGGGTGGTAAATCCTGAATATAGGATAGTTACAACGACGTTGTTAAATAGGAAATTGCAACTAAAGTCGTATTAGGTACTATAGAACATATTCTCTTGTAACGTGCACATTAAAAACTTTTTAACAAGGACTTAATTGCGAACTTTGTCACGGTTGTTATAAAACCAAATAGAAACTGGTATACGAAAGGCCGTTTTATTATTTACCAAGTTAGAATGTTTAATAAAGAAACCAAACGGTGCATTATTTAACGTGGAAAAGCTAATTTACGTATTACCTGCTGTTTTTTTATCGGTTAATCGAATTCGGCGTGACAGGATTACAATGCATTACGCGTTGCTCGTCGCTAGTAATCAATCAAAGAGAAATAACATAACCACAGCTGCAAATTGGTTCATGCCGTGAATTCTGTATTAACGGCAATTAAATTTTGTTCGTTCTGGGGTCGAATTCTGTTTTACATATTGATGATGAAAACCAGAAGAACGGCAGTTTCACCGCAACCGCATATAATCAAATATCTATCGAGTGCATAATAGTTGCAATTAGGTATAGGTACCTAATAATAATTGTTCGTATGTTCGTAACTAAATTCGCCGGATTGTTTTTGGGGAATATAAGTTACTCGTGGATATACGTATAAGACGTTATTTTTTAGACCTTAAATGTCTCCATAGATAAGAAAAAATCTACAGTTATCGCCGATCATAAAACTGGACTGTTTTTGTCCAAACATTTTTTTCAGAGTTAATTTTTATCATAGTTAGTTCATGACGTGGCGCGCGACATGCGACAGTATGTCGTCTCATACGGGTTAAAGCTTTTAAATAAAAGAAGTGACCTTTTTCAATAAAACTTGATAACGTGATACAAAGGTAAGTGTTAAGATGGAGAAGCGTCGAAAAAGAAATAAGTAATCCAATTTTACTTCAACTCAAAATTTTAAAATTTTATTCGGTGAAAGTAAATTAACAAACTGGTTAGCGATGTATATATATAACTTGATTCACAAACACTACTGTAATTAAAAAAAAAACCCGAAAAAAGTTATCCTGCTGTAACAAACGTTAGATAATCAATTTTAATCGCAACGAACTGTTGCAGAAATTGTGCACAGTTCACAAATCGAGATAAATACCTAACTGTCGGAAAATAAAAGTTGTACGTCTTTGAAAAGTCAAAGTTACTGCTTGCAGACAATTTTTAAGTTTCTTAAATCCTCGATGACTGTAAGAAAAAAGAAAGTCGTACTTTAACTTTTAAAGACTATCAATCTAGACGGTCGTGGCAAACATTTGAATACTTCGTTTCGTCGATATATACTTAGAGGATTATTTACTTCCTAGTACCTCGGTGTTTCAAAATAACGTATTCCTACGTTTCAGATGCGATGGAGGGCAGTTCCAAATACGAGGTTGTTAATGGTTGTTAAGTGATGTTCGTAAATGTTAACACCCAAAGTTATCTCGGAAACGGTAGCATTATTCGAACTTAAGTCCATACGACCTTTTTCCTAGTGATGTTTACTGTTGCCTCCCAAAGTTTGGAAACGGTGTTATGAAATAAATTTTTCCATCGACGCACACGGATTTTCTCATTTATCTCGAAAACGATACGCCGCAAGATAAGTGTGCAAGTCGTCTTGTATTTGCAAAACATACTGAAACATTTTAAAACGCTGCCAACTTTACAATAAACTCAGCGGCGTAGAAATTTTAACTGAAAAACTGTAACGACATGCCTAGATCTCCGCCACTAGACTAAACGATTTATCATTGTTATTGTCAGCATATCGCACATGTAGAGTGTAAATAACATACCAAATTTCAAATGATTTGAATAAACCGTTTCTGAGATAATAAAAAAAAAACGTTATTGTTTTTCAAATTTTTAACATCTCGGTAATTAGACATTTCCGGACATTACTTTATTACAAGAAAGTGTTTAATTAAATGCGACTCGGGGCGATTAGAGTTAGAGCGTTGTTGGTAGTATGTCATCTACAAAATAAGTTAATAATTAAAAGCTCTTCTAAATACGAACTTAAGCGGAAGCTAGCTGGTGTTTATTTTATGTTTACCTGGTATGGTGGATTTTATGAGGTTATAAAATTTACATTATCCCATAAAGTGATTAATTTACTTCGAGTTTGCAAAAGTCGAATCTAGTTGTCCTAGGATTCGACCCACATATCAATAATTTATTATTTTCAGTTAACACCAACATTTCGCTATTAATTCAAAATAGGAATTGGAAATACGAGATATATGAATTTTTATCGATTTAATTAGACGACCTGTCAGTTTTCCTGCCTTGTAGACAAAATTCAAATAGCAATACTAGCTGCAGTCGCTTCGAGTAGCATTTAAATTTGTCTGGACTATACATACGTATTGCTTAAGGTGATCGCTAATTAATCAAAATTAAAGTTAAGTGTCCCCTTAACGAGCCCAGACCCGCGAAGGTGTTATTTTAATTAGGCATAACGTTGATAAAACGCCCGCAGAATACACTTTTTTCTAAAACCCGATTTATTCGTGATTGATTCTTGGCATTCCGTCTGCGTGGGCTGGAAACTTTTAATTTTAAGGGTGCTTGATCGCGGCGAGGACGTCTTCAGTAGTAGCGAGTGGGTGGGCCACACAACCCGCCTCCAAACGGGCAATTAAAACGGCGTGCAGCTCTTAAAACTAACATAGCCAAGCGCGACTGCCCGAGATATCTTTCAGCTGTCGACCTCAAGATCGCATCTGTTCGATGAAACGTCAGATACGACGAATTTAAGGAAATTAGCGATTTTTTCGTGGTGCCGCTCAAGTAACGATCGGTACGTGATCGAAAGGTTTACATTTGTATGCAAAGCTCACTATTCTCTCGTTCAACTAAATCCCTATAAATCATCCCAGCGTCGTGCTGGACGTCACGACTTCGATTAAATGGTAATTACTGTAGAATCAAAGGATTTCGAACTAATTCGCCGTAAATAAGACACATAAATTCCTAACGTACCTCCTGGAGTTATTTAAATTTCACCGCAACCGCATATAATCAAATATCTATCGAGTGCATAATAGTTGCAATTAGGTATAGGTACCTAATAATAATTGTTCGTATGTTCGTAACTAAATTCGCCGGATTGTTTAGTACAGTTTATCAGACAATCAAGTTAAACTTCGACTTCGGCGAGATAGGTAAATGAAACGAGCTGCACTTCGTTTACGTTTTTGGGGAATATAAGTGACTCGTGGATATACGTATAAGACGTTATTTTTTAGACCTTAAATGTCTCCATAGATAAGAAAAAATCTACAGTTATCGCCGATCATAAAACTGGACTGTTTTTGTCCAAACATTTTTTTCAGAGTTAATTTTTATCATAGTTAGTTCATGACGTGGCGCGCGACATGCGTCAGTATGTCGTCTCATACGGGTTAAAGCTTTTAAATAAAAGAAGTGACCTTTTTCAATAAAACTTGATAACGTGATACAAAGGTAAGTGTTAAGATGGAGAAGCGTCGAAAAAGAAATAAGTAATCCAATTTTACTTCAACTCAAAATTTTAAAATTTTATGCGGTGAAAGTAAATTAACAAACTGGTTAGCGATGTAATTATATAACTTGATTCACAAACACTACTGTAATTAAAAAAAAAACCCGAAAAAAGTTATCCTGCTGTAACAAACGTTAGATAATCAATTTTAATCGCAACGAACTGTTGCAGAAATTGTGCACAGTTCACAAATCGAGATAAATACCTAACTGTCGGAAAATAAAAGTTGTACGTCTTTGAAAAGCCAAAGTTACTGCTTGCAGACAATTTTTAAGTTTCTTAAATCCTCGATAACTATAAGAAAAAAGAAAGTCGTACTTTAACTTTTAAAGACTATCAATCTAGACGGTCGTGGCAAACATTTGAATACTTCGTTTCGTCGATATATACTTAGAGGATTATTTACTTCCTAGTACCTATACGGGGTGTTTCAAAATAACTATTCCTACGTTTCAGATGCGATGGAGGGCATTCCAAATACGGGGTTGTTAATGGTTGTTAAGGGTTTTCGTAAATGTTAACACCCGTTATCTCGGAAACGTAGCATTTTCGAACTTAAGTCCATACGACCTTTTTTCCTATAGTGATGTTTACTGTTGCCTCCCAAAGTTTGGAAACGGTGTTATGAAATAAATTTTTTCCATCGACGCACACGGATTTTCTCATTTATCTCGAAAACGATGATAAGTGTGATAGTGCAAGATAAGTGTGCAAGTCGTCTTGTATTTGCAAAACATACTGAAAAATTTTAAAACGCTGCCAACTTTACAATAAACCCAGCGGCGTAGAAATTTTAACTGGAAAACTGTAACGACATGCCTAGATCTCCGCCATTAGACTAAACGATTTATCATTGTTATTGTCAGCATATCGCACATGTAGAGTGTAAATAACATATCAAATTTCAAATGATTTAAATAAACCGTTTCCGAGATAATAAAAAAAAAACGTTATTGTTTTTCAAATTTTTAACATCTCGGTAATTAGACATTTCCGGACATTACTTTATTACAAGAAAGTGTTTAATTAAATGCGACTCGGGGCGATTAGAGTTAGAGTGTTGTTGGTAGTATGTCATCTACAAAATAAGTTAATAATTAAAAGCTCTTCTAAATACGAACTTAAGCGGAAGCTAGCTGGTGTTTATTTTATGTTTACCTGGTAGGGTGGATTTTATGAGGTTATAAAATTTACATTATCCCATAAAGTGATTAATTTACTTCGAGTTTGCAAAAGTCGAATCTAGTTGTCCTAGGATTCGACCCACATATCAATAATTTATTATTTTCAGTTAACACCAACATTTCGCTATTAATTCAAAATAGGAATTGGAAATACGAGATATATGAATTTTTATCGATTTAATTAGACGACCTGTCAGTTTTCCTGCCTTGCAGACAAAATTCAAATAGCAATACTAGCTGCAGTCGCTTCGAGTAGCATTTAAATTTGTCTGGACTATACATACGTATTGCTTAAGGTGATCGCTAATTAATCAAAATTAAAGTTAAGTGTCCCCTTAACGAGCCCAGACCCGCAAAGGTGTTATTTTAATTAGGCATAACGTTGATAAAACGCCCGCAGAATACACTTTTTTCTAAAACCCGATTTATTCGTGATTGATTCTTGGCATTCCGTCTGCGTGGGCTGGAAACTTTTAATTTTAAGGGTGCTTGATCGCGGCGAGGACGTCTTCGGTAGTAGCGAGTGGGTGGGCCACACAACCCGCCTCCAAACGGGTAATTAAAACGGCGTGCAGCTCTTAAAACTAACATAGCCAAGCGCGACTGCCCGAGATATCTTTCAGCTGTCGACCTCAAGATCGCATCTGTTCGATGAAACGTCAGATACGACGAATTTAAGGAAATTAGCGATTTTTTCGTGGTGCCGCTCAAGTAACGATCGGTACGTGATCGAAAGGTTTACATTTGTATGCAAAGCTCACTATTCTCTCGTTCAACTAAATCCCTATAAATCATCCCAGCGTCGTGCTGGACGTCACGACTTCGATTAAATGGTAATTACTGTAGAATCAAAGGATTTCGAACTAATTCGCCGTAAATAAGACACATAAATTCCTAACGTACCTCCTGGAGTTATTTAAATTTCGGTTTCAAAGATAAGTACGCGTACGAATTATAATCAAAGCGCGTTACGTTTTTTAGATATTAAAGTTTGTAAACAAAATGATCCCGAACGTTCGTGAACAGGAAAGACATGACAGGTTTACGTGAGCTGGCAAAGGTAAAGGCTTTGGAAATCTAGGGTTTCTGACAATAACAAATGTGTGGTGTGACGTTGTGATGATCTATGCGTGTGGCCGCCAGGGTGGTGGGCGTCCTGTCTCAGCGTCACGACGCCGCTCGCCGTCACCTCCGTTTACTTGCTAAACTTAGCGTGATGACAAAAACTAACGTGCATGTGTCTGTCATGCTCAACTGTCACATGTGATCCAATAAATTCTAAACACGATTATAATAAAACAAATTAATATGGTTGACAGATGTAGACGCACAAACGTAACTAAACAGTCCTTTTAACTGGTAGTTTTTCATTCGGTATCCGTATCACCTTCCGCGTCTTCCGTAAATCGAGATTTTCAGGATCCAAAAAGTTACGTGCCGGTTATAGACAACGTGGAAACAAAATATTTTGTGTAAAAACAACATATTTTATAACGCAGAAACGGGCTATCGACTTTTTAAATTAATTTTCGAATAAATGCCCTTTTCTCGTGAATTTAATATAAAGAATTCCAAACTTTTAATATAGAAATAAATTAAAATTGTTTCGTATTCCTTTAAAAATTCATAAGTTTATATTTGTTCATTAATATTGATGTAGGTAGGTATAAATTTTTTTTAAGTAAAAAATAAACCCGAGAGAGTAGGACATTTTCATTATTATGGAAAGCAATATAAAATTCGACAGGAAATTTCTAGAGTAAAAAAGTTATTTTCTATATATATATATAATGTCATTCTGTTCAGAAAAATCTGTTAAATCGTGTTAAGAGAGGAAAACTCTTTAAAGATTTATTTCCGAATAAATAAGGTGCGCTTCAAGGGCCAAAAGAGACTTTCGAGAGTACTTCAGAAACAGAAAAAAGAAAACTAAAGAGTGAGAATAAAACGTCAATGCTATTACCTATTACGTTTACAGGAAAGCTTGGTTTCGTTTGGTTTTAAGAAAGAGTAATAATACGTGTCCGTTAAAATAACGAATTAAAATATTACATTGTTTTTTTTTTAAATAGATACCGTTATACCTAATTTCATTAATATTCAGATGACGAACAACAAATTTTGCAAGTTTCGTTTAAAACAACATCAAAATTGCCTAACAATAAATAAATATAATAAATTGTTGAAAGGTTCTTCGTAATTTTAAATTGAGGGAAACGTATAGGAATCTAAATAAAGTAGTAACGACTTCAGGAAACTTCGTTAGGTAGTGGCCTTCGCAGTGCATTTAAACACACAAAACACCATAGACAACAATGCCATAATACAATATCGATACATGACCACTAAGTTTATCCGAAAGAAAATCCCGTGGGAACGTACTTGCTTTCGAATTCTGTCGGTATAAAGCTGTAAGACGACTCGGAAATGTCATCAACGCTGCAACTGCGTGTTTAATCAACTCGTCTTTTTAACTACAACAAATTCAACTACATACAACCCGACTCCGCTAACTTCTAACTACGTTCCGGTGTCGTTTGCGGGAGCATCGGAACAATTTAATTACTGTTTTCTTTTATTGGCATTTGCTTTGTCGGGATCCGGGGAGTGTTTTTCTGCGAAATTCTCGAAAAAGTTCCGGGTATAAATCGGCATTTTGTCGATCTCGTGTGGTCCGACCTAAATTACGTTCAATTAAATCACTGTCTCGAACTCAAAGATGGGTTAAACTCGTAGACGCACATCTTTCATCCACTTGTCGAGTTGAAATTTGTCTTCCACCCACTTAATTCACTGTTCTACCTCTACGTGCCGCCTCATTATTCATAATACCCCGCACTTCCTCTCGAACCAAAAGCGTTTCCATACACTCCATATCTATCCCTTACAAGTTGGATAATTTGAATACGGTTATCTCGTTCTGTTGTTCGCCCGTGTGTCTTGTACACACGTGCGCTATTATACACTTTACACGTCTGCAAATTTAGTTCGAGTATGAATAGGATTTCTCTAAAAATAGTTAATTAGCAATTACGTAGTAGGTATTTCAAAGAGACATTCAAAAATGAAGAAGCGCCGCCAAAGATATAATTATCGGCCTATCGTATAATACATCTTTCCGCAAAAGGTATAATCGCGTGAAATTTATTTTAGTAGAAAATACACTCCTCGAAAGTTTAAAAGTTTTCAGGCAAATTCCTTTTTTAGGTATCTCGTCTTCGTTCGGCTATTTATCTTCCTACGCGTTACTATAAGGTGTTCGTTTAATCCTGCCCATTTTGCGCATTATTTACTGCTGCAGTTTTTACCGATAAATTAATTGAGTTATTGTCTATTTTAGTCGAGGGGTTTTGGAATTTTTAAAGTTTCGAGCGCTCGTCATTTTGCGACCAGTTCGCTTTGTGTATCCGCTGGTGGTTACTATACCTAATAACTGAACTATGGTTTTACAATAAGCAAGTATTCCCACTACACATCGATCGTACCGATAGTTTTATTTATCGAGATTCGTAATTTACGAGGTATAGTTAGTTAGCTGCGTGTGTTATTACCGATTTTATGCTTCGTTAGTTTAATAACCGGATTTTTGAGTGAACGTCTTAAATATTCGATGAAGACGGAAATGGTTTAAAGTTAGCCCACACCGGAGGATTTGCAATAACGATTATGATGGACAAAAAATACCGAATAAGAGACATTTTATGCTTTCTACATAACGTTGCAATTATAAATAGGTACATATTTTTAAAAACTACTTACGAGGTATTACGAGAAACGTCCATAAAATAAAATTTAAAGTCAATCACATTAAAAACAAGTATTTACGGTAGGCGTTTTAAACACCTTATTATTATGAAGCATTTACTGCCGTGAATAATCAAAATTTAATAGGCATATACTTGGTTATCGTAGACTGATTATGAGCAAGATCGTAACATAATAGAAATAAGTCCATCAGAGACTGCAGACGCATTTAGTAACGTTATTTTGTTGCAAAATAAATATTTTTAATATCGACGGCTTTTACTGGTATTGGAATAATGCAAGAAGAATGCGTTACAGAAATGTTTGGCTGCAAAAAATGTTCAGAAACAAATACTTAAAAGAGTGCGTATATTTTAATAAACTGCAGTCGTTTAATAACAGAAATAAAAACATCTTTCGATTCGAGTGGTTTCGAACGCCCCTGTTTATTATTAGTTCACATTACCAAGCACATGCTGTATTATAGGTACTTATAAATTATAGATAGGTACTTATTTTTAATATGAATTAAAATGAATTCAAAATTAGTGAAGATCTACAACGAAAAATGTTTGATACTTATCAAGATATATACAAGCCAAGTTGTGATTTTAAAAATATAAACAGGTAGAAGTTCACTCATCCAGATCATAGTCTGTCCATTCACTTGTAGAGCAAAAAATGCGAAGAAAACTTTATCATGTAGATAATTGTCCTAAAACGTCCTCGCATTAAAAAATAGGTATAAACGTATCAAATTCCGAGATGAGTTAATTCTCTACCTATTTTTTATAATTATTACAAAATTTAAACATCACTGTACAAGATGACGGATTAATCTATTTTGTAGTCTTTGATGGGATACTACCCGTTTAAAAATTTTATTATTGCAAAGGGAATATTTCATTCTATAGAAAATCGTTAAATTTCATGTCGAAAAATACATTAAATTTTAAATACATATTTTATTGTAGCGTCGAGATAAAATAAAATTAATTACGCGTAATTTACTGATGCGTACTTGCGAAGTAAATCTAAGATTAAAATATTATTTCAATTTCCTTTTCCTCAAAAATATAGTACGTTAGATACCTATCGAGATGTCCGATAAAAACGGTCGCTGCTTCTCCGAAACTGATAGCCAAGTATGTTCGATTTTCTTTTCAATCTCTGTTTGCAAACATTTTGTTTTTGCTGGATCGAATACTCTAATTATACGTACACATATATCTATCATGTATCGTCTCATATATCTGTAGGATTCTTATTCAACGTTAACCTGTACTTCGATTTTCAAACTTACGACTGGTTTTCGAATTCTGTCGGTATAAAGCTGTAAGACGACTCGGAAATGTCATCAACGCTGCAACTGCGTGTTTAATCAACTCGTCTTTTTAACTACAACAAATTCAACTACATACAACCCGACTCCGCTAACTTCTAACTACGTTCCGGTGTCGTTTGCGGGAGCATCGGAACAATTTAATTACTGTTTTCTTTTATTGGCATTTGCTTTGTCGGGATCCGGGGAGTGTTTTTCTGCGAAATTCTCGAAAAAGTTCCGGGTATAAATCGGCATTTTGTCGATCTCGTGTGGTCCGACCTAAATTACGTTCAATTAAATCACTGTCTCGAACTCAAAGATGGGTTAAACTCGTAGACGCACATCTTTCATCCACTTGTCGAGTTGAAATTTGTCTTCCACCCACTTAATTCACTGTTCTACCTCTACGTGCCGCCTCATTATTCATAATACCCCGCACTTCCTCTCGAACCAAAAGCGTTTCCATACACTCCATATCTATCCCTTACAAGTTGGATAATTTGAATACGGTTATCTCGTTCTGTTGTTCGCCCGTGTGTCTTGTACACACGTGCGCTATTATACACTTTACACGTCTGCAAATTTAGTTCGAGTATGAATAGGATTTCTCTAAAAATAGTTAATTAGCAATTACGTAGTAGGTATTTCAAAGAGACATTCAAAAATGAAGAAGCGCCGCCAAAGATATAATTATCGGCCTATCGTATAATACATCTTTCCGCAAAAGGTATAATCGCGTGAAATTTATTTTAGTAGAAAATACACTCCTCGAAAGTTTAAAAGTTTTCAGGCAAATTCCTTTTTTAGGTATCTCGTCTTTGTTCGGCTATTTATCTTCCTACGCGTTACTATAAGGTGTTCGTTTAATCCTGCCCATTTTGCGCATTATTTACTGCTGCAGTTTTTACCGATAAATTAATTGAGTTATTGTCTATTTTAGTCGAGGGGTTTTGGAATTTTTAAAGTTTCGAGCGCTCGTCATTTTGCGACCAGTTCGCTTTGTGTATCCGCTGGTGGTTACTATACCTAATAACTGAACTATGGTTTTACAATAAGCAAGTATTCCCACTACACATCGATCGTACCGATAGTTTTATTTATCGGGATTCGTAATTTACGAGGTATAGTTAGTTAGCGGCGTGTGTTATTACCGATTTTATGCTTCGTTAGTTTAATAACCGGATTTTTGAGTGAACGTCTTAAATATTCGATGAAGACGGAAATGGTTTAAAGTTAGCCCACACCGGAGGATTTGCAATAACGATTATGATGGACAAAAAATACCGAATAAGAGACATTTTGTGCTTTCTACATAACGTTGCAATTATAAATAGGTACATATTTTTAAAAACTACTTACGAGGTATTACGAGAAACGTCCATAAAATAAAATTTAAAGTCAATCACATTAAAAACAAGTATTTACGGTAGGCGTTTTAAACACCTTATTATTATGAAGCATTTACTGCCGTGAATAATCAAAATTTAATAGGCATATACTTGGTTATCGTAGACTGATTATGAGCAAGATCGTAACATAATAGAAATAAGTCCATCAGAGACTGCAGACGCATTTAGTAACGTTATTTTGTTGCAAAATAAATATTTTTAATATTGACGGCTTTTACTGGTATTGGAATAATGCAAGAAGAATGCGTTACAGAAATGTTTGGCTGCAAAAAATGTTCAGAAACAAATATTTAAAAGAGTGCCTATATTTTAATAAACTGCAGTCGTTTAATAACAGAAATAAAAACATCTTTCGATTCGAGTGGTTTCGAACGCCCCTGTTTATTATTAGTTCACATTACCAAGCACATGCTGTATTATAGGTACTTATAAATTATAGATAGGTACTTATTTTTAATATGAATTAAAATGAATTAAAAATTAGTGAAGATCTACAACGAAAAATGTTTGATACTTATCAAGATATATACAAGCCAAGTTGTGATTTTAAAAATATAAACAGGTAGAAGTTCACTCATCCAGATCATAGTCTGTCCATTCACTTGTAGAGCAAAAAATGCGAAGAAAACTTTATCATGTAGATAATTGTCCTAAAACGTCCTCGCATTAAAAAATAGGTATAAACGTATCAAATTCCGAGATGAGTTAATTCTCTACCTATTTTTTATAATTATTACAAAATTTAAACATCACTGTACAAGATGACGGATTAATCTATTTTGTAGTCTTTGATGGGATACTACCGTTTAAAAATTTTATTATTGCAAAGGGAATATTTCATTCTATAGAAAATCGTTAAATTTCATGTCGAAAAATACATTAAATTTTAAATACATATTTTATTGTAGCGTCGAGATAAAATAAAATTAATTACGCGTAATTTACTGATGCGTACTTGCGAAGTAAATCTAAGATTAAAATATTATTTCAATTTCCTTTTCCTCAAAAATATAGTACGTTAGATACCTATCGAGATGTCCGATAAAAACGGTCGCTGCTTCTCCGAAACTGATAGCCAAGTATGTTCGATTTTCTTTTCAATCTCTGTTTGCAAACATTTTGTTTTTGCTGGATCGAATACTCTAATTATACGTACACATATATCTATCATGTATCGTCTCATATATCTGTAGGATTCTTATTCAACGTTAACCTGTACTTCGATTTTCAAACTTACGACTGGTTTTCTATTGGGTAAAAATCAAAGTTTTTCTGGTCACAAATAAAAGTGACGGTTGTGTACCTATATATTATATCCGAATTATCTGGTAATTTTAATGAATTAGATAAAAATAATTAATTCGACGTTCCTTTGAACCTCCGCTTAATTCCAATTTTAAAATACCTAATTAAGTAGATACCTAACAATAAACTAAAATAAATATTTAAACATCACCCGCTTTAATAGGCTTTAAAATAAAATTAATAACTTATAAATTATTAAATATATAGGTGTTACGTGTCCGATACGAGCCTGTATGGACCGGATTAGATAATAATCGAACGACCAGTGACATAAAATCCAGTCACTAGTTAACATAACATAACTGTCACGATTAACATAATAATAGAGCATAATTATAAATAATAAACGATCCAATCGGCTTTTGTTTTCACAACACATTATTATGAGTAATACGTTCCCAATAACGACTATTCGAAACACAATTACTACCCCGCAATTTAGTTTACGAGTCTTCAATAAACAGTAATTGCCATTTAAGTTAATCGAACCGATTCCACACCAATATTTGTAAAGTTGAGAGAATGAAGAAATTCATATCGAAAGACGCTTTGAAAAGAGGCGTAATTTTATGAGCCCGAATTTCGTTAGAATGTGCATTTCTAAAGTGGTTCTCGAATGCGCATTCTATCGTCTATGTACTTGATGCAAATTGAGCCACTATAGCTGCGGAATTGCGGATGTCTCCAACTTCGGCTCGGTCACGCCGGTCTTACCAACTTCTCGCTCAATTAACACAAAACCGCGTTAAAGGCTTTAGTTAACTCTAAACTTGAGACAAAATCTGCAATAAGAAATGTAAAATCTGTTCTGGCGCTTTCTCCGAGTTAATAGAGTGGTAGCCTCGCGTTCGGAAAATAAGGGAGAACACGGAGAAAATTCATCACCTGCGTTGTAAACCTTTATAAACTGCCTCCATAATCCTCCAGAAAGAGTATGAGCGTTAAATCCAGTGAATAATTGCCTCGGGACTTAATTTGCATTCAAATAACTATAGCGAGTTTCCAGTAATTTTATAAAATTTGTAGAACGCGGCTTTGTTGGTCTCCTTTTAAATAAACCGAACAAATTTTGAAAGGTCGACAATGTTAAAGAGAGAGTAAGCGTTAAATAATTTAGTGCACTACAACTTTAATAATTATTCGATTTTACGATATCTTCAAAGGGAATTAATCACAAGCCATTTTAATTTCGTCGGATTTTTTTAAATGCGCAACTTCGAAATGAATAAATCCCGTCTATTATCCGCTTTCCCGTTTTTTTTTTTATGAACGCGTGTTTCTTTTAAAATTTTCTCTCGAATTTTAACAGCTTTTGTCAGCGATTGTACACGTCGTCTGTCGAGATTGAGTTTATAGGATCCGGAAGTAATATTTTTAAGATCGACCATTTGTTCTTGACGGTTTTATTGAAAATTATTTTTCAATCGGCTCTCCATAAAAAATCGCGAAAGGAAATAAAACGCTTACTGTCATTTCCAATTTGTTTCAACTTTATCCATCCCCACTCCCGCGCTTCGTAAAATCCCGGGAATTACAACGAAAAGAACTTTACCCGGCTTTGTTTTCTGCCTTACGTTGTAATTCAACATTTACACGAAATGTTTAAGTCTAAAATTTATTATTAGGTGACGCGTTTCGATTTTATATTTTCGTTTATTTCGCAAACTGAGAAATTTAATTTCGAGAGGGACGACTCTTCGGGAACGATGGAAGCTTTTTATGTGCATTCGAGGGCCATCGTTAAAAGTCACAATAAAATCTATAAGATCCTCGGGGAGTTCAAGTGAACCGATTCGACAATTTTAGCGAAAATAAACACGATTTCCATTTTGTTTTCACACGAGCTTTTCTTTCTTGTTTGCGCGAACCTTCTGAATACGATTGAGAATTACATAGTGAATGGTTCGCTGATTCTAACGCAGAAGGTCGGAACAAGAGATGATCAACTCTCTTGATATTCAAATGCGAAGTTTAGCGTGACAAAAATATAGGAATTGTTTCGAGCAAATGTAAAAAAGAAGTAGAAATCGCACCTTTCACAGTGAAAAGCTCAAATAAAGCGAGGGACAAAAGGTCGTGTAGTTCTATTGTATTAAGCGACGTATTTGTCGAACTGGATTTACTTGTCTGGCTGGCCAGGGATTGCGGAAAATTGATTTCAATTTCGTCAATATCCGAGTTTATTTCTGTTCGATGGAGAAAAGAATTGTAAGTGGAAAATGAAGGGTTATACTTTTATTTTGTCATTTTCCTCAATCCGTAGATTACGTTCTTTTGAAAGGTATTTTTTTTTGCGGTACAAGTAAATTTCTGTAGGTACTTAAATTCTGCTCGAATTCTATTTTGGTTAATTATCACGCAATATTAAATTTATCAACACCGATATCGAAAAATAATATTTTTTTTGTACGTACATACGCCGCGCCGGCGATTTATCATTAAAATGAATAAATTTTAAAAGTTGGTGTAAATCATTATCATAATACATTATTTATATCTCTTACATATTTGCGCACTGTTTTATCGACACTATACCCACAGAAAAACGTTCGACTATAAATTTCAGGACAACGTATTAGTATATGGAAATTGTTTTGAAACTAAACCAAACGAAACGGAAAACGCCGAGCATTTAAATTAGTGAACTCGAAAATAATTACACATTTTTCTGTTGGCTTTAATAGAAAAAAAAGTAAAGATAATTAAAATGGACAGTAGCATTTCCCGAACTTGACATTTTTCGTGTGCTAATGATTTAATAGAATTCCCGAATTACGACGAACTAGTAGTAACATTTTAACTGCGACACGAATTTTGGTTTTCGAGTAACGTGCATTATTGCTACGATATCGCCGTCAATATAAAAGTTGTTCTTGAAATTGGTCATGGAATTAAACGTTTAGTTAGACGATTGTTGTACTTTTACATCAGATCGTGCAGTTTAGATACGAAACGTATCAATAAATCCTAAAAAAATTGGACATTTGATCACTTTCTAAATTTATCGAAATTCTCCAATTAAAATCGTTCGCTTATAAACAAAAAAATCGTGGTATCGGTTTATACTATCTATTTGTAATCAACATATTTCCACATAAGAAAAGACGCCACTTAAAATTAAGTTGTAATAATTATTATTTTTAATATTAAAATTTTTAATGATTAATTTAGATAATTCTGAATAATTTTTATCAAAGATAGTACAAGAATGTTTTTTTTTAACTCCTAAAGTTAAGCATACTATTCATACGGACAATACTAAGCTTTTGTTTAACATAGCACAAATGACATGTACGACAACGAAAATTCTAATTCCTTTTAAATGTGGACTGTAGAAGTACCTATTTGTCGCGGTATAATTTATGGTGCTCCTACGTAGGAGAACGTTACGTTTTAAAATTTATTGAAAAATCTAAAATTTAAATTTGAGCATGTCGAATAAGGTCAACCGAAGCTATCGAATTTTCTGCAAGCTGTTACACCTGCAGTTTCGTTAGCAGACATAAATTAAATTCTTGTTGTAAAATCCATTTTAATATAAAACCACACTATTTTATTTCTATTTATTAAACGTAAATGCTCATAACCTGTCTGTATTGATGTGTGTGTAGGTATTCTATGATAAAATAAAACGCATAAATGATAATATGGAACGGTGACCCGTTTAACTATTGCTAATAAAAACATGTTACATAATTATAGTACAAAATGTTGCAAATGACCGGATTATTCAAAACATCGAAATTCCATTATCTGGCATTAAAGAACCAAATTAACAAGGACGCCTGGAAAAAATGACAACAAATACTTATGGAAACAAGCACGAAATTACAAAATAAGAAAGATAAAAAAAAACTATAAATAGTAACAACAGACAACACAACAACTAAGGGAGAAAATGACCGAAGATGTTGAGCTCTTTTAAATATTCCCTAAATTAAAAAAATATATATAGATAATAAAAAAGTATTGTAATTTGTAAAATTGTTATGAAGAAAAAGGTGACGAATAAATCTTGGACATAAGTCTAAAAATAATACAACGAAAAAAACTGAAAAAACGACGTTGTTACAATTGTTAGAAAAAATAACGAATAAACGAGACGCTTATGCTTCCCATCCCCCCACGAACCTATCGACATTAGAATACTGTATTTTTATTCGCGTAAATTTCCCCCTTTGTGTTTCTTTTTAATCTAAAAAAAAATGCTAAAGGACAACAATGTAATAAATTCAATTTGAAAGTAATAACAAAAATCCAGATTAAAATGTTTGCTATAAAATACCATAAAAATTCGAATTTGCGAACAAATGACGACTCGGCGGTTAATAGCTATACACGTAGGTATGCATACAGTTTCACGCCTCCTACACGTAGCAAACACAAAAATATGTGCATATTATTTCTCATACTTTTATTTCTAAATTAAAAGATTAATGAGAAATTAGTTGAAGTAGGAGATTACGTATGGCGGGTAAATAAAATATTTTTAATTGAATTTTTAAGTTTAATTACATTATATCGACTGTTCTTATGAAAGCTGAAACTCGATCATCGGTTCTTCTCCATTTTATTTTATTTACTGTGGCGCATTTGACGCGAGAAACTTTCGAAATTACATTTATCTGCACGAAGTTGCCGTAATACAAGCTAGATAACATATTTCATTTTATTAAACGGATATTTCTATTAAACGTATTTTATCGTCGAAAAGTTCAGTTACAGACGGTAAAAGGAAATAGTGCAAGTAACAGAAAAATCTTTATTAAACTTCAAACATAAAACCTCGGCATTGTACAAGTTCTAGAACTTGCGGTTTCCTCGGTTGGATATTACTTCTTTGTTAATTGTTTCTTTGTACTCCAATTCCACTTCAGTACTCTCAGGCTGTTCATTAAAGTATGCTTTTTAAGACCAGCCAACGTAAAGCCTTTAGCTACAAGTAATTACGAAATTTTAATCTTAGAAGTCTGTTTCCTTAAGCGTATCGGATGACTTTTAAACAGGGCCGATCTTTTTATAAATCGTATTAGCATCGATATCGAATTCAAATAAATTTGTTCGCGATTAAATCGGTTTTTAAAATTAAAATTAAATGGGCACCGGAACGTGCCTAAACCTCTGTGCCAGCCCGTACACGATGCGCTTGTATACATTGCATATCCGATGAGTTACATATTAAATCGCAACGTATTCACGGAGCTTAGGATTTAATGCTAATATCCTGAATGATTACGCTCTGCTGTTGTTAATGCTAAAATAAGCGCAACGCATTGTGTTTGAAGAGATGCATGGCCCACATACAAAATGCTCCACGTAAACTTTTATTAACGTTTAAATCGGGATTCGCTCACGTACGTTGGTAAATACACTTTCGAGACTTACAATTAGTTTTTTATTAATTTCACTTTGGATGATTTGTAAATGTGCTGGGATGAAAAATGCAACAACGGTGTGCGCGTTTTCTAACGGAAATGTTGTAAATTATAAAAGGAAAATTATTTTGATTGCCAATGAAATAAATTTTTATGTGGGTATATTTATTCCCTATTAATACGAGTACTTTCTGTGATTAAAATTTTGATCGATAAGTAGATAAAACCAACACATATTACATTAAAGGCACATCGGAAAATGTTACTTTTCACGTCAGTCAACTACACGTAAAAAAATGACGAAATAAAAAGTTCATAATTTTTTTTTAAACATGGTTCCATTTAGTCGAACTTTATAAACAGATTAAAGTTTCGAAGACCGAATAAGGAATAAAACCTCGAGCATCTTATCGTAAAAGTCTATCGTAAAGACAAGTTACATTCAAAATGTCCTCCAATAAACACAAAAATTTAACTACGCCAATAACACGCACTACGAAAGCTCTCATTCGACTCGAAGGAATCTTTTGATAAAATTCTTTTTTATGGCGATTTTTTTTAGATAGGTACAGTAAGGGACTTATTTTATGTCGCAGGCTACGTGAGGGCGTATACAACCAATAGTGCACCGAGGGTGAAGTAACGACACGCGCTCTCGGCTAGTTATCTATTCTTTCCGTTTATGAATCTTGACTTATTACCATTAGGTCGGACAGCGTTGTTGTTAAGATGGTACGATGGTTTATTTTATTACTGGAAATATCGCTTCGAAACCTTCGTAAAGGCGAAAATGTGCACAAATTTAAATCCAGACCAGAAATGTTTTTTATTTTATAAATATGTATACATTACGAATTAAATGTTTTTTAGCGTAAGTATTAAGAATCGTTTAAAACTATTTATTATTAGTTAAAAGTAAGCCGTAATTTATTTACCTACATTTATAACAAAAATAAATTCGTAACATTAAAGGCAAATATGAAACTATTTGTGCGAAACTGTAAACTTTATTGTGGAAATTAATAATTAATATCATTAGTACGGCAAAATTATATACCCGACTAAAATCTAGATTAGGTACATTACCTACCTATTTTAAAAATTAGAAAACTAACAGAAAATTTTGTAATTTTAAAATATAGATAATCACTTATCTGTATTGTTTTACTACAAAATTTCGATAACATGCTTTTTTGTAAAAGATTAACTTATATAGTTGTTTCGATGGTTTAAATAAAGCAGGATTCATAAACGGAAAAATTAGATAACTAACCGAGAACGCGTGTCGTTACTACTCCCTCGTAGCACTATTGGTTGCATATGCGCTTACGTTGTCTGCGACATAAAATAAGTCCGTCACTGTACATAGGTATATTTTGATATTTTTCCCTATAGTTACGAGAGAATACATTTTGAACTTGGAAATTATTAAAATTAATTAAAGAAAACAATTTTCTCCTAGTGGATCCACGACAATAGGTACATAATAATTCCTGTCCGAATCTGTCAAAAAATCTTTCATCAGCTAGAGTTTATTAAATCATTTACATATATATTAACCACAGAAAGTTTCCTCTACACATAAAATTAATCAATTTTCTATTTAAAATGTAAGCAGGTAGATGTTATTAACGTAATGACGTTTTCATTTTTCAATTGAACATGTACTTGTGCATATTATTAAATGTTACCGTATAGTTATCTTAAAAGTTTGTAATAAATTTGGAATATACCATAATAAGAGAATGGAAACAAATACGTACTAGTTAGAATGCACCCTCGATACATGCACTTATACGTTATAACCATGCGTGCATACAAAGAAGTGTTACAGCTTTGGAAGTAACTTTCGACCTCTTTGCTTTATATTTGGAGTATAACTACGGATTCTCCGCATTATATAAACGCGTGAGTAAGTTAGTAAACGTGACGGTGTATTAACATGAAAATATGTTAATCCACTTGTTTGCTCAAAACAACGTAAAGCAAGTAGGTACCTATCTCTGTTAAATTTGAGTCCAGTAACGAACAAAAATTACGCAAGATCTAATTCTAAACGATTTCAATTCCGCAGTTATTTTGTAGCTACCAATCAAAGTTCGTGATCAATTATTCACCTTTTATTCGGGACTCTCGAACGGAGATTTTCTAAGCACGTACACGCCGATTAAAGCCTTTTTTGGAAAAAAAGTCTTTAGGCCGCTATTAAAACGCCATTATAGTAGTTAAATCTTCTAAGGAGGCCCTCTTATAAAAACCATATGCTCGATATAATTAATAATGTTCGATTCAATATCGGTCAAAAATATTGCCGAGAGATCGGATTCTCTTTACAGAATGTTGGTTTTGACTTATGGCGTATTGATCAGCAATTATATTAACCCTATAAAAATATTGGATCCATAAATCACAAAATGTATTAGTCGTATAAGTCATTCGAGGAAAAAAATAAATCCTAGGGTGAATTTTGATAAAATATTTCCTCTAACTCATCATGAGCGTGTAACGGCAGTCATAAATTTTGCTCTATGAATTTTAATGCAAAAACATTGGAGAAAAAGTCGTTTTTGTCGCCGAGTGAAACTCTGAATTAAAATTAAGGCAATTCCGAGGAGTTACCGGTTTGCTAGTTTTTTTTTTTTTTAATACGTGCCACCGAAAATTACCGGGTATAATTAAATTTTTGAATTAATAGGAATTTGCTTAATTCGCGATTACTTCGAGTAATAAACCGAAGTTGTTCTATTTGACTGTGTTATTGCAAGAAATTGTATCCTGCCGTTTTATTCGAAAACTTCCGATGTATTTATTTTTCTAATGTATCATTCTGCGGCTACCGCAAACGTTATTTACGACCGCCATTTCTCCCCTTTTACTTTATTAGCAAAAACAGTTTGTTGCTACTATACCTAATTCGGCATCGAAACGAACGGCTGGTTTTTTATGTTTTTATTTTGCATAAATTATAATTGCAACATAATCAGCAAATTTAATAACAAGGAGGATTTACCTTTCAAATTTAATGCAATTTTTTTTTATTGGCAAGCGACGATTTTATATACTGTTGTAATGTGTATAAAAGTTTCTGTACTTAATTGTAGTCGTAAAACTTCGATGACATGTCATATCGTAGAATATTAGGCACCATATAGTACACAATATAGATATATCTATATAGGATATAAAATCTTAAATGATTTGTTAACTGATTAACGCTATAAAAGACTCCTATATTACATTCAGCTGTTACGAACGCCGTTTTGTGTGATAATATCGGAAAGAAATAATGTTAAATTACATTCGATTCAACAGCTTTGATTGAATATTATGACGAACAAATGCCCTTATTAATATTTCACGTAGTCGTATAAAATGCTTTCTTTCCTAAGCTAAAGATAGAAATGAATGAATTTAGGGGTGCTTAATTATTGAACAGGCTTATTACGGCGATGAAGCTGTTTTATCAATAATTAACTTTTTAATTTTTTATCGTTGGTTTCGATGCCAACAAGTATACCTACGTCATTTCAATTGTAAGAGATAAAGCAAACGTTTTGAGACAAAAGTTGTTTGTTTTTAATCGGGCCCATCAAGTGGTGATAAATTTATCAATTTCTTATAACATTTGAAAATTCCTGTTATAAACATTTCTTTGAAGAGTTTCATCACCCTAACGAATAATTCATTCTATTCACATTAAATAAAAAACGTTTTATAGTAATCGGTTTTTCTCCCATTTGATAGATATGATTAAAAGAATCAACTTTTGTAAGCTTAAAACTTTTTCTAAGCTCCATTTTTGTTAATCGTTACGCATTATTAAGAACTGCCTTGTTTGTACAAATTTTCAAACATGACTGGACACCTAAAGGTGTCAATTTTAGTTTTTTAACTTCTGTCTTAATTATTCTTTTACGATTAAATTGCAAAACAATTAAAATTAAATTCGAGAAACACGACACTATTTGAAAATTATACAACTAATAAATAGCTAAAAAATAAATTAGGTAACCGTCCATTAGTTTGAAATTAAAGATACACGTTTCGGTTATTTTTTAAAATGCAAAATAAAAGTTATTCTCGATTGAATAGATACTTAGATAATTAGATATAATTATAATTAGATACTTAAAAAAAAACTTGCGTAAATTTTAATGTATTTATAATAAAATACATTATCTATATTTTTTTTTGAATGACCATCATGATAATGATAAACGACAATATTAGGCACTTATATATTTTATTACTACAATTTATTGGAACACGATTTGATAGAATTATTGATGAATTATTGTTAGTTTAGCATAGATAGTCAAAATGTAGAGTTAACTTAAAAAACGAAAAACCTTTGACCCCGTTAAAATCGTTAAAAATCTAGAGGACATTAATTTGACGTTGTCGAAATTTCTGTCTGCGGATTCAAATAAATCTATAGGATAAACTTGTAAAGTTAAATTTTACGAATTTGCCCACGCAATCTAACTTTCAAAACATTCTAACGAAATTCGGAAATGTGGTTTTGGTGTGCCCCTCGAACTATTCCGGAACGCGAACGTTTCGAATTTATAGTTGAAGAATTATAATATATAATCTGTTAAAGGTGAAGCTGTGCATGTTACAACTACAAGAACATTTGGCTGTCAGTGACTTAACAAATGTCCCGAGAAATCCTCTTGTTACTTAAATACTTTCTTTGAGTTACGCCATGTCGACCTCTTACTTTAAACGACGGCGTATTTGTTTAATTTTTATTGGACGATATGAAGAATTCGACGGATTAAAGTTAAATTACGCAGGTTTAGTATGGGTCTTCCTAATGACCGCAATAGTAATAATTAGATGTGCCTATTACTAATTTTCGACACGCAAGGAAGTAAGGTCGGTTTGAAGTCATGTTCCGCTGCGATCACGCATCGCGTAAAATACTATAATTCTGATTCTTGCGATACAACGTTCTATGTCAACTTTAAAGTAAAATATAACAAGTTCTAAACTTAATAAGTGATATCTGTGAAGTAGTGCCCTGTTGAAAACAGACATGCAACGTATATTGCTATCATTTCTATTTAATTAGGGTATACCACGCGCTACCGTCGCGTCGGCGGTTCCAATTTCCTTCCGCATAAAGGAAAATTGATAACCAAATCGTTTTAAAAGCAACGACATCGCGAACAATAATATCACCGCTAAAAATATTGTAGAACATGAACAGGACACGCGATATTTTTAAAGCGCCAAATATTACGAACGGCATCGGATATTTAACATGCAAACCGAAATTAACATAAAACAAACAAGTAAATCAAGGTTGGCTGGGACAAGTCGGTAAACGTTCCTGGTCAAATATTCGAATAAATTAACCAAGTTTGGTTCGTCCTATTAAAATAAGATTGAATTTGCCGCATCTTAACTGATCCCGAGATAAACACGATTGTTAGTAAATCGATAAAAGTTTTAATTTGCGCGGCCACACAAGAATAACTTTTTATTGTCGCTTCTCCCGGCATTACATTACAATAAAATTTTATTCGACTGGGTTGGGGAGAGAAATGCGAGGCCCCGCTTAATTTTAAAAAGGAAAACAGGAGTAAGGTATGTCTGGACTTTAATAAGAACGTTATCAAATGACAAACACTCGAAACTTTCTGGGTATCCGTGGAAAGTATGTAAAGCAGCGGCATAACCAAGAATATTTTTCTACTTGAAGTATTTTTCCGAATGCAATCTCTCGGCGATTCAATTAAATAAGGCAATGAAAATTCTCTAAAACCACTTAGGCTTTCGTGATGGTTACTCTCGATATTGTATACCTCTGAGCAAATTAGCAATTACTTCAAATTTATTAGTAAGTATTCGCTCTTGATAGAAATGAGAATCCCGCGACTACAAGTTTACTACATTAAAATACCATAGAAATCTTGGGCATTTGTCTATTTATTTTCGTCTCAGGATGCGTAAAACCGAAAGAATTTAACACCTTCCCGTTCTGGCACCGATACCCGGGAAAATTAGATATTTATTACCACGATGACATAAAGATTATTTTGTGAACGACGCTTTAATTGTTATTGCGCCCCGTTAATATCTTGAGGATTCTTTCCGAATAACAAATATCCCCTCTAATTTTATCGTATAGGCGACGAATCGTTATTTTTAGGAATAAACGCTAATTTTATAAAAACAAATTGCAAATTTAATATCTATGTATAATAAATACATTTCGCGTTGTCAGTTAAACAATTTTAGTGCGTCGAGTACGTAAGTGCTATTCTAATGTGAATGAACAAAAGAATTTTCAACGAAAACTACCAAAATCATTTAATGAATGACTCGCAAACCTAAGCAAAAACTATCGAGACACCTATACCTAGAAGAAAAACTGTTAAAACAGTGTAGTGCTTAATATAACACACATAAATTTTTGTAACAAAACTATTTGTAGGGACTTTCATTTTAGTCTGTCAACAATGTTTGCAAACGATATGTAACGCGTATAAATGAAATTATCAAAAGATATTACTGCGCATACTTCGGACCCAATAAAATATTATGAATGAAGGTCTATTGGGCGAACGGCCAAGAATTTTACTGTTCTTTGGTGCACTTTGACTTGATAAAAGGAACGGTACAAAAAGTACGTATGGTAAGTTGTAAAAATAACTCCTTAATGTACGTACGTCTCATTTTTCTTCTTTTACTGTTTTTGTGGCTCATTCATAGTAACAGCGGTATATTTACGGGAATGCCTTTGTTCTTTTATTGGCTTTATAAAAATCCTCGCTGCGAGCTGGAAAAATTGCATCGCGCCGTCAGATTTTCGAGGAAATTAAGAATTGATTTTTAAGGTAGCTTATAAGTCACCTACCTACTTGCAAATAATTTCAAAATTTTGCAACAACTAAGTACTACAATTTTCAACGAAACTTTAAGAATTTAAAAGCGACAGAAATTTGATGGTCCAATGCAATTTGCCCGATATAAGTACATAAATACCTACATAATCACGTCTCATTTATAAAAACGTTTGTATCGTTCTTTTATAATGCCAACAAGCACGTGCTACTGGTACTTGTAAAAGTTAAGTGGCGGTGATATATGATCTAACAATAATAAATAATTAGGAAGTAAACGTACCGCATACTTGCATATGTTTAAGGATTGTGTAAGTTTATTTTCAAATAAGGCTCGGTTTCGCCAAACTAAGGGCTAATATTTCCATTTTCCGATAAAACCTGACAGATATTTACCATTGAAATAATTGTTCGAACAAACGTTTCTATGGTAAATATTTGTCGGATAAATTCATCGGAAGGTGGAAAGATCGACTCTCAAATTAAATTATGTATTTAGCGAAACAGACCATAAGTGTGCTTACCTATTAAATAAAATCCAATTAAATAATCAATATTCTAAATGTTTCAAACGTTTAGATATTTTTAATTTTCTAAATCACTTAAATACAAACACGCTCATATATCGTGTATTTACGTCAACGAACCAAATCTATTAGTGCAGTTTATTCGGCTCCAAAAGTCCAAAAAAATTCCCATTAGAATTACTTCGCGATAAACTAAAACTCGCATCGAGTTTGCAACCACTATTCGTATAATAAATACGTGTACATTCTAGCTTACGGTAACAGTTGCACGTAGATAAATATTATGGTTGATATTTTATTGCAACCGACACGACGCACACATACATGTTGGGACCAAAAGCATCCACCGCTGTGTATAATTTTGTATAAAATACATTACAGAGGTAACTTATGTGTACAAATAACGATAATACGAAATGGTAGGTATTCATATTTGTTTAAAACTAGGAACGTAGCAGTAAACGTGTCTTTAAACAATTTATATTTTAATAGGCAGGTACACATTTTATTACCTACTACAACTTATATTTTATTATTCAAAATTTAATACCTCATTTTTTTCTTAACTGTAAATAACGAGAAATGTGAAAATAACTGCCTTTTAAGTAATGTTATTCGGCGTTATAAAACGTCCGGATTGGCAGCGTTTACGATCGAAAATTATAAAATAAATCTCGAACTTAAATATATTACCTTAAAATTTAATGATCTAATGACCCCTAATAATATTCGAGAAATATTCCGGTATAAGTGCGGCCGGACAAAACCACGAAAATAATTAAATCGTGCCCACAAATCAAGAACCTGACTAATAGCTGAATATGTACAGTATTATGTTTCAAAATACCGAAATGTAGCTTTGAGCAATGTTTACGATGTAACTAGTTGGGCCCCACGCAAATCACACACTATTAGAACTCATTATACCTGGAAATAAATTAGAAAAAGTTCGCCTTGAGTTACGAGCTGATGCATTGGTCTATTGACTTGAATACGTAAACAAAAATCCTCACGTACGTACGATCTTGGAAAAATATATCTACTAAAGTATAGATAGGTAGGTGGTACGTGGGCTACTATACCTAAACGAATTTGGAAAAGCTCGTGGAAAAACGATAGGAATTAAAGGGATACGCGCAACATTCATCATACATTAATTAATGACGAGAAGAGGAAGTGCGTTACAAAACACTAATGCATGTAGGAAATGATTTATGGTCGACGCCGCGCCGATGCGAAATGAATACAGGTTTGGTTTTGTTTCTAATGACAAAGGTGTGCATCCGGCACGTTTACCGTGTATAAAATATGAATATTCCTTTTCATAAGTGCATTTTGTTTTAAAGAACCTACCGTTAGAAGCGTCAAGTTTTAGTTTAACTTAACGGTTATTTACTTTTTTACTTTACAATCTTGTATACGTCGAATAAATCTAAATTATTACAGTTGTTAACTTAATTACTTTCTTTCAATTAAGCCAGTTTAAAAAAGTAGTGAACGAACAAACAACCATAATAATTTTAAAAACACACGTTAACTCCGGCGAATTTACATAATAAACTTTATTTCGTTAAGATTTGATTATAGATTTGTCACAATGAACGTGCGTACAGGTGATCTATTTCGATAATAATACTTTGGTGTAGTGAAGAGGCAAAAAGTCCACGCCACTGTTTGTCCGCGATGCCTCCTGCTGGCATATAAAGATGTCAGCGACAGAAACGTTCAAGCTACTACTTGAAATCCATTGCGAGACGTTTCTTATTTATTTGGAACTTGAACGGAATCTATTGATTTACGGGACAAGTGACGAACGGGATACAAAGAATTTATCAACAAAGCCACATTACGCGTCGATATTTTTTAATTTGTTGCCTTTTTAATTTACGAAGTTATCGTTTTAGGTCGGTCAGATTTCCGTTTGAAATCAACCGCGCGTGGACAGAACTATACTTATTGTCCGTTTCGCATGTATGTAAATTAATGCTCACTCGTGAAGCTGTTGAAACAAAAGGTCGTTAGTGTAATTCTGCACAAGAGGAGTCATCTCTCAGTGAGGCTGAAACTTAATATCCTGGTCCACGCGGCATTGTTGACTGGCAAATACATGGCACCGAGGTGATTAAAACTTTCAAATTAATGAAATTGGAAGAGGTATTTATTTATAACTTCGCCCAGCTTCAACTTTATTAAATTGTTTGCGGTTGAGTCGTATTGTTCGTCCTTTGGCGTACAATTTTGAACAAACTAATCCTGTACTACCTACTTAACTTAGGTATAATAAAATTAAATAACTAAGCGAACATGTAACGGTGGTGTACTTGTTTAAAAAAATCTGATTTTAAAAACCATTTGAAATTTTAAAGAAATTATTGTTTGTTTTTTTAACAATTGCAAGTGATGAAGGTTTACTTGAAACGTAAAATAGCGTTAGATTAAGGGCAGGGTACCCATGATTTCAGCGTATTTTACGTTCATCCTTAAACTAATTTTTGAGACATTTTGGATCATTAAAACCAAAATGTTTTTATGATTAGTTGTTTATCACTATTTTGTTTATGTATACTCGTAATTTGAGTACATGATTTTTATTCGTTAATTTGTTATTATAAATTATAATTTTGTTAGTTATGGTGGAATTTTATAAAAACTAAATAAGTTAAAGTGAGGTGGATTTTTTTTGTTTTACAGAGAATAATGTACTCGAGGACATATAAAAGATTCATAACGAATGAATTATTTTAAACTAATAAAAAATTTAAATTAATATTTTAAAATCAATTTTTTTTATGTAAACAATAATAAAATTTTGTGAGAACTTGTTAAGTCCTCGAGTACATTATTCTCTGTAAAACAAAAAAATCCACTTCACTTTAACTTATTTAGTTTTTATAAAATTCCACCGTAACTAACAAAATTATAATTTATAATAACAAATTAACGAATAAAAATCATGTACTCAAATTACGAGTATACATAAACAAAATAGTGATAAACAACCAATTATAAAAACATTTTGGTTTTAATGATCCAAAATGTCTCAAAAATTAGTTTAAGCATGAGCGTAAAATACGCTGAAATCATGGGTACCCTGCCCTTAAGTGATTTTGCTCAGATTTTCAAAAAATGTAACCGATATTTAGTACACAACAATAATGAAAATGTATTTCCCGAAACAGAACATTATGAAACTTCAAGGTTTTCTGGTAAAAAAAAAATGTATTCTTATCAAATTTCGATAGGACACGCCGTTTTCGAGTAAAATTTTGAATATTCTATTACAATAATAGTGAAACAATAATTTCAACAAAAACACTATACAGTTTGATATGCCACCGTGTCGAATATTGAGTATTTGATAATTTTAATTTAATAAGCATTAAAACAATAATAAATGTACCAAATTTCGTCATTTTATCTTAAAAGGTTCAGGATATATTAAATAAAAACCATTCTAAAATCCGCATTTCAAGGGACTGTATATCCCTTAGGGGGCATTTAAAAAACATATGGAGGTTTTCGTCATAGATTGACTTAATCTGCGTACTCTCAATTTTTAACCACCTATTTTAACAACACTTTGTATATTGCAAATATCTTCCAATATTCAATAAATTTGTTTTAATAACCATATCATTTTTTAAGTTTTGATCATATCAAGATTTAATCATAAGACGAAAATAGTACCTATGCTTTTGTCAATTTTTGAAACCTTCCTGTATCTATAGATATATTGTTTTT
Organism: Rhagophthalmus giganteus; assembly: GCA_036326145.1. Lineage (NCBI taxonomy): Eukaryota > Metazoa > Arthropoda > Insecta > Coleoptera > Rhagophthalmidae > Rhagophthalmus > Rhagophthalmus giganteus. The sequence goes on along the minus strand of JARFJA010000056.1, from coordinate 7,094,394 downwards.
AACTTAAAACTTATACCTATTTACCTATTAACAAAATTAACGACCCCTGTCTTTTTCGTTTCTGCACAATTAAAAATACATACTTCCTTATTCACATTTCGATTTATCTACCGATATGTTTCTTTAATTTTCATTATATTATGAGCAATTAGAAACAAACATAAATAGGTACTAATAGATACCTTACAAAATATTATATATTTATATTGACACTTAACGTTATGTTGAACGACCACATATTGACCCCTTCTAGGACGATCTTCTTCCAATTGCCACTGCAAAAAAGAAAAAGAAAGTTAAAATAGGCGACAACAGAAAATACTTTCTCGGATATAATAAAGAAATTAAAAAAAAAACAAACATTTGTATAAAAAACGTACAATTGAGCATTAACATTAATCGAGAAACCGGTTTAGGTACTATACCACTAACGGTTCGTTTTAGTCCTCCTTGCATTTCCAAAAGATTATTTAATTAACCTTTTAACTTCCGGTTTCCTTAATTTCAGACTTCATAACAATTTCATTAACTTCCCCGAATATTAGAAGCGGTTACTTCTTTCAATTTAATTTTTAACGAGACCCTAGAACGGATTGAAAAGTTTGTTGTAAGCGCGTTAAGTTTCTAAAGGCACCTAACTACTGCATCATTTAATATCTACTTAGAATCGCGCGAACCAATTTTAATCCGGATTGTCGTAACACGTACTTATTCATGGAATAAGCTCTTTAATGGATATTTTTTTATAAAATTGAAAATAAAATCGTTTTAAAATAAAACGGGAGTTTTTACTGCACGTTTAGGATCCTGTCGGAGTTTTAACTTTTAGTAAACTGTTTTCGTGCGTTTCGTTTCTATTCAATCAGTATTAAAAAGAAGTAAAATCTACTTACATTTGAGATTGGTACCTACCGATAGAGAGAGATAAATTCTATGATCAATAATAGTTAGCGAGTACCTATGTCCCAATCGATTACTTTTAATTAATTATCGACAATGTAAATACCTATACTGTCTTTCAGATAATTAAGTAAGTGCTTGTAGTTTCTCAATTCAATTACAGGATTTACTATACCGAGCTTATCGATGAACTTTCACTTTGTAGGAAAAAACTAGTTTAAAAAAAAGTAAAAAAAGTTCTATATTATGTTTTTGAATTTAAGTAACTAACCTTCAATCAAACTATTCTAGAAATTAAAACGTTGTAATTTATAATTTTAGAACGCACTATGGTTGATTGTCTAGAAATAATGTAAAGGTCGCCATCTATGGTTCAACTGCTTGATCAGAAGCATTTTAGATTTGTTAACTGACTACGCAATTAGCAAGCTTATCTTTTTAAATTTTAAACGATACATCTGTTTAGATAAATAATTATACATATCTTTATATCAACTGATAAACAATATTGTATTCCTATATCCGATTTGCGATGTTATGCAGTATACCTCGTTTCCAAGCCTAATTTCACGGAATTATAGATTTTCTTTAATGTATTTCTTGTTATTAAAGAGGAACGAGAGGAAATTTGCCAATAACTAACTTTGTAATACGGCGCCGCGACGTTCAAAAAGATAAACGGATTGCCACGTAATTTTATACAAGAATAAGCTTTACTCAAAAGTGAGGCGCAGGCTAGGTAAGCGCGCAACGGAAAGCTCTTGCGCTGGTCATTTTTAGATTACGGCGAGGGTTTAAAAGTATGTAAATTTTGGAGAGTATTTTAGGGGGTATGTTAATTTCTTCTTAGAACGGACCAGGAATTAGGATTAACCGTGGGTGGAGAAAGTGGATTTTGCAGAATGAACAAGAAACATTTGAATATGTAAAGTATCCACGACTATACATAAACAAGGCATTAAAGATTTACATTTGAATCAGTGTCGAAATAGAAACGTCGCGTCGATGGGGTTCGAAAATCTCAGTAAACCGACCAGAAAACCTGTTTTAATTACAGCGACTTTAGGTTTTATGTCTAAGTAAATTAAATTGGTGATTTCTTTTCTATCGCCTATAGCAATTATGTTTGTCGGGTTTCAACGAACTATCGATTAGGTGACATTACAAATTAGACAATCTATTTAACAGAAATGATATTGCTCAAATCCAAAAGTTCATAAATATTTATACAGAGAACAAAGCAACTAAAATAAGTAAAAAATCTTAGGCGAGTTTATTTTTTAGTAAATTATAGATATTAGTTTCTCCGATGGGAATTAAAAGAAATTTTTCCACCAGAAAAACGTACTTAACTAATCATTTGGTCGACAGTCTTTGCTGTTTACCTAGTTTTAATATTTTAACGTTTATGATAGCTATAGCATAAGACAAAAATACAGAAAAATAGAAATACTTTTATATCACCACGCTTTTCTATTGTTTTGTCATAGAGAGAAAGAAACAAACAAGATCTCTATTCTGTATCAAGTAAGCTATGTTGCCATTTTAAGAAATTTAGGATGAAGACCGCGCTCAAATATTGCTGCATATAAAAAAATTATAAGTAGGTAATTAAAAAAATCTACGAAATAATTTCAAAATCTAAAACCGTTTTAACAGCAGCGCACTTTGTAATATTTTGGCTCCATGTTTAAGAGCAATCCTGCATTACAAATAAACTAAAAAATGACTCGCAACAAAATTCGTAGATAGGTGTACCTATATTTTACTCAACAGGATACGTCACGACGAGTTTTGGTTAGAAGAATATAGAAAAGTACCTCACAAAAGTTGCGATTTGAAATTTAGCAAATAATGGTAACTGGTTACGCACTTTCGATTAAAAATAATTTAAAATTTCCACTTCTTCCGGTTATACCGGAAATGAATACCAATGTCCTTATTTCAAATTTAACCGGAAGAAGCGTTTCCGGCCATCACTTCTAAAATTTCAAATCGCAACTCTTATTACTTTCTTATATTCTTCTAATCTAACCAAAACTCGTCGTGACATATCCTGTAGATTAAACAATTGAATGTTTCCCCGATAGCCTTACCTATTACAAAACTTGATTGATAAATTAAATTTTAATTTATAACGTGCTTCTCGATACATGTTTATTCGCAATCAGTTATACAATTACCTATATTTACTAAAAGAAATCGTGCACATCACCTTCAGGTACTCGATTATTTTTCAAATATCAGAGGGGGCTAAAATGTTGATACGCCTATATTTTTATAATTTGTTTCGACCAGAATACACTGACGAAGTATTATTATAGTAAAATAACTTACGATTCAAAACGCATTTTATTCGGATAAGATTTATGTAACAACTCATAATATCTACATAATATATTCAATATTGCCCGAAAAAATCGTTAAAAAATTAGGAAGCACGACCGCTAAAAATTTAAAATCACCGGCATAATTCGACGTCCGTCGTTTACGCGAATACCTACTCACAAAAATTCCGAAAGGCAAGCATTCTTATCGTGCGTTTTATAAAACACACCCACCTTGTAGTTTTATCGAACAGATTAGTAATATTTTACCGAGAATAATATTAACTGTCTCTACGACTTCAAAAATTCCACCACATCTATAAAGGCAGATTTTTAAACTAATAAATCACAACATTTACAATCTCATAACCATTACAAAATCTGATTCATTACATTCTAATCGTAAGTTAAAATTTAATGTGCGCTTCTCAATAGGTATTTATTTAATTAAAATCGATTTTATGGAAAAGGTTACCCACTAAGTGAAATCGTGTACCCCTCTTCGGACATTCTAAATAGATAGATAGATATCTGGAAGATTTTACCGTTAAACCTAATATATATCGTACGTCACGTTTTTATAATTTTCTTCGACCCGCATACCCGCAAACCAGTCGAAAAACTATTATAAATAAATAGTAAAGGATAACTCACCGATTCAAAACGCGTTCTTTTCGATAGTATTTCTACAAGAGCACCAAATATTTAATGATCCGAAAAATATGTTTAAATTAAAAAAAAACAAAAACAGGGGCACTAAATATTCAAAATCACTACCGAAATTATATACGTCCATCGTTTACGCGAGCACTCACAAAACTGCAGGCAAGGACAAGAAAAGTTCTTATCGTGCGGTCGTCGTGCCTTATCAAACAGACAAGTCAACAATTTACTCGAGAATTCCCCATACAACTATCTTTATCGTCACTAATTTTTAAAACAACCTTTTTATACAGGGTAATTCTTAAATGTTACGAAAAACTTCAAGTGACTATTCCTTTCGAAAATAAAGAGGGCGGGTCAAAACGTCTCCTTTCGGAGTTACACCCTCAAAAAGAGAAGGATAAAGTTAGGTTTTCATTTTATTTCTCGAACTTGAAGAAATGTCGTATGATGACATGTAGTAGATGATTTTTACTTATCAAAATAATTCCTATAGTAATATTTTCAATCATCTCCTATCTTCGTAAGGGGGAGAAAATTACAACCCCTATTGGTTTTCGTTAAAGAACTTTTTAGAGGGTTGAAATTTTGCAATTCAGAAAATCTCTTTCGCAAGCTTGATTTATTTGAAACATTTTCTGGCTCATTCATTTTTCCTGAGAAACCCACAGTTTTTGAGTAAAAAAATAAAATAGACGATCGTGAATTTTAGTTATATCTTTTTATAAGTGAAATCATCTACTAAATGTCATTCCAATGAGGAATTGAAAGGAGGAGTTGCTCCAAGTTTGAGAAATAAAATGAAAACTTAACTTTACTCTTTCGCTTTTGAGGGGACGTAGGTAACTTCGAAAGGAGACGTTTTAGAAAAAAACTTTGTACGAAAGAACCCTTAATTTTCGACAAGGAATCGTCCTTTGAAGTTTTTCGCAACATTTAGCAATCACACTGTACATTTTAATAAAATTGTTTAAACGCATAACTTAATTTGTCAATAATCGCGTTTTGCACGAAACATAACGAATTAACGGCAATGAATGCTCACATAATAAATACGAAAACTACAAAGAAAGCTCTTTCATCCGTTGAAATTTTCGACATAATTTTTATATCTCTCGAGCTTCAGCTTAAAAGACTTCACGCTGGGCCGCACAAATGCATAAAGTAGGCATTCTGCAGTTAATAAATGATATGCAGACGCGAATTTCTATTTGAAATCCAAAAAGATGACTTAAAATCGCTGTTAAAACGATTTTAACTTTTCGCGCTAAACAATGTCACGGGGGAATATTAATGGGGACCCATAAGTTTGTCCGGCTTCACGAAATTCGTAATTATTTATTGCGCGCGTTCGTCCAAATATCTAATTAACTAAAAGACTTCTTTGTGTTTCGAAACACTCTAACAATTGTTTTTATTGTTGGAGTGAAAATATGACGAGACGTCCTTTTGTTTAATTAAAATATTTTCTAGTCATTAAAACGAACTTGTTAGATATTTGCCGATTTTAATGACAATTCTGGCGGCATCTGTTCGCCGAAAGTGTCAAAAGAAAAAGTTAGTTCGCAAACGTCCTGCACGTGTCAATTTCCTTTAGTACGGTCAACGGTTAAACGGATTATTTAATGAACCATTTAAAATAAATTATAAGTATTTAACGTAGGTTTTAATAATTCCGAGCTTTTCTTTTTGCGAATACTAAGTAACTCGCAATTAGTAGTGTTCTACACTTCTGGCTTCGTTTTATTTGTTCTTTGTTTGTATTACGTTTTATGTTTGAATATTAACACTCGACGTGCCGGACATTTCATTTTTAATACTTTTTGTAAACAAGCAGCGCAGCTGTTTTACGTTGTTACCGACAAAACTCGAGCTTAAAGTATGTATAAATCATTCCTTAAATAAATTAGGCATTAATTAATGTTTTCGAGGCGTTCAATTTAGAATTTTGTTGCAGAGTAACCCTAAGATTATGGAAGTTTAGAATTGCTTAAATGGAAAATAGGAATAAGTAGAAATTTTGTTATTAAAGTTTCGGGTATTAGCGGAGATACGACAGATTTCATTCGCGAAATGAAAACGGCAGTAGAGGATGTAGAATTTAAATTGCGCTGAGGTAGGTTATGAGGAAAAGGTGGTAATATAACGACCGTGTCAATAAACTAGACAGTGATGAAGTAGAATTTTAAGGGCAAAAGGGCAAAAATTCGACCAAAATGTGTGACATGAAAACTAAACGTCAAAGTCTTTAATAAAAGTTAGGTTGACGTGGAATAATTTAGGAATAAAGTAGGGCGTGCTTTATAAATATAATTTAGACATAACCGAACCGTATTAAATATAAATAGGACCCTAAATTTTCGATTATTTTGATAATTATCATGTACGTGCGTTGCTTGTAAAACTATATAGGGTTTTTAGATAACTTTGGAAACGAGCTTCAATGTAGGTATAGGGTAAGTGTTAAGAGATGTGAAACATACTTTAATATATGACAGAGTAAAAACTACAGACTTATTAAACTTTATACAATTAATGGTTACCTGGATATCGTATAAAACAGTTCTAAATATGAACGACATTATAATCGAGCCTTAAAACTTTATAAATTAACAAAATTAAATGATAAACTTCCTTATTACATTTATTACTAAATAAGTTTACTCCCGATTTCGTTTTTTATGTATCGAGCGAGTTAAATTGACAAGCTAATAATTTGAAAATAAGTTCTCCACGCGTTTAATTTAAATAATGCGCAATAACTTTGCGAAAAAACGTTATGAATTTTTGAGATTCAGATTTTAATTTCGCGCTCGATTTAACTTTCAATGCCCGTTATTAGAAATGTTTCAAACTTCGGAAGGAAAAATATAAAAGTTACGTTTTAAGATTTTCCGGTTTAATTGGGATATTTAGGCACCTACAGGAAGTTCATGGCGATGTTATCGTCGGTACCGAAGCTGGAAAGCTCATCCCAAATACAGAATTTCCGCTTTTGTGTATGCTCATTGAAGTTTGATTTTGAGATTATAATATTATTACGTTAGTCATGAGATGCCATCAAAACTTTAGAAATAAACGTAAAAATTTACAACTTGGTTTAGAACTTGAGTACTTTCAATGTTCCAACGATGTTACGTCGAAATTGCGACAATTTCTCGTTAATCACAACATTATTACTCTTACAATTAGTATCGATAAGTATAGATTGCAGGAATACCTAACTATATCGACAGTATAAAAATATTTTTATATTTTAAAGAAAACCTTAACGCGTCTTAAATACAGGATAGTACCTAGGAATTTCAGTGAATTAAGCAAGCACAAGCGAAACGATTTATCTTTAGTATATTTTGAAAAAAAGACGGTATTTCTGGAAAAATAAACAAAACGACTTAAGTACCTACTTATAGTAATGAAATTATGTTTTTTAATTTTACATCAAACAAAACCTAAATACCCACAGAAAAATTTACACAGAGTTGGACGTAAAAATGTAAACAACAAAAAGTATATAAATATAAAGGTTATCTACGATTACTTGCATTCGCAAGATCAAAAATACCTATACTCTGAAGTAATAACTTTGGTCTCCGAATCCCTTAAGTGGAATTATCACGATAAATTAGGGTCTTCGGTTAAATCCCTTAATCTGATTTTAGCAATGCTCTGGAGCATGCAAGCGTTTAAGAATTTTATACTGTATGTGAGTAAATTAAACGTTCATGTTTTGATCGTAGTTCAAAACAAAAACGAAATAATTTTTCAAATAAAGATAGACATACTCAAAAATGAATCTTAATAAACCTGTCTAGTTTTCAACGTTGCCGTTGCTTCGCAACGAGAAAAACAAAATAATTTTTAAGTTTTGTTTTTGATAAGCAGTTTTTGTTTTCATGTTGTAAAAACGTGTCAAATAAAACCTCGTCTCTTGCGGAACCTTTTTTCCGTTCATAAATAAGCAACCCTTAGTTGCATGATCGTACGAACATACAAAACTAAGTATATCTACTATTTTCGGGAAAAAAGTATGTAAATTATTGTTACATGTTGAAAACCACTTTCCGTTTCGAAAACCAAAATGATTACGATTTCTTTTCTACTGATCAATTACTGAAAGTTCGATGAACAACCATCGAGCAGTAACTGGTAGTAATTATCCATCCTAGTCTTAAATTTAACTTACGAAAACAATTAAGCGTTAGTCTCTTAACGAGCAAATTAGAGCAAATTACCTAATATTTTGTCGCACTTAGCGACTCACGTCTGAAGCGCGTACCTTTATTTATTTTATTTTTTTTTAATTACTAAACGAACTTAAATATACGACATCGAACGATTCATCAATAGAAATCAGATTCGGCTATTTATTTTTATTACGAATAATTTAGAATTAATTATAAAACTAAATAAACGGTGACTCAACGACGACTCTACAGATGCATTTAAAGTGCTAAATAATATTTTTTTAAATTATGTATTACGTGCGTTTTATCTACCTTCTTCCCTAGACGGCAGTAAATTAACCGTTAGTGTCTCCCTATATGATTAACTACTGCGAACCCTTGCATTCGTATAAAATAAGTTCGTGCTTTCCATCTCTCCCCCGTGCCACGATATTCTTATCTGCCGAGTCGATTGCTTATTATTTTTAAGAAACGCCAGTTTCCATTCGCAAAAAGCGCAAGCAGTCCGCTTTCATGCCGATATTATTGCCTGCAATACATCAGTAACTTGTAATTATTGCCATAGCGATGATATATTTCTCGCGCTATCTTTTTAATTTAGGATTTATTGGCGTATAGATAAAAAAGTGAGTGTGCAATATCTTCAGTTTAAGAAGCGTTCATCTTACACAGATATTATCGTCCTTTTAATAACCGCGTATTACCGTCTCTTAATAATTACAAAGGATTTATCGACGCCGGGGGTGTTTAACGGCGACAAAAATAACGCGGTCGCCTAAATTAAATTGCGTTTGTTCTAAAGGACAATCGACCTCTTTTTAAAATAGTAACGGAGACAGGTCCACAACGACAGACGCTAAATTTTCGCAGACAACAAAAAGAAGTAATCAATAGATAGGTCGTACATACCAAGAATTTCATCTGCAGCACGAGAATCACCGAATTAGAACTAGGCTTGTAAGAATCAGCAGCTATGAATGCTTCGTGATTGTGAATAGGAGGAATATAAAAGCCCTATGATTGAATAGCAGCAAAAAACGATCTCGGTTTGATCAGAAGCTCCAATATGACAACCGCGGATTATTCTCACCGTGAATTGGACGAGATGTCTCTATTTCGGCACTTCACTCACATAAACGTCCTGCTTTTCCGACAGATACCACAATTCCCTCGCTATCCGTCTCGTTTTACTGTTTCGTGGACTAAAATTTGAGGGAACCTTTTCTTTTCGTGAAACTAAAGAGATGACCTAAATGCGAGCTTTAATATTCATATCCTCAAAAACAAAAAGTACTCGACAATCTCGTAGTTGAGTCTTTTACCAAAAATAGAATCGTTGCAGATATTAAAATTACGAATTCTCGCTCTTTGGTAACAAAGAACCTTTGTTACCTACATAGCAATCTCCAAATAGTTTCCAGCAGTCGACGTAGCTTTGAATAACTCTAAATATTTGATGAATGGCCTTTGATGTCGTCCTTTATCAATCGTTATATAAATTTTAACGTTCACGTTATCTGCATGCGTCTTTCCATTATGAAGAAATTCTCATTATGTTAATAAAATGCCGTTACCAAAAAATGTCTACAATTTCGGCTTCCAATCGGTAAATATTCAGTTTTTATATCATTCCAATTAGCTTATCTGCGGGAGTCTAAGATATTCAACTAATATTAAGTGAGAATTGCAGTAGAAAACCGATTAAAAAAAAAGCTATTCGTTTGCTTTCAAATCCCGTTTGATAAATCGAAATCATTTAAAACAAGAAACGCAATTTAACTTAAAATTATAAGTAATAGACTTTTACATAAATCTTTGCGACTGCAATTAAATGCGGAAAACTGATCCTAATCTCAACTCAAAGTATACATAGTGTATACATCGGGTAGTGTACACAAGTACCTGCACGTCTACGTAAATAAATATGAGAAAAAGTGAAATAAATCTATCCGGCAACATTGTATCTAGACGAGCTTAAAATTGAATGGCCGCTCGGGGTAAATGAGAAACTATTATGAATATTACAAAATCTTGGTTTAGCAAAGTTTGCATATGGTAATTCTTTGGTGCATTATGCGACGGGACGAGCGCCCGTCCTGAATGCTATCTTGCGAATTGCGATTCTTAGCTGCCCAGGGCGCAAGGGTGGTTTTCACTCGTCAAATGCACTACTACCACCGTTAATAACGAGAAGGTCGCTTTCGACCTACTTTTCTAGTTACTCGAAATGCACTTTAATTAAAATGCACGTCTTCGTTGTCTTTCTATTTTACTATCGCGTACGAACAACTTTTCGATTTTTCGATCGAAATATTAATTACTTTTCGTCGTTACTGCGGCCGAATTAACTTAAAATAACCCCGGCAGAGCTAAGGATTATACGCTTGTTACGTTAAGCAAAACTTCTTAAACGATATTACAATAAATTGAATGATACAAATTTCTGGATTAGGAAATTGTTTCTGGAAAATAACTGTTGTACAGGGTCTTTCAAGTTCGAGTTTCTTTTTCAGTATTGTTTTGTTCTGAGAACTGTCACAGTTCGATGTGTCTCTTTTGACAGATGTAAAGTAGACGGTTTACAATTTACTAAAATGAGTTCAATTTCACTTGAGAACCGTATAAAAATAATTAAAATCCATTACGAAAATGGTGGATCCGTGAAAACTACATTTCGCAAAATTATGGATATTTGTGGTCGTTATAATCGTCCAACAGAGGCCGAAATAAGAAAGTTAATCAAAAAATTTGAGTCGACTGGCTCGGTACAAGACATAAATGCACCAGTGCATGCTCGTCCCAGCCGTTCAACTGAAAATATCGCTGCTGTAAGGGAAAGCATTGAAGAAGATCAAAATTTGTCAATTAAACGGCGTTCACAGCAATTGGGCCTATCTGAAACCACCACATGGCGAATTTTGCATAAGGATTTGACTCTTAAGCCTTACAAAGTTCAGTTGGTGCAAGAATTGAAGCCAAATGACCATCGGCAACGTCGACAATTCATTAATTTCATCCAAGAACAACCGGATGGTTTTGCAGAAAAAATTATCTTCTCAGACGAAGCTCATTTTCATTTGAATGGATATGTAAACAAACAAAATTGCCGTAGTTGGGCATTGGAAAATCCACGGCAATATGTTGAGAAACCTTTGCATTCTTCTCGCATTACTGTTTGGTGCGCATTTTGGTCTGGTGGTGTCATTGGGTCATTTTTCTTCGAAAATGCAGCTGGAAATGCACTTACCGTCAACGGATTGCGATATCGTGACATATTAACAAAATTTTTTTGGCCTATTGTTGATGGTATCGATATTGATGATATATGGTTTCAACAAGATGGTGCGACATGCCACACAGCCAAGGAAACAATGAATTTATTGCAAACAAATTTCCCACGAAGAATAATCTCACGAAATTCTGAAGTAATTTGGCCGCCAAGATCTCCCGACTTTTTCTGTGGGGCCATCTCAAAGATAGAGTTTATGCAAATAAACCAGAAACAATTGAAGCCTTGAAAGACAACATTCGGCGAGAAATTGCTAAGATAGAGCCCCAATTATGCCGAAATGTCATCGAAAATTTCACCAAAAGAATCGACATCTGCAAATGTGCATGCGGGGGACATTTGGAAGATATTATTTATCATTCATAAATTGTAGACTCTCTACTACATATATATCAATAAACAGATGATGAATTTCCATTCAAAATGTGTTTAATTTGAAATTGAAAAAGAAACTCGAACTTGAAAGACCTTGTACTACACAGTTTACGGTTATCAACTCGCACGATTTCTATCTAAACTTTTCTACAGATTTTATTTAAATATTATTATCCTATTTATTTTAATTTCTTGATGCTTTTCTGATAAAATCTAAGTTTAAAATAGTCACCAAGTCGTCAATTATCGACGATCGACATTTAAATTTTCAAAATTTATTTCCACTCACGATAGGTGTGGTTTTTAAAATTTAATTATTTTAGGTCATGGAGGTTAAATTAACGTCCGTTGTAGAATTGTTGTATTTTAAATACACGAGCAGCTACGCGATAAACGTGGGTTTTTTGTTTGTTTATCTTTCAACGAATGTTGTTGCAACGGGTTGACGTTAATTTAACGCTCACGTGTCCCAGACTTTAAGGCGAAAGGGGACGGTCAAGTGTACAACAAAGACAACAACCAGAGAAGTATTTAGCGATTTTTTCGCAAACGGCTCGATATATTTTTAATGCAAAAAATGATTATAGTAGAATTTGCGCCAACATTTTACATTTTTGATATTTGTTTTCATACCCGAAATATTTTTTCTGAAAAACTTATTTAAAAAAAAAAATAGATCGGATAGATTCCTGAATACAAACTTTTTTTTAAATTTTTTAATTAGCACCGATAATAACGTCCGAAAAAGACATTTTCGTTATTATTTGACAATCGCACGAGCTCCATTTAGTTGTAGTTACAAAATTGAAAATTAAACTTTTAAAAATGTCATCGTATCGTGCAAGTTTCGCACACCTTTTAAAAAGATTTGCTATCATCTCTAAATTCCACAATCGGGGGTTGAAAACTGTAATTGCGACGTAGGTATTGTCATAGATTTAACATAAATTATTTAAATATAGGTACTGATGAAAAAATATTTCTGTTATAACATTTTTAGGGCTACATTACAAAAGAGTTATAAATTTTTGCTCCTTGTAATTGAATTACGTAGCTACTAAAGCGGTTCATTACCATTTCATCAAAATTATACAACACTCTGTATATAAATGAGCAACCAAAGCGACACTACAACACCCTTTAATCGATTAATTTGAATAGCAATACAATAATGACAAATTGAGTTCGTTTGTTAAACGAATTTACAATTTTAACCAGATGAAATTTAATATTTCCCAATTCCCGCAGTCGATCAATGCCGTTAATATAACCCTCAAATGGAACATGCAGAAAATACAATATAAGTATTATACATACACACACACACACGGTTCGATGAATGCTAAACAATATGTAATACGTATAAGTTAAGCGTCATGTTAAATTGAATACTATCGACTTCCGAAATAATGACAAATGAATATTTATGCAACACTATCATTTATAAGACTTGTAAATGTCGAGAAGGTGACAGAAACATTATGCATGCAGTTGAATAATAGCCTCAGAAATGAATATAAAACGTTTTTACGGAGCTACAATTCTTTAAAAGTGTATCGTTGATTATTTAAGCATTTAAGTTATTTACGGGCACATAACAAAATGTTTAAAGTCAATTAATCGCGCCACCTACATTTATAATAAATTGTTACGTTCGCGTACGACGCGAAATTTAAATTGTATTTAAATTTAAGCGATTTTTATAATTTATAATATCTAGATAAATATTTGTAGGCCGTCACGAAATTAAATTAAAACGTAGTTACACTTGGTTCGATTCGAAATAAAAATTGACAACGATTTAACAAGATGAATCGTTCTTTTCGCTGCTTGAGCACAGCTGGAGTTTCGGAAAAAAGATCGAAGCAGCTTTATCCACGAGAGCAGTAAGTTACTGATTTTTCCTCAGAGCCGTTATTTTGTTATACGTGTCTACATGTCGTCTGCTGTCGCGTACTATTTAAACCTATTTAAAATGACGACCTATATTTTTTGTTACAAATACGTATTTAGAAATTCGATTACAATAATTAATCGTATAAACGAAATAAATTAATAAGTTCACATTTTCAATTAAAAAATGGACGAGAACATAATTCGCGGGAATCTCGTTCGTTAAATTAATAAAACTAATCGATTTAATGGCGAATTGTAAAGGATGAAGTTTTGATTGACGTGTGATATATTAAACGTCGAAGTTCAATTTAACTATCGACAACGCGAGATTTTTAAAGTTCGTGCCCGAACCTTGCCCTTTTTTTATTTCGATTAGGCAACGTCGATCCCCACGGACGGCGAAGAATTATAAAAAATTTTTTATTATTACCTACGTCCCAATTCAATTTTTTTTATATCCGAAAGCTTTTTGGGAGAAAAATAAATGTCGATATCCGCATTTTTTCGCGATCGTGATTCGAGTTAAAAGAATAAGTTAGGGACTCGACGAACCTTACACCGGTGACATTTCAGCACGGAAAATGTGACAAATGTGAAAGTGAAAAGGAACAAATTTAACGTTACAGTTGGGATCTCGAGCAAACGCGTATTTTGTTTTGTTAAAGTAAATCAAACTTCGATCATTTAGGTCACTTAGAGAAAGGGACAATCGATATGTAGCAAATGGAAAGCTACTCTTCCGATAAGATAATGATTAATAGAGCTGCAATAAACAATGTGTGTTAGCAGACGAAGTCCGATTCATAACTAATAGCCTGCGACCGCTGAATCGCTTAAGACAACGTTAGCAATTTGATACCCGTTTAACTGGCTATGTAGTTACTTTTTCATGATCATTTATCGTTTTAATATGTCTCTCGATTTTGTATTACCTTTATTTTTCGAATCGTCCGAGTTTTCTGCGCGAAATTCACGGTGACGCGGGACATTAAAAGTTGCTTTTATAAACGCAAACTCGGTAAAATTTTAAGACGGCGTAAATATAAATCGCTTTATCTCCGTTTTCCGTATATTTATGTGCAAAATATTATGATGGCGGAATAAAGTCGTAAATTTCAGCGGTGAATTTGTATTCAGGAATATGATAACACTCAGTGCTAACAATAAGTTCTGGGCTTTACGACGAGTTGTTGACATTTTCTGCCAACTCTATCGAAGACTACTTTATACGGCCCTGTAAAAAATCTAATTTTTTACGTTTGTGGCGAGCAATCTTAGGTTACGCTTACTCTACTTAAGAGCAAAAAAATAATATTACCTAATAATAGAGCCAATGATTTTCTGCGAAATAACGACCACATTTTCATCGTACGTTACGGTTAAAATAAAATTTTGAGTTTGTAGAGTTCCAGTTAAAATGGTAATCGCATGCAAATACGCCTCGAACCTTTTCGCAACTATATTTCAACTTTATTCGATAACACAAACAATTTTTAATTGGGTCGTGCGCGTTGAAAAACATTTGTTTTAAAATTAAAAGGGACATTCGGACGGGAATCAGTATATGTATAGATAACTTTTTTTATAATCATATTCCTCATTCTTAATTTATGAGTCCCCAAGTAGCTATTGTAGCAATTAAAAGTGTATCTCCCTCACTAGATTGCTGCGGAATTAATCAAAGAGATTATACTGTAGAAGTGGAGCGTGATGGGCCAAACCGGTATGTCTTCTGGAGACTCCCCAAAATGATTTCATTGATTCACACATTCGACGCAATTTATGTAGGTACCTATGTTAATTTTTAAAGGTGTTTTAATCGCTTGTTTTTTTTTATACTGACTATTTTAATCAATTTTCATTTAAAACGATCATCAAAAATGAAAAGCTTGGGGGCGCAATTTCCACAGCATTAAATTTGTACGGTGAACAAAAGAAAAAAATTAGGTAATCATAAAACTTTAGAAAATACATAAGTATCCACTTCATAATAACGGCATTATTTATTTATGTAGATACTTATTACTTAAAAATAAATAATGGCGATTTTCAATGGTCGATTGTTTGTAATTTTCAAAAGTTTTGGAAATATCCAAAACACAAACGAACGTTAAATTATTATTATTAATTCTCAATTAGGTATAGCGAATTTTAACTTAAAGACCCCGATTTTCCGATTCGAATTTAAATTTTATCGGTCACCCTGTAACTATAAGAATTACCTACATTATTATGTCATTTCCGTTTTTATAGATGTATTTCTAAAGTTAAAACTCGATTGTAAAGTAAAAATTAAAATTAATCGCCGAACTATAACCGTTATTTTAGGGTCATTTAAATTTAATAGATGTTTGGTAAGTCTAATTTATCTCGTTAATCGAGGGTTTAACGTGCTTCGATAATAATGTATAATAAAATATATTTATTGTAGGTAGTAGGTATACATTGGATAAATGAAACTAGACGAGCTAATCAGTTTTTCACCTCTCACGACCCTATGAGCGACAAAACTTATTGAACGTGGTATTTAACACTCGTTACTGTCGCTTTTTATACCATTCACCATCTAAAACTGACAATATTTAGAAATAGGAAGTTCAAACAAAAGTTTTTTTAACTATTAGCAATTGCTAAGGGATTTTAATTAGGGTTATCAAAATTTTTATTGAAACCTTTTATTGATGACGTGATCGCTTATACGTTTGGATAAGCCATAGATGAAAAAAAAACGAAGATACCGGTATTACCGGAGTAAATATCACATATCTACTTATAAATTAAGCCGAATAACTGGTGTAATAAATTACCAATTACATATTTACCTACCTCTTAAACAAGTGCAGCACTACTCACGATAACAATTTACTTATACGTTGGAACTTTAACTGCAAAAAATCCCACTTTAATTGCGAATTTTTCACAGTTTTAATGCGTTTGCGTGCAACTATACTAATATTTTTAGTAGGTATATAATACTTTGTATAATAAATATTAATCGTAAATCTCACGGCTTTGTAAAAGCACATCACGTTGCACGTTTTTCTTGAAAAACTCGCTCCAGTCTACGTTTTTAATTCAATATCTGTAAACTGAAACGTCTTTATGCTCCTAAAATCTAAGCTTTATAAGCTAAGCTCGTCTATTTTCCTGGGATTGCTTGCCGTTAGGTGAATACGTGAACTATGTTTCTAATATAATGGAATGTCTCTAGTAAACTAAATTTGTGTACGTATCTACTGTGCTCGTCCAGGATGTTAATCCTTGCCATGACTACGACTGCTTGCAGCAATTAATCACATAATTGCATATTGAAATCAAATTTTGACGATCCCCATTAAATACATACACAAATTAATTAATACACCTCCAGTTTTACTCGCGCTTTACGCGATTATAACGTATTAATATCAACAATAATCCCGAGGATATTGCGTTCGTTAGTTACCAGCTTCAAACTTAGCAGGAATGTAACATTTTACTACATCGGCGAAATCTATTTTACCTCATTATCACATATGATATATAATGGGTAGTTTATTGCCGTTAACATTTTTCGTACATGGGTGCTGCTTTAAGTACAAGAGAATTGCTTTTAGGGCATAACTTGTACAATGGTTAAAAAAATATGCTTGCGTAACGTCGATAAGACGTAATGTAATTTAATGTAATAAATTCTTGTACCTAATAATAAGGGAACAGGGAAATATATTTTCTGCGTAATATTTAATTAATTAAGTACTATCGTGTGCGAGTCGATTCTTCCCCAGTGCGTCGGCGAACATCCTTTTCTAGTTTCTCTCGCCACAATGTTTGCGACTTATTTTTAGTTTGAGGATTTTACTTAAAACTAAACATCGATCCGCTTCGGGTCGGTCATAGGATCGACAGATAGGTTGCAGAGGATACGTAAAATAATTTTGCCGCAAATTCTATTTTTTTCGGCGCGCAAGTTGCGACGGTCAAAAACAGCTAGAGACGCTAGAAGACGCATCGAGACGTTAAAAAAAAATTAATCAAACGAAAATTTACCGTCGACTCTTATTGTTAGATTTTCATTATAAATGTAACTCAAACAAACAATTTTTTTCTCTTTCTACCCGCAGGTACTTATTATACGAATATGCTGCATAATTCACGATAAGGTTGTTGTAGGTAAATCTAACTCCGGTAGCTCGGCTCGGCAGTAACATACTTATGTTCTATACACTTTGTTTTAATAATTATAGAGGAAAAACGTCCAACTTCCCCGTATATTAATTCCCGTCATAAATAAATCAACTCGACGTCCAAGATCTATAGAGCAGGTTCTAAAGAATAATTCCCGCGTTCATTTTTGCGGTTTTGAAGGAAAACCTTTTGCGCAACTTGATAAATAATGCAATAAAAGTATTATACCAGTCTTTGCTTAGAATTCAATTGTCATATCGTCCAGATACGGCAGCATCATTATGAAGAGAAATAACAGATATTTATAGTTCGATAATGTAGAAAAAAAAGAATATGACATATAGAGGCAGTTCTGTTAATGTGTATTTTTATTAGATTTAAAAGAAAAACTGGAAGTTCCTCTGTAAATGTGAGTTCAGGCCTCAATTGGCTTGATATAAATTCAGTTGCGGTAGCGAATCCGCCTGGGAATTCTAAAAACTGGATGCTGCCAAAGTTACTGCGATTCGAGTGCTCTCTAGTGAATCAATTATATAAGCTGATTGATTTTATCTTTGTTTTAAACTGAAACATTATAATCAGCTTATATTTGATTTCGCAAGTTATAAGTAAAGTAATAATCGGGTCGGTTTTTTTGTTTTCTTTTTAAATATTAATTACACTTCGGAAAATTGTAAAAGTTTCAGAATAAACCGACGCGACGCTTTGGAGATAAACAACCGACCGTAGTGTTTCTCTTCCTGCGATCTTAACGTTTACGGAATTGGCATTACAATGTTCGGGTATCGCATTATCTATTGTTTTTTATTAATACTTGCGCATTTTATATTTTTTGGGTTTTTCATTAAAACTTTTGAACATCGATCGTCATTAAATGTGCAAACTGATTGTGAACTAAGGGTGCTAACGGACAATTCCGTTTCGTTGCTTACGTTTTTACCTTGTATTTTTACGTAGTGATATTAACAGAAATGTTTAAATATTTAGACGATTACGATTACACGTTAGGTCCCATATTAAAAGCGCTACTAAATTAAGCTGAGAAAACGGTTAATCCCGAGCTGCTGTTTAGGAATAATTTGCCTTATACAACAAAGAGGAGGAGCTAAAGTAACCACCGGAAAAACTTTAAAATAGGTACAAAAAGCTGAATGCATTTTTCATAAAACAACGCACTTGCTTTGAAGAGTTCTAGAAACTTTTCCATTATAATCTTTTAACGGGAATTACTATTAGTTTCGTGCATTTTCGAAAAGTTTTAACATTTATCACCGGAAAACTCTAAAGGTCTCATATTAGACACGGTTCTCCCATTCGGCGTAGTTACCCAACTAATTGTAAGTAAATGGAAATAAAATAAAATAAGTTATGCAAGACCGTACTTACTTATACGAAATTATTAAATCGATAGGCAAAACATCTCTACGTTTTATTTCTACTTTTACAATTTATAATATCTACTTGTTTTGTGTTTTTTTTTGAATATTGAAATTAATTTTATTTAAAAAATTAGTCACAGTTTCAAATTTGTTGAAGCTACGTTCAAAAAAAAATCACATTACTTATAGGTAAATATTTAATGAAATAAGGATCAATATCCTGATCAATTACGATGTTTAAATAATTGTGTAATAAAATATGCCATGTTCATGATATGGAAGCTTTCGTGACGATATTTTCAAAGATATTTACCAATAAACGAAAAGGGTAAAAGACTTTTTTGAAATTTACAGATAGATCGCGAACAAGACAAGAAAAGAACTGAAACTATACCGAAACCGAACATTAAGCCAGTCGAACCAGTCGAAAATTAAGAAGAAAAATTGTTAATGATCCACATCTGCGATAATAATTTGTTATAATCTACATTCTAAAACGCGCATCTAATTAAATTAATATAAATTTAAAAGTCTCCACCTTATGAATTGAACAAATAACATTGTTTTGCCAATTAACATTAACTTCGAGCGTGAAATTAGTTAATCTAAAAAACGGTTCGTAATCAGTTTATAATTAGATATTATTACACTATTTTCTCAACAGAAATCGATATTTCGTTGTATATGAATGAAACCTGCTTCAAAAACACCGACTGACGTGATGATGGAAACGATCCCGTGAAAAGATAGACTCGGAAGAACTTTCGTGAAACGACCTATAGAGAATTTTTCGACATTGACGAATCAGCTTATAGGTGTGAAGTAAATAGAATTTTAGCGATCTTACGGCACTTTTTTAATCCGCGTCTTAAAATTTAACTAAACCTTACTGAAACGGATCGGTTAGCGAGGATTTAGTAATTTCGACAATTATAGTATTTAAACCCCCATATTATTTCGATAATAACACGTTTAGTATAACACTTTTAAAATACGACAGCTAAAATCAATTAAATAATTTATTTTTTTTATCAACATTCCCATGAGAAAAAAGCGTAATAACAGGATATTAGAAATTTCGATGGCACGCGATAACCGAATTTTAGGTAAGAAAACGAAACATCTGTCCAATTACGAAGTGGTCTTCTTTCCGTTTTTACAAAACGCTTTAGCCATTTTATCGTAATTACATGTATCTACTATAGATTGATCTTCGTCCTTCTGTTTGCTTTGAGGTGTGAACTTTAATGGACTAGCCCGCGAGGCCTTTAATTTCGAAAAACGATACAAAACCGCTGGCAATTGTTCGCTTCGAAACCTCCAATCAAAAGAGGGCGAAGCGATTTAAAATTTGGCGATCGAGACCGCGATAAAATTTACAACATATGATGACCGAGAAATTTAAAAGAAACACAATATCCGAATCGGTTACGTGTAAAACGAACGAAAAAACTGCCAAAGATCCTGTACTTAATTAATTTTTTTACAGTCAGTCGGGATAACGCGACAGCTGCTGCGCTTTGTAAGATAAGCTCGACATTGGTGGTCGACTTTAAAAAATAATAATTATTTATCATAATTCGCTGACACCATAATTAAACCGAATTAATTAAGTAATTTTTGTATGGCTTATTTGTTTCTGAATGCGTCGTGGTTGTCGATTAAGAGATCAGTATTGTACTTACTAATCATTTTATAATAACGAAGCCGAGCCAAAAATCTAATTTCAAATTAATGACTTTATAATAGACGCTTATAATCGGCTGCAATTAGCAATATCTACCTCGTACTGTTGGGTGTGTGAGGAAATTAGTACGTTATTTATGTTACATTAGGTACAGTAGTATATTCTATTTGTGAATAGTCTATGTTTGTTGTTCACTTATGAGCCGCGTCGGCGAATGTTTGATTATCTTTAAATATTTACCTGTTTTTACGGCTATTTATTAATATTTTATGATAACAGGTTACCGTTTCGTGCGTAAGCTGTTTAACATTCGAAACAGTTTAAATTTTGATACCCAATCTAAACTCGCTTACGTAGGCACGTTTATTAATTAATTGTTAATAAACGGAACTACCTTAATAATTGAAATATGTAATTGTCGGCAATTTAACTTTAATCGGCGACCCTCTGACAACGCACGGTACGATTGATAAAATTACCACGTCTTCTTTTCTTGGGTGAATCGTGAAATGACATTTTGATGTTGCGAAATAGGTGAATGGGCAGTTTGCGCTTTTTACGGTGACGACGATCGAAAGCTTTTCGTTCAAATAGCGAGAATTCGTATTTTATTTCGGATCTAAATTGACAATATTATTTATGAGGGAAACTATTTTCGAAACGTTGAAAATGTAATAATTATTGATACGTGCAATTTTGCGAGAAACTAAATATTTGACTAAACAATTAAGTTTTTCTTAAGTGTTTTAATTGGGTTAGGTGTTGCAGGGGCGAATTGACGCAATAAAATGTATACTAACTTGTGCAGATATACATATAGGTAAGTAAATAACCCATAATTTAATCTGGTTGATTTTTATTATATTTATTTCAGGTCGTCCTTGCACAATTCAAAATGAAGCAAAAAAAATACGAAATATCTATTTTCTTTCAAATTCCTTTTCGAACAATATTGAATTTAGTTTCGAAGGTAGGTATCTAGATATAGACTTAATTTTGTTTCAGCAAAAGATCTTATATGCAGTTTAAATAATTGGGCACCTTTGAACTGTCTGCATCCGGTGTCAGATCGAAGTAGATAAAAGGGATCGCATCATTAATTTTATGACTTCATTTTGTTTTATGGGTAGGCATATAATCAAAAACCGAATATTGAAGATAGCAGAAGTCTATAGATTCAACAATTTGTATTGTGATAGCGCAAGGTTTTCGTAAAAGTTGTGACGCTGAAAAAATTGAGTTCCACAATTTCAGGATTACAACAAACTGAAAGTGCAGATTTTAGGGAACACATTAAAAAAAGGTCGAATTAGATAATTTTTAATGAAAAAGAAAAAGATTATAAGTGTGATTACTTGTTATAAATACAAATGATCATAACCAACTCGTACGTTTTTAATGCATAAGCGTTTTTCAGTTATTGACGATTAAATTACGGCTACGTTAAAAAAATTAATTAAAGCCTAATATAATAGTCTAGCTACTTATCTAATTAAAATTACAAAAATTTCCCTTTACGTTATCAATATGTAATTAACTTTTTCAATAATTTTATTGAAGTAGCTAGGTAGGCACCTAATTGCTGTTCGGATAATAAATTAATGTTTCAGCCATCTACACGTAATGATCATCAGCTAGAATATTCGGAAACGGTTTTGAAAATAAAGTCAATTCGACGGAAACGAACAGACAGACGATCAAAAACAAACGCAAATAGATATCAGAGTGGAAACATTAACAAAATTAAGTAAGTAAATGGATGAGCACCCTTCATACACCATGTCGTAAGTGAAAATCCAAACAATTAGTTAAATTTCATTTTCTCGTTATCGCTCGATCTATTATCTTTTCGATTTTAGTTTGCGTTTAAATGTACAGTCACTTTTCCTGCCTATAAATCGGAGCTTATAAATGAAATAACGAACGAACATGACAAAAAAGTTCCGAATCGCCAAGACAAAAGAAAATTGTTGTAATAAATCAGGCAAACTTAAAAAATAATAATAAATATTAACGTGATAATTAATAAAACAGGCAAGTTTCTGAATTAAAATCGATTTAACAGAATAAGTTTGTTAGAAAACGATAGAGAAAAACGAACTATTAATACAACAGTATCACCTTTCTCCGGAAAAGGTCGATTGCATTATTAAAAGAAGAAAAGCACTCACACACACACACACACATTTATAAATATGTACTCAAGTTGTTGCTTCTTATCTCACCTCCATTACATCTTTTTCGTGGCAATTAAGTAAATTAAATAAAAGTGATTTACCGATCTTATCTGGAACGCAATTTCCTTAAACCAGAATTAAAATTCTAAGTACATTCTTAAGATAAATTATGAAATACGAATAGGCGCTATTACAAATGTAAAATAGTAGCAGAATTTAATAGCTTGAAATATATTCATAAACCTTTTAAAATGCCTGTACATATAATATCTGTGAAATAGTTGGAAAAGTGGCCATAAAAGCATCCGTAGATTGGCGATCTTCGCCTGAAACGGCATACATTGTAATTAAACGTACTGCTAGGTGTACGTACGAAACGATTTTATGAGTGAATACACCTCGCCTAGAAGCTATCACTATAATTACGTCTAAAGTAGCCAGAAGGTATTATAACATGAAAGCGTTTGAATACATTTAACCATAATTATAAGGTACACTCGGCCCTCCATCATAAGGGTTGAGATAAACCGTAATAACACCGGATAGATCACTAAAGTATTCATTGTATAATTATATTCAAATTAAAATTTGTATTCTTCGCGTGCTATATAGGTTTTAAGGCTGGTAAACCAACTAATAATTTTCTTTTCTAAGAAGACGGATACACGCCCAGTTCGATCATTATTGACGAATTTTACAGAAATTTGGTGCAATTTCTCATGAATTTTTTACGTAGAAACGCATTATAAATTTAATAAAAAAAAGATCGTTAATCGAAACTCGTATAGGAGTCGCCCGCTGTTCTGGAGTAGGTATCGGTATGCTACTACATATAGCAACGTTCCAAAAACAACTGGTTGATAAGCATAAGCTCCCCGACGCCTACTGAGATCGCGTATCCATCAAAAATTATCCAATCGAACGTAATTATCTTCGATTCCTATTCGGTTACGTAAGGTCGCGCTATTACACGTGTCTATCGCTTTGATATTTTACGTCGAAGATGGTCGAGATGACGACTGAACAAAAAATATAGAGGAATGCACTCTTAGTAATCAGGTAGGTAGCCAACGTCAGTTTTTTTAAGGCATAAATCATTGTTTATATTTGTTAGTTACACGCGAGTAATCTGATGTAGTAGATATATTTGAAGAATGTAATAAACAATTTAAATTAGTTTTCCCGCATCTTGTTTTACACAATTATTTATATACTTATGAACATAATAGGCGAGATTATTAAACACCACCGTTCAAATTCGTTATTTTCTTTATGCTGTCTAAAGCGTGGGCAACTAATAATTTTATTTTTTAATTCGAGCTACACGCGCTAGTTAAATGAAACTGTTATATTTACATATACCTAGTAATATTAAAAGTAATATTCCTGTTATTATTGCACATATTTTCACGTAAATGTTTAATAGAATTAAGTATAAAAGTAGGTATCTGGATAAAGCTTCCTTTTTTGAATATGGATAATAAAAGTGGGCCCGTTATTTAATAAATGTGCATGAAATTATGAAGGTTAACTTATAATATTTATTAATTATAAGCTAAATTGTATGTCATTTTCTTCCATTTTTTATAAGCTTGAATTTGTTGCGTTAGAAGGTCACGTTACTAAAACTTCTATTGTTTTAAACAATAAAAGAAGTTGTTTATTAAAAAATCAAAAAATCGAAGCCTATTATTTTTTTGAAAAAAATATATGGTTTTTCTCACACTAATTGAGAATACAAGTGTTCAATTTCGTGATGATATCTTGATGAGATCCTATTATAAAAAAATATATTGACCGATAATTCACGGGGGAAAGTAAACTAAAACGTAGGTATGTTAGGTGCATTTTATGCATTTAACGGATTAATTATTTTGTATCGAATGTACTAAAAATTAATTTATTTACCTTACAACACGTTTTACCTTACGTTTTGAAATCAAAGAGATAGTGAAATGTTAATAACATATACAGTGTCCGCTAAAAAGTTTGCGCCATATAAAAAACTCGTTTATTATTGACTTCTCAAACAAAATTATTCTTGATTAAAATTTGTGCATAGTCTAAATTTTTTCATCATTTTCATAAATACAGTAAAAATATAAAAAGTCGTAAAATTTAAAAACACGATGGTCCGAAATTGTGTGTAAAATTGGTTGATTTCACATGGAACGACTTTATAAAAATTTACATACCCATCTCTCTTTTGTTATACCTACATAAATATAATAAAACGTTTATAATCATCCGTGTATTTTATACCTAATACACACATCGTTATCATTATCACTTACCCACCTAATATGTAAATGTTTCAATTAGAGTAATAGTAATAACACTATCACTGAATATGGAGGATTCGCAATCAATATGTTTACCTTAATTCCTGTAATTTAATTTACATTGCAGATAGTTCTATAGTAAATACAATCACCCTTCTAATTATAGCACATTCAACGTATTTCCAAATAGTTCATTTGTTTCATAGCGTACAATAATTATATCGAGAAAATAAAACAATCGAAGTAATTTTCATTTAAATAATACATTATTCAATAAATTTAATATAACCAACGGTGCCCATTTAAATTCAAAAACGAAACAAAAAATTTATACAAATAGCTATACACAGCTAACACAAACCGAAATTACAAAATTAAGAACATAAAGTAAACGCGCTCTCGATATCGTACGCGACGAATAATCAATCTTATTAAATAATTTACAAATTGTTAAGTACCTATATAAAACGAAGGTTTTCGAATAATAAAAGGAAAGAAACGAAACGTAGCTAGTACATGAAAGTATATAGGTATAAAGAAAACTCGTGTGTTTGCTTAAACCAGAATAACCACAAAAAGCCGAAATGCCTCGCAATTCTAGTCTATATAAATGAACCACGACCTCTAAATCTCGAATCAGGAGTCGTAAAAAATTTATGAGCTTTCAGGAAATTATACTTTCAACGCCGATTTCAGACTCCTCGAGCATTAAGGGGTTGAACACGCGGTAATCATTCCTTTGTCAAATAATGTTGGTTTTAGTATTATGAGGTCCTCGATAATTTTCTTTTGTTCCAGGGTAAATTAGCGACCTCTACGATTTT
The DNA here is from genome assembly GCA_036326145.1 of Rhagophthalmus giganteus. Taxonomy (NCBI): domain Eukaryota; kingdom Metazoa; phylum Arthropoda; class Insecta; order Coleoptera; family Rhagophthalmidae; genus Rhagophthalmus; species Rhagophthalmus giganteus. Next base: position 7,068,241 of record JARFJA010000056.1, on the reverse strand, counting down.
CGACATCGCCATTAAACCGACCGATCATTTTTAATTCGGCCCTGGCCATTTTATTATCCGCCGAACTATAAATTTCATCCGTGCAAGTACGGACTGTATAATATTTACTGTTTACTGAAGGATTTGTATTATTATAGCAACTGATAATGTTTGGATGAAACAATCTGAACCCTTGTAATCAAGATTTATTGAGGCACAAATTAATGTAAACCCAAACAATAGGCAATTGTTACTAAGAGGGATGGCGAAGAGATATCTGGATGGTAGACGCATTAAAAGGAAGGATAATTGTCTGAGTGCGATGATAAAGTCCTAATTATCGCCAGAGTTCTCGGATAAACCAGAAAGTTATGGTAGAAGCTCGACTTTGACACACGGAAGAGGTATTTCGAGGAAAAAAAAATTAATTAGGTACACCATTTATGTGCTACTTCTAACAACATAATATGAAGGCGACTCGAATTTTTATGTAAATAGTATCGGATATTAATTTCTTTCTCTCTTTTATAAATTTATCCGACTGTAAATTTGAATAAGTCCTAATTGAATATTCGGATTACCGAGAAATCATGCTGGCTACCTCATTAGACATTACCTATATATTTAAGGTGCTCAATTTTTAACCTATACAATTGTGATTAGATTTCCATAAGTTACGCTACATGACGCCTCCTTCTGATTTTTTATCTTCGGTCCTCTCCGCTCTTTTTGAATAGAAAACATCCGTATATGGTACACTATCTTTTCAATATGTTTCTTAAATGCGATTCGATGCAATGCGGGATTTAAAACTTGTATTCAAATTTTAAAAAAAATCGATTTAGACGGCGAAATGTTCTATTAGACTACAGGTTAAACATCGGCGTGATTTCAAATCCTAGACGTTTCCGAATATACGCGGAATTCAATATAAGTATCTCATATTTCCAGTAAACGTACGTATATAAGAAAATATGAAAACGTATTTTGTTCGCATTTCGACAGCCTCCACCTCCGAGTATTTGCGCGAACATAAATTTTCTTGTTATTTATTTATGTAGCGATCGAATTTGTTCAACTTAACAAGATTAAGCGACACGTGTCGTCAAGGGACACGTTCGCGGCAAATAGTAAAAAATCTATCCGAAAAACGTTCGCCGGTTTATTTATTATAAGGGTTTACTATTTTGATAACGACGATAAAATTGCTATAAGTCGCGAGTCGGTTCAACAATGCAGTCAAATAATGTCGCGTAGGTATACAAAAAGACATCTGTCTGTTCATTTAACATGGGTCGGTGCAAATTTACGTGAAATAAAATGAAATTAGTGTTACTACTGACACATAAAAGAAATCTTTTGTGTTGATATCCTTGATATTTCACAATATCTACTTTTATTTTAATTTTTTTGGTGAAAGACGGTGACAACTTAAAATTAACTATGGTGGATTTTACTGATACGTTAATAAAGACATCAAATTGGAATGTGCAAGTTAAATATCTACTAATAAGAGATAAGGAATTTTCGAATTTCGCGCGTTATACGATCGTCTTCAATTTAATAACGATACGGCCGAATTAAACCACGTAAATGTGTTATTCACCGTTAATTTGACACGTAATCTCATTTTCAAGTAAAAATAAAATAACATAAGTGGAAGTTACACTGAAGTTGCGTTTATTAATTTGACCTTAAGTGTAGAATAATAATTTAGTCAGGATAGAAACTCGTAAATTGCCTATGTCGAAAAATCTGTAGCCAGAACATTTTTAAAGGAGGCGTGTAACAGACTTTTTAATGATAAGTATATACCTATAAGTAATATTCAAGACATTTTCCACCAATTCGATCTAATAAATTCTATAAATAAATCCGAAAATGCAAGAGATCCATATTTGAAGGCGAAAAATGCAAATATAATCGATATTAGATACGTTATTTTTTACGTATACATTTTTTTTAATTCTTCAGAAAAGTTATAATTGAAAAACTTAAGACTGGATTATAAATTATTTTTTAATAATAACAAATGTTTTCATTTAATAATATTGTATTATCCTATTAAATAGGTAGGTAGTTATAATTAATTTTTAAAGCCAAGTTGCCCATTATCTGGTACTAAAAGATTTGAAAAATGTTTTGATCTCATATATGATGGACTTAAAACTTATTGTTGATTTATTATCTTCATTAAACTACTAAAAGTCGTTAAATTCGTTTTTGTACTAATTATATAATTTTTAATATGACGTTTCAGTTAGCCTGACATAATACTGTTTATTTGCGAAATATTTATTTCCTGATAACGTTAACGTTAAGACTTATCACGAGAAAGTCGGAGAACGCATATATTTGCGTATATAAGTTCAAAAACTATGTTTTGAACAATCGAAAAGAAAAAACTGTTAATCTTGGCAAATAATCATTAAATTTATTTATTTCAAGTTCAAATATAGGAGTTGCTTAGAAATTAAAAAACTGGAAGTTCTTAAAACGAAAACTATGAAGAATAAATTTTTTGATTATCAAGATAAGTAGTTTTCTTTTTTTGATTTGTTCAAAACATAGTTTTTGGACTTATGCTGTTTATGAAATCAACTAATCTGTATCTATATCACCTATCGACGTTCTTTCGATAAGTTTTCCTTTTATTTTTTCCTGGGACTTTTATTTGAACGACAGCGTTTTAAGACAACGATAATAGTTTCTATTTAACGCATAATATTTATAATGCACTCGAATTTTCCTAGCATAGAGTAAAATTCGTTATTTGTTTTTATCATGTCAACATCGCCATCGAATAATGCTCATAAAATGTTCGCACTTGTGTCAAACAAACAAGAAAAATAAGTAAAATACATCGCATAACCAGAAGAAATTTCTAGCGTTTTTCAAACGAAGGCAATTTTCTTTTCTAAACGCTCGGTTTAGTGTAGACGGCGGCAGCACTAACAAGAAAGACAGACACTAAAGAATGCACGCTACCATTTGCATCCTAAAATAAAGTAGACAGCACTTAATTGAGTACATAAATAAACGATTTGCTATAATTTCCCTCGTAAACATCCGTATAATGTTCGTTGTACAATAATTGAGTGGATTTAGAGAAATATTTTCCGCTATAAATTTATATTTAGATATTAAAACCAGTGTATCGTGCTAATAAGCAAGAACTAAATTTATATTTAATAGCTCTAAAGCGAGTATTTATTAGATAGAATTATGATACAACTTGTTGTATAGGTATATAAATTTTCTCATTTAATGTACCTAACATTATTATGTAGTTATATAAAAAACGCAAGTGCAATATTTTCATTAATGATTGTAACCTACGTGACCTTATTATATAAATATAGGCAATCAAATATGCACAGTTGGTAATAATCGAATAATTAATAAATAACCAAAGAATTTTTGTCGAACTTTTATTATAACTAAAGAGTTAGAAATAAACGACGAAGCAAAAAAAAGAAGGACGTTAATACTAATTATAATAGCTAATCATAATAGCTATCGCATTTGTTAATTTTTATTTTTAATTATTAATATTAAAAGAAAAATTAATTAATTGTATACATAAGAAATGTTTAAAATCGACTCATTAGTGAAATTTTAATGACATTTATTACTTAAAATAGGCTGGAGACAGATCGAGAAAAAAAAAGTTTTAAACATCAACTCGCCGTGACTTCAAAACGTTTTGTAAAACGTCCACGTAAAAAAATACGCGAATCTCCGAGAAAAATGATTAAAAAATGAGAAATGAACAATACCACCGAAACAATCCTTAGTTTTTGCCGCAGTACTGTGAAAATAAAAAACCAAAACATGGTGCTATCGTTGTTATTCAAAATAATTTTGTAATGCAACGACGTACAAGTTCTGATAATTTCAAATTAATTGCAAAAAAAATATTTTTCTATTTGCGCATCTTTGTGTGCTATAGTTGTTTTCATTTAGCTGTCACTTGCCAGTTTGACATTTGATTCTGTAAAATCTGTTAATTGTAACGCCCCGTTAACATGTTATCACCATGGAAATGTATGAAAATCTCGATTGTAATTGATTGTTAGTTTTTTTAACAGGTCTTTAAAAATAACAGATTTGTTAGACCAGAATAGACCAACCTTGAAGTTGAACACCAAAATATTAAATTCCCTAGAGTCTCTTAAAAAGTATTAGCCATGTGGGTTACAATCATTAATGAAGGTACTGTGCAATAAAACAATTATAGTCATATAACGTTATAGCCCATCAAAAATTAACGCCATCTAGATTTCAAAATGGACACAAAAACAAACGATATCATTTCTGGAATGTTTAAATCATTTAAATTCGGCCCGCTTAATAATTACCGTGTTTCGATGGTATAATCAGTTATAAAATATCTAACGATACCAGTTAAATCCGTTGATCGTTAACATATTTTTCGGGTCGTATATCGGTGTTGCCGATAAAAGGATGATAGGACTTGGGATGCGCGATACGTGACAATTTTGAAAGCCTTCCTTTCGGCTTTTCTCTTAATGAAATCCAATCTACTTGGCCACTAAAACGGTCACCATTCTTAAGGCGTAATGGGATATATCGATCCCCCATTTCCCGCATGCCCTCGTCTCATCGGGGTTGTATAAGGGGCGAATGGGCTAAGCGCGCAGGATGCATCCCGAACGGTTGTCCTCTATGTTCCACTATATTACACCATACTGGAAACATTAACGGATACGTTCGAGGGATACTTTCAAGGACGTTTCTTAGCAATTAGTTACTTACGTATCCGTAAAATTAAAACTATTTCAAGCGCATCGGGTTCGCACGTTCAACGATTTTCATTACAAAGCGGTTCGAAGAAAAGATGCTCCGAGTAGTTATATGTGGGAGAGAGGTGTAGGGACCGACTATAGAGAGTCCCCAAATTGAGCCCTGGATATTGCCTGTGTGTTACGACTGTTAATGTTGCCACACTTTTATTAATCTCGGTAGCACCCCTGCGCTTTCCGAATCACGCATTTGTTCGATCATAAAGTTTGATTGTAGTGGGTGTGTGTGTATGTGTATAGTAACGGAATTTCTATGGATATCACAATTCGGTATTTTCGGTTGTCTTTTAGTAGGTATATTATGTAGGTTGGGTATAAATAACGAAAATGAGAAATTCGCCGTGTACGTCTACTAAACTGACAAGAGTCGGAAAAAGATTAAAAACAATTACCTACCTACACTTTTTTGCCGTTGCAATTTTTAATCGTTTTAACATTAATTAGTTACAGCAATAAATAAACAAGCGAAACGATTTGCAAATCGTTTTCGTTTTACTTTTTTTTTTGTTTTGACAGAAAATTAATTTAAGTTCCCTTCACGATCGGCGTGGTTGCTTTAAATTCATTGTCAGATACGGTTAATTTATTCATTTGCATCCACGATATTTGTTTCTTTATTAGAAGGTCGTAAATTATTAATTATTCGGGTAATTAATTTATTAGTGGAGTGGACCCCGAATTCTAAACAACAACGAAACTTATTTAAGATACTAATATAATCCTCTAACCTTAACAAAGTTTCGTGGACTTCCGAGATCGAGTTTTTTCGGTTTAACCTAGTGTTGATAGTTGATGTAAATAATAATTTGCCACGATAGAAATACATATTTAGATGTCATAATAAGATTCGTTCGAATAAGTTGACCATACTTTTCGTGACTAACTTGATTATTTCTACTTATAGTTTCTTCTTAATCTGGTATCGTGCTACCGGTTTGCGGTGGACTTGCCACAAAAAAAAATCAAGGCGAACGCGATAGTCCATCAAGAAGAGGAAAGAGATGTTGTGTAAAATCGCGATATTTCTGGTCATCGAGCATTTAAAAAATTACCATTTTATTCAAGTTCAGACACTTAGAATTTTATTATCACGTTTCAGATGCACTCCGCGTTTATGTATAGAAGTAGTAAACCGAAAACTACCACGTTTAACAACTAAGTATGGATTCGTCTGTGCGTTTAAATCGAACAAGTACATTTTGTAAATTTGAATGTAGATACCTATAAAGAGAAAGAATATTTTTGCGCATAATTGCACATAGGCAAAAATGAATAAAAATTCGTCAAAACTTTTTAAATTACGTCCTAGTAACTTCTAAAAATTAATTTAAACACGTGAAACCTGACGTCGACAACGAGGAAAATGTAAATATAAGATATATGTAGCCGTTAGTAATAAGGGGTAAGTTTATTGTTGTTATCCTAAACTACAAAAACAAAGATAACCGGGATTCTCTGGGTTTGGGTTTAGACCTAATACTTCGCACCTCACAAATGCAGTTTGAAACAACACGCATAATTTGAATACTAAAGTTAACTTATTTTTTAAACTTCGCCCTTCGACAAGTATGTAGAAATAAAATTTAATTTAAGAGAACGTTTTGATCTCTAAGTATATGATCATTAAAAAAGTATCAAAAAAACTGGAAGCAATCGAATATACAAATTTTAATTCGACCTCTTCAAACGCTCGATCACAATTTTGAACTTGAAAATTTCTAAAATAAACGTAGAAAAACTTAATTTCAATTTAATGTTATTTGTAACGTTAAATCGTATAAATTAGGGGGTTTATATCTTATGATTAGAGAAATTAAATAATTATAATGCGACATTAATTTCGGTATTATGAGGTAGGCACCTTTATTTTATGCAATTTTTAATTTAATTATGTTTTATTCACTTTCTTTCATGAAATCATTTCAAATTCTATAATTTTATAAAACGTCTCTGGCTATATATTAATGATTTTATATCAAATTTTAATTTTTGATTGAGATCAATATGCTAAAATGCATATGTATTAACAAAACATTAATTTCAAATATATTATTAAAAAATGTATTTGATAGGAATATGTTTAAGTAAACATTGCAGACGACGAGCTGCGAAACTACTACTTTTATGAACAGAATGTTCGATAAACATGATTTAAATATTATTTAATAAAAAAATTCGTTTCGTGACATACCGTATTTTCCTCACCGTCTCGTCTATTACGATTATTTACGTATTAAGTAGTAGGTACGACGCTTACCTAAAAAAAAAATAACATATAGCAACGGGTACTACCTATTAAAATTAAGTAAATATTGCATTTGTCAAAAGCTGTAAAACTACTACTTTTATGAACAAAATAATAATTAAAATGTAAAGGTTTAATAAATACAATGCTAATAAGTACATGGAAAACGTATTTTATTAATCCATGTAATCAGTTTTCTAAATATAAAATCATACAGGGCGTTTCCGGATCGAGTTTACCCCTAAAGTCGCAAAAAATGTGGTGGGAGAAACTAGAAAAGGATGTTCACCGATCGCTGGAGAAATTTACCCGCACACAATAGTACAATGTATCAAAAGCTCTACGAAAAAATTGAACTCTTTAAAAAATCCTATGCTTGTTTTAAAAATAAAGTTTATCAACTTAAAAGTCGATATTATTATATAGAGGAGGGTGCGGGCGTTCAAAAAATTAATTTTATTGTTTTATCCAGATAATAAATCAAAATCAAGTAGGTATCTTAGTTGTCCTTAGGTGAAGACTTGTGAATTAATCATCAGTATTGTCAGATCATCAATATTATGAAAAATTTCAGATGATATAAAAATATGCCGATTTACAATACATTTTAAACGTAGGTATTCTAATATGACTAACCAACTACTACGTAAATAATAGACATATCTACATATATAAGTACGAGTGCATTTTTAAAGAAATATTTTACAGAAAACTCAAAATACTTATTAATTTTCCGCACGTTTCGCCATCGGAACGATTTAAAATTAAATTAATAAACTCTAAAAGGCATTATTCAATCGCTTAAAGAATGTACGTAGACATTAAGCACAATATTTCTTATAGCAATTCGAGAATGAGTTATTACAACAATTTATAATCGCACGATGTTAATCTTCCCAAAATTGATTTAATATTAAACATACTGAAACTAATTTAAGGCAGATGATACCTGGAGTAAACTCCGAGGGAGGCGCACCTGTATCAATTACACGGGCGGAATATGAAACGCTTAAAAAAAACAACAAATAGTCGAACGTTTGAGAAATTGACATTTTAGAATATCTACGTAGGTACTTAATATTTATACACGATAATGAGGTTTCGTTGTAGTCAGCCAAACTCATCTAACAGAATAAACATTGAAATTGAAGTCTGAAATAAAATATTTGATTAAATATTGATTTATTTTGAATAGTACGTCTTGCGGAATCCGTCTCTTTGCCCGACGTGTGTCCTCGTGGCTATCAACTTTTAGAATCCTCTTGTCAAATGCTTTGAATAAAAGATGAGAGAGGCATTGAGAAATGACTTTTAATTTTTAGAAAGAAATGAATTAGCTTTTTGTCCCTAACTTGACTGATTGCGGTCGCCTTATGAATGACAATTAAAAATTTTAATCCGAGATCGTTTTGATCCGAAACTTTCGCCGAATTCCGGACTTTTCTAATTGTACGCGACATTTAAAAGTAAAATAAATTACCCGAGTTAAAACATTCTGAAGATATTAATACTTTTAAATCTTAAGGAAAATTTTAATTCATTACGGTACGGAGCACTTCTTATTTGCATAAGACGCTAGTTCACACCATGACGAGATTTTTTAATGGAATTAAAGAAACGCCTATGTTTTATTCATTCGGAATTAAATTTTGTCACTGATGAATCTATTCGAATTTTTTTATCAAACAAACTTTTCTACTGGATACAAAATAATCCACACGATTACTAACTCTGACAAAGATATATTGTAATCCCTTATTTCGTTTACATTTTTTAATTTAATACTTTTATTATTGTGACGTACTTAGGCCTCTTACGTTTATATCTACTATTATTTATTATTTCTTTGTAAACGAAATTGCTTCTATTATACAGGGTGTTTCGGGAGGATAAGTAAATACTTATTTTAAGAGGTGTTAGTATAGATTAAATTGGACATGTGTTCAATTTTCAATGGGCGTAGAGATACGGCCGTTTGAATATTACGCGTATAAAAAGCTTTAGGGAAAGAATGAACGGACGACAAATAAATTATTGGACATTTGAATGATATTAATACATAATTATACGCATCATCTAAATCTAACAATTTAAATCTTCGAACGATGGATCGGTCGCGGTGGTCAGGTTTATTGGCCATAAAGGTTATGGTTATTACTTATATTACCGTATCATAATATGTATTATATTTATGTTCATACCCACCTCTAACCCGGTGGTTCAGCGTAAGTGTTTGAAATATTCAAAAGTTCAGCATTAATATTATTATTATGATAAGTAAATAGTTGTTAAGTAATAACATTTAAATAATTAATAAATATCATCAATGTCATTTGTATGTCCTTCGTATCTACATTTTGCAAGCTTTTTATACGTTAATATTCCAACAGCTGTATCTCCACATCTATTGAAAATTTGACACATGTTTATGTGAACATTTTTACTCGACATAGTCCGTACTACTATTCTCTAAAATATTTGCTGTTCCTTCCGAAACACCTAAAATGTATTCTTAAGATTTTTATCGCCGTCGGTTCATGCCTACTTGCTACGGTAATATAAAATTCCCCGAATTAAAGAAAATTAATTTTCAATTCGTATTTCCATGTTTTCGTTCCCGAACTTGTCCTAAATCGTTTTAATTTTTATGACAACCAATCTTTTAAAGGAATTAAGTTACAATGTAAATTTTTATGGGCAAAGGATTCGGGTTGGTAATTTTCTAATTTTTAAAATTATAGTAATCCCGTCTCCTCGGAGGATATAAAGTTCAGATATTGAGCCAGATAACGTTGGACCGTTTCACAAATTACTAACAGTATCCAATTTTCCATTATTTTAAAATTGCCAGGCCATAAACTTTCGGCTACCGCAGACATCGTAAAAATACCAAATTTCTCTTATTATCTTAAAAGGCGCATTGAAATACTCCACTTAATATATTCCCGTAATATTGAAAACTGTTTGATAAGATTGCGAGCGGCTCGATTATCCCGATACCGAAACTTGAATCTTAAATAATAATCGCCTTTAAAATTCTAAGAGACGAATTGGCCGTAAATTTAATTTACGCTCGTTATAATTTAATTTGTACAAATAAAATAATGAGTTTTCTCCTTATTACTATTTAAAAATTTATTTACGTGCGCGCCGAAACTTTTGAAGTGGCCGTAAAAGCTTATCTACGAAAAATGTAAATCTCGTGTAATTTCTGAAACACATAGATTAGATTTTAGTGCTCGGACATAAAGCAAATATCTAAACATCTACGAGATGAATTAAGACCCACCACTTACATCGAATGGCTTTTATCCGGAATCTTAATCGCAAATGGCCTATGATATTAAATTGGTAAAAAATTGTTAGATATTTCTGCTGAGGCTGTATATTTATGGATATTGTTTTTTTGGATATTAAAGTAATTTTATCGTAGATGTATTGTTGATTATACAGGATGTAACAAAAGTAACTTATATGTATTGACTATAATTTCTTAATTAGAAGGGATACAAGAAAATGTTAAATACAAAAGTTTTCTGGTTTATTTCGACGCACGTGACAATGTATTTGGTTTGTTTGTATACTGTTTTGTTTCGTTGCTATGATAATCAACTTTGTTTTTTCTTCTCATTATGTCGCAATGAAATAAATGTCAAAAATAAAATAATAATAATTGTAGAAAAGAAAATGAAAAAATTAATCAATTGAAAACAAGAAATGCTTTATGATCAAATTAATCAGATAATTGATAGTTGCTATCACGACTTGATGACCTGAAAATTTCCCGGAGAAAATTGAGATATTGATAATAAAATTGTCTTCCAACAAGATGAGACATCTTTACATTTTGCACATTTATTAAGCAATGCGTGTACGTGAATAACGTTTTAGCTAGCCGATGTAAGAAAGCCGAAGTAAGAAACCTATGGAGGTTTTCTGACATGTCACCGTTAGATTTTTCTTGTGGGGTTAGGTACGTAAAAACTAATGTGTGTAAATGGGGCTTAATTTGAACATTTCATTTAATGTGTAATGTGTCATACATTTTAACAACACTCGAAATTAAACAATTTTTGTGTTTCGTTCTTTTGATTTTAATTTGTTTAAATAAACACGTGAAAAATTCATAACAAACTAAAATTAGGTTGTTAGGAATTTTCTCGAGTGATTTTCTAAAATAATTTCATTTTGATATTGTTCCATTGTAACATAATTACACTACCAAATAGAAAAAAAACGCTCTTTTCAAAAACACGAAGAAAACATATGGGTGCCATTAAAAAAAAAACAACAAAAGCGGTGGCCATAGTAACGAAACAAAACAGTATACAAACAAACCAAATACATTGTCGTGCGTGTCGAAATAAACCAGAATACTTTTGTATTTAACATTTTCTTGTATTTCTTCTAATTAAGAGGTTATAGTCAATATATGAAAGTTACTTTTGTTACACCCTGTATGGTGCTTTGAAAAATGTGTAAGTAGTCTATTCGCAAGAAAAACTTAAAAAGTATTCCTGATAAAAGTTTCTGTATCTTCTCAAACTCGAAATGCACTTATAAAAGTTTGAATATTTCTATTCGTATGGAAATATTTGAAAAGTGCCCTCGTTTCCTAAATTACATAAACATGTTAATTATTGTAAAAGTTATTTTAGTATTGCAAGACGATATTAAATACGAAGTCACAACGACCTAATAAAAAATAGTTTTTTCTAGTTTCTTTAACTCTTAAAATACTACGTTATATAGGTAATATTCACGTGAGGTAACATGCGGTCTATTGGAGTCCCTTATACATTTTTAATACATACTTTTGTTGTTAAATTGTTTGTTTCAAATAGGTACTAAGCTATAAGTTAAATGGCGTAATAAAAGGAAAAATCAAATAAAAACAAACGTTTTCTTGTAAAGACCAGTATCGCTATCGAGAAGTGTTCTGAATCATTTATTTATTAACTTCCACTTTAGGTTTTCAGTGGTGTGTTTTCCATTCACTCTTACCCACCGTACAGATTCGTCTTCAACGGTGTTTTGTAAGAACTCATTGTAGGACAAAATTGAACCTTGTGGTATTCACGAACGAAATAGTTACGTTTCTACCTTATTGTAACTAGTATCAATGTAATAACTCATGTAGACAAATGTTATGTGTAATTTTCATTCGCCTAGCACAACTCCTTGGTATTGGAATTCTCATTTCCATCAGTGTATTTATGTATAAGAAGGGTGACCGAATTTACAGGTTTACAATTACCAACACATCGCAACGTGTTGTTTATTTTAACAAATTTCCATAGAAAATAAAGCTATTGCAACTTGTCTAATGATGGGACCTACAGGTGTCGTTTTAAATTTTCCCCGATCTCGACACCTAGATCGATCGTAGGAGGTTGAAATTTGGTCGGTATATTGTCTTTATGAATACCAAAGACGAGTTGGTTATAGAGCCAAATCGACAGGCTCGTTTCAAAATGGCGGTCGATTAAAATTTTTAAACTGAGTTGCATACTTCCGTTATTAATTATCGGCGGATCGATAACGTGAAATATGTTTTAAAATCATCATACAATTTTCTATCAAACATCTATCTTTATAATTTTCGACAGAATGCACCGTTTTCGAGATAATTGGGAAATGTGATAAATTTTGTTTAAATTTTTATAAGAATACCTTTCCAAATATTTCTCTAGAAATGTAATTTTTTTAAAGATGTATTTCTTTTGAGAAAAATGAAAAAAAAGGAGTTTTGAGACAGATTACATGGAAATTCGATACCGAAGTTTGCGCGCGGTCGGATCGTTTAATTAGCATTTTATCTAATTTCTTAAAATCCTTAAATTGTTACTAATATAATTTTCATAAAAATTTTAATACGTACAATAACCGATCAAAAATTCGATTTACCTTCGTGGAAAACAACTTTAAAGTTGAAAATTGATTATTTTCCAATAATGTATTTGGAAAACTTTTCGACCTGAGCTGAAAATTTCTAACGAACTGTTTATTAAATTATTAATTATCCAATAATTAAATAATTCAGCGAAATGCTTATATGTATATATTAACCCAAATTATTTACTGCGGTTGTTTACACAGAACAAATCAAACAAACCTATAATTTAACATAAGTCAATATGAAAATTAATATTTGCTTTAAAATCGACCTACGTTGCGAATTTCGGGCGTTTTTTAAAAGCCAGTTCGTTTCGCCTCGCATCGTATATAAACTTTCATAATAGAACAAAAATTAAAGTTAACGTTTATCCTTTCATCCAGTCAAATAAGAATATAAAGGCGAAACTAAATACTCCGTGCCAACGAAAAGAAATACTCTAAAAAGCGATTGGTCGTTTTCTAAGGAAAATTGGTTATTTTGAGCATCAAGTACTTTCCCAAAAGATATAACAGTAGATAAGATTGGCACTTGCTTATGGTCCATGAAATAGGGTTCTAACAAGACAATAGCTTCATAAGCTTTTAGTGTGGCTCAAAATAACGAAGTTTAGAGTGAATTTAGTGACGGCAGCGTGTGCCCTTAAAGAACGAATAAACTTTTATTTATCTGTTGGTCGTTTAATTTGTAAAAAAAATTAACGGGGCCACTGCTCTAACAATAAGAAGGGCCACATCGCTTTCCTTGAAAACGACGAAATAGGTATGGAACATGTGGAGGTAAACATTGTAGTTCGCAATCGACTATCGATTATAGACATTACGTAAAAAATATGTAGTTACGAATCCATTATTATTGGCCTTATCGACCACCTTTCGAACTTTTGCGGAACGCGTTACATTTAAAAAGTACAGAGACGTGGGCGTGCATAGCAATTATATTTCCTTTCTTGGTGGCTTAAATATAATATAAAATTTAATATCAGATGGCAAACTGAAGAGTTAAAAGGCGTTTATGTCGGTAATGCACTTTGTTTGCCACTAATTTATTTAACGGTTTTACGTCACGTTTCGATAAGCGTTTTATTTAAAAACCAATTGATATGCATAAATGTCGGTCGATACAAAATGTTTAACTTCGTAATCCCTGTAATCTGAACCTTTTAAATTAAAAGGCCGACGTAAATTTGTTTTAGTTAAGCAATGTATGTAAATTTCCTTTGTATATTTTTCGATCGGCGTATGGTAACCGTGATAAAACAATGACCGTCTATAAACTAACGATTGATGAACACGTTCTTGAAGGTACAGAGAGCACAAAGTACAGGGCAATAAACAATGGCGGCGTTTTAATCGGCAGCGATCTTAGGGTAATAAATAGACGTGGAGGGCTGATCTTAGACACGGGCTTGATGAGGCTAATTGGCTCAAGTTCTGGTCGGCTTATGTAAAGCGTTAGCCGTCTTATGTAGGTGTGCTTCACAGTTTTACAATGTATGTTATACCTATAAGTATTGCAATGCACTTATTGAGAAATCCACAAAAGGACACTACAGCGATCATCGTTCTGTATCGAATTAAGTGAAGCAACCAAGTTGGCGAAAGAAAATTTATTAGAAATCAGTGACTTGTGTGACTCTCGTCACACAATAAATAATGTCGAAAATAGATTGTTTTCTTGTTTGTATATCAATAAAACGACGCGTTCCCGTTTGAAGGAATTTTCTACAAAAAGCGTTTCGTTAGGGGAATTTGCATATAGAATGGAAAATAAATATGTGAATAATGGGGAATATTGTAATGGAGTAGTACCTTTGATACATATCTCCGTCGCGTCGTAGAAATTTCAAATCTATTTAACTAGGTATACATACACTCGCTAATCTACGTACCTACTAATAACGCTTTGTGCAGTTAAATAATGAAAGTAACAATAACTTTGTTATCGTCAACTAAAATCGAACATTATTATCCAACTTTAAAGCAAGTTCTGATAACGAATTGTATAGAGGAAACAAAAGTGAGGAGGACCACCTCTGTACGTTAGTTTGTCTCATAAAAGTGATAAATTAATGTTTATTATAGTATTTATGTACGAAAGATAACATTAAAAAGAACAATTTCCGACAACAAACATAAATAATTGGCCGTAATAAATAAAATTCGAAACGCCGAATAAATTTTGAAAAATGAGCTTTTTTATAATTTTATTAATAATAACTTTGTAACTAATACTTTATAACGACGAAAATAAATAAAATAATTTTCTTTAGATTATACACGATCGGTCGTTCTAAAGCTCATTTCCAACAATCATTTATACTTTGTTATGCATCATGTTACTGCATAAAATTCTTGAGGTAATAATAAAATTCTGAACTTATTCGGGATTAGAGTTCCTTCTTGAAATTTAGTATCTAAGTTGTAACGCCTAGGGAATAGGAATAAATTATCTTAAGGTATAATAACGGCAGTGGTTTAGGGACATTATCATAATACTTCTTATACGGTATACGATAGCCATAGTCCCATTTAATCTATAGGTGTTACTACATGCAAATTTATGGCTTGAACTGTAACAGTTCGAGCTGTAAATTACAATGTGTACACATTTACTTTACAATCGCGGTTCGTAAACTAACGTATTTTAATTTTTGTCAAACACTCGCGCAACTTTTGAAAAAATTCTTTTCTCGTATATATGTAGTACATCTATCTAACCCGCAAGGTGAGTTTCAAGCTCGATCTAGTACCGTCAATTCCATGTCCAATTAAAATAAACAACAGTAAAGCAATAAAATCTAATTTGCATTTGAAATTTGATCTAACGTCGTCTAACGTTACAGATAAAGATATCAGATAGGCATATACATCGTATTTTGTTAAAAGTAAATGAACGCGAGTTGTACCGTACATACGTGGCCTAACAAACCGAATGATATTTATGTTATTTGTAGTTCTATATTTGCTACAGGTTTTAATTAATTGTATGTATGATCTAAAAAGTAGAAATTTAATTTACGAAAAATTAATTCATTACTAAACAATTTCATTTTACTCAGTTCGTTTTTAAAATTTAATCTTAAATACACAAATATTTAGATTAAAAACAGTATTTTATCGTTCTAAAAATTTTTTTATACTTTTCAATTTTGCCAAATAAGGTAATAACTAATTTTAATAATAACGAAATTTCTGAGTTTAAAGTAATTTTTTAAAACTTTTATCATTTTAGTAATCCAAACCGATAAATAATTATTAATAAATTTAATCTTTCATTATTAAAATTTTATTTCATTTAATAATAATCCATTATAATAATTCAAAAAATTAATATTAATAGCTAAAAATTTAATTTATTAATTTATTTTTTCGATAAATTAAGATCTATACTACGCTAATTAAATTTTTTTGAAATTATTAAACTGTGAATTATTGAAAATTTAAAATTATGTGCCATTAACAATATTAATGCTTCGTAATATAAAATGATTATTCGGTTTCGTTATTTAAATATTATAATATCGCTGTTTAATTTAATATAATTTTGTGCTAATTAAACAATTCATTTTAAAGACCATTTAATTATAAGTCACAGATTAAAATTAATTATACTTCAAATAATTTAATTTCTTAAACGAATACCGATTTTCGTAAAAATTAGAAATTTTTATATCAAACTATCAGTATACTTATTTATTTTAATTGAATTATGTTTTTACAATACATTTTTCATTAATTAACTATTTAAAATTTTACACTTAAAAATTAAAAAATTTAATTATATTTTATTACTAAATTTATCCAAAGAATTTGAGAAATACTATTAAATTTAATGTAACTTTCAATTGAAAAGTAAATTATTGAAAAAATTTCTTTTAATTAACAAAGCTATTTTATTAAGACGATTTATACTAGCTTTTTATATTAAATTAATTAGTTTTATATAAAATTTGTGAACTAAGTATATTATTATTATTTAAAGAATAAATTATAATATTACGGTTGTTAAGATTTAATTACATAATCTTCCCATTTTAATTTAGTTTAATTAATTAATGCTAATTTAATTTAGTTAAAATTTTGAATTAACTATAAAGTTTAGAATTTATTTTTAAAAATATGTAGGGATTCAAAATATTAAATTATTTTAAAATTTATATTATTTAAAAAATCCAAATATTTTAAACGTTAATCTACTAATCATAACATTTAATTTCGGCTCTAATATTCGAATTTAAATTAATTTAGACTAATTAATTTAGTTGTATCATATTAAATTAATATGCAAAAAATTATTAAAATTTCTTGTTTTTTATAAATATTTATAATATTTAATTACAATAATAATTTGAAATATTTGTAATTTAATGCAAATCTTAATTTTTAGAATTTTCATTTATTAATAAAAAGTATTATATATTGACGTTATAATTTCAACTTAAATTGAAATTTTTTAAATTCTTAAAACTTCACAAATGATCTCATTATTAAAAGTATATGTAGTTAAAATTTTTATATATTAAAATATTACAAGTGTTTTACAATTATAAATAACTCTAACATGATTAAAAATATTTATTTAAATTAGTATTTAAATTCGTTTATTTAATTAAGAATATCTTCTTAATATTAATAATTAAGGTATTTTATTAAGATAAAGTTAGTTTCATAATTATGTAACTCATTAAAGTTGATTATATCGTCTGTTTATTATTCAGATAATTCGTCCAATTAATATAATCGATGCATTAAGTATAATTTTAATAACTATCTGAATATCAAAATAACATTTAATGCTTGATTAAAATCTAGTGTTAAGTATAATAATTACTCATCAATATTATATGTTCGTATTACTATTCCGAAAGCTAAATTATTATTAAGTATATAGCATTGTATGATTTCACGTCTATAACTTCGTAAATTAATCTTATTTATAACGATTAATAAATTAATAACCTATAATTTAAGATAAGTATTTGAAATATTATACTAAGTTAGATTGAATAGATAAATTTAATTTACATAGATTATATGTAACGTATACTTAATAATTAGCATGCAAAAGTACGATATTTAATTAGCCTATTGAATTTATTCATTATTAAAAATGAATTAATTAATCAATAATAATTATTAATTATCAAGATAGTTTAAATACATCAGTATAATTCTAACACTATAATTATTTACAATTTAAGATAGTTATTATGATTCAATTAATATTATATAAGATATGATACTTATCATTATTATTTATAAATCCTTATTAATATATAATGAATTTTAATCAAGTATATACGACATTATATTATCGACATTACTTAATCTACTTCAGCAATTATGTCACTAAAAGATAGTTCTAATCTGAAATAATATATGTTATAACAGTTATGACATTAGCGTACAATTATTGTAAAATAGTTGATAGTATAATGCATGTGATTAATTCGCTAGATACAAAATTAAAAGTTTGATTTGACTAAAATTATAAGTATCAATCAGATTACTAATATCTATAGATTATCATTCGATGTTATGATGAATGTAGAATACATTAGTAATAATTTGCATAGTGTCGAATTATGCTAGATTATAATGTATGGAATTAAATTACCAGTTACAGTATATTTATTAACGATATCATTACTAATATTTGAAGTTAAGTAATTAGTATATAATTGCTAAATTGTAATAGTCACATTATAGAATTATTATAATTCGATTTATTGCATAAAATTGATCGATACGATTAGTATTAATTAAGCTGAACGTATATTTGAATATTATTCAAATCATTACGTAATGTTTACGAATCTACTTAGATACGATATTAGCAATATAATAGTCATATGAGTTATCTAATTATTATATTGACTTCAAATAAAGTAACAATTTATTTTGTAAGATGAAATTTTATATTAATAATTCGATTACAGATAACTAATTAGATAATTATATACGGATTCATGCAAGATTAATTTAGAATAGCAATAGATGTATGATATCATAAAGATTGTACAATAGATATTATTTGATAATGTATCTACATGATAAATGTAATGACATGAACATTGTTACTAATTATTAAATTTACATATATATTATGTATGACGTCGATGTTGATTATAACTATTAATTAAATTAGATTCATACAATAGATGTCATAAAACAATGTAATAACTTGATAGTTCAGATTGATACAATAATAAATATTATGTAATCGTTATATAATACATTAAATGATTTATCGTCATTATATCATGACAAGTAATTGCTATTCTTACGTTTCGTAACTAATATTGGCATGAATAAACTATAAATAGATATATGATAGCAATCAATCTTCTGAATTTTCGATAATGTTACATAAATTAGATATAATTATAATCGTAACTTTAGACATATACGTATTATATAATGTAACGCAATTGATTATGATTAGCAATTAGCATGATTAGTCTTATAACTCAATAGAAAGTTTAGAACGTATTAATTGTATTATAATCGAAATGTATCAAAGAATTCAATACTCGTATTTCGAGAACATTTATTTATACGCATAGATAATTAATAAGACAGTTGCATATTCAAATATGAGAGATTGCTTAAAGATGTATAGACAATTTAGTCATTACAATTAACGAATTAATAGCAATCTTACGATTAACGATTATCATTACATATATAGTTCTAACATATGCTATTATAATTTAATGAACGCTAATCGATCGATATATAATAATCATAAAGTAATGTAACGTATAAAATTATAATGACAATCATAATATATGATTATTTATGACGACTACATGTATAGAGATATCTAATATATTAAAGTCGTATAATATAATTACATTAATGTACGATTAACTATACGTATTTTTATAGTAATTTTAACTTTCATATAATTTACAAATATAGATCAGTCAGTATAATTAATTATAGTATATTACATAACTACTATAAGTAGATTAACGACATACTATATTGTATCTTGTACATGAACATTAATATAATCGTTCGATTATGACAATTGAAACATATCAGTATTACTGTTAACTATAATGTAAATATCTAATATTCGTATGAATTCGTTAATTTTAACATTAATACTATTATGTGTTCAAGATTAGATATAAACTTTTACGCTTATAAATAAATTAATACAATCCAATTCAAATAATATATATCTTGAAAGATCGTCATATAATTGAGATCAGACTATTCAGCGAACGACATTAATAATTTAAAAAGTTCATACATTATGAATTTTAACATTGCTTTATTTCAAACAGTATAAATAGTCAAATTATCTATTTAAATTGTATAAATAGAATTAGATTGATACATATATAATGCATAAAAATAAGCAATAAAAGTAAGACTTTATCAAGAAATAGAATGGAACTGATATCGTAACAATATATGAGTTACATAGTTAAATTGTACAGTATTATATTAGCAAAATGAGTGATAAACTAATCATTAATATTGAATTCAAATGTAGTATCTAAATTTAGTTAATGATTTATAGTATTATGAAGATGAATTAGAAATATGGTATAATAAAGTACTACAGATTTAAGTAAGAACTAGTGGTAAGTAGTTAGAATCTATATTTACTAAATCTAATTAAAAGTATACCGCACAACTATATCTTATATATGATTAATTAGAAATGTAGTAATATAGTCTGATAAAATTGCAATAAATTATAGTATTTATGCAATCATAATGATTAATGAGTCAGATCTAAAGAGAATCAAATCCAATATATGATGATATCATTCGAAATTATTTACAAATACTTAAAAATTAGTAAAATATATATAAGATTCAGTTTATATAACGTTTATGTACAGCTTAAGTAGAATTGACATTAAAAATGCTTCCAAATTGTATCTAATCATCAAATGTGGTACAAGTTATAAAATTCAAATCAGAATATGTAAGTGTCATTAATATGTAATAATGCAAGTCATCAAATTGAAATTGTAAGTCATAGTCAATTGAATAATTATCAATGTGTCAAGATATTAGTAATGGAAATAGTTAATTGCATACTGTCAAAATTCGATAAAATCATATTGAAATATGAATTATGGCAAGCATATTAAAAAATTCTAAATTCATTAATGAATGATCAATAAGATATTGCTAAACAGTTAAATATATTCAATTAGTTCATAAAATTCAATTATAGCTATAAAGTGATCGCTTAATAAAGTAAATCATTTAAATAATCTAAATTTAAGTTACACATTAATTGATTCAATTGTAAATTAATTATACTTAAGTAGCATTTATTTAACAAATCATGAATTAGTAGATTATAAATTGAGAAATCAAATTGAAAATTAATCAGATAATTAGAAATACTTAAAATATTTTATTTAATAATCTTTGCTAAATAAATTAATTATTAGTCTAAGAATTCTAAATATTACATACGATCTAACTACTATTAAATCTGCTTAAGATTACGTAATACTTTTAGAAATTCAAACATTAATTCTAATATAATCACGTCATTATTTTTAATACAATAAATCAGTCGAATCATTGAATTAATGTTATCGATAATTTAAAATTATACATATACAATACAAATATGTCAAACTGAATGTTAAATTCGTAAATGTTAAGCATCAAAATGCATCGAAAATGGAATGCTATTCACGAAATTAACTAAAATGTAATAAATTACACTCGAGCGTAAAACCAAAAATTAAACTGTAATTTACTTAGATTAAACTGTAATATTAAATTAACGTATTAATTAAATTTAACTACTAAATTAAGTCAAATATAATGGCATTCATATAAAGGAGTTAATTAACGATTATATTATAGCCGAAAGAACTACAGCCCGATAGCACGCCAAAGTATCCAATTAATTAAAAATATATATATAAGCGCCTCGTTAAATTCTTTTTCGGTGTACAATATTGGCTGCATTTCGCGTTCTGCTTTTATTTTATATTAGCACATGGCCGTACACGCTCATTAAACGCTAATTACCGAATAAACCAGATTTGACACCGACTCATTTATTACGAATTCTTTTATTTGTTTGAGGTTACATCGCGTGGACGGTGCCGGTATCGTAATTTCGTTATTTTTAAGTTTGGCTTACGTGTGGGATGATTAATAGTAAATATATCTTGATGGTTGCAATAAGCAGTTTGTCAAGTTTATATTTTACATTTTATATTTTAATAAAATCACAGTTCGCAGTTCTTGCTTATTTTACCCTTATGCAATTTATCCCTTCATATGGAACACGTTTCACATTATCAAAGATAATTAATTATTTGATAAAGAAATCAATAAGAAAATTGAGGAAAATAAAAATACAAACAGCAATTAATGAGAAACGAGAAACGAATGCCATCATAATAACGCCTCATCCAAAAGTTTGCCGCCTACAATATTTTGAAAAAAACGCGATAAACGAAAATAGTATTTCTTATTGTTAAACAGTTAAAATGTTTGATTAATTTTTTTTTAAATTGTATTAAAACCACTTTTAAGGAATACAAGCATAAAACGTTCTCAAAAAAAAAACACGTAACGTGATATGACTATGACGACACTTTTTGGCGAAATCACAATAAATTAATCATTACGTATCAAACACGCAGACAAAATAGTCAACAATTCCTTTTTAAACTAGTTCATCTGTATTATTCTCGGTATACCTACTCTTTTTCGAATAGATATCGGTATTTCTTCATCGTCATCGGCTTTAATGCTTTAAAATAAATATGTAATTTTTTTTTTTGAGATACTTAAAATCTACGTGTACAAGAACCTCATTGTAAACCGTAATTTTCTAGCATTATAAGCCGTTCTTCACGACTCCTTTGTTGTTAACTAAACAGATCATCTTTTGAATTAAGACCGTATTATACACTTTCTGTTTAGTTCATTATTATCTATTCATCTTTGCCCTCGTTTTAATAGAAACGGATTTGCGAAGATCTGCATCAGAATACAATATGCATTGCCACTAATTTATTTAAACAAAATCTTATTTCAACGGTAACGGCCCGGCACGGTGCCCGTTAAATCGAACTTAATATACCTAGCATAAAGACGTTCTTTTGAGTACGGTTTCTCATATCAGACCGCAATATCTCATGTAGCGACATATGTTTCTGAAAGACTGTGTGAATCGCCGATTCATTGGAGAAAATGCGGCAAAGCTCTTAGCATCACGGGCTATATCTGTTAAATTATAGGTTTGCCCCGAAACACCGCAACCCTTGCCGGGGTAACGTGGCCCGACATAAGTAGCGAGATAGTGAGAAAATACCAATTCATTAAGCAGAAGAATTTGTTGGTTCGCGGTTTGTTGCCCTCGTCCCGTTTCCCCAAATTTATTTCTGGCGAGTTTCGAAACGAATAAAGGAAAAATATAAGCCCCGGATGGAACTACAAAGTAACTTTTAGGCAAAGAGCTTTCGCTTTAATTTGGCGAATTTATACCAGAAATTAATAACAATACACTGAGTAAATACCGAGATGAAAGCAAACGAAGTGTAACGCAGCCAAAGCGAGCAGTTTTCATCATCTGTAGATGTAATTTAACATTCCATAATAAAACATACGTCTCAAACAAAGCTGTTGTCTGCTTGCCGTCTTATTTCAGTTGGCTGAGTGCTGTTTGGAAATTAACAGCGCTTTTCCTAATTACTAGTTTACTAAATATATAACTACCGAGATGAAATTTTCTTAAGTGGGTAATCCCGCCGCTTGTCGGTAAATTCGAAACTGTTAAAACATTTTTCTTATTCATATAGGTGCGCGTTCTATGACGTAAACAAATGTTTCTGTTAAACTGTTTATATAATCAAAATTGAAATATGCATTACTAATTCAAAAATTCACACCATTTGTTATTATCAATTTTATAATAATTATTCACTTAATGTTATATTTATTAATTACTTTTGAAGGAATTAAAAGATTAGTAGGTGAGTGAGCAGTTAATGTATTTGATATCCGCACAACTAATAGACCGATGTGGTTTCTATATTTACTAACTACCGGTTTTACGTTATTTATTTATTTGTTAATTGCTTAATTTTTATTATTATGTCAGGTTTATTAGGAGTAGGCACCTACTATTATTTTATTGACTTAACATATTTTTAAGTAATGGTCCAGTGTCGTTACACGTGAAAAATGAAAAACCTCGGGCATGGATTTTCGTAAAACTTGTTTTATTGAGTTTGTAATAGTGAGAATTAAAAATATTAGGGGAGACAATATATGTCTCAAAATTAAAGAATTGCCAAAATTAAACAGCATGACATTTCTTTAGTAGGAAACATTTATAAAAAATCATGAAACAAATTATAGCTAAACAAACAATTGTTATACTTAAAAAAATTATAACAAAGTAACAATAACGAAAATAACATTTTTAACTTAAAGTTAATTTTCTGAATTTTCATCATTCTCGATTTCATTATCGAATATCACTGATTATTTAAAAGAATTATGACTTTTATATCTCAACTTCGAGGGTGAATATCTCGGCAGGAATGCATCGTAATAAACAATTTCTAGGAACTTATAGTATTATTTTAGCGTGATCCATATGCTCCAGTGAGATTTCCCATCATTTCTTGGACACCCTGCATAATAACGTTAAATGAGATCCTGATTTTTAAAATTTTTAACCCGGTATAACTTTGCTTGCAGTGGAATGTGCAACTCAAACTTTTTACTGCAATTTTCTCTCGTATAGTACTTTAAATTTTTAGCAGGTCGCCCACCAGAAATATTCACCCCTGAAGTTTACAAAAAATGCGAAAAATAGCATATTTATCGACAAATATCGGAGCTCTATTATTTATTTCCACAAACTAGCCTAACATCAGTATTTGTAAAAAAAATTGAAGTCTGATGATTTAATCCTTCCCTAAAAATCACCCTTCCGAAGCTTTAATTTTTTGTAATCGCAAATACAATGTTTAGTATGAAATTTCGGGCGTAAGGAAACAAGATATGAAAAATAACACACGTGACAAAACTGTAGTGTGAAATTTGCTAAAAATAATACATAGTTTTGAGGTGGATTGGTCCGTAAATGATTAATAATAATCATAAGGGGTAATTTTTAAAAGGTAAACATTCTAATTCTTAGTATTAGAAACTCAATGAAATAAGTTTTACGAAAATTCGTACAGTACAATTGGGTTCCGAGGTAAAAACCATACTGCACTGGACTATAAATGATTTCAATTTTCCATTTAGATAAAGATTTCAAAGTTTTCAGTTTCAAAACCGCATCTAGGTACCTTTAAATTTATAACAATAACTACTATCGAATTAAATAAAAATTAGTAAAGATCCGAATTTAATTGCAAACAATCCGAACGACCCAATTAGGTACCTAATTAAAATCATTAATAAAATCCTAACGTCTTTGTCGTATGCGTACCTAAATGTAAAATCCAATATCTAGTTGATTTTCTGTTCCACAAAACGTCCAATAATACACCACATAAAAACACAGCTTAAGTACAGAAACATGCGACACTCGAGATATCTCCAAACGACTATAAATATTTTTAAAACAATTTTATTAAAACTCGTTACCGATAGATAAATAATATCCGAACTGCTTTGTTAAAATTTTAAAAGGTGCATTTTATCAGGAAAAAATGCCTGCAAGACGCGATAATCAAAAACTACGCCGAGCTCATATCGGAACACGTGCAAGGTTATATACTTAGGTATGCGTTTTATCCCTTATCAACTTCACCACGTTCGTACTATCTAAAATATTCTATTGCGTTATTTTAAATTATCAGTTGCGGTTTAAAAATATTAAAGTAATTTTTTTGTGTTATCAACACAATAAATAATCCGGAAATATTTACTTTCCGATTTTAAAATTCATTTCTATTTTGTAAAAAAAAAACTCAACATACACTAACTCAAATCAATGTTCTAGAAAAATTAATCGAAAACTATTTTCAAAAGTAAGCTTTATGACGTATTATCTATCCAAACATTTCGAGTTAAATTGTTTTGTAATCAAAGTTCGAATATGCATTTACCAATTTTCAAACATTTCACACAAAAATATCATTAATTTGACATCAAATTACTTATAAGTACCTAGTTTTTAGTTATTATTTTTGAAAGAGCTAAAAAATAATAACGCATTATTTTAATGTTAAGCTGACGATGTTTAATTTGAACTAACGTTAGTAAAAATCCCAAAATTATAATTATAATTATGCGCCCTTATAATTTTGTAGTTAAAATAATTAACAAAATTCCAACATTTGTGTTGTGTAATGCGGCATAACTGATTCCCAGGCTCCAGGAAATCTTCCACAAAACGTCCAAGATATATACACATAAAACACAGTTCAATTCTAAACAACGACACTATAGTCAAAGTACCGAACGGCTAAGGAAATTTTTATAAAATGTTTATTAAAACTCTTCGCCGTTTGACAGCTAATACCGAAATGCTTTGTTAAAATTAAAAAGGTGTGGGTATTTATTTTTATCAAGCAACGATTCGTGCAAGTTGCGATAATAAAAATTCCGAGCTCGATTCGGAACATGTGCAAGGTGACGTACCTATTACGAGTAGGTACGTTGTAGTCTTATCAGTTTTACTACGTTTATATTCGAATTTAAAATATTCCATCAGTATTTATTTAAATTAGTAAAAAAATAATTCATGTAACCTTATTTGCCCTTATATGGCTAACACAACCTATAAACATGGAAATATGTACTACAAAATCATTTTTCCGTATTGGTTAATTTGAAATTATTGGTTTAAAATTTGACTATTTATTTCCAAAATTTTCCTGTGGCAGATATAATAACAGCGCTTGAAATTTATTTCTGAAATTCTTTTGAAATGTATTTTAGCGAATTTTGATAGAAAATAAGGTAATTGCAGCCTGCCCGATGACGGGACCCAGAAGTGTCCTTTTGGATTTTCTCCGATCTTAATTCCTAAATTACGAAAATATAGGTCGTTCATTTTGGATCGGTCATATATATATAATAATTTTATAATTTTCGATAGAGTGCACCGTTTTCGAGATAATAAAAAAAAAGTGATATATATATATATATATATATATGTAAATTTTATTTTTCAAAAAATGTATTCTTTCGAGAAAAATTTAAAAAAAGGGAGTTTTTTGACATGCGACATGAAAATTCGATATCGAGGCTTGCGCGCGGTAGGACATTAGAAATTCGCATACCCACGACGGATCGGCAATGCACTATTTACGAAAATAATTCAGTTCAATAAACAATTTAACTTTTCGATATTCTGTCCCGTTTGTAACGCGGACATTTTTTGAACATTAAATTTCCTCGGAGCAATTAATTCAAAACACCACGTGCGCGACACAATATTACAACATATATTTATATAAACTAAAGAACAAATAGTCTGCAAAATTTACAACATTTTCGTTTTCCTTTTTATTACGACCAGAATAATCAATGCGGATAATCTCGCCCGTATTATTCGCATCTCTTTCTTTCCATCGTAAATATCAGGTACATAAAATTGAAAAGCGAAAGCACTAAAAGTGGACAGAAAAGGTTTTTATTCCTCTAATTTAAATATAAAACAGGCCGATGTGCGCGGAGTTTAATGAACAAATAATTTTAAAATACGGCAACGTAATTATACTGAAATATATATATATATATATATATATATATATATATATATATATACCGATTTGGTTTAAAAATGATAGTTAGATCTTACAAATGATCACGTCGCGGCTGTCATTTCAAATGTCGAGCGTAACAGTAACAGCAATGCAACTACAAATAAAAAGTTAATTATTTAAAAATACATTTCCGCTCGTTAGGAGATGGGCGGATGTATAAACTAGAAGCCTATCTCTTAGAATTGTCACGTTTGTTTTCAAAATATTTAGGTTTATCATGAACTTTTTAATTCTAACGTTACTTTGAACAGTAATCCAAAATGTAGGTGATTATAAAAATGTAAGTAGATATCTACTTTTACTAGTAATTGTCGCTGCCTACAAATAATTTAATTTACAAAAGTCCTCGTTGAATGTTTGTGCGACTACAAAACAAATGAAATTAAACGCGAAAATAAAGCAAATGGACCGATGAATATCAAATCGAACACAACGTAAACTAGCCAAAGATATGCCGTATTTCAACATTTTAGCTAAATTGTTTGTCTAAAATGTCGTTTGTTTGAGACAGTTTCGAGCATCGATCATTAATTGATTAGATACTACTTTCTCGTATACTAAATTGTTTTTACGTGTTTTCCTAAAATTTGGGAGAGAATTATCGACGACAACTATGTGCAAAAAATTGTTATTGCCAGCTAAATAAGCATCGATGAGAAATATCTACCGAAACTTGTCGCAATTAATTCGCCTAAAACCTAAACAAAAGCAATGGATCATAATATTATAATGTCAGTTTTACGTTTTTAGACATAATGACGGGCACTTATTCTTGAGAAGACGACATTCAGCGTATAAAATTGTGCCATTATTCATGAAAAATTTGATGTAAGTACACATGTATCGATTTAGCACGCATGTTACGTTCGCTTTAATTTCACACGTCCAGAAGGTAACGCAAGTTAAACGTTTTTAATTTACCAAAAAAAAAAAAATCGAATGTCAGCCGACCCGATTTTCCACACACATTACAAATAAAACATTCAAAGAGCGATTCTGTACATGGTAAGCAACGTGAATGATTAAATTGTAAATAATTCAGCTTCAATTAAACAACTTGCCAACCACAATTTAGTCGTCTCTTAATTTATATGAACCGAAAATGCGCTCCCCTTTGTTTTCTTAAAGAATTGCTTCGCATCCGACGATCTTTTTTATTTATAAATTTCAAATAGGCACGTCACGTATAAAATTTATGGGTATTATAATTATAAAATTCGCGCAATAAACAGAAATACGGACACAAAACGGACTTGTTTTAAGAATAACTTATCTCGAGCACTTAGTGGGTTATACATAAAATTTTACTGCGAATGTACTAGAACCCTCCTTAACAAGTATACGCGCAACACCATAATTTCCCAGGAGAAATCAAAATACAAACGATATTCGTGGCACATTTGCGGAAATATTAAGTATAAGAGACTTAAACTGTGTGTTGCGGTTTGAGACTGAGTTGAAAATTTTTAGATGATGAACTGTAATTAAACGAAAATTCTACCGTCGCGTCGGTTGTAAAATTACTCCTGCACTTAAATGTTATTTAATTATTGTATTCAATATTTCTATTACCTACACGTTGGTGACATTATTGTTGAATTTTTTTAATTTAATTGAACGACTGAACGTGCATGAAGCGAGACGTCAGACGCTTCCCGCAAAACTTTAATAAACAATATTAATTGTCGAGCTTTAATACACTCACGAAATAACTAAAATTAAGCAGTAAAATATTAGAGAATAAATTTCCATTTAGCTTTCATCCGCAACGTCTTATTTCCACTACATTCTCACAACTCGGAACCAAAATTTCCTCAAGTCGTCTCCTGAGTCAGACAAAACTTTCAGTGTTGGTAAACTGATTAAGAATTAAGACCTAAATTTTCGGGAAAAGTTGTTTCTACAAACATCCTTTATTCGGAACGTTAAACCGCGTAGTATACGTCGACAACGTTTACGTGTTACGTTTATATTTATAAACATTATAATTATTCATATTCTATGTAAATGCGATCAACGAGACCGTAAATTTAAAACGAAATTGCGTGCAACTTATTTCTACAAATATTAGGTACTACGAAATAGAATAATATCTAATGTTTGTTGTTTAACTCGAAAAACTATGAGCTACACAAGCGCTCGCGGAAGTGTGGACACTTGTTAAAATTCACAAAACGATCATGCGAATCGTCGTTTAAAAAAAAATTTAAACAAGTTTTATTATGTTATTAAATGATTTTATATTGTATCAAAATGTAGAGAATATAGAAATGCTGCAAAATTAGTTAAAAAATTATCAATTGTTTGTTAAGTGACTAATGCCGTTATTTTAACTTTTAGTTAAGTAAGGGTATCTCTTGTTACGAAAACCCGGATTTTTTAAAAATTTACATGCACTTTCGGATGGTTTATTGTGCGTAAATCGTCCCCAAACCAACAGAGTTTCTCAGTAGGCAGCGTAGAGTACATTTCTAAAACTTTGCGCATTAATAACAACAATGAGGGTTATTTGTTTATAAAAATATCACGCAGTCAGTCAATCACTATTTCAACACAATCGGCAATGATACCGGTACACCAGGAAGGTTATTTATAATCAGTAAGTCATTGGTCAATAATTAAATGTAAAAAAATCTACAGTTCATTTAACAATTTACGTTTATTATTTTAATTTTTACAAACTTTTGTGTTAAATCATAAGTGTCCATACTTCCGTGAGCGGTAGTGTAATTTAATGATAATTCGATCTGACGTAATATAATTAAGTTGATATTTTATCGTGCGTATAGTGCCTAATAGGGTGTAATCACGAAGATTTAAACGTTGGAAATAAATGGAAATAAAATGTTATTAAGGCGCAAATTATTAACAATAGTAAATCGGTAGTCCGTACAATACTGCATCGAAGTAGGTATAAAAAAATGTGCATACATCTCGAAAATAATCCCATGACTCTACCCTACCATTAGATGACGTTTTAAGTACCTTTTCTTTTTTATGAAATGGTCCAGAAGCCATCAACGTTTTAATAGATTTCGTTATCAGGCACCTAAAAAAGGTTTTGAAGAAGCTTCAATTTACGAAAACCTTAATTGCAACAACTAAAAAGATTTCCGTTTTACTGCAGTTGGCGTGGTTTTTTGAAAAATTAAAAATTCTTGAAACTACGTACAAAAATATCTATAGATATACATACAACAGGTACTACTTTATATTTCTCTCAAAAATAATTTTCTTTATGACTTTCTCCGAATGTATATGCCCTAAACTTTAATTTAAAATTGAACAAATTAAAATAATAAGCGAAAAGGACTGTTGGTGAAGTTTAAAAGCGATCAACTCTTTTTAATAGTACTTTTATCTATACTTTAGTTTTATCCCTAAACCGAAATAAAGCAAATTACCTAAACTGAAAAGTTCTAATCTTTATAGTTGATCGAAAAGTTTTTAATTACTCATTATTGGAATAATAACTTGCCTTTTATAAAAGGATTCGATAATAAATATTAAATATAAGATAAGCTAAAATTATTTATAAAAGAAATTAAAAATTTTATTACTAGCTTATCTGATTATAAGTTATACGTAGGTACCTACCTACCTACGTAATTAAATTTTTTTTTACATAAAATTGAAGGCGTTTCATCTTTACTTCGAGTTTGTCATTAAACGACTTTAAAAATCTTATGTAATTCCTACTTATACAAATCATTAAGCATTCGACAATATTTAAAATCGAATTCGTTATATTGTGCATTTATTTAAGCGTCGAGTTTAAATACCGGCTTATCTCAAAGGCTTTAATTATTAATTAGGAATTTTATGGACCATCCATTTGAAATAAGTCGGTATTTAAAAAAGGAACCAATTATAATATTATATCCTATAACAACTAATAAAACATAATTCACTGCTACAACAAATAACGCTCGAAACCACGTTCGTTACAAGCGAGTTTCGTCTATAGTCGCGTAAAACACCAGCAAGATATTATTTGATCGATCTCCGGAGGGCTACTCCTGATCGACCAGCTTTTATAATCTAGCTTATAAGGGAGGATTACTTTATAGGCACTCGATCCACTTACAATTCTTCTTAATTGGTTTAACACGCGTCTTAACAAAATTTTAACACGAGTTCAATGTAGAAAAGATTTAAACAGAAGTATGTAAATCACTACCTATAGTTTAATAGTTGCTAAAGAATTTAATGCGAAATAGTAAAATTAAACTTGAAACCTGATGTCACTTTTTCAATCGGCATATCGAAGTTGATCCGTAATTTCCAAAAAAAAAGGGATTTATTAACCTACACAAATTAATTTATATGTAATCGAGCGTGTTCGACAAATTGCAATCGGATATTATGCTAATTCGTAAGACTTCTACAAATTTATTTCTAATTTTTGGTTGTAAGTGAGAATGGGAACGCGGAGGAAAAAAAACAAAAAAAGGGTGAATAAATTACCTAAAGGTTGACGAGAATAATTTCATGCTACGCGATTTTGATAAACGATGTCTAACTTACCCCGGCATTTTATAATCTAATTCTATATATATTTAATGTAAATTAAATCCGATAGCGTCCCGACGTTTAATTTTGATAGGTAATACATTTTCCAGCCTGAAGGCTAATTTTGTATTAATTACTTTCCACAAGAATTTTGTGCTCCGCGAGGTTCCACGATTTATCTTAATTTA
Source organism: Rhagophthalmus giganteus (assembly GCA_036326145.1). Taxonomy (NCBI): domain Eukaryota; kingdom Metazoa; phylum Arthropoda; class Insecta; order Coleoptera; family Rhagophthalmidae; genus Rhagophthalmus; species Rhagophthalmus giganteus. Next base: position 7,035,849 of record JARFJA010000056.1, on the reverse strand, counting down.
TTATAATTTTATTGAGTTTTGTGAGTTTTTCTTGGAAAACAGGAATCACACCCGCAGCATAGACAGGTACAAACCGGTAATTAATTGCAATCGATGGAACGAGTTTACTTACTTTCCGTCTCGGTTACCGTAAAATATATTGCAGCAGTTAAAATGATAGATGCGTGGAATCCAGAAAAATAAATATATTCTTATTAACATTATGTATATTATATGACAACCACGAACATTAAATTTATTATAGATATCTAGTTTTAATGAGCATTTTTCTCGGGTTATTCTAATTATCTTACCGAAGCAATTGACAACCAGCTGTTATTTGAAACTTTAAAAAATTCGTAATTTAATGGATATAATCTAGAAACTCTGTGGGAGGCACGATTTTTTTTTCCGAAAGAGAAAACTATTAGTATTTTATTATTACCTGAAACGCATTATACTTGGCGTTCCGACCATAGGAGAATCGTTAGCTTAATGATTATAATAAAGGGAGATATTTTAATATTCATTATGACGATGTAGTGGTGTTTTATTAAACATTATTAATAGTTAACAATTAATTGCTTTGACATGATAGGTAGGTAGTAGATGGAGTTCGTGTTTACATAAGTTGCGGCAAATAAAATTTAAAGTTGTGTGTTGTAACATGGAATTGAACAACTGTTTGGTTATTATTAATTTGGATACTTTTATAGATTTAACTTTGTTATTGTAACGTATAGGCGATTATCGTTCGACTTCTACTAAAGTATAGTAGTGTCAGATGTTAATATTTATACAATATACTAAATTATGACGCGAAACAAAGGCGACATTGAAGTAGTTTGCATTTACATGAAGCCGTACACATTTGCATTTTACATTTTCTCGATACAGTTCCAAGATTTGGTCCATAAACGCACGACTCGAGGGGAAATTTTTTATTGGAAAATATTAACGACCCGGTTAGCAAGTAGGGGAAAAAGTAGCAGATCTTTCGTATCGTTAGGTATATGGTATAGTCAAAACTAAATTGTGCACTCGCGAAAAGCACCGGCTATTATTATCTGCCTACATGCGGATGGTTTACGTATTGAAAAAATCATTTTCTCGTTTTCATCGAAAATCAAAACCCCATCAACTATTCTTGGTTATTTAATTAACAACACGAAGATAATGCATTTATTTCATTAATGTTCGATTGTAAATGTGTTAGCGTGCAATCAAAAATACATTACGATATTTGTTGACACGTAGATAATTTTACATTACTTACGTAGATGCAATAATTTGTGTACGTAATGTATTTTGAAAAACGTTCGCGCCCCAAACGATCGTACCGGCGCTTAAAACGCTATTTATTTATTTATGCTTGCATTATAATCCGTCGCATTATTTATAATTAAAGATCGATTTTCCCATGCGACGCAACTTAACGATTTCCTCTTCGCGCCGCGTCCGAAAATATAAAAGAAGAAAAGAAGTAGATAGGTAAATTTCCGGTTATGTTAAAATCTTTCGAGCAATTTGAATTTACAGCTAACGTCCTCCATTACTAATCATCAAATCAAGTAATTAATTACACAGCTTACACATTCTAAAGTTTCGTTCGTTTTCGTTTTATTTCAGAGCCACCATTAAAAGGCGAAATGGTAGAATTCGCCGCCGTTCGTTTTCATCTTTACAAATAGAGACGAAACCTGGCGCGATGGTCCGTATTTAAGAGCATTCTGTGAATCGCCCGGAGCTTAAAATGTATCATGTTATGTCCAAAGAACTGACACTTATGAAATTGAATACCGGCGGAATTTCGTTGACGACTTAACCGGTGGTCATCATAATAAACGCCGTGGCTTTAAATTATACGGCTGGAAATTAGTTCCCTAATTTGCCCGTAACTTGTTTGCATTGAAAATTTAGAACCGGCCACTAGAAATAAATACGGCGCTGGTATAGGTACGAGATCGTCGACTTCATATTAAAGTTTAATGTCACCTTCAAAAAAATAAAAATAAACCACAAGATTTATCGCAACAAGATTTTCTATTTAAGACATCACAAATAGAAAACTAATTAGAAATATATTTTATTTACGGTCGTGTTGACTGGAAGCACGACGCTACCGTATTTGAAAGGTAACGCCACCGAAATGCCGATGAAAAATAATATTCGAATTTTAACTATTATTTAAAGATATGTAAGATCGTGATAAATGAATATACACTGTGTTCAACACGAAAATTAAAGTAAATTTACAGCCGAATTTCAGCGGGTGGTAGTATTTTTTCTTTCACGCACACTATTTATGTTTATGTAGTTTCAATACAAAAAATCAATAAAAAGTTCTTGAAAGAAAACCACCTTTAATAACTCAACTAAATTCATGTTTACTACGCTATCGCATGTAAGTGAGCAGTTTACCCGATAATAAATAGTAAAGAGATGTAACGGACTCGTTTGGCCAAAGTAAATTTTGAACTAAATCCACGTCGAGAAAAATTGAATCCCGGCGATGTTATTTACGAGTAATTAAAACTGCACGAAAGATGTATCGATGTTATTTTACACCAGTGCATCCAGCGTGTTTGCTTGAATTTGTCGGTGATGTTAACCTCTTAATTAAAATGTAAAATGTTTTATCGATTTAAGTATAGAATATTTCCGTCGTGTGCTTTTTATATAAAGCATTTTTAACAATATTTAATTTTGTTTACATAAGTATATTATAATATATGAAGTTATCAAGCAAGTAATGAGATTCGCTTACGTTTCTTTGTCGATTATTATATTATATAAGTGGGATAATAGCCCTCTCCATCGTCTCCAAGGAGAAATTTTTACAAGTACAACTTAAACAGTAGATTAACTTATTGTTAGTTGCTCGTCGCTTCAGTAAACGATGGCGCCCTCAAAAATTTATAAATCGTTTTGTGAAGCACGGCACTCCGCATTCTATGGCGAGCACAAAACAACGAATTAAATTATTCAAAAACCAACATTCGTTACGTAAAAGTCAATTCGTCATTTTCATTATCGAAAGTTCGCTTTATCGAACATTCGGGCGTCTTATTTCCTTAACAGAAACAGACGTAAATCGTGTACGCACGATAATGCCCATATGTCTATTTAAAAGTGTATCTACCTAATATTTGTGGCTCGACGTTATTATTATATAAAAAGCGAATGTCGACTTATCGTTAAAAGCTGAAAGGCACATCAAAATAAAATAATATAAGACGAAAGTTTGTGGAATAACGATGACGATTCTAACCACAATGTAAAGGATGCGGAATACTATTCAAGAGGCGCACACCTATACGCTTGCAATAAAATTACAAAACGATTTTTTCCAAAGATCTGTTTATCTAGAAATGTAGACGCCTATAGATTATCCAAACCTATATGCAATTTACGTCATCAACAAAAAGTTACTAGATTGTTTAATTGTAATTCGGTTTAAAATTTGGAAAGTGACATATGCTATAGATGATTTACTTGCGCACATATTAGATGGTATAAAAGAAAGACTACAATTTATTAGAACTGTCAAAATACTAGGAACGAAGTGACAGCACTATGTGAAACGTCATCATCTAGTAACCTTTTATTGATGACGTGTTGTATATAGGTTTGGACGAAGTGTACATATTTTTACAACATTCAGGAAAAAAAACTAATGTGTCTTACATTAAAACCATGACCTCTCCTTGCCTTTTTTCTATTATTTATTTTGTTGCAGTTAACTAGGGTCATTGTAGGTTATCTATCACTAAATTTATTTTTATTTTTAATCCTACCATAGGAAGTAGTAATTTTGTGCTTCTTTATTTCATGCGTAATAAATATATTTATAACCAAGTAGTAGGTAACCTTTGAGTTTAAAATTGCACCAGGTTAAGATATGATTTTTGATTCTATAACCCTTTAAACAATCTAAAACATTAAAAGTTATTACCGCAACTCAACGACTAATCGATCTTTATTTTTTTTTAATTTTTGACGAGACAAAATAGTAACGTGTGCCAATAAAGTAGCTGGACAGAAGTAAATTGCAATTATATCTGTATAGGTGTGTTTATTTCATCTACTGTTTATGTTATGGTTCATCTAGTCTTCTTAGTAAACAGAAATTTAGTATAAATCTAATCAGTAATCATGAAGGTTGCGGAACAGAACTATCTCCGAGAGCGTGTTTACAAACTGCTTGGACAGCGTTCTAAGAAAGAAGTTTTGGAACATTTTCTAAAAGAAAATGTCGCTCGTTCCACAATTTATTCTATATTTAAACGTTACGAAAGTGGTCGGTCAAGTGTGGGAATTAAGAAAAAAGGTCGCCCAAAAAAATTAAGTAAGTCTGAGCTTCAGAAATTGAAGAAAGCTGCGGTAAACAAAGTTGGAGCATCAAATCGAAAATTAAGTAGAAAACTTGGTGTTTCGAAAGAGACAGTTCGTCAAAACTTGATAAATATGAGTGTAAAGTATCACAGAAGAGTGACCGTTCCTAGGTATAGTGAAAAGCAACTTCAAGAAATCCCCAAAAAGTGCAGAATTCTTCGTCGAAAATACTTCATTGGTGAGATTGAGATCATTCTTGACGATGAAAAATATTTCTCCTATGCTTGGAATAATGGCGAACAGAATGCGGGATTTTATACAAACGATATTGCAAATACTCCTGACGCTATAAGATTCGCTGCCAAAGGTAAATTTGAACCAAAAATTTTAGTTTGGGCAGCCATATCGACAAAAGGAGTGTCGCAGCTTTATATTCAAGATTCGAAAGCTCCAGCTATAAAAAGTGACACTTATATAAGTAATTGTCTTACTAAACTTGATAAATTTATTAAAACCATACACTCTGGTGACAACATAATATTTTGGCCTGATCTGGCAAGCAGCCATTATGCTGGAAAAACATTAAATTGGCTTAAGGACAAAAACATCAATTTTCAAGGCAAGACCAATTGAAGATTTTTGGAGTTTATTGTGTCAGGAAGTGTATAAAAATGGTTGGGAAGCAACATCCAATAAACAGCTTGCTGCAAGAATTAAGAAATGTGTGAAAAATGTTAATCTTCAGGTCGTCCAAGACATGATTCGAGGTATAAAGTCAAAATTGCGGAAAATTGAAGATAATGGTCCTTTAGTTCTCTACAAAAACTAAAATTATTATGTAAGTTTAATGTAAATCTAATATAAATAAATCATTTTTCCTTTAGTGAAAAATATTTCTATAATATTATGTTTTAAGTTTGCCCAGCTACTTTATTGGCACACGTTAGTTGGTTTACGGTCTATCCACGTTTTTATATTAGCTGTACAACACTTAACCGGAAATTAACACTAAATATTAAAAGAAAATCACGATTCGCGTTATCTTCTTAACAACTGCTCGACCAAAAAATTAGAAACGAATTACTTAATATCTAGTTGCACTCACTTGTTTAAAAATCATTCAAAAATTCGTGCAAGTAATATTTCCGTGCGCAATTAATTGCTTGATTTTAAAATTTTAAAACCGCGAAAATCAATTATGACCGCAATATATACCTACATATCTATATTTTTATATGCAACATGCCACAAACTGTCGAATGACAGCTGCAATGTTTGTTAATATGTGTAAATTCGAAATGCGTGCATAAATACGGAATGCATCCGCAGAAGATGGCGTGACGTATTCCACGAAATTAAATCTAAAATGAATAAATTACGACGTCTCGAGCGATCAATAACCAAAAACTTAAAACCTGTAATGTTTCTACGTGTAGGTATATTTAAACAAACCGTGTAAGTATTTAAATGAACTGTACTTAATTACATTTTACACATACTAAATGGTTAAAGTCTCGTCGAAATACAAAAATGGCAAGTTAATTGTGGGCTTCATAAACGATGATTGATTAATTATAGCCGAAGAAATGACAGCCTCAGAATTCTATTAACAAAAGCTTTACAATAACCTCGCTCGTACCTCTTGAACTACACAAACAACTAAAATTGAATTATAACAGAAGGCTTATTTTATTTAAACACGAGTTATACCATAACCATAGAGCGGATAATTACAAAGCTGAAAATGAATAACAGGCCACTTGGAATATAAGCGAGATAGCCACATGAAAGGCTCTTTTACTGTCAGTTTCAGGGACTTTTGCGCGGTCAAGCAGTGGTCAAAGGGTACGCGTATTGTTATTTAACTCTACTTCTAATTGGACTACAAAGGTCGCAAGCTCAATTAGAGCAGCTTGTAGCTAATGAGGGATCCGGAATTATCCTTCCGGACCTATGTAGGACTTGCGTCATCAATATTATCCCGAATTTGTCTTCGGAATCTAAGCTCAAGCTGAAGATGACAAAGGGCTGCTGTTCATGTCAAACGGATAAATTGTTCGTTGTGAAAGCAATACTTAACAAAAACGGTGACAATTTAACCGAACAGAACGCCATCAGACTGACGATGACGTGTGAATTATACGGGACGCGGTCGAATTTCGATAAACGATACGGGCAATTTTAAATGTAATTTTACGAAAAATGCAATTTAGTTATTTAATCATTGCACGAACACATAAAATTTACGTTAAAACATATAAAATTCGAAATATAAATATACGTAGTAATTTTGAACTTTATAAAAATTTCAAGAAACGCGAAAACTACGTCAAAAAGCGCCGAAGTAGAAATATGAAACGAAAATTGTGACAAACGTTGTCAGAAATAAATTGGCGTTTGAAATTGGGATAAGAAAATACTTACTCGTGTCACGGTAATTTTTACGAAAATTGCTTTACGACAAAAAAAAGGAACGATTTCCGTAGTAGGTAGATATTCGTAATTATTAATATTTAAAGGAGTAGATTAAAGTACTCTAATAAAATAATTGTAATAATCGATCACTCGGAATTCCCATTTTTTTCCACAGCACGTATTTTCGTTCCTCTACTTTGCAAAGAACGTTGGGCTCTAATGTCGACCCTTATATTTTCTCATTATTCCCTAATACTTGTATAATATAAAGTATCCAATTTCATTTTCATTACCACAATTTAGTGCCTTGACCAAATGCTTCGTGAAAAGTAAAATGTCAATTTAAGTTTTAAACGTGCTACACGTTACCCACCAACCATCGTTATACAATTATTATTTAGTGGAAATAGAGACGTCCATTACCTATCCGGCACGCGCTCGGTATTTACAAAAATGTTTACCAGTTAGTAATTATTTCATTTATAACTTGCACATATAGATACAAGATTATTGTTTTTGTTCGAACTTGTTGCTAATTATAAGCACAGAAACTCGCTATCCTATTTTACGATGAAGACGTAGGAGGCGAAAAAGTAATTAACCTCGAACTTCTTTGCATTTTAAATTGCCACGCTTATAAAGGGCACTTGAAGCAGTAAAAGTTTTTTTTTATGATAACTGTGTACGACTCCTACACTATTTCGTTCTTTAATTCATTTCAATATCGTATCTTTAACCATCTATAGTTTCTTTAATACTTAATTGAAATTATTAGAGGCATGTTTTTATGTTACAATATAACGGCTCGTTATAGTTCCTATGAAATAATCTCGACCGTACACGTCCACCACAGATCTGTGTGATGGATAAGGCAGATTTTATCTAAACTTTATCAAATCGGTTTGCATGATTTCCTGTTGCACCTCTAAGTTGGTAGCGTGTGCGATTTATAAACGTAATTACTCAACTCGTATATCACTTGAAGTGTAAATGTATAAAATAATATTTTATTCTAGTTTCACGCTTATTCCTGAATTATTCAGCTTCCAAGTATAGAACCTTGCCGGGTAACTAATGTTGAAACCCCATGTAGTGTTTTAACCCCCATAGCGCCCATCCAGCTGTCAAATTGTCGCGAAGTTAGCTCGCGTTTCGCTTCTCTTTATAGACTAATGAATTACGTTCGTGTACTACGTAAACGCACGTTGAAATTTTTAAACTAAATTGTAATATTACATAGGTACAATGATTGTGGTTTTGTCGAAAGGTAATTACAAGCGCTAAGTTTTGTTTTGGCACGACGACCTCTCACGCTCAAATGCATTTAAATATTTACCTATTTAAAAAAAAATACATCAATTTCCAATAAGCGTAACAAATTTTATAGATTAAAATAGACTGAACGAAGTATAAATGCATACCTACCTAAACGATATAAATGGCTAAAAGAGAAGAAGTGCTGTTATTGCTTTGATCTTGAATACTGGAAGGCTGGTAAAACGGTAATTTTCTAAATTAAATGTATTGCCGAATGCAAATGTAGGAATTTAATAACCTACATAATTTTCGATACTGTTAGATCACTAATCATTTAAATTTTTCAATTTGTTTCAATTTGGACTAGAAGATTTATGAATGGACGAGTTGTAAATGTCACTTTTAATGCGTTATTAGTTTAAACAAGGTTTATATGCGCCTTTTATGCCGTCTAAATATGTGGATGGTTACTATTTGGAAAATATTTATGATGTCTAGACAGTCCTTTAAATGTCGAATTACGTACAAAATTTACATAGGAAATTTGGAAAATTTAGTCCGCCTTATTAAAATAGTAAAGAGTTGAAGATACGGTCGTTCGCTGACAAACTCGAGATTTTTAATAAATTGAAGTTGTATGACATACATAAGTAAATATCTTAGGGTTATACTTTTAATAAAAATATTTCCTCGCCATTTCAGATTTTGATCAAATTTGGCACAGAAGTAGCTTCCATATAGACCAACAAAAATACAAAATTTTATTAAAACACATCTACCCGTTTTGAAAATACGACTAGGTATGTAAAGTTTCTAAAAAACCTAAAAATCACATCACATACAAATCGCATACAAGTAGTATAAGTGCCATTTTTTAGCATCTTTCTGGCCTTTCGTATAATATGCAACACAATAGAGGTTGTGGGAAAGTTTTTTTGCTTTTAATATGAAAACATTTATTTTGAATTTTGAAAAAAGTGCGTCTTCAAATCTTTTCTGGGAAATCCTAAAATATCTTTAAACATTCAAAAAATCAACCGCCGAGAAATTTTAAGGTTAGAAAGATTAGGGTAGTGAACCCCTGATCCTCTTGAGATGACATTAAAAGACCTTTTACACCATTGTAAAGACTTTCATTTATTACGTAGGTATACCAAAGATTATTAAATTTCAATAAAAATATATATGCTATTTAAAAAATTGATTTTTATTTTTCAACTTTTGGGGGGGGAATTTCTCAACAGGGGAGCACCGTAGGTAAAAAAATCACAGGAACTTGTGGGTTTATTTTGACGTTATTTGTATGCTCCCGAGAGATTTTCCATCGTTTCCTGGACATCCTTTATAGGCCTGAATTTTGTTGAGGAAAGGATTTTGTTTTACATTATTTTTACGATGAACCCATTATCATCCCATTTTTAAACTGTAAAACACTTTAACATTAGTATGAACTATTTTCTAGAATTTTTAGAAAAAGTTTCAAGACGCACTCTTTCAAAATTCAAAATCGAGGTTTTCGCATTCAAGTTTTCGAACCAAAACATTCCCACAACCCCTATTGTGTTGCATATTCTTGTATTCTTGTTAGTCTATATGGAGCCTACCTCTGTGCCAAATTTGATCAAAATTTGAGATGGCGAGGTTAAATCAACGTGTTGATTTGACATGGAATGGCCCCTCGTAGGCAACCCCACATGTAGATACATTCAAATAACATTACATTTTCTAGTATTGTGTATGTAGGGTATTGAACTGCAATCGAACTAAATTATAAAATTACAATTAAATAAATTCCCACAGGAACATTTTTGAATTTTAAATTTGTCAAGCGTCATTCGACTCGACGCGACGACGACGTCTAATAAATAATATCTTACGGCACCCGGCGATAAATTTTTTGCGCAAAATTTGGCGACTGGCTGCCAAAATTCTCACAACGAAAGAAAGGAGTAGGTAATAATAACTGACAAGAACTTAGGTCTGCAAGCGTGGCAAAATAACCCCGGCATTATTGCACCGGAGATTCGTTTTATTTGACATACCAACCCGTCACTTCGTATAGTTCGGTAAATAAGAGAAATTTACTCGACACACGCACTAATAAATATCTGTCACTTCAGCAAACTCTGTTGCCAATATAAGCGCTTTGGGGTGGATTTTCATTTTGATTTATTGTGTCACGTTTAACGCTGTATGCAAACACTATAGAAGGCTATTCAAATACCGAAATAGATAGCCTAGGGCCACGAAAAAAGGTCTCGCTTGTTTTTTCGGTACTATTTATATCACTTTGGAAGTCCCAACTGGGCCATCTTGATTAAAATTCGCGATCGACTAAATTAATTAGTATCGAATGTTCGTTTTCAACGAATGCATGGCAACTTAAAAGCTTTTTCGTAATTTGGAAAACTTCTATCTCCGAGTTCACAGGGCCAATTTTACTTTGATTAGCACAAATGGCGAACGGCCGTGTTCACTCAGGTTCAATTACATAAATTACCTTCAATCCGTATGTTCGACATGCATTATTGTGATGTAGCTTTCATTTGTTCGATTCGGTAGGAATATTTTTATATGTAGGCTGTAATACGTACAAATTCGAAACCGACCTACATGCAAGGATAATTCAAGAATAACGACTAACAAAATAACGCAGGTTGTCGCGATAAAACCGAATTTACGACAGGATCACGGGATTAGTGACATGCCGTAATCCAGAACACGGGTTTAATGGAATGGTTGATCCTCATCCTCTAAACTAATTATTTCCTGCAGGACCGACGCGGCGTCAATAAACAGCACCAGCGGTACGGACCTCTTGTATTTAAAGTGTATAGGTGTATTATCGGTCGAAACAACATGGCCACCTACAAGGATTTTTTCGTATCCCCTCGCGGCCGCAAGACAATATTTACTTATACTTTCGCAGCGGTTGCGCTTTGAACGATCTGTCTATTGCGAGTTTAAACCCCATTATTTTCTTCATTATTTGGTCCTTCGCGTTAATTGCACCGTTGTTCACGTAAACATCTTCCATTTCTAAAGCAAAAGCGTGGACGTTTTCAGATAATGGTCATGCCATACTATTCTGTTGGGATTACGATGTATTTAAACCACATCCATAAGACTTAAATAGTTTTAACCCTAACATAAATGTTGAAATGAAAAGGACGTACTTATTTTAATCGTACAATTTTCAGTAATATTTAGAGAAGTAAAGGTATTTCCAGTACCTTCATTAACTTTATAGCCGGTTTTACCATAAAACTTACGAGTGTTGTAGCATAGACTGAATAATAAAACGTGTTATATGGAATAGCGACGTTAGTTGGAAACCGATCCTTATTAACGCGATTAACACTTTAACGTTAAGATTAAAGGACTCAACTTTAGATATTAATACATTAAAGAAATGTTGAAACCGTTAATAAATTAAATTTACGTTATCGGTCTTAATATCATACTCTATATTCTTCTGCGAGAATGTATTTTTCATAATGCAAAAATAAACTCGAACGATAGAATATCATAAAACGAAGTTTGGCCGGAGTCTGACAAACTCCAAGTTTAGTTTAGTTTAGTTAATAACGTCCGCAGAATCGTCATGTGCTGAGTATCTGTTGTAAATGTTTTAGGTGGTATGTTGTTGGTAAAGTAGATTTTTTCAGGGAAACTTGGAAGTTGTGGAAATTACAGATGAAAGTCTATGAGACCACACCAAACTAATGCCAGTACTGTTTTTACTAAGCTACAGTTAAGTATATTATGCTAAGTGGTTTTTGTTATTTAGATTATTTGTATTAGAAAAGACAGAATAATGGGTAATTATGAAACTGAGATCAACGAAGATTATTCAAGTTGTAGCAGAAAGTGGATAGTATCGAAGAAATTGAGTTAGCAGAAGACAAAAATGAATCGGACCTATTGAAAGTTCAAGATATTCCGTATCTATTTTATCAATCACAATAAAATAAAACATGTACTAATAAACAATATAAACGCTAGAAAATATTTAAAAGTCATCAATTAATGACTAACCGAGTAAAAATACTTCACCGAACTAACGAAAGGTTAAAAAAGAATTACCTATTAAAAACAACTAAAGTTGATTAATCAAACGAGATTATTCAATTCTTTCACGACTGAAGGACTTCGCGAAAAAAGACCCTACGTCACTTTTTCATGTTTCGAGATAAACAACATTTTAATTTAAAAAAGTGTTGTTAAAACTGTGCGCTTCGTTTTTTGAGAAAATCTTTGTTACTAGTTTTCTTAAAACTTCTTTAGATAGAGAACTTAATTTTATAATACGAAAAATAACAGCGCACGCTTAAATATCATTAATTATAATTTCGGACTCTGATTGAAAATTGCGTATTTTTATTACACGTTTATTATTTATCATAAAACGGAACTAGTAATACACAAACAATGAATAAAAAAATTAGTAGAAACATATAAAAACTACAAAAAAAATTGTGACTGTAGTCTAATGTGAAATCTAGAAAAATTAACAAATTTAACATGTCGATAGTATGTAGAAAAACAGAATGATCTACTGCCTACATACATCAACACTAAACATTTTAAAAAGAAATCTATTCAAATATGTATTTTACTTTATTTAAATAAACGCACACACATATTGATATACTTCAATGACTACTGATATATTGCGCTACAACATACATTAATTTTTTTATAGTATAAAATAAGAAAATTCTATTTGGAGAAGTAAAATTTAATCACGTATTGCTGTGTGGTCCGCATTTTTTTCCGGAAAGCAGATGCTCCCTTTAGATGAAGACGTTCACTCATAACTCTTGTATAGTGATGGATGGAGAAATGAACTTTAATTTGTCCGAAGTAACGGATAAGATATTATTAATGAGCGTTAAACCCTTTCAAGTTTTTGTGTAGGTACCTACGTAATCAATTAGTAACAGAAACTGATTTTAGGCAAATAGACGACTCCACGGATTGTCTCGATCGATTCATAATCGCTAAACCATTAACTATCGTTAATTGTTTAACCGTGAGCACTTAACCCAACGATGCCGTCAAAACTCGAAGCCTTCCGGACTAATTATTTTTTAAATAAATCAAAACGTATTGCGTGATTGGTCAAAAATGCGCTGACAATATTCTATTACGGAATAGGCTCCCATTACTCTCAAGTGCAATTTATCATAAAAATGCCTTTAGCTTATCGTTAGTTTGTCGATGCAAACCGCGAAATTAAGTAGCGATAGCATTCCACCAAAAAAAAACTAAAATGACTTATATGTAAATAAGTCGTTAATCATTCCTCCCGTTTAATTTTAATTGGATTTTTGGCTAGCTAATATTTTTATTTCGCGTTTATCACGATTTACGGTAAATTTTATTTTTCGGAAAATGATGCGGCGCGCATATGCCGGAGAACGTTTCTATTTATGGAAAATAAAGATTTACGTTCATTAAAATTAACACGTAAAATCGTTCATCACTGTGGACGTACGGTACGACTTTACAGACCGATATATAATTGTAAATTTATTTAACGCGAACTGGTTGCGTTTCGGCAATAATTTAAATCGCGTTAGTAGCGGCGAAAATTATAAAACGGAAGATTTTATGGCACCAACTATGGAGCGTTTAAATCGTACTTGCAAGGCTCATAAGAAGTACGCAAATACGGATAGAAATTCGATATAACTACCTACCTATCTAACTTACAAGATGCATTTATACGTAGGTATAGTTTATGTTTAGAAGTTTCATAAAATATTGCTTGCATTAAGGATGCATAAATTATATGTGGTAAATTGAAATTATAAATTTGAATGACGGTTTTAGTGACGTTGTTGTAAATTGTGTTACGTAAGTTGAGTTCTAATCCAATACAGTGCCATTTATTATCGTTTTGTTTTTTAATTGATCTTTGTCGCAAATTTCTGGTTTTTTTTTCGTCGAGTCTCAAAATTGAATAACTATATTTACTTTCGTTAACAAAAACGAAATGTATGTATGGCATATCCAAACCTATATGCAATTTACGTCATCAACAAAAAGTTCCTAGATTGTTTATTTGTAATTCGGTTTAAAGTTTGGAAAGTGACATATTCTATAGATGATTTACTTGCGCACGTGTTACATGACATAAAGACTACAATCTATTAGAACTGTCAAAATACGAGGTTCGACATCGAAACGACATCATCTAGCAATCTTTTATTGATGACGTGGATTGCATATAGGTTTGGACGAAGTGTAGTTACACATATGTAATGTGCTTACAATGGGTTAGCCGTGCGCTAGTTTGAATAGTTACTTGAAGGCTGAATAGAGTTTAGAAAATTAGTTGCAATTCGGTTTAGAGAAACTGAACACCCTATAACGATCATTGAACTCAAATTACTTGCAACAATTCCGCTTTCTATCAACACCAAAGTTGTAGAATGCAAATCGTTGCATAAAATTATAAAAGCTAGGTACAATAATATGTAATTGAAAACTATACGTGACTGACATCTATTGTAATTATTGCCAAACTACATCTACAATGTATACAACTAAATTTACCTATGTATGTTAGAATTAAAACTAATTTAACTTAAAAAGTTAATTTCACGATTGTCTCTATTCTAAATATAACGACTAATTTTAAAAATTACAAAACGAGTTTCTACAGGTCTCAATTCGTAATAAATGAGGCTGGATTTTTTAACTACTATTAGGTGTAGGTAATGCCTTACAACCGCGAAATACGTATAGGTAATTCCAGAAATCTGTAAAAACTCGTAATGGGCAATTAAGAATGCTTAAACCTATTTTGTAATAAGTCTTGGCGATAAATTGACTTCCATTCTCGGCTACAAGAATAACGTAGCTCTTAAGCGATCAATACAATTCCTATACGTTTAAGTATAGAAAATAATATTTCCATCATATAAATACACAATATGTAATTAACAATCAATTTAATTCAGTAATAGGTGTAACGCGAATCTTTCCGGATTTGTGACGTTCAAATTTTCATCAAACAACGGCAAATTTTAATTATCTATTGGAAATAAAAACTTAGGTAGTTATACCTACATATAATTGCATTGTTTATGAAAAAAACTAGCCGTCACGCGATTCGACGTAAACTTTGAATTGATTTATGATTATTAAAGTATCGCATTAACGAGAATAATTACGCAATTAATCTTTACAGGCAAATACCTACTACGGTTCATTTGGTAAATAACAGTTACGTACATACTACCTATTACACGTCGTTGCCCTTCTAATACCGAAGTAATTTATGCATTTATTAGAACGCTATAACCTACGATAATCTGACCTATTTACGGTCACATTTATCACTAGAGATTTTAATGTATTCCTAGTCTAGTTCGCTCAAAAATTCCCAGACGTTTATATAGACGACAATTAATAGGTATCCTAATCTTTTATGCATCGAAATCCAAAATACAATCCTCGATTGTCTTTTTGTTGAAGTGATTCGTGTCCACTCAGATAGCATACAAATAACGAACCTCGCTAACACAGATGTTAAGTGGAAGCATACGTTAGTGAATATGAAGCATTTATCGGTTGATAAAAATGCCATTAAGGAATGCATTTATTTACTTTATTAATTGCATGGCTGCGCATCATTTGACATGTACAGATAAAGCATTTATCTTGAGAACTTATTGAGAAAACGCTCGAGTCTCCTGTCGTAAGAAAAATCGGAGGCAACAAGCTAACCAGATGCACATCAAAGTGCAGTCGTTGAATTAATGGCATCTGATACGCTATAGGTCACGGTATAATTTATTAGAAGAATTTTGACAACAGGTTTAGCAACGAAAATATTTAAAGATGATTAATTTTAGTTTTTCCTTTTAGTATGTAAACATCCTAATAATTATGACATAATTATCCCAAATATAAAAAGTGGAATAGAACATCGATAAATTATAAGATCGATGTAAGATAAAATGTAGAATGTGATAGTAACCAGTTCTTACGGCAGGACCGCCATATTAAATCAAGATCAGGAGACCGTTATTAGCCCAAGTAATTAACTTAAACTGCTTTTTACGCACCGAACTCATAAATATGCATAAAAACAACATAATGCCTTTATATTGATTTTAAAACAATTTTAAGTTTTATTCGATTGCATTTTTTTCTTCTTTTTTTCCGTTTCCGAAACTGCACGAATCGTTTCGACGAGACATTCGAAATTTATCTCGCGCCAAATAAATATAAGCCAAAGGTTAAACTACGGCTTACATGTAGGTAAACTATTGAAATATGATATAAACAGCCGTCAGTATGAGAGATCTTGTTATTATACGTCGTTTATTAAACCATTTGTTATGTATTTTCGACGCCCTTCAGAACTCGATGCGCCATTAGTTGTTTCTGTAGGCATTTCACAAATTTATGGTGGTCGTGCTTCGCGCGGTGTATTCAAACACACTTCGTGAGTTTATATTTCGACTACTGTAAGATCGTAATGGAAACAAGATGAAATTTTTTAACAAGTCCACAATGGCTGGAACGTTGTAGCAATAATAGCATTTTTAACGCTTCAAATCTAATATCTACTTATTAAATGATTTTACGTAGGTAACTTACCTACATTTTTATATTAAAAACAATTAAATCGAAATATTCCATAAAATGAGTTATGTTAGAACTAAGAATAATTGACATAACGTTAGTTATCCAGTTTAATAGGATAGCAGGTAATTGATCGATGTTTATTATCAGATAAAAACTAATGGCTTGTCGTGGATGAGTGCAGAACAAGCAAGATGCAGGGCTAGCAGGAATCATTTACGGACATTTTTGTAAAAATCTCGTTTAACCGACTGTCGATGTTTTATGCTGTTTTCCTAACCGACTTGCGCCTCCTACAAAAGCCAAAGCGTTTCGCGAATGCATAATAATTGCAAAAACAACTCTTTACCCCGCGTATTTGGGGCAAAGTGGCTCATTAACAGTCTTCATGAAAACCAATAATTAAAAAAATAAACATTTTAAAAATATTAATGTTAAAATATCAGTGATATTTAAGAAAAGCTACTGTTGCAATCGAAAAATTTGATAAAGTTAAACTTATTATTATTAATTGTCTGAAACGCAAAATGTCCTTAAGTGGTCCACTTTGCCCCGATTTTCCCCACCCAAGTCAATAACGGACTTACAGAGAAAATTGTTCTTTAGAGGTGTGCTAAATATGTCACAGTTCATTTTACTTTATCAAAAAGATCTTAATATGATTTTTATCCAAAGCCGGTGAATCTAACTTAAATTAAAGTTTCATTCATTTTCCTATTACATATTGCTATTAATAATGCACTTTCGGACATGTTATAATTTCAAAATTAATATTGCTACCTACCAAAACATTTCTCATAATAATTAGAAAAATGTGAACTACTACCTAATTCTAAGTGTTGCTCGTTTAAAGGCACCGCATGACGATGAAATCCAAAACGACCGTGAAAAATTCAATTTCGCGCAAGAGAGGGTCGTTACAAAAACAAAGGTTTTATTAGTACCCTCGATAAACGTGTTTCTTCTTTTAAATTAATCGACGCGACGCGACGTCGACTACAAGAAAATCGAATTAATGATGGTATAATCACAAAGGCAAAGTCGGAGCTCTACTTTAGAGAAAATGATCTAAAACCAACGTTTTCCGATTTTTGGGATGATTATGTATGTATAGATATACGAGTCGGGCTTTGTGCTTCACGTTTCTAAAGAATTTATTAGAGTTGCGGTAACTTTCTAATTATTGTAATTTCGTCGTAAAGGGTATCGCGAATCCAAGGGAAATATTAGTAGTCGCACTATAAAAAGTTGAAATATTTAACGTGCTCTTAAACGACATTGCATATTTAAACAAAATACGTACGTATTCAATCTATAATTACTAACAAAACATTCACGTTTGGTGGTGAAGGTCGATTAACCAACCGTAAAATTATCCAACTCGTCGTAATTCGAATATATCAAAACATAGTTAAAATTTTCCAGTGGTGGTGGGTCACGACCATTTCATCGGATTACATCGGCCCTCTTCAAAGGGACTTATTACCGAAACATAAAATTATTAGAAATCGATTAGGTATCTTATATGCCTATCTAAAAACAAATTGAAATCTAAGGGTTCTGTACTTACTTATGTATATGCCCAATAAATTTTGTGGCCAGTAAGGTCGTCTTCAGTTTCTTATTTGGAAAAAGTGGAACTTGAAACAAACTCGCGCAGCATGTCACCGATATTAATATTTCGATCGCAACACTCATTAAAGCGTCTGCCTGCCACAAAATAGGGACTTACGTTCGAGTCTATCGACAACAAAACTTATTGAACACAGGGTGGGGCAAAAGTAATGTCATAATGTGAATTGGCTGCCATTTTGTTAGAAATGAAAAAAAATGGGCTCTGTTTTCACGGAAAGTTTATTTGAAGGTGTAAAATTGATGACGTTAAGTTGAAAAAATGATATCGGTCAAATGACCACCTCCTGAGTTGATGCACATTTGTGCTCGTTTTACGGCATTTTGAATTGTTGTTCGCAAAACATCTGGCTCCAAATTGGTGATTTCTTCTTCAATGTTGGCTTTCAAGACTTGCAAGGTTTGTGGTTTGTTGTGATAAACGCGAGATTTCAAAAGCCCCAAAGGAAGAAGTCTGGGCCGTGAGATCTGGCGATCTGGCCGGCCAGTTCAAATCGCCAAAACGGGAGATCACGCGGCCCGGAAATTGGTGGTTCAAAATCTGTATCGTTGCCCGAGCTGTGTGAGCGGTTGCTCCGTCCTGCTGGAACCAACAATGCTGGAGACCCAATTCAGCAACTTGGAGGAAAAAAAACTGGTTTAACATCTGTCTGTAGCGCTCACCAGTTACGGTTACGGTGGTGCCATCGGCGTCCTCAAAAAAATAAGGGCCAATCACTTTTTCACTGCAAATGCCGCACCAAACAGTCACTTTGAGGGGACGCAATGGCTCTTCGTGCATTTCATGTGGATTCTCCGTGCCCCAGAAACGCGAATTTTGTTTATTCACATAACCACTTAAGTGGAAATGGGCTTCGTCGCTCATTATGATTTTGGATACGAAATCATCCTCTTCTTGCACCAGGTTTAACAGAGCATGTGAGTAAGTTAACCTCACTTGACGGTCAGCAGGCAGCAATTGGTGAATGGTTTGCACTTTGTAAGGGAACATCCTCAGGTCTTTCACCAAAATTCGATGCAACGAACGTCTGTTGATGCCAAATTGTGTGCATCGTTGTCTCGTCGAAGGTTTGTGGACTCTCTCGGACGTCCTCGGCCACAGCAGCGATATTCTCGATCGAACGAGCAATACGAGGCCGGCCACTTCTTGCGACATCTCTAGTGGACCCACTTTGCACGAGACGCTCGGCCATACGCTTCATTGTTCGCGCACATGGTGCAGGACGATGAGGAAAACGACGACGAAATTCACGCTGCGTTAAAACAACAGACCGGAAATTGGTCAAATAAGCAGTAACAATAATTCCGCGTTCTTCAGGTGTGTATCGCTTCATTGCTTGTTGTCAACTAATTCTCTATCTGTCTACAACACAAATGTCACAGCACAATGACATTTGACGACATTTGCAAAAATTATGGCGCATTCACATTATGACATTACTTTTGCTCCACCCTGTACAAACAAATAAACAACATTTTCACGGGTTTGCCCGCTAATAACTGTGCTCGCGCTAATAACAATAAGAATGTTAATTATTGTACATATTGTACATGTACTGTTACATTTTATGCCATAAACTAAGTAGAAGTTCAGATAAAATACGAATACTTTATCACTAACAATAAGCGTTCGATTTAATATTTTAGTCAGTTTCCGATTAAATTTTAAATTTTCAGCCGTCATAACCATGAAATATGTATTACCTATTAAAAACCAAATTACAATGTTCGTCAAAACATTCTGCAATCACCACGGCACAGTTTATTATTAAACTGTTGGAATAATCAACAATTTTTACGTGTAAACAAGCAATTAAACGCCGCACCTCATAATTAAGTAGATCTACGAGTAAGTACTGGTTGACGAACTTGTTGCTCCACAACGACAACGGCATGCAAATCATTCCACGATACCTGTATGCATATTTTTGAAATATTTTAAACCTGTGGAAAGTTGATCTGCAATTATGAAAATTTCGTTTCCCTCATAGGAGCGCGCATAAATTATAATTCGATCGATGGGAAACACGAAAAAGTAAACCCATAAATACATATATAAAGGTAAGTAAAACACGGATCGAAAAAAAATTAATTTTTAATTAAACATTACGATCGTTTACCTTTTTCAATCGATCAAGTAAATAAATGATGTATTAAGTTTTTAAAGTTGAAAAAGTTATATCTAGCGATTAAAATTGTATCTTCAATTATAATACAGGAAAGATTGCGGATACAAAGGAAGATATGTAATTGAAAAATAGGAAAGAATTAGGTTTAAATATTTGATGGTGCCTTAAATAGCAAAGTTAGCTGATCATGAGGAGAATACAGTTTTACAGTTCTAATCGTCTCTTAGTGTGTTGTTTGGAACATTTACCTAAAAATTTGATACCTAAGTCAAAAGATAAAAAATTTGATTCCCACAAATACAAAAAATGTGTTTTGAACTGTCTTTGTGTACGTCATGTTTTATATCCTCTGCCTTGTAATGTAGATAATATTTGTTATCAAAAATGTTTTTCTTGCGTTAGACGGAGGTGGGCATTAAAGTTCTACAGTATATCTTTTTAAGATTGGAACAGTTTGCAAAAATAAATATGTGACATATGATTTATGCTTTATGATTTATGGAAGCGGAAGACTTCACTGAAAACTTCTGAAACGCGCTAAACAAAAACAAGAGTTATATCAACTATCGTTCTTGGTCATCAATAAATGACGTTACCGAAAGGATCCGTATCTTTTAAAAATTTCGAAAAATAGTCATAAGTGCTACCTACATATTTAAGAGATTGCTTATAGTTCAACAGTTTAGCTACCAAAAAACAGTTCTGAACACTTCAATGTTAATTTTAGCTAATAGTGTTTTCTGCAATTTTCGTGAAATGTCTTTTCCATGCTTTGTACGGGGTAATGATGGTAACGTACTTTGCAGGAGTACCACAACCATTAAGACTTCTTTTCGCGATTTAAAGGAAAGATTAATAAAAACGTTTGAATCTTTGTAAACCAAATATGTCCGTCCTAAAAAGCCGAATCCCTAAATGGAATAAGAATTACTTATTGTCTCAAATACGACTTGATTTTCAAAGCAGACTGAAGCGCTGTAAAAACCTTAATCTTTAAATTGACTACTTTTTCTATGAAAAGTACTTAAATCCAAGACTTTGAAATTCAAATGCGGCAACTACTTCTCTGATTGAGTTCTCTATTTGAATTCTCGTTTCGATTGAATTGCGTCGCATCGTTTACTAGTGACTTCGTCGGCGTTAATCACTAATCAACTATATAGAAAAACTATCGCTATAAATTTATGTTACGTGTCGGACATTTTATTTAACAAACATCGTATAAACACCGTAAAAGGCGGAATAAGTTATTCCGGCTCCTAAGTATTATAGTAAATCCCGACTCCTGCTAAATGGACGATAACGCTGCCTTTCTGCGCTGTGTATGTAACGAGCAAATCCGCCACATTTAGTATTTGTAAATCTGACCTGCTCACGCAAAGCAAAGGTCTATTTTCATATAAATTAAACTGGGGTGTCGCCCAGTAATTCCCATAATACATACCCAACCGCAGTCGTTAAGATGTCACTGGCGAGTGGTTTAGTATAGAATCATAACGTTTTATGCCAAATATCTCCGCATGTGGTCATCTATTCTGTTACTATGTACACAACTTATGACTACTTAGGCACAGTGTGAGTGCAGGTCTCTATAGATGCTTATTATCCTTTTGACTTGTATGATGTGTGTTTAACGATCACTGGTTTGTAGTACTCGTGCGAGAATAAAGAAGGAACAATATATGAACTGGAGCATAACCGACGTAAATCAAAGCTAGTACTACTTCGTGCGACCGATAATAGGTTCGTTATATTTAAATCATAACTCTTGATCCAAAAAAGGAAAAACGACCCAATTTAATTTTTTTTTTGAAATGCTACAAATTTCTTTTACCTATAAATATAGGTATTTTAAAAATAATAAATGTATATAAAAACAAAAACTAATAACTGTAAACAAAATGGAAAACATTCGCGTTCCCTTGCGACCGCGTTCTCCGTAGATTCAAAACTTCTCGTACCGAAATAATGCATTTAGAAAAGCGTTAATATGAAATTATTCCGTCAACTACAAGGAAATTCGGAAAACAAATAAAGTAACGAATCAAACCTATTACTCATAACACTCGACTCTAACTTAACTAACAATAATAAATATAACTGCTTAATTAACACGAAGTTATACATAACTTATAACATATACAAGACTAATAAAGCTGAAAGCCATTGAATATAAGCAGATAGCACATGAAAGGCCTTACTTAGATTAGGATTAAGCGTATGAAAGACTGAGTATTCATTATTATATGCTACAAGTATTCAGGTATTGCTAATGAGAGTCATCGATTACGCTAATGTAAGCGTCATTGCTTTACGCTAATAGGCCGGAATTACTGATCTGCAAGTGTAGAACTATCAATTTAGTCGAAATTAGCTAGAATATACATATGGTATCAAGTAGACCGATCATAAGCTAATGACGAACTGTGAATAATATTCAAACGTAGACAATTAAGATACAAATACGATCTAGTATTTAATCATTGACAAATCATAATTACGTAAAATATAATTATAAATCGTAAATTGAAATTTGAAGTAATTTAATGCAAAAAATATCAAAAAGCGAATAAAATGAATCATTTAAAATGTTCGAAAATAAAAAGTATTCTTATATAAAATCGTTAAGAAATTACGAAATGTTCGAAGAATTTGAATAGTAAATTCTAGATAATATAGATAATAAATCTATTAAATAATGAATAATACAGATATTCACGATATTTCTTATAAGATTGTTCAATATAATTTTCATTGGTATAATTCAATATTAATTAAAGTATTCATTCATTATTCAAATATTGCAAATCATTCTGAAGTAAACATTTGTCAAAGTTTAACGTTTAATAACGTTACATTAATCTTATAATATATTCATGAATATGACTCTTCAACTGTATACATTCGTATATATTATTTCCAATATTTATACATTAATAGTCATATTGTTCATTTGTTCTAATTATAGCAATGCTACATTGATGAATGATGAGATAACTAATTCTCAATATTACATTCTAAGATTGCAGTAAAGTTGATAAATTATTATATTAATTTAATTACACATATTACATTCACTACATTCAGTTTAATATTATTATAAATTACGTAATTATATCTAAATTATCTATACTACAATGAATTATCGATGATACGTTATACGAAATCTGATTGATTTTATATCACCGTTCGTCAATTAGATATAAGATTTAATCCACTGTAATGTAATATATTTCTATAGTATATTACTTCATATAATGTACAACTTGTAACATTAAGATTAACTATAGCATTCCAGTATATCGCAATTTCGTATGTTACTTATAAACATAGTTAACTACGCTATTCCATTCAATATGAATTTAAATGTCGAATTTGCTTTTACTTTAAGAAATTTATTGATTGCATGTAACGTCGATTAATAAATACATTAAGTATTTGTATATCATAGTAATTTATAGACAATTCTAGAAATGTAACTATCGATTAAAATCCATTCAATCTAAATGTTGTTATCAGATACTAGTTAATAGAATTATCAAATGTTATACTGAAGATTGAACATTTAGATAAATGTATTTATTTCATTATGCTGTTATACTGAATTACTTAGTATTCAGTTAATCTAGATTTTGCTATATGATAGTTAATATACTTAGAATTTCATTTACAAAGTCTATCGCATTTCTTAAATATTGATCGTATTGAATAGTAATGACTGCTTTTAAACGTAATATGATTTACTAAAATTATTGATATTTATGTCAATTAATAGTAGTTTAGATAATGATAACTCATAATATTATAACTACAATATACGTTACAGTATTAAGTAATTAATATAATTAGATATTATTATGATATAATATGAATTAACATACGTAAACTAGTTGAATTGAACAGATATATATATAGATAGACTAAATTATATAAAGTTATTAAATACGATTTTAATCATCGATATAGTTTACAAGTTAATATATTAATCATTGTTATATATATCAATACTTTCAAATCGAATTTGATTAACATTACTAGTTCAAATAATCAATATGATTTAATGTACAAATGCATTACGATACGTATACTTACTAATCTTAAGCTGTAATTAACTTAGAAATACGTTATAAATTCTTAATCTATTAAACGTATATTATAAGTTAAATGTGTTTTAGTACTAAATTCTTAATATTTGATATATTTGTTAAAGATCTGTAAATTGATAACTTAAATCTTATCATATTAGTAGATTTTAATTTAAAAATATTGACATTATTATCAGTTAATATAAATTTACATAAATTAAAATATATCAATTGATAATTTAACTGACGATATGATAAATAGAATTCAGATTTCTAAATACACATTGATATCGACCATTATATCGTAATAGATCTATGGAATAACTCTGCATATTTTAATGCTGCTATTAACGATGAGTTCATGAAGTCTATAAGTATTTACTATGAAACTTTATAATAGATACAGTCATTTCTATATTGTAAGATTGAATGCATACATAATCTCTTAAACTTTTTCAAGTGCTAAAATAATAATATTTCAATTATTATTAAATTGACTTAATAAATATTAGTAAATTATGGAACTACTACAAATTAAAAATTGTCATAAAACAATTTATTTGAAATTCATTACTAATTAATTAAGTCATAGTTAATATTTAATAAATTTAAAGATTTAATATTGTTAAAGATATTTATTTAATTTGAGATTTAATTTGAAAACCAATTATAAAAAATCAATAACTAAGATTTTAAATTAACTGGCTAAATTAAGAAAATTAAATCATTATAATCAATCTAATATAACTTCTTAAATTTGACAATTTTATAATAGTATTGAAATGTTAATTCGATTTAAAATTTATTAATTAGTATTACTTTATTTAACTAACTAATTTAATAAGTCCAAATCTTTAACATTAAATGTATATATTATATTCTAGTAAAGAAATTAATAGAATTATCACAAAGTTAGAATCAATTCATTAAAAATTATAAAAATTTTTCAATCTTTGAATAAAGTAAAAAAATATCTCAATTCTAAGAAGGTTTTATTAATAATATTGAAATCATGAAAATTTAACCATTCAAGCAATTTTAATCAATTTATTGAAAAATACATGTTTAGATTAAAAGCTTAAATATTAATACAAATTAAAAGTTAAGCATTTTAATTAGATTAACTTCATCAATAGACTTAAAATTAGTTATAAACTTTTTAAATTAAATTCTCAATTTTTGTAAATAATATTGGTAATCAAGCATTTAAGTAAAATAAAAATTGATATATTTAATTCAATTAAATAATATCAACATCAATTAATTTTTACAAAACTGCTTTTAACATTTATTTTGAATTCTTATTAACGTTATGAATTAGAAATATTACTTATTAAAATAAATTAATTAAGAATCAAGTTTATAACTTTCAATAACATTTAAGTTAAACATTAATTCCAAATTCATATTAAATTGAAAACTACTTATTTGAAAAATTTACATCAAATAATTTAATTACTTAATAAGTTGGGATCTATATTTTAAATTAATGAGTTTAAATATTGTAATTCAAATTTAATTTGAAAGTTTTGATACATATATTTGAAATGATCAAGTATTTTAATTTGAAATATTTGTTAGAAAATTTAAGAGAAATTTCAATAAAATTTAGAACGTTAAATCATTTTGTAGCTAATTATTAACCAAACGTAATTAATTTACCGTTATTTAAAAAGTTATGGAATAAATTAAATTGAAAGGAATATCATTATAATATAAATTGCAAATAGTGTTAATATGAATATTAAATTAGAATCGAATAATCAGACTAAGGTTTAAACTTATAATCATTTAATTAAATATTATATAAAGTATAATATTTGAATTTATATAAACAGCATATTATTAATAATTTATAATAAAATACTAAACGAAGAATACAATTTTTGAAAATTATATATGTATATATTACTTATACTTTCATAAATAAATATTATCGATTTTAATAAGAAATTTTAAACTGAAAACCTTAAATTCATAAGAAAATCTAAATTAAAATAAAATTTATTTAAAACGTTTAAAATCTAAGTTTATATCTGAATAATTTACAAAATATTATTAATAATAATTTAATAGATAAAATGCATTATTAAATTAGTTATAAAGATTATCGAAGAACTATATAATTTATTAGAATTGAAAAATATTTAAGAATTAATTTAAAAATAAAGATATATGAAAAAATCATAAAAACTTAAAATTGTAAAAATAAATTTGTATAAATTTATTAAATATACAAATTATACAAACAAATAGTATAATATTCTAATTAAATTACATTGTTTAAAAATTAATATATGATTAATTAATAAATATTTAAATACAAAAGTAATTTTCAAATATAATTAATTAATAAATATATAAATAATTTATAAATAATTATACACAAATCATAATAAGTAATAATTAAATAATTATATTAAGAATATTCATACTTAAAATTTAAAAAGTTAGTAATAAAATTTTAAATGTCATAAAATTTTATAAAATTATTAAAATTTTAAAATAAATTAATAATAGATAATTATATAATTTAACAATCATTAATATTAATTTAATGTAAAATTAATTTTAACGAATAAAATTCAAAATAACTAAATGAATAATCTTAAGACTAAATTAGAATTAAGTTGTTATGTTAAATTAATTTATTAGGAAATATTAAAATTGAATAATTTTTAAATGAAAGATAATAAATTAAATAAATAACGTTACATTAATTATTTAATTTAAATCTTCAGAATTCAATTAAAAAATAAATTTTAAAATATAAAAATATAATTCAAAAGATAAATATTAGAATAGTTAAACAAAAAATTCTATAACTTAAATATTTACTTTTAATCACATAATTAAAATCTACAAAACTTAATTTATAAACAAATTCTATTTAAATTAATGTAATATTATTTTTAAATATAAAAATTTAATTGAATATTTAAAACAGCTCGCGATTATTCAATTTTTGATAAAAATGATTTTATAGTAAAAGTTATCTAAGAATATAAAATTTTAAATCGTAATGAAAATTTAATAGAATACTTAAATAAAAATATTACATTAAAATAAAATGTATACGTTATAATTTTTAAAATTTATTATACCGATTAGTAAATTATTTTGAAAATGACCGTAATTATTAATGAAAATAAAATTTATTATAAAATTGAAAATATTTATACATATTACATTTTAAAACTTTAGTAGATTGTAAAAATAAACCAAGCTTCCAAACTTTATTATGAAAATTTATTTTAAATTAATATTTTTGGAAAGTAAAATTTAATTTTGGTACGAATTATTAGAAATTTTAAGCTGTCAGCGTTGATAAAATAACTTCATAATACCTATATACGGTGCTCTAAAAAGCATTTCTTATAGATTCCAAATCTAAAGTTAGTCGATCGAGGAACTGTTGTTAATACACTCACCGGCACAAAATTCGATCCATGCGGTTAATTGATGTAATTATTTTAGTTTATAAATTGGTTATATTTACATATAGTTTAAAGGGTGTGTAAAACAGATGTTGAAATGTAATTAAACCGACGGGAACATTTTTATTGCTCTAACAACAAAAATACGGCAACATCTCATAACTAGATAAAACAGTAAACAATGTACATAACAATGTTTATTGTACGTTTATTGTACATAACAAGTAAAAAAAAACGAAAAAGCAAAAAATCAGTAGCGTGTAGTAGCTCCCCGTGCTCGAATTACAGCTTCTATTCGCCTTGGCATACCCTCAATAAGGCAACGAATGTAATCTTGGCTAATTTCGTCCCATTCTTGGACTACTGCTACACTTAACCCTCGCAAGTTAGAAGGAGCAGGAACTCGGCAACGAACTCGTCTCCCCACCATGTCCCGAACATGTTCGATCGGATTTAGATCGGGACTTCTTGCAGGCCACATCGTACGGTGGATTGTTACTTCTCTCGAGTACTCACAAACAACTCGGGCAACATGCGGACGGGCATTATCGTGCATTAGCATAAAGATGTCACCAATAAATGGGGCGAAAGGTACGACATGTGGTTCTGTAATGTCCCTAATGTACCTGTCAGCAGTCATCGCCCCTCCATTTACTACTACTAATTCGGTGCGAGCTTCCATGCTAATACCTCCCCATACCACGATCGAACCACCACCAAAACTAAGCTTTGGCACAATATTACATTGGGCGAATCTTTCTCCAGTCCTGCGCCATACTCTTTGACGGCCATCCGCAGATCTTAAACAAAATCTCGACTCGCCGGTAAAAAGAATATGACCCCAGTCATCATTATCCCAATTTTGGTGTTGACGTGCAAAGTGAAGCCGCTCCACTCGATGTTCTCTGGTCAATTGTGGGCCGTTTGCGGGTCTTCTTGCTAGCAATTCGTGTTCCTGCAACCTTCTTCTTATGGTTCTTTCACTAACACTTACACCTCGTACTTCTTGCAACTCATTATGTGCATTAACTGCAGCAGTATCTGTTTCTCAGAACTTTTAACGTAAGGAAATGGTCATCCCTAGCAGTTGTACACCTTTTCCTGTCTCATCCCACTCTCCTGGTGCAGCCTCCAGTTTCTCGAAACCTTATTACGGCTCTTTGAATACTACACCTTGAAACACCAAGGCACCACTGCGAGCGCCCATCTTGAATCAAAGCAATTGCTTTGGCAGAATCGGTTGGATTCAACACCATATTTAATTTTTACAGACAGTAAATTCAATTGTATTTCCAACAATTAAGACTAATACGCGTAATAAACTTAATAATAAAGTACGCTCAGGATTTGACTATTATAATTTGATACCATCCAAATAAACAAACTAACTAAATTCCCCAAACGAATAAAATTTTATCGCACTAAACATGTCATTGGAATATGAATTTTCCCCATTATTAGATAAAACAAACGTTTATCGCAATTTTTTACTAAAAATTGTAGATGGATCAAATTTTGTGCCGGTGAGTGTATTTAAAATATTGTGGATATTGAAAAGATTATTAGAAAAACATTCTCGCTCGGCGCAAAATCGACGTATAAAGTACTCTAAGCGGCTTTAATTAGAAAGATAAATATTTTGATTTCGTGGCCTTAATCTGAAAACGTCTTTTATGTTGTTGGGGTACCTATTATTTTCGTAAGCGATTGACTTGTCATGAGGAAAAAAAGGACGAGAGGTAGCCATCGGCCGATGTTCTCTTATGTTTGTTATTATGTGGTGATTTTGCAGTTTGAACAGTGACGCTATTATTACTGATAGTCTATTGAAACCTAATGCTCACTTGTCTGTTACGAACTATAAGTACAGTAGATTGCACTCGATGTCCAAATATAGCTCACCTCATTTACCGCAGTTTGTACTCTCGACGATTTTTAAAAGCTTAATACCTTTTTATTACTCTTTTATGCCCCAATTTCTGGAATTGCCCTGCTGTCTGGTATGCTAAAGTCGATTTACATGTTAAGTTTAATTACAAATCCTGATGAAAAGACATTTTAAGTTTTAAATAAGTACTTTTTTGAGCAATCTAATTAATGTTTTAGCTTCGTTTTTCAGGAAGCAAAATACGGCAATAACGGAGCAACTGTGCAACCATTTATTCGAATTGCCGACGTTAATGAAATTTTTAGACGATTAAGTCCAAAATTATAGGTAGATATTATTTCGATCTCGCTGAAATTTTTATTCTTTATTATGAAGGTTTGATTTGCAAAAAAACTCGACTACTTTTTTATTTTTAAGTAAATTAGGGAGGATCGCATCAAACGATTCAATCTGAACGACTCCCTTAACGTAATGGAGCTGTAACATTCATTCCCCAATACCGAGTTGTCATTTAATTATGTCATTTCCTACCTTAATTTATTAGTTCCCTATTATTAACATATTCACGTGCCTAATCCGATAATATATGCTGCTGCCGTACATTATTAACAACGTCAAACTTCGATGACTAATGTAATTATAATTATAATTTAATTGCGTTATTTTAAATAACATTGCTGTTTATTTCACTTTTACGAAGTAGGTATATCTACAAGACGATTTTCAACAGAAAAATCGATGCTAACAAGATAGTTTGTAACTAATTTACAAAGGGGAATAGAATCTCGGTAAAGTTAAAAAGTAATTTCGCTGAAGAACTCCACTCCCTTTTCATAACAATTTCTTGTTATACATTTTATTATTATTTATACACGTAGTCCATTAGACGGTCGATAAGATGCGAGAGGAGATACGACGTAGCACGAATATTTAGTAAAATAAGTATGTTTAATCATTTCTCTTCTGTCTTGTTGAATTACATTTAATCTTTATTAGCTTTAGGTAAACTTCATTTCGAGGGTAAGCTCTTGAAAATCGTTCATCGTATATAAGATCTGAATTTGACTGAAAATTAGTTTGCTAGTAACGATAATCCCTAGTATTTTCCCATTTGTGATCGTAAATCTAAGTATTTATTTTTAAATATCGATTAGATAAGTAAGTATAATTAAAACAGGTAATTTTTTTAATTCCAATTGCTCAAAACTGGGCGTCCTTAAACATATTTTTTTAAAAACCAGATAAAGATAATAAGATCAAAATATACGCCCACCTTTCGATAAAATTACGCTTAATATTAAAAAGTACCAGACGCGTACCATCGATGGAAATTCAACCACTAATTGTGCCGCGTCCTTCTAAAAAGAGGCGCTGTCGTCCCTTAAGTAAATAAATTTAGAGGTTTTATTATTCTGGTGGATGTGGTCAAATAAATTAGTTTTAATTATATTCCGCTTGCCTGGAAGATAATATATTATTAAATATACACTAGTGACGTTTCGAATTAATTGGTTAACGCGGTTTGCTGAACTTTTTCAATTTGATTTCTTTTAATATTTCGTTTTAAATGTAATTTTTTCAACGACAATTTAAATTGACAGGCGTTGTGAGCTCTATAGAACGTTTTGAAATAAACGAGATATTTTTCTCAAAAGAAATGTTAGGTAAGCTTAAAGTTACAACGTTACGAAGTAACGCAGATAGATACGTCGACAAAAATCCGTTATAATTTTTGCTTTGTTGTATCTATAAATTGTTTAATTCCCATAACATAAATTTGACACCAATTAAGTGAAATGATTTTTACTATAATAGTTAGATATAAAATTCTCGTTTTTTTTTGATGTCTGACTGTACTTTTCGTTTGATAATTTAGTTATTTTATTTTCTTATAAACCAAGTGAAAGTGAATTTTTAAATGTACAGGGGCCTGCATAAATTAATGGCACTTCGATCGAGTCGGTAAGGGTCACCTTATCGCTTTTACCGCATTTATCTACCTATCTTAAAAATATTAACCTCGCTATATTAACAATGAAACGACAAACTAACCAACGGCATAACATATAGGCATCTTCCGCTAAATATGTTATATCAAAACGGTGAAATTATTGTCCGCCGCTATTAAATTCATTTAAAAACGCAAAATATAAACAAAGGTTAATTTATTGTGGATTATAAATCGTTCAAACATCGAACATTAACGATCTCACGATGAGTACGGTATTTTAGTTTTAATTTGCACTAAAACGACGTCTTAAACTTGATTAGGACTATAATCCGACATGATATAAGTACACGCCTTGTTGTTTTAACATAAAATTTGATAATAAAGACGAAACGTCCGGAATTTATCCCGTCTCGAACTTTTTATTTATACGTCCTCCGTGAACTAATTCCTTGCATGACATTAAAGATTTATAGGTGCAGGTAATTTTCATCATTAAAAACTTGGATTAAATTTATAGTCTGTTTTTATGTCTGGCCGTATGATTAAGTTGAGTTTTACAAAATATTACCCTACATTACGAGAATTAAAACAACCGACGATACAAAATTTAATAAATTGAATTTCGTAATATTTAGATACCCACCACGCACGTAGTCTAAGGTACGGCAAAAATATGACAGCTTATTGTAAAAACGTGTGTTTATAACTAACAATAATTAATGCATCGGGCAAATAAAAAAAATTAAGATCGTCATATTTTTTGGCAAAATTTAGAAAATTAAAAAAGTATTTACCTACAACAAATATGTTAATTTTAAATGCAAAGCGCGTCCTTCCAGCGCAACATTACAAACAATACTTTTTAGGGTAAGTACTGTTTTAAACATAGGTTTAATATTCCACCTTACTTTCAGTTAACCCCTTTCTTATAAACGTGATCGTTTTACTTACAGAACTTGGTGTAAATTTATATTTTAAGCACGATAGATATTCAAGAATCGTGACTTTGCATTTAATATTTGATCTCTCATAATTCTGAGCGTCTAAATTTATGATGTAATAAGAATTTCGTTGTCATAAGTTTCGTATTCTTATTAAAAGCTTGCATACTCGAGTTCCTTTTGAAGTACCTATTGTAAAGTATTATTTTATAATAAACTATCTATAGCATCTGCCGTTATTATAGCATTTATCAATTATTATCTACAAATAGCAGTTTAAATATAACTATAGGCGCGCTCTATCGAGAAATAAAATGAAATAATCGTCAGAGCGTAAAATTTGTACAACGAAATATAAATAATTAAAAACAAATATTGGAAGAAACAATCATATTTAACTACTTCGCATCGAAATCCATTTCACTTTAACGAATGTATCTTTGGATTTTTTTGAAGTGGTCAACAAAGAAGAACATAGTTGCGTGCACCGACATAAATGCAGAATTTAAGGATGCCAGCAGTATTAACAAGTTAGCATACGTAATGATTCCCGCGAGCGCCAAAAGTATTTATGCCGCTGTAAATTATTAAAACACAAGAAATGCATCATTAACATTGTCTGTAAAAATGTGAGACGATCGCTCGGGCCGGTGCGAATGCTTTTTTATGCAAATCGATCGATGCAATAAATGATTGACACGCTTCATATCGTTGAAGCATCGATTCCTGTAATGACTGATAATGTATAAGTACATACGCAATCAGTATGATGCGTCGTCGGAAAATTGAGGATATTACAAATTTTTCTAACGAGTCAGCTGCGTGGTGACGAAGACAAATATGCTTATTTACCTAATTATAGTTGGTTGTCAAAATTTAATTTTTTTACCATCTAGTGAATACGGATAATATAAATATTTTATAGTTTAACGTCTATGTTAAACTACGTATAAGTTGTTAAACTTTTAATTACATTTTGGATTTTCCAGACATTTTAAGGTTAAAAAAAAGATAATTTAATTCAATTTCGATAAAATGAACCATATTCGAGAAAATCACTTAAATAATATACCTATAGTCGGTAACTCTTATTCTGTATGTATGATTTTCTCGAATACGGTTCATTTTATCGAAATTAATTAAAAGTACTTTTTTATCCTAAAATATTTAGGAAATACGAAAATCACCTTAAAAATTTAAAAACCTTAATCCTTTGAAAAATGTTGAAATTATTACACCATCGTAAAGACCTTTATTTATCACGTACGTGTACCAAAAATCAACAGCAAAAACTAAAGTTATTTAAAAAAAATTAATTTTGTTCTAAAATGTCTGGGAAATCCAACAAAAAATAAACATGTTATTTAAAAAATTGATTTTACTCTTCAATTTTGAGGGCGAATGTCCCAACAGGGGAGCGCCGTAAGAAAAACATTTATAGGAACCTGTGGCATTATTTTGACGTGGTTTATATGTGCCCGAGAGATTTTTCCCCGATAACATAATGTTTTCCCACGCCCTGTATTTTGTTGTAATAATTGTTTAAACAGTACAAATACTTGTACCTACAAATACATATTTAATAAAGCTTCTACCATTACCCTGTAGTCATCTACTGTAAAATATTAAATTCTTTTTTCTTAAAAGTGCATGTAAGTATAAGTAGGTAAATAATATAAATAAATAATAATAAACGTAAAACACGAATTTTTTAACTGTAGTAGTGTTATGAAAATAAGAACCTACGGATTTATTTCTGTCTCCATCTACTAATATATTTTATTTGCACACAACGTTCATAGTAAAAACGAATTAAAACGTAAGAGTTTAAGTGTGGTATAACAAAAGACCGATAACTTATTTTTCAAGAAATGTGTATTAATACAATATTTCTCGACAAATATTTAATTATTTACCTTAAAATTATTTTTTAACCTTAACAACAAATTTAATTTTAAACGGACATTTAAGAATTGGTATACCTAAAACTGCAAATATTATTTTTCAGCCATACTAGTGCCATCTGTAGAAAATATTGCTAACTATCTCAAATTCTGACCATTTGAAACTCCCTGTAATGCACATTCTAAAGCAACAGCTAATTACGTACAGACTTAAATTTCATCATTAGATACTTATAGGTATAATTTGTTGTTAATTTACAATTTTACGCGAGAGTTTAAATATATCAAGTCGTCGTTAATTTTTGAATAATCACGCGTTTATTACGCCATCACGTTTATATTAACTACAACAAGGCAAGGCCGAAAGTTTTCAAATTAAACATCGCAGGATTAAACGGGATACGTCAAAGTTTTTGGAAAGTAGTTTCGAAAAACGTCATCTAAAGTTGTAATTGGATTAAACATATTTCTTTGCAACAAGCAAGTCGGCCGGCCCTAAAAGCTTTATAAGACCTCTCTGCCTCTCGTTCTCCGTAAAAGCTCGCTAAGCATATCTAATTTTTTATTCCCAAATAACGAAATTTAAAATTACGAAGCACGAAAAGCTAACACCTTGTTTAAAAAAACGTAAAGCTACAAATTGCGCGGGCGTGGATTTAAAAACACTTTTGGAATATATAACAAAGCAAATTACTTCCTCAAAGAGCTTTTCTGTCTGCGCACAATTGAAGTTGTACATAACGACAAGTTCCAAGATGAAAGAGTCTAACATCGCGAATCGTTAAGGTTCCGTGGGTTTTATCGCTAAGTCATCGTTGAATAACGACACTAAACGGTTTTGAATTACCGTAGAAAAGGAAATCGAGCTTTTCGCGAAGCTCAAGCAACCCCCATATGGGGAATTGATTAAGACGTCAAAGCTGTATGTCACGTGTCGTGTTTACAAGTTTTGACGGCTGACGATCAAAACTAAAAACTCCGGGGATATCACCTACAAAGAATTTAGGATCAGGTTTATATTCAAAACTTCCAATGTCACGGTTCGTAAACACCTCTGCGCTTTTTGAGTGCCCCAAAAAGACCTGCAAGCCCCCCGGGATTGCCTTCGGCTGAGTTGGGTGTGTTACAATAACTTTACACGTATTCTAGGTCAAAGTTGTATAAATTTATTGCATAACTTGCCATATATAGGCTCCGAAGAAGAAATGGAAGAAGAATTCGCGTTCTTGGTATTCTAAAATGACATGGGGATTGCGCCGAGCCTGACATATACAGAAACTTGAATGGAAAAAGATAGCGCACAAAACTGAAAGAGAATTTTAATTTGTTCTGATGTTTTAAATACATAATTACCAACTTATAAAAACGTACTTTAAGAATATTTATTTTTTTAAATTTTATTATCCGTAAAAATGTGTATAGCTTATCCAAACCTATATGCAATTTACGTCATCAAAAAAAGTTACTAGATTGTTTATTTGTAATTCGGTTTAAAGTTTGGAAAGAAACATATTCTATAAATGATTTACTTGCGCACATATTAGATGGTATAAAGAACGTCTACAATTTATTAGAACTGTCAAAATACTAAGTACGAGGTGACAGCACTGTGTGAAACGTCATCATCTAGTAACCTTGTATTGATGACGTGGATTGCATATAGG
Organism: Rhagophthalmus giganteus; assembly: GCA_036326145.1. Taxonomy (NCBI): domain Eukaryota; kingdom Metazoa; phylum Arthropoda; class Insecta; order Coleoptera; family Rhagophthalmidae; genus Rhagophthalmus; species Rhagophthalmus giganteus. The sequence goes on along the minus strand of JARFJA010000056.1, from coordinate 6,999,628 downwards.
TTTGGACGAAGTGTAAATAAAATAATTTAAGAAAACACAATTTTTCTCATACCTGTAAGCGTTTGGTTATAGGTAATAGAACGTTAAGTATTTTAATGAGTCTATCCAATATAATATAATTAACGGAGTATTTATTTTAAATTTAGTTCTATTTACCGAAACTGGACAACTCGAAATTAATCACGTAGGTATATCGAAATAGAAACCTTTATTGAGTGCATCATCGATATGAATTATACAGTATTCAATATTCATATAAGCATTTGCAATTCAAATGATTCGTTAAAACCTTTGTGTTTCGGTTTCAGGAAGATAAACTAACAATATACCTACCCTCATTTTTATTTGCTTCATTTAACAAGTTTATCTATTTATATATGGAGAGAATTTCGTACCATGTTCGAATACGGACACCACAGTGCTCATAATATTTTAACGGTTAACAAGGGTGAGAAACTGCGATAGGCACGATTAAGGGTGATTCGTACGCGTGCCTCTATAAATTTCATGGGAAACGTTAATTGATTAGACGTTTGTAAATAACCGTTAAAGAATAATTTAAACATTAATTTTCGGTAAAACAGTCTAAATGTGGATTTAAAGGAACCAATAGAAATGAACGGTGTTGTGTACGTAGCGATTTTATAAAAAATATGTTTAACAAACACCCACGTAGTTGCCATTTCCCAAAATACAAAACGGTGAGATATTGCCGGTATATAAAAGAATATGTGGAAAAGAATAGTAGGATATTTTTGGCTTGTGCTATCTACATAATCTTTATTTAGAACCGGAGTTTTCTGCATGTAAAGCGAATACGTGAGAGTTTCGGTGAAAAATTTAACAATTTACGCAGGATATCGAGCGAACATCACGGCAAATTGTGCGGAATTTAGACATACAGAAAAGCATACGTTGTTGTTCGGGCTGCTAATCCGACTGCTTCCAAAATATACCCTTATTTTGTTAAATGTCGTCGAAAGAAACACCTTTGTATTTTTCTGAACGAAATATTCTCCAAAGAGCGACAGACGCATCTAGATGAATACAAGGGTGTGATAATCTTAGGTAGGGCGGCACAATGTGACCCGAATTGTTATGAGATTATGTACAGCGCTACCAAGAAATTGCCTTCATTTCATGCCTTACTGAACCAAACTAAGGAAATTATTAATCTTCTTAACGTCTTGAGATCACTTCGCGAACTTTGCGTAGTTACTTTGCTCATCGTTCAATAATAACCTCGTTGCTCTTTCAGAGTAACCGAATTATTTTACCCATCACTGACGGCAGAAAGGTTTCAAGTTAACCTACCGTTCTAATTCTATAGGTGTATCGAAACACCGCTCACTCGGTACCCACGATAATTCGAATTGTCAAATAAATCGCGTACCTTATTCTCCGTTTTCCGTTTATTACGTATTTACATACAAAACCGATATTACCCCGAAGTCGTGCGCAATTCAATAACAAAAACTTTTGTTAGCATAGTGCGGGAGCGTTTCCATTGAACCGTAACATAATAATAAATGGTGGGAACTGTAATTTAGTTAGGATTTTTTGCTTTCACTAATAATATTTGTCAAAGAAATTTTAATATAATTTTGTTCACGTTTCGCTCGCAGAATATTACTTACTTAATACGTCAAACTTCTTCGAGTTTCATTTTTGCAGGAAATACTGCTCGGTTACGCAGAGAAATTGACAAAAACAAAAAGTGGAGTAAATTAAATAAACACGAAATGCTTAGAACTTCACGTTGGCTTATATTATAGTACAATCGAATAAACAAATTAGTAATAACCTAATATGTAAATTGAAAATGAACATTTTATCGCCATTGTTTAATCTATCCGTTTGTTATTAGCATACAGTTACAAATAATAAGAACAGGGAAAGTTCTATTTTGATAGTTAAACAAATACCTTAACGAATAAATAAATATTTGATTTCCCCTTTTAGTAATTAAAGTTGGAGGCATGTTTACTAAATGAATTGAATTAATTAACCGCTGCAAGTTATTATTTCGTGATCATTCTGTAATCAACATATCGATATTAAACATACTTATTTATATCTATTAATATAAAATCGACCTCTTTCTAGTTAAAATATTTTTGTGATTTTATTATTATCTTTTGTCGTAGGTAGATACCTACTTATTTTAAAAAGTTTGACCAATTAAACGATTTTACAATTACATTTAGGTATCTAAGCGGGTGTCAGGTGTAATAGATAGATAATACGTCAAATAATCAAAAAATAACAGACGCTTTTCTTTTAGTGAAGACGTATAGCTACAATTATTTATGTCGCCGATTACATCTAATTGTAAGAGTTTTTACTGATTTATATATATATATATATATATCAAATGCAACAAAATAGCTTTTGAATGACTTTGACTTCCTATGACCATCTACCATATTATGACCAGAAAGTTAGAAACAGTATTAAAATGGCGATTACACTTTTTTACGTTTCTCAAGATTAAAATATAGAAAAAGTTTCAAAAAAATCTGAAGCTTCTATAGTTTGGTGAATAAAATAAAAACAAGTAATAAAGAGAACGAGTTGTTTTCTTTAGTGTTTGTTTTCGAAAATAAAAATATGAAGAGAATTATATAAACATATATAAAGGAACATTTAGGGGAGACCGGGGGAATGGGGCCACCTTAAGGAAATGCTGTATTGCATCCAAAATACAATAACCAAAGACCTACGACCCCGTAGAATCCCTGTTGTGCCTACAATAACCATCTTCAACAAAACAACAAAATGGTAGAATAAAGTTCGATTTCTGCAAAATTAAATTAAATTAATTTTAACTAAAAATTTCTACACATAAGTAGGTATAAATAGAGGTTAATGCATGTTATTTAGTCTTCCAAAAATAATAATAAAAAATATTTCAAAATTGATAAGTTTATTACTATTACCTATATAGTTAAGTATTCAGAAAAAAATACTTGATAATACAAAGGTTTAATGTCCAGTTATTTTTATATAAATATAATAAAAATGGCGAACATCATGTCGGTAACATAATTACAAGCCCTAACGGACCATGCTTTGATATAGATGTAGTTAGTGAAAGCCCTTCTAGCTACAACATCGCTTAATTAAACAATTTTAGACGATATCAAATTCACAACGATCCCGCCAGATTTTATACCTATACTAAATACGAATCCTGACCAACTCGTAAAACTGGTTACAGGGACTTTAAGAACGACCCCGAGAAATATGAAAATTATTTTCGGTTAAAAAACGAGATAAGATTTAAAAAAAGAGTAAGGTAATCGTCATGCAGTATCAGGCCTGCACCATTTGTCGAACAAAGAACATTTTACCAAACTACGAACAACATTACTCACAAGTTTCCCAACATCCAGTTTGTGCATCACGAATAAAACGAAGTTTGAAAACAGCGAAAAGTTCTGAAACGCCACGTACGTGATATCTGCGGAAGGAAGCTGCTAACTTCACACGTGCATGTCACACCAAATGGCTTCCAAAAGAATAATTTACTTCTCCGTTGTATAGAGTTTCCAAATTCTTCGAATATACAAGTTGCTTGTTAAAGATAAATTGATGTATTCTCGTTCACTTTTTTCCAGAGTACTCGATTTATTTGAAAGCTTTTATACATTCCGAAGATCAATGAAAAGAAAATAGAACATTACGAGGAAAATTTTTATAACGAAAGAAATAGGGCGACCTATCGGAAAGAGATCATTTCATTGAAAGTTCCTGCTTCATTACGAACGTGACAGAATTATTTAACAATTACGTTAAAAGTAATTCGTTAAAACGTTATTAAAAATTATTTAAAAAACTGGGATAATTAATACTAGAACGTTATGTAGGTACCTAACGTCAGAACAAAATCACTTTAAAGTTTCCCCTAAGACATCATACAAGTTATAATCGTCAACATAATTAATTATAATCCGACGTAAAAGCCGCTCACAAATACATCTTGTCAACTAACGCAAAGGTTAATTTATTAAAGATAATTAACATTAATTACTGTTCGCCGCAGAATAAACTTTGCAGTTAGCTGACTGAGAATTTATCGCGGGAGTCGGTGTGTTACACGACTTTTTTAGAAAACTTTAGTACGTCCACACTATTCTAATTTACTTTTTATAAGTAAATACGCGAACTCTTTCGTTTACCAACGAACATTTCTATGAAATAATTTATTTACGAGGAAAACTGAAATAGTACACGACAGGCTACGAAGTCTTGTAAACGTAGGCACTTAAATTTATAGTTTGCTGTTATTTTTAAAAGTAATAATTTACATGCACACAATGGAAACTTTTCGTTTTCTTAGCGTACAAAGATCACGATTAATATAGCACTAATTAAATTATTTCAATTAAGAATATAACAAACATATCTCGACGTTTAAACAAATGTTAAAATTAATGCAAACGTACTTATAAATTTTAAGTGCTGTTATCCAACAAGGTTAGTGCGTGTCAAAGGCATAAGCTCTGTTTCTGGGCGACATCGGGGTAAAATGGCGATAAGGGAACGCACAGCATCCTAATTATGCTAATTGAAACCAGTCAGTCGTAATTAGAACCCGCGGAAAGGCTTACTTCAATTACAACTGCCATCTTTGTAATTGCTGTCTGTTTCGCTTTCAATTGAACGTTTTCAGTAAAAGCGTCGCGCATCTTATTTCTTTCTCGAACGTATAAGAAATCACAATAAAGCGACACAACTTTGGCCGTTTTCTCACACCTCATATAATAATTTCTCTTCGTCGAAATTGAAGTAAATGTATCGAACGAACGCGACGGTGCCCGCGCCTCTACAAATGCAATGATTTGTTTCTTCTCGTTTAAAACTAATGAAATCCCAGTAAAAGAAAAGCAAACCCGGTGGTTTATTCGTTGTAGACTGTCTGATGGTCTCATTCTACTACACATAAAACCAGTGATGCTCAAAATTACTACATTACATTCGGACTTTGTAATAATAGAATCCACAACTCGGGGATGAACTAAACGTAATGTGATTCTATCTAATTGCCTATTTGTTTTCGAGTGTTGTTAAGTTTATTGTATCCCACTTAGCAAAGCGCCTGAAACTTCGTATATATTGTATCAAGCCATAAAATACAACTGTCATAAATTACACCTTCTGTTTGTTATGGTTCATTAAGAAAAGCGAGTATAGGTAGGTACAGTTACATAGCTTTGTACTGCCGAAAATTCGATTTATTTAATAATAAAATTAAAGATAAACGGCACTTTTACGTTGACTACTAGGTATATATCTATCATACATCGTAAAATAAATAAATATTGTAAGCATTTTCGATGTGCTATAGTTTTAAAAACAAACAAGATTACAATACATATAAACATGCGTCATTTTTAGTCATGGTATTCTGATCAACAATAATTCAAAATCCTCGGCCAACTGTTCCAAAATGCGACGCATATTATCGAAGCACCTTCTTTCCCCGATAGAAAAAGTTCTGATTCTTTCAAATTCATCTAACCGATGCACCCTTTCACGATACCGTTCGAATAGCAAAATATCAGAATCTCTGGTTGCATTTTGAACTTCGGCGGACGCGATTTTCTCGCATTTACGCAGCTTCTTTCGACTTGTTCGAATTCTTATGGGTTCTTCTAACGAGAGCAATTTCTGCGAGAATATGTTTCCCCCGAACGTCGACGATGAAATGCTAGTTCTGTATTTAAATTCACCCGTATCTCTTAAAGGAGCGTTTTCGTCTATATTCTCGGCCTTCGTTTTGTGTTTATTCGACGTCTGACAAATTCTTGATTTCGTGATGTTTCGACTTTTTGGTTGCCTTTTGTTTTATCAACAACGACCAAGTAATCGTTTTTATTTTTTTGGCGGACACGTCGACGCTTTCTACGAACACATCCATGTTTAATCACAGTCACTGTGTTCCACGAAGAAATTTAGTAACGTTAGTACTGATTTTGAACAAGCATCCTTATATATATATATATATAGTAAATCGAGCATGATTCATTGGTCAATTGTGCAAACATCATTTATACTTAAACAAAATAATCTTATCTATTACTATTGTAATAATATTTTCTACAATTAAATATTAGGTAGAATTAAAATTGTTAGCTTACTAGTACGTAGTAATATATTTGTACAGAATTTTAAAATAAGGTTAATTTTTAAAAGCCTCGATAATATCGGAGAAATTGAAACGCGAATGCAGTTATTACATCGATTTGAATGCAAATCCCCCCGTCTTTTCAAGTATTAAAAGCTCTTAGAAATTGAATACATTCCTGGCACTTACCGAAATGGACTGGGCGAGATTGTATCGCGGGATTAAGATGTTTTGTGCCTGTTTGGAAGCAAACAAAGGAACGGCAGATTTGCAACATTCACGCAACCCGAAATTTTTACAGCATTAATGAAATGTCGCCTTGAAATCGCTTTCCAAGTTACCAAATAAATTTTATTTTTAAACGAGTTAAACGAATCTTTAAATAAATGTTTGTACATATAAGTAAGTAGTGATTTGATAAAGGATATTGATTTTTTTCTGACGACCAAGTTTTTAAATTAATATACTAGACTGTATTGTGTAATTATTTGTTGCTACCTATAACATATATACCTTTTTATATTTGAATGGCTCTAACGCTATTTTACAAAATATTATTTTAACGAAATAAAACAGATTTTATTTACGCGTCGTGGTTATGCAAACGATACAGTTTTCATATAAAAGTCGTGCACGCCAAAATCTGGTCGGCTAAAACAATTTGAAACTATTAAACAAAGGCACTTGGGCGCACAAAATTTTAAAAGACTATTACAAAACACCTTAGGAATAAGAGATCGGAGCATTATTGACGTATTACACAATTGGTTGTCATAACGTCATCGCTCGAGCAGAGATATCGTGCATTAATTATGCACGAACGCATTAAAACTCCCAATTGAAGAAATTGTGAGCTATAGTTAAAAAGTTAAATCTTTCCCAGTTTCTGTTCTGCTTCTTCTGTCTTGTTTTAAAAAGGTTTTGGGAACGTCTCACTATATTGACAGCGAACAGGAAGTTGAAAAAAGCAAACGGTATAAGACTTCCTAAAGTAGAGATTACTTATTATCGTACGTATCTTACATTTTTCAAAATCTATTTGATATCATTTTTACACCATTTAATTACCAACAGCAACAATTCGACGTTTTAACATTAAAATATTAAATTTTTCTAAATCCATCATTTTTAATAGATGCGCAATAACTTAACTTTCAAGAATGTTTTTCACTAACAGAATTAAAAACTATAAAAACGACGCAAATTTTTAAACGCCATTTTTGCGTGTTTATAAATAATTTGGGCACGTACCTACTGAAAAAGAAAAATTATTTATTGGTCTAATTTCTGATTAGGGAATTCTATATTATATCAAAGAACAAGCCTAATGGGATTTTTTTGTCAACCTTTAACACCAGAAAGATGGCAACGGTCAAATGACCGCTTCAGACAATATTTATTTTCATTACTTACTTATTTAAAAGACTTAACTTATTTTTTCTATATCGCTAAATTCCAATGATTATCAAAGGAATTTACATCTAATTAGCATATTAAGGGAAGTAGAGATTGGTTTACCTGGAAAGACGGACAACGCTCTAATGACGGCTATTAATATTTCCTTAATTATAATCCATAAACAGCTTAATGCCTTACTTTTTCCTTTGAATACATGCCTATAAAGAATATTAGGTACAATTGAACTATTATAAAGAAATTTTCTAAAACATTAATAGGTAGTACCGTTTTACAATGAAACAAAATTTGGGGTCGACATTCTTGATCAGATGGTCCTGTCCAAGCATTTTATAATATTTTAGACCTGGCGGGAATAAACCCTTAATAAATTCAGTGGAAATAATCTGTTGTCATTTGTTTACAAAATTTTGTAATAAATATACGTAATAAACTTAAAGCATCTATTATTTATAATTTTAATTTACTTATATACATACAAAAAATGATCAAATAACACACGCCGTTTTTTTAAGTATCGTTCATTAGTCGTTTTTCTAGTGTTAACAAATCGCGTGAAATCGAAAATTTTATTAAATGCTTCCATTTTGCATCATTGAAAAATTCTTTAACAATAAAATTAACGCATTATACGACTAACTGAACTAACAAATATGAACAGAATTTTAAAATTATTTTACTGAATTTGGACAATAAAAATAATTTATGCAACATTTAAATGCACAAATATAGTGAAATAGGTATACCTACAGAGTAGATAATTTCAGATAAGTAAAGGAAATTTTACATTTACCTATATTAACTTTTTCAATTTTAATGAGAGGAATTTCTTGCTCGTTATCTAACGTCAAATAAAGAAAATTATTAATACAGCTTATGTAAAAGCGAAACGCAAAAACATACTATCGGCATATTAATTCTCGCTGTTGAAGCGACTTGACATAATTTACCTATGTAGACGATAATGAGATCATAAATATCTATAAATGGAAATTTAATGATTATAATGGAAGTTTACGTAATTACGTAAATACCCGATGGATTTCTTAAGACGCAGACATTTGTTTATTTACTTATTACTTATTATCTACTTGACGCAAAATTTCTTGTAACAAAAACAATCGAATTTAACTATCTAGAAGTTTTCTAATTTTATTTACAAATTCGGATTTGTAAACAAGAATCCCTTAATTTTAATTTAAATTGTTCAGCTTAAACTGTCAGCATTTCTTAAAATAATTTTAAAATAGGTATATATGTATACCTGCTTAAGGGCAGGGTACCCATGATTTCAGCGTATTTTACGCTCATCCTTAAACTAATTTTTAAGACATTTTGGATCATTAAAACCAAAATGTTTTTATGATTAGTTGTTTATCACTATTTTGTTTATGTATACTCGTAATTTGAGTACATGATTTTTATTCGTTAATTTGTTATTATAAATTATAATTTTGTTAGTTATGGTGGAATTTTATAAAAACTAAATAAGTTAAAGTGAAGTGGATTTTTTTGTTTTACAAAGAATAATGTACTCGAGGACATATAAAAGATTCATAACGAATGAATTATTTTAAACTAATAAAAAAATTAAATTAATATTTTAAAATCAATTTTTTTTATGTAAACAATAATAAAATTTTGTGAGAACTTGTTAAGTCCTCGAGTACATTATTCTTTGTAAAACAAAAAAAATCCACTTCACTTTAACTTATTTAGTTTTTATAAAATTCCACCATAACTAACAAAATTATAATTTATAATAACAAATTAACGAATAAAAATCATGTACTCAAATTACGAGTATACATAAACAAAATAGTGATAAACAACTAATCATAAAAACATTTTGGTTTTAATGATCCAAAATGTCTCAAAAATTAGTTTAAGGATGAGCGTAAAATACGCTGAAATCATGGGTACCCTGCCCTTAAGCTCCATAATTTAATAAATGACAAATTTCATAACTTGACGAGATTTTCTAAATAATTTTAAAAATTATAATGTACTTGATTCAATAGATTATCTAAAAAAATAGTATAAATAAAAGATTATCCAGTAAAAAACAACTGTTTCTTTTATATGAATGACTGTTTAAAATCAGTCATTAACCCAATTACATAAAATAAGCAGATACTTATTGTAAGCATATCTTATAAGACGTCTTATAATATAAGACGTATATAACAATATAAAAATCCAATCTATGTACTTATGTATTTACGTCGTGCTGTACTTACATTTTAAATTTAATCAAGGAAGGGTACGAAGATCGTAAATTTTAGTTTATATTCATTTCTAATTTTGTATCGACTCGCTTAAGATAAAATTTGGAATATTTTATGTGCCCAAATAATGACAAAACAAGTTTACAATTTCAATTCGCGAATCAATTTGGTCGAAAGTGAAGTTTTTGAGTTAATATTTTAAAATATTATTAACAAAACATCAATTTCAAATATTAGTTAGTTACAAAAGATTTAGTTGATGTGAATCTGTAAATAGCGCATGAAAGTTTGCGAAGTTTATATTAATTTTATGAACAGTATGATTTGAATGAACAGCAATTTATGATTTAGATATTGTTTAGAAAAAAAATGTGTGCATCGACATACCATGTTGTCGCAAGTATACACACTCAAGAATTTCTAAAAATAGGTACTTTTTTAACAAGTAAAATGTTATTATAAATAGAAAAACATTCAAATAGCAAGATTATTAACAATAGAAATAATAGTGTAGCCCACTAAAAAAAAAAGATATCCTATCATTTTAAATATTAACTGAAGATACAAAACTAACAATAAGACTGTTATTTTTTTATTCTATAGAATTATCAATTGATCATCTTTTTAAATAGTATTAAATTGTTTAATGCAATTGTAATGGTAAGTTATAAGTGCGGATCGTATCGCTGATCTAAATTATTTTTTGAGTGGGAAAAAACAACAAAAATATCGTTCAGAAGACCGAAATCTCGCAATATTGTTACACCTAAATATGAAAATCTACAGGTACCTATAAACCGTCTTCCAAAATACTTGAGGGCATTAAATTTCTAAAGATAATTAGCAAATTAGCATAGCGATACTCAAAATATGTAGGTAATTAAAATTCCTTAATGACCCTTGGCCGTATATAAGCGGAAGTTAATCCAGATCTTTCATTAAGTACTTGACTTTCGTCCAGTAACGTGCGTACCGAATCCCAATGGAAATCTACATTAATAATATTTTTCGTCATGGTAACCAAAAGCACGCCTGTCCTTGCGAGGCTGCAAGAGAAATCAAAAATTTTACGTACGATCTGTTGAGGAAGACCAGACCGCACCTTGACGGAAATGAAATCGGAACGGTGACAAATAAGCTGATCCTGGAAGCCGTAAGTGACTTAAAGAACGAAATCGTTCCAACAAAAAGGCGCTCTCGAAGTCTTGGAGACGGCAATCCATCACGGATTAAAACATTCACGAAGAACAAGAAACGAACAACTTTTTTACCGAAGAAGTGTCGACCAGAAGTTAATAACGTATTAGTGGAAGTCGAAAATAATTTTGAAACGCCGCAATGTTCGTCCAATCACGAGATATTCTTCGAGGATACAGATAAAGAAAATGTATCGCCGTAGTGATAAACGTCCTGTGATCGATTTTAAAAACGTAACTTTTGATTTTGTTATTTTGAAGATGTAGTGTAGGTACTTATAATTTTTCGCGTCTCCAATTATTAATAGAACAATAAAATTAATTTCAAAGAGAACGCTTTTTTATTTACGTATCGATGACATTTTATACAAACTGTAGCAATTAATAAATCGCTTTCAATTAATTAGTGTTAAAATAATTTAACAAATCACAACTACGAAATTGATGTTGTCTTCTGTAAGCGACCACGCCCTCGTTAGAGAAAAATTACAGTGAACCTGAACCCGATAAAATACGATTGGAATTTACTAACAAGCCCTTAATTTCTATCGAATTTATTAGATATCTAACAGAATTTATACATCGTCTCGAGGATCTATCGGATTCTCTTTAATCCTGAAACAAGGACACCTGTATCGTTTTAGGTTTTCTGCCAACAATCAAGAACGGCACCATACGTGATAAAATTAGCGAAGCCGAATCTAATTTTGTCTCGCGCCAAATTAACATTTCACGTATGTCGGTGGAAATTAATCTTTTGATGAAAAAGTTTCGGGGGCAATTTTCAATTATTTTGAAGTACCACCTGCGGGCAATTTCCCGTTTGCTACTTACATCTACAAACAAACAAATTGGCCCAATATCCCGGCGCATCCCGCTAGCAAATTTACCTACATTAATTTAGCGGAACGCCCTCGCACTTGGCGGAGGTCCGTCAGTGTTAATACATGAGTTTGCCGACAAGGCACGGCATCGATCGGCCCCCGAAATTAATTGAAATTTCGTATGTAAATCACCCACTAGCGAACAGCACTTTCATTTAATGGTAAATTTCTTAACCAAGAACGTTCTGCAGATACGAGGGACAAAAGAATTCTTCGCAAAGTAATTAAATTAAATCGGCATCGCTTTTAATTTAAATAAGTGCCCATCGAGACACCAACAAACAAACGGACACGCTAGATAATTTAACGGTCAATTTAAATCAAGACCTAAAGCAATATACAATCATTAAGCAACAACTTTGTCTGGTTGTTGAAGCCAAATCAGGAAAAATAAAAATTTTCTCTTTATGGCCGCTACACATCCAACATTTTAAACATAACTTCTACATAATTTAGAGGCTCCCTGGTACTGTGTTCCGAACAAACATACTTGCACTTACTTGTACCATTATCTTGGAATTGCGCGACTTTTACTGCCGGTATTTATCTAAATAACTCGCCGAAGTATTTCAAAATTCGCAATTTATTAAGCGCCGAATCGATTTTTCATCGTACTAATACAAAAAATTCATTATTTAAGTACTTATTGTTAGGTGTAAATAAGTGAATATGTTTATTCGAGAATAATTTCCATTCTTCTCGAATATTAAACATTAAACAATCCGGTATTTGCGGGAAACTATTTACTATAAAACTTTTTTAAATACCCGTTCTCGTTGAAAAAGTTGAAAACGCGCACCAATACGTGCTATCTTTTAATAAAAGATGTAATTCAGACTGGCGCAATAAAATGGAAATGAGATCGTCTAAAGTGCAGTTTTCATATAGTGACTTCAATTTCATTTCAAATCGGACGTCGTTTTATTTTATTATTCCATTGTAGAACAAAATTTAAAACAAAAGTGTTTCCATTCTAATGAATTATTCTTAAACTTCGTTCGAATATAAAAAGCGACCGTAGTCTCTCGCGGCGTAAAAGTTATTTAATAGAAATGCATCGACTTTTACGTCGTAGGTATTACATTTTAAAATAAATAAGGAGGAAATTTTCAGAAAACGAATCTGTTTGTTTCTGCTTTTTAAATTGGTAGTATCGAAATGTTTCGCAACGGCAATATCTGATTCAGATAAGGGTGTTTTAAAGAACGCTAAAGCTTTTACGGCTTCATTTTCTATAATTAGTTTTTCGTTTTAATTCCGATTCGAACTAAGATTTAGTTATTTATTTTATGAGTGGGAGGAATTCGCGCAAAAGGGGGGCGGGCAAAGAAAAAATTAATTTTTGTAGGTTATTCCGAAACGGGAGGTTTAGAAAATATTCAATTCCTTGTTTGTCACGTTGTTAATATTTTTAAGTACATCTAAACAAGTCATATAGTAGTAGTTTTTAAAATGTATCGCCCGTTTTAAATTCCATTAAAGTTAATTATATTATTATTTATTTATTTTAAAAAAAATGGTTAAAAAATAAGTCAATTACCTAACTATACTTACTTATTTTCTAACGTAAAAGAAAGTTAAGATATAATTAGCACTAATTAGTACCTAATTAAATTATCACTGTTAAGGAATTTTGATTAAAAAAAATAGAATTTTTCATTAACGGGCCATTTAAATTTTTTTAATACTTAGGACAGTTTATCGCTACCATTTCGACAACAGATTTGTTTCAACCGTTTTATTTCATTTACTTAAAACACTTTTATACACTAACAGTGACTAAAATATAATTATTAAAATTTGATTAAAACGTCTTTCGCACACCATACTCTTACCCATAACGTGCAGGAAAATAATTTCTGATTAGTGGCGCATTTTTAATTACATTAGTGGCATCGTCTGTGCCTGCTAATTATTTTTAAAAGTTGCGAATTTAATTTCGAAAGCAACACTTCTCCGTTTCTTTCTTTGGTTTTCTTTGTGTAAATTAAACTCTTTGACGGTCTCTTTAAATTCTTAGTTCATTGTTGTTTTACTAATTATCTCCGTTTACAACAAACATCAAAGCGTTTTAATAAACTTTCCTCGCTTTTCGTGTGTTTATAAGATTAATTCTCCGAACCTAATTAAAAATTCGATTCGTTTCTTTGATGCAAGACTATTTCCGTATTAATTTAAAATGTCCAACAATTTGACAATGCAAAAATAGAGAATATTATGCCTACTCCGACTGTCAGCACATTAAAGGCTGTACTTAACAATTATTTAAATAAGCAAAATAAACTTAACTGTTTAGTATTTAAATTCGCCCACTATATAGTATCTTATCAATAGTAACAACGACAACATCGCGGTGTTCGGGTTCTCGATAAGAAATCAGAATTGTAAAATATACACCTCGTTCGCCAATTGTAATCCCGTGCGTCAGTTTCTATCCTTGTTTAAATGCGTAACGTTTACGTTCGAATAGAAAAGGATAGTTTATTAAAAATCAGATTTTTTGTCGGAGAACGGGACGTAATTAAAGCGTGGCCACCTCGAAGACGGTGTAGTTCGAATCTTTTTCATTAACAGTTGTCCAATCGTGCCTACAACCGATTCTAGATTTTTTTAAATAAAATTCCGTTTGGCTAGTAAGCGAGGAAACGGCAGAGATGTGCAGAAGCAGATTTTTATTCGCATCTTACGTTTCACCAACAGTTCGGATTAAGATAAATGTTTAAAAAAATCACAAACTTCAGCAACTTCTTACTTAGGTACCTAATTCGCTATTGATGACGTGAGTTACGACCTACGTATTTTAAATTTTTTTCGTCCGAATAAGTAAAACGAAAAGTTTTTCTAGACGTTTCTTTTGGGGTTAAATAGACGTTGCTGACTCAGTAACGGTGTCTATGCAAATTGTTAACATTAATTTATCAATGTAAATTAATTTATTACTTATACTTAAGTTTGTTTTCATATCTTTGATTGGCACTTTTTTAAAGTCGATAATTATTTAAAAGAATTAAAAGAGCATGTGCAATTAATTTTTGTACTAAGCCACGCCAGAACAAACGTCTCTATGATTAAACACGGCATTTCAAAAACTGCGTTTAATATTCATATTATTACGTATAGGTACTTAGCAGCGATTGCGTTTGTTTGCGTCCCTTTTGCATTGCAATTAGTTATCGACGATTAGTTTGCTTTGTAAGTATAAATAATTTCTGTTAAACGCAAAGTTCGGTCGATTGTTGGGCTCGATGCGATCTTCCAGATACCTACGCGTGCAAGAATTTTTGTCCTACAATGAAACAATCGAATTGATCGAAGGTTTATCCCGTAGAAAATTTTGCGGTTCGTGCAGCCTCGACACAACTAAATTGTCCCAAATAGAACGAAATTATTTAGATCTGTCAATGGCAGTTGTCCTGAGCAGCAAATTAAATTGAAATTCGATAATCGCTGACCGTGTAATTAATCGAATAAAAAATAAATTGGATATTGAACACACAGCCTAAAGAGATTTGCGATTAAATTGATTTCGATCAAAAGTAGGTGTTTATCGAAACCGCGGCTATTTTTAAAAATTAACGAGCAGAAGCTTTTGTCGGTATATAAGTTAAAATAATTGGCAGCGGCATTGTAAATACGTAGAAAGAATGAAGCGGTTGAGAATTAATAAAATAAGTCATTTGAATTTCCAAATGGATTTTAATAATCTCATTTCAGTATACAGTAGAAAATTCGGTCTAGTTAAGTTGCATTTTCACTGTTTTACTTAGCGAAATTAACGGAGGAATATTTCGAGGCCTAAAATCTGTTACTTCCTTCTTCATTTTGTATAAGTTGGAAATAAATCCGAACTCGAGATGCACGCATCTGCGACATCTGTCTCTTAAAAATTTGTGACGCTCGCCGTAAACTGTTTACGTAATGCTATCGAGGGAATTACTATCCCTAAGTAACGGCATTAATTAATAAACGGATTAATATTATGGAAATACAACCCTTGCTGACGCGAAGTTTATGTTTTACAAGCGTTAAGGATCGTTTGCTACACAAACACCAAGGACTAAGTCCCGAGTCCTTTTATCTCTCAGACTGTATCTATGCAAATCCGTGCCGAGTGTGATCTGTATGCATGCAGTCCCGTCCGTCCTTAAGCAGTTTGCAACTTTGATCTTACCCTCGGCCGTGATTTATCACACCTATCTTCTTGATTAACCATGCTAAAACTTCTTAAGTCAAAGATTTACCCTAATTTAACAAAATCAATTATTTTATCTCATATACGTCAGCTTTTAAACACTTATCTACATTTTTCATTTTGTAAAGCAACAAACAAAACTCTAGCGGATCGTTAAAGTAAAATTACATTTCCTACACGAACGTATGCAAATCTAAAAATTTATGAATATTCAAATGGGTAGGTGGAAACTGCAATAAGCGGGGACGAAGTTTTAGCCCTGTCAAATTTTTGACAAACGTTACAGATGATAAGATGAAAGTTTATTTTATGGAAATTTTATCAGTCGGGGAAACACTTTCTGAATAAAGAATGTGTTTTCGATGTTACCGATAAAAGAAGATTGGTAAATCGATTCAAATGTATTTTTGTATTGCTTTTTTTACATAAAAATGCGAAAGCTTACGTTTGTGTAGGTCCTACGTCTGAATGAAATTCGGAAAGCTCCTTCCAATTAGGTACGGTTATAAATTTATAACGTGCCTACAGAGTACCTATATCTGTCGCTATTATGATTAGAGTAATTTGACAAAAAGGTGTAAAGGACGACATAATGTAATTAAAATCGGGAGATGCAATCACGATTTAATTGCACCGCCCGCGGCGTTTGCGTTCGGCATTGCTTGTCACTGGCCACATTAAATTATTATTTCTCCTACCCGCGGGATCCTTTGTTCCGAACAGTATCAATTACACATGAAAGCTAAATGAAGACAATAATTAATTTATTATGGAGAGCATTTAATTAAATTGCCAGATTTAAGTGATTTTTCTAATTAAAAAATTTCATTAATTACCTATACACATAGATATAATTTAAAAAGTATGTAATTGGAAAAATTTTTTTGGAAATTATAGTAAGAGTAGGAACAGGAAATGGAGAAACGGAAACATAATGTGTAATTCTAAGGTGTAATTAAAATAAGGAGACAACAATTTGGTGAGCAAATAAAACTTCGTGAAAATAACGGGAATAGGTATGGAATATAAAAATAATATTTTCCACTAAAATGCTTAATTATGGAGATGTAGGGTGTTAAATGTTTCTTTAAAAATAATATTTTCAATCGTACCTTATAAAAAATATACTATACCTACCTAATAGTTTTTTTATTTATTTTTAATTTGGGAACGAATATAGTTCTCCCTTCGAAAACAGCAACAAAAAAAAAACAAGTAAGTATAATTAATGGTTAACCCATTTTTAACAAAAGATTGCGTGCACGCTATTACGTTTTTCGAGATCTAACATATTTTTTAAAACTCGTCCGATGCTTTAGAAAAAGGTGTTTGTGTGATACTGTCATAAAAGAAATGGGTTAAATATTCCTGTTATAAATTAAGAAATTTTAAAAATGTAAATTTTAATTTTAAATTATAATTCATGGTTCGTTTTAAAAGCATGCAGAAAATATTGTAAGCTGTTTTGATTTCTTGGCCTGTTGTTTTATATCGTTTTGGTTTTTCAATATCAATTATTGTGTGAAATCCCTCTTTATTAAATGTAAATTTTCATCGTACAGTCAGTCTATGGTTTTAATTGTCTTCTAGATCTCGTGTCTGGTGTTGTGTTTCCAATGTCGTTGACTTTTTTGGTATTTCGTTGTATGTGTTTAATGAAATTTAATTATTAGAACTGTATTTTAAAGTTTTTATTGTATTTTAAAATTTTCAAATGACATCCGTAAAATAAAATAAAACATTATAAATACAGTAAAACTCCTTTATAATAAACGAATTTCCCTTTCATAGATGGCCATATCCACGAGACCCATACGTAAAGTGTCAACTATAGACTATACAGTTAAAAATATAACCTACATATTCTAAAATCGAATATTGTTTTTCTAATCATCATCAACAGTTAAAATATACATTAACTAAAACTGTTATTTAAGCAATTAGTTAGGTACGGATTTTCACTAATTATTGTGCAAAAAACGAACATAGAAATTTAACTGTCGTTTATTTGTCTGTAATGAGATAATATTTCTAAATTATTAGGTGTTTTTGTTTCCAGCAAAAACGACAATAGCTAGCGGGATAAAATGATACGCGGTTAAGGGCAGGGTACCCATGATTTCAGCGTATTTTACGCTCATCCTTAAACTAATTTTTGAGACATTTTGGATCATTAAAACCAAAATGTTTTTATGATTAGTTGTTTATCACTATTTTGTTTATGTATACTCGTAATTTGAGTTCATGATTTTTATTCGTTAATTTGTTATTAGAAATTATAATTTTGTTAGTTATGGTGGAATTTTATAAAAACTAAATAAGTTAAAGTGAAGTGGATTTTTTTGTTTTACAGAGAATAATGTACTCGAGGACTTAACAAGTTCTCACAAAATTTTATTATTGTTTACATAAAAAAATTGATTTTAAAATATTAATTTAAATTTTTATTAGTTTAAAATAATTCATTCGTTATTAATCTTTATATGTCCTCGAGTACATTATTCTCTGTAAAACAAAAAAATCCACTTCACTTTAACTTATTTAGTTTTTATAAAATTCCACCATAACTAACAAAATTATAATTTATAATAACAAATTAACGAATAAAAATCATGTACTCAAATTACGAATATACATAAACAAAATAGTGATAAACAACTAATCATAAAAACATTTTGGTTTTAATGATCCAAAATGTCTCAAAAATTAGTTTAAGGATGAGCGTAAAATACGCTGAAATCATGGGTACCCTGCCCTTAAACAATGGCAAAATGCATAGGTAAAACATGGCGGACAATCATTTCAATCAATTTACAAATAAAAATGTAGACCTTTTAAAATTATCTTTCACTAATTTCCATTTTATACCTGCCACATTCGTAAATTAGATTCGATAGTTTATTAATTGCGTTCATTAGTGCAAATTCCGAACCGATTATTCTCCGGAACGCGTTTAATTTTTAATGCAATTAAGTCAGAAACTACGACGATTAAAATAAAGTAATTCAAGAAATTCAGTTATGTCAAATGCGGAACATAAATTAAGTTTCTCTATCTTATCTTGCATCGGATAAAGTGAAAAAAGTATAACTTTTCGTGATTACGGTAAAGTTGCGTATCAAAATGTCGAGTGAAATATGAATCCCATTCTTCAAACTTTCTGTTTTGACACCACCGAGTTTTATAACAAATCTAGAAAAGCAACTGACATTTTTCATGCGTGTTTAGCCTTACTGGCAACAAACAATATACGATATAAATTGTAAAAAAAAAAATTTTTTATTTTGTACCGCTGAAACTGACACGAAAAATATGATTTTTTCTGTTGTCGAGAATAGTAGAGCGGTGAATATTGAAAATTAAAATTGTTCCCTGAAATCTAATTCGGGATAATTTTATTAGGTACGAAACTAGTAGCGATGGCAATTTATATTATCATTCTAGCGAAGTTTGTTTTGTAACTGTAATTAAGGATCGGAGAAACTTGAATCAATCGAGAAACGTTATTGAAGGACATCCCTCTCATTTCGGTCTACATCAATTAATTTATATCTACATGTATGTAAACGAAATACATATACGTTTATGTCTACGAACAATTACAGTTATTTTTCCCCAAAAACACATTTTTTCCGATGTCCTCGAAAACGTTGGGCTTTATCGGAAATTATATATAGAAAGGTATTTGATAAAAATTTTCAATTTAATCGCGTTTGAAATTTTTGTCCGGTTGTCATTTTCCTCTCTATTACATTGGTACGTACAACAACCGACATGATTTTTGTTAATAGCACTTCTACTTTTATTTCCATTAAAAAAAATCATTTGTTTGGCTACGATTTCGTTCTACTTTTGTTAAATTGCTTAAAAATTGTTTAGACCATTGTCTAGTCTATTTCAAAATACAATTCGGTTGTACAAAACTATATATACGTAAAAACGGTTAGTTAGAAAATTCATCAGCGTGGTTAAAAATTTTGGCAAATAGTAGTACGTTTTATGTTTGACACCATATAATTTAGATAAAAAGGTATTGAACTAAATAATATATACCAAGAAAATTAATTATAAAGAAATTATTGTTCATTATTACCTATAAATTATTGTTAATTAATTATTATCTGACAAAGTCAAAAATTGCTTAATTTTAATTGTCTGTTGAATACCATTTTTTTTTTGGATTATTTTGCACCCAGCTTGCGCCGGGTATTCAAAAAATTGTTTACAAACTCATTTGAGTTGTTCCTCTCCACGGAAATCTTTAGTAAAAGGCGAAAGATTTATTCGCAAATGAAGAGAAACCAGAGTAACGAATAGCTCGTCGTTCAAATACTTATAGTAGCATATGTATTATAAAACAAGTTAGAAATACTTAGTGCGCCATCTATACGGATATTGGGTAATTATAATTGCAATACTTTTTATTGTTATCGAAAAATCTGGATTTCAATGCGGAAGTTGGTCGTGTTATTTATAAATAGATTCATTATCTAATTAACTCGATGACGATCTCAACTTTTAATTATTTATAGTCAATAAATTATAAAACAGATCGTTCCTAATCATTATTTATTAAATATATAGTCATAGAAAAAGCAGTATTTACGAACTTGTGCAAAAAGTTATTGCACTTTTCATTTTAAGTATAATTAATTCACTTTTACCAATTATTGCGTGAAAAACAGAAGATTATTAAGAGAGATTTAAATTTACAAATTAAAATTGCGTGATTAAAATCAAAATGTTTTTAAAATATTTAAAACAGATTTATTCGTTAAATAAGCAACATATTTATGTAACAATAATTAATATTTTAAAAAGTACAATGTAGAAGTTATTTACTAATTGTAAATAATTGTTTTTGTCCTCTACATAATACTTGACGAACGTTGATATTGATCCTAGAATTGTCTATGTATTTTTCAAATGATCTCCATAACTTTTCATCTTTACACTGCTCGACGGTCTCACTATTCATAGCTTTACAAATGGCATTCGAATTGTCCGTTTCAATGTCAACTTCCTTCCAACAAAAATGAGGTGCAGGTAATATCTTAGGTACACCATGGTAACATAGTCGTGATTGTTTGCTCATTATTATAATGTCACCACTGTCTATAAACAAAGCAGTTGGTTTAATGTCCACTGATTTGCCACCCAAAAGAAATATAGCGGATTGTCCAAAACTAAGAACAAATAATCATTAAATTTTTAAAACAAAATAGTCACACTATATATTCACATATAAATTATTTTGTGCATATAAACATTATTGCTCCAAATATAGACAAACATTAATAAATACAACACAGGTGTTAGGTGCTACAAGTCACGAACAATTTGGAATATGTACATTTCTTAATGTATTTAATTTTAATTGTAGGTATTACAAACTTCTCATCTTATGTTAACAGTTAAATTACCGACCACATATTCTTACAGCACGTGCAGACAGATTATAAGTGTCAAGTAAAATAGTGAATCAATTTTAATCGATAATAAAAATATTCTAAAAGTAAGCTGAAGTACTATATTTTTATATAAATTATCTCACAGAGGTTTTTAGTCAGTCAAAAAAATTTGAATATTTTAAATCGTTTAAGATAGGCAACATATTTTACATCTTAGTTATGATGGGTTGTACCCCTGGCAGGAGTATTATATGAAAAACTATAATTAAATCTAAAAAACCAACAAATAACCAACCAAAAACATGCAAATATATAAATAGATAAAAACCTAAAGCAGAGATTAATTATATACCTAAAAGAAAACAACGGAGCTTCCAGGAATTGCTCTGAATAATCCGTGTGACCCGACAATGTAGAATTCATATGATAAAAATTAACAATTGCTGCCTCTGCATTGAAATTGGTAAAATTTAAAACGTCTGCTACGTATCTGCTTAAATATGCTAAATCTTTTGGAAATTCCCCTTTCGAATCTTCGCTATATATCTAAGAAAAATCGAACCAGTTACGTGCAATTTCAGACTAATCTGGCAACGACCACCTTTGTGTCCCAATTATGATGATATCCGAGTGTCGCCCACCTCAATTTATTTATGATATTTTGATTCGCATCTTGTTGGCTCATCTGCCACCATTCGTCGGTCTCCAAAACAACTTGATGGGCATCTAAATTTAATTTATTAGGTTTTCTTGTGTAGTCACGTAGACAACGTATTATCCAGTACCTTTGACCGTTTGATGTAAAGGGGTTCCTTATAAATATTAAACCTAAAACAGTGCAATATTAAATTGTTTTATTTTTAAGAATAACATGACGTTGAATACCTGGATTATTAACTAACTCGTAGATTTTCCATTGCCTTATAGGCTTTAATCCCCACAATGTTTCACTATCACAACAAAGACAATTTTCCATATACCGAACCTCAAATAAGAACACATTTCATAACAATATCAGTTTACATATAAGTAAGTACCTTGTCTTTTATTAAACAATAATCACGTTTAAAATCGAGTACCCCATTCAGATGGGGAGTTGGCTGTCTAGATTTGTAATATTTAAAATCTTCTTTAAACATTATTTTACCAAAATTGTTAGGTTAATAAACAACATTTGTATAAATACTTCAATAGATGGCATACTCGTATAGATTATATGTCAAAATTAGTCCAACTTTTGTTCGCATGTCAGCTGACTTCGATCTCGTGAATTGGAAACACAAGATTGTTAAAAATGTCTGGAAAAGATAGACTACCGATTTTTCCTTCTAGAGGGTAAATTTTACTATATCTATTTAGTTTACACATGTTCATCTTGATTTTTTTGTAACTGAAATATAGTTCCATTATAATTAAAATAAGGGAGTGACCACTTATTAAATTGCTTTACAGTGCACAAATGTTAATGAAAAGTCGACTAAAAGGTGCCCAGAAGGGTCACAGTCTACTAAAGAAGAAGGCAGATGCTCTACAGATGAGGTTCCGCTTGATTTTGAGTAAAATCATTCAGGTATAATTTTATTAACAATTACCCTACATGAAATTATTATTCATCCGATGTTTTAGACTAAGACGTTGATGGGTGAAGTTATGAAGGAAGCCGCGTTTTCGTTAGCCGAAGCAAAGTTCACAACAGGAGAATTTAATCAAGTAGTTCTACAAAATGTAACGAAAGCTCAAATCAAGATAAGAACTAAGAAGGATAACGTAGCTGGTTAGTATTTTAATTATTTACACTTAAGATTTTCAATTTAATCGTTGTAATGCAGGCGTTACCCTTCCCGTATTTGAAAGTTACCAAGACGGTACAGATACATACGAACTAGCCGGTTTAGCGCGAGGAGGTCAGCAGCTAGCTAAGTTAAAGAAAAACTATCAGAGTGCTGTAAAATTATTAGTCGAATTAGCATCACTTCAGACTTCCTTTGTAACTCTCGACGAAGTAATCAAAGTCACTAACAGGAGAGTAAATGCTATCGAGCACGGTAAGAATTTATCGATCAAGTTAAATTTATGAGATTAACGATTGTTTCTTGTTAGTTATCATTCCACGAATTGAAAGGACGTTAGCCTACATTATTTCCGAATTGGATGAATTAGAACGTGAGGAGTTCTATAGATTGAAGAAAATTCAAGACAAGAAACGTATTGCTAGAGCTAAAGCGGACGCTTTAAAGGCAGCTCTTATTGCAGAAGGAAAATTACAAGAAGAGAATGCAGCTAATATGCTGGACGAAGGTGACGAGGACCTATTGTTTTGAGTATCTTCAACTTTTATTAGCTCTGTATCTTTCTGCTTAATAGAAATAAATGTTAAAAGTTTTTTTGCGAGATTTTGAAGCGGATTATAAGAAGTTTTCAATTAATGAATGTAACAGTATTGTTTATTCAATCATGTTTTGTATATAATATACAGTTTTCAGTCACAATTTAGAAGTAGCTCACTTAAATCGTTACATAAAGAAGTAAATATAATAGATGATGTAGCCAGGGTTGGATAAAATAAGAAATTATTGTTAATTAATGTGAAATAAATTTGTTATTATTTTAATGAAAGAAATTTTACTGTATTAAGATAATGATTTTATGTAAAAGATGTACTATACATTAGTTTTCATAAAAAAGTTTCATCAAGTTTTAAGTTACACACATATTAATAATTTACCAGTGAAACAACTTCCGTTAGCTTATTAATTTAAATAAATATATTATGTTTGTACTTATTCAACTAGTTTCGAAAATTTCCTTACAATAAAGTGGTTGCAATGTATAAATAATGAAGAATTGCAAAACAAATTTAAATGGGAAATTGTTAACCCTTCATAAATTATTACTGTAGCTGTTTATTTATTATATTTTATAGGGTAATGCCAAAAAATCATGCAATTTCAATGCTAAATCATCTAATTAAAAATATCAAAAATTAAACTCATTAAAAATGTGTATGTAGTTCACAATTTTGTATAGGTAATTAAAAAAAGGGTTTCTTCAATACATTTTTATTTGCACATTAATGAATTATGAATAAATAAAAGGGATACATTTGTTATACTATAATTACCTTTTGATTGGTTTCAATTATGTAACGCTAAATTCGCATAATTTTATATGAAAATTAAATTATACTTTTTTTGTTTCATCTGCGAAATAAAATTTATACTGTTGTAAATGTGCTGTCAGATAATTCAAATTCGTTTTAAACTTCTGAACATTGATGTTTGTTGAAGAACGTACGGTCAGTTGAATATGAAAATCTTTTGAAGACACACTTGTGTCCCGCATCAAAGACGTTTCTTGAAACGTCCCCTTTTATTATAAACCTGTTGTATCAAAAACGTTACTGGGTTGTATACAGTATGCTTCTAAACTTTGACACCCCATTCGAAACAGTATATATTCGTAACTGCGATAAATACCTACATTATATTTCCACGACTTTTCGGGATCGAGGAGCATCGGCGGAAAGGGCTTTTCACATTCCAATACTGCACGTTAACGTCTCCTTCCATGGCGTCTAGAATACCGAAAGAATGCAAAAATTATCTTTAAACGTTCGGAATGAGTAAAGATTTCCACGACTTTTCGCGGTCGAGAAGCATCGGATCGGTGGGAAGGCTTCTCACGACCCAACATCACACGTGAACGTCAGCCCTTTCATTACGCCTAGAATACCGAAAGAATGCAAACATTTTCTTAAAACGCTCGTAACACGGAATCGGTAAGGATTTCCACGACTTTTCGGGGTCGAGGAGCATCGGTGGGGAAGGCCTCTCACGGCTCAATACCACACGTGAACGTCAGCCCTTTCATTCCGCCTAGAATACCGAAAAATTGCAAAAATTATCTTTAAACGTTCGTATTTCGGAACGAGTAAAGATTTCCACGGCTTTTTGGGGTCAAGAAGCATCGGTGGAGAGGGCTTCTCACGGCCCAATACCACGCGTGAACGTCAGCCCTTTCATTGCGCCTAGAATACCGAAAGAATGCAAAAATTATCTTTAAACGTTCGTATCTCGGAATCGGTAAGAATTTCCACGACTTTCCGGGGCCGAGGAGCATCGGCGGGGAAGGCTTCTCAGGGCCCAACACCGCACGTGTACGTCAGACCCTCCATGGCGCCTAGAATGCCGAAAAACGTTGAGAATTTTGTGAAGTAAAGTTTCCTGTTTACGAATATGTGACTGTTGCCAGAGACAGCCCGATTTTAACGGTGGTAATTGAACTTTCATTCAACTTTGCGGGTGAATAATATCTCGGTAAGGGAGCGTCATAAGAAAAAATTTGTAGAAACTCCATGTTTTATTTTGACGTGTTCTATACGTCCCCGGAAGATTAAAACTCACATCTCATTGCCATGTGACATATGAATGCGTAAAGAAAAATTAACCCTTCAACTCACATCGGAATAGGATTGAAGAAGTAATTTTTCGCGTTTCAAGTAGGTATTTCACACATCTTTCGTGGAAAATACGTCTTTCTTCATTACTCGATAACGTATATACCAGAAAGTGTTACTGGCTCTCCTACTATTGCAAACATTTCTAATGAGCTGTCCAATTTGATGTATTATAATAAGTAAGATAAGACAAGAAGGTGTAGTTTTGTCTTTTTTGCTCGTTATAGGCATTTAATTCGATACATCTGGCTCATTTAAAATGACACAAATTTTAATAACGAAAATAAAAATTAATCAAAATCAATAAGTACCTAATTAAAATTGAACTGCCCAAATTTTCGTTTAATCCCCATAAAACCGATATTTTGTCAATATTTCGATCAAGGGTTACCCTATAGTACCTAATTATTAATAGCGGCGCAATTCGTGCGAAATAGGCGCAAAATTATAATTAAAAAAACTTGCATCGTTTCCTAACTTACAATATTAAAAAAATTGAATGATAATTTTCGTTTGATAATGCAACTTGAACAGAATATAATAGTGAAAATATAAAAAACAACCGCAACTAATACCACAAATAATAGAAACCTTGGACGAACGAATTAAAATGAAAGTAAATTACTTTCTACAGTGTTATAACACATACAAATAACGTATTATTAGTTGTTAGTATACATATAATATTATGTATTTGAAGCTAGAAATAATAAAAATTAGCTGGAGACGCTGAAAATCGGCAGAGTTCGAGCCACTAAAGTATATGAAATGCTATGATTTCGAAAGATTTTTCATAGTTACTCAACTGACGATACATTTTGGGCTATTCTACTTCCACAAAATTTAATTTGGCTAATTAAAAAAAATAGTTGAATGTGCTTAAGTTTAAGACGTGCACGATACCTAATGCATTTTGGTTGGTGTAAAATATACCTACAAATTGTTTTATATAAATTTTAAATATCGTACATAAAGAAAATATGCAGAAATATTATGTAATAAGGGATGCTCAAAAGTTTTTCAAGAACAACGAAATTATAATCTGTAAAACGATTTATGAATTTTTTCTGTAGAGCAAGTACTAAAATTTTATTTTAAAATGAGAAAATTAATATTATTTATTTAAAAAAATATATTCTTAACGGATACCTATAATCATTTAAAAATAAAATTATCAACTCTTAATATCTTGTTAACGACAAAAACTCAAAAATAAAGCTACAGTCACTTCTCTATGGATTAAAAGTAATTAAAATTATTTTATTAGTTTTTCATCTCTGACTAATCCAGGTGTCTTTTTTTTGTGACACCCGAAATTAAATCATAAATTTATACATAAAACAAATTTATAAACGAACCGAAATTCAAGGAGAGTGGTGTAAATACAATTTTGTCCCGGAATTGACATTAAGCATTGTGCATCATTAACCAACTTTATTTATTTATTTTCAAAATCAATTTATACGTTGTAGCGTTATTTATAAATTATGTGCAAATAATTTTATCGACTTTTATAAATATATACGCCGTGTCGTTAACTAAATAATAAAAATTAGTAGGTATCTAATATAATAATGCAATAATAATTTTCAAAATATAAAAGCATAGGTAATTATTGTTCAGTTTTTATATCAACAATTTGGCACTAATTTCTTATTACTAAATAAGATAGAACTATAACGATTTTTAATGATAAAGTACTTACCAAACGAAAATCATTGGCTTTCACGTTTTCCACCGAAAATGTTTAAATTCTCAAATAGGAACGATAAATTTAATGATACAAATTAAGGTATGCAGAAATTTAATCGAGCGTCAATTTTCGCGAACGTTGCGCTAAAATCCCAATCGTAACGGCGAAAAATCATTGGAGATATTACCTATGTATATTTGAAAATTTCGTCGCGAGCTATTTGTTTCCTTTTTAAAGGAGTTACAATTTATCTTGTGATTTAGAAAAGATAAATAAGTCGAAATTGCCAATTTATGTAATCTCACATTCGAAAGCAGCGCCGTACTTGGAACATGTTTTATATTCAGGAGTAGTTTATTTCAAAATGATAATCAGCTTTATGGTTTTATTTGCCTACATTTATATTCAATAAAAAGATATCGAATTTTAATTGCATAAACGTTTGGGCTATTCAACGTGAAATAGTAGCATTCCAAAGTTTTTCTCTAGTTTTCAGGAAAATTGTTAAAAATGAACGGGAAAATTGTTTTGCGAAGATCTTATATCTAGTAATCAGTATTAATTCGTTTATTTATTTAATTGTTCCTAATCAGGCCCTGGATCGCAATTCCCAGGCGTTGCTGGAAGCAACAGAGAACCGAGTAACCGAGATCACGTTTAGTATTGGGTAAAAGCTCCGAGGGTAAGGTCCTGTAAGCTCTTGCAAAACGATAAAAACTCCTGTTGGCAGATTCTGAAACCGCACACGCTTGGCGCTGTAGTAAACATCGTCCACAAACAGGTAGGAGATAAATATGGATTATATTTTAATCCTTGCATTGTTCGAGCTTTCAATTCAAAATTTTATTGAGCTTTTATGTTCCGATGTTTTGCTTTATGACATTTTACTATTGAAGCATACGTAATTTATCGTTGTTTCCAAACAATTTAAAACAAAATTAAAATTCAATTTGAAGATAGATTCAATGTGATAGATGTTTAGAAATAAGTTAATTTTAGAAAACTTGTTTTTTTTAAACTTTATAAAGCAATAGTAATTCTTGGTAAATCCTTCATTTAAACGTAGGTAATTAGTTTTAATTAATAGTGCGACACAGAAACTGTCAAAAGGCTCGCTTTTAATAAAGGAACTGTTTTAAAAAAGGTAATTACAAATTTAAAAGGAATACTTCAATTACTTAATTCCTCGGCAAACTGACGTGGTGAATGCTAATGGCACTCGGAACTTTTAAACAACGTCTTAAGTTCGCAATAAAACATTTTCTAGAATATTTAAGCGTACCGCTACCGATATACGATAAAAACTTTATAAGACATCGTCACAGCCGCGAAACAATTTAGATTTTCTTTGATAGGCACGTCAGGAATATTTTTAAAACGAAAAAGGATGTTCATCAATATGTTAAAATATATCTAGAATCCTGTCGACATTTAAAAATTACCTCTTGTAAAAACTGACTTTATTAAATTTACGTAGTGGGTAGATAGAACTTACAATTGGTATTAAACTAGAAGTTCAGAGTAAGTTATTTAGGTAGGAATCTAGAACGAAAAGGGCACGAGGGTAGTATGACCGTAGATATGTTTATGATCTCAGCCTCAATTATTATTTGCGAATATATTCAAGTTACGTTCCGTTTAGTTGTAAGACAAAACTTTATTTGATAATTTTTTACCTAATTTCTCAAAATAAATTTCAGTTTTTGGTATAAGTATAGTGAACTAAATTCTAGGTTCTTCCCTGCAGCAACAATTTGTAAAGGACGTTCCATGAACAACTAAAGTTCATTTTTAAAGAAGTTGAGCTATATAAATTACCGCTTTTGTACGAAAAATAATCAAGAAACAATAACTTTAGCAACCATTATAAAATAAAATTAATTTATCAGACGAAATATTTTTTTTTCGTAAAATTCCGAATCAATGTTATGTAAATTTTCGCATATTTTATAGTAATATCAGGACGTACAAATTTGATTAACTACACCTTGTAAATGATACAAGATAAAATTACTTATTAATTAAAATTACAGACCCGTATTATTACTCAAATGCTGGGTAAACATTAGAAATGTGCCTTAAATTCACACCATCTAATTATTATTAGTCGTGAAAATAAAGCCGAAAAATCGTCAAAACTTCGAAACCCACAAGAACAAAATCAAAAAAACAAAATTTTAAAAATTTTTGTTATACTACATTATCTGAAATCAGAAACATGCCGGTTGGCGCACTCAAGTAGATATTTGTATTGTTTAATTGTTTAAACAATATTATTATACCTACAGCAAAATGCAGGGTGTTCGGGAAATGGTAAAAATCTCTCGAAAACGTACAAACCACGTCAAAATAATGCCACAAGTTCCTATAAATGTTTTTTCTACGGCGCTCCCCTGTTGAGATATTCACCCCTAATGTTGAAAAGTAAAACTTCATTTTTGAAATAGGCACCTAACATTTTTATTTTTCGTTAAAAACTAATAATTTTTGGTACACATACGTAATAACTATTAGTCTGTAAAATGGCTTAATAGGTTTTTTTATGTTAGTTCAAAAGAGCTAGGAATGCACTACCCCTAAACTACCTAACCCCAACTAATATTTTAAAGGTTAGAGTTTTTATATTTTTAAGGTAATTTTTGGATTTCCCAGATATTTTAGGATAAAAAAGGTACTCTTGTTTAATTTCGATAAAATGAGCCATATTCGATAAAATCATACATAAAGAATAAAAGATATCCAAGATATTATTTTTAATTGGATACGAGTATTATATAATATCTCAACAGGGAAGCGTCGTAGTAAAAAAAAAATTATAGGAACTTGCGGCATTATTTTTATGTGGTTTATACGCTCTCGGGAGATTCTCCACCATTTCCTCGACATCCTGTATGAAGCAGACTACTATAGAATTCAAGAGACGAACATGTTCAAATATTTACCTGTTATACCCTTTGGAAAATTTCGTTACTTACATATATAGTGGGGGTAGGTACGAGGAATATTTGACGGGCGAGTGCACCCCGAATATAAGATATATTTTTAAATTATTTTAGTTTAATATTCTCTATTTTCCTCATTTGCTGTACATGGAGGGTCCCCAAGAAATATCACTGATGAGCCTTTAGTACCTCTACAATATCAAACTAGTACTGCAAATTCGCGATAAAGTTTTTGAGAAAAACAATTTTTTTTTAATTTTTAAAATTACTTCTTTTTGGAAAGTATGAATTTTGGGGAACTAATATTTTACTAAAGTTAAAATTACATCAAAATGGAACCTTTGAGAAAAAAATTAGGCACATTCCCAATGTTTATCCGGCTTTTAAGATAAAACTTAATAGCAGTTTTCTAATCCATTTAAATTAAAACGGTAGGTGCAATGAAAAAGTTTAAAACTAGGTGGCACTGTTTTTTAAGGAATTTATGAACCATCATGCAGTCTCTGTAGGTATGTTCATACCTATCTATAATAGTAAATTTTTATTTCCTTTTCAATTTAGAAAAATTTAATGGGTGATAGATTATTTCAACCTTTAGTGTCTCATGTTAGATTAAAATTGGTCATGTATAGAATTGAATGTTATTATGTTTAATAATAATCTGACTGTTTAATATATTTAACAACATCGAATTGATGATTGCAGTAATTTAAAATAATACTTAAATAGAATCAAACCTAAGGGGAGATTATGGATATTGTTTATAAACGCAATAAAACCGTTTGTCAACGGAATTGGCGATTTCCACACTTAATATTTCAATTTTTATTTTGTAAATCCAATTAAATAGGCACGTAAATTGTGCCGTCATCAAATTAGACTTAACACCCTAAGGCGACCCTTTATGTAAAATAAATAGATAATATAAGTTTATATTTTAAAAGAAATTTTTAAAACGGCTTTTTATAAATGAAACAGTGCAAATCCCTTTCAATATAATATGATGTCGAGTTAATTAGCATTTTCGTCGTTCGGTGAATATTTAAAATATTAAATTTTGCACGACTAAACTTCAATCAACAATCTGCTCGTATTAATCTTACTTTTAAATAACGGACATTTTCAATGGACTAAACGTAAATAGTTCGCATCTAAAATGAATAAAATTAAATAGGGAAACTTTTAATTTCCGTTTGTTTAACTTAATTCCTTTAATTTAATTTTAAACGAAGCGTCGTATTTGTCGACAGCATTTGAAAAGACGTCGAACTTATTCAAAAATGTATTTAAGCAATTTTTTTGTTATGTACACATACTTATTATGAACGTAAAGTTCACGTTGGCGTTGGTTTAATGCGAAACAAAATCTAATTAAGTTGACGAGAACAATAAAGAATTTATATAAAAATTACTTACCCTAGCAGAGTGGTGGCTGGTGGTGGTAGCGTTGGTGGCCCACATCGTAACTAAAAATAAACAATATCTGTTAATATTTTAGAATGCAACAATTTTTATTCGGACAACAAGCTTACAGATATTTGCAATATTGGTACGCGTTTTGAGTTGTTCCTCGAGAAAGTTAAGCACGATTGCAATTATCGTATGACAACAACAATAAGATGTGAAAAATGTTATTATGCTATGAAAGCGAAATAAGGAAAAAGAAGAAGTAGATAATTTGGTTTTGAAATATCTGAATGATAATGCGTTTTTTGTCGTTACTTGTTGTTTTTCTATTTTTCGTTCGTAACGTTATGTAATAGGAGTACTACCTAGTACATAGTCTGTCTAAATCTAGAACTCCGACAAAGGACTAAAATCAGTAGCTACTTTATAAAACCACTAAATACTCGTTCTGTCAAGGTATTTATTGCACTACTCGTCCTTAAAGACGATATAAGATGCAATCAAGTAGAGGCTAAAATAGTTTGTAACAATTCTTACCTATTTCAAATACATTCAGCGGTTCTAAACTTTCTAAATTATATTTTGGTGATTTACTAGCTAATAATTTGAATATAACTAAGACTAAAATTTTTTACAACAGATTTCACCAAATCTCATCAAATTATTAAACTATAGTAAATGAACAAAATCGTATAGCTAATTTGAAAAGTTTAGAACCGCTGCATGTTTTAAACGAGAAAATTTGTTACAAGCTACGTATTTTAATCTCTATACTGTTTTTCTGTTTACTGTTCTTATACTGCCTTTAAGGACGAGTATTGCAAAAACAACTTAAATGAAACAAGAATTTTAGTGAATTTGATAAGTTTTACAAGATCTTAATCCATTATCGCAGTTCTACATTTAGACAGACTATAAATCATAATTATAGGTATGTTTTAATTTTTATATAACCAGACTTGTTAAACGAACGTATAAAATCCGATTCAACAATTTTATCGAGATTGTTAAGATTAAAAGCATCGGGACGGTCGATGCGGTCAAATAAATAATTAAAAAAGCATCGGAAAAGCTTTTAAAAGTAAAAAATTTCGGATTTTCCAAACAGTAGGTATTTTAAACGCTTTATAAAACATTGCGAAATATTCCCGTAGATGATGCGTGTCGGGTATATTTTCAATTTTACGTTCATTACGTTGTTGCACCGGTTACTTACACTTTTTTCACTAAACGACAATCGACGCTAATTTAATATTCGAATTACGTAATAGGTAAATAGACAGCAAAATTTGTCCGACATGCATTTGTGGATACAACAAACGCATATAGGTACATTAAATTATGGCTTGCGTATTTGAAGCAAATTATCTTCAATTTCCTCAATTGAAATAAGTAGCACAATTTTGAAACCCAATTTTAAGCCATTATATACTAGATATAGTAGCACTACGGGCCATTTACGCCCCTGACTTAAGTAGCACCCAGATCTTCATACTGTGAATTTTAAATAATTTTCTATAGGATAAACATATTTGTAAAATAACCTAATTTTTCAGTTTTCAAATGGATTTCGAGTATGGACCGGTGTCGCCTTCGAAATACGAAGAAGTCATGCACCACTTGCGGTTGAATTTCCCGGATGAACCTTTAAACGTGTCCGTAGGTCTATGCAAGCACGGCGAAGTGTGCGAGCTTTTCGAGCACCACAACTTAATGACATTAAAGGACGGGCTGTCGGTGATAGCAGTGGACGTCAAAACAGGAGAAGTATGAAAATTTGTTGGACGCGGTCGATATCAATCGAATTAATAGAAATAAAAGAAATGGATTTCTCTAGATCAATAGTCAGTTCAAAGCCCGTGCTAAAACAATAAAGCGCGCACCAAGCGTATCTTTCACGATCCTAGCTGGAATGTCGTGAAATTGGCATTCTTTTTACCCGCTTTAATAAAGCTTTATTATTTTCAGATAGCCGGCGTGGCTCTGAACGGAATTTCTCGACGAGGCGACGTTGAAGACGAACTGAAAGAAGTGGATGCTTGCGATAATTTGAAGTATCGCCTAATCTTCGGCCTATTGTTTAACGTTAATCACGATTTAGATTTATTTAAGACGTACAACGTGGATAAAATTTTCGAATTTAGAATCCTCTCGGTCGATTCTAGATTTCGAGGACGCGGCATCGCCAAGGAACTCTTGATGAGAAGCGAGATTATTGCCGAAGAATATGGCTTTAAAGTAAGATTTATATTTTGGTAATTTAAATAAAATTGACCGCGTGATAGGTCTTAATATCTACTATTTGCCATTAATTAAAATTGCAAGACGAAAACTGACGCCGACGTGGCGAAAGTTCTTCAATTATTTTTTAATTCAAACAGCACATCCTCGCGGAGCGAAATTAATGCCATCAATTTAAATACCATTACGAGAGATGAGCGATAGGGTTAGTAATTTAATTCTTAAAAGCAAGTAGATTTACATTTACAGAAGCGAACTTCGGATAAACCATTTTCCTGATTTTTACTGCATATTACAGTTTTTAATGGGATAAAAACGAACTCCTTGCGCAAATTAAATTATTATTACTATAGCTTTAAATCGAATTTATATTTGGTTAAATTGAAAAACAACTTGGGAACTAAACATATAAATTAGGGGTTTAAAAAAAAATTAAAAAACAGGTATGTAGGTGTCTATCACGAATATGTACCTATTCTGGAGCGAAATAATTTTTGCTTCTATTTTAAAATTTGTGCAGTTTTTTAATTTTTGTGAATTATAGTAACCGGTCATTTAAAAAGTTTATATAAGCTCGCTTAACGTACAACAGCTATTAACCAAATTAACGAAATTTCTATAATACGTAGGTAGTAAAGCAAGTATTTGTGTATAAATCGAAAATGAGTTACCTTCGAACGTATTGGGGCTTTTTATCTCACATTAAAAAAAAACTATTACAATTCTTACAAAAGCAC
Source organism: Rhagophthalmus giganteus (assembly GCA_036326145.1). Taxonomy (NCBI): domain Eukaryota; kingdom Metazoa; phylum Arthropoda; class Insecta; order Coleoptera; family Rhagophthalmidae; genus Rhagophthalmus; species Rhagophthalmus giganteus. The sequence goes on along the minus strand of JARFJA010000056.1, from coordinate 6,964,695 downwards.
CTAAAGCAAAACAAATCAAAAATAACATCGATTATGAACTACAATGGAAATCTCTTAATTTAATTTGTTACCAACGATGTTTGTAACGTTTGTTCCTTATGTTATAGATTTTTAAAGTAGACGCGACAAGCTACTTCACTCAGAAGATATGCGAAAGTTTCGGTCTCGTTACTGCAAAAGCGGTTCGCTACCACGACTTCAAAGACGAACAAGGAAAACTCTTGTACGACACGAAATCCCCTCACGATTTTTATAAAGTAATGTTAAAACAACTCCCGTCGCAGTCGAGTAAAGGTTGACATTTGTAAATATTTTAATTTAAACAATCAGTTTTGTTTAAAGTTTTACTATGTTATGTTTATCTTCGTGTTCGACGAAAATAGAAAAACTTCAGTAGTTATACGTATTATTTTTATATTAGATTTTGTATTTTTGAGAAACAGGAATGTTGATACTGCCACTGCCATGCAGAATTTAACATTGATACAGTAAACGTGTATTAGAAGTAGAGGAATAACTGAACGAAATATTTACTATACAAAGCGACAAGCGCTACTGGAAATATACAGGGTGCAAAATCGCAATGCGGAAAAATTAAATGAGAAAATTGTTCAGCAACCTAAGTTAACTGAGCATTTTTTTTAATCGTCCATTAAAATTGGGAAAGAAAATGTTTTACTTTCAATTTAACTGATTGTGAGTAATTTGGATTTAAATATACCTATACATCACAACTGAGCGACGATGGTTCAATTTTGATTATTACAGTATAAGTTGAATTAATAAAGCAATCATTGGACAGCTTAATAATTTGTCACTGTTTGCAATGTAATATGAGTATAATAGTATTGTACAAAATATAATATGTTGTATTCGATACATAATTATATAACGTCATCATTATCTACTTTAACTGATAAGAGAGAAAAATGTAACGTTCTGTATGCGTAAGCTTAAGTTACTGTGATGCATGTTAAAAATTTGCAAAATACGCCATTAAAACCGTTTGCTCCTGTTGTATAACAAACTTAATATTGACAATAAAGTTCTGAGAAAATTTTCCTTTTTCTAGAAAGAAATAATTGAGCTTAAGCGTCCTCTATATCGGGCATCTTTTCTCCAGTAGAGCATCCTTGACCGTAACCAAGGCAACGTATCGTCGCGTCTTCTACAACGACTTGTTTCAGTAATTTCCTTAGGAAAATATACAACGAAAAACGATCTCTCTAAGAATTTTCACCCTATACTTCGAAGTTTTCCGCTATATAGGTATATATTATTTTTTATATCAGAAATTTATAGAATTTCTGAAACTCGCTAAAATTCTGGGATGCCATTAGCGATGCCGTTCCATACATTCCCAAACGCTGCTAAAGGAATTTAATTCGAATTCAATTACGTATCCGAACGCATATGGAACTCTTTAAGCGATTAAATTACTGCGAGACTTGCATAATATTTTCTGTCCCTTTTAGATTAATGCGGGGATGACTTGAACATTAATTTTACAAACAACTTTTACGATTAAAGTAACACCAATATAATAAATTTATTATTATTAGTGAATTGATTTATAGAAAATATGTTATGAACTAGGTCACTGTTTGTTATGACAATATATATTTTTGATAAGCGCAAGATGTGGTGTTCAAAAAATATGAAGAAATAAGGGACGAGTGAAACCTAAAATAAAGCAAAATTATATTAGGTCTACGACAAGATTTATCAACAGATACTGCAGTTTAAACTAAGTAAGTATAGGTAAGATATTTTGCTTATTTTACGAGTGCTTGTAATGAACACATGAACTGAAAATATAGGACGGTAAATATTGTTTACAAATACCTGAAGGACACTTTTATGCCTCCGAAATTATATGGTATGAATTGATAACTCATTGTCAGATTAAGTACCTAAATGATTTAGTGAACAGTGTTGTTCGTAAGATAAATAATACGTCGAAATTATAAGTTATCGTTCTTACATAACTATCTGCCTTCATATCGGAGCTTTATTCTCGTTAAGAAAACGTAAAAATAGATATTTGCAATAAATACATTCAGCAGAACAACAAAAAGATGTTATGAAAATGTTGAAAATAATGCATTCGTTTAATTTAACATGACCTCATTCCATTTCAAATATTAATTACTTACTTAACTAAAATTAAAAACAAAAAGTATATGTCATAGAAAATAAAGTTCTAACGTCTTCAACGGTAAAATTGTATTTATACGGATTTTTCTGGTGGAAAAATTGAAATTTTACCAGATTATGCCTTAGATGCATAAGAGTCTGAACAACTCATTTCCGAAAAAGTGGCGCTTATGCTCTTCTGCGAAAACGCCATCGACAGCAATCATTTTGCAGAATAGTTACATTCTATTATGATTTTCAAAACTTATATCTAGACATTATTATGTTTAAACGGTTTAAGAAATTTTTAAGAATTAAAAAAAAATTATCACTTTTTTGGATTATTTCGAAAATGGTGCATTCTATCGATAATTATAAAGAGACACGATTAGTAGAGAATTTTATGCCGATTCCAAAACATATTTCGTATTATAATTTACTACTTTTAAACTATAAAGACAGAGGTGTTTAATTTTCCATAATAGTTTAATACAACAGGTATAAAACTTCAATAACGTTAAAAAATTATTATATAGGTTAATTTAACTGAAAACCTAGTTATAGTGCTTTTCACATTTAGAGTTCAGTAAGGCCTAGTATAGGATAATGTAATTCTTATGGAAAAAATTTAGACAGCGATGCCACTTTACTTTTATCAGCTGCTGCATATTTTTACAATAATAAGTAACTTTCAACAGCTGAATTTTCAGGGTTCTTAAACAGTGAAATTCACTATAGTTACATATTAGGTACCTAAGTGTAAACGAATGTTAAATAAAATTAACTTTTATACGTGTTTAATAGGTACCTATCACTTCACTTGTTTTGCCTAATGTTTAAATATGCACAACTTGAACTAGCTTAAAAAGTAAATGGGGCATAATTTTTTTTATACATATTACTTAGTTGCGTACCTATATGAATTGAAAATGAGTTAGGTTTATGAATGTCAGCCTAAGGGTTAAATTCTTGAATGAAAATTATTCTCAACTACTATTTACCTATCTATTAATTATATAGTAAGTACATCTTCATGATAATTCAACACTTCAAGTACCTATGGAGAAACCTTATATGAATCTTAGGAGAAAGTATATAGAGAACACAAAAACAAACTGTATTAATATAGGGTTGTCGAGTCCATAAACGTAGCCCAGTTGTGCTAGGGAAAGCAGCAAAGTGCAGAAAAATATGTGAACAATGTTAATTAGTCTTAATACGTTAGTTTGATAGTTGTACACTTGCAAATTTACAGTTGTTATACCTACAGTTTCACAGTAGGTTCGCTCAATACCATCACCATAGGAAACTGACAGTAGAAACTTGGAAGCTCGCCGAACTGTCATGTAGCTGGACAGCATTCTCCGAACACATCTAAGCAGCGTTTATGTATTCTTATTTATGTGAATTTTGTTTGTACTCGGGTTCCCTATACTTTTCATTAAAGTTTGTACTTAGTACATGAAGTTTTGAATTATCTTGTATACAACGGAATACACTTGTACTGTGATACACGTATACAACAAACTATTGGAGAGCTCACTTTAAGTAAAAAATATTTTATTATCATAGGACTTATGCTAAATAATTAAATACAGTATTACAGGAGAACCCTGTTATAAATTGACCTATAAAAAATATAGGTACTTATTGAAACCTATAGAAATTTTATATAGGATTATAAGGAGGTTTCAATAGATTTTGTTGGAACCTATGGGTGTTTGGGTATATGGTATTTATAGATAACGTTCACATTGTGCTTTTCCTATAAAAACTCATAGAAATATTTTGTGGTGAAACCTTATTAAAATTTTATTTTACTTAATCTTTTGGAATTGTATACAATTAGTTTTATTAATGTGTAGGTAAATAAATTGTAGTTATATCTACTAATTTTCATCTCCCAAAAATTAATCGATCCACATCAGTCATTATTCTGAAAATTTAATTCATCGCAGCATAGTATAATTCGATAACCCTGCATTTAGGTGCAAACCTTAAGATATCGGTGAAACCCGAAATATGAGCGTTCTTTGACCGGCTAGAACATACTTTACATAAAATTATCTTTGTTAGATATAGTTGTCACATTTACAAAAAATACTGGTCCAAATATTGGCTTCATTTGCAGGCGATTAAACATCTTTACAATAATTCAATCGTTGGTGACACGATAGAGTAACAAGTTTGTTATTGATATATCTTATAAACATAAAATGAGTAAAAACTGTGGCATGCATGACACGATTTTAAATTTTTGTTCAATTAACTTGCAGTGCCCGAATTAGAATCGAAAAAACGTATTTTGCCAATTTCCTTCAGTAAACCATGCAAAATGAAAATCAAAAACTTCAATGCATAGCCAACGTATCTTGTTATCATATCCTAATTTTTTCAATTTCAGATGACAATCTTGACCATAATCGCTAGTTCAGCTAAACCTGATCTAATATATATCTGCATAGATATATTTAACTTTACCTAATACCTGCTGAAACTTTTGTTTTTGTTAATAAACAACTAATTGATGTGTGATCAAATGGTCTCCCTAACTATATTTAAGTATTATAAATCGTTATTAAACTAACTTTTTAGTAAAAGAAGAGGTACTGCATTATTAATAAAACTTTCATCCCATGTTGAATGTATGAATTTTCCATGTAATGCAAGAAGAAAGGCTAACTATATACTTATATAATTATTTGTTTCTTAACTAAGTTTCTATCTAGATTTCGATATCCCATAAGGCTAAAGAAAAATATCAATGTATAAAATATATCGATGTTGGATCATCGATCATATATAAAATATACATCGACATGTAGGATCAAAAGTATTAGGCACTGTACGTACAGACCTATACCTACTTCTTTTTATTTACCTCTTTCATCTACATATAATTGTAAAAGTTTTTATAGTAAACTACCAAAACTACTAACTTACCAACTTCTAAAATAGACATTTTGCACTTTCCATTATAAAATCTCAGGAACCATAAACAGTTGCACAAAATGTTAAAGTTGTGTCTTTAATATCGCATCGCACTGAATTAAAACACACGTTAAAACGTCACTCCCGCACCATAGTAGTTTATTTGTTTTAAACTAATTTATATTGTTGGAATAATCTACATCAAAACACGGTATTTTTTACGATGGACGTAGAAAAATAACTAATATAACTAACTGCCAATATGATTTTAAATCAAGTAGACTTGGCCGATATTACAGTGCGCACTCTTGGATAACTTTTATGCAATTGTTTCATTAAAAACAAAGTAAGTTAAATGATAACGGCAACGTTTTCTAAATTAAATAGAAATTAATTTATTAACGATTTTTAGATATCTGTTATTAAAATCTTTACAAACGATTTGTATAAATGAGCAGGTCATCTATAGATGGTGTTGACCCAACCTTGACTAATAGCAACAGCTGATCGATGTTTTTGTCAAAACAGTTGTGTTCATACTCAACACGCATTGGTAATTATTGTAGTTAATAAGTTAATAATGCGCATTAGATCCATATCAGTGTAAATTTTAAGGTCGAAACTACAATAGTGTTTGAGAAATATGTTTTAACATTATGGAGTTAACTTTGCACTTCTTCGTACTTTTTCTGTTAAATTATTCTTTGGGGTTGGATTTGTTTACAACGTTAGGTAATATTACAATGTGTCCCGAGTACGAACAAGTAGAACATGGCACAATATCGATAATAGAAAGTATAATAAGGGACGCATTGCCACAGCAAGTCATTCACATAAATTGTAAAATGGGTTACGATTTGGAGGGTCCACCTAAAATCTCGTGTATAGATGGTAAGTGGGAACATACTATTCGCCCTCGTTGCGTTGCTCGCTGTGGACCACCACCGCACATATCGAACGGTGGCTATCAAATCGAAGGTAACCGTAGCGATGATGGAATGTATAAAAAAGGAATTTTGGCCACCTACTTCTGCAAGAAAGGTTATCGACTAACACCGCCAGAAAGTGAATATCGTGTTTGTGAAAAAGGGATCTGGACTGGTGCCAATGCGACATGTGTGATGACAGAAAAAATATTAGGATGTAAGCCGCCAAAAGACATATTAAATGGTTATTTTGTTAACGAGAAGGCTGCAGACTTTGATGGAGTTTATAGTGAAGGACAACGTCTACATTTTAGTTGCAAATCTGGTTTCGTTTTGATCGGTGCACCGATCCAGCAGTGCTTGGAGGATGGCATGTGGTCGCCGAAGTTGTCGCCGGTGTGTTTACCTGATGCAGGTGGCGGTAAGTTTTTCATTTATATTGAATTTACGTTTATAACTTTAACAACTGTACCTACTGTTTGTTATCCTATAGGTTTAAATTGAAACGATACAGTTTTTATTTGTACACAAGATTATTATATCCATTTACACGAACATTATTTCATATATATAAAGCTTGAATTTTATATGGTTTTGCACACCATCGGTTTTGACTAATTAATAATGCTTAAAAAATGAATGTAAATAATGCAGACCATACTCGTTGTTGCTTCAAGAATTAATGTAATTCATTGCAAATATTTAATCTTATTTTTTAAATGTGCTTAACGAGTAGAAAATGAACTGAATAAGTATGTTTTGAATTTTAATAAACAAAGATCTGTTACATGAACCGAACAAATAAAGACTGTGCTATATAAATAAATTAAGTAAGTATGTAAATTTATTAGTTTGCATCAGATTTTTTTCTATTGGTAACAATCAGTATTTATATGACATGTGATCAATTGTTCCGACAATTAGAGAAAATATTAAATCTATATTAAAGAATATATAGATTATTATCAATAGTGGCTCACTTTAGTTGAAAGCCAACCTAAACAAAATAATTTTAAATCGAAACGAATCAAATTTTATGACCAGATACTTATTTTTGTATTGTAAGGGGATGAGAATTTAAGTTCGCTTTCATCAACCTGTTGATTTCTCTGTTCAGTTTAAGTAATTTCTTTCTGTATATTAATTTTCCTAAGAAGACTAGGGGATGTCTTCACAGTTATTATTTCTTTCCCTTCGAATAACTGCTGTTTCTATTGAATTTTGGGTATTAATTCCTCGTACAACATTTTTAATTTAAAATAATTTTTGTTAAGTAATATAGATACGTCTTTCTAGAAAGTTCGAACAAATTGTCGCAAATTTATAGTCGTAACTATTTGATTCATTTTTTATTTGAAATATCGAATAGGTACCTATCCATTTTGTTATATCATCTTTTAATAATGTTCTCTTATTTCATTTAATTGTTTGTGTTAAATTACCATATTATGTAGGCATTATTGTGTTGAGTTCCAGAAAGATTATTTGAAAATACTTATAAAAATCGCAATGTTAATTTTTTTCGTTGTGATCGGTTTGTCTTTCGTTGTAAAATTTGGCGGTAACGTGACAATATTATCAATAATTTTGGCCTTGGAAAAGTACGTTTTAATTTATCCATTAAACGATTTTGAGGTGTAGATGTTCTCACGTTTGTTTATATTCATTTATCACTGTTTTTTTTTTCAAATACAATGATTATTATATTCATCAAACAAGATCTAATTATGTAAATTTTATTACCGAAATAATTTATGCACGTTTACGATATTAAAACAAATTGTAAGAAGGGGAAAGGCAACGTACAATTTACGTATCGTAAAATCCTTAAATAACTTATTTGGTTAATTAAGCGACTTGAACGCGGTCAAAATATAATTGTTTCGTTCGTTAACAAATTCGAAGCATCCTATATATAGGATTTGTGGCATTCGGGCGTCATTAAATAGATGGCGCGTTGACGTCGCGCTTGCGTTATCGGTAAGTTAGATTTATTGATTCGCCGGCCTGATTCTTTAATCGACCCGTCATTCTTTTTTAAACAAAGTGGTGTTCGACAGTTGAGTTCTTTTGTTTCTGTGATTATTATAATCTATATACGTTAAAGTGAGCGATGGCGGGACAAACAATAAACGATCGTTTGTTGGCCGCCAAACATAGTCTTGCAGGACAAGGTCTCGCGAAAGCGGTATGTAAGGCAACGACCGAAGAATTGCTCGGTCCAAAAAAGAAACATTTGGACTATTTAGTGCATTGTACGAACGAGCCAAACGTATCTATTCCTCAAATGGCCAATTTGTTAATAGAAAGGTCGCAGAACACGAGTTGGGTGGTGGTATATAAGGCATTGATTACTACACATCATTTAATGTGTTATGGAAATGAAAGATTTACCCAGTATTTGGCTTCAAGTAACACTTCATTTCAACTCTCTAATTTTGTAGATAAAACTGGAGTTCAAAGTGCAGTCGGCGCTCGTACAGGTTATGATATGTCTCCTTTCATACGACGGTATGCACGCTACATAAACGAGAAGGCATTGTCGTATCGAGCCGTTGCTTTCGACTTTTGTAAAGTGAAGCGAGGGAAGGAAGAAGGTACGTTGCGCACCATGAATTCGGAACATTTATTGAAAACCTTGCCAGTATTACAAAATCAACTCGATGCTCTCTTAGAATTCGATTGCACGGCAAACGATCTTACAAACGGAGTAATAAATGTATGTTTTATGTTACTTTTTAGAGATCTCATTCGTTTGTTTGCCTCTTACAATGATGGTATAATAAATTTATTAGAAAAATATTTTGAAATGAATAAAAAACAATGCAGAGATGCATTAGATTTATACAAAAAGTTCTTAATACGAATGGATCGCGTAGCAGAATTTTTAAAAGTAGCCGAAAACATAGGCATAGATAAAGGCGATATTCCCGATCTCACTAAAGCTCCCAACAGTCTTTTAGATGCTTTAGAACAACATTTAGCTTCATTAGAAGGTAACACTCCAACGCAGGCGGTTAGCAATCAAAAGAATTTAAAGACGGGAGTTTCTGCACTCTCTAATACTAGTAATGCTTTTGGATCGGCCGTAAATAATGCGCAATTTGATGAAACTTTAAAACAAGCGGCAGTTGCCGAAGAGGAAGCCGCTTTAAATAAATATAAGGCTAATGTTAATTCTCCTAGTTCGGCAAGTACAAATCCTTTCTTAAATTCGCCAACGAGAGCCGAGCCGATCTTGGATTTATTTGGAAGCGACATAGTTAATACACAACCGGTGGCCGCTCAGTCGTCGAAGGCCATCGACGATCTTTTACAGTTAGGAAATCCTTTTGCCGATATGTTTAGTGCGCCAGCTTCGAATGCCACTCCTGCACCCACAGTTGACCTGTTTGGAAATTCAACTATACCCTCGTCTCAACCACCTCCTACTAATAATATGTGGGCAAATGGTTTTGCAGCACAGCCGGCAGTATTTACGGCCGGCAGTAATTTAACCAGTATGTTCAATAGTAACGAACCGTCAGTTTTTGATTCTATCGGTGGAATTCCGCAAAGTGTACCTCAACAACAGCCCCAAATTCAACCGATGAAACCTACATCTCAGCAGAAGCTTCTAACTGGCGATTTGGAATCGAGCTTGGCATCTTTGGCGGAAAATTTAACTATAGATAGCGGTAGAAGTGTACCGATGCAATGGAATTCGCCTAAAAATCAACCTAAGCCGGCGACGACTGGATGGCAACCTCAACCCTTAACTGCGACGACTGCCCCGGCTTACCGGCCCATGGGACAGCCCATGCAGTACTCCATGGGCACACAACAGTCCACCGGTAGTCCTAAAATGGGGAACGCCCAAACTCAGCCAACCAAACAAGAAGTTAGTTTCGATCCATTCGGCGATCTATAGTTACCTTAATTAATCGAATATCCTTGAATTAAAGCATCGGAAAAAGTTTGTTTTTTTTACTGTCCTTTGTAATTAGGCACAATGTTTGTTAGCTTGTTTGTTCTTTTTGTATATTTGGGGTGTTTAAATATGGGAATTATGTGCAATCGGCGTGTTTAAACACTGATACTCAGAAAATTAGTATTATAAAAAAAAGATGGAATAATTTTAACAGTATATTTTTTATCTTATACATTCCTATTAATGTTCAAAGTGATATATTAATTTATTGTGTAATTACTTTTTATCGTAGCCTAGTCCGAGTTTCTACCCTTTGTACTGTTGTGTTGTTTTCCAATTTTTAACCGCATGTGATTTAAAAGTAGTTTATTTATTTGTATTAAATGTATAACAAATTGTTATGGGAGAGTGCATGAGTTGGTTTATTGTCATGAAATGAATAACATCCCCACTTCCTATTAAGACTAGATCTTTGTAAATCGGCATTACGTAAATTATATCAGATTGTAATAAAATTATGCACTGTAAAAATACCCAAAACTAAACCGTGTAGTCGCAATGTTTACAATAATTACATTCACATTGTTGTATTTATAAATGTTTAAAAGGAGATCAGAATATCGTGTATGAAATTCCAAAGATACTGTTAGGTCAGGATTGAGAATAGATGTATTATAACTATATTTTAGCAACAATCAATTATGTAATCAATATGTGACAATATAAATTAAAAGTGTATAAAGCTGTTGAATAAATTAAGTATATGCTTTTTATTGATTTTATAAGATTATGTTAAATCTCGATAAAGCTGTCAAAAATAAAATTAGTTCTTACATTAGATATCTTAAATAGTTGATGAATTTGTTTTGAGAGCTTAAAATATTTTCATATTTAAGTACCTATATGTAATTGGTAGTTATTTTGATACTTGTATTAGATTGAGGTGGTATTAATTTATAATTTATTGTATCCCTTTGTCCTTTGAATTGTTTTCTTATAATTAGTTTTGTTTTAATTTAATTTGTTTAATAATAATTAAAGATTTACTGAAGTTGCAGTAGTTTTTGCCGTAATAAAACATAATATTTCAATTGCCATCTACTACTTATTTTAATATTTAAATTTATAATATTAACACTAAAATTATGTATCTTCGGTATTCTAAATAAATTTTTGTTGAAAGTATTTGCCAAAATTACTCAAGTTTTTAGATTTCTAAGATTTGGCCACTTAATTTTTTTAAATTTATTTTATAGTGGCGAAAATATATTTTAAATTTATTAAAATCGATAGCATTATGGCCTTACGATTTATTTATCAGAAAAGTTGCCATTGATCATTTAATTTTTGTGAATCATCTCTACTTTATTTGTAGTTTTTTTTTTTTACTTCAAGTTTGGAGAATTTTCTCTTTACAATTAAACAAAAATTAAATATATTTGAATGTTTGTTTTGACCTACAGCTTCATTTTATATACTTACTAAATCTTGTTTACTTTTGTGTCTATTTGAAAAACAATTGTTTTTATTGTTTATTTAAATCAGGTGCAGCTTTAATGATTCGGAATTGATCGACTTTTAGCAGAATAAAACTACCATTTATGAAAACAAATTAAGGCCTTTGTAATTCTTTGTAATGTGTAATTCATTGTTATCGGAGTAAACTTATGAAAGTACCCATAAACTTTGCTTACCTTAACTATTAAATATCTAATGCATAGTATAATTTCCGTCAAAGCTATAATTGAATTTATTTTTATTTTTGGAATTCTTTATAATTCTTGCTGGTTCTTTTTTTATTCTGATAAAATTTGATTTTCTCTTATTATTAACTTTAAAGCATTTACTATATTTTTTAATTTTTGGGCTTTATAGTATTAGTTTTAAATGTAACCTGAAAAGGTTCACGGGGTGAATTGGGAAACCACCCAGTTCTTGTTGGTAAACATTTATATAGTTGAATTGGGATTTTAATTGCTACTTCAATGGGTTATAACGCCGTGCTTGTCTAGCCATTGTGGCTCCAATTAATATTGTTAATTGCATTTAAAAAATGTTATATTGTTCGAATTAAATTTTAAAAAATACTCCGAGTGGGTGGGTATACCTACGTCTTTTTTTCGAGATTTTGCGAAAATGTTAAATCGATAGAAACGCGGATATTTCGTCATTTCCTGATTTGTTATACTTGAAAAACGATTTTTTTAGTAGTTTCGTACCTGTATTAAATGTTTCAGGTGACTATATAGGCATTTCATTTAAAAGTGATTAGGAAACATGATAACATTTACTAGTTTAGAGACGGGTTTACTTTACAGACCACTAGATACCTATGTATATATATAGTTGATTGTGTAGACATTTAATTCATAACTAACAGTGAACGAACAAAACGATATTGAATTGAATTTTATTGTACATGTCATTTGTTGATTTAATAGTTAAAATTGACTCCGTAAACATATTCGAGGGGACGTCAACATCGTGCTTATTTAAGATTAGAAATTTGGGATAAAATAGGTAGGGACCGAAACAAATTAATTAGGTACTTCGTGAGATTAAAAGGCAATTTAATTTCGTGGTACCTATATTTATGTAGGAGCTTTACATATGTAAATGAAAAAAATTCCGCCTCACGAATAATTTATTTATATTTATTATTTAGCCAATTACATAGTGCCAAAACGGTGTAACTTCCAGCAGTAATAATTGCCCGCTTAATTGGCACCATGATGGATATTTATAATTATAATTTGCATATAATTTTACTTCGTATATTTTGGCTTATAAATATTTTTTAATTATCTAATATATTTTACGACATTGTAGGTATCTGAGCGTGTGCGTCAACAACCGAAAGTTGAAGTTATGAAAACCACCTAATTATTACACCGAAATAAACGTGTGAAACGTCACTATTCGAAAACAGAATCTTTTTAAAAAATACAACAGACATGAAAAACAATAATGGTATCATTTGGTAAAGCTTCGTTCGACTGATTTTTCGGTAGCACAAAATCACTTGATCCCTACGGAATATTTTTTTACAATGATTGATCTCATTTTGTTTACAATTTTTCGGCGGTAAATCGGATGGTGTTCAGTCGAATGAAATAATACGCCTACAGTGTATAGTGGAGAAGTGTTTTTCGTAGTTTTCCATTTTTCAATTTCGTTTACTTATTGAATATTAATTCGGGAACCTTCTTCCTTTTAATTAATCATATAATTATATCTTAATAGTTTTATTTATTGTACTTACTGTAGGTAGATAGGTATAAAAATATGTACATTTAGTATAGATGATTTAGTTACTTTACACTTAGTTACAGAATCTGCACCGTTTAACATTGGTGAAAAGACATTAATAATGGTCCCATGAATATGTTAGAGGCTCGATACAGTAAACATATATTATGTTATCGTAATTTGGAATTTACTTGATAAAAGCAGACATTTATTGTTTGCAAAATTGTTTATTGACTGTAAATACCTGATAAGAGATATTGAAATGAGATGTTGAACTCAAATGCGATATACTTACTCTGAATGTTACTATAAGTAATTTATTGGAAATTGTGTGGCAATGGAAACATTGTCAAATCTGAGATTTTTAAAGATCGACATTTTAGGTACCTATTAAAATCTATTTTTTCGTTTTCTTTGTAAAAAATATTCAATTTTTCTTCGTTTTCCTGAATTTAATAAAATGATGGCAATTGCGGCACACAAAAACACATGAAACTTTCCTCGTTCGTTCATTTGATTTATACAATGACGATTAATTATTTATGACGATCGAAAGTGGGACCATGAATTTGTCTTCAACAATAGCAGCGTTCAAACCCGGAAGAAGTAATACTTGCGAAACTTCGACCGTAGTAGTCTCCGTTATCGAGCAAGATAATAATTAATGAAGAGCGTGTCAATAAATTCCCCAACGATACAGTAGTTAAAATTAAAAAAAAAAACTGGAATCATATTTTAAAAAAGAAACGGCTTTTGTATAAAGATGTTTAAAACCGAAACTAACACGTTAACATATTTTATACCGAGTGGGTTGTGAATATTAAATAGATCTATTAAGGGTTAAAGTTTAAGGTATGAACATTTTATAGAAATATCATGAACGTGGTTAAGTAATGGTGAATACGAGCAAATAAAATTTGAAAATAATAATAACCGTTGCTCGTGATGAAAATAAATAAAAAAAAACTCCAAGGTGAAGTGTTTAAAATACAAGGGGATGATACACTTTGACATATTTATCAAATACTGAGTGTTTTACATGGCCATTTTTATTGGTATCATCTGGAAATCTAGATAATCTATTATAAGTACCTATACCTACTTATGCAAATCAATTTATAGGGGTGGGCGTGTTTGAGTTAATGTATCTTCTGTTTTCTTTTGGCGTTCAATATTATGCTGTATTTCAACAAGATGGAATGTTATGTTTAGATGTCCTTATAAATGATTTAAATATTCCTATCTAACTGTCGGAAACTATGAAATAATAATATTAGTTGCTGTCGACAAGAGTCTATTACAAGAGATCGAACTTCATTAACCATAGTTTGTATTTATCGGGCAAATTAATTTATTAATATACATACATAGGAGTCTGCATGTGATTTCTAATATTGATGATATTATATTTTTTGTTTAAACGTTAAGTTATACCTGCACCTTATAATCAATCGGTGATGAACGGAGAATTAGAAAAAAAAAACTTAAACGGAAAAAATGATCACTTCGAATATTCCCTGAAACATCAATTTATGATACGACAAGGGAGGTATATCAAGGAATACAAGCTAAGATGGAAGAACACTTTAAACGCGACCATATTAATAATGAATATTTGGAGCCCTCCCACGTTGAAAATGTATCATGAGTGAACAGGCGGCAGAATCAAAGAGTGCGGCGCTTGTAAAGTAAATTCAGGTTGAGTTAGAGCACGCGGGTAAGATCGGGTTAAGTTCGCGAGGGCGGACATAATTGCATGTTGCTTTTATTTAAGGGCGAGTTACCTCTAATAAAATCGCTTGCTAATGCGCGAAGAACAATTAATTAATTTGATTTTAACGCCTTCCATTTAACGCCTGTCCATCTTTCTTCTTGCCCGAAGAGACGTCCTTGAATCGTACAAATTACGACGTCCGAAGGGGTATTTCATTTTGTTTCTTTATGGTTATCAAGTATCTATTAAGAATGAGATTAATGGAAACGTAAGCATTACATATATATTTTTTTTTTGAATCTGCCCAATCGCCGCTTTATTTAGATTTTTCTTCTTGCTTTTCATCGTGCGCTCGTACGGTTTTTATTCGTGACTGGAAAAGCAAAAGCGCGTAATACTGTTTGATTGGTTTTTTGTGTTAAAATTTACGAGCTTGAAGTTACTTTATTTTTATCACGGGATTATCCTTCAACAATCTTTTTAGAGAATACACGCACAATAAGTACATACTGTTAGTAGTGGCTTTTATAAATGCGCGTAATACGATTTTATGAAATTAATTTAATTTACCTAATTTTTGTGGTGTAAAAATAATTATTCAGGTAAATTTCTACATAATTAATTTAAGATCATTTTCGAAAAACTTGTTTAGGTTTGTATCTTCAATATTAAGCAGTATCTTCAACTTTGAATAGACAGTTAGTTAACTGGTTATAATGCATTGTTTTGAAAATATAAGGTTGTTTGGTAATGACTTGCCGCTTTTTACAAGATTTTTAATATTTTATTTAATATAGTTAGGATTAAAACAGAATTAGGTCAAATATGCGCCGTTTTGTTCGATAATTTGTTGCCATTTTGAAGGTAATTTCATTATGCCCCTCTCGTAGAATCCCTTCTCCCTGTTGGCAAAAAACTGAGACAAGTGGTTTTCACAGTCTTCTCTTGTGTTGAATTTAGTATCACCAACAGAGTTTTGCAGCGACAAGAAGAGATGGTAATCTGATGGTGCAATGTCAGGACTATAAGGCGGGTGCATTAAAACATCTCAACCAAGTTCCCGGAGCTTTTGACGGGTCATCAAAGATGTGTGTGGCCTGGCGTTGTCCTGATGGAACACAACTCCCTTCCTATTGACCAATTCTGACCGCTTCTGGTCGATAGCATCCTTCAAACGGTCTAGTTGTTCGATATACCGCTCAGAATTAAGTGTTTGGCCCGATGGGAGCAGCTCATAGTGGATGATTCCCTTCCAATCCCACCAAACACACAACAAAACCTTCCTGGGCGTCAATCCTGGCTTGGCCACCGTTTGGGCCGTTTCGTCTTTCCTCGTCCACGATCGTTTGCGAACAATATTATCGTAGGTGACCCATTTTTCATCACCAGTCACCATCTGCTTCAAAAACGGCTCCTTTTCGTTGCGTTTCAGCAATAATTCGCAGATGGAAATGCGGTCGATTAGGTTTTTTTGGACAACTCATGTGGCACCCAATTATCCAGCTTTTTAGTGTATCCGGCTGCTTTCAAATGCCTATGGACGATTTCGGTGCTTAGCTGGAACTCCCTCGCGATACTTCTGATAGTCACATGCCGGTCTTCGTGGATTTTTTCTATGATTTTGTCGACATCAGTGGTTATTGGCCGTTTCGGCCAGCTCTAAAACGCCGAAACCACTCTTCGGCGGTTCGAATCGACACAGTACCATCTCCCACAACACCATTGCGATGCGATTCGCGTGCGGTTTCGCCTTGCACAAAGAAGAATTTCAAAATAGCGCGAATTTCGGCATTAGTGAACTACATGTTTCAGCGACTGCCACTTGTGAAAAAAAAGTCAAAACTAAACAAATGACACGTCGTTTTGTAGCTAATGTCATCACCTGTCAAATGACATACAGAGTTGCCAAATGCTGCTTTATTTGCTTGCCCCACAACGCTTCAAACTCCCTCTAGCGAAAAAGCGGCAAGTCATTACCAAACAACCTTATATTATCTTCGATCGAAAACAAACTACGTCCGTTTAAGCTGACACAGCTACTTTGGCACAATCGAATGAAATCTATTTAGAAATTTAGTGCTAATTTGTTGCTATATTCCCGATTTTTTTACTCCGGCCATTTCGACAAAAACCATGGCTGCGCTAACTTGACAATTAAGTTAGCACAGTCGCCCACAAAAAAATAAAAAAATGTAAAAACGAGGAGGTGTGTAAAGTACTATTTTGTTGCTATTCCTGACATTATTGGTCCACCCTTAACACGAAAAAACAACTCCCATTCCTGCCGCACTAACACAACAACTTAAAAATTTCGAAATGTTTGATAAATTATTTGTTTATGAATTAGTTGCTGCATATTCTATTATATTCCGATTTTGTTGCTCCATTGCTCCACGAAAATAACTACCCTTATTACTCCCAAACCAGCACAACACTTAAAAACTTGAAAAATATCGATTTTTTTGTAATTTAGTGCTTTGTGATTTTGTTGCTCCACGTTCGGACATATCCCGTTTTTGGGATTTTTAAATGGGTAATCAGGACCGATCGGTGTGCTGTAGACCGACATTTTTATACGTCCTTCTAATATTTTGCACGTTTTTTATTTGTTCGGATTTTTTTAATCCATTGTTTACGATTTTAAACAGTTTAAAACTTACAAGATTGCATCACCAGATTGTTCCTCACGGATTTCAACGGAACTTTCTACTATCATAGATAATAGGTATATAAACCAATAAAACACAAACAAAAATGTCACGTTTAATGTAAGATGTAGTGGGGGTAATTATTTGAAATAAACTCCGATTTTGATGAATTTTGGATATGTTATACAGGCTCAAAAATTAAGACACGTATTTTTTCTTATCGGCGAAAAAACTTATTTAGGATATGAAATCACCCTTCAAAGTAGAGCATTTTGGCATTGAATGCTTTGCAGTTACATGCTCTACGTTGGATGGCTATTTCACCCTTAAATACGTTTTTTCGATAACAAGAAAAAATACCCACACGTCTTTTAGTTTTTGGCTCTGTATAACATATAGGGGAAGGTCGGGTAGCCCCGGACAGCGGGTAACCCCGGACAGTACAATTACTAAGTAAGTAAACACGTTGGAAAACCAAAACATAGTTTCGGAGGCCCCCATAGAGTTTGTACGCATATGCAACTTAGTCAATGCATGAACACAGATTTATTGACAAGCTACAGTGAGTGTTTGTTCCTGCCAAACATTTCTCATCGCCCCTGTCGAATTTCATTGCAGATTATCAAGTGCAAAAAGTTAGTATACCGCCTTGTCTATTTTTTACAGTTGTAATACATTTAATATAGTTTATGAATGTATTAGTATTCGTTTCATTTCATATACAATTTAAGACCTATGGGCAACAACATCGAATGTTAATCATGTTAACATCGAGTTTTTAAAATTACCATTTGATTTGGCGGAGAATCACAAAATTCCTCATCGATTTAATAAAGAGAAGGGAATGGCGGGAAAAGATTTTTTTTACAATTTTAGAACAAAATATCCAGACCTTGTATTAAGAACTCCCGAGGCAACGAGTATTGCACGGACTGTTAGGTTTAATAAATCACAAGTTCAACGGTTTTATGACCAGCTGGATTATCTTCAACAAAAATATAAGTTTTCTCCCTCTAGAATTTACAATGGTGATGAATGGGTATCAAATGTGCATAAAAATGATAAAGTCATTTCGATAAAAGGGAAAAGACAAATTGGCAAGTTAACTTCTGCAGAAAGAGGTCGAAATATTACACTAATATTTGCAATGAATGTTACTGGTCAGTTTGTACCACCACTTTTCATATTTCCTCGCAAAAAAATGGATAAAAATGGTCGATTGATGATAGGAGCTCCAGCGGAAAGTATCGCTATTCCACATGAGAGTGGATGGATGAACGGTGATATATTTTTGCAATGGATGCAACATTTTAAACACCATGTACAACCAACAGAAGAAAAACCCGTCTTATTAAACTTGGATGGCCATGCTAGTCATAAAGAGTTAGCAGTTATAGAGTATGCACGTCAAAATTACATTCATATGCTTAGCACAGCGCCACACACTACACATAAATTACAGCCATTAGATCGAACATTTTTTAAGCCTTTTAAGACTGCATTTTCATCTGCAAGTGCCGTATGGATGCGACGAAATCCTGGAGCTAGAATTACCGATTATGATATTGCTATACTTGTGAACGATGCCTTCAGTAAGACAGCTAGACTTAATATAGCCCCAAATGGGTTTAGTTGCACAGGAGTTGTTCCATTCAACCGTGATATTTTCAGTGATCTGGACGTTTTACCATCTACGATGACGGACATTGCACAAAAAACTGCTCCTACGGACAGTATTGTTAATCTTTCTTCATCTATCCATACCCGATCGCCCGAGATTAATTTGAATATGCCCTCCACTAGTCGTGCATCCGAGCCTGCCGCCGCACTAGTGCCTTCGACCACAACAAATTTATTACAGCAGTTGTCACCTTTTCCTGACGCATCTTACAAACGCTTGGTGAGACGGGCTCGAAAGACACAAAAGAGTGAGATTTTAACATCTTCTCGATACAAACAAGACCTAGAGGAAAAACAAAAATGTAGAGGTGGCAAAAAATTGAAAACAACGACAACTATTTAAGGTGATTCCCATCAAGTTGAAGAGACGGCGTGAACCATATGTGGCAAAACGTTTAAAGAAAATTGAATTCAGTGTCATGACTGCAAAGATTGGGCCCACGAAGCATGTGTTAACATTGACGCTTCAGATTTTTACTACATTTGTGACGTTTGTAAGGCCAAAACACGTTTAGGCCACTATTGATATCCGTCCGGGGTTACCCGCCGACTTTTATATTAACGCAAATTGGGAGCTTAAGTTTTTTCAATATTCTAGTTACAATAATTAAGATATCCTTTTTTTTTCATTAGTACGATTAACAAAGTTGCTTACTCTATTTTAATGCTAAAATACAAACTGACATTTGTTGATTATATTTTATATTTCTACTTCATTTAAGTGTCCGGGGCTACCCGACCCTCCCCTATTCAAAATCCATCAAAATCGGCGTGGGACACCTCGGGCACCTTCCTCGTATGTTATATAATTTATTTCAAATAATTACTTCCACTACATCTTACACTAAACGATAGCAAAATGTTTTATGTTTTTAGTGGTTTATTATCTATTAACTATGATATTATAAAGTTTCGTTGAAATCCGCGAGGGACAATTGAGTGATATTCCCTGTTAGGTACCTATTCACACTCATTTATTTAAATCTTTTAGTAGACGATGCTATAGTTTGTAAAACCTGCAAAATTGTAATTCGTAATGGAATTCGAATTCCTTTACGGAGAATTGCAAGAAAATGGTTTTTATAGTAATGAATGTGCGTACGTAATCGTGTATTGTGTTAAAGAATATTCGTTAAGGATTTTTCTTTTGTGTATGATACGCGATAAATGTAAAATGTAAACCTGTTTATTATATTATTTATAAAACAATACATGAATATTAAAGTAATCATTTGATCGAAGAAAAAAACGAACAAAAGGTTATACCTTTTGTTGTTAAGCAAGTTACAGTTTTATTTCAATGTATTACTTACTTAAGGCTAGTCATAAAACAAACTGTCCCTTACAGAGATACGCCTGAAACGATTTTAAATTAGTTCTTGTCAGTCAGTGCCTTTTTAACGTAATATTAATTTATCGGAATTCGAAGATTGTTTTAAAATGCACAATTATCCTTGTCGGGGAAGTTTTTTCCTATAAAACATTTACCGATCTTCTATATTTTCCTTTCTCACGCGTGTTCTACAATTTTATGCTTCATTAAATCAATTAGAACTGTGTGTTTTAAGCGCTCGATCGGTTTCTTACATTATCCTTAAAAACTTAAATGACCACTAATCGAACTGTAATTAATTCTTCCAGAAAGCACCGATGACTACCCATGTTCGTCGGCGCCGACCGTCCCACACGCGTTTACTTCTGTAGTTCAAGGGTTTCAATCTTTGGAAACCGCATTGCCCGGAACCGAGGTTGAGATTCGTTGTACATCGAAATATAGGAACTCGCGCGCTCCGTGCCAAACAAGTAGACTTCGATGTTCCTCCGGGAGATGGATTGGCGTGTTGCCAAATTGTGGTACGAAATTTTGTTTATTTTTTCGAGACGGGACCGGCATATTGTTTATTTTGCAGTTTCGGCGAGGGAATGCTCGTCTCCGCCTATGGTGGCCCACGGAACACCCTTCGATTTAAATCCAGAAATGGGACGAAGTAGATATCCCATCAGTTCGCAGATATCTTATCAGTGTCTTCCAGGATTCGAGCTCCAGGGTAATTATATATTAACGTGTTCACCTGGAGGTTGTTGGACGCCGATGACGCCTCCCGTCTGTAAACTGAACAATCATTATTTTTGTAAGTACAATTTTAAAATTGAGATACGAAATTTTTAAATGTTCGCTTATCGTTTTAGTGGAAGTAAACGGTGGAGGGCCGATGTTAATATCGTTAGCTACCGGAGCTGCAGTATTGTTGCTTCTGCTCATTATATGGCTTGCCATTGTATGTCGACGACGCAAACCATTGTCCCGGGCCGTCCCCTTGCCGCCTCCCGTTCCCAGACCTGATCTTGCTGATCATGCAGCTCTTTTACACCATCCCGATAGATTGGCTCTCATCGCATTTGCTGATGGCATTCAAGTTGGTCAGGTAAGTACGAAATTACTTTCACCGACAAGAATGTTTTTCATTGCAATTTTGCGACATTGGGCGATTAATAACACTTTTACGATCATCAAGCTCTATAGCAAATTATGCAGCTTATTAATGCGAAATGTTTTTATAACGAGCTTTCTTTGTAAGCAGCGCAGTGCCTTGAACTGTTAAAATTCGGCGTTAGACATAACTAACGCTAACGTGACATCAATAAACAATCTTGTTTATGTGATCATAAACGTTAGTTTCCTGGAGGACTTTTAATGCTTCTTCTTCGTGTATTACGATTGTATAAGTGATTTTTTTTTAAACGTCGATCGTCGTTTTGTGACTCGTACTTTAGAAAATAAAACTTAACGTTTAACTGCGGCGAATAATTTCATTATCCGAGATTTTTCATGAATACGTATTGAAATTCAAATTTAAAAATATAAAAATTAACATGAAAATGAACGTACATTTTTAAATGTGCCTATGTTAAAGCGAATCGAAAACCAAATTATTTTCTTGCCCCGACCATCAAGAACAACAAACACTTTTAAGAAATGCAAGGTCGCAATTTAACAAAGCGGTTTAGAATAATTAAATAATAATAGCTGCGCAAACTCGAACCCTCTAAAAAATCGAATACGGTGAACTTTATCGCATAAAAAGTTCGGGGATGTTTATTAAATTTTGAATTGACAATTATACGGTTGTGTCGGTAATAAAATTTACTTTTATCTATTAATTTTATGGGCCTTTCTTAATATTTTTAAAGCTTGCATGTTTACGTTGTTTTATTAAGATAGTTTTTTTATGAATTTATTTTACGAGAATCGCGAATAACAAATGCAAGTAATAAAAATGTGTGGTAAAATTATAAGTTGAATAAATTAAATATCGCCGGTTTATAATTCTAGTCGTAACCTCTTCGAAATTGAACTTTAGTTATTTAATTGCTCGATGCTTCGTTTTTTCTAATAATGTAAAAGTTAAAAATGTTGCTGTTTCGACGTTAATTCGATTAGTTCATTCGGATAGACATCTCTATATGTGAGGAGAAGACGTTCTCTAATAACTTCGATTTCATTTACATTTAATTTTAATTTTAAGCCGTCCAGTTCCCAGTGGTAAATCGAATTGGAATTTGGCCCAAATATTCGTAAATGATTTCACCTGTCACTACTGGGGCATTAACTAAGCTTGTGAAAACAATTCAATACAGTATAACTGATTAGAATCGTGCGGCCCTGGTACAGAAAACACTTTCCATATAGGGAAGACGTTTGCCTAGTTTAGTCACCGGTAATTATTAGTGATAGCTTCTAATATGATTAAAATATACTTAATTACGTTTGTTGTTTCCAGTGGAATTGAAAGATTTTTTTCAGAAAGTATTATAGAACGGTTGCCCAATTGCGAATTGTTACATTTTAAAATTACGAGCGTTAAAACGAATTCGAATATTTTTTGCCAACAAAAATGTTTCGATGCGATTTCAGGGTTTATATTGACAATTTTAGAAATAAAAATTTTGATTTAATTTTTTTTAAATGACGTTCAAAAAAATATACGCGTGAAGTAAAATGGTTTCGAAATCAAAACTTTCTGTTAACTAACTAACTGTTAACCACTTATTGCTACTATAAAATAGATATAGCGTTATTAGTTGGAAATAAAAGTCATTTTTTAACAAGCAAATACTAAAATACGATTGGACATAGTTTTGTTTGAAAACATTTTGAATGTAAATGGTTTTTTTTATATGGTATGTGTGGTATTAGCTTTTTTGAGATATAAATGGATATGTAATAATACAGTAGCGACCGACGCAAAATCAATTTTGTACATTATAAAGTATCCTCTGAAGATATTTTTATTGTTTGTGATTTTACATTTAAATTTATGTATTGTTTCTTTTTTATTGGGGATCGTTTGAATTCGTGTTTTCGATTTTGGCGGTTTCTGAATTAAACATTGGAAGGAAAATTTAAATTTAAGCGAAACTTCCCCTTTTAGAAGAAGGTAGTGCTCGCGTAGGTCTTGAGCAAACAAATAAAACACGGGTTCCTCGAAATGTTATTTTTGCAGTAAATTCCGTAAAAATAATCCGGGGTCTCGATTTATGTGTGTTTTATTAAATTTTTACGTAGGTATTGCATTTCGATTATTTTGAGGAAAATCGTTTTTATTTAAATTGTAAGGGCCGATTTTTCCATCTCTAATAAATTTATTTGACACATATTTACTATGGAAACAATTGTTTGACCAAACGTTTCTATGGCAAATATCTGTCAAATAAATTTATTGGGAAATGAAAAGATCGGCCCTAAGCGTTATTATTTAATAGTTTAATTATAGATTCTAAATTTCCGTTAGTTCTTTTTCGTTCGTGACTTTGTTTAGCGTTGATTTACAGTCCAATCACTTTTAAATTTTAATTTTACGAAATATTGATATCCTGAAAAACATCAAAAGTTCTAAACTCTTCCCGTGCGTATCCTGAAATTTCAGACAGTAGCTGAATACCTCTGGAGCTCTTAAAAAAAATAGCGTGAAGACAAAAAGTTGCTAAAGTTGCCTTATTTGATATCCTGAACAACACGTCAAAAGTCCCAGACATTCGCCTATCCGTGTTCCGAAATTTCAGGCCGTCGAACACGCTGGAGAGAATCGTTATTTGCACGTAGGTGCAAACGGCTGGGTCCATTTTAAAAGTGTTTTTATCTCGCAAATAAACCTTGATAAGCGACTTAACGAATCATGTCTTCATTTATAGTTTTGTTTTCTGGGCGATATGAAACTTATTGAGCTTTTGGGTGTAAAGACTAGTGTTACGTCGAATGTTTCCGTAACCATAGTAACATAAATAACAAGATGTAGAATTGTCAAAATTAATAAATTAATATTCGCATTCGAAAAAATTTTTTTTATCGCAAATACTGTATAACAAAAAAATGTAAGCCAAAAAAATAGTAATACAGTCCACTAATTATCCTCTACGCAACAACTAGTATTATACAGACTGAAATATATTACAAACTAAAGATAGATTATGTTGGACATACTGTTAGTAAAGTGACTTTTCTTTTAACGAAGCTGCATCCTTTCCTAAATCAACAAACATACACGATCACTTCCTGGTGGCGTGACTGCTTCAGCATACAAAGATACAATTTTCATATAGGTATCCTATATAAATATATCTACCTATAGAAAGTTGAAAGCTTTCTGAAAAAGTTTTATATTGAGTGGTTTTGCAATATAAGCGATCGGGAAGCTTCGGTGTATAGAAACAAGAAGGAAAAAAAGACTTTTTTTTTACTTTCGTAGGTTTTGGTCGTTTTGTGCGGCACCAGATGATGAGCAATTAAGACAATATATCGCACACGTGCGAGAAAAGTGTCACAACTCAAAAACTAAGTTTTTTCAAAAATAGCGAAAAACTGTTTCCAACTTAGGAGAATATTGCAGATTTTGATCGACAAAACAATCAAACTCGGATTATTACAGTTTTAAATTACGATAAGCACAATAATCATGTTCCAATTGGAACATATAAAACGAAACAAAAAACACCACGCGGTCGAGACGATGAAGTTGAGTTAATACGCTTTTGCTGGCTAATGGATTAATATTTACGGAATCCATAAGTGGTAAAGACTCAGAAATCAGTTTTTTTTTGAGTTGACACTTTTCTCGCACGCGTGCGATATATAGTCAAAATTAAAGCCCACTTATCTCTTACGTTTGAGCCCTATTTCAACGTCGTGGGCCCGGCCGTTTACACTTAATGAAAATTATATTTAAGAAACATCGATCGAAAATCGAATTGGCCGTAACGAATTCTCTTCGAACGTTTAAACTGTTTCACCATTGGAGCTATTCGGCACGCTAAATAGATTTTCTTCCGTTAACGTTACGGGCGCGCACACGACCCGTAATTAACCTTTTATGCAAAGGTGTAAAAAACGGCTTTGTCGGTTTACTGTGACTAATTACCAAAGTTGTGCTTCCACGTTCATAACTGGAATTAGAGGTGCCTAATAGAGTAATTTGATCTTTCATAATAACAATCACTAATACGCGTAATGTCTGATATTTTAAGGCCGGTATTAGATAATAGCCATATTTAAGTTTAAAACCCATCGCGTGATTCAAGTTAACCCGGAGGCCATGATGCGTGTTTCTGAAAATATACGAATTTGTCATGCTTAATGCTAGGTAAAATTGTTGTAAACGTATATTTAACGTCACATTTATGACACGTAGAAAAATGGCGGTAATTAGTTATATTGTGATATTAAAATTTTGAAAATGCCATTTTATTATCCAAAGAAATCCCACAAAAATGGCCATTACTCGTCCTAAGCTTTTGTTCGATCTTAAGCTGATCGTTAATGTTCCTCGATATTCGTTTTATGGTAAATAACGGCGCCTTTCCGTTTTGTTTATTTGACTGTTTTTAGTAAATAATAGTAATATAAAATTGTCGAATGAGCAACAGTTGTGCTTTTATAATAAACACTAAATTTATGTCGAGACAGAGGTGGTCATTTTATTATCAGCAATCCACTTTTATTTTTCGACTTTTAACAACCGTTTATTGTTCAATTCGAGTTTTACTCGCCCGTTTATGATTTTATATTATAACTTTCACTTTCCGTCAAGTAAATTTATGTAATTAATTAGTACAATTAAAAAATTAATTACGCTTAATAAAATTAGCGCGAGGTAGTGCAGTTAGCGTACCTACTACGCATTTTCAACTCTATCGGATTTATAAATTCAACGATTTTGCGTTTATTGGTCACGCTTCTGCATTATGCAATCGAAAACAAGTCGACTGTCGTTAAATCGGATTGAACTAATTGCGATTTATTGTTCACAGACTTCAATTTAATTGAGAATTTTACTCATTTACTGTTATTGTGCATTTAATTAACAAGTAGATGCGTTATTATAGCTGCCTACAGAACGGATTTCTTATCGGTTTATCACGATAACATTTCGAGCAGAATTATTGGTTCTTTTTTATCTGATTATAAGTGTAATATATTTTTTAATTTATTACTTTCGGAAACGGCGTAATTTTATTTGGAAAGCGATTTGTTAGGGGAATATTTGCGAATTTTTGAAAGTATCAATTTTATTCGTTTAAAATTACGGCGAAGAATAAAATTTAGTATTTTTTTTTATTAACAGTTAAAACTGCAATAAAAATGATGACGATAATTTAAATGTACTGCGACGAATTTGCCTTCTAATAAATAAATATACAGTAGCTAGTCCGTGATCACAAACTAATACTATGTAGTAAGCACCTATTTAGATGGTATTGATGCCTTATGATTTTAATTCTTTTTATTTGCAACGTAACGTTTACCTTTACAGTTTTAATATCGACATAAATTTCTGCGTCTTGTCAGACAATATTTATTTTGACGCCAGTAATAAAAACTCAAGTATCCGTATAAAGAAGTCGTTCTAGTTCTCAATTTTAATTGATACCTAACTATGAAACTGTTTTGTAATACAGCCTCGAAACATTAATTAACACAAATAAAATTTGCTACCGATTTAATCATATTTACTTATTATTTTTTTAAATATTACATTAATCGAGTGTCGGCTCATCGTTAACTGCTGCGCTGTTAAAGTTGTAAAACGAAAAATCGAACTTTCAAAATGTTATTATTAATCAATCATTAACCAGGAAAGCGCACAAAAAGTCGTTTAAAAAACATTAGTTAATTGTGCTGTAGAAGAAGGAAAAAAACCACTTGCTCTCGTAAAATTTTGCCGATTATCGATGGTTTTCACACGCTTGCGATGCACGTGTGTGGCCGTTTTTCCATCGTAAGTAAACTTAATAATAATTAGTTGTTCCTCAAAGTTCGCTTTAAAAATGCGCCCTACCTAATTATTTCTTAAGTACCTATATAGCTAAGTGAGCGCAATGATTACGAAGATTTTGGTAAAGATCGTGACTTTTAAGTGTATGTTCGATGTTACGTGAATTTCGACGGGGGTGGAAACAATTTGAAATCGTCGTCGAGTTTCAAATTTAAAAATAGATGCGTTTATGTATTTCTATATTCTATAGAATGTTTATGCGATTGATTAATTTTTAGAGTTTGTGAAATATAACGGGAGGTTTTATATGTTATGAATTTACTTGGAACTTTTCTAGAATATAAATTTTGTAATTTTAAGAACCTGAAATTTAAAAACACGCAGGTATCTACAGGAAAGGATTTAGTAATGCTACTTTTTATAAAAATTCGTTTAATTATATCTGTCTTATATCTGAAAAATTCCTTTTATTTTGCGCGAATGTAAATTAATCTAAGGGATCTTAATTTTTTCTTTTGTCGTTGCTTTAAGCAATTAATTATCAATTCATAAAAGCTTACGATTAGCGTTAACTGCGTTAACACTTTTAGAAATTTCATGATTGAATAACTACGAAAAAAAAATAGCTGCATAAAAATTATAAAAATATGCGAAAACATGATATACCGGTCGATGCTGATCGTCCATCAATCATTAAAAATAATTGTCTAAACCAGGGGTCGGCAACCAGCCGGCGGCCCTTTGCAACTTTTTGCGTATATGATATAAAAGCACTATTTAAGTTACATATGAATGTGCGGCCCGCATAAAAATTTTATTTTGAAAATGGCCCGCCGTCCGAAAAAGGTTGCCGACCCTGGTCTAAACAATTGCTTAAATATGGCCTATCGAAACCTATATGCAATTTACGTCATCAACAAATTGTTACTAGATTGTTTATTTGTAATTCGGGTATAAAGTTCGGAAAGTGAGATATTCTATAGATGATTTACCTGCGCACATATTAAATGGCATAAAGAGAGACTACAATTTATTAGAACTGTCAAAATACGAGGTACGAGGTGACAGCACTGCGTGAAACGTCGTCATCTAGTAACCTTTCATTGATGACGTGGATTGCATATAGGTTTGGACGAAACGTACTTAGTAATTGACTGGCGTTCGGTGATGATCAACTACTGAAAAATCAGCAGTAAGGATTTTTCGATACAAATTTCATTTTTTACATCACCATCTAAATAATTGTTTTTATGGCGATCGAAAAATTTGTTTTAAGAGCTATTTTCTCAATTTTAGTTTCAACAACGATCAAAAGTAAAAAGGACTAACTAAATTACTTTAATTTTCAAAGTGGGCATCACTTAGCGTCCAAAAAGCATTTTCAACTGGCAATTTGATCATAGTTGATTCCTTATAAATAATTGCTACTTATGGCCTATCCAAACCTATATGCAATTTACGTCATCAAAAAAAAGTCACTAGATTGTTTATTTGTAATTCGGTTTAAAGTTTGGAAAATGACATATTCTATCGATGATTTACCTGCGCACATATTAGATGGCATAAAGAAAAACTACCATTTATTAGAACTGTCAAAATACGAGGTACGAGGTGACAGCACTGTGCGAAACGTCGTCATCTAGTAACCTTTCATTGATGACGTGGATTGCGTATAGGTTTGGACGAAGTGTAGTAACGTGGTGTAGAAATGGAATAAAAATATATTAACTATGGCCTATCCAAAGTTATATGCAATTTACGTCATCAAAAAAAAAGTCACTAGACTGTTTATTTGTAATTCGGTTTAAAGTTTGGAAAATGACATATTTTATAGATGATTTACCTGCGCACATATTGCATATAGGTTTGGACGACGTGTATCTACTTTTATTTTACAGTCAGTGTTACCAACATACGAAGAAGCAGTACGAGATAGGGGTCCCGGATTTATAAGTAGCCGACCGTCAAGACCCCATTGGCCGCCGTTATCTCACAGAAGAACGAGGAATTCTCCCGACATCGTGCACGTAGTCCGCCAAGGTTCATTGTGAGTATTAAAAATTTTTATTTCTCAAAAATTGAGAAACGTTTTCTATCTCGTTGTTCTTAAAAGACAAGTAGAATGGTAAAATCGTAAATAAGTAAGTAGTCGATAATCATGAAATATTCATAATATTTTACATTCAAAGAGCGGAATCAATATTCCGAATGGTATACCGCGGAGTTCTGTTTACGGCCACGCTTGCAATAATTGCAGTATTAATTAACACAAAACACGGACTGCGTGCTAATTCACAATATCATAATTTTATAAGTTCGATTCATAAAACATTAGCGGTTATCTTCGTAAATAGACAACTCGGATCTGTTTTAACGATTTTCTCTCAAGAGTACCATCTCCGATGTTGTTAAACTTTTTCACTTTTTTCCTTTGTCGGTGGGGCAATTAAATACGTAGGTTGTATGTTTGCTAAGTTTGTAGGGAATTAACTACTGATTCATTAAATTGACAAATTTATAGTTGGATTCTCACCGCCGATCATCTGAATAAAGAGCGTACGCTGTGGGAAGTTAAAAACTAATTGGTTATATTATTTAAGTGTGTTTATAATTTATATGCCACTATCATACTAATGGTGTAATGGCGGGAATGATTAAGATGTTGCGTTTTTACTCCCGTTGCTCGGAATACAACTTACGTTAAAACATCGGTCATTTAAGATTAGCGTATTTCTTCATGTATTCGTTAACTAACATAAAGAAAAATGGCTATTTTTTTTCTAAAACTTATCTCATATAATCTGGCATTTACATATGTCGGATTGCTATCATTTACTTTTATGATAACTAACTTTGTGTTTTATTAGTGTGCCACAGAATAGAATTTTAAAATATTAAACCGTTTTCTGCTATATTTTATGGTGTTTTGCATATGGTAAAGTATAAAATGATTATTGCTCTTGTTGTTTTTATAAACAAATCAACATATTTTATTATAATTATGTAAATGATTAAGTCGTAAAATATCTTATTGAATGCTCTATAATTATTAGCGTATAAATCTGCTTACATAAAACACATCGGAGGCTATAAAACATTTTATTATGCTCCTTTTACAGAGATTTCCTAGGTGACTCTGTTGATAATTGAAAAATATACTTTAACATATGTAAAAATATGTTTCGGGTGTCACATAACGTGCAAGATCAAAGGACGAGGAGGTTAATTGCATGTCAGCAGAATATTTTACGATTAATTAGTGTTTTTATCTTTAGTGGACAACTGTTTATGGAAATTCTTATCGATAGCTACTTTTTAAACATTTTAATGGGTGTTGGGACGCTTTTTTTGAGAATTGCTGCGAGAATTATTGATGAATGCTGATATTCTTTGGCGCCGTCTTACAATTAAGACGGAAGACATTAATAATAATGTTTAAATATGAAGAAAAGTTATTAAACGATTAAGTTAAAAAATTGTAAAAAGATGGGATTGAAAGATGATCAAAAATTGAAAATAGGTCAAAAGCCTCAAACTCATTGTATGATGACGTTTATTGACCATGAACACGGCCCTAAGTAAATATTCACGGGTACGGCAGGGTACACAGGAACGCACGTTTGATAATCTAACCTGATTAAATATGTTTAACAACATTAAGACAGGTGCTAAGTTAAACCTGCCGAAAAACGTGCCTTTTCGACGATTGGGTATATCGTTCTAGGTAAACAATTCGAAAGTTGTAGGCCATCAACGAGAATATTACGGACGTACTGACTGATGTGATGGATGGAGAACGAATACGCAAAAAATTCTCTTCGGGGCATCCCGTAACTATTACTGAAATACATTTTTCCCAACACATTCCCTGTATAAACAAAGTGTCAGGGCCAGGGCTAATTACAAATTAAAATTGAGGAAAACATAAAAACGCGGTAGAGTTAACGAGGCCAAGTGCATAATTGTTAGGTAAGACGATTAGCGTGAAACAGAAAAGAGATTTGCCGATAACTTCGGGGGAAAAGCTATCGTTTTTTTTAAATTTCTATAGGTTTACTCTTGATTGGCGGCCCAAATAATAACATATGTACACGATATAGAATGCGAATGGATTAAATGTTAATCGACATAATTTAGAAAATAGAAAACGCCATTTAAGCCTTGAAACTAATTGTATTTTTTATGGTTAATGAAATATCCGAAAAAACGTGCACAAAAAGCATGTTATAAAACCGGAAATAATTAATGATTATAAACCATATTTATTGAGTTGAGTACAAATAAGAAGTCAAAAATAAGAAAAAAATTGAATAACGCTGTGTTCGAAAACGCGTCTTAACTGAGATATGACCCTTGAAAGGGGTGGAGAATAAAATAAAAGGTATTTTTTTGGTAACTATAATGGTATCTAAAACTACAGACAGAGAAAAAAAAACAAATCTATAATTTAGTTATGAAGTAGCATATAAAAGTAAAAGTTACTTCACAATAATTGTTCAAATAAAATTCTTCAGTCAAACGCTCTGATAGAATATGGGAACCGATTAATAAATTACAAATTAAAATTAAATTAAAAATGTATTCTAGAATCATTTTTATAGTAATTTTAGATACCATTATAATTACCAAAAATACATTTTGTTTTGTTGTTCACTCCCTTGCTAGGGTCTTATCTCAGTTAAGACGCGTTTTCGGACACATCTTTATTTGAACTTTTTTTTCTTATTTTTGGCTCTAGAATACGCCCTGTAATTTCTGCAGGGCATTCATGATACACCCTGTATATGTATTGTTTTATATTTTCCTTCAAATGCCACAAATTTTAGAAAACGTTAATGGTTTCGTATCAAAAATTATTAGTCTAAGTAGGCGTTGACTAAAGATTTAAATCGAAATTTAATTTAACGATATTTTTATAAGCCGTTTGGTAAGTTACTTTTTTTGCACAAAAAAAGCGGAAAAATTAAATGTATAGTTATTTAAGCAATAGCTTAACGCAACAATTTTAACGAGAGTCGCCATTTAATGCACTTGCATCTGAAACTGTATTATGCGTCTGTTAAAATTTTTATAGGTTTTTTGGGCCGATATTTATATTCTTGACGGATGTGCAATTTATTGCCCACGAAGTTATTGGGCACAATTTTAATAACATCATCGGACGTATAGTTAGTTAATTTAATTGCGTCCGAGTCCAGTTTTCTAGAATGAAAATTTCGAATCGCGCGAAACATTTTAACGATCAGAAAGCTATAGACGATTCCGAAGTACGTTCTTACATTAGAGACTCTTATAAATTATTGAAACAGTTATATCGAGAAGGCTTGTTTAAGTGTAATTATAAATAAGGAAATAAATCTTCGGTATTGTTGACTGACTTCGGTAATGTTGCGTAGAGATTTATAACGGTGAAATGATGTAAACGCAACTATCCTATCATTAATTTATTATTTTGCACTCTTCTGGTAAACCGACATGAGTTTTCTGCAAGAAAAGTCGTTTATTTACCCAGTCACACGCGTTTTATAATTAATTCTTTGTTCCCTTATAAGGCCTGATGATATTGTAACCTAAGTAAGTACCTGCTTATGTCGTTATTTAATTTGCATCATGATAATAGTAATTTATAATTCTTTTGGAGACGTATACAAATATTGCGGGTGTAAATTCACGTTAAAATATAAATTGTTATTGATAGGGCCGATTAAAAAATTTAATGAGCAACATTAAAGTTTAGGTAATCACACTACTTTTTATGGCACAGTTCGGATTCATGCGGTTACGTCTAATATAAGGGCAATTTAAAATTCATAAAACCCAAAAGTGACCGTAAATTATTTAAAGATATTTTTATTTCTTGCTCAATATCAACATGTCCTGCTAAGATATTGCTCATCAAAGACGATGGTCGTCACACTTCTCCACTAATTGGATTAAACACGGGGAGGAATTTCGAAACGTTACGCAGTATGTTTTCTCTTTACTTTCCAGTCGCCGAAGTTTGTTCTTGCCGTTTTATTTTGCGCATTTCAGCTCAAAATAAGCGTATTAAAGCGGTATTTTAACAAGGCTGTAGCCAAAAGCGCCGCGTTGTATTGACAGCGTTTCGGGCAACCATTTATCAGCCATTAGTCATGTTACCTGTAATCATTGCCACGTCTTCAGAACGCAAACGATCGCTCAATTATTCTAAATGGTCGAACTGATCGTTTGATCTGAAGTAATCGCCTTTGATACGCGACCGTGTGAAATCTGCAGCAAAAACTACCTGTCTGGTACTCTTCGAGAATGAGTAATTCCCTGAAACATGAGAAACAGTATTTTCGCATCCACAAATTCCTCGACGTCGCTTTTTAATCAATCATTTACGTATAACGGAAATTAAAAATCGATGATATACCAAAAAAAAAATGTTTGAAGGTTATGAAATTGTAGGTGTTTCTCTTTGGTTTGATGGGAATTTTTAAATTAGCAACCGAACGATGTATGTAGTTGGAAATAGAAATTAAGTAGGTACCTATATACCTAGTATCTACTAAAAAATGTATACGATTTTACCGTGATATTCTGTATGTTTTTGTTGAAAGGTGCATTTCAGTTTCGCAAATTACTCGTAATTGCACATTAGAAAAGCGATAAATTGTTTCGATAGATAATAAAAACAATTTACTTGAGTTATTAGTTTATGCATACCTTTTTCCAAAATCGGTTGATTAAACAAAAAGAATTAACGTATAAGATTGAAGAAGTTACATAACATGCTTAAAGGATGATTACCTATCTAATGATGTATGTAGTACGTAATTGTTAAGAAACTTGCAAATTTATAAATAGATATAGGGTACATATTGTAATGAAAACGGATAGAAAACGTTATTGTTTGATTTTGGTATAACTCGGCTCGTTCTTCTTCATTTTATGTGCACGACGTTATTCTTGTTTGATTGTTTGTAAAAAATTTAGATTTGCCTTTTGTATTTATTTAATTTGATCTTTTCGAAAAGTGTAATTTCTCACAAGCAGACTTCGGTTGTGTACAACCGAATTAAGACTTAATCGGTCGCATGTTAAAAAGTCAACTGAAAGTCGTTGACATGTTACGTCAATAATAATTTGTCGTTTAGGTGATGCGAAAATTAACATATCGAATTAAAAATTTCTTCACCTGCGATAAACGGAGGTGCGTGAAGTTGGCACGTCATTAAAAGCACAAACGAAAAAAATTGTGCCAATCGTTTGTGCTTTGTTTGTGCACGATATAAAAATTTTGCACGACACGCCGTTTTCGAGTTATTCAAAAATCAAAATGACGTACCAACTTCACGCCCAGCACGTCATTTGGAAGCACAAACGAAAAAAATTGTGCCAATCGTTTGTGCTTTATTTATGGACGTTTGTGCACAATATAAAAATTTTGCACGACACGCCGTTTTCGAGTTATACAAGAATTAAAACCTGACGCTTAGCACGTCGTCGTCGGAAGTATGTACAATCAAAAACAATATTGCAGTATTTTGTAATATTTGTAATCATTGAAGAATTTTAGCATGGTAGGCCGTTTATTTAGGCGGTACGGAGTAGTATGGCCGTACCGACTATTACCATTTTTTTTTAAATTTTAGAAATTAAAAATTAACAAATCTTCTTAAGCAGTGTACATTCAACTTTCTTAGATATAGATTACAATTGTATAAATCTTTTAAAATTCTATTTGATATTTCTGATACTGATAAGCAAGTTTATGAAAGATACATCTACCTATCAAAATCGCATATTTTTATTTCGTCTGTATGTGTTCCTTTACGGTAATGGAAAGTTCCTTGATATAGAAATACGGTGAATTATTATTTCATTTTTCATTTCAATTATTTTTCATAGATATTTGTAGTATTTTATATAATTTATGTACAGTGTGATATAATACGGGAATAAAATTAAAGTAACTATTCTGTTCATTGCTTAATAAGGGGAAATATACAAAGCTGCAAAACTATTTTAAATTTTGCGCCTTTATTAATGAACTAATTTGTATGAAATTTTTAGGATATATATTTTAAGTTTTGCTATACATGATGGTAGATAAATTTAAAAAAAAATCGTACTGGTACAGCAATTTTCAAAATTTAAAAGCAGAAAATCAACGTTTTGGACCTACCAGCGTGTTATAACTTGCACATACCTATCGCGCCATTTACGACAAATCTTACTAACCTTCAATGATACCTACCTACTATTTATTTACACACGTACCTACATTATATAGAGGTATAGGTACTTAAAATTAGAACGAAAAAAATATAGACGAAATACAGACGACGAAGAACCAAATGAGTAGGTATATTAATAAATGTTAGATTTTATATGCGGCCCGTGATAACTCATCATGAGCTCAATGTGGTCCAGATATAGATAGAAATAGATGTAAATTCTACATGCTTAAACAACCTACTTATCTGGTTTAAACACCTAAGATAGGTTACAAAACAGTTTAAAATCAAACAGTTTTATGTAATAATTAAAATGTGACTTAGGCCGATCTTTCTATTTTCAGCTAAAATCTAACAGATATTTACCATGAAAACAATTGTCTGAACAAACGTTTCTATGGTAAATATCTGTCAGATAAATTTATCAGGAGATGGAAAGATCGGCCCTTAGTACACTTTTATTGTGAGGTACAGATACAGGTTTTTTCCAATACACCACCAAACCAGTTTGCGAACTGTCTGGTACATGCCTTCAACTAATCAGAATTTTAGAATTTACTCAACTGTCAAATTCTAAAATTCTAATTGGTTGAAAGCATGTGTCGGACGGTTCGCAAATTGGCGACGTGTTGGAACAAACTTCAAGTTCTATTGATAATAAATAAACAAAATTATATTATAACGTCGATTTAAATTTAATTTTTTTTTAAATTTTATTAGTTTATAAGTAAATATTAAGTTAATCTACTTGTGCATATAATAAATGGATGGCTTTTACGTTAAATATATTTTTTTATTTGTTAGATATTTGATTATGTTGTAGGTAGTTATTTCATTGTTTTTGTATTTTATTATTAAAAGTAGATTTGAACATAGTAAATATAATAATCAGTATGATGTCGAGACTATAGGTATGTGTACTACCTTTGATTATAGGTACTACCTAATTAGAAATCTTCTCAGACTAGAATGAAGTAGAACAGTGCATCTTATCATTAGTAACTTATACTTAGATTTAATCTTATCATTAATATTAATAAGTTTTTGTACCTAAGTTATATGGTAAATATAAGTGTTTATATAATGAGTGTTTTTAAATTATCAGAAATTATTAATCGTTGTACGTTATTTTTAACTTAATCCAGATAGTCCTGAACTATCTTACTTTATATTGTTTTTAAAATTTCCAGTTTCTCTCCTGATTATTTAAAATTTAAAGATAATGTTACTATTCAAAATAGGATCTCCTTTCAAAAAGACAGTAGGTAACGTACAAGTTTTAAGAATATAGATATGATATAATCTGCATTCTTGTACTTGTACGAAAATCAACTACTTTCAGTAGAAGAGTACGTTTACATAACTTGAACGACCTTGTATAAATAGTTAATATTTTTTGACGTGCTGATTATAAAATTCCCGATAGTTACAAATATTCCAAGAAGTATTTAGATACCTACTAGTGAATGCTGTAATGTTGTTTTTGTTTGTATGTATCTTTAACGACAACGTGTTAAGCATCAGGTTTTAATTTTTGAAAACTTGAATAAAATTTTACAATGTGCAGAAACGTTCATAAACAAACCACTAACGATTTCACAATTGTTTTCGTTTGTGTTTTCAAATGATTTTTCATTTTGATTTTTGAATAACTCGAAATCGGTGTATCGTGCAAAAATTTTATATTATGCACAAACGAAGCACTAACGATTCCTACAATTGTTTTCGTTTGTGCTTCCAAATGATTTTTTATTTTAATTTTTAAATAACTCGAAAACGGCGTGTCGCGCAAAAATTTTATATTATGCATAAACGATCACAAACGAAACATTAACGATTGCCACAATTGTGTTCGTTTGTGCTTCCAAATGATTTTTTATTTTGATTTTAAAATAACTCGAAAACGACGTGTCATGCAAAAATTTTGTATCGTGCATAAACGTTCACAAACGAAGCACTAACGATTGCTACAATTGTTTTTGTTTGTGCTTTCAAATGACTTTTTATTTTGATTTTTGAATAACTCGAAAAGGGCGTGTCGTGCAAAATTTTTATATCGTGCACAAACGTCCATAAACAAAGCACAAACGATTGGCACAATTTTTTTCGTTTGTGCTTCCAAATGACGTGCTGGGCGTGAAGTTGGCACGTCATTTTGATTTTTGAATAACTCGAAAACGGCGTGTCGTGCAAAATTTTTATATCGTGCACAAACAAAGCACAAACGATTGGCACAATTTTTTTCGTTTGTGCTTTTAATGACGTGCCAACTTCACGTACCTGATAAACGGCATTTAGTTTTATTTTGTATTTATAGGTATTCGTTATCATTTTACGTTTTTTGTCGATTATCGACGGGCACCATAATGGAAGCGAAAATCGAAACGGTTGACAATTGCATTAGGCATTCTCTTAATGATAGGTATTCAAAGTGGTCGAGTACTCTTTCGTAAAAAAAAAACTGGCCTTAATACGTTTTCACTATACTCTTGTGTCATAAATCTATCAATTTAACGATATTTCTCAATAACCGCAATCGATTTACATAGTAATTGTGAGAAACTCGCTCATATTATACGCAATGCTATCTCCGTTGAGGTAGTTTGTC
The DNA here is from genome assembly GCA_036326145.1 of Rhagophthalmus giganteus. NCBI lineage: Eukaryota > Metazoa > Arthropoda > Insecta > Coleoptera > Rhagophthalmidae > Rhagophthalmus > Rhagophthalmus giganteus. The sequence goes on along the minus strand of JARFJA010000056.1, from coordinate 6,926,416 downwards.
TCTGCGGTTTTCGAAGGCGGTGCAAGAGCGCGACGGAGTGGTACCGAAGTGCATGAAGTTCTACCCGGTGCGGATCATAGCGTGCACTGAACGCCTTGACGGTTTCACACTTGGAGACATGAAAAATGTCTGCAAATTATTGTTATTACTCGCCACGCTTAGGGGATCTAACCTTAACGTTGTTAAATTGTAGCTAAACAGCGCCCAACTGAACTATTTTATAACTGTATCGGACGTTGTTTATTTCGTGTCTGAAATGATTTCGTTCTAAATTAAATAAATTGTAACAGAACTGTTGTAGTTTAATAAATTCCGTTGGAATTGACGTAACTGTAACGGGTATGAATGCTAAAATGTGTTTTGTGCTCTAGAAGCTTTTCGAAAGACTTTCAGCCGTCGGCGTCGTAGGTGGGACAGAAAATCCGATTTATCCTGTTTGAAGTTTTCAATATTATTTGAGTGACGTTCGCATTTTCTCTTGGGATATAATGCCTCTTTCTTTAAATAAAAGTTTATTTTGAATTTATCGTAGATAGACGATTTTATTTTTGATGATGTCCGCGTTCTTTTTGTTTTGCAGCTTTTAGCTGCGTTGTGGAATAGATAGCGTTAGCATTTTATATATATGGGATTTTCCGGTTCAACTTCACGATAGATCTCTGTATATACATACCTACCTAATGAATTCAAAACCTTATCGTGCGAAAAAATGTGTTTTTTATAAAATCTTCTACTTGTCTCAAAAAGACTCTGTCGAGTAAAAAATTGAATTTATTATGCAAGGTGTTTAATAGGTAAACTAATAATAAATCAAAATATCTAACGCTTGCAATTAATCTTCGATTACTCCATTTCCAATTTCCTGATGCAGCTCTTCCACTTGCATTTCATTTATCGGTATTCCGGATAACATTAAATCTTGTAACTACTTATATTTTTTTGTTTATAATAACCACTGTTCGATCCAATTTTTTTTTTAATTCCAACCCTCTCCTCAAATCACTGGATAATTGCCAAGATCGTCCAGTGACATTCCATTCGATTTTTCTAAGAACGCTTCAGCTTTTCTTCCTTTAATTGTTTATCGAAGTCGTCTATAAATTAAATGTTGTATCTACAACTTACAGTGCTTCTCATTCGACAAGCACAAGATCCGGTGCCGACCCTATGGGTTCCACCGACACAATGGTAGTATCTGAGGGGTCGACGGCTGTAACATTAGATACAGCTTCTTCGCATAGTGGTTCCCAATCGGCCTCGTGTAGGGCCCATTGCGGTAGCTTGGCGTCGTTCGATACCAGCTCCGTTCATAATACCGAAGGTAAGTGATTTTTCTCTATGTTGTTTTCTCCGTGATTTTTCTCACACATGCAGAGAAAAAACCGCCGCATCTGCAGAAATAAATAAAATTATGGAAGTGATTCTTCTCTACATTAGATGTAATTAGTGTCCCTTTTTTTGTGTAGGTGTGCCGTTGCTCGAGGAAAGCGAACTCGAAGAAATACAAGGAGATACGCGTTCGTTGGCCATGGAGAACAGATCTATGGCCGACGACAGTTCATTTAAGTTCAATAGGAACTCTCCTGAACTAGCCTAGTCATGAAAATATCCCTTTATGTAGCGCATTGTAAAAGCAAAACGTAACGAGATTTAGGTATCGCTGATTTAGACGATCCATTTAATTTGACTGGATCTGACGATTAGCGATTTGAGTAGTCATTAAAATTTTAACGAAATCGCGACTAGTCGAATTTTATGAATTATCTAAGCCCACAACAGATTGTACATTTATTGTAAATTCTTTGATACTATTGCTATTTAGTGCTTTATTGACGACGTAATTGTATTTTTATTAAAATGTAGTGTTTGTCTTCAGCTTTTTCTCGTTTTAGTCAAATGAATTTTAATCTCTTATTTTACTATGTATTTATTTAACACTGATGTTGTAAAAATTGTAGGAATTTTTAACGCTTAACTTTATGTAAATATTGTTTTTTTTTTAATATTACGAATTTACGTAGGGTACAAAGTAAAGAGTATAAATAATTATGTATATTTTCTTATTGTTATTTAGTAAATATATTCTGACCAAAGTAAGTTTTCTAAAACTAGTCTGTCGTTGTATAATTAGTGTATTATTAAATATCCTCGACCAAATCAGTTTATAGGAAATATTAACGAACAAAAATATATTATGTACCTACCTAATATATATTAAAGTGGTCTATATTATTTTTGAAAATATTGCCAATGGTTGGTCCGGAACCTAAAATTATAAGTATTATCATTGTTTTGTTGTTGTTTACAGTTTTTAAGGATTGTTTAGTATTGCTATTTCAGCTGGCTAATAGCTTTCTAGATGTTTTGTCGAGTCTGTTCTGTTATTTGAAGATGGTAAAATTCAAATTTATTAACTTTTCAGTAATTTACCGTTTTGGCTTTATTGTAGATTTAGAACCGGCCTTTTTTATCTTTGGATAAAATCTAACAAGCATTTTTAGCATAGAAACGTTTGTCAGATGATATTCAAAGGTGCGAAGGCCGGCCCTTAAACTTGTACAGTAACGTTTCGAATCCAGTGGCATAGCTAATTAAAATACCTATCTATAATTTGGATTTTATCATTTTTAAATAAAAAAAAATCAATATCTAATGTAAAATTAAAACACAGATCCATATGTTTATCGACTGCAGTTACTGATTGTAAAATAAATATAGATATGAATGGATGTCCAAATTATTTATATAGTTCAATTATTGTAATCTATAGGAAATACTATAGACAATAAAGACAAACTACGCAAATTAATGTGGGTTTTAATTCGATTTTTATTTAACCCTGAAATTCCTCACATCGATACGCTACAGGTAATATGTTTAAGTATATATCATCTATAAAAATCGTCATTAACATCTAGCAAACGTTGACCGCATATTGCGGGCGAGTCAGGGCAACCTTCTGCCTTTTGACCCCATCATCGTGACGGTGCCCAAGAAGTTGATGGACCTGCCGTTTAAAACTAACGCTCTTAGCAGCTTCGGAAGCCATTGAAATTTCAATTATTTGTTTCTGAACGTAAATGTCTCGACGAAGAGCACGATATTGCCAAGAATTGGTTCGAAAAGGGGATAACCGTAACGGTAAAATAATGCTTTCCCGATTGGTTTATGATTTATTTGAAATTTTTACACATGGCGAGTTACTTTTAATTATTTGTTCGTGCCTTCTAGGTATTTTAAAAGTGTTTGCAATCTTCGAATCGGTTATTATTATTATTATTATTTAACCACATAAAATTGTCTATGTGGTTTACGATACGATGAGTAAATACAGGTTTGATAATTTAACAATAAATATTATAAACGGTTTGAAGGTGAAGGAGCCAAGGTAAATTTATAGGTAACTTAAATTAATTAAATAAGTACGTACCTAACGGATGTGTTTCCGTATACGTGAAAATTGAATTAACACGCGGGTGTTCGATTGCGTTTAATGTATTTTTTTAACAGTATTTTCAGTCCGATTCTGCATTGGTTTTCGCAATTTTTTATTAATAAAATATACGTATTCAAAAGACAAATTTCTAATATATAAATATGTTTTTACGATATGTAACTGTATGCTTTTGCAAAAATATAAAACTATGTGGGTATATCTACGTAGAGTATCAACTTTGAATTATATAATTAGCGGTTTTTCGAACGAAAAATGTTTGTCGAATAATTTTATTTCGGTACCCACACACATAAAAAATTTAGAATTTTTCTTAGTATTCAAGTCACAACTTATTTTATTTTACCGATTAAGTACACGAAGTTCTATTTCGTCTACTATTGTTATCTCGACGAATCTTGGAAAAAAAGCTAGCTGGTTTATCGCCAATGACCATCTTGATTGCGTGCGTTTTTATTATAAATTTCTTAAATTGCCGTACAGTAACTTTGATATTTATTCAAAAAGCGTAAGAGTCAAAGTAATTTTCTAATTTCTTTTTTTTTTTAATTCAAAATAATGTCTTCGGCCCGTTTTTAAATTTAAATTTTCGTACTGTCGATTTTATGATGTCTAGTGCAAATGAACTGAATTTTTAATCTCATTTTTTCAAGCTTATAACGAACCTAGGCAATTTAACAAATGACCTTTAATGATTCTAATTAACTACTCTCGATTTCCTACCACAATCGATAGATAACATTTAACCGGCCGCTTTTTATGAGCAACAATTTACGGGTACCCTAACGAAGCGTTTTTAAAATTTAATAGGTGGATCGATAAATTATAAATATATTTGCTTATCTTTCAATAAATTACAACCCACGTGTAATTAATAATACCTTTGGATTCGGTAGTCGGCTCCTTGTATTAAGAAATCAAAGACATTTCAATTCTTGGAGACAAAAAAATTATTAAATACCACTGTAAGTATATTTTATCGTTTCGGTTCGATTATAAATATCTGATTTGGGCGTAATAAAAATTTATCACTTTTAATTGATGTTTTTTTAAATTTTTGATAAATGTTATTGTTTAATAATTTAAGAGGGGAGCGCTAAAAACTGAAAAAAAAGATGAAACCTACGTGTGCAAATACAAAAAGTTCGTAATTCTATTAGAACTGGAACAGTTTTAGACTGCGACTGGCAGGCGTGTCCATAAACTTTAGTTATGAAAGGTAAAGTTAATTGAATTCGATAATAGAAAGGAATCGGCTTGATTTTAGAAAATTGGATGTCAAACTGTGCTTTTTAATATAAAGCATACAAAAGGACCTTGATTGGCTGTGGAAAGATAAGTCATTCCTTTATCTTTCCACAGCCAACCAAAACTGAAAAGCTTTTTGGACACCCGTTATTTATTGCGGTTCTTAATATATAATGTAACAATTTCGCTTTCGAAGGACTCAAAAACTCTTTTTAAGTTGACAATGAGTCAAATCTACCATTTTCTGATTGTGATATGGAGAACTTCTCATTTCTAATTAATCTATAAATATATTTACATACATTCCTATTAATAACGCTGACCTATTAAAAAATTTAGTAATACACTCATGAAGATTACGTTCAGGGGCGATTGAACCCTAGGGGTGGGGAAAATATTCGAAATACGTCTCTTACAAGTACCTACCTAATGTTATAGTGGTAACAAATTGTTTTAAACTCGTTAAGCTCAATTCAAATTATAACAATCGGAGACAAATTGCCTAATGAAAATTATATCATAATATTTTCACGAGAATATTTTTAAAAATTCATTCGATCCGTGAATGAAACTCATTGGTTGCCGATTTAAAAACCCACGACACCATTAACAAATCAAGAGCAAATAAACAGTCGGTCTATTTATTAGTCGATTTAATAACGGCGGTACAAGCGAAAATCAACAAAACCGCATCAACAATTTAAGGGGCCCTTTAGCGAAATATAGCAATTAACATTTAAATCGTTTAAAAAAAAAGACAAAATCCACCTCCGGCTTAATAATATATTACGAAAGCAAATTATACGCATTAGTCAGTACGTGAATTAAATACAAGAAATCGGCTTCTGTTAACAGCCCACTACATTAATCAATCTGAAATTAACAAGAATCGAAAAGTTAGGCCAAATAAAGCCAGCCCACTACGTGTTTAACTGAAATTATGTCGAACCCCACGTTCATAAGATGCTTGGGGAATTGGAATTTATTGTGAAAGTGTGCCCTATTTTTTCTTCGTAATATGATAATATACGGATCTACAGGTTTGAAATGGTTTTCCGTATATGGAAGTAGCGGATTCGGTAATATAACCTGATAGCGAACACTTCTCGATATGCAATAATCAATATTTCAGATCTGTAATCAAAAATTATGTCGACCGTCTGACGTCACTTCTTCATTAACGGAACAGTCGACGTTATTCCATTTTCGAAATCGTTCACTCGACGTGTTAAATACTTATATCGAGATAATGGGCCAGTTTCGTTTAGTCTATGTTTGAAAACTCATCGCTCGAGGGATGTGTAGCATTAAAAATTTTGATGGCAGCATTATATTGCCATATGTGAGCACCTCTTGCTGTTAAAGTTGTTTTTAATGGTTTTTACTTTATATTATCACTTATCTTTATATAACCGGCTCTCGTTTTAAGTAGTTACGTAGTAATTTGTGATACACATTTTATTGTATCGTGGACGCGTTATTTCAATTTCGTTCATTATTTGCATAGTTTCGACACAAGAACGTCGCAGACTTATCTCGTAACAAAGAGTACACGGCGTGCTCGTATTTTCCGCTTTAAATGGACGATTTACTAATCGATAAATCAGTATCTGTTTCTAATTATTCTATGATATGGTGATGTAGATGATCAAAGTCGGCCGATCACACTCATATCGCCGGATTTCGGCATGTCGAGTTAATCACTTCGAGCGTCTCGCTAAGCAGTGTCGATTTGATTTATTTCTAAACGCGAAGTTATGTGTTTAACAAAAGTTTTTTTGCGCGAATTTCGTCAAGGCAATTTCCGGTAATTGATTGACGATGAAAGAGGACCTATAATATTGTCGACTTTACGTGAAGATATGACATTATGCCGCGAATGGTTGATTAATAAGTCAATGTTCCGATAACTAGTTCATCCGAACGACATCATTTCGTTTAATATTGGCTCTAATTGGTAGTAGAACTCGTGGAATGGTGTTCTATAAAGAGCGTCATTGAAAACACGTCAGATTCTTATCAGTGCAGTTTTAATCAATCTTAAAACGCATACGCACCGCAAACTAATCATATACCTACCTACCTACAGTTTCACTCGGTTCGCAGCTTAACAACCAGGAAGACGTTTAAAACATTTAATCCTCGGGCAAGCGTCGTGTTGCATTTTCAAAACCAACATTAACTAGGAATTTAATGCGTCGAAAAATTAATTTACTCTCCGAATATTTATCGTACGACTTTTCTCGTGAGCTTCGACTATTACAAGCTGTTAATTAAAAAGAAAAATGATCTACGCTAAGAGCGTGCTTAAAATTTCTTAAATAATCGGCGATTTTTCACGGTATCGAGAGTCTTAATTGATTTGTTTAAACTAAAAATTCCGACAGTAGGAATTTTTGTGGGTGCTCGTTGAGATTTATTGCAATTAAGAAGTAACATTTCTTTAAGTTAGATAGGAGCTGATATTTATTAAAATTTTGATGCGCGGTTTAAACCAAAATTCGTTTAAATTCGGCGCGAATGACATTGTTTAAATGTCGCGGTCGGTGTTCGGCTAAATCGTCCCTATCGAGTGAAGAACACGATTTTTAAAATCATTTGGAAATTTTAAGATATCGATTTCATTTCTATCCGATCATTTTAACGACTGGAAACTGTGCGGTCGAGATATTTCCACATCGCTCGCGGCATAACAAACAAATAAAGTGAACGTTCCGAATTTTTACAATTCTAACATGAACAATAAAGTATTGGAAACAATTACCGCAAACAGCACTAGTCTAGTCGTTTATACAAAATTGTCGTACAGGAGAAATTGTAAATAGAAAAACACATCACACCTGCGCTCCTCATATGGGGCTGATTGTTTATGCCGATGACGAACCGTGAGACGCGTCGTTCCGACATGCTCCTGGGAGGGTTGCTCTTCCTGATTGACCATCGTCTGAAGACCTGTTCTTTGACTGATTGGATGCCGTGTGTTTGATCTAAAGATACCGGTAATACACTTTATGTCTTACGTGAGAACTGGCTTTTAGTTAGAACTGCTTCGTACTCTGAGAAAATTTGTTCGTCGCGTTTCTTGTCCGCGTCCTCTTTATACGGAAGTAGCTTTACATTCTTGCAACGCCAAAGACTGCTACTTAACCTTTTGTAATTAATTAGAAAATGAATTGCGACAATACTACTGTTTCATGGAAATTAATACCGCAATATAGATATAAATTAGAGATAGCCTGATATTTTCGATTCTGCGAATTCGACGCCGAATCCGAGATTTTGAGGTATTTCTAAATGAAGATGTTTCTTTCAAAATTATCAATAAACGTCTTATACGGAATTAAATTAATAAATTTCGTTTAAAGTTTGAATTAATAATTAAGCAATAAATAAGGAGCGTCTTGAATTTTTTTTAGTTTAAAAACCGTTATGCTTATAAAAATATTACTTTTTCTATATACCCCGATAATGCAGACAAGTTTGAATAATCTTTGCGATCGTTTCCTGTACGTCTTATTCGTGCTTCGTTTAATTTTTTTTGCCTTTCCCACGACCAACATTCGTTTTTCCATATGTATACCTTCCTGTCAGGATTTGATAGTCATCGGTTCTCATTAAACGATTTCAATGACATATTTACCCTTCGAGTTAATCTGATTTCGATACCTAATAGCCGTTAAGAACGAGTTTTTAAAATATTATTAAGTTGTAAAAATGTTAAATGAGTGGTAAAAATTGATTAAACCCGATTTAATCTACTCGATCTGGAATTTTTGCTTTGGTCTCGACGTTCCTTTTTGGTAGTTATGTACATATCTCGCTTTAATTGCCGTAACAATTAGAGTATAATTTTATCGAGAAAGACGAGAACAACCATTTCGGTTTATATAATAACAAAAATCAATACATATAATGTCTCGGTTTTGTCGAATTATGGCTGTTAATAAAGTTCGCGATAAAAAACCAGAAACGAATTTCAGAAGAGTTTACTTACCATCGCGAGTAAAAGAATGCGGAGAAAAAGGAGGACCGCAGATGAAGCTACCGGACTTCTCCAACCGAGTAAAACTTTAATGTATTTTAATATATGTGTGACAGGAACTGTTGGGAGTCCGCAAGAAATGGAGTACAAAGGCTGGACTTCAAGACCAGACTCGCGGCGAGTGTCGTTGAGACGCCGTCCACGTACTGGAAGGTCGGCTGGACATTTCTTTGCATTGTTGTCTTTTTCGTTGGAATCGAAATCCAGCGGCAACGCCATACGATCTTAGTATTGATTATATCGGTTTGTTAGGAAGCATACCCGAATGCCGGATCTAAAATTCCAAACAATTAATCGATGCCCATCAATTTCTCGATAAGCAACGTAAATGGTAGTCGAAAAGTCAAAAAAGTCAGGTAAATTCATCATACCCGCCGAGTATTTTTACGGTACATTAGCTAAAGCGGTCGGAACCGTTGATTTCGATTTAAATTAAAAATGCAATCCTATAAATCAGTTGCTGTGTTCGGTAGTGTTGTGCGCACATTATAGAGAAATGTCCAACCGACTGCATTCCGCGCGTTCGTGATCGGCCTCCAAAATCGCCCATCAAATCGAACTTCGATACCGATGAGACCTTTTTTAAACGTCGCTTCGTGAGAAAATTCAAACGCATTTTCCATTTGAGTTTCGCGACCTACAACGTGACGATTTCGTGAGCGAAAATTTCGATCGCGTTCGGAAACATTTTAGCACACAAACACGTGACATCCGCCGTTCTTCATTTGACAATGATAAATCGCTTCGAATTTTAAAGATGCGCAAATTTAAGTAGTTTGTCATCATCTTCGTTGTACGTTTACGTATGTTATACACGTTATGTGTCGTAAAATATAACGAGCTGGAAATATTCAAAATACAAAGTGAAATAATAAAAGATAAAAAGTGGAGACGACAGTCATAATTCCACCCAATTACAAGCCACTTCTAGCTCTATCGTGCATAATCTTTATGCGTTATGTTAAGTACTCCGTATACGTTTCCTGAATTTTTTAGTTAACGCCGTAACCGAATTGTAAATTTACGAGAACCGAATATCACAATTGTTAGAAAATCGTCGTTCTTAATATTACTATTATTTTAATGCAAACTGTTTAGACGCTCGCACTAAAATTTCTTTAAACAAGATTCAATCGCAATGTTTAAATAAAACAATTCCTTATTTAGATCTAGATTCGATAAATTGTTATTATTTTAAATTAAATCGTCAGGTGTGACATGATGTGTGTGTGAATCAATATAAAGGCTACGTTTTTATTGGAGCTGTCAATTTATCCTAACCATAGATGTACAGATTTTCCAATTTAAAATGATCGAATTGGATGTGCGTTTCGTGAAATGAAATAGGTAGGTAGTTACTGATCCATACAACTTAATATGACGTCCACTAAGATAATGCCAATTAAAATGCCTATATAATTTAATTATCATTTTCTAATTAATTATAAGACATTGAAATGCTGAAAATATCGAGCACAAAAATAACCGTTCGTTTAAAACAAACCGTTTCCGTGAGATCGACGTCGCGTCGGTTATTATAACGATATTCGAACACTTCCATGTAAGGTTATTTCACATGGATCACCCATTTTTCCCTACAACTTGTTTAAATTATATCTATATAGTAGTACACTTCCAGGTCGGTTTTATATATTATCGTGGATAATTCATGAGATAAATGGAATATCTTATGCGACTTTACGTTCAATTACAAGTAGTTTATAAGCACGACGCGATTCTAGCAAGTGACTAATTTAGTTACTTTCTTGAAGACTCGTTATAAACATATCTAAAGCCAGATGAGATGCATTTTTAATGTACGCATATCTGTAAACATCTCCCTAAAGCTGTCTCACTAATTTAAAACGTGTTAACACAAACAGGTGAGAAAACAACACCCAGAAGACAGTATATGATCCCTGAGCGATAAGGCACCCGGCTCGACGGTACCTTAATTGGATCGATGCCCGAAAAACTGACGGACAGGACGCGTCGACCAACGCAACAACACTTCTGCGAAGGTATGTACCCATGCATCACGTAGTTATATACAATAAAAGTAGTAGTAGGTGGAAGTATGGAAAGGTAATCATAATGAAATATGAACGGCGCCAAGAAACAACGAACCAACCCTCATGATGCAGAGAAAACAGAAAAATTATATTTTGCGATGAAGGCGCACAACGGGTTTACTGAACATACAGCGTGTCCACGACCCTGTGCCTGAATTTTTAATTTTAGAGAAAAATGTTATTCTTTATAAAAAAACTCTGCTTTCCTGCAAAATTGCCAAAACTATCTAAATTTCAGTTATACAATACAGGATAGACATAAATCAAAATTAAAAATAAGGAATTACGTAAACTATTTTATTCAGAAAAACCTTACTAACAGTCTTAACTACAAGTTTATTCTAGATAACCACTTAATATTAATTTAATTGTATATTTAATATTTCTAAGACAAAAACAAACAAAAATAACAATCGAGCAAATTTTTGTAGGTATAGATAAATTGTCTTGTAGATCAATTGTTGATAGATGAATTGATGTATAGATTAATTGCTGTAGACGAATTTATCCGTTACGGAAAAACATTTATAGGAACTTGTGGCATTATTTTGACGAGGTTTATACGTTCTCGAGGAAATGTATCATTTCCTGGACATCCCGTTGTTTGTTGTAATAATTGTTGAAACAATTCAAATACTTGAGTGCGCCAACCGGAATGTTTCTGATTTCACATAATTCAGTAGTGTTTTTATCGTTTTCCATTTCCATTCGTTTTATTGATTATTAGTAATTCGTACATCTTTTTTCTTTAATTAACCACGTATTTAGAATAAGGTGTTTATAAGGTCGAATTAGGTTCTTAATTGTTTTTTTGTACAAGTGTCGCCAATAATCCGAATTTTCGACGCTTCGGATTTTTAACGTCCCAACTGTCGACGCTCTATTGTAAATGTTTCCGATTTAATATTATTTTTTACTCCAACTCATAATTTAAATGTTTACCATAGAATATTTTAAATGGGAATGCGAACGCCCTAGTAGTGATAACAATACAGTGCATAGATACTTGTGACCTGCACATGTTCCGATATGGGCTCGTAGTTCTTCGTATCGCGGCTTGCAAGAGAATCGTCTGATACAGTACACGTTTCGAAATTTAACAAAGCAATTCGGTATTAGTTATCAAATGGTGACGAGCGTCGATAAAAATTTTATAAAAATTTCCTTATTCGTTCGGTAACCGGTCGTCGAATAGTTTAGGATAGTTTGTTTAGGATCTAAATTGTGTATTTTATATGTGCATATCTTGGACGTTTTTCAGAAACCGAGAATCAACTCTATGCGGCTTTATTATACAACAGAAAAACTAGCACATGTTGCATACGAGGTCGTAGTTTGTAATTGTCGTAACTTGCACGAATCGTTTCTTGATAAAGTACCCACACCTTTTAAAATTTGTAGCTACAAAGTAGTTCCGCATTATTTATCAAACGGTGACGAGTTTCGGTAAATATTTTATGAAAATTTTCTTAGTCGTTCGGTACCTTGAATAGTGTCGTGTGCTTAGACTTGAACCGTGTTTTCCACCATTTCAATGTATGCAGATGATACTACTGTCCTTACCCAACATCAAGATATTAACGTAGCCGTTGCAATGCTCAGGACTCACTGGATAACCTCTTAAGATGGTTCAGACGCTGGAATATCCGAATTAACTCCACAAAATGCCAGGTTAAAATTTTTACCCTACGAAGACCATCAAACCCCGAACCTATAATTATAAATAATCAACCAATAATATGGAACCCATCGCACAACGCCGTCAAATATTTTGGGGTGCACTTAGACAGACGACTCACATGGAGCTTACATGTTAATAAAAAGCTACAAGAAGGCTATGCTAGAATTGCAATGTTTTATCCCATATTAAATAAAAGAACATGTTTAAAAATAGAATGTTCTAAAATGTTGTATCAAGGCATCATAAGACCCGTCACAATGTATGCCTGTGTAGTATGGGGAACTACAAGTAAAACAAACACTAAACAGCTACAGACGCTTCAAAATAAGGTCTTAAGACTTGCTACGAATGCCGACTGGTACATCCGAAATTCCCAACTTCATCGCGAATTAAACATGCCAAGCATAGAAGACTTTATAAAAAACTCAGCTAAGAAGTTCTTCAATAACCTCCAAATTGTCCAGCGTCAACTTATTATAAACTAGGACTCAAATCAACAACAACGCGGCTGAAACCACGGCTGCCACAAGATATCCTACTCTCCGATAGTGATTAAAAGTGTTTGATAGTGAACTACTTAGAATAACCGATGCGCTTAGTGAAGTGCTAATGTCCATATGTCTAAAGGTTAATGTAATCTTATTTATCAATGCTGTGAACAGCCCTAGTGTGCTTAACCAGTACATCTAAAAATAAAAAATAAAAAAAAGAACCGTGTTTTCATGGGTATATCTTGGATGTTTCGAGGAAGATTTTCTTATGGAGCTGGGAATTAACCATGCGGTTTTTATACAACTGAAAGGTTAGGATTTTATTAATTATTGCATAATTATAAGGACATTGGGATTATTTGGTATTATATTCGGATCTTCAGTATCTATGTACCTATATTTCGATTAATAAATTATTACGAGAGGTTTGAAAACCAATAGGTATATCCATCAGATTATTAATTATTTCAATTCAAAACTAGATCATTATATTTTCACTAATTTATAAAGTAAACATTTCTTTTACCGTTAGATATCTATGTCTGATGTTATAAAATGTTGCATTTGGTCCCAAAAGAATTTTTTTTAGGTTGTCGAATCGCTTTAAAATATTCTAATACTTACCTACTCACGCTAATGAATTTAGTTTTCAATTATAAATACCCCACAGGGTGGCACGGGGCGATTTTTAAAATTATGTTTTCGAGTTATGTTATTTTGACAATACAGATAAATTGATTTTTATTACAACTCCTAATTTAAAAAAATTAAAATATTTTAGATAGGTGCGAACGCGTAAAATTGATAAAACCGTTACCCACAGCTATAACCTTGCCCATGTCCGGCGTCGAGCTCATTGTTTTCGATTATCTCGTCTGGCATGAATAGTTGCCTGATAAAGAACACCTTTTTAATATTTTAACAAAGCAATTCGGAATTATTTATCAAGCGGTGACGCTTAGCAATAAAAGTTTTATAAAAAATTGTGTTCAGTCGTTCTTGTTGGTAACTTGAATAGTGTCGTGCGTTTTAGACTTGAACTGTGTTTTTATGGGTATATCTTGGACACTTTGTGGAAGATTTTTTGGAACTGAAGATTAACTATACGGTTTTCATATGTACATACAACAGAAAGGTCAGAATTTTATTAATTATTTTAATTACATATTACATAAGTATAAAGGCGTTGGAATTATTTACAATTTAATTCGGATTTTTAGTATATTTTGATGAATTAGGTATTACAAAGTATTTGAAAATCAATAGGTATCTATTATATGCAGATTATTTATATCCAATATTAAGTAATTAAATTCTAACCACTGTGGTTTATAACGTAATTTTTTTTATCTTAGATATTTACCTACCTACATATGTTGGATATTAAAATGTTGCATTTGGTTCCAATTTCGTTTTAGTTGTTGAATCACTTTAAAACATTATATACTTGCCTATTTACTTACTTTACGTTAGCGAATTTAGTTTTTAATCGTAAATACTCGACATAGGGTGGAACGGGGCGATTTTTCAAATTATATTTTCCAAGTTGTTATTTTGCCAATACAAATAAATTGATTTTTACTACAATTCGTAATTTAAAAGAATTAAAATATTTTAGATAGGTGCGAGGGTCCATAAAATTGATAAGAGCGTTATCCACAGTTAGAACTTTGCACGTGTGCCGATAGCGCGTTCTTTATTTTTCATTATCGCGGCTGGCACGAATTCTTGCCCGATAAAATACTCCTTTAAAATATGTTAACAAACTATTTCGGTATTATTTATCAAGTTTATCAATAAAAATTTTATTTAAATTCTTTTAGTCGTGCTCAGCACCTTGAATGTCGTGTGATTAGACTTTTGTGTTTTTATCACATTATGTGTCGCCTTGTAAATTTTTTGGAGCTGGGAACGATATCGATACGATTTTATACGACCGAAAGGTCAGGAGTTTATTAACTATAGGTATTTTATTTACTTATATTAACTTTTTAAATACAAAGGCGTTTAGATTATTTGTAGACATATTCGGATATTTTATTAATTGTGTTAAATTTACGTGATTTACTTTAATTTGATAGATATTGTTATAGGTAAATAATTAAATGGTAATAAAAGGTATAAATTCTTTTTAACTTAATACCAACTTTACTAGACGGGCTTTAACATTATTTTAAATAGTGTGTATATACATATTTGATCTTCAAGTTATTTAGAATTTTATTTCGATTTAAATCTCAAATAGAGTAAAACTTCGCTCAAACTCAACGTTAATATTATCTTAGAGAAACATTTAAAAAAATTTCATGGCATTTTATGTAGGTATTTTATAACAATGGGTTCATATAATGAAATTAGAAGACCAATACTACCTATCGAATTTATTTATATACAAAGTTTGTTAAATTCAACTACGTACTTCATAAAGTATAGGTAAATCTTTTTATGTCATCGTTACATTTGTTCTTACAGTTCTAATGTTACATCTAATTGAGAGTCGATTTAAAATGGCTAATTTATTTTTATTATAACAAATAATTATTGTAATCGATATTTATTTATTTTTTCAATTCGTGCATTATTTTCAAATTAAAGTTGTCGCGATTAAAGATTTCAATATTAATATTCTCTTGGTTTTCTATTAAATTTATTCGGCGAATTACAACGCTTAAAAGCGAAAAACCTGTGTTAATTTAGACGATCGTCTCTGGAGATACGATGGCTACTGTTTCAACGAAAATCATTTTAAATAAAATTGGGACGATCACAATTGTATAGAACACAAATAATTTATACGTAATAATATTCGGGAAACTTATTATTTATTATAAGCCATTTCGAATGAAGTGTCAATATATCTGTATAGTGTTATTTTATAAACGTACGTCAACTAACGTTGCGATTTGCAGAAAATTGGACAAATATTCCGCGTTATTGATCAAAAATGAATACATTAAATATGAATATTTTCCTTCGAGACGCATTTTAGCTATCTCGACTTGACTCGCAAACCTGCAATTTTTGAATTCCTAGCATCGTTTGTAGGCATAGTTGGATAATTTTGCAATGTTTAAAGTCCGCTAACATTAACCACCACATAATATACAAATAGTAGCGGCCTGGTCACAAAAAGAAAACATTGTTTGCATACTGAAGTACGTTCAACATGTAGGAACGTCTTGTATAAACACAGACAAAGCTTCCTACAAGTTATGTCAGTGCGAGGAGCCACCGAAGCTCCTTTTGTGCCTTGTAATACAAATATATACAATTCAAAAGTAGGAGTGTCCTGTTGCAGCATTCAGAGCAGATAGCTGCAGATATCAGATAACAATCGGCGCTTTGAATATTCCTTTCCTTTCTTGTTCGCTTAATGTGCTTGCTACTTGGAAATTTTACTGAAGGGTATGTCAGGTGGACACTTTAGGTACCGTATTGTTCGGACGTGACTTAGCACGTGCGCTCCACCTCCTCGGTTATTTTGTGAATACAAAGTGCGCGAGTTACTTATTTAAATTTAGAACTTCGAGTAGTGTCGAGAGCAAATTTAAATTAGGCACTTTTAGCGATTAATCTCGATAGTTGTTTACGGTACTTTCGTAATCGGTTAAAGATTCTTAATTTATTTAAGAGGTCCTCAACTTCAAACCACCAGCCGCTTGTTAAACACGAATCGTAACTCGGGGTCCTTTTAAATTACGAATTAATTTATTTAGGCGCTTAAATGTTAAGAATTTCCCGAAAATCCAAATACTACACGTGCCGTAAAATTAAACGGTTACGTTTACAATACTAAATAACCATTCTGGGCATAAATAACTGTAGGTTTTCTATTTAGACACTTTATTATCAGATCTAGGATTACAGTTTTACAACCTTCTTGATATAAAAAAATTTAGTTAATTAAAATTCTCTGTACTTAATATCCGAGTTTATTATTAAAAATCGAAAGAATTTTAAAATATCTAATAGTCCGGTCGTGTAATAAATTAAAATTTTATTTCTCGAGTGGTGTTCCAAATTTATAACTTTTTTGATGGGCTGTTTTGCAACGACTTTTATAATTTGTTCATTAACATAATTTTTTATAAAAAAACTAACCAGCGACTGAGGTTACCCAGTATATATTTTCGATTTGACAACAAGTGAATTTCGAGTAGAATCTGCTTTCGAGGAAATCTCTTTCGTCGGGGGTGCTCTTCTGAGAGGTGATTTATTGTCGGTAACGTTCGACTCTTTGCAACGTGTACGCCAGAAATGAACGTTAGCTGTATCCTGTTCGTTATCCCAGATGTTTTAGAAACCTCAAGTCCCAAATTGAGCCCTAAATGCCGCGTTTGGATTCAAACGAAGCTGACGAGGTCTATATATTAAAATCAATATCAATAATAATTAATTAATTAAATTAATATCAATATTAAAATATTATCAAAAAAAAATTGTCGAAATTTCAAGTTAAATTAATTAAACCTCTCGAACGAGGCACGTTTTTATTTACCTTTTTTAATTTTTAAGTAAAACGCCTTCGTTTTAGGTAATAGGGGCAAGGTAAAATGAATTGTACGATGTTATCTAAAGATAAATCATACGTAGTTGTAATTATTTAGAATATTTTATATTCGGCAATGAACACATTTCATACAAGCGCAGTTTAAAACGTGTTTTACTGCGGTGGGCCGCTATAAAGAAATAAACCGGCGACTATAGGGAATAAATTATCAACGAGGATCTAAATTAAACGGGGATCCGATCAAAATATTGTTACAGTTTGATCGGTATATCTTCTGAATTCTCGAGTTCTATTTTTAAAGTGGAATAAACGCGATTTTTATTTTCGTCCGGGTTTTGCCTCTGTATCGGCAAGGCCAAAGAGTTAACTTTTACAATATATATAAAAAAATCCCGATAGAAAAGTGTTGTTTAAGGGTATATTGTATGCAAATAGAGCAACATTCTTGCTACCGATACGTAGTCGCCATCACACAACAAAGTCCGGCAATTTAAAAATAAAGGAAGAATTACTCAGCTGACTGTTAGGGCATTAAATTGATAACGAAGTATTACTTTATTATATGGTAAGTTTCTATATCCCCCCCCGAACGATTTATTCTGTAATAAATTTTCGATTTACTTCTTGAAAGGCTGCGGTCGCGCGTGACGTGTAGAAATTGGAGGAGCTTAACGCAATTAAAAATTAAAGTCGCACTTATATTTCGGCGTAATAAAGTAGATTTTCAAGAATTCCGATAACGATAAAACGCGAATATTTTTTTGTATATCTCAGCAAAAGTTCACGAAACGTACGACTTTAATTACTGTTTAATTATGCGTGTGCCGTAATTGATAATCGATAAGCTACGACCGTTAAGGAATTTGAAGGGCTTATTTTTAAATTGGAACGAATACGTTACCAGTTCAACTTCTGTATATATTGGGCCGTAAATAAAGTTTCGATTTAAATCGGAATAAATTGGTAGTCGGTCGGAATTTGAGAAGCTTTTTAATGGAATAAATAAATACATCTGCCGTCACCGATTTTCTAAAATAAATACCGTTTAGTATCACATTATTAAAACTAAGCGCATTTAATAGTTCCGAAGTTTTATTATTGGAATAATTAGTATTTTCGAATAAGTTATTGCTACATTTTTTAATCGTGCACACTAATTAAGATAAAGAACATTAAAATAGACGTTTAAGATACTGATTCGTGTAGGTGATATAGGCCCCATAAACTAAAATTAACTTCTGAATCTGACTTTTACATTTAGAATTTGATAATTATAGGTATTCTAGATAATATCGTGCGGAAGCTGTGCGTTGTTTACTTATATGTTTTCTTTGACACGAGCGAAATTTTATTAATGCCAGAAAATTAAAAACACGGGCTATGTATATTATTGTCTTCCAGTCGTCTTTGCTATAAACGTTTGAAAAATATAATTTATTAATTAGTATTCGAAAATATCAACGGTCCGGCGGTCGTTAAACGTTTATACCTACTAAATGAAAACTACTCTGATTTGCATAAAATTTAAAATATGGATACATCTAGGAGCCATTGACAAGATAATCAAAAGAGAAAATTACACATAAAGGTGTTTTATATAGGTTGGAATGGCTATATTAAAAGTTATAGAAGTCGTTTCTAAAATTGGGCGCAGTCTCTAACGGCGCAGACGGCACTACCTCTACTACAGCTTTTTAGTTCAATTTATTTATTATATTTTATTTAAATACAAGATAGTGTGAGAAAATCTCCCCGAACGTGTTTAATCTTTATTCGTGTCTTATCGCTTGTATCGGAGAGATTTTTCGATTTGTTTCGTGAAAACAATTTTTATTACTGCGATATCCTCTCTAAACACTCATTTTTATGTCGAAAATTAATCTGGGCTTAAAAAATGGATAATTGATGAGATTAAGTTTTTATGCTCGTTTCTACGTTTAATCCAAACCTATACGCAATTCACGTCATCAATAAAAGTTTACTAGATGATTACGTTTCGCACAGTGATGTCACCTCGTACCTTGTATTTTTACAGTTCTAATAAATTATAGTCTTTCTTTACTATATCATCTAATATGTTCTCAGGTAAATCATCTATAAAATATGTCACTTTCTAAACTTTAAACCTAATTACAAATAAACAATCTAGTGACTTTTTATCGATGACGTGTTGCATATAGGATATTCTAACGTTTGAACGTAATTTGAATGCAAGTATCTATTAAAAATTAGGCACCTATTTTTTGAGGGATTTTGTAAAAACTCGCAGATTTTTAAGAATCTATTGTAAATTTTAATGTTCTTTGATAATTTACTGTAGGAATATATTTCTAGAAATTATGTAATTAAAATTATTGTCTATTTAAGGATTTTAAATAACTTATAGTACTTAAACTGTAATATTTATTTATTTATTTTATTGAAAATTTAAATCAATAATCTTTTGTAAATTAATAAATTAAAGTTCATATATTTATATTCGATAAATTTCAATCGTTTTTATTAGCTTTTGAAACTTTAACATTTAGGAAAATTCACTTGATGTGTTACGTGCAAAAAAATGATAAAAATAAAATAAAATTTGATCGAAAAATAATTATTTAATAATGGTAAACAAGCACTTAACAAAATTTAGAGGCCTGTCGCCTAGCTTCTGGGACAGTGGAGTTCGATCGGGTTCTAATAATAACAAACAAAATTAGATAAAGGGCGTCAAGTAATTTTCCTTAGACCAATAACTATTAAGAAGGGGAAAATTACTAAAATTATATGATGTTAAATAGTTACAATAGTTAAATTATCCATAAACGTCAATACAAGAGTTAATTTAGGTATCTGGCCTAAATGAAGTCCTAACTTTAATAGGAATAATTTTATATAAATGGGTAAATACGCTAATGCTTCTCGAAAACACTTCGTTAACAATAATTAATATAAACAATAACAAAAATATAAATTATTCCTAACGGCAATTGATTAAACTTAGCTGTTTCCGCGTGGTGACTAAAATTGATCTTTCTAGTCAACCTCCGGCAACAAAATCCAAGTTCAACCAATAACAAGTAAATCCAATCCAAAAACAGTAACAAAAATAAATCCAAAGTAGAAAAATATGAGCCAAATCTAGGACCTCCTACGGAGGTCCTATTATTTCAAAGATGTTACAATATATATTTTATTTAATCCGACTACGTCGGTGGGTCCTCAACACCCTGGCCGTTATTCTTATTCGTTTCCGCTCTAAAGCGATAAATAAAACACAAACTAGGAAAAATGAACCAAGATTAACGGAGTATATATATTGTAAAAATTAAAAATGTGACTTTTTATTTATGTTGATATTTTTCTACTAACCCGTTTCTAAACGACCGCCCTTAATAATTGAAAATCTACGCCAACCAACTCCTCTTATGCCGAAATTGAATTTGAATTTAGAGAAAAAAAAACGTTCAGATGTTCTATCAGATATTAATTTAGGTATGGCCTATCCAAACCTATATGCAATTTACGTCATCAAAAACAAAGTTACTAGATTGTTTATTTGTAATTCGGTTTAAAGTTTGAAAAGTGACATATTCTATAGATGATTTACCTGCGCACATATTACATAGTATAAAGAAAGACTAAAATTTATTAGAACTGTCAAAATACGAGGTACGAGGTGACAGCACTGTAACGTGAAACGTCATCATCTAGTAACCTTTTACTGATGACGAGGATTGCATATAGGTTTGGACGAAGTATAGTGATTATTTTCATTTCTTTTGCACTATTAATATTTCACCGGAATTTTCACGGTTCCAAACCCCTTGCAAAGTTTTTCTAGCGTATATAATTTTAAAAATCCGACACGCGTCTGACACGTTGAAGTAGGTGCAGTTTTCAAGCATTTTGCAATTTAAACTTATTTAGAAACAAGAAATGTAGTTTTATATAATTTCTAGTTTTATTTTATTCTAAAATGTCCGTTTGATATAGAAACACCTACCTATATACTTATATGTATTACAACACTGTTAGTTACACATTAAAAAAAGACGAACCTTAACAGGAAATGTTTATTAACGTAAGTGTAGCTGGAATACCGAATAAATTTACGTAATTTCCTACAATTTCATAAATACAAGAGACAAGTAGGTATCATTTCAGATAACGCCTATACTTTCTTAAAATCTATATACTTTCACGATCGATCGTCTATCTATCGAACTCTCTTAATTTCGAGATGTAGAACGCCGATCAGATTCCGAACTTAGCTAATTAAACTACCGATGGCAGTCATAAGTTATAAATATTTGATAATGAATTTGGGAAGAAACTCAATGATACCGTTTAGGCGATGCATTAGGTTCTGTCAACCGAAGCAAGATTAAGATCGATTTTTTAAGCACTTTCAGATATGAATCTAAATTTAATAATTGTCAGTGTAATTTAGGACTTTAAATTAAGTGCGAGCTTAAAGAATGTGAGAAGCAAAACTAGATCCAGATTTTTTAAGAATAATAAGGGCGTGCCGTATAATTATTGATGTATGTGTAACTTTATTTATTTGTAAATTATCCGTTTAGATCTACCTATGAATATATGTATGTATATATTGAGCAGTAATTATTATGTGCCCAACGAGTTAAAACTCGATAATTATATTTATTAACTCAATAATTTAATTAAACGTGTCTTTTAAAGCGGTTATAATAAATACGTCTTTTATAGCGATAAGTGAAAATGGTTTTCGCGTTGCAAGTAAGTAGGTAGGTAACCGCGAATCATAAATTGTGCGGCAAAATTTGAAATAGCAATAAATAACGATAAGTTTATGCGTAGTTTTGCTTTAATTTATGCATTTTAATACAAACATAAAGATGGTAGGTACCTAGTAAATCAGCATTTGCTCGCCGTAATTTATTTCGTTGTTCGTTGTTAAATGACCTTTTGATCTTCTCTTTTATGAGTGAACCGGATTCTGCAAATCTAATTCTACGCCCCGATATCGTTAAATATTATGTTATCCAACGCAAATTTAAATTTACATACAGTGAAAATGCGTGTATAATACTATAGCTGTGGAAGGTGTGAGAAATGTAAGATTTATGAGGTTGTAGTTTTGAACAATACGTGCGATATTGAATTCTCTTCTTGATAGGACAAGTAATATCTCGGAAAAACAATTTTACATAATATCTACTTCTTGCTCTGCATAAACGTCATATTTATTCGTAACAACTTCACCGAGAGAAAAGGACCATTTTAATTGAAATAAATGAGTCGTTTAATCAAAACAATTTTAAATATCTAAATAAATATTTAATTTAAAACTAACGAGTTCGAGACTTATTTTTAAGAGCTTTTCATTGTTCTTTTAAAACCATAACTTACTTACTTAATCTTTGCCTCTTTTACCCGGTTGGATGTCGAGGAACCCTTAATTTTAACGAGTTTATTGTTATAAAATTCGAAATTAATCTCTCGTATTATAGTGATACTACCGTGCCAGTATTGAAAGCAAATAGTATAGTATATACCATGTCAGAATCTCAGCCGTTTTTCTCTAAATAATTACATCCATTAACTTATTAATTTTTAAAAGACTTATTTTTAGTTTCATTTTAATTTCATTTCATAGATTATATCGAGGAATAATTTAATCTTTAATAACAAACGTCTAGTACTTATCATTAATAAATTTCACTGTACTTTGTTAGTTCATTTATTATGAGAGTATAATTCTTGTCTAAAGAAAAAGTACCAGATATGAAATCGCCCGGTCGCGTAGTTTATTCGCGCGCGCGCGCGCGTGTGTGTGTGATTAATCTTTTAGCGATAAATAAAAACTAAATATAGATACTTATGTAAATAAATAGTTAAATAGGTAAATAAAGGTACCTATATAAAAGGAAAAATTATGGTATCGGACATCTTTACGACGAGAATCTTTTGAAACCAGAAAACATACGATTCTTATTATTTTTGTTTAAATGCAGGAGAAAACGCGGTGTGAGGTCGAGAGTTGTTTTAGAATAGTCGAATATTTTTTCTTACTTATTTTGTTAGGGTTATTTAACACGATTTTACTTAAAGGTTGGCGGAAAATATCATTTTTACAATAATAAACTAGGCATTTTAATTTTTTAAGTTACTCACACGGCGTTGCCGATGCCAATAATTGTAACATAAAGTGCTCTTACAATTAGATGCGAATTTATTTTCTTTTTGAAATTCTACGAAAGTTCTCTATTCTTGATCGATAACAATTAAAATAAACACAAACACTGTTTCGGTTAAATTACGAACAATTTATTACCTGTGCGTGATGCTTGCTTGATAATATGTAAAAAATAAATGTTTGACAAATCTTAATTGAAATTGTTGCGCAACAGAAATGCAATTTTAATTTGATGTTGGGAAAAAAACTATAGTAGTTACATATTTAGATTTGTGTATACAGTTAAACTTTCTCACAAATTTCAACACCTTTGTATAATCACAAAAAAATAATTTCCAGTTGTTTTGATGAAACAAAGTTCTGGTTTTGCTTGAGTCTCATTTTTTTATTCAAAATTTTGTTTTAAATCATCGATCGTTAGCGAGTTGGGCCAATAGAGAATATTGGTGATGACAAAACGGCTACGACAAATTTTATACCCTTACAGCTCACACATACATTTTTGTTTTTACTAAAATATTTTGAAGATAATTATACATAGAAAGTTGATGCACCTACCTACTTCATCATACGATGTTCATGAATTACCTTTACGTCCTTTACGACCAACGCCTGTAAATGTCAAACTATTAGAACAACTTATTTATTTTTAGCGTTCCGCGACGTTTTAATTAATTAAACATACTTGCGTGTTTTTTTTTTAAATTCGAAATTTTAGATCGTTTTAAAATTCCAATAACTAACTCAAACGGCATCCGAAGCAGTAAGCGCTTCTTTATTTAGCTATTATTGTGCGCGTGACAGTGGGTATGAATTTTTACATAATCTTAAGAATTCCGAGACGACGAGGAAAACATTTCCGTCGTCCAAAGAAGTTTACACTCAAGAAAGAAGATACGCCCGTTTTTAGAATTACAAACGACAATTATTGTCAAGGAAAAAGTTTTATTATACGAAATTGTTCTTTTGAAAAACATTTACAGAATGTGGCACACGGAGTCAATCTTGTATTCTTCTCGAATCACATATTTCTTACAGTTTCAGGAACTATCAGCAGGCAATATCGGCTATTGCGTAAGCAAGAAAAAGAGATTATCATAAAGAAAATCTCACACTGAGCTTGCAATTTGTCACACATACTAAGTGAGCATGTGTAAAAGAATGTGGTTGAATTGCATTTTTTTTTCGTAGTTCTAATGTGCCGTTGCGAAGTCAGATTGTTGTAATCCATTGCAGAGCCGCTAAGCGAAGACTTTATATGCAGTTTGTGCCCATTTGTAATCTTAATGTCGATCTAGCCAAGTGCTTGTCTCATCCTCTGATTTTCACCAATAAATATAAGTGGACGTGCCGCGATTGCCGTATGCATTTTATTGCGTTCGTCGCCGCTTAAAAAATCGCGACCGTAACTTTAGACGAAATTTTCGTTTGCCGCTCGGAGGCTATCTAATTAATTCTGAACGATTGTTAGTCGGTTCTTCTTAATTAGATTGTAATTATCTCTATCGCGTAAGAAATCTTTATATCTTAATTTAGCTATCGGGGTGCTATCGCTTTAAGTCGTTATCCGGCCGAGATAACTAAATAATTGTCCTTATCGGGTATTTAACATTTAATTTTATTAATTACTTTGAAACCAGAAATAAATCCCTCGGTCGCGTTAAGCGTTAACATACAGCGCAAGTGAGTTTCAATTATATGAATTTTAATTGCATTTAATTAGAGCCGATCTCTATCTTAAATCGTGTTTTGAACGTGAATGACAGAGATACGCGACGACCGTTAAGTTAAATAGAAAGGATTTAATAAGAAATACCGAGTGCGATTTCGATTCGTTACTCGCTTATCTAGATAATTTAAGCTTATCTAACACGTTCGGTCTTCTCGATCCGGGAGCTTTAAGATGACTTTGTTGTACTTTGATGATCTGTAATATATCTAATCGCGTGTTTGATAAAACCCCGACTAAAGTATGTATCGGAGTTTTGGGTGGTATTTAGTACATTTTGATAACGAAGTATACTTAAAACCATCGGCTAAAGATAATTAAAGCCGAACATAATCTCGGTTTATTTATAATCGTAGGAACGTTAGAGTCCCGTAAATACGGGAAGATAAAATATTCACGGCTTAAAATTTATTTTATTAGATATTGCAGCACTACCAGGTAGCTTATTTAGTACGTATAAACTTACGTTAGTTTTAAAATCGAATTAACTTTAAAAGTAATTTACAATATTACCGGCATAAATTCAATTTACCTACGCGCAAAGTCGCGGTAACAATTTATCGATAAAAAGTTTCTAATAGGAAACGATTTCTATGACAAAGGACCTTCGAGCAATTTCTCTACAATCAAAACGACTTCTAATTACAGAAAATAGAAAATGCGTTCAATAACAAATCCGAATAAAACGAATCGATTACCATTAACCGCAACTATACCAGAAGAACAATTGCAAGAACTCGGCTTAACCATTGAACGAATGCCGATAACTTCTTCGGTTATGTGACCACACATTGCCGCGGTCGCGGTTCGCCAACTCCGTCAATCATAATTTTCTCATATTTCTGTTAATAGTCGTTGCGGATAATTTAGGTTTTTATATTAAACGATCCGTTAGAGAAAAACTCGGTGCCGACCGATCGAACGGAACAGCGGCGGTTAGTAGAGCCTAATGTAGGTAATAGCTGACAATGAGGCAATAAAGCGGTCGTAAATAAAAACGTTACAATGTTAATAAAATAATTTAGACGCTTGCCGACTTAGCGATTAAAATGTATTCGTAAGCCGTCGATAACAGAATTAGGAAACTATTATACTACGTATACTAGTTTGTTATTCGAAACGATTAGCGGCTTTAGGTTTCAAAAAGCAGCGCACTTGTTTTAGCATTAGGCGTGCATTTAACGTTAGGTCCAAAATATTTTAGGCCCAAATTCATAAACGAAACTTATTCTCATCTCATACGTAAACTGAAATATTTACGGAAGTTTTCGATTGGTCGTCAGACCACTAACTTTCGAATCGATTGTTTTTTATTGGTTATGAAAAAGGAAATATAACCAGATGAGAATGAGTTTCGTTTACGAATTTGGGCCTTAAATCTTATTTCAAATACAGTCTATTATTTTCGTACATAATGAATTTCCAAAATTTCCTGAAAACGTACGAAAATCGAGCGATCGAAAAACTACTATTTTTTCGAAAAATCTAACAAAATATTAAATATTTAGTTTTCTTCCATCAGCTTATTAAGTATCAAATTAATTACTGGACAAATAACTACCCCAATATTCTGAATGACAGAAATAACAACAATGAAAAATCATTAGGTAACTACAAACTTAAAACTAACGTGTTACGTTTCTTTTATTAAGAGCGCTAAGTAGTGGTGTCCATATTGGAAAAACGCGAATAAAATTTGTGACCTTATGGAATTAATTATTTAAATTCTGCTTTTGCCAAAATATTAGAAATTAAGTTAAAAATCTCGGAAGGTCCAAATAAGTAAAAAAAATAGAAGAAAAAATTGCTAACATCTTTTATAAAAGCCGTGTAAAAAATCTACTAACTTTCCGAGATCGTATACGGTGAACTAAACACTTTTTCTAAATAACATTTTTTTGATAAAACTTTTAGATTTCCTGCAATTTTAAACCGCAGTAAAATTTATTCCAACTTTATAAATATCGACCACTATACGTAAAATAAGCAATCTGACAACAAAGCTACGATATCTGCATTTACAGCGGGAGATTATGTTTTGCTGATTCAGAATAATTTGTTGATGTATTTATTAACTTGTGCGAGCACTAGTTTTTTTTAAGTATTTCCGCCTCGCCTGTGATCTTTGGCCCTTTTACTATTTTGGCTCCCGCGACCTAGGTATTCTTTTCAGTACGGATATAAGTAGCGTGCTTAAATAAACGTTTTGTTTTAAATAAATTTACGAGACGCTCCTATTTCATAATAAAACTAGAGCGACTTTAAAATTTAATGTCTGTTATTATTATTCTTCTTTTTATAAAATTGCGGTAATAAGCCAATAACAATAACAAGTAATTAACACCATATATTTCAACTTTGTTTAGAGTTATCTTCAAGTGGTAAAATTTTATAATTTCCGAAGTAATAATCAAAAATTTGGAGCAAGAAGGAAACTCCTGATAAGTACTAATTGTATCCTTATTATATTATTATTATGGCTATTTATTAGGCTTATTGGCCCTAATTGTAAAATTGTAAGTGTATTAAATAACTACAAGTCAATCACCATTTTTCTACTACAGTATGTTAAAGTGTCTTACAAATTAAGTTCGGTAACAAATTCGGTATTACCTATGTTAAAAATCAAATTTAAGTAACCATTACATTATTTTGTATATTAATTTTAACGATGTTCGAAAAATAGTAATACCCTCACCTTAAGATCATATTATCAAACTAAAGTTTAAAGTAAATTCATTACAACTACAACCACAGTTACCCGACGTAACCGATTTTGGGTAGAAAATAGATTTGTAAGGAAATCTGGTACCTATACGGTTCCATCGTTCCCAAATAATCTAAGAGTGTTAGCATCGTGTGGTTGTAAAAAAGGTATTCTTCTAACATGCATTATTTGCTGATTCATACATTTCGTTTCATCATGTTTTTAGACTACCGTAGCAAAGCATGCACATGTACAAAAAAGCGAATGAGTTGCATTGATTCCTCTAGATGTATGGGACAAAAATGTACCAATGCAGTGACAATTGCAAATGTGTCAATGTATGATGAATAAGATGAATGTTAAATTATTAAGGGTGTGTAATATCAAAGCTGTTGATTTAAACTGCGAAAAGTACAATTTTTAACGAAGGTAATACCAAATTTGTTAACGAACTTAATTTGTAAGGCACTTTTAACATACTGTAGTAGAACAATGGTGATTAACTTGTAGTTATTTAATACACTTACAATTAATTAGAACCAATAGTCATAATAATAACAGACGTTAAATTTTAAAGTCGCTGTAGTTTTATTATGAAATAGGAGCTTATCGTAAATTTATTTAAAACAAAACGTTTCTTATATTATGTACTTAATTATTAAAATAACGGATAAGGTGTATCTACAACAATTATATTATTATATTGGCATGTGTATTTTAGAATTACGTATAGAAGGAGAGAAAGCTACAGCAAAAAATGAGATGGGAGCGCTGAAAGAAGCGAGAAAACCCACAATGAAACCGACGTGATTCAGAAAATGCAATTTTCACATGTTTTCACTTTTAATTATCTATCTTAATTATTAAGCCCTGCAAAAATATAATTCTTATGCCGTCGAATGCTACATAGACGAACCAAACTTTTTTAAACAATAACATTTTTCGATATGTCCTACTGTTTTGCAGTTATGACAGTATAAACGGAAAAAAGGCGAAATTGAAGTGAACTTTTTACCAGTTCGAACTGAGATATCGGCCCCGAAAGTTATTTTTCTCCAAATATTATTTAATTTTATTTGGAATTTTAATAATTTATAAATAAAAATTTATTTATTCTTAATATTATTTTCTTTAACTTTAAAAATATAAAATATTATTTAAAATTTCTAAACCAATTCTTTTTAATAATATTTTAAAGTTTAATTTTAATTATTGAAATTTAAAATTTTTTTTTTATTTATTATACAAATTTACAAAGTTCATATAATTAATTTCATAAAATATATTTGTATTATTTTCATATTAAATTTTCATATATTTTAAAAATAATTTTAAAATGAACAGTTAGTTTTTTGTTTTTTTATAAAATTAACAATTATAATTATAAATTTCATTACTAATTTTTATTATATTTGTAATATTAAATTAATAATTAATCATACAAATTTTTGTAACATTTTACATTTATAATATGATTTTAGATTAATATTTGATATTAAATTAGATGATAAATGTTCATTAATTTTTTAATTGTTGGTAACTTAATATTTACTATTTATAAATATTTATTTTCAACGTTGTTCAAACATAAATTTAATAATAATATTTAAAATGTAAATTTTACTTTATAATTTAATTTATTTTTTTAATATTTAATATTAAATTATATTTAATTCTAAGTATTTTATTTAAATATTAAAATTAAATTATATATTTATAATTATTTTGTTAATTGAGCTTATATTGTAAAATATTATTATATTAATATTTCATTAAGTTTTTTAAATGTCAACTATATTAGATTATTTATTATTTAAATTAATAATTTTATTAATTTAATTAAAAATTGTTTAAATATAAAAATTCTTTGATAATGTAATAATTTACTAATAAATTAATTTTAATATATATTTATATTATATGTTATTTAATAAATTTTTAATTTTTGATTAATCAATTATGTAAATGATTCATTTATCAATAATATTTTTTAATTTATTCTAAATTTTTATAAAAATTTGCAATAATAATTATTTTTAAAATTATTTAAATATTTTAAAACTTTTAAAATTATATTAGAATAATATCCAAAATTTTATATTTTTAAATTTAAATATTAAAATTATTAAATTATATTATTTAAAATTAATTAAACATTAAATATGTTAATAAAAAGTTTAACATTTTAATAAATAAATTTTAAATGTAATTAAATTTATTAAAATATATATGATTTTATTCGAAATTATTTAAATTTAATTAAAAAAACTATTAATTTATTATTATAAAAAATTAATTTTAATTAAATTAATTTAAAATTTTAAACATTTTTAATAAAAAATTTTAAATTTGTTAAGAATATAAATTTAATTTCTTTTTAAATTGATATTTATAATTCAACTTTATGATTAAATAATAATTGTTATGAATAAAAATTTAAAATTTTTGATAAATTAAAAATTTTAAATATCAATAATAATTATTTAATTTTATGATAACGTTTGATTATAACTTAAAAATTAATTTTTTAATACTTAAAATTAAATTCATATTTTAATTAAATATAATTTTAATTATTTAATATTTTTTATAAAATGGTTAAAATTTTTAAATTTCTTAATTTTAATTAAATTTATATATTATTTAATTAATAAATGTTAATTTTTAATTTTTTTTAAATTTAAATTTAATTAAAAATAGAGATATTTTAAATGAATTTAATTTAATTAATTATAATTTAAATTAAAAAATTTTTTAATTACTGTTTTGAAGATATGAAAAATTTTTAATAATTAAAAGAATTTTTAAAGATTAAATGTTTAGATTAATTATTTATTTTAATTTTTTAAAAATTTAGTATAATTTTGATAAATTTTTAAATAATCTAATTATGAATATAAAATTTAATTTAATAGTATTTTTAATTTTTAAATATAGTTGTAATTAATTTTAATTAAATCTTTTAAATTACTAATTAAGATTAATTATTTATTAATAAATATTTCAATTTTAATAAATTATATTATATATTTTTAATTTCTATTAAAAGGTAATTTTAAACTATAAACTTTTTAATTTATTAAATAAAATTTATTTTATATTTTAATTATTAAGTAAAATATTATGTTAATTAATAATTAATTTTAATAATTAAATATTTAAATTTAAAAATTGTAAATTTAAAATTAACATATTAAAATTTATTATTAATTTAACGATGCGATTTATAATTTAATTAATATAATTAAAATTTAATTTTAGTTTTTATTAAAATTCATTACATATTATAATTAGATTATTTTTTATTTAATTATAATAAATTTATTTAAAATAAACAATTTAATTATTTAATTTATTATATTTAAAATTTTTAAATAAAATTAATTGTATTTTAATGAAATAATTATTTTTTTAAACTCTTAATTAATTGTATATTAAATGTGTTTTGAAATTTTAATTTAATCTTTAATGAAATTAATTTTTCAAAATAATATTTATTATATTATATATTAAATTTTAATTGATTTAATTTTAAAATTTTATTATTCTTAAATTATTCTTTCTTTTTATTTAAATTAGTAATAATTTATAAATTTATAATAAATTTTTAATTTAATGCGTAAAATTAATTTATAAATTAATTCTTTATGAATAAATTTTAATTTAATTAAAATTTTTAAATCTTTAATATTTGTAAAATATTTATTAATTGTATTAATAATTAAAATTTATTCAATACATATAATTAAATAAATTTTAAATATTATAAAATTTGTTAATATATTTAGATATCAAGTTTTTAACTTTATAATAAATATGTTTATAATTTTACAATATAAATTATTAAATATAATAATCTTTAAATTCTTTATGAAATTATGAATCTATTTTAAATAGTTTTATTGATTAAATATTTTTGAGTGAATTTTAGTTAAATAATTTATAAATTAATTTATTAATAATACTAATTCTAATTTTAATTCTTTAATTAGTTAAATTTATATTATATTTTACTATTAATAGATAATTTAATTAAAATAAATTCTATTAATATATCTGTAATTATTTATATTACATTATTAATTTGTTTATTAATAATTATAATTTTAATTTTAATAATTTATATTGTATTAATCTATAAATAAATATTATATTTATATATATTAATTGATAATTGTTTTTAAATCATTCTATTACTATTAATTTTTAAAAAATTTTCTTATACTATTTAAATCAATATTATTAAACTATAATAACTAAGTAAATGTTTATAATTAATTAATTAATTTATTATAATACAGTTTGAATAATTTCAATAAATTTTTTAAATTTTCTGAATATTTTCAAAAATTTAGATATAATTTGCGATATAAATATATTTTAAATAAATTTCCATTTTATTAATTATTAATGTTTAGTTAATAAATTAATTTGTTTAGTGACACTTTAATACATTTAATAATTATATAATTATGATAATATATTTAAATTATCTATTATAAAATAAATTTTAAAATTTTTTTTGATAAATATTATTTAATTTTGGTTTAATTTAAAAAATTATTTTTAATACGATAATTGAAATATTTTGAGAAATAAATTCAAATTTTATATTATTTTTTTAAATAAATAAATTATTATTTAAATTTAAAACTTTAATTTTTATATATTAAAATTTTTATAAATTTGTTTAATATATTAATAAATTTTAATTAAATTTTCAAATTTTTTAATTTTTATAAAAAATTATTAATTATTAAGAATTATTTTAATTTTAATTATTATTTTTATATTTAAAAAATCATTATTTTTTTAATAATAATAACAATATTTAAAAAATTTAAACTTTTGTTAATTTTTTTTTAGGTAATTTTTTGATTTTCAATTATGATTACAAATTAATTAAATTATAATTATAAAATTTAGCAAATTTTTTTAATTTAAAAATTTTATTAACGGATTAACTTGTTGATATTTTATTTTCAGTTTTTAATATTAATATTTAAATTAATTTTTATAATTTTTATTTTTATATAAATATATACTTCCTATTATTTCATATGTAAGATAATATTTTTAAAATAATATAATTAACTTTATATATATAATTTATATTTTAATTTTCAAAATTTTAAATTCTTACTTATTATTTATGTTAAATATTTTTAAATTTTAGAATTAATTAAATTTATTTATTTGTAAATTAATTTTAATAAATTGATAATTTTAATATTCAATAAATTAATATAATTTTATAATCATTATTAATATTTAAATTTAATATGTTTATTTTCTAATAATTACTATAATCTGATTACATATTAACTGTGAATTTATACATGATACATAATTGATGTAGAATAATAATATAGTAGACAAAATGATACATAATCAATTATTATTATCATTTACTGAATAGTTGTAATATTTGTAAAAGTCTAATATATTATACATGAATTAAATTTATTGTTAAATTACATACAATGTATAATAGATAATAATCATAGTTACATACAGTTAATAATACTATCGTAATATATTATTATTAATTCTATATCTGTTATGCAATTATTAAAATAACTTATTATCGTGATAATTACTTAATGAATCATTATAAATAGATTTATATTAAGTTATATGATGTGACTTAGATATAATTTATACTGAATATTGATTATTATTGAATGCTATTTATATATATATAGATTTATCTTACTATATATGATATTACGTAGAAAATATTCTATAGATAGTTTAATCATATACTGTCGATTTGTAGTCTTAAACTTATTATTCATATCAATTGCATATCATATAATAAGTGTCTAAATTATCAATATTCGATACTAACATGATATATATACTTTCTTATTTATTATAAATTTATTTATCAATGCATTAATCTAGATTGATATTACATATTCTATATCGAAATATCATGATTAACTACGTTATAATTACATTATTAAGATTACTATTACGTACTATTATCAAATGAAGCATAATATCATGATTACTAATTCGTTATATCTTAATTGACATTATTTATTAGACTATTTATTAGATAGATTTAAATAATTTATATTCTTTAATAATTGTAATTGTTTCATATATAAATTTAATATTACTAATTGAATTTAGAATCATTCTTGAAGTTATTAATTGTATTCGATAATATTATTTATATACTAATTAAATAATGATTAATAGTAAATATAGTATAAAGTATACAGAACATACTATATTAATTTTATTATTACATTTATTATTTATTGTAATGATTTATATTAATATTAATTAGTATTATAATATTAATTATTACATATTCAATTATAATATTACTTTACGTTACTAATTTATTTATTTAGTAAATATTCATAATTATGTTATTTTGATATATTATATATATTAATTAACTAAAATAAGATTATAATTAACGTTATTCATTATAGTATTCAAAAATAGCAATTACTAGATTTAATATTAAGTTACTAATTAATATTACTTAAATTCAAATATATATAATCTGTTACAATTCTATTAATTATTAAATTAATTTTACAAATTGTATATTCTTATTATACGTTACTATATATAAGTTATTAATAATATTTAATAATTAAGTCTATTTATAATATTATATATATATGATTACATTATGTTTAATGTATATTATCTTATAAAATATACTGAATAATCGATATAATTTAAATAATATATATATTCAATAAAAACGTATTATTATTACAATTCTTGATCGATTAAATGATATACATATATCTAATTAAATGAATTACAATTGAAGTTTACTTATGTCATATACATTAATATCTTAAATTAGTATTATATATATATTAAATCAATTATAGCATTATGATTATTTGACTAATCGATATGACTATATCGTCATTTTAAATTTGCTATCGTTACTATTAATAAAATGAAATTTGTAACGTAAATTAATTCTAAATTAGTATTTAAATCTGATGTAATTACGATAACGATATTCTTGAATATTAATTTAACATATTCGATTAAATGCTAATATCTAATTGAATTGCTTATTAGACAATCGAATCATTAATACGATATATAATTAGCATTAGATATAGCTTAGTTAACTTATATTAATATTATGTCATTATAAATTTATATATATTATATATGAATTTTAATTATATTAGATATAGTTATAATTATTGATAAATATATAATAATATATATTTAATTAATACATATATTAATATATAGTAAGTAATCATATCATAGTATACATTTATGTAACTTTTTATACTTTATCTTAGTTCGTTACAATTTATATTTAGAATGTGACGAATTTTGTTGACAATGATTTTTTCGGAACGAAGTTCTTTAATTGCCAACGAATTGTCCCATTCTTTACCAACATCTCCGCCAATTGCCTCAATGATGATTGAGGTGGAAATCTGCTCCTTACCTTCTGCTCCCAAACTCCCCATAGCGGCTCAATGATGTTGAGATCTGGCGATTGTGCTGTGCTTTATAATATTCTGATGTTCCTCGAACCAAGACTGAACTTTTTTGACCGTGTGTATGGGCGCATTATCATCTTGGAATATGGTAGTGTTTGGCAACAATACACTGGTCATAATAAGAACTTCATCATTGAGGATATTTAGATATTCATTCGCAGTAATACGGTCATTGAGGGTAATAATTGGACCAGTAGAATACCATGATATAGCCGCCCAAATCATCACAGAGCCGTCCCCGTGCATGACTGTAGGTAGTAGGCAGTCCGGATCGTAGGCTTCTTTGGTGGTTCTCCATACATAAACCCGGCCGTTTGTAGGGAACAAAGCAAATGATGATTCATCAGACCATACTACATTCTTCCAATCGTCCAAATTTTATGATCGTAGCACCACTTCTTTCGCAGCTTTGCATTGGCATCCGTTATAAGAGGTTTTGAAATTGCAGCCCTGCCATAAATGTTACTTTTGTGAAGCTCCCGCCGCACTGTTTTTGTTGAAACAGGATTGTTCAGGAGACTGTTGAGTTCTGCTGTCACCTTTGCTGCCGTAATTTTATGTTGCATGGCCACAATCCTTTTTAATATTCGGCGGTCCCTGTCTGTTAACGTTGTTTTGCGACCACTCCTTCTCTTCGCAGATGTTGTTTTGCCATGTTTTGTGTAGGCTGTCATCACAGTGGATACTGTCGCTCATGAAACGTTAAACAGTTCGGCCGTTTTCGTCACAGATGCTCCTGCTAACCGAGCACCCACGATTTGTTCTCTTTCAAAGTTTGACAGGTCGCCCATTTCACCGTCTGATTGTTAACACCATCGTAGAACAAAGCGAGTAGTATACTGAAATATAAACCAGAACGGTTACTACATAAAGTGCGCCACATATACACGCCGCACTGTTCATACCATGGCAAGGGGCCCAACATATAACAAATATGTAATATTTAGCATGGCGTTCACATTATTTTGTCCATCCCCTGTATATATAAACTATTTGTATGACGAATGAATAAGAAACTATTGAAATTAAATTTGAAAATTTGGCTTTACGTAACAAAAGCATTAAAAAATTTTTCTGCATCTATTATTCTAGATTTAGTTTCACTATATTAGCTGATTTTTTAAACATTATAAAAAACTTATTTGATTTTAAACAATTTTTAAACGTAACTTTTTCAATTAAAATCCTTACCTTTAATTTATTTACTCGAAAGTTTTGCCAAATTAACTACATACACGTGTATGTATAACTAATCGAATGTCTTGGCATGGCGTTAGAGTTGACTTGGGATCAAATTGTCCTAAAGACAAAATGGCCATATCTACAACATAAAGCTCATTTAAATTAATTTAAATTGAAGGATCGAATGATAAGATGGTCTTCATTTTAAAATGTTATCGTTTCACAATGGTCGAGAAACTACTTTTACATGTTTGCGTAAAAATAAATAAGTATTTTTACAAAAATATAAAAATCAGCCAACACACAACTTACTCGATATCTATTTTTATGAACAGTATATACTTCTTTACCCTACTTACGTATCACTCAATGAGTGTAAGAAAATTTCGGTCCAATTAATGTCAATATTTTGAAATTTTAGCGTTGCTAAACTATTTAACGGAACTGCGCCAATTTACTACAGGCACTTTAATTAATAAGGTGTTCCGAACGAATTGTAATAAATCGTATAGACAATTGTTTCTCAACGTTGCTTTATGATAACTGGCAGGCCACGTTCGGAATAATATTTTATATTGTCGACTATGTACTAACTGATAAAATCCAATAAAAGTTGAATTGTACGTGTATTATGCAGATTAACTATAAATATTATATTTTACGAAACTATCTATTAATTAGTTTTACACGATCATATTCCATCGAGGAATGAATAACGATATATAATATACCTGAATAATAACGGCACACTATAAGTTTACAACAAAACTTCAAGTTAATTAAAACCGTTTCAAGCTACCGAAACAACTCGATATCTACATATTATAGGTGCAATCTTATATCTAATAAAATATTATGGCGAACGTGACGTATAAGAAATTAACGCACCCTGAAGTCACGTTTAAAAATATGTATTAGCGAGCGTCCCTTCTGGTAACAACCGTAAGAGATATACGCCAACCAATTAATAATAAATTGTTTTAAATACCTCGGTTATGGTAATTTTAATAGTACGACAAAGTGAGTTATTAATAGCCAACCGACTAAAAGCGGCAATTATTTTTTTTTCTCTGGCGATTCTTTTAATTAGCAGAAGTAAAGTGTAATTCGACGTTTTATTAAAAATCGGATAATTTGCGTTTTGGTATATATTTAGCGAAAGTTACCTTTATAGCTCTACTATTATCTAGGTACATACGAACACTGCGTATTTTAAGCGACCTATTAATCCAATTAAATAAATTTATTGTTATATTGTAAGAATCGAATACTTACTGTGTAGATATAAGACAGTATCTAACCTATAAATGAGGGACGATTTGAAGAGTTTGTTAAACAGATATAAATAGTATATTTTAATACGATAATAACCATAACTTACACGGTCTAACGACAGAAAAGTGTATAAGTAATGTAGTGAACGTGCTTCTAATTGGCCCGTTTACGGGAGGTCCTTATAAGGACTAGACTTCTATTACGGCATCAATTTGATTTGATATTACTGAACGTCCATTAGACAATTAGAATCTGTTATTTTCTAATTATAAAATCCAAGTGATATCATCATTATGTGATTGTATTTATTTTTACGTTAACCAATCAAGCTATGCATCGAGGGAGCTCTCGAAATATACGGAGGCGAGTCTATTAAATGCCCTCGTAAAATTTGAATCTTTGGTAAAATCAAGATATGAAACGGCAACGTACAATTTAAAGAAATTACTTTCAAAATTTATGTCGAGCGTATTTTAAACGGCTGTAAACCAATTAGAAAATTCCGTTTTTTATTATGCTTTTCTATATCTACGAAAGACAAAGAAATAAATACGGTGGTTCGTTAGAGTGTTATAGATTACCCCGAGCGTGCGATAAAACTGCTTTTAATAATATATCTTAAATTAATTAAAATTTTAAAGAGTTTTTATTAATCTCATACACTCCTATGCGATTGTGGGCGACGCGACGATGCGATTCGGGCTGTCCGTATTATTAAAAAACAACTCCCGAAGGCGAAGCCTAAAACCTAAAGCTACGTACTACCTGTCTCTAATTAAATATGCTTTATCAGCATCAGTGACATTTGAAACCCGTATTTGTTGAATAGCCGCTACAAAACCGAAGTATTCGAAACTTGCTACCGTAGAAGTGTTTTACGACCAACAATATCTGCTTTTCACAAAAATTATCACCAAGTATCTGAATATGTCACATTCCACAATATTTCTTTGCCGATATAGTCTGTAAAAGGTGCACATAATATTTTTTTTTTAGTTTTATTACTTCGTATATCGTATTTTACACCCGTTTAATTAATGACCATCGAGAGATTTAAAAAAAAACAAAAATATTTAAAATTTATCAAGAGAGAAACATGTAATTTGCAACACTTCCCTCATAAACGTTTTTAAAAATACCGATACAAAATCCGATTTAATTAAATTATTAGGTCATTGCAGAAACTAGTTTATGGTAGGCACAAATCTATTTTTTTTAATGTATTTTAAAAATAATAAAATTTGCCTACTACGCAACGTGCTCATCGTATATGCAACAAATTATTTGATAAATATTTGGATCATTTCCATTATGTCCATAGTTTGTGATTTACTTAACCGACGCAAAATTTCCGTCCTCTTCAAATTAAAAATCTCTAAAATTACTGTAATATTTTCTATTTTTGGTTAAAATCCGAATCGTAACAATGTTAACATTTTCTTGTTCGTACTGATAATTTAAAAATATTTATGAATTTTTGCGAAGATGGCAAATAAAACAAAAATGTTTAATGGTAAGTAATAAACGTATATCTACTCTATGAAATACATAAGTAATAACAGTTCATTAGAGGTAATTATAATTTTCCTTTATAAGTCCATGAATTTTATACTCACATATACAGCTAATTACATTAAAATAGCTTTAGAAAACAAATAGAAAATTAAATCTTTCATTGCTTGCACACCTCAAGGACGACAATGATGATGACTTTACCTTTAATGCGCGCATATAGTCTTATTATAACGTACGTATTATTTTTGTTTTTAACATGAAAATACAAATCAGATTAGAATCGTGTAGCACCGCTAAAAACACCGCTTGGTTCAAAATTTGGAAGAGAATTTCGATAATCCCGAAACGCCCTGTAGAAGGGCGCACGAAGTACAGACGTACCTACTATAAAAGTACGTTCCTGTACTCAACGATGGCACTTTTGAAAAGGACCCCACATCAAGTTACCAAAGACCACCTACAACTAACATAGTTGGTTCTGTAATGCGAATAAACATTATGGTAATGTTACTTGAAATGCTGTACGCGTGCGAGTCCGTTATCAGATATATCGATCATTTGTTCCCTTGAAATTGTTACACTATAGGTACGGGATCGTAGTGAAAGTTCATTGATGGAAAAATTCTCGCCTCGTAATTGTTTAACGGGAATGACTATCGGCAAAATTAATATGTTGCTTAATTATTGTAAGTACCTACTAATGGATAAGTAGAAACGTCAACTCACGATTAGATCTAACTGGTTTGTTTTCATTTAACTAGCTAAATTTCTTTAAGGCATATCGGACTGGAGATTAATTATCGTCGTTTATTTTATTAATACATTTTCACGAGAAATGAAAAACTTTATAACTAACAATAAGTGTGTAAATAATCAAATCGTTTTAATAATGAACGTCAATAAATATTACAGCATTAGGGAGGCCTATACGACGTAGCAGTTTTTTATTTAATAAACAATTTTTACTTATACCTATAAATTACACAACATTATTTAATAATTATTGTGTATAATTTATGTACAAATCCCTAAAAAATACGGAGACTGAATTTGTTTAAAATTTTAGCGAAATTGCTTAAACCTAATTTACTTTTTAAGTAACTGTTTTCAATCTTGATAATTAGTTAGGAGCCGTGATGGTTAGGTGGGTATAGCGCCTAATACACTAATAACGACCGTAGGTTCGAATTATTTTTCATCTGTGGACGTTTGCAAACGTCATTTCTATAATAAAATCTAATTCACGTACAAAATAGACTGACAAATTGGGATTACCAGAGCCATATTAATTAAAAGAAAGATAATGTTTTTTTGAGGTTTCTTTTTTAACAGCTAATGGCAAAAATTGAAGTTGTACAAATTCAGTACGATATTGTCATTAATTTTGGTGATACATTTGATGGAATTTTTTATAGCAGATGTTCTTTGTAAATTATACATTCGTATGGATGCCAAAAGCTCTTAAATGGTTAGGGGATTTAAATAAACTGTTATAAAAAGCTATAGAAATAAAAATGACAGCATTAAGTAATTTAATTTTAGTCGATTTATTGAATTTCTTATTATTGCATCGCTTCGATATCAGAAACTGTGAATCGTAATCCTAAAATAAATTAAAATACATAATTTTTGTTGATACCTGCAAAGGTTACTTCATAATAATTAATTAATTTTCATTCACCCATATATCGTTTAAGCTTAATTTTTTCAAAAATTATATAACGGGCATTAATAATAATGAAACCGCATAAAAATTCTTAGTGAAAGTATAACAAATTCACGTATCCCTTTATGGACAACAGTAAATCAAAGGATAATACCTATATTCCGTTACAAAGCACCTGCCAACACCATAATATTTAAATAAATTAAAATTACGCCACATTCGGTCCAATGTTTCCGTGACGGTACCTAGAGCCGATG
The DNA here is from genome assembly GCA_036326145.1 of Rhagophthalmus giganteus. NCBI lineage: Eukaryota > Metazoa > Arthropoda > Insecta > Coleoptera > Rhagophthalmidae > Rhagophthalmus > Rhagophthalmus giganteus. Next base: position 6,884,913 of record JARFJA010000056.1, on the reverse strand, counting down.
ATTAATTTTTTACTTAAAGGCATTATTATGTCAAATATTTTCCAACATGCGGCTGTGACAGAAAAAGAAATAGACGTCAATCTTGATTTAGTCGTTTTAATAGTGCGTCATTTACTTTTAATTAGATAATATCGAAAGCGATTATTTTACTTTTTCACTAGAGAATTGGGCAATTAAACCTAGGGATATTATGCATTATTCATTTCGGGAATTTTATTTATGTACATCGTGTACAAGTACATCGGAAATTGTTAGATCCTGATATATTGGAAATTTGTCGAAAGACAAATTTAAATATTGTAATTTTATGTTTTATATTAGTTTTTATTAATGCCTTATTTTAGTTATATACCTTATACACCGACTGCAACATTAAAGTTAACACAATAGATAAATATTTGCATATGTAAATCTGCTTTGACTTGTGAAAGGATTAATAGATGGTAAGCAATCACAAGATGTTTAAAATTTTTAGAAGCAACAAAATTGAACAATACCAGTTTTGGACAACTATTTTAATTTATTTATCGAGTCGGTTATGTCTCAACTAGCCACACACATAGAACTTTATTTGGAGATATTTCAAGTATAATTTTACATACAGTTTGGAATAGGAAATGAATAAAATTACTAACGTATTTGCATAAAGTGATTATTTGAATCGACAATAAATGAGCGTAAAGTGACCGCTTGTTCTCGGTTTGAAGTTGCGTGGCGGATAGAAAAACGTCGAACATAAATAGCCGCGATCGTGAAACATAAGGGGGTGAGATGGCCGCTCGAGATAACAATTTTTATTAGTATCACTATTATTATTACTCTTATTGTTACCTGCTCCTGCTTTGTGAAAGAATGACAGTAAAATAAACTCTATTGTATTTTCTGTCAGTCTGGACCTCCAATATATACTCCTACGCCACATTTAACTTTACTTTAGTACTACTTAAACAACATCCGAACGACAATCAAAATCAAATGATTGGGCGCTTCGCAATCAGCACCCCATCGTAATGCATTCCGACTTAATATATATATATATATATATATATATATATATATATATATATATATGTTAATGGAATCGTAAATCAAAATCAGATACGAGTATAAAATTTCACAAATGGCAGCAACGGCAGGTACTTATATAAAATTTTTCTTGGGACGACACAGAAATGTCCGAATAATAATATAAAACGTGATATAAATCAACTTATTCAGTAAAGATAGAGTTAGAGATGAGTTTTCGAAGTTTAATACATTCACCGGTACACGGAATAATTCACCGCGAGCATCTCTAAACAGGAAGTAACGTCCTCCCGTTGCTCATTAGCGGACATTAGCGTCCTGTCGCGCGAGTATGAAATACGGGTGGTCTCACTTCAGCTAGTTGTCACAAAAGTGAATAATGGGACCTGTTTGTTACACTCGATTGTTACAGAAATAATAAAATAGCCGCAAATTAGGATTAAGTGACACTTCTTCGTTTTTGTATGGCCCCATTATAGCGATTTAACAATATTTAGAAAGAAGCACCGCTTTGTTATAGCAATTTTTAGATGGCCTAGCCGACCGAACAATGTCTATACAATAATTCAATTGATTAAATCGGTTATAAATTAAAACGTAATTGTGATACGAAATGACGTGTTTCGGCGTTCGTTTGGTAGGTAAGTAACGACGGATTGACACTAATATATGAAATTTTAATGGCGCTTAATAAATAAACGAGCTAAAAGAACAATATCGCATGTTTAAAAGCACTTACGTTATAGTTTTGTATAATCTCTGTCGTTATTTATTAAGATTACAGATAATAAAAGTGCATTCATCATTTTTTATGATAGGCATCATATGTCAATACTAATTTAAAAGTGAAAAAAATTGCAAACTGAATTTAGCGTGATTTGTCAAAATTAATCGTCGTAATAAGTATATGTAGGTATTAATAACACAAGAAGATCCAAGTCCTTTACTGGGACAGTGCAATGAAGGAAATTGCGTGCATAACTACTAGAAACAATTAAGTAGGTACGAACATCTTTATAGTAAATACATTTCCCTATTGCAACACCATCGCACAGAATATTTTTGACGTTTCTCATTTAATATCATGATTGAAAGTAGCGTTACATTTAAAAATCGATCGTCGATAGAACTTCCATTAAAATTGTAATTTGAACAACAGAACCTCGATTATGCAATATAACGTTCTTGGAGAAAAATATTATCGCAAAATTTTATGTAGGTAAATCACACCTTAAATAAATTTCATTGAAAATCACTTGTCTAATAATGATTTTCGTAACAAATAACTTAACCGATAACTATAGTGTAAAAATCAACAAGTATAAGATATTGGTTTTTTTTTAATTTCAATTTGAACATATAACAATTATTAGCATTTCAAATTAATGATAATTCGATGTAATGAATATATTTTTTTGTTCTGTTTATTGGATTAAAATAATAAAAACAGTAATGTTATTAAGTATTATCCACTATGAGCCGGATGTGGCTTTTTAAAATAAAAAGGCAATATCCATATTAGGTTACGTTGGAATCGCCATCTCGTTTCATTTTTATTTCATTTTTTAGTTTTTTAATTAAAATTTGTAGTAAAAGACATTTAGGAAGTTCTTGATTTTTTTAATCGTCCGGTAAAGTCTATATGTCCTTCTCTTGCAACATCTTCTAATTTAATTAGTTATTTTTATAAGTAGTTTATGTTCGTAATTTTATAGAAAATCAAAGCGTGTCGTTTTTTACTGCGTCTATAGTTTTAATCTGAAAACTACTAATTCAGATAAAAACGTACCATGCACACCTATCGACTATCTTTTTATTTGGAATTTTCAAAATTTATTAAATAAAAATTACTGCTCAGTTATTATTTTGTTTCTCGACGATGTTCGTTTGTTAACTATTTTTACAAACTATAAATCTACTTACATTCTAAACGGAATTTTTCAAAAGCTCAATATTTTTTCATAAGTACTTTAATTGATTAAAAGTTGTTATCAAATTTTATTTAATACAAATTAAAATAATTTCTCTTATTTTATAAATATTTTCTGACACGAATTCGTTCAACACATAGAGGGCTTGAAGAAAAGGAAAGATTAATTTAAATAAGCACGAAGAACAAATTTTTATTACATTTCATTAGTTTATGTTATGACCATGGTTCTGAATTCTTGAAGTATCATCTAGTTAAATCATAATTAGGTAATCAGTAGGTTATTTTGTTTTTTTTACAAAGTTGCCACCACATTTTCATCATCAAACGAATTTTGCTTATAATATTATACTTTATTCATTTTCGCCGTGTAGTAGACATAAACAATAGTTATGTGTACATACATAATCCCGTAGCACACACATTCGTGAGTAGATCCGACCTTGTTTAACATTTGTTTATATTTATTGCATAGGTTAGGTGAATAGACTATGGTACATTAAATTATAGGATATGGACATAAAATCTACAGTAAAGTCTATTTTAGATATGATGGTTATGTGCCAATGATACCACATCTTTTATCAATAATTTTGTCGTCGGATAAACCTTGGCTTTTCATAACATTGCGAAACATACACTAGATACACTTTTTGAAAATCGCCAACACTTACGCGACTGGTACTATTGTGTTCTGTACGCTGTTTAATAATCATCTATTAGATGGTAAATCCTACGGATCTATGTCCTTATTTTTATTATTTTATATTAAATGTCATTCACAGATAAATATACTGTTGACAATTTTAATACAAGAGCAATATGTAGTCACTAAAATAAAACATTTTGAACTAATTATAAGAATGTATATGTACTCAAAGTTTTACATTGTTATTCAAAATCTCAAATCCTATTAAGTGCCGTTAGAGTGGATTTTTTTAAAAGAAACTATTCGTAGATAATTGAAACAGTTTAATTCGAAAAATAAAGTGTTTACCAACTTATGCAAATAATGCGCATAAAATAAATACGTACTACACTTACTTAAAATGATGTTAATCATATTATAATTGTATTAAAAATTATAGTGTTATGTACAGTACCCACATTCCTAAATAACAATTTTCTAGTAATTTAATTTCTCTCTTATTAGAATTGTTTCCATGAACGTATAGTGAAAGCAATTAATTTGTCGTAATCGGATACAATATATCTTTGCACAATAAATTTCCCCGACTTATTTTAATGTACGATTAAAGTGTTGTGTTTCTGTCAAATAGCTGTTAATTAATTTTATTGTAGTAATTAGATCTTTTTTTGGATATCGTTTATAACAATTTATAACAGTAACATAAAATAATGGATAAGAAATACCTATAAATCTTTAAAATTTATTTTGGAAATATTAAAAAAATTATAACTTCCAAATTATTTATATGTACTTATATTAAGGTAGCTTTTAAACAATTTTAAACAATAAAAAGTTTATTAGGCAATGTTAAAGGCAAACCAAATTATTTATCCTGTTCTGACGTTTATAAATTATCCAAAGCAATAAACAATATAATGCTGTATATATTGGTCAAACTTAAAAAAACTTTGAAATTCGTTATAGTAATAAAGAAGAACATTTGGCATTGAACTTTGGAACATTTAGAAATAAAATCTGCAAATCTACCTACTTATTTTAGAATCAAAATTTGATTATTATACGTCATTATAACGATCAACAAAAATTTAACTTTTTAGGAGCATTAGAAATTAAAACACATATCTACTAAATTCAAATTCAAATACCATGTGTTGAGCTTTTTCAATTTTAATATAAAAATCTAGAAATTAATGGTTTTAGTAAAAAAAAAATAGTACACACAATTAGTTGTAAAACTGTAAAATAAAAATACTTTCTACGTTAATTTCTTTACGAGATAAATTGTTTATGGAACTTCTGAACGATTGGGTGGCTTGTTTATTGCACAAAAAACTTAAGCATCTACTTGCTAGTTGAGGAATTAATAAAATCGGAAAAGTCGAATTTCGCGTAAAAATAAAAATCATTAATCTTGAAAAACGCGAGTGAAACCGCGCGTTTCGTAATATTTCTCTGGTTTATGAACGGTCTTGTTAAGGATATATCGCTTTAAATTGCGAATTAGCAATTAATAATTCAGGATTTACGTCACATTCATAGAAAATCGAATTAATACATTGGAGTAGGTATAAGTGGATTTAGGGCGACGCGAAATTGGATTGCTTGTGTTTTGACAAGTGAAACGCATTCATTTTAATACAGCAGGCGAGAAAAGTTGGAATGTTGGAAGTCACGTCGTAAATGTAAAATTGTTTGAAAATATAGTTCAATAGAAATTCATGTTACAAAATAAATGAGCGCGATTAAGTGCAGTTAGAGGTTGAACGTACATTTCATTTATTTGTGTTATTAAGCATTCTTTGCACTTAAAACATTTTGATATTACCTACATGCTATAATAAAGTGGAAATATAATTTTATGCACTTCAGCACTGGCCGGAATTGATTGCAGTTCTAAGAACGATGATGGTTTGCTCACGTCTTTAATGTTATTTGAAAGTTAATCGTTTGTAATACTGCTTTACCCCTTTATTAGTGTAATCGTGTACTTCGCTTTAAGCTAGAAAAGTGAGACGTCAAGAACGTAATAAAAAACTTTTACGAATTGTTCGGCCTCTTAAATGAAAGCAATAATGCGGCAGTGAAAAATTTGACGATTATTCCTTCTATTAACGACTCCGTTTAAGGTTTTCACTAGAAGATTAGAAATTTAGAAGTAATTAACATCAACTTGGACGTCTCGTTTATCTTGGCGTAACATTTCTTTGTCACAATAAGGTGGTTTGTGGGTGTAAAGAGAGTCCATATACCTACTACCTACCACGTAAAATAGATAACATTTAAAAAATTAATAGACGAATTCTAATTTATTATTTAACGGTTGCGCCGCTTTCGGATAAATTAACTATATCTAACTAAACCACGGAATCGCCAAACTGGTCCTAATGAATATTCAAATACTATTTTACATACAGATCATCATACAAATCGATTAGTTATACTATTCGTTATCGTACTTGCTTCGAAGGTGTCTGAGATTTTATCGGAGCGAATCAAAATACGTAAAATCAAAGTTAATGCCAGACGACCATAACTAATACTTAATATTGACAAGAGACGCAATAAAATGTCTTCCAAATCAAATATTTGTTAAGTCCTAGAATATTCTCTACCGGTATCCGTTGCGTGATTCTATTGTTTAGATTAGAAAAAAAAGGCCCGTCATAATGTAAGATTTAAAGAATAAAAGACGAATTTCGACTCCCCATGTTGAAGAAGAGGTGTCCTTTGTATTTTTCGAACAATACATAACGTAGGTGAAGTTCCTTTTATTAATTTAAATAATTTTCAGTTTGTCAGCTGTATTTTTCATAAGAATTGGTCGACTTGACTTACATAAATCTAGGCGCTGATATTTGTTTTTATGGAATCCACTCCCACTACGGGCTCGAAATTATTATTGACCTTTATATTAAGTAGGAACGTCGTTTTCTTAACTGTCATTATTATTAATTTGCTAGATATATGGATTTAGCGTTGTAAAGCTCAAACTGGCTCACTTAACCTTTAACCCCAGAAAGCGCTTGATGGTGTAAATTCTTGCGATTCCCGCCCGACCTTAAGATCGGTACTATATCGAAGGCTTACTAATTTTAAAATTGCTTATATCGGCCTACCTACGTGAATATCGATGTCGCGATGCCGATACGAATAAGCTAATCGTCGATTTCGTTACAAGATGTCGTTTGAGGAACGTATATTAAATCACCTCTGCGATGTTAAATAATCCGACAGATTTCGCTAATTTTTATTGACAACTTTCCTTCCATATACGATTTCGATTTCTAAATAACTCGTTATATATATATATATATATATATATATATATATATTTTGTTTGACGCCGCAGAAATTCAGATGTTACGTGATACAACTCGTGCATTTCCTCGATTAAGATAAGAATAAAGCAGGAGGAATTATATAAAAATAACCCCATTATCGCAAAAGCCTCTTGCTCGACCACATAAGCTACAACATAATCAAGATAATAAATTCGCGGCTTCTAATAACTCAATCCAAACGGCTCGTCGTATTTATAGATGCAGATATAGGGACATCAAATATGTTCCGAGACGGACATTATTACCAAAGACGCTCGGCTCGTTAACGTGTGTACCAAAAGGAGAAAAATCTTCCTCGAAAAATAAATGATTACGTTTATTATTTTACCGGAATTACTTCTTTCGAGTGTACGACACATATCGAAGAATGTAGTTGCGTTATCGAAATACAAGTTTAATAGGGAGTAGCAATTATGCATTACCGAGGCGACACTGACATTTCGGTGAAAGTGTTTTACTGACAAAGTATTTTTGCGCCTCCACTTATAATTATTGTGATGACCGTGGCATTAGAGTTTTCGTTTATTTTTCTGGTCGGCTATTTTAAAAAGCTGACAGATTTATATTACATAATAATAGCCGTTTTAAAAATTGATTTTTATTAGTGTTAAAATTCGGGGCCGTGTTTGCGCCTTAAGCGCGAAAGAATCGGCACCGCATCTCTTACGAGTTAACGGTATTAATGCTGACATTTTTGATCATTTTCGGTAATTATTTTCTTATATCTGTACTATTTGATTTATGCGAGCGAACCAGTACCTGAAATTTAAGTTTAGCCCGTGGCATATGGGATACATCGATGCGGCTCTGATTAAAATTAATTATCTTGGTCAAGTGTATGGAAGGCCGTTATTTGGACACATAGCAGATCAGATAACGTTGCGCAATTTTGGGCGTGCTTTTGCCTAGTTATTTTAATAATTTATAGGGCATACCTTTGATCTATCGAGCGTTAGTGTTGTTCGAAACTGAAATGGCCCCTTATTTAGTTCGGACGTCTTGTTACGTTTAATTGTGGAGCTTATAATTAAGGTTGACGTTAATTTCGGTTAATAAACCGTTCACAAATACAAAATGATTAATTGTTTTCGACAATTGCTTATATACGAAGGCGATTAAGAACTTTTGTGAGGGTAACTTTAATTTCTTCATAGCTCGTTGCACACGCCAATATTAATAATTTTGATTGACTAAAATGTTTAATTTCTTTTTATCTATTTTTTTTGTAAACGATTATAAACTCTTTTGTTACACTATGGCTTGGAGTTTGTTAGCTTAAAGACGATGTGTAAATTTCATCGTGTTAATTTAAAATTACAAAATTAATTATTTATATTACGAAAATTGGTAAAATGTTCTTCGAACACAATCAAAATTACAAACTGCAAAAATTGATTATTACATCGTTTACAATCTTGTTGACATTTTTACAAGCAAATCAATTTCTGTTGTTTTTTTTGCATGTAGGGGTGCAAGTAGATATTTTTAAAATATTTTCGCACAATAATATCTATAATTTTGTAACTTTTTACCGGTATTTTGTGTTTATTATATCGGAAATTTTCTTCTACAGTTATTTCCAAAACATAACAAAAAGTTTTAACAGGAAAATGTCTAAGACAACAATTAAATAATATAAATCATGGTTTAAATGAAAAATACAACAGTTTAACCAAGGGATATTTCACCAAAAAATTTTTGTTTGTCCCAAATTCCTCAACTTTCCTTACAGTTGCCAATATGTGACCAAACATACATTAAAGTTTCTTAAATCGTGTATAAAATCTACAAATAAGTACCTAACATTAGCCTAAATATTTCAAAAAATATCGATTACCTACTTACTTCAATGATTTAAATAATAATTACCTACCTTTCTCGTTTACCTCTTCTTATTTTCTATTTTTTTTGTTTTTCTTCTTTTTCTTATTTTTTGCCTTCCCTAGTTTTCTAATATATACTTTGCTTACTTTTTATCTCTTACATTATTATCTTCTATAAAGATACCTCGAAAGCGTTGAACGTGTTGTCCATTTATTATGTTTAGCTGAAATAACAATAGCAGTAGAGTTGAATAAATTAATGTTTTTAAATGTTGCAATATTAACAGCGACTACCTAGAAATATTAAATACTTCTTCATTATCCAAAACCTTAAAAAAAACGTTTATAATCGTCGTATAGTAGAATCATTTCTAACCGTCTAAAAACAAGTATAAAACTGTATTATTGTTACGAAATATAAGAGTAAAAGTAACACTGTGAACTAACGTTATATCTGCTATAAATAAAAAAAAAACATCTAATTTCATTTGTTCGAAAAATAATTAAGAAGAAATGACGGATTTTATCGATGTTTTTTACATATTCATCCGATGACGCTTGTCATTTATACGTCGGTAAAATAATCTTCGTATATAATTGCAGCAAACGATTACTTGCAATAATTAAATACCTACATATTTGAAACTAAGGTCCAAATTCATAAAACAAACTCATCAAATTCAACTAGTACTTATCGTACTTAGTACTTAACTAGTTCGTATCCATGATTTTTATTTGTCGTCAATAATATTTGTAAACAGCATATAAGAAGAGCTATGACTGATTTATGAATTTGAACCTGTTTACGAAACCCACAAAATACTAGATAAACATTAAAATGTAGGTAATAGTTTAACTTTTATTGTTGTCGCTTTAAATGTGTCGTAGGTGCAGTTGAGTTCGGCTTGTATATATGTAATAATAAAATTATTTAGCAGACATATTTTGCTTGAAAAACGACCAGAAACACCAATAATGCATCTTTTAGAATTTTTTTGCCAGTAAAGCGGCACGTAAAAACTCCTGAAGTGATTGACTAATGAAATGCTGAAAACCGTGCAAAATTTCTGTTTTACTTAACAAATTGTATTTACAACACGAAAATCCAAAGGTACAGGAAACCACGTCAATAGCTCGGATGGGTTCTTGATGCGACTTTAAAAATTAGTCGCTCGTTGGTCTTTCAATATTACTTACGCTAAATCAAATTTGCTTATATTTTAATAATTTGAATGCCCACTTCCTGCTATTAATTAAATCGTCATAATTTTTATTTGAATACCTTCCCGCGATGTTTAAGTATCACGTAAAACGCCGATTAGAAGCCTGATATTTTGAAAATTATTTGGTCACTTAAATTATGAGAATCGATCTAGTTTTTTTGTTCGATTTTAATTGTGTATCGCTCAGAAACTTAAATTTACACACTTATTGTATAACGTCATTTTATTAAAATAAACATATCTAATAGTATGTATCATAAACGCAAAACAACTAGTATTTTAATTGCTTAATTGCATCAGTTAATTTGCAAATAAAAAAATACCTAGGTAGGTACATTCCTACTTACAACATTTTTTATGTGGCACTTTACGTTTTCGTTACAATTTTTATATTTATATCAAGGCGAACTAGTGACCGTAATTTTATTGTCCGGGAACGAAAAATGGCAGTTTCTTTGCGTTCGGCACGAATCGACTACGCTTCTTGTCAAATTAAAAATAGTCGTAATATCGACTATTAAAAGCTTTTATCAATCCTTCGCTAAACAACAGGAAGACCAACCCACCTATAAGATTTTTTTAATCGAACCGGTTAACTTTAAAAATAACCTTACTATCTGTTGTCGATATATTGTTTCTACTAATAGATGCCGTCTTTTAGATAGGTTAAACTTTTTTTTTTTAGTTAATGCAGGTAGCTAGGAAGTCTTAAAAGGTTTGTTATCTGATGAAAAGTAGTTGTGCTTTATATTTTCTATCGCGACCTGGCGAAATATTAAAAGCTGTATATATATACATAGATCTCGATATGTATAAGTTTGTTTGGTGTTTTACGTCGTTTTATTGTCCTTATAAAGTCGAAATTAATTACTAAACTAAACATAAGTCTGAAACTTTAATTACTACTATCTAAGGGGTGTCATTTTCACGATATCGTCGTCATTTATACCACGTTAGGATTTAGATAATAAAATATAGCGTCGAAAGTAGAACACCTATGCGAATAAATCATTTGAAATTTATATCGTTTTCGTATGTAAAATGTCAAACACGTAATACTTTGAAACAAACGGAGCCGAGACATTGGGAGTATATTTATTCTTCGAGCTTAGACACGTATAAAATTTAATACTCGCACAATTTATAGCTCTACAAGTCGTTATAAATACGGCGATTTATAATTGTGTAAATTCGCGCGTTATCATTATCCATCGATAATATTACGGCCGATCTTACGCGACGTATTCCTGTTTGTCATGCTTTTTTACGCGTTATTAAGATCGGAGCCCGATTAACATAAGAACTTCGGCCATTAATACTTGACACATTTTTAAAAGCAATTAATTCAATAATAATTCTAGAGACCCGTCGTGGCGGGTTCCATTGAACCTATAGCGGTTTCGGCACGACCCTCGTGCTATCAGGATCATCTCTCTCACGCCTGATCCGGTCCTTAGCTTACATTTACACTTAACTGTCAAGTATCGAGTTTCTGGATCCGTTTAAACAGCCTCAAAGATCTGTTCACTAAACGACAGCGTAATTTAAATATACGTTTATTTTATCAATTTCGGATTCTCATACAAATCATAATATCCATAGGTAGGTAACAAATTTACAAAATTAATAGGGAAACTTACAACTTACTTATCTATAGCAGACAAGATTTTCTAAAAACGGAAACTGGCGTCGTTACAACGATAAACTAATAATTAAACAATAATTTTTCAAGTTTATATAAATTAGCAGGGTACGCTACACTTTTCGTTATGTACTTACTCGACGTAAATAATTTTCAGAAACTTAATTAGGACATTCTGTTCTCTTTTATCTACACAGGAAAATTTATAAATACAATTTCGAGTCCAAAACTCGAATTCACTGATGTTACGTTAAAAGGAAATCACTAAAATCTGACGCATCCAGGGCGTGTTCCGTAAAGTCCGTGTGTAACAGTGCTGGAAGCGAAGGATCGCCAAAATCGACCGGAGATAGCGACGGCTCCGGGAAATCCGGGGAGGCCAGCAACGAATGATCCGATAACGGCAAGGACTCCCCGTCGGACTCGAGAAGTAAACAATCTAAATCGCTATAATCCGACATGAAATCGAAATTGGTGGTTTCGGTGGAATTGAGAAAGGCACTTAAGCTCGATATGTACTTCATCGCGAGCCGCAGCGTCGTTATTTTGGTGAGCTTTTCGTTGGTTCCGGTGTTTGCCACCGACATGTGCTGCGGCACGGCGCGTCGTAGAGTTTCAAAGGCCTGATTAATCTCCCTCATTCGACTTCTTTCCCGGGCGTTCGCCGTTTTGCGTCTATACTTACTTAACGGGGCGGGTTTCTGTTTTGGTTTTGGCGGTTTCGAAGGTTTTGTGTGTTCAGTCTCGTTAGATTGTTTTTGACGCGACTCGGTTACTCGACGCAACGAACGTGGACGTAAAGAGTACTTATCCTCTTTTGGAGGTGTCACGTCGGGATCGCAGCCGTCGTTGTTATTAGGATCAGGATACGCCATTTCGGTAAGGGTTTGCGACAGCCGTTGTGACAAATCGCTTTCGTATTGTAACAAAGAATCCATGCCAATTTAAAAAACCTTTAATAGCGCGCAATGTCAAGGCATTCACGCAACTTAGAATATTCGTCCTTGCACTTTATTCATCGTTCACTCGAATTTAAACACTGTAAATCGTTTAATCCATAATTATTATTGATCGTTCTTGTTTGTTCGTTTACACGTACCCCCGATAGGTCATTTGTCACTGAAAGATTTATGGATATGTTCGTATTTAATCGGACATTAACGCGTCTTAGGATGCCGCTCGATTTAAGTCACGCTTGTCGAACTGGATATTTTGTTGTTACAATAGTTTTCTTTACTTAAATCTGACACGATGTTTTTAAAAAATATTTATGATAATCGTTTTCAACACTGTCGCGAGCGAGTTTCGCGCGTATCGCAGCGTCGAAGTCTCCCGACGATCGTCTAAAAATACGTATGTTATCTAATAACGGAGGTTCTTCTCGACCGTCTACTTCGCTGGACCGCGAGCTGGACACTGTGATCTGTCCGGCTTTCTTAGGCAGGTACCTCTACGTGGTCTCTTCGTCTCTTATATCCCCACTGCAAGTACACGAGTTCGCCCGCATCACAATATGTGCGTTAGGCGCACAGAAATGATGTATCGAAGAGCTATGAAAGTGAAATAAACGACGATAGAGATCTTTCGAGTAAATGATTAAGAGCTGGAATTATTGAGAAATACTCCGAATGTATCGTTAACAATTTAATGTCGGACTTTTCTAAGAATAGTTATCGCTAAAGATATTTACTCTCGGGGTATAATAATATTTTATTTAATTTTCACTACTCCGAGTCTCGTAAACGTTCGAATGTGCAATTATAACAAATTCAATTTAAGGGTTATGCGTTTCTGAACGCGAGCCCTCTGGCCACTGCTGTAAAATGGCCGGCACTATAAAATTATAGTTTTATTGTAAATAATTCATTCTTTGTAATCAGATATCCATGTTTACGGCGACATATATAGACATGATTTAAAATCTCTTCGTCACTGTGTTGCGACAAGCGCTACACTATAATTCGTTTTATTTCGAGTTTATTATACTTAAACAGCGTCAGTTTACAACTCTTAAATGTTGAAAATGCGTTAAAATTACGGCTAGATAAGCTGGGAATACGTTCGACGACGAAACTTATTCGCGACGCTCATAATTAGTCTATCTAAAGATCGGACAAATGATAATTTTAGAAAGGAGTAATGAAAATCTATTCTTGAAACAAATAGGAAGTGCCGATGATTGATTCTGCGTGGGCGTCGTTTGGTGTCGGCTTGAATTACTAATTATTACGTAGGCGAGCTTCTATCGGTAATCTAGGCGCGTGTTTAATGTTTGTCGTACAAACACACAAACATTACTTTGCTCTCATCACAGGTTAGATCTGTAAAGTAACTCTTTAAAATCAACAATAAACATTCTCGGGTCTTTAGGACGATTTCGATGTAATTCGAGTGTCATTTAATGATAATGTAATCATGTAAATTTTTACTGAATCATAATTAAGTAAGTAGGTATTAGTTTACTTTGGCTATTTACCTGCATATTATATTATCCACACTTTTTCTTTGTAGGTAAGTTAGACAATATTTATTCCAATTTAAGTTTACCAAAAACAACGAAATTTTACATTAGAAAAATAACGAAAATCTTTCATTACGAACTCATTACCTTTCTATGTCATAAATCATTATTTGGTTTTAGACGTGACACTACCGGAAATGTTTAAAAAAATCGTATACTTAATCTCAAAGAAAAATTAAATAGCCATTGTAAACAATTACCTACTCTATTATTTATTTTTGTAACTGTATCAGATTAATTGAAATATCATATATCGTTTCCAAATCCAATACCTATTGCGAATTTAATGACAGTTTTTGAGCAAAAACGTTTATTTTCCGTTGCATGCCATAATTAGGTTATTATCAAACTATAGGAGCCATTCAAACCGAAAATTAAATATTTGCAATTGCAAAAAGTACGTTCTCTTAAATCTAAAGAGAATAATAATTATACATCTATCCTTGAACGAAATTTTATTCGACTCCATTTTTGGATAAGTAATTATTATAACACACAAATAGGATAATAGTGATAGTTAAATCAAATTATTTATTTTCAAAATTAACTACAAATTTATAAAAATTAATTATACCCAATTTTACTACTGTACTAACCCGAAAACATTCGATGGGTGGTTACAGAGAAGAAATTAAATATTTAACGGCTAATTAAATTAATATTATCGTGGCAACCGAGGTTCTTGACCAATGAGAAATTATCATTAACGGTTTAAACGTTAATTAATAAATTAATAGTTTGTTAAATTAGGTTTCGTGCAATCGGTTCTAACAGAAGGCTCCCATTCATATAGTCAAGTAGGTAATTAAATGTAGTCAATAGGTACTACTAAACAAACGTTTTTATGAAGATAGTCATAATTTTGTAACGACTAAATTTAATCGTTAGACTATAGATTTTGCCTTAAATATTGTGATTAGACTTTTTGTTATAATAATTCGTTATTTTCTATCTAATTAAATCTAGTAACAAAATTTTCAGTAATGTTTATATAAGTAGGTAGGTACTTAATGCGTAGTAGAAACGGTTGCACTAATAAATCTAAGAATTTCTGCCACGATGTTTAACTATAAAATATTAGTTTTGACATTAAAAACATTTTATGTCCTATTCGCAAGTCGCACAAAAACGCACGTGAAAATTCCAATATTAATCGACAGATCCCGTTAGTCACTTCCATGCTTTTCATTCTCAATTTAATTTTATCGATTTCTCCATCAAATATACCGCTGCCATTTTAATTATCGCGACTTCTTACCTTTACTCAAACGTTCTAAACTACGAAAAATACAATCAGACGTTACCTTTAGCGCTCAATTATCTTCTGAAGCTAATTAAAATAACGTGAATTAGTATAGCAAGTCGTTAACCATTCAGTTATAAAATAATTATAGGTTTTTGAAGATAGCCAATAGTATGTCGTTTTTAAATCGCGAGGGTGAACAAATAGATAATGTAACCTCCTTATAATACATTATTAATATTATAAAAAGAATTACTTAATTGAGAAATAAGTTAATGGACTATCAAACAGTTTTTTTTTGCGGTAGGTACTTCCTTTGATCTGAATATTTAAAACTAAGATTTTAATTAATTAATTCCACTTCGTGTATCCAACTGGCCGAATATTTAGAGTAATTTAAATAACGTTTATGAAGTATATTGATGAACACGAGAGAAGTAAAACATCTGTACCGCATTAAGCAATAAGTTTATCTATCGTTGTAAATATTAGCAATTTATAAATAACTAGTTATATTTTGTAACGGTTCGAAGATACTTTAATCGAAAATACATTTAAACTTTATCATAAAGTCAATATTATATTGCTTCTTATATAACTAAATAAGACGTGTAATCTCGCCGTGTCAAATATCATACTGGGCATATGAGGCGGAAACAAAACCTAAAAATTTTCAAATTAAATTTATTGTAATTTGACGATTTAAAAGATTGATCGGTTGTAATTTTATATAACATTAATTATTCGTTCCAATAGCGTTCCGTATACCTGCAATGTTAAACATTTCTTACCAAAACATAATACGCAATTTTCAAATTAATTGTGAGAAAATAATAATAATTACTTATTGACAACCGCTTATAAAACATAATTTGGCCGTTAAAATGTATAAATAAATGCCGAATTAAAAAATATCAACAATTTAATTGCAGCTTTTCCTTTAAAAAATTCTTTATTCCTTTATGTTCGTATTGTAAAGAATAACGAACGCTATAGAAATATATATTTTTTTTATTAACATTTAAAGAGCTTGTTAAATAATTCTTTTCAATATACCACCGTCGTTTTTTTCAATTACGTAATGCATAATAAACTTCGAATCGGTTATTGTTTTAACGTCACGCGATATCCTTCAAAAAGGAGACGAGAGTAAAGAAGATATTTTTATCTTAATATCTGAATATATAATCAGTCTGTCCATCGCGAGCTCGAGGCGATATGGGTTATCTCCTCCCCACACGAGTTCAACCTATAATTAAAATAAAATAAAAGCAAAGGGATATTTTCTTGGACAACCCGTCATTTATTTTGATTACGTTGCGATATTAAGAATTATTAGCTACATGAAGCTTGTGTCGCATTGTGTGGTTTAAACCTCCCATAAACCCACAACTGTCCCAATTTCGTCCGACAACTGGCGATAATGATTAAGAATGAAGATTCTGCTTGCGAAACGTGTATTGTTATAAGTTTTAATTGTTAACATTTGACCCCTACGAATGTTATTAAAACTTATAGGACTTTCTTACATGGTCTGATTTATAACGTTTTCGACTTTCTGCCCAAACTCGAACGTTAATAATAAGAAATTTATTGTGTTGTGAACTTCGTATGAAACACATGTGAAGAGAACATTACTGTTGGTGATGTAGCAATCAGTTAAAATGCTGTTTGTCAAAGATGCTAATTTTTCCTAACGACAAGTCCATGGGTCATCGAATTTCAAAGTGTCATAATTTGTATGCTTGATAAAAAGCTTCGGGTGTCGTACTGACTTGGACTAAGTACGCTACATTAGTCTTCGTATTTGGTGGTCTTGCTTTTAAATTTACTACACGAAAATGGCTCGCTTTTTGATGTTTTTATCTGAAATATGAGACTTTAATGCTACCAGTCTTTGCCTACTTAATCCGTTAGTGTAGACTTTTTTATTAGACACGATCTCTTCAGATTTAGAATCTAATATTTCCGTTGCGTGGTTATTTAAATATCTGCATACACGTTTTTCGTAAGCTCGAATAGTCGAACTATTAGGTTTAGGTCGATTTAAATTCGATATTAAAAAAAAAAGAAACATAAATTTTACGTTAACCAAACCAGATCGATAGCTTAAAATGGTACGTTATGAAAAATGGCTTTAATAATGCAAGTTACACGTGAATGCCGTGTTATTTCCAAGAAAATCACGTACACAATACAAGAAGGTTGTGTAGAGGCAAAGAAATATGTCTTTGTAGCTTACTGTAAATTAATGTTGCTGTTTGTTACACAATGCGACACACCCTTCGGTTATGCCACAATAAACTACCAAAAATATTACTTTATTATGAAATAAATGTTTGAATTATACTCTGAAATTGTGCGATTTATGAAAAAAAAAGAAACGTAGATACATTTACGTGAATATTAAAAATCGGTTTCGACGTAATTTCTGAAAACGCAGCTGGATATGTGCATAAATATAAAATATAAAAGTAAACATGCCACAAAAATAATTACAAAAAATACTTAAACTTTGTCGGTTACATACAACCTCCTCGGATAATTTCATAACCTTTAAAGAAATATTGTTGTTAGTACTAAATCAATGTGTTTCTAATTATAAGATCTGTCAAAGTTCAATTGCCGCATTTGTTGACTGTAGGAAAATAGCATCTGCATTATTGCTTTTTGAGAAATTCACTCCGATAATAATCGCTATTGCAATAATACTAATTTAATCTCAAATAAAATCCGAATCGTAATTTTATTATGCATATTAAACATTTTGCAGTTAGTTAAAAATATTTGTGAACAATTTGTAGCAGATAATAGGAACTGGTTGGTACAAAAACGTTAGGTATTTAATTTTTTTACTATCAAGATCGTAACCGAAAGCAATTTTTACTTTTGCTTTCGCTTTCCGTCAATACATTTTTGACACCTTGCATTTAATTAAAAGTCAACTTCTTTTCTGGAAATTTTCGATTGCTTTTCTGTTTATTATTTTTTTTTATGTAAATAATGTGGAACTGTTTTCTTCTCTATAGGCCGATTCCGCTTACTAATCAAAAGGGATACCTACACGTTAAGATTTAATTTGCAAGTACATATTTTATAGTATGTAAATTAGATTGTAAACAATTCACTATAATCTACACATCTAAACAATTAAATTTTACTTCTGGCACAATCATTAATTTTCATATAAACACTGGAAACGTGACTTTAAGTAGTACTACAATATCTCGACGTTGTGTCACAATCTGTAAGCTATAAGCAACCTACTTCCCTTCGTTGAAAATAAATTGCGTTAGTAGTTTTGTTGTGCCTAACCTATTAGTCTAATTTCCTTAACTTATTGTCCTAATTAAAAATGCCATTTTTAGGGGCGTATTTATTGTATATATAATCATAGTTTACCTCAAAAGCAATAACAAGAAAGTTTTGCTGATTTATTTTCATACATTTTCAAAATATTTATACTGCAAGTTAGGTGCCCACTTAACGATAGGTAATTACAATTAATTTATTTAAATTAAAGTTAGTAATGTAAGAGAAAAAGGTCTCGCACGAAAATTGTAAACAGTTTATAAAAATTGATTTTAAAACGGGTTTTTGGACCCCCACTATCAAAAATTAAATTTTCCTATATTCTATAATTAGAAAACTAATTTATTGCTCTCGTACCTTAGATGAAAACCGAGATTAAAATGGCACTCGCGCATCCGACAAAAATATATGGACGCTTCTGAAGAACAAAACTTATGTACCAGAATTAATTGCTGTATGATACGACAAACAGAAAAAATTCCAATAATTACACGCTTAAAAAGCAGGTTTGCCAAATTTTCAATAAACTGCTTTTAAATTTTGGTTGTTTAAAATCAATTGTCGGCATTATAAGGGCAAAAAATAATTCAAAATGTGTTTTTGTTTGAAAGAATATTTTTGAAAGCAGTTAGTTGCTTCTGAAATAAGGTTATTTGGAATTTATTACTGGAATTATAAAGTGCTTTAGGTACGCCAAAGAAAGAAATCGGGTGCTCGTTCCGTCGAGGGTTCTTGGGGACCGCCATATTCACCTATAGATAAAATCCCAAGGGTTTAGGTGCAGTTTAATAAAATATTTATCTCCGCGAATTGTGGGTTCTGCGCATTTGTAACTTCGGCTTTTATTCAAATTTTCAAAATTATAGGTCTGCTCAAATATTATTTTTAATTTATAAGTTCTCGCGTGTAACCTGTGGCACGCGTGCCATAAGATCGCCATCCTTGTCTAGCATAATCGAGCCTACTACTAGAACGGGCCCCAAAATAATAACGCGCTCGTTTCCAGACATGGCGTAATTATGCATAACCATAATTTACCATTAAACATAATTCGAAACGAGCGGCATTTTCTGCGCATCATAAAAAACGTCCCTAATTAAATCGAATACTACATAGTTGGTTTCGATTCGAAATCAGTCATATAATTTTATAATTAACAGTAGGTAGCATTGAAAATCTTTACGCTATAAGGTATCCCAATTAAAACTTAATAAAACTTGAACTCTTTGTGCAATTATTTGCGACTAAATTCATTAATTCATTTTTACGCGGGATTTTTACCACTTCTGCTTAAAGGCGCCTATGTTAGGAATTTTCGAGTTTTCTTTCTTAACAACCAGTTCTGGGAGAATTTCAAGCATGATTGTTTTTTGATTTTTTATTTGTAAATTCTTGTAAAACGGTTCTTTGCGCATTTATCTGCGGGATCGCGTTTCGGGACCTTTTGGACCCTTTTAATATCATGCGCGCGCGCGCGCGCGTTGGTTTTTAGAACGCGCGTTTTTGCTTTAAGTGTAGAACCGCGAACGATACCGTCGCATCATTAATTTGTATATTAAATTGAATAAAAGTTTGATAATTAGAAAGTGACAGGTGCGTCGAGTCCGACAGGTCGGCGCCATTCTCATACTAAAGCCTGTGGGCCCCTACTAACTATTACTTTTGAATAGTAACTTGCGAACGCTTTCGTTTACACTACATACATTGGTTGATGTAATCAGGCGATATTCCATTGGCGGACCTACTTATTTTTCTTAATTGGGGGGGTTTCACGATTAATAATAGCATCATTATAATACGAAACGCGTTCGTTTGGAAAGCCTTTAAACTACTATTAATCACGTCGCACTTAACGCTTTTATTTTGCTATTAGACGGAAATCGCGATTTTTCTCGTAAGTACCTAAGTATATTACGTTTTGCTCGTCAAATTTAAAAATAATTGATTTAAGTTACTTTCTTATTTTTACTCGACAACACACGTCGTTTCGTTTTAAGACTGGCACGTATTAAATAGAATTATCTGCAAGTGTATACACGAAGGAAAGAATTTCCGACACTTAAGCTGACAACTAGACTTTAATTCCTTAAAACCCACCGATCCTTTCGTTGCTAATAGTAGGTATAAAGCGACATTAAAAAAACATAATATAAAATTTAAATTAAATATAAATCCTATAATTAAATTCCACAACTTAATTGTTGGTTATTTTAGCATAATTTGAAAGGATTCTAATGAATTTCTGAGGTGGTCTAATTCTTCAAGTTAACAAGTTTCAGACGGTAATTACCTGCGTGTCCTTACCATTCTTAAAATTAATAATCAGAACAGCAAGGGACAAGTGGAATGTTATTATTGTCCGATGCCTACTCACATAAACGAACGTTTTTTATTCGCTAAAAGTTAAGAGTCGTTTCGGAACGCACCCTGGTGCTAATTGATTGTTTTAGGGCGTGGAACCGTCTCGCATAAATTAATTGTAGGTATGTTAGTTTTTGAAATTAATACGACGGGCTAATTAATGTGTAAGGGTTAAGCATAAATAAAATGTTCGTATACGCTTGGTATTAAGGCGTTCTTTTTGCGGGAATTTTTATGTCTTTAAAAAATTGCGATCGAGATTTATTTCGATTTAAGGGAAAAAACTGATAGGTGGGTACGAGTAAATATAGCTCAAAGGATCGTGGGCGTTTACGAAAAACTTGATAATTAAATACAAGTTGGGAGATAAAATCATTAAAAGCGAAAAATAATGAATTTAAGATTGGCGTTCAAGACCAAAGTGCAAATTTAAATTATATATCTATTTGATGTTGCCTTGGGTTAGGACACCTACACCGCGTCGGTACTTATTACGAAACTGCACACGGCTAGTGTATCAAGTTCATTCATACTTCGCTATTGACCCATTACCATTAATTTAAATATATTCTTAACATAATATTAACAACAAACTGTATTCAATATAAGTTACATTATTAACTTTGTGAAGTTAATTACCTACGTTGAACTGTGGCTCGCAATTAAATCTGTTTAGACAGGCATTAAACGAACTGCAATATATTATTGAAATTATCTAGCAATATGAAGTATACCTACACAGGACTTCGACAAATAAAAAACAACTTTCGCATTATTTCAGTTCGAAACGTGGCTCATTGTTCTGTGCCAGTTCACTTGTCTGTCTAGAACAATATCATACAATTCCATTTAGGTTAACTGACATGTACTAAAGTAATATTTACCTTTGCTTCTTTCCAAACGAACGCCGCCTACATTTACTCATTAAGCGCAGTGATATAAAGTCATTTTTCAATTTAGTAGTTCGTTCGTCCGGTAAAACAGATATGGATGCGTTGTTAATTTTCATTTCTCAAGTCTAATTACGTTCAAGAGGCGATGCGTTTTTAAACGGTTTAAAAATATTAGGTATAATCGTCTATTTAAAGCTATTTACTGATTTAATCCGTTTGTCATTCCGAAGACAAATAAATCATCGATTAACAACGAACAAAAAAATAATAAATAACGACTTGTTCGCAACTAAAATACCGAACGAGTTAGACGAAAAAAAGCGCAAAGCTCCTGTCGTTATAGCATACGGGTCTCCTATTGCTTTCAGCTATTACTTAACGCAACATAAAGTTTATGACTGAACACTTGTTTCAAGTGTTAGAAATTAGAACGAGCGTTAGGAAATCACTTACTGTAATCATGTAAGTTGTTCGGCTATTTATTTATCGTAGGAGGCACTTGTGCTCCAGAAAATTGTGTTTCTGTCCCTCCCCTACATTTTTATAAGAATAAATTAGTAAATAAACGGACCGTGTTCGCTTTACGATAATTAAATCAGACGTTTGGTAGTTTAAAATGAACGTTTTGACACTTGGCACGATGGGTTGTTTTATTCTTCCAGTTCATCACACCGTTCTTGTAAATCTCCATTGCGTTCGCTTAAATGAAAAACATTTCTAACGAAATTGGATATTACGAAAAATTATACGTGTGTGTAACAAAAAAATTTGAAATAATTTTTTAATTAAGATCAACATTTCTAAAAAATTCGTTAAAGATACACTGATGATTTCGATGAACATAACAAATTTTGAGCAGTTATTAAGTTACCTCAAGCTGCAGAATGCTGAATGCAAAATTATTGAAAATTCTGGAAAAACGTGACGACACCTATTGTTTTGTTTTTATTTTTACAACCAACTATTAATAAATTACATACTTAATTTAGTAAATATGCGATTTGTTTGCGGACAACGTCCAACGTTTTTTTTTTAATTAATTAATTAATTTTAGTCTTGTGCACTGCACGCCTTTAGAATTTTCAAACATTTTCTTAGCGCCTCGTATAATATAAAAAGTTCTAACAAATAATTTAATACCAAAAGATATCCAGATAATCACGTTGGTGCCGAATTGTTGAGTTTCTTTTTGTAATTTGTTTTTCTAAAACTTTCAAATTTGTAATTTTTTTAATATAATAAAATCATAAAATCATCTCTTTTCAGATGTTCTTCGGTTGCCAATGTTAAACACCTACATGCGGAAATATAAACATTTAAACATTTGGGAACGCAGAATGTTCAGTTACGTTTGATGGTTAGTGTTGCGTCGCGTCGCGTCGGTCGTATTGATTGTAAACATTTCGTTTTTATCGAAAACGCGCGCTTTCGGTGGTGAAAGACTATCTATGGGTGTTGGTAAAAAGGGAAAAGATTAGTAATCTTTTTTTTTAATAGATAAGTACAGATTTTTATGTCTAATTTCCCACTAATCATAGAAAATTTCAAATTTATATCTCAAGCTGTTTGAACAGGGCACTCGTATTTCCTTACTTTTATTCCACCCTGTATAGATATATTCTCCATATTATGTAGATTCATATACCTGCAGGATGCCCCCGGATTGGGTTTATACGATAGATATAATACATCAAAAACTTTATCGAATAGGAACGAAAAAATGTATTTTTTAACAAATCTGCTCCTTGTTTCAAAACAAACTTTATCAAGTAAAAATTGCAAGATTTATTATAGAAGTTTTTCGAAAAACTTTTTGAGTTTATTGAACTGTTTTAAAAGTGAGTGCGTAAATTTAAATTCAAGTGGTCTAACGGCTAAATTCATTGTTCATTAAAAATCGACAAACTTCTTCCAAATGTTAATCAGTCAAAAACGACCATCTCCATTAGATATATGTACCATAAGCTTATTTTATAGATTCCCCCAAAATATTTCATTAAATAGGTATACTTTTGCAAGCAATTATCGTAAAATGCGCCGTTTTGAGAAAATCGGAAATCGGTTGTTTTGGAAACAACCTCTCAAATTAGCTTGAAGTTAGTTTTGAAATGAATAACCATATAAATAGCAGCTTTTTAAGCTGTA
This sequence comes from Rhagophthalmus giganteus, assembly GCA_036326145.1. Lineage (NCBI taxonomy): Eukaryota > Metazoa > Arthropoda > Insecta > Coleoptera > Rhagophthalmidae > Rhagophthalmus > Rhagophthalmus giganteus. The sequence goes on along the minus strand of JARFJA010000056.1, from coordinate 6,860,801 downwards.
TTCTTTTTTTTTTAATTGGATCCCTTTTCTTAATTTTAAAATATTTCTTTCGACTCTATTATTCTAATTGAACTTCAGTCCGTTCATTTAACAATAAGCTTTAAATAAGACATTGGGTTAGTACGAAAACGTCGGTCTTTAAGATAGTAACTATGTATATCTATATGCATATAAACTCGTCACAGTAAAATTTGTCTAATTGTAAAACCGGATAATTTTTATTTCACCTATATTAATAACATATATTATTTGCACTATTTATATTAACAAAATGTAAATGTTATTTTAGAGATGCCGATTTATTTAAAATAATCGATTCGTGCGTTGTACAAACTTTCAAATAAACGATTTTAAATAAAATAATTCGCGGTCTAAATTCTTCTAGAAATACGAAGGTTATTTTCAAATAATCGGCTTTATTATGATACCATAAATACCCGAATATGCTGGAAATTTTGAATGTCGTCGTTGAAAGGAAATAGAAAACGCAGTCGCACTTACGATAAAGAGCGATAGATTTACTTCTATGTGTAAAACCTATGTGCTGATAAAGTGCAGCTGCGTTTCGATAATATTTTGTTGTCGCAACTCGCTTTAGTTTAGTACTTCTAGCGCGTCCGTACGTACGGTTGTTTTATATTTACATCGTTATAGGGGACCTAGTGTCGTTATTAAAATTAACATTTTAAGGGTGTTTTGTGATTTCTTACGATTGCGCATTGGATTTTAAATGAGTGTTGTTGATTTTGGACAATTTCGAACTGTATCGGTTTCTTTTCCCGTTGCATCGAAGATATTGAAGGTAGGCGTTGTTTGCATTTCTTGAAAGTGCTGTATAATGATTTATTTTAACTATGAATCAGGCATGGACAACCTTTACTGGTTTTGGGGCTTAATTATTCTCTTATAGTCAGGGGTGGCGTTCGGCCCGCAGATTGAAAGTGGTTGCCCATATGTGCTTTAAATTATAATTCAAAGAGCCGCTTTCGTAAATTACATAATATGCAGTGAGCAAGCGTGACAATTTTAGAAATCGACGCTTTGAAGTTTCCGTTTGATAGGTAATTAAATAGAGGAATGGAGGGTAGCTGGGTTGTAAAATGAATGTGTATAAAAATGATTATTGTACTAAATCTCTGCATCGATGAGCTAACTTTTTCCTCAAACCAGTTTTCAGTTTTGATGACACGGTACTATTTTATAACTGATTTTTTTCTAGGTATATCACAATGACTAATTTGCCCTCATAAGAGGGTACGTTGATCGTTTTCTTCGAATGAACGTTGGCGTTCAAAAATTTGTTTTTTTTTGAAACTTAAGTTTTTTTTATCGAAATTAAACATAAAAAATCAAAATGAATATGTCCAACAAAAAGCAGTGCCCGTTTTCGGTGCTTATATACAAATGGAACAAAATGCTTCATAAATTCGTCTTTAAAAAAATCATTGGAAAAACACAAACACTTTTTTGACTCAATTTTGAAATCGTGACCAAGCTATCGTTTGCATTAACGTTGCATATGAACGTTATACTTTTTAACATTATTAACGAATGCAGTTATTCCTTAACATTAACATATAGATAATGTACAATAACACGTGAATATAACGAAATAAGATTATACTTATTTGCTCATTTTTTAAACAATGCAAGTTCCGTAATGAAAATTACAAAATACATTTTTCAACATGTGCAATCAGCTTGTCGCTTTGTTACTGATTAACTATTGTCATGATGCAAATATGACAGTAATAGGGCCGCGCTGTCAAAAGTTTAACGTGAAGATAAACCAATTTATCAATTTACAGATCCGGCCAGCCTACCCTCCCATCCTCTACGATTTATAAATTGAAAATTGTTCAATTTTATGTCTAGACATTTCTACCTACAAAGAATATGCGATAAAGTACATTCGTGAAATTGCCTATATTTCTTATATTATGTTATATATTATTGTTATTTGTTATATTTGCTGTATTATTTTTAAATGTTTCGTCTCGTAAATAGTGGGCTATTTTCTGTTTTTAATTTAATTTTTGAACTTTAAAGGAATTTTTTTTTGAAAATTATGCGATTTGAATTGAAATTTAAAGTTTTTAATATTTAAAGCACAATCATCGTGCTTTAATTTCAACTCTAAAGGATAGGTATTACGTAGCTAGTTTCAATATTATTAATAGCTAATTTTTCTGTTGTGAATAAATTTAAACAATAGCATAAACTGATAAAGGAGTTGGTTCTCTCGGGAGTGCAGGAAAGCCATACCAAGTTTACACTCCAAAAAATGTTTCATGAAAATTGCAGCAAAACCGGTTTGTAGTTGAAAACTAGCTAAATATACAAGAGAATTTACACTGTAGGCAAATAAGTGAATGTGGTAAATATATATTTTTTTAATTCTGATTACAATAAATTAGAATTTCTTACTGTGAGATTTTTGTTGTCACAAAAAATATTTTATTTAATACACGGAGCTAATTCTTTTTTATAATGTTTAGAAGATTTTGTACAACATGAACTATTGAATAAAACAATATTCGTGCAAACACCACTTACATAATTACCGCTATAATCGGAATGTGATGGTGCGTTTAGATGGAGTCGTCATAAATAAAGTTTATACAGACAACATTCAGTTCTGCTGTAACTAAAGTTCATTTGCTGCATTTTTTTCGATTTTGCCTCACATTAAAAATATACTACATGACTTATTTTGGCGAAAATGTGAAAATGAAAGCTTAAACTGCAGATTTAGCATTAACAATAATAATTATTTTTGAAATAAAAGTATTCAAATATGAACGTTAACTATTAAACTACGATTTAAAATATCGGCGGTAATTTCAAAAGCGTTACGTTGCATACGTCGTATATCTATTAAAAGCTATCAACTCCTAATAACACATAATTAAACTATCTAAACACTTTACTACGTAATTTAATATAACTTCTTTTTATTAGTTATATATAGTTTATAAGCTTTAATAGTTATGTTATACTTTATTTTATACTGACTTAGTTAAGTTTATGTATAGATGTTTAGTTTTGTTACTATATAATTAATTACTACTAAAGTATTATTAGTTTCACGATATTTATTGTAATTATGATATTATAATCTGAATTCGTTAATTAATAATATCTGAAATACTAAGTATATACTTATAGTAATATTTAAAGCTTATTTTATATATATATTTATATATAGTAATCATTTAGTAATGTAATACTTAATATTCTAAGTCGACATATTTAGATATATGCTTTATACTACGTTAGCGTTATATGACTCGCATACTAATTAGTCATTATACGTTATATGTATATTCAGTTATTGACTCGTGACTTAATATACTTTACTATATTCATATATCAGTCATAATGACTTAGTCATTAATTCATTATCTATAAATTTCTCTATACTTATAACGATATTCAGTAATGAAATCGTATATTACTTATAAATCATTATAATTTTCTACGATAATTAAAATATTAATAGTTATAATTCAGTATAATTCTAAATCGATGATCATATATTAGAAATCGACTTAACGATACACAGTACATTATCGTATCATACAATTCTGAATTCGACATCTAAGACGTACTAAAGCGATCATCAATACTTAAGACTCGAGTGATATCGATTCGTATATCAGATGGTTCTCAATCTTATCGTGTACGAGTTATATACTATCGACTTCGATTGTTGATACAATCCGTTAACGTAAGCGTACTTACGTAAGTTCGTAGTTATATAAGTCGTCGGTAAGTCATTAGCAGTCTATCGAGTGATCTATTGGATACATCGATTGAATCATGGTACATAGACATTAACCGATAATTTTGATGTTCTATAGATATCATGATAGTCATTAATTATGATCGTTCTTGTTCGTTGACACTGTTGGATCGATTAATGAGTTCTAGCCTTAGCTAGTCGTCGATTTGATACGTTATTACTTAATATCGTTACTGATAGTTGATCGAAGTTGTCTCTATGTTTTACAGTCATCGAATTTCGCTAGAGACTAATTCGTTTAGTCGTCATGTCCTCGTATCGTAGTCGAGTCTGCATCGATATTACAGCTGCCGTATAATACTGGTCAGTCATAGTAACTCAATTACTGATCGAATTTGATCTTAGATTGACATTCGTACTATAATCATGTCTATTATCGTTAAGTCAATCGTTATATTGACTAGTCTACACGAGCGAATTACATTAAATATGATGCATGTATAATCAGTCATGGCTTACTGATGATTAACGCATTAAGTTAAATATGTATATTACGAAATCTAATGTTATAATAATTGAATCAATAGCTAACTTATCTTCATCTAGTCGCAGTAGCTGTAACTTGAATGATTATTACGGTATTAACTTGTACATCTGTATCGTTATCGACATATATACTGTATATCTTTGATACAACTATATACGTTCGATCTCATTAGTATAGATCGTTATTAGTAAATACGTTATCGTATAGATTTACTCATATCTGAATTAATATCGTGAATAATTTTAATTATCACATATGTATGAATTGATTATCTATATCAGTCTTAGTATAGTCATATTAGCTATCATATTCTAATTCGACTATTTAGATTTAAATTTTTCAATGCATTAGCATTACGATAGATTCATATAGATAATAATGATCATATAGATTTATTATTATATTCATGTATGTATTATCAATTATTGAATATTATATATTATATATATTACGTAACGATTATGCAATTACTCTTACATATGTATATTAGAGTTATGGATTATATCACTAATATACATTAAACAAGAATGTAATGTTTATCATATATCTATAATATTACTTTTAGTTTAACAGTTATAGTCAATTAAGTTAAATAAATTTCTAATTACTATATGTATTATGTTCATAGTTCTATACAGTATTGATAAAATTAAAATATAATATACGTAAAATATCGCATGACAAATCAAATTTCCAATTAAAGTATTAAATAAAATTATTAAATATATTAATAAATAATTAATTTCGATTATAAATTAAATATCTTAAGTTAATATTACCAATTGAATAGTTCTAAATTATTAAATTTTATACAAATTTAGCAATTCGAATAATTAAGTAAATGAATTTCAATGAAAAATTTAAGTATCGAAAATTAAAATTGGAATAATTATAAATTGTTCAGCGAAATGGATAAATTGTAATTAGTTTACTAAAATTATTACATCACAAGGTTCGTAAGTCCTGATGATTCGAGCATGTCAGAAGTTTTGCGATCTAAAGCAGTTATCTAATTAACAGTGTAAACTAATTTATTACAAGATAGTTTTATAAATTTAAGCGATTCTAAATATTAATTTAAATCTCTCTTAAATTTTAAGTATAGTGAATTAAATTCAGAACATATTAAATTTAACTGATATAAAATTCGTACATGATTATTTTCGTATTTATAAATTTGATTGTACAACAAAAAGAAGTACATAAAAATAAATTTATCGAGTTCTTGCATAAAATTTAAGTGTAAGTTTCATTATTAAGTTATAAAGTTGTAACTTCAAGAATTTACGATTAAGTTTTGAAATCAATTGTAAAAATTGTCATTTCTAAGAAGATTCTTAAAGAATTATTAGTTAACATGATTAACATTAAATCGAATCTTTAAAATATTATTATTAAATCAGATAATTTAATGACTTAGATTTCAATAGTTATATATAAAATATATTATTAGTAATAAATCATTTAACAAATAAATTAATGATTTAGAAATTATGAATTACTAGATCTAAACCTTTTCTGATAATATAATGTTTTCACATACATAATTAAGTATCCATACATAAATTGAAAGTAATAATTAAATTATTAATTAAATCTAAGCCGATTATGTAAAATCATATTATAAATTATTAGAAATTAAAAATTTTAACATATCCTGTTTAGAATATTACTTATTTATACATTTCTAAGTTTGAATTGAATTACATAAATCTGAAGTTAATATTACTAAAACAAAATTCATTTATTTGAGCAATATTAAATTTTAAAGGCATAAATTATAGTTTGGAATAATATTTTATTTAAAAATAAATAACTTCAATATAAAAGACAATTATTTGTTTTTCGAAATATTTTCTTAAGTCGATTTTATTTAAATTATTAATTTAATTTATAAATTAATTTATTTAAATAAAGCCGATAACTCGTCAAGTTGATTTCTCTAAATGCAGATACATTTCAATAAGTTATACAACTTATGTTGGTCGTTATATTAGTTATTAGTTAAACGATTGAAAATACATACATAGTAATTACTTAATAATTATGCACTATCTCAGATCTACATATGGGAAATTCACTAGTTCATTAAAACCCACACTTACGTTAGTTAAAATATAGATCTAGGGTCACGCAAAGATTGTATAAATTTATGTCGCAGCACCGACATGCGTGGTTAACTTGTAATTTGTGAATAAGTTGTCTCGATACAAATATCGCAATATTACACAAATTATTTGTCTTAAATACAGTAATTAGTATAATTATGTGTTAATAACGTTTGCGTACATCTGATGCGAACGTAATGCTGGGGTAATTTTGCATTTTACACGGTAATTAAATCACAATATAAATATCTATGAAAATGATTTAATTAAGCATTTTCTTTCGCTCCTTAATTTAAACTGTGTAATAATATGAAGCGTACAAATCGATAATTTTCTCAGAAATAATAAGTAGATAACCCTCGCCGTAATTGAAACGTATAAATTAAATTTTGTAAGTTGCGATCGCGAAAATAAACTTTTGTGACGATGTTTATAAAAATAAAACTTGGCGAATGCCGATGCACTGTTAACCTTACACGTTTAATTTTATTCTGAAATCTTACGTCGTTTTTCTTTTTATTTAACGATTCCTCGGAAATTTATAATTGTGTATTTTTTAATTTCACGGTATTATACAACACTTTGGACACATGTTAAATTATCGTCGCGTGTCAAAATTACTGTATAGCTTTCTTTAATCCATAATGGGATGTATTTAATTTGTATTTTATTTCGTTTTAATGGGATATTTTCACCGCCGTCCGTATTTGGTGAGACTTCTATAAAGCTCAATAGCTACTGATTAAATTTCAAATAATAAATACATCAAATAAGCGGCCTTGCCTCTTATAAAATAGTTGTGTACACAACTTTCTCGGTAAGTTTGATGATGGCCAATTAGTCCCAGCTAAAAAGCACAATACCTCGAAAATAAATTAAAATTTTTAGGTCGAACGTTTAAACAAGAATAACGCGACTTATAAGGATAATTTCACGTTCGATAACAATTCGTATCTATTATCTACTTATTTATAAAGCATTGATATTATTATAAATTTTCGCTATTTTTCGCGCTTGTTATTTTCGTGCATTGTAAGTTTTGACTGCAAAATAATTTTATTTTGAACGTGTCGTCCGGACAATAAAATCTTAAATATTCCCGGTTAACTTACGGCCCGAGGCGAAAATCTTTATCTCCGAGGCTTAACAAGCTCATAAAATAAACTTAACTGAGTTTAAGATTGATTTAATGGTGCGGTTAGCAAATTCCGCTCGCGCTTGCCCCATATAACTAGGACCATTACGATTCTTTTATAATTAAATTAGGGACTTTTAAAATCGGATTCGAAATTTTACGAGACATATAAAATCGGTTATTTATTATTAACTTTTAAGGAGAGGCGCGTTCGAAGTTTTTTGATTGCTTGTCATCACGGCACTTCCATAAAATAGGACGACGGCCTTCCGAAACGCAAAATATGCATAAACTCGAGATTAATGTAAATTAATAGTTGGAGTAATCCCGCGATTAAATTATCCGCTTAATGATCGCTTCTACGCATAAATATTTTCCGTACAAAGAAAAATGCGTCGCCCGCTAACGAACATTCTAATAAACCGTTTAAATCCGTTAATATAGGAAAGTGTTAATCCAAAATTTAAAGCTTTCCTGCTTCAGACCGAATCGCACTATATGTATACAACGTCATAACTTCACCACAAAAACATTCAGGCAAGCGATACTGCTGAAAGTTCTCGTTATGGATGAAATTAAGTATGACAAAAGCGGTTTTCTTTTCAAATAAAAACCATAATGCAGTCGTTTGTTCGATTTTCTACGCTCTTCAGCGAACATCGGATATAAAGAACATTGACAACTCCATTAGAAGTAGTTGGGCATTGCTCGTTATTTCTGTATATACTTTTTGATTTTATACTTCATTATTTAACGTCTACTGTTTATAAAATTTTCATTTTATGAAGGCTCGAACGTCCGATTTGACCAGCGGTCTCCTATTTCGCTTAAAATCTGAAAGGCGCGAAATTAAATACCTCGTTAGTTGATAAAGCGATTAAAGTCGGTGCGGCGTTCGGTCAACTGCATTTTGTCCAATAAACCGACAGTTGAGTTTTTTGAACGATTAAAGTCCGTCAACTTTTGAAAAGATAAACGTAAAACTGGTTTGGAATCGCTGGGATCTAAATAAAATGCGACAAAAACTAAGCACATGATAACTGGCGCTTTCGAAGCTGACTAGGCTATTGTTAACATGGATGGTATTCATAAAGATGTGCGGCTAACTAGGGAACGTGAGCTGCATATATATTTGGCACATGCATGTATAATGAAACCATTGTTACAATACAAATAATGTCATATTTTTGTTTTTGTCCGTCTTATACAGGAGTTTAACTATTTAAATCAGTTTATCGTGATTGGTCATAAATAATATTAAGAACAGGTTGTTTCTTTCGGATGGTATTTTGCTATTTTATAAGTATATCGTCGGTGAACTGACAACGAGTAGTTGGGCTTCTTGAATTATACGTGGGGGGGCACTCTTGAATTTAATGCCGTTTCTATTTCATAATAACAATAAAAAACGTAGGGAAAATAAATTTAATGTGAATTTAACCTTTACTTTTACAACCAACATTACAAATCATTTTATTCATTAGAACTTCTAGTTATAGGACAGAAATATTTTTGAGGATTTACATAATAAATCCCACCGAAGCGAAGCGAGAAACGCAATGCCCGATCAACTAACAGAAAATTAAATCCGGCAAATCGCCTCGTTTATTGGAGGAAAATTGGATTGACAATGCGGAACGTCTTGTGAAAAAAATGAGATGCCGATTAGGGATCGTGCACAATTTAAATTTTGTTACATCCTATAATTAGGTGCTAATTAATTGCTAACTTATTGCCTCTTGTATCTTATTGTTAGAAGAAAATCACGATTAAAGTTGGAGTTGCTGAGTTGCCGTTAAACTGGCACCACCCCCATATCCGAAAAAAATATAGGAGGCTTCTGAAGAAAAGGTGTAATACATCAGAATTAATTGTTATTTAATTGCTCTGGAATACAACAAACAAATACCGAAATATTGAAAAAGTTCCAATAATTACACGTTTAAAAAGCGAGTTTGCCAAATTTTTTATAAACGTCTGAAGATTGAATTAATTGCTCTTAGATTTTGGTTGTTTGGAATCTATTGCTGGCATTATAAAGGAAAAATATTAATCAATAATGTTTTTCGGAATGAATATTAATAAAAACAATTAGTTGCTCGTAGATTTTGGGAAAAATTGGTTATCCGCATGAATAGATAAATGAATATAAAAATTACAAGAGCAACTAACCGTTTTTATAAATATTCTTTCAAAAAAAAACATAGTTTGAATTATTTTTCACCTTATAATGCCAACAATAAATTCCAGGAGCAATTAATTCAAAGTATCGGGTAATATAAAAATTACAAGAGTAAACTAACTGTTTTTAAAGCTGGTTTAAAGGTTTAAAAAAATTAGTGTAGTAGTATTACGAAACGTTACAGGGGGTAGGTGGGTGTTAAAAAAGAGTTAAAGTGCGTTACGTGAGTTGTGCACGATCCCTTTATCTAAAAAAATAGGAATGATACCGTTATCGAATTATAAATAAATTATTAATTAGTTAAAATCTCGTTTTGTTCTTTTAGATTTTGAAAAAGAAAAATTGCTATTTGGCCTAAAAATTCTTTGACCAGACCCTTACAAAATTCCGTAAAAATATATTATTTTATTATCAATATATTATCACTTATTTGGCGATTCTTGTAATATTATATTATATAAAAATTTGTGGTATTTAAAAAATATAAAAACATTCCTAAAATTACTTCTGCAATTTGCATATTCGTTGCGAGTTTTCTCTTTACGCTCAGCGTATATCTATCTACCTGTACAAAAGTTAACCAGATTTTGGTGTTCATTAAAATAGGCGTCCATTTTAATTTAAATTCAATACACGAACGTTTAATCATCGTTTCAGCACGGAAAAACGATTTATGTATCTTCTCTATTACCCGAACGGGAGCAAAAAATCGGTAGCTTTCATTGAGAAGCGGTTTCGAATTGTGTCTATAAAAAATAGTAATCGATAACGATTATAAATTTGTGTAATCCATCAAATTAGTTGAAACACGCCTATCCATTAAAGAAAGTTAAGCGTGTGAACTGGTTTGAAAATTGTACGAATGCCCAAATACATTAAACTTTATCTCCGGTTTTATGGGATTTTTCCTCGAATATATGTATCTTCTAAAATAATCTAATTATGTAATAAAATGTAAAACCGAGATTTATTGGATCACTTAAATTTTAATTTTTCCTATAGGGAACCATTAAAATTCAAGTGGGCCATTATGTTTAATCGAACACAATTAGAATCAATTTTCCGTATCCAAATCTAATAATCAATAAATCAAGCGTCTGTTTGTATGCATCGGGTCCTTTTTATAACGTCAGGCGCGTTGTAATTACGGCATCTTCAATTACGCGTCCATTCCAAAATGATTTAGTGTAATATTAATTTCCACTTCGCTGCGACTAAATCACATCGACCGATCTGGATAACATAACAAATCTTTTCTAGGTACGTTAGTAAGTATTATTCAATAAGCGGCAAAGTCAAAAAGCTTAATGTGTCTATGATAAATCTTTCGAATTCAAAATAGGGTTTTGTTATTTAAATTAGCTTTAACTGGCGGGTTAAGAGCGATACAATTAAAAAATTTGTTCTAGGCTGCAATTTGATCAGTAGTCAGATACAAAACGTTAGCGTCGCGTAAGTTAACGATGGCGAATATCACGTTTGAAGTTTTTCACGGAGAGCAAATAGGATATGCAGATTTTCTGTTGCTTTGTGTCGTACGTACCGAGGTCGTAGGTCACTTGGGCGCGACACGCAGTCTTCGTGACGTGACTCTTTGAAGTCGCCGAGGAGGACGTCATAAAAAGGACCCAAGATTTCATTTTACATTTTACGCGTTGATGTTGTTTTATTTTTTTTTATAATCGCGAAAATTGTAATCCATTTTGTTCTACAAGCGAACGTCGACAACCTAAGCAAATGTAAAATATGTGATTCCGATGTTTATTCGGGAAAAAAAAAATTACCAGCGACACATTTAAATATAGTGTAACCAATTAGTCGTGCCGTATATATTAATATTAATATCGAAGATAATCAGGTTGGTTAATGGATCTAAAGCCAGTTTTTCGAAGTCGGAATTAATGCTTATCATTTCATTATAATTTCTTTTATTTTTAAATGGCCAATAAGAATGTTTGTTATTAGCGTGCGGCATAAAATAGATCCGTAACGTTCTAAATATTTAATATAATAATCTGGGATTATTATTTTTGAATATTAATTTCTATCCGTGCTTTATATAGAAAAACTTCTTTTGTATTAATAATTTAGTTTCGATATTTTTAGGTGGGTATTTTATGAGTTAAAAATCGAAGGTTTTTTATAAATGGGATTGTATTTAAACATAATAATACTCTAGTTGTCCAAATAAAAATTGGGGGTCGCCCAGTTCACCATTTTAGGCGCTTAATTATCATAATATGTAGTTTTAGTAACGACACTTTAGAAATTATAATTTAGTAGTGACACCTGTATTATTTGTTGGGGTTATTTACGTTCTTGACTTCTGATTATTCTTGTGTATTATTTCTTGTCAGTAATTCGTTTCAAATGTAGTTTATCTACCGTTTTTTTTTTTTTTTTCGCGTTCTCTACTATTATGACATCGTTTGCAAGAAACGGTTTTCACGTTTTATTTCTGTTTTTTTAAATAAATTCTAAGCACTCACATAATTCCAAACTTTGATTTTTTTTTGAACACGTTTCGGTTAATTATATGAGCAACCAATTTCTCATTATTTCTTCTAATCTACTACACTTAATTGTTATCTTATTACTATCAAATGTCACACACGAGACTGACTTATTAAAATATATGTAAAACAAGAGTGTTCACAATTTAAGAGGAATACTTAATAATTAATAATATATAATAAAAAAATAATATAATTAATAACTTAATAATTAATAGGTTCATAACAATATTATGTAAAAGAACAAGGAAAACATGACAACGAAACGAGAAAGTACACGAATTTATTTGGGAAACAATCAAAAATTAAAATGTGCCCCGTGTAGGTATCGTAAAGAAATATTCGAATAGTTGTAGGCACCTAATTATTTTTCTGTTGCTCAGCAAAAATAAAAAGCAGTTGTAAATATAAAATTATTCAAGAAAGCATGTCAAAATAAAACCGCGGATAATAAATACCTACTACGCTAATAAGAAAATTACCATCAGTATTTTCAATTTAAAATAAATTTCGCAATTTCACTAACAGGTCGACTTTTAATAATAGGCACATAAAAACTTGCGTATTTCGAAGAAATGATTTTAGACGTATTTTATAAAAATATTGTAAAGTGATATTCCTATTCAGAAGTATCTCTCTCATTTATTTAGGTAGATATAGTTCTATTTGTACAGTTTCAAAAGTGTTAATTTTAGACCACTTAAGGTAGATATAGCTTAAACAATTGACTTAGACATAAAAAGGAAAATAAATTAAATTAAATATTTTATTTTTCTGTCCAGTAAGTATTTGGATAAGTTTGTTGGTGTAGATACGCATTATCAAGCCCTAAAATAATTTTCACTAATTTCTATTTTAAATTTTTTAATAAGTAAGTTTTTTGTAAAAATACCAATAAATTCTATACTTAATGCACTTGTTGCTGGCTTCAATACAGGTATAAAATTTCCTTTAGGAAAATTAAAAATCTGAATATTTCGGTTTTTAATAAAGCGCACAAGTTGTCACAAATAGTAATTTGTAAAATATAAGCATAATGATTAAAAAAGAATATAAGTAGATACAACTTAAAAGTAATCGCATAAATAGGCTAAAGTTTTTTTTAAACCAATTAAGACAATTTAAATTAGACTAGCTTTAATTGTTTATTACCAATTTAACTCGAAAATTAACATTTTCGACGACATAAACTTAGGAAGTTATTAAACATAAATTTTCTAATTATGTATTTTATTTTAATCACGTTTAAATCTAATTTCCTATATTAGATTCGATCTTCTTAATTTAAATCGATATACCTACATTTAATAATTCTTCGCTTTTGTTATTGCCATTGGGTTAATTAATTACCGAAAAAATTAAATAACGCGCTTCGTTTAAATAGAACTAGATAGTTAACTTGAAAATAGATCCCACCGTGTAGTAGGTATTTGCGAACGTTTATAATTAACTGGAAGTTTTTATTCGAATCTCGTCTCGTCGAATTAATTAATTTTCGATTTTTCTTAGGCGGACTGTAACTTCGAATATCACGTTTCAGGATCACGAATAACTGTCAATAAATCTGTGTAAACACCGTAAACGAGAACATAAAACAATCAAAAACCCCACTCTTGCAACCCTATTGGAAGTGACCGCTGTCGTATCTTCCCCTCATCAGATTTATTATACAGAGTCACGCTCAGGATTGTATCGTTCCAATTTAAAATTTAAATGTCGAACTAATTTGATTTGAAAAATTGATATATTCCCTTTTTACCGATATAACGACACTTTCCAAAAACGCGTGGAAGGCGCAAGGATATGTTAAATTTTTAATCGAATTTGATCTCTCGAGTCGTTTCTAAACGCAGCAGGTGGGTTGTTGATAAGATGTGACTGTGGAAATATTGCATTAAGACAGCGTTATAATTGAACTAGAACGCTTTAATTGGCTTATTATTTATTACGGTTGACTACTAATAGGGCAGAAATTTATATTTAATTCGTTTTTATATAAAAATTACGCTAATTGATATCGATTTCGAGGCTGGTGATCTCGACTTTGTCTAGTACGAGAATTCCGGGGAGATATGGCAACCGATATTAATTAGTCGCCATAAAAATTAATAAACTATCGAGCTTTTAAATTAAATTTATGTAAATTCGTTATCTTGAACTTAAGTTTTGAAAGTCAGAACTATCGGAATGAGACGAAATCCATGTATCAGCGTTACGTGTCGTTTTGATATGTGGTTTCAATCTGGTAGCAACACTATAAAGATAGACTGTTAGATTTATGCACGCGATGAGAGATACGTGTTTTGAAACGCATTTGATCGTTTAGGAGATAGTAACCGAGATTTAATGAAAATAAAAAATAACAACCGGCAAGTCGATGCAAACAATAGCGGTTTAATGAACTACAAGTAAATCGCCTGGCCAAAACAATGAAAGCTAATCACGCTCCGAACTTTTTTTTTTAATTGCACGAAACTATATCGTCTATAATCAGTTTTAAACGTAAATTCTAAAGAAAGGGGCACCTGCTCGGTTTCTTTTATACAAACACTATTTCCAATCGGCATTGGAAAAGTGACTCGCACATCCTTACAAAGCTCTTTTGTATTGCGCGATTATTTCGAATCATAAATGAGATTACATAATAAACCTAATCGCTAAGGACTTCATTATTCCTATTTTGTTTTTTAATTTGACAAATGAATAGGTCCCGTCTCTCGTCTAGCAACGAGAACTCGACGCGTCCTTTGTTTTTAGAAGAAATTTCGTTGAACGATCTGCTTTAACGGTTGCTTTTTAAGATAAGATGCTGTACGTGATTTTTATCATTTTATAAGAGCTCGAAAACGATTTAACGGCGTTCTCTGGGGAACCAGTGCCACTTGCCTGTACTTTTTAAAAGCAATAAAGTGAAGTTTAATTTAGAAACTCGAACTACGTCTACTAACAAATCTGATATATTTCGAATTGGAATGTTTTCCGTTGAAGATGACGACATTTTTGGTCGCATCGGTTATGCTTTTAGAAGTTTTTAAGAATTTCGACTTTAGATCTGTTATCACCCCTTCATAATATTATTGCTCGATGACATAAGTAAAAATGTAGATGTAGATAGGTACAAATGAATGTTTATACTTGTTCGTAACGAATATTCATACTAACAAAGAAATTTTATTTTAGTTGATCGTCGTGTATAACGTGCTCGAACGGTGTCGGTTGCAACGTTACACAGCACCGCAAGGTGAGCGCACTGCCCAGGTAGCTTTTCAGCCGGAGACAGGGGTGGGTGGTTTGTAAACGCTAGAACAGAAACGCGTTCGAACCTTCGGAAGTTATTGATTTATTTACACACAATATGTAAACAAGAACAATATTTAAAATGAACGGTGATTCCAACTTCTTTCGGAGGCGACGCGTCCTTCTGACGCACCGTGTGTATCTCGTTGGAGCGTACGGGTAGTTAACGCTGTCGGTGTCGGAGGGGGTTTCTTTTAGTCCCCCTAGCTGGCGTTCGGATCGTACGGGTGATGGCGGCTCTCGGTGTAGGCGGTTCTCGGTGTCGGAGGGGGGTTCCTTTTAGTCCCCCTAGCTGGCGTTCGGATCGTACGGTTTATGGCGGTTCTCGGTGATGGCGGCTCTCGGTGTAGGCGGTTCTCGGTGTCGGAGGGGGTTCCTTTTAGTCCCCCTAGCTGGCGTTCGGATCGTACGGTTGATGGCGGTTCTCGGTGATGGCGGCTCTCGGTGTAGGCGGTTCTCGGTGTCGGAGGGGGTTCCTTTTAGTCCCCCTAGCGGGCGTTCGGATCGTACCGATTATCGATGATATCGGTTGCGGTGGCTCTGCGGTGATGGCTTAGCGTCGGCTGTCGGATAACCCACACAGCTTCCGCTAGGGCCAGGGAAGAGCACGGTGGCGGCTATCTAAGAGACAGGTGTCGGATAACCCTTACAACTGCTTCTCGGATGAACCTCCACTCGAGTCTCGGCGGAAGCTATCTAAGAGTCAGCTGTCGGATAACCCACACAACCTTCTCTCGGACGAGCTTCCACTCAAGTGGGGGCGAACGGATGCTATCTAAGAGTCGGCTGTCGGATAACCCACACAACTTTCTCTCGGACGAGCTTCCTCTCAAGAGGGGACGAACGGATGCTATCTAAGAGTCAGCTGTCGGATAACCCACACAACCTTCTCTCGGACGAGCTTCCACTCAAGTGGGGGCGAACGGATGCTATCTAAGAGTCAGCTGTCGGATAACCCACACAACCTTCTCTCGGACGAGCTTCCTCTCAAGAGGGGGCGAACGGATGCTATCTAAGAGTCGGCTGTCGGATAACCCACAGAACCTTCTCTCGGACGAGCTTCCACTCAAGTGACCGAGTCGACGTGCGCGGCCGCTTATATAGTCCCCGGACACCTCCCTCCACTACTGGGCGCTCGTATCGGGCCGCGTCGGCGGTGTTCGGAAGTCGGCCCGGCCCACTGGCGTTTAACGGGCGTCAGGACGGCGCGAATTTTGAGCGCGGTTGGCGTCCTGCCCGTTGAAACGTTACATTCGCCCCTCCCCTTCGGAGAGGATGCTGGGATGTTGGTGAGGGCTTCCAGATGCAGCGGGAGTTTATTTCCGGATGTGCTTAAGGCTTAACGGTCACTCTTCATTAATGTTTCTAATTTTGTCGCCTGGCGCTCTCTTCAAGTCGGGAAAGGTGCTTCTTTATCGTTCGGCGCCGGGCGGAGGTCGCGGACGTGCACTTGCCCCAGGTCTCGGCCAGTTTGTGGATTATGAAGTTCCACCACGGTTGGAGCGATAATCTTCTTAATAGCGTAGGGTCCACTGTATTTCGGGGCCAATTTGGCCATAAAGCCTCGTGCGGCGTCGGACAGCGGATGCTCGCGGCGGTGGACTTGTTCGCCTATTCGGGGCCGGTACGGTCGTCAGCGGAGGTCGTAATGCCTCTGTTGTTTACGAAACGCTCGTGCTAAATTCTCCCTTACAATCTTATAGATGTTTTCTAACTGGTCCAGGTGGCGGCGGTGTGTACCAATATTCGCTGTGGGGCGGTTGTCAGTGGACGGATCGGTCGCTTCTCGAAGAGACTTCGGCGGCAGTAATTCACGTCCAAAGTTTAAAACGGCCGGCGTAAAGCCAGTGGATTCTTGTACGGCAGTATTGATAGCAAACGTGGTCTCCGGAAGATGTTGGTCCCACTTCTTTTGGTTCGTCTGGCAATATTGGGCCAACATGGTACCGATGATTTTGTTCGCTCGCTCTACCGGGTTATTTTGTGGAGAGTACGGTGGCGTGAGTCGATGTTCAATGCCGTAGGCGGTCATCAGCGTGGTGAAGATGTCACTGGTAAATTGGCTACCTCGGTCGGAGACTATTCGTCGGGGTGTGCCGAATCGAAAGAATATATGTTCCCGGAGGGCTTTCACGACGGTATCCGTTGTGGCTCGTCGCAATGGTTGTACTTCGACCCACTTGGTAAACCGGTCCTGCATGACAAATAGATATTTGTGTCCATTGCTACTACGGACTAATGGACCTATCAGATCGATACTGATTGTATGCCATGGTTCATGGATGCGTGCGAACCACATCTTGCCGGCGGGCGGCTGCTGTGAATGCTTGTAGAGTTTGCAGGGGTGACAGCGTTGTACGTAGCGCGCAATGTCGCGTTCCATGCGCGGCCAGTAATAACTCTGCATTGCTCGGGCGATGGTTTTGGAAATCCCCAGGTGGCCGGCGGTCGGTGCATCATGGCATTCGGCCAGGACTGCTTTTCGGTTCTCAGGCGGTACACAAAGCTTCCAGGAGGTCTGGAAACCTTCGAGTGCAGTTGGTTGGTTATTCGGGAAATTTCGCAGCAGTTGGTCGGCCTCAACCCGATAATCAGGGTACTTCTCGGGTTCACGACGTACTTTCTGCATCATTTTGTCATACCAAGTCTTATGTCGTTCGGGTTGTATCGCGGTGCAAGGTATGGCTGGTTGGACTGGGGCTTCGGCTTCTTGTAATCCTCTTGACAGAGTGTCGGCGACGACATTCTGCTTACCCTTGCGGTTGATGATATCGGTTGCGGCGGCGGTCGGTGTCTCTACCTCTTTGTCTCGCAGGGCTTGTAAGCTAGCTACCGGACAAGCTTCGGGGTTCGGAGTGGTGCCTAGATACACAGTTCGGTTACGGGTGTCGATCGTGGCGCCCACTTGACTCAACACGTCCATTCCTAAAACTATCGGGACGGTCAGTTCTAGTAGGAAGTGCCAAGTAACGGTGACGGTGCTTGGTCCGATGTTAGCGGGGGCGGTGTAGGTGCCGCCAGTTGGAGTTATTCGGCCATCTGCGACTTTGATATGATAGCCGCTAGTACGTTCTAAGCTGTAGCCGTGGCGTCTTAGATGTTCCGAGGCCTCCTTGCCGATAAATGAAGAGGCGGCGCCAGTATCTACTAGTGCCCTGAAGTTTGTACCGGCTAATTGTATGGTTATAAACGGGAGTCGGTCTCGTGGTTGTGCTTCGGATTGAGGGCGCTTCAATATCTTGTATGGCCCTTCTTCTTTTACTGGTTCGGTTCGCATCTTGACTTGCCGGTGAACGGGCGTTAGTGCGGTTAGTTTCGGTCGGTACGGTGCCTTCTCAGCTTGAATGCTGGTTTTGGCCGGAGTTGCGGCTCGCCAGGTTGGCCTATCATTTACCGGCGAGTTGGTCCGTTTCCCGGACGGGGACAGGGGCAATCTCTGGTTAGGATGTCGTCTTTGCCACACCACGAGCAAAAGATTCTCCTCTCGTTACGGCAGTCTCGGCTTATATGTCTTGTTGATTTGCACCGCCAACATCGTTGGTTGCGGTCCCACTTGGAGGTGCTTGGAGGCTGTCTGGCCATTGCGGGCCTGGCTGGTACGGCTGGTTGCGGCATATCTGGTTTGGTCATGGCCCTGGGAACGGACTCTATTGTGTGGAGTGTTTGATTTTTACCGGGCGGCCGGTAAGCCGTTTCGGGGAATAAGGATCTCGATGGCGGCGGTGGCGGTCGGTAGGCCTCTGTCTCCTGACACAGGGCCTCATATTCGGTAATAAGTTCCCGCAGTTGTCCGATGCCGCGGAAATCCGATCTTTTAATGTAATGCCGATAGTCTGGCCGTAGGTTTCGGTAAATCCTTTCTAACTGTTCGGTTTCGGTCATGTTTCCATAACGACGCATCAGCGTCTGAATTGCGTTACAGAATTCGGCTCCTGTTTCGTACTGTCCTTGGGTGCGGTTACGAACCTCTTCTTCGAGCCGGAACTGGGTGCTTGCTGGTATGTATTGCTGGCGGAAATCACGCATGAAATCGGGCCACGTCTGCCAATAGGTTCTATTATTTCGGAACCACAGTAGTGCAGTGCCGTCAAGTAATTCGGGTAGGGCCAACAGAAGGTTTGCTGATGAAAAGCCGTAGCATTCTTTCAGTTCGGCTATTCGCTCCAAAAACGAAATCGGGTCGGAGTCCGGTTGGAACTTTAGGCCCCATTTCCTCATGGTGTTGCACACACGTATTCTATCGGCGTTTGGCGTTTTGTTGGAATCCAGCAGCTCTCTCGGTTTCCGCTCGGTGATATACGCCGGAGGTGGGCTTCGCGCGCCGGCTTCTTCCTCGTCCGTGTTCTTCCTCTTAACGGTGTCCACTTCGTGTGGTCGGGGGTCGGTCATGATCGGCTTGCGGAGCTCGGGCGCCTTGGTTCTCGTTTCTGTGTTCCGTTCTAGCGCTACCCCATGTCGGTGTGTCCCTGCTCGGGGGCGCCAAATCCTGCACTGTACTATGCAACGTTACACAGCACCGCAAGGTGAGCGCACTGCCCAGGTAGCTTTTCAGCCGGAGACAGGGGTGGGTGGTTTGTAAACGCTAGAACAGAAACGCGTTCGAACCTTCGGAAGTTATTGATTTATTTACACACAATATGTAAACAAGAACAATATTTAAAATGAACGGTGATTCCAACTTCTTTCGGAGGCGACGCGTCCTTCTGACGCACCGTGTGTATCTCGTTGGAGCGTACGGGTAGTTAACGCTGTCGGTGTCGGAGGGGGTTCCTTTTAGTCCCCCTAGCTGGCGTTCGGATCGTACGGGTGATGGCGGCTCTCGGTGTAGGCGGTTCTCGGTGTCGGAGGGGGGTTCCTTTTAGTCCCCCTAGCTGGCGTTCGGATCGTACGGTTGATGGCGGTTCTCGGTGATGGCGGCTCTCAGTGTAGGCGGTTCTCGGTGTCGGAGGGGGTTCCTTTTAGTCCCCCTAGCGGGCGTTCGGATCGTACCGATTATCGATGATATCGGTTGCGGTGGCTCTGCGGTGATGGCTTAGCGTCGGCTGTCGGATAACCCACACAGCTTCCTCTTGGGTAGGCAAGAGAATGGCGGATGCTGTCTAAGAGTCGGCTGTCGGATAACCCACACAACTTTCTCTCGGACGAGCTTCCTCTCAAGAGGGCGAACGGATGCTATCTAAGAGTCAGCTGTCGGATAACCCACACAACCTTCTCTCGGACGAGCTTCCACTCAAGTGACCGAGTCGACGTGCGCGGCCGCTTATATAGTCCCCGGACACCTCCCTCCACTACTGGGCGCTCGTATCGGGCCGCGTCGGCGGTGTTCGGAAGTCGGCCCGGCCCACTGGCGTTTAACGGGCGCCAGGACGGCGCGAATTTTGAGCGCGGTTGGCGTCCTGCCCGTTGAAACGTTACACGGTGTAATGGTTTCTCGATGGCTTCTAGAATCGACGAGGAGAAATAAGGTGTGTAATCAACCCTTTAAATAATAACGAAGCCTAATTAATAATTGTTTTGTTTCAGGTAAGTCTATTGTCAACTGTTATTTTGAATGATTATCCGGCACGACTTTAAAAAGTGAGTCTATCGTACGATGCTTTTTTTTATTTGTTTCGATTTTCAATTTCTAGCGAATGTTACTCGAATGTTACGTTTTTTAATCGATAAAATTGATCATCAGTTAGGTAACACCTTAATCGTTTGATGTTTGTAGAAACGTATGCCCTCAAGTTAATTTCTACATAGTTAGAAATAATTTCGTTTAATGTATTTATATTTTTTAATTTAATACTTGTTTAATCGTTGAGAAATTTTAATTGTTTTTCGCACATTATTTTACGTTAGTTCGCTAAAGTTTAAAATTTGATTTTATTTTTCTCCATCTTTGATGATTGTCAAATCGTCGTAAATCGATAATCTGTTCTTTCATTGATATAAACGTTCAAGTTTCGAAGGTTTGTAAAATAGTAGGAAACCACTTAAGGTGCAATGTGGTAAGCGAAAAAACGAGACAAACGAAACATGTGACATTAGGGCACTCCGTGTAAAGTACAAAATAGTAACTAAATCTAAACAGTAGGTAATTGAAAAATATTTGAAAATAGTGCGAGTGACTATTGTCTGTTTCAACTTTCAAAAATACGGTCAAACAATGTGGACAAAAACAATAGTTCTGCTTTTGATTATAATCAACGAAGCGAGGTTTTGTAAGGTATTTCATGTGGTTTGTGCGGCTTGTACATTGAAGTATGTGACACCTCTTCAAGCAAGTTTAGTAAAATGATTTAATGATTTCTCGCTCGTGTTTCCACTTAGCCCGATTATCCGGGACAAGTGGAAATCGCACCTTGTTCGCGTTGCATATTTTTTAAACAATGTATTTGATGTACAAACATTAGAAACACAATATCTTTATTGGTATGACAGTAACAAACGTTCAAAATAACCTTTACATTTTCACGTGTTCACTTGCCACACTAGTATTTGCCAAACTTATGAGTATCACTTCAAAAGTAAAGTAGAAAAACGGAAGACAATAAACCGAAAATGAGGTATAATTTGACTCGAAACTCAATATGTTTTGTTAGAGAAATCTCCGGATTTAGTTGGTAGTCCAATTATTGTCACACACTATAGCCCACTTCATCTGATAGTGAGTGTCAACCATTCGCTATTCAGCGATGGTTGAGTCCATAAGATCACTCAGTATCCTGTCGGATGTTATCAGTATTGCATTGCTTTTCCACTATTTTGTGTGGCACCTTTCACCGTTGATATATAACATGGGTGCACATACATGGAAATCGTGAATACATTTGAATTCTAAGAATTTTTGAATGAAGACATTTTTCTGAATCCCGCATTCGAATTTATTATATTTTCCTCTCTCGATTAGTTTGCGAGATTAACCATTGAATGGGAATCCCGCCGCCGCCGCCGACATCGACGTATTATAAAGAACAGTTGGTCGAAGCGCGGCAAAGGAAATAAATTGCGAGCCAATAATTTTTAGACTAATTAGACAACCCTCGAAACGTAACCGAAGCGATGCATTTAGAGCGACATATTTAATAAAATAATAACCCAAACCTGCTCTATAAACGCCCCACTGGTCTGTCGGGGGATTTACGAAACTCATTAAAGTGATTTGTAGGATGGCAGCTCTAAACGTTTTATATCATCTACATTTTATTTTAACTTGGTTCGATTACGGTTGTTTTTCTGTAAATAAATGGTCGTCTTATTAGATTTTTAAACGGTCATTTTTGTAAAAAATGTTCCCTAAGTACGCGACTAATTGTAAGGTATACGATATTTTATTAGTTCAAATAAGTATGCAAAGTGTCTACTGGTTTCCTCCGCTAACAAGTTAGTAGTTCATATTTGCTACCGCTGCGAAGAAAATGAACGAACGCCTTGTATCCGTGTGCTCTTAATATTTACATCTTGTTCCAGTAAATGGAAGATTTCACCTGCTGTTTAATTCCCGTGACTACTGGAAAGTAATTTTGCGTTTAATTTTGATCCGGAGTGTACGTTACGTCCGACAATTTATATGCAGATTTGTTCTGCAAGCGAAAGGTGCATAATTACGACGTGGTGTTAGGATAATTGGATATGCCAGATAGCGGGGTTTTGTACGTCCCACTGTTTATATGGGCAACTAAAAACGTAAAGGTCTTCAAAATAAAATATCTAGTTCGTTTAAATAATATTATATCGTTACGGCCGACGATTGTCTTTTGCTCGGCTGCTCCTTGTTCGCTTGCTATTTATTGATATTGGTGTAGGGTTGTTGCTCCGTCGATCTGGAAATGAATTGCAAAATAAGAGAGATGTGTCGTAATTAAGTTGTTACTGAACATAAGGTTAATAATATTTAATAAACTTTATAATCGTTGAGAATCAATTTACGAATGTACTCGTTTTATCCTCATAATGCCCTATGGTAGAGTTAAATAAAACAACGACGGTAGTGTAATTAATAGTTTTGTAGTTTTCAGTTGATTTTGTTAAAAAATCATTTTAATATCAAGATCAAATCAAAAATTTAGAAGCAATCGGTGATTAGTTTGGAATTTTTGAGCTAATAATTTTTTTTAGCGTGACGATGGTTAATTAACCTTCATACTACATATTAATTTTTTTGGCATGTAATATCAGTGGGGTCGTTATTGACCCGAAAGCTTTGCTTAAAGCTGGACCGTCGTCTAGTTTTTCATTTATCAAGGATAAATAAATCTCTTTTTGCCTTGCTTGGAATAATCGGAAGAGTATTCGTAATCCTCATTATCACTCAGATTTTTCAATCTTTTCTTCTGCACCTTTATCACTTAAACGAACGGAAATTATTCTAACCGTGATTACCGAACGATTTGGCGAAACTTACAAATAGCGAATTTATCGAATTCTCAATAAGCACAAAGAAAAAGGGCAAATACTGAGATAAAAACAAAGAAGGATCGAAGGGATTCGGTTTCTCTGGCTGAATTTTCACTTACCTATATCTCATCGAAATCTTCGCATTTTAAAAGAGACTTTACCAAAACGGTCCAAAAAATATAATTTTGTTTAATAGATTCGCAAGTTATTTTTTATAGCAAGAATTTATGGTTAACTATGAATAGATATCAAAATATAATTTTAACGAAAGAAGCAGATTTATTTACTATTTCAGTTTTAAGAGCTTTAAGGAGGCTGTTCTTGTTTGTTTGTTTTTTTTTTCTAAACGTATACCTACACTTTATCCAAACCTATGTGCAATTCACGTCATCAATACCAGGTTACTAGATGATGATGTTTCACACAGTGCTGTCATTTCGTACCTCGTATTTTGACACTTCTAATAAATTGTAGTCTTTCTTTATACCATCTAATATGTGCGCAAATAAATTATCTATAGAATTAGTCACTTTCCAAACTTTAAACCGATACAAATAAACAATCTAGTAACTTTTTGTTGATGACGTGAATTGCATATAGGTTTGGATAGGCCGTATGTATAAGAATGATAATCGTAAATCAATCAATTTAGTTTTAAAATGCATACAAAATTTTATTGGAAAATTACAAACAATAATGACTACCTATTAGAAATTCAAACGCTTCGAAAGCGAATCCTAACGCCTCGCGATCCCTAACAAATAAAATAAACAGTTGTCCAATTTGTAAAACACGTGTAACATAAATTTTCACTATTTTCCATATAAGTGACAATATTTTAGTGAAACGAACAATAAA
This sequence comes from Rhagophthalmus giganteus, assembly GCA_036326145.1. Lineage (NCBI taxonomy): Eukaryota > Metazoa > Arthropoda > Insecta > Coleoptera > Rhagophthalmidae > Rhagophthalmus > Rhagophthalmus giganteus. The sequence goes on along the minus strand of JARFJA010000056.1, from coordinate 6,836,034 downwards.
TTACAGGACACAAAGAAGACGCGTGATATATTTTAAGCATAATGGAACGTAACGACGCCATTTGTATATTGCACAGATCATAGATATTTACTCCACTAAGTTTTCATTAAATATCATAGAATCAAGCCCACTCGCCATTAAACGGCCCTATAAACGCACCCACGCGATATAGGGATATACTTTATTATATCCTGAAATTTATTTATATTTGATGTGTACGTCAGAACAAAGCACTCGTGCGACAATATTGCGACGCAAATTAATGTTATTAAACTTATTTTATACATTCATCATACAATTTTTCTATACGAAAGCTATAAAGGACTCGCGCGTTCATAGTTCAATAAAAAGCCACATTACAGTAGGAAATACGTGTAAGGATATAAATTACCCGGAACGCTCGACGGTACAGTTAAGCAACGCCAATGCTCGAGTTATACCATATAACGTCTATTATCAAACGATGTTCTCACGCATTTGATCGATCGTTATCCTTGTCAATGAAAAACTTCGTTAAACTGTGCTTCTTGCGCCACAATATAAGCTCTTTCGGGAAACAGTCGGCTGATTATCCTTTATGAAATAAACGAGCAGTAAATAAGGCCGCTACTATTAAATACTTAATAAAGACGTTAACAGAACTTTTAACAATTTAATAATATATGCAAACTATCTTGTTAATTACGCTAATAATTTATGCAAACCGATTTACTGTTTACAAATAAAACAAAACAATTTTTTTTAAACACTAATGAAAGTACATTTGTAATCCTAACTGGAGCTTCTTTCAAAAATTAACTTGTAAGTACGTTGATGTAATTATATAGTCTGAAGATAATACAACTAAAACAAATTGAAAATGTATTTTAAACGAAATTACTGTAATTTATTATGCACAATTAGGATCGGTTTAAGTAAATGAAAGAGGTTTTAATCGACATTTCCAAATATAGTTTCCCGCTTAAATTCGCGTCTAAAAAATTATAATATTTTAACCTTGAACTGTACTGTAATTTTTATTGCTTTTAATTAACGTTATAGCTTGATTAAATCATACATAGTTAAACTAAAGTACGGGAAGGGCAAAGGCGCGAAACACCTGGAGTAGGTGCATCCACGACTCCATACAATAGAAGAATAAATAATTAATACGACTAAATAACAGTTACTTAATTCTACAAAGTTTTAAAATATCTATATTTACCTACTCAAAATAATTGTTCTGAGAGCTTATAAAATACAACAATATACCTTTTAGAAGTATTACTATGAGCGATGATGATGGCCGTTAATCGAGCAGATGAGGTTTGCTACACGAACCGTAGTCCAGCGAAGAAAATCATCCGAGTGAATAATGGCCATTAATCGCGAATATAACGCTATACTTTTTCAACTTCTATTAAATTATATTTCCATTATTATAGTAGCAATATTTGTTAAATATATTTCTATCAAATATTTGTCAACTCTTTTAAGTCCAATTGTCGTCGAAAAAGGGGGTTGGGGGGCGATTTGAAATAGACCGTCGTCATTGAACCAAATATTCAAATTGACAGTAATTATGGCTTTCTGGTTCTGTGCTTGGCTGAAATATATACTGTTATTATCAATTGAAAAAAAAATTGCAAATAATGGGAATATAATTTAAAAGGAGTAGAAAAAGTTTATTTTTTTTGCAAGCGGCTTGTTTATTTTGTGTCTACTTAAACGAACGAAAAAAAAATGTGAATTCACTTTATTAATCAAACTTTTCAATCCCAGTTTTTGGAATGATTACGAGACTGCAAACTTTCATTTTCAATTAGGTATTACAAAACAATCATATAATCGAAGGCGCACTTATTTGTAGTAAGTGAAGTAATGAAAGATGTAATAAATTTCCTTGTTGTTAGCTTGTTAAGGTGCTCTTCGTAAAAATTGTGGAGCCCACGTGAATCGCAGTTTTAGAAACGGGTACTTGAAATGCGATTAAAATTCTGAACATCTAATTAGAAAGTTGGGTTAATCTCCCTTTTAATATGATTCAAATTAAAATTTTAATAGTCCCTGATATTATTGTCGACACGCATTTTTTAAAAGCTATTTTTGTAAACTAAATTTTTACTTTAATCATTTATGCGCTTGTTACCAATACCTATATGTAATGCAGTTTTAAACAGTTTTTCTAAATTTTTAAACTTGTCTGGGTTAGTCTAACCACCACGAAAACCAAGTCGTGGAACGTGCCCCGAGCTGAAATTTTGAAAGGTCATAACGTATTAGCTGTTAGTTGCTTATAAGAATTTTTATTTCGGTTAATAGCGGCGTACGATCACAACAATAAGTCATGTTAAGTAATTGAATATCTTTCGTGAAATATTATAATAATACATCATACATCACATCATTGGGATTAAAGCTGATCCTAATGAGCGGGTTAAAGTGAAGAGAACAAGAAGATTTCTCTTCACACCATCATGCCGTAATCATATCCTTAATCACGTCCAGGAAACCCTCGGGCCTCCTCCATCACATCTCATGATTTGTTGTTGAACGCACCCATTAATACTGACGATAAATAAAAAAAGCGAATGAATCGGTTTTATTATCGGCTTCGTATGTGTCTCGAGTAATGCGGGAATACCGACGCACTTAAATTAACTAATTGCAAAATGCAATTTCAGTCGCTTTCATGCAAACATCATAAAATACGATTCGACGATAATTTACTTGTTTTTAATTAGCCACAATTTTCTTTCAATAATTGAATTTGCCGAATAAAATCGTGGACGATTTCTTGAAAAGTAAGTTACTTTTAGTGTAACAACATAAACGCTATAAACGGTTTGCTACCAGCTTCTTATCTTAAGCACGGGTGAAAACAGGCCTTTATCTTTAACGGAACGGTGAGTAGTGATTTGCCCAGATACGTTAACGATCTTGTCGAGATAAGATGTAAAAGATAGACTGATTGAGTGGACCAGTTTTCTCAAATTGACAGATAACATTAAGACACCATGTGTGGGTATTGTTACAGTTTTGTTTGCAATGGCATCACTTAGCAAAATCATTTGCATTGCAGATTTTCTCGTTATTACTACGTTTAATTAAATAATATTCAATTTCTCTCTATTCGGGCTTAATTAAGTAGATTACTGAATAATTAAAGATTGAATAGTACCTATGTATAAAATTTTACTATCGCGTTTTTGCAACAAAAGACTATCGAGGTATGAGGATGTATCTGGGGAATACTATAACGGTCACAATCGGCACCTATTAAAATATTTTTAAACACAAACCACGTTGCATACTTGAAGCGAGTATTTTATGAAAGTTAAAGTGTCCAATTTTTGAAATTAATGATAGAACTCTAAAAGCTGTAGGTACTTGAGTTATAACTACGACGTTATAAGTGCTGTTTTTAATAAAGTTAACGTGGTTCGGTTTAACGTCGCCTGATTATAATGTAATTTTCAATGGAAATATTTTGGAAATGAACAGTTGAGGTGTAGAAGTGTCCAACGCCGTAACGAGAACTTGCCGAAAGAGGCGCCCGCCACGGGCAAAGCTATGTTTGCAGAGCAAAAACGTAAAACATGTAGAAACAAAAAAATATCTAAGTAAATAGATTTAAAAGTCTGCTATTTTATACCGTATTTTAAAATTTTTATTTTTAATGGGTTAAGGGGACGCAAGTTGGTCACTTGCCGCAGGTGCTTCATACCCTCGTAACGGTGCAGCGTTGTGCTTATTTTAACACCGTAAATATTAAAATCTATAACACGTAATAATACCGTAATATTGTTAAATTAGTTGGTTAAATTTTTCTGTTGTCAAAATATACAACGCAAACAACTATAAACATTGGAGATTTCAACGGTCGTGTCAGCGACGAACCCACAAAATATAAATACTAGTAAAGTTTATAATAATCGTATGTATATCTATGTATTTTTAAAAATTCTACATCTTATTTTTATATAAGGTGATAAAGATTTGATTATTTATTTTAAAGTATGTACATAGTATATATAAAAATTTGAAAATTCACTGTTTCGCGTCGTATGCAAAATATAATTATTTCCGATAACATATAGGTACCTCCGTGACTCTGTGTTTCGTATCTAAGCGGTAAAATCCATTTTCTGTAGCTTCTAGCGCTACTGTTAAAATTTACCAATAGTTCCCTTTCCCGCTATCGACATCTAAAGCGGGAATTTTCACGTTTGATCTAATGTCAGATAGTATAGTACATTCGTCATTAATAATTAGACAAATTATTTTTCAAATCCAAAACTAGGGAGGGCTACTACGTCGTCGTTAAATTTTTATCATTTTTGGGCTATGGGGGCGCAAGTTAGACACTTGCTGCTGGCGCTTCATACCTTCGTTACGACATTGGAAATGTCTTCGTACGCGTTTTGTCACTGTTGGATGTTCTAGTTTGACGAGACGCGTAACTTTACAGCTAATAGAAATGTTAAAATTTAAATATTAACAAAATATTTATTAGCGTTTAACGATCTCAAACATTGTAGAATGACAATTTCGTTATAAAATATTGAACCAACAATGACGAGTATCTTTGAGCACTATCGTGGTGAATCTTTGCGTTCTGTAATTCAATAGTTTAATTATTCAACTCCTTGCTAACTATCTGATTTTAATACCTCTGTATTAGGAACGGCTTGAAACTAAAACCTTTGAACTTTAATTTGTTAAACGTACCTACAGATTTACGATTAAATATTTTTACGAGATTTTTGTCTGATTGTTAGACAAAAATGTTAATTTTTTCTGGGGAAACAGTAGTCTGATTCATGAGATATCGATATTTAAAAAAAATTGTATGTCCAAAATATGGACATGTGGGGTTTCTCGAATACGTGATTCAATTGGTTAGTTGCACACTATCGTCGATTAAAGTTGTACGTTTCGTTCATATTAAGTATTAAATACTGCGAACACATTATACCTATACTTAAAATTAGTGTGAAAGGTTTTATTAAGATCAAGTATTCTCGCGTGTCAAAAGCATTAGTTTTGTTCTACACAGCATCCTTTCAAACCGTATTAACCAATATGCTATCGCCGTAATCTTTATTTTGGTAATTTAACATTTTGTTAAACAACGGGAAGCAATAAACCGAATGTGACATAGCCAATCTTTGGGTCAAGTACGTGACCTACCTTTAAATGCGGACCGTTTCTCTTCGATTGCTGTTATTTAGAAAAGGATAACTCTTGTACCTATATTTGCAATGCCAATTATAACTTAAAAAACATTCGCTTAATGAATATGTTATTATCTGTGATGCAATTCATTTAGTTTCCACTTATTACATATAGTTTAATTTTGTAGGCAGATACTTCACGTAATAACATGCAAACCGTCAAGCTTTACAATGAATATGTGTTTAAATAAAAAAATCAATTCAAAAACCATCATTGACTTGTCAATCAACACCGTTCTTCGCCATTCCGGAGCCAATGAATCACACATATTCGCATACATATTATACGTATTATAAAATAACAACAATTTCGTATGACTGGCATTTCGTTTGACATTTTTATTTAATTTACGAATAAGACCACAATTGGTTATATGACCTGAATTCTTCCGAACGAACTTTATCTCGCTTACGCGATTTTCGTTAGGCATTTACTTCGATTCGTAAACAAGGTACATATATTGCATCGGTAATGAATCATTTACTAAATAGTTTGTCTTACTTGAAAATCTCGAACGCAGTCGGAACTCGATTGAAGTGGCGAGACGACCCAACCCTATTGTTACATTCGGTCTGATTTAGCGACTCGTTTTGCCACCGACCGAGCTAAAAATTCGACCTATCGTTCGTAATGTACATTTAACGATCATCTAAAGTTCAGCTTACTTAATCGACGTAAAATTATCCAAACAGCGCGTTAATTGATCGTGTTGCTGTTCGAACCTATCGTTAAAGTCTCCTTATAATAACACGTTTCGGCGCTACGTAGTTTACACAACCATATTCAATCTACTAGTTATAATTTTATAATATAATATTCAACAAGTAAACGAAGTTAAATAATGGAAATTACAGTTAGATATCGATCTCTAGAAAGATAATTTTGTCACAAAAAAAATACGCTTTGAGGGTATTTGGCGCAATAAGTCAAGAATGTATGTATTATCTAGTATATATAAACAGGAAGGAGGCTTATTATAGTTTATATTAAATTGCCGGTAGCTCTGTTCAATAAAATTTAGGCACAGGTGTATCCAGTAAACAACCCGAAGGCTCTGACGTTTTTTTGTTTTTTTTTGGTAGGTACCTATCTATAAGCGATCATGAGATTTCCTAAAAGACATTGAATCAGTATCAGATATCGGGGGAATTGATTTACTCTCGGTTATGAACGTAAAGTTTAGTTGAATTCCAGCAGAAGCATTTTAAGTACTACCGCTGCCGCTTATACAATGCATTCACAATGATTTAAATTGACCATTTAATGTAATTGCGTTTTCAATTCATATTTATCGTAATTATAAGGGGCTTGTCATACGTCACCGATGACCTCTTGTTCCTCTCGCGAGTTTCTTATTGCTACAGGAAGCGAACGATAATATTGGGAATAAATTTTATGCGTGATTTTGATTTTCCGACTTTTAGCTTCGGTAAAAATGTTTAATGATTATGTAACGTTTGTCGCTTTCGCCAGTAAAAGAACGAGCATTTGATTTTACCGATCAAAATTGAAGAGTTTGGAAAGAAAAGAATTACGATATGAAATCAAAAATATTCAGAACTAATTATCTCAGCTGGGAGTTCACGATTCTTTGCAATTTCAAAATAAACATATAGAAAGGATTTGTAATTTAACGCCGTTAGTTTTTCTGGACTGTTAGATAAAATAATATTGGTTTAAGTCCATTCCCACCATGAGGTATCACTCGATACGTCATCCACTTCTTATTTATTAAAATTTTCGGATGTTCTAACATTTAAAAATCCAATTACAATAAATACTCGATTTAAAATTGTCTTTTCTGACTAGTCCGACTTTCTCTTTCGTATTTCGGATATACCCTAACAATACCAAAATTATTTTCATTAGTTCACATTAATTTTGGATATCTACTACTAAAATCCAACGGTGCCCTCACCGGGCATTTAAACTATACATATGTAAATTAAAATTTCGGCAAATTTATATTCTAGTAACCGAAGATTTCTGGAGTAATTTATTAAAAGTAGCTCATTGTTTTTTTTACAATAAACGGGACATATAACTACACAGTAAAATACTAGTATTATGTTTATTAATCCTTAAAAATGTTTAACATATTTATAGCAATATTTACAACTCTATTATCAAAGAACTTTCCGACTTAAGTATATTTCATACTTTCTTAAATTTAACGATGTCGTATTTTAATTTTTCAGCGTGAAGGAATCAGAAATTATAGCTTAGGTATACGAATGGCTAATTTATGGAAATTTAAGTTAATTAAATAATAATCTAGGGGTTTGAGATCGTAAAAACTGGAATCGCCAGCGTTCCTTCGTTCGCTTTTAAATGGAAGAACGACTATTTATGGGGGGGTAAAACTCGAACGATTCGCGAAAGCAACGAACTTTGATATAAATAAGGCAAATACAAAATAATATGAGTAAAATACACACATAAAGGGCCATAAAAATTCCGATGCAAAGCTATAGACCTAGAGACAAAGCCGTTGTACGGCAATAATCGTTAAAAGAGTGGTGTGGAGTGCCCGGTGATGCGATCGTATGTCAGGCTTGTGTTTCCTGTTCGAAACACTCCGGGGGAGCCGATACGGCTTTAAAACTGACAAGATGGGGCTTATGCAGAAGAACTAGCCGCCAGCATACGTTATTTCTTACCGAGAACTCGAAAAAATTGCTCTTAGATGAGTTCAATAAACAGGATCCGATCAATTTAGAACCGACCGACGCGACGCTAATAACATAATGGAAAATTACAACCACCTTGCAAGTTTACTGTTATTTCCTGATATTGGAACTAGAGGTTACTTACTCTACCAGGTTATTCATCATAATCGATAGTAGCAGATTTGGTTAAAATTATATAGTTAATAGTTAATAATCTTAAATGAGTCGAAGTAAACCCTTCAACTCTTTAGGCTATTTGCAATAACGCGAGCTTTTATCGCTATTTATGATTATGTAATATATGTATAGGTAGGTACACACTTCAGTTTCAATACACGAATGAAAGAAAGTGGCCGCGTTTAAAGCCAGTAAGAAACATAATTAATAAATAATTAAACGCGAGAATAATTTAAGAATATTTCACGCCATCGATAAATTTCAATTAAAATTAAATTAACTTAACGGGGAATTAATAAATTCGTACCTACCTATATGAAGTTGAACAATTATTGGTTAATTTTAACCGGGTATAAATTTTAATAAGTAATTTACATTCGAACGTTTCCGTCAAAATAATCTGCGGGTCTTCTAAATTTTTTAATTAATTAGAATTCTATATTGCGACAAACGAAAACCTGATACTTTACAAGATTCGGTCAAATCACGTCGTGAGGAGCCATATTATTTCACGGGTCCATTAAAATTCTTAAATTTGGAATTAGATATTATATAAATAAATAATACGCTAATTAATATAAATATAATATTTAATTAATTGGTTGTAATAAAATAATTAATAACCGTTTAATTTATTTTTAATTGCATTACACGTTTTTAAAAAGCTAATTTAAGCCGACATTTTGCATAAAGTATCCTTTATTACCGTTGATGAATTAACTGTAATGTTATGATAAGTAAAATTTTCTCGTATCGTACCATTATTAATAGGTAATTAAATCGAATGTCGCCTTTTGGGAATTAGTGAATTACCTAATTCGGAAAAACGTACAAAATGTCCCCCCTGCAGTTCCGATACCTCAACGTTTATTTCATCCAAATCTATTATTAATTAACACGGACGAACTAAATGTTATTAAATAATTTATGTAATGGTTTTCGGATAAGTCAAAGTTCATTTTATTTTTTAACGTACAGTTAATTATGTCAAAGTTTATTAATTTTTGTGCTTAACATCGTGAACCTCCATTACGATAAATTATAATTTGAATTTCATCCGTTCGCTCACGTATGTAAGATATAATTTCTTTTCATTTATTTTCTGTAAATTTTACTTTATAACATATTTGATTATGTCACAATTAATGATTTAACTCTGCGTGATACAATTTTAAGGGGTCAAGGCGTCCACGCGCATTGAGATAAAAATTCTTTTCGGTACGACCTAAAAACCAAATTAATTTCAGCAAACAACGATAATTACACCTACACCAAAGTAATCGATAAAGATTTAAACATGCGTGCGCCATTTAATCCGGGGTGGTGGTAAATTACGGGGCATTCTCAAAATGCGATCGTAAAAGCCCTGGAAAGAATATTGTTTCGTATCGACGCTAATTAGTTCGTCATAATAGGCTCAAGGGAGAGCCGTTTCTATTTAACTGGTCGGCAGCAATAATTAAGTACTCGCTGCTATAATTACATTTGGGATAGCTTCTACTTTCGAGTTAGTTTAACGGGATAATTAGATGGATACGGCGTCGCTTCGAGTTCGTCGTTTTTATCTGCGAATCCTTGGATTTATTTTTAATCTTATTTAAATACTGGTACCAAGTGGTACCAAAACGGACACCCCCACGCTTTGATGGTTTTGTTTTGCAACTAATACTGCGTTGCTTAATTGGATTCCTTGACGATTTTATTAATAGCGTTTGAACTTGAAATAATTAGAGTGGTTTTATAGTTATTATTCATTATCAACAATGATGGCGTTGATTGTCTTCTCGTAAATTCGTTTTTTAAATTATTATTGACGGTGATAAACTTAAAATGTTAAAATTTTAAATGTTCAGGTACGCATATTTCAACATCCAATGAAAATATTAATTTAATATATCTTACACGAGGGCGTTATGAACATATCGAATTTAAGAAATTATTTTTAGTTTTAAAAGTAACATTTTTAAAGTTTTAAAAAAATTAACATGTTAAAATGTGTAAAAAATATGAGATACTCCTTCACAAAAAATTAATAGCAGTCAAATATCTTAATCGGATCTTAAGAAACGCGTACTTTTGAAACCAGGAGGAAAGTTGAGCCGAAACGGAGTCCTAATATACACCGTGACCAAGATAAGAATGCACAGCATGGGGATCTTGAAAACGGTAGAAGATACAGGATGGCTTAAATTAGAAAAAAGTTGCGCTATTTAGAGTATGTTCACATGCTGGTCGCAAAGTTCATTATTGTTTATCGTTTTCAAAATTCTCAAAAATGTGATTTTTGATTTTCGTTTCTTTTCATTTTTATTTATTTTAAATGATATTAAAAACTACCGGCACTTTCTCATTGCCACTTTTAAGCTCTACAAAATGGCGTGTTCAAATTTTTAATCCGACGTTTCGTATCCGAGAACCCATCATCAACTTTATTTTTATATGGCCACAAACAAAGAGACACCCTGTATTCGGTAGCATTATTCATTACAAATTCAACGATGTATCACACATTATGGTTTTGAAGCCAAAAAAGGGGAAAAACAATAACCAACAATGATAACCAACAATGGCATTTTCAACCGGCGTAACAAACATTATTGGGCAACAGACAATCTTCATTTAATAAAAGAAACAAGGCATCAACATCGATTTGGATTTATTCTGTGGGTAGGCATTTTGGGTGGCAGAATAATAGGACCTTTTATTTATCACAACAATTTAAATTCCGAACGATATCTCGACCTACTGCAGACTGATTTTGATGAATTACCATTACTTATAGTTAACAACTGCTGGTTGCAGCAAGATGGTGCCCCAGCGCATAATTCAAGAAATGTGCGGGAATATTTGTTCCAGAGGTTTCCTGAAAAATGCATTGGAACTCACAGTGAAGTAGCCTGGCCAGCCCGATCACCTGACTTAACTCCGTTGGATTTTTTCCTGTGGGGGTTATTTAAAAAACCAAGTGTATGACGCCACTTTTGAAACTGAAGAACAGTTATTGGCATTGGTTTTAGCAGCAGTTAATACAATCACACCAGAAATGTTAGACCATGTTTTGAATTCTTCTGTAGACAGAGCATACTTGTGTCTAGAAAATAATGGCAACCTATTTGAGCAATTATTATAATTTTTTGACATTTTGTTTCTGTTATTGTACCAGCGCCTACTAATTTAAAAAATAAAAAACCTTATAACTCACGTTTTTCCCCTTTTTTGGCTTCAAAACCATAATGTGTGATACATCGTTGAATTTGTAATGAATAATGCTACCGAATACAGGGTGTCTCTTTGTTTGTGGCCATATAAAAAAATAAAGTTGATGATGGGTTCTCGGATACGAAACGTCGGATTAAAAATTTGAACACGCCATTTTGTAGAGCTTAAAAAGTGGCAACGAGAAAGTGCCGGTAGTTTTTTAATATCATTTAAAATAAATAAAAAAATGAAAAGAAACGAAAATCCAAAAAATCACATTTTTTTGAGAATTTTGAAAACGATAAACAATAATGAACTTTTGCGACCAGCATGTGAACATACTCTAAATAGCGCAACTTTTTTCTAATTTAAGCCATCCTGTATCTTCTACCGTTTTCAAGATCCCCATGCTGTGCATTCTTATCTTGGACACGGTGTATAGGTCATTTCAAAAATATTTTCATATTAATAAATATTTTAATAATTTTACGCATTTTATTTTCGAAATGTTTCCTTTGAAACATTTATTTTTCTTCACATTTTATTAATTTCAAATAAAACTCGATTCGTTTCTAAATAAAATAATTTAATACAACTAACTAATCCGTTTAGGTGCTTTTCGAAGAGCTTGAAGTTATAATAATATTCACTAAACTAAACACGTGCTTTCAAAATCCGCAAATACCCAACGCAAACAATTAAAAGTGCAGTACCTGCCATAAAAAAAATGTAGGTTAAAAATCGAATTTCAAGTGTTTGCACTGTTCGAGTCCGCTAAGCCGCCGCATTAGAATAATGGAAATGAGGACGATAGTTGTTTTATTAACGATTCCGTTCGTATTACAACAATAATCCGTATTAAAAATGCATCCTTCAATACGAAATTCACTTAAATTTATTAGTGTTAACAATAAAACAATGCAATGTGTCATAGTCACCCACAACAACTTGTTGCTAAACAATAGTAGTCCACCTTATTGGGATGTAGTAGCTTTAGACCTCCCCCGCAGTTGCTAACAACGTGTAGGCACAACAATAACGCCCTTCTGGAGTAATACAGATGTATCCTGCCTTGTTGTTGCTTACTTGTCGAATTTTTAAGACACTTAGTTTATAGACAGTACGAGATCGACGTTTGCCTTTCTAATACCATTACGTACGTACGTACACTTGAAATTATTATCTTCAACATTTCAAATGATTGGTAAAATTAATGGAGTAATAAAGCGGTTAGATTAACGTTAAATACTTGTTCGTGTTCCTTGCCGGTAATTTTTCGCGACCTCGGTCTAATAAACAATAATAAAACTTATTTTAATAATCTCAGCCTCGTATGGCGGTGTCGAGAACACCTTTTAAGCCGCATTAAGTTGTAACGAATGCTGCTGAAATTATGTATTAAATTAGTATAAAAGAAGTGCGGCACGGTGTTGCACAAGTTTACAGTTTGTCTGCCTGGAACTATGAAGCCGGCGCCGCTAGATCTGCAGGTCATGGGTCAAATGAGTCACAATTAACGAGAAGAATGCCGCTACACACTAACGCACTTGAATAAAACATAATCATTATGTAAAGATCTAATCATAGCAGGGAGAACTCCGCTCTATTGTTCTGAGTACTTTGTCTTCAGAAAGGAGCCCGTATAATATAATATATACTATGGCAAATTTCAGTGACGTGGCGTCGAGCCGTGCCGCAGAAGTTGTTTTTCTTGGCCGCCCCATATCTCGTTTTATCGACGACCTTCTTTAAAAATTTGATGTAAAATAAATTTTGTCGAAAATCCGTTAGTCGAAAGTGTTTATTGCAATTTTATCTGAAACTTAATTATTAGTGACGCAAGTCGCATTATTACATTGAGGTTGACGTGAAAATGAACTCGATTTTTAATTCGACGATAAAGCAGAACAATTAAGGAACCGCCACTACTCTAAAACAATGAAAGCATTTAACTAATAGAGCAGGTAGCATCGACGTGTATTTATACGGAAACCAGAAAAATTTAAATTTTTAAATAATCGACGTCGTAAATACTTAATTACCTTGAGAGATAAAGTACCCAACGAAAAAGATATACTCAAGTTTTACGACTATACAAGTCGTAAAATTTAAAAACAATATAAATGTAATAAACTATTCGAACTGTAAATATATTTTCTATATCTGTAGGTACACTACCCGGTACTTTCAAAAAGCGCCAGAAAAATTCAAATACAAAAGCTCGAGTTATGGACCACCGATCGCGTTCTCGATAAATTAATCGTCATTTTAAAAATCTCGCGGTCTCGCTAAATTTTAGAATCGTCAAAATGCGAATGAAATTCGAGTAGACCCAGTCAAGACGTCTTTATTTTTGTTTAGAAACAGAACAATGAAATATATTTTATTGGAATTTTACGGCCTATTAAAGTCCTATTTTAAATGCCACATTCCTGAATGTTTACATGCAATAAATTTTGACAAATATATTTCAAGCGTGGCGCTAGTCTGCTTAAACTTTATATCGTGTATGATATTAAATGCCCGACCTTTTATGCCCACAATCCACGTGTAATAACTTCTACTTTCTATTTAGTCTGAAGATTTTATGCACATTCGCCGGTAGGTCGTCGAAATATAACGCGCGCTCGTATTTTCCGACATTGTAAGATATTACTCGACGGCTTCTTCGCGTAAACGGACAAATTTGATTGTAATTGATCCGATCGATCCCCCTCCCCCCGCGCGATTTATTTTTATATACGGTGTGCCACGAGCAATCTTCTTCGCAGCATGTAATCCGTGGTCGAAAAGTTAAAACTCATTGTTGCATTAAATTTATCGAGGCTCCTCTAGCCAATAATAAAACGGCGCGTTCGATATCAATTTTAATAAAGTTGAGGGAAAAAAGGAGTTCAAAGGTGAGCCGTGCCTGGAAGCGTGGAAGTCGCCGTCTTCCTTATTTCGTAGTCCGTAGTCAAAAAGGTTGAGATTTTTAATAACAATTTGAGCATAAGAAATTTTATGTGGGCCCCAAACAATATATTTATTGAATGCCGTACGTTCGCTTATCTATTATAATTGTAGGCGAATGCCTAATTTTATTGAGCATCAGGATCAGATAAAGCTGCGTTAAAGATTTATGAGAAACTAAGTGGTATTGGGTTACATATTATTAAGACCATCCTTTAGTACTTATTTGTTTTGGAATAAATTTAAATATATGAACTGGGCTCTATCGAAATCATAGGGGGATCGAACGGTTTCGTTTGGATTCGAAATTTTAGAGCCACCAAGTCGCCGTTATTAAAACCTTATGTAACCCGTTTCGATTATATCTCTGATTTTGATTTACTGCGGTAGTAGGTGAGGTTTATCTTACATTGTAAATTTCAAGTGTGAGTATCGATTATATTGCCGAAATTGATTAATTGTCGTATACTGCGCGATATGTGCTAGATAAAACACGTGTATCGACGTACTAAAAATATTGTGACTTTTAAGAAATCATCGAGCGAGGAATTGTTATCTCTATCTCGTTACGTTCCACGTAATCCTATATAGAGGTAAAAGAGCAACTTGGCCTTCAAACACGAAGTTTTTATCTATTGCTTTCGTTATTTTTAATGCAAATTTAGAAAATGACTTTCTGAAATACACGTATTTCGGTGAATTCCTGATATCGTAGAATTATTTATACATATAGTTCAGAATATTTACTTAATACCTATAAAACATTTCGAGACAATTTTAAAATTGTATTGAATAATATTCGTGTTTCTGTAAAAAAGATTTTCTAAATGGCAATTTCAATTTTTGAAAAATTAAATAGTAAAATGAAAAGAAATTCCCCAATCGACACGTAGATGTGCCTTTATTTGCCGAAGTACGGCTCGATGTGTATGTCTCCGTTATTTGCGACCCTTCTTTGTGTGCGGTGAGATTGACCATTACCGTAGTTTCAAATTCAGACACGCACGCCCCGGAAAAGGGGTAATTGTGCAGATCGAAACTTAGTGGTTACGTACCTATTGCACGATATTGGATACATGAAAGAACACACCTTCGAATCTTGTTTATTTAGGTTACGAATTATTGTAAATTTCTCTGTGGAGTAAATTCAATGTCTTTGGGTCAAAATTTGCCACTCTTGATACTTTAATTTTATATTTTGTCGGTTTACATAAATATTTAAATAGTTGTGCAGGAATTTGTTTCGTAACCTACTCATAATCTCGAATATTTAGGTCGTTTACGAGCATTGGAAATGTGCTCTTGCTCGGATTTAGCTAATTTTCTCAAAGATTCATTTTGATATAATTTTGGCATTATTTTGACTTGGTTTATACGCTCTCGAGAAATTCTCCGCCATTACCCGGACATGTTGTATGTAGCAGACTGCTATAGAATTCACGTGGCAAACTTGTTCAAATATTTATCGGTTATACCCTTACAAAAATTTTGATACTTACATAATAGTAGGGGTAGATATCTGAAATATTTGACGAACAATTGGCGAGTGCTTCCCGAGTATAAGATATATTTTTTAATGATTTTAATTTAATATTCTTTATTTTCCTCATTTGCTATACATGGAGAGTACCCAAAAAAATACCACCGATGAGCCTTTAGTACATCTACAAGTGCCGCAGATTCGCGATAATAATTTTTGAGAAAAAGTATTTAAAAATTTTGGGAATAATTTATTTTTTTCAGAAAATGTGAATGTTCTTGGGATCCAATATTTTGCTAAAGTTACGAGTTACATCAAAATAGACCTTTGAGAAAAAATTAGCCGAATGCCAGCAAGGGCACGTTTCCAAGGCTTATACGGCAATGGCCTTTGCCATTCTCGATACATTACTTTTTTAATTTAATAGGTAGTTTACATAATTATGTACATATGTAAATGGTTTTTAATGTTGTTAGGATTCGGTCTTTTTTAAATCGTTAACAATTTCGTTTGCAAATTATTCGCATGTCATAAATTTAGACCTTATTCGATCAAATTTGCCATTTAGTACACTTGTTCGATTTAATTAATTTACTTAACATTGAGTACGTAGGTAAATACACTATTTGTTATGTAACATAATGATCGTATGTATATTTACCTGCATAGCTCACTTACACTCGCAACTTGTTCAATGTTCCTTTCATCGCCTAATTAATATAATTTCTTGTAACGTAATGTACACATCAAGTTCTGCAATCCTATTATCCGAGTAATTTAGCATTATGATGTCAAACGGGCATATATGTATGACCTAAGTAAGTGCAACATATTATAGATATTATTGTCGTTTATAAATTTTAGCGCGTTGTATGTTAAATGTTTATACCTACCGTGATTGAAACGCTGCACAGTGCGGCCGATTGCCAAAAAGCTGGCCAAAATTCGAAAATTCAAGTAATTCACTCCAAAATGGAATCTTAGGGGTTTTTGGGGTCGCTGATTACAAATTTTATGTCAAATGTACGGAAATTCACCCCCTTCACCCCTAATCAACCACCCCCTGGGGTATAATATCATGTATTATTTATCATAATCAAGTTACATATCGTTTTTGAGGGTTTTGGGGTCGCTGATTACGAATTTTCTGTCAGAATTATAAAATTCGAAATGGCAAATACAAGATGGCGTCACCCAGGGCGTTTTAAACCCCAAGCGAGCCAACCTCACATAAATCAGAGCCTTGAACTCGAAACAATGAAATCGAAAACAACAATTTTCAAATTATGAAAAAAATTTTTATTACAATTAAGAATTATACATAATATATAAAACAAGTGATTAAATTATAGTATAATATGATAATAGCGATTGAAGTAAAGTACATAAAAAAATAATATTACATTAAGAAATTTCCGTTGTCCTCAAGATCATTAACATCTATATCGGTTTCCGACTCAGAGGCTGAGCTGTTATCTACACTTTCTTGCTCTGTTTTTTCTCAACTGACAGATGGAAACGATAATAAATTAACAGCCTCTGCGGATAGAGGTTTTAGCGGTTTAGTTGGCAATTTTCGACAACTCGAAATATAAGGATAAGAGGCTACTAAAAATCGTTTGAAAACATCCTCCATTGTCTTCTGTCTGTAATTCTTTCTAGCAAAGCTGAGGCGATAGATAGAATAAAATTTATTGCAGGTCTCCTGTGCATCTTCTGACATTTGTCCCGATAGGTAAAACTGAATTTTGTATAATTTGTGGGCCATGAATTAAAAGCTTATGTACTAAAGTAGGCATGTTATACCACTCGTAAGTGTGTACTATTTTTTTAGCTAATAGAACAGTATATTGGCGAAAATTATCTGTATTAAACAAATATAAATGAAATATAAATATAAAAATATAAATATATACAAATATATAATATATACAAATATAAATATAAATATAATATAACAATTATAATATAAATGCAACAAAAATTCGAAACACCTAATCCAACAATGTAATGGTGATAAGCCAAATTTCAAGTTATCTGTATTAACTTGTTGTATTAGCATTTCATCTATATCATTAAATGTTTTTGAAGTACAATTGCACAGATAACAACGCATTGCAGACATTGTGCCAGTTAATGAATTGCACACTTTTGTATCTATCATTGTTAAAGTAAGGTCGTACTTTATATTCACGATTTGTCCATTAACAATAGTTTCAAATGGTGTTAAATTCTTTATCTGCTCCTCTACATCATTAACTGTTTTTTTAGTCAAGTCTAGGGACTCTTTTGCACATTGAATCTTAATCGGCCGACAAAATCTTGGTGATGATGGTCTAGGATTTTTCCAAACTACAGTTATTTCCTTCATCTCAGAGTCTCTGTATATAAGTTGTAAAGGGACGATCTAGGTGAAAAAAACATTTTCGTCACTGACTTCGATTCCATCATCTGCCTTGTGCTTATATTCACTGTGTCCCGAACTACCATCACAGCCCCACTTAACGATTAAGGTCAAATTTTCGAGTTTTTTTGCAGATAAATATTTAACAACTTCCATTTGATACAAAATAATACGATCAGTTGTGTGATTCAATAATGACTGCAATGTAACTGATACTTCATATTCATTGAAAGAAAGACCTACTGCCGGATAGCATTGTAATTTTGCTTTTTGCAGATTTTTATAAGATGGCAGCATTTTTTATTGTTTTTGTAGATGTGCATTACGCAGCTGCTGATATTTGCCTTGAGATAACCCAAGTTCAATAAAAAGTGACAAAGCCTCGTCGTTCGTGAAAGGTAAATTTGAATTTGCAGATTCCAATGATTTTCTGTACTTTTTAGCTTTGGTTGGACTTCCTTCCGAGATATCACGCACTACAGTTGCAAAATCTGTTTTACCTTCAGATCGTAATTTACTTATTGTTGAGTATAGGAGCTCTTCAGTTGAAACATTAACTCGTAGATCTTCGGTTTTTCTGCGCTTTGTTCGTTCTGATGATTCTGAAAAAGTAAGTTCTCGCCGACCTACTTTACAATTATTTTCAATATCCTCTTGTTTTGTATTAATATTTTTTGATTTATTTTTATCATCTTTTTTCAACTCAACAGTCTTACTCAACCAATCATAATTTTTTCTTATAAATTTTTCTTCAGCCCTATTACTTGAATCCCATCTTGTTTTTATCTTATACACCAAATCTGATATTTGCCGTTTCTCGTTTTCTGATAAATAATAAGTCGCATTTTGGTTTTCAGGCAAAAATTTCTCGATCCTTCCATAAATCATGTTGATATCATCCTTCAAAATATCTTTTATTACTTGAAATAATTGTAACCTTGGTAAATCACCAGTAGTGGACATACTGGAACCTAAAAATAAGATTATTTTTATAGTTGAGAGAAAATTCTGAAAAAATTCATATGGGTGTAAAATAAAACACTGCTGTTTTCACTCTACGACGGTTGATAAAAAACTCTGTTTGTTTTTAAAACTATCTTCCTTAAATACTAAATCTTAAAACTGGGAGGTTTGGGCAAAGCATCCTTAGAAAAAACCCCATAACAATTCAAGTGGCAGGAGGTGGCAGCTGAATTTTGGCTTAATCGATAGTTAATACTTTTCCAAGTAACCTCCAAAAGGTTAGAAGACAACAATCGACAGCGTTTTATTGTCATTTGATTTGAAAACTCAAATTTTATTGGAAAAAACGAAAAAAAGTACCCTTATTATTGTGCTGCTAAAAATTTTCTGTCAAAGAACTGACATTTACAAAAATTTTTACGTATTTTACTAACCTTCAAACGTACATTCCATTTGGTTATATTAGATTTTCTTTGCTGCACGCGTTTTCACACGTTTAAAGGGTTTGCCGAATAACTACACCAATAATGCGCTTGAAAAAGGGCCAAACTCAAACTGAAAATAAAGAAAGAATTTGGGGTATAGGACGTTACTCTTAACCATTTTTAACTCTTATAGGATCCCTCTAGCCAACTGCATGCTAAAAAAATCTTATCTAGGCACTTTTATTTTTCGAGTTTTGGCCAGCTTTTTGGCAATCGGCCGTACTGTGCGCTGCGCTAAAAATAATACTAACACTAATAACATTACTTTTTTTTGTAATTTGCACCAACTTCGGGTACCCACTAATAACAGTTTCCAAGTAACACGATAAGCGTGTAATTCAAAAAGGAATCTACAGCCGATCCATTATCTTTTCTGCTCATCATTAAAATTAGGAATCTTCTTATTATATATTTCGAAAGGGAGATGGGAACGTTAAACCTGTTTTCTTATTCGTTACATTTTAAATAAAACGAGCACTTCAATTTGCCACATATGAATATAAACATTAAGTAAATCTAAGACTACCATTACGGTATGCGTGCCTCTCGATTGCGCTTTGTAGAAATGCATCGGCGTTTGTTATCCGTCCGTAATTCTGATTAAAGGTCGAAGAAGTTAATTTCGAAGTGACATGAAAATATTCGACGTCAAGCAATATCGCGTTTTGTGTAGTTGATCGTGATATCTGTAGAATAGTCGTGTGCTGCAGTTATAGATCAATGCATCTCGGTGATAGCGGAGTCTCACATAAATTAGCAACTTCCACGTGACCAGGCATGCCTGTATCTATCATACTGCCGTGAGCAGTGACATAATAGAATGTTCCAGATTGCAAGTTTTATCAAAACACCATCCATAATTCAAGAGTATCCCGGTATGTGTTTATAGGCATTCCCACGACACACTTGTTTTGTGATGCATCGGCATAGAATAATTTATCGAATGATTTTCGTTTCGTTTCTTTTCTATCTGCTCAACTACACGTAAGCAGTTGCTGGCGGCTGTCGCTGACCCACCCCTAAAGAAGAGCGTGCGAAATTCGTCGACACGGATAATCGAGTAGACGTCTCGTTTAATCTCGTCTCCGAGATTTCGATGATTAATCGTTTCACGTACGGTCGATATCGCGTCGGTAACGCGTTACCGGTAGGACGCGGAACCATCGGTCTTTTACGGTTTACTACAGGTGCAGGTCAAATATTTCACCTATTCATAGATCACATCGATAAAATATTGGCGGCACGTTTTAGATAAAAAATGATCGGCACTTATGTTAACAGTTAATACGCGGAGCGTTCGAGTTGCATCAACAAAAAAGAAACCAAACGCCGCCGCCGCGTTCGTAACATCGGCCATATATCTCCTTAATGATCTTAACAAGATCAATACGGTATTTACATGGCAAGTTTATAAGATGATATGTAGTAACTGTAATTACACCGTGTGTACAGGCCGTTTACTAGGCATTTTTACTATTTAAATATCAATAATATCGAGACAAAGTTGATTTCGAATCTTATTTATATCTACGTAATATAACGATATTGTTTATGGCCCCGTTCAATCCGAAACGTTAGTTGGATTTTAAGAGACGCAAACGTTTAGGTACCTACACTTAACCGAAATTTAAATTTCAATTAAACATCCCACATTTCCAAATAGCCATTAATATTTTAATAACATATCTATAAATTAATATAAAATTATTAATCGATCCTTAAGTTATGTTTAAGATGGTTGAATTTAAAATTTAAATTTAATTAAAATTTTTCAAAAACCAAGTTTAATAACGAAAACGACATCGCCGTCGGCTAATTTTAATTGGAAATTCTCTCGATGCCTCGCAAACGTAAATTAAATGACAATATTGTTTCGCCAAAGAAAACCGACTCGTAAAACAAAAATGGAAGATTACAATATTTCCAAGTCAAATTCGCGTTTGCGATCAGATTATAGGATTTTACAACAACACTCGCCGTTGCGCAATCTCTATCTGTATACCTACAAAAAAATTATTTTTAGATTAAGGAGAATCGTTTTCCAAGATTTTTATTTTGCCTCTCGTTGTTTTTCATGTTTAAATGTAAAACTGCGATCGTTTGAGGTTGTAACTGTGGCATTGAGTAATAGTTTGCGAACGGGAACATACGCGGCGAATTGTGTAGATCTTCTTGTCAATTTTATTTTCCAGCAGGTACACGAAACTTTATGATTAATGGCGCTGGCGTTTGAAAAATATCAAACGCCCGTTTAGTCGAAAACTAGGTGGCTCCGTTCTGACGCCCTATAAATAATATCTAATGGTAACAAAGTGCGGACGTTTCCTCGTTCTTCGACATAAATTCGAATAGCCCGAGGTTTTCACACCTGCACGTAACCCACCTCGACAATTATCGCCGATTGATTCTATTAGCAAACAAGCAAACGCACCATAAATTATATTACTTACAAGGAAATAAAACGCGTTAATCGGCCACAGAATCGATAAATCGTTCACAATTTACGTGTTTTAATATTCGTATATAACTTTCCTCGGCTTAATCTTCGTGTACGGGTGTTTAAGTCGATGCCGCACCTTCCCGAGTTTTCCTCTTCCATTCATCTTCCGCATATACCCCGAAGTTCGTATCTGCGCACGTCATGATCATCTTGTAAATCTTTTTGGAACAAACGACTTTTATAAAATCATTTTAACGACGAGGCTTGGGCGTTTTACTCGAAATGGACTTGTGTTGTTCTTTTTTATTGCTATTGCCGTAATCGTTGGTGGTCATTTTTTTCGATTTACAAAGTTTTGCAAAACAATTTATATGCTACTCGCATAAGAAGCGTGTGTGGTGTTCGTCAAAACCGTTTTTAATCGCAAATTTTGATAAGGTTGTGTAATAATACGTGGTTACAATTGCGAAATTATTTTTTTTATAGTAGACACATGTTTTAATGTAAGGTTCAAAACGTGAAACTAAATTTAAGCTCGATGTTCCTTTTAAATTATTAATAAATATTCAATTAATATCGTCCTCGAATTTTGCGCGTTTTTTTAAAAATATTTAATCGATATTTTTCTCGATGGACCACGTTGCCTTGAAATTCGAAACTTTCTCCACGATCGGGAAGAGCAAGGTTGTTATGTTCGATATCGAAATTGAATTAAAAAATTGTAAATTCCATAGTATGCAAATAAGAGCTAAAAGAAAAAAAATACATAACAAAAACACACAATAAGGAAGTCAAATTAATTCGATAATACCTAAACTGTGAATATTTTAAGAACAACGAAGATGAATACGAACGGAACGAATCCTAGTTTTCGGTAGTCGCTAAATTTGTTTTCTTTAAACAACGGTTTGAATAACAGTCTTATAAATGATTATAGTTACCTACCTATTTTATACAATTTTGACTATAAATAATTAACTATAAATAATTGTGTTCCTTTTTTGTTTTATTTGCCCTGAACGAACATTGTTTATAGCATTTTAATTTTCCTCGAACTGTTTAATTTATGTATTTTCGATTTTATTCTGAAAGTTATAACAGAAAATTATAACGAACACATGAGGTAAATATAACAACAGATCGCGCGCTTTTTACTAAGGTATGCGTTTTAATGCGGCTATTACAAGTTTAATGGGAAATCAAAAGGCCGAATAATCTGTTTGTCTAATTGTAAGCAAATAAACTAACGATCAAAATTAGCTCGAATTTCCAACGGCGTGTAAATTTTTGCTTTGCCGTCAGTACACACCTAACTTATTTTAGCACCGAGAATGTTACACAAAAAGCAAATTATACCTACGTATTTTTATGGACAAACGAGCGCTTTCCAACATACTTATTTATGCATATGTATCTGCTGCCACCTACACACGAATCAAAATGGTGATTAAGTTCGATCGGTTCGATCTAGTTTTTATTTAATAAGGCAGTTTTGTTGACGTTATTTCGGCGCCAGAGCAGTAAAGTATATGAAATTGCGAACTATCGAAAGGAAATTTGCATAATGATTATTGATTATTCAAATATTTGTCTCAATTTGTTCCGATATTTATAACATCTGCCTTTTATATTTCGATTTACATTTTGTTAAATATTTTACGGTAAGCTAATTATAAAATTGGATTAAGTTTAAAATATTAAGGCCGGGCCTTTTCAGATGCATATTGGTGTTATAACTTTTATAAATAATTTACTTTTAAAACTTATGTTAGTGGTTCTACTCGTCCTTTCGTTATAACGTTGTAGTTAAGTAGGTGTTATTATTCGTTCTGGAGATCGTCCAATTTAAGGTTGGGAATGCCAATCATAATAGTAGAATAATTCGATTTTTTTTAAAGCGGTTTTTATTTAAGTACATCGAATGGGGGTTGTAAAGATTTATAACCTTTTTTCTCGCGCAGAATTATAATTGGCGCTCCCGACCTTAAACTAGTATTACCTACATTTATTTTTTGTTAATTTTTTCAATGTTTAAAATATTTATTATTATTCTTTTTTATATTTACGAGAACCTAATCTTAACAAACCAAATTCGGACGCAAACAAAAATTGTGATTTATAAGTATTGCAGTTGGTAGCACTCGACACTAATATAATTGCTCTCGACAAATTGCCGATTGTAAACGGGGTTTACAGTTTGCGCATAATTTTCTAGAACAGCTTTAATAAATAATTGCTATCAATTGTTTATAGGTACTAAAACATTTTTCACGCGTATGTGTGTTAACGCACCAATTTAAATGAACCCCCTTGTTGTGCTTGTCATTCATAACAAGCATTTCGGACGAAGTGGATTGCTTAATTAGAATTTTGCACGTTAGGTATAATAGTCAGTTAAAAAAAAAAACGATTTGACGGCAATTCACCTTCGACATCGATTAATTTTAAAACGTCCACTAAATTACATAAAACGAACTGGTTTCTATATTATCTATTAATATTATGTGTTTAATAAAACATTTCGGAGGTTTTAAATATTTTCCCGCAACGCAGCGTTTCGAGCCCGCCTAATTAATAATTATTATAAAAAATCGAATCTTATTTACGACATGTAAATCCTCGAAAACGTAATAATTCAAACAGAAATATTTCATATTTCAAATACACGAAAAGCCTTATTTTAGTTGCTTTGTCAGTGTCTCATAAACAAAAAATTCATAAGAGACACACTATAGCGGCTCCAACGGCGCCTATGTTAACATCCGCGTAATAAATTAATTCCTTACAATATTTCGACAAAGTTGGTTAGATAGTTTAACGTGCGGAGGCGTTTGTTGCTTGTAATTCAGTAAAAATAATTTTAGATTAACGTGTTCGCCACGATAGAATACCGTTCGATTGGTCCACCGAGCACCCGTATAGTGAACGGTTTTCTTGTAAGTAAATTAAACGTAAGTAATTAGAATTTAATTTTACGCGAGTTTTCATAATCCAATTCGACGGTGACGTTCCAAAGCAGTTTTAACATTTTTGAGATGCTATCGAGTTGTGTATAGAGTTTAAATGAAATTCGTACATTACCTTCATTAATTAGGGGTCTCGTTAAGCTCTTGCAAATGGTACGTTCGTGGTCCGGAGACACGTTTGCCTTTTACAAATTAGGCCGTGTATTTTTAATTAGCTTATATACGCGATTTAGAATTACACGGTACGGTGCTTTGATTAAATCGACCACTACCTACTTCTATAATTTTAATTATTTCGGTGCGGGAGTTAAGTTGTCCATTTATATGAAAATTAAAAATGACGCGGTATTACGCACACGAATTTATGCCGTTAAAAATTCTTCACCGACGTCGGGGATTTTATAAATCTAGATTTGTAATTTAAAAATGTCGCATAAAGATGTTTGTGTGTATACATTATTAAGCGATTTTAAAAAACCACCGGACAATTTAATTATAAATGTGGAGTTCTTTTTAACTTTTACTAGCGCCATATTATTAGTGCTCGTTATTTATAGATTTTCCGTCTCTCTTCGTCTATTCTTCAACGGCCTATAGTCGTCTTTTCTTTTTAAATTTAATTAAGTTGAAGTCGTTAGCGTCATTATAAAGTAACTAAGCTAACATACGGTTTTGTTTTTAATAAAGGGAATTGTGTATATTTTATGTAAATAGGTGTAACAGATGCTACAATATATCCTCTATATTAGTCCATATGTAAGCAAATTGCTCTTTTTCTTAATTAAATGGTTGTAATCCTAATAGTAATCTTATACAGGAAATATAAACATAAACATGCTTTATTTAACATACCAGAAATCGACGAAAAGAAATTTCTTCAATAAAACCCACATTTATTATTAGGTTCTTAATTTAAATTTCAAATGGCGCTTTTGGTTGGGAATTAGTTCAAGTGTAATTTCCATATACGAACGACGAACTTGTAACTTACTTAAATCGATTCCTATGGTCCGTTCATCAAGAAGGATCGTCTTTTAATTGTCAGGCGGCTTAAGTTAGCAAACGCGATGGTCGACTTAATTTGAATACTTTTCGAACTCGCCTCGGAAGCGTTCGATAGGTAATTTGGGATGATAGTTTTGAAAATTAATATTTCAAAAACTATTAAGATTAAAAATAAAATATTTTGTAATCCTATTTTTTTTTGTTATTGTTATGGGTAGAATAGCTGTTCAAAAATTATCAATTTCCGAATTATCCATTGGTTTATTTCGTATGGAATGGCCGTATTATACCATTATCCTATACTTACTTACATACGACCTAAAACGAACCAACTTGAAATTCAAGAAAAAAATCAAGTTCGGGACATTTAGGCGCAGAAATAGGAAATTTTCTGTTTTGTTTACCTTATCGTACCTAACTTGAATAGTTATTTTGAAAAGGCGACTTTCGAAAATTCAAATATGAAGGTCTTTATAAGAAGAGTACGGTACCTACCTCTTATGTGTAAGTCCTGTGATTATGTATGTACGTATGCACCTTTCAAAAACTACATTAATAATCAATAAATAAAAACGAACCTTTAAAATAAACAATGCGATTCGTTAGAATATTTTGCTTATTATTATTTTAGGCTGTTGGCTATTACGATTTTATATGGCTAGATAAATTGACGCTAATTTCGTGCCGTGAGAACAATATATTCTAATCCCTAATTGGAAAGACTTAAAATATGCACACGTCTATTTAGCGATGATTATTATTACGGCTCCCATTGAATTTATTGATCGGCGCTCGAAAAAAAAAATATTAACGCAAAAGCACAAAGGTCAACGAAGCTAGGAACTGACAAGTTAAAAACGGCACCGTACCTAGGATATTATATTTTGAAAAAGAAACGTTCAAATTCCTCGCATGTCTCGAGCTGTTCAACATATTAAGCAAAACATCTACCTCGACATGCCAATATGCCGTTTATGAAGTTGTTTACATTGTTCAAGTTTTCCTACTCGAATTCTTAGTCCACCGATGTATCTTTTGTGGTCGGATTGAAATTTATTAAGTGGAATTTGTACGAAAAATGCAAAATAGGAAATGTTATTTTTATATTGTTACAAGGAGTTAGTAACGTTCGCTGCAAATAAGTAACATAATATATAGCAGAACTTGGCGAGCGGGCGTTTAGTCAATAAATTTACAAATTTTTGTTAGAAATTAAATGGTAGAAAATAATTGTACCGCATAAATATTAAATTAATGTAGTTTTACGTTACTCCGCTCCGCCACGACTCGCTGACTGCTGAGCATGATGATAATATAAGAAAAGTATGGTGTCGCTGTAACGAAATTTATATAGAAACCCGATGCTTTCGTGCGTATTTACCATAAATCAGTGGTTATTAATGACCTTTCAACGTTATTTTCTTGTAATGGCGGGTGAAACAATTTTTTTTTCTTTTATTTTCATTGAGAATTTTATAATAGCCGAAGGCTCTTATTGTTCATGACAATCATGTAGAGTTAAAATTAGTGTTAGTTCCAAGGTACAACAGTCGAACAAGCAGTACGTTGTACATACGAAATTAGCATCTCGTATGAATAATAAAATGCCGTTTAACCTAGTTTCCCGTAAGTCTTATATGGGCGGGTAAATTAAATTACTATGATTTATATTTAGACCTTTGCTCTTATAAGCTTTTCATCCCTTATACGGCACGATACTATTAAAATCTAACATATAAATTGCACCTTGAGTCACGCATTTACATATAATTTGGAAGGCAAAGATGATCACGTATAAGAGTATTGTTGATTTGCGAACTAGGAAATTGAGCTGTCCGATTTGAGGTTCTAATTAGTCTGTAAGTAATTAGAATTTAATTTTACGCGAGTTTTCATAATCCAATTCGACGGTGACGTTCCAAAGCAGTTTTAACATTTTTGAGATGCTATCGAGTTGTGTATAGAGTTTAAATGAAATTCGTACATTACCTTCATTAATTAGGGGTCTCGTTAAGCTCTTGCAAATGGTACGTTCGTGGTCCGGAGACACGTTTGCCTTTTACAAATTAGGCCGTGTATTTTTAATTAGCTTATATACGCGATTTAGAATTACACGGTACGGTGCTTTGATTAAATCGACCACTACCTACTTCTATAATTTTAATTATTTCGGTGCGGGAGTTAAGTTGTCCATTTATATGAAAATTAAAAATGACGCGGTATTACGCACACGAATTTATGCCGTTAAAAATTCTTCACCGACGTCGGGGATTTTATAAATCTAGATTTGTAATTTAAAAATGTCGCATAAAGATGTTTGTGTGTATACATTATTAAGCGATTTTAAAAAACCACCGGACAATTTAATTATAAATGTGGAGTTCTTTTTAACTTTTACTAGCGCCATATTATTAGTGCTCGTTATTTATAGATTTTCCGTCTCTCTTCGTCTATTCTTCAACGGCCTATAGTCGTCTTTTCTTTTTAAATTTAATTAAGTTGAAGTCGTTAGCGTCATTATAAAGTAACTAAGCTAACATACGGTTTTGTTTTTAATAAAGGGAATTGTGTATATTTTATGTAAATAGGTGTAACAGATGCTACAATATATCCTCTATATTAGTCCATATGTAAGCAAATTGCTCTTTTTCTTAATTAAATGGTTGTAATCCTAATAGTAATCTTATACAGGAAATATAAACATAAACATGCTTTATTTAACATACCAGAAATCGACGAAAAGAAATTTCTTCAATAAAACCCACATTTATTATTAGGTTCTTAATTTAAATTTCAAATGGCGCTTTTGGTTGGGAATTAGTTCAAGTGTAATTTCCATATACGAACGACGAACTTGTAACTTACTTAAATCGATTCCTATGGTCCGTTCATCAAGAAGGATCGTCTTTTAATTGTCAGGCGGCTTAAGTTAGCAAACGCGATGGTCGACTTAATTTGAATACTTTTCGAACTCGCCTCGGAAGCGTTCGATAGGTAATTTGGGATGATAGTTTTGAAAATTAATATTTCAAAAACTATTAAGATTAAAAATAAAATATTTTGTAATCCTATTTTTTTTTGTTATTGTTATGGGTAGAATAGCTGTTCAAAAATTATCAATTTCCGAATTATCCATTGGTTTATTTCGTATGGAATGGCCGTATTATACCATTATCCTATACTTACTTACATACGACCTAAAACGAACCAACTTGAAATTCAAGAAAAAAATCAAGTTCGGGACATTTAGGCGCAGAAATAGGAAATTTTCTGTTTTGTTTACCTTATCGTACCTAACTTGAATAGTTATTTTGAAAAGGCGACTTTCGAAAATTCAAATATGAAGGTCTTTATAAGAAGAGTACGGTACCTACCTCTTATGTGTAAGTCCTGTGATTATGTATGTACGTATGCACCTTTCAAAAACTACATTAATAATCAATAAATAAAAACGAACCTTTAAAATAAACAATGCGATTCGTTAGAATATTTTGCTTATTATTATTTTAGGCTGTTGGCTATTACGATTTTATATGGCTAGATAAATTGACGCTAATTTCGTGCCGTGAGAACAATATATTCTAATCCCTAATTGGAAAGACTTAAAATATGCACACGTCTATTTAGCGATGATTATTATTACGGCTCCCATTGAATTTATTGATCGGCGCTCGAAAAAAAAAATATTAACGCAAAAGCACAAAGGTCAACGAAGCTAGGAACTGACAAGTTAAAAACGGCACCGTACCTAGGATATTATATTTTGAAAAAGAAACGTTCAAATTCCTCGCATGTCTCGAGCTGTTCAACATATTAAGCAAAACATCTACCTCGACATGCCAATATGCCGTTTATGAAGTTGTTTACATTGTTCAAGTTTTCCTACTCGAATTCTTAGTCCACCGATGTATCTTTTGTGGTCGGATTGAAATTTATTAAGTGGAATTTGTACGAAAAATGCAAAATAGGAAATGTTATTTTTATATTGTTACAAGGAGTTAGTAACGTTCGCTGCAAATAAGTAACATAATATATAGCAGAACTTGGCGAGCGGGCGTTTAGTCAATAAATTTACAAATTTTTGTTAGAAATTAAATGGTAGAAAATAATTGTACCGCATAAATATTAAATTAATGTAGTTTTACGTTACTCCGCTCCGCCACGACTCGCTGACTGCTGAGCATGATGATAATATAAGAAAAGTATGGTGTCGCTGTAACGAAATTTATATAGAAACCCGATGCTTTCGTGCGTATTTACCATAAATCAGTGGTTATTAATGACCTTTCAACGTTATTTTCTTGTAATGGCGGGTGAAACAATTTTTTTTTCTTTTATTTTCATTGAGAATTTTATAATAGCCGAAGGCTCTTATTGTTCATGACAATCATGTAGAGTTAAAATTAGTGTTAGTTCCAAGGTACAACAGTCGAACAAGCAGTACGTTGTACATACGAAATTAGCATCTCGTATGAATAATAAAATGCCGTTTAACCTAGTTTCCCGTAAGTCTTATATGGGCGGGTAAATTAAATTACTATGATTTATATTTAGACCTTTGCTCTTATAAGCTTTTCATCCCTTATACGGCACGATACTATTAAAATCTAACATATAAATTGCACCTTGAGTCACGCATTTACATATAATTTGGAAGGCAAAGATGATCACGTATAAGAGTATTGTTGATTTGCGAACTAGGAAATTGAGCTGTCCGATTTGAGGTTCTAATTAGTCTGTAAAAACCGAGTTAGATAGCGATCCCATTTTATCTACTAAATAAAGCGCAGGTAATGCAACTAGTAGGTAATGATATCGTTTCTTGCTTGGGAGGCCAATTTACAAACGAAGGTAATTGAAATAGATCAGTGCAAACAGCACACGAACTAACCCATGACCTGTCGATTTAACCGATTTACTGACACTAACGCTAAGATATTGTAATAGCTTTGACACCTGACTTCTTGTAGTTGAGCTTGCGGATTTGGAGCCGCAACTTTAACGAACAGACTATAGGGCCGTTTGACGACCGACTCTGCCTACACGTTTAATTTGCGGTAGGAGTCGAATACAGTTGGTAGATAAATATAAATTTTAAAAATAAATACGGCACGTTATTGTACTAATAAAATATTATGATCGAGTGTTGAGATTCTCTAAATATCTAAAACTGAACAACAGGTGTTTATTATAAACTTTCTCGTTTTATAAAGAATCGATTTAAAATTCGCCGTTTTATCCATTTACATCAGGTGGAGTTTTAAATAAAAATCAAACAATAAATGTCGTCGGAAATTGATGAATTTATTTAATCCATGTATTATTAAATAGGTAGGTGCATATATACCCTAAAGTGGATCGTTTACAACTGGACATTTTGAAACGTGCGTAAAAGAGTTCAATAGGCCTTTGTAGGTCGCAGTGCGGCGGGCCAATCAGCGAACTAACCCCAGTCAAAAGAATGCTGCGCAAAAGCTCAAAAAATAGAAAAAGTGATTAATTTACTGTTGGTAAATGAACGTCGGCAATAAACAATATTTGATTCTTATGCTGAAAATTGATGACTTACTTATATAGACTAACCGGGAGTACGTTATTAATAATAATAAAAAAAAATTAATACATAAACAATTGTTTTTAACCTAATATCAATAATGATAAGTGTTAATTATGTAAGTTGATGAACGGAATCGTGGATGCTTTTCGTTCAGGTGTCTCGTCCCTTTTGGTTTTCCCGAACTCCGATCCATCCTTAAATACCACACCGAAACATTTTCAGCCTCCCAAAAGCGATTTTTCGTGAGCAACCGTTTAGTTACTACCCTAGTAGAAATTTGTCTAGCTTTTCCCCATTTGTGGTGAGCCAGTAGCCCGGTTAAGGCGGGGAAAACCTAGAAGGGAAAAAATAGTTGAGTCCTGCCTAAAAATCAGTCTGTAAAACTGGACTAGTTGTAACTCGACTCTATCTAACTAGCTCACATCTAGTTTTTTCCTTTGAATCACTGTCGAGTCACTTTCGACTGTCGAGTCCATATCTAGTTTTCCTGATATGAATTTTAGTATAGGTTTTCCCCGGCGGAAATTCATGAAGAAATGTGTGGAAAAACTGGTTTCGACGTCTACTTGTATACCTAACCTAACGTAACCTAACCTATATTCACATAATGCAGTAAATTAAAATATTTGTTATAAATTTCAATCTTGAAGCAAGCATGGAATCTGATGAGCGTAAAAAGAAATTAATTGCTAGACGAGTGCGTAGATATAGAAAAAAGAATAATTTGTTAAATGTTAAATATCACGGTAAGTTTTAAATGTGTTACTCGACATATAAGTATATTCTAACCTCGAGTTTACGTTTTGTAACCTTGAGTTAACATTTTTTGTTAGACTCGACTTCGGGAGACGAAGATACAGACGAATATGTTAGTACCGCAACATCAATTGATTCTACCTTTCTTCGCGACAATAATGGCACAACAAACGAACTGGGCTCGCCACATGAGGTTATGCCCTGTGAAATAACCGACAATAATTCAACGAATGAAGGCTCTGGACAAAATTCCAGTTCTCAAATAAATGTTCCACTAGATTTTGAATTAAATGTTGACGACGAAAACGACTTTTACAGTTTAGATGAAGGGGATTTCGAAGACGTTTTCGACTTTGAGGAAGAAATGGAAGAGATAACGGACGTCGAAAATTTAAAAAAATGGGAATCCACAATCGCATCTCGACAAATTACTTGAATTAAAAAATCGTATTCCGGAATTGCCAACATCATCCAAAACTCTTTTCAAATCGATTTCTGCTACTTACAAAACTGAAATAATGGGTGACGGAGAGTTCGCGTACTTGGGAATACTCAAAGGTTTGCTAACCTGTGTAAATACCGAGCTCCATGATGATAAGATTCTTCTTCAATTCAACATTGACGGAGTTCCTTTGTATAAATCTAGTGCAACACAATTTTGGCCTATACTTTGTAAAGTACATCACCCTATGGATATTTATGAACCGTTCTTGGTAGCAATTTACGCTGGAAAGTATAAGCCTCAAGATCGAATTTTATATTTTGAAAAGTTTGTCAATGAACTCAACAGCTTTCAAAATGGCATCGAAATCGAAAACAAAATTTTCGAGATTCAAATCAAATGTTTCATATGTGATACTCCTGCTCGAGCTTTTGTTAAATGCACCAAAAGCCACATGTATGTATTAATCATAAATATTTTTTTGTTTCATAAATAATAAATAGTTCTATTTTATTATTCCTATGAATAAATAATATGAATTTAATTTCGCTAGGTTTCTGCTAGTTTTCCCTATCAGTTTTTCCACGCTATTCTCTAGGAGGGAAAAGCGTTACATGGTTAGTTGGGGACTAGTAGGGATTCCTAGTGGGGAGCTAGTTTAACCAATGGAAAAACTAACTAGCGCCCCACCATTTCCCTAATCAAATTTCTACTAGGGTACTTGGTTACATCCTTTCCATCGAAACTATCGCAAAAATGCAACACCATCGAACTGGATCTAACATCCTGACTGTCCGAGTCCGGGTCGACTCTACACACCTTCAGTCCGGACCAGCGAACGCATGGTAACTACAAAGTCCCTCCGCATATTTTCTAGCTTTTTAGTCAATGTGCTTCTCGTCGGGGTTCGACTCGAACCACTCTACACGCGACGCGACCGCGTCGGGTGGTCCGATCGTTTGCTCGCCCGACCACCGACTATTTCTGTCCGCCGACATACCTACACGCCATCAAACTGGGGTTCAAACTGTCCGCCTGACGACACTTTCTTCGGACCGTCCGGTGGTCCGGTCCGACCGTGTGTAGACCTATTACCATTTTGTTACCGTTCCACGCCGTTACGAATTGTCAGGTAATCGCCGGTAACCGTACGATGATGAAGGGTTGCCAAATTTTATGTCGTGAAAATGAAACGGTCACAGCGACCACTAGTAAAGTCTGTTAACGGTGGCGCAACGGTTACTCGCGAAAAATCGCTTAAAGTCCCATATACTGTACATTCCGAGAACCTACCTGTTTTTTTCGTCACAAATGCCAAACGCATTCGACGCGCTCGTCCTTTGAAAAACTACCTTAGAAAACTTCGACTCGTGATGCGATAAAAACGCGCCTTATGAAACTTGTTCTTCAATATTCTATTAATGGACAAATCGATTCGGTTTTAATAAATTCCACGACGACTTCGTTTGTTTCTCTTCGAATTTTACATTTAACAATATTGTCGTTTAATTTAAAAAAATCATTTAACGTCAAACGTTTTTATGTAACGATAAATATTCTTATTTACGAATAAGATGTTTGTCGCTTCGATTCGCATTTGCCATTTGAAAATTGCTAATGGTATACAAAAGACTACAAACAATGTCGTCAAAAGCGGTTTTCGCCAAACGCAATTGATTAATTTGCTTAATTAAAACGTACAAAATATTATAAAGATACTCAATATACCCACACTTCACTATTTTATTTACAGAACACAGAGTATTATTGGTTGTATCAATAAAAAAGACATCTAAATTTACATTTAAAAACCTTAATCAATTATTTATTATCACCTATACGTTTGACATTTTAATCAGCACTTCGATTAAGTACTTTGTTTAATGCCCGTCCACTAAACAGATTAGTTTTGTAAAAAATGATCAAACGACTCCGATTTTTTAATATTTTTCTTGCGTGTCGTGACATAAATTAACTTAAAAAAAAAGTTCGCAAGTTCCGAATGAAAATTGTAAAATAACAATTGTACTAAACTAACGACGCCAATAATTTTCCAACGTAAGCATCAAAAAATGTTATCGTGAATGAAGAATGAATTTTGAATATCTCTTCGGATAGTCGTATGCCTACAAGGAGTGCCTAATTAAAGTAATCGTAGTATAATTTAGAAATCATTGGTCAGATTGGTCCCCGTAATAAAATTCAAAATACACATAATTAATTTAATTTTATTGGTCGTAAATTAAAGTTGAATTTAAGCTTAAACCTATTGAAATTTTATATGGGTTTGTATGTACATTTACAACGTGCTAGGGAACGAACGATAGATTATGAAAATTTATTTAAACAAAAATTCGTTTTTAATTTGCGCGAAAGAGGCCGCGCCGGTCGGACTTCGTCTATATTAAATTAACACATAAATTCTCGAGAACCTTTGAACCTACCCGGTAAGATGATATTTCATGAAATGATGTAGTACTGCCACCATTCTCGATAGTGTAACTGTACCTACATACATAAAACGATTTATGTTAATATTACTTATCCTCGTACTGAATTAGAGTCTCGTAAATATGTCGAACCTCTCCTGTACGGTGTAGATGCGACCTTGTCACAAATACTAATTTCTTTCTTTGTTATTGAAATTATCGTAATCGCGTAATTCTGCTCTTTAAACTCGAAAGAGATAATTGCCCTTTAAAAATAGCAGAAGCGTCGCATGAACCAATTATTTTTAACGCCTCGCCGTTAACAGAATCTGAATCAGATTATCTTAAATCTCGAGTAACACCAGATCTAATTAACCCTCGACAATCCAATTTAAATGTAAGTTACGCATATTGTGTCCAAATGAGATCCGAACGCCAATCAGAGGCAGTTGCACCGTGTAAAAGGGCATTAGTATGCGACTACCTAGCCGCAGCTTACCACTAACTGCGCGTTCGACATCGACGGTAGCCACAATTAAGCGCCTCTTTACATGGAAGCCTGTGCTCCTTCGGGGACCCCACACACCTTTAATTCAAGGACAGTTTTTACAACAAGCTTGTAATAGCGCAACAATAGTTTTTACATTATCTCTTATTTAAATTAAGTGCGATAATGGGTGGTCGTTCTTGTAAAACATTACTGCGCGTCCTCTAAGTACGTAATATCTAAACGAGTTCCGAGTCAAATATGTCATTTGTATATTATTATATTATTTATATATGTGGTTAAAAACAATTCGTGTCTGGTGGTCCTTTAAACCAATCGCCAATCAAGTGGCAGTACCTCTGTTCAAAATCATGCTCCACGACCGGCACAGAATCATCTCCGACAGCACATTGTTTCAAGATTCACAATCGGTCGTAGACAGAATTTTTAATGTAATTAATTTAAGATGTCAATTGAACATAACGAAATCTCATTGGATGCATTTGTCAACATGTTATCGGACGTTCTTTTTTACTGATAACGTTAAACGGAACAACGAGAACAATTTTTTTTTAAATTATATCGTATTAGTTATCGCTATTCTCTTGCGGAGAGCTTTTCGCGTAAAGCTCATTTTTATTTTTCGCATTTCCAAACAACACAAGTAATTTCCACCTAAGTTTTTTAAATATTTTGCAGTATCGCCTGGGCGATTCCATTCCTTGATGGTTTGTGATGTGATTATCTTATGTATGATAAAAGAATCCGCAGTTCCCCTCCGCATGTTGATCGATATGTTTCGACGTGGCCTCGTTTATCAGGGAATGTTGAATGGAAATAACGACTGTGCCATCGGGTTACATACCAATTTCCGTGTTGTTTATACAGAGATTGGTGCTTATATGAAAATATTAAAAAGAATCAGTCTTAATAATTGATTCATGTTTTGATTCGAAAGCACGTTGTTTTCCTCAAACTCTTTTTCGATTATTTCGACAAACCATGTTGTTGATGGTTTGTAGAAAGCGGAAATTTTTATTTGGCTTATTTCCAATTGGTCTGAAAATGTCTAGATCTTAAGGAAACGTTGAAAACTGAAGAAAGATATGATAAAATGTTTTAAAACAATATTTGGTTGTAATTGGCAAAAAAATATTTTATGTCTGGTTTTAAGTCCTAGAATTGTCCACTAGAAAATACATAAACCAACGAAAAAATAAATGTACTAAGTAAAAATTGAAAGATATGTTCTTCGGGTCTCCGTTATAATTAATAATGTAATTTAGTACCTACGTCACTGTTACGTACCATCAAACGTTTGATTCATTAAAGGCACTTACATTGACAAACTGGACTATTAAGGTGTTGATCATTAGCGTTGTTTTATCAACTGCGTTGACGACGTAATTATCAACCACTCGCAAATCTACAATATAAATCTTAAAGATTCGAGACAGACTAATGTCATGTCTTCGATATCATACCCATTATTACCGCGAATATATACCTTATAATACATAGTATGAATATTTATAACTTAAAGGGAGGTCTATAACGTTACAAAATGGTTTCATTTTTTTCTTTTTGTGGGTGTTCCGCAGTTGTCATTTTTACCGGTATAAAATTTTATATTTCAATAAAATAAAATAAAAAAAATATAAGATTTAATTATTATAATACCTATACAAGATTTTAATACGATTATGATATTTAATCGATATACGTTGCCTTGTCGGGCTAATATCTCAATCATGTGTGACATAAAACAAGTTGTTTATACTATTACACTGGCAATTTTATAATTGACGTAATTATGAATCTTAATTGGTTAGTTTCTTTAACGGTTACTGCGGTAAGTAGGTACTTATATATATATTTTTGCCGTACGCAAACGCCGAGCCCGTTAAACATTAATTTATGGATGGGCATAAAACAAGATTGAATTCTGGGATAACTGCTTTTGTTAAATAACGATTTTAGGTTTAAAGGCGTATAATGAGAATGTAATTGTCACAGTATAAGGTGTAATGTTATATCTAACGCGAACGTTTAAAATAAATGCACGGAAATACAAGAGAATATGTATGCCGAGTTTCCATTTGTAGAGATAAAGAAGCCGCAAAAAAAGGTTATAGGTACGTCTAGTTTCTGTAAATGGCGGTTCTTGTTGGAAATTTTTTATTTATCTGTTAGAATTATTTATCGAGTGATTTAATAGAAATATACGTTTTATTTATTAATTAGGCGTGTATAGGTTCGATAAGAGCATTTCAAACGGAAAAAAGTCATAAAGTTGAATTTTTAATTTAAACATATCGGTATAACCGAGACCAGTTCTAACAAGTGACGATCGAAGATCATTATCGATCCCCACAATTATGCAAATTATCACGGTAACTAGTCAAGAATCGAAAAGCTCGATCAAAATCGATAAGAAGACAAACCGATATTTCATTGCCGCATGTTAATTGACGCGCGAATTTAAAAATAATCATTAAAAAATCTTCGATCCCAGACAGATATCGTTTAAAGTTAATGTTTATTCCATGCGTGTTTTTATAAAAGTAAAACGAAAACCGATTAAAATTTATAGACGGTTTGTACTTGTTTATTTACGGTACCTACTCCAATTGTCGCGTAGTGTGGGATTCTAAATTGGTGCTGGTCAATGTCGAATTTTCAAATCTCGTATTTTTTCTTATCTTCGCGTAGGTGCGAGCGTGTTTTACGTACGTAACTTCAGTAAGAAATAATAGTACAGATTTACCTTGTGCATTATGCAATTCTCGCCCATGTGCATATTTACCTGAATGCCAATGCCATCAGTTGCTTGTATTCGTTGCGGTTTAAATTGCTACACTAATATTTAAATTAAATCCAGAAAAACACTTCAGAAATTACACGCCCACATCAACAAAATGTGTTAATTATAATTACTTACATATAGATATGATTATGGGTTCGATGAAAGTTATTTAAAAGAACCTTGATAAATGATTTATTATTTTTGTATAGGTAATACAAAATATCGATCGATTGCTAATTCCTATATATTATAAGATGTAATTTTACATCGTTATTTATTAAAATGGGGACTTCGCGGTGTCCCGTTTAAGGTCGCGTTACTTGTGTTCGACGAATACAATGAAAGTAACCCACAACAGCAATTAATAAATCTATAAATATTTATTTCGCTTGAAATTTCGCCCAACAAGTTTTTAATTCGCGATGGGGCCGGTCATAAATAAAACACTTGCGCGACACGGTCTCTGTATGAAATTAAACACCAAATTGCGCATTTTGCAACAAAAGTAAGTGAGACCACCCAAAATAACGTATGTAAATTAAATTTATGACGCTTATATTGCGGACAAATACATGCTTTCGTTTCTCGGCTAAATTTTCCACATCACACTTGCGAAACAAGATAAAACGGGGAAATATTTGGATTATGCCATATTTACATAATCGATATGTAAAAATGTAAGTTTTGCGTCGATAGTAGGCCTATTCGTATTAATATTTTTCCGGCTTAAAATTTCTACGTAATTTCAGGGTAATTTTTTATGTCAAATCGACCGATGACTTACTTGCACACCACCATCTCCAATTCTTTTTTTAATTAGACACCTCAAGGGGTACCTATATAAAGTTATTTTAAAATATCAAATTTTAAATTTTTAAGCCAAACCGATTCCCACGAAATTCGTATTTTAATTTCGCATATTTCGAAAAACACGGAGTTTTATAAATTGATGCATCTTCGTTAATATTGGACTTGGGGGGTTGATTATTTTTACATTTGATTCAGAAAAGTACAGGGAATGCAAATAATAACGGCTTTATGATGTATAATTCTTGGAAATATTTTTTTTTCTTGATTAAAATACTAAAACGCCAATATTTCAAAAAACGACGCTTTAATTTTTCTGATTTTTATCGAGTAATTTTTACATCTATTGGTTACTACTTAACTCGGGACGGCGACGAAGCCATGAATCGTGATTTGAAATCGTCGACTGCAAGTTTGATGACGACGGGATTGATTTAAACGGGCACTTGCATTATTTACACTAATTTGACTTGAATTATTTCAAGGGAATTAAAATTTTCAACTTATCACTAGGATTCTTTGACACATACTTACACGAAGGATTAAAAATTTAATAACAAAGCTTAACAAGGCTGCCATTCAAAATGTATAACTAAAGTTCCAAATTCAGAAAGAACGGACTTAGATTCTGATCTTACGACATCAAAGCCGAAACGGTTTTTTAAAAGTATAGGTATTCAATTAAAACGAATGCGCGATGAAGAATGAGAATTTCTAAAGTAAATTAAGAACACAGAATTAGTAACGAAATCGAACCGTAACAAGGAAAACCATAAAAACCCTATTTAATGAATATTTAAAAACCAATAAAATCGAAAACACGTACGCTCACCGGAAACATCTACCTTCAGATTTTTTGTTCCACTTACAACAAGAATAAGTAGGTGTCTTTGGAATCGTTTAATTCGTAAGGGGATACTAAATTATTTGATTAATAGGAATCATTAGTACGGAGATTTATTGTTTTGATGCTTATACCTCATAAATAAGTACGAAAAATAGTTCAGGGCAAATGAGGAAGTAACTTTCGATAAAGACGACTGTCAGATTTCTGTATTTGTTGTGTCGTTGGAAAATCAAAATTAAAATTCGTTTAAAATATCGTGTTAAGCGGCTCCTTTGTCTTTGGCTACTGTTTTAATCCCGACATGATTTAGTTCTAATTATATTCGGATTTCGTTTAAAGGTACAAGAGAATTTTTATATCGCATCGGGATTTTAATTACAAAATACTTATTGTTAATTTTCTAGGAAGTTTGCTGTGCACGTTGACGCACTAAATTATCGAGAATCTCCCAGGACAACGTAATTTCAATTAATTAAGTGGAATATTAAGTTTAAAAATGTTATACGAAAATTCCAAACATCGTCGAGTTTTTTTTTTAATTTATGGCTTACATAGACCTCGAAAAGTAGCACAACAATTTACCTACAATTTATTACGACACCTGAACAAAAATGGAACTATATATTAACTTTCGGTTTTCTTTTGATTGATTTATTATGAAAAAATTGCTATTGGACCTACTAAATACTTACTTGTTCCTAATAACAAAAATGCCGACTTGAGATATAAAAGGCATCGTTAAATTAATACGCGCTATTAACAGCATGTAACATTGCCAACGAGGAATTATCAACTTTTATACGTTTCCCGTACGATTATGTAAATATCATTTTATGTACCTACACAAAATTACGGTAGCCTAACAGGACATGGCGTTACTCGTCGTTCCACGAAAGATATATCCAAAGCTATAAACCACTTTACGGCAATAATTTCTAACGAGACGCCACTGGCTGGTCAACTACTACTGTTCTCGTACAATATATTAAAATTTATGGCATTAAAGGTGATAGTTATTAAATTATTATAGACCACCCAATACGGCAAATAAATTTAGAGAAAAAAACTGTTTCGGACGTCGCAACCTTGCGTGCCGGCTTGTTTTTGGGGTTGTATATCTAGCAATCCTTCGAAAAAGCTTTATTTACGAAATTGATCGAACTGGTTTTTAAACTTTAATTAAGTACGTAAAGAAAA
Source organism: Rhagophthalmus giganteus (assembly GCA_036326145.1). Lineage (NCBI taxonomy): Eukaryota > Metazoa > Arthropoda > Insecta > Coleoptera > Rhagophthalmidae > Rhagophthalmus > Rhagophthalmus giganteus. The sequence goes on along the minus strand of JARFJA010000056.1, from coordinate 6,794,750 downwards.
TAAGCGCAATAAAACATTTAAAACAACTGTTTAATAATTTCGCTGGCAAACTTTTGGTGAGCTTTTAAAAACTTTTAAAAATTTATTTTCAACTTACGTCCTGTCATAAGTTTGCTATAAATATTTTGAAATGAATACATGTCGATTATTTAAAATCGTTACATATCTAATTTAGATACGATAGTTTTATTGTTATAAAATCGTTAAGAAAATGTAAAATAAAGATTAAGCTATTACTTTTGATGGAAAAGGAAACTTACGCAATTCAAAATTGAGCTTATTCATCTGACTTAATCACCGTTTTTTATTACTTACAGTAAAGTTTTAACTCGACTTCTTTTCCGGATTTCTTTTTGCTGTATTAGGAAAATTGTACGAGTTTCGATTAAAAATTCCGTTCTTAAAGAACTTAAATATTTTATTCCATTTATCCGACTTATTGGACGGAGCAATCCAAATATATTTTTTCCATGCATCCACAAATAAATCCGATTTAATTATCGTCTCTGTAATACCGTAGTCTGTTTACTGGAAATTGTGCTTTCGTTGTATTACCCCATTCGATAATATGGAAAAAAAGGAACGTCGTCTTATATCCGAAAATGTCTTATATTATATTTTTCGATTATTTATTTCATTTTATTAGCGTATTGCAATGAAACGAAGTCTTCCTCTTTTATCCTACATTGTTATGATAACGATGCACCTATCATTTTTCTTTGCACGTACTTTATATAGTTAGATAATTAATTAAACACCTGTCACAACCTCTTTAATTTCGGCATAATCTAAAGGCTCACCTCTTATCGTTTCAATAATTTACTTGTCAACCCCCTGAGAATGTATTAATGGGTAAATACCAATTACTGTAAGACGTAACTGTTAATTTTACGTAAGTCAATTTTGTGACGATACATTTTTTGTCCTACCTCTTTCCATCCACCATAATTATTAATTATTTTGTTGTACGGATGTATTGACTCCATGTGCTTCACCACGGACCCCATATCTGTCTTTGGTATTGTAGTTTTGGATAATCTAAAGTACGGAAGAACCAAAAGTCGTGAAGCGTTTGAAGACAGTACATCCACTCATACATACAATAAAAGAATTAATACATTTGTTGTACATAAATAAATACACTCTTATATAAAAGGCGTGTGCTGTTTTTGAAAAAAAATGCGCTTTGCAGTAAAATTAAATTTTTACATAGTAAAAGTGAGTGCAACGTACTAATCCTTTTCATGTTTAGATACTTAATCCATAAATATTTATTTATATTTTATATCGCCGTAAAATACGATGTAGTAAAGGTAAACTAAAATACTTTGAATGTTTATAAATAAAATTAGAATAACATACATGAGTAATAAACACCACTTCACATTGTTATACAATACCCACGTTATATAATTCAAAACTAATTAAGTGAATTGTAGCTGTTTATGTATGTCTTTAAAACGGTCACATTATTTCCTAACGTTCAACGTATAGATCAACAATTTTATTGCCGTCTTTTACACATCTTTATTTTCTCCATCACATATACTGTTTAACTTTAACAACCTCGTAGTTTCTTTTTAGTAACACTATAAGCTCCCAATTTACGAATTTTAATAAAAAAAAAAACAAAAGAAAACGAGAGTGTTCCATTAATTTTATTTAACGTATCGGTTGTATTATAAATCGAAAGCTTCAATAAAAATGATAGTAAAAAGAATTTCATAACACGAAAGTGAAATTTAAAAAAATGTTAGCGTAGATATATGTTTGCACTGACAAACAATTTTTAATGCAAACGTTTAAATTAAAATAAAACAATTTTTAATCTGCGTGTCTCCGGTCGCGTTTCTGGTGGTATTTATAATATAATAATTATATTAACGAACATATTGATATTTATGTAACTATCTACTGATTTCGATCGCACGCATTTCGATAAAATTCGGCCTTTTCTTAACACCTACTTACTAAATTAATAACTCAACTATTTCATTAATTACTTAAAATACACTTTCGTATTTTATTATACCTACTGTAATAGATGCAGTTCCCCATGCAAGGATATTTAATAACTGTAAAAAAGCCGTTCAAATGTTGACTATTCGTAAATTTACGAGTGAATATTTTCCCGCATGAAAAATCACTTTATAGAAATTTATCGTAATGTAGGTAGTTAGGCGGTGTTGAAAGATTATCGGATTATCAACGACAATATGCCAGCTATTTACATGAAAATGACTCGTTTGAGTTGTCTAGTACCGTTCATAAATGTAAAATCTCCGCTTCCAACTATAATTCAAAAACTACAATGTAATGATAATCTAACGATCAGTTTGAAAAAGCGAACGTTCTTTTAATTAATCTTCATAAAAGCTCAGGTGTTCGAAATAGGAGGTCGATTATTAATTTTTATTGTCTGCAATATCGTGCTGTGATTTTGCCCTAAATGCCAAGTAATAGACCTATTAATTCACATAATTCCCTAAGAGGGATTGAAGTAATCGTAACCGCAGAATACGAATGACCGTCGTCACATATTTTCTACCAAATTTAGACATCAATACAATTAGGTGCAATACCTACGTCGATCACAAGTTTGTTTATTCGATTTACAATTCAAAAGGCAATTTAAAATCCTAGTACACGCCGATTATAAGTTGTACAAGCCATATTAGATTAAACATATAGAAAGGATTTTAAATAGAAAGGAAAGGTCGGAATAGTTTGTCACAATTTAGCATATATTTTCCCCGATAAAGTCGAATTTAAATTGCAAACTAGCGACGATATTTGTCATTTTTTTAAACGGCACAAAAACTTAATTAGGACTTTTACCCGCACATTTTAAATAGTTGCACGTCTTTTATAGGCAAAGTGTTAATATATACCTCGTCTACACGTGCTGAACGTGTGCTGGACGTGTGTGACGCGTCGACACCGAGTCTAATGATCTAAATATGGTTAGAAGGTTAAGGATAGACATTGAAGTAGCGTAGGAAAGCGGGAAATTGTTTACTACTAAAAATACGTGTAGGCGGACCTGTATTAATTTTTAACCGATCTCCTACACGAATTGCAAAACTCTACCTTAGATAATGGCAATTTGTTTACGTTTTGATGGCGCCAAGTTCGCCGTGCTCTTTATTTTAATTTATTCTCTTATAATGCGTTTCTGTAAGATTTTATGATTTTCTAAGCGACGAACATTAGCGTAACGAAGACGTTTACGAGCAAAAATTTACGACAAGCTTTTAACGTCGAGCAATAATATTTTCATATAAGAAACAAAACGTTTAATAATAGGTCATCTCGTATGTAACAATACCGAAGACGAGACCGTCTCAAGAAATCATTATTTGTTAGGCAAACGACTCCGATAAATCACTCTCGAAGGAATGGCAGGTCATTGTAGCCCGTGCATGCAGGAAACGCGAGCCTGCAGAATTGAATAATTCCTTGTATTAACACCCACAAAAATTCAAAAAAGTCACAATAAAGGAAGAATCATTATCATATGTTAATGTACTGTAAAAAATATTTCTGGAATTATAAAGTAAATACCACTTAATGCGATTTTATGAGAAATTTGTTGATCATTTTAGGAAACGAAAAAAAAAAGATTAATGGAAGAAACCTTCTTATCGTTTGATAACTAAACTCAAAAACAACGTAAAGCATATGAATCGGTATAAATAGTAAACTCGTAGATATACAATAATAGAAGTATTTAATTAATTTGCACGTTTACAAAATCAAATTGATTGGTAAGTAACTCGCAAAATAAAATAGAAATCTTGAAGAATCAAGTGTTATTTGTTCATTTCAATACCGTTAACGATTTCGGTGATGCGTGCTTTCGATTTTATTTCAAGTCTAAATGGTCTCTGATAACTTTAACCTTCGTATAGGTAACCGCAAAGAAAAATATCATAAACCGCAACGTCAATTCAATTTACACCATTGCCGGTATTTTTTTCTTAAGAGTTGAATTCAATAATTCTAGAACCAAATTTACTAACGATGAGATTCGTATATACAATACGTCCCCGGATGAGGTTGCAAAGAGGGCAATTTTTTTTATTTTTGATTTCTCAAAAATTTCTATTCTACATAATTTTCCCTGCTTGATTTCAAACTTCTGAAATTGTTTTTATTTTTCACATAAGTTTTAACGTTAATTAGTTATTCGTTTTCTTTTGAAATTTTTTGACTTGTGTTGGTACGATTTTTCACTGCGATTTTAAATAAGATCAGGTGACATAAATTTAAAAAAAAAGAAAAATCGCTTGTTAGTAACTTATGTTTTTTTTGTTTAATTTATAGTTCACTGCCTTAAATTAGTGATTATTCAAATAAGGCGCCGCCTGCTGTGGCACAAATTTCAAATCGCGCTTTAAACTCATCATAGTATCTTCTTATTTTTTTCCAAGCTTGAGCTGGTTACTGCTAGCGTAATACGTTGTTGCTTCAATACATTTACATCATCCGAAACATGCGAAGTTGATATCTATACATCAGGATATTTTTTATGGAACTTATTAATTACAACGCGATAACGCTGATCGCTAATAGTCCAAAAATTTCAGAAAAAAGCGAATAACCAATTAACGGTAAGACTCAAAATCAAAAATAAAAATGTTTTCCCTCTTTGTAACCCCATCTGCGGGAACATACTATATATTTTTATGAGTGTGACGATGCCTGGTGCGCGCCGTCATAAATAAACCAATACAATCTTTGACCGTCGTTTGTTTGGCCTCTTAATCTTCTTAATTACGTCGCCGAATTTCAGATTATTTCAAAAATTAGTCCACTAAAATCTTTCTAGGGAAAAGTGTCAAATTGTTTTTGATTATCTATTTAGTATCTGAATTACCTATGTAATTCCAATATATTTTTTTAACAAAGCTGTTGGCGTTTGTTCAAGGAGCTACTGAACTTTTTAAATTGTTTCTGATGTGGAAAAAAGGGCCGAAGCATCAGAAGTTTCACCTTTTCGTAGCCAACGCTACTTGTCGATACATCTGAAAAATGTAAAACAATTGCGATTTTAAAAATTCTAAAAGAATACTACATATATTTAAGCTATTGTAGTAATTATTTATCAATTTAGGTTCGACGGTTTCTATTATAAACTAATAAATACAATGTATTACATAAGTTTATGTTAAATATTTTAATAATTAACGAAGGAATTCATTTGACAACCATTCTTTTATGATTATGTATGCTAAAAATATAAACTATTAATTTATGATCCTATCGTTAAAAAGCACATTCGTGTATACGTGTACGTTTAAATAATAAGATATACCTTTTGTATTTCCAATACGCGTCAGTCGTTAAGTTTAATTTATAGAAATATCAAATTTCGAAGTTGTGAGTTTTTCTACGTCCAAAGTAATATATTCGCACATTGTAACCGTTCCACTAATAGTTGTCAACTAAAAACGAATCTCATATGTTTTCAAATATTACCTTTTCCTCGAGCCTAATAATCGTTTAGTACCTTAACTTATGGCCTTTACTTAAATTTCGAAAGACATAACTTAAGGTTTGTCGTTTTTATTAGTAGATGATCATCCTATTACATGAAATTTTATAAGTATACTTATAACTCAAAAAAGTACGAGGTCGTTATTTTTAAATTTTATACGATACATTAAATTGTTTGATTTAGATAAATTACGTTAGATATACTAAACATAATACTGCACGCACATGGATCATTCTTGCGGTTTGTGATTAATTATGGAAGCCCACAAAAAGTTTGTAATACATCTTGAGGTAAATCCCACACACGTTATTTCCTGTTTCGTAGCGCGCGGTCATTTCGAACTCTCTAATATCGGGTATTTATAAAATCTACAAACAAAAATTGCCTCACAAACGTGCACCTACCGTAGAACATACTCCGGCGGTCTAAACGAACAAAGTCTATCGGGAAAAGCATCGTCTTTTCTCCATAAAAGCGCAAAACTAACTACAATTTATCAAGAGTGTGGTATCCAGTAACGTTCCGCTACGCTTAGAGAATATCTTTTCCCGCATTTCGTTTAATTGACTAAAAGAACAAAGTTTACGACTTCGAAAAGACAAAAACAAGACATGCGCCTTTTAAATGCAGTTTGTTGTTTCCTAATACGACGACACCGCTGATTTGCAGAAAATTCCAGGGACTGTTCGAATGAATTACAAAAATGAAGTTGAAGGATGGGACAAAAACGTTAAAGATTAAAAGTCGCTACCAAGTATAGTATTAAATGAACACGAGATGCAAATAAAACCTTATAATATTCAATATCTAACGGATTACGGTGTAGAAAAAAACCTTTTAAGCCACTATCCGGCTCACTCTAGCTGTCAACTTTTTTTATCTCTAACATCCGCTGTTTATGGTGGAATCAAAAGTGTTGTGTGCCTACTTCGTGATTTTGCACTTTAATCAACGTGCAAGTATATTGAACTAATTGAAATTTCTCGCATTAGTTTTCGGTTAGAAAATATCGACAACGTCTCCTTTATATACAGTTAAAATTATAGGAAGATTCAATCGCGATAATGAGATATTGGGTTTTCTTCCTACAAGATGTTGATATGTCGTAAACACCGTCAAACGCATACCTACACAACCCCGGCGTGTATACAAATTGATTTTAACTACAAGAAAAAAAAATTACATACATATAAAACTGCAGTGGCCGCAAAAAGCTCATTTGCAACAATTTAACCGAAGATTACACGTAATTAATTTCCACTCATTTTGCTTTGAATGTCAAGTTTCGCCTACGACAATTTTAACTGCGCCAGTAGGTATTTGAACTTGACACGTACCAAGGACGATCCCCATTTTCCTGAACCTCCAATTTTGCCTTTTTCAGTTTCACCTTGAACGTCGAATGTTTAATAGTTACGTTCTATTGTTAATAAAGCATTTTTCTAAGCATTAAAAGTACTCATATAGTAGTGCTCATTATTTTCTATGCTATTGTAATTAAAAAATTTAAATAATAATAAACGGTGATTTTCAAAATATCGAATCTTGTTTGCACCCGAAAATTTAGAAAACGAAAATTTATTTAAACGACGCGACGCGACGCGGACCGGTGTCAAATGACAAGTGAAGCTATTCTTTCCCACGAAGCACTTAGAACCTAAATCTCCGGCCGATATGTGGCGGTTCTAATTTATGCGATTTCTCCCAATTTATGGCCCCAAAATGAGATAATAAATGAGAAAACGTTTCGACTTGAAAATTCACGTCAAAAACTTTATCCGTACTCGTCCAGACGATGCTCCCAGTAATATCGGTATGATTTATTTTAGGATCGTAATATATTTTTAATTGGTTTGCCGTTTGCACTTCTAAAAATCAATTATTAACACTTTAATTACCAATATCTAGGTGCCCGGGGTCGTTATAAATTATACCATCGCGTGCGGTATGACTTGCCCAACTTGAACTTTTATTCGACGGTCTTTTGTTCTGAGTCTTTTATTATTTTTTTTTAATTTATACGTTTGACAAAAAAGACAATCATAAGGAGACCGAGGCTGGATATAAAATACTGCATAACGATGTTATTGTAATTTATGTTGCATCTTTGTAGTTAATTTTGAAATGCGCAAGTAGGCGTTGAAAATTTAAGATCGCGCATCCTTGATATTTATACAAATTATGTACGCTACATAAATGATTTACGGGCATCATCTGTACAACTCGAGGAAATTAATATTTTTAAAGTAGATTGTGTAATAATTCCTGCCAATTAAATAAAAACATAACGTATTTGTTATCATTAAAACGAAAGTAAGCAGACGGAGATAATTTGTACTGTAATTATTTATCAGCAACACCTTAATGGATCAGACATAAATAAAAGGCTCAATCAGCAATAAAGCTTGTAATTATTTTTCTATTATGTAAATTATTTTCGGTACGATTAGAATTAATCAATTTTATTGGTTTGTTTATTAATATGGTATCGATTATTGTGGGTGTCGTTGCGTCACGGCAATTTTTTATAATACCTTAGAACTGATTCATTATAATGATATAAAAATTCAGAAGCGCCGTTTAAATATAACATTTAGAATTTCAAATTTTTTTTCTAGTATTTTTAATTGACTCCCTAAAAAACTTTCAAAAGCAGACATTACTCGAGAAACGGTCAAATCGATCAAATCAACGATCAAATGTTTGAAAAAATAAATTTTATTATTAACCGATTATAAAATATTTTCTTTTAAATGGGTATGCAGGTAGGTACTTGCTTATCGTTAACTATATCGACTTCGTTTTATTTTAAACGTTGACGAAATTTAATACATTGCACTGGTCGAATTTAATCGAGACCAGGACCATTTTAAGAAAATTTGGATTTAATGTTTACCGCGTCCTTTTTTTTTAAGGTTATACATTGTATAAAAATCAAAAAACAAATTAAAAATATTTGGCAACTAAGTAGGTAGGTACTTACCTACCTGTACATTTTTTTTTAAACAATTTATTAATAAAAATTTTACTTTGAACACTGTCATTATCATTATGTGCGAAGAATATTGCGGAAGATCGCCAAAAATAAAATTTCAAAAGATATCAACTACGACGATTTTGCTATTTGACATGGCTGATGCCTTTAGATGACGATAATTGTTTTTTCTAAACATATAACTTATGTGTTATTAACACAGTTATTCGAATATTGTTTAAATAAATTACACTATAGGACGTGGAGGTCTGTACAAATAAAGGGATGCAATTTAAAAATGCATGCTTAGATTTACAATTTAAATTCAATGCAGAGTGTAAATTTTAATTATTCAAAATGATTGTTAATAAATACTACACAATGAAATTGCCAAAATCTTGCCATCCCGTTCTCAAATTTGAATTCAACCCTCCCATTATTTATCTATTGACGTCAACGTCGTATATTTTTGTTTAGTATATAATTATCTTTTTATAATGATTTAGTACCTGTAAAATGAAATAAGCGCTTATTGTTAATTTATTATTTAATTAATAATTAAGTATATTATAAATTTGAATTCGTCGACAACGAACGGTTTCTATAAATCAATGAAATGCAAGCCTATAGTCGCGCTTTAGTTACTTATATAGAGTTATCGAATTGCAATTTTAACTTGTTTTTGTATGAAATTGATTAAACTGTTTATAGGTAAATAGTATTTGCGAGATGCACCTTTTAATTGTTTGGGTAATGTTAATGTTAGTTACTCTGAAAGTCGTTTATTAAAATCGCGCGTCAATAAACTCGTCATATTGAATTTTGTTTTCATCGAGTACCTATACTAATATAAAAAAGTGTTAATAGATACTTTCCGTTTTAGAAACATTTATTTGGAAGACTGTTCATATTCGTTTTTAATATCATTGCTTAATACTCGTCGAAAATTAAATAAACATTATAAAAAAATCATACCAAGTACCGGTATTTTAATAATAAAATGCTTTCCTTAATGTATTCTCATTGTTTCAAGAAAGAAAGTAGTGACTGATGTTCTGTTTGGGTAAGTGTAACATGTTAAACCTTTTCTTTTGAATGTGTTTTTATAACATTTATTATTTGATCGAATACCAGCGCTCGCAACGATATCAGACTACCTACGTGAAACAATTTTCAGTAACTTAATATTTAAATAAAATGCCAGCTTTATCTAAAGTCTTATCAGGAAAGAATAATACCGTCTATATTTGCTTTTGGTGCTACCTCTTGTGCAAGATAGATTAACTTAGTTGTCATCTATTAAGGCCGTTCGGCTGCGACAAACAAACGCAATTGTTGCATAAACACCTGTACGCACAAATAATATTTTGATCCGTAAATATCCGCGCCTGTTCGCAAAATTATTTCGAATATCGCAACATAATTGCGTCTAAATTTGATAGATCCGATGTACAGTTAAAATGGAAAACGATACGAAACAAAACAAACTTTATCCCTATAATTTCATCTGAAGCTGCTAATAAATCACAGTTCCGAAAATACTTAGTAGTTATTTAAGAAAAATGCCAAATAACCGCCTTACGAGATAAACGTGTCTGGACGTAATAGTTTGATATTGAAGTTCTGCTTCTCGTGCGAGGAATCTCTATTATAAACACCTCACTTCTCTATATTTTTCTTAAATTGCGGGCGATGTCATTAAGCGCTAATATCGGTAATAAGCGATTTAGATCGTAACTTGTGCAACCTCCGAGGTGCTAATGTAATTACTCGGGGTTATAGACGTGTTTAATCGACTAGTTATATTTTGATGGGATCTCGTTAACGTCCGGGCTAGTAATACGCCTAGGGCTACGTATAAAAAAGTGCGGTTTGTGGTCTTATTTACTCTGCGAGCGGCACTTTTTTTCAAACAATTTACAATTCGGAAACTTAATAAGTTGTGCGACTATGCATTGAATTTTTCTACGCGTATCTATTTTTTAATATTCTACGTTCTAATTTATTATTTAATAACGTAATAATTATCCGGAGCTATAGTTACAGAAGCAGTTTCCATTTATTTAAACGGACCATATAGGCAAGAAAAAATAAATTAGTACCTATAACATAATTCGAGAGCGCGCGTAATTTTAAAATACGTGCCTATATAAAATCGTATCGCGGTTATATAGGACTTCTACGAATTCCATTAAGCACAAATCGCTACATGATCAGAGCCATAAGTACGCGCATTTAGAATTAATTACCGCTTAAATATGGCTACTTAACATGCTACTTATGTTGTGATCTCCGATAATAATTTTTACAAGCGAAAACTACCGCATGCAACTCCTATCGTATTGCCTAGTATTATGTTTTAATTTAATGTTTAAACTACGAATGCAAATTAATTTATCGGCTAAAGCACCGGTATCGAGAAAAATGTACGCCGTATTTATTGAATCGATGGGAGATTTACGGATATCTAAGAATATTATATAAAAATTGTGTATTTTCGGAAGATTTATTAATATTTTATTTTACTACATAATGGTACAATATAATTTATGCGCGATAAAGGCTTTTATTGAATATTTAAATGATTTACAGCGCCGTTATTGTTAAAAATTCAATATCCCCTTGTAGGGAGCTATACGTTTTCGTTGCGTTTTTGTTCGGTATTGTAAATAATTACCCGCTGTAAATCATCAAGACAATAAAATTTCAATTAGTTTAACTAATAAATTTAAATATTGACATTAAGGAATATTGAACGTTTTTGTTAAAGTGTCCGTATTGAGATCATCAAGTTTATTAGTCATATATGACGACGTTCAACAAATAATCTATGCTAAATTGGATAACAAACAATTGGTTTACTACTTTTTTCGTCACTTTTTCCAACCACTTACCCCAAATGAAAACGTTTCAAACATAAAAAGCAAAATAGGAAAGCTAATATACCTACCTACTTACCTACGTATAAATGCGCAGTACCTACCTATATTCACATTTTTAAATGTTGACGAATTTAACTTAACTTTAATTAAAATAGCATTAAACAGTATTATTTATTCACTTGCAGTACTCAAAATATAAAAGTCTAAATTAAACGATCCGGTTACTGTTCTGCTCTTGCGTTAAAATCTCCAAGGTAATAATTTCGTATTGTAATTACAAATTGGTTATTTTAGATCTTTTGGAATAGCATAATAATTTTAGAGATTCTCAGTAACATTTATATAGATTATGTACCCGAGATGTTAAGTTTGTAAATGAATTTGTATTTTTATTTTGGTTCGTAACCTCTTATAAAGTTGTACCCTAGGTATCTACTCCTAGATAAAATACGAAGTCCGAAAACATATGAAATCTTTTATATTTTCTTATTATTAAAAGCATAACATTTTATAAATAAAACGATGACGCCAAGAAGTTTTCAATTGTGCCGCTAAAATAACATTAATTCGGAAATATTTGGAAGACTTTAATGCGGCCAACACGACGCGAAACACGTGAGAACTCAAAACAATACGATATACAAAAATAGGATATCTAGCTATTATTGATAAGAATTTTTTATTAAATCTGAATAAATGAATAATAGTTTTACATATTTTATTTATACATACATTCAATTTTTGATAGAATATTTTTATAATAATTTAAAGGGTGTTTATGTTTATTTTTTTATTAATTAATACCTAGGTAAAAATTACCGTTAAACAAGCTTTACCTACATGTAAAACTGATTTTTGATCATTCTTCGCTTACATTTATAGGATTGTATTAAAATATTCTAGAAATCTTTTAAAAACGCAGATAAATAATTTTGTTGAATTGCAACGTCTTATGTAACGATGTTGTTCTCTCCGATAATAATAAAGCATAATTTGCATATTAAAAGATACCTACTGAAAAAAAAAATTAATTGATTCTTTTAAATATTTATACATAAATGAAATTTAATACTTCTCGATGACTTCCTAATGTTATAACAAAAACTAAATACCACAATAGCTTGATGGTTCCTCAAGGATAAATCTAATAGACGCGAAAGAGCTTCATCAAAAATGTATGGTAACTTAATATCCGAAATTTTGGAACGGTATATTGAATTTCTAGTTAAAAAATTAATTAGCGAATTTTCGTATGTATAAACTTACGGAATAGATTCGTAATTAATCAACCGTTAAAACAAAAACCAAGAAACGCAATACCAATTAGTATTAATGATAAAAGCAAAAATTCACTTCCGTAATTATTTTGCGTTTACACTCCCCGCACTTGACACAAAGAAAAAAAAGTTTTAAAACCAATTATATGCAGCAGTTGAAAGAATTTACAAGAAGCTCTTACGCATGACGTGTTAATAGTATGTAATTGGATACAAGTAGTTGTTTTTCACCAAATAATTATTATAACAACCTTAATTAAACTACGGAATAGTTTTGTATTTTATTAAAATAATTTTCGAGGCACTGCATATTTTGAATGCCGTAGATGTTTTCGTTTAATCTTTTTCGTCTATTTCTCGTATATTTACTACGTGTGAACGTTTAACTTGCATCTAAATTGAAACGAAACGGCCCAACATTTAGAATAACAATTTGCGGTTTTTTTAAATTTATAAACATTAGAAAATTGATTATTTTTAAAAAAACTAATTGGAAGATGAATTATTCGTTTAAAAAATAATAGAAAGTTTAAATTAAAAACGCTCATTTCAGGCAATTTTCGATTATGCAAATCGAAAAATTTCACTTATTGTGGCGCCGTTGAATTTATGGCGTATGTAAATTTTCTCGCGCATTAAAATAATATATGTTAAGAAACATAAAACCGAATGTTCGACGGTAGGTATTAGAAATTACACGCTAGAAGTAAACAAATATTCAACTGAAACAATAGATTAGAATACTTAATCGCGTCCTTTGTATACGTAAACTTTTTGCCAAGTAAAATCGTTGACGCCAGCGATCGCCTCGGCCTGTAGGTGTCCAAATAAAATAATCGTAAATAATTAGTCACGTCCAGGTCGAATATGTTATTGGTGGAACCCAGTGGATTTTATTGACTTTCATGCGCGTATACAGTAATTCGGCGCCTTGACCTGCACGCCAGGATAACCCCTTACATAACTGAAAACATCAGGCGACCCGCGGATAAACTGTTACTGATGCCGAACGACGGGCCAACGGGCGAGTTTCGTGGATGACGATAAGTCCTCGAATCTCGTCCTGGGAATCCCAGGTTTCTTTACCACAAACAATCACGGAATACTTTAAAATGCAAATATTTAGATTTCGAAAATTAAAAATTAATTTTAACTGCTCATTAGGTAATGTTATTAAGCGTAATGGCTTAATCTATTACTAGATTTGCATTTCTTTGATATATAAAAGTTTCTATAAAAACTAAATATTTGCTTTAACGTCAATTTGTATAAATTAATATATGTAAACGACATAAAAGTAAAAAAAAATCTACCTTTTAAATGTTTTGGTAAATACATATAAAAGTTAATAAGATAATTAAGAGTTAATAACTGTTTCCTTTCGTATATAACTGTTATTCCTCTATGCATAATCCCTTAACGAATGGAAATTTACATGACACTCCCGAGAGTTACAGTTAATGTGTGCACGTTTGTGTGGCTGAATAAAATGTTCGAACATAAAGTACATAAGGGATAAAAATTCCATCGGTAAGTTACGGCCTGAATCCACACAGGACTGACAACTAAATAGAAAGGACTGAATTAATTCGCTGGCATCAGAAAACTAGTCGTACAGATCAAGTGTCAATCGAAATCGAGTTAATCAGATTTAATTAAAATTATTGGTTTTCTACAGCGAGATATTTATAGGTAACCGATTTATTTGTACTTTATGAATTTTATTCCTGACTTTTCTATTCATTATTTTTATTTTATGTTTCTCGAAAACGCGTATTATATATATTATACGTAACGTTAACGGTGAAAATATTTTTTTTACGTTCCCGTAACTGAACCTCAACAATGAAGTTTATTCAATCTATTTTGATATTTGTCGCTTTTTTTTCTTTACGGCTTCAATTCCATCAGAATGTATTGGGTATATTGGTTGCGTCACGTCCTTTATTTAATTTATAAATTTCGATATTTTTAAATCGTCACACAAATGCTCCTAAACGATTATAATTCGACTGATTTTTGCCCCCCCCCCAGTTTTTGCAATCCTCCTCGAACAAATTCGACCGTTCCAGAAAAGATTTAGTTAAAATTGTGCAACTTTTTCCGTCTCGTGTTTCCGCTGTTTTACCTTTTTGCCCGTCGTCGATTCTTTTGTGAAAACGTCGACCGCGTTCCGACTAAATGCCATAAACGATCGACGAATTTTGTTAGTTCGATTCTAACCACGTTTTTAGGGGAAATTGTATCGGCGGGTATCTGAAAAACATGTCTGGCGCGTAACATCCGACAATCAAGCGAGATCTAGGTTTTTCGGACATAAATCTGTAGGGATTATCGAGTCGATTTTATCGAACTCTTACTTACGAAGTGCAAATTATGCTGATGCGCAAATGCGTACCTACGTAAAAAATACATTATCAATTCGCCCACGTCTTTGAAATATTGCCAAAAAAGTTTGAGCTTTTTCATAATTATTAGGTACCTATTTCTCGGCATGTTCTTTGGTTTCGACTTTAAATCGAAAAACGTTTTTGTAATTAATGATTACTTGCTATCGTTTCCCAAAAAAAAAAACTGTATATTTTAAACAAGAAAAGTCTATTCTGCTTCGTTTTCATCTTCGACTAATACCTATACAACGTCGCAACATCGGAGCGAAGATAATTTGTGTAAGTAATTGTAAAATTTATGAATAGATACGTTTTTTGTATTACTTATGAATGGCGATTTTTAACCTTTACAATTTACTCGTACAAGTAATAACAACTTCATGTCGTACAAGTGTTAGACATCTTATTCTTCATCACTTAGCCTGCCATTAAATTCTTAACGTTAAAGTGTGATCTCCGCACACGCATACAGACGACTATTTATAAAGTTAACGTGCCTATTAAATTCAAATTCACTTAATTTCCCGATAAACGTGGTTTGTGTTGAAATTCACGTCGCATTTTGCAAAATGGGTCGCGCACCGTATTCTCAATTTTTTTATCCAAATAGAATTTTCGACATTATCAATTTGGTCGTGATTATTAACGAAAGAGGGCCGGCGAACACGTGATTTCAGGTTTAACACGACATACCTAGGCACGTCGTATAAATACACATTCGAGCCTAAAAACCAACATTTTACCACATTTTAGTATCACGAGAAAAAATTCGTTTCTAGTTGTTAGATGGTAGTCGTACAAGAAGTTTTAGTTCTTTAACATGCACTAAAATACACAATTTCATAAATATCCAACGATATCGGTATCTAAGTGACTGATCTGACGGGGGCATGATAGACATACAAGCGGTACAAGTTAACAAAAGGCCGGCAAAACCAACGCAAAGTTGTGTCTAGGTTTTCTAGAATTACTCGACGCTGTATAAGGTATAAACGTACCATTAGATTGCCAGCGATCTTATATTATTAAACTTATTGTGGGACTATATCGACGACGCGGAATAATTTTTAGGACAACCGAACGCGGTGGACAATCGTATTGTTTTATTTCTCTTGCGAGTACCTACCTACCTACCTATAACTCGCGCCAATTTAGTTAAATAATTTTATTCGCCGGAATGCCGGTCTTATAGTTTCCAAAAGTCGAACCGAGATCCTCGGCCGTCGAAGTGCTATATTTTTTTAAATTACTTTTTGATTGGTATGTGCATAATCGATTTCGGTTCTATCGCCGCGCCGCGCCGCGCCGTTCTCGCATCCCACTAACTTGCTAATGCAATTATCGGCAGAAAAAATCGAAACCTCTTTCTGATGAGGTCGTGTAGAGGTAAAGTTTACACTCCGTGCAATTACAATAAATGATTTTCTGGAGTATATACATTATGTTTTTACAACTCCCGCGCCGGTAAGAACAAAGAAGAAGGTGTAGCACGTTCGTACGTTTTTTTCTAACAACGGAGCGTATCACGTAAGTGGTTTACCATGTACCACGGTTGCACTCACCGATACCTAAGGTGAATATTTGTTATTTTCTTATAGTTATCACAGTTCGAAGATTATATGTTAAATAATGGTGCTATATGGAATCTACGCATTGCACGATCAAAACGAAAGCACTTAATCTCAGTCGTTCTATCGCCGCATTCCGTTCGGATTAACGATTCTAAAATTACTTGCGAAATAACGAATAACTTCCACTCCTACACTTTACTAGTGCCACTAACTCATGATTCCATTTTTTACTGATTTATATAATTATATGCGCGTCCTTGCAAATCTCGTTGAAAACGACGAAGTGGTGGTATTGTCGTTTATTATTATCTAACAACAAGTAGTAAGTAGAGCTTTCGATAATTTTAACCGCCTAATTGAATTTGCGGTTCGCATTTTTAATATACTTCCTTCTTCAATTTATGAATAGTAGGCTATCGATCCTAACTCATTATCATTCTGCATTTACCGTCGATCTAAATATCCCCAAGATTTTCTTCTTCCTAAGAATTTTTCTTTCAAATCGTTCCAAAGTAGATGATGGTATTTGTTTTTGTTTCTCGGTACGTGATCGAAATATTGAAACTTTCTTGTTTTTGCCGTGTTTGGTATTTTCTTGTCTTTTTTTTTCATATTTTGTAAGTACAATAATATGATTTAATTTATATTTCCATCAAAAAGTAATAAATTATTTCTAGTAGTTTTGTGAGATTAGTTCGTTCATGCGCTGATATGGTCTCATTAGTAGCAGGTAAATTCGTCTACAGCAATTCGTCTACAACAATTCATCTACAAACAATTCATCTATACTACAATTCGTCTACACAACAATTCATCTACACAACAATTCGTCTACCAACAATTGATCTACAATACAATTCGTCTACAACAATTTTCCGAATTGTTATTTTCTTAAATTTTTGTCTTAGAAACATTAAATTTGATTTAATTGAATTGATTTTAGATTTGATGAATGTTTGGGACGTTATGAAATGTATTATCAATTTCGGATTATTTTCTCTTAAAAATCGCACAAATTAAAATCACGTTTTTAGTATGAACTTTTATCGCGTGTGCATTTAATTTATTAATGAATTTCTTTCAAGTTTTTTTTAGTTTCTATACATAATTTAAATATACAGATTAAGTGGTCCTTAAATTTCGCTTATGTTGCAAGTCCTACCTATAGTATTGTAAATTAAAAAAATAGAAACGATTGTCTTTCTGTCGATGATGATTATTATATCTCTGCGATTTTCAAATTTTTAAAGTTTTAGATATCTAGGTATAAAGATGTCTTCGTACATACAGATCTGCATTTTTAAAACATCTGTTTCTAATTATAATACCTACCTATTTTGAAGATTGCGGCAGATTGTTTTTCTAAAAAATGATTTAAACTAGAACTTACAGATGTTTGCAGATTTGCACATTCGAATAATTATTTAGGTAAAGAAAATACTACCTACTTCAAATATTTGATGGTTCGACCATAAATCTTTAAAAGCAGTAGGTATTGCATATTCTTAAAATTGTTTCATATATATTTGGCAATAAAGAGATTTAATGATCTTCAACCGATAATACCTATTGTTGTTTTAAACGTTTTGAACTTAAATGGGTAGGCACATGAAAAAGGTCTGTGTACAGTACACCGACCGTTCAAATGTTTGGAAGCAAGAGTGTTTTTAATGTTAAAACATTTAAATCAAAATAAACAACAAATTTATTTATTGGCATTAGGTAGTACCTACATGCCCATTCAAACATGTTCATATATCAGTCATCATGTTCACGTAAGTTCATTCAAATATTTAACAACAACGTAAAAATTTACATAAGGTCATAATGGAATTAGGTATACTTCCATACATATTCCTATTACATAAATAATATTAATCGCAATTAACTGATGAACGACGGAAATTTAAGAAAATAATAATTCGGTAAATTGCTGTAGACGAATTGTATTGTAGATCAATTGTTGGTAGACGAATTGTTGTGTAGATGAATTGTCGTGTAGACGAATTGTTGTGTAGATGAATTGTTCGTAGGCGAATTGTTGTAGACGAATTTACCTAGATCCAGTCTCATTCACTTTACTTGAAACTTAAAAAAAATAATAAAGACCTACTTAATAATTAAACGTGTAAAACCTTTTTAATCTGAATAATACTAATTAAAATCGACAAGTTAAATTTTTAACGGCTTGCATTCCACGCAATCACTTGTTCGATGTTCCTTTAAACTATCAAAAAACTTATTCCTGAAATGTAATCAAACACCTTGAAAACCAAACAGATAAACAGCGTGTCAACTAAAGTGGTGTAAACGGTAGATAAACGTAACGAACCGCACAAATTAAATATATATTCCAGCGTAACCACAATCACGCTTACGGCAATTGAACGGTTACTAAAAATATACTGAATATAATACCTAGGTACCCATACGAAACGGTTTTTAAAATCGTTTTAAGAATTAAAAACATTATTTTTCTGACGAGTTGTGCACAAGATTCCTTATCATTTTAACTGAATATTTTATTTATCAAATTTGCCATCATGTCAAATAATATATTCAATTCCCTTTGATGTAGTGAAATATTTCATTAAAATTTAATGTTTTTTTTCCATTTATTTCGCTTTATTTGTCCACTCTAGTTAGAAAAAATTGCGTAATTCTTAACTCAAACGAGTAGGCATTGAAAAGTTTTACCGAATTTTATAAAGTGTTTTTTTTCCGTTGCGATGGGTTCTCGTGTAGAATGGAAAAAATTCACTTTTCCTATCTCGTTGTAAAAATAACAATATTGTGCTATTTTATCATTTCTTTAGATTGCGATTTTGTTTCTGAAACTTTAATTCGAAAAAATTAAGCAAATGTATTTCTATATCGGTGGGTAAGTCGTTTTTAAGAAGCCATTGTGGAAATAAATAAATTTTATTGCATTATACCATGTCTAACAACTATCAAAAAGCAGTTTCATTGTTTGGACAGTTTCGTTACATGATCAAAACTCTTTATTTGTTCTGTCGACGTAATTGTTCGCTTTTATTCGTAATAATAATAATATCGTATCGAGTAGCCGTAATTTATTGTGGTTTTTGTAAACATAAATAAATCTTGGTTTTCTTATGAAAATCTAGAAATTGGGATCTAAAAAATTTTATTAAAAATATTTATTTATCCGTGCCGTTAACAAATTAATTTCTGTAACGTTAGATTTGGCGTAGAAGTAGATAATCTAAATTGTAAGAAACTCTTCTAACGTCAAAATTTTCGTTGATTAAACATAAAAACCGTTTAACTATTAAATCGAAATAACCTCATGTAGACAATTTGTTGTAAAACCGCAAAGTAAGAAACAAAAACTTGGAAATGGTAAAAAGTAGGTAGCAGCAAGCGTGCGTGACGAAAGAAGCTAAGGCAAGATCAAACCTCAGTTAACTCAATAAACATATAGCTTTGGACATACGAAATGACATTGCATTACTTGTTTAGAGACACGCTCCTACTTAATATTCATATAAGAAAGAAGATGCATTTAAATGCTTAGATTAACCACAATACATGTTCCTTCGTTTATCAAAGTATTTAATTAAATGATTTTATGGTCGAATTTCAGAATATTGCGTACAATAACATTTTTGCTGCTTGAGTTTTATCGGCGTAAAATATACAGTCGTGTACGAATGAAATCTAACCGCGAAACAAAAAATCGACATTTTGCATCCTAATTGTTTCTTAAGCTGCGAATTTATTGTGCGGTCGTTCAATTCGAAAGGCTAAACGTAATTTGTATTTTGTTTTTTTAAAGCTCTTTACACGCCTGCATCTCATTAAAAATATGTTTCGCAACAAATGTGACACACCGACAAAATCAGACACCTGGGTTCGGATTATGCACCTCGGCTGACCTAACACAATAGAAATTCTTTGTCACACCCACTTACTTAATCTAGTGCAATATGGAAATTTCTCCGTCCGGTCAAATTAAATCGAAAAAAAAAAGTTCCTTCTCGACGAGCGAAGTAGAAAATGCGCGCAGTAAAACGTCCCAATAAAGAGTTAAAAAGCCATTATAAAACAGGCGAATGTCTAATTAATATGCAGAACATGGCAGGTTGGTATCATTTACACCTACGTCTAAACAATGCTCAACTTAACAAAATCGAATTTTAAATAAAGTTGTAAAGAAATAACCAACTTCACGCGTCGAATAACAATCGGCCGATAGAGGCCCTCTAAAAGAATAATAAAGTCATCGGTCGATCTAAAGTGTGGAATTTATAGCCGTCTAAATGGTCGAGTCATGTTGTAGTATCACACATCCAGTAAAGTACAAAATTTTTTGAGCTCTTCGATGGGTAACCTTACCACGCCCACTCCGACAGGTTCTTCTGGTGTTCACCGAAATACATACCCGCATACGTGCAACAAAAGTGGCCAAACAGAGAACAATTTTAATCCGGTCGATGCGTGTACAAATTGTTTACGATTAGCTAGACACAGATTTGCAATGCATATACGAAAGATAATCGAGACTTTGGAATCTTGACGGGGCGTTAAGTTATTTGTTTGGCAGAGTTTAGGAATTTCGGGGTTTAAATTGGGGTGTCTATGAAATGGACGATCTCCGATCCCGAAAAGATTGCTCGTTTATCGCGTTAACTCACGTTTAAAATAATTACTTATACGTAAAGTATTGCGTTCTAATCGTATTTTAGCGAATTTTCATAGAAAATAACGTTATTGCGGCCTACCTGCTGACGGTACCCAAATGGGTCCTTTTAGCTTTTCTCCGATCTCGACCGCAAGATTACAAAAATATAGGTCGTTAATTTTGGGTCGGTCATATAAATATATATATAATCAATTTTTATGGACACGATTCCGGTCACAATTTTGATCGTAGGAGACTGAAATTTGGACAGCGTATTGTCTTTAGGAAAACGAAGAACGAGTTCGTTAACCGTAACCGTTAACCGAACCGTATCTTTACCCCCACACGTTACCTTATTTTCACTTTATTAGTAAAATAACTACAATTGCATTAAAGTATTATAATTAGTCAATAAAAAGAAAAAAAATTAGAACAAGGAGAATTAAAAGAATGCCACTAAAAAACTGGAATTAAACAGAATAATTGTTTTTAAGTAAAAAGGTGGCAAAATAAAAAGTTAATCGATCAAATTTTGTCAGCCTAAATTGTTTAAAAATTATTGCGATAATTAAAACTTTGAATCCCGTTTTTTTATCCGTAAACGAATAGGTATAAAATAAATAATAAAATACTAAACGCATTGAATAGGTAAAATGTCTCAAAATAAGAGAAATAAAAAATCATTAAATCCTGAAATATATTTTTTTAACACCTTACGTAAAATACAAACTAATACTGCTGTCGCTGCGACTGCCACTTGTCTGTAACAGACTTTAAGATAAAATTGGAAACTTCTAAATTTTTCTTTCTATTTCCTACCTTTTCTCGTCATCGTTTGTTTTTCTTCTATCGTCAATTTCTAGCGTAGATTTTTTCGTCGACTGCGAACTTGTATTATTACGTGTATTTGTACCTACGCTACATATTTCACTGTATTTCCTCAACCACCGTAATTGCGAAGACGCGCGTAAGATAAAATTTCGTTCTCGAGTTCTTTGTTCGCACTCAGATAAGATATGAAAATAGGCTGTGCACATGTTTTATTAGTTGCTTTGTATTTTATCGGTCGCGTAAAAATGCGATTAAATTTTTATCTGGTTTATGGTTTGTAATAGGGAAATTTTCAATGTTGAAGGGCACGCGAATAGTTTTTAAATTAAAAATAGAGTAAATTTATAATTCTGCGGTATAAAGGCAGTAGATAGTGATTATTCAGATAATTTTAAACTGAACATCCTGTATATTTTTATGTTTGTAGATACACTTCGTCCAAAGCTATATGCAACACGTCATCAATGAAAGGTTACTAGATCATGATGTTTCACTCGGTGCTGTCACCTAGTACCTCGTATTTTGACAGTTCTAATAAATTGAAGTCTTTCTTTATACCATCTAATATGTGCGCAAGTAAATCATCTATAGAATATGTCACTTTTCAAACTTTAAACCGAATTACAAATAAATAATCTACTAACTTTTTTTGATGACGTAAATTGCATATAGGTTTGGATAGGCCATAGGTACTTAATTATTATTACCTATTTATTTTAATTTACTACTCTTGATTTTGAAGAAAATCAACATTAAAACGGAACTTCTATCGTAATTAACTAAATTATTTGTTCAGCAAACGTGTTGTAAATTTCCACAGATTTTCAATCGGTTTGTGTTTTACACATTTTTTTTTGTCAAATTAACAACGTGTTTTGAAAATGTTTGTGTTTAACTCTTCTCGATTTTTATAAACACGGAATCTAATTAACTAAAAATTATAAATCTTAACGAAATTGTCGTACGACATGGACACTTTTACACAAATAGTTCCAAATATGTTGTAAAACGTGTTTCGGGACGTTGTTAACAGGCACAAGCTCCACGGCATATCAAAAATTAGTGCTTGCTTTGTTTAATAATTTAGATTTTTATGTTGTACTTTTAGTTGTAACTAGCTATATTACAGAATGGAATTTATGGACTACCTGTTAGATTATTTAGCTAAATATTTTTAAAATCTTAAAAACCTCGCTCTGTTCCGTTCCGTTCCTCGATACGTCGTTAATTATATACATCGTTTTATTCGACTTTAATCAAATCTCTTTTCGACTGTAACGATTCGCCTGTTTTTCTTTAATTTTTCGAAGGACGTGGTTCAAATCGTTTATGATCGCAAACCAAATTATTTGTTTCGTATTTTTACTAGAATCAAAATTCATTCATCGCTGATCCCGTTTTCTCGAAAATTAAACGATACCGTATCAAAGTCGTGCCTTAAACAAACTAACGCAAAATTGTTTTACTTCCTGCTCGGTTTAATGCCTTATAAGAGAGTAAACGATTATCTTAAATCTACGGATAACAGTCATAAGTCGGATCGCGAGGGTGCGATATCAAATTTAGCACTGTTTACGGTCCACGACTTCTTGCAATGAGCGGCCAGCGTCCGAAGTGCGGTGGCAGCGCGTGCCGTACTTCACAGAACACCGGCACCATCGTGGCAAGCGATGACAGCAGGATATGCAAGTACCAGATGCGGTACGCTGACCGACCACAACCTCTCGGACTGTATTTAGCCCTATCTGATATTATACTGTGGCTTCAAATAAAATTCCGTCCGGCACCTAACTGTATTTTCTTGTCGAACAGATATTCGAAATTTCCAGTTTACACGTACCGACTTGTTTTCCGCACATTTGAACTACGATCGAACGTGGAAAATATACTCGCGCCGTGCAAGTGCAATTTCTCACGTTCTTCTTACTAGGACGACATGCCTTTGCTTACTTCCTAAGCATTTAACGCCATGTATGTATAGCCCACCACAAAAACTAGAGTTTTACAAGCGTTCGCCATGTTATAGCGGCGTCCATTAATTTCCTACTTGTTATAATCGTAACATCCAAGTTACATTAATTTAATATTGTTTTTTTTATAGGTATAGGAAATTAAGACGTACTAAACAATATTAATTAATTAAGGACTTATCGAAAGTTCCATTATTAATTAATCTTTTAAATATCCGGTGCTCGTCATTAATTTCGTATTAGCTATAAAACCTATTGACATCTCTATACCTATATATCAAATAATTTGGTTACAATTTGCGAGGTATAAACAGACGCTTAATTATTTTCGAAGCAAATTTAACGATCGAAAATAAATCAAAACCATATTTGGCTACCAGTCTTAAAAATTTTAATCAAAAACCCTGTTATTAACCTAAATTAGGCAATCGAGCCGCCTTTCTAAATTATTAATAAACTCTAATAAACACATAATGTTATTATCTTATTATCTTTAATTACCTAATCAATAGTATGTTTTTCCTTTTATTATATTGAAAATTAATTATAATCCCGCGGCTTTCTTGACAGTTAGAACACCTAATGTAATTAAGCGGAAATTTCTACATCTTATATCTATTATTTTCTTCTGGAAGCTGAAAGTAGTAGACAAACCAATAAGCATTAATTATCAAAAACCACACTAACGACCACTAATTATCCGACGTTTATTTAAGAACCACCGGGATTCGCCTAATGGAAAATTTTAAATGTACGTGCACGTTGAATTAAACGGGCAACGCGAGTGGAAAAAATATCTGATGAAGACGCCATCAAAATCTATTGTTCTGTAAACATAAATTTTGCAGACCACCCATGTATTTACATATAAAACGCCCAATAGAAGCCAAATATTATAATGAACATAAAATTGTCTAGGATAACATCAAACAGTTTTGATCAATTGATTTGTTGTAGGGTTTTAATTTAAGTTATGCGTGAGAACATTTCGTAACTACCTACTTCTGGTAATTGTTGTCAGGTAGGTATTTATTGTTACGTTTAATTTTTATACTTTTTCTAATCGATCTTGTATCGCAAACTAAAACCATCGATCAACATTATTCGTAAAAATATGTTTAAATGTTCTTCCAGTTAATTATAAGATTGAATTAGAACAGCCAAGTTCCTAAAGTAAAATAAAAATGTAACTACATTCTCATTGCGTTATATAAATTGTGGTTAATAATAAATTATTAATAGACCGGATCCTCCCCCTCACGTAATTTTCATAAGTAAGTACAGTCATTTTGGGATTAACTTTTATTATCGAATTTCACAATGAAAGTGTGGCTCAAAACGGCAATTGTACCATAATTTGCTACCTACTATAACATTTATGTGAATTGTTTCGATGAATAAATCAAATGGTGAAAATATGACAGCTCGTTAGATGGTAACGGCCTATTGTTATCACGCAACTGGCTATATGCAGTGAATCTACGTTTTTGTGTGCGTGACGTTCACCAAATTTCGCTCAAAAGCAACTTTTAACATAATGGAATTCGATTGTGAGCTGTGCGCAAGCTTTTTTTAAGAAAACGAGGGTTCCAGCATCTGTTGGACGACATAACTGTTACACATTGTTATTTTATTACATTGTATTTTAGATTTAAATCTATTATCTCGACATTTAGCACGAAGCGGTCAACAATTTTAATAATTTTCCATAAACCCAAATTTAATAAAAATACGGGAATTATGAAAATAATAAAATAATTGAGAATTAACAAAATAGGTTAAAAACGAACATCAATTAATAAAATGTATTTACTTATATCATGAAAATTAGAATATACGTTCATTTATATGAAACCTATAAACCTGCTTACGGAATAAAAAAAATGTTTATGTTAAGTTTAAGGTATTTAGTTCAATGACGTTTCAATTTAAAGTAACACTTCACACGCAGTATAGTAGGAGGGCGCTAGTCTTTAAACGGAAAGCACTCGAAAGCTCTCACCTTAAAATGGTAGTGCTCCAAATAGTTTGGTAACTAAACAATAATAAAAGACTTTACTACAGAATTGTAAGAACTACCTATATTACTAAAAATAAAAATTTGGGTTTTCTTTCAGAGTTCGGGCTATTTAACTTTCTTTAATTAATTACAAAAGCAATTTACTCGCCGTGATTTGATGCACTTTTGTTACATTTCAGAGTGCATTTCGTCAATACCAAAAGTCGTCAAATAACAATTAAATGTCGATTAGACGATTCAAGATATAATCAAAAACGATCACTACAAAAGACAAATGTTTGGAGCTAAAATTGTTTCTATTAACCACAAAATTTTGTATTCGTTATTCTTATATTGTTATATAATTCCAAAAACTATTTAGTGCCAACAAATGTACCATATTCAATGGCGGATAAATTCGCATAATATTAGGGTCCTTCAAAAAAATTTCTCGGCAACTTTTGTATTTTCCACATTAAAAAAAACAAACAATTTAGGTATATCCACGCATAAAGCGCCATCGCAATCGCAACAAAAGAAAATTAATGCGTTAAATTATAATGTTGACAAGTTACAATGTGTTACATAAAATTATAAATATTTTAGACAAAATGTAGATTTTCAATGTCAATTTTCTTCTTTTTTATTTAAGCGGAATAATCAAATATATTATTAAAATTTATAAGTAGGTCTATAATATAATAAAACCTCTCAGTCTTCTCCGCGCATTTTAAATCAGATATTAGACGACATCGACAGTTTAAAATTTTTACGGATTAGTTGATTATTTTATGATAAAGTTTTTGGAGCCAAAGTCCAGTTGTACAAGAAAGGCTTATATAAAAATTTTAAATTATTTTCTACTATTAATTTAAAATACGTGAAGAAAATTAAGTTTTTCTAAAAATTTTTGATATTTTATGTAATTTAAGTTCATCTTTTACAGATTTATGACTAGGAATGCATCAGTCCAATTTCATCCATTCGGTAAGTGATTTACAATTCTTTTACGAAATTGTTATATGACAACATAATTATATACGTCAATAATTTGTAACGTATTTCACGACAATTAATCAAAAATAGAAGAATTTCTTATTTTAGCAGCGTTATAAAATAATTTTGTCATCGATAATGATTTCGTTAAATAAATATCGAAACGCTATTAATAATTACGCAAACGTGAATACTTCATCCATTAACTGCCACTTTTATTTGTTCGGGTGCAAAGCTTAAAGATTGAAAAATTTCAGATAAATTGGCAGCATTTAAAAAAAAATTCGTAACCCTTCAGGTCACCGTATTTTTCAAATTTTCCTCGTATACCTACCTACATATTTTTATGTACATTTAGAATTTTGTCTTAGACATAGGTTAGCCTACTTATAATTTTCTAAAATAAGCAACAAAAAAATTTGTTAAACCTTAATTCAATAATTGGGTACCAGATGATTACGTGAGTGGTATGGGGCGTGCAAATGCTGATAGTGCACGCTTATCGGGCAGGTCGGAACAAACCAATTCGTAACCCTCGGTAGTAATTCGATTGTAGGAGCGAGTGTGTGAACTTTTATTTTATGATAATACATATTATAAAATGTTTGAATTTACAATTGGGATTTTACAAGGTATAGATTCGTTTGGTTATCTTTCTATTTATACAACTTCAGTATACAAGTAGTTACTTCTGATTTTTTTAATATAAATATTGCAGTAAACATTTATGTGACTTGGAGCACGTGAAGTTATAAATTTTAGGCGTTATGTCGTTAATAAAACGGTGTTTAGAAAAAAAGCGAGACGTTTATGTCTGTACGTAACAGGTATGTTTAAGCAGTTATACGGTTACATAAATTTCAAACGAGGCGAATGAATTTTTAATTAACAACAAACAGGAAAGACGATTTTGCATTTTGGAAATGACTTTCTGGCAATTATTATTCTGATGGTCATTTTAATAACCTTGTTTATTTTGCATTTCAAAGCAAATAGGTACACGTACCTCTACGTAACACTAATTCGGTGATAACCTGCCTCGGAATTAGACTTTAAAATATTCAAGCCTTTATCGCCACATATTCGGCGGTGATTCATTTCAAACGTGTGATGCGCTCTAACTGGCTGTCTTAAAATATTCCTGAATGTTATTTAACTTGTTACTGTTGAATCCGATTTGTTTTTATATTGGAAACGTTCCCAATTTAATTTATATTGTTATAATTTCTAAATAAACTTTTAGATACGATTAATCTTCTTGAAATAATTTAAAGGGGTTTTAAACAAATAATGATCAAAGTTCTGTTTTTATAATTTTATGTGGCAACAATTGATGTCGGTCATTTTTTTAAATTACCCTCGGTGCCTTAGAACTGAGTATATTAATATTTATGGATATTCCAGCAAAAGAGCAGTATTTCTATATAGGTACATGAATTATTTGTGAGGGAATCGTCTCTTAAATTTTGTATTAATTATTTTCTTAAAAAATCAATCGCATTAACATGATGTTAGAAATAATTAATTTCTATTTACCTATAATAATAAAATAATTAAATTTCCAAAATTATCTCGATCTTTCTCTAGTTTTCTAATTATTGTTAGTCTACATATTTATTGCGGATTTTTATATTTAGTTCTTACAACAATTTGGGATTTTTATTGTAAGGAATCTAAGTGGCTCTAAATTTAACTAATTACTTACAGAATTGGCCCTTTTATCGCAATGTTTTAACAAAATTAAGAATCATTTTTGGGTCTTTATTAAATAAAATTAAAGTATTGAACCAACTGTTTTTTTAAATAGAGTACAAATTTAAAGTTCAAGCGACAGACAATGACGCACATGGGTCGACTACCACAAAAAACGCCATGACTAACTAATAAAGGGTTTATAACAAACGAGGGTTTCGAGTTTAAATTGAAATATTAACATACAAAGAAATTATAGCGCAACATTTGTAAGGAACAATGCAATGTTAAATGATGAAATAAAAACTACACGGTGATAATTTTGTACGTTTCGTTATTTTACTCGGTTAGATACTAGTTGTGGATCTTAGAGGCCCATTTTCACTAATTATTAGGTATCTTTTGAAGAGTGCACTGATAAATTGTACTTACCCTTTCGGTACAAAGATTTTTATGTGTGTTTAATAAATGTGTAGTAATGAAAACGCTTTAAATTTTTGATTAAAGACTTAAACATTATTTAAAGTGAAATTTAAAGGTACATACCACACATAGGACCATGCATAGGACTAAACAACTTTGGTTCTGTTAGATTTTCATAAACAATCAAATTTAAGTAGAACGTTTAAATTACTTTTTGAAGAAAAAAATAAGAATTTGAATTATGCGCGTTTTCACACAAAATTCAATTAAGTACAATACATAAATTATTAATTCAATCGATTCAAAGGGGACATTCTTGTGGTACCTTTTCGAACCTATCATTTCTGGATGAAACAGCAAAGAATCTGTCATTTTCTATTAACTTTAAGCATTTTAAAATAGACCAATTCAATGTTTGTTATATATACATTGTTATTTGAAAATTTACCGTTGTATATTTAAAACTAATAGCTATTTCTTTTAAATTGGAATTAAAGTTAATCCGTTTGAAGGTAGCGCGGTGTTGTTGTTCAAATGTATACTATCGGAGCACCTATGAACTCTTGATGTTTTTTCTTTCAGAGCTATAATTAAAAAATTGCGACTCCAGGCATGTTTAAAGGTTTTTTTATATTCGTGTGACTCTTCAAAGATACCAAAACCAATTTCAAATACCCCGGAATATTAAATTTGTTTACAATCAGTTTAATATTAAAATATTGCATTAACTCTCTTATCTATACCTCCATATAGTTTCATTACATTTATTTTGCACTAAAATTAAAATAAAGTTTCAAAAAATATTTTATTAGTGCTTTTAGTTTACTATGTTCCTATATATGCGTACGTTATTGCTAGATCCCATTAATAGCCTAAGATTATAATTAATTAAACGGTATTTATTTATAAATTTTCGGATTTAAAGATTCGTATAAATTTTTAAACGGGCTCAAATAATCGTCGATTTTTTTTCGAGTTCCTTCTGCAGTTTATTTATTTTAACGTTACATAATATTACGACTGCAAACTAGTTGTTAACTATACACACAATAGTACAGGTTTCGATTGAAGATCGAAATTTAAAAGGGGTCAACTCGGAACTCAACAGTAGCACGAAGCAATGTCGTCGTCGTCTCAATTAAATTTATATTAGTATTTCGGCAACACGTTATTCGCGATAAATATCGAAATCGCAGGACATTTCTAAAAAGATAATGCAATAAAGCTTTTGGTGACCGTTCGTTAAACAATACTTACAATTAATCAAAATTTTACGATCGACGATTATAGGCGACATTTTATTATTGACATATATATTTAAAATTAATTTCATAAGATGAATTTTACAGATATTGTCAAACATTAGAAGTTTTGTTATTTATCTTTGTAAGCACTGTTATATTTCTTAACTATAAATATCAATCAACTTTCTATTCAGATTTATAGCAAATGCTTGTGGGTGCTTGATTGATTAAGTACGTGTCCGTAGATAAATCTATAGCACATAATTCAAACTATAAAATTACCGTATACCACAACCCGATTATTATTGCAACTAAATGCCGAAAACGCCCCATTATAAAATTTGTAAAAGGATCCGTTCGAAACGTAAGAAAAAAAAAACTTGTCATATTATAATGGGATCGCATTAGTATGTAAAAGAGGCCCGAACGCTTTAGTTGAGAACGGATAGGAAAAATAACACCAGAAGCTAAATCAAATTTACGATAAGCATATTTAGACACAATACATTAGTCGCCACAACTATAATAAAAATTCGAAAGCTAATCTACAAAGGAAATTAAAAACGCTGTTTAGTAAGTATATTACATAATTGGAGTAATACATTTACAACGTGAATTAAGTGAAAACCGATTAGGTTTCCTTCGACTCGAAAGCTCAATTTAGTAAGTGTTGAAATTGCGCCAACAAATGAGACTTGGAACAACGTAGGTATAGCGATAGAAACTGGAAAAGCAAGCGGCTCATAAAGTGCCCAGTAAATTAAATAGGAGACATAAGCGATACTAAAATCTATACCGAACAATTGGAACGGTCAGTAGAGATAGTGAGCGAAGTGTCTTATTTACGACGGAGATGTGCATTCCATGAGACGCGATCCAGATAACTGGAATTGATAAATTAAATGCCGCTATAACACAAATTTAATGTACATGTGTGGGTGACGTGACGGCGTTACTTGGACATCGTATCGAGGATATCAGCAGCAGACTTACTTTGTTGGTTCTAAATGTTGATAGGTGGAGATATACCGCATTCTGTTCAAACGACATCCTAAGAATTGTTATTTCGTAAAATATTTTATCGGCGATGGCGATCTGAAAATGTTTAAATCGAAAATTTCACGTGTAATCTGATATGCGGCGGTAACGTGTAATTAGGACTTTATAATTGATTAGGTTATAAACAATCGATTATGCTGAGGTTTGGTGAAAGAAAAAATGTTAGATTGGAAGACTGCTTTTAACAGTTTCGCTGCGACCTTTTCACCATATTTTCGCTTTGAATAAAACTAACCGAAAAGGACGAGCAAAGCAGTAACCCAGAATATTTTTCGTACACGCCGACTAAAACTCTGCTCCGCGCTGAATTCGTCCTGGCTCGTTAACTTAACGCGAATCCTTGGCGCGGATCCGAGCCGGCAGCACACCGTGTAGGCATGTGGTGACACGGATCTGCGCCATACCTAATGAAAGTGTTAAAAGGTTTTTTTTTAAATGTATATTCAAGTCGTTGTAGAAAATTTGTCGTCATTTCGCTTTAGATTTCACACTTCTCTGTTGCCCGTTTCAATTTAAAGTTGTTTTCAGCATATGGTTTGTATAGATTTTTCGTGTGTATTTATTTATAAACGGTATATATCTCTAAAGTTCATTATTTACCGTTTCATAAATTTATGTAGATATAGGAACAACTTAGAATTTTCTACTTGCGGGGTCTTTAATCGCTTAGGTAATCCTTTGTAACAATAATTGATGAGTATACATCTAATTATGTTTTTCACGATTTCGAAATAACGTGACTGAGAAAACAAAAGCAATTCTATTCTTACGCGGCATATTTTGATATAACGCGGTTCAAGTAGCGTCGATTTTTTAAATTTCTATTTGAATTCAATTTTTTAATGATTTTTTTATGCAATTTTTTCCGGAAGTAACTCGTCGTGTAAATAGGTATGAGTACCTACCGCCTACTTACGTTGTTGTTTTTTTCATTCAATGCCAATCAGCTTCACGAACATAATTGTTCGATTACAATTTGCCATTTTATACATTTCGAATATGAACATTAAATAAAATAGGAGAAAAGCCATAAGTACGTAGGTATATTAAATCGCGAAAGGATAACTCGACTGTACGGTATCCAAAATAAATCCCAATCGTCGTCATCAATAAAACCTCGTATTTTTGCAGTTCTAATAAATTGTAAATAATCTTTTTTTATACCATCTAAAATGCGTGTAGGTAAATCCTCGATAGAATACGATGCCAAACATAGAACTGAACTACAAATATAACTTTTAATGTAACTTTTGATTGATGACTTGCAGTTGAATCTATCTCGGATATCATTTATGTTGTTTTTTTTTTTTGACTTCGACACACTCTTGCGTTTACAATTTTTCATTAAACCGATTGCGAGATGATCGGAGAGTTGTAGATACTAAAATTAAAATATAACTCACCCGAAGTAGTTTTTAATGGGAGTAAAAATATACTCTAGCAGCGCTCATAATATTTATTACCGAAGATATAAAATACCTACTTACTATCTGGTTTCCAAAAAAATGTTTATCTCGAAATGTATTATATTACCAATAAAATGGTAAGGCAATACTTAATTTACAATTAACTGTCAAAGTGTCAATTAGAATTTAAGATCTTAATAAAAATATTTATTTCTGCCTCGCGTTTCCAGTTGGACCATTGGGGACGTCAATCCAAAATTGATATCTCAATAAAAGTCGAGTTTATTTGGCTCAAATTTCGAATTTGACTTAAAAATAAATACTTAGCGTTAATGTGGACGCCACACAAAGTGTTGGTACAAAATATTACATTTCTATCGGGCGTTCGGTGTAATTGCCGAACTTTGCCAGAAAATTCGACTTTTCCCGTTTTTAATTAGGTGCGTATTTCGACGCAATTCCGAGAATCACTTTCTATTTTCAACAAGATTATATCTTATTGAAAACGCGGAGTTACTGGAATTTATTTTATTGTCATTTTATAGCTCGTTTTACTTATCTATTTTTAAATCGCTTTTTTGTTTATGATGACGTTTTAGATAAAATTTGAATAAATTTAAAGCGTCTCTATCGGCCGATAGATCTACGGCAGGAAATTTCACATTTGCATATTACACATTCTTCTCGCGCAGTTGGTAACACTTTATATAGTAATTTTTAGGTTTTAATGTATTTTCGTCGCGGTAGATTTTATGCCGCGTATTGCTTTTGTTCGTTTTAAATTCAACTAACTTTTCTTAATTATTAAATTAATAAGCGTCCGACGATTACGTTGCGGTTTATCGAGCAATCGTTAGAATTGTTTTCAGGGTAAATTTATGTAACAACTGTTGCCGTATTGTTCTCGGACACGATAAATCTCTTGTTTTATCAATGTAGGTGTATGAAAACAGTGGGCTATGACTTCAGTACACAATTTCTTGTCTTTAACTACTAGTCGGTAGTCTATATCAAATAGTAAGTTATTGAAATGTGGTAGTTCGAATTGTAATAACTTTAGCTAGACAGTTGTAGGCGTCGCGTCGATTGGTTTTACAAAGTGGCAACGGTACATTTTCGTTAAACGTCTAATATAACAGAGAAATAAAACGAGTAAAAGGTTAAAGTGATTTATATGGGAATTATAAAATAATGATAACGTTAAACATTATAATAAAGCATAAATACGTCTACCCCATCGACAATGGTGGGTACACCCCGCGGGCATCTCCTCGTGTTTCATTAAATGCCGTGAAGCGTGCGGCGACGGAATACGAAACGAAAATCCGGAGACGTTTAAGCAATTTTTTTAAATATATAGTCGATCTTATCGGCATCTTATTTTCTATTTTGGTGGTTATTAGAGAATACATTTACTAAAGTTTATAATCTTGATCGTTTTATAAAAACTTAATTTTGAGCGTAATTTGCATAATTTACGGATTTATTGAAGAGAAATTGATTACTCGCTGTAATAGGTCGTGTTATTAAAATAATTTTTATAATGGAGACGAAATTTTCGAATGCATTAAAAAGACAATTGATGAGTAGGTACTACCTAACAAGAGGAAGTAAGAACTTAAATCGATAGTAGATATAATTTTATATTCGGTTGATATTATAAATTGGGAAAATCTCAATTATTAATAATAAGCCGGAGAATTTATCCAATTAGTTATAACTAATAGGTATAGTTCGGTTAAATACGCATTTAACGGCGAATAATCAAACTATTAACCTGACATTTCGCTTTCGTAATAACTTATGTACATATAACCGTCATTCGGTATAATATATGTAAAAGATATAGAACCCTAGCCTTTAATTTATTAAAAAGTTTAAAATAAGCACACGCATATATATATATATATATATATATATATATAAAAGGACGTTAAAATTTCCATAAAATACAATTTTGACGTTTTACCGTGTTCCTCTAATATTTAAAATTAGTTTTGTCAAATTTTCAATCTAAAACTTCGTAAATATTACATAAATAAAATGATAAGACACTCTAAAACAAAAACTTTCCACTTTTCAAGCTCGTAATATATGAAACCTTCAACCGTAAAAACTAAAACCACACATACAATAAACCTATTCGGTTAGGAAATAATAAAATAAATTTCGAACAACGTTCAAAACTGCAATTTAAACAAATTAAATATCCGACGATATTGTTAATTAAAATTCAAAAATCCAGTCACGGACAAAATACAATTATTTAAATATCCTCGAAATTTCCTAAATCGGCTGATTAAATTCCGGTGTGGCACGTCGAAACAAAAGCGTTAATTTATCAATTATATACGAAGGCGGCCCCTTTTAAACTTTAATATCGCCCAGTTACAAAAAAAAAAGAAACCGTTTCAGGCTATAATATGAAATACGTGCCATCGAAGGAACTAAATTTTGTAAATAGAAATCGCGTGGTCACCAAACAAATAAAAATTTCGGCGTGGGAAACGAGAAGGTGGTAAAATTCCTTATTAAAAACAATAGGCTCTCATAATTCATAACGCACAGGTCTATCTTTATTATAGCTCGAAGGTAAAATGTTATTGGTTAATTAAAAAGAAGAAAATTGAATTTGAAATGTGTAAAGCATAAATTGTTTAAAAATACATATTGGAACTTAGGTGAAGATTTGTTAATTGATTTATTGTTATTGCCGTTTAGAACGTGAGTGATTTATTGTGTTTAGAATGTTGATAAGTTATTGTTTTGGCGTAATTTTTAACATTTAAATTTTAATTCCGAGAAAGAACGTCTTTTTATAAATGTAGATAACTTAATACTGGCCCGAGTCGTATATTGGCTAACAATGTTTATCAGCGTTTCTCGTGGTGAACGGCACAAAGTAATTTATAAACAGAAACACCTCCGCACAATCGATCAGTATTGCTTTGTGCAATAAAGTGATAATCGTGTAGGTTGTGCATTAGTGCAAAGAAAATATTCTTAACCTTTCACTAACAATTATTATGTGTTTCATTGGGAAGGACAATGGAGGATAATGATTTATGAGCGTAGTAGTTATACTTGAATGACTAGGTGTTATGAGTATAGGCAAGGTGCAATAATACAGGAATGAATGAAATATTTAATTCACTACCCGTACAAGTGTTGGATGGGTATGTGTTATTTTATATTATTTATAAAATTAAAAATGTACGATTATGTGGCCGACGCAAATTGTAAACGTGAAAAAACTGGGAGATTGGCGTGTTTCAACAATAAATTAAAATGTTGCAGATTTAATCTAAACAATATATTTTCAAATATGACATTACCACCATATATTTTAAATATCTACCCATAAAATTTATCCGATGATATTTTCATAAAGTAGGTAATTAATTATGTACGGGTTTACATCGGTTATGAATTTTTCAAAATTAATTTTGACTGAATTTCTATTTTATTATATGACCAGGGAAAAATTAACGTCATTTGTTTTCCGTATTCTTTCAAGATCGAATATCAAAAATAACTGTTAACGAGATGTACTAGATCTTATAAGTATTATTAGACATTTATTAACATAAAAAATTAGGAAGTTTTGTTGAAAATTAAAATTCAGCAACGTAACGTAAATATAGGTACATTATTTAAAAATAGCATTAACTTCGCTTCGTTATACAAGGTAAAAATCCAATAGCGAGAATAACTTTATTGAGAACACAATTATCATCTACATGATATTAAAATTATTGTACTCGTAAATTAATAATTTTCTTTGATGCTTACCTACAACCGGAATCTAGTGCCTTATCGTAAACATTCGATAAATCCTGATTAACATGCTTGTTGTTTGATTATTTCTCTCGTAATTTAATTTTTCGGCTATTAAAATTAATAGCTATAAGTAAATAGCACTAAAATATATTTTTGAAAAAAGTATCTATAACTTTGTATTCAACATTTTTGTGTATTTACGAAAATAAGAGTACTTTACTCTTGGGCCGATTTCATATTTTTGAACGTCACTCGTATACGAACGGTTATAATCAAATTTTGCAATACGTATTTTGAATTTGTAACTAAGTACGCAGAGATTTTTAGGAAGAATAAAATTTTCTGAGAAATTTAAAATAAAAAAGTTTTACATTTGTGTCCAACTTTATGCCGCTCACTGTAGATACCCGTTAAATTAATATAATTTATACCTGTCAATTATGCCTTTTAAAATTTTCAAAATAACCAACTTCAATATGGTCTATCCAAGTCTATAAGCAATTCACGTCATCAATAAAAGGTTCTAATAAATTGTAATCTATCTTTATACCATTGAATATGTGTTTAGGTAAATCATCGATAGAATATTATTAAACCTAATTGCAAATAAACAATCTGTAGTAATTTTTTAGTGATGATATGAATTACATACAAGTTTGGATAAAGTGTAGATGAAGTGTAATTTAAAATACTAAGGAGACTTCAACGCAAGATGAGAACACTAACCCAACTTCATTCACGTTAAATTGACTTAATTAACTTGTTTTAATTAAATTATTATAAGCTTGAAAACTATAAGTAGGTAGGTAAATATCTACAAAAGTAGCAAATAGTTCAAGTAGGCAATGTTCAGGTATGATATATGTTAACGATGGACAAAAGATGACAAACTTAAAACCAGAAAAAATATAAAAATGTCTAAAAGACATTTTGCAAAGATATTAACTTGGAGAGGCTCGACCGTTTATTAATATATTATTTCTCAATTTTATGAAATAATAATTGTATTCTTAAAAGCTTACGTTTTAACAGTATTAGTTAAAGTTGATGAATTAATAAAGTCATAAATAAATATAAATAAAGTTAGTCAGTCGGTCATTAAGTTTTGATTGTTATTTATTATTGTCTCACTAATTTAAAGAAGTAATTAAAACTATATATTTTAAATGAAAAAAAAACATCAAGAAATTAAAAATATTTAATAAAATTTATATGATGTCATTTCCAACTTATCGCGAATGAGTCATAAATACCTACAATAATAAATTAATGAACGAACGAACGGGCTAGTATTTTGTGTTAAATAATTCGAAGTACTCGATTTATATGGTTTTTGTACAAACATATCATAGTACCTATGTCGATTATAATACCGATGAAAGGCAATATATTAAATTAATGAAGCTTTTAATGTCAACAACTTATCAAGGAATATCTAGTCGTTATTTTTCGATCGATTAATTAAAACTGTATTACATTAATAACGATTATTTTTGTTACTCTTCTAATTAATTGTTTAATTTAAAAAGCCGTACACGTTTTCGAGCTTATTAAAAAAGTTTTTTTTTCTTTCATTTTTTTCCCATTGGCATCTGTAAAACAAACATCAAGATAAGAAGCCAAACTATTTTAATCTATTTAAATTTTATGCGAACTGCTCTTGATATTTACCTATTCAGAAATTATTAAATCATCTCTGAAAATTTTCCGCATGATTACCTTATAAAGTTCAAACTTGCCGTTGTAGCTGTTGTCTGTGTTTCTGCGGGTTCCTGTTATCTTGTTACATAAGCTGGAACACGTCGAATCGTTGGAAGATACTGAATTCTATTTATCATCGACTGTCTAGTGCTTTACCTATTGGCAATTAATAATTGTGCACCTGACAACGGCCAAACGTGGAACCGCCATTGTTGACAAAACTACAGTATCAATACGAACTTGCTCGTGATTTGGTTATTTAAAACGAACCCATTTATTTCTCGAATTAAACGAGAGACAGACACGAGTGAAAGTCGTTAGATATAGTTTAGATTTAAAATGGTGATCCGCCATTGTTTTATATTTTTAGAACAACGATATAATTGCGATCTATTGTTTTTTACAAAAGATAATTATAGAAAAGCGGTTTAATTCTAAACCGCGAAAGCTATTTATAGAAGAATTTAGTTACATCCGGTTAGACTTGATCGTTAGCATTCTCCGAGCCATCGTTGTTAAAAAAAAATATAGTCGGTAGGTACTTACCTAGAAGTTTGTTGAAGAAGAATAATTTTTCAAATTAGTCAAAAGGCGTGTGTCACAATATGTCATCGACATATTCTTAACGAAAATATAATGCTAATGGATTTCCGGCGCTATAATTGAAGATAAATCAATCTCCATTTGAATTTTAAGTTGGTTTTTATAAAACGACCGATCACCGAACTTGTACTTTTTTGGTTAAAACCGAAAACTTGTGTAGTCGTAAATTACTCGTACGATTGTAATAATCAATCATTTCCTACTAACGCACGAGTTTATCCTTAAAGAAATCCGAGACCTTTGTACGGAGTCGGGATCAGTGTCACATAATTACCGTGATTATATAGGAATATGACACTCCTTTTGCACTTCTGACCTTCGGGACGTGCTTTTACATCTAAATTCTTCCGCGGTAATTTCTGATTATGGGAAATTTCTTTGTAAGTACGGCAATGTAAACAATTAGGCGAACGAGGTTTCGGGTTATCCTGCATCTATCGTTATCGTGGATCCCGACCGATGCCTTTTATTTGCCCTGCTTTAAAACAAACTAAGTGATCATTATACAATGAGCCAACATCATCAATTACAGTTTTAAACCTGTCGAACAATTATCGAAAAGTTCGATCGAGTGACTACCGTATAGGAAATCGAGGTATAAAATCAGGAAAGAAGAATTTTGATAGCCCTCAGTTTCTCTGCTCTTTTCTACTCCGTTTAGATCGTCAGGATAATACGGGCTACCGTCGTATTTTTCTTTACTTTATACAATTAGCTTACCGTTCGTCGTCACCGGCGTTTAGCATCTGATTACGTTAGTATCGTTTTAATTGAATTCCTCGGTGCCGCATAAAGTTATCTCGACCGTTTATATAAATTTGATATTTATTTATATTGCAATTAGGGAAAATTATCGTTTTACAATAGACGTTAAAACGCCGTTTAATAAATAAATTCGACTTCGAGCGGCTGGACGTTAATTTATTGAAGGCAATGGATGATATTTCTGTTGTGCCGATGTAAATTATTATTTATCCATATCATTTTTGTTATAGAAGGAAACCTGTCACATATTCTCGTATATCAAATTAGTTGATTTATGGGCGATATTCCGCGTAGTGAGACAGTTACAATCGTTCCCCTTAATTTTAATTAACTGCGTTTGTCAATCGTAACCTTTAATTTCCAAACGTCACTCATATTTAGTTGTCTAAATTATAAATGTGCTACTATGGTTGTTATCGATTCTTTAGTTTCTGATTAAAAATAAATTGTAAATGCGTGGTTCAAAATTTGTGTAGGTATACACGATTCCTGAAATATTGCGAATATTCTTCCATTTTTTTTAATCCCTTTGATAATAATAGGTGTAAATAATGTAGGTGATCTTCGCCGAAGAGCTAGTCACAGCAGGTACACCTGTAATCGTCCTTTCTGCGTGCCTATGATCGTTTCTCTTTTTGTGTTGGATTGAGTTTTGCAACCTTCTAAGTGTTCTGGAAATGTCAAAATGGTAGCTTTTTTAGTGTTATTAGTATTCTTCTTTTTTTGTATTAACCGACCATTTTACAAAATAGCGTACTTCCGAAGAGTTCAAGACCTAGCTCACAGATAGTCAACAACCAATCGACATACGAAGCCATACCGTTCGCATCCTCGAATACCACTCTTTCACTGATATTGCCCTTCTTTTGAAATATAAAACTCGTATTGCTATATAACAAATTATATTTCACGAGCATTAAAAGCGAACATGCTGTCGTCACACTTACACGCAAATTGTGCTCGCACACAAGTTAACACACGTAGAATTAATACGGCGATATTTTAACAACACTTTGTTGTCAACATCGCCAACTAGAAAAGCGGTAGAATTGAAAAACAGAATTCTGACCTTTTTACACGACTGTCCGTATTACAAGACTTGTCTCTGTTATTTTTTCTCGAAAAATAAACCGAATTTCCTACTGTGTTTCCAAATTCAACAACGTTAACCTAAGATTTTCGAAATTGTTTCGACTGAATAAGAATTTTAAAAATTATTAGTAATAACGTAGGTATTTATCAAATTGAAAAATTAGATAACAACAAAATATTTTTCGGTGCCATACAAAAAAAAAATGTTGGTACCTTCGCAACTATTTCTGTTCAGACGTGCACGATCATAACAAATTGTTAACTTGTTAGGTTCAATAAATATACCCAACATTTAATTTAAATTTTCTTAACATGTTTATTAACAATAATTGATTATGTAATTGTTGCGCAATAACTTTTAGAACCCGTTACGTGTAGAATCGAGTTCTCGTTAAATTGCAAAAGCGGCGCTTTATCACAACCTTAAATGGACGTTATATTCAGAAATTGTTAAAACCTACGTCATTTCTGTTAATGCATTAATGTAAATGAACCTCTTACTTTCGTCTTAATCCAACTGCAAATACCACACTTTTTCTGGTTTATTGAAATATTATCGAACAAGTTTTTTTTTAATGAAAAACGCATACTTACTTAATTATGAACAATTGCTACTACTGGCAAGTTTGTAGAGCGGCTTCTGGAATTTCACTTTCGTAATTATTATACAAGTAGGCATTTTAAACTGTTCTTTAGCACTTGCGGCAAAATTGGCATTTCTCTTTTTTAATTTAGATTATTTATATCCATAATGTCGCGACATGTCATTTTTCGTGGTTTAATTAAGCTACTCCTGTACGCATTTATATTCTGTAACTATCTGGAACAAACAGGTGAGAGAAATGTATAGCTACCTTGAGAAGGCCATACGTATTCTTAAACCTTTGATATTTTATAAAAAGATTGTCGAATTTACACGGGCAATTCTGTATACCTACATTATTCAACTCGATATCGTTTTAATTAATTATTATAATCGATCCTCTTTAAATTGAGATAATGGTGGATAGTTATAACTTCTAAAATATTTGAAAGCGTAATTTTAATTCAGTGTAAATTATAGTTTATTTAAGAAACCATCAACAAAAATGAAATGAATCGCCGTATAATATTGTAGTTGGATGGGTATTTTAATTTAATAATTTTATGGCGTCTAGTAAATGATCTATCTACTTATGAATAGTTAGTAGTGTCTCCAGGCAGAACGAGTGTTAGGTCGAAGGGACTTATATGGAAACTGGGTCATCTATGTTATTATCCACTCTCTGGATCCGCAAAAAGAGCGTATGCAGTAACAGGTACTGAACACTTTTACTCTTTAAATAATTAAATCGCTTACTTAACTTATGATTTACGAGAGGAGCAACTAATAAATAACAGTAGATTGTCCGTACCTATATAATTTTAAACTGCGGGCGATGGATGGACGAAAGTTGATTTTCATCTTGCACTACGGTTTCTTCTTGCGGTGAAACTTGGATGAACAATAATAGATTTGCCTGTTACGAAACTGTTGTAGCTTGTGATATTCAGAAACGTCAATCTTAATTTTAGTTGTTATTAATATCTTTGCACAAGAACGATTATCTTAAGCAGTTTGTCTTTAACAGTTTCCGGCATGTTTATATGGAATTGTGGCGATACCTTTGTTGGCATACGTCTTTCCAAATAAACCAGTCAATGGATTTTGATTTTTTTTTTAATTCGACGCCTATACCATAATCGGGCACATCTATATCTTTGTTAACCTTTAACACGTATAATACAGGAAACG
The DNA here is from genome assembly GCA_036326145.1 of Rhagophthalmus giganteus. Classification (NCBI taxonomy): domain Eukaryota; kingdom Metazoa; phylum Arthropoda; class Insecta; order Coleoptera; family Rhagophthalmidae; genus Rhagophthalmus; species Rhagophthalmus giganteus. The sequence continues at coordinate 6,752,176 of JARFJA010000056.1, read as the reverse complement.
TTAAATCACTCGCTGTTTATAAACCAAAATTGTTTGTTTAAAATATCAGTTATCTCATAAATAATCTATCGGTGTTGGTAAACGTTCAACTCTAAATTGTTTTACGAAGAAACTGAAATGAAATTAAATTGAAATAATTTTACAGTTACTCAATATAATGAACAATGCAATAAATGTGATAAACGAATTGCTGTATAGTTTCTAACGATTCAACGAAATCTGTATTTTTATTACTAGGTATATATGTAGATACGTATAAAATGCATATTTCGCAATTTGTTTTTGATCGCTTTACTAATTGTTCGTACTCGTAAATTAATAGTTGTCTTTAACGCTTGCCTACAACCAGTGCCTTATCGTAAACGTTCAATAAATCCTGAATAACACGTTTGTTGTTTGTTGATTTCTTTCGTAAACTAATTTTTTGCCAAAAGCGCAGACTCTTAAGTAATAAGTAACAAATAAACAGCACTTAGATTAAATACATAGGTTACCCGAAGGAGCGTTGTCGAGTAAAAACCAAAAACAATTCAAATTCAAAGTTATTTTATTGCTACGATTAAAATTTTTAAAAAGTCAAAGCTTATTTCATATTTCAAACCAAAGAAAGAATAAAGTTAAACTGGCTTTGTGTACTTATCTAGCGTTAAAGTCTCTCAAGTTTTCCTTTTAATTAACTTCAAATTATGTTTTTAATCGCGATTTAATTATTTTACTTCTTAGAAATAAAATAATGAGTAGGTAGTTAATTTTTAGATTGTAAAAATGTTTGATTAACTCTGTTAATATATTAGTAGGATAACTGAAAATTCTTCAAGCATGTCGTTTGTTTCTTTTTTTAATGAAACTATAGATAAGCGCCTGTAGGGACCTGATAAGCCTTTTTGTAGGTGCTTTATCTTTAAAAAGAAAATTAAAAAGCGAATTTTTTATCATTAGGTAAATCGTTATTTTACAAGTGATTTAATAATCTTAAGCATTATAATTAGGTAGGTAACCTACTTAACTAAAATTTTGAACTGTTCTTAAAATTGAAAAAAGACTGAAAATCTTGGTATAATAAAAGGTCTCCGTTACTACGGAGGTCAGTAAAGGCTCGTTCGCCTTTAGATTAAAATCGCGTCCAACTTATCTTTTCCATTGTTGGAGTACCTATACGAACCCAGCGACCATGTCCAGTAAAACACAAAACGGTCTCACATTACATTTATACTTTTAACTAAATACTTAAATTTAAATGCGTACGTGTTTTCGCCCACGACGGGCATTTAGAAAGGCCGTTCGAGATATATAACAAAATTCTGACATTTAGATATCTCGTTGACATGCCAAACGGTCAAACTTAAATTGCCTGTTTACTAATAAATTCGGTATTAGTGAAAACGAATGGTGGCGACTTCCTGTTTTATCGGTTTCTAAAACTGTGGGCGAAATTTTATTGTGCGTGTTTTATGGCGCATTATGCATTATTTTTAAAGCAAAACCGATGTTAGATGCCGTAGAATGGCCGAGAATAGCTATCAGGACGATCATATTGAATGGACGGCTCCAAATTACAATTAATTATTTCGTAATGTTAAAGCTAAAGTATGTTATAAATTAAAATTGGATAGTCCAGTTATTAAAATAATGACTGCAAAAAGACGAGGTACGTGAATATAAATGTTCCGTATGTGTAGTTAAAAGCAAACAAAACATGAATATATGGCGTGTTACGCATTCTTGAAAAACGATGTTAATATTATAATTACAGTTACTTCGATAGCTTCATTGTGAAGTAGATAATTTGTCGTTGGTTCGCAAGGTTAATTATGATCATTCGTTTAATTTACGTCCGAGTAAACTTGGCGTTTTCTGCGCACTCAGATTTTATTGTTTGCATCCCGTTTAATTGAGCAGTTAAGACGATTTAAAAGAACGCCTAGTTAGTATGTAGGCACTTCGTTTTGCCATTTTTGTTTTTTATTAAAGTAGTCGAAGTTAAGATCTTCGCGTATATTCTTTTCCTTTTTAATTAAACGTCAATCGTAATTGAACTATGGGCCCTTTCGTTCGCGTGTTAATTTGACATTGACAGGTTATATAAGAAATTTTAAATCAGTGTATGCAAATTTGCCGAACGAGACAAATAAATTTTTCACCTTTGATGTTTGCGAGTCCCTCTTAAGATGTCAGATGCGTGTTCTAAAAACATTAACAGACACGCGAACACAGATTGCCGTTTAATTTTAAGTTAATGCTACTGATTAAGTTACGCTTTTTCTCGGTATTGATTAAACTCTCGATTAATTTATAGTATTCAACACTTACGTATCCGGTTCACTAGGAACTTAACAGCATATTTTATAACTTCATCTTTTTGTGCTACGATTTAATATCGATTTACAGTTTAATATATAGGTAATTTAGCCTACCCTAAAGGTATACCGTTCAACTACCTGTATTTTAATTACACACATTAATTCGTTTCTGTATAATTAATTGACTGCAAATAAAAATAATTAGACGCTTAATTTGGTACCTTTCGAATATATTTTACGACTAAAAAGTAAATTAATATTGCCCGATGAAAAATTAGCATCTTGATATATTGAACGTTCAGCATGGAGCATCCAATTTAACTAATTACTGAATTAGAGCGTTTGAAAATGCAAATGAATAATAATTAACTAAATCGATCACGGAGATTGCGTCACGCCGCGCCGCGCCGCTCCGCTCCGCTCCGCTCCGATAGGCTCGAAAAAGGAAATTCACTTTCAAATGTCTTGTATAGGCGCGATTTTTGGATTACTTGTTGTGTCGTAGGTGGAAGATTAGCTGAAAAATTACATTCGGCGTGGTATTTTTAACGGTCGCGTGGACGATTACGTGTTAAAGTGAGACTAATTCGAGGAAACTTATGAATGGACATTTTCCAACGAACCGCGCCGATTATGCGTGTAAAAATGTGTCAGTCGCCTACATTCCTAAAACTAATACGACATGTTCACGAGGAAGTAGATCAAGGATGATGTTAAAAACAAAGACTTGAACGGTACTTCTGATGTGGGTACACAACGAGTTTGTCAATAATTTCGATTATTTGATGTGCACTTAGAGTAAAGTTTCAAAAAATTTGAAGATATTTACAGAGCTCGCTCGCTTTATTTATTTATTCAATTAAATAATTAAATTATTGATTCACGCGTGTATATAAATATATATACAAAGAACGTTGCTAATAAAATTACAATTAATCGTCGAGTATGAAGGAAGATGGAAGATAAATATAGAAATTATAGACGCCGTCTATTGCCACACACGTTGTCGATAATGTCGTATAATAAAAATCAAGTTTTTATAATAAAATGGTTGCTTTTCGTCGATTTTGATTTTAAACTGAAATAAAACCAAAATAACGCGATCTTCCAAAAATCGGCGATAAAATCGATGTGGTTAGTTCGTCGCTTTCTTCAACCTCAAAACTCGTCCGGCGACAAAAGACACGAAAACGTAGCTCAAAAAAAATGGAAGAATTTAAATAGATTCTTTAATTACTTTTAAATACTTACTAATCGTTGAATATGTTACAAGGTATGACCGAAACCTAATTTACGAGTACGTATTAAAACAGTTTAATGTTAATGCTAGTCGATTTGCATCTTAACCTGCCATTAAAGTCTCCGTGTGTTTCTGATGGCGTTGCTGCATTTGATCGTAGATTTTCAAATAACCCGATAAAATAGCCTAATAAATTACTATCTGTAGGTCTTAACGCCTACACAAAACAACCTTGCAGAGTTACAGGTCTACAATCAAGAGCTAGTTAGCAATCGCGTCAAAATCTGTCTTTCCTTATTTAGTAATTTGTTGCAGCATTGAGTCATTTTGGCGCCCGTTAACCTAAAGGGGCTTTATTATGTCACTTTACCATGCGATCGACCAAAATGGAAACGTTACGTTATGATAAACAAAATCTACGTTAAATGTTTGTTTAGTACCTAAGTGTGGTCTGTTATTATATTTCCGCGACGCGTGGGCGGATGTCCACGAAAGAAAAGAAATTTTAAATTGGCAACGGCACTAATTCGTCCTTGAACTGTCGATGCTAATCGACGACGTCGCACGTCCTTACGTGTAAATGACGGTATCTCGCAAGTGCATTGCGCTATATAAGGCTGGAAGGTTAAGGATAGATTTGACAGAAGAACGTGGGCGAACCAAATTGTTTACAGCGAAAGTAATATGTGGGTTGACTATCGGTGTTTAAACTGATACGTCATATATAACCTACACTTCCTACATCTCGTTGCAAAATATCGATGGAAGTATTAATTAGCTTTTTAATGTTAATTTTTCGATTCACTTTTTTTATGGCGTTTCCATGTAAGACGTCGGCGTCGTTTATCTTAATACTAATTAAGAGCGTTCACGTCTACGAAATAATTTAAATAAAATAAAATGACAAATCACTTTGATTGTTCAGAAACTGCACGTAGTTAATTAATAAATTTCGTACCTACTCCAAAATTAATCAGTCAATCGGCGGTTTCGATGGGGGCCTTGTCCTTCAAGCAACCGACGGCTTCAAAAGCTTTTCTATTCCCGCCCGAAAGGAATAAGTCGAAAAAAGTACCTAATCGCTGTGGCGTAGTCTTATTATATATTTTTTGTCGAGTAATTCCGAATGTTTTTCTTTGAGTTTTGCATTCGGTTGGTTTAATTAGGCTCAGAACTTGTTAAAATTAATCGTTTCGTTTTTCGGATGGAACTCCGTTCCGAGGGCTTTCGAGAACGGGGACTTTCCTAGCACTTTTGACTTGTTTGATTGTCATTCACGCTATCCTCTTTTTGCACTTTAGTTGCGTTTTTTATTTTTCTCGAAATAGTAAAGCATTCAGTGATTTTCTTTCATTTTCAACGTTAAAATGGCTACACGAAACTTAATAATCGCTTCACAACGTGTCGCGATTTTTCCATGCCCTTAATTCTCGAATAATTTTCGTCAAAAAAAATTTATCCGGTAAAAAATCAACCTCTTGTGTATTAAATACGCGATAAAAACGGAAAAAATTATCAATTCAACCTAATAATATTATAAGCAACGTTTACAGACGACACGTTCTGGCACTATATCGGAATTTAATTATTTTACACAATTATTGATTGTCCGTTACATTTATAACGGACTCCTCAAAATAAATAAATTACATCACCACCAATTACGCTCACTTATTTAATATTTCCGTAATATCCAATATAATACGTGTAAGTTGCGAAGCATTCATAATATAATTATTGTAAAAAGAAAACATAAAAGCAAATATGGAGTCACTTGAGCTATTAATATCTAGAAATTAATTAAAACGAGCATTTATAAATTACCTTATATTAATAATCATTTCGCGGCAATAATAATAATAATAGATAAAAATAGATTTTATGATAAATATAGTCATTCCATGATGTCATACGTTTTGGGATTTTTTACATGGAGATAAACTGTTTGCAGTAAAGTTAAAACCGGTAGGCACGAAATATAGGTAACATTCGCTCTAATAATTTAATAGGTATTACATGTGCGTAGATTTTTATACCTACAATGTAAAATTTTTGAACTCGGTTAATCTTAAATTAAATCTATAATTAATTACATAATTAAAATAAACAACATCTAATTTTGGGTCGCTACATAATTAGGTTACGTTAAAAACATAATCGTATTTAAATATCTAGTTTTAAAATTCGATATTGGATCATGTTTTTATGGATAAGTTAATAAATGTAAGGCGGTTAGAACATTTTTCGTCTCGCCGGAATTCGTGTAATCGTTAAAGAACGGGAATATCATTATATTGTCTTACAACGCTAACAACTTTGTTTTACAAATACCTATACGAACAGAATTTTATTTAATTCCGTTTATTATTACTCCCAATTACATCCCGTAATAGTAATTACGTCAACTTTTTAACCCAGTAGTCGACGTAATAAATACAAACGTCGTCGGAAAATGAAGATTATTACATTTTTGCATTCTAGGAGACCATTATAATTAAAACTGAATAAATAATACATGAGCGCATTAAAATAAACGAATGCCCTATATGGCGAAATATCCATAATTGGAATAAATACTAAAATTAAAATAATTCAAATTTATTACTCTGTATATCAAACTGGTAGCGACGTGTACACATGTATTTCATATTTACAACTATGCAAATTAAAGACCGACCGAACTCTGGGATGCGGGATAAATTTGCGACGATAATAACTTACAATTAGTCAAGTAAAAACGGCAGAATTGCCAACCAATTAATGTACAAAATGGACAATGACAAGAAAGCGTACTAGGGATGTACCGGGGACCATTAATAAAGACAAAATACGTCGCAAATTCACTTAACAGTTTCTTTATTTATAATCCGATGATTTACTTATACCGATTCGATTGAGGTTCCATTTTTGCAACAATTCCTATATTTATTTATTCGACGTCAACGTTCCCTCTCGTTCTAGTGATATTTAACAAACGTTATAACGGTCGACGTTATGGATTGCATTACTCTTTGTTTCTGAGTGGTGAATGTTGACGCCTACGCGCATCTGAATTCATTCATAAAATTATAATAATTTCAAAACCTTTCTGTCAAATACGCGATCGAACCTCATCAATGGCTTTCGTAAGAATGCCGGAGCTGATAAATGACATTTCTGTATTAATTATGACGTAATGGTAACTGTTGCATGTATCAACCCACAAGATCTAGATATCTAAAGCCTGATTTAGTTTTATAATTTAATGCTAAGATTGTATAAATAGATAGTACTTTTAAAGTTAACTACGGTGTCGTGAATGTATAATTTAAATATTATACGGTAGTATTATTTATGCGTTAATCATTTTTTTTTTATTAAATTAAATTGTTGGTACTTTATATAAATAATATTTAAAAACAACTGTACGTTTTCGTTTGTTTTTATTTTATTTTTTGATACCAGTGCAGTTAATTCTTCTATATGAGGAAATCGAGACTTTTTAACGCAGGTGGAATTTAGATTACGAGATCGCTTTAATAAACACGTTTAATTAATTAAATTTTGAACTGTTTCCCATTAGTTTATAAAATGAATGTTTTGGAAGCCCAAAATATTTTTCTTTAGGCGTGACCTACATTTATGCCACTTTTTCTTGATATTTCTAATTTACATTAGAAACAAACAATTCTCACAGTCACAAACTGTCGGTTATCTACATTTAATCGGGGAATCGAGAGTCGGGCGTTCTTAATTTTGAAAAAATGGCGAACAATCGCCTTTATTAAAAATAATAAAATTGCGAAATTTTTTTAACATTATTAACTCAAATAGGTATTGATAAATTATTGGAATATTGAAATATTGAATTATTGAAATATGGTTCGTTTGATCGAAATTAAACAAGGGTACTTTTTTATACTAAAATATCTGGAAAATACGACCTTCAGGCCTTCATTTATTAAATAAGTATACCAAAAATTATTTAATTCCAACGAAAAATAATGTTATTTAAAAAAATTTATATTTATTTTTCAACTTTGAGGGTGAATATCTCAACAGGGGAACGCCGTAGAAAAAAATTTATAGGCACTTGTGGCATTGTCTTGACGTGGTTTATACGCTCCCGAAAGATTTGCCATTATTTCCTGGACACCTTGTATATCCTTTGCGTTCTATCCACAGAACAATTCTTTATCGTTGAATTCTTTAATATTATTTTCTCTTTGATTATTTATCGTTCGCTAATAAAAGTGAAGGTTATCTACTATTGAAATGAAATTATTGGATTCGGGAAAAGTTTTATTATGATGAGTTTAGTTTACCACATCAAAAATCGACGTTTTGACACCGACACGATGTCGTATTCAGGGGCTAGAGTTTGTCTGTATTAAATTAAATTATTATTTTTTGACCTTAAACTCAATGAAATTATAGGTGAATTTTTTGTAACTTTATTATTTATAAAATGTTTACAATGTGATTTACAAAAAAGGCCGTGACACTAATCTAGTAAGCCAACGGCCCGGGGGTTCGAATCCTCCAGCAACCATACGTAGATATTTGTGATTGTTTTGTTAACACCAATATATAGTACGACAATATACATAACTGCGGGCTGATAGACAATGACCAGGACCAAAAATTTTCAAAAATGTATCGTTGGTATTTCAATTAGAATATCCAATATTACAATATCCAATTAGAAAATATTAGAAGCTGGTGTTTCCGTTCATCCCTTATAAATTCAACGTGGTTGGCGTGAGTTTTAATCGTTTCAATCGAATCATATATTAATTATTGTATAAGAGTACAATAATATTTGTCGCCGTTCGTTTGAAAATCCCTGCCAATTAACCGACCAACTCGTATCGCATCGCATCGCGTCGCGACGTCAACAATTATTGTCGAGTTAAAATGATAATTCATTTCCGGCACAAGTATAGAAACGTTTATAAACAAGCCGCACTTTTACATATGGAAAAAAAATTAATCATCTACATTGGGCTTTAGTATCAACTGTTGGTGGGCAGCGGTGGGCTGCGGCATTGGCACGGGCCGCTCCTCTCCGTGTAGGTCGGCACTTCCTGTGTGACGTCACGACATGCACTCCAGTGGCACACAATTTATATAACTTTTAATCGAATAGAAAAACCTAATTGCCAGTCAAAATTACTGGCATAATTTTATAAGATACGTTTTAAGTATAGCGAGTGGGCGTTTTAAAAGTAGAAAACGGTCGATTTCACCTCGCAAGGTTTTAATAGAAAAAAAAACGACCATTAGACATGGTTACTAAAAGAATTTTATGCAAATTGTGGCGTACGCGTTCCGTATAAACAGAAATTATTGTCGTTATGAGCAAACAGATAGTTTACGACGTATAGGTTATTCGTATTAAATCTTGCAATGATATATTGTAGCTAACCTGAATTATTTAGAACTTTTCATTCTTTATTTTTGTAATTTACGAGTTAGAAACGACGTTTTTAAATTGATTTTGACAAACCCTTATCTCTTATCTATACACGTTGAGCCTCATCGTCAAATCATACTTATTCGAAACTTACCGAGGCATTCCTGGTAACATTTTTACTGTCAAACGACAGGACGAAGGTAGTAAAATTTTATTGACGTAATTGAATTAGACATTGTGCGGGGTAGTTGACCTGCCGTAAAGAAGAATCACGATTTTGTTTAAAACAAAACGATTTACACGAGCGATGGGGCCACGTGTAATTTTGCGTAGGCAGGGATTGGCGTTTAATTGTCGAGCCATGCTTTTCAGACGATTTAAAATGTTTTCGGTCCATTTTCCGAAGCGGATTTAATTTATTATTAGTTCGGAAAGAAATGGATATTGATGTTAACGCCGCCTTCTTGAGCTAATAATTTTTTTTTAATTTTAATGATCTCGGGATTGCTGCCCATTAACCACGGACTTTTATTATTTGGTTAGTAAAACAGGTTAGTATTAATTAACATTCACAAACGTCCATGGTTACGGCGGGAATCGAACCCGCAGTCGAAGTGGCGCTAAAATTCAGCTAATAACAAAAATATACGTTATACATAAATAGCTTGACGATTTTGTGAATGAACGAGTAAGTGGAAATACTCTTGTCTATAATGAAATTATTACTTTTTAATGTTAAGGTCGTTGTAGATTAAGAACAAATCCTTGATTTTTGACTTTAATTATGCATAAAAGCTTCCTCCGCTATTTAATTTGAACCTTCCATTCGTTCAAATCGAATTTTATCTTTCTTTTATAAATCACGCGGATGATGGTATTAAAACCCACAAGTTTACGTTAAACCGAAAATCTCAATATTACGTAGGTAAAACTGAATATTAACAACTTACGCCGATGCCCCTCCCTCTCCGTAGATACGTTCTAAAGGAGATTTAATTTTCGCAATCGTTGCAGTTAATTAAACAGCCGTATTTTGAGGACTTCTGCCTTTTTTTCTAAAGGAGTCATTAGACAACGCGTGGGCGAACAAGCATATCGTGTCGCCAGTTCTTTAGATCTGCGCACGCGTGTCCCTCATTAATACACAATGCCATTCACAATTAGGAACCTGCTGTACACTTGCCACACATGTCATTATTTTTCTTGTATATTTTATATCGCATTAAGTAGGTGTACTTTATTACAAATCTCGCTTCATTACCAGGCTTTATTAAAACGACATACTATTTATGTATGTATATCGAGAAGTTTTAAATCATCGACTAAAAAAAATTCTAAAGGGCCAAAAATGCCGCCACATGACACGAATAGGTATATATACTCATTAGCGTTTTTGTGACATAAATGTAATAAAATTAACTGTGCACCGAAGAGATTTACGACTGTTTAAAAATATAAATTTTTACGACGTTTTAAATTTCACATTCGGCCGCGTTAGCGTTAGTATTTTTGCATTTACGGAAACTTCGATGATCGATGAATGGACGAACCTGAATAGTTATGATGTAATTTCTATCGAAACAACCTCGCTCGAAGTTATACTACAATCTATGAATGAAACCACAAGGCTGTAGGATTGACTTGACAATATTTCAGGAGTGTTTTTGTATTTCGTGATTGTGAAAGTTGCGTAGGCACAGATGAGTCTATGAGACGTATAAGTGTTGCCATGTTATCTATTGACACCATAAGGATGTCATTTATGGCGCCTGTTTTAGCCCGAAGTAATGTTTAGCGGTTTATTTATTTAACGATTTCGGTGTGTTACGTTATAATCAACATTTAATGATTCAAGCACGAATGCGTTGCTTAAAATCTCGAAATTTAAAATGCACGCGTTTTGTCGAAAGTATAACCGTACAGTTTCCCTAAATTATCCGGTCGCCCATTTTCACGTGGGTGTTCTAACTTTCTGAAATCTATAAATACGCGCGGGATATAAAACAATTCGACGAACAAGATGCGGCCCGTGATTCACGGTATAATTTATGTGTTTTACAGGTGAACTCAAGCTTGTGGTGGTCCCATAAGTTAGCAAGTCCTAGTGACTTTTATTTTATGCTGTACCTTCACGGCACACCTAGATATTATTCTGTTATATTCAAAGTCCAGACGAGATACTTAGGCCGTGGGACAAAGGTCGATAGGCTACTTTAACTTGTTGCATATTCTTACTAACGTAAGCGAAATAAATGGATGACTACCATTAGCACTCTTTGCTTGCAAGTCGAAAACCATTATTGCCATTGTGTCGTTCTAAAAATAAAACAATAAGAACATCGTCGTTCTTTATCGTGTTTAACATTAATCACGACTTAATGCGTTTGAGAATTATTTTGTTAATATACGAGACAATCAAATTTACGTTTAGTGCATTTAATTGAAGAATGCGATTAATCTGCAAAACTTAAAATTAAAAAATTCATAGATCGCAAATAGTTCCATCGTTGCGTATGGATTAGTTCATAAAATTAGACCTTGTATAACAAAAACCGATCATAAATCAATAAAATAATTAACTTGTTTATTGCATTTCGGACGTTTACGATTTCATTTATTTTTATTTAATTTTATATAGGTGTAGGCATCTATTTTAGTTTTTTTAGTTATTTGCAAGCGAGAATTCGTTTTGTAATTTACTTCAATTATTGGGATGGCTTTATTTTTAAATCTGCTTTGTTGTAGTTGAACATTTAAATATGTACATCAATACAACTGTTTTAAGTTTTATTAAGAAATAATTTTAACAAAAATAGTTTCAATCTTATTTAAAATAACACAGCTTATAAAATGGACGACCTGGATAAATCGACAAGACAAAATTTTATTATTTGATCGCACATTTGTGTGTAATTTAGACGATGTGTGAAAATCTAAAATAAATTTTAGATTTACGAAATCAAGATAGATTTGGAATCTCATTTTTTTTTATTTGTAATTTAATTGGAGACTTTATATTTTCTTGCATATCCAGAACCTTTGAGTTTTTTTTTCGTGGGTACTTTTTCCAGAAAAATATAAAACATTATCAAAACGAAATTATTATAAATTTCGCAATAAAATTTATTTTAAAGAAAAATGAAATCAAATTGTACGAATTCAAAAACAAACCTTCACACGCCCGAAGATATGCAACCAAATATGCTAGCTAATCTTTACAGTCGCAGTGATGTGTTTTAAGCCGAATAGTGTAGCTCGTTCACTACCAGTTTTAAACAAGAACTAATCACACTAATTAAATTTGATTGGTTTTAATTTATAAATTTCGAAATTCAAAAAATAGCACTAGCCACCTTCTGGCTGGTTACGTGCCCGTAACGTCGCCGTAAACTCATCAAAAAAAAAATCGACAAGGTCAGTCGATCTCATTGAAAGTTATGACGACATAAATCCTAATCAGAAGCAATGTAGCGAGAACTCCGACACATTAATGCGGTGTTTGTTTATTCAATGCGATGCTTTGCGGATAACCGGCCATTGTTTCCAACATTAATTGCTTTCGTTATGACGTCACTATTGCGAATCGTAACATACAAGAGAAACGAGACATTTCGAGTGTCGATCAGAATGGAAGGTGACCAAAGTTGCTGACATTTAAAATCAATTTTTTTTTAATTAATACAGATGGCGTTTTGACAGAACGACTTAACTCACACTTTTTGCGAAAATTAATTATTTTCCCACCAGAAAAATCAATTTGTATTTCCGTAAAACGTATCTGCTTATAGCTACGCTACAGCAGAACATTTTTGTGGGTTAAGTCGTACTGCCAAAACAGCGTCGATATGTCGTCATAAACGATTTAAAAAGATCCAAATGTTCAATTGTGAAACTATAGAATACATAGTTTTCGGGTTTTACTCTTAAATTTATTCTTCATTGTTCTTACTCGTTGTTTGTTATTCGATTTTGTAATTGATGAACTTACTGACATTGTTATTTACTGGATTTACTGATTATCTATGTAATTATAATTTAAGCATATGGAACACAATTTCAACCAAGGAAATTTTATGTTCGTATTTAAGTTATTCTTAATTTTAAAATTCATTTGTTCAAGTGAAAAGAAAAGAAAATATTAGAAATAAACAACGGACGTCCATAATTTTATATTACGACGCTTTAAAATTTGTCGTTTTACAATAAATTAGTTTAACTTTGTGGAGAACAATTTAACGAATTTAACATGTTGAAATAAATTATGAAAATATTGACGAACCTGCATTAAACGTAACAAAATCTCACTTTCACGTCAAATATTTTGAAGGAGACGGCTGTAACGTAATCGAGTACCTATTCTTTTACATCGAAAAGACAGACGCAATTTCCTTCCTGATTAGCATATAAATTATAACTAACTTATAATTTTTAGGCGTCACTATTCATTATTACTTACGGCACTAAAGGCTCAACTACGACGCGACGTTGCTAAATTAATTTATGAACCTAACTAAAGTTGAAGGGTTACGTAATTATTGTTGCACATTGGTCCGTTCGAAAATATGATTTTAATATAGATTAGTTTAGACGTCGGTATTTTGTTAATAAGGCAATTTAATTCCTACGACAATCTCGAAATTAGTTATATACACGCATCGCAGTATTTGTAATTAATTTTTCCTAATTCCCTTATCGATATGTGTCGGAATGTCATGTTTCTGTTATAATTAATTTCATTTGCGCGATCAACGAATTAATTATCCTTAACATATGTATTAATAATTTAATTTCCATCATCGATTATAGTCGAAACATTCTTATGGATCGTACGGAACGATTGTCGATAATCGAGCTGCACTTTGAATGACGTTGAAGTACAAATTCAACAGCTGTTACGGTTAGTTACGTGCCAAACTGTGCGGAACCAAACCAGCATCGAAGCAAGGGTTTTTGCGCTTTTTGAGCGTTTTCCATTATGTAGCACGCTTCAAATGTTTTTTTATGGACATTCTTTTGCCTAAATAAGTTGTTCGATACAGTTAATAAAAATAAAAAACGAAACATCTTATTTTAATCGAAATTATAACCGGAACTTGAAAATAATAACGAGTAGGTAATTTACTTCATTGTAAAATAACGTTTTAATACACGGGGGTCGTTGCAATGATGGGTTTTTAAGTTAATTAAGCGCATCGTGTGAACCTTAGCGCACCTTATTGTTCTAGGGTTTTATTGCCCGTTTCGTTGTAGTGTAAACGTCGTCGTTTATGTGGCTATAATGGTAATTTTACGCCCTCGAAGTAAGAAGTCTTAAGTAGTTTTGGATGTTTTTCGGAATTTTAATTGAGATTTTAATTATTTTCGAAAAAATCGTAATTGCTTTAAACAAAAACCGATTTCCAAATTTTAATGAAACTTTTTAGAATTTAACAGTAAGTTTGTAATGCGAACAAATGAGTTGGCGTAATTTTAGCGTGAAGAGGAACCTCCAGCATCATATATTATGTGTGTTCAATAGAGCGTTAATAAAACGCATATTTATGGTCCTACCGACGAAAACAAACCCATCAAGGTGTAAAATTAAGTTTTTTTTTCGTTATTAATGCGGTTGTTTCACCCTTATGTTCATAAAACGCGTATTAACATAAACTTGCTGATTTAACGTTCCAATTCAATTTCCTATTTATTTTAGGTTAGGCACCTACTATTTATTTAAATCGAACCTATAAAAGTGAAGCAAAAGTCAAAAATCTAATAAAAGCGAAGTTTTATTATAGAAATACTATAAAATTGCAACTTAATTCAAGAAATGACTTCATTTTATGTTACTGACATTTAAGTCAGTTGAAGGTCGAAAACCGTTTACAAATCGATTTAAAGCTTTATTTAAACTGAAAAACCCGTCTGCTCTTTCGAAATAATTATATTGTCGATATTGGTTTTGTTAAAATCAATTTATTTAACATACTCGCTTACAATTACATTTAAATCGAACTTAAAGTTGTAGTAGGTTGGGTATAATTGAAGCTATAAAACAATTGATGTTTATTTGCAACAATTTGTAAGTTTATTAGGTTTTTATTATAGGTAGATAGTATAAAATTTTTGTCTCACTCTAATATGTAGGTATGTCTACACATAGTTTACTAACTATTAACACATACTTACATTCAGTTTACTTTTTTATGTCTTTTTCAATAAACCAAACGTTAAATATGGCCTATCCAAGCGGCCTAGCGGTGCACGTCATCAATAAAAGGTTGCTATAGATGATGACGTTTCACACAGTGCTGTCATTTCGTTCCCCGTATTTTGAGAGTTCTAATAAATTGTAATCTTTCTTTATACCATCTAATATATGCGCAAGTAAATCATCAATAGAATATGTCACTTTCTAAACTTTAAACCGAATTACAAATAAACAATCTAGTAACTTTTTACTGATGACGTGATCACTTATACGCTTGGATAGACCGTAGTTCTGTATCGGTAGATAATTATTGTCATTTTCAATTATTGTCAAGTTATTGTGTCGTTAATAAAAGTTAGGGTGTCGGCCCTTTTAATACGAAACAGGGGTTCGTCAGCCAGACTGTGATGTGAGTGACTTATGGCCGGTTTCTGTAAAATTTATTTGTTCGATAAGTTATTGGTTCAATAAATATCGACATTTGATTGGCTAAAATCAAACAGTATATTGAAATATCAACATATGATTGGTTAATTTAAAAACTTTATGGATTGATAAATTTATATATTGTTTCAGAAACTCGCCATTAGACCGGTTTTATAACACAAGAAAGCTTCAAATTTTCCTAACAAGATTCTGTAGGTTTTTTTACATTGCTAGCTACTACAGACTATAACGAAAAGCAATTAAATATTGATTGCGTTAAAAAGTAACTATGTTAAAATATACGATTTATCTGTAGTATTTTTTATATATATAGATACTAATTATTTAACGCCTTTTTACGAATTTTAGCAAAATTACGAAACGTTATTATTTTAAGAACGCATCGAAAAATCGCTGCCTATGAAACACCATAATAAAATTCGATTAACGTATGACTCGCACTTTCGCAACGTTTATCCTTTTTTAATATAAAATTCCGATTTATTGCTCTGTAGTTATCTACTAAGAACTATCAAATGTAATTTTTCGAATTCCAGATATTTTTTGTTTTAATACTTTCGTCCTGGACCACTGTACGACGATTCGGTGTAAATTTAAATTTAAACGAACAATACGTTGTTTAAAAAGAAACCAGACATATTATCGATAATTATTTTTACCTTAAGCCAACGCATTTCGGCAATAACGCTGTTTTTCATATATGGAGTGAAACTACCGTACAACTAAATCGCAACCATTTATCATACTAAAGTCGTTATTAAAAAATAATTATCACCTCGACGTTAACATTTAATTATTGATACGATAATTAGGAAATTTTGCACGTTAATAGTTACGCAAATGAACAGTTACCGACTGAAATCTTGCATCGTTAATATTATTTATTAGATCTATTAGTAATTGATTTTAAAAGTGGGTATCAATGAGCGCTAAAGTGTTTCACATTAATGACAGTGATTTTCTTTCGGGCGCGATAAAAAAGTAATTACATTTTTTTCCGCGAGTGTCAGCGTTATTATCTTCAAAACATGTAATCACATTTTCTGCTACGTGTGGATATCAAGAAAGCTCCGTCTTAATTACGCCTTTCAATGTAATTGCCCGAAAATTAATGGCTTTTTGACTCACAAATTTGCGCTCGTTTCGTTTAACTGATCGAAACAGGGCGGGATTATATATTAAAGTAGTAATGTTGAGCGTGTCGTCGCTTTAATAGTTCTTATTTTATTAACGAAGATGAACGCTTGCTCTTATAGCTTCCAACTGAACCGCATCTAAAACGATATAAAATAAAATTGATGGAAAGATAGAATTATAGTAGAAAACCAGTCTAATTGGCGTACAATTAATTTGCCTTATTATAATAAAATCGGATCATAAGTCGTTTTAGATCGTAAAATTGTGTGCAGTAGCAGTGCCATTTAATATTTCTGTCATGCGAAGACTAACTAAGAAGCTTCCCAGGCAGTATTATTTAAATAAATTGACGCAATAAGCTTAACGACGTTCAAAGTTATGTAGACGATCCCCAATGTCACTTCTGTTTGTTTTTCTTAACTTATAATACGCCTCTGATCTGACCATAATTTGCCAATAGATATATATATACATATACAACAAAATTTGCACACAAATTTCTGTTGACGTAAATCTCGTTTTCAATTAAAGTAGGTATTATTTATCGGCGTACAAATTTGAATTCGAATACCTAGTGGTTAAGCCGGTAATGAAACATTGAATTTGCAAACCAAATATACGCATCGAATCGTATTTTTCACTTTCATTTTATCGTAGGCCGTATAGACAAATGGTATTCCCTAATACATATATTGGACTTATTAACTATAAATTATCTAACGACAATTTTAATTGCTTTCGCACCATAATTAAACCATCCAGTATTGTTCGTGCCCTTGATTTATTATTTTGTTTAGATAAATGCGAGAAAGTGATTGTTGAACTTTGCATAATATGTGGGAGTAGGTGCTTTCTATTAGATATGGAGGTAGGTAACTATATGGTTTATTTAATAAATAGCATTAGTCGCTTTGCTGCGTTGGATCGTTAAAGAAATAATTTAATTCGGAAAAAAAATAAGTACAAATCTTCCATTTTGTGCAGTAAGAAGAGTCTCTGAAACCATCACTTATGCCTTGTTTGACTTCAACTCCTGATATTTTGATTGTACCCACTTAATTTCATGCGCAACTGATAAATCGCCCGATAAAGGCGACCGATACCCATTTAAAGCCAACGTTTTATAACTGTATCCAGTTCCTGATGAATATACGAAACTTTAAGTACCTACCTATGTATTAGCCTTCACAGTTACGTAGTACTAAAATTGAAATTGCAAAATTTTGAATAAGTAGATTTAAAACAAGCTATTTCTGTAATAACTGATTTATAATAAACGTTAACGATCGAAAAGCTCATCAGCCTAAAATACGTATACCTACGTTGATGTTGACTGAACGTATCTAACACAAATATTACAGAAATTGATTTGCATCCAACAGCCGACGTAATAAATTCAGGAAACGATAAATCCTCGAGTTTTCTTATTTTGAATAGGTTTCGACCCAATTTCGAATTTTTAGGGCGAAAACGCTTGAAGGATTGTTTTAATAGAATTCCTAATTAAAGCATTGATCGTGATTATGATATGGATTTCGGTTTTGGTAGACATTTTTTAATTACCCACTTTAATTATGCCGACACTAATGACGACCGCTCATACAATATAAAATGTGACTTTTTCTTTTGAAAGAAACAACTATAAAATAAATTTCATTACGAAACATTGTAGAATAAAATGTAGGTATTTAAATTTTCATAAATTGAACGATCTTAACCATATAATCTCACCATTTCGGCATTTATTTATTTTTTTTTTAAATTAAAACTAGTTCTTGTTAAAATAAAATAAAAACCCGGACTCCGTTTTATATGAACTTTCATGAGAGATGTGGGTTTTATGCACAAACACAACGCGTATCTTATCTGTATAGGACTGTCTGAAAAAGATAATTACCTACACAATACTTGTCGGTGAAATTTAAAGCCCACTTCGCATGTTAGTATTTACAATAATTATACGTACCCATAATAAATTCATACATTTATTTTGAACGTGAAGTTTTTAACAAAACGATATCAAAAACAAATGTACGATCGAAACGAACGAGCGCGTAAAATATTAATACCGTGCACTTCGGGCTTTCGTCTCAAAAATAAAATTGTCGACTTAAGAGAATTCTGACCGTTCCTTATTTTTTTTTTGGATTTATTAAAAGACGTTTGATTTTATAGCGCTCGACCGATTTATGATGTCACGTGTAAATTAAAATAGCGAACTGCTCCTGATTAAAACAGTCAAAAAACTTGAAGATGTGGGCAGCAAAAGATTGCCCGTAGAGGAAAGACTCGGCCATGTAAAAGACAAAAATGCAGTCGCAAACAACTAAAACTTCTTTCGTATTATTTTTTTATTGGGTCCGATTTATATTGTAAATCTTGACCTTGTATTATACCGTCAATGGGCCGTAATTCGTTTACTTCTTCTTAAATGGAACATTTAATTATAAAATTGTAATTACTAATTGATAGTTGAAATACTTTAAATGTCACGACCTTCTATTGATATTTCGACGAGCCACACAATAGGGTACAGCAGACAATGTAATTTATGCTAATAAAATGATATTTAAAATCTGCAGGTGTGTTACGTATAGGTACTGTGCTTCTGTGCTCGTTTCAATAGTAAGTTCAACGGATTTTCTAAATGTTGTAAGTTTGTTATTTGCGGTGTAAATGTGTTTATATTATTATTATAGTAACATCATTCCTAGTCGTGTTTTTTTTACCTCGTTCGCGATTCGAAAAAGGGTTTTGATATTCTCGAATAAAAGATTTTAAACTTGACGAGGCGCGAAATGGATTCGTCTTTTGTTTTGCGAGATCTTTTACCATAACATTAAACCGTACAAAGTTTAACATTATTAATTTTCTAACGCCGATGCGATAAATCCCTTCGTAATTTTTAATGCATCACTAGCATGCGGCATAGAACCGTTTAATATGGGCATTCTGAACAGAATTTATGTTGAGTGCCGCAAGCGCTTTCATATTTCTACAATTACATATTGCATTTAATTATTGCGTATTGAAAAATACATGTATAATAGGTACTCCGCGAGACAGCCAACCGAATTGAATTTGTAAATGTTTCTGCGCGCTACGCAATACCACATTCCTACAATAAGAGCTCTGTTTTTCTATTAATAACAAATAAATTAGGCTCCTATGTTGGCCGCCGGTAGTCAATAGATAATAATCGTATAATTAAAATATCTTACCGCACGGTTAATAAATAAACGACTAAATGGAAGCAGCAGTACTTCAAGCAAGAATTGCCGGTTACGTCATTTAGTTATTAAACGTATTGTTTATTTTTTATTTTACAAGTTAAATTCCATTCAGTAGGTGTCTAATTGAGCACTAACTACAAGTTAAACATTCGATTTCTCACGGCATTTTCGCCATTTTTGCAGTAAGTAAAATTTTAAAAGTGAATATTTTTAGTCCGTGCGATCGTTTGATTCTTTCGAATATTTTTGAAATTTTTATCGCGGATACGTCCATCGATGATCGATCCAAAATATCCCTTTTAAATTTACGTTTAGTGGCTCGTAATTGGGTTTCGAAAAAGACCTACAGAATTTTTTCTGCTACGCGTTTAACATTCAAGTTTTAATTATTATCTTCATATAGGAAATAAATTATCCTCATCAATTTGGCTTCCGAACCCATCACTCGACTTCTCACCAGCTTCTCAGGATAAGTGAAACAATTGAAAGAGGATTCGAAAAGAAAGAATACACTGCGGTTGTATTTATTGACTTGGAAAAAGCCTTCGGACTTGAGCCATGATAGACTTCTATATAAAATGAGATTATTAAATACTCCAAATTACCTAATCAAAATCATTCACTCTTTTCTCACTAACAGAACTTTTAGAGTCCGGATCAGCTCAATCTTATCTAGTTCAAAACCTATTTGGGCCGGAGTACCCCAGGGTAGTATTCTGGGTCCCACCCTATTCAACCTGTTCGTCACGACATACCCACAGATCTCAACTCATTGCTGACTATGTATGCCGACGATACTGCAATTATTACACAGAACTCCAGTCTTGATACAGCAATCGAACTCCTCCAAAACTTTATAGATACGTTATGTGCATGGTTTTAGAAATGGAAAATTAAAATAAATACTGATAAATGTCAAACAAAAATTTTTACACTCAAGAGATATGAGCAAATTACAAAAATAATAATAAATAATAACGAAATAGATTGGAATCCAATGTACTCAGCTGTTAAATATTTAGGCGTGCACTTAGACGCGAAATTGAACTGGGGGTTTCATATCAATAAAAAACTCAACGAGTGCCACAACAGACTGGGTGCCTTGTATCCACTTATAAACCGAAAATCCCACCTCAGACCTGAGTGTGCTGTACTTATCTACAAAGGAATCCTCAGACTAATTCTTACGTATGCATGTCCAATTTGGTGCAACACATCAAAAGCTAACACGAAGAAACTTCAAACAATCCAAAATAAAGTGCTCAGAATCGCCAACAACTGCCCTTGGTTTGTGCGTAATAAACAAGTTCACAGTGAATTAAATGTTCCCCTAATTACAGAATTCATTAATAAAACTACAGTGAAGTTTTTCCAAAACCTAACTTTGTGTTCAAGTGCTACTAAATTAAATCTAGGCCAAAAAAAGATTCACAAGCGTCTCAAGCGTAAACTACCACAGGACCTAATTTAAATATGGTATATAAACCCAACTCAATGTTTAAGATAGAGGTCAAATTTATCAGTTAATCCCCATTGGATTAAACACCATGTATGTAGTTTAGCACTTGATTAATTAATTGTACTATAATAATAACCAAGCCGTGTATTGCATTGTATATTGCAGAGCCAGCTATAATAAAAGAAAAAAAAGGAAATAAATTAATAGACCTCTCAAAATTGTACAAAGAAAGCCTAAAAATATTCGGTTTGTTAAAATGGGCTTAAACTTAATCGTTCAAATGTGAAAAATCGACAAATATAAAATTTTATCTCGAGTAAATCGCGACGTCGACTTTCAATTGCCCTTTCGTCCCAAAAATACAGATTAATTGGTGATCGGGATTAGCTTGTGCAACTTCTTCTCGCCACAACTTCAAGCTGTTTTGTCTTCGTTCTCAGAATTTCCGTTACGAAAATCTTCACGGCATAAAGTTGATCAGGAATTCACCAATTACCTAAGCTAATCGTTATAATACCGCATACAATAAACAACGGAACAATGCCGAATTTATAATATTACAAGTTAAAACTGACTAAGTGGCTCGTTACGTATGGAAAACATCTTTCAAGAGCGGATGTCATCGTTTTAAACATATGTACACGTAAGCCCATAATTTATTCACGATTATAAACAAATTACTAAGCCACTTAAAATAATATTTAATGCTCTACCCTTATAAATCCTTAAAAGTGACATACACGTTCTTCATTTACACGGACAAATAGCTTTTAACCCGACAACTCTATTTACGTCGAGCCGTACAATGTACGTATATAAGTTTCCTTTACATAACATCTCGCAGCATAAACGTATGTATAGTCCTAAACCGCGCGTAAAAATTAAATAAATCACTTAAAAGCAGTCCGCTTCGCGAGGATTACCGTAATTTGTTTCCTGCTAAATGTAGTTTATTTCACCGTGCCGACTTAATTCAGAAACGTCGTAAACATCCTAAAGCTCGCTCCGATCGAGCTTTTCCGGCTTGATGTTTGCGACACAAGGTGTTTGCGACCTATGATTTATTTATTTATCCTATACTTACTCGTATTTATAATCGCAAATTTATGTGCTTCCTATTTTTATACGGTGTCCAGTTGACATTCATAGGCAGTTTGATATTCTTCGACAAAAGCTGCAGTATTAACGCTGATAATGATTTATCTATAAAATCGCTCGTCGACAGGATACGAGTTTTACGCCCCTAAGTTCAAGTTGAGGTTAAAGCTACTAAAGGTTTCGTTTTAAGGAGGTTACGATCGAAAAGATTGCGTAAGAGTATTTATGTGTGTCATTAACTTTGTTTGCTTAAGCTATTTGCGGCACCGACGCCGGTTAAAAGTCTTCGATATTGTAGGTAGACGAGGTAGGCAATAATATTTTTCGGTTTCTGAGTCATTCTTGCAATCGAGTAGCGACAAGTTTCGGCACCGTGTAACCTTTGCCCTCTCAATTAGTATTGCTTTCAGACGTAACAGTAGACGTATGCGGCGTAGGTGTAGGTGACCTATGTGTTACATGTAGGCCGTCCAAAAATCGTCTTTATCTTTTTAGGGAATTAATGTTGCGAAAGTTGATTCATAAATACATATTATTTTATACGCCTTTAACTTTTCCTTTAATGAATAAAAAGAAACGAATTTACATAACATCCCAACAAACATGGGCTAACAGATGACTGTATCTCGATGCTGTTATCTATCGAACAGGAAGTTAAAAATATTCGAAATTTGTGTGAGTGGAAAGTTAAGTTAAAAATAATTTATGGTCTCGGCAAGTTTTAATTACTATTTAAATATGTAGATATCGCCGGTTCTTAGATATTTTTTTACCTCGCCGTGAAATACTACGTAACGAATTGTTTAAACCGTAATTATACTGAATTTATCTGCTTGTATGTGAGATTTTGCTGTATTTATGGAAGTAAGGCAAACGTTTATAATCCGTAATTTAATGCCTCAGCTTGTTTTTGTGTAAACTATGACAACTTACAAAGACATAACGATTTCAGGTATTAACTGTCTTTCAGCAGTTATCGTAAATTAAGTCGGCAATTTAGGTTGAATACCCTATATTTGGATTAAATTTAATTTTTTCCGAACGTGGCGAGTATCGATCGAAAATAAAATCTAACGAACAGACGACACGCTTGTATTTTCAAAATTTACATACGTACCTATATAATTTTTTTTTTTTGGTATTGGATTTGTAGAAACATTATTTTGGGGTTCCACTTTATCATTGATGTTCGTGTTTCACTTTGATTATTTTCTAAGTGGTTTACAAAGCTATAGAAATTCGGAACAAAACATTTCAATTACATTGCACTGAAAGTGTCGATATTTTCTGTTTCAACGTAGTTCGCAAATTACACCAAAATATTGTCGGTATTTTCTGTGTACAGATAGTTTAATTTTGGCTATTCGAATGTTAAAATAAAATAACAAAATATTTTGAATGTTTAGTAAAATATTTTGATACTAATTAATCTACGAACACTTCCCATATTTTTTAAATGTTTTAGAAAACCAAAGCAAACTGTTTATAATTGGGCATTAAATACCTTTAGAATTTCGTATTTAAAAAATCTGATTTAAAGTGGTAATTATTCCAGTGGTTGAAAACTAAAAATTAATATTTTTATCTAACAAAAATTAAACAAAAGCGATGTTGGCAACTTATGTACCTATAGCGTTGTCTGTCTCTTTCCATCCGAGCATTTACCACCATTTTGAAATAAAATCTAATATGTTGGAAGCTTTCGTTTTAAAATATTGTCTTTCAAATTCAGTTTTAAGTTACGCGGGATTTAACATTGTTTCATTTTGAATTTAATTGAAGTAAAATCTTTCTTTTCTCGGATTTATTCGTATTGATCTGATTATATTTGTAACTTATGACAATTTTTTCGGTTTTCCAGCGATTCGTTCTAATTTCTTTCATAACTAACAATGAATGTCCATTAAAATCGAATCATTAGATGACATATTTTTTTATTAAAATTAGTTTTCAACTGTCTCTCTAACTGAAAGTTCACGATTCACGATTCGTGAACAAAACAATGTTTAAAACCGTGACTTAGTGGTGGTTTTATGATCGTTTCTTTCCTTGAGTACCTATCTCCTTAAGTCACAATTTTCCTTACAAACAATTGTTATTGCTATGGAAATGCGTACGTTAAGGAAACGCTCAAAATAAGCAACGACTAGATACCATCCTTTAATGGTATGTGAAAATAATGTCGAAAATATTTAGTTCTATACGAATTTTTATCATATTTTTGTGTTGTTAAGATAGAGTTTTAATGTAACGAATAGATAGATACTTACATAAGATATTTTCAACACAGCATTTCTTTAGGTAACATGTTTCAAAATTGCGTGGTTATGGTGTATGGCCGAAATAAAAATTTGTAATTGTTAATCGGTTGTCTTTTGGAAACTACTCCAAGAAAATTGCACTTACTTTTAATAGAAACCGATTTAGGTACTTTTTAAACGGAACATTATTAAAATTAATTGAAAAAACGTAAATAATTAAGCTACATATTTAACAGTTGTTTAATTACTACAAAGGATACGTACTTAAAAAATGATTTAGGTTCGAAAGGTTATAAAAGTTATATAAATAAAATCGATTAAGTATGCAGACAAACTTTTATTACTACCATATATTAAAATCTTTTTCAAATATTTATTTCGTAACTCGTTCGTAAACATTTCATTTTAATTTTTCAAAACGCGATCATCGCCTGCCTATTTTAGGCAAGAAAAAGGTTTACCCAGTTTTCGAAACTTATTATTCCGACGTTTTACGCCGCTCGAATTTCTAAGATGACGCCCCCGCCTTTTACATTTCGATTAAAGTAATTTAGCTATTTAAAAATCTACCTACACCTACCTATATGAGTTTATTTTTTAGAATAAGAACAATTTATAATGAAATAATATGACAGTAACACTCGTTTCGTGTCAACTTTATCGGTGATTTGCATAAAAATTAATTAATAAATATCGAAATGACACGTAAAAATCGAATAAGGTAAATCCCACTTGAAATGAAAAAATCGGAGGTCACTTTTGGTGAATTTCGGACGACCTTCCGGCCCACTCTTAAATATTCAACAGCTTCCCTGCAATAATAAATCTTTGTTTGATAAAATACGGACGAGATGGCAATTAAATTCGTCGTACCTACTATTGACCGTAGTCGCACATTCGGATGAAACAATTGTTTCTGGCAAATTTATGTATCGACCTACTCTCGACGAAGCTAGATTTATTAAAATACTGGTTCCATTTCGGGTAACCACGGTTTATATAGACAATGTAGCCTGATTTCGGTGAATTAACATGAAAATACATTTAGAAAACGAGGATATAAAACAAAGTAAAGTTTGGAGCTTGAGTTAAATTAACGTGGACTTCTGAATTTATTGCTGTGCTTTTTATACTATCTCGACGTGGGGTGATAATGGTAATTTATATTGTGTAAAGCCGTCAATTAAAATTTGTTAATTTCTTACATATTATTCAGTTTATCTCGACGTTTAGCGATAGTGAAGTTATTTTACTATTTATTATTTTGGGCTTATCTTAAATGATATGTTCGACGCATCTGTAAGATTAGGAAAATAACGTTTAATTATAATATATTTATTAATTGCGTAATTAGAATCGTTTTTGTCTATTACAAACAATTTACAGACCCAGGTCAAATTATGTACTTAACTAAAATAGACGATTTTAAAAGTTAATAAATGGTAGATCATTAAGTTTTAGCAGATCTTTTAGCCGATATCTTTATGTAATTTCAACTGTTATTAAATAGAACGAAGGTGTAATGGTGAACATGCCGCCAGGGATTCTAACACCGTCATTATGTTGATCTCGTCGTTAAAGTAATCAAAGGCCATTTTAGTTAGTGAAATAATAAGAAAATTCGAGTGTATTACGGTGATGATTATGTGGATTATCGCACCGTCCGCATTAGGTCTATCGTTTTTTGTAGGAAGTGTAAATAATAGCCCGTGGTGTTTAAAAATTACTTAATTCTTTAATGCATCATAAATCAACACTACGTCTAAACAAAACTTAATGGCATACATAACATATTAATGCGGTTGCTCAAACAACATTCAAATTAAACGATTTTAAAATTTAAATGGCGCTAGAATCGAATTAACAATCTCGGTAATAATAATTTTAATGCTGCAAGATTAGATTGCAATCGAGGTTATTAAATTATTCGTAAGGGGGATTTTTTGCAATTTTTGAATAGTTTTCTTTTGAATCTTGTTATTTAGTAGGTAAATATATTGATATTCCAAATGTTGAGGGTTTAAAGGAAAAACAGGGGCTGAAGCGCGTAAATGGACGTTTTAAAATTGCCGACGAACTCTAATTGCGAGAGATTTGTTTTTTTGCTATTCTGGAACAACTCACCAAGATTTTTGGCTTTATTTTCTTTTTTTTACGCCAATCTACTTGGAAATTTGTATTCTTTTTTTTTGTAAAACCTTACTTATCTTCAGCCACAATCGATTCCTGTAGGTTAATTTAATTTTTGGTTTTTCCAAAAAGCAAAAACATTTCACGGCTAGTAAAAGCGAGTCGCTAAAGTGTTTAAATACCTATACCTACTAGGTATAGAATGTTGTAGGAGATAATTATATTTGGTATAATTATGACAGAAAACGGTGACTTTTTCAACTTTTAAAATTTTTATAGACTTTAAAATAAATAGTGGAATCTTTATCATTTTATACAAAAATAAGGTGTGGACTTGCAATTATTAAAT
The DNA here is from genome assembly GCA_036326145.1 of Rhagophthalmus giganteus. NCBI lineage: Eukaryota > Metazoa > Arthropoda > Insecta > Coleoptera > Rhagophthalmidae > Rhagophthalmus > Rhagophthalmus giganteus. The sequence continues at coordinate 6,724,937 of JARFJA010000056.1, read as the reverse complement.
GGATACTTCAATCAGTTTTACGTATATATTTTTCGGTGTTCGTCGCTTACGCGATCGTTGAAATCTCCAGCGATTATAGTTGTTCGAGTCGCCCATTTTGATAACAAAAAAGTGTAACAAACTAATTTGATAATTACAGTAATATAAAGTGTTATATATGCAATCATTTCCCTAAACATTTTTAGATTACTACTTACCCCTAATTCATTTGAACTTGAAATCAATTTGCGTTAGAGTCGAAATTACCTCTAGGTACCTATGTATATGTATAATAAAATTAAACTTTTTTTAACATAAGAACCTACCGATCATCAGAGATTCCCGTTTCTCTTTGATCTAATGCCTTTCCAAAGACATTAACATAATAACTCAATAAAGTAAGCGATTTTCGGTAGATATGGATGCCTACGATATTTTGTTTACGTTTTAAAAGCCAATTAACAGGTTTGTTTGTGGGTGTTATTGTGTAACCCGAACTTGCCGCGGAATAAAATACGAACTTATTAAAGATAGCGTATAAGAATTAATAAAATGATCTTTAAAGCTGCCGGTTTATGGATGTATGTACTACACGTATAGAAATATAAATATACATATTTTTATTAATCATTAAGAGCTTCAGAAATATAATAAAAGTACCCGGATTTTTAACTTTATGGATTTAAAGGCCATCAATAAAGATTTCCTTTTGTGCGTTTACTTTTCAGATCCGAATCATGTCTAACAGTTAAAATAGAAATTATGGGATATTTGCGGTATTCTTCGTTATTCCCGCATCCGAACGAGTGTAATATGGGATGACGTCCTTGTTCTATAAATATTCAACCTACACGGAAAAAATAATGCACGCCTTTGCTTGACTATAATATTCATGGACACCTGTGCTCGATTAGATTACTGCATGTAGATTACTTCTTCGATTTGAGCGTATCTTGCTCATATATTCTTGGATTTTTATTATTTTCTGCATTCCTGATCTAGGTGTTGTCGGAGAATTTATAACCCCGTAACTGGACCAATAATAATTTGTAGGATTGCCGTAATATATGGCACGTCAAGTCGATATAGAAAAAGTAAATTGTAAACAACTGGAAACTTTTATAATTGCAGACGTTGCGGGTAAAGAAATTGAACGAGATCAATCGTCGTACGTAATACGTAATTAATATGTAGTTCAACGATCTTGTTGAAAAGCATTAAACTGATAATTGACTTGGACGACAGTATTTTCTCCAAGCGAATTCGCACAAGGTGACACGTTCAACTTCATAACATCAAATCCTGATTATTACGAAATACGAAATCGATTTTTTTTAACAATTGTCAAACAAACCGACAAGGTTCCTCATTTAAATTTTTACTGTCCCGTTGGGCATTGTTCGATATCGACCTCGATGAGCTCCCCTTTTCAAAGTGATTTACTTTAAAGGCACGATTATCGTGGTATTCCATAATTAACACGTTCTATTAGCGACTCGGCATACGCGATACCATTATCCGACTTTTTAATTGATTCTTAAGAAATAATATCCGCAACTGTCAAATAAAAAGCGAAATATTGCTAATTCATATTTTTTATGTCGAGTCCATCTTACCATTTACCCGGTCGCGAATGAAGTATTTTAATATTTTTTCGCCGTTTATTCAACGTATACATACATACTTGAAAGTGCAACAAAACGATGTATCTAGAGAATTATGGGTTTTCCGTTGTCGATACAATCGGTACAAGTTTAAGTTTGAGTTTGTAGACGCCCATGCGTAAATGTGACGATAGATTGGCTTTAGCTCGAACTTTTGAGATCACCAAGATTAAGGTAACAGTTTACCTAACGGAGAAACATGGACCCTATTTGTTAGTGAAATCGGCTGGCGACAAAGTATTCCACGGTTTTTGTGTGTATCGTCCCGATAAAATCGAACAAGTGGACGCGACACAAAAAGCGCGGCATATTTTAAGATTAGAATTTAAAACGATCCTTATTACTTACGCGAGGAATTCCTTAATTACCTATAGTTGAACGTCGATGAAGCTTTTTAATGTGTTCGCGTCGGGAAATTGATGATTTTAAAACACCGCGTATATATTTTTCAATACACTTTTTATAAATAAATGACATTCAAACTTAACGTTTGAAGTTTTGATAGAAGATATCCGAATTCATGCTGTAAACGAAGAAAGAAACCTCTTTCGTACTTCTCCATTTTAGATACCCACATAATGGGTACTTTGAGATTATAATTTCGAAGTTTTTTTAATGTGCACGTTCTAATTTTCTTTTCTTTATAATTCGTTAAATCGGATTTAATTTGGATTTGCTAACAATAAGTTGTAGATATACCCTAGATGCCCATATCCGCATAACCACGATGTCCATAACTTATCATAAATAATTATTAAAAAACTTCGCCTACAAGAGCTTTGTTTCTAACCTTTAATAAAACATGTTACCGTAGTTGCTCCATTAAACTTGTCACTTGTTTCATTCATAGAGTTCAATATTTTCCCTCCCATTCGGAGCTTTATTGTCTTACCATTTAAAGGTGTCGAACGGCATAAATATCTTGAACGAATCATGTTCACCAGTAAATATTCGCATCTATCGCTCGCCGTTTCGAAACTTATTTATTCTAAAAAACGATACAAATTAAATATAAATAGTGTATATATATATATATATATATATATATATATATATATATAAATATTGAGTAAGTAATACTACATGAAACGACCCTAGCTCCGAGCGTTTTAGCTCGTTTAGCATATGCGTTATTTCCTAAATGATGAAGCGCTATTATTTTTGAGTTCTCGCTTGGTCCCCGAGGTGTTAACAGGGCGTCGTGTGACCCTTGACCCGCGATGTCTTCGTTATGGTCGCGTAGGAGCTCGTGCCCAAGTCGCAAACGCACATTGCCCATTAAAATATTCTATATGGGATCCATTTGAATAGAAAGTGCACTTAAGTATAGCTACAAGATAATATCCCCGTTGGTATTTCTATTTTTATTATGTTGCAAACGTTATGGATTATTATTAGTTTATTTTTATTTATACATTTTTAATTTTTTAAAAGATACAAAGCCAGATTCATCCACCACGTACCGCAGTACTAATACACGTTTAATTACATTTGCTCTTTCGGCATTGTGTGCTAAAGTAATACTTTATAAATTATTGTTTATTTGAAATCGTAAACAAACAAACATTATGTATAAATTAAACTTCGGCTTAGATTACTTGCAGTTGTATTTATCGTTTTGACGCCGTTGATATACAAATTACAATACTGTAAAAACTATACAATAACAATTTGAATAATGGCAAATAAATTTAAAAAGCTTATTAGAAATATGTAACATTGTCGATAGGGATAGATAACATCTTGTAATTATATCGTGCTGACTTTTGGAGTCGTTATAAACATCGTCGTAAATCAAACCAGCGAGTGTAAGTATGTATGTATATATTTACGGCAACAAACTTTCCATTTTGCGCATCAGCTTTACTTGAACGTCCGCAAACGCCGAGCTTTCGCAGAACAATTTGATTTCAGCTCGAGCTTGCGCAAAATAAATTTCCCCGGTTAGTTTATAACGGCGAGAAAAATAAAATACGACCGTTCGCATTGAATTGAATTCAAATAAAATCGCGTGACTAGAGGCGAAGGTGCATTTTATAACACCCCAGCGGCGAAGTCAAACGTAAAGTTAAAATACACCTAACCCCGTGTATGTTTAATGCATATCTGTAACTGATACTTTGTTGCAGTAACTAGTTTTATGGGGTGCATAATATATGGTGTATTGTGTTGCGTATGTCTCAGCTGTGATACATGGCGGTAGTTATGCGGAGCAATTGGTATGGGGGAACGTGTAATATTTATTGGCGCATGTTAAATTTTGTATTCTTTTTGACAGCTACAAATACATACGTGATAGGCAACGTGCAGATATGGTTGTACAATTTGTGTTGTACCATTACTGTGGCCGCGATAGTGTAGACGAAACATTATTCACTTCAACTTATAGAAGAGCCCCTTAAAAGGAAATAATCATTTTCGAAATATCTCATAATTTTAAACAGTAAGTACAGATATCGAATGGAAATCCCGACAATAAGTTAATTCTAATTATTTCAATATCAGATAGCAAATAAATATTTGTCTTCTTGACTTTGCTCGGGATTTATAAGGTGGCCTATAATTGGCGCCTGTATGTTTGCATGGGCATTAATGGTGGCAGCAGCCGGCTTTGCACGATCATGAATCAGTTTAACTACGCTCTTTATTCTTTTATCTGGTAGCCGATTTAGTTGTTCTCGTTATTACAATACTCGCAATATTTTAGCACCCACCTTCTTCAAGTGCAGACTAATTTTCAACACTCCCAAGAAATAAAATTACGAGACTGTTAAAAATAAATCTCGTCTCGAAAAATACTTTTGAAAAAAAAATAGGTTGTCATTTTTTATAATTTATTTGACGCAGTAATAAATTTAATTACATAGTATGAAGCAGATAATTCGTAGATTGCCGTAAATAAATTTATGGGTGAGAAGAATAAATGTTCCAGCGTTAGACGAAAGGTGATGCCTAGTAATTAAAAGGGCGAAACGATTTGTGGCTTATTAAATGGATATCGACAAATTTAACTATAAAAAATAAACACTTTAGTTTCGGTTTAATTTGAAATTTTTAATGTCGAAATTGATTCTAACTAGGCAATTATTATTGATCCTCGGAAATTCTGCAACTTTTTCATTTTTTTTTACGTAATATTTTTCCTCTAATTCATTTTTAGACTTATTTTAAATTTTAAAAATTACCTGAAAATAATTTCTTAGGATAGTTGAAAGGAAACACGAGAGTTTCGTATAGCTCATGTGCACGATAAATTTTCTCGTAGAACGACAACATCGTCATATTCGACGTTCAAAACTTTGATGACAGCATACTGTTAAATAAATGCTTAATTTTCTGCGGACTGTTTTGAATGGGAACTGATCGGGGCCCCAAATGTCGGTAGCTATTTTTATTAATTATTTCATTCGACACTCCAAATGTTTAAAGAAAAATAAAATTCCATTCTCTTACACGACCATGTAACAAATAAAGAAATGGAATCATAACTTACTTAGTTCAGAAATGACTCCGGAAATTCGGATGAGAATTATACAGTAAGGGTAGAGACAGATTAAGTAGGGAACTGAGGGGGAAGGGTGTTGATTGTGGGGTTAATTAAGTTAGATTTAAGAACATTTCAATTGTAAAATGTATAATTAGTAAATATATATATAAACAAACAATAAAATTTAATAATACCCTGAGTATAGTTTAGCTATAGAAATATGTTCATACATATATCTGTTTTATTTATTGTTGTTCCACTAAAAACACTCGGAACCTTGAAATCGTTGGGTAATGGTATTTTTTATGGTTGAATTAAGATCGCGTTTACCTATTCTACTCGGCACTCATTATGTAAGATAACAATTCGCGAATATTAATGCATTTGACCTTACATTAGTGCTGTCAAATTTCCAAATTACGTTCTTTGATAAATTTAAATGAAATATCTACCTCTCGTTATTGAAGTTTCCGAATCAACTCGCACATTGCCACTTAAAATTGCTTAAATCTACCTTCTAATGAGTAACGTTAATTTGCTGAAAATTTTTCTCATTGTTTCCACTTACGATGAGTCTCGTCAGATTTTACGATAGCCTCTTCGAGACGAAACTACATCGCTATAACAACCAAGAACAATATGAGTTCGTAATGTAATAACGTCCGCCTACTCTAAGGTGTGCAAATTAGTATTTACTATGCATCCGATGTGTAATTGTATACTGTATAATTTGTGAAGCTGAAGAAGTGTTGAGTCAGCTTATTCTAGCCGGTTTACTTATTTTTCGTTTTGGCCAAGCCTCTTCCCTTAAGTAATTTTCTAAATGGAGTCTGTGTTAGTGGAGTTTTTATTTTGTATGAAACGGTTAGATAACGTATATGTATTTGCGAATACTTGAAATCAATAACAAGGAATCATTATTCTTTGTGGTTATTGGAAAAGATCAGTGACCGTATCTAGGCAATGTTGGACCGAAGTATAAAATTTGGTTAGGGGCCTACCTAAATTATATAAATAAATTAAATGTTTTAATATTTAGGATTACGATTAAATAAAGTTTGGGTACATTTTCTTAATATTCACTTCGAAACATCGTAAGTGCCATTGTAACCTCGCTATTAAATTGTTCGCGAAACGGACGGCAATAAATAATTCAATGATTTATAAGATTTTAGCGAAACTAAAGCTGAGACGACACTAGCATAGGACTATATCACTTATTTTGTTTTACAATTTTACATTAGACACTAATTATATACGTAATTATTGTACATAATTTAAAAGTTGCGTAAATATATGCTATAGGTATATCCCATTTTATTTTATAACCAAAGGAATAAAGATTTTCATTAATAAAAAATACATTAGTTGTAAATATACGATTGTTAATCACTTTTCTTTTAGTACTACCCCTAAATGAACTCGTATATCCATCGAACAAAATATTAAACATATGCAAAATTCTTCGCTGATGTATACGGTATTTAAAAATTACTTTTGTAATTACTCACAATTAATTTTAAAAAGTCGATATTTACTTAACCGAAACTGCTTATAATGACGTAAGCTCGTTCCAAGGTCAACTTTTTCAGCAAATTTTCCAGCAAACACTTCCGTCTAAATCAATATTGACAAACAAAAAACGATCCTTTCTAACATTGCCAAATTGTGCAACGTACTTACATAGATACGTCTCGCCCACGTATTTGGCGTTGTTCTTAAAGAATTTTTTTAAAATTTTACTGTAGCTATAATGGACCATGCTAATTGGTTAATATTTTCTCTGGCGATCTGATGTCTAGGAGACTACTTATTTTCACACTTTACCGCCCATCGGGTTTCTAATGAATAAATTTATTGCTTCAAACGGGAAGTCGGTACTGTATTTTATTCGGTGTGAAATATGCGCTGCCTTTGTTATCAATGTTCGATTGTCGTTAAAAATCGAAAAATTATATCCTACATAGTTTAAACTATAGAATGAAATGACACACCTCGTCCAATAAAACAATAACAACAACCGTGTGCGAGAACATAAGCATAATATTGTAGTACCTATATTTTTATAAAACTTAGTACTGGTTTGTTAAAATAATATACTGTACTTATACAAGAATGTCTATCGTTATTTTTATTAGCGTGTCTGTAAGTCGTAAACTAGGATTATCGCCATATAATATTGAAGTTTACCTGGTTCGCCATATTTTCGTGGTATATCTATTTTTAACGAAAATGGAAATCCCGGTGAAACTAATACGAGATTGAAATATCCGTTCGACCCTAATTAATAATAATAAAGTAAATCTGATGAAAACACGCATAGTTGGCTTACGCATATCTCACAAATGTCATCGATGTAGTTGTAATTTCTCATTTATATGCAATAGATTTTGTACAGTGGAAGTAAGTAGAATCGTTGTTTATATTGCAAGGTATTCCTTTGATTTGCTTAACGAGCCGCAAAACAAATACGTTTAATTTGAATAACCAAAACCTAGTCCTTGTGGTCAGGTGAACACTTTACAAAACACTATCTAATAATACGAAAACAAGTGATTAGTTAAAATTAGTAAAGCACTCGTTGCAAATTGATTATTAATTAAATTCCTCTGACTAGTTAATTATTAAATAAATATTTTTCCATTTAGTTGGCTTATTTATCGAAATAGTAGTGTTTAAAACGTTTAACGAGTTCTTAAAAGAATTACACGTACCCTTTCGCAAAAATTTTAAACGTCAGTTATCGCTATACTAATAATAATTAATTAATCCTGATCTCGTAAGTAATTTAGCGTGTATTCGAGTACTAAACGATATTCTTTTTATACACATTGTAACGAGATACTTTTCTAAAATAATAATCTCAGGATATTTTTTTTTCAAAGAATGTCGTAACATAACGAGTTTTCTAGTTCATTTTACTACACGCGCGGCGCGAAGTTGCCGTTGTCCGTTTTTTTTTTGTTTTTTTTTGGCAAAAGCCCAATATTATCTCGCTGATTATTAAGATATTAAAAAAATATTTTCGTGTTGTTAATTTTCTTCGGGCCTTTCATTTCTGATTTTTATACGACCAACTGTAGTTAGTTGTAAACGTTATGTCCCGTATTTGTAACGCAGCGTGTATTTGGTTAAAAAATAAATGTACAAGAAATGTTATTTAACTATATATCTGTTTAGATGTTGTATTATTTCTTTGAACAAGGTAATGAATTCGTTCGTACGTCTCTATTTAGATGTCAATCTGTAATCGACACAAGCTATATATTTGTAAAGTATTTTTTAAGAGAAGCGAACGGGCATTACAATTTTCCCGTACTAGGCACCTATACGTACATGAAATATTTATTATTATTTTAGTCGGCAGAACCTGTAGGATCTGCTACGTTACGTTCTATTTCCTTCTAGGACGTGCTCGGGTTACGCAGCTCGTGAAATCGAAATTTTTATCGCACCTAATCGCTACTTAAGTAATAATCGAGTACCTATCTACTTTAAGTTTCTCTGCTTAAAGGTTGCATTTATTTTGGTCACGATTTTAATTTTAATATATCGGCCAATTCAAAAGGATATACATATTACGCGAATGCACGTTTACATTGATAATTTTTGACGTGACTTGTCGAAACGTTATGAATTATTGATTAAGTCGGGTTTATCAGATGATAAGTGTAGTTTTACCTACGATATACATATAGGTATTGCATTTTGACCATATCTTATTATAGTTTCAGTAATAATTGTCAATGTTTATTGAGAATTGATTTTTAAAGTGCGTTTTTGAGAAGTATCTCGCTTAAGGGCAGGGTACCCATGATTTCAGCGTATTTTACGCTCATCCTTAAACTAATTTTTGAGACATTTTGGATCATTAAAACCAAAATGTTTTTATGATTAGTTGTTTATCACTATTTTGTTTATGTATACTCGTGATTTGAGTACATGATTTTTATTCGTTAATTTGTTATTATAAATTATAATTTTGTTAGTTATGGTGGAATTTTATGAAAACTAAATAAGTTAAAGTGAAGTGGATTTTTTTGTTTTACAGAGAATAATGTACTCGAGGACTTAACAAGTTCTCACAAAATTTTATTATTGTTTACATAAAAAAAATTGATTTTAAAATATTAATTTAATTTTTTTATTAGTTTAAAATAATTCATTCGTTATGAATCTTTTATATGTCCTCGAGTACATTATTCTCTGTAAAACAAAAAAATCCACTTCACTTTAACTTATTTAGTTTTTATAAAATTCCATCATAACTAACAAAATTATAATTTATAATAACAAATTAACGAATAAAAATCAGGAACTCAAATTACGAGTATACATAAACAAAATAGTGATAAACAACTAATCATAAAAACATTTTGGTTTTAATGATCCAAAATGTCTCAAAAATTAGTTTAAGGATGAGCGTAAAATACGCTGAAATCATGGGTACCCTGCCCTTAATATTGAAAAATAAGTCACTGTCATAAACTTTTTTATTCCCCATGAAATTTGTCACGTTCTGATTTGAAAACGAGATTCCTATCTTAGAAGATATAGAGCCTTTTGAAACATTTACCTTTTATGGGGCGGGTAAAGAAGTAGTTTCGTATTCAACAAGTTTACCCTCTGTCAAGTAAAATGGGTCGCTAAATGTGTTCATTCAATGCACACGACAAGCTTCATATTAACACTAGCGGATCTATTATACTATAGTAGTCGTATATGTCAATATGTAATCACGTTAGACACCTTAATAATTTTATGATGTACAAAAATGCGGTGACGCATATTAGACAGGTAATCATACACGGAATTACAACGCAGAAGCAGAAAAGAGTGGGTACCTATTTGCTAATTTTCCAATTTACAATGCGCAAAGACGTTATCGTTCCTAACGTAATACCTCTAGTAATGTTTGCAGAGTGCTCGAGGAGTTACATCCCCGTTAGACTATGTGATGTGCTAATGAGATTATTGATACGAACGCCAGAACAGTCTATAGGATTTATTCGACTCGTCTAATATGTACTTGCATTACAAATGAGAACTACTTATTTTGATTTAATTTTCCTGTTTCGTTCGAACTAATGATTTATTGGCGCGGTTCGATAGTTGCATCGAACGGGACCCAATTATGTATGATTTATTAACGAACGATTTATCAAAACACCGTAACTGTTGCCTATTTGAACGTGGGATATTTAAAAAAGTGACAAAAAAGTTATTTTATCTACGTGAACGTATCACCACGTTATGGTCGTTGCATTGGAATTATTTAATACCGATATTTTTGTTCTTTTTTAAATTTAGTTAGTATTGTGTTTGGTAATACCTACATACGTATACGTACGTACGTACGACAAACCCACATTTTATCTAACGGCAAGATTAGAATTAAATGTATCGCCTAGGTTTGCGATTAATACTGTAGGTACCTATATTAATTAGCTATAAAAGGTAAAGTATTATTGAAGGTAATTATTCTTATTCGTTTTATAATCTTAATTGAGCCCAATACGGTATTATCAAAAATGTCCAGACCGCGTATCCGATACGTGATTTAAAGTTGCGGCAAGAAACTTTTTTAACTCTACTAATTAGAAAACGTACCTATTGGTAGGTAATTATTATACTTTTCCATATTAGATCGCTGATTACAATTCAGTGTGCGTAACACGAAGTTATCGTTTTAATAAGGTGTAACGGCGGCAGCACCTTCTTAGTTATCTGACCGTATTAAACCGGCCTTCCTAATGATAGAATACACTTAACTTCCATATTAAATTCGCATTCTTATCTTTAAAGCAACCGGACTATCTGCACTTTATGGTTAATATAGTGTACATAATAATTATACCAATCGCCAGCGCCGGTCGCCCAAATTCGTCGTTTTACTTTTGTTCGATTTTATATTTTAATTTCTTTTGTTTTTATGTCAATTTGGCGGCCAGACATCACTCCACAAATCAGCAATTGTATTCGTTCGGGCATTTCTGATGAGTCGCTTCGATAAACTAAAGCGATGGAAACTGCGCGTAGTATGGATACGTTAAACCTATTTTCCGACGAGCTTCGATTTCGTTTATTTAACGTTAATATCGGTAATAATTTGTAATTCGAATAGGACCGGTAAATTATAAATATTAAAATTATTGTAAATATTAAAATTATAGATCGCTAAAAAGCGATTTACTAAAATATTTTTGTTATCGATTGTAATCGTTAACTTATACTTTAAAATTGTTAGATTGTTGGATCTCAAGCTGTGTAATATTAAAACGTGAAATTAAAAATTTTTAAAATGTGTATCGATAAAACTCAATTTAGGATTATAGGCCTATTTAAATTTAAACGTGTGCGATTATGAATCCTCGAGGTTTTTAAGTCAGCGGTGTGGATTTTCACGTAAAAAATTAAAAATATTACCTATTATAAAAAGAGCTAGGTACTAAAGCGTAAAAATAAAACAATAATTTCACGGGGTTTTGGCAGAATAACTTAACCCACACATTTTGCGAAAATGAGTTATTCCGACTATCTTGAGCATCTAAGGCAAAGGCATGATCTGTTAAAATCTGGTAACAACATTTCGATTTTTTCCACCAGAAAAAATCGATTTGTATTTCCGTAAAACGTATCTGCTTATAGCTACGCTACAACACAAAATGTGCGTTCTTGTAAAATTTACTTTTTGTGGGTTACAAAACTGGACAAGTTCCAAAAACGATTTGTAGGTATAAATGAGTTCAACTATAAAGTATAAGTACAAAAGAACAATATTAATATTTTATTTTTTGCTCGGTTTCCACAATAAAATGCGGTTTCTTATACTTCTTGCATTTTCAACTGAAATTTATATTAAAAAGTATTTTTCAATTCATTTTTACACATCGTGTAAAACTCTTTTTGTTTATTTTTTTCAAATTTCGTGACGTTTCTCTGTCATGTTTTATCGAAGTAATTCGTGTACCACGTACATTTGTATATTAGAAAAAAAAACGTATTATTCATGTAACGTAATACAAGTTTTATATATGATACTTGCGTCACTTTCTGATTTGTTTCTAAAATATTTTTATTTGAAATGATTGCCTTGTTTTCATATCAACTCGACTTACTTAAAGGTTAAATTTTCTAAATTCCATTAAGATTTTGAAATATGTTAAAATTTAACGTCTAAATACCGTTGCAATTTTATGGACAATTTTCTTAGAAACGTAAATGTTAAAAGTTACTTGATGGGTTATGGAACTTGGAAAATTCGCAGTTTGTCATCATTATGACAACCTAAACGTTTCTTGTAATAGTTTATTTCAAAACTATAATACGAGTATATCACGAAAAAGTGACACCGCGTTGCATTAATTGCCCAGTTAAAAACCGTACATTTAATTTTTCACGTTTCAAGTAACGGACGTCGCAATAATTAACGTTTTTAAACTACAAGAACACGGTAAACAATTCAGATCTTGTCAAATATTATTATCCCCATAAATTACGAAAGAGAATATTAATAATTCAAAGAGTTTATGTTTCATAAAAGTGTTATGGAATTTCCTCCAAAACTACCAACTTAAATGTTTAAATTTACATTTTTAAAGTGGAGACTGTCACATTTTGTAGGTTTAATTTTCGAGTTCGCATTACTCCGTCGTACTATTATAGAGATTGCTGAAATTGATACTAAAATATCAGAAAGGTGAATTATCGATGTGGCTGCATCGCTATTTAGCAGTTCTTCATGCGCCACCACAGCCGATGCTAGTTTAGATTAGCGAATATAATATTGTCGTAATGTTTTCAATTAGTTCTGAAAAGTGAAAAAGTATTCGAGGTTCTAGATAACATTCGGAGATTGTTGCTGTTAAATTTAATTGTAGAAACTCCTTTATTATGCTTGTTAACGACTTGAAATATGAACGTTGTTTTCTTTTTCTTATTAATTTTATTATTTTCATTATTAAGCGTTATTTACTGTTACATTGCGATGAAAAGTTCTGGTTTCGTTAGGCGAGCTTTTGGACGCTAAGATTTTGTTTTCTGAAACTCGAAATAAAATGGAATTAATCATCTCTCGAGTAACAAGGAGTACGACTTTAATGAGCACCTAGCCAATCAAAGGCATAATGACGCCTAGCTACTGCTCGTTACCGACATTGCGGAGCAGCAGACTTTTTGATTAAAGAACGAACGACCAGCGATTGCTTGCGGGCGTATCAAAATCCACATCGATAAATCATAAATTGTTCGTAAACACCGCGATGCTGATGAAGAAGCTGGAACTGTTAATTTTCTTTTTCCACGCTATAATTACGAATATACCTTGTTTACTATGAATTTTAATAGCATATTGGTTTCCAATTATGGTCACGTTGAAAACGAAATTTCGTCCTTTACCGTTCGTTGCTAAGGTCGCAAAAATTGTACGGATAAATAAAATTAATATGTAGCGACTGCGGAAATATTTTAAATTCTCATCTGTCGACCGGCAAAACTTGTCGATGCTGTTGCAGCGCTTTTGAAATTTAGATAAGTCGTCACATATTTATGTTTTACGGTCTTCTTTTGCCTTCTGGAACGGGTTAAACTTTTACTTGTTACGTCATTAGTATGCTCCCAACGATCATTTGCTGCTTTACTGTTAATATTCTCCATTTTCCGAGGCATATATCATCGTACATCATTAATTTTGCAACTACACGAGCTCGCGAGCTCAGAAGCCGCTTCTGTGCTGCGATGCCCGCTGTTTATTCTATCGGAATAAGATTTGTTGGACTTTTTAGTAAAAAGGCTTGTTATAATAGGTATTTTCGAAACCTTCGGCTCATTAGTTATTTATGTAAATTATGATGAGGTAAATCAAACGTTTATTATTTTGTAAACGTAAACGTCACTTTCGACATTAATTTGTTCGGTCTGTCAGTTTATTAATGAGCGAGCTCTTCTAGTAAAGTGCAGGATATTAGCGATATTAATTTATTATTGCGGTTGGAAATTAACGTCGATCCATATTCACGAGCGACGAACAATTAAATTAAAAAGTGGGAGCTTTGAAACGTAGATAAACTATAACTTGAAGTATTTTCGTTTGTTCGATCAAAAACACTATATTTACGACATTGCATCTTATAAAACTTGGAATTTACATAGGTAATGTCATTCTCGACGTCGCGTCGTTTAAAAAAAAAAGATTCCCATCGTAAATTCGTTTTAGAATTATAAAATCAATAAATACGTTTATTTACTATAGACACTGACGTTTATGAAACTTTTATTCGTACGAGAATTTTTGTCGAATGCGGGAATTCTTCTCGTCCAACGTTCTTCGGCTAAATCTTTTCATGATCTTGCATACCAGTAGGTATTGCTATCGATTCCTAAGTCAACAAAGCTACTATATATGTGTATGTACGTATAGCTGCCGGTTACAGCAACTAGGTAAACCTTTGCTTTTCCCACGACCGTCCAGTCTTGAGTTAAACAATACGGGTTCACAACTCACTATTGATCATAGCTGTCCATTAGCCTGCGCTTCTCAACATGTTATTCGGCGCCGCAACTAATGCTCCGGGATGTATTAATGATCTCTTGCGGCGATAATTCACTATTGTTTTGCATAATAGCTCGTTTATTTGTGCCCAGTCACATGTCAGGTTAGAAAGTCGTACTTATGTAGAATACGTTAGTCCCTAAAGAAAAACCGTTCGGCATTCTGAATCCTTTTTGCTAATTTTATACGGATCGCGAGATGAACCGAGGTCGCATGGTTTTTAGACTGCTGATTAGAGAATTCCGCAACGGTAGATACGTACAGATGGAAAAAAGAGCACGCGGCGCGCATCTTGATGGTTACCGTCATCTCGCATAGAATGACGCGCACGTTGACAAGTACTATTGTAAATCATAGTCCGACTTTACAGTTTATGGTTGCTTACTAAATTTATGAACATTATTATATGTTATTATGCTTTCTTGTGTTTACTATTGTCGGGCATTAGAGCTTTATGTTTTTACTTTTTTTGACGGCTAAATGGGTACGCGAAACTACCTGTGTTCTTTAATGGACGTGTTGCCAGTTTCAATTTCGCGTTTTTACGTCGAATCGTCGTTTGAACGAACGATCGAGGATATCCAGCATCGATTTATTTTACGAAAAAATCGAGCACTTAATCTTATTAAATATTTATTTACATATATATAATTACAAACTATTCTTGTTATTGAGATGTATCCATTGTGGTAGCGTCGGGTGTCGAGCCGCGTCCAAATATTTACACAGTACCGTCGAAGCCCGACGTCGAGCTTATCGAGAAGAAACCCCACGTACTTTAGGATACCCCGAAGTTGCGTTAAAAATCGACTAGGAGCTTTCCAACAAATTTTCTTATATTGAATTTTCTGTGGCTCGCGTCATAAACTTAAAGTTTCTCTTAACACGAAGAAGTTGTTAATAATTTATGATGTTTTTATTTATGTTTATTTCCTTACTTTATAACTTCCCTTGAAAGAGTGCCGAACGCCGTTAATAAATTTATAACATTAAATTTATGTATTTAGGGAAGTGGGAGCTGGGAAAACCGATATGGAGTAAACAGCCATAAAACGCAAACACGTAATTCTGCATAAAATTAACCCGAAAGAGAAATGGAAGTTTATGACTTTCTAATAAACGTGTTGCGTTCGGATTGTATTTTCAATCATCTACACAATACAAATTAGGAATGTTGTCCAACCTAACCCATAAAATACTATTTTGACAGTAACAGGAATAAAATGTAACAATTATTTTGTGTAACGCAATTTGCAAATGTTTCACTGCATTAAATGGAATCGAAACGGTTTTGAATAAATCATATTATGTTAGGCATTTCCATTTCTATCCTAAATCGATTTAAAATGGGTTAAGTTCGGGATTAATTGCAGTTTTGGAAAATTTCAGAAGTTTCGACGTGTTAAACGGGCGAATACGGGAGACCGGGGCTAGTTGGCATACTTTTTATAAAAGTGCCTGTACTTCTTACCCAATCAATGCAATATGAATTTATCTTATATGCATTAAAAGCCCTCCTAACACAGATTTTTTTAATATATGTTTTGATTTTGAACTATTAATATTTAAAAAGATGTAGTACATTTTCCATCGTTCGTTGATCTGGTCAACTTGCCCCGGACACGGGGTAAGTTGTCAAACACGTCGGGGTAAGTTGGCAATCAATAATTTACGTAGAATTTCTGCTCATAGATCGAAAATAACTTTATTTTCTCACAAAAAATGGTAAATAACATTATAAAAAATAATATAATAACAAAATACAACGAATATAATAATAATCAACGTTCTTAGTTATCACAGTCCTGACAAATATACATTTTTTTTACTTTTGCGCACTCTTCGTGTGTCCACTCCTTGCATACGAGGCACCGAATCCACGTTTCTCCATTGAAATCTTTGGAAAATGATTCTCCGCAGATTAAGCAATCCCACTGCTCTGCTTTTTTTTAACAACTTTCCTTTTTTTTATAGATTTGCTGCTTGATTTTGGATGTTGCTCAATTTCTTTCATTTTTCTTTTAGCAGCCAATTTCCTGGTACTATTTCCTGCATTTTTTTCTTTGCACTCTTTTAATGATTTCTTGAATAATTTTTTATTCTCTCGAATTTTCTGCTCTTCAGCCAACTTATCTCTTATGGAAGAATCTGTTAAAATGGCTGATGATCTTTTCTTCCTTTGATTTTTCGTTACTCTATCACTTGCTTTAGGAAGCGGCTTGAGTTTTTCAAGAAAATTCGTTTCTTTGCTTTCTTCAGTATCAGCATTTTCTTCATTTGCAATTGGAGTATTGTGGTGGTCATCATTCATATTTTGTGCAGGACATTTTCTGTCAGTTACATATGATGCCATGAAGTCGTGCTCTTGGAAAATATTGTCGTTAAATGGAAAAATTCCTGTAGAATAAAATCCAGCTTGAATATTAATTGGCGTAGCAGCTAAGGGAAGAGCAATCTTAACTATTCCTGGAATGTCGTAGATGGTCATGGTTCTACCAGGATGATTTGTCATCCAATTGTCACAATGCTTATTGACATAATTCTTGAAAGGCCCATAAACGCTCTTATCAAGAGGTTGCAACTTGTGCGAGCAGTGTGGTGGAAACGACAGCATAACAATTCCATTTTTCCTCACGTAATCTATCCCTTCTATATTTAAGTGAGAACCATGATTATCCAATAATAGCAAAACTGGTCTTTCTTTGGAACACTTTGTTTGTTGAACAAAAAATTTTAAATATTGACAAAAAATTTCATCTGTCATCCGCCCTGAAGGATTAGCACATGCAGAGCTTCCTACTGGTGCGCCATTAAGAAAATGTGGCCGATATTTCACACGAGGAAAGATAAATAATGGCGGTATGGAATTTCCGGTAGCTGAAACGGAGAGCATCATCGTAACTAGAGATCCACGTTCCCCTGAAGTGATACGTCCGACTTGTTTAAAACCTCTACGAGCAACAACTTTATTTGGCTTTTGAACTGTAGTTATCCCGGTTTCATCAGCATTTCAAATATCTTGCGCAGAAAATTTGTGTTGATCCAACACTTTTTTCAAATTTCCAAAAAAAACATTAACAGAATTCCTATTAAATCCGCATGCTCTAGCTAAACTTGTAGCTTCTGGAGTCCTAATTGACAGACTTGTATTTCGTTTTAATAACTGCGAAATCAATCATTGCTATTTTATTCTCAACCCAATTGGGAGGCATATTGAGTTTTACTGAAGAAGCGTAATCAAAAGCCAATTTTCTTACTTCGGTAGGTGATAGGCCAAAATATACATCTGATGCTTTTTTAATATACTCCACAAGATGTGCTTCCTGTTCATCAGTAAATACCTAGAATAATTCATATTATATATATATATATATATATATATATATATATATATATATTTCAATGAAATGAAATTAGAATTAGAATAAACGAAAAATTTGTCAAAGCAAGCAATAGAATTATATTAAAACGTAAATAAACAGACATGCTAGTGATGTAATTATAAATGTAAATATAATATTTCTATAAATACCTGTCTAGTTTTGCGATATCCAAACGAGACATTTTCAGATTCTCCTATTCCTATTTTCCTATTTTTTCGAGTTCTTCGTAGCTAATTTTGCTGCAGTATCGGTGAAATGTTATTATTGGAATATTAAATTCTTCAGCCACTTTTTTAGCAGATCTTCTTTCGTATCTGACTTCTCTTATCGCTTGTAACATAACATTTTTTGGTATGTTGCCTCTATTGGTTTTCCTTTTATATGTCCGAACCATTGTGCTATGATACATACATTAAAAAATGAGTTTTAGTGATAAATAAGTTAAAAAATTAGAAAATTAAAAAGATTTTTTAGATTGACACCAAAAAATGAGAATGCCAAAATGCCCCGGAAAAAATGTGCCAACTTTCCCCGAGGCTCATAAAAATTTAACAAAATTTTTTTTACTATTAAATGTATGTATTAAAAAAATTTTGAAGTGATGATTTTCAATCGATGCTCTTCTACAATATACTACCTTAATTAATATGAATATTTATTTATAGAACTCACAAACTAAATTTTGAAAAGGCTGAAAATTTTTTTTCTCGAATGTGAATTATTGAATACTTACTTGCTGTCCAGGCAAATTCAACTGTGAGACTGAAACTTATAGCATTTATACACAATGAATAGTAGATGATAATCACATAAGCAGATTAGCTATATATAGCTTAGAACGTGAAATATCGAAATTTTGCCAACTTGCCCCGCATGCCAACTAGCCCCGGTCTCCCCTAAATCGTGTCCGGGTTGACAAAAAATAAAACCAATTATCGCCGAATTTACTAAATTAAGTTTTTTAGTTTGGCCATTCAAGTTATGGACACCCTGTGTATCGCGCTCTATTTTTTTGCTGAAATGCGCTAGAATGGTAAATTTAATTTGCACTGGCGGATCTCTGTGAAATGCATGTTCTTATGGGATAGAGAACATGGAACGCCGTGCAACATGCTCGTCGTAGTCGATTTTCTCGTTCTTGTTTTGCACCGATCTTTTGTTTGCGAAGATTTATGTGTGGTTGTGTGCAAATTAATTATATAAGATGCTGACAACGTTGCATTGAATTAATATACTTTTAACGTCTCGGGGGTGTACCTAATTAGATGGCGTGATCGTCGTTCTGGTTTTTTTTTTAGCGACGAGACCTTCGAAAAGTTTTTTATTTTTACAAATTTGATTTAACTGCCTGGAATAATAGCTAGGTTTGTTAGGACTGCGGTCGTTATGGGTAAAGTACAAATAAATTGTAATAAAACGACAATGTAGAATTTAACATCCAGCACAATTGAACTTTGTTTACAGAATTTGATGCAATTCTCGGGTATTGACAGAGGCATCTGTGACGTCACCTGACGACCTTCATTAAACTGGTCAATATCTATAAAAAGCGTGGTAAATTTACTATTTATGCTTCTAAATACTCGTTAGGGAAGCATACATGTATACATTAGTTGCTCGATAAAAACGACTGGAGCAGTTTAAAAAATATTAAACGCCAGGCGATTTGTAAATGTGCCACTTATTAACGCGATCGAACAAAAATCGTCTCTAACAAGTTTTTGCTGAAAATTAACGTTTCGAAATATCGGCAGCACGCTCTGCGTTTGCGACAACTTTTCAGCGGCAAGTACCGCCATTAACGTAAACCAACGGCCATCTATAATTACACATAATAATAAGAGGTACCTATACTTCACTTTAATTAAAAGTGGCGCAAATTGAATATAAACAAGACCATTAAATACAGTCACTTTATTCATTTTAATTTAAATCCTACAGAATGATTATTTAATATGTGCCATTATTCTTAATAATGGCGTTGATAAATTTATTCCACGAAACGTTCCATTCGCGAATTATTCTAAATTTGTCATCCGGAGGAATAGTGCTATAAAACCAGGAATTTAGGGCCAACTGTTTAAGGCAACGTAAATCGCAGTACCTCGGCGTCATCGCCATGTAAGCCTCGTACCAATCGTAACTTAAGCCCGAGGCGTTCCACAACGTGCCGCCAAAATTACCAATCACCACGGGAAAATCGGTTGCAACTAAAACCGCATTCGGATGATTCCTCAAATCTGCTACGTAATTTAAAACTTGATTCGCAATAGGAGACACTTCTATCGCAATATTTCTATAACGAAGAAGATCTAGGATGACCGGATGTTTATAGATAGAAAACCCCTCTCCGATTCTGAACGAGTTTAACAGCAATCCATCTAGAATGTTATAATCGCTAGAAGATGCCCAACTTTTAGTTAGGCCCGCGCTAAAAAACAATTTCATATCTCTCGGCAACTTTAAAAATTCCTCTACGAAGTCCGAAAGCGGTCTTCGTTGATTTTCCATTCCTGTTAATCCGAAGCCCGCTACCAAATCCTGATTGTTATACCAAAGAGCGAGAGCTATTTTGCGGAAATTGCTCGGCAAGGTACCCGTTAACGGGGCATAAATGAAACGAAAACCAACGAAATTCCTGCGAGTTCGTTTGAAGTCCTGCAACATTGTTCGGCAAATATTCATAACCTCAAAATTGTTTGTAATATTTTCATGTAGATCGTAAATTTTGGGGAAATGGTACTGTAACTCGGCGTACATAACGTTATCCTGATAAAGATTTTCTAAAACCCTCTTGAAAGTTTTTATGAAGTTAGGTTTATATGACGTTAACGTGGTGTAGACGTTTAGCGTTTTTTTAATTTCCGCCCAGTAAAGCGTCTCGTTAGCACCATCCGGAACGTTAATGGTAAGACTTTCTAAGACTGCTCGGTTTAAGTCGTCGATGTATTCGTTTTGATCGGTATTGCGCAAATACGACAACAAACGCCAACCGGGTGCCGGTCTCGTTTCGGAAAACTTCAACTTCAATCCGTCTTCAAAACGAAAATACAAATGGTCTTCGAATGTTAACTCGTACATGAAGTCTAAGTCTACGGAAGCCAAAAACAATCCGTACAAATTCGCGCCCTTGGGCAACCGCTTAATAATTTTATATATATCGGATTTCTCGATTAAATGTTTGGCTTGTCGAAAATTTATCGACGGCGGAAAAAGTTCCTTGCCGTATTCCTCGAATTTCTTTAATCCAAGAATTTCGTTTGCTAGGTGTTCCCGATCAAACAAGTATATGCGACGCCCCAAAACAGTACGAAGTTCCGATTCTACAATTTTACTTTTTTGATCCCAAAATTCGTTCACGCTTTCAATTTTACCTAAAAAAAAAAAACAAAAACAAAAATAACACTTCCGCGATATTCGATCATTAAAAAATCTTAAATTTATTTACTTTGGGATTTTTGGATTCTTTGAAGAAATTGTAGATCTACACCGCTCATTCCCGTGATTTTTAATAAATCGTCTTCCAAAAGCGTCGCCGTCGCATTTTCATTTTCCGACAACGAAAAATAAGTTGCGTTACAATAAACAGTTTCGATAAATAAAGTGACAAACACAACCACACACGGGCAACTATTCATTTTAATACTGGACGTTAAATGGCGAGGTGTTCTTTTATAGTTACGAACACAAATAAAAGACGCATGAAAAAAAAAACTCGATTCAAGCTACTCGATCCATTAAAATTCATAATTAAGATAGCAGTTTGTATTCTAGAGCTTCATTAAAAGCTAACCGATTATATGAAACTTCGTGTAGAAAAAAAAGTTCAGTGTTTTTTAAGTTTTGGCGATCGGCGTAGAAGTTAACACGTTAAGCAGTTTATTCACCTGCTCGTGGGAGCTTAAAAATTACAGCAATAAACGTCCTCGAAGTTCCTTGTACACTTGGGATGATTGAAGTTGCGATTTATTAGGACCGTCAATATTACTACTCGTACCTATAAAAAATACCTTTTTTTGATGTAAATGATAAGGTGCGCTCTTTGCAAATTTCTCGCCGCGGGTACCTGTGCACGTTCAAAATAAACTGGTTCACCTCGAAAGAGTGTTATGTATAGGGTAAAGACATAAAACGCGCTATCAGTTTCGATTAAGTTTATCAACATTGTTTTACTATAAAATCTAACAACAAACTCTTCACTCTGAATTTAATGCTTCCTTAGAATATAGTAACTGCCGTGGTTGTTCTCGTTTGTTAGACAAGCCCATGTGTAGCTAGCGAGCGAGCTATAAACGTTTGTACAAAAGATCTTGTACTTCTGCAGTGTCGCTTTATGTTCACACACGATTTGTCGCTCTAAATTAATTTTACGGCCATGTTCGCTTCAACAAATTTCATACCTTGTAAATTGTTACAATAGCACTTAGGTACGTATAGCTATAATTCTCCAACGAATCCTATTCGATCTAAATATAATTCAATTAATTTGTTTTATACGTACGATGCGATTTGTAAATTTACAACTTAATTAACGTCCAATCGAGCTCCGGGTTGAACTTTATTAAACTAGTATTTATCTCCTTCTCGTGCACGGGGTTAAATTGTTTCAAAACCGTAAAACTTGAACGATTTTTTGCAAAATCATTGTGCGAAATTGGTCTCTTTTTCTCGAGTAGAAACACCTTTTCCCGTTCATTTTAACATTTTAAAGCAGTTCGTCGTTCTCTTTAAGAGGATGATTACGCCAAGCACTAATATAGGGATTTCAATGTAAATTCGGTCAGGTATTACACCTATATTGATAGAAATTTTCAATTTTTTATTAAAGAATCTGAAAATACGTATCATCGAGTATGTGAAGACGTTCTTATTTTCTTAAGAATATATATACTTCTTATATAATAACTATTTGAAGTTGGAAATAATTAGACTAACTTTTCGATGTCACTTTCTTGAATTAGAAGCTATATATTAAAAAAATAAAAACGTGCACAACTTCTGCCATCTTTTAATTACCTAAAAAATATTTCTTAATAGATACTTATAAATAAAATAAGGGCTCAAAACATTTTCGTTTAATAATCGGCGAATCGCGGTCTTCGTGCTCGCGTGCATGCTCTATCCTTGTATCGCCGTCTTGCTCGCGCTATCTCCTCGCTGCGTAAACTAAACTCGAGAAATGTTTATTTCAAGATATCGGCTTTCATATTACCTCATATAATTAGTAAAGAATGCGTTCGTCGAAATTTTATGTATGGTAAAAGAAGTGGTTGTTCTAACAATACTTTTAATTGTCTACACTTGTATGTATTTTAAATACATATCGACGTAGATTATCGTAAACGCCATTTTTTGCGAAAATGAGTTATTCTTACTATCTTATGCATCAATGGATCTAAGGCAAAAAACATCATATGTCAAGAACAAGAATCTGGTATCAATATTCCGATTTTTTTCACCAGAAAAATCGATTTGTATTTCGGTAAAACGTATCTTCTTATATGTAGCTACGCTACAATACAAAATGTGCGCTTCTGTAAAATCTACTTTTTGTCGTTTACGATAATCTGCCACAACTACCGTCGATATAGTTACTGTTACTTTGAGGCGATGCCGACGATTATCTACATAATTTTCTACTTCAACAGGTAGTAAAAAATTCGAGATTCACATACACGGGGTTTTATTGTAGTTAGTCAAGTGAAACATTCGTATCTTACTTATTAGACTTATTGTTAGGAGTAACTGCAACAATTACTTCTCCAAAACGTATTTATGTTTTAGCGAATGATTCAATATACAACTGTCTGAATACGATCTAAACTTACTACAGAACGATTTTTAATTTATTTAAAATTTAACAGAGTGCAGGTTTAGGGCAAATCTTTCCATCTTCTGATAAATTTGTCTGACAGATATGTTTCTAAAGGAAATATCTGTCAGATATAATCAGAAGATGGAAAGATCGGCCCTTATTATAATTAATCACATCGATAGGTATAAGTTACTCTGGGTTTTTATTCCATAAATTCCATTTTCTCAACAACCACAAGTTGTTAACATGACAAGATATAACACACTAACACGAGTGGTTACGAGGGTACGACCGGCGCATTATGAAATGGACATAGCTCGACGTATAAATTGTGGAGTTACGTTGTTAGCACACAGCTAAATCCCGACACCTATCTAAATATAGAATTTCTTGATATCAGCGAATAATTTCGAGTCGCCGATTTGTACATCTACGTGATTGTATAAAAGAATATTAGCAGTAATAAAATTATAAGAACAGTTTCGTGTTAATGGTAAACATACTTTTTAGAATGTCCAGAAAAACTCATATGAACAATATGAATTTACTAATATCAATAAGCTGATAGTAATATAAAAATTTCAAATTCAACTCTTAAATACATAAACACCATTCATATCGACGATTAACAAATTAGAACATTATTTCCAAAGTAATTAAATTATTGTCAGCGTTACATAGAGCGAGTGAGTGACAACTATATCCACTGACTTATAAACGTAATCAAAAAGCGATACCTATTTGTGAATTGTAACTACTACATGTTTGCGAAATTTTTGGCGTTTTTTAATATAATAATTTGTTTTTTGTAACACTTGAGTCAATCACACAAATTCATAATTAATATTTTAATATTTAACGTTCAATCTGTCTTATTGTAAGATTGTCGTCAGTATACACATGTCAGTTTTGCAATTATGACATTAACAAAACACAATAAATTGGCATAAACCTTAATAAATGAAAGTTTTAAATACTCCTATAATGTAGTTTAGTTAAATAAGGGTTATAGTTTTAGGGAAAATAGCCTTTTTCGAGTATTTTTTAAATACTAGGAATCCCGCCCAGTTTTCAATTAATCCGTTACACATAACATACAATTGTTATTATTATTGGCACTCAATCAAATGAGATGCAAATAATAAGTAATCAAAATTATAAAAAAATATAAATAAATACGGATGTCAAAAGTAACCATTTTGGTTACATTATTTTTATTTTTAATAACGGCTCTAATTCTTCTAGGCATACATAGTGCTAGAAATATAAAACGTAAAACGGTAAAACGTGTTCGTGAAGTTAGCAGCCACTTTTTTGAATTTTTCAAAATCCAAACGCTAATCGTTAGTAAGTATTTGTAAGTCAAAAAAAAACGTTCGTATGTTTCATCCGAACGAGATATTCATGTTTTAAAAATCGACTGCTAACTTCCCGGCAGCAGCCACTTTTTTTTTCAAAAATCAACGAAAATGGTCTCGACCGTTAGTAAGTATTTGTAAGTTAAAAAAATTCGTTTGTAAGTCGCAAGTGACAGAAATATTCATGTTTCAAGAGAAAGAATGAAGTCAACAGAAATTGTTTCAAAAATAAATGACAGTTGTCTATAACATTAGTAAGAATTTATAATACAATGTAATGTATGTAAAGAAATCGTTTAAGTTTCGGTATAATGAGAAACGAAGGTGGTCTTAGTCATTAACGAATATTTATTTGTCCTTACTTATAAGTAAAAAAAAAATTGTTTGTAAGTCAAATGTGGTAAAGATCACAATCAATGTGGTCATATTCTATACGAATTTCAGAAGAAAAAAATTAATTACCACTTTTTTTTACAAAACTTCTTTTCTAGGATTAT
This sequence comes from Rhagophthalmus giganteus, assembly GCA_036326145.1. Classification (NCBI taxonomy): domain Eukaryota; kingdom Metazoa; phylum Arthropoda; class Insecta; order Coleoptera; family Rhagophthalmidae; genus Rhagophthalmus; species Rhagophthalmus giganteus. The sequence goes on along the minus strand of JARFJA010000056.1, from coordinate 6,699,204 downwards.
GTTTGTGTTAAATAATTATAATTTAGTGCTAACTCTACAATTATTGAGCTTTCTTAATAATTTTAATTGTTTCTTCCGTGTGTAAAATTAACTTGTAAAATTGATAAAAGTTCTAAAATTAAGAAATTATAAAACTCCAGTTGACATGGGTAAAGCCACAGTACAGTTCGGTTTAATCATTTAAAATCGGTAGGATATATTTCGATAAATACAAAAGTCCAAACTTTGAGACACGTATGTCCTAATTCGTACAAAGTATACCCAAAGTACACTGTGGTTATAAAACTATAAAATTGGCCCTTACTTCCATCGCAAAATATTTTTCGAACGGCATATTTTTTAAATTACTTTATGGTTGGGTCTTTAGATCTGCTTTTACAGATGACAACTATAAAACGTAAAATCATTTTTTTAACTTACAAATACTTACTAACGATAGAGACCATTTTCGTTCATTTCTGACAAAAAGTGGCTGCTGGCTTTTTTTTAAGTGCGAATATCTCCGTCACCTTCGACTTACAAACGAATTTTTTTGACTTACAAATACTAACGGTCGAGACCATTTTCGTTGATTTTTGAAAAAAAGTGGCTGCTGCCTGGAAGTTAGCAGCCGATTTTTAAAACATGAATATCTCGTTCGGATGAAACATACGAACGAATTTTTTTGGCTTATAAATACTTACTAACGATTAGCGTTCGGATTTTGAAAAATTCAAGAAAGTGGCTGCTAACTTCATGAACACCGGTAAAACGACTTAATCCAGCAAAAGTAAAAGGAAACGTTCCTTGGTGACGAATCACTAGATACTGATTAGGCCTCTGAAGACTCACTGACGCTTGTTATGCCTATTTTGCGTATTTTGTAGTTATTTGTATTGACTTGTGACATAAATATATGTCATAATAGTGACATTGTAATATATAGAAAATTAATAGGTAAATAAATATATCTACTTATTAATTTTCTAGAATAACTCCGAAGATAAACAATTACACATACAGTAGAGTCCTGTTAATCCAAACGAATTAGGACCGAAACCTGTTTGAATTACCAGATTTTCAGATTAACCAAAATTATTCTTGTAATGCAGTAGCGAGTAGCAAATACAAAGTTTTTAGATTGCTGTAAGCTATAAGTTAACCAGCGTCTGCCTGACACGTTTAACATTTTCAACATTACGACAAAAGAAACAATTACTGACTTTATGAATAAGCCAAACAATTCATTTATTAAGTACAGTATCTACGCATTTTATTTTTATCATTTTTATAACCGTAATAAATGCAATGTTTTCTATACATTGTTCTATTTTCACTTTTCACTCTGTAGTATTTTTCTAACTTACTTTTGTTCAGATTAACCGCATTTTCACAGTGGCGTGGTTCAGATTGACTGTACTCTACTGTATATTACAAACAGCACAACCAATTTTTAAATTTAATGTTAATACACCTACTTAGATCCAACGGCATAAATGTATACATAGACTTTAGACTTGTAGAAGTGTCGGTAACGTATTTAACGATTTATGTTTTGTTTATGTCAGTAAATGCAAACGTCTCCACTTACATAGTTAAATATGCTTCGAAGAAAATGAAATACAGAGCTGTGTGTTAAATCTCGCTGTTTTAGACCACGCCCCCCGTCCATTTAATAATGAGTCGGTTGTACTGTTATAACACTAGTTATAACATTTGCCACTAATTTTAGAATTATTCGGCTTATTTGTTGTAATAATTGAACAATTGACAAACCAGATACTGTAGAATATAAATTTCGAACAAGTTACCAAATAATTATACCTATTTAATATAATGTCTTGGAATTTAATAGCTAGATGTTTATCAGAACGTTTACTAGATAAGCATAAATATTTTCTGTACTGAAATGAAGTGTGGCGTGGGCAACTTGTATACTGGGATACTGAAATAACGTGTAGATAACATACTTGTAAAATTGTATTTAGCTTTTCTGTGCGAGCGTAATCATCCTCTTAATTTGTTGTTTAAAATCATCTTCTGATGACAAATGCTGTACAGTTTATTTCTCCCCGATTTTTGAGCCATCGTGTATATTAGTGAAATATTTTTTAAATGTAGGTATAGTTTTATAGCCTTCAAGTTAAATATACGCCGAGTTTTTCTATCTATCGCTGGTATTTCTCAGATTGATAAATATAAGATTTTATTCAAATCACTGTCGTTTTTTTTACAATCGTCAACCATTCTACTTAATATCAAATTCAAACGTTACGGTTACGTTTTGAATAAAATCTCGCTCATATGTCCAGCTATATGTTATATAGTGACGACTTTTCCATTATTTACGTACTTACTCACGGTTATCCGTTATTTATTAATTATTTTCGGTTCAGTTAAAATAGGTTAAAATATAAGCACTATAAACGTTAAACCTGTCTCGTGTCATTTCGCTGGGCTTCTACAAATTGCACTATTTTTACGTTTGAGACTTTACAAAAAGTTAAATTTTTAATAAAATAAAATTGTTCCACGACGAACAACCCTACCTATAATCATTTTACGACTCGAATTTTCAATAAAAGAAAACTATAAAACGTTCGTTGTATACGGCCTGATTGCGATAGATCATAAATCTTTTCCTAATCTCTAACTTCCTCTAATATGACAATTTAACCGTACATAACGTGATTTCAGTATTTATTGACATAAAAGACCTCCCATACACCCAAGAGTATTATCTTTTTAATGACGAATGAAACAATCGAGGATCACTATAGCGTATAAAAGTCAGGCTAATTTATTTCTAAAAATTGCATAAACATCGATAAATTATTTTAGCTTTTAGGTATAAGTAGTTTTATTGCTTTACGCCGCGCCGGGGTGATATATGACGGAGATAGGTTTTCCGATAAATACCGTTCAATTCGCGACATAATCGTGTCACTATTTAATTTCACCGAAGAAGTTGTTTCGCGTGCAATTAGCCGAAAATTGGATCGTAAAAGTGACCGGTCACGATTATTACATTTTAAGTCCGTTTATTGTTTTGTAATGGCGCGGGGGAAAATGAATGTCGCCTTATTAAAAATAGTCTCGCGAGTGCTTAACTTATAACTCAGGAAGCCGCATGTATGTCGCCATATAACCACATGTCATAAGCTTCCCCACTGTGCCGGTTATTTCTTTGGCGTTAAAACTGTCAGTATAAAGCTTTAGTGTTACTTTGAAAGATTGGAATTGTCCGAGAAATTAATTGGTACGTCTCTTTCGCAAAGTGAAAATATCTTATTTTTTTATGTCGTGTATCTCGCACTTAGCTTTTTCTCTCGCTTTCAATTAAAATAAATCGCGTCGAAAAGAGGCGAAGACGTACACAATTTTTAACTTCGTCGTCCGGTTGGGGTCAAGCCGAAAACATTTCGGTTGTGATTACTTCACACGTAAACGGGTTCTCACGTTTTCGATGGAAAACTCAAACAGTTTCTGTATAAAGGGATAATAATTCGCGACGTCCTATTAAATAAATTTCTACATGCGATCTGTGCGAAGCGAATGTGATAAAATAAACGCCTCTAAGAAAATTCTGTGTAACTGTGAACTGAAACAAAATGTAGAAATAAATCTTACCGCACGCTACATACCTGATAAACATTCCGGTATCTCTTACGTCTTGTAATTATTACCTAGACCTCAGGTTTGCTGGTAGCCAAGCGAGGTTAAAGGTTACGGTGACTCCCGCTAGTAGTACTTCGTAGCCTCTAATATGTTTTTAAAAAAATTAGAAATCTCGTCGCGGCCTAGCGTAGGTAAGTTATGGGGGACACGATCTTCATAATTATACTTAATTACGCGGATATTTGCGAGTTACAAGTTTTTATTAATACAAATAAATAAGTGGCCTGTTAATATTTGCGGCACTGGCGTTGCGACACGGCTCAAAAATGAACGTCGGAATCGCATTAATAAAGTGGGAATAAATCTTAAAATCAAACGTGACCTAAAATTAAACGATGACATTTGATTTAACCGATTGTTAATAACACTTTGTTTTAACGATTAATCAATGGCATGTTGACAGAACTTTTATTGTTGTATTAAGTTGAATGCCTTTTTAACGGACAATAACAGGAATAGGAACGAGAAAGATTTGTTTCACGAATGATTTATTAATCATTTACGGCCTAACTTTCTCGATGGCCGTTTAATTTTAAAACGAACGGATTAGCCAATTACCGGAACAAAAGAATTCTATACGTGCGGACGTTATAATCGTTTAAATGTTTTTTGTTTCGTTCGCGATTGAATGTTGTGGCAAATAAAATAATAATTCGATTAAAACGGACGTAATGCCGAATTATTATAATGGGTAAATACAAAAATTTAATAATGTAAATAGGAGGTCGTTGTGATTTAATTCGTAAATTATGGATCGCCCGTCTCTATCGTTGGCAGGTTACGAACAAATAAGTTAGTTATTTCGTTTAAATCGTCAATACTCGGAAACGAATTTTCAATTTTTCGAGCAACTGTAAAAATAGCGATATGGTCGGTCCCCCATTAATTAAACCCTCGACGACAAAAATAGTTGCCGTATCGTCATAACCGATATGAGTTGAAAAACCACCGTAAAATGGATATTTTTAAGTGTCGCCGACGCTACGCGAAGAACCGGTATCCGTTGAAACGGCCTCTTTAATTATGCGCACTTCACAGAAACAAGTAATTAATAGATAACACTTCTGATAACAATACAACTCTCATTAACAGGTGTTACGGGAACCAGCACGTTTTATAGGGGAGCACTTTTCTCGTCCGCGCACATCTCTAATTAATGACGCGAAGTAATTAACACAACTTCTGCATAATTTATTGGCAGTTTGCACATTGGTGGCGCAAATCTGTGGAATTTATTTATTGACCGGAAGCTCCGATCAGATAATGTAAAAAAAGAACTGCCTACTTTAATAAAAATACTAAGGAGCGAGATATATCGTTTTATGATCGACTTAATAGAATCTCGATAAGAAATTGTTAATAATTAACAATTAAGCAACAATATACGGGATTGTTGGTTTTGATGCGGTAGCAGTTTCGTCGATTTAAATCTTTGTAGTTTTTTCCGAGTGAACAAATTATCTAAAATGAGATCGATCTTCGCGTGATTGTTTAAGTTGGTTTGATTAAGTAGTTTGGGCATCAATATTAGCATATTTTCGACAATACGTTGATTTTTTAAAATTAAACGTCACGACCGATTTCGACATAATATAATCCGATTTTGTTACTGCATCCTTATTATGAAAAAAATTGACTTCAAACCTGCCACACACACCAGCACATCATTTAAAAACTATAAATATCGAAATTTTTGATAAATTAGAGCATTTTGATTTTGTAGCTCTACTTTTTCTTACATCCCAATTTATTATTATTATAGGTGATACATATTAGACTCGTCTTCGTCCTACAGTTTGCCGTTTCTCTTCTCTCCATATACTTCTGTCCTGTATAATTCTCCTTCACCCTTCTATCTTCATACTCTTTATATCCTTAATTATATGTATGTATTATTGTTTGTATACGCCCATACCATTGCAGTCTCTGGCCTTTTATTATTCCTTCTTTAAGAATTTCCTTTATTTAAAAGTTCATAAGCCTCCGAATTTCCCCATCTTTTGTTTTCTTCGGGCCATATATTCTCTTCACCATCCTCCTTTCAAATATTATCCTAATTTATAGTAGTATGTATATCTTAACAATTAGTAAATTTTTAAAAGGGAATTTAAAAAATATGCTTAGCAAATCGGTTTCTTTGGTAATTAACTTACCTATGTGCATTTTACTCATTGCTATTATCTTAATTTCAGGTCATTACTTATATAAAAAAAACTGTTTTATTTATAATAATTAAAACACGAAACAATTGTTTCTAAATGTTAGGTACCTTAATAGTAGACGTCTTGAAACCTTTTCAACGGAATTTTTCGTTGACGAATTTATCAAACATACAAAAATTTCGATGCCCAACAAAATAAATAACATAAATAGATATTTCGAAATCGAATATTACGAGAAATTCCAATCGCACGAATAAATAATGCATTTCGTTAAATATTTAACGTAATAATATTTAATAATTGTCGGTAATGCATATATTTACGACAGTTTAATTATCAATAGAGTACGCCTCTTAGAACGAAATCGCTTAGAAAAACAGCATGAGAAATCAAACCACCTACACTCGCCGCATGAAATCGTAAAAGTTCAATTTTCGAAAACATCGTTTAAAGTAACATTAATAATAATGACTTTATGTACTGCTATTTTGAAGATTAATAGAGGTCTGGGAATTTAAACGTCCTCTTTCGGCTCCATAGTTTTCTAGGTTTACACCATGATAAAGTAACCATATCGTTCTTATAATTGCCTTAAGAAAAAAACTAGATGTGACAGTTTCGACGTTTATAAATTTCTGTCAATGCGCTGACATCTTTATTAAGAAAAATTAACAAACGGTCGTTTCGTTTAATTATTCGAAGCAATCGGCTCTTAAAAACGATTTTGGATTTAACTAACAGTTTTAAAAAAGTCCGAACCTCCCACTCTCTCTACATGGATTCTGGTAATTTTTTAACAGCATCATTTAAAAGACTATAAAACTAAAGGTGACATAAATAGACGTTTAAAATGATCTAAAATGGGTGCTAGGTAATTTTTTAAATGAGCACTTCTCGGTTGTTCTCTTCAATTTTTTTTGTGAAAGAAAAATATGGCACACGTCCTTTTACCGTTTTCGTCGATTAAAACCTTCCGGTAACACACTTTATAATTTGCGAAATACCATTTCGTTGATTTACCGTCGTCGACATTTTAAAATTAATTTCGAAAAAATGCAAATACGAATGAGCTACGAAACTAATATAAACAGACGGGAAATTGTAATTAATCAGTTTTTTATATCTTTTGCAGAATTTAAATTCACTGCTTATGATGAACGATCGAATTTTTTAAACAATTTAAAGCAATCGAGTTTTTAAGTGTGATCTTAATTATATCATTCCGAATAACGTTTACACGTTAAGTAGAAATTTAGAATGAAAAATGTCGTCGACTTCCAGTCACGTTGGAATCTTTCTTTTTCAGGTTTGGAAAAGATAAGGTTAAGTTTTTTTTTTAAGTAAAACATTAAAGAAACGTTGTACGTATTTTAACGCTATAAATATTAAGATTTATAGATGACACGTTATAATACTGAGTTATTAAATTAGTTCGTTAAACTTTCCCGTTGTTAAAATAGGCAACGCAAACAAATATAGTCGCTGGAGATTTCAACGATCGCTTAAGCGACGAACCGACAAAATATAGATTAGATACGAGTAAAACTTATGAATCTATTGTATTTAATTATTGTAAGTAGAAGAACGTCACATTTTTAAATTCTACATCTTATTTTTTTATATGACGATAAAGATTTGGTTATTTATTTTAAAGTCTATGAAAATTTTAAAATTCGCCGTTTCGCTTCGAAACATCGACACTTGTTTTAAGTAATTTTTTATAGTTGAAATTTAATTTTAAAACACAACGTTGACACATCGGCTATAATTTTAATTAAGAAATACAATTTTTGGAAGTCAAAAGCGAAATATTACAAAAATTTAACACCGGTTAATTTCCTAATTACTTTTAATTTTCTCGGTTTTATCAAAAGTCTTGTTTATTTTTATATAGGTACCTTATACATAATTATATCTACCTATTTACTTAAAAATTTTAGGTATTAAGTGGGGGAATTAAGTCTAACTTCAAGTTCCAATAAAATGTGTAGTAATAGAAACAGGAATATCTTGCGTCATTATCAATATTGTTTTCGAGAGAAAATCAAAACCAGCGTGTCTCAAATAATATTTATGAATATATCAGGGGGCTGACAGTTCGGTTACTTTAACTCGCTGCTTTAAATATAATGTAAATAAAGAAAAAGAATCGGTTAAAAAATTGGACGGCCCACTCGCTCTACATGAACTCCTAGCTATTTTCAACGTCCTTGTTTAATAGTCTGTTAAGAACGTTAACACTTTAAAAAGAAGAGGTAAGAATTATCGGTCATTATTATTCAGCGCTTCTCCTTGTTTTGATGTAATAGCGTTTTTAATGGGCCGATGCTCAATGTGAACATATTTGTCTTAATATATTTCGTCAAAAAATTCGTAATTGATTTTAATAAAAATTAAAGACCGAAGCAAAAAATATGCAGATTTATTCTTCCTTATAAAGTTAACTCTCTCAGCATGATACTAAGTGAAATGTGTAAATCAGGTGATTCATGATGAGGAATTATTTTCTACGCAATTCATTTTACTTAATCTAGTGATAATAATCACACTTCAGAAACAACAAAATTTTACTCCTACGACGCGAACCATTAATCTTATAGTTTTTGACTTCGGCCGTTGATTAGTTTCTAACGTCGCGTCGCGTCGGTTTAATCAAAATTCGTCCTTTTAAACGATGACAAATAATAATTTAAGCGGCTTTCTATAGAACTATTAAAAACGTGACCGCGTGTCGATTCCCACGTCTAAACTATAACAACGAAACGAAAGCGCTATTACTTTATAAATGAAAAAGACTAATCGCTCCATTGTCAATAGATCTTTCTAAAGATCAATAGATCCTTATAAGGATCACGACTACCGATTGCAATGCGGGGCCGACAGTGCTAAGTGGGTCAAAAAGGCCTTGGTACTCTACAGTTACGCAACCGTTGGCTCTAGCGCCACCGTATTATGTTAAAAGGAAAGTAAAAAGTGTATTTATCTTGTTTAATGAACCAGATCATTTTTATTTTCTCGATTTACTCTGCTTAATTGAGATCATTTTGTCACGCTTCGGCCGTTTTACCATGTTAACGAACACGTGGGAGTGACTTTTTATGAATGAAGATATAATAGATGAAATCCTTTAGTTTGTTTTTAATTATGACAGCGATATTTTCAAGAACTTTATGCTAATAACGGTAATTTACGATTGCATCTATGAAAAACGTATTTTTGTGATCGTGTTAATAGTTAACTCGACTCGATTCCTATTTTATCTCGTAAAAAAATGTATAATTAAGCTCGGAGACCTTCTTCACCTAATCAAATTTTACGACCCTTTCTTGGGTATCTTCTAACAAGACCAAAAGAATTCCGAATAAGCGGATAATTCCTAATTATTGTAACACGATATCCCCGCATGCCATCGGAGACTTCTATTTTAGATTAGCTTTTTGACACCTGCTGACAATAACATTATAAATACCATTGGATCTGTCTACATGGAAGAAATATCCCGTAAAAAAGCTAAACGAACACTTCGATTTGAGATGAGAAAAATTAATTCCTTTTTATTCTGAGTTCTATACTTATGGGATGTCAATTTATCTTTTATAATCCTTAAAGAAGATTAATATGTATTACATGCACAAGTCTCGCGCGATCTCTGCAGAACGAAACGGTGACATGCACTTTATTATACGTATTGGAAATGGATTAGTCGAATTGGCTTCTTAAAAATTTCATTTAGAATTAACTTGCCCAGATTACGATGGAGCTTTCGAAAGATAACAGGAATTCGATTTTTGATAACTCGAATTCGATTCGTGCTCGGAATACGTAACATTTAGGGAATTTAATTACTTACAAATATTTTATTAAATTTGTTAAATTGTCTTTCGTTAATTGTAAGAAGGCGAATAAGAAGAAGAAAACGCGATGCATGCGCTGGCGCTTTTGACATTGAAAAACGTCGATCCAAATATATTATGCGTTATACACGTGTACCTACCTATGAATATTATAAAACGACGTTAAAAGTTATTAGATATTTCGGTACGTTTTTTGGTTTTACCCCGATAGCTTTTTAAAGGAGGTTCAAATCAACCGGAAAAAATTTGAGGATGCGCGCGAAATTCGTGTTATTCGAAAAAAATTCGTAAGTCGCGGTTTTTTAATAACGCTCTCGCCATTCGCAATTATTATTTTATCGTAAAATCGCCGTTTTTTGGTCACCAATTTTTTTTTGGATTTCAGAAAGTAGACTTCGTTTATTTCTTTTAATTTAACCCCCAGATTATTACAAGTTTAACTTTTAATCTTACGCGGATTTAATAATGATAACTCATTTAAACTTAGTATAATTACAAATCTAAAAAAATCCATTCCACGTGCACTCGATCCTTACGGTTTTCGTCTTGTTATCTAATTTACTCCCTTAGTAAAATATTTAACCTGTTACAGCACCCACGCATTGGCGAATTGATTTAGTTATGATACCCTTCGGATGCAATTTACATATTCAAATAGGATCAAATATTGCATTATATTCAGATTACGCGCTGCTAAGGTGGATGGAGTGCCACGCCGTGTCAAAATCTGACACGTGATTGTAATTTTAACGCGTTTACTTTATTAGCTTTACACTTTAGCAGCTTTGTCGCCGGAAACGATTGCATAACTTTAACCTGCAACGATGTCTTTAAACGTGTTTTAACCCTTGCACGAATTGTCGGTACCTATACGTCCGAAATAATTAAATTTCCGTCTGGTGTTTATTAAATGACGTTTATCTAAAGTGGTTTTCCAATGGTCCCGGCATAACCTGCAACATACGTTGTCCACGATTTCCTTTGAATTATTTATAATGGGCATATTAGTGTAACAAGTGAACTATTGTTTTCTAACTAAGCTAAATAGCAGACAATCCCGGGGTTATTAATATGCTAATAGGTTCATTGTTCAAAGATACAACATAAAGGCGTTTAATGTCATTGAAACAAATAATTTATCTAACGTATAAGAGTGGATGGTACCGCATTGGTATTTTTTGATGTCGCAACACATTGTTTCACGCCTAAACTTGGGGGTTGTATGGACACACCTCGATTCGTGAATATTAAGCGATACTAATATCTTATTTTCATTGTTATTGGCTACCCATAACTTAAAATATCGTTTTGGTTTTGTTGTGTCACGGCGAGCGACGATTTTTAAAATGTTTGTTTAGAAAGAGTTGAAACGTAGCAGTATTCGCAAATTGCTCGTCAAAGGAAGGGTGTAATTTCCTTAACAAGCTTTAATAACGCGTTTTTCTTTTTGGACGGCGATAGGTCAACATGCAATTGCACTTAAAAGTAGTTTGCGCGTGTAAAGTGTAACGCCGTTTAAGTACATATTTCATAATGCCTCGTCTACACGCGAGCAAAGGCCGCGTTTTACTTAAATTAGTAAATAATTGGTTTTTAAGTTTGATGCCGAAATTAACGTAAAACATTAAATAATGTATTAGGTAAAATAATTTTTATGCGCACCAGCCGACTAATAATAGGGCACCGTCCGTTGTCGGAAAAGGCGAGAAGATACAGAAATATTGATAATTTATTATTAGAAGTTATTTTTGTTCAAGATGCGGTAAGACATGGTCGAATTCGGTACTTATATTAAACAAGTAAAATGCTGCTTGCTTACCTACAGTCAGTTATCGGCATATTCAGAGGCTTACAAAAAAAAAGTAAAAGTTGTACCTATTATTGGCATTAATTCAGACAAATAGCTTGAAACTAAAACAGCGCCTACCGAGACCAGAACCAGTTTATATATGTAGCCCTTTTCGAAAATTAGGATCATCAACCAAAACAATAAATAACAACATTTCCAAAAATGCTCTTGGGCAAATTTGCATCAAATTATTTCGACATTTATCCTAGTATCTAACAATTATATACCTACATATTTCGTTATAATAACTAATCAATATATAAACTGTTATTGTTTTTACGAGCACCAATCTCTTGTGTTATTAGTATTGTTAATTTAATGATACGATAGATGCCCGAATCGAAATAATTCTCAAATAAATTAGAGTAGATAGATGCTTAACTTTAAACTACCATCGCACCTCGTATTTTTCTTTAAAAATAAAGGGTAGGTGTTAAGTAGTCGATCGGCAATTTAATAATTTCCGGATGATTTATACGTGCAACTTCGACTACGACAAGCAAGAAATTTTTAATTTACATCCTACAGAAACGATTAAAAACACAAAACTACCTCTACAGTACAGAATAATTTTCTATAATTATTTGCATTAAAATTTCGACGTCGCCGTTTCGTTTAAACTTCGACAATTCGAACTCGATTAACAATAGAAATATTTAAAACTCTAGGTAATCGCGCCTTAAAATTGTTAATCGAAAACGTACCTTCGGAATTTCCATATTAACCTAAATCAAATATTTGACGACGGATCCGAGTCGTTATCCTTAACGTCCTCTTTAATATGGTGATAGGTTGATAAAAGTCCGGGCCTCGTCTGCGGCTATCAATCAAACAAGGGCCTTATTAGCGCGGAATTCTTGTGTGATAATTATATACTTCGACCGGCCGACGTCGGTTAAAAGATGAAACTTTTGTACGGTAGTCCAGTTTTGTTCTGATGGTTTTACGTTTTAGACGCCTCGTACGATCACTTTGTTTAATTAAATTTCGTTAATATTGTCGGCGTGCTATCGGCAACGCGATGATAATGAATTTTCTAACCGAACCTATTTGAAAACGATCGGAATGTAAATAACTACCATTTAAAATATCGTTGAAGATAATTTTACGTAACAATTTGCGTATAAACGTAATTTAAGCGGTACTCGTAAAGGTGATGCCGATTTTACGTGGATATTAAATTTAACGTTAATAGTCATTTTATTAGAAAATTGTGATAATGCGCTTGAAAACGTTCCGCTTTATTCGTCGTCAGTTTAAACCAAACAAAAATGGACGTGAACGTAACATCAAAAGATAACCGTATGTTAATAACATGATAAAAAAAAAGAAATATTGGTACAGATATATACGACGAACTAATAGCGTGGCGTGTCGTACAAAATAGGAAAACGGCAGATAAGTTGCTTTCCTTATTTTGTTCGTCCATAAATCAAACGTGTGGAACAAAATGGTTCCATCTGTTAGATATTTTGTATTAGATACTATTTCAGGTTGTACACGCTAAATAATACCATGTAATGCTTTAAAAACAAACGTGTACGTGTATCTGGAAATAAATAAATTAAATTGCCGTCGAAACAAGCTTTTAACCATTTTGAATTTCGGTTGTTTGGTATCTTGATAGCTGTCCGCTATTAATCTCATTTCAAACACGTTACTTCTACATATTGCATTGTTAAGTTTTTCTGTCGGCTTTTCCTTTCGTTAGAAAGTTGATGCTATTTGAATCGATAAGTATGTCTTGAAATTACTTATTATTTTTAAGTATGCTATTGATTGTTTCTCTTTATAATTTAGGAGTCTTAATTGCGATTGAAAAAATTTAGTTATTTTTAAATATAGGATAGTCATGAAATGCCCCTCGGTATTTTAAATTATAAACAGATAATAAAACGATGCTTTTCCGCGGCATTCAACACAAATATCCTCGGTCTCCTGTGTTAGATTTAGACTTCTTTCCAGAAGTTTGTTTAGCAATAATCTTTAACCGATTTAATTGGTTTTACACGCAATCTCCTTAATATTATACAAACTTTTGATTAGTTATTGGCTTGACAAAAAATATTTACCTTCGGAATTACCACCTTTTCATCTAAATTGCTTTTTACACGTCCTTTTCACTTATAGCCACACAATTAGCGATTTGTAGAAACGAATGTGTAGGAAGAAACGTTTAAGTACTATTATAAACAACTCGATTTGTTTGTTATGAGTTCGACGCACACTAATTTTCTCGTGTTCGAATGGAAAACACGTACCTAATTTGTGTCCGTGTCCAGACCATCATCCGAACGTAACACGGACATCATTAAATGAATGCACCATGAAACATAAATCTGCCAGCGTTTATGTTAAACAATTTCCTAAAAGGCAATATAGTTTGTTGCGTTTTAGATTAGCTATATTGAATTAAACGCCAGTGACGAGAAAAAAGGACAAAATAGAAATTTTTGTTTTGTCTTACTTACTAGACACACGTAAAATTGGGCGGGTCCATTTCCCTGGAGTGCGACTTTTGCAAAACAAAACAAAAATTATGCCATCATTTTGTACAAGTTTTGTACAACCTTTAGTTTTTTTTGTACCCTTCCAAATAGTCGGCTATCGCAGATTGAAATTTCGCACTCCAGGGAGATGCTGGAGTGCAAAAGTTAAAAATGTCGTTTTTTTTTCTTGTAATAGTAAGAACTCATTTTGTACAGTTTTGTACAACCTTTAAAAAATTTTGTACCCTCCCGGAAATGCGTGAAAATGACCGCCAAAGCTCGTACTCTCGATGTATTTTAGAATGCTCAAAATGTATAGCCTTAAAAAACATTTTAAGAAGATAAATGTCCTTGTTTTTATATAAAAAATGACTTATATTTTGTATTTGTTTAAATAATGTTAAACAAATATTATTCCTTCCAGATTTGTGGTTTCTTGAATTGTTGATAAAATTAACAGATGAAATTTATATGTAATAAATAAATTTAAATTCAAATAACATATATAATATTTATTAGAATTTCAAAAACAGGTATAAAAATACATTTTTTAAATATGTCATATAAACATATTGCGTAGTGTACTAATTCACAATTTTATAACAGCACTTAACCAAAAAAGTACGTAAATACAATAAAAAATCATTATATTAAGAACTGGTGTTGATTAATGTTCGTCCGAAGTACGATTTCATCATTACAACGTATGTCCAAAGATTACTTGATGTTCGAAATCATTACCCAATGAACGTTTATTAGTGTAATGACCTTATACATTGCTATATCGAATGCAGTTCATTACGTTAATGAATAATTTGACTGCTCCAATGAACAAGCTTTCTTTTGTTAATAAATTAGTATATAGATAATATGAATTTTGATTTATAGTGATAATAACTGTGTTTATTAGTTTTATCAATATTCTTACATAAATTCAATAAATTATTCCACTGAAATGCAAAGTTTGTTTATTGTATCGATGAATGTGTTCATTAAATAAAGGAATGTTCTTGCATTGTTAGAATATACACTTTTATTGACTGTAAAACTGTACAAAATGAGTACTTACTATTACAAGAAAAAAAACGACATTTTTAACTTTTGCACTCCAGCATTTCCCTGGAGTGCGAAATTTCAATCTGCGATAGCTGACTATTTGGAAGGGTACAAAAAAAACTAAAGGTTGTACAAAACTTGTACAAAATGATGGCATAATTTTTGTTTTGTTTTGCAAAAGTCGCACTCCAGGGAAATGGACCTAAATTGGGCAGTCTACCAGAAATATAACTCCCATTCACAACTAAGCGCTCGAGGGTCGTTCTATGTTAAAGACAATTAAAAGTTACAAGGTAACTTCTCATTATCATTGTTATTAGTCGAACAATAGTTTTATCTTCGTTTTTAACATAGAACAACGACTCTCGCGCGCTTCGTTGTGAATAGGAGTTATATTTCTAGTAGATTGTCCAATTTTACTACATATGTCTGTTAAGTAAGACAAAACAAAAATTTCTATTTTGTCCTTTTTGCTCGTCACGGGCGTTTAATTCAATATAGTTCAACTAAAACGCAACAAACTATATATACTACATTCGTATACCGTTGGAGTGAGTTCCATAATTTAATTTGTGACTCTGTCACGCCTAAATTTAGTCGAAATTGAAAAATTTCGATGTCGAAAATTATTTCGACGCTCGGATTATCCGTTCGAATTAGTACGGCTCGAATCAAAACACGTTTTTGCGATCTTGTAATTGTGATTTAAGCGCGCAAAAGTCCCCTTTCCGCAGTGATATTGTATAAAATGCGGTGGGCAATTTTAATAACTGTTTCTGAATACCAATTATAGAAATAAAGCTGCTTGTTTCAGGTGCTTATTAAGCCGGCTTTATTATTTAGTAGCACTCCTCCGACAGACTGTGTAAAGTTGATATGTGTATTATTGGAGACCTGGGGCATTGTCGTAATTCAGTGGAAATATGACCGTATATAATCTAGAACATTTAATTGGTGCAATGAATATGCATGTAGGCGGGTGAAACGACGTTTCTGGTGCACATTCATTAAAACATGACAACATGCATCACTATAAGGCATTCGTTTCTTTTTGTCGTAACACTAACTTTGTTATAACATATCGTCCCTTTTTATAGTTGAATTATCGATAGTCGCATATTTTACGTATTAGGTGCCTATAAATGAAATTTCCCACTCGTTATGTAAAGAGATATGATGCAGTTTCTCATTACAGTCTTGATACCGCAATGAAACAGTAACAGTAACAGTAAATATTTCTATCACTACTTTAATATGTTTGCGTATAGTCCTGTTCTAAAAGTGATATTCCGTGATATTAAACTGAATAAAATAGTAGCGTGAAAAAGGTAACTAGGATATCTAGAATGTTTGAGAAAATTCTAGTAAATTTTCAACGATTTTTGAGAACCAAAAAATTTGAAATTTCCGTAGCTATAATACCTACATAATCATTAATTATAAAGAGAAAAAATAAAAACAGGTTGCCGTTTTTGATAGCAGTTTACTTGAATTTAATGTCCACCCATGGAGTATAAAAATTGCAAACAGACCTTTTTACAATTTGTTTTATTAAATGAACGGTTTAGTTGCTGCAGATACAGTCGAACTTCCATAACACGAATTTCTATAAGTCGAATATTTAAATACATTTCTGCGCCAAGATCGTATTAGCGAATTTTCATAGAAAATAAAGCTATTGCAGCCTGTCTGATGAAGGTACCCAGACTTGTCCTTTTGGATTTTCTCCGATCTCGACCCCTAAATCACGAAAATGTAGGTCATTCATTTTGGGTCGATTATATATGTATATATAATTAATTCCTTGTGGACACAATTCCGATTGCAATTTTGACCGTAGGAGGCTGAAATTTGGACCGAGTATTGTCTTTACGAAAACGAAGGACCAATTCTTTAACCAGCTAAATTGACCTGCCCGTTTCAAAATGGCGGCCGTTTAAAAAATTTAATTCTAATCTCCGTTATTACTCATCGGATCAGTAATATGATATATGTTTTGAAATCGACATAAAATGCTCTATCGATCATGTCTCTTTATAATTTTCGATAGGATGCACCGTTTTCGAAATAATCGGAAAAAAAGTGATAATTTTGTTTTTAATTCTTATAAATTTCTCTCGTAAATATTATTTTTCAAAAAATGTATTTCTTTCGAGAAAAATTTTAAAAAAAGAAGTTTTTTTAACATGCGGCATGAACATTTGATACCGAGGCTCGCGCGCGGTCGTATTTTTTACCTTAAAAATTGTTTTTATATCTCGATTTGCCTCTAATCTAAGTACCTACATAAGTCGAATTATTCTATAACTAGCAGTAAACTTTGGGAGTTTTGAAGCTGGCGAACTTTCTTAACTCGAATTTTTGTGTACATTTTTCCATATTTTCTATTTTATGGGTGCCCCATCCCAATTTTAACATTCTTCTTAATTTTTGCTAATAACTGGGATTCCCCAGGTGCAAACAACAAACCCGGGATTTATCGCAAATGAAAGTGAATAAGATCTTTAATACTAAAACATTTTAAGTCTGTAGCTTATTGATTTCATGTAGTCTAGTTATGCATAAGTAACTACATATATTTTCTGTCAATATACGTATGTGGAACGTATTTTGTGTAGGTTCTTTTATAACTCAATTTTTTTCAGTGAATAATGGAGATTCGATTTGGGGAAGTTCTAGTGTGCTCTTTTTTGACCAAGTGTTTCTTTTGGAATTTGTTTTAACTACTTATAAACTGAAATGCGCCAATATTTATTATTCATTACAGTTACCGATGTAAGGTGCGGTACGTTCTACAAAGAAATTTCTATTTTAAACACAGTTACGTGGTAAAACGCTTGAAATATATTCGTCGTCCTGTTAATAAATATGGAGCAATTTGTAACAATTAAACTAATCACAATAACCATTCGATTTACCGTTAATACTCCCAGGTATGCCCCCTGTAGGTTGTAGAAAATTTTAGAAAGAGGCCTTCGTAATATCGCAACACGGGATATCAGTAGGTCAAGATATTCAACAAGTATCGTAATTTATTATGTTTTATTTTGTGTACACCATGTACAAGCGTTATTTCTGGTAAACAACATTACATTCTTGTTAAACACTACATTATACGATAGAAACAACTTATTTATTAATTTTAGCTTCGATTGTTCAATTCCACGTCAAGAATGTTCCGCACTAAATCTTTGAAATGTCACGCAAATGATACGTTACACATTTTTATTGCTATTTTTACACACACCTAGTTCATACTTACGTTTCCACCAGTTATTATAATAATTTATAGTATACTTATTTTCCAATCGAATATTATCCCTTAGGCCGCAAAGCGTAAAAGCGGGGACGGTCGACGGGTAAATTTATTTTTTACGATTATATAAGGACTTAATCCTACCGTATAAACGGTGGGCGATGATTTACATTTCGAAACAAATTTTTTCGATAATTGAGGGCCATAGCCGCCCGATATTATTGTCGACATCATTAATTGCCCATTTTTCCTAACGTTACGCCTTATTCGGTTTGTTAGTTTTATCCTCGGGACCTAGCTTCCCGGTATTGAAATTATTGCATTGTTGCTGTAGCGCTAATTCGTATACGGGGAACTAATGATTAATCTACAAGTATAATTTGTTTTTTTTATGATTTATGCATTTTAATTGACTGTCAAATTAGAGCGGGATTATGAAATGTTACTGCACAATTTAAAATAGGTATCAGCGTCAAAACATTTCGCGGTTGAACTTCACGCTACAACGAACAGTCGGAAGAAAATAAAATGTTTTTACGTAGTATAGGTAAACTGGTAGATTACAAATTTAATAAACTAGTTGGTTGTAAATAAAAAATCTTAAATTTGTTTTCAACGGTTGTCCTTGTAAATAAAATGTAATTATTCAAAATTGTGATGTTTTCTTTTGTTTTCTCTCCTGAGGAGGCGTTTCTTTTGCTTACATATTTATATTACAGTAGGGGTTCACGTTTTACAAATTACTTGTAGCCTTCTATCGACTTATATTTCCAAAATCGTAGTGGCAATGATAATGATTGCTAAAAGGAAATGTGTAACTTAAAGAGGTGAAGAATATCGTATACCTACTGATTCCGTCATCATTTAAAAACCATCCTATATTTTTAATTATGTAGGTATTAAAAACGCGTCATTTAAATTTTTACTTTCTCTTCTTTCGCCATTTCGTCTCTTTTCTTCCCATCACCTCTATTTTCTTAACTATTTTTATCACTACTATTTCCATATTTCATACTCATACATCACCTTTCTCAATTTTAGTCTTTAATGCTAATCATAAGTGTATTAAAAAATGGGCAATACACTACCTAACTTATAATTTTAATTTTAACGATTATAATGGCAACCCATAAATTTGTAAAATATTAATTTATTTCATTAGGTAATTTATAAGAAGTGAACGGTTGGTTGCATATACGTTCACCCGTTTTTAATAAAAAAAAACATAGCTTGATTTTAGAATTTACCTACATATATGTAAAATTATTGATAAGTAACGTTATGCGTACTTATTTATTTAATTACACTAAATATAGGACAAGCTGTAGATTGAAAGAAAACAAATTAAAGTTGATATGTATACGAGTGTTTATGTCGATTTCTCATCGAATTCTAATGAATACGTCAATACGGATAAATAAATGGCAAATAAAAACGAACATTTACTATAACTAATTATTGTAAAACGAGGCCGTTAAAGTGCATACAAAAAATTTAAATTAAATTGACGTTATTAAAATTAGAATCCTGCCAACAAGAACTGAAACGCATTAATTGAAATAAATTGAAATAAATTTTCTTGCGCCATGTTAAAGGCTATCTAAAATATAATCTTATATCTGATAGCATCCGACCAAAGTGAAACTACAAACGTATCTTCTGTAATAATACGAAGTTTAACTCAGTCCCTTCCATTTCTTTTAAATTGGTCACTACTGTGAAACGAATAAATAAATTTCGATAATCGGAATCAATCTAATTATCATTTCTTGCCTACGTTATTAATTTCGTTAATCAATTATCCACATTAAAAATATCGAAACCGTCGAGAATTAATTTATTTTATTGATTAAGTTTATTTTTCGTTTAATTACCGAGAACTGGACTACTATATCGTATTAACATATAAATTGAAAATTTGGCGTTCGATCTAGGACATTTCAAAAATCGTAAAACTTTTAATCCGACGCGCCCGTTTAAAAATTCGGCGAGCCTTAACGTATTTGAAATGATATCGAGAAAAGTCGAGAGCCTACCCTTCGGCTATCTTCTGTCCGTTCGTACACAACTTATTAAGCAGATTAAAAACGACTCGGAGCCAGAAACATTACACGCCTCAAATTAGCTAGTTGCAGATGAACTTTTAACGCTCTGAGGTAAATTCGAGCGTCCATTTCGTATTTTTCAATTAACCGTCACGAACGAGCCGCTCATCATATCTATCTTTTCTATGTGGGTATAGGTAACGATGATAATTGGTAGTATGCCTACGTAGTTATATCGCTCGAATTTTCATTTTGTGTCCTATTGAAGCTCCTTTTGTGCAATGTGTTGTACAATGTTGTAATTTATTACATATTATTTATATTTCCCTAACAATAGCAAGACAATAGCCACTTCCTATATGGCTTTAGCAGATTTTAAAGATTTACCGCGTTTGTTTTGATATACGACCATTTTAATTTACAACTAATGTAAGAATAGTACATTGTTGTTGTGGACAATTATTAACATTATTGGCCGTACGAAAGGTTAACGACTTCCATTAATAAATGATTGTCCTTAAGCGATATATAGAGAACTTTTCCCGTGGAGGGTCGTTAATTTATGTATTTATATGTTAAACTGGTAACAGGGAAAATCTAATTTAAGCGCTACGTGCAATTTATTTGCAACTAATTTTCATAAAATTAATGCATTTGCATCCGTTTAGCGCCGAACGTTTAAAAAGCAATATATCAGTAAATCTTTGGCACCTGTTTTACTTTACATTTAACGCCAACGTTGTAATACTACATGATCATTTGATAGCCCCGTCCTTGTTTCTCGTCAGGAGCTTGGCGTGCAAAGAGAAGGATAATAATGTTAGTTATTTCTAGAAGCTTAACCCCAATCATAGATTTTCTGTTAAGATTACCAAGATTTTCTGCACTACTTAGTTCGTGCTCTGTACTCGGTGGAATTGCATTTCCGCTTGAACGGATACGGAATAATTTCTGTGTGTCGTCGATTGTAATTTATGCACCGTAAAAATCTAATCAATTGGAAAAATCGAATTGGAAAGTTTTACTATACCTATATGCTTATCGTGCGGTGCGTTTTAATAAACCGTACAATATTAAGACCTCGGGCAAATAAAGTGCTTAACTTCAACGATTTGTGCCTATACATAAATCACACAACTGCCGGTACGGATCAGTTTTTTTACGTTAGATAATGAATCAGCGTCTGATTATGCAATAAAAGTCTAAATATTGTGCTGCCTTTCTTTCTTGCGGTTAGCGATTTTTGCGGCTACTCATTTGATTGTGCGTGATGCCTCATACTGTGCCCAGAGACGTATCAAATGTTTTCTATAACCTATTACAATCGACAACGCAGTGTTAAAAAAAACACACACACACAAATCATATGCGGCACTGCTCAAATAATCTAAATTCAATTTACTCAATTTCGTGCAGATGCCTTTGGATCCATTTAACGCGAACACGAAACCATAAAAAAACATGCTTCGCCGTATTTTGTTGCGCGTTACGGACTAAATTAATCGAAAAATTAAATACGTCGATCGATTTTCTGTTAGAAAGGGCATCACGTTATTCGTGTGCGTTATTTTCTAAATTACAAATTAAATAACGAGCACTCGACTAGTTGTTTAACATAAATTGCATTTACGTCTGGGGAAAATGTACAGGTAAAAAGGGGAACGAGTGAAATAATAACGTAATTAATTTAATTGCATTGTAGGTCGATTTAATTAACATTTCAGGCTCGCGTACTTGCTGCGTACTTTATAAATAATTAAAATAAGTGGCGCCAACAAGTTTCAAAAGTAATTTATTTAGATTGTTTTGTTTAGGATCGCTTTTCGTTGTAAAATATCACATTTGGTTCAACTTTTAACTATAAAACGACGCCGGTCATCCTAATCGCTAGTTGTAATAAAAATTCATTAACTAACGATAAGCGTGCCTGTGAAAATAATATAAATACGTTCAAATTAAATTCCGGGGCTTACGTAACAAATAGAAACGGGGAAAAATAAACGTGGGTAGCTCGATTTTTCTACATTTAAGATTAGTCGGATCAATTTCACAATTCATTACAGAAATAGATTAACCTACACTAAATTAACTAGTAGAACATCAATCAATCAAACGGTTTTTTTAATACAAAATAAAAGAAATAATGAGTCTACTTATGCTAACCTTTTTACGTCTATAATTCATTCAAATAAACGTGTCCAAGGATATCGATTATGGTGCCTACATCAGAAATAAAACTTAACTTGTCTTTTACTATTTCATAATATATTATTTGTATAGCTCAATTTTTTTTTAAAGATAAGTACATTAAATATATACATCTTCTATAAATAGGCATTACATACGGAATTACACGTTTCTCCTTAAATGGTAAAATATAAATCTGCCGTTTGTTAATATCTGTAACATAAATTAAATAAGAAAAATTACTACTACTTCTACTGCTTGTTGATGAACTGAATTATTACGTAAAAAACTCGGTTAAGGAAACTTTTTTAATAAGCATTAAGTAAAAGTTTTGCGTACTTAATGCATTATTTAAATAATATTTAATTCGACAAACTAAGAAATGATTCAACATTAATTTATTGCACGTAGGCATGTACTTACATAATCGTCAACTCTTGGTAGATTTTATAATTCGCACGAAAATATGTGACGACAAATAATCAGATATTTTTAAATTTCAGGTTCGACATTTCGACGAACTCACCGGAAGCAACGGAAATAAACACGTGGTGCGAGGTGAAAATCTGCGTCGATACAAACCAAACAAAAAGCTCTCGAGGACGATGGAACTGAGAGAACCCTTAAGATTGTAATCGATCCGGACCGTCGACAGAATACTACGGAAATAATTAAGATGGTTTAAACTGAGGTCCGTGAAGTTAGCAGCACACGAACGGCACAAATTTCGGGACCTGGTCCATTCGTTTGTGCCGATTTGTGCCGTAATCAGTTTTTCGGCAACACGAACCGTTACCGAATTATCGCGATTTATAGATGTACTGCAAACTTCGCACCTGATTGATCGCACAAATCTTGGGACCTAATCTAACCGTTAATGTTCGTTTTTGCTAGTTTATGTCATAAGTACCTAATTAGTTTTTCAGCAATATTAACCGTTTTTAAGTTGTAATCGCTTGTTTTATTTAAATATTTCATTTCTTTTGTCCATTTACCGCCACACATGTTGTTTATCGTAAATGTTTACCATAAATTTCGATTTACTTTTTTAGATCAATAAGGTTAGAAATAGTCAAAAATAGTCATCTATATCTACATACGTCCGTAAAATAATTTTACGATACTCATACTATAAAAACTTATTTTCCTGACTTATAACGTAAATTACTATTGATGTCTCGGATTCGCGATATTCAATTTCTAACCAGTTTTGCTAAATTCCCTAATTATTGTAAGTTTTTAATAATAAGTGACTTTACTGTTTCTGTTACGCGAACATAGTATAACACATTAAATATGCTCAAACACGTCAATGTAATAACAAGGGGTACGTATTAGTAGTCTATTTTCGTTAACCTAACCACGACTCCAAAGTGATAAATAAATTTTACTTATACAAAAGAATTTAAAAATTTAAGTAATTCCTGAATTTATTCAAGTTTCAGTTCAACAACAAATTAGAAGTGTAGGGAGGTGCGAACGTTGGATAAGCAATTTTACTTATATGTTTTTGTAACACTTAATAAAATTTCAATAATAGGTAGGTCCTTATCCTACTTTATACTTCATACCTTCGGTGTTAATGGGGAAGGTAGCCGCTTCTACTATTAATACTTATAAATCATCATCAACAACGTCGATCTTTTATCATCGGTAACGTCTATGTCAAGTTTCTTAGTATTTTAAATGAGGTAGTTTTTTTGATTTGACATTACATAATAAAAATTTATTGGTTAATGCGATAACTTCTTTATAGTTATCTCGCAACTTTAATTTTAATATACGCTTTATCGCCATTTACGAATAAATAACCCTAATACAAGTTCATGTTTGCTCATTTACAGTAAACAACATGTGTGGCGGTAAATGGACAAAAGAAATGAAATATTTAAATAAAACAAGCGATTACAACTCAAAAACGGTTAATATTGCTGAAAAACTAATTAGGTACTTATGACATAAACTAGCAAAAACGAACATTAACGGTTAGATCAGGTCCCAAGATTTGTGCGATCAATCAGGTGCGAAGTTTGCAGTACATCTATAAATCGCGATAATTCGGTAACGGTTCGTGTTGCCGAAAAACTGATTACGGCACAAATCGGCACAAACGAATGGACCAGGTCCCGAAATTTGTGCCGTTCATGTGCTGCTAACTTCACGGACCTTTTAAACTGAGACGAAAATGAGAAGACTTTGACAAGATAAAAAAGCATTAAATAGCTCGAATATCCAAAGACCCGTTAAAGTTAATTCTAATTTGTTTTACGTAATAAATCAAACCGGAATTGTAATATCGAATGCCGACAATACCACAAAATTACTTCGGATAATAATTTTTCACCGCGATTCGTAATTCAAATGAATACGATAGAAAATTCCAAACATTACGAATGTGCATAAGTATACACGTACCTCGTTGGAACCGATAAGAGCACGCTCGGATTCGAGGCCATAATTTTTGATTGTCGCGGCTTGCCTGAATTTTTATTGCCCGATAAAATAAACTTTCTAAAATACGAACAAAATCGTTCGGCATTTGCATAGCAAATGATAACAGATCCGAGTAAAGTTTTCTAAGTTCCCCACAGTCGTGCGGTTGTTAGTTTAGTATTCGAATGTGCGCGAATATAACTGTTTAGACTTTAGTTGTATCGGATTATATTTTTGTGGTTAATAACGAAAGACTTCCCGGAACCGGGGAATCGACTATTATACACTATTGCGAGAAAAGGTTCTGGCTTTTATTCGGTAACATTCGAATAAAAGTTTTCTGAAAATTCCCTTTCGGTCGTGCTGTGCCTTTAAGTGTTCGAAAGTGCGCGAACTAACGTTTGGACTTTCTTATGTGGAAAAATAGAAATGGAATCGCCTATGCAGTTTTATACGACAGAAAGGTCAGTACTTTGTTAATTTAATTAATTACATTAAGGGACTTCGAGTTATTTACAAACAGATTCGTATCTTTACTAAATTAAAATTTCTTTAATTTTTTCAACTTGCTACGAATATTAGATACTTTAAAGAAATTTTGATAACGTCACGGTCGCAATCAAACACAAAATTATTTGAAAATGTACGAGTGCTTAAACGCTAAGACAATATAACACTTTATAAACAATTTGAAACAAGTTACATAATAGCTACCTATAAATTTTTTAAAACATTGTAAATAATTGACAAAAGATTTCATCGATCGAGAAACTGTTTGTGACGATCCACGAAACGAAAATAAAAAGATTTAATTAACCGTTGATTCGAAATACCTACTTTAAATTCCTTAGCTCGTTTAATGATCTTGCTAATTAAATCGTTAACAATTAAAAATGGCAATTATACACAATATACTTAATTAATAATTATTGAAATACAATTTTAAATTTCTGTAATGTTAACCGTATACAGTTTCTGAATGTATCTATACTTATACAAATTTTGATTATTTATTGTATAAGCTTTACGGATACTTTTGAGCGCTCGTCCAATGATTTTTTTTTGAAAACAATTTCGATTAATTATGAAATTGATTTGGATTAATGTATCTATCTAATGATGTTCGTTTTTTTTAACGATTAAGCGAACGAAGTTGATAAGTAATTTGGGAATGCTTTTGAGTCTAAAATTTCTTTTTTTAATGAACGTGTTCAGTGTCAATAGCGAATGCTTAGAAATCACTTGGTTTTATAATAATAATTTGATTTTTTAAATGGATACTTTATTAATCGCGTGTTAGCTTCATTTAAAAGTTGACTTTTCGCTTGGTTACCTCTCTATATGATTTATGAAACCTAGAATAGTTTTCGCAGTTTAATCGTATATAAGTTAAAGACGTTTGTTAAGAATGTGGGTAATTAATGATTTAGCAATTGGAGAGTCTTTCAAATTATTAGCGTGTATAAATTAAATGAAAAGGCCAAATTTAACTCTATTATACCTACGATTTAACGATTGGCGGGCTTTATTGTTCTCAATTATTTCGTATCATACATGAATCTACGGCTATACTAAAAGATCACTCGCATTATTCCATGTAGGTGCGTATATAAAAGAAATTTTATCATGAAAAGGTTTTCGTATTATACAACAAAAATGCTGTTCTTTTTTAGACATAATTTACTATGTTCAATAATATTTTTATTTTCTCCTAAAACATATTTGATTAATTTATTGATTAGGTAACTCATATAGGTAGGGGAAAGTGGGACAAACCGGGTACCAAAATTTTGAACTGTTACATATTTTTTTCCTTTTAAATATTTGTAATACAAAAAAAGTTATTAGGTTTTTCTTATACGTCTAAAAAATCGAAAATAATGGTTTTTGGACTAAAAGTTTGTACATCTCCTAATAAATTGGACTTGTGCCATTTTTTCACTGCAATAAAGTTGTCTGTTTTGCCATACTTAATTGCGCGTTTAAGTGAAAAATGAGAAATTTTATATTTAACGATGATCGATTATGGCAATCTACGTCAGGTCCAAAAGGTGTTCGTTTAAAGGTTATTTTGGATTTAAAGAAAATTAACATAAATCAACACAAATTATTGCTTTTGATAGTTACATTAGTCGGTCTCCAATTTTTAAGTGGATAATTAAGAGCGAATAGAACAATAATTTAATGTCTATGATCACTTATCGCATGATTTAGTTGTACGAAATTCATCTTCAATTAAAAAGTGTGTGAGATCAAACACATTAAACATTTGATACGTCATGCTCGGGACCGAAAGGGTGATAACTTAGCGAAAATGACGAATAAACGAGAAAATGAATGTATTGAAGCAACAAAAATTGTTAAATCAATTAAAATTCCGTTAATTTAACAGTTTTTAAATCTCCGTGTAGGTACTTTTTTCCCTCCCCTCCGGAGGTGACAAATTAAAGAAAGACGAATTAACTAGGTTCTACTGTAGTTCTTTTTGATCAGTATGCGATTGTCAGCCTTCTTCAAATTTCTTATGATAAGTATTTACCAGTTCACGTTCTGGGACCTGCATCAATTAGGTATTTATTGATGATTCCTTATTGTATATTCGTTAATTATTATAATTTATTAATTCATCAGTGGTTAGCAAACAGAGTTATAAATAGATAATTATTTTCTGTAAAAATTTTGCGAAAACATTTAGGTATTCAAATCGTCTTTTTCTCTACAATTAATTTAATAACGAGTTTAAACATTATTTTTCCCGGACTTATAGTTTTGTTTCTGTCAATTTATGTCTCGCATGTTCACCATATTTTAAAATTTCATTAAATTTTAAAAACGTTACAGAAAATTGTAATTTGAAGACCTCGTGCATACAACACCCCTAAACTCGGTGTCTTACCTGTACTTACCTGTACGTTAAGATTGTATCTATCAAAAATTAATCACTACCCAAAATTATGACAATCGAGCTGTCACGACCGTTTCGTTGACACTTTAACAAAAAACGTGTCGCCCTTCGGCAAGCGAGCAGTTGCCGCAAAAAAAGAAATCAATTATTTACGACTTAATATCACAAATTAAAAGTAAAACGCGTTTCCTCGTCCTTAATTATTGTTCATCGAAATAACAGCGCGCAACAAGGTCCCGAGGGCCGAAAAGAGTAGATCGGCCACTGATAAAATATGTATACGATACGAAGACTCACGCGCAATTTTAGTTTAGTTAAAATGAATTATGATGATGCAAATTTTGGGTACACGTGAATGTAATGCAAAATTATATACCTATCCGATCGTTTCCATTAATTTTGTATCACGTCACATTGATTAATATTTCCTATTCGTGTATGTAGAAAATTTGCGCAGCGCGGCGCGGCGCAGCGTCACGTGTACAAAATTCTTCGGAAACGTAGCTTAAGGGCACTATTTTTCATTAAGTATTTATAAGTTATTACGTGGATTTCTGGTAAGAAATTAACTCCCAATTTTAACACGTTTACTTTTTTGCGTATCGATTATCAGATCTGATCGTTGTAAATTCCGTAATATAATATAAAGAATACAAACAGGCTCTTAAATATTTCCTTAACTGTAATTTCAGCGTTAATAAATGGAATTTCTTTTTTATAAAACCGATCATTAGCGTGGCAGTAAAATTAGCGTTACCTAAGATAAACGTACAAACATAATATCCGAACATATTTATTTTGCCAATCATTTTAACTAAACGAACGTAAATATAGCTAAGTCCTAATTTATTTTGCGTTCCTTCGAATCAAAGAAGCCGAGAAAAAATCTCGAATGTCTGCACGCAGAGCTCCTCGTTTGCGACGACCGATATAAGAACTACAACTTTCAATCAGTGGCACGATCCGACGTTTTTTATTATGTACTTTAGTTTTGTATTATTGTTCCAATCAGTATTGATTCGCTATTTCAATAAAGCGACGTTGGTTTCGCGAGATTGGCGATCCACTGCCGTCTCGTTTTTCTTTCAGGTAAATTGTTAAAATATCCTTGGGTAATTAACGAAGAAGAACTTTAACGTTCTACGACTCGATATAATACAATTTCGAGTATTATCTTCGTTCTAATAGCCCAACTTGAAGCTAACATGATGTAATAAAGTACAGGATGAAAATTATAACTGTCGGCTGCTACGGCGATTAGTAGAGCTCGTGTTCGATGCCAGAGGTTGGCATTTTGATTGAATATTAACGTCCGTGTGTATTTACCAATGCACGCTAATGACACGACTCGGGTCCTGGTTACTTACAGAACAACGAGGAATCCGCCGCTGATTTCGTCGTGGTTTCGATCTTTCTCATTTACATACATACGTTTGCTTGTTAACTTTCAAGTATGTGCTCCTATCGAGTAGCCTCAAACGAATGTGGGAATCTTTCGGATTGTGTGTGTGTTTAGTTACTGATATCTGCCTACACTTGTTTAAATTTTAAGTAAGCAAAACCCCCCCCGACGCTATCTGAGCTTTTCGTTAGTCGAACTAAATCGAATCGCTTTACATTTTCTCGGAGTTTCGTCGAAGTGGAATGTTGTTAACTGATTCGGTGAACTTTTAAGGGCTCACATTTCACGATAATAAATAATATGAATCTGTTAGGCTCGTGCCCATTATAGAAATATAATATAAAGGACCGTGATATCGTCGAACCTACTGTTTTTAAACGTTCGTCTCAAAAGCTCTCGTCTTTTTGCATTTCGTCCCCGAATTTTTTTAATCTTACCAGCAATCGGTAAGGACAAAGATTGAGTTTAATTGATGTAAATTGGCGAATAAAACTATTATATATATAACCGTAGTTATATTTTGTTCGTTATAAGCAACTTGAACTGTATCCTTTAATTTATAAACAGATTTCAAGTATTTTTCATTGTCATTATGTAAGACATAACACGTATACGTACTAAACTCTACACGAAATCAATTCAAGACCTTAGATACTTATTATTAACGGGACGATAAACAGATCGTCTCCTAAAATATTTTCGCCATTGGAATGACAGGGTCGGCACAAGAAGAATTAATGTACAAAGTCATATAGAACAAATACTTCAATTATTTAAAGAAATATATCACCGCGTGAAGTTTCACAAGATTTATTAGTCCGCATTTGTTGAGGATTTAAAGATTAATCTTTGTATTTGTTACATGCTGTTAAGGAAGTTGTAACATTTTACACGCGTGCTGCTAAGTTTATCGATTTAAAATATTCACCGTATTTAATCGTACCTACTCTTCTATACCTGCATCGCGCGCGCGGATCTTGCCACGGACGTCGGACGCGGCCGTGTCAAAGAGCTTTTTAAATTATTTCGTAGCCTTTCATTGGTTTTGATCTGTATTAACATTTTATGTATAAAGAACCGAAAGTGCGAGATAAAACGTAATTAATTTGACGCTTTTACTCGAGGCGAGTAGGACGAACTACACACCTCTACTGACATATGCACACCCACTAATCTTTTCTCGTTTAAAATTAGCTTATAAAAGTGACGGTCTCGAATTAGCTGTTACGGGCGCGAAGAACAATAGAAAGGGTCCGCTCGAAAGCTCGAAATAAACTCACTTTTAGATACATTTATAAATAAACTTATTTAGCGATTATCTATTATTCCAAATAAAATTTATAACGCCTTCCTTCGCGCATCTATACGTACTTATTTGGAAAGATGAATCTTCGACATAAATTTGAAGATTTGTTTAATTTATTTGTCGTCACTTACCTACGCTTACTTCCTTTCGGCACCTAAATTACTAACAACTTTCGAGTTATCATAAAATTATAAGATGCCGGTGCAATTTTGTATTAAAGATTGTATTCTAATTTTATGGCGTCAAAGACAAATTAGAATAATCAAATTTAAAAGTTGTTGCAGAAATTTAGCTATAAAAACTAAAATTGTGTCCTGTCTGTGATGTTTTAAAAATCACTATTCGCCGCGGGAGCCGCATTTCTATGGGCCAATATCATTTGAATACTGAAAAAATGGTCACATTTTATCGTTATAATTTATACCTCGTTTGTTAGGATAGATTACTTTTTTAATAAAATAATTGATTATGCATTAGATGTTTACAATTTTCGCGTCTGTTGTTTCTGCTTATTTACATACGGTGATTGCCGATTGTTAACGATGATAACACGTCACGCAATTCTTAAGCACAACGTGTAGTTATTACAATATCACGGTACGCCGCTAATTGTCTAAAATACCTACTGCATCAAATTTTACAAATCACATCGTAACTTACTACATCTCCGGCGTTTAAAATCTCATCCACAAATCACAAGGTAATTATACATCCAAATTTGCTCGTGCCCGAATGAAGCTATTATGAACAGAACCGACGGATTGCAACTTTAACAAGGGTCATACGGTGCCCGTAGCGTAAAGGTATTATTTATTATTATAACGTAGACTCACTGTCTGGCGAACTAAACCAACATTAAGGTATGAAAAGATGACAATCAACGCGTTTAATTACTTTTCGGGACTGATGGTCAATCAATAGGTCGGTTAACTTTTTACTGCCGAGTATTTATTCTATACCACTTTTAGATATCATTAAGTTAAAATACGACACACAAAAAGTTCAGACTCTTTAAACATCAATACTGGCCTTTAATAAAGGAGGATGATTTAAAAATTCTCCGCTAAATACCTACCGGTGGGTATTTGCAGAGGTACTCAAACAAATGCGTTTCAAAATTTTAACACAACAAGCTAATATCGAGTAGGTACTTAGGGTACTTAGGGTACTTAGTACTTTCCAGAGGTTGTACGAAATATGAACGATGAAGCACTTCATAAATAAACCAAAGAACAATTTTTATAATATTAAAATTACGGTTTTAAGCTTTGAAGTAGGGTACGTATTCACTAACGCGCCAAAAGATTAGAAAAATAATAAAAATTCGTAATATTTTTGCAATTCTTGATACAAAATAAACTAACAATAAATTTGAGAAAATTCATAATTTTTAGAAATCGACAAATATCAAAAATATAGAACTTTAATAAGCGAATGACTTTTTCTTAGCTGTAACGATAACTGTAATTATATAAAATTTAGAAATTTTAATTCGGAAAACAACTGGCCGTCTGTAACGACACCTAAAGATAAATAAAAACTAATTTAAAGCGAGTCAGTAAGCAAAATATTAATCATTTTCTTTTTTCGTATAAACACTGTTATGCATCAGATAATAAACATTTCTTGTTGCGCATAAACATCGGGACGTTTTAAGAGAATCATGATAGATGACAAACGGCGCATAGGCTATCATGAACTTCATTCGGAATAATGAAAAGCAATTTTCAGTCGAGCTTTTAGTTTGTTTAACGTATTTGCGAGTTTAAATAAGAACGTCAGCTCGTCGTAATAACTCATTTACGTGTCGAACTCCGCGTTATGTTTGGTAACAAAAAAAGTTTCAGCGCCCGGAGCTACCAATTTCTAAATCGTTTCAGGTTTCCGTTAAAGGGGAATTCAAATAACTTCGTTATTTTACACGGTCCGATTTTTAAAAAGCTCGAGTGAAGTCGTCGAAGTGTTCCGTTTAAAATAGCCCCGGGATTTTGAGAAAAGCGAGTCTGACGGATAATCCAATCGGGATTTCTCGGGCAACGGCGTAATAAATTTGGGAAGCTTAAAACCGCGCTCGCACTCCAACAATAACAAAATCAGTTATTATTTATATTATTGACGATCGCATAAAGTTAGGTATTTGTCGACTAACTCGAAAATCTGTAATTTTATGTTCGGTAAAGCAGTTAAAAATCTACAGTAGGAAGTCGTATGCCAAATACGGTGGTTTTTTTTGTTGTTGGTGAAGATATGCAAATCGACTCTAAATTTTGGAGTAGTTTACACTCGACCTACCTACGTGTTTATTTATTAAAGCAATTGAAAAAGTACCAACACGCGCTGAACTGAATTATTCCTTCGCATTCAACACCACACAAATACGCGTCGATCATAAACCCAGTCGGTGTTCGTACAGGTATAAATGTGTAAAATAATTTATCGATAAGGTTACACCGTAATGCGTCAGTTCTAAAATACCACCGACTTTAATAAAAATATGGCAGATGCAATTTTATATTGAAAATAGGCCAAAGACACCCGAACAACAATTCATAATTAGTTTTAGTCACCTATCTAAATGTTTTCGTTGCCATTAATAATCGAAATCATTTATAAGCTGTGGCATTTGTAAGAAATAGGTCTTTTATCGCTTAATGTTGTGGTGGAACGCGGAAAACGTAGTAAACCTTCGGGTAACATTTCTCGAGCAAAAGAAGAGGAATTCGCAATCGTGGAGCAATAAAACGATAAACACGAGCTAGATTTCGCGCCGATGCATAAAAAATATGAAATAAAATGTACAAAATGAAGTTGTAGAAGAGATCGAATCGGTACAAGATCTGCATTACCAACTGTTCCCCTGATGTATGCTAATGTTTCTAAAGAAACTTATGTTCGAGTCCCCTTAAATTATTCGACTTGCTATTTTCTTCGCGTAAACGTAATTATTATTAGGACGTCAATTTATTTACAAACACGTCGGCTTCTAATCTGAAATTCGTAAACGATGAAGTTATTTTATGAAATCAATTAATCGGAGAGCTTCCTAATATTCCAATGTATCCTTCGATTTATTAACGTAATTAATTATAGTTATTAATTTCGGAATTTTTAAATATCCGCACTTAACCGGCGATGGCCACATGGAGATTATTAAATCGATTCAAACCGAAAAAACGAAATAAAACACATACATACTAACATGAATAATTTTCTCACAGAATGTAATGAGAGTAATACGTGCATGTATTATACACAGGTATGGCATGCTTTCGAGATCTAGTTGTGTTTTGAAATGTAAATTTACGGTTCGGGCGAGTCGTGAACGTTGAGCATTTCTAATCTAAATTTATGCATTCTTATCATTTCTGTCATTGATAACCGTTAGAGGGTTTACATTATTCAGTCCTATATCGTTCCTACTAGGATTTATGTTAGAACAAAACGTGAAAGTGTTAGGCAGTTTGATAGAGATTATTTCATATAAATGTCTAGTAATAGTACCTACGTACTACTTAATAGTATATTGTGCGACTACTTTTCGAGTTATGACGCCTGAAATTTCGAGTACCGTCGACATTAGCGTTAAAATGTCTGTAATTGCACTTTCCGGTTCATTCCATAAATTACCTAAGTTTAAGAAACTCATTTTAAAAGATGAGATTTCCAAGAGACATGGCTTAAGAGGGGGGTTCGATAAGCGAGAATCAACAGATGTCGCTGTGGTAGATTCACTTCGGGAAACGATACTAAAAAACTATTAAATTTTATTAAAAAAATTTAATTGATAATAAATACTAATTCAATTACCTAGTTGCTATTTATATTTTTATCCTAAAAAAGTTAAAGGAACAGTTTTGCTAAGTTGTACACATGCTTCCGAATACTTCAAATTATAAAAAATTTAGCTACTATATGACTAAAATATTATAAGGAGCAACTAGAAGAAGGTTCAGTGACTACGTATACGAAAGTATAGGGTGTAATTGTTGCTAGAATTCGTAAACCGTTTTCCGAAAAATCGTCATTTTCAAGTATAAAGCTATCTTACAGATACCTACTTGATTTCGAAAAATTTGTCTAACAAAATTGTCCAACTATTATTGAATAGATGGTGCTGTAAAAATACTATAGTGGTATTTTTTTTTATTTGCCGGCTGATTCGTGGACATTAATCTCCCGCTTGATAAACAAACATCAAACTGCATAGGTGGCATATTTCGTTGTGGAAATATTTATAGTCAACGTACCTATACCGAAAATGAACTCGTAATTCTTATACATATAAACTAAAACCAAAATTGAACTCCTGTATTTTCTTACACTCTAAATAGTGAAATTTCAACCATTTCTACAAATGTGTACGTGATTTATGTTGTATAAAAAGGTCTAATTTTAAAATTACAATTAAAAGTAAGTATGTATGTAGGTACATTTATCATACCTACAATTTTATTTATTCAGAAATTTTCATTCAATAAAATATAGAATCTCATTCGGTTTGTTTTTCGATTAATAAGCATAATTATTTTGCATTTCGACGTGTTGTTGTTTATGATTTCTGTGAATTACTGAGAAATGCTGAGAATGCGGCGGACGTTTCCCATAAATACTTAAGTAGATGTGTATACATACGTTATTCGCGATAGGTCCCAACGCGTCATCAATAAAACCTCGTATTTTTACAGTACTAATAGATTTTAGTCTATTTTGCCATGTCATATGTGTGCAGGTAAATCATCGGTAGACATCGGAGTGCCATGATCAAAATTTTAATCTGAATATTACAAATATACAATTTAGTAACTTTTGTGCATGGCTGCGTGCATTGGAACCTATCGTGAATAACGTATAGCTACATGTATTTGCGAACGAAACTGTAACTATTTAATTTTTAATGCAATATCATGCTATAATAATTATTATTCTGAAATATATACATAGTAATTACATATGTGCATATATCAGTAATATTGGATTTCCTATTGTTACAATTTTTATTTTGTATTAATAATGGCACCCCTCTCACATATTACACAAAAAATAAATTTTAAAAATCAATAATTGTCATTGTGACTTTCTTGAAGAGAAATATTTTGAATTTTCCGCTCCCATAACTTGGTAACTTTTCTGGTAGCAAGTTAAATAATTTTTTTAAGCTTGTTAACTTGCATTTCATTATTTTTGTGTCTCTCATCAAAACGCCCGTTCTTTATATTCTGTAACTTTATATCCTAGAATAAATAATTAAAACGCTAGCAAAGTTTACAACGTAAACATAATTAAATTAGATGCCAATGCATCAATGAAAAAACGCACTCTGTAGAAACTATTTAGTACAAGAAAACAGGAATTAACATTTAAATAGCTAATGCCAAAATCGCACCATCTTACGATTAAACCGTTTGATATTAATTAAAATAATTAGATAAATACTACTGTGGCGTTACTAGCGAAAACATGGTAGAAGCTGATTTTTCCAGCCCCCTCTTAATTCTTATTATATACATTCGCGCACGCGGTGCAAATTTCGGGCCTTATAACTCTAAAAGTACTGAATGAAAAAATGCTTTATTATAATGTTTTAAAAAACTCTCGAGAAAAGAATTCGTGATGAAAAATAGGGGAGAGGGGGGTCCATTCGAAATATTAAAGTGACCTTGATAACGCTGTTCAAGGTCATATAATGCCACTATCTGATGCCTCATTTAAAACCTTATGATTTTTGTCCGAAACATTTTTCTCAAAATAATTGGGTGGTCTGAGACACCCGGTATATTAATACAAAATGTCGAGGAAAAAAGAAATGTTGTTACAACACTGTAAACATCAAAAGTAGCCAGTCGTTCAAGTACGATCGAGTGTCATAACGACGCGTCTTGTGTCCAAATAAACAAGAAAAGTGGAAATACGTGGTCAAGAGTTTGGACCGGACTGCGTTCGGGAAACAAACTCGAAGTAAAATATCCTCGATAAAACTAAGCAAACCGTTTCGCGATCGGTTTCTCAAATATACAAACTGTTTTCCGCCGAGGCACACTCGGGACAACGGACAATAAAATTTATATCGTCGACGATTTAAATTCTGTGGAATTGTGTAGCTATTTGGTGGCATATCTTTGGTAAACGTTGTTAACTGAAGGAGCAAATTAACTTTCGGTATTGTCCTGCCAAGAGTGACTAATGTTCTTAATAGTGTGTGAACAGGTGTCAGTGTCGATTCTCGCCTTTAAACTTGTTGGCTGACATGGAATTGTATATTTATTGTCGTGTGTCCATTTTTCATCGTTATTTTAACATATTAAATTTTAAACTGCTGTCGTTTCTAACCGATTAAAAAATAACGTCCGTAGAAATTAAGATAATGGTTGTTTCATTAATTACGTTATCCATAAAATTGATTTATTCGATTTCAAAGATGCCAACTAATAAATCACAATACCAATTTTTCACCTCTTCTCAGTTCAGGTTCCCAACACTACTCATAATCTCGTCCGATTCGAAAATGTTTAGACTTACCAGAAAACGAGTGGAATCGTTGGCAATAAAAAAAAAACACAAACTTATGAGGTCTAATGTAGTTCATGTAGGGGTTTTAGTTTTCGTGTTCAAGTCCAGCGCGTTTCACGAAATGTACCTATCTATGATTTACGATAGCAATATTTATTACTCATATATCAAGCATATATGCTGTCAGACGGCGGCTTTATTAAAGCAGCCGAAACTTGCACTCGTATTTTCCGATCGTAGAACTTTAGCATTTTATCTTGTTTTACATTGAATAGCTTTGCGAAAGAAATAAATTTAACGATCGAAACGCATTTGAGAGCTCATCGATTTTAGGTGGTTTCTAAAATTAGTTGCAGACAAAAGCTTTCGGAGTTTAGTTTGCGTTACCTAAGCCGTTCGTCTCTCGCGAGCCCCCCCAGTAACGTTCGAATTTATTTATATTTTCGTGCAATTCAATTTACCGAAACATTCGGACCCACCGAACAGGAGCATTTTACATTGAATGGACGTCGACGAAATCTGATGCATCGAATTGAAGTAAAATTTAAAATAACTAGCCGGATTTATTATTCTTGTTAGTTGTTTTAAAAGTTTGTCGAGATTTATATTGGTGGGCTCCTTGTATTCCAAATTTGTGCACAGGAATGCTTATCGTCGACGAAATCTTAAAGAAAAAAAATGTGTTTTCGGTAATGGAAACATTTGTAGTCACACTTGATGTGTGAAAACGCAAAAAAGAGTTGCGCGCCGACATCTCGGCCCCTTTTTATAAAACAACGTTCGAAGCGTTTATAGTACCCCGATTAATTTTTTAATCTGCCTCGAACTTTTCCTGCTTTTCCTTTTCTGTAGCATTTCGTTTTGTTTCTGACGTCGTGTATATAATTAGGATGCAGTGTGTATATAGCGAACTGGTTTAATGGTCCAAGCTTTGACGAACTTTTCTTTAAAATTCCGAATTAGTTTGCTTATTGAATATTATGACGTAGACGATCCTAATTTTTATACGAATGGTTAAGCATTAAAGATTTTAATATGGTTTTACGCGCTTTTCGGTTTCGACGCCCACCTGTATAATAAGTGACGTTTCTTTAATCATGTTTTCTTAATGACCGGGGTCCGGTGGCGCCAACTTTAAAAAATTCCACCAACTCGAGCTAATAGTAATTTGAAGGTTATCTCATTATATCATATCGTTAGTAAGGCAATTATAATAAATGGACAATTAATATGCAAAAGAAAATGCGTGTGCGTTTCGGCAGCATTCTAACATTTATCGACAATTAATTAATTTTATTCAGTTGTGCATTTGCCGTGTATGAATAAACAGATATAAATTTTATTTTTATATTTACCGTCTAATAAATCTATGCATTTTTATTTCATTCATAAGTACGTAGAATGAAACTGCTCGATATTTTTTGATCTAAAAATTTTTTTCTTCTTTTATTGACCGCGAAAACATTTAGCGAGCTACTATGTAAATATCTATATCGATTTAATTGGTTAGTATTGACGCTACAAATGTCCAATGTATGCAGCGGGGTTCGAATCCGCAGCCGCGTTTGTATACCAGGATTAAAAAATTTAATTCTAACCCCTAATAAACCGCTTTAGGTATTTTGTACGTATAACTATAAAAATGCACTACCTATTAAATATATGGTTAAAACAAATTTTTAATCCCATCAGGATTGATCAAGATCATATTAAGTACCTACGTACCTACACAAAAGCAGATATTAAAAAAAAACAACAACGCTACAGAGACCATCAGTTTAATAATGTACCTAGTTTGAATCAAATCTATATTTGACGACTATTTAAAAAAAAATTCATTCACAATAGCAAACTGGAAACTAAATTTTACGCGCCATTTCATAATTTCACACAATGCGTGTTTCGTCCATTTTAAAAATTAATTTGATACGTCCTGAAGACATTCGATTTTATTTATTGTCGTTTAATCACTTTTAGACATATTATTTCCGCGTAAGTTCAATCTGACGTTTGAGTGATTTATACAATTTCAAGTAGAAATGACAGCAACGAACAATAATTCGCGAGTCTTATTTCTATTCTTAAATATTAGGCACTTTCGGTAGACAATTGATTAAACCGATATTCGTCCTTTCTAAATAAACGATTGAACTAAATAATTGTACCGAATAATTGTTTTAAACACATTTATTGCCCTTTGTTGTGTTAAGCGCTCGTTTATTTGCGAAACTGGCGTAACAAACACATACTTTTGATGTAAATTAAGGCAATAAATTTTACACAAATGAAATGGCAATTGTATTAAAATTTAATAGAAACCAACTACACAAAATCGAGGAATTTCTACAGAAAGCCGTGAACTTTTCGAATACTCACCTACCGGAACCTTTGTCGTAAACCAAGTTGAAGTGAATAGAATCCAACTTCTGCAATAATAAATATTTAATACGTATTTCCACGACACAAGCACGTACCGATTTTTCATCTCGCCACAACGCAATTTATATACATTTACTTTTGAATTTATATAGTATTACTGTTAAAGTAATTGGAGGCACCGAGGAATCCCGATTCTCGCTTCTAGTTTCCGCCCCACGATACCTATACCTACAGTTTCACTAATTTCATAATAAATGTTTTAGTTAATCAAAGCTACTAGATACGGAATAAACGTAAAATTCTAATTTAGCGTTAAATTAATACGAGACATTTTTTATTCGACAGCAGCAGCATGAAAATTCTGGCATCGACTATTAATCATAAAAATTCGTGTTATACAATTATGAACTGGTAAATTAAAGTTTATAACGACTTATTTATGACCATAAAATCTAACGTCCAAAATGAACCGACCGTGAAATTTTAACTAACAAAACTTTTAGACACCTATGAGATTTTTAACTTATAACAAGGCCTTTCTAGTCTTTCATCCGTAATGATTCGCCGGTAGCTTTGATTAGTTTCGAAATACTTTTTTTTTGAAACGATATGACGTGAATACAAAAGTGTTTCGTGAAGAACAACAAACAATGGGGATTATAATACAATTTTCAGATGTCGTGGTCGGTATTGTGTTTAGTTCGTTTTAAAAACGTTAAAATATATTATTTGCAACGTACGTACGTGCATACAAGGTATTTATTAAACGTAATGCGTTAGATTACACCGTCGTGAAAGTTCTAAATTTAATTTATCGATGTATTATAAATCAAACGAGGTGCGCTCGTGTATTAGAAGTTTTCATATTAAAATTACGCCTTAAATAATACAAATTAAACTATTTAATTTTATTTTTTTTTAGTTTTTATTGTCGTGACGCAGACGAAATAAAATATTTGGATATTGTATTGTTAGCTTTTGTCTTTATGAGTGATTATTTTCTAAAGAGACGTTGTAGCGATATTTTAGTGACCCGCACTTTTTCTTTTTCACAATTTTCCTTCAGAACTACATTATTTAATTTATTTTAATATTGAAGATGCATTTTTGGATAATTTGAAAATTACATTAAGTGATAATTGCAGTGGAAACCCGTTTATCCGAGGTTCGATTAACCGAGCGAATTAGGAAGAGAAAAAAGGCTAATACTTACATCATTGAGTGTTTTGAATTTGTTTTTTTTTCCTGGTTTATTGGTTATTTTAGGCTCGATTTTAGGAATGAATTACGTATATTGAACTACTGTACTTTGTAATGTGCAATAAATTAAGAATTTGTTGGTAGGTAGATTAAAACGAGATCTTTATTGTTTATAACCCCAATATTCATTTTTTTAATTATAGGTTTTTAATGCGTTTATTTTAACGGACTTGTTAACAATCATTGAAATATAGGTTATGAATCAATAGCTCGTCAGCCCGTGTCGGTCCGTATTATCCGAGATAAGCTCGGTCCTCATTAACTCGAATAAACGTGGTGCCTCTGTATTAAAAATATGTAAGTAACTATTAATTCTACCAGTTAAATTTGTTGCCAAAAATGATCATTATTAGTTAAGCACCGTCACATGGGGTAAAGTGTATTACGTTTTGTGAGATACCTGTTATTCTCCATTTATTTAGTATATAAATATATTTCTTATTTACAGTATGAAATGAATGACAACGTATTCCGCAAGTTTCTTTGTATTATTGTTATTAAATATAATTTGAGAACGAGCGAATGAGAAGAAGGATATTTTCTGTAAAAACAAAGAAAATCATCTCAAAAGAACAATAAATATGTAAATCACTAATCCATAACTTTAGCTGAAATGGTGAAATTTTACACAGTTGCATTGCACTATTGTTTACCTTAATCGTTGAACACACCTGCACATGGAAATACCTTGAATTAAATCAATTGTCGAGATCGTATAGATAATCATAAATTGAAACGGTCGTACAATTTTATATTTTAAACAATAAACTGTTGGGAGTACCACATGAATGCGTAATCTTAATCGACATCTTCCGATGAAATTACTATTTCTTATCACCAGTCCAACGCAATAGATAATTAAAATTCTACGGCGAACTTTTATTTTCAATTTAGCGCAAACAAGTTCACGTGCTTCATAAACAGTCGTGTTTATGTGGCTGTGTTCGTTTGTAATTTACCGTGTCTCACTGAAATTAGAATACTAACAATGCAATCTTATAGTCATTTGTATCGTATAAAGAGCGAGGATCTAAGTACATATTGCAACACTTTAAACCTACACCACCGTTTAGAACAAGTTGTCACACAATTATCGTATTAAGTAGGTGGAATGTCGCATACCTCGTTGTCAGTTACTATTTGAATTTTAGGAGAACTTTATCGGCAGATCTTTTACCGAAATATATCGGGCAATTGCCTGGAGTATCTTGTTTACGTTAATGCGTAGCTATGCATAAAGATTGAGCTTTTTGTAAGGAACGCCCAATTTTATTACGTTTACCTTGTGCTATACTTGAGCTTTCGGTTAGTTGTATGTTTTCTCAACTCAAAATTAAAATGCGTAATCATATTATAAGGTTCGCCGTTCGCATCAATTAAATTTACCTTAAGGTGGTACGGTCCAAATAAAAAGATTGATGTTTTTATGAAATAAATTACGTTTTCCATAGATTACAATGTTCTGATTCACAGAAAAATACTTAAAAAAAATCTATCATTTCCATAACACCTTTAAAAACCTTAATGATTGTGTAAAAAGTACAATTTTACTGCAATCATAACTGAAAACTGGGGTAACCAAAGTTTGCAAATTAATAACTAGTGGGTAACGTAACATTCCCTCTACGGCACGACGTGCTCTTTTGCTTAATAAATACTTATTTTAATTAAATAATTGTTTCGCAATTTTTTTAAATTTCAATGTGTGTTTTTAACGATCATTTGAATAAATTGGAGAAATTTTAGTACGTCTTGCCGTTAAGAATCACTTCTGATGATCATTTTCGTTTTACATCAATTTTTTATAAATAATCAAAAGCGGGTTGTTGGAAGTTTTAATTTTTGGTTTAAATGTTGACGCCCAATATCGGACAATGGTTGTGGGTCGTCCCACAACTGTTGTTAAATACTGGGTAATATGACTAGACCTCCCTATTTTTATTATAAAAGGTCATAGACCTCTATTTTAACTAAAAGGTCATAACCCATTTTACTTAACAGGTCATAAATTCAAGCGAAACGTTCTCCTTTTAAGTCCTTTAAGTCAATATTGTGAATTTAGACATAATTTATTGTAACATCAATAAACGGTTAGTATATGACATTTTACATACATTTTAGAAACGAAATCCTGATTAACAAAATATTAATCACGATTAGGTATCTCATTACATCGTATATTGCAACAATAAAATGTCTTAAATTTGAGAAAATTAACAATGAGGAATTCGCAAGATCACTGGAATACATCAATTTTGTTCTTTTTTCTTGCTATTTTGTAACTAAGTTTTTTGACGACTATTTTGCAATTGAAGTTCTTACGATATTGCCTTTTTTTGTATATGGCACCTTCTACTTTTGACGTCATTATTTAATAAATGGTCTTTATTTACATGTACATATTTATAAAACTTTGGTGGT
This sequence comes from Rhagophthalmus giganteus, assembly GCA_036326145.1. Lineage (NCBI taxonomy): Eukaryota > Metazoa > Arthropoda > Insecta > Coleoptera > Rhagophthalmidae > Rhagophthalmus > Rhagophthalmus giganteus. Next base: position 6,656,036 of record JARFJA010000056.1, on the reverse strand, counting down.
GTAATACAAATAAAAATACTAGAAATAGGTATATTACCTACATTATTAGTACGGAAAGTTACATTTTCCGACGACCATTATGAAAAGTGCATAATTTCACACCAATAAATGTTATGGAAAATTGACCATTACAAACAAATAGGCTGACCGTGCGTAAAGAAACTCGTTAGCCAATCGAAAACGTTGCAGCCCGTGTGCGATCATTGCACACGGTCAATCAAAGTCTTCTACGACTGTCATGCAATTACTTTACGCACAAACTGTTTTATTATCAAATTTGACATTTTATTAAAATGTCAAACGAACTTACGTAAACGTCAAAAATCAATTTTTTTTAATAAAAATACTTGTGGTCGTCGAAAAAGCATAACACGTGCGGAAAGGTGGATATTTTAGCACTAGTTATACAATATTACTATACTATTATTCTTTTAATAAACATCTACTTAAATTACAATTTTCCTAATGTAATACTTTTCACATGTGAAATCTATTATTTTTTTAAAAACAACATTTTTTGATAACCGAGATCCGTTCGCATTCAATATCCTCGAGAACGCCCTATTTATATTGTTATAATAATAATAATATTAATTATTAATTAATTTTCTAATTTCAATTAAAATTAAAGTAAATTATTTATTAGCGAACTTTAAATAAATCAGTTTTTCAGATCAGTAATCTCAGATTTTTCCTGTACTTAACATTAAATCTTAACTTTTGCATTGCGAATTTTAAAATGGTCTTCGAATGCGTTTTAATGTAAAAACACCGTATCTAAACATTTATACCCTTAGTTTCAAAGCAGATAGATTTTACGACTTTACAGAGGCAGGCTATTTCAACCAAGAAGGATGATGATCTGTTTCAAACTTCTCTAAAATTCACTAACAGTGCCATCTACGGATTATCGTTTGGCGGCAATAGTGACCGTACGCCCTTAATTTAATCAACAAACGGATCAGTGCGGATCTTTTTAATGCGGTTTCCAATAAATTGAAAAATAATTTTCTTGTTAACGACACAAGATCTCAACGAGCCTTCAAAAAAACATAAATTTTTCATGCGATTTTCGGTTTATTTTAGTAACTCGTTGGTCTGATTTTATGAGATTTTAGAAACTTATGGAACGTATTCTAAATGTTTCGACACAAGTTGTCTCTTTTTTTTCGGTGCGATTTTTATATACGGTTTTCTGTGGAATGTGCCGCATAAAAAGAGACTCGACTGTATACCTACGTATAATAACATAAACGCCTTTTTATTATTAAATGTTACAATCGAACGACAGAAGATAGCGTGGAATAATTTATTTTAATAATAAGTATATACGAGAATATAAAACTGCTGATGCATCGGCACGCCTTACAAATCAATCGACAGATTATGGGCAGCACTGAAAGCAAACGGATTATGAAATGATCGGTACGAATATGCGTCTCTGACACTAAAATTACTTTCAAAATTATAGTCGTAATGCGTCGTGCGATAACCACCTTTTGACTTAATTATTAGCCTTTATCGAGGCTGCTTAAAAACTGGATTCCGAAATTACTTTTCCGTTTATAAGCCATCCTATCAATAAAACCAATACAGATAAAAGATAGAAATCGAACAGAGACACCAGTCACTAATGATCCGATGACGGGGTCCGATTGCGGACCGGCTACTGGTTACTTATCTGACGCATTTTGACCAAGACGGATTAAATCTGAACGTAAACAAAGATTAATTAATTTAAGCGCAATCTGTACACAAAAGTTATTTCTCGGTACACGTTTTCGAGATAAACTTCATTTGTAAGCGGTTAAGTTTTATTTTTTAGGTCGATTTTCGAGTCGCGACCGCATACGCGACTCCAAATTAATTATGCGGCATTAAACAATTTGTGCGAGATACCGGATAGATTAAAAAATGATTTTTTTTTCTTTTAAACCCGACCGTTAACTGTACTTACTTATGTACAAATTTTTGTTTTAAACATTCGACTCTTGATATGTTGATTCGACATAAGGGACATATTTCACGTTAAAACATGATAAACAAGTATAACAACAACCAGAAAGGAAGAAAAAATATAATCTTTATATAAACTGCAAGTTTTAATTTAAAAACTTGACGTTTAAATTACAAGTTAATTTGCTCAATTTATATCTGCAAATAGTAATGTAAACGTGTAATTAATTTTAAAGCTCGAAACTATTTATCTACGAATTAAATTAAAACGGCCCCGTCGTCGAAGCTTTCTTTAAAATGTCAACATCCGTTTCGCATTAAGTCCAACAATACGTCCATCAACGATCACAATGCCTAACGTTTATTTTCTAATTATACGGTGTTTATGTACGCATCTAGTTATGACGATTACATAAGTAGATTTGTAAACGAAGTGACGCTCTTCAAAATCACTTTAAAAATTATCAAACTCCCTGGATGGAACTACGATGTGGGTGTTTGCGTTCGAAATAAACTGTTTTCTTTATTATGCTGATAGTCCTACAAAACAGTAGCGTGAGCTTCGTAAAATAAATAAACCTATAAGATGTAAGGTACAATAAACTGAAATAAATGTTAAGCAAATATTTTTGTACCTTCATTTCTATGTGCAGGCGTGGTTTTAACAATACAAGTCGAACTCCGGATTAATTTTTCTTATTTATGTTTTGTTAAGTGTTCCGTCTCGTTTCCTCCAGTTAGAAATGAAACGGTACGTACGGCACTGTAACGTGAAATTGTTCGACGTATAGTGTAAATAACGTCACTGAATTGAATCGCATAGGTATATTATAGTGGCGAACTCCAGTATATGGCGTAATAACATCAAAATATCACCTTCAAACATTCATAAATAGACAATTTATTACGCTATTTATCGCTACCGTTGCATTACCTAGTAAATTATTATCGACGCTCGCTATCTCGATATGGGATAAAATTGGAAATACATTATATAACGGGAGAATTTCAATTACTGTTGTAACTTTTTTTTTTGTAAAAGTACGCGAAACTTTTCGCAATAATTGTTTGTTTGAATTCGGCCATTGGGCAAATAAACCCATAGGGATAGCGATATCTAAATTGCCACTTATTTGCTGTAAAATAAAACAAGAAATATTTCAGATGTCTTCGGTCTTTCGGGAGCCTTTCCAGACGATGCTTTTAATCCTTCATTAAACCAAAGACGTTTAATAATTAATTCTTTTTGGACTCGGTTCTTTGACCATCGTCCGCATACGATGTTTATGAATTGTGGAAGGGATTTTACGGGGATACTCGGTCGTGCGGTCTTTCATGATACTTTCTTTCTTACACAAACTGAACGGACCGCGTTTAAATGGAATATTACAACTATTAAACTAAATTTGACGTAATAATTAAATTTTTGATATGCAGGTATTCTTATAAAGAATGTGCCGCCATAAAAATAATAAAAAGTATGTCACGGTTTTTAATTTTCGGCAATAAGATTTGTTTATTATACTACTTACGTTAATTAATTAATACTTAATTAACATATAAAATGCATAATGAGTGCAATCAATTATATGGTGCATTGTAATTAAAAATAAAATACAGTTCCTTACTAATCTAATCGATAAATTATGAATAATTATATTTATCTAGGTACCGGGTTCTTAAATATTAATAACTTTTAGTGAGCGAAAAAGCAATGTATTATTTAACCGACTTATTTCTTATTGGAATAATTTAAAGGCGGCGATTACTCGACACCGTTTTTTAACTCATTAAATCGAAATTGTGGGAATTTGTCGAAGAAAGTTATATTTTTATAAAACTGGATGCTTGTTTGCTTAAAAGCAAATGTCAAAAATAAAGTGTGATAAATAATAATTTTGCTTTACTTTTTCGACAATTAATTATGTAAGTACCTACTTCGACGAATTTCAATGAGCAACAAACTACATATAGGGGGTACCAGGCGAATACGGAATATTGGACCAAATTTATTTATGTACATATTTATTGAAAGTCGGAGTGCCTATAAAGTCAAATAAGTACCTATATGTATGTACATATTTTACATTTTTTGGAATCCACGAATAAAATTGCATCTTAACACGTCAAATTTTCAGTTTCTCGATTTTTTTAATCTCTCAATTTTTCCAATTTGAAATTAATCATACAAGGCTAAGATTGCGTAAGAACTTTCTAGATCACTTAATTAATTACCTACTTATGTGTTTTTGAGTCGAGTCAACAGTTACCTACAACTAACAAATTTCACGATTCCTTGTATGATCGATACCTAAACGTAATAAAAGCATACGAGTGAGCGAATAAACAACATTGCATGTAAAAAATCCGACCGCGCGCAAGCCTTTATGTTTCAAAGGGGTATAATTATTTCAAACACATTTTAGTAGGGTGTTAGTGTGGTTTGCATTATCTGGCCCAAAGGAACACATGTTTTTATTACAATAATTTATTCTTAAACATCTTGGGACACTAACAATATTTTTTTTAATATTTTGTGTGACTGCAAATAATGATTTGTGAATGAAGAATCTTAGAAACTTCAAAATGTGGACCAATCTAACTCCGGTTGACGGTAGCTTTCCTAGATATAATTTAATAAAGTGTAATTTATCGAATATAGTTCATTTTATCAAAATTAAACAAGAGCACCTTTTTTATCCTAAAATATTTGGACAATTCTGAAATGCAGTTAAATATTTCAAAACATAAACCTCTGAAAAATTTTGGAATTAGAAAGGTCAGGGGTAGTGCACCTCTGACACCTGTGTGGTGATATCAAAAGACTTATTGGACAATTTTAACGATCTTAATTATAAGTATTTGTGGTATTATTTTGACGCGGTTTATACGCTCCCGAGAGATTCGACACCATTTATTATACCGTGTTGTAATAATTGTTTGAACGATACAAATATTTGAGTGCGTCAATCGGAATGTTTCCGATTTTAATTACATATTATAACAAACATTTTAAAAAACGTTTCGTCAAAATCAAAATCATGTGAACTATAGCAAGTAGGTACGTTCGTCTTTTTTTGCGATATTACCTTGTAGGTCCGTGTAACTACAGGTTACTTAAAAAAAAGTATTCGCTAAAAACTAGCTTACAAGGAAGGTTAGGTAGGTGGAAAATTCAGAAAAATTTGAAACTTTGTAGGATTGTAGTACTAGTCAACCCTAATCAAGAGCCGTATTCAGTTCGTGCCCTTATTCGGTTTAAGAGGGTGTAATCCACCCTTGAAAATTGGAACTTTTTTCGATTCTGCTTATTATCTCTGGAACAGCAAGAGCTATCGCCAATAAACCATATATTTTTGTAAATGGCTATTCAAGACCTACATTATGATACAAAAATTAGGAGATGAAAATTCTAATGGGTGCCATCCCTGCCCCCAACCCTCAATTATTTTCAGTATTTTTTTTGTACGCTGCAATTAATTGATAGATTATTAACAGAGTTATTTATTAAAGTGTATCACCTTACATTTATTTATTTGTATTTGTGCAATTGCACCCTTTGGTAATAATATCCGAAGCCGCGTATCTCTTAAACAATAAGAAATATCACCAACAAATTATATATTTTTGTAAATAACTCTCCCAGACCTACATCATGATACAAAAATTAGGGTTAAACGCCTAAGGGGTTTCATCCCTACCCCCCCCCCAACCCTCAATTATTTTTAATATTTTTGTGTACGCTGCAATGCATTTTTATAACTTATCGGCATAATTATTCATTACAATGTATCACCTTAAATTAGTTGATTTGTATTTGATAAAAACCACCCTTTGTTAATATATAATATCCAAAGTAACATTTCACCGAAACTGATCTCTTGAACAATAAGAAATATCGCACACTCACGGTGTCGTAGTGTGTATGTTAACCGCTGTTACAATAATAATATGGATAACTAAAATGCAATTAAATATAAATACATAAATACAGCAAATAGTATTTATTAACTAATTGTTACATTCACCATCTCACTTCTCTTTGTCAGTCTAGGAAAAATTCGTTATTTTACTAATTATTCGCACACTTTAGGGCTTATTATAATAAGGATATTTTGTTGCATATGTTGTTTATTTAGATATCTACATATTTCATACATCAGTAGGTAGGTAATTATTCTCTAGTATTTTTATTTATATGTACATATTATGTATATATTAACAGTTCTAAACTAAATTGCAGGAATACAAAATAACATATCTACACTATATATATTTCAGTACTATAATAATAATTAGTACACCTTTCCACTTCCTTGCTGGTGAAATTACCCGAATTTTTGCTTGACCTTTCTATATTCATACTTCAGTTCATGACAAACTAGTTACACAAATACACAAACTTGAAAAACACAAATTTCTTATTATTCAAGAGATAAGTTTCGGTAAAATGTTACTTTAGATATTAGATATTAACAAATGGTGGTCTTTATCAAATACAAATCAACTAATTTAAGGTGATACATTGTAATGAATAATTATGCCGACAAGTTATAAAAATGCATTGCACCGTACACAAAAATATTAAAAACAATTGAGGGTTGGGGGGGTAGGGACGAAACCCCTTAGGCGTTTTATCCCTAATTTTTGTATCATGATGTAGGTCTGGGAGATTGCTGACCCTCTTAAACCGAATAAGGGCACGAACGGAATACGGCTCTTGATTAGGGTTGATTAGTACTACAATCCTGCAAAGTTTCAAATTTTTCTGAATTTTCCACCTACCTAACCTTCCTTGTTAGTCAAATAGATTTTTTTATGATTCTTTTATTTTATTTTTCGTTCATTCATTTTTTTCCATTATTGATTCGATTGACAAAACAGTTAATTGTCTTCGTGAATTACCAGACTGAATTAAAAAAGTTATTTTTCAATCATTGAATTATTTTTGTTTTTAAAAGAAATATTAAATGAAAAAAATATTTTTGAAGTACTTACATGGTGTAAAAAATTTCAAGAATCTTATAAATAAGCGTCCTTTAAGTTCTTTAATTATTAGTAGGTAGGTATACTAATTCAAGAATTTTATGCGAATAAGATCGAGTACCAGCGGGTGTGATACTATATAAAAAGCAGCGAATGAACTGCCCGAAAGTGTTAGAATGTAAACCAAATGTTACTCATTTTTGACGTTATTTGATTTAACTAACGATAAATATAGCTGTTTTATTAAACTTGATTGCCGATTTAACAAAAAAATAAAGCAAGCTCTAGGTATTTAAAACGATTATTGGCACATCTTGAAATTCTTAGTAACCCTTTTTCTTCAACCGATGTATTCATCAAATAAAAAAATCGATCGCTAAAAAAAAACACCTTCAGTGCGCACGCGGCGGTTCGCAGTACGTCCCACATTATTAACTGCTTTCCTATTTTTGTTTATTTACTTTATGCTAAAACAAATTAACAAATTTTGATTTTTCATCTTGGCGTTTGTAGAATTTATTTTTCTTTCTCGAAATCTCTTGCCCCCGAAAGAGTTAAAAAAAAGTATAACCTACGTACATGTATAACTTCCATCTTCTTAATGACGTCAATTAAATATACGAGGCGACAACTCGTAAAAATAATTAAAAGGAGATAAATTTACTAATTGATTTTTATTTATATTCGAAAGACACTAAATCAACTTCGTAATCGGTCCACCGTAAACCCTTTTAAGTTTAAGCTACTTATTTAAATATTATGTTGCTGTAAGTAGTTTCTCAGATAATATATGTAATATAGGTATCTAGCTAAATTATAAACATAAAAAAGGTTCCTCAAATTAAATATGTACCTACCTTTAATAAATTCTCCGTGTAATGACTGTTACCGTAATCGTACCTACTTAAGGTACAGTAAAGGTACGAATTATGTCGTCGTAAATTACACTCGCGTATAATTGCCCCTTATAATTTGGCTTTCAGTGTTTCGCACTTACTTTAATTCGAAACTTTAAGGAGCGATAAAGTTACAACAAACAAGCCTAGCAATGAATTTATCGGTGCCTCGCTTTAGTATCGATTCGCCGTACACGATTTAATCGGAATTATTAATATTAAAATTATAAATAATTAGAATAGTTACTACGAGACGGCAATTAGCACGCGCATATTTCATTAATTAGGTATGTATAGATTTTAAAACGCCGCAATTCGTCGCGTGTTAGTTTTATTTTAGTTAAACAAGTTTTGCGCAAATTTTCCAAATACGTATCTTAAATAACGATTATCTTCTTCGCGGCCTTAATTATATCTCGTATTTTAATTAGGTAAAAGAAAAATTTAATAATTTAATAATTACGTCTTGCAGCCTCGCGTTATTTACAACCTGTCGAGTTGTCCATCTCCCAATAATAACCGGCGAATTCCGACCTTTGCAGAAAAACGTCAGCTCGTAACAAATTATTAATTGTCCTCGCTTAACTGTTACGCATCTTGGGAATTTGTCGTGTCGCCGAAAGGAATTTATCGCTTCATCTTGCGGGGAAACCAGAAATTTTGACCCCTTAAAAGCTCAATAAACACGCGGACGAATGGCGTCGACCGATTCTCGGTGGATGATGGTATTTAGTTATATCTTCGGCTTAATGAGCTGATAAAGACATCTCGTATCTAAAATTGGTCTAGATTAATTGCGGTTTACAATATTTAACTTAATCGTCCAGGAAACGAGTCGGTTTCTTTTAGATGACCGAATAGTTTGAATTTTTATCCATTCCAAATTCGTTTTTTTTCCCCTAATTTAACTTTAATTAAGCAACTGGCGAAGTTAGTCGCCCATTTTACGAAAACGCAACAGTATAGTGTAAATGAACGATTTCGAATTGCTGCATTTTTGCCGATCAGGTGGGTACCGTCTTTTTAATTGCTCAATTTGTTTATCGACCATAAAAAACAACCTTTTACGTGATATGTATTTATTTGTAACCCTCGAGGCGGGAACGAAATGGAACATTCTTTTGTTAAACGAATGCCCAAAACCACCGACCAAATAAAAAACGTCCGTGCTTTTCTAACGACCATTCAAATTTTAAGCGTGCGCTCGAGTAATAATTAATAGAGGTGCTTAAGGTTGACTGGGCAGCGGTAATCAGCCGATAATGATGGGAACTACAATTAATATCGTTGATGACCACACAAACGACTGGAAAGAAAGCGGGTTTAAATAGTAAATCAGACGAGAAATTTCTAATTTGTCGTGATATTTGTGCACGGACGACGAGCTTGAATTAAATTCGGGGCTTATTTACGTTACAAAAACGGTACGTACCTAATTACTTTATATTAAAAATTTAAAATTTATCATCAAATATGAGACATCACGAAAGTAAAAAGTGCCATTAAATGGAAAATATACGAGGCATCGCATTACAATAAAACTGCTATAAACAGCGAATACCATTAATATAGTAATTAATAGTTTTTGGGCCCGTTCCACTAATCACTAGAATTTGTAATATTATCCGTTGATTTGAGTACGACTTTGGACAGTTATCGGACTCCCCACATAGATAAAGGCGCCTTCTTTGATATCTTTGGTCTGAATTGTTTATCCTGTTCACTCTTTTATTGGCCCACGAAATTGAAATGCCGAATCAACTTAAACGATTTCGTACATAATTTTAAATTTAACTAGCTTCTCTTTTATATTATAATAAACCGAAAATCTATTAGCGCGTTTAATATTTTCGTCCGTTTATCGATAACGATTAAATTCTTATAGCAATTAAGGATCCCGTCGTTTGATATTAAAAATGTCTTTGTGAATAGATACGCAATAAATTTAACAATATTTTTCTAATAATCAGCGTTAACTTACAAAGTTAGGTGTAGATTATATTAATATTTTATTTTTGGTTTATTTATTAATGAAATTAAAGATGTGCCGGATTTACATTTAAAAAAAATTAGAAAGTTATTCATTTCTAGTAAGTCTCATATTACGTATATTAGATAATTCTGTAAATAATACATTTTTAAATAAAATTAATATTCGTAATTTTCGTCGAAAGAAAAATATAGATAACCTGAAATTCAATTCACACCTTTGATTATACAACAATAAATTATAGTGGAACAAGGTGCCACATCTTCCATCGTTATTAAATTTCATCGGTCCTTATAGTATATAAGCTTATAAAAAGTGTTTTTTTTTCAATGGAATGAAACAATTAGACGTATTAGAAATTTTTATTTACGACGCCATAAAGTGGTAGCAAATAATATATGGTTTTCCAGAATTTTAATAATAAATTATCTGGATAGGGTTTTTTTTAACGCGCACTTCTCCTTATTCTTGTACATTTAATTGCTATTACTTCGACCGTATCAATTTCAAACAATTTAATACACATTCTTATTATTTTCTTAATAACTTATTTCTTCTTCTATTTATCGTTTTCTAAATTTCTCATTCGTTTTTATTTGTTTTTTTATAGCTACGTTTTACTGTTTTTCATTAGATGTATAGATGTAAATTTTGTTTGACTTTTACTGCAAAAATCGAGATTTTTATGAATTCGAAGCGAATAGGTAGGTAAATACTTATTTATATTATGTTGTTGTAATTAACTCTTTGATTATTACCGAAGAGCGTGTTTTTTTTCGTTAATAAAACGAATTCGAATTTTAAATTGATTTTTAATTTGCGGTTATAAAAGATTGTTGACGAATCAATTTTTTTTAAAATGCCTACGCATAATCAATTTTGAGTTCTATTTTATTCGAAAATCCAAAAAAATATCAGTTTCTAAGCGAGAGCGGGTAAAAAAAATAAGTTTCGTCATCGTCGTGACCTGTGCCTTCCAACAAGTTCGGTAGTAGTTTTTCTTAATGGCCCAATAGGAATCGTATTTCAACGATTATAAATTAGAAGCTTCGATCCTGTTTATATAGGATCAATTTTATTAGACGTTATCGACCAAACCCGATCGGCGCCGAATTTATGATAAAGTAATTTTTATATTTCCCAGATAGTTTGGAACAACCAAAAACGTATCTGATCACTTGTTTGATATCGACAAATTTCGTTTAATTCACGCTGTTTTAAGAGCAATAAAATCCACGTCTAAAAAAACTAATTAATTTCTTGAAATTTTATATTTTCCGTATTGGTAACCGTGCGGGTTACTGAATAATATAAGTTGCCAACACCCAATCGTCTTTTACGTTTTACTATATAATACTTTTTCTTTTAACGATATTCTAAAGAATAAGATATTTCTAACAGAATCGAATCGAAAATTTCTGATATTTTTGAAATATTTTTACGAAAACGCAATAATTTGACGAGAAATAAAAAGCATATGTTTTTGAAAAGTATGTATGGAGTTGTTCACGCCATCCTCGAGGTAGTACACTCTATATCTTACTCAACTTCGTGTTCTTTGCGTGCTTTTGTTTATATTTTCTGCATAGCTTGGATGAATAGACTTATGTAGGTGCGTTACTTTTGGAAGTCGAAACGTAGTTTTTCTCTTCAGTTATAGGTTGTTTCTGAAAAATCGAGGTTAAACTGAAAAACTTAGCAAAGCGTCATTTACGTCGCTCGTTTCTTGAACACTTCCTTCTTCTTCATCTCCACTAACGTGAATTTCACGATACTCCATTAGTTGTAGTCACTTAACATCCGCTTTCTCTGCGTCGTTACCCTTCCTAAAAATATCTATATAAAACAGCATTTAAACTACAAATATACATAAATAATTGCACACAAACTAATTAATTTATCTTTTTTGCAGTTTGATCTGACTGTCGTGGCATCAGTTAGTAACCGATAAGGGTGAGTCGATATTATTATTCCTACACCATATTTCTTAATTTATTAAAACATCAATGGAGAATTTACGAATTACACCCCAGTAACTTATGTTTGTTTAGTTTAGCATTTCACAAGTTTCAAAAGTAAACTTGAAGTGTTTTTATACTGATTATGTACATTTTTTAACACATCATCGCAATTGCAATATTTATATCGGTAAATTTGATGAACAGGACAATAAACCATTTTTGCAGATGCCGTTTAATTTTGATAAGTATCAATCGTAAAATAAAAAATGTAAATTTACACAAAAAAATAATATTATAAGTGGACAATCGATTTTTAATTATCTACTTGAAATAACGGATTGGCACTAGCTATGTGTACTTATGAAATTTTTAAGACGCCATTAAAGTTTACTTCATAAAATGAAAATAAACTGGCGTGCGTAATAAAAATTTTAAAAACATATAACACGTTTTTACACGAATTTCAAAAATAATACCTATACTAACGTATGCCTGCAGGTACGATGACTGTGTCTTGTATGCACTTGTGTCGTTTATTAAACGTTTTAGTATGTTTATAAAATGAAATGAAAAATTTGGACCTCTGAGCGTGAACGTGCAACATTATATTTTAGTGATCACTTCACACCTTGCATGTGGTCATTCTCGACGGGGTTATTTTTATAAACCGCCGTTAAGTTAATGGGCTTTGATATTTTTCCTTTTTACGCGTTTTTTTTGCGTTAGTCGCGCGATTATTGTTCTCTTTAAAGAAGTTTTGCGGTAATTTGTTGATTTTATAAAAGCCGCGTTTTCTACTTACTTACATTTCACTGGGGGATTTTAATTGGCCGGTTGTTTAATGCGAGATTCGTAAAGTCATTTTAAAATGGGTTTATTTAAATAAAATTGCCGGAATGCCAACTTAATGTATGTTAATTTATTCGAAAATTACTAAAACAAACAATTTACTTTGGGTACGGTTATCTGCGGTACACTAACATTTTGGCGCCACCGCCACCGACTTGAATACTTTTATTTCTTCGGCTTGAGCCACGAACCCGAAGCTGCCTGATGCGAGGCAATGCGGCGGCGGCGGTCCTTTTATTTCGGCTTTCTCAAAATTTATGTCGTCGTGCGCCTTAATTCTAAATTAGGTATCTACCTCGCGAACCTGGATAATGCCCAGCATTAACCGTAATAAGAGAATTGCGTAGAAATAAACACGTTTTAAAATCACTTGTACACCGAAATGAGGTGCTAATAAATGAACATATACGTATAACTTATTTACAGTTCGACTAAATAAACACAATAAATTGTTGGTACTCTTTTGGAAATATTTTCTCATCGGAACTTTTGTACAGCTCACTTTGACATGTCATTCAGTTTGTTGGATGATGCTTATATAGGTTTTTAACGAAATTTCTTTTATGTCTTTATTGAAGTATCCTATTTACAATTCCAATTTCCCACGTATACATACTAGGCGCTCTTTCGACGTCGTGAAATGTTATTTTTCAGGAGGCCATTAAAATTTTCCAAATCAATTTGGTCGCACAGGCGGGCACGACCTTGTAGCTAAAGGAACTTTTCATATCCACCATCGGTGTAGCGTTTTGGAAATTTTCTGGAAATAAGTTAAATGTAGTAAAACTTTGATGACGCAATTTTTGGGCATTACTTATTACCTCTTAATTTATACTTATTTGAATCGCTTTGTTTGAAACCTTGATATTCTATTCAGAGATTGTTTTCATTTTTGTTGTACATACATAAGTACAGTTGTAGCAGGTAAATTCGTCTATAGCAATTCGACTACAACAATTGATCTACAATACAATTCGTCTACAACAATTTTCCGAATTGTTATTTTCATACATTTTTGTCTTAGAAATATTAAATTTGATTTAATTGAATTGGTTTTAGATTTGATGAATGTTTGGGGCGTTATGAAATGTATTATTAATTTCGGATTATTTTCTCTTAAAAATCACACAAATTAAAATCACGTTTTATGGCGGGTGCATCTAATTTATTAATGAATTTCTTTCAAGTTTGTTTTAGTTTCTATACATAATTTAAATATACAGATTAAGTGGTCGTTAAATTTCGCTTCTGTTGCAAGTACCTACCTATAGTATTTCAAATTAAAAAAAAATAAGACGATTGTCTTTCTATCGATAATGATTATTATATCTCTGCGATTTTCAAATTTTTAAGGTTTTAGATATCTGGGTATAAAAATGTCTTCCTACATACAGATCTGCATTTTTAAAACATCTGTTTCTTTTGAAGATCACGGCAAATTGTTTTTCTAAAAAATGTTTAATCTAGAACTTACAGATGTTTGGAGATTTGCACATTCGAATAATTATTTAGGTAAATAAAATACTACTTACTTCAAATAGTTGATGGTTCGACCATAAATCTTTAAAAGCAGTAGGAATTACATATTCTTAAAATTCTTTCATAAATATTTAGCAATAAAGAGATTTGATGATCTTCAACTGATAATACCTATTGTTGTTTTAAACGTTTTGAATTTAAATAGGTAGGTACATGAAAAAGGTCTGTGTACAGTACATCGACCGTTCAAATGTTTGTAAGCAAGAGTGTTTTTAATGTTAAAACAATTTAAATCAAAATAAACAACAAATTTATTTATTGCCATTAGGTAGTACCTACATGCCCGTTCAAACATGTTCATACATCAATCATCACGTTCACGTATGTTCATTCAAATATTGATGGTTACGTGATACACATTTTATTAAATATGTGATTTTTTTATAATTGTTTCATTTAATATAATAGGTATTTTTATTTATGCCTATAAAGGTGTGAGATACTGGATTAAACCTTTTAAACAAATATCAATTAAATCTTCTGGAAATCAAAATATTTAATAAAATGTGTATAACGTAACGATTAATAAAATTTAAATGGCTGAACGTCGGTTTCATAATCACTACTAAAATTATTTTAAAAGTAAAATAGATTTTATATCATTAAAAAGCGTTGCATCAAACAACCAAATTTCGAAAAAATAAACTTTAAAACGAGTCGTTAACCGATATATGCATATCATCCGAAAATAGATATTTTTTCACTGTTAATAAAAATTAATCAATGTTTTTTTGTAAAATGTCAAAACTTCACAACGTAAAAAATAAAACTAGAAAAAATCTGTGCATGTAGCCAATTGTGTATATGGCAACAAGTTAAAGAAACTGAGTATTCATTAAAGCCAGCACAGAAAATTAAATTGTTAGTTTACGTTTTATCCTACATATTTGACAGCAACGTAGAAATTTACATAAGGTCATAATGGAATTAGGTACCTAGCTTAAGCTAGAATTTGTAGGTGAGGGATGTTCGATTCAGTAAGTTATTGAAAGAATTATTCATATTCCCATTACATAAATAATATTAAACGCAATTAACTGATGAACGACGGAAATTTAAGAAAATAATAATTCGGAAAATTGTTGTAGACGAATTGTATTGTAGATCAATTGTTGGTAGACGAATTGTTGTAGATGAATTGTTTGTAGGCGAATTGCTGTAGACGAATTTACCTAGATCCAAGTACAGTGAAATATTTCTTACATACGGACATTTTCTAAGCCATATAAAGTGTAAACATTAGGGAGACGTTCACAGCGAGAGGTATTATTGTAAGTATCGATCACAAAAACTCATAAGACTCATAAAAAGCTATTAAAATACCTACTATTAATGATTATATGTTTTACCAATATTTTTTTGAATTCATTTGCTTTTTTAAGTTAAAAATCGTTAAATTCCAAATAAAGCTCAACGGAAATACTTCTAAGAACACACATCACGCACGTGTTTCAAATTCGACGATTTTTAAAACTAAAAGGTTCGCAGAATTTTGTAAATATCGCAAATGTTGTTTAGTGCCCTTTAGTATGGTGTGGTTGACCAAATGAAGAGAGGCGATGGGGAGGTCATCGGCAACCAAAATAATCATGATATATGTGGTTGTCCAATTGTTGATGGTTCAAAAGTTATTGTAAAATTTCTATTTGCAAAATGGAAAAGTTTGTTTGATATAGTTGGTCATATTTCTGTAGTTAATCAAATAATTTTAATATCCAACTAACCGTGTTCACGAAACCATTGTTATTGTTTGATTGACAATAACAGAGTATATAATAACTATTGGTTTTATTATTCAAAATTAGAAGTTATGGATCATACCTACAATAAAATATCAATAAAATTCAAATAATTTATATTTTGTTTAAATTTAGATGTTTTAATGCGTACACTAGATTTCGCAGAATAATACAAGTTTTGCAATAACTTTTGAACCATCAACCACATATATGGTTGTTTTGGTTGCTGATCACTTCCCCTAACACATCGCTTCATTTGATCGTCCACTTTTAGGGCAATCTATATAAGGTGCATCGAAAATTTGTCAATTTGAAATTTGAAATTGTTCAATGTTTCGATATAGATACTGTGCCACTAACAAAAAGGTGATTTAATCGCAAATTAGTAGAGTTGTTTTAGCGTCGCTTTTTAACCAATTTCCGATTTTAACACGAACAGATCGATATTTTCGGCGGCGAAATTTCAACATTAAAATATCTATTATTGCTTTTCAACGCAAGTAATCAATCCGCGTATTAACTTTTAATAATTAATATCTTATCTCGAGCCTCATCAAACTGGGATGTATTATAAACACTAATTCATCAAGAAAATACCTCGAATCTATTTCATCCGTTTTCTTTAGGCTTTCATTAGGTTCCGAACGTAACTGCGCACAAAATAATTTATTATATGTATATTGTAATTTAAATGCCTACTACTTTGCCGGCCGTTACACTACACTTCGTTTTATTCTTATAGCCCGAATTATGACAGATTTTTTACACGCTCAATTAGTTTCTAATCGCATTGTAATAAAACTTAATTAATACCGACCCATGTTAATAACCTCGACGTGGCCCAAAATTCAATCAATCAAAATCTTATTACGAATAGCTGCTCGGGTAGCAATAAAAATAAAACGAATACTTATATGTATAAGTTTCAAATACAATATTTTACAATGTTTGGGTGGTCTTTCGTCGTTAGATACCGATCAAATATACCGCGATCCGTAATAAGTTGGTTATCACATCGATCTAGATATCGTAACTGAGCTAAACCACGAAGCGAAATGCACAACTCGTGTCAAAACAAATGAAGGTTAATTTTAAATACGCTTTGGCCGAATAGATTCCAGGAATGTATTGGTAGTTGGGGAAATAGAATTCCGACCGATTCTTTGTTTTCTAATAACTTTAACGTCGATTTTCAGTTTTGGTTAAGGTCGAGATCAAACTCATAGTAAACTCGGTTACTACAAGTTATTGTTACAGCTCGGATGACATGAACATGTAAAATGAAATCATCATAAACGTGATTTGTATGTTTGTGTTCGAAATCACGAACAACAGATCATAGAAGTCACGTGAGGGCACTTCCGACTTCGCTATCGGCCGCTTCTATTTAGTTTATATTCAGAAGTCGCCGTCATATGAATATTGTTCTCATAAATAAACGTAGGAACTCCCGAAGCGACTCCGTGGACGACGATTCCCTTTCCTACTTTTAAATAATGCATGTTTGTATTAAATATCTAAATACCGTTAGCATCATCCATCGGTAACTCTACGACTTCGGTTAATTAGAGAGCCAACTATTTCGTAATTTATAAAAAAATTAACAGCATCTGCAAGATCAAAGGTTAACTCCGTGAACTTATAAACATTTTTAACGCTGCCCTTTTTCACTGTAAAAGAATGACACGCCTTCCGGGTTGTAAACTTGCAATTATTATTAGGCGAGGTTCGATCTAACGTGCACACAAGGAAGTTTTTACGAACCAGTCTCGACGAAGATGAAGTTATTAATTAACGATTCGAAAAGAAAGTGACGCGATCGATTAACTGTATTTAACTTGTTCCGATAAAATTGTTAAAAGCGAACGCGCCAGTATTCTTGTTATATAGCGAACATTTTTAAATCCAACGTTACAGGTATACATACAAAGAAGGAAAATATTTGCATTAAGTAACGAACAGGTGAATACTTATGACAAATATTCGAAATCGGCCACCAAGGTGGGAAGTTTATTGCGGCAAACCTGCACGTCTTGTTGCCCTATTAGGTCGAACGCATTTGTGACAAAGGCCGGATTGACTCGATCTAATGCCCATGTTTGTTCGGTGTCCTTTACGTATGTGCCACATTTTTGCGGCCATAAGGAATCGAAGGTAGTGCGTCCTTTAAATCCCCTTAACGTAACGCAACTGCACTAGAGAAGATGCGAACTGCGACGCTACATTTCCTTATCGTTTCAATCTGAAGTCAAATCGTGAGACATCGATGGTCTCTTTAACGAAGAGGAATCTTTTAATCGCGATCCGCATCCTTGTAAAAATAATAAGCCTTTGGTATATTTTATGGGAACCGCCACAGATCTTGATAATATCGAAGAACAATAGGGCATTTTGTTCTCTGATTTCTTGCGAATGCCCCAAGGATTCCGGTTGCTCTATTTATTTATTTTTATGTTCCGTAACACTCGTAATTTTGGCGGATTTGTTAGCGAGCGAAAGTTTTACGATAAGATTTCTGGCTCAAGAACGTGTAATGAAATCACCGCATTATTATGCTTTATTTTATGATTATTGTTTTTTGTGCAACTCGTATGCAAATTATGGTCAACTTTGCGCGTTTCCCCGTCGAATCGCGCTACCTATTTCGAAATCGAAGAGGTTAATCGAAACGGAATTAATAAAATCCGAGAGGGCTATGAAACTAAATGGTGATAGGAAAGTACGGGTTTGTTGGTCGGCGCGATTCTGACAGTTCGTGTCTTGTATCTACCGCGTGCATCGCTTCCACTAATTGCTCTCAGATAACCACTGATAACGTGGCTCATGATGAACAGCCATAATTCATTTGAACTGTTCTACGTTCTATGTACACTTTAATTGGTGTCTAGTCTTATATTTCTTCCGGATGCTTTTTTTTCCTGTATAACACGATCGAATTCTTTCTGTTTGTGTGTTAAAAGTTTGAAAAAAAAAACCGATATTATAACGAATAAATTTCAGAATTACCTGCATAGTTAGTACACGCCAAATATAGGTAATTTAACGAGTAGGTATTCGGCTCATATTAAGCAAGCGCACGATTGATGGTCAGGGCAATATCAATTTTAACATTAATTTTATTAAATTGTTGATTTTGTTAGAAATTACTAACTTGAATGATTACGTTGTGTATCGACATGAAGGTAGGTAACGTTAAAAATAATAAATATTACGAGACGATGCAGTACCTATCTATACTAACTAATAAGTAAAAATCTGACAAAAGAAAGAAAACTATACTTTAGAATATGTGATATTAATATCGTCAACTGTAAGTTAACGTTGCGCCATTTTTGAAAAAAACTAGACTCAAAAATGCTTATTACAATTTTTTTTTAAATAAAACTTCATTAGAACATTACGTTTTATAGTGAAATTGAAAATTTTGGACTTGCAGACCTCTGCAAATATTTTTCTAAAAAATAGGCCAAACTTACCTGCATTAGAGACAACTTAATCCTACGTGCCCCTAAAATAATACCAAACCTGCCTTATGGTTAAAGTTATTTATTATTTATTAAATATTTATTAACAACTTTTTAAAAAATCAAACGACATACAAAACAATAAAAAGTGACGTATTCCTGATCATATAACGTATAGTACAACGTCGTTTCTTTTTACTTTCAATTAGAAACGGCGTCACTAACTCCATCTGATGCTAATTATAATAAATCGGAATATTCACCAAATTAATTTAAAAAGAGACACACCTACGTTCTTTTTGAAGGTCTTGAGTTGCCTCAATGTCTGTAACGGTGTTACTTCTTCTTTGGAACGGGTCAAAGCTACCCTACATCAATTGATTCTAAAATTAAAAATAGTTATAAAAATCTGAACATTTCGCTGCTCGTAATTCTGAAACGTTCCACAACAGTTATAAATTTAAGGGGGATTTCTACTTTGTGGGACACGAAAATAGGCAATTTTTGAAGAATTTGTTGTAAAGTAACTGTTAAAGATAGAATAATGAAACTTGATATACGTTTAAATACATCTTTATTTAGTATAACAAAAATATGGAAAATTAATAATTTCGAATAGGAAGTGGTGGGTAGAAGGGCGTAAAGTCAATATGCCGCGTCGAGATGAGTAGGTGGTGGAAGTTCCTGATCCTCGGCAAATTATTCGAAACACAAAAATCGATCAGATTCTTAATCTGTAGATGTTTGCGCATAGCTGGAACTAGAATAAAAGAAATATATGAATTTTTGTAAGAATGGCGCCTTGTCAAAGCTAAAAATTACTTTTTCGCAAAAAATTTGCTTAGTTTTTTAATTATAAAAAAAATTTGTTGCAATATTTTTTTATTATTCTAGTTCCAGCTATGGAGACGACCTTTCTGCACATTTTAAAAAAAAATTCATTAAAACTGCTCAATTAGGGGATTGTGCAAGACTTCCACCAACTTGAAAAATATGTTTTCAAGAAAACCGCGTTTAAAGTTAAGCAAGAGTTTTGCAGGCTAAAAGTGAATACTTACATATATGCCCGATTTCTTCACCTCTAGATAAGTTCTGGATAACTGTATCCAACAGATAACTGTCAGATTTCGAGGTGTGAAGAAATCGGGCATTAGTCAGCTATCCCAGGACCATATAATATTCCCTCTTCTTCCTCGTATAATTCGTTTTTGGCAGATTCTTCCATACGACGAGCCAAACGAGCCTCTTTTGATGCTGCAGTAACTCGTTTCTCAGCAATTTTGAGCCTTTTGTTGTCTCGTTTATCACCCATAATCTTCGCATTAATCCCGATTTTTACTCCCATTCCTTAATCTGTCCTTAATCTTAAGCTTTCATTATTGTTTTGTGTGTGGCCACCCAAACATCGCTCCAATAAATCATTGGATGATAAATCGTCGTAAATAGGCTGAAGAACTTCTTGAACTTTTTATGTGAGTGGTGGTGGGTGTCTATATTTAGAGAGCATATTGTTTATTTCCGATTGTCTCCATTTACACCATGAGTCAGCACCGGGTGGACACTTTTCATGCTGCGGATTCTCGTCGGTTGAGCACTTGTGATAAAAAGTTGCCCATATTGCATCTTTCATAGCATTAACGGAACTACTATTTCGGATTATTGCCAAGCCGTAATCAATTGTCAAATCTTTAATTAAACTATCAGTTAATTTTCCAGGGCCTTTACCACCGATTCCCTTATTATTTTTCTTTGCGGCTCTCAATCGAGAACCCATGCGTTTTTTGACGTGTCCGACGCATTCTTTTTTTTTCACAATAAGCTGATCTCCATATGGTTGACTTTCTAATAATGCTTTAAAAGTTTTTGTGTCACCATCGCCGATGTAATTAACGTATTTAACGTTATGCAGCTCCTCCGATCGGGTAAACATTTCGTTGATGCTGTCTACTTCCATTTTACTGGCGCTCCCAGAATGATTACACGCACAATTTTTTTTGTAATCTTCTGTTGAAATTCGTCGTCAGTGATATCGTCTTTGCTTCTCCAGTTGTTACAAGTTTGGCAAAAACTGGACTTGACAATCAAGTCAATCAGCTTATTAGAATGCAATTAGAGTGACTACTCCAAACAATGACGAAAAGCCTCTCTTGCTCCAAGTTCCATCACCCGAAACGCTCAGATGTGAATGTTCATTTCCCGCTTCGGCATTTTTCGCTTTTTCTTCTAATACAGCCTTTCGTGTAATGATTTCAAACACGGCTTTAGCGGCAATCCATATATTTTCTAAGCATGAATAATATACGTTAGTGGACAGCGCTTGGCCTAAGTCCATCAACCCACAGAAAATATTTATTCCTTGTAAACCGATTCCCAGTACACGCATAGCAAAAACTATTCTTCGATTGATTTCAAATGCCTTATTATTTATTTTTGGGCAGGAATCGATTTCATTTGAGCCACAATCACATTTGACAAGAAGTTTGAATCCCAAGCCTTGTTTCCCTTTTATTTTAAATTCCACATTATTATCACATTCCTTACACTTCAATATCGTACTGAGTATGTTAAACACAAATAAAAAGTGTATAATCCGGTACCCGTGCATTAGATCAACAGTAACTTCGAAATCGTCTTTACTTTTGAGTTTTTCCGCCGATGTACTCGCAAACGACACGTCTGTTTTATTAGTATACCGGTTACCACAAAATTTTCTTTTTTTACATGTATGTCCTGGACGTTTATTATCCACTTTGGAAAATTTCTTGTTCTTATACATAATGATAAAGTTTGAGAACTCACAAGTATGTCCTTTACCGTAAACGGTTTGGAATAAACTAAAATGTAGTCCGTTAAATTTGAAACAAAACACCGACCCATTCAGGCTTCAAAACTAACAATACATGAAAAGAGAAGAAGGCTACTGCGACTCGCTTCCTTTCCAGCGCGCTCCGAATTCTATAATAACCGACTTTCGATTGTCTAATGGCTTATAACTCTGTAAATTTTACGAGTTTTGATTTGAAATTTTAACCACACATTTTCAAGACTTCAATCTTTTAGAAAATTTTAAAAAAAAAATTCGGTTTTTTCGACCCAACAAAGTGGAAATCCCCCCTTAATATAAGTATACAGATGAAATAAAGAAACAAAATACTACTCCAGTTGTCGGCATAAAAACAATAGACATTCGAATGCAGAAATATACGTTATTCAAGATAGGTTCCAATGTCCGTCACCAATAACACCTCGTATTTTTACAGTACTAATAAATTGTAGTCTTTCTTTGCCATGTCATAATATGTGTGCATGTAAAATCGTCGGTGAAATATGCCGCATTCAAAACTTGAAACCGAATATTACAAATGAGAAACAACACGAGTTACGATTATGTAATTTTTCTGGGGATACAAAGAACAATTTTGAGGGTTTAATTTGAAACTACTTAAGACAATATGTATTGTTTATGGAAAAAGTTAAACTATAAACAATTTTTCAAATTTAAATAAATTGTTAATTATGAGAGATAAAAAACAAAAACACTAATAATAAGTGACCACGTTGAAGCATTCAATGGTAAAATTATAATGCTCAAATAACTCATATTTTATCTTGAAATATAATCTTTTAGCAATGCCAAGTAAGTAACAATACCTACAAATGCAAATAAAATGCAGTTCTAATACAAAAAAAATAAAAATAAATTAAAAATTAAGCAAACAGATACAAGAACATAATGATCGCAGAAGAATAGACAATTTGTATTATTTCTGCACTCATTAAAAATTTTAAACGTTATTTTAGCATTGAACGACAATTCTGACGGATGTTGTTTTTGCGCCCTAAGTAACTGTAGATGATTAGATAAACAAGATGGTGTCGTTAACTTAATTTCACAAAATTAATGACTTTGCTGTTTCAGTTCTCGTCGATTCAAGTAATTTAGTAAGTTTTTATTGATGAGACGTGGAGACGTATTGGAGCCTATCTTGAATAACGTATAGTTGCTTAAATTAATCATCCTGTAACGTGGAGAAATTAAACTTCTTTCTGTTTGTAGAAAAATGATGAAACCGTCAAATTCCCAATATAAAATTCATATACGTAGAACAAAACTTTTGTTATCCATTTCTAAATATCTATTAATAATGTCGTTTTCGTGGCAACCAACTGAATTTACTTCGTGGCATTTTATTATGTATAGGTTAGGTACGTACATAAAGGACTACATTAATTTGTATTGACTTTTATATGAAACGACTTTTCACAATATCAGACGCATAATAAAACTGTAATAAATTCTACTCGCTTATCTGCTTCGTTCTTTGCTCTCAATTAATTATCTCGCTTATTGTAAGGACATCAGTAAAAAAACAAACAAACAGCAGATGCAGAAACGAACGTGAACATAAAACTTATAAAAGAATCGCTTTAACATTTTTAGAAAATAATCTTAACACTTTGTGGGCTTGTTGACAGGGTGTCC
The DNA here is from genome assembly GCA_036326145.1 of Rhagophthalmus giganteus. NCBI lineage: Eukaryota > Metazoa > Arthropoda > Insecta > Coleoptera > Rhagophthalmidae > Rhagophthalmus > Rhagophthalmus giganteus. The sequence continues at coordinate 6,632,173 of JARFJA010000056.1, read as the reverse complement.
AGCTTTAAAGTAAAATATAATTGCTTTAGTCGGTAATTTCGTTGGCTATTTTGTAGAACCCCCGTGGATAGATTGCTGGATACGCCTACTTGATATTTTTTATCTTCTTCGAATAGAGACGCGATTAACAGCGTATTTTCTTTTATTGTTAAAGAAAACGATCCTTTTATTTAAATCACGCTAATTTTCTTAAAATGTCGTGATTTACTGGCGAAATATTAAAAGTAGTTTAATAAACAATAAAATTTCGAAATTATGTGGACGATTATTCGTGGAACATCTGTACGTGTCGTTTGCACGTTTTCCTGGTCCGTGTTTATCAAGTCTTTTACCATTTGTTAATTTCATAACAACTTATTTGAAACCTAAACTGTGCATCGTACGTGCTATTTATTTTACGATTTGCCACGCGACTAGGAAAAATAATATATTCTTATTGTTTTTACACCCTAATTAAATGTAGGTATGTAGTTGTTTTTGTTTTTTAAGTAAGTCTCACTGAAAATATAAACGGTGATTTATATAACTATACGTGATCTACAAGTGTTAGCGAGTATTTCGCACTAAAAATTTAAGGAACCCATTGCACAGTGCTTGTTTGTATTGATCAATTTGTTGTTTTGATAGGTTTGACTAGAATAACAATGGACTATACTTGTTTTACATTGAATGTAATTGCAAGAAAAATTACATAGGGAATACTAATTATATAAGTAGGTAGTTAATAAAACGAAATCGATAACATTTACGTGTACGTAAAATCGAGAAACCATTTTATGTCATTGTAAAATACATCACTGTCATTTGTTTATAAATAATTTATAAAGTAATAAGAAGCTCTAGCTCGCATCAATATTTTCATATAATAAATATATCATTAATCATCGTACCTATATGTTGACGTACAATATAAAACCAACAATTTAAGTTTATAATTTCATAACGTTTTGCAGTGGATGGCAGGACAATGCTAAGGAGGAGAAGATCAATGGCGAGATAAGGATCTTAACTTTGAAATTCACCGATTATTTGCGATTATGCTCCATTCTGATTAATTTTATTCGTTATTATGGTCGCCAGAAAATAAATAAAGCTTAAAACTGTCATTTATTTATACCAACTTACTTTATAAACGTGTTCCGTACGAATAGCCTTCTGATTCTATATTAATAATTTAAGGGACACCGTCGAGCATTATTGCCCGTTACTGAGGACATTATACTGGAAACAATGCCCCCCTGTATATGTTATGTTTATAGTATAGAACATTTAGTTATTTAGTTATTTTGTAACAAACAGTTTAATAGGGAGTAGTTTTCACGAACTTTTAGAATGTAGTGATTTTTTAAAAGACTGGGTGTGATGGGAATAAGGGTTGAGTAACGTATTATTTTAAATTTCTTTTAAGTTCCCTTTACAGCGATGTTTCGTTTTGAATTAATAGTTTTCGACGGAATTGTTTTAAAATTGCAGATAGATACTACGATAAAATACAAATTCAGTTTGAAAAGTAGGTAATTTTTATTTTCTAAACATCCACGCAGTAATAGAATCAATAATCTCTGTTCAAAATTACGAGTGTCCATAAAGTCTTTCAGTCTTGGTTGGTTATGGGACATAGAATAATTTTCATGGAAAATAGGTTTTCGTCAAAAACAAATTTGTCCGGTAAAAAATCAACCTCTTGTATATTAATACTCGAAAATTTTTATCAAAAATTACGGACCATAGCAACTCAAATTTTATAAAACCTTATACATTGACCATTGACCAATTAATTGTATGCAAGGAAATGCGTCATCGGTGGTGGAAACAGATTCATCTTCCGAGCTACATTAACATTTTCAAACTGCTTATCTCATAATTGTACTTTTCTTAAATAAATAAAAGTTATAATTGCAACTTAACACTTAATCGGTAATTAGGTTTCTGATTATAAATAAATAAAATATAATTGCAAAAAAGTTCTCTTTGAATAACCCTCGAACGCTGTTAAGTACGTAGACAGGTAAATACCTGCTTACAGTATTATCACATCCTCAAGTGCGTTGCTGCAGTGCTCTTACCAAGTAATGTGTTTTTGAAATGAGATAAAATTATTTGGTTATTATCAATGTCCTTGCTTTATTAGGTGTATATATACAGGGTGTCCCCGTTTTTTGTAGCAGAACTTTCACAACTTGTAGTAAAATTCATTTTGAAAACAAAAGTTCATATAAACATATATGTATGGAGGCCTCGTTTTCGATTTACAGGGTGTCGAAATTTAAAAAAAAATTGGATGTTTTATTTGTAAAACAAAATTCCCTTTTTTGATTTTGTTGAAACTTGGCAGTTTTGTTTGTAATAATAATACACATTCTTTCACATCATTGAATTTGCCCTACTTCTTCCAGTGCCGCCACAACAGGGGACCAGTTTGATAAAAATAGAAAAAAATATGGTACGCCCCTGCTTTTTTGTAAGTTTGAAATTTTTTTCAGATTCAGCAATCAAAAATAAAACTTTTTCTATTACGCAACTTTTTTCCTATCTCGCTTCGTTTAGAGAGAAATAAAACTTATTTTTTTACAGAATTTATTGTTTGATAATAATTTGTATGTCAAAAATCAACCACACGATATGAAAGGAAACTTATTCAATAAACAGACATAAAATCAAAGGAGCTGTTCAAAATGCCTGCCATTTTGTTCAACACATAAATTACAACGACGTATTAAAGACTGCCGAACGTTTTCCAAATGATCTGGAGTTATTCTAAGAGCAGCATTTCGGATTCGTCGTTCAAGTTCCTCTTGTGAATTGACAGGCGTAGAGTAAACTGCTTCCTTAATAAATCCCCAAACAAAAAAATCCAAGGATGTTAGATCAGGCGATCGAGGAGGCCACCCTACTGGTCCTCCACGACCCACCCATATTTGCGGATATGCTGCATTCAGCCAGTTCCGCACCACCAAAGCATAATGGGCAGGTCCCCTGTTGTGGCGGCACTGGAAGAAGTAGGGCAAATTCAATGATGTGAAAAAATGTGTATTATTACAAACAAAACTGCCAAGTTTCAACAAAATCAAAAAAGGGAATTTTGTTTTACAAATAAAACATCCAATTTTTTTTTAAATTTCGACACCCTGTAAATCGAAAACGAGGCCTCCATACATATATGTTTATATGAACTTTTGTTTTCAAAATGAATTTTACTACAAGTTGTGAAAGTCCTGCTACAAAAAACGGGGACACCCTGTATAACTGATAATTAAAAGATAAAACTACACGTTCCCTTTTTAAAAAGAATACTTTGTTGCACTATAGATACACAACAATGTCGAGAAACTAGGTAGATAGGTACTGCGGAATGTTGAAGGTTTTTAGAAAAAATTGTTGGATTCCAAAAAAAAAGCTCGATGGAAGCTTTTCGCATGTTGTAAATTTGCACTACTTACCGTGCCGTGAAATCTAGGATAATAGATCCCTATAAACAAGCTTTCCCCGAAACAACATAATCAATAGAAACTTGTCAATGGATGCCTCCTACAGCTTCCATTTCTTCGTTTATAAAGTAAACAAAAACCTAGGTACCTACTATTAACCTCAATCATTAGCTTTTAAACAAGGATTTGTTTAAAATAAACAAAAGATAATTAGATAGTTAAACACGATTTCCATAAGTACTTAATTCGATCAAAGAATCGATTTTTCGGGCAAAGTTAATATTTTGTATTTATACTAAATTCAAAATTAACAAATAGAGCCGCGTCGCGTCGGGAAAGCCGGCAAATCAAAGAAATTTAAGTTGCGCATCATGCAACGAGCAAGCAAGCAATCCAACATATTCCACTAGCAAACGTGTAACTATAATTCAGGTGATGTTTATTAAAAGGTGTTATTAATGGTTGAATGTGGTGCGCACGTTAGCTTGTGCGCTCCGCGGGAGCCGTAAGGTGTCGGCGCGTGTCTATCTACCTTTGACCCCCTCGTGACCCCTTCATAACTATAAACAGTTCATAGGCTATTTGAATCATATTATAAAATCCAAATGTACGCAATGGCAAATAAATTCCGTTTCATGGTGTCCACCGCGCACCGCATTACCGTTCAACAAATTATTAAAAAGAAAATCGTCATATCAAATTTCAAATTCATTAAAAATAATAATGTGTAAAACGAGTTTTTTTTTAACTGTATCTTAATAGCGGGTAAGTTATATTAAAAACAAAACCTTGCGAGATTATTTCGATATCCGTAAACGCTTGTTAATTAATTTTACATAGCGTTACTTATATGACTTAATGGCGTTTGTCGTTGTAATATGGATTTTTAAAATTCGTTTAAAGAAATTGTTTTACATTTTCGTTCCAAAAATAATGAGAATGATTTTAAACTGTGTACATACATACATACTTACGTAACGCTTATACTAAACACCCTTAACGTTAATTGAAATTTTGGATTTCTGTAAGAAAATAGAAGTGAACTGGAGTAACTGCGATTGGAGAGTTTGTAGGCAGTAATTGATTGTGGTAACTGATCGTCAGTCGCTCCACCATTAACTATCAGAATATTATTAGTACGTTGGAACATGGAACGGCAAGTTCAATTAAATCATTAATTATATTTTGAAATGTGCCTGGAATGTATGAATTATTACTTACTCTAGATAAGTCACTTTGCACCATAAACAAATGTTCGACTATATCTATTCCATTTTCAGTTAATTAACCACCTCGTAGATTAAGTTGTCATTTTGTTTCTTAAAGCAATACCTATACAAAATATTGTGTATACCTACAATTAATATGATTGATGTATCCGTTTCGCTTATTAATAAACTAATGCAGATATCCATTCGAAAATGTACTACAACTATACATATAGTAGGTACTTTCTTCTGACGATGTTTTAAGTACCAGCCTATGGCATAAGTTCGTAATTTATTGATTTTCTACAGTTTTCATTTCGAAGCCCGATACGAGCAACGCTTGTTGCAATTTACGTTTTTTTCGTCATCGAGTAAGTAGCGAAGTAGCATTTTAACTCCGGGCTAATTTGTTTCACCTTACAACGTTGCGTATATTAGATCAAAACAAACGCTCACTTTTCGATTTTTTCAATATCACTAATTATTATTTGGAAAAACAATGTTTTTTTATCAGTGTATCACATTATGTAGGTAACATATTTATTAAATAATGACATACATAGGTAAACAATAACAAAATCCCAGATATATTAAGAAAAACGTAAACGTCGTAATTGGTCTAATCGAAACACCAGAAACTTAAGTCTTGCATAAATTCAAATATCGTTACAACGTGATGGTATTACGCACGTAGTCACTTCAATCTCCCTTTTGGCTTCAATTTTTTCAAATTAAAATTGAAACATTACCGTTAACAATTAAAAAAAAACAGAAACATTTTTCACGGTAAGTCAAATAAGCAAGTTTGCATTTGATATAATTAACGATAAGATTTAATTCGCATTATATAAACATTGGCGTAAATAGTGGAGGCTCCCGTTATCATAATATATTCAATTTCACAATTATACAGCAGTGCTGATTAAATATAATTAAATTTTAAAATTCCTAGAATCATATCACATTTGAAATACCTATAGAATACAGCAATACTGCGAGGTAATACAAACTATTTGAAAAATCCGATAACGCAGACATACTTTCCAGATTTTAAAGGCCGTATAAATTATAAGACAAACTGGGATCTTTAAATTAGCACCGTTTTGTTGGTATTTAGGTATTACAAGTATGTAAAGTGCATTCAAACTATTTAACGTTTACAAATCAAGCCTGCCTTTATTTTTTTAATTCCGCAAACACCTTACGTTGTTTATTTACGTTTGCAATCGAGAATTCGAGCGTTAAAGCAGTTACGTAATTAATTTAAGTGCAACTCGAAGCATCTTCCTCCGTTTACTTTCAAGTCCTTTTAACTATCTATTTCGTTAAAAATTTGGACGCGTCAACCCTATTAGGTATAAAAGCGATAACGTGAAATTTAAAATCTGATTATTACTCGCACTAACCGTAAAAGAGGATCCCTGCCGTTTTCATAGTAATATTAGATCCTGTAATTAACCCTGATAATCAGCTTCGGCTTCAAATATAGTAAGTATATTAAGCCTACATTTATTATCAAGGCATACCTGTCAGCTGATTACACGCTTTAAAATCCCTTCTAATAAACGTTATAGGTAAAAAAATATAAAATACACGTACTTATATGTAGGCATACTGAAATAATCCTTAGGTCGTGATGAGAAGCAAATACAACATGGTTTGGCATTCCCTATTAAATTTACTGATCGGATTATACGTACCGATATTTTGTGGGTGTTTTGTTTGCTTTTGATTCCTATTTGACACGTGATACGGATATTAAGCCGATTTACGAAATTAAGATATAATAATATCACCGCGAATGTTCTAACTGCATATGTGTATTTTAATAGCGGAATATAAAGTGCCTCGTTTAAAGGCTAGGTGAAGGATAGGTATTTTAATTCGACGACGATTTTAAAATAGTTATCATTCGGCTCGGTTTATGCGCGAGCTAACAAAAAATATCTGCGACGTATATATTGATCGAATTACACAAATTTACAAAATGCCGCCAAGTTTGGTGCTCTCGCACAAGAACATTTTAGTAAAATCGAAAAATTGAAGTCATTAAAGTTATCAATAAAAGTCTTGTGCTTAGTTCAAAGCAGGTGGCAATCTCTAAATCGCACTAAGACATTGTCGGTAACTTTAGTTGCTTACATTTATTGACTCCACTGAAATGTCCTTATGTGACCCAGCCTTTAGTGTGATTTAAAACTTGCTACTTGCCTTCTACTAATCAGAAGACTTTTAGCGGTAACTTTCGTTGTTTCCTTTTAGTTGACTCCACTAAAATGTCCTAAGCCTGACCCAGCCTTTAGGGTCAGTAGGTACCTACCTACTCCTTTTATTTTTATTTGTTTAAAGATCGTAATATAACTTCATTTCTAATTTAGACTTCGTGCAAATAATTTCGTTCCTAATTATTTTATTGAAAATACTCCATCCCTCGTATGTATCGTCCTTGATGATTATTATCGATAGCTATTTACAAAACCAAATATAGCTATCCCCATTATTAATTATCGGGTCGTTAATATTACCTATGCATCATATTCGTATGTTTCAGAATCGCTCATAAAAATCCGTATAAAAAAGTATTTTTATGCACGTCAACTTGTAAATTTGTTATCACGACCTGCGCAAATTGAGATTTGAAACCGGTAAAAATAAGGAAGATAATGTAAATTGTGAGCGAAAAGTAAGGTGGTCGCCTGATTTAGTTCTTGCGAAATTTCGCCATCAACGTAAATTTTAAAAAGTAGGTACTTTTAGCAACGATATAGACGACATCGACGTCGAGAACGGTTAAGGGTACGGACGAATGGTATAACCAGAAAATTTACCTTAAAGTAATACCTATACTGTTGTTAGCAGTCACGATCTACTGCTCTAAAAGTTATACACATTGTTGTTCGCCCAATTAAGTTTACTACCGCTGCTTCGCAAAGATTTATGCTTCTTTAAGGTGGTATAAGTGCTTCAGCTTTCGTCAATTGATTTCATTATAGATCATTCCACCACACGATCGCGTTTCGATACTTATAACGAACCTGCTACTTATTCTTTTACAACTTCCGCTTATGACGTTTTGCTTGTATCGCACACACATTATACGAGACCTTAAAATCAAAAACGAAAAGCGAAAATTTAGTTTTTAATAAAGATAATTATTACACCGCAACCGATTCTCACGTACGATAGCCTTATACACCTTAATTACATTAAAAAAGTGTAACAAAATATTTTTACTTGGCACTTTAATCATCGCATGACGAGAAAGAATTAAACGATAGCACAATTGAGATAACACCTCGTCTCATTATAATGTAAATTAATAAAATAAGTGGGATATAAAATAAATATCTTCTCGCTTATGGACCTCGAACGAATTGATATTAACTTGTAATTAGTTCTACATGTTAAATTATAAAGTATAAACACTTTTTTGTCTGTTTAAATAGCGCATTCGCGCGATAGGGTTTTTAATTTTACAATAAAATTAAAAAGGGATTAAATTGATCGGCCTATTAAAATACCTATGCCGTTTATTTAATGCACTAAATACATTTAGATATTTCATTAGTGGGAAACTTAATTAAATATCCCCATAATTTTGATAACGTATATACACTTACAGCGTACCTACTAATCATTTGTCGTATTAGTGTTTTTGATATGCCTCGCGTCTCGCTATATGTATAACACTAGCTTATTTCACGTTTTTCCGATGTTTATTAGACGTTGAATCGTAAATTATACAACTCATGACGAATATTTAATACCAAATTGAATGCAATCGTCGCTGCACGTTTAGAAAATGTAGATGTAAATACGCAATTTATAATAATATCCTTAATGAAATCGAAGAATGCCTTTTTAAAGTAATTTTCGACCCACTTCTCGAATAACACCATCGGTGCCAATTAATTCTGTTGACTTTTCTCGATCGCAATATTTAAATTTAATTCCCACGACAGCGTAATGCGAGTGTAAATCCGCGAGTCATTAAAGAATATGTCTGAACACCATCTTTATATCGCATCATAATTGATTTCAATTAAACTTTTATTAATAAACTTGACATTGGATCTAATTTATTGGAAGTAGGTCAAGATATCGAACTTTTTATGTGATCGACGACGTTACGAACGAGCGTTACCTACGCTACACTTGAACTTGGAACTTTGTTGTAATTGCTTTCCATAGCTTCCTCCGCATTGCCAGTCTACACGACAAATAAGTACAAAACTTTACATCTAAAAAAACATACATATTTACATAGTAGGTTGTACAAAGTTTGAATGATATAATATAACGAATAGTTTCTTTACAACAATAGAAAACTACCAAATTACAGTTTTAACCCATATAACCCATACGTAATTACTTACTTATATGGATTATTCGTTTAAACGAAAAGTCTTCACTAGTTACACTTCGTCCAAACCTATATGCAATCCACGTCATCAATAAAAGTTTACTAAATGATGACGTTTCACACAGTGCTGTCACCTCGTACCTCGTATTTTTCTAGTTCTAATAAATTGTCGTCTTTCTCTATTCCATCTAATATGTGCGCAGGTAAATCATCTATAGAATATGTCACTTTCCAAACTTTAAACCGAATTATAAATAAACAATCTAATAACTTTTTGTTGATGACGTGATTGCATATAGGTTTGGATAGGCTATAGGCTAGTTTCACACACACACATACACACCGGTTCTGTCGGTTGGACATACCGCGCCGACCCGATAAGGCCGGATCGTATAAAAACAAGTACAGTGCTACCTATGCCACTAGAGATCCGAGAGCCGGTTCCGAGTGCCGCCCGGCCTCCGAGCAAGATCGGTGTGTATGAAAGCTGCGGTATAGTTACGTGTTTCATTACTTTATCCGGGACAAACCGGACCGGGCGCAACGAAACGAGCCTTAGTGTTAAGTATTTTATTAAAAATAATAAATAATAACGCTCTCCAGATTATAAAGTTTCGCAAAAGAATAAATTTACTGTGCCATCGTAATATACGAGGGGGGAGGGGTTAACATTTGAAAAAACTGAAAAAAAATATTTTAAATTTTGCACTCTTTCTGGAACTATAATAATAATTAGTACGTGATGGTATTTTCAAAATTTCCGTGAAAATAGACCACGTATATATTTCGGCCTTGAACAATTTTAAACGATTACTTCATAATAACATCTTTAACGCGACATATATTGTTGGGGTTTATAAATACTTATTTATAAATTTGAAAGTACCAGTGCCGGGGTGCGACTTACACGAGATACTTTTTAGTTTGCGTTCCTTCCTCTCTCTGCGGTGGACTGCTGCTTACTGGGGTGGTGGTGCCCTTGGAGTGAGGTATCACTTTCTCCAGTTACAAGGTAACAATATTTTTTCATACAAAATATTCCTTATTATACATATAGTATATAGATCGATCACAGATCCGTGAAATTTAGGATCGATGAAATCGTTGTTCCAAGATCAATTCAAATAGTTGAGTCAATGAAAGTTTTTCCTTCGGAACCCCCAAGAACAGAACCTATTTGAATGAATAAAACTTTTTTTTTTTTTGTTATACTACATTATTTGAAATTAGAAACATTCCGGTTGGCGTACTAAAATATTTGTATTATTTAAACAATTATTACAATAAACTACCGGTGTCCAAGAAATTGTGAAAGATCTCTTGGGAGCGTATAATTAACGTCAAAATAATGCAGCAAATTCCTATAAATATTTTTCCTACAGCCGGCGTTTCCCCGTTGAGATATTTATCCCCAAAGTTGAAGAGTATTTTAAATTTTTAATTACATTTTAGGATTTCCGGACATTTTAGGATAAAAACGGCACTTTTGTTTTATTTCGGTAAAATTAATCGTATTCGAGAAAATCAATCTAATATCTAATTAAAAATAATATCCAGGATCATCTGCATCTTTTATTATTTTTATATGATTATCGAAATTAAACAAGGTACTTTTTTTACCCTAAAATGTCTGGGAAATCCGAAAATGTCCTTAAAAATTTAAAAACTTAAACCTCCGAAAACTTTTAAGGTTAAAAATGTTAGGGGAAGTTCTTCTGAAGTAATATCAAACATCCTATTAAACCATCTTAAAGACCTTTATTTATTACGTATGTGTACAAAAAATTACTAGTATTGAATATCAACGAAAAATAAAAATACTAATTAAAAAATTGAGTTTTATGTTTCAACTTTCGGGGTGAATATCTGAACAGGTAAGCGCCGTGTCCAGGTAATGTAGTATAACAAACATTTTAGAAAAAGTTTTATTAAAATCGGTTCTGTTCTTGTGGGTTCCGAAGTTTTGACGATTTTTCGGCTTTATTTATTCGACTAAAATATTACCCATGCATCTAATTTGAGTTAACTTAGATCTAACTTTGAGTTATCGTAGCTTGTTGGGACGCTCTATATAATATGTGAAAATGTCTTTAAAATGTGCACTATTAACTTAGGCATCACCTTGCAAATAGAACTAAGGAGTTATCTGGTATCTAAATTGGGTACTGAAAAGTCAAATTTTCAATTTAACTTAACCCCTTCTTGATGAATGTACGAAAATTGTAAGATGTTTTTGTAGAAAAAAAACGTAAGTATATTATTAGGTACCTAATATACATTAGGTATCTCGGTAAACCAACGGATCTTTATTAATTTTTTTATGACACACAGCACATAAAGAATTATATTTAATGTGCATAAAAATAAAATTAATTTTTAAACTTGATTCGTCTTGAGTTATAAAATGTACTTGCTATCGCAAGCGCGAGGCTCATTTCATTATTATCAGCGGAATTTCCCTTGAATATACCGTGCATGCGTTGTGAGTTTTAGTTTTATTTTGGATTCACTTTAGTTTCTAATTTAAGTATAGCTGGTTTATACTGTGCAGTGGTAACGCGTCTATACCTATATTTTAATTATTTACATATCATTTCTTATTTTCATTAATAATATTGTGCTACGTAAACAACGTAGAGTTGATAAATAGGGTGAGTGAACTTTTCGATTTTTTTTTGCTTTTAATTTCCAATTAGTTCGTCGGCGCAAATACATACGGTGTGATTCCAAAATTTCGCACCAACTCTGCAGAACTTTGTCGGGAACGGTCAATGAAGCTTATTTTTATAGATATTCGTAAAATAATTGAATGGCAAATTCGGCAGCACGTACCCACATAGTATACAGTTAATAACTGTCTATTATTATTAATGTTTCTACGAAAACCAATTTAAAAAAATATATCAAAATTTAAATTACCTCTACAATTCGGATGAATGCATGCATGCATGCATTTAATCGATTTTGATAGTTATGTTAATTTCATATTTTATACAAAAAGTTAAAGTTTCGAAAGCTGATGCTGAAATGTCGCAAAGTGTTCAGTTCAACTTTTTGCGCAAATTTCTACGTGAACAGTGTTAATCGTATGGTCATTTTGAGCAATTACTTTAAGAATTAGTTACTTTTGCCACAGTCATATAGATTTTGGAGCCATTTTTTTATATCGTCACAAGTATATCTTGCTTCGAGGGGCAGAGTATCTCGAAAATGATGCAATTTGGAATAGGTAGGTCTTGGTAAATCGGCATATTTTCAGCTCAGGAAACTGTGGTCAAACGTTGTTCGAACCTTTCAGAGACACTCCGTATAATTTTATCTTTTCATATTTTCTTAGGTTAGTTGTAGTACGCGAGCATTACTATCAAAATAGAGCGAGTGAAATTTTGTATTGTTTTTTGTTTTTTAATTTCAAAGTAGCTCGCCACCAGAGATTTTGTAGACTACCATTTCTTCTCGTTTATAGACCCTTGATACGTACCTATGAATTTTTATTATTTGAACGTTGTCTGTGATTTAAAAAATTCTTTTCGAGGAGTAACCTTATTTTGCAAGAAAAACCGGCGATATATTACAAACGTCAATTTACTAAATGAGCCGCTGATCTACGAAAAAAAAAGATTAATTATAAATATAAGGTTGCTACTAATCTTGCGGCATACATCGCAAGGACTTGAGGACTAAGGACTGGTAACGATTATCTTTCCCATTCTTTATACTTACGTTAGTTTAACAACAATATAAATAGGTGCTCACATGTAGTAATTACCACTCGCTATTTTATTCTTGTTTACGTCTTATTTATAATCGAAGCCCACGTCATTTGCAATTCTTTTATTGCTATCGAAGTTGATTGTTGTCGAATAATTTATGTAATTTAGAATTTCATTCCGTACAGTTTTATCTGAATAAAAAAAAATCTTTTTATCCAGGATTTATGTCGTTATCTGTTTTAATATTTGTCTCCAAACAGATAATAATTAGCAAAACGTTCATGAACGTATTATAATTGTTAACTTATTGTTTGTAAGAACAAAAAGCAACACGGTCGTTGTGGAATTTCAAGTTGGATAAAAAAAATTTATAATAAATAATTACGTATAAATCGATAACGTTGATGTACTACCGAACGGGATCGTCATAAATTATATAACGATAAAAGTCGTTCGCTTATGTTAATACGTGTCATTTAAAAATGACATCCGAGAAATAGTTGTCTTCGTCGAAGTAATTTCTGTTATTTATTTCGCTTTTTTTTTTAATTCGACTCCGCGGGACGGATAAGAAAAGTTATTTGCGCTACCAGGAAAACTATTTCGAAATAAGTTTTAATAAATTAAAGTCGTCACATTACGACGTTACATTTCAGATGATGGGAAATTTTACTTTTGTAATTAATCACATGATACAAAAAGCTACCGTGACTTGCGATCACCTATACCTGAAGGCGGAAATGTTTGACCAATGGAATGGAAAATTAGTCGACTCCTACCAATCAGCTCCTCGTCGCCTACTACTTTCTCCACGGCCGAATGCGTTGTCGATTTCTAAAATTACGGTTTTTCAAATATTTTGGAGAAGGAAAAATTGCTACGCGACGTGTCCGTAATTCCGCGTCAGAAATGTCGATGTAAGGAGGCGAGCGTAGAATACCTACGTTCAGTTTGTCTATTAACGACCTCCCTATTTCTTAACCATTACATATAACCAACATTAATAGTATTATTAATAGCGATAGCGAAATATATTATGTACAAGTTGTGCGTCGCCATAATTATTAGCGAATTATCAGCGTGTTCGCCTTTTTCAACTGATTGTGAGCCGTACCGATCCAGTTCGTATACATATCTCCAGATAAAGCAACTTGTATTCCCTTATTTATTTAGAGCAATAATAATAAATTACGCGATATCTTATTGCTTTGTTAGATATATTCGGTCGGCTTCCGCACAAAATAGATATGAACAATAATAAATACGAGTTTACTAGTTTAAGATAGCGCCTTTTGTTGTGGAACTTAAGGAAGTGACTAGAACACGTGCAGTTATAGATAGCTAGGAAGCACCGTAAAATAAGAAACTAACAATCGGTAGCGTTTTTCCCGTTCGGCCGGTCGTTCGTGGCCGAAGAAGTCGAAATCGCGGACGTTTTTCGTGCATTTGCATAAACGCGCGATGCATTTTTAGACGAGTAGGAGGCTCGAAAACGCGAAATCGACAATTTAGGAACGACCGAAAAATTTTAACTGCCGCCTCGATACTTCAGGATCCATAATTTTAAAACAAACGCCCAAAACTGATATAAAAATACTACCTACGCTGAAAAATATCAAGGAATAGTCAACTTTATGTGAGATTTTATCATTCTTCTTAAAATTACGGTCGCCGCAAAGACTCGTCGGCGTCATGAATATTTGATTCGCGATAAGTGCCCCAAGTGCGCCGTCACATGTCGGAATTACGGAGGGCCTGTATTTTTCGAAAAACGACTAAAGACGCACAAATCGAAACAATGGGCAGATATCGCGATAGTAAGGAATCTTCATTAACATTAAAAACCCGTTTAAATTATTATCAAAAAAAGACGTCATTATCTAAAAGCTACTGCAGCTTTTAACGTTAACGGACTTGACGTGGTTCTGAAAAAATTAAACAATAGGATCCGATACTCTTCGAAATCTCGGAAAATGTCGTATACTTTTTGAGTCATTTGTTACGTGATCAAAATAAAATAAACTTGAACCGATGACGCAGATTCCGAGAATCTTCAGTAGTCTCTGTTTATGTCCGAGGCAATGATGAATAAATTTAATGATAAAAACGTCACTTTGATCGAGTTCGTTGCAGAGTTTACGTGCGAATCACAAAATTTTGAAATACGTACGTACACCTTCGCTTAAATTTTCTTCCATTCAATCTCAAATTATTATTACACTTACCTTAATGTAGATTACGACTTGAATGTTATCGTCGATCGTTTTATTTTATTTTAATCGTAAAGTAATTACTTATTATTATAGTATTAAAAATAATGCTCGAATAAATAATAAATTTATATTTAAAATATATGAAATTTGAATAGTTTACATATAAAATTAACTAAAAAATAAATATTACATTATATTGTTACGTGATGGCATTTATAAAAATTGATTTTAAAATATTCGCCCACGCTTTTTGTCGTCGAATTAACAATTAAAAAAAAATCATTTTACAATACTAGGTATTGATCGATACATCTTATAAGAAAATATAAGCCTTACGAAGTTCTACTACATAGGTAGGACGGTCGTTTATCAATTTTACTTGCTTAGTTTCGGCTAACTGATTTCCGATAAAAATGGATCGAATGCGGACAAATGATCCGAAAAGTCAGTCGATAAGGGTGAAAAATCCACGGACGTGAGCGACTCGTCGGGAAAATCGACTGCGAAATCGGCGGAAGCCAACGAATGATCCGAAAAATCGGACCTCAAGGGAAGAGATTCCCCGTCGGACTCCATCAATAAACAATCTAAATCACTACAATCCGATAATAAATCCGAATTCGCGAATTCCGGGCCGTTCAAAACCGCACTTAACGTCGATATATATTTCATGGCAAGTCTTAAAGTCGTTATCTTAGTTAATTTTTCGTTGGTGACCACGTTCGATGCGTAAACGGAAGGGACCGCACGACGCAACGTTTCGAACGCCTGATTGATCTCCCTCATCCGAGTTCTTTCCCGTGCGTTCGCAGTCTTCCGTCTATATTTACTAAGAGGTGCCGGTTTCTGTTTGGGCTTCGGAATTCTGGACTTCGTAGACTTTTCGACGCTCTGATCGACATTTCTTCGTCGCAACGAACGCGGCCTCAACGAATATTTATCGTCGCAAGACGTCTTATCGGAATCGCTATTGTTATTTGAATCCGTATAAGTGGGGCTCTCCACCGGCAAACCAAGTCTTTGGGATAACTCGTCGTTGAATGGAAATAACGTTTCCATTTCGATTATAATCACTCGCGGCCAATTTTATCGGCGCGTGCTTTTGAAAAATGTCAAATTAATTAATTTTAAGTCCGGTAAACAGTATGAAATTTAATGCATATCTCAGCTTCGTTTCACTAGGTGTTTATCACCATACCGCTGAGCGGACACTGCCAAAGCTCAGGTATAGTTGCAGGTATCTCCCACTAGCACGCGCCCCGCACTGGTCACCTCCCGCACCAGTGACCCGTACACGAAGATGGTACACTCAGATAAGAATGGTACATTGCACGATTCTATTAATACCCTTCCTTCCTGCACATTTGTATACAATAATTATGAGCGGCTACGTCGAGATTTCGCTGAAAATTTCAAAAATTAAACGACCGCCAAAAACTGACATCGACTGTCGGACGCACGAGCGGTTAAAAGGTTGTTTTCATAATAAATCTTAATTTAATCGTGGTACCTCTCTATAAATTTCGATTAAAATAACGACGGCCCCGCCGATTAATAAATAGGAAATATGTTCGTTTTTTAAACGCGGAGTTTGTAATTTTGCAAGATTAAGAATAAGGATGGCGTTCGTGAAGAAATCGTTACGTACACTTATTTTGCGTCGGTCAGATAGATATGATTTATATTTTATTTAAGTTGTTATTATTATTTGGAAATAAAAACTAGCGACATTTTACGAGCCGAATTTAATTTATTAATCGCCGTTCTAGAAGATGTAGATGTTCACGAACGAATAAAATTATTTAGCATTCGCCGCCATTTGCTTATTTTTCTTAAGATAAATAAATTCATCTTTATGAGAAGCCTTTAAAATTTTGTTTTATAACATCTCCATCGGCTTCTTTCGTTTATTGTCTTTAGTTTTCAAAGTGGTCGTATTAAACAAATACAATAAGTACTTTTTGAAATATTGGTATTTATTGAAAAAGCATTGCATATAATTAAATATTCGTTATTTTACAGCGTTCTTCGACGTCTTACGGCGCCCATCTTCTACGGTCAGTCCAGTCGAGTCGTCTGGACCAATTTCCTTTCCGACGACGAGAAAACCACGTGGAGAAGTAATTGTATTTGATCGGGGAAGTACTTATTAAAAAGAAGGGAAGTAGTCTACAATTTATAACAGGATTTGCCCTCGCTTTCCCACCTTGCTTTGGGCTTCTCTCCTTTCGATACCTGAATCAATATATAAAATATTTAGGTAAAATATAAATACAGGGAGGGCCATAATCAAGTACCCGATTTGAAGCGTTCGTAATTGTTTTATCTGACAGCTTTTGTTTATTTTCTTTTGACATTTCTCCAGTGCACATATTCAAGTTTTATTATGAATCGATACATACTAGAGGAACGTGCAGAAATAGTAATTTTATTTATTAAAAACAATGAATCGGTTATTTCAACACAGCGAAATTTTCGCCGAAATTATCCTCACCTATTATTTTCCACATAAACTGGTTATGACCGACGAAGCTCATTTTCACTTAAATGGATTTGTAAATAAGCAGACTGCACTACCGCACAGACCGCTACTGGGGTACAGAAAACCCTCGTATTCTTCAGGAAAGACCACTACACCCTTCACGAGTCACTGTTTGGTGCGGCGTCTTTGCCCAAGGTGTAATTGGTCCATATTTCTTTGAGGACGATGAAGGCACTACTGTTACGGTCAACGGAGAGCGCTATAGAGTAATGCTGAATAACTTTTTGTCACCTCAGTTGGAAGTCCTAGGACTGGAGGATATGTGGTTGCAACAGGACGGTGCGACTGCGCACACATCCAGAGAGACAATGGTCATGTTGCGCAACATGTTCCCTGCGCGATTAATTTCTCGATTTGGCGACTTAGCGTGGCCTTCGAGATCGCCAGATCTTTCGGTTCCTGATTTCTTCTTATGGGGCTATCTCAAAGGAAAGATATACGCCAATAACCCTCAGACGCTACAGCAGCTGAAACATAATATCCGTCAAGAAATAGAGGATCTAACGCCAAATGACTTGACTCGAGTTATGGAACATGCCGTAAAAAGAGCTCAGATGTGCATCGCAGTTAGAGGCGGTCATTTGACTGACATCTTTAATTGAGTTTATGCTTAAACTTTAAATACAAATAAATGTCCTTCCCATATTTTTTTGCTTTTTATTTCCTTGCATTGTACACGGCCGCTACTTAAAATCGGGTACTTGATTATGGCCCTCCCTGTATATCTACAGGTTCTCTAGAAACTCTCCCACCAAATGAAAACGTCGAATTCTAGGATTAATATTATGTCGATTTGAGTTAAATCACCCTTATACAAAAATACTTCATAACGGAGTTACAACTTTATGAAGATAAAGTTTCAAATAAGTCATCAAATTGGTTCAAATATCTTCAAAACCTCGTTAATAGCACACATTTACACAGTTCTTATTTTGTTGATTTGTCAAAGCCAACTCCTATTATTAATACTGAATTTAGTAATATTGGGGAACTTAGGAAACACGAAAAGTTCGAATTGATTTTTCTCGAAAACGGTGGACAATAGCGATAATAAACAAGATCATCTTAATATTGCATAAACCAAAATTTTTCAAATTCGACGTCAAAAATGTTAAAAAGTCATAGATACAAAAATTATGATTTATAATGTCCGTTTATGATCGCAATCAAAAATTCATATTTACACTAATAGATTTGAGCATTTAAGAATTAATTAATGTGTAAAGTTTGATCTTTTTTATTAACCATGTTTTTTACGAAAAAATCGTTGACAAGATGCCATCTTCAAAGGGCTGTAACTCCCTTAGAGGCGATTTAACTCAAATCGACATAAATCATCTCTAGAATTCGACAATTTTCATTTGGTAAGAGAATTTCTGGGCACCCTGTATAATTACAGTTTTCACTTTAATTATTTTACACCTTATCTTAAACATTCTAATCACTTTGTACATAACAGTGTATATAACAAGGTGACCATTTACTATCTCATTGTATGGGTAAATTTTATTATAATAGATGCAGAAGCGGCTAAATTAGTAAAATTTTAAAATTAACTACCTAATAGATAAAACAAAAATTATGAAACTATCAATTCAATTAAAATAATTAAATAAATGAAAACTGTTGAAAACCACCTTCGAATGCTACAACACATTGCACACGTTCACAATACACATTCGACGCGGTTTTGTTAAAAATAAATAAAAAACAAGTTAATTTCTATTAATAAAAGATAAAATAAAGAAGTAAATTTTGGAAATAAATGATCGCCTGGCACAATCGTATTCTGAATATAAATGAACTAAACATTTGTTGAATAATTTTCATGTTAAAAATATTGTTAATTTAATTCATCCCATCTTATAATGAAAAATTTGCCCATAAAATAAGACAAGCGGAATAACTCTGTACTTATACAAATTATTTTTTATTTCAGATAATAGCTACAATTAATATTATGATTGGACTAGATCATCTTATGGGGATCAAACGTCGAACGAGAAGGGAGTATTGCACGTCATAAAATTAAAAACGTGATACTTTCTTCTGTCCGAGGCCTTGATCCGGATGCCATCAAAAATCCGGTCCAGGATAACAGCAGCATTTATGGGCCAGCGATGATTCTGTAATTACTTTTGAATCGCACCAATCCACTCGCGATTGTGCACTACCTAATCTTCGGTATTGGCACGACCACGGCCCAACTGAAAGTTTATGAAAATTATTTTTTAACAATTAAAGGAAAAAGCGGAAGAGTAAAATTTAAATATCACCAATTGTTATGCCAATAACAATCTTTGTCTAACTGTCAGTTCTACTCTCAATCGAATCATACGAATTTCGATATTTTAAAAAATAATAATAATGCGACTTACATTTTAGAAGATCTGGACGCCAAGTTTCCATCAAACATAGAAAATGTTCAGTAACGACTTCTCGAAAATTGTCACTTTCCTTCAAAATTTACAAATTACACACCCGTATTATCGCGACGCGCACGTCTACATCGTTCTAAATTACTGTCTTTACTAACGATCTTGGCACGAGAAGTAAAAATTCGAATCAAATTCCCCACTCGCGATTATAGTGCATAACAAATGTTTTATGCAGTCCTACACCAAAAGCCGTTATCTTCATGTGGTTCGCGATAAAAGCTTCAAATACCTAGAAAACAAATCGGAATAGAATTTAAAGTTTTAATAACATACATCTGTTTAACGTGATATTATTCATTGTTCATTATCGTTTGTTTTTTTTTTAAATTTGTCATAAGTTAATTTGTTATTTCGGTTATTTTAAGAGATACGAAGTCGATTAAATTGGGACAGTTTTGAAAATTTTAAAAATTAATTTAAAAAAATGGGAACTAGGTGCCTACCTGTAAAAGGGACAAGAAAATTTCTTGACATTTTCATTAACATCCACCACTAGATATAAAGTGGCAATCCATCGAAACATCCTTAAAGGATGTATCGGATGATTCGGCAGTTGAATAATAATATGTAGATATTATTTTAACCAAAAATATTAGGAGTACGTTGTATATACAGTATTAAATAAATGAATATAAATGAATTATTGTTTACCTATTCGGTTTAAAATAACGATTTTAGTTAGTAGGAATTAAAAATGAAACGTAAATAGAATAAATTAGTTAAGTTCTTGACCGATCTTACGTTTTGAAAAATTTCCAAAATTAAAAATTATTATACAGGGTATGAAAATAACACGAGGGTTAAAGATTTTTGATGTCTCATTTCCATTATTTTTAACACCCATTAATATGTTATCACCATGGAAACGAATGAAAATCCCGTTTGTGATTGGTTGTTATTTTTTAACGTGCTTTTAAAATCAACGGAAATGGTACATAATAGGACCGATAGTATGACCAAAAACAAATTAAAAAGTCAAATCAACCGTTTTCGAGGTAAGAGCGATTTTCTCTTTCGATTAAATAATTACCTTAGGTACTTTCCTAAATCTTCCTTGAAATATTAAATTTTATGCTCGATTCTATGGCAACAAGAAAACACATGTTTTGTTGCTAAGTGATAAAGGATTTTCACAGTTTAAAAATGCTGTTTTTTTCGAAACAATTCGAGCAGGACTTCGCTTACTTGAAAGGGTGTGAAGTTCCTTCCCGTGACGTAGAGTCTGCATTTATGTAGAAGGAGAGCATTTCGAACAACTTGGTTTTTTGATAATAATTAATGCGGTTTGTGGTGCTAAATTACTTAAAAAAACAAACAAACTATATCGAAAGAAAAAATCGCTTTTATCTCGAAAACAGTTGATTTGCGGACCCATGTAGGTATTTGATTGTACCTACCATATGCCCTTAAAATCTTTTGCCCTTATTTTTAAAACCCTGCGTTTCAAAAATTAAAATTTGATAATACGATTGTACTGAATTTGATTTTTAGATTCAAAAATAGAAACGTCATAATATTATAATTTAAAAAAAGTATAATTAATGTATTTTTTCGAGTTTTAAAACCGAAAGTCGGCTACATTGACTCATACCGTCAATAAATTACGAATTATCTGTAATATACCTGTCTAAATTTCAAATAAAAAACATGCTTACGATTAGCCCGATGTCCTGTGTCACCCAGTCTCTAAACTGTTATGTATATTTGCACATGCAATATAATGCTAGGTAATTTATATCTGACGCTACATGTGTATCTTTTTTTTATCACTACGAATGTAAAATATCTGCGGGAATGTTCTCAATATGGGGAATTTCGGTTATTATAAAAAAAACACATAGTTTCTCTGTTAAATGGTTAAATAGAACAGTATAACAAAAAAACAACAATTTTACGACGAGCCTGAAGGAAATTGTCAAATTCCGGGAATCTATGCATACGCATACTTACTACACTATTAAAAAGAAACAAAAAACGTTAATCAAGTTCTCATTTAATACTCAACAATCAATTAATATTTAAAATTATTTTATTAACACACTAGTTAGTGTTAGATTACATAATAACAATTAAAGTTCATTTTGTTAATATAAATGTAAATACAAAATAATTGAATTAACGACACAACATCGACAATTTTAAATAGGTATGTAAATGTTTAGAAGATAGACGAACCAAAACTTGGGCAGTGTATATGCACAAGTAGACATAGATCATACTAACATATTTTTATGGTACGCTTGTCGATTTATGTACAACGTGTATATAAAAATTTGGATTTTTAATTTCTTCTAAATTCTTAAAGTCTCCGTAAATCGTGTCATGTGCTGAATTTCCAAACGCTTCTTGTAAAATGCTCTTAAATGTTTCTAAACGATGTGGATAATACGATAAACGAAATTCACTGAAATTAATATTCGAAGCTTACATCAACTGAGACTTGGGATTTAGAAATTTACACTTACCTAATACTGCTTCCATTTCTAAGTTGATCTTCCTTCGACATAACGTCTGAAGCGTCGATAAAATAATCCATCGTCACTATGGAAGGTTGTCCTGACACGAAAAGCACGGAAGTTTTTATGTCGCTCATGTGTTTACTCTAAAATATTAAATAATCTTGAAAAACCGTTACAAATTCCTAAAAAGTTTGAGGTTTTATCTAAAAAATTATTAAACTTGAATTAAGTTCGGTGTTCCGTTTTATTAGTTTCTATAGTTTTTATTTGAATGTTCGTTTAACGTTTTCTACAAAAATCGATTTGATCGCCTCTTAATAAAAATGTCTCGCAAAAATATAAAGCGTAATCGTGCATAAAGGTACCCCCGGGGGGGGGGTGTACTATAAAAATGATATAATTACGTTATAGTAGATGCATTTCGATGGCGTATATCCGGTACTAATAATGTAATCGTAATTTCTGTGGTCGATCAGAAGCAAGCCTCCAGGCTT
The DNA here is from genome assembly GCA_036326145.1 of Rhagophthalmus giganteus. Lineage (NCBI taxonomy): Eukaryota > Metazoa > Arthropoda > Insecta > Coleoptera > Rhagophthalmidae > Rhagophthalmus > Rhagophthalmus giganteus. The sequence continues at coordinate 6,609,315 of JARFJA010000056.1, read as the reverse complement.
GACGCATTTTTCGAAATTTCTTATGGCTTGCCTATAAAAATATTTAGATTACTATAGGTATTATTATACGAGCTAATCTAATTTCTTGATTTTATCACGTCTCCGTATGTGTTTAACTTTTTCGATACGTCCTCGTGAGTTCGCTGATAACCAACCCAACGTGACTTGCAAATCGTTGCACATTTCGTGTTATTATTAACGTGATAAAGCAAAACGGCCCCTTCGAATTTTCTAATTTGTAAGATTATTTTTCATTTGACACTTACTTTTGTTCTCTTTGATCCCCGTACGAGTCCATCATGTGGGCGAACGAATTGCCCAAGCAGATTACGGCGTCAAAACCGTCCCCGACCAGATGCTCGATATCTTCGAATACGGTTAACCAGTTCGCCTCTTCTATAACTGAAAAGTGAAATGTTTGATTACACATAGGTAGTTTACGGTTTTTAAAGTGACTTGAAAATGTAAAATAAAAGATGCACGTTCGCTAAGGTCCACTAAGAGCAATAACTGGCAACGAGTAAAGGACCGAACTGTAAATAAAGGTCGCGATTAGGATATTAAGTTGGCCATCTCTCCCTTCATGAAGAACAACGAATTTCTCAAGGTACTGTCTACCAGCCCTAATAAATTCAATGGTTTAAATGCGACCATAATCTTAGATGAATGTCTTGGAAACTATTTGATGAAGTTAGGCAAAATCAAAATCGGCCTCACCTATTGTAACGTCAAACCTAGAGTTAAATTAAAACGCTGCCTCAACTGTCTGAACTTTGGACACGAACGTGTATCATGTCCGGAAAACAAACTATTAAATAAAAGAGTATGCTTTAACTGTGGGAAGAATGACCACAAAGCTAACAATTGTTGCAATGAACAGCATTGCATTAATTGTAATATTTCGGGTCATCGATCTGATGGGACTAGATGTCCTAGATGTCGCGTACTATTAACTCTATTGTGAATCACATAGTAATTCCTGAACCAAATTTCATTCATGGCTTACGTCAGGAATGACATCTGATATATATATATATATATATATATATATATATATATATATATATATAATTTCTAACTTTGATTTTTTTTCTCTTGATGCTCAAAATTGTATAAAATTTCGAAAAAACGAAGAATTCACTGGTAAAGACCACTATATTTACACTTAAATAAGATCTGCAAATTCAGAGCCCCCACCGAAGTAATGTCTTACGATGGTTCCGGTGGGGTGCATTATCACTACCCTGGCAAGAAGGTTTAGTCGGTAGGCACATCGGCTAGACTTGCCGGTGTGAATCCGACACTCCCCCCGGCGATACTGGGGGTGTCTTTTGAAGATTCCCCTCCTTGGAAAAAAAAAGAAAAAAAAGCTAGTTTACGGTTCTTAAAATGACTTGAAAATGTAAAATAAAAGATGCACGTTCGCTAAGGTCCACTAAGAGCAATAACTGGCAATGAGTAAAGGACCGAACTGTAAATAAAGGTCGCGATTCAACAAAAACATAAAGGAAAAAGCGAAACGGTCATAATGATGAAACTATAAATACAAATACAATAAATTATAGCGCAATATAAATTAATAGTTAATCGATCAATGAAATGCTAAAAGCTAAAAGCGAGGGATGCCATCATTACGATCAACAATATCGTATGCATGCGCAACATGGATCCTTAATAAAGAAAACGAATGTTTTCAATCAGTCTTGTATAACATCCATTGCAAGGATACTCGAAGGGAGAGCGACGAAGACCGTGCTGGAGCATAAAGGTGGTACGAAACGGAAAAGAGGACGACCAAGAAAAAAGTGGATGGAGTCGGTGAAAGAGGACCTATAGAAGTGCAAAATCGGAGAATGAAGAATACTGATGCAGAATAGGAGCAAATGGAAGAAGAAAGTAGAAGGCTCTGCAGTGCTATGCTATCCATTATATACCTATTTGTAATATTCGGTTTCAAGTTTTGAAACGTGGCACATTCTACCGATGCACACACATGCCTGCACACATGACGTGGCAAAGAAAAACTACAATTTATTAGTAGATAGGTAATGTAAAAATACAAGGTTTTATTGGTATAACCATCTTGAATAACGAACGTATAGGTACTTTCACTTTATGCGGATTAGTTTATCTTTTTCTTTTTTTTAATTTTAACTTTTGAAAAACTCGAATCTGCAACTCTTCACAATTTATTTAGTTTGCCTTTTGTTTCGAACAAATTTACCGTTCCCAAAATTATCAAAAGAATAAAAAACTGCGACGTTTTATGAAATACATGTAGGGAATCCATTTAGTTACACAATGTCAAACAACCAACACATCACTTTATAAACGTTTTCCTTTTGTTTCTTGTGCATAATATATTGTATTTCGAATAAATATAAAGGCTTTTTAAAAAGACGGCAAGTTCTAGATACGACAGAAAAATAAACGTAATAAAGATGTTTTTAATGACTAACAAATAACAACAAATTAATCGTTGAATCGTAATGAATGTGTTCGAGTCGTAAATTTTATCTCTAACCGAACAATCCTCGCATAGTACATTTATTAAATTGCATACTTCCCGATAAAATTATGAATAAAAATAACTTTTTAATAGATAATAACCTTTGAAATGAATTAATTCTAATTTTTAAACAAACGCATCATCATTTGAAAATTTTGATAAACAAATTACTAAAATAGAAATTCGAAATTGTTTCGAAATAAAAAGAATATGTAGTATAAAATAACGATTATTAAATGACGTATATAAAAGAAGATAAGATAAGAAATTAATGTTACATAAAAAAATAACAAATTTATTACAATGCCATTCACATTCTGTTGCTAAGAACACATATTTTATAATTCTTTGTATGTTATCTATACTTACAAAAAATAAAATTATCTTGAAAATACGACTTGAAAGATAATTTATAAGGAAATTGGGGGTGCATAGTTTACCGCTGTTAATCGATTTCTTACATTTAAAAATTTAAAAGGTCTTATCGCACGCCAACGGTTCACTTTTAGAAACAGTCTCGACAGTGCGACAGTTTCGATATTTTTAATTTGACGACTTCGTTAAATCAAAATTGACAAATATGAATCTATTCTCCACTAATTGTTCGAATTCATTTTAAACACTTACCCCACTCATCAAAAGCCGTTTCCTTCCTTCTGTTCCATCTCGCGTTTTTGGCATACTTCAACATTTTGTCAGAAGCATCCACCGAAACTACATTGAATCCTTCTTCGAGCAACATAATCGAATCGACTCTGTATGCAGTAAAAAACATTTGATGAAAAAAATGCATTTTGTAAAAAAGATCGGTTCTCACCCTGTTCCGCACGCAACGTCCAAAATCCTCTTGCACCCATTTTTGCGTAAAAGTCCGACTAAAAAGTTCTTGTAATTTTGCGTGCGCGACGTTTTGTCGCCGATAAAGATTTCCCACACTTTTGCGGCTTTTCCGTCAGCATACTGATCCCTAATACCTTCGGCGGGTGTTCCCAAACTACGTGTATGAAATACTCGATCTGCCATTGTGCTTAATTTCTGGTAGACGCCACCGATTCGGTTCTAACTCAACTGCCTATAATTAAATTTTTATTACTACTCAAAAAATAATTGATGTAGTACGTGCGAAACTAACGTCAAAATAATGTATAAATTTAAACTTACCTCTTATAGTCTTTGTCGAATGATACGGCACTACTTTTTATAGAGAGTTTCTATTCTGCTTTTTAAATATTTCGGTAGAGAGAGGGTACGGATTTTTATAAACACGATAAGACAAACTGCATACCTAATATACGTTACATCAGTGAAATAAATATTGGCACTGACGAATCGATAGTTAAGCAATTTTTATTGTGAACTAGCATTTTTGCAATGAGTTACTAGGTCGACAACTTTAGATAAGAGACATCGAAAATAAAACCGCTTTACGATGTATTAAAATTCCCATTAAATATAGATACATTTTATCACATATATATCATAATAAAATTAATATTTATCGATAACATATTTCATTTATTAATGCATTGCAAATGAATCCTTTTGCATTATAGGTAATCGCTTTCAAAACGAAATAAAATATTAATACAGTGAAATCTCTATTAACGGATACCTCTTTTTAAGGGACAGCTTCTTATTCCGTGATCAAGTTCATCTCTTGTATTGGTTTAAGAATTTAAATTACATACCCACTTATCTATGTACCTACATATTTTTTGTATATTTCAAAATAAAATATGATATTTATATAGAAAGTCGACACTATCTTTATTTCTCATCATATGCAATAAAAATTATAATTAGGTACATTTGAAAAGATTAGATGATGCGCACGTGCTTAATTTTATTTTAGACGCAAATTCATAAACTTGTATTCAAATAATTCTATTTTGTTTTCGACAGTCAATATGAATATGAATGTAAGAGCTTCAGTAACGGGTGTGCAAAAAGTCTTTCGGCCTTGGTTGACTGTGGAAAAATAAAAACGGGCCGATCTTTCCATCACTTACAATTATTAGTAAATTCAATTGTTCGAACAAACATTGCCTCTATCTGAAAAATTTACCTAGAGATAGAAAAATCAGCCATAAATCATGTAATAATTTATTTCTTGTCATGTCGTGGTTTGGTTACGAGATGAGAATAAGTTTCAATTATCATTAATCATTTTATCAAGCTTCCTTTGAAATAAGTTAAGGTTTTGTTGAAAGTTTTTAACTCGAGAGAAAGTACTTGGTGCATTTTGAAGCAGCTTAACTTCAAAATTAAATACCTAGTTTTAATTTTTAATAAAAAGTGCCCAAATAATCATGCGTCCGCAAATTACAGGGCAAATTCGAAAGACCTGAGAGTATCGTGAATGGAAAAATATTCGCAGAGCTAATAAAAACCGACTTTGAAAGTAATATACCTATCTGATAGAAACGGTTCTTTATTCACAATAACGTACCTCATCAACAAAATATTTAATAAACTGTACTATTTCGAAAAATACAGTATAAAAAGTCAAGTAAAGTTAAAAGTAAAGTATAAATGATTAAAAATTAAGTATCTACTTACTCAAAAAGAAATTGTTTTCGATTGTCGCACATAATTTTTTTATTAATAATGATTGAAGAACCTTTTTTTAATGTACTCGGTAACAAAAAAAATGTCGGTACTAATGTAAAACGACAAACATCATCAATTTTTTTAAAGAAAGTTACGTCTAGTTTATTCAAAAACTAACTATTTGTCTTTAGGGAATCATAAAACCATATCTACAGTGTATCTATGAACTAACTACTGATGCACGTATGTATGTAATGAGTAAAACAAAAAACCCACGATTGTGACCGAATGGTCGAATTTGGTTACTTTTTGCCTTTCAGTATTTTTTAAGCAGCGATTTGGGTGGCAATTACGGATTTTGGTGGCTAAAAAGCACACGATTCGGGGCCAAAAAGACGTTCAACTTAATAAGTACCTAATTAAATTTAATAAATCAATTTTCTTCTGAAGAAGTTAAATTAAAAAAAAGCTGAAAAGTATTTTACTTAGCCAAATTTGCTAAAATAACGCTTAATCTCGCACCATTATCTAAATCTGAAAGCACCCTTTTAAATGATATATCATTCATAAAGACCTATAAGATCTATGTTGATATGGCCTATCCAAACCTATATGCAATTCACGTCATCAACAAAAAGTTACTAGATTGTTTATTTGTAATTCGTTTTAAAGTTTGGAAAGTGACATATTCTATAGATGATTTACCTGCGCACGTATTAGATGGTATAAAGAAAGGCTACAACTTATTAGAACTGTCAAAATACGAGGTACGAAGTGACAGCACTGTGTGAAACGTCATCATCTAGTAACCCTTTTATTGATGACGTGCATTGTGTATAGGTTTGGACGAAGTATAAATGTTCAACTTACAATAATGAACGCTGTATAAAACATTTGAATGATCATAGAAATGTAAGTACCTACATCGTTTTCGTGATTTGCGACCATGAACAGTACGGTACTATTGTAGTACATACTAGATAAAAATTTCCAAGTAGTGAAAGGTATGTTGGTATCTTCTATATGGACCCGTAAAGTACTTTTTTGTTTCTTATTGGGGTTCTAAGTGTTTCTTTTTGTTAATTATTAGTTGACTTGTAATAACCCAGGTTTAAATTCAAAAAAGGCGGCAAAATAAGGGCCATAGCTGTCGATGTGAGTTGTGGGTTGCCGACTATTTAGGGGACTTTAGGGAACTCAAAGAAAGGGTTCAGGATGTTAAAATACGAAGAGAAGAGTAGTTGATGTGTAGCGCGCGAACGAGTAAGGCGTTCGAATAAAAGAAGCGCCAGATTACGTCCCTTGGTCCACTATTGTTTGTTTGGCTCTTAAACAAGGTAGGATTGCACCTTTATTTTATTGTAATTGTACGCTGATAAATGCTGGGAATTCTGACCATTTAATATTTGCAATGTTTAAAGGTACTTTTGACGACTATTAAGAATGCAAAGTACCCGAGGTTGGTACCGGTCATTATGTTACGGAGCTTTAAAATGTGAATTTTAATATTTGATTATGTTGTGTACTCACCCATTATTCATTATCATTATTGTGTTAAGTGTTTTTTGAAATTGAGGTTCCTTCGCGGCGTGGTGCAATCTTACCGTATTTTGCGGTGACGTACACGCTCATCAGTGATCAGCCACCCTTATATTCATAACATTTGTTTTCATTTTATAGCTATCCTAGAGTATCATTTCAATTTGTCGTTAATGTGTGTACTTGCATATAGTACAAACTAAAAATTTTCAAACAGTTTTAAAAGTAGCTCAAACAGTTTTTGTCAGATTAGATATCAGGCAGGTACTAGGTACAAATATTATACAGACATTACAATACCATATATAAAAAGGATCACAATGTCAAACAGACAAAACATAAAAGGAAGAAGAAAAAAGATACTTTCCAAAAAAAGTCCACACCTATTAAAAAACATTAACTAGTTTATTAAAATATTTAATTTATTAAAATAGGTTTAAATAATTAGGTGCCTAATCGTCTAAAATATCATCCAGCCATTGTTCTAATTCATCTTTATTTTTAACATCGCGTTTGTGGCTTGCTACTTCCAATTCATCGCATAACACTAAAACAATATAATAAATCATTTTTAGCAAAACTCACAACTATAGGTACATACCTGCTGCTATTCTATTCTAAGTGTTTGTTACTTAAGTAAGTGAGTAAGTTTCAAGCAAGTTATGTACTCATAAGCACATACAGAGTCATATAGAAAGATGTTTCGAGATGTGAAAAAATGAAAGAGCAATAATATGAAATATAAACAGATTCTTTGTTATAGTGATAATAAGAAAACAATTGTTTGAAAAATAGAAAATATATAAATAGCAAACTGTGGGTTTAATAAAATCTACATAAAATTGAACACGTTTCTGCATTTTTTATTTTAACTTGCCTAATAGTTATTCATATACTGCCATATACTGTTAGTAAAATTGCCAATAGACATCTACGAATGAACCCAAATTTGCTATGCAATACAAAATAGCTTGTAAAAATTAGCATTAGTTAGCCTACATTCGAAGCCACAATACCTATTATATTATTTTCAATAAACTATAAGCCTAATCATAATATTTAAATTGAATATATTTGTATAAAGTTATTTACCATCATCCAAATTATCATGTAGTTGATCATTTTGTATCCTACTAGGCACAACACAAGATCCTTTCTTATCTGACTGTTCTACGGGTTGCTTTTCTCTACTACCCGAAGCATTTAAATTTAAACTTTCTGTAATAGACCGGATCCTTAAATAATTTTTGTATCCCACATCATTATTTTGCGCCTTTAAATTATTTTCATCTAATTCTTTTTGCTAAAAAAAATCCATTAATCCTCTAGCTTATTAATTAAATACAACTAGTAATTACTGTAAAATAATCGGTGCTTAATCCGCATCGTTCGTGGAAAGGAATCGACATCAGACCATACTGCAATTGATTTAAATCTAAAGAAAACAATTTACTATTCCTCAGACTACCAAAATCGAATTCGGATTCTATATTTTTGTCGCTCTTAAATTGAAAATATCCGCCGACTGAAACAGGTGCATTTGCAAAATGCGAAAAGTTTGTTCCAATAACTTCTTCAGCGTTCGTTAAACTTTCATAACGATCCCAATTGTTATCTAACGTTTTGTTCTCTACAGATTCTTTACTGTTTGAACTTGTGTTTGCTTTAGTTTTATTGCTATAGCGTTTTTTATTGGTACGGTGTTGTTGTCCCCTGAAATGTATTCGAGATTATCACGTTATTTAAATTATAAATTATTACACCTTAATTTTTTATTATATTCCACGTCCATTGTGGTTATGTACTCCTCCTACAAGTAAAATAATGTGAAGTTATCTACATTGTTTCGGAATTTATACACCAGTTTATTACGTAACTAACTTTGTGTAATTGGTAATTATTCAAATAATTTCTTTTTAAAAATAATTTAATTTGTTCTTGAATCAGCAAATTATTGCTATAATAACACTCGAATGCAAACTAATAATGTTGTAAGTAAAGATTGTTGTATTTCACAAATCATAACCTACAAATTGTTTACCTATGTAGGTTACCAAGCAGGATATCTTCATTAGCAAAACTTTATCATGGTTATTACGGCATGAAGGTGTAAAGCAAGGACTTGTAATATCTTCAGACGGATTTGTTGCTGTTCCTCAACTTTTAAATTGTAAACATCTACAATCGAATTGTACTATAGACGATATCAAACGTGTTGTTGTTAATAATAATAAGCAGCGTTTTACTTTAAGAACAAACAAAGACGGAGTTTTAGAAATTAGAGCAAACCAAGGGCACTCGATTAAAGTATGTTCTTATACACTTTTCATAATATTATTTACTTCATATTCTTAATGTTTATTTACAGAATGTTGATTTGAATCTCCTACCGATTAATGATCCTAATAAAGTAGAAAATGTAATACATGGCACCTATTTAAAGTACTGGACATCTATTAAAAACATAGGATTGTTTCGTGGCAAACGAAACCACATTCATTTTGCTATTGGTCTTCCCAATGACGAAAACGTTATAAGCGGTATAAGGAAAACTGCAGAGATTTATATTTATATTAACTTGAAAAAAGCACTGGACGACAATCTTTTATTTTTTTTATCATCCAATAACGTCGTTCTCAGTCCTGGAAACGGCGATGGTTATATATTGACTAAATATTTTTCAAAAGTAATCTTAGCATCCGATGGTACAGAATTAAAATGAATACCGTGGAGATGTCGATGTGCAAAATTTGCAATGTACCGTTGTTAAATGAACAATCGAAACAATCGCATTTGGTAGGAAAAAAACATCAGCTAGCATTGCATCAAAAGCATTTGAAAACGACGAGGGAAAAGTGCGGTATATTTGTAAATGGTAATTTTTCGATATGTGTGTATAGTTGCTCCATTTAAATTTTTGTTTAATTTTAGGTATTTCAGATCTTTCGCAGCAAGAAGTGTTGGACTGCTTATCTAATTATGGCAAGATAGTTAGTAGTTTTTTTGCCGACAAAAATGCCTTTGCTATTATACAGTTTAACAATGCAGAAGAGGTGACGAAGATTCTCTCGAGTAAAATAATATTAAAAGATAGGGCTCTGAATATACAAAGAAGACAAATTAAAAATGTCAAAGGTATAATTAAGATTTTTATAAAGCCGCTTCAAGTTTTAGTCGATTTGTAAAACAATGTTTCTTGCTAGTTTATTGGATTTCTAATTTTTGATATTCAAAAATCTGTCTTTTGTAGGTCACACCGTCATTTTCGAGCAACACGAAAATTTCGAACAAATAAACGAACGTTTAAAAAACTTGTCCAATTTTAAATCGCAATTATCAGAACTCATTATTCAAGTGCATCCGAACTGGGACGAAATGACAGCGAAATATCGAGCACTGGTCTGCGATCTGGAAAATATTCTTAAAAAGATATTTCCGACATGCGTCATTCGTCCGTTCGGCTCCGCCATTACCCGTCTAAATTTCATTAGCAGCGACTTAGATATTTATGTCGAAGTCGATAAATCCGAAGTGGAAGAAGAAGGAGAGAGTTCGAAATTGGTAAACAGGTCCGCCAATTTGCTCAGAAAGTATGGACAAATTTTCTCAGAGGTATTTGCAATTCCGAAGGCAAAAACGCCCATCGTGAAATGCCTACACTTGCCCACGAAAGTCAGGTGCGACTTTAATTTTAAAAACATGCTCGGCATTCAAAATACAAATTTAATTTGTTACTATCTGTCCCTGGATGACAAATTATACTTGTCGATGATCGTTATAAAGTATTGGGCAAAAATACACGAACTGTCTGGCAGTAATGGAAAATTTTCGAATTATTCTTTAATTTTGATGTTGATATATTTTTTACAACAACATCCGTACTCGCTACCGTCAGTTTTCGCATTACAAAATACTTCAGGCTCGTATCATTTGGAAGAAAGTTGGAATTGCTCCTTTCGTACAGTAGAATACGTTTCCGATTATATATCTAACAAGAGTGTTTTCGAAATTTTGTACGATTTTTTCGATTATTACGCTAATTACGATTATGCTTTAAATGTGATTTGCCCTTATTTAGGCAAAAGTATACTGAAAACGGAATTTTTTAATTCAGAACAATTGCCCGAGGAATTTAGAAGGTATAAAGCTAACATTGCCAAATCTCACTCGCTTAAAGTCGAGAGGCCAATATGCGTACAAGATCCTTTCGAACATAATCATAATGTGATTAGCTCTGTTCCTATGAAAGTTCTGGATGAACTTGTGGCTTTATGTAGAGTGGGTGCAAATATTTTTAAAAAATCTGCACTCGACGACCCCATACTGTACAAGTTATTTACGGACGATTCGGAGAGCATGGATTATCAAAAATATCTAAGGTATAATGACGCGTTTATTTTCAAAATTCCGATGGGTAATTCCTTGATACACCTTAATCAAACAATTAGCGACGTCGATATGCTCGATGCCGAAGAGAAATTGGTTAAGTTGAGATCGAAATGGTATAGTTTGGTGAACGAATTTATTTGCACCATTCTAGTGAACATATTAAAATTCGAAATAGATATCGAAGCAGATTTCAACGAGAAAATAAAACTCTTAAACGAGCAACTGTTTAACGAAAACGACATTATAGATTCAGTCAATTTCCATTGCACAGGATTTTATAATCTATGGGAAACTCGCAAGTCGATTTTAAAAGATATTAAATCGGACAAATCCGGGACGTTGTTGGAGCAACAAATCAATTTGACCAATTATATGTGCGAACTTTTCAAGGACATACCGTTGAACGAAAGCATAATCGAATTCAATATGTGCATGCACGCCAAAGTTAATCCGACCGAAATCATTTTCATACTCACGAAAATTAACACGCAACAAAATTGTTTTTCGAATTTTGCAGTTTTCATGGCCAAAAATATTCCGGCTTGGTTTAATAAGCATATTAAAGAACTCGACGAGAACGTATCGAAGGCTGGACAAGAACGTTCAACGGAAAACGAGGAAATGACTGTCGTTCAGTAATGTATTTAACAATGAGATCGATTTTAATATTTGTAAATGTTATGGAAGTGTAATTTTTTGTAAATAATTGTATCCATGTTTTTTATGGTCGTGTGCACCAAACTGATGGCATTTAACATGAAATGCTTTCCTTCCTGTTGAACAGGATCAATTTTTAAAACTTTGAAATTTTGATGGTTTATATGGCCATTAATGTTTTAGATTTAATAATAATATTACTTATTATTATATGTTATACTTATATGCAACACTAATTGATAGAATACAAAATATTAATTATTTAGTTAGAATGCAATATTTTATATTATAGGAGTGTTTTAAAGATCTCTCATTAATTTTATATATCAAATATCATGTAGACTTTTATTACATTCAATGTAATATAGTAGTAATCGTTTTATATATATTATGCGTAATTATTCCACAATTAATAATAAACAATTAAAATTTAAATGTTACCTTAACTACGTTTTTTAAATTTAATCAAAGACTACAGCAACGTTATTTGGTTCTTATTATATTAGTTACTGAAATTATCGTATTCATAGCATTTTGTTAAATATCTTCAAATCTTAAATGGAATACGGTTTTCAGTTTGCTTTTAATCAAATCTTGATAGTATCTGTATAGATCTATTTTGCTGTATAAAATTGTTTGCGACAATGTAAAATAAAGCGATAGAAATAATTTTTAAAGTTGATAAAATCTCAAATTATTTAAAGTAAGTTCGCGCATCGAGTTGAATTTAAAAATTGAAAATTGGCAACCTGTCATGCCCGCCAATAACTACACACGCAATAGTGACATTTCTTCGTGTTTATTGTAGTCCCTTCTCTGAAAATTTCGACTAAAAGAATTTACACAAAAGAAATTGGTTAATTTCGTTTTTAATTGATTTAAAAAGCATAAAACGTTTGCGATAGACAAGCTGTAGATGTCGATATTTAATTTTATGAACATAATGTTTTAGGTTAGTAGGATTACCAAGGCTAATTTTTCATTTAATATTTTAATTGATATTTTGTTGATATTTAAAATGCTTGTTGTAGTTATTTAAAGTACGACATGTATCCTTTTTAAATGAAAATGTTACATCCATTAGTGTAATTGCTCTGTGTAGGAGATTATACGATTTAAATACCGCACAATGGATAACATTACGGAAACAAAACCCTCATCGGTCGATACAGTTCCAGACAAAGTTCACGATCCTTCCCCCGACGAAGATGTACCGCCTGATTTCTTTGACGCTTTTTCAAATCAAGAATTCATGGCAGGTTTAGATGTTGTCGATATGTGGGATACCGAAAATAAAAAAGCTCAAATGAGAGTCAATAAAGACATTACAAATGATATTAAATCGAAACTGAAGTTAGGATCATTTGAAACTTTAGAACGATCTCGTAAATCAAGAAGTAATACTGCAGATAAAAGGATTAAGAAAGACAACTTGATCGACAATAGAAGAGACCCCTTGAAAACAAAACGCGATATATTAAAGGATAAAGATAAGCGTGCCAAAGATAAAGAAGCAAAGATAATATGCGAAAAATTGAAAATTGCAGAGACCGGTTTAGTTCCACCAGGAACAGAGATGGAGGTTGATTTAAATCAATTTAAAAAAGTAATGCAAAAGAGCGACGATGCCAAACTAATCGAAAAGTGCAAAGATGAAAAATTGCAAAAGAAAAATGTGAGTAAACGCGAACTGCTACGTAAGAAGTCTCCGCTTCATGTCGAATACAAATACCGCAGATGCAGCAGGAGCCCTTATTCAGACGACCGTCGATTACCTTACCGAAGAAAATTAGACTATAGGATGCGAAATTATTCAGAAGAACGAAGGAGAGACTATCGTAGGAGAGAATATTCACCCACGGACAGTGAAAAGGAATTGAGGTTACACGAAAAGCGTTTATCTCCAGTTCGTAGATCGTTGTACAGAAGAAAAAGATCTGTAAGTCGCGATAAAACAAAAGATTTTCTGGAAAATTTAGTTAATTACCATAATGATGGCAAAAACAAGAAGATTTTCTTAAAAGAATCTCAAAATAAAGTAAACGAACCTTTACCTTCTTATGGGAATTATGCTTCAATACCAAATCAAATGTATTCTGTGCCAGCACCGACTTACGTACCTCAATCCCAACCAAATTCACAACAGCAACCGGAACAGCAGTACATCCCACAACAGTACGATGCTGCACCTCAATATGACCAAGAATTTTTCATTGGTCAATCTAATTTATTTGAAAATGTTCAATCTTATCAACAACCTTTTATTAATAATATGCATCTAAATCCTCCACCTCAAGTTCCCACTACCGTTGCAATAGCTTGTTCCATAATTCCGTCGAACAATCGCACTATTAAATTAGATAATCCTACCCCGACATCAACAGAAAACGAAGATATTGCCAAAGTAAGATATGACATATAAATAAATTTAGCCATTTGTTAATTAATCAATTTTCAGCTTTTCGAAGAGAAAAGAATAAGTTTATCGGATTTCCTGAGTATTTCTGCTAAAAATGTAGGTAGGTGTTGGTTTCTAAATTTATTTGTCACGCAGAATTATCTTTATGCGATTTTTTTTCGTACTCAGATCCTAATAAGCCGATCAATGTTCAAAAAAAGATCAAGGGTAAGTTTTTTAATTTTTACGTTATTCTTTATTTTTTTTATAGTTATGTAAAAATTTTGTTTAGAATTAAGGTAAGCACTTTTCATTGTTGTACTTATGATAATGAAAAAAGGGTTAATGTAAGAAAATCTGTTCAAAATTTGATTTAATTTTTTTTATAAAAATTATATTACGAAATGTTTGGTTTCCTTATGATTTAGACTTTTATGTTAAAGAGCAGCTTTAATCAATATCTGAAAGCTTATATATTATTGTAACTTAAGACTTGGTATAAAAAAACTACCTATAGATTGTAAGCAATCGATAATTAGTACTAACAATAAAATATTTGAAGATAAATTCTGAAATGTTTGCCAGTTAATTTGTGCTGAACTTGTAATTCATTATTTTTCAAATAGTAACTGTTATAATAGTTTCAGAAGTAGTAATTTCCTCCCAGTTTATATGGAACCTGTATTGTAGAAAATAACTTAGGTCGATTATAGGTAACATTTTATTTACATAAACAAACTTAAAAATTGTAATAAAAGGGTTGCACCAAAAATAATACCGTATAGTGACATGATATATATATAATAATATAAAATATGAATTATTGTTAATGCTATGTATATACATCAAGGGAAATAAATTGCATTTACTGGTCAAAGAGTCCCAAGATGGTTAAGTGAAAATAGTCAACTTTTGACAGAGTGTGCTTTTTATCCAGAATCTGCTTCCAAAAGTAAACTATTGCGGTTTGTTCGAAACAACATACTATAGTGATTTGCGTATCATTTTGTAATGTGACGTGTTTACAGATGTATTTCGCAAGAGCCTTCCATGCACCGTGCACTTTTCTACGGATCTACAGCAACTATGCTGATAGCTCATGTAGGTAGATGCAGTGCAAAAGAAGCCAAAAAATACATTACCTGTCGGAAATTTTATCGGTCGGCGATTTTATCGATAATTTTTAATTCACGTACATACGTATTAAGTGATAAATAATGTATCTAAATAAATCCTTAGTTATATTTGTATAGTGTTATATATCATCGTCTTGAAATAAGAAGCATTATGCAAATCAACATTTACCAAAGGGAAGAGCAACGTGAAATACACATCGGAATTTATAGTGATTACAAAAGTAGTGCATAGTTATCCATTTGATATTAATTTTTACAGTTATTTATAAATTAATAAATAAAATTTTGTAATACCAAATGTCATTACATTATAGATAAGTATACCTAATAGCTTAGTGGATATTATTTCTGGTGCAACAGTAAAATGTAAATTACTAATAGTTAAGTAATGCCACGACACGCACTTATTTAAATTATTTTTTAACAATCAAATCCTTTTTAATTGTTATTTAAATTGTTTAGTATCAGTCGTTAATAGAACATTAACTACAAAAGTGAAGGATCAAAAATTTGTTTTATCGAAAAGACAGTAAATCTATTAAACTGCTGGGCTACCGATTGTGAGTTCAGTTGTAATTGAAATTCCGATATACTGGGTGATTCAGTCAATAATAACTCAGCTATAATAACTCAACATATTTGAAAAATACAAAGATGAATTTTTATATAGGTAAATTTGAATTAAAAATCTATTTTCTTTAATTTTAAACACCATTATGTCGCTTCCGGTTTCTCCAAAAATGAAGTCAATTTTATTATTTTAAATATAACGCTATATATTTTTCTAGCTTATTAAAAATATATTTCTTTTAATTTTTCAAGAATATAAACATCGTCGGTTTTATTTCATCGTCTTCTTATAAAAACTAACAAAATCGGATAACTAATAATTGAATAATCAAATTACCCAGGCGAAAAGATAAAATCCAACAGGTATTTTTCTTTGTTTTCTTATGATAGATAACCGTAAATGCAGTTTTTTTTTAAATTTAATTTTTATAAGTATAGTCACAGTAACAAAATATAACAATGTTGATATCGTTAAAAAAAAAGAGAATTTTATTTAATAAGTTAAAAAATATTCGTTGTATTAAAAAAAAATACAATTGCTTTATTTTCGGTGAAACCGGAAGTGATAAAAGTGTTTTTAACTCAAAAAAATAGTTTCATGACCTTTTAGCTTTTCGCACCCGTGCGAGTAAAGTGTCACAACGCAAAAAATAAGTTTTTTCAGAAATGGCGAAAAACTGGTTCCTACTTGGGAGAATATTGCAGATTTTGATCAACAAAACTGTCTCCAATTCTAAAGATTTCTTATGTCTACTAATCTTTTTATTAACAACAGTGACACAACTCGAAATATTACAGTTTTAAATTATGATAAGCTCAGTAATCATGCTCCAATTGGAACATATAAAACAAAACAAAAGACACCATGCTGCCAGACGAAGAAGTTAAGTTAGTACACTTTTACTGACTAATGTAGTAATATTTACGGAATAAATAAGTGGTAAAAACTCAAAAATCAATTTGTTCGAGTTGTGACACTTTTCTCGCACGAGTGCGTTTGCAATATTTGCAACTTTTAATAATAACTACCTATTTAAAACAAAGTAGCATTGTCAATTTCAAAGCAATTGCACTGTTTATTGACAACTGTCATAACAATACAAAAAAAGCTACCTATAGTTGTTCGATAATTTGATTATTCAATTAGTTATCCAATTTTGTTAGCTTTTAGAAGAAAGCGATAAAATAAAAACGACAATGTTTACATCGTTGAAAAGGGAAAAATAATATTTTTTTAATAAGATAAAAAATATATATAGCGTTCTATTTAAAATAATAAAAATGATTTCATTTTCGGTGAAACAGGAAGTAATATAATGGTACTTAAAACTGAAAAAAAAATGGAGTTTTAACCCAAATTTACCTATGCAAAAATTTAAAAATCTTTTTATCTCTAAAATCTGTTAAGTTATTAGCTTGAGACATGTTGCCTGAATCAATTGGTATAAATTAATAGTTTGTCTTTAGACAAAGTGTTCATATTGTTTAAAATAAAATTATAAAAAAAAGTGCGATTTCTAGATCTATTACTTTGTTTAAAGTTAACTGTTGTCTTTTTGTAATGTATACTCGTGCTCATTAATTTTATCGCATCTATTGTCTGTTTATGGGCGTTCCTTGGTGTGATCGTGTTGAGAGCAAGAAAGAGGTTCCTCTCGAGACTATTATAATGAGCATAACAATACGAGGGCAGGTAATTTTAGTAAACTAAAAACGATCCTAGATAAATGAATTGGGAATTGTTTCTTAAAAATTGCGATATTTACATTGTGTTAAATCAGTTAAATGGCACGGCGGAAGATTGTTTTTTTCCAATTTGTCTATCTTTAACTGTTGTCCTTTTGCAACTAATATTTGTAAGTATCCGCATTTCGGTGGTTAAAATTAAGAGTTAGGACGCAAATATTGTGTCCCCATACGCAATAGAGAATTTTTGAATACCTACACGATTTTAAATGTAGCGAAAATCGGGACATTTAAAAACTGTCCGCAAATAGGGGTTTCCTTTAGTAGAAATATATTTATATACTATTGAGGATATTATAATATTCGAATATATTTTAATATTTAAGTGGATGATCGGTGTTGTATTACGGATTTACGTATTACATGTAGGTATGTACCTACTGTTCTTTCGCTCGCCGGTTCAATTATAATTCGTAATATTGTTCCAATTCATAAATTCTAATTTAGCAATTAAACAAACATTAACAATAATGCGACCATATTGTATGTAATTAACATTAACTTATCTACTTAAATGGTTTTCTAGATTACCTTTACAAAGATTTTGTACGTTTAATTATATCAAGACATATAAAAAGTTCAATATATATGCCAATTCAGACTGAAGAAGCTGCTTTCACTTATATAGTTAAGCGCAAAATTTGTTTGTATTTCATTAAATTCTGTAATGGCTTGCAGTAATATCATTGTGCCAAGACGCAATTAAGGCCCTAGAAAAGAATTCGTCCATAAAAGGACGATTTTTCCTCGAGAAGAGTTTCAAGGAAACCGAAAAGCCCACAGAACCCAAGTTTCGGTCGCCGCTCAGAAAAATTCCAGTTGTGAGGTTTAGTTTCACCACGCCGTCGAAGAACGGAGAAGAGAAACTGCACGTGCACTCGTTGAACAAGCTTCTCGCCAGTTTAGGGCTAGCGAAGGTCTCCGTCGCCGCCAATAAATCGAAACCGACAAGTGTGACGGACGCACCGAAACCGAAAATTCTTGTTAAGAAGCCTCAAGCGGTCGCGAAAATACAAACCAGCAATATGATGAATCAATCAATTATTACCAAGTATCATAAGTTATGTCAAACCGACCATGTCCCGTGTCCAACTTGTGAAATTCGTAGCGCCCGTAAGTTTGTTACTGTAGGTGTTCAGTGTGGTAGTTCGAATACTGTTAATTGCGGCACGCAAATTACAGAAGAAGATTTCCAATATCTTGGCAGGTATCATTTAAAAAATCAATCTTTGTCCCACCTTACTAGCGCTCAACTGCTCGCTGGCAGTATGAATACTAAAGAGTCGCCGAAGGATGCTTTTTCAAATATGAGAGCAGTTCCTTCGTCCATGGACGGTTCTCCGGAAAAAAAGTTCCGAAGTAACAAGTACGGAAATAGTTATTTTCCTCCACCTAGCACTCCTGTTTACTCTGGAAACTCTAATGCTAGGAGTTCTTTCCAGTCGAACACTTATCAAGATCCTGATCCTATAAAACCTAGACCGTTATTCCAGTCCAAACCAAATTCTTTCGATAATAGGGGAATTAAGGGAAATTACAAGGATTTTGGTAACGCGAGTCATTGGAATCCTTGGTAAACTAGTTATGTTTTAGATATAAATCTTTAAAGTATATAAAATAACGTTTTATTATAAATTTATTTGTAATTAATATATTATGATTTATATCTACTTGCTGTATTTCAAATATGTATTATTACATTGACGAAGAATAAAACATAACCATTTGTTCGTTTACTTTCGAATTATTTTCGCATAAAATTTAAGACACATTTTTAAAACGATTTGAATTTTTATATTTCTTTACGACATTTCTAAGTACTTAGTTCATTGTCGTCAGTGTGACATATAAATGTATTGCGCGCCTTACATTGTATCAGTGCGACCATTAAAACGTAGTTACAACGTAAATAGTTGTTTCGCGAAAATACGTTAGCAAAATTAACGACTCGCTAAATTCGTATGTAACCAACTATCAATTTGCAAACGTGTTTAAAATAATTAAAAAAAAAACTGATTCGAATTAGGAAGAGGTGGTGTACGGATGCTGTTCATGCAGCATCTTTTATTGGCGATCCAGTATGCTCGGCTTGCACTCAGACGAGTGGGACTGAAGATCAATACAGAGTCTAAGGGCAAAGCTAGCCTACCCCAACCCTGTCTGAACTAAAATCCAGACCAACCCAGCGATTTCTATTCTGATTAGAATTTGTCAAGATACGATTTTTTTTCTAAAACAAAATGCGTTTTTATTTTAATTGGTTTTTTTTTCAAAGCGCTGCGCCGGAACTAAACGTTTAAACGATAATAAGACTGATTTACAAGTTGTTGCTTTTTTTCATTCTCGACAGTTATCTAAATGATAATTTTTTATGTATTTTTAGCCGTTTAAAAGGTTTCCGAAAAATACTTTTAGCTAACAACTTTAAAAAAGGTTCCGTCACCTGCAAGTTTTGAGAAATCGGGGATTTACGTTTGAATAACTATACAAATTTAAACAATTTTCAATTTTTCAACGACTCACTTGTAGACCCCATTTTTGGCTTTCCTTTTCAGTGTCAATCAACAATATTCGGCGGTTTGTTGGAACTGAATTTTCTTTCATAACATGCCTTTATCGCGGTGGTGTCTTAATGGAAACTTTCACTATGCTTGTTACTCATATTACCTACAAGGAATTGGAGAAAAGAAATCCAAATGAGATGACAGAAAATATATTTTTTTAGCGACATTAAGTATTCTAGAAGTCGATATCTTTCTAAAAATTTATCAACTAACTGACGAAAATTAGGAGTACCATGATTTCTTAAAAAGTTTGGATTAACATTTTTAGAAACCATTCGTCAGGCTCTTTTTTCGGTAGTTAATAAGAAATTAAAATTTTGATCCGGCATACTGTTTTTTTGGGTTCTACGAGCACCCTCTTTCAGCGAATTTGCATAGAAAATGAAGGCTATTGCGATTTATCTTATGACCGGGTCCAGAGAAGCCGCTTTGGATTTTCTCTTGATCTCGACCACATATGGTCATATTGATATTTATCATATTATAAAAAATGAACACATTTTTATTATTGAAATGATTTTTGTGTCGTATTGTCGTGGGACTTGGACACAAGAAATTTTTAACTTGGCGATACAAACTTCAAGATATGTTCTATAAAACCCTGCAAAATATCTGTTTATAATTCTAATAGGTTGGTTGGTATATATTATTAAAAATGTCCATTTCATTTGTAGTAACCACGTGTACCTATACAGTGAAACATCTCAATACCGGACATTCGCGGGACCAAAAAAAAATGTCCTTTATTAAGAAGTGTCTGCTTATAGGAAATACTAAGACCTTTAAAAGTGTCCGGTATTTGTAGGTGTCCGTTAAGAGAAGTTTCACTATATACTCGAACAGGACGTAACATGTATTGACTATAAGTTCTTAATTAGAAGGATTACAAGAAAATCTTAATTACAAAAATTTTCTGATTTATGTCGCTGCACACGATGTTTGTTTGTATACTGTTTTGTTTCGTTTCTATTGTAACCAACTTTGTTTTTTTTAAATGGCACTCATATGTTTTCTTCGCGTCTTTTAAAAGAGCGTTTTAATCTCTAATTAGTAGTGTCATTATGTCGCAATGAAACGTCAAAAATAAAATTATTTTAGAAAAAGAAACGAGAATATTCATAACAAACCAAATTAAAATCGAAAGAACGAAACACAAAACTCTACTCTAATTTAAAGTATTATTAAAACGTATGTGTAACACATTAGGTACGTACATATTTATTGTCGAGCAATGACTTAATCGATGTTGAAAATTTATTATTGTTCTTTCTATTATCTGTCGGATATCCTTCTGCCTTTAGGATATCTAGATTACGTGGACTCTCCTTAAGCACATTATTTATGCGTAACCCTACAAGAAGGAATCTAATGGTGATAAGTCGGGAAAGCAGGCCGGCCATTTTATAGGTCCTCTTCTGTCAATCCATCTGCTAGTTAAAACGTTGTTCCAATATTCCCTAATACATACTTCAAATTGTGGAAGTGCCCCATCTTGTTGGAAGGCAATTTTATCATTAATATCATCATTTTCTTCTGGAACTTTTCTCGCGGTTAATCGCGATAACTACTATCAATTGCCCGATTAATTTTATCATAAATCGTTTCTTGTTTTCAATTGATTAATTTTTTCATTTTCTTTTCTACAATTATTATTATTTTATTTTTGACATTGCTTCATTGTGACATAATGACAGTACTAAATGGAGAAAAAATGCTTTTTTCAAAGACTCAAAGAAAACATGAGTACCGTTAAAAAAAATCAAAGTTGATTATCACAGCAACGAAACAAAACAGTGCATAAACAAACCAAATATTTTATCATGTGCGTCTAGATAAACCAGAAAACTTTTGTATTTAACATTTTTTGTATTCATTCTAATTAAAAAGTTACAGTCAATAAAGTTACTTTTGTTGCATCCGGTATAATCAAATTTTATGAGCACGATTGCGGTTGCAATTTTCGCAAGAACCAGTTCGTTAATCGCAAAAATCGATCAACTCGTTTTAAAATTGCGGCCGATCAAATATTTTAAACCGGGTTATCGCCGTTATTAACTATCGGATCGGTAATGCGAAATATGTTTTAAAATCTTCATACAATTCTCTATTAAATATATCTCTTTACAAATTTCGATAAGATATGCCGTTTTCGTGTTAATCGGGAAAGAAACG
The DNA here is from genome assembly GCA_036326145.1 of Rhagophthalmus giganteus. NCBI lineage: Eukaryota > Metazoa > Arthropoda > Insecta > Coleoptera > Rhagophthalmidae > Rhagophthalmus > Rhagophthalmus giganteus. Next base: position 6,587,085 of record JARFJA010000056.1, on the reverse strand, counting down.
ATACAATTTTTTTTTAATTATAAAATATTCTCGAGAATGTTTAGTTATTTTCCAAAATATGTATTTTTTCGAGTAAATTGAAAAAGGAGGGGTTTTGGATATAAACCATAGATATTCAGAACGTTCAGCAGTGAACTGTACAAATTTGTGAACTTAAAATATTGCCAATAAATTTTATTATTTTAATATCAGTAGGGTAGCTCTTGAAATTTTATATAAACGATAAAATGAGTTTCTTAGCCTCATATTTAGTTTCAAGTAGGAATCGCAAAAATATTTAAATTTTTTATAACTATTAATACAATATACTCCATATATACAGGGTGTCCCCGTTTTTTGTAGCAGGACTTTCACAACTTGTAGTGAAATTCATTATGAAAACAAAAGTTCATATAAACATATATGTATGGAGGCCTCGTTTTCGATTTCCAGGGTGTCGAAATTTAAAAAAAAATTGGATGTTTTATTTGTAAAACAAAATTCCCTTTTTTGATTTTGTTGAAACTTGGCAGTTTTGTTTGTAATAATAATACACATTTTTTTCACATCATTGAATTTGCCCTACTTCTTCCAGTGCCGCCACAACAGGGGACCAGCTTGATAAAAATAGAAAAAAATATGGCACGCCCTGCTTTTTGTAAGTTTGAAATTTTTTCAGATTCAGCAATCAAAAATAAAACTTTTCTATTACGCAACTTTTTCCTATCTCGCTTCGTTTAGAGAGAAATAAAACTTATTTTTACAGAATTTATTGTTTGATAATAATTTGTATGTCAAAAATCAACCGGAAAATCCCGAGTTCCTTTATAAAATTATTTGGACGGATGAGTCTTGTTTTACAAGACGTGGTGTTGTAAACTTCCATAACCTTCACGTCTGGGATAATGAAAATCCGCATCTAATTCGGCCAATGAGATTCCAACAAGAATTTAGTGTAAAGTTTTGGATGGGAGTGTTTGGCGATTTTTTGTTGGGACCCTACATCCTGCCCAATAGATTAAACGGTCAATTATTTTTGGAATTTTTAAATGCAGAGTATCATAACATGATGGATGCCCTGCCCATTATGCTTTGGTGGTGCGGAACTGGCTGAATGCGGCATATCCGCGAAGATGGGTGGGTCGTAGAGGACCAGTAGGGTGGCCTCCTCGATCGCCTGATCTAACACCCTTGGATTTTTTTGTTTGGGGATTTATTAAGGAAGCAGTTTACTCTACGCCTGTCAATTCACAAGAGAAACTTGAACGACGAATCCGAAATGCTGCTCTTAGAATAACTCCAGATCATTTGGAAAACGTTCGGCAGTTTTTAATACGTCGTTGTAATTTATGTGTTGAACAAAATGGCAGGCATTTTGAACAGCTCCTTTGATTTTATGTGTCTGTTTATTGAATAAGTTTCCTTTCATACCGTGTGGTTGATTTTTGACATACAAATTATTATCAAACAATAAATTGTTGTTAATAAATAAAGTTGCGTAATAGAAAAAGTTTTATTTTTGATTGCTGAATCTGAAAAAAATTTCAAACTTACAAAAAAGCAGGGGCGTACCATATTTTTTTCTATTTTTATCAAGGTGGTCCCCTGTTGTGGCGGCACTGGAAGAAGTAGGGCAAATTCAATGATGTGAAAAAATGTGTATTATTATTACAAATAAAACTACCAAGTTTCAACAAAATCAAAAAAGGGAATTTTGTTTTACAAATAAAACATCCAATTTTTTTTTAAATTTCAACACCCTGTAAATCGAAAACGAGGCCTCCATACATATATGTTTATATGAACTTTTGTTTTCAAAATGAATTTTACTACAAGTTGTGAAAGTCCTGCTACAAAAAACGGGGACACCCTGTATAGTGCGTTTCACTTTCAATTAAGACACCTGAATAACTTTTTTTATTTTTGAAGCAATCGATATAAAATGTTTACAGGTTATTTTTCGTCCACTAAGATGCATTTTTCTGTGGCAATAGAATTTTCTTAGATTAAAACCTAGTTTAAGTAAAGTCGTATTAGCGATTAAGATAGAGCAAAAAGTGCCCCTATTAAAAAAAATTGTTGTAAATCACAAAAAATAACCAAATACGAAATTTATCTAATATTCTGTTCTCTAATTTGCTTATTGTTGAATTAACTGAATAAAAATATACGATAAATAGCGAATTAACATTATTATAACGTAAGGACATCGCGGATTATTTAAAAATCGGATGGGTGACGATAATTTTTGATGTGCATATTTTTTCTAACGTAATATGCCCTACAAGAAACGCATTTCGCTTTTTGAGAAACAAAAACTTGATCCTAATTTTGTTGTTCAGTGTAACTGTAACGGTGCTGTAATTTCCCGTATCTCAGAATGACGTTATTAATTGATGAGTAATCCGAATCATTAAAGTGTTTAAAATAGACTTTCTTATATTTTAATTTGTGAAATTATTTTCTCAGATCTATTTTAAGATGTAATTATAGCTAGAAATAACTGCATTTTTATGTAGCCTGCATTCCTCGAGACATTGTCAACAATAAATGACGTAATTTATAAAATGCATTGTTTTCTTCATACATCATCTTATAAGGATAATTAAACGGTTAATTCGTTTTACAAAACTATAGTTTAAATTGTAATATTGTAGCTAATTGCTCACAATAATCAAATTAATATTAGTACGATAAAATTTAAATTAATTTAATACAAGAGCCCTTATACATATGTATGTTCTGTTAGGTAGGTATTTAAAGGTCGTTATAATTATTATTTAGCTATCCCTATTTACGTGATAAATAATTTGATAACATTGCCGATCACGTGTTAATAATGTGTAGTTTCTAATTATGGTATTCGATCTGATCTTCAAAATATAATTTCGTCATAATTGCGTGTAGCACGCTTATAAATATAATATTTAAAAATCTAATAAGTGGTCATAATTTGATAAAAATAATAGGTATTTTAACTCCTAGACGTACCTACGTATTTGAAAAATACAACTTTCAAGCTCGTCTCTAAATAATCGCGAAAAAATTTTATTTTGAAGTTCGTTGTACACGTATGTAGGTATAGGACATGTTTATTTTTGTAAAAGTAAAAGAAAGCCGTATAATTATTTTGTTATGAAAATTCATAGACAGTCGACCTACAATTTTTCGAATTCCGATTCGAAGTGTTATTGAAGTTAAACCAAAACGTTTTTAATTTAGCACAAATTCGACAATAAATTAGATTCGGCTTGAAATCGGAGAACATCGCGCCCTTAATTACCTATTGGCGTCGTAAACGTTCGTCTATTCATAGAAGTATCTAATAAAGTTAATTATCTATTTTAAATCAATCGAATAACTTGAACTTTTACGAAAATAATAAAATTCAATTTTTTAATAGAAATAAAAGTTATTCATAAAACGAACTACGCTAATCATTTACCTACAATTCACGTTAACATGAAAATAGACGAACAATTATTTAATTTTGCTCGCAAAATCTACGGTGCATCTGTCTGGTCGTAGAGAACGTCGATATTCATTATTTTCAAGTTAACTTAAATGCAATAAATGTGGGTCAATTGTCTGAAGTCGATTAAGAAGTTTTATAAGGGAGGTTTGGAAATAGGGGCAGCTCGTCACCAATCTATTAATTTAAATTATTACTAAATGCCGGACATTGCGTCGACAAATACAACAGTAGCTTTTCATTGTTTCGGTTTCTATAGTTTATTTCCATTGCAACGAACGCTGCATTACATAACAATGCACCGCAGAAACAGAAAGGGGACGAAAGAAAAATATGTAATTATATTAAGTTACAGTACTGGAAGGCGCCAGATGATTAAAGGATTCTACTGCAAACAGACAATTGTGTGCAACAACGGATATGTTCTTCTCGAACAATTGCATGGATGTGCATTCATAGGGAAAATGTGATGCCTGAAAAAATTGTTCCTTGTGTACTCGGGAGATACCTAACTATTATTATCGGTCGCTTTTTATATCGTCGATTGGATGCTTCCTTCGAGTTGCGTAAAATTTCCGTCTCTTTTTTTTTAGGTCGGTGAACTGTTTTACTCTTAATGCGAAAATTTTGTCGCTCTCCTTTGCATTACGACCCCGCCTTATATTTATGATAAAAATGAAGTGAGGGATATAGAAAAGACCGGAGTAGTGTGTGATATAAAGCATCAGGGTGATATATGTGCGAATCGCTATACTGAATGCCGAATGCCTACTTACTCTTCTTTATTGTGTCCTGCCTATGGATTCCCCCATGCCACTACCCGGCAGGCAAAACATACATTTTTTGCTTACTAATCTATTTATATTGTTTTATAAAAAAAATACTCGACATTATTAACTTTGTAGAAATATAACGCACCAGGGACGCTTACGGGAACCGGAAAGTAGTTTAATAACGTATATATATAGCTTCTTAATTCGTTCCAACCCAAACTAGGTTATTTTAGCAACTTATAAACTAATTAATTAACTTAGGAACGGCCTTTCCACCTCCGATTAAATTGCTTAGTTTGACGAACATATTTCGCAAAAATGATTTTTCTTAGTAAATAATTTGCTAATGTAACCTAAATATGTACTTACATTTTAATCGAAGCCGAATGGACCAACCCTGCAGTTATATAATTTTAAGATCTTTCCAGTTTTCATTAAGTTTTAGTTAACGGATCGTTACGACGCCGACGTGACGTGAGGGTGTTAGGTATAATGCGTAAGAAGTCATACGCAACAACATTGGATAACATTTTTTTTTTTGGAAAGATATTGGGTTGAATCATAAATAAGTTCCACTTTTTAAAATCAAAATTATTAATAAAATGTTTTACAACAGATATTCGCCGACATTATTAACAATTTCGTGCCACATTATTCAGACAACTTGTTAACTTCGTTTGCGCTAAAATCTGAGGGTTTTGAATCAAAAACAAATCCTTAGACGAACTCCTGGATCTGGTTATCGCTCGGGAATTGTTGTTCATTTAGAGCACCCAAAAATCGTGGTAATCATTAAAAGAAAAGTGGATGAGACAAAATGGGCTGCCAGTCAAACTCCAACATTTTTTCAGTATTGCTATCGTGCAATAAATTGACTTCTTTTCGGTTAAGAAACAAGGCGTAATCAAATAGATCGTATGTTAGATATTTTATTCTGTAATGAGTAAAATTGTCAGCTTACCTACTTATCTTTCTGAATTTTCAGAGGTGACGATTGACGATTAATTGTAATGTAAAACGTTGTCATACAAGTCTTAGAAGCAGCATCTTTTAAAGATAACTCACTGGAACAAAATTGTGTGAACTACCTTCGAATCATTTAATATTGAAGCAATTTACTCTCAAAATATAATATTCTAACGTACCTATATATATGTATATATGTGTGCTTTTAAAATTTCCATTTTAACGGCTCTAAATGCCTACACGTTTAAATTTGCAAACTCGATGTTCCAGTTGTTAAATTCAATCTGAGAAACAATTGTAAATATAATAGTTAGAAATACGAATCGGGAAATTCTAGAAACGACAACTGTAAATCTTGCCTGCATTGAATTTATTTATCGCTCGGTCAAATAAAAAAATGTAAAACCTATAATATAAGCCTCAACATCGTCGAATAACTAAATCACACGATATTAGGAAGATAACACGGAACACAATCAATAAATCGATATCGTATCTACAAGTTGCAGAAACTCATTGATGGCAGTTTAATTTCACTATCGGTGTTCGTGTCGTGTAATCGAAGATAGAAGATTTTGGCAAAGTCGGATACCGTTGCAGTTTATTGCGTTGTTTAAATATATGTATGAGTACATTTAATAAATTGTCTTTACGTAATTTGCAATGGAGACTATCAGCAAGATTGATTATGAAAAGACACTTGTGGAAATATCGTGGCCGATTATAAGGGTTAACAACATAATATTATGATTCTAACGTGACTACTTTTACAATAAACTAGCATTTCGTTGTTTTTACAGGAGGACGTTATAATCGTGAGTCAACTATGTTGTGGGTTTTCATCAATCTTCATCCATCGATCTCGCAAACTGCTGGAAATCATAGGCAATTTTGGTCGACTTATTTTCTTTGAAAAGCTTAAGTAGGACTCAATCGGAAACTAACATGAAACAATCGAGAACTTTTATAAACGAATAACTGTAAGTATCGTATTATTCACTTTAGTCGAGACAAATTAGCATTTTACTTCTGAACCCATAAGAACAGAACCGCAATTTTGATGAAACTTTTTTTAAAATGCCATTTTAAATTACCATTAAAAGGTCATTTTCGAATCTTCAGAAATTTTAAGATAAAAAGGGTGCTCCTGTTTAATTTCGATAAAATGAACCATAATTCGACAAATTCATACATAAAGAACGATTTTTTCGAATATGGTTAATTTTATCGAAATTAAATAATAGTACCTTTTTTTATCCTAAAATATCTGGGAAATCCGAAAATGTCCTTAAAAATTAAAAACTTAAACCTCTGAAAAATATTGAGATTAGAAAGATTAGTGGTAGTGCATCTCTGGCTCCCCTGAGGTAATATAAAAAGAGCTTTATTTATTACACATGTGTTCAAAAAATTATTAAATCCCAACGAAAAATAAAGATGTTATTTAAAAAAAAAAGATTTTTGCTCTTCAACTTTGAGGGCAAATATCTCAACAGGGGAGCGCTGTAGGAAAAATATTTATAGAAACTTGTGGCATTATTTTGATGTGGTTTATGCGTTCCCATGAGATTTTTACTATTTTCTGGACACCCAGTATTTTGTTGTAATAATTGTTTAGACGATACAAATAGGTGCTTGAGTGCAGCCAGCCGAAATGTTTCTGATTTCAAATAATGTAGTATAACGAACATTATAAAAAAAGTTCCATCAAAATCAATTCCGTTTCACGATTTTTCGGTTTTATTTATCGACTATTTGTACTTTTTAAATATAATATATTCTTGGACGTTGCGCCAATTATAATATGTAATAGGTAGAAGGGGATTTTCAAGAATGGGATCGAAAAATTTACCTTGGGTTTCTTTTACAACAAATTTCAACTCTTTTGCATCGTGCCGAGCCATGTATATGAATGCAAAATAGGAATAGTTTTTTAAGTACATATATTTACAATGTAATAGTTAAATAAATAAGAGCTTATGATAATAAACAAGCAATATGGTAAAACTGCACACTTTATTACAATTCTTATCACCAATAAACTTCCTACTCAAAGTAAAACATGCCTTTTTTATAATTAAAAAAAAAATTACATAATGGCTCTGGTAATTCCAATTTAACGGCCTATTTGATATTATTTTACTTGCGAAATCTTTTAAAGGCATTCACAAGCTTTTATGGATTAAGAGGATTCGACTATTTAAGATCTTTTTAAGATTTTATAAAGAATACGTTTTTTCGTACGATGAAGTTTATGGCCCAACAGGTATTACACAGGTAAGTACAGTAAGTGACTTCTAATGTCGCGTTGAAGAATATAAAATTTAAATAATTTTCAATTTTGATTATAATTTTCGTGAAGTAATTTTATACAGTTTGAACATTAAGTCCACTAAATGTAACTGCCGTTGAAAAACAGTGAAAAACAATTTTTTGTTTTAAATAGGTACATTTTCCAACACGGCATTAAAACAGTCACATACTGTACCTATCGTAAACTCGTTCCGGGGATACCTGTATAATAAAAAAATTACTACCGAAATAACTCTTCTATAAAATCCTCGTTTAATAAATAAATAATTCTCTCTCTTTACGAATGGCCTTAGGATTTCTCATATAAAATAACCAGATTCAACAACTAATTAAAATAATATTGATTTTAAATTAAACCCTCTGGAAACGCAGAATGCAGCAATAATTGATTTTTATTAAAAACTGAGTCGCATTTGCCTCAAGATTCGCACCAAGATAATCGTAAAATCATATTAATTGCTTTATCGAGAGGAAACTTAAACTAGGGTAAGTATATATAACTTTTTATTTTATAAGTGTTTAGTGTTATTTTTATCAGTTAAAAACGTATAGCACCGCGAGTTTATTAGGGACCAAACAAGCTCCTCTCAGAATCGTCGAAAGCAAACGTATTTATTCTTAATTTTTTTTCTTTCGTTTGTTTATTTAATTTGTCGGTCACGGATTTGTCTCGTCCTCTTTTTTTCCTCGTTTTGCCGGAGCGCCTAACAAAATTTGTGAAATAGAACCAACTTTTTCATCATAAATCTTATGTACCGAAAGATCAAGATTACCCTATTGGCAATTATTCACCCGCTGTGATTAAACTACCCACCAGCGGTTTTTGTAATTCCTAAAATGCGTGCTTTATTTAAAGAACCGGATAATCCGATATATATATATATGTATATATTGTTGGAAGTTCCTTTTTTTACTTAAATTATACAATTATGTTTCTTATAATAAGTATAAGTAAATAAAAATCCAGTTACATAAAAAAAAACGCAAACGACGCGACGCCGACGTCGCAATTAAAATAACAAACGCGAATATATTCATACGTATACTAACAACAAGTACCTACTTATTTCCTATCGCCTACGATCTATAATTTCGTTACAAGATAATGCTTTTATTGGGTTTTGTTAATTTCGTGTTTCTACACCTGAAGGGTGAACTGACAATCGAAACGTCACCTGTGTGACGTTTACGTCGCCGCGTACGTCACACGGCGAACGTGGGCGTCCGATAAATGCGCAGAGATGGACGTCATTTACGTAAATATTGCAAATGTTTCGCGTAGTAGTTCGTGTGTCGTCATATCGTGTTAGTAAAAGTGAAACCTATCGGTTTCGAAGTTTCACGGGGGAAATTCTCGGTAGGCGGTTTTTGATATGTTCGCGTTAAACATTTTTCCGGGCGAACCCTAGTAGTAGTTCTGTTGTTACCGAGCGCGTTAAAATACGACCCCGCACCGATCAAACTTCCTACTTTCAATCCTCCGACAACTGACGCCTCTCGCGGCCGCATTCGGTATTACGCGGCGGAGCCGCGATACGCCTTGACGGTTTAGTCGCCTGCGCCCAGTAGCAGTTGCCATGTTGCTTGAATCGCAGGGCGTACTACGGATTGCAAGTGTTTGTTGCGTTTCAAACGTGTTTTTGGTTTAAATTGTTGTGAAAAGTGCGCCAAATCGAACCGTATTATCGACACGTCGACTCGGATTTTACGTAAAATCGATTATCGCCCGGTATCGAATGCACGGCGAGAAGTTAATGGTAAACATTCGAGAGGAGAGAAGTGAGTGCTGCGCGTACTAAAGTATTTGTGTTATTTAATACACAGGACGCCATATTCCTTTCCGGCACGGAACTATTCGGCGGTTTATAAGTGAACCACGGCCGTGTTTACTAAGACAACGTGAATCTCACCACGTACAATTGTTATTATTTTGCCTCTGTGCTTTTGACCCGAGCGCTAGGCTGTGCCGTGTGGTAGCTTGCGGTAGAGTCCATTTCTGTCAGACGGGGGGGGTGCGCGCGGTTCGTGTCCCTTGCCTTGCCTACAGCGCGCGGAATACTCTTGCATGACAATTTATGGTCCTAATGAAAATAATGAGTGACTGTTTCCTTAACAGGAAGGATGCAACATTGTTTTGAGTCGGTGCCTCGCTTATAACCGGAAGCGGACGCTAATTGAGCGCGCGGTGACTGTTTGTTGTCGTTCCATCTCGCTCTAGCACGGGGCGGAAGTGGCAGTGTCTGTCGAGGCATCAGCATCCAGTGCTGGCCTTGAGCGCGCGGAGGTTACTGCCCCGAGCACGCCGGATTGTTTACCCAGTGACAACATGGAGGGCGGCTGTTCGTGAGTGATGTGCTCCCAGTGACAATTCTGGAGCCCCGGCCCACTGCGGGGCCTCATCTATGATGTCCCAAGAGCCCATGGCGTGGCACAAGCACGACCACCTCATGTTAATGGATAAGTCGAAACCAAAATGTGAGTTGTTAATTTTATTTTCCCGGTAAACGTTTCCTAATCTTTTCGGCGCCCCAATTGGCATTCGAAGCTTTGTTCATTTTACGTTCGAGTTACCTGAGTTTTAACAAAACACCTTCCAGGTATATCCGATTGTTCTTGTGTTAGTCGAGGTATATATATATATATACCCACAAAACGTCGATGGGGCCGCCGAAAAGAAAAATTCTCGGAAACGGTCAAGATTAAAGGCGATTTGAGTAGGCGACAATCGGCTTGTTTTTTTTTTTTTAAATAAATGAGCATATCCTGTCGCATAATCACGATACCGGTTTTAAGACGAAGGTATTATTTTCTTTTTTAATTCCGAAAACTACTTTTTCCTAATCGTTTTAGTATACGATAAATAATGTTTCGTTTTCTTTTCGGATGCCATTATTTGTTACGATTGTTTTGAGAAAGTCGTTGCTTTTAAAAACGTTCAAATAATTTAACATAAAAGGTAAAGCGTTGGTCATTGTGGATCAACAAGTTCCATGGGTCGTATACCTAGCTAATCCAGTACTTTCCAAAGTGGGTTTCGCGAGTTTTTTTGCGAGGTCGATGACGCACGTTTTCTTGTTATATATATATGTATAAATAAAATTCTGCTGTTCGGGCATGTCTTGATTTTGCTGCTCGCCTCTTCGTAAATTATCAGGTTCTAATTTAGTTTTTGTATTTAACGATTTTTGAATATCCGGAATTTATTGTATCAATCGCGATTACGGCTCGCCTAGCCCGGTTTTATAGCCCCATAATATAATTTTTAGATGTTAGTTAGTAATACGTTAACTTTTATTAGTCATACTAATAAATCAAAGCACTCGTCAATTGACGCTTATCTACATCAAATTTTAAATTATACGAACTATTCTTTTTTTTTGTTAAGACCAGGTACATTTTAGTAATTTATTGTTAAAAAAATGTGTTTTTTCGGCGTGTTGTTGATAGGTCCATCATCGCATGACGTCTTTTAAATAGATTTTTAATGCCATTAAGTTATGACGTATTCGTGTCCCAAAAAATTACCTTTTCGCCAAGTTGATCGAAAAAAAAAAATTAACATCATACTATAATAAGCTCATAAACGAAGAGTTTCAGTTTTATTCGGGACACTATAATGCGACCCAGAATTTTAGCTTGTCTGTTGGTAAAAAATGAATCGTCGGGCCCCCTCGCGCTGTCAACCTTGACTACATATCAGTTACGCCACTCAGTCACTGTCAATAAGGTAATAAATTAACAGAGTAAAACAACTAAAAATCAACGCACTTTTATTGTTATGGTTCTTAAAACACAATCAAACTATTACTTATGTTATCGTTATAATTAAGTAATTAATTTTCCTAATAAAATTTTATACCGCGGTGCGGTGGCGAGGTTTTATTGCATTAGGGGCACAAACATGTGCATGTTTACAATAAAACAATTAAGACGGGTTATTTTATTTTCTACGAAAAATAACGCAATCATTTGTAATTTTCCTCCTCTTCGTCAATAATAATAAAAAAAATGAATTTTAAATTTTACTTCGACCTGTAGCCAGTTTGAAAATTAATTTTCTGGATAAAGCATTAATTGAAATTTAAAATAATTACATTTTAGTAGAAGTATACAAACGTACATATACTTCGTCCAAACCTATATGCAATCCACGTCATCAATGAAAGGTTACTAGATGATGACGTTTCACAATGCTGTCTCCTCGTACCTCGTATTTTTACAGTTCTAATAAATTGTAGTCTTTCTTTATGCCATCTAATACGTCACTTTGTCATCATGTCACTTTCCAAACTTTAGACCGAATTACAAATAAACAATCTAGTAACTTTTTTTTTGATGACGTAAATTGCATATAGGTTTGGATAGGCCATATATCTAAAAGTGTTGAAAATAAAAGTAATATCGGGTCATTCCGTGTCAAATAATCACACTGGTGCAGCAATCACCTGCTTATATTTTTATGAAATTTGGGGTTCTTGAAGGTGTCCAGTTATATGTAAAGTTTTTAATATAGTTTTTATATGTTAATAACAATCTCGGCGATTTTTTTATTTTGCTTTAGCGAGCCTCCGTATTGAGATATGCAGCTTGGGAGTGGTCTCATTTGAAAGCTCCTTCAATGAGCTTTTATATGATATACACTACAGTAGGTTTACATTAAAAAAAAAACAAAATTCAAAATCCGACTGAAAATTTCAAAACTGATCGTCTCAAAAATGGATTTTTTTATAATATTGAAAAAACCATAATTATATCAATAAGTATGTAATTGTTAGATAATTGGCAACTTAAGATCCCATTATTTTCTCTCGATTTTGATATATGTGTTACCTGTCATATCTTATAATCTTCTCATGATCCGGAAAAAATATTTTGTGGATAGTTGTAAACAAGTATAAACTAATTTTGAAATTTTTTAAACTTTTTAAAAAATCGTTTTCGAATCGATCGATTTTGAAATTTTCAATTGGATTTTAAAATATTTTTTTAATATAACCCTATTGCGTTTGAATATCATATAAAAGCCTACTAAAGTAGTTTTGAAACGACATCACTTCTAGCTCCATGTCTTAAATATTGACTGATTTATTATACAGCTATTTAAACTACCATTAGTAGACCATTTTTTAATAAAATTCTGAAAATTTAACCTTAAATATCTTTTTGCCCATGTGAACTTAAAAATAAAAAACAACGCATTTATAATTTAATTAAATACACGTCTATATTTCGAAATTGAAAATATAAAAAATCAATTTTTAAATTTTAACGAAGATTTTTAATTGTCAATGAAACGCAGATTAATTTATGATTGTGCTTTCTGAATATCTTAGGTAATTTTAGATACAAATTTTACTTCTTGCAATTGAATTTATTAATCAAATATTCGTGTTCGATTGATTAAATGGATCAAAAATTTCTTATTGTACTTTGACCATTTTCGTACAGATGATCAACTATTATAATTTATCAGAATTATTTAAAAAACTCGTACCATTGTAGCCTTGGGCGTAACAATAAAATCGTTCGCTTTTTATTGAATCTTGAAACCGCAAAATACTGCGCTTACTTAACGAGCCTATATAGTTACACGTGCTGATATAATAGGCGATAAAGAATCAAGGATAATGCTGTTTTTAATTTTTATCAGTATTCACTTTATAAAAATAAATATCATGTGCAAATAATGTATCTACATATTTTTATATTGGTCTTTAATTTAACCTTGCAAATAATACGTAGCAAACAGCATCACATTCGTCACATGTTTAGTTTGTAAATTTTTTTTAATATTTAAGTTTTATTACCTGCAATAGAACATTAAAAATCGAATGACTAAGAAGTAAAACAATGTAATAATATCGTTATTCAAACTTATCCATCTATAATTTTCTAGTAGGTGCTGTTTAGGAAGTTAGAATTTCTAAAAATAACGGGTGTCGTCCCAAAAGTGTTTCGGTCTTGGTCGACTGTGGAAAGATAAAGTTTATCTCTCAAGGATTGAACAACGTTTTGGGCACCCGTTTTATAGATAAGTGTAACGCGTATTAGTGAAATGTAAAATAAGATTTAATAATTAAAAAAAAAAAACGGTAATGCAAATGTAGAGACTGAATGATATTTCTCAAATAACAATAACGACCGATTTTCAAAAAAAAATAAATTAAACACACAAAGAAATGTTTAACAAAGCAGTTTTCACTATAATTCTATTTAAATTTTTAATATTGATAACAAAACGCTTTATCGATGTGTATTGTAACGACGTGTGCATAACATACGATAGGTACCAAGACCCTGGCCTTCCAGTTATCTAGCACATGTGTTGGTGCAGGCAACGATTAGGTATATACAGAAATTTATCAAACGTTAGACAAGAAAGTTTTAAAATATTTAATAATTTAGTCGGTGCGAGAACTTTGGCGTGTTAAGTTACTTGCGTATGCTTGTGTAGTAATCGTGTTCTGTTGGTTAGGGACCGTTCTGCGTGTTTTTAAATGGACCTCTGGAGCTGCTTTTGCTAAAGGTACCGTTGGCGATTAGTTTACTATTCATAATCGATATTAAAGACGGCCCTAAGAATTTTATTTTTTGTTGTATGTGCAGCTATTGTTGATATTAATATTATCTTTTATCTACACAAATTGATACTGCATTTAAGTACATTACGAAACGTCTACTTATTTTGATTAATGCTTTTTGAAAGTTTTTAAGAAAATATTTTGAACGATTATATATTTAATACTTTTATTTGCGGCCTATTTTGCAGATTTTAACTCACGGGTCCGGGAATAATAACATTTGCAGCTGTCATCGATAAATAATTAATGACATTTTTTTTTCGATTTTCACGCTTTATTATACAGTGTGTTAGATTTTATGTGTCACAGCAAATATTTCGGCTATTGTATGAATTAGTAAAAAATGTTGTATATGAAAGTAATTAGATTATTTATTCTTAATAATGTGTCAAAATCAGAAAAACAATTGAACATCAAATAATTCAGGTAAAGCAAATAAATTTAACATTTTAAATGGAACGTACCCAGTATTATTACATATTCTGAAACTACAAGAATTTATCTTTACAACGGTATATCACATGTTATACTTATTTCATTAATTAAAGGCGTAATAGAATAAATACAGTGTAAACAATGTACCGACGACACACACTTTTACCCTTGCATGTTCTATTAAGCAGAGCCGAGGAGGCCGTGATATGCGCTCACTTGTTATCGATATCGTGTCAAAGTGGCTAAATAAATTGTTAATTGTTAATTTTCATCTCGTGACACATAATGAGGGATAGTTATTATTCTAATAATGAAAAAATGGATATGTCGAGAGTGTACATCAGATGCAATGATAATTCTAAAGAAGCTTCTGTATTGTATCGAACCTTGTATCCAGAAAGGGTACAGCCACATCCTCGCACGTTTGCAAGAATTGAACATAATTTACGAAGAAATTGATGTTTTAATGGTACAGTGCGAAGACCAAAAAATGAGCGTGCACCGCATGATGAAGATATTATGGTGTTGGCATATTTTAGAGCACATCCAAGAAATTCAATCCGTGAAGCAGTAGCCGACATAGGTATAAGTCATCACAAAGTATTTTCTAATCTAAAAAAAACATAACATGACCCCTTATAAAATTAAATTGATTCACGGTGTAACAGCTGGTGATTCTGATAGAAGGCTAATATTTTATAACTGGCTTAACAATAATCAACATTTAGTGGATATCATTCTTTGGAGCGATGAATCTAATTTTAACAATAACGGAATTTCTAATAGAAAAAATCAACATTTCTGGGATACAGAGAATCCACGTCGAATTCGGAAATGCAGGCTCCAACAAATTTTCTATTAATGTCTGACTTGGTGTGTTAGGTGATACTATACTAGGTCCTTATTTTTATCGCGGAACGCTTAATGCTGAACGGTATGCCAATTTCCTTACGACAGAATTCGAAGAATATTTGGATGATATACCCTTACAAGTGCGTCGTGATATGTGGTTACAACAGGATGGCGCTCCTCCTCACAATGCAAGGAACGTCAAGGATATTTTAAACGAAAAGTTTGGTGCGAAATGGATAGGAAATGGTGGCCATATGAACTGGCCGGCACGATCGCCAGACTTCTCTGTGTTGGACTTTTTTGTTTGGGGATACGTTAAATCAAAAGTTAAAGTAAAAATTTAGAGGATCTTACAAATCGCATTCATAGGGCATGTGCTCAAATAACACCAAACATGTTGCAAAAAGTGCGACGAAATTTAATAAGCAGATGTCGGGAATGTATTGCAAACAACGGGGAGCACTTTGAACAAAGAATTTAGTTGTTAGGTAGGCGTTACATACAATTTTGTAATTAACTTACTTATTCACATATTGGTTTGTTCATAATGTTGTATTTATGTTGAATAATCTGTTATTGAGATTGTTTTAATCAACACATTGTTTACACTGTCTACGTTTTCAACACGATCAGTTATTTAGTGTATTGTGCCCAGTTAATTAATGAAAAACTATAACATGTGATATATCGTTGTAAAGATAAATTCTTGTAGTTTCAGAATATGTAATAATACTGGGTACGTTCCATTTAAAATGTTAAATTTATTTGCTTTATCTGAATTATTTGATGTTCAATTGTTTTTCTGATTTTGACATATTATTAGGAATAAATAATCTAATAACTTTCATATACAACATTTTTTACTAATTCATACAATAGCCGAAATATTTGCTGTGACACATAAAATCTAACACACTGTAGATACTTATATCTATACTGACTTGTAGAAAACCCCTTGCAATTAGATTACGTAAAAATTGAGTTTCTGTTACTTGCGGGCAAAGGTTGCATGTATGTAACACCATAAGGAATATTCCGTCTCTTGCTTAGCTAGCGTTAAGTTAAGTGTTTAAATTTTGTTATGTTTAACTTAATACTTTTTTGGGGAGTATAAAATACTTATAGTTTTTAACCACAATTTTAAATAAAATATTTCTGGAGAGGTTAAATAATTCTTCAAAATTTTATATCAAACAATCGTATATGATTTATTTTAGATCTTGATTTAAATATTGAATTAAATGCGTTTATTAGTTAACACGGTCGTTTTGACTTAAATCAAATAAAACCTGCATCGGTTTTAGTGCAATTTTGGTGTTTATTTATTACTTTATCCGCCAATTTGTTCCTCTGGGAATTTAAATAAAAATAATGAAATATACAGAAAATAATTAATTTTTAAATCGCGTTCTTTTTTATTGTTTATTGTAACACCAATAGGTACAATCAAGTTCATAGGCTTTGTCCCGTCGTCTGTGTTAGTTTTGATCATAAAAGGCTCAAAAAAAATGATTACTGTCTGTTTTTATTTATTACTTGACGTGTTCCTTTTTACAATTCAAAAACAACTGCTATCCTTCATTTCTCTCGGCCCTCTCTTGTCGCTCGTTGGCTTGCGATCACATCTTGCGGGATAAAACACATGAACTTGACTATACATATAGTACGACAATATACCTACTTACTTAGTTACTGATCAATAACCAGGGTCATTCAAAAATATGGGTATGGTGTAGGACATTTTTACAAGGCAATTTCGATAAGATCCTTCAGCCCGTTTCAGTTCAATATTAACAAGATTAATTAATTTTTGTTCCTGATTGTGAGAGATGAAACAGTTTATGTCTAAATTGGAGTTACGACGATTTACTTCTCGGGCACCGATTTAGATTAAGTAATGGTAAATCAGTGATTACAATAGTTCGTATTTTTCCACCTTGTTAGATCGACCCAAATATCGTTTATAAATGATTAGTTTTCTATCGTTTCAAAGTGTTATAGAAGGCCACATTCTTTGAAATCATATTTTATTTCTACAAGTAGATATGTAATTAATACGCCTTTGTAAGTCATGCAAATATAAGCTTGACTTAACAAGAATGCAACGTTACCGTCCAATTACCCTCTATCTGCACGTTATCTTTGGCATTAATTACTGATATGTAGGTATAGTCTGCGACTCTCTGGGAAGACGGTTCGCGGAAGATCAAGAATACGCTTGCCTAAACTGCCACAGAAAATCTTTCTTAGAGAAGTCGAAATGTAGTCTTTCTTAAAATACAGTTTGATTACGTCGATAATAAGCTATCTTCGTTAAGCAGTTAGAAAGAGTTTGAGTTCTAAGCGGCGACTGTTGTTAAAACTGCTACGACTTAATTCCAGTACATTCCATCACAACGGTTAATAATAATAATTAATTGTAATCAATATTTTCGGAACGGTTTTGTATTTTTTATTTCGAATACTGCGAGTTTGTTTCGAGTTTATTTTTATATGCTCATTGTAATCGTTTTTGAGAAAAAAGAATTAATACTTATTCATTCCCGCTAAAAATAATGAAATAACGTTTGAGAACTACAAGTTGTCCGATTAATTACCTACGTGTGGTAGAATTTTCTAGAATTATAAGCTATTCAAATTTTATTTCGATGCACCTTATTAATAAAAAGTGACTTTAGTATTTTACCGTCGATTTAAGTACCCGCACACGTTGTATGGCAAAGGAATATTACAATTTATTAGTAGATAGGTACTGTAAAAATACCACCGTGTAAAACGTCGTCATCCAGAATCATTTTATTGATGACGTGTCGGAATAAAATTTGAACGACCTTTAAGTAACCGTTTTCCCGGAATGCCCCAGACCGTATGGGTACATCAAATTTGTTACTGTAAACGACTAGACAATCTATTCTCTTGCTCGCCGACAACATATTCTCGTCAAAATTTATGCGACAAAGCTGGCAATATTCACGTGATTAGAAAATATAAGGTAATAATATAGTTAGATCGTAAAAATGTTAAGGAAACACAATGTTAATTACGACAGATTGTTTATGGATCTTACAAAGAAAAAAGTCTGATTACGAAACTATAGTTAATTCATCGTTGACTTGGGAATAGATAGTTAAAATCGTAAATCTTAATCTTGTGACATTTAAATCTCGAAGAGAAAGTCCGTAGATAAAGCATTTATGTCTAGCAAATTATCAGTCGCCGTATAAGTTGTACTTGCGGTGTGCAATTTTTTTTTCTCCACTATGAAGTTTTGTATGTAGGTTATTGTTTGTGAAAGAGGAACTGGAGATGTTGACGTTACACTCTTTGATGTTGGACAATATTAAATTCGCGGCTCCAATTACTAATATTATACGAGAACTCTTTCGTTCATAATAGCGTCCTTCGGATTTTCGTACATTACTAATTCGACATTTTTTGGCTTATAAATTTCCGCGGCTTTTTGTCGTTTCCTCATTTGTAACGCCCCAAAACGTGAAACTGCTACTATCAATAACATGTAAAGGAAAAAATCAGTGAAATAAAAATAATCGCCTATATTCTTCGCTCGATAAAATTAACGGCCGTTGTTAACTTTAACGCGCGTCTTATATAAGCCCAATAAATGATTAAAAAACGTGAAGGAAATTTCGCAAAAACTTTCTCTCGCTTTTAATATTAATTGATGCGATTGTGTATTGTTTTGTCTCGGCCAGTCACGGATGACATGGGACAGATTTTTCGTGTTAGCTATTCGACTTTTAGATAGGTAAATAAAATGAAAGATGAATGGTTTAAAATTATGCCTGCCTTGGAAACGATAAAACTGTATGGCTTAATGATCGTCGTATATTTTTATTAACGTTTCTGATTCCTATTTATAGGTATCTATCTACTTTTTTCCGTTCGTAATTATGTTTTATTAATTGCAAGAGTATAATTTTTATTCTGAGGTTAAATAATAATTTACATATTAATTAATAAAATATAAAAATCTCTTTAATATGTGTACCTATTCGAAATATTTCTTGCAATAAATTTCATGTTTTTACAATCCATAGTTGAACTTTATAACTCATCGAGTGTCGATTTCCGGGCATATGTTTATTAAGTAAATCGGCTTATTTTAACATCAAGTGTCTATGGTTAAAGAGCTTGACTAGTTAATTCGTGACAACCTGTAGATTATTATGAAAGTGCATTAAAAACAGCGAATTATGCGGGAAAGCATATTAAATTGGGATCGTCTTAGCAATGTTTTACTGTACTACACTTTTCTGTGTAAAAATTTGTGCAGCATAAACACTTTTAAGCAGGCTGGTTGGTATACAATTACATTTTATTACTATTTCAGTTTAATTTAATAATTAAGATACTGATGGATGTAATTCCTTGTCGTGATTAATAATGATCGTCTGTATTGACCCCCCGACTTTGGAAGCTTATATCTATCACAAAAAAACGGAGAGGCCAAATTTTATAAAAAAATCTACAGAGAGCGAGTATTCGTGCATTATTTGAGACTGCACGTTGAAAATTTTACTTTTTTTCGTAATTCGGTGATTTTATAGATATTTCACGAGATCTGTCGAATTTTGCTACTTGTTTTTCTATTAGCAACTTATATGAAATTTTGTAATAATGTAGCTCGGACATGTTGTAAATGTATCTATCCAATTTTAATTGCTCTAGTTAATGTGCCTTTGGGGTTGATAAAAGTCGAACCTTCGTAATTATCGACGTATGGCACTAAATGTAAAAATTTTATTGAGGCAATGTTGCGCTATTATTGTGCATTGTAAATGAAATGAAATATTATTAACCAAACGGGCACGGTGTCGAAGTCGGTCCGTTCTATTACGAAGCGAGCGGCAGCAAAAACCACGTCGAACTAGAATATTCAGCGTATGCTTATGGCAATTCTGTTTTTATCGTAACCGAGACGATATAAAGAAATCTTCCCACGTCTCCATACCCCTCAAGGGCATACCTAGAAATGTATTCAACGGTGTCATTTTTTATTTTTGTAGCCCTTAAACATTATTGTTTATTAGTTATTTTACATATTAACTTGCCTCGTTTGTCTTGTAACGCGCAAGTTAGAATTTTTTCGATATCTCTTCAAATTAAAGTTGAAAATCGTTTCATGATGGTTGTTTTTGAAAAATTTCAAATTGACAATGACCGTTTTTGCACAAACTATAACCATCAACCACCGTAACTAAATGCCCACGGCTATTCTTGTTACAACTGTAATAGTAAATGATAGCCCACGCCAATGTTCGACACAAATATAGCTAAAACTTATTTTTCATACAAATTGACATTGGTCGTTTTTGCAAGAAACGCTTCAATTACGCTTCGTAAATATTTTATTAACTCTAGATCCTTGGGGTTTGGGTAACTTGATTACTAACCTTTTGTCTGTCAAATTACGAAGTAGTATACATATTTTTTGCAATCAAAAGTATTTATTTATAAGACCCTTACAGAGGTATTTTAATATAAAAGCAAATATGGCATCCAATCAGCAGTTACTTACTACAAATTGAAACTGATGTGCCTGGAATGTTGTGATTTGCAACATGAAGCCAGATGTTGTCGTCGGACAAACAACAGGTTAGCAAGCAATGCAAGGTTAAAGCCAGTAATTGACGTTTTTTATATTATTTATGATTGTTCTGATTCTCTAAAAATGTCACATTTATGCATAGGTAAATTTATTCAAATCGAAACTGAATTTGGCAAGAAATATAATGGTATAGAAAAACATCATAACGACAGATTTTTGAGTCAACGTATAAATGATAACGCCGATAAAATCTTTTAGGTATTGTAAAATTTTTAAAAAAGGCAGTTAAAGGTTAAATGATTTGTATTCGTTTAAAGACATTATTGTATTAAAATCTGACGTCGAAAACGGGAAACCAAAGAAGAAAAATAATAAAAACAAAACAGTAGAAAAATAAAAAAAAAACATGATCTCGTTAAACAATTGAAACTTTACAGAAACAAAAAGTAGTTATCGTAGAAGACGTGAGAACGAAAACGATTTAGGTTTGTACAGCATTGGACAATTAAACGCGTTGCAGGTTGCAACAAAAAGAAAAACTATTTTAGGAGTTTTATCGTTGATTTGTTCATTTGACATCCAAAAACGGCCTGATTATTTCTGCTGGTAAACGAAATACATATCTGCACGTACCAAAATACGATACTTGATTATTATTAAATACAAACAGAACCTTCATAGCATATTTGTTAAGACTAAAGTTCATAAATGTGACTGTTTACTGAGGGATTTGGTTGAACATTGAAAAGCCGGCATTTTGGATATCACATTAAAGGACAACCCTCATCCTTGGAGATTAACTCCATTTTGGACTTCAAAGCAATCGCCGATTAAATATTTGCAGTCCTAACTTACGCTTAAATTGTAATGTTGATAAAAATTCGACGCGAAGTTTTAATTGAATTTGTTGTAGCGATAATTAAAATTTTCCTTTTAAATTTTCTAAATTTATGTCGCTAAACAATTAATTAAGATGTACTAGACAGTTCCGTTTTATCTTAAAATTAATAGTCCCGAAACCTACAGGCCTGCAGGCAAATCTTAAGGTAGACGTGTTCGTGGATACTCAGAAACTTTGACGATTTGCCTTTTGTCTAAGCTCACAGGTCATAAGGTGAAGCCGAAGCCTGCCCTACAGGATTCGTTTGCATTTTGGCCCATATATAATAAGTAAGTCTTGCGACGTAATAGGTTTTCTTCATTTTCTTTTTTATAAGTGCCTATATATTTTAAAACGTTCACTTTTGATTTTCCTAAACTGGCGGGAGTTAATTACCAACTAAATTAATAACACGTTTCCTTTTTTTATTAACGTGAAATTTTATTTTATAATTTAAGATATGCGGAGATCCGTTTGTTTGATATTAATTTGCACGGTTTAACCGATTATTTTCACGTTGCCACGTTTCGAGTACGTACTACTTTCTTTAATAGCTCGGGAAAAATAAATAAGTCTCAATATTTATTTGAATAAGACAACTTTAACGACAACAAGCAGATGAATTTTCAATAGTTTTATTCTAAGAATAGCCGAGGCGCGCTGCACTTTGTTATTTGCTCCTTATACGTAAAGTCAAGTGCATCTTCAGATTTGGAATGTGGTTTCTCAGCTCGTTGATCTTCGGTGGTCGATTCTAGTTGGATTTTATCAGAGGTTACTGTTCAGTTTATAGTCTTTGTTTTGTTTTTTGTCTCGAAGAGAAGAACTTGAGGTTGTCATTTAATTGACCGTTTTTGTTCGACTGTGAATTTAATAAATAATTGTCCCCGCTAAATCCCTCGTTCGTCTATGGCGGTGTGATTTTCGAAAAACGTTGTAGGTAGGTCTAGTACGCCTACGATACAAGTCAATAAAACAGTAAGGTAAACCTCACTAGCCTTTCAGTTATCGTTACTTGGAATCGGATTAAGATTGATCGTTGCAATCCCGGGAGATGCAATTTACGGAATAATGCTTCAGTTAAACGAATCATCGAGACGTTTAAATGCGATTCCGACATATGAATTGCCAAATTCAACCGTTTAAATTGAGGATGTAAAATATTATTTGGCTTTTGATGCGTATTTCGTGAACTACGTGCATCCTTGTTCCGCGTAAATTTATCGATTTTCTCTGATACGTTAATTTGTCGAAGTCCTAAATTATTGATATCGGTAGCAATCGCCCAACTACGTACCTACTACATACCTAAGATAGGTATAATAATTTGAAGTTTTTCCGAATAATTCCAATTTTAATATAATATTATTTTTAGATTAATTAAGCCGTGGTTATCAAAATAATTAATAATTAATTTAAATATAGCGACCCCAACAATTGTTTAACCGAGTTTAAAGACTTGGTTTACCGTTCATTACTACAATAACGCAGCGTCTAGATTACATCATTATCGTGGTTGTGATTAGTAATTTTTTTTTTTTAGTCAGTCGTCGCGTCGATATCTTTGACCTTTAAGCGGTTTTTAGCAATTTTTATGGCGCGGCTTCGAATTAATTACCTATCTCCTAATTTAGGTTCTCTTATGTAAATACTACGTTACATTTATAAAAGAGGTTCGTCTATTTTAGACATCATAAACATTTTCAGTAGATCTATGCAGACAGATTAAAAGTGTATAAATAGCGAGCAGTTTCAGGTCTGAAGTGGATCGATTTTAGGTGGGCTGTTTATTTCCGTTAAAATGCCCGTATAAAATATTTGTCTGCAGTACGCACCTACCTATAAGGTTTAATAATCTACAGCCCTAATTCGCGGGAAATCTTTTCACGTTCTATCTTTGTACCGATGCGAATGGTGGCGTAAGATAACATTAACACCTAAATTAACGTATGCCTTAATGTAGTGTTACTATAACTTGCGCTACTTAATCTGGGCGAACGTGTACGTTAATATTATACCAATTGTTACAAAGTGGGTTATGTTTATTATGTTTCGTTTGTTAATTCGAATCGAGATTTATACTTCTGGTTGGAAACCATATCTGAATACAGAGCGAATATTAATTGATAAGAAATTACACGAAACTACATTAAACTTTGAAAATTGTTCGGGGTTAATGTTTTGTTAGCATTAAAACTATTTTTCTAATAGTCAATTTTGGTTTTGACCAGTAACTAGGGGCGGATGATAAATGTTGCCAGTCCAGGGTTAATATTATTTGGAGGTTTTCAGGGGGCAAACATTTATTAATGGCCTTCTATTTATATTCCAGCATCGCTTGCACGCTAGTTAAGGGAGTTTTTCGATAAGATGACGGTTCGTTTTTTTTTTTTTAAATACATGTTATATTCAAAACTGTTTCTAAAAATTAAACAATTAATTAAAATTTCGCGTAAATTATATGCAAACGAAAACTAAACGTTGTGCGTACCTATGTAATTTTAAACAAGGTCATAACAATAAGTCTTTCCATCCCTACACTTTCATGTCATACATCATATTCTTAAAAGTGTCGGGAAATATTTTTCACATGTCACACTGTTTAGGTACTAACTCACTTTGCATAGAATTTAAATTTCACTTATTACAATTCGTGCGTAGAACAATCGTTCTTTCTGCTACAACTTCAAATAAAAATTTGAATACGTACTACGTGTTTGTTTTGGGTCGATTGTTTATTTCTCATTAATTTACTTAAAACGATCGAACCGACAAATCTCCATTCTTTCCCTGTTTTTATGAAAACAAATCTCACAGACGGTTCTTTAAACTTTTCAAGCACCCGCGACACCCACATTCCGATATTCTAACGCCAAGGGTAGGTATAACAGAAATAACTTCTGCCCTTTTATTTTTGTCTTCCGTCAAGATTTTCGTAAAAATAGGTAATCGATTTATACGAAGTCGAATTTTATTCAATGAAATCTGTGTTTATCGACGTTTATTGTGTTGAACAACGCAAATTTTTTTAGATGTATGTTGTATTAAGTATGTATGTGTGTAGGCTATATAAATTATTTTCATTGTTCGGTTTCCATACGAAATAATTCCTCCGATATTAAAATTAGGTAAGTAATAACTACTGCAAATATTTATTCAAACGCAAAGTACACAGAATGAATCAATTGTTTCCAAAAATAAATCTGCACGCACCAAGAAAAGAGAATTTATTTATACAGTTTCCTGTTGATGTATTTGTGTAGATAAATTTCATTAACAGAAGTACGTGCTTTCCTTATAGTAATTTATGGAAACCTAAAAGGATTAGATCGGAATGTGATTAATCTGTAATTGTTACAATTTTTCACTGTTGTTTTTCCGGAAAGTGGCATCGACGATCTTGCGTTTTCATTTGGGTCTTGAATTAATTTACTATAGTGAAAGTAATGTTAGTTTTTGTGGTTGAATAATTCATCGAAAAGAAGTAGTTAATTTATTGTTAATTATTGTGAGAATTAGATCGTTTGTTAATATTAAATTGTAATTTAAATTAATTATTGTTTATTTTTTTAGTTATACTTTTCGTCCGTGACCTAAATTTAAACGCTTTACGACTTAAATGTTATCAGTACACCTATTCGGTCTCATTAGATCACCTTTAATACTAATAATACGGTATAGCTAACGTGCATTAGGAAATTGTATTTTTTTATATTAGATAATATCCCAGTTCAAATAGCTCAAAAATTCGTACTCTCTCCAAAATTTGTAAATGTGTGCTTGTTGTTAGGGTAGAATATTGTAAAGAAAAATCGGAAGGGTTTTTCCCCTTTTTGAAGGGGTCAAGAAGTTATGGGGAAAGTAAGAGGAATCATTTTTTTTAATAGCGCAAAATTGAAAAGTTTTATCAAAAATCTTTTTCAAATAAAAGTTAAACGTTTAAAAATTACTTACAATTAGCTCTTCTCTATCGTAAAATTGGCCGAGTTGGGATATATTTAAATTATCAAGTCTGCGCGTATAAGGAAGGTTCCAGGTTTACATAAGGATTTCAGTCCAGATGAAATATGAAATAAGAATCGCTTAAGTATGTATATATTTAAATAGTAGAGGTGATGAAAGCAAAAATTTTTCTTATTACAACTTTATAACGAAAGGGAGCGGAGTCGTATGAATTTAAAATAAAAAACCGAAAGTGTTGCCTATGTATATCTTGCGAATCCCTTATCCAATTGAGACGAAATTTTTATACTATTGTAAAAATGATATACCTAAACCTAACTAAATGATAATAAAATATATAAGTATAAAAATATTCGTGACGCCGAACTCTACGCGCACATATGAAAATTTAAAAAATCCCAACTCCCAATTTTTATTTGAAGAATATTTTGATAAAACCTTTCGGTTGGAGTTATTAAAATACATTACGCATCATGTTCGACCCCTCCAAAAGGCAGAAAACCCCTTCAGATTGCGTCCAATTTTTGTTTGCAACATTCTACACTACTAACAACGAACATAATTAAAAATTTCGAAGCGAGTGCGAATTTTTTTTGCCGAAATGTATGTAGGTACTTTTTTCATTGGATTATAACTATACCTATTGCGCACATCCGCGAATGAATCGTTTTTGTTTATCCGAAAAGAGAATTTGCGCCAAATACGTCAAATATCAAGGTCGATCAACTAAATCGTGACGCTCAATTTAAATTATAATTTATATTTTTTTATTCTTTATTAATAATACATCTACCTATCTCTACCTACCTCGATTTATATTAAATGTTTGAAGGCAATATTCGAATGTCGAGATGTCTGATTTAATTTATAAAAATTACACGCCGTAAAAGGAATGATTATTTACTTAATGTGATTCGATTTTATTAAACGTTAGGTCAGTATTTTTTAACTTAATTTGTAGGTACCTAATGCCACTATTCATCTTGTGTTAGTTTTAAAAATAAACATCTCTATTTTAATGTCGTGTACAAAAACATGACAAAAATAGTTCGTTATAAATATATTAGGAAAAACAAATAGTCAATACTTAACACGTTGAATCTTATTTGACTTATAGTATTTCTCATTTTTATTCTTCCTTGCAACTAACTCTACAATTTTACACTTTTAAAAAGTGGGGGGAATCAGGTTTGCCCGTCACCGACTTGAATGAAATTTGGCGTACTTATAGATCACAATAAGAAATGTTCCTGGTCAAAATTTTAAGACCCGCTTCTCGGGCAATTTCGAGTAATTAATTTTTTGAAAATTTATATAGTTCCTACGGTGTATACCTAACCTACATTTACCTATTGTAAGTGTAAAGAATTACGAGTTCGATATTCCAGCACTTGCTGAAATATTACAACTGAATATTACAAATGTACAATTTAGTAACTTTTTATGGATGACGTGCATTGGAACTTATCTTGAATAACGTATAGGTATTCTTTTCAATACATTTTAAACAAAAAGATTCGTCCGCGCTCAAACCTCGGTATCGAATTTCCACATCACATGTCAAAAAACACCTTTTTTTAGATTTTTCACGAAAAAATACTTTTTTTAAATAACATTTACGAGAGAAAGAGCTAGGTACCACTTAAATGGAAAACTAAACGCCAGTCGATTTTGATAATTTTTATATCATTCGATAGATAATGAATTAACGAAAAAATCTTATCATTGGCCCAACACGGAGAAATTGACAAGAAAGTCGCAATTTTCAGATTAATATATTTACCATTTAAAATACATTGGTGTCAATCATTTTCTCTTAACAATAGCAGTTAGTAGTCCCATTAAGCTAATCCTTTCAGTGACTCTAAAACTTTTAATATTTTGGCCATAAAAGTGTAAATAGAAACCTATCTTACGCTCAAAAGATTAAAAGTTTTAGAGTCACAGAAAGGATTAGTTTAATAGCTATTCCGTGCCATTGTTAAGAAGAAATTATTGACACCAATGTATTTTAAATGGGAAATATATTAATTATTAAATCGCGAATTACGGTTTTCCTATCAATTTTTACGTGTTGGGCCAATGATAAGATTTTTTCGTTTTTTTCATTATCTATTGAATGGTATAAAAATTATCAAAATCGACGGGTGTTTAGTTTTCCATTTAAGTGATGCCTAGCCCTTTATAAGAATTTTAAAAATATTTATCACTTTTTCTCGATTATCTCGAAAACGGTGAATTCTATCAAAAATTACAGACATGGTCGGTAGACTTTTATGTCGATTCCAAAACATATTTCACATTACCGATCCGATGATTAATAACGGAGATAACTCACAATCAGTTTAAAATTTTTGATCGGTCGCCATTTTGAAAAGGGTCGGTCGATTTCGCTGGTTAACGAACTCGTCATTTGTTTTCTATATATTTGTCATTTGTTATGTATATATGACCGACCCAAAATGAACGACTAGATTTTCGTGATCTACGGGTCGAGATCGGAGAAAATCCAAAAGGACACGTCTGGGACCGGTCATGAGACAGGCTGCAATAGTTTTATTTTGTACGAAAATTCGCGAATAGATATTCTAAATAATAATCAGTTTTATTAATTATAATAATTAAAATAATATTTAAAATACCGCTATTCTATCCTACAGCGCACAATGAACCAGCAACTGGCAAAACTAATATTGTAAAACACGTTCTACGAATTCATCTAGGTAAATAATAGGTATTGGCGAGGCAAGTGCAAAAATTGTAGCGGGGAGAAGTTAGACAGAGACTCGGAAATCCACTGGAGAATTAGTCAAACTCGATGGTACATCTCCACAAAGGAATAAATAATTTTTATCTCTCCATATATTTCGGTACCTTTAGATTATTTTTGTTTATGCAGCCATGCATTTACAATATCACGAATAAAAATAATATTTTTAGCACAAAACAAATTTAACTATTTAAATAATTTTGCGGGTAGGTAGGTAGGTAGGTACCTAATTAACGATCAAAATTTATCTGGCAATTATTTTGCTGATCTACTCAAATTGGTTACTAAGCTGGATATCGAAATATTGGAATTGTTATTGTCATATTAGATTCTGTTCCCTTTCCCCATTGAACTTCGTTCGTCACGAGATTAAAAAAGTGTTCATAAAAATGATAATGTAAGTAGTACTTCCTGTTTATACAACTACAACTCCAATTTTCCCAATTTTAGTTTATGAATGATACTCCGACAACATTACTACAATGATTTATGCATGAAGGTCCTATTTGTGTACTAAACAATGACAATACAAATAACTGCGTCATAGCCTATTCAACCAAAACCATTAAATCATTGCTACAAAGTTATACGGGACGAATTAAGAAAATCTCATTGTTACCACATCAAAGTAAACGACGAGCAATTATTTTTATTTCGTCGGTTCATGCAGTACTACGTGTTAACGTGAACGTGTCTTATTTGCGATTACGTGATAATTGATGATAATGTAAGTAAGTATGCCCGGGTGTATCTTCAAATTTAAAAAATAAAAAGTAAATTAAAAGTGTGGTAGTTTTATCTTTACAATTCAAAATATTTAGTTAGTTCCGTGTAGGTAGGTAGTAGTAGAGTATGTAGGTTATAATAAAAATGCGACGAGGTAGCAAAAATAATAATTTAACATTTTATAGGGTATCACGTATGTAGTAGATTAATGTTAGTGTTTGTTACTCTTTCCGCCCTTAACGTGCATAAATTTGGAACGTTTATGTTTCTGCAGCCATTCATATTGTCGGGCGTATGGCCCTTGATTTCATTAGGTATTACGATCGCGAGTTTTGGACTGTTTGGGTTTTCGTGCTCATAAAGTTATGGCGGGTATTTTATTTTTGTGGGATTTACGTACATTTGGAGTTGCTGATATGATTTTACTGCTTTTTAAGTGACACGCAATCGGTGTCTACAACGTGATTTTTAAAGGCCGTCGCAGCTTTGCCCGACGCGCATTTGCATACAACAATCGAAACAGTTTTCGAATTTTTTCGGGATTTGCAGACCGTTTTTTTTCTTTTCGAAATAACGTTCAACGGAAATTGCACATAATCATTTTGATAATTAACTACCACTAAAACAAGCGTATTTGTATTAAACACGCAAATACTCAGACAGAAAAAGACCTCGTTCGACCTCGAAACGGGAATTATTGTTGAATACTTCAAACGGACTTGCGGCAAAAAGTGCTTTTTTATTACAATTTATTTGTCGAAGGTTATATTTTATGGCGTTATTTATTGGATAATGAGGTAATTATTGTACCGGAAATATAAAACTGAATGTTATTGAAAAAAATCTCTCTATTTGCACTAAATTGGTTTATTACCTAACGTCGAAGACAATGTTTTGCATCGTTACCAAGGACAGCTGCATATTTTAAAAATATCAAAGGTAATTCCCATGTTATGTCACATTCGATAATCAAATTTTAGATAGTTTCGTCTTACCGATAATTTTCTTCAAATATATTAGCGCAATCTAAAATTCCTCAACCTATTTGTATTCTTATAGAAATATTGGTAAAAATATTTAAATTGCACAAAACGCGATAGCGTTGCTGTAAATTCAATGTCTAAATTATTATGGAAAGACAATATTTTAAATGCGTCAACGTCGGCGTCGTACCTGTTCAAGGTCCACGCACTTCAGATGCATTTTTTTGAAGGTTTTGGCATTATTCTTGACTATCGCGTCCAAATCGTGAATCATCTTCAACGTCGACCCTCGACACATATAACGGACTTCGGTCTTTTCTATTTTCGTTCGATAATTCAGAATGATATTGCCCTTTAAAAATAAATCGGATGCATTTTTCCACCGATCGGACGTCAAAGTAGTGAATGCATTATCTTCGAAGCTAGACGAATTTTATGACACGAAGACCAGCCAAAATAACATTAGATCTGACCTTGATGTAAACTGGATTAATGTCAGCTACGAACTTGGAGAAAGACTATAATCCGGCACTTTACGAACTTTACGTACTTCTTGTCCAAATTTTGCCTTTTTAGGCGGGTGCAGTTTATCCGGCTTGTATCGTGAATAAAAATGTGGAAGTTTCGAACGTCGAAGCTTAACAAACAAATCGAAGCTTATAGGTTAATTCTGTCACAACCTAAAATTTTGTTTATTATTAGTTTCACGATAGCACCAAGAGTTACGTGAACAGCGAACGATAATAGACCGAGGCTACGGAGATGACTTCCAAGCAATGCGGCCGCGACTGTCTATTTCCAGTTCGTCTGTAGCACGAGACAAAGCGCCATGTATTTATTTATAGAAGGTGCTTTGTTACTAGGTGTTCTAGCTATTTCCTCCTGCACCTACTCATCGTGCATACCATTTGCTCAAGATACGCCGATATTGATGCTCTAAAATTCGTGGCTATCAAAATAGTTCATCTTCGACTTTGTCCTATCAGATAAAACGAAATAGAATTTATGCGCTAGCCTCGCTTCAGTTTTGTTTACCATAATTTGCCCCATATCACGAATTTTGATTAATGCAATATCTAGGCGATTACGGACGCTAAATATTTACAAGTCGGTAAAATATCAACTATGTAATTCATGTTTAAATTTTGTGAATGAAATGTTTGGCAAAATCAAAATAGAGTTTGAAATATAAACTGAACCGTTCGATTTACATTTCGTTTATTTATAGAAAGCCATCTCTAGCGGCATAACAAGATGCGAATAAATCGCTAATTATTTATACTTCGAATTTTTCAATTTTCGTTAGGTACCTTTTTTTTTAAATAATTTATAAATCAAACAGGTGTATTTTGTGTCTGTCACCTAAACTTATCAACGA
Organism: Rhagophthalmus giganteus; assembly: GCA_036326145.1. NCBI lineage: Eukaryota > Metazoa > Arthropoda > Insecta > Coleoptera > Rhagophthalmidae > Rhagophthalmus > Rhagophthalmus giganteus. Next base: position 6,555,445 of record JARFJA010000056.1, on the reverse strand, counting down.
TTACGACGTTTATTTAGAAATGTTTATTTTTATCTTTTTTTATTTAAGTTGCGAAGTCTCAAGGACCGGTAAGTTGTATAATTACAATCTGGATTTAAATCGATGCTCAGTCAACTCGGGTTAATCGCCGCGAATGTGATCGTTCCTACAATTTATTATTACTTCTTCATAAGCAAATGGGAGTTTGTGACGTCAAATTGTCATTTAAGTGATGCGATAAATGAAACTCTTCGAAAATGATCATTTTCACACGGTGCGATGTTATGAAAAGCGATAACTGTTGTTAACTTTGATTTTGCCAATACGTCATATAGTTGGCGGCCAATTCTTATACGCACCTGGAAAAATGACGATCGTGCAATAAGTAAGGTTTGTTTATAATTATACCAAAGGCAATTAGACGCAATTGCTAAATATTATTGACCCGGAAGTGATATTCGCAACTCAAAATACAGTTAATGCTGTTTATAGGGAACCTCCGGATATAACGAACCATTCCTAAAAGTTCCGCCACGCAACCCACAAGATCCCCCTATACATTTTAGAGGTTATAACGAACTTTCGGATGTAACGTTCGACAAAATTGTTGCCTTTGAAGCGTTTATGTAATTCTTTTCTTATTGTTAGTAAAATACGTTTATTAGTTAGACCCTTCCAGCGGATATTTAAGCTTTACTAGATAAGAAACACAATAACCTTAGATGTTAACAATATTATACGTAAGACAATTACGTATCTTGTTTGATTTTTCCAAAACACTTTCGAGCAGAGAAAGCTTTTTTTGTCGTTTATTACGAACGTCGGATATAAAGAACTCTTGTTGTGAGTCCCTTGTGGTTCGTTATAGCCGGATTTTAAAACGACCACTAAATAGTTGGGAAAAAGTGTATCACTTTTAGTTATTTAGGTACATAAATGGCTTGTTATTAAAATAATGACTAATATTTATCGAAATTACAATTTAAACCAGATCAGAGCGTCCCAGAAAAGATCCAAGTAAGTTAAATATATGTACAACAACAAAAATAATGTTAATTTTTATTATTAAATATTACTAGTAGTATTAAGTATGTACTATTTACATACTAATTGTAAGACGTCTTTAGCAAAATTTTGACCCGACTTAAAACCTTTTGTTTAGGCCCTTGTGGGTGCTACGACCCGAAAGTCGAAACGAAAAGGCTGACCATTTAGCTCTGCCAATGCCATAAAATAGTATGTTATATATTAAAAGAATATAAATAGTTTCTTGCAATGTTTTTGATGTGGGAATAATTTGTCCGCAACTTTTAAATCGCTTGTCGTGAAAAATGCCATCTTTTGAGTTGTTGCTTTTTCCAGACGGGCCGATATGTTGTTTTATAGATTATTCGCGTTAAGAGTGCCGATGCGTAGTACAGGTAACGTTTATCCTTGTTTCTAATTTAAATAGAAGGCAAATTTTGGATATTACGAAATATTGCGTCAGCATCAGCTTCTCTACGTATTTGGCATAAAAATGAAACATATAACGATTCGAGTATTTATTTATTTAAACTGCAACTAACAGTAAACAACCAATAATAGGTTACAGGATATTTTTATAGGTAGATTGTTGCCTATTGCGACTCGTTTGCTGTACGCAACAACGACGTATAACATCAGATCGCAACATTTATTAATTTAAAGACTCTCGTGTTGCAAATCCAGCTTTAAAGCGATGTTTTGTTGCAAGTTTGTATGTACTACGAGACTTTAAAACAAATAGGGTACAATCAACTTTGTTGTTTGACGCGTTCGTTGCCACGAAAAATCGATGGAAACATTTCGAAACAAAACTCCAAAGTAGCAGTTTTTCCGTACATACTATTTTACAACCTCAATAAAGCTACCTTTAGGGCAGCGAAGATTAACTCTAAACTCTGACATAAAAAGCATTGTAAAGAATGTTCTCCTATCTTACGAGGGATGGATATTAAAACATTATTCTATGTTGTTACTCTCTGTATTTAACAAAACTATAATGCTCGATACGCGATCAAAACCGGCATTGTGTCGTCTTTCAACACGTATTTATCGAAGTGCTGGGTGAGATTTCATTTTCAAAGGAGTCGGATGCCTCGTAAGAAAATTAGATTTTAGATATGTTTTGCATTCAAACTGATAAGGAATAAACTAAAGAGTTCCTTATTGAGGCATTTGTGAAGCGAGTGGTTGCGGCTGTCGCATTCATTTGTCGACGCTGCGAGGAAATAAGTGATGATCGCGTTCACGGATAGTTTCACACCACATTGTTTGCTAACGTGAGCTCGTTTTACGGACTGACTACCACTCTAGCACACATATATTTTGTTTCAAGTTGGTTCATAATCATGCAAAACGCTATCGAATTCGTAACGCCACGAAATTTCCAAACTTTTTCGAATGGAAAAATCATTCATTGTACATACATAATATCGTCATGTTATGTTATGCGCCGTTTTGGTTGCGTAGGAAATGTGTAACTAGAAAAAATAAACGAAAACAACTTCGTCCGAATTAAATAAAAAAAAATCAATTTATATTCTTTTGGTTTACGCGTTAACGAAACAGGGCAGGAACCCGTTCATCGAATAAACTTGGTAATCTCGTCCTTATACAATTGAGCTTATCTAAATTTCAAATTGTTTAGGAGAAAATAACCCTACCAATATCTATAAAAAAAAGTTTTCCAAAATTGTTCTCTAATTAGGTCAAGAATTCAAATATTAATTGGCGTTTAAGCGTCCTCGAAAATCTTCAAACACGTCACGTCATCTTCAAATCTTCACTAAACGTCATTTATCATAAAATTAAGTTTTAATATATAAACTAATTATCTATTCCGATTCTAGACGAACATCGTTTCCGGTGTCCTGGAGGTGTTAGTTTAGTTTTTAATAAATAAATTAATTGTTGATTATGAAAGCAAATTAAGTAAAAATATGGTATACGGGAAATTTTAAGTTTAACTAAAAATACCGTAAAATCGTCTCTGGTTGCTTGAAACGTCGGCCGGGGCCATTCACGTCTAGACTTCTATGCCAAAACGAGGCCGCTCGCGATGATTAATTTTGTAATTTATGTTTAGCACCGCTTGGTTGGGTACCACTGCTGGCGAGACGAAACTCGGTTCAAAAGTGATCGAAGCTTTTAAATTTGAGATATAGAGAGCTACACATTTAGCAGCAGTTTTAATTGAAGTCGGATTTTAAATACGAAATAGACAAATGCAAATTAAACCGTTTGTGTCTACGAAAGGTTGTGCCGTAATCTTTTAGCTGATGTTTCGCACATCCTGGCAATTAACGATTGTTAAACTTCTGCGGAAATTTGGTCTCGACCATGTAAAGTAAATTACGGCACGTTTTAAATCTGCTGGATGTGCACCCTTAACTTCCTCCTCGTTACCGGGTATAACAAGTACGTAAAGGATACGGCGACTTATTTAATTTAAATTAGTTTATTAAAATCGCGGTAATTGTGAAAAAATCGGTGCAACTTTTTTTAAATATAGGTAGGTACGTACGGAGTTATCAACATTTTTATGAATACGGTCACGTACCCAGTTGTTAATTAGCTTAGTTAATGTAACCCACTTTTACAAAAATAATCATCAACCTTGCCAAGTAACACAATAATGCGATACATATTTACGGTGTTTTGTGTTGGGAGATACATACATTTTTTGCAGAGTTTAATGACTTTTATTTGTTGAAAATGTGTAGCGTTCTTTTGGATGTCAATATCTATGTTAGGATGAAAATCATAAGTTGCGAGAGTCTTGGTTGGTAGCCGGCAGCTAAACGTAAAAGAAACGTTAGTCCCTTCAAAACCCTTGTTATTAAGCCATCGCCATAAAGTCGGATACCTATATGTTTACGCCTCCTGTAAATTGTTACATACTTCATAATCTAGGCCTTAGTCGCCGAAGAAATTTGCACTCTTTATCCTTAGAAACATTAAAATTTTTACTATTAGTATAGATAGTATAGATACATATACGTTATTCACGACAGGTTCCAATCCACACGTCATCAATAAAACCTCGTATTTTTACGGTACTAATAGATTGTAGTCTTTCTTTGCCAAATCATATATTATGTCTGCATCAAGCAAATCAGTTCAAAACTTTAAACTCAATATTACAAATATACAATTTGGTAACTTTTTATGCCTGACGTGCATTGGAACCTATCGTAAACAACGTACATTTCTACACCTATTTACGTACATGGTATAATAACTATACAAGGTACGATATCCGAGTGTTCTAAAAATGTTCAATTCCGCGCAGGACGTCATCCGAAGAGTAGTTGCACTTACAAGGAAGGTTAGGCAGGTGGAAATCTCAGAAAAATTTGAAACTTTACAGGATTGTAGTACTAGTCGACCCTAATCAAGAGCCGTATTCCGTTCGTGTTCTTACGTAGTTTAAGAGGGTGAAATCCACCCTTGAAAATTGGAACTTGTTTCGATTTTGTTTATTATCTGTGAAACGACAAGAGCTATCGCCAACAAACTATATATTTTTGTAAATGACCTTTCAAGACCTACATTATGATACAAAAATTAGGGGTGAAAATTTTAAGGGATAGTACTGCGCGTCCGATGCGAACTAGTGAACGCTTAGCTTAATACTGCTGCTGCTGCGACTGCCACTTGTCTGTAACAGACTATAAGAAAAAATTAGAAACTTCCAAATATTTCCTTTATATTTTCTACCTTTTTCTTGTCGTCGTTTGTTTACCCTCTATCGTCAATTTCCAGCGTAGATTCTTCCGTTGACTGCGAATTTGTATTATTATATACCTATACCTACGTAAGGATGACACCGCTTAGGATTTTCAACCCTAATTTACAAAAATGTATAGTTTATTGGCGATAGCTCTTATTGTTTTACAGATAATAAGCAAAATCGAAAAAAGTTCCAATCTTCAAGGGTGGATTTCACCCTCTTGATTAGGGTTGTCTAGTACTATAATAATGTAAAGTTTCAAATTTTTCTGATTTCCACCTGCCTAACCTTCCTTGTTAGAAATAGGTGTAGAAATTTAAAAGACTACTTTCAGGCAAGTTCGATAGTTCGTATTTCAAATGAATCCATTTTAACCTCAATTCAGGTTCATTGCGAAGAAAACAGAAAAAAAGCAGTTGTTCTGCCACAAGTTTTACTTTGGTTGTCAGAGTTGCAATCAAACACTAGGTATCTCATGTTCATGACGAGACACAAAAACAATTTTAACATCGAAACTACGTTTTATTATACATGTGAACAACGTACACGTACCATCGGTTTTTGGAAAATCGCCGACGGTCTTATTTACTCTCCGAGTGACGTTAAACATTTTGTGCAGATCCGCCTCCATATCTTACCTTGTATAGTTATTGTATCATGTATTTGTATATTTATCGTTTTTTTGCATTGAACATTTCATAAGTAATGCAGATGTTAAACGGCGATCTGTTGATATCGCAGACAAGTCGTCTATCGTAGATATCTATCTACCTAACGATTGTTAATTTTCAGGAAATTGTGACGATTTTTCATTTTCTGAAGCACAAGAAAATTTAGGTACCTACTTATTTTTTATTAACAAACAATAAGTACAGTAATTTTATTAATTTGTTCATTGTAAACTTAATTTCTTCTGCACCCGATAATGTGGGTAATTACGAAAAAAGCGCAGTTTTTTTTTTATTACATTTACCCATGCTTTAAAGGAAGAGTTTTATCGTTACAATAAATTAATTATAAATACTTAATACATAAAAATTAAGAAAACACAGATTTACACATAATATGCATAAAAAAGTTATTTAAGTGTTTCTACAGAATACAATTTAACACAATTTGCGTTTGGTAGAGCGATAAGAACGGCGAGTACCTATAATCCTGGCACGTAAATTCGACTTTGCGTTTTTACGCATAAAAACTATTCGAAAGACTAACCATTTACCTTGAATTAATTGCTAAGACAAATATTTGGGTATAAATGAGGTGATAAAAATTCCGAAACAACTATCGGAATTCACAAAAATAATGTTACTCGGTCCAAGTCGACTAACACACGCTAACTATATTTTTAGCGCGGTATTAAATTATTCCCTATCCGACATTTGACAGTGGTGTTTTATTTTAATTTAATTAAAATTGTGTTCGTTGTTTCTAATTTTTTTTACTACCACTGATTATATCTTCATTCAATTCTGTATGGCGTGAATTTTTACTAAAATAACGTGTGGACAAGCCTGTAACTGAAAAGTCGATTTTCTGATGAACGATAACCGGTATTTATTGCTAAATGAGTAATTGCTTCGTGGCTCGTGACCTATACGTGATATGTTCCAAATTTCATATTTTTATAACGAACAATTTTCCAGTTAAATGCTCTTAATAGTTTTGGAGCGACCTTTAGAAATGTCATCCAACGGTAGAAGTTTGTTTTTTGAAAAATCGGTTTCGTGTTAAGATAATCGTCGCGCTCTTCTGTTTTATTCGATACGATTTTTCGGTGCAGAAATTCGAAAGCTTTTCGGGACCAGATTTTTTCTTTTTGATGTGGCAATTGCAGATTTTATAGTCGTTTTTGTTTTGCAATTAATTATCTAATTATAAATAAACGAATGTTCCTTGAATTGTCTTCGACAACTGTACGAAGATCTTTTACAAAACGGACGTATGCATCTTTCATTCCTCCAAACAATATTTTAGATTTTATGGTATGTGTGGCTGTGCTATTCGAAGTCGGTATGCGTATACGCAGTACGTAAAAATGTAAAAATATTGACGTGTAAAACCTTTATGTATCTTTTACTATTGCGGATATTTTTTATGTGCTACCAGTTAACTATTTGTTTTACGATTATCGATACTATGTTTGATTGCAATTTCGTGTTGCTTTTTGTTAATTGATTCTATTATTGGACGTGCGTATTTGTTCGACTACCTAACTAAAATGTTAATAAATTAATAAACATAAATGTGCAACGAGACTCGTTCTATAAATAGAATCCCGCAAGAATTACTTCCGCTTATTAATATTCACATGAATAGTATTATAGCATGTAATATATTGTACCATTATTAATAAGTTTATACGGCTCGAAAGGTACTTATTATCAAATAATTTAAATTAAATTAAACCCTAGGCGTTTTAATTTGATTTAGATTTTAATAATTTACTGATTGTTATAAATTTTATGACTGTGCCATGTCACCTTGTTATTTTATTTAAACCTGTTACGACGTCTTGGTTGGTAGTACATAGGTACCTACAAATTTTTTAACTTCTTCTTTTACCACCTATGTATTAGTTTCTTTATTATATCGCGATTATTCTTTATGTAAAAAAGTGCCCAAGCGTGTTTATCTTGCTCTCTTTGTTCTATCACGCTTAGTTTTAAAATTACGTTATTATTAGAAACGGATATCTGCATTATTCGTATAATTTTTTTACTGACACTCACGTGCCTGTAAAGAATATTTTTGGGCGATTTATCTCTAAAAATACGGGAATTGCCATTTTCAAAATATCATTTGTAGTTAACTATTAAAAGCTGATTATCTGGAATAAAATGAACTTATTTCATAGAGTTAAAAAAATATTATAAATGACGTCGATTTCAGAGATTCTGTGGATATTTTAAATATCTACTTACGACTTAAACTTTAATTCAATCGTCGTAGCATACCTACACATACATTTTGAAATTCATCTTTGATGTATAGTGATAAATAGTTCTTCAAGATGTTAGTCATGCAATTTAGTGAATTAACTAAGGGTCGGTTGTATAAAATTTCATTAAATTATAAATTAAGCGACTATAGTTGAACTACGTATCTACTACATAAATGTAGGTGAATATACCGATATTTGACTGGGTTTGTACTATTTAAACTGCCCCTCAAACTTGTTTTTTACAAAATTTTACTTAAAATCATACCGTGTAAAGATTTTATTGATTTTTGACACATTCTGTTTACCTATATATTCACATAATAACAACTTAAGTTAAACGCACATCGACTTCTTCAATGACAGTACGAATATGTAGGTACATTATTTACCACATAAAATGTACAACTATGTGTATGTATGTGTAGAACCCAAATGGATGGTGCTTTAAATTCGCTGAAAAAAATCTCCACTCTCTCTACTAAGACGAACATTAAAAAGAAAATAACAAAAAAAACGACCTTCATTTGTCACAACCTATTACTTCCTAACAAGATATTTACATAAGCTTTTTATGTTTGTTTTTATATATGCAAGAGATCATTTTTCATATATCTGAATCTTGCTTGGCAGCCTAAAACTTCTTATTGTGATTCTCTGAATTTTATATTATGAAACGATCGTGTAATGCTATTTAAGTTCACCTTTCGACGATTCTTGTTACTGTAGTTTGTTGGAAATTTTCGTGACCTCTTAATCGTTAAAATATTCGTTTATGTAATTAGGATAGTTAAATAATGTACTTTAATGTTCAGGATAGCGACTGACTGTAGTTTTCTCATAATTTCTTTGAAGTAAACATTAGATACTTAGATAACAATAACTTCGATTTAAAATTTCCGTGTCTGAATCATCGATGGAAATTAATTACGACCCCGAATTGCACTTTCGTACTGAAATAAAATAACGATGACTCGAGTGAAATTAGTTTAAATTTGCTTAGAAATGTCGCAATTCGGAAAACGTGTACAGTCTCCTTCACAAAATTATTACGCACTCCCTAAGTTCACGAACGAGCGTCCAGTATGAGATTCTGTGTAATCCGATCCATCGTTGACGAGACGTTTGTAAAAATAATAAAACAAATTATTTTTAAAAGTAAATTAGAAGCAATATTTAGTGAAGAGTTATGTTTTTGAGAGTGCGCGCATTAATTTTGTGGATAATTGTACAATAACTAACATCTGTATTATTTAAACGTCATATTCATATAAGTAGGTATATTATTAAACATGAATGTTAATTAAATATGTTGCTATCGTTCACATTTTAATTGTTTTTTTTTGTTCTAGGTAAGTCCATGCAATGTCTTTAAACAGTTTTGAAATTTGTGGTAAGTGTATCTTGAATTTTGCGACGAATTTAAGTCGTGGGCGTTGACAAATTTAAACGAATGTGCTTTTCGTTCTTTATATTATTATATTAGTAAAATTATTGTGGGCGGAAATGCGAAATAGCGGACAACATAGGTACGCGATTCGTAATTTTAACATGCTCAAATAATAATTTTTGTTTAAAAATATATTGCAATAAATTTTGACCATATGGTTGGTACCCACTACGTATTTAATTCTATGATCTTAGATTTTACAGAAGTATTTCGAAAAGTCGTCCCATCAAGTAGGGCGATCAAAATTAGAAATTGTTTATAATTTTGTGATGTAAATATTGCGTCTCGACTTGGTCTTCATCAATCGAACGGTTAGTTATTTTACCATACTACATTCTTCCGAGATATCTAAACATTTTGTTTCTCATATAAGAAAGAAATTTATGATTGATGATGTTAGGTTTCTCGCATAAAAATTATATTATTAGCTTCAGAAGTTTTTGGTGGTCAGTATTAGGGCGAATATTTTTCTGTTTCCTATGTAACACCTTTTTCAGTAAATAATTACGATACTAGCAGCAGTTAGATAATTTACAGTTAAGGCCATGCGCGCATGAAGAATTTTGTGATCGACCGATCGCGATCGGTGGACCGCGCGCATACGCTGACTTTATGAACGTCCGATCGACACCACCGCGCATGGAAGTCCGATCGACCGATCAAATATAGTACAAGAATGAAATTTGTACAGATAGCATGTGCCCTACTGGTAAAATTGCGACGAAAACAGCGAAAAAAATATCGCGTGCATTCATTACTTCATGCGTGAGTAGTAAAAGGGCAATTTTCTAACAAAAACAAAAAGTTACGAACGGCTTCGTTTTATAATCGTACAGCGCAAGTCGTGCTTTTATTACCGAAATTAATTGTTTCGAATTCATTTCAATGTCCCCATTATTATGCTCGTGCTCCCATTGCGATCGGCCGATCACGATTGGGACGGGAATCTGTGTCCAGATACAGATTTTGTGATCGGCCGGGGCTGCAAACGTCCATGCGCGCGCTCCCATATAAAAAAACCATTATTGCCGTTGCTCACTGATTGCGGATTCGGCCGGCCAAAAATTCTCCATGCGCGCCTAGCATAAGAGGCCGAAACGATGATAAAGATAATAAAATAAACACGTCCTTTCCTCATTACACGATGGATGATGATAACTACATCCACGTAAATTTTTACGAATTTTGCAATTATCATAAATTTGAAAATGACTCAAAACGTTTCGTGTCATTCCACATTGTACGTTTAAATTAATATTTTCAGATAAAAGTATTTAGTGCAGTAAGGTATTTACCTTGAAACTCAGTTATACTGAATGGATTTTTCTAAAACGTTTTTCATTTTAATGTCTAATAGTAAGAACTAAAATGTTTACATCGATTGTAAAATGTAAACTACCCTTTAAAAATTACCGCTTATGGTTATTAATGATTCAAGGGTCAATCCACCCCAACAGGTCTTTTGTAAATTTATGGGGTAAATATCTTTGATGGGCGACCTACTAAGTATTCAAACTTTTTACGCTTTAAAGCGCTATATGAGAATAAACTACAGTAAAAAATTTAAGTTGCATGTCATCTAACATTATTATGCAGAATGTCCAGGAAATGATAGGAAATCTCACGGGAGCGTATATGGATAATTTCAAAATAATACTATAAGTTCTATAAATCGTTTTGCTACGATGCACCCCTGCCGAGATATTCACCCCCAAAGTTGAGAAATAAAAGTATTTTTTTTTAAAATAACCAGTGATGTCTATTGAATAATGAAATCGAGAATGAGGAAAATGAAGAAAATTAATTTTAATTTAAAATAAAAATGGAATTTTTTCATGTTGTTACATTTAGGCAATACTTTAATTTTGAAATTTACTTTTTAACCTAATTATACCTACATATTTGTGACGTTGCATTCGTCATTCTGTATCAAACATTTTTAATTTTGATTTTTTTAATTTATATTCAGCAATCCCGAAAATCATAAGAATCTTATTTTCTTGACTACTTCAAGTGTAGAAATTATCACATTTCAAGGTATATTTTTTAATATCTTTACGTAAACTTTTTAATTCTCATTATTACAAACTCAATAAAACAAGTTTTACGAAAACTCATCCAGTATAACTGAGTTCTGGGGATTTTCATGTCTAACGACACTGGAATATGTAGGAGAATACATGAACTTAAAATTAAAATTTTTTTTTAGAAAAACAAAAGGTTAACAAGAAATAAATTGTATTTGGTTTAGGGGCATCCCAGAGGTAAATCTGTTGTCGAGCAAATATAATTGTTTTATTTGTATTTGTATTACGACGTATTTTTAAAGATATCTACCTACATAACACTGTTTTTCGTATATTTTTATTAATATTAGATATTAACTAATAGAGTCGTGTATAAACACCGGCCACAAAGTAAATATAACTTAAACGCCTAAGTGTTTTTGCAATAGGTAAAATACCTACTTATTTCTTTAAGTTATTTCTTAAAAATACAAGTTTTGCTTAGTATCACCATTATACTTGCTTTCAAACATGAAATTTGTCAGTTACCTTCAATCGCAACACACGATTAACGTTCCCAAACATTTTTGAAGCAAACTAATTACTAACTAAATAATCGGAAGCTTTTATCTTATTGAGAAGCGACCGATGCCTCAAACGTTAACGAACAGGTGTGAAGAACTATAACGGTAAACCACTGAGAGTGGGAAAATAAACTTATAAGTAATAACACTTTTGATTGCCACGTGTAGCAATTTATTATTTTGTTTGAGTGAAGATTGCCGAAAAAGTTCGCACATATTAAAAATTTAAAATCGATAATCTTGATCGAAATTATCGCAAACGTGTGTATATCTAGATGTAAAGGGAAGTTAATATTGAATTATGTAGGCGTGCAAATGGTTTTTCCTTTTTGGATAATTAAAAGAAAAACTTAATTTAATAGGATTCTAACTAACTAAAAAATCGTTGTAAAAACGTCGTATTTTTAGTGAATTTTTGTTTACTACTTTTAAAGTTTCACTATAGTTTATTGTACTTTTCAAATCTAACTTGATATAAATAAACCAGCTACTGTTGGACTATGAGTTGGTATGTTCTCTATACTAGATTTACTCTACTACTAGATTTACTATTTGGACCATGTTATGCAGAAAGTACCAAACCATACAGTTAATTTTGCATCAATATAGAAGTTACACGTATCCTATTAGGGGAAGGTCGGGTAGCCCCGGACAGTACAATTACTAAGTAAGTAAACACGTTGGAAAACCAAAACATAGTTTCGGGGGCCCCCCATAGAGTTTGTACGCATGTGCAACTTAGTCGATGCATGAGCACAGATTGATTGACAAGCTACAGTGAGTGTTTGTTCCTGCCAAACATTTCTCATTGCCCCTGTCGAATTTCATTGCAATTTATTATTTATTTACAAATTTATTACAGCAGTTGTCACCTTTTCCTGACGTATCTTACAAACGCTTGGCGAGGCGGTCTCGAAAGACACAAAAGAGTGAGATTTTAACATCTTCTCGATACAAACAAGATTTAGAGGAAAAACAAAAAGGTAGAGGTGGCAAAAAATTGAAAACAACGACAACTATTTAAGGTGATTCCCATCAAGTTGAAGAGACAGCGTGTACCATATGTGCCGAAACGTTTAAAAAAAATTGGATTCAGTGTCATGACTGCAAAAATTGGGCCCACGAAGCATGTGTTAACATTGACGCATCAGAGTTTTACTGCATTTGTGACGTTTGTAAGGCCAAAACACGTTTAGGCCACTATTGATATCTGTCCGGGGCTACCCGCCGACTTTTATATTACCACAAATTGGGAGCTTAAGTTTTTTCAATATTCTAGTTACAATAATTAAGATATCCTTTTTTTTTCATTAGTACGATTAACAAAGTTCCTTACTCTATTTTAATGCTAAAATACAAACTGACATTTGTTGATTGTATTTTATATTTCTACTTCATTTAAGTGTCCGGGGCTACCCGACCTTCCCCTAACTATTCTTATTTTTGACAAATTAGTAATTTATGATTTTGTTGCTTGACTTTTTACTATAATCCAATTTATATATCATTACAATTAGTAAATTTTTAAAAGGAATTTTAAGAAAACTTATTTAGGTAGATAGGTATTTAGAAAATTTATTAAATAGCCATGGTTGTTTGGCAATTAATTTACATACACATGTATTTATTTCATTCAGTGCCGTTCGTTATCTACATTTCAGAGCATGTTGTGCGTTTTATAAGTACGTAACTATATAACAAAACTGTTTTTTCACAAAGCACTAATTTATCAAAAATTTCGATGTTGAAATTTTTATACTGTTTAAGTGTTGTGCCTGGTGTGGTAGGTTCTGGGGTAGGTTTTTTTTACCAAGAATGCAGCAACAAAATCGGTATATAATATCTAAACGTAAAACAACAATATCAGAAAACACTAATTAGATATAAATAACTTATAATTTTTTGGTGGTTTTGTTTTCGAATCAAAGGTGGTGAAATCATGTCGGGGATAGAGCAATAAATCGGGAATCAAATAGTACTTTATAGATGTCTATTTGATTTGTTTTTTTTTGTGAGTGGCTGTGCTGTAGCTTAATAGTTAAGTTAGGGGAAGGTAAATGGAAAAATATGTGTACCGATATTACCTATTTATTAATCGTAATAAGCATCCTAGTTGAAGCTCCGTTTGCGCAGGAAAGGTTTTATTTAATAAATAAACAATCGCTTCTAAAACGTCTAGGGTTTCTTGTATTTTCCAAAAACGATGGCGCTAGTTGGAAATGGCCATGCTACCAATTTCCCGCAGACTTCCTAAATTTGTCTGATGTCGTCTATAAACATCTATTATTTTAAAATGCCGCATAATTTTAGAATAGTTGAAGAAAATTCGAATTCACGAAAATCTACCTACGCGGTTCCTTGAATGTTCTTTGTAATTCGAACTCGGGCCGAAAAACTTATAAAAAATAATTCGTTCCAACAATATACGACCTTTTAATCGAGGGTATCTTTGAAAATTGTTAAAATGCATTAACAACTGTGAAACGTTCGTGACAAAAGTTGAGAAAAAATTGACGTAAAAAATGAATAGAAACTCACTTTCTATACGAACTTTCACATTACTGTCTTATTGGATTATGAATCTATTTTAAATTACATTATGGTATTACGACTAAAGGTTTATTATCTTTAATATGACTAAATTCGATAATGACATTTCCGAAAACTTTATTACATAGGTAGGCACATTACGAAGTAGTTTAAAAATAAATCATCGTTGCAAGTGAAATGCGAAGTACAGTTTTTGAAAAGAAGACGCGAAGCATTTGCCTTAATGCAAAATTCGTCTTTTCTTTTAAATTTGTGAATAGTTTCTCTGACAAACAGTTCAACAACACTAATCTTAATAAGTTATCCAGATAATTACGCATTTAAAATGGACCGTAGACATTCCTTTTGTTGATTTTTTTTGACATAATTATCCCAATTAAAGGTCTTTTATTACACGTGTAGAGGTAGTTACAAAAATAATCATAAAAAATGAAATACCTACTACTTTGTCTTTGTTTCCGGCAGTCGGCGTCTAAAAAAAATTCTGCGTGACTTTTACGCATCTAAATCCTCTATTTAAAAGTATATGTAGCTACTTAATATTAATTAATTAATTGAAAGTTAATTTGTTGCAATGTTTACTAGATTTATTTGTGCTGACAATTTGCATCTAGGCAAATCTAGTCGTGATAACGTAGGAAGTTTTTTTTGCTTCTCGGGTCATAAAATTGCCGCCGAAACAAAGACCGCCAGGTGCGTTTTATGCGAATTTTCATATTAATTTGTCAAGATATGTCGTTACAAATTATTACAATTTTGTAGAATTTACACTTCGAAACACATTTTTGTTTCAAATTGTAACCGTTCTAGAATACGTGTGGAAACGGTAAATAGTAACTGATAAGAATGTAAATTACGTTAACATACGTATCCATTAGGAAATTAAATTAAGTCGTTATTTTTAATTGAAGTAGTAATTTGCATAACGTGAGTTGTAAAAAAATCGAGGGCGTCTTATTTGTAGTTCGTGAACGACCATAAAGAAGCTTCGGTCTTTGAATTATCGGTTAGTTAGTTCGACTATAATTTGATTTCAAAAATAAAAAAATGCGTGGTTCCAGACATGCGGGTTGATAAAATCTACGATCTTTGGATAATAACTAGAAAGGACATGGAAATCACATAAAGTTTGGCATACGAGGGGTGGGTACTTTAATTCCTGGAAACATGAGTCACATAAAAATTGGCAAATTACCGTTTGCGTTTATCACATCTTATGTAAATTAGAAGTTTATCAACTTCGTTATCATCGGGTTGTCCGTTGGAAAAGCATATTAGGACGTTAAATTTGGACGGCGCGGTGCGGCGGCGGCGACGTCGCGTCGTGCGAAGTTTGTTGAATTAGTTCGAGGACTACGTACATATGTTGTAGGTATAGATATAACATTCTAAACTACAACGTTGTGGGTTCGTGCAAAACTCGTCATAAAAACATCTCGTGACAACCGTTTCGCGGAAAGTAATTTTATCATTACGAATAATATATTTTTGTACGGACGCCAGGCGCCATTCATAGATAGTATGGAATTTGCAATTTTAACATGAACAATCGATAGAAACGTACTTAGAAAATGCCTTCGCGTGAATCACAAATTTTAAAAATAATATTGTGCATAGACTTTTAAAACGTGCTCGACGGAAAAAAATGCCGGTTTCCCTAACGCGTAACCTATTTTTAAAAATTATTTATATCCCGCTAAAATAATACGATTAAATGGGAGAACACATATGTTGCGCTCCACTTCCGTGCTGATGTCACTTTTAGTTTTCAAATTTAAAAATAGTCGGCCGTTTCGTTGCGTTCCCGATGTGAAAATTTCATCGATTTTGGCAACGATGTGTAAATTAAACATGTTTCACACGCTTGATATATTTTATGGATAGATATTCAGACACCAACATAAACACGATGTTACATCAACCTGAAGAAACACGCGGCGTCATACATAGATAAGATTAACGCGGCGGCCTTCCTTCTTTAAGTTACTCTAGCGTTGAAGCCAATTCCTCCGAGTAAAACCTAAGGCAAAACTAAGAAATTCTACGCTTCCTATACGTTATTCACGATAGGTTTCAATCTCCTCGTCAATAAAATCTGGTATTTTTACAGCACTAATAGATTGTAGTCTTTCTTTGCCATGTCATATGTGTCATATTATTGGTGGAATATGCCATGTTCAAAACTTCAAACCGAATATTACAAATACATAATTTAGTAACTTTTTATACATGACGACATTGGAACTTATCGTGAATAACGTATACCTACTTATGTGAATAATAGGTTTAAAATTTTTGAACGTCATATCGTCCAAAATTTTACTTTACGTTTTCTCTAATTCCGTCCTAGCGTAGGTACATAGTATACATATATTGAATTCGTTAAAAAAAATAACTCTAGCACGTAGCGAATTTACGAATATCTTCCTGCGAAAATATTCAATATTTTTATTTTGAACTGGTCGTTGTCATGTGGAGACTGGCTTATTGCCCGTTTTGTTCAAAAATGCTTATTCTAGATTAACTATATTTTCTTGTAAAAATAGAAGCGTTTATAGATTGGCCTCAAGGTACCATAATATCTTTTTCGAATCGTTTTGTTTCGTATTTTGATATTTAATCGTATGCGTCTAAATTAATTAAGATTTAAAATTTTGGCGCGCGTGTTGCATTTCTAAATTACGTATTGAAGGTTATATTCTATATTTAGTTGAAAACTTCATGTTTACTTGAAACATACACACTTATTACTGCTAATTATGAATATTTATATTATCACGAAAAGTAATTTCAATAGACCTTGATGTAATTAACTGTTACGCTTCTGTATCTTAATTCAAGCATGTTATGCAAATTGAAAATTCACAATTGACTTACTTGCAAAATTATAATTAATACAGCCTATTCCGTATTGAAATTAAATCTATTTTTAAAACAATATTTGAAAACGATTTCCATAATGTAGTTAATAACATGCGCCGTAACAATAAAATATAGGTAGGTACATAACTATATTCTTTTCTCCTCAAATTGTATATAATCACAAAATAATTTTCAACATTCATCATTCAGCACCTAAATGAATTTATGATTTATTGTTTTAATTTTACTAACGCGCAGTAATGTATCAAGAACTTTTTTGAAGCTCCGACGAAGTTTTGTAATTTAGATTATATTATTTTAATTTTCTGCAAGTCAAATTTAAATCTTTTCACATGCATAATCGTAATAGTTAATTATTCGCTAGTTAATACAAATGTCGTTTTTTTCTCGATTAGAATCCTGGAAATACGTTGCAATAGTGCCCAGGTTCCAGTAATATTTGGTAGCTGAATATTCATTTGTTCTTGATTTGATCTTAATATTTCTTATGCCATAGATAAATAAGTTGGTAATGGTGTGCAAAATGTAATTATCAGCTACTAATGTAACCTGCGCATATTATTTTACAGTTAACTACATTAGCAAATTCTAATATAAATAATTATATACATATTATTTGTATAATTAAAGAATAACATACGCAAAAAATAAATAAATATTTACTTTTAGGTAGGTATACTTCTAGCAAGTTGAAATTTCGTTCTAGATAAATTATCAGGTGGTAGGCACGCAAATGAAATCATTTTTTTACATAATTATATGTAAGTGGGCATATATAGATAGTGTTCATAAATTCTTCTGGCAAATGAAAACGTCGAATTCTAGAGACGATTTTATGTCGATTGGAGTTAAATCGCCCTTATACAAAAATGGTTCTTAAGGGAGTTAGAAGATAGCCCTTTGAAGATGGCGCCTTTTCATCTACTAAAAATTAACCGTTTGGCATAAGAATAATTTGACATTTACACAGTTCTTATTTTGTTTATTTGTCAAAGCCAACTCTTATTATCGGTACTGAATTTTATTACGTCGAATAAGTTTTCAAATTTGTTGTTGGCAAAATCAAAAAGGTAAAGATAAATAAAATATGGACGTTGTTTTTTTGTTTCAACTGAACGATCAGAGGACTGAATTTAATATTTACCTGTATACCTTTTTATTCGTTTTAAAGTGATAATTGATCATTTCCATTTTCGCGATTAATTTTAAAAGAAATGTTTTGTTTGCCTATTCACTTGCATCCGCTTTTTCGATAAATAAAACTCACGTGTCTAGCGAAAGGTCTTTAAAATCGCAGAGATTATCTATTACTTTCGCACGTTAGTAACGAACGATTGGTTGGTTTTCGCCGTGGAAGACGCCAAATGAAAATGTAAAAATTAAAATATTTCTTGCGTTATTAATGTTTTAGTAAAAAAGACAGTAAATTTTACAGATGTATCTTGTTGAATTGTCGAATAAGTCGGTGTAGGTAGGTACCATTTTTTTTGCGTTTACGATAGGTACCTCGCGCGAATCGTAATATCATTCGATGTCCTACGCATAAATTACATTAATTCGTTGTGCGATAAATAATTTATGATAAAGGTGTATTTGGAGCTTGCTCTGAAGTTGGATGATTACATTTAGATACCTACTTACTGTAAAACGTTTTTGAAATATATATTTACACTATGCTGGACAAAAGTAACAAGATTCCATTATAATATAAATTTTATATAGGTATGTATCTAATATTACAGAGAACAGTTCCAATTTAACCTTTGTTGCGTTGAAATTTGTATAAATATCCCCTACCTATGTACAACATACATATAGGTACATCAAAAATACTTGGGATGAGGTTTATTTGTAGCTTGAGGACTGTCAAGTCTACGATTAAATACTAGCTTATATGTTTCGCCTAAAGGCCCCAAAGTCAATTTAAACGAATATATCTGCACATTGTGCACATTTCGGTTAATGTTTTACTGTCTGATTTGAAACGATACAAGGAATAACAAAACCGTGCCGGATACGAAACGAAACTGCTAAATATTTATCGTACAGTAATAAAACTTTCGTACGCTATTTTAAAACTACTATCCGAAAATTGATTTTGTTCAAAATATGCCATCGTGATCATGTCAAGTTATTAGGTGACGAGTATACGACAATGACATTTTTTCTTTCGATCTTCATCTTTTATATAACGTTTCAAGTGCGGACCATTTTGGATTAACAATCGCATAATTCATTTTTATCTATAAACCTAAATAAGAACAATATTAAGAGGATGCTTCTCGATGATAAATGAAATAAAATAATATCGACAGTTTACGTGATGTTTCTATTGAATCGGTCGACCCTATAAATTTTTAAACATCACTTAAAAATTAACAATAGGTACCTATATTTAATTGTAGGCCTCGCCGCGCGCCGTTCTAATAAAATCAAAGGAAAGTTAGTATTAAACCGAAACGTTTACACAATTTATCACTAATCTATTTAATGAGAGCCATATATAAAAGGATTGTTTTTTTGTGTGGTAAATTTATCTAAATGAGAATATCCAGAAAAAAGGTCAATCTGTATTTCTGTTTCGCATTTGGAACATTTCTTTAGAGTGGAGTGGCGAATATTTCTGATTGGTAAGTGGAACTCTGTTTGGAAATAATGATGAATGTTTCAGTATCGAATTTGGAGCGTTGTCCTTACATGCGGTTGTTGGTAATAGTATCTACCTACTTAATTTAATAATAGTCGAATGTAGGTATGATACTATTTCTGGAATCGCTAAATTTTAATTATTTTGGCTAACGATTTTGAATTTTCGGAGATTGGTGGAACAGTTGAGAAGCGCAACGCGAGGGTAAATCTGGAAAGGCAATTTTTGCATCTGAAGCAGATTAAATCGTTCGGTAACGATAGCGTCACGATTGACTACTTCATTTTTTGAGTAACTGCCAACATGTAAGGCATGATTACACGTAACATTTCATTATCCTTCATAAAACGTCTCGATTGACCGGCAGACACTTTCGGCAGAGGTAATGACTCGCGGAACGGTTCCGCCCCACCTGCAAGGTGCTGCCGTCCCCGTTCCCTTCAGTCTACCACATCAACCCCGTCTGTTGGTTAGGGCGGGTAAGAGATGTAAGGGGAACGACGGTCTCATATTGATCTGCGCCGCGCACACTAAAATTCTCCTTGCAATTGCGAAGTTCCATATGAACCATCTTCAAGGATTGCAAAAATCTAATAAGAAATGTCTGTCTGGGTAAACTTTACGGGAATACTTTTTCCAGAAAAAAATCTTTTGAAGAAGTTGCCATTGGAGATGCAAGACGTTTGTTCCGTCCGCTAATAATATTATTAAGTAATTACTTACTTTATGCATCTTCGAGTAGCATTTAAAACTTGTAGAAACGAATCGCTTTAATCGCAGTAAGTGGTTGCGGAAGTGGGTACTTTTTTTTTCTAACATACATCCACGTGCTTTTATAGAAATTTTCAGGCGATTTAAAATTATTATCATCCGTATAGTTATTTTCTAGTTTTTTTTTTTTGGAATTAATCCATAAGCATGCACGCCTACGTAAAAATCTACGATATACTACTATTATTGTATACGGAAATTTTTGTTACCAGACAAAATGTAAATAGCATCTTTCAGAGAGAGGTATAGAAACATATTTTTCAAGGTTGAAAGCTGTGTAGTTGACCGGTATATAAGTCGCATATTGTTATTCGACCGATAAAAATTGAACAGATACGGGTAAGAATTGGTACAAAGTGCTTTCGAAGATATAAAATTTATTCTTTTTATATGTAGTTATTTGATGTAGGTATTCATAATTATACGTAGAAATGTTATATACGTTTTAGTGATAATATGTACATTGTATGGAAGTTTTTTAATACTCACAATTTTTCCTCGAAATTTAAATTAACTGTAATTAAATACAACATGTAAAATAGTCGATCGTTTTTACATTAAGTTTAATGAACCAGGTATTAATACTCTTTTGGAGCTGTTTAATTAATAACATAAAAATTGAGGTAAATTAGTTCCTCCCGTGTCTGCTATATTAATTAGTGTCCAGAATTTATTGGAAATTTGCTCGTCAAATAGACACGGAATTACTTTTATTAAGTAATTTGTGTTTTAAAAATGCGTTGTAGGTACATAAATGAATTTCTACGTTTTATAAACTGCAAGAACTTGAATAACTATATGTAAGTACGTACAGCACTCGATCTTATTCCATTTTATATTTTTGGAAGGTCACGATTTCCAACAAGGACAATCCTGTCAAAAATCTTAGGGGTTTATATCCTAAAGGAAACGTGAAAATTCAAGTATAAAATTTTCGGTCTATCGCATTACTTTTCTATTTCTATCTGTCAAAATTTTTAGTATTTTTTTATTATCTCTATTCTATCCTATCCTATCCTTTACGCAACCTTCGCTGTAACAAGTTTTTAATAGGGGTTTTGCGCTTTAATAAAGGTGCGCATTGAACATAATTAACATAATGTATGTTCCTATATTTTTCTTTCCATCGAATAATTGTTTGTAATATCGTCCTTTTTATAAATCGAATATCGATCTACAGGGTGTTTCAGAATTCCTAGTTTTCAGACGTGATGGAGGGCCATGCAATTAAACATTTTTTTTTTGTAATAAAGTAATATTCGGAAACGCTTCCGTATCAAGACAATGCGATATAAAGATACGAATCGGGTGATTTTTGTAAGTATCTTGTGTCGTATTAAATCGATCGTTTACGAGACACCTACAACACAGAAGAAGAATTAGTTGTAATCGTCCGTAGATATTTTTTAGAATTCGTTCTTCAATCACACCTATATGACGATTTTACATATTTACTTTGTCTGTCACGAATTGTGTGCAGTAATTTTGAACAGTTTTTATAATAATTGTTTGAATACCATTTTCGCAACATTTCACTACTTTGTATCAATTAAAACTTAATAAAAGGTTTGCGTTACATGTTAAGTTGTTTTAAATCATTTTCTCTCATATCGTATTATTTTAATACGGAAGCGTTTCCGGACACTAAAAGTGTTTAATTACATGTTCATCACATCTGAAAACTGGGAATACAGTAAAACTTCTTATATAACGAAGTCGATAAATTCTGAAAAAAATATTCGTTATATTAGGGAAATTTCGATATGTAAAAATAACACCTTTTAGTAAATATGGAGTTAAGTATCAAAAATTTCGAAAATTTTTTTTTGTTGAATATTAGACAAGATTAACATCCACATAACTTCGCGACTTGAGAGACTTAGAGACGACGATAGATTTAGTGACGACGACTTTTCTACAATTATTATTTTGTACGGGAACGTACTCGGAAAACTGGAAACTGTTACGAATTCGACCTTAATTGTTTCTCCAAAAATAAATAGCCGTCCGAAAATATGTTAAGTATGCCCGAGTTTGCAAAGTGAGTTGACTTGTGACGATGACGTAAAGTACACGGAAGATTTTTGGCTTGTGCTAATTTTATTTCGACATTTAACTTAATCCCGTACATTTAAACTTAGAAAGTGTACAGTAAGAACGCCTCGGCGCGGCGCCTCAACAAAAAAATAAATTGTTTAGTTTATTTGGCAAATATCCACCGCCTACTCTCTTTGCTTTTGAATACGTCTTGAGGAATGCCGTTGTAATTTCTTCTATTTCCGCCCGATCGATCTCTTCCTTATTTCAGTATTTTAAGGCTACGAATTTATCGTCTTCCATTTAACAATAATATTTTAAAATTAGGGGTAACAAAGACAATGGGGTTCTTATAATAGACAATGGTTGGCTGCTTCAAAATCATACGTCCCTTTACAATGGCGCACGCACTGTGATGATGTGGCGCTAAATCTCACAGCCAATATTCATAAAGCATCTGGAAACACGCAATTACCAAACTAATCCTATACTACTATTCTGTTACAAATGATCATAGTTATTATGATGGTTTTCGTTCCAACCGTAATTTGTAGGACGGCTCCCCCCCTCTAGTCAAATGTGTCCATGTAACTTTATATTAATTTTTTATTGAAACTTGTTTATTTAACGTTGAAATTCGTCATCATCATTATCATATTTATCTATAGTACCTAACTAGGTAAAAGATATACATATAGTCCCATTTATAAATTTATTTTCAATTGAAATATGTAATTTGTTGTTCAGGTATGGGCATACTAGAAAACAGAAATTATATGGAACACGCAACATTTTTGTTAACAATAAAAATATATTTTTTTGTTGATGTACAGTTTTCACTATTAAAGAAATATGAAAAAGAAACTGGAAATCGGTTTCGTTTCGTGAAGCAAAGTATATATAGTCTCTAATAAAATGTAAGGATTATCTAATACAAAACCGCATTCTCTCTATGCTTTGGAATTTATCGAACCCATAGAAAAAATCTTATTCGCGATAAACCTATATATCGACAAAACTGGCGGCTGCTACCTTCTAGATTTTATCAAACAATAATCGAATATGATTCGTTTTGATTAAATTGGCCGTTCAACGAATTATTACCAATTAATAACCTATTTAAGGTGGATGCGAACTTGTGACGTATGTATAACTTTTGACGATTTGGCCAAACATCCATTTAAGGATGAACTAATTCCGAACAGCATCGAGTAAGAACTTCGAGGAGTTTCAAAGGCAATAGACGAAACACTTTTACTTAATTATTTAAATTAAAATATAATATTGATGAAATGTTAATGTTAATTTAATATCGGACGTCATTAATTTGAATCGACCGCCCGCATTATTTAAAAATTAACACACAACGCCATTTCACGTATTTTACTATTTTAACGAAATTTGTTATTTTTGTTAATTGCGTTCTGGAATCAGAATTTCCCGGTTTCCTTCATTAGTCACTTTTACCTTTTCAAACGAATAGGAAAGAAACTCGTTGTCCTGTCATTCATCTTGACGTGTAATAGTCCTGCTCTCCGTATTGTATTTTATCCTTCATCTGTTTCTCGTTTCCATCCAATTGTGTATTTCAGTTTACATTAGAAGGCGTTTCTTAACCGAAGTCTTTCTTGATTGATGCCTTTGATCTAAATGGTTGCTTTGTTTCCACGTGGTCGTTGGATGTTAATTTGCTAGGTGACATAGGTACTTAAACCTAGGACCTTACAATTAATTGCGCATAATTTTGTTAATGAAAGGACGTCCACATTTCTTATTTGAAAATATTGTTTCTAAATTTACTTTTTAACGATTAAATTGTTCGACGCGTTAAATACTGGAGTTTTTACGTTTAACGAAAACCAATTAGACAAAAACGTATGACTGTAATTTATTTATGTTATTAGTTAATCGTGTTGTTGCGGTACACTTACAATTCAGATAGTTACTCCACGATTCTAACCGAGGTAAAATTAATTATTTTGAAATTTTAACGTACACTGCGGTGTCCACTTAACTCTCTACAACTCGGTACTTGAACATTTGTAATTTAATTTATATTTTGATAATATTGTAGTCAAAGTCTGTGAGACTTCATATTATTATCGATACAATTTTGGTCTACATAGGGGGACAGTAGCGTTGATGTAAAGATAGGTACCTATTTAAATACCTATCTCCATAAACGAATACTAAATATTTAGAAGTTATGATCGCCATAGATAATGTTGCTTGTGGTGTATCGAGTTGCCTAAAGAAAAAGAGCAGCAACCCCGGCAGCTAAAAATTAATTAAAATTAAAATTTAGACATATCTACATACAAATATTCAAGTGCTTACCCCAGATTTTTACGTAAATTAGAAATAAAATGAAATTGTCTGACTTGCTCGACTGGAAAAAATAAAAATATATTGTAGGTATATGTGAACAGTAGGATTATGTCCGGATTATGCAAATTATTTATTATCTTGTCAAGTAAGTTCGTTTCGCATCACTAAATATTTGTTAAAATCTACTGCAAGACATGTTGTCTCGCTTTTTGTGGCGGTCACTGTACCTATAAAATTTTGTAAGATTCGCGTAAAAAATTCGTTATATAGAAACTTTTGTTTTATTATTCGGGGCTATAAAATGCACCAAAAACGCGTTCAAGGTGAAAATTATAACAAAAAAATTCAATATATAGTGAAACCTCAATTAACGGACATCTCTCAACAACGAACACCTCTCTTTAAGAGATAGTTTCTTATTACCTTAACTTAAACATTTGCCCTCCCTTTAGTGGACATCTCCAAATAACGACCAATATTTTCTACCCCCCATAACTGTCCTTTATTAGGAGGTTTCGTTGTATAGAAAAATTCATTTTACGGAAGTTTTTTATATGGCAGTTCGACTGTATCTAAAATAAATATAAGTGGATAACGTCGTTAATAAAAAAATATTTTTTTTATTATATTATACATACAAATGAAAATTTCTAACTAGCAAAAACGAAAAAGAAACGTTTGATACAAATGAAAACGTAAACGATTAAAAATAATAGCGATTTATATTAGGTATCTATTTTGATTATTTCTTTAGGTGGTACACTAATCTTACGTGTTCTTATTGCATAAAATATTCATCTAATAGTAAGCTAACTCAACAAATGTCACAATCGAAAGGTCTATTTTTTTTAATTTTAACAAAATTTTAAAGTAACTTGCCTAATAAAAACGAAATCTACGGGCGACGGCGACGTTCTCGTTACCTAATATTTGCTTAAAATTTTAGGTAGATACCTACCTACTTATTAATTATATTATATTTTTTTAATTTGAAATTGTCTAATTAAATTAAGCAGATATTACCCAGAAGAAATCTCGTAATAATAAAACAATTTAGTTTCGTTATTTATGGGTTACTACTTAATAAGGATATTAGTTTATAAGTTTTCATTAAGTAATCTACCTTCTTGACAATCATTATATTTATACACATATGCGATTGTAAATCACATAAACTATGTACCTACCGGTAGGTATACCTACGTAAGATTTTATATTTGTTTAAGGGAGAGATACGGGGTTTAATTGTTAAAAAATTTATTCGGAAAACTCGTTAGGTACATAAATTGAACTATAACATACAAGATTGCAAGATAAGTATAAATAATAAAAATTAAGGATCTATAATAAACCGAGTCCCAATTCAGAGTCGCTCGAGGCACGTGATCACGCGAAAAATAGTTTAATATAGATAATGCCTGCACTTTTGGTCACGTGACTTCCGGTCAGGGCTCCATGAAGTTCGTTTTCAAATATTTCAAAGAATAGAAAGTGTCGCTGCCATCAACACTCAATACTACTGTTCACGTTGACTCAGCTCTATTAATTTCTATAAAAACTTTTCAGGAGCCGATGTTTTAGGAATTTTACAATTACTTATTATATATATACATACAGTGTGTTAGATTTTATGTGTCACAGCAAATATCTTGGCTATTGTATGAATTAGTAAAAAATGTTATATATGAAAGTTATTAGATTATTTATTCTTAATAATGTGTCAAAATCAGAAAAACAATTGAACATCAAATAATTCAGGTAAAACAAATAAATTTAACATTTTAAATGGAACGTATCCAGTATTATTACATATTCTGAAACTACAATAATTTGTCTTTACAACGATATATCACATGTTATACTTTTTCGTTAATTAACTGGGTGTAATACACTAAATAACTGATCGTGTTGAAAACGTAGACAGTATAAACAATGTGTTGATTAAAACAATCTCAATAACAGATTATTCAACATAAATACAACATTATGAACAAACCAATATGTGAATAAGTAAGTTAATTATAAAATTGTATGTAACGCCTACCTAACATCTAAATTCTTTGTTCAAAGTGCTCCCCGTTGTTTGTAATACATTCCCGACATCTGCTTATTAAATTTCGTCGCACTTTTTGCAACATGTTTGGTGTTATTTGAGCACATACCCTATGAATGCGATTTGTAAGATCCTCTAAATTTTGTGGACATGTAACGTAGACTTTTGATTTAACATATTCTCAAACAAAAAAGTCCAACACAGAGAGGTCTGGCGATCGTGCCGGCCAGTTTATAGGGCCACCATTTCCTATCCATTTCGCACCAAACTTTTCGTTTAAAATATCCTTAACGTTCCTTGCATTGTGAGGAGGTGCGCCATCCTGTTGTAACCACATATCACGACGCACTTGTTGGAGTATATCATCCAAATATTCTTCGAATTTTGTCGTAAGAAAATTAGCATACCGTTCAAAGTTAAGCGTTCCGCGATAAAAATAAGGACCTAGTATAGTATCACCTAATACACCAAGCCAGACATTAATAGAAAATCCGTGTTGGAACCTGCATTCCCGAATTCGACGTGGATTCTCTGCATCCCATAAATAATCATTTTTTCTGTTAGAAATTCCGTTATTGTTAAAATTAGATTCATCGCTCCAAAGAATGACATCCACTAAATGTTGATTACTGTTAAGTCAGTTACAAAATATTAGCCTTCTATCAGAATCACCAGCTGTTAAACCGTGAACCAATTTAATTTTATAGGGAATCATGTTATGTTTTTTTAGAATAGAAAATATTGTGTGATGACTTATACCTATGTCGGCTACTGCTTCACGGATTGCATTTCTTGGATGTGCTCTAAAATATGCCAACACCATAATATCTTCATTATGTGCTGCACGCCAATTTCTTGGTCTTTGCACTGTAGCATTAAAACATCCATTTCTTCGTAAATTATGTTAAATTCTTGCAAACGTGCGAGGATGTGGCTGTACCCTTTCTGGATACAAGGTTCGATACAATACAGAAGCTTCTTTAGGATTATCATTGCATCTGATGTACACTCTCAACATATCCATTTTTTCATTATTAGAATAATAACTATCCCTGATTATGTGTCACAAGATGAAAATTAACAATTAACAATTTACTTAACCACTTTGACACGATAACGATAACAAGTGAGCGCATATCACGGCCTCCTCGGCTCTACTTAATAGAACACATGCAAAGGTAAAAGTGTGCGTCGTCGGTACATTGTTCACAATGTACGTATTCAACGCGTTCGGTTATTTATTCTATTACGCCTTTAATTAATGAAATAAGTATAACATGTGATATACCGTTGTAAAGATAAATTCTTGTAGTTTCAGAATATGTAATAATACTGGGTACGTTCCATTTAAAATGTTAAATTTATTTGCTTTATCTGAATTATTTGATGTTCAATTGTTTTTCTGATTTTGACACATTATTAAGAATAAATAATTTAATAACTTTCATATACAACATTTTTTACTAATACATACAATAGCCGAAATATTTGCCTTGACACATAAAATCTAACACTCTGTGTGTATATATATATATTTAGGGCCGGTTTTTCAATCGCTAGTTAACTCTGACCATCAGTTAATCACTATATAAATAACTATTCAAACAATTGTTTCTAAGGTGAGTTTACTGATGGTCGGAATTAACCAACAATCGAATAATCGGTACTTCAAGTTTTTAATCAGAAACGATTTTCTAGCGATTCCCATTTATAAAAACCTTAGTAGATCGAAAAAGGGCAAGCATATTGCTATGTTTATGTATACCAATTTACAGTTTGACAACAATATAAGTATATAGAAGCGCCGAACTTTAATTGCGAAAAACAAGCAAACACGTAATGCAAAAAAACTATAGTTGCTGTATACCTACACATCAAAGCTTGGGTATTACAACGCCAACGAGCTATTGCGTTTCCTCATCAGTAGGTGTGTCACAGTGGCTACTTATTCACTCGAATTCCGAAATGCATTTGACATCAAAATTTTCGAATAAGGGCTATGCACTTGTATGATCGTCTAAAGAAGCGATTTTCTATCTTTTATACGTGTCATTTTAAAGTAGCAAAAGGAATGCTATGCATGAATGAACACGATAGATAGCCTTTTATATAAAATCGTAAACCAATCCGATCGATTTTTATCCAGACATTTGCAGATATTTGAATGCCAGATGGATTATAATCGCGATGAAATTATCTGACGGTTAATTCGGTAAACTCGATTTAGTTTTGGAGATAAGCTAAGCGATGACGGCCTTGCATTTGTTTCCATTTTGATGTGGGTATCATCGGTGTGATTTGTTTTTAATAATAATTAAGGTAATATTAAGAACATCTACCTACTTAAATATCTAGCAACAAAGCAGAATGAATGAAAGATAATTGCTTTTTCAACTTCAGCGTGGTAGATATTTATATTAAGTAATCACATTTAGAACTGTTGCCTACAATACCTATGTATGTATATGTTACAGCGCCAATAAGATGGTACGATAGGTCTAGTTTTCTTTATCAAACTAAACTGCATTGTAAACAAAAATTTTAAC
Source organism: Rhagophthalmus giganteus (assembly GCA_036326145.1). Classification (NCBI taxonomy): domain Eukaryota; kingdom Metazoa; phylum Arthropoda; class Insecta; order Coleoptera; family Rhagophthalmidae; genus Rhagophthalmus; species Rhagophthalmus giganteus. The sequence continues at coordinate 6,525,914 of JARFJA010000056.1, read as the reverse complement.
GTCACTGGTTGTGCGTGTAAACATTATTTGCTAAATGCAGGTTTGAGGAAAAATCTTACAGTTCGACTAGACTTTGATCATATTTGTCTAACTCGTTGGCTTCTCATTCAACAATCCAATAGGAAAACCACTTATCTTTTCTAATCATTTTTTATAGAATGCTATATGGAATGACGATAGATTCTTGAAACCCGTAACTGGTTGAACTTTCACGATCATTTATTCTAATAGCCATTCAAATTAATTCGCAGTGAATTGAAAGCACGATGAAAGTTCCAATAGTGTAACGATCTCAATTTAATTAATAAACTCACATCTTAAATAAATTGGGAATTCTTTAGTTTGATACTAAATCTTTTTTACAGTGTTAACTTAAATTTTTCGTCGCCGGCGATTTTATAGATTAGTAGTAATAGTGAATAAACGATATTCCTCCAAGTATTTTTCATACAAACACTCATCAGTGATCGATGATATAATCGTTAGCATGTAATTCGCGAGGCCACGGATCAAACTTTTTTCGTTCGCAGGTTGCTCGTGTGTTTGTCTGGTGCCGAAGAATACCTTACAATTAGACTGTCTTATTACAAAAAAAAAAAATGACAAAACCGCTTTTTATAATGTAGATACATTTTGAGCGTCTGATAGGTGTTGCACAATATTGTTTTTGTCGGTTTAACGATCGACTCGTCGTAAAAATTTGTAACAACTTTTACATGTTTTAAAAGTGCAAAGTGCAAACGAGTTCAAAAAGTGTGTACCACACCACCTTAACTCCCAGATATTTTCCATACGAGCGAGCACACCGATGACTACTTACCGCCGCATCCCATCTACTTTTGTAGCCCGAAACTTGCAATAAATATGCACCACCGTCCGTAAATAAAAGTAATAGTGTAAAACTTTTAAAATATCGAGATTGCCCGAGAAGCGTTCAACATATCGCATATCTTATAACGAATTGCGTAGTAATAACATTCACGGGGAATCCGAAAAAATTCCTCGAGTTCGGCCGTAATTGCAAATTGTTTTATTGTTCCTCAATTTTACGATTTATTTGCAAAAGGGCTATTTAACAAAAAATATCGTTTAAAAGCGCCGAAGCATCGATTTCCGTACCCGAAAAATACGAGACCGATAAATTATACAAAAGTGTATTGGCTAATCAATTTCTCTCATTTCTGATTCTCATCGGCATGTTTGAATAAGAATGAATGTTTGATAGTGGCCATTGTGATTTTTCCATTATTCATAAACCACGTACAGAAAAAGAATTCTTATGATGACTAGCTGTCGTTTAATTGAACCTTTTTCGATCAAAGAATCGGGATTGAAAAGGAGGCTATTTTCTTCTTGTTTCTGTATTGTATGTAGCCTTGCATTTTTCTTAAACAAAAGTGGTTTGTACGCTAGGCGAAACTGTACAATAAAGAGCAATACAAACCCCCGCTATACAATCACTAATTGGAGTTCCGAATAGAATGGCCATAATGGAAAATATTTGCAAAAGAACGAATAGTAATTAGGTAAATGTAGTAAGTAGTTTTATTCTTTCAAGCGTAGTTGATGTAACTACCAGACTGTCGCCATATTTCATTTATTACATTTAGGTATAACTACATAATGCGTTATCGATTAATTTTATATCAATTATTTTTTTTCACTTCTAATCTTTTCTCTTAAATAAGGAGCGATATAAACAGAATGAAAAAATTGTTTTGGGCGGCTTTTCTATTACTTCTTATTCCCAGAGTGTGGATATAAAATGTAGGAAATAACGCAAAGGGCGTTTGTTTATAGATCGAGCGTGATTTTTATTTTGTTTTTGGTTTCTACGAGTGTATAGCTCTAGAAAATTTATTTAGCGACGATTATTGAAGCATAATTAGATATGTTTCGTCCTCACGATAGAATTTCCCAAAACGTTCCTATACTTACTTACATTCTATTTTGATTATAATCGATATCGTTTTTCTATAAAATAATGACGATTAAAAATAAAACTAAGGCGATCGAATACGTCGGTATTTGAATGGCAAGTTTCGCGCTGGTCGTTTTCCGTTAGAGACGCCTCGAATTTACAAAGAAAAATAATAAATTAATGAATTCGTGCACTTTTCTACAATGCAAGACTTAAATCGACGGCAAGTACTCTTAACCAACAAAAAATGTCAAGTGTTTGAGAATTTAGACTGGAATAGTGGATTTTTTTTGTGAACGCAAAAATGTTCGTTTCACCTCGAGCTAAGTAAAATAAAAGCAGTTGCGAACGCTTTCATTAAACAGCCGTTTTTAAGGTGTTTTGGCTATTTTGTTCGAGTACACCTAAACAGCGTTTTCAGCTTTTGCGGGACAATGAGGTTTGCAAGTTTAAATATTGAATTATCAATTGTCACTCATATGTGCATGTATTTATTGTATGCACTTCGGGAGATATCCGATCACGTATTTACGTGCCGCGCATACAACCCGTTACCGTTGTTGTTGTGGTTTGTTACATCTATTTTGCGGGAACTCCTGGTGTCACGGGAGATAACTCGAATACTCCTTTGTAAGACTTCAGCATTTACCTCCTCCAACCAATACATATTTTATCAAAATTAAAGTCTCATATGTTGCTTCTACTTCTACGAGAAACGGAAATAGTATTCTATCCGGGAAAAAGTAGTGTTACGATGCGCACCTAGAGTAAAACGTTGGTCACGTGGTCGTCCGTCAAGGTACTCCACGAAAAATTCACCCCTTCGTACATACCTCAGTTTCAGATTTCGCTATTCAAGTTAATAAATCCGTCGAAATATTTTGATGTATTATTGATTTCAAAACATTTCGGCGTAAACTTTCCATCGATTATACATATTCGTTAGAACTATAGATTGTAAATGGAGGGAAAAAGTATAAAGTCGTTCCTTTTTTGACGTTGGAAAGATTTATTTCGATGCATCTTTTTTAGTTTAAAGAACTGTCACAGTTTTTCGACGATTTATTGATTTATTTTTGTGCGGTATTAGTGATATATAAAGTTTCGGATTGAGATGCCTAATATATAAATATCGAACTTGCCTTCTGAAAAATGACTATACCTATTCGTTGAAATTATCGCTGTTAATAGAATTTACATTTTTTTTTAATGTAACAAAACAACTCTTTTTAATAACTATTATCTTACGACCTATAACAATGTTCTTCTGTATTCGCTGTATTACAAACTCGTATAATTTGGAGGCCTGAGTAAGGGAGCAATAGTAAAAGTTAAATTTTCTCATGATTAAATACGATACGTATAACAAACATAAATTTCTTCATGGTTCTTGCTTTTTTATTGTTCGATTGGGAAAATGTAATTCATAGAAGAAGACAAAACACGTCGATAAAACCGGTAATTGCGACTAATGGGCGAGCTTATGTGATTATTAATTGAACGTCTCGGCAACTTCGTACACAAAAACAGTCCAAGGAAGTTGTTTATAAAAATATATATAATTGAAGGTTACAGTAGGTAGGTAATTTTACATTGTCTCCAAGCGTTTATAAATATCTGAAAATATACCACTCGATGAAAATATTGGATGCACTTCGGTTCCAATTATAAAACGATTTATACCAAATTCGAACGTAGAAAACATGTTATTTATTGCTATAAGAATGTGTATATTATTCACGATTTCAAGTTGCACTTTGCATTAAATAAAAGCTACCACATACATGTATTTAAAATAGAATAAAATCTGTTATAGCTAGCCTTGCTTCTAAAAAAAAAACGTCTTCTTATTCGTTAGATCAGCGCTTTTCCGAATTAATTCCCCCGCGGTTATGAAATATGTATATGGAAGACAGTTTCTTTTTAAATAATAATGCTCTTACTGGATAAACTCGGCGATTTTCGCTTGTAAGGGTTATTGACTTCGCTTTCCTAAAATCATAGTGTGTGGCTGAACGTTTTGGAATTTTGCGGATCGTTTTGGAGCTTTGAGAATGTTTTTTTCCATAAGTTTCCGAAATACGTATTTTAAGTTAGATAGTTAATAGAAACGGTAAAAAATTATTAAATTTTACTTTTGTTTTCCACGGCAATGAAATATTTCAACTACATCAAAGGAAACTTAATTGGTAGTATTTGACATGACGACAAAAACAAATAAAGCAAGCATTCAGTTAAAATGGTTAGTTATTTTTTACCGAATTTTATATAATCTTGTGTACGTACGTATGTACAACTCACCAGGAAAATGTTTTTTTGCCATTCACGGCTGGCGCTTCGAACAAAAATCTCGGGGTCTACAATGGAAACATGCACCTATTTTTCCTATCTCGTTGTACAAATATCTATAGTATGTAATAATATTTTAAATAGTTCTAGAAAAACGAAGACGAAATTTTCATCAGAATAAAAATAGGCCTTAAAACCACGAATCAAAAATTCATTCGGGTGTTATACCACACGTAGACACCAAGGTGACCTTCTTAATAGATTAAGATACGTGTAATAATTTTCGAAACTACTCTCCCTAATAATACTATAGAGCTTTTCCAAATTGCGAGATGTATCTTTTACTGTTTGCCGGAGATTATTTAATTTCGTTAGAAATTCTTATCAAGGATTACGTTGGTTCTTGACAAATAAGTTGCATTATCACTTCCGTTTCGTTCTCTACGGCAATTCAGTTGTGCAAGGTTAATTATAATACTGACGTTCTCCACGGTTATAGGGTGTACTAAAATCCCAATGGCCTTAGCCTTTGAGTTCATAATTTATTGGTGTGCGCAGTTCCGTGACCTTCATGCCTTATCGCTATAATTTTGCAACTGCGAATATGCACGGTAATTGGCGACGTTCGGGAAAATATTTCCAGTCGCAAATTAGATTTCGTTTCAAAGAAATTTTCCCAATTAGAAATTGTCGCCGATTCCGGAGCGTCGGATGTCGGTATGATCGAAAAATTCCGAACAATTTCATTTAACGAGTTCGCAACTATAATTGTCAATCCTATTAAAAGTTTATTTAATTCTTCGAAAACTATCGTTCGATTTCGTAACTCGTAACACGGGTCTCGACTAATCTTGGAAACAAACTAATGGGCGCCAAATAATTGAGCAATTGTCTATGATGGGAAGATAACGACCGGGAAAAGCTTCGCGACCGATTTCTAGCTGATTTTTCTCGACATAAAATTGAATCGGTGTCAAGTAACAAAGTCTGGTTCTAACAAGTGGCCACGTCGATTTACATACAAACCGACTAGTTTAGAATATTAACTTGTAGGATTCCCTTGTAAAGTTTCTTTATCGAATATAATTTCAAGTTGCTGCTGTATCCCGAACCTTATTAATTAGGACGACACCGACGACAAACTTTCAAACTCGAGACGAGAGACAGGGTTATAAAGTATCACGAACAACTATTTTTCAGTTATCGTTTTTAATTGGAACAAATTGTTCAATTTGATTATAGTATGTGTAAACCTCTCTTTTTAGAGGTCAAGATTGTTTGTATTCATTTTCGCCCAGATTTGTTTCTTAATAAATAAATCAGTGCCAACGAGAAAAATGGTTAATTGTTCCTAACGAGTTCTAATCGAACGTTATCGTAAATCAAAATTAAACACTTAAAAGCTGTCAAAATTAATAAATCAACTCAATTTTAATATAATATTTTGATTAAAATTCATTAAACTGGAGAGTTTCGTCGTTGATCGTCTAAATTCATGGGTATTCATTCGAGCCTGTTAAGTAGTTTTTAAAGTATGCTTGGTTGTTTTTTTTTTGTTACGGGTAAGTACGAATCCGCTAGGATTATGAATTTAAGGGTGTTTTGTAGGTAATTTAGCCAAACTATTCCGCTATAGGGGCGCCACTAATACTAAGCGAACTAGTGTATTCCCCTATTTTTTTATGTTACCATCACTACCCGAATAGTTGAGGACAATACGGAACCGACAGCGATCCTAGAAACGCCTTGGTTTACGGATTAACATAATTTATTAGCTCTAGAATCATAAACCTTCGGTCTACGAACAGACTTGCTGTTCTGAATTTTCTGAATAATGTAAAAATTAGTTACCTATTTGCTACTATTAAAAAGAAAAAGATTTTTTTTGAATAAAAGATTATTTATTAAATACAAAGAAATTAGAAACCGATGCATCGTAAGATAATTCAAAATTGAATGTATTTTTACGCTTACGCTCATTATACATTTAGGGCCGATCTTTTCATCTTCCATTTAATTTAATTGACACATATTTACCATAGAAACGTTTGTTCAGACAATTGTTTCCGTGGTAAAATTGGTTTACAAAAATTTGTGGAAAGTTTATAGAAATAGATGACGTCATAGGTCTTTCAACAGTATTGGTTAACTCAAAATATCGTAAATAATCGTAATTAGTTGTACACGAGATATCTACTAATTTTTTTTCATGTTAGACCATAAAAAAATACCACATAAAAAATTGTCAAACAAAAAAATAGAAAAAAAAGTCTCATTTTGTTGTAGGCTCAAGAGCCCATTAGTTTAGCAGGGTGGGCTGCTGTTTTTTAGCTGTAAGGCAGCAATACAAATAATATATACATACAAATTATATACTATATACAAATAGAAAAAAGGAGAAGAAAAATATGTACAATTTGAAATCGAAAATATTTATTTTTCTGGTAATGGTGTTGCTAACAAATCTTCCTTTGGATCTCCAATTTTAAGATTTCTAGAGAGCCCAGGGTCAATTATTTATAAAATATTTTGAAAATGTTGAAAATTCAAACTATCGAGCACTAAAATTAGATAGAATCTGAACGTATTTTGAAATGTTTCAGTTGGTCGGGGTTGGTTCCCAGATGTGTCAGTAACTGGTCGACAAAATATGCCAGAATTTATGTAGCAAAATGTCTTATTTTACTTGTTACTTCCTGTAACAATAAAAATTGGCGGCCCGGCAGGAAAGTGGTATAAAGCCAAGTTTGCATTTAACCTTTGATATATATATATATATATATATATATATATATATATATATATATATATGCATTCTGCTCGTAATTTACTATTAATTCGTATTATATCGTAATTTACGTGTCTTTAATTCAAGTTAAGGACATGAGTTCCGCTACTCTTAATTAAAATCAGTTTGTCTACTAAACTTATAGGTACCTACAGATAATTAGAAGGTATAAATATTATAAATAAATATATTAATTACCTAATAAGTATCTAATTATAAATATAAATAAATCCATCAAAATATAATTACGACTAAAACTACTATTTCAAAATTTGCTAGTCAAACTTAAAAACCGTAACTTCCACTAATCGTAAGTAATAAAGATTTATTGCTTTCGGTATTTATCAAATGTTTACCTCCCCTACTGACTCACGTGCGATAGAATAGTATTTTGTGAGTGGGAGAAATTAGACGGAGAGAAAATTACGGGATGGAAAATCGAAAATGCACTCGATCTTCAATTTCGTTGTTAATTTGAAAACTAAAAAATGTCGATGAAGTTATTAAATTAAACTTGAACGTAGATATTTTAAGCTATGCAATGAATATAATTTTATCGCAGTTAAGTATTTTCTAGGACGACAAATTAAGAGTTTGTGTAAACGTCATTTTTGTAGATTTTTATAACAGTTATAATAAACAAGTTATTGCGTTTATTGCAATGAAAATATTTCAATAAACAGTACATTGGCTATTCTACTGGCAATACCAAAAGTTTTGTAGTTCTCTTACTAGATTTCAAGATAGCTGCGAAATTAGATTTGAACTTTGAACGACAATTACTAACACATACATTTGTTTTTTTCGAAAAATTTTACGTTTACTACCATGTAAACATTATAAATTATCTATATGTGATAAAATAAACAGAAAAAATAATTTTGAAAATCTGTACCAAACACCCTTAAGTATACGTAATTATTTTTGGAGTCGATAGTATGTATGTACATGTAGGAAGACGACGCATCCGCAACTAAAATAATTAGAGCAGCAGGGACGTGCAACGTTCAATCGCGCTGTGCCTACTAGTCTACTTTTCCAACGCGATTAGTAGTTAGTTATGTTAGCACGTGTGCATTAAATTTATCGATAGAAAGTACAATAATGCAGTTAAAAATATGCAGGGCATTATTTTGCTCGTATGCATTGTGATTGCAACAACACGCTCCCATAAATCATGCTTTGTTCGTTCTTTCTGACACGACCTGCCTTAACATTAAGTGTACTTTTTGTTTTTCCTTTTCGATACTATCGCCATCGTTAATTATTTAACTTGCACATCCGACTTTCCCTTTCAAATTTGTTTAAGGTATAATTAGCTTTAGTTGTGGTCGTTGCTTACAATATTTTAAGTATTGATTACGACGGGATATTTTTAATTAGACAGCCCCCAAGTTTGATGTGTTTCTTCAAAGCCATCGACTTCGTCAGAATGCACTAGTTAATTATAGCGCATTTACATCGGCAGTATGCCGTTGGCCGACTATGTGGAACCTAAATAACTTTGCTCACCTAGACGAAATTCTATAGGTAGGGTAGATGTTTAAATGTAAGACGTTGCGATGTAGATTTTGATTTTCGCCGAGCACAACGGTATCGCGAGTGTTCAAAAGAAAATCGGCCGTAATTTAGCGCAACTTTTTAAATTCGCAAAATTGATAATGCATATAAAACTAGAAGGTGCACTCGAAAAGACCGCATTCACAAAAGCTTAGAATGCGCGTCTTTGAGTAAAAAGGCGACCTGGAATTCATATTGCTGCACCTCTATATCAATATTTCATTTTCGCTTTTGCTTTTATTTACCATCTACCGTCTTCCTCGTTTCATTGTGGGCCGATAAAGAAGGAAAAACCGCGCGCGTTTTAAATTTCGATCTTGGCTTTTCTTCGTGTAAGGCTGTGCCGTTTTAATCGCGTTCTAGATGTCGTGGACCGTTCGTGGTTTTAACAAATATTTGTTTAGGAATGATAAAAATTAGGAGTATTAAATAAACAATTTATTTCGTCTGTTTTGATAACGTTGTTTCGAAAGATATGCAGATACGACGCGCAACGAATATAATATCGAATATCAAAGCTGCGTTCGCTTTTTTTTTATAACTCGATAGTCAGTAAAAGCGGCATGACGAGTGCATACTTAGCGGTTTAATTATTTCTCGAACAATTAATTTGATAGAGAAAAGATCAAAGAGTCGCAAGAGTTACACGAAGTCGTCTGGGATACTTCGCATCAAAGTAATTTTGTTCTGTATAAATACTATCTGCGCTTTATAACTTGTTATTTACTGTTATTTTTTGTTTAATTTGAATCATTTTAGTATTGCAAAAACACCTACAAATTCCCAAATTTACTGGCAAGGGAAGTGTACGAATGTGAAATTCAAAATCAAATTGATATCGAAAGATGGAGCATGTTTTGAGCTTTCACGTAACTTTAACCAATTTTGTTGAATCGTCTGAACACAAAATATAGACCGCCAAAATTGATGTAATTGGTCATTTTCGATGCACGTAATTTCCATGTGTTTTAGGATATATAAATATTAATTTAAAAAAAAATCACTTACCGTGAGAGTACCCACTATTTTTCGAACTTGTTAAAATTGATGTACACGATTTATTTTTAAATTCTTGAAATTTCTCTCTTGAAAATTCTTTATTATTATATTTCCTATTATTAGGTAAGTAATTTTTAATTATTAATTAAGAAATTAAATTATTTAAAATTAAAAATACGTATCTCATGAACTGCTACTTTACATTTGAATTTTTATTTTGTTATAAGTATATAATGTTTGATGCCATATTTAGGGAATAACTTTTGGTGGCAATTACCTATTTATCAGATTGTCTGGTTATTATGAATAGCTCTATAAGGTCGCTGGGTATTTTGATAATAATTTGACGGATAGGTACCTAATTATTGAAAATCTTCCCATAAATTTATCTGATAGCTATTTGGCATAAAAAAAATTGTTGGAACAAACGTTTCTATGGTAAATATCTGTCACAGGGGTCGTAGTGGAGTTATATAAAAAAATATGCAAATAGTGACCGACAATTTTTAAAATGTGTAGCTACTTTTTGGGAAATTTATTCTAAAATTATATATTTTTTTATGGAGTAAAATTATTTGAATAATCACTATCTACTGCCTCTATACTGCAAAATTATAAATTTACTCAATTTTTAATTTAAAAACTATTCATATGCCCTTAAGCATTAAAAATTTCCCTATTACTAACCATAAACCGGATAAAAGTTTAATCGCATTTACAAAATACAAAACAACTAATAAAACATGTGCGCCACCTATTCTCATACTTTATCGGAATGCGAACAAAGAACTCGAGGTTTTTAAAATAAAAACGGAATTTCCTAGTACTCGAATGAATTTATATATAGAATTCTCGCTAGACCGCTTTAGGTCTTTCGCGTCAGTGGTACAGAACGATAGTGCTTGTTTCAGTACTTTGAATTTTAAATTACGGCGTCGTATTATTCGTGTGTGCGAGGAGTGTTCGTTCGGTTTATAAGGCCTTTTTGCGCGTGAGTACGCGAGTGTTGTATGTTGTGTTCTAAAAGGATTATTATGACTAGGAAAGGTGAAATCTTACTTTGTCGACTAACTCTGCGTGTATTTATAAAGTATAAATACATTGACCTTTAAGCTATAACACAAATTGTCTGAACATTGAGCTTGGTTAGGCTCTTGGTTAGGGTTCCCCTCAAACATTCGACGGTCTAATTTTGCGAACGAAATTTTTCGAAATTACAGTAGTTGGTGAAATGCAGTGAAATAGGAAGCGTTGATATAGGTACGTAATAATGCAAGTACGCAATCAACTGAAGATTCTACGCTCGAAATGGACGATAGGGGGAAAACGATGACGAGAAAAAGATAAGAAATACAAAGAAAAATTTAGAAGTTTATAATTTTTTCTTATAGTATGTTAGAGACAAGTGGCAGTCCCATTTTAGCAGTTTGCATTTTACGTAAGTATATTTAATTGACAATAGGGTTTTTTTAATTACTAATGGTTACAAATCAAATTTAAGTAATCATTAGTAATTAAAAATCTGTATTTCCACTTAAGTAGTTTCCACCAAAAATTTTCATTCCCTAAATATGGCACCAAACATTATGCACTTACAGCAAAATCGAAGTCCAAATGTAGAGTAGTAGTTTATGAGATACGTATTTTTAATTTTAAAGAATCTAATTTCGTAATTAATAATTAAAAATCTCTTTTCTACCACTCATATGATAGGAAATATAATAATAAGGAATTTCCAAAAGAGAGAAATTTTAAGAATTTGAAAATAAATCCTGTACATTAATTTCAACGATGTTTGAAAAATAGTGGTACTCTCACCTTAACACGTCTATTTTATTTGCTAGGATAACATGTTAGTGGTTTATTTTCATGTATCTAAATTCAATTCCAAAGTGGTGGTTAATATCATCTCAGAAATTTTAAATAGTAAGGGATTTCATTTAAAAGTACAATGAATTTTCTTTATACGTAGGTACTTAATAGTGTTTAAATTTTTTAATTCCTATCATTACTTCTCTGCTAATCATTTAAGTACAAATCGAAACGCGACACACCAAAAACGAAATGGATATCTTTTGAAGCATATTAAATAGGCATATATTTAAAAAAATCATCTATGTTCAAATTAAGTTAACGAAACTAGGTCACCGACATATGCTCTTTGCTAATAAAATCGACTTGTTCAAGCGTTAATTTAAAATAGATTACCTATTTGATATACATACATATACCTACCTCTCGAAAGAAATTTGTTTCGTTTTCTTCCGTTACCGTTTACTGTGCCTTTAGTAAGTGATTAATCGTTAAGTACCTAATGAATGAAATTTAAACATTATTATGAAAATTCACCGTATTTCCAAATAACGTCCCTTTTTGTTTTTAGTAACGCTTATTACTGTTTGAAATTTTTGGCGTAACAACAAAACCTCACTTTGACAAACGACAGACAAACGAAAACAGGCCACAAAAATATGAGATAAAGTATAGACTGTTATACGTGTTTTTGAGTTTAAGTGTATGAATATATTAATATAGGTAATCTTTCAATAATGTTACGATGCGATTTAAACTACTAATGTATAAAATCTCTGTAAACCGGATCAAATATTGCCCCTCTATAATACAATGTTATTCTTACAGAAGAAATGAACGATGCAATCGCGTTGATTTTAATTAAATACGGTTTACATATATTTATAGAGGGGGGGGGGGGGATAGTTAAAGCTCGTTCGGGGGATGGAAATTATTCTCAAATTATGTTTAGATATTTTTTTTCATTTTTTAGTTTCATCTTATAATTAAATGTCCAGAATTATTATAGGTATTATGTACTTAGAAAACATTTTGAATGATCACTTCTATATTTTCACGCGCAATTTTTATATTTAAGTTCTTTTTTAAATTACAAAATTTATATTTTTGCACTAATGGACATTGAATAATATTTTTAAATGTGGGTACGCTAACGTTATTTTTACAAAAATGCAAGAAATTTAATTTCTTCAAAAATAAATTTAAATAAAAACTTACCATTTAGGTACTTAATTTCGAATAAAACACAATGTAAATAAATTGTTGTTGTCTCATATTATTTTCTTGACTGTACTCACACGTGCTTACTACCTTTATCAAGGACTGCGTTCTTTATCGCCGGTAAGTGTTCCGACTTGCAACGTTTAGTTCCAGAATTTTAGTATTAGATAATTAGTCGTGGCCGGTGTGTTAATGGTTAAAAATGTGCTTTTCTTTCTTTATAAATTACATAAATAATTTGATAGATATCCGTTCGTATTATTACCAATGGACGTTCAATAAAACGTATGTTTTGTGATTTTTTTCGAACTGTGATCGTACAAATTTGAATGGTGTACTTACTACTTTCGAAAATTTGGTAAGTCGCAACCTTCAAAATTTAATTACAATTTTAAGGGGATAATAATTCTGCTTGTATACAATAGGGTACAACCTACCTGCTTTAATTTATATTTACGATATTATTTTTCATGATTTGAGTGCAACTACAAGTGATAGTATTAAAATAACTGCTAATATTAGTCACTTAATAAATGTACCTTTTTTTTTGGGATCGTCTTTGTAATTTTTTTAGTTCGACGAATATTGAAATCTAATTTAGGTTACTTTTATCTAGGTATCTACAACTATATTTTTTAAAGATGCAATCTTTTTAATAAACGAAATAATTGTTTTAAAACAATACCATCTATATGTTGAAATTAAGTAAACGAAAATAGGTCACTGACGTGTCTTTTTTTGCTGATAAAATCAACATGTTCAAACGTTAATTGAACGAAAAATATATTTGATATTCCTACAGATATTTGTTTCGTTTTTGATGGATTGCCATTTACCTACTGTTTCTTTAGATAGTGATTAATCGAGAAGTAGGTAATAATCGGCATTTAACAATTTAAATACTATTACCTTTAAAGGAAACCACCGTACTTTCAAATCGCACCCCTATTAGTACCTCTACCGCTTGCTATTTGAAATTTTTGGGGCGACATCGATCCCCACTTTGGGGATGAAGTTAGACTAACGAAAATAGGTCACTAACACCTCGCCCTAGCCAATAAAATTGACGCGTTCGAGCGTTTTTCTTTTTGAAAAAAATAATTTAGGTATATTAGCGCCTCAAAATACAATTGACCAATTAGATCAACTTTGGCGGTCCGCGGCTTCGGTGTTCGGACGACTCGGAAAAATTGTTTACACGACTCACGTGAATGCCTGAAAGTGCTCTATCTTCTAGTTGCCGTCTTCTGCAAGCCGTTAAACATAGACATGGGCATTCAGCCTATGCATAGACATTTAATTAAACTAAGAACACGTTTAAAGAGACGATTGTTGTAATAATCGTTTTTAAGGAAATAAACGCGATTTAGTAGCGACTAAATTTAATCAAATGTCTATGCATACGGCTGATAGTCTTTAAATGATTGGTTACACATTGATATTCATTGTCAGCTTTGTTTTGGCGACCATTGGCGTTAGTTACGAAACAACGCCGATTAGATTCTAATGTTGTTCTCGACGGCGCCGGCGCCGGCATTAACAGCGATGAATTAATTTCGTATTGCGATGACCACATGTTTCCAACAACATGCGTATCTATTTTAACAACGCTTGATCATCGAAATCGAAAAATGAACACAACGCCGTATATTTCAATTCAATGGTCACCAAAATAAAGGTTGATTAGTAAAGTTGAAGCACTTACTCTAAAAACTCAAACAATGCCTATTTTTTCTTATTTTACCAGGGGTACTCACAATCAATATTAATCTCATCCATTGCTGCCGTCGCGTCGGCGTCGGCATCGTATTTTAAAAACTGACAGTTGGATAGATGCATATAAGTATGCTATAATATAAAGTAACAATTACCGACTACTACTGTTGCCAAGTAAAACGGTAATGTCTAAATTACTATGTAGCATCCATTATTTGCCGCATTGCGCTCGGAAAAAATAAAATAACTAACTACCTACTCTAGCCCCTATACTTACCGTTTGAGATTGATTTTATGTCAATTAGACAAAAATCAAAATTCGTCGAGAAAATTACAATTTTTCTTTGTTCGCAATTTATAAAAAAAACTCCTTTAATTTATGAATTTTACGTAAAAACGAGAGATGCTATTATGTACGAACCCTAAATATAGAAGACCAATCAGAATCGATAAATTCGTGAAGTGACCCAATTCTGCCGTTGCCACCTTTCTCACGTTCATAATGTTCTTTGCTCTGGATTATCAAATAGCCTTGATTGTTTATCAATAAACGTCCATCGTCAAAGACAAAATATAAAATAAGATTTCGATGACGTGTTGCGGTTTAGCCGTTTTGTGTAATATCGTAGATAAGTCTTTAACGAATTCGAGAAAATTTGTTAAACAGGAAATAACAAATGAAATCAATACTTTGTTCAAAGGGGCTTGTAAGTTAATGCGGTTTACATAAGGCCAGTTAGTTCCATCTGATCTGTTTGCCTTCAACGTAAGCTTTCTGTTTACCAAGCTTTTTAGTGTTGTTATTTCGTTGTGCAACTGCAACTCTTGCAACCGTGCTGCCGTGTCAGCTTATACGATTGGATTTTATGTCTTTTCTTCGCTGATGTATCTCGGTTAGTTTCTAAATTCATATGACATTGTGGGTTCAGAAAGCGGTAATAATAGAAGTTAGAGGTTATTATACCAGAACTGGCGTCATTTCTTACATAAGGCTCGCCGTAGACAGGAAATGTCTCACCTGAGTGGTACAAGTCTGCACGCACGTCGCTGTAATCCGATCATCTATCTACTAAGTCTTCCAACAGCCACTGCTGTTGATTGTAACCCGAGGACGGTTGCATTTGCGTACAGCACTTTTTCATTTGCATCGGGTATCGACTTTCCGACGACGCAATCTTCCATACCTAAATAAGTTCGAAAAGATAATTTCGTGGGTCTACTTACTATAAGCGTTTCGATTTAATCACATTACGTGATGGTGCAGATAATGCGTCGCACTTATCCTTGGATTCGTCGATAGGATTTGTCAGACCTATCGATGCACCGAACACAAATAATAAAGAGGACGTGACGGCCGAGAAGATGAAAATTGCACCCCACACGAGAAACAAATATGTGGCGCGCACGTTGAAAATATTTATGAGCAAATTTGTCAATGTACTTGAAAAATGTATTGTCGTTTATGCGGCCAGAGACGGAGTGCCATTTACAAGCGCTATCATAATGGACCAGAAAAATCAACATTTTAATGAAAATTGTGATATTCAACGGGACACCTCAATTATTCAACAGACGGCGCGGCGTTTATTATAATTACGGTTATTATTGTAAACCCGGTAACTTATATGCATTTTTTTTTCTAACGTCGAATTAGTCCTCCAGGAACTAACGCGTAATAGCTACTTGGATGTAAGTTTGGATTGACGTAATTGGACTCCCTTAGTGACGAACCACTCAAAAAATACCCGTACCCTACAGTATAGAATTACTTAATGTACGTTAAGTGTTCATTTACGTGCTTAACGCCAAAACTTGGGAGTTGTATTTTGAGGATTCGTGAAGTGCCGAGTAGAGATGGTTGGCTATAGCAATATAATTTTCTCTGCTGTAGTCTATAAAAAAATGGCTAATATTGATTAACCTAGCGAATAGTTTAGCGAACTATTGATTTTACGGTATTAGTGATGTCGTTTATTTGTTTCGTAAAAAATCCGGGATTCAAAATTATCTACTAATAGTTAACGTCTTTCTTCAGTTATACGATTATGCATATAACAGGGTACGTCAATTATCTAGATGTACGTACCTGTAAACAAAATTGAGATCGCGAGAGATTGTCGCGTGTTGGACGTACAAAATGACCCCTCCTATTCTTAACTACTAATCATTAAAAGTATTTTTCTTTGTTAATATTTCAGGAAATGTAAAACTGCTTTTAGTAAATTAGGTGAATTCTACAACTAAAACATA
This sequence comes from Rhagophthalmus giganteus, assembly GCA_036326145.1. NCBI lineage: Eukaryota > Metazoa > Arthropoda > Insecta > Coleoptera > Rhagophthalmidae > Rhagophthalmus > Rhagophthalmus giganteus. Next base: position 6,509,358 of record JARFJA010000056.1, on the reverse strand, counting down.
TATTGGTTGGCATATTATGACGTAGTACATTCCTACCTCCCAAGTATTGCTTTATAGCGCGAAGCGTCAAAACATAACCTTGACACGAAAGAAAAATTGATAAGTTTTTCTAGCTTCGTTCACATGAGATTATTACGCTTGTAAGCGCGGAAAAATTTTATATTCGGAAACACATAGACAATTCTCTTACATTTCTCGAGGAAATAAATGCAAGAGCTTTTCCGGATTGTTCGAAGCGTCTTTTCAGTTTAAGGTACATTTCAATTGCAAATACGATCAACGACAATCAAACTTGCAATGAGCGTCTGCGTATTTTTTTCCCATTTACGTCATGTCAGTATCTATATTTGAAGTAAACAAAGACATTTGCGTCAAAAGCGCAAAACATTTAATAACCTAACTAAACGTGAAGGTGGTTGACATTAATTTGAATTTGATGTAATTTGACGATTTAATGTAATTTCTTTTGTGTTCGAATAGTTCACTTAATTACTTTGTTATTTTCAAATTTAAGATTTATCGTCGTACCTTTTTTATATTGGCTCGCTAAAAGGCGCACGTAGAATTTGAAACCAAACGTATAATTTACGTATATATTGCACATTTTAATAAGTTGCGCATGCAATTTATTTACAAATATCTATTTTTAAAGTGGCGTGCGGTTATTAGTCCGATAGTTTTTTAGTAATACAACAATATGTAACGAGAAGGTATATAGCTACCTACATATGTGAAAAATTAATAAATTCGATAAAATCGTGATGTCATCGCAATTCCAGTAAATGGAAGTGCACAAATAATATGTTTATCATCTGTGTAAATATTAGTAGTTTCTCTGATTCACAGATATAATGTTATTAACAGGAATAAAGCGATATTCGCATTTGGTTAAAATGCAATTTGAAACAATTCAATAATAAAGTAGGTATAATGTTGCCTACTTTTTAAAAACGAACTTCATTAACCGCATTCATTCATTAAATTTCTAATAATCTAAGATCAAGGATCTGAGGCAAGTTCAAATTCCGGCACGTGCTTCTATGTACATATGTACATAATAATTATTATGTTCAGTGAGAACTACTAAAGCATTTTTTGATATATAGAATATTGATTGTACATCTCGCAGAGGTCAAAATCTGGGAACGATTTTTAATTGAATAACTACCTCCGCACTATTTTACCTGCACAATGTTTTGCATTTTAAATCGTTATTGTATTTAAAATTTGTTCAACGGCACTTGGTGGTTTTTAGGAAATACATAGATCGCTTAATTTTACTTTCGCTGATTTTTGTTTTCTAGAATTCTGTTATAATCTTACTGCACACAGCACCACGTGATTTAGATGAGTCATTTAATGATGACGAAATTATTAATTTCTATTTCAAATCGTATTTATTAAATTAAATTAAAAAAGGAATTCATAAACCAAGCGAATATTTGATATCTAGGGATAACTTTCATATTTTATTGTTAGGTTTAGTTTGAAAAAGTAAAAATGCCAAAAATATTTTGCAATTCTATATATTATAAAGTGTAATATGTAGCTAACGGTATTTAGTTAGTTCATAACTATGTGACTGCATTGGGTTGATATAATTTTTTTTATATTATAAAAAAACGGTTTATATTTTTTATACTATAAGTACCTAGGTACACTTATATGTAATAGAATCATTTATTTCTTTTATATATTTATTTGTTCTTTAATCAAAAAAGATGGTCAGAATCGGAAAGCGTCAAAAGGATGTTCATAATTTTTAACACGAAACGAGTCGGTTAAAATTTACATAATTTCTGATTTCCTACTATTTTAAAAACATAGCATATAGTTAGATTTACAATTTTCTTTACCACCCCACCAGCAGCACGCCAATATTTTTTGAAGCGATGGCGATGTTCAGAAATTATGAATGATATGACGATGTATATTTTTACAATTTCTCAAGGTATTAATTGTGGATTTATCGTTGGTCTGCTGGAACGGATCGCTTAAGTCAAATTTTTTATGCCGAAAGTAATGAGAATCAGCTTTACCGCTTTAAAGGCCAGATTTTTGATTCCAGATTATTTTTAAAAATGTAAGTAAACTCGGGACGTCGAGAATTTGAAGAAATCATGAAGCTCTCGATGAATCTGAGAATTTCCAACGTATGTTCATGAATACTGTTTTACGGTGGGACAAGGCCATTATTTTATTAAAATAAAGCAACTGCTTACAACTGCATGGATATAACGTAGAATATCTACATTATCTCATTGAATACTTAGTTATCTATTAATTAGACATATAAGTAAGAAAATAAAAATAAAACAAAATTAAATTAATAATTTCAATTTTAATCTCTTAAACTTTACATTTTTTTGAGAAAAATAGTCACAAAATAGTTATTTTTTAAATTTAAAATTTAGTATTTAGTTTAAGATTTTGTTGCGAAATAATGAAAATATTGGCTGTTAAATAATAGGTAATTATGTACTACTTATTTTCAGAAAAATTTTAGATTACTGACCTGTATAAATTTTCTTGTACTAAAATGATTTTCTTGCTAACTTTTGTAAAACATACCTACAATATTTGATTTTTCTCTTAATTATTTAATAAAAATTTCAAAATTATTTCTAATGCATTGCGAAATTTCAGAAATGTTCGAAATATTTTTCAGGCAACGCACAACAGAAATTGTAAGGTACGTATATGTCCTGTTTAATTTCTTTGCTAGTTTACGCCTCGTTCATAACCTAATAGTGACGTGTAGGTGACGTTTTCTAATTAAGCAAACCACCCAAAGGCGCTGTATTACTATCCTCCAATGCTCGAAGCATCAGCATTTTCAGATTGTTTTACACAAAATACTTATGTCGGTTTAAATTGTTTTAATAAGGAAATAAACGAACATTCAAAATTTTCATCATTTCTTTTTTAAACTATCTACCTACCTACCAACCAAATAAAATTAGATAATAATTGTAAAATAATGACAAGTTAAATTTCAAAATTTTAATTAAGCCATTGGCATCGAATTTATAGGTAATATATTTGCTATGTGAAAGCGGGCATTAATCTCTTTCTTCCATTCGTGTAGAGGTTGGATTTGTTTGTTCTCATTATTTTGTATTGGATTTTAATCCTTGCTTAAGTGGCATTTTCTTTACCCCAATTATCCTCGGATAACGAGAACTCTGATATACCTATCTCGACGTAAAGGCATTCTCGACAGTCAATAATCTTAGGACATTTAGAAGATCGCCCTGTATATAATATCTATATATTTTTTTTGTGAATCTACGTCTCTTAGAAACTCGAGTTCTTTCGGTTATTTGTTGTTTACTTTTTCGAAGAAACGGTCTTTGGTGATGATAACGACAGATTTATTTTACGTCATTTCTTGCTATGTATAGAAGTTGACTACGTTTCATCCTCTTAATTGGCTTTATTACGTCCTTTATGGTAATGTTTATTCCTATTTATCTGCGCTTATAGTGTTCATTCAAAATTGTACATATGGCAACGAGCAGAGGACTCTGAGATATCACTTTTGTTTATCTAATAAAATAGATGCTTTGAATGAATGGATGCGGATGCTTAGACGATTAGCTTGTATGTAGGCATTGCCTATATTGCGTTATGTAATAATTATTATAAATTAGATGTAAAAATTGTTGAACGTCGTGGGCACAGTTTTGTAATGATGGTGAAGTATAATCTACTAATGTAAAAAATAAAAGTGGCGTACGTGAAATTCAGAATGTTGCAATTATTGATCGAAACGGACGACATAATCGAGATGATTTGTTTGTATGTATTTACAAACCTGATCCTATCGAGCCTTGATAAGCTTTTCTATATATTCCATTGTTTGCGTCTATACCTAATACGTAGAACTATTAATAAAGTAATTGAAACTAAATTTATACGTTAGGTATGTTTGAATAATCGATGCGATATTGTTAATTTTATTATAGGTAGTGTAAGTAGGTACTTACTTATAGCGTATTTCATTAACGAAGTAATTCCGCAATTGACTTGCGGACTTTCTTACAGTATTATATTTTTCACGTGGATTAATTTAGGTCGTTTGGTCGTGTATTTACCAGCTAATTTTGAATTAAATCGTTAGAAAGCGAAATTAATTTAACCAAATTACTATAGAAAGTTGATTATACATTTTTGTTTTTGGCCGTATGTCTACCTATAATATAATGATTATGAGTATTGTCTACTCGTATACATATACTGCAATCGTACGTATATCAAAAACAAGTAACTACACTTTGTCTAAACCTATATGCAATCCACGTCATCGTTACAAGGTTACTAGATGATGACGTTTCACACAGTGCTGTCACCTCGTACCTCGTATTTTGACAGTTCTAATAAATTATAGTCTTTCTTTATGCCATCTAATATGTGCGCAAGTGAATCATCTATAGAATATGTCACTTTCCAAACTTTAAACCGAATTACAAATAAACAATCGAGTGACATTTTGTTGATGACGTAAACCTCATATAGGTTTGTATAAGTTATAGTTGCGGAAAGTTTTTAGCTTTTGTTTTTGAATTATGCCTGGGTAACTGTTTTATTGCCCCCGGATCGAACGCAATATTAATTGACTTTTTTTTAGATTAAAACTCTCAGTTCACGTGTAAATATTTTTTATTGGCGATCAGAACGATTAAAATGGAAAATTGAATCAAAGTAGGTACTGTTTATTTTGTTATTTGATTAATCGATACGAACGTTCGTTATTCAACAGAATTCGATGTGTGACAATAATAAAATTAAAAATTCACGTATAAAACTGAATTTGTCGTTTATTACGTTATACGAGTGAATGTTAATAAAAGTGTCAACATACAGCGAACCCCAACAACATTCGATAACTTAATTGTGTTGATTGTAAACAGCAATATTAGCTGATCGTACACAAACCAAGACTTCGACAAATTCCGTTAAGATGACTTTATTCAGACGCTATGTGATTAGTCTGGTCCGAACTAAACATTTTCGTCAAAGCGGCCACAATAAGCGAAAGAAAATCCGTAAAAATTTCCTCACAAAATACCTGCAACAAAAAAGTGGCTTACTTTTAAACGTCAGAAGGAAGCCGAAAGTCGTGTGACTTTCGCAAAGATAATGCGACTTTTCGAATAAAATTCTCTACATGTTTTGTGTAGTTGATTTTTTTGCGAGTTGTATCAAAAACGGGTGCATTTGTAAGAATGGCGTGAAGTTGTGATCACTTTATAATTTTCACATGGAATAAATGGTTGTTAAACGTTCTCTGTCAGCGAACACCTTATCTGTTTACCTTGATGCCTTTTAAAAACGACAGTCGTAAAGTAATATCACGAGTCAAATCGTAACGGTTAAGCCATACGGTAAAACCAATATTCTCCAAGGAATATCTAAACATCTGAAGGCATAGTTTGATTGATGTAGAGAATTGATGTTGCATTTGTACGTAAGAGATCAAAAGGATGCAGCTAAGGTAAAGACTAAATCGATTTGATGTCTGATAAGTAAGATATTTTGTTTGATAAGCCGCATTTCCCCGGACGTTTTATTTTCTAGAGAAGAGATAAATTTCGTAATCGTGCAGGAACTTCGAAACTTTCCGCACAATACAGATTAAGGCGATTACAAAAATTATAATTAATAAAAGGACGGCTGGACTAACGGGGACAAGTTTTAAATTTCAAACTAGACAACGCTATGTTAGCAATGTACACAACCAACTTTTTCTGAAGCGTCTTCGCGGGGTGGTCGAGACAGAGTGCTAAAAGAGGTTGAAGAAAAGTGCATTCCGGTGTAGCTGCGGCGTCGAGTGGCGGCTGCTGCCCCGTCTCGTAGTCCTCCTTGTGACCCGGCGCGTCTGACACAGGATCGTACTTAAAAATTTACCTTTACGATCTTATCCGCGATAAAACATTTTATTTTCGCATTTTGATGCTAAACTGTTCTATTAAAATTAGTTTAGATGGGGAACCGTTGAATTTTAAATGAGTTTCCGAGGTTGATAAAATTCAACGAACGAGAACGACAGTGAAATATTAGTCAACGATAACCTATAGGTATATATATGTACTTAATTTATGGTAAAATATTTTTTCGTAATGATTCACAACTGACGTACCTATCTACCTATAAATGGTAAAATTCCAAATGTTACCGTAATACTTACTAAGAGTAAAATTTATTATGAGTAAGTACAGATGGGGAATTTATTATTTTTGCAAATTTTTATCTTTGGCAAGACAATTGCCAAAAAGTCAGGGTGCGAAAATACAATTTAAAAGTCAACTGATTCATTTACATGATCTATTAACTATTTTGCAATTAATTCTCCAGTCTCGTTTCCCAATAATGAGCAATGGACGACCGTATTTTTGCGATAAAAGACTTATTTAGATTTAGATTAATATTATATGCGTAATGATTTTACTAGCTTCAAGTCTTATCAAATACTTTTACAGTGAAAACTCGATTATCCGAACTAATTGTTGTCGAATGTCATCCGGATAATTAAATTCATAGAAAAAACAAATTAAAGGTACTTACATAAGTAGGTAATGTTAAGTAAACATTTATTAAAAAAGAACCAAAACATAAGAACAAACATTAAACTTTAAAACAAATCGTAAATCAAATAACACGTTGTTTAATAATATAATATTAGATAATAATTAAAAATACATACATTTATATTATGTAAAGCTAAACCATATCCATCTATTTTTTCAAGTACCTACCTATTTAGTAAAGTAAATAAATTTGAGTTTTTACTGGATAAAATTTATTGTGTTTGAATTTTTTTTAAATTAAGTATAAATATAATTATATATTAAAATCAATGAAGAAACAAAGGTGGTAAAATCGTTGTTAACACTAGATTTACGGAACCCGTCAAACTGACGGATTTTGAATTTCTTAGTTATGAAACAAAGTCAATTAAATATAAATTGTTCTAAATTTATTTTGACTTTTAGTGGTTCATTGGTATGAATATATTGTACTCTATTCATTTTCCACTAGCCACCCTAATTTCTAATATCCGAATGCGCGAATTCCAATGTTTACGAAGATCCGTCAATATGACGGGTAATTTTGTCCCTAAATCTAGTGTTAAAATAGTGTGTAAGTACTGATAAAAATAAAGCTCCTGCTTTTTTTTAAGTTTTTGAATTTGAAGAACATGGAGGAACATTTACACGGAGGTGTAAATTAATGCACTTCGTATACTTACGTAATTTGTTGGGTTTTATAATGGAACAGTTGGTCGGCGTACAGTTTAAGCACAACGTATGCGTATTGGTGTGTAATCAAACTTCGCTCAAACAGTTGTTTCAAAAATTTCTGAAAAATGAATCTTCGTGCAATCAGAATTGAAATCGTGTTGTGTTGTTCATTTTTTCATCTCGACGTTGAGGTTTATCTTCTATTTGTTACTTTAGTTCGTGTTAGTTCTTACTATGAAGTTTCTATACAATTGATAGGTATTTACCTACTTACCTATATTTTCCCTTTAAAGTTTTATTTCATTTAAGTCGGTACTCAATTTGTTTTACATTACTACCTACTCGAAATAGACACAACTAATCGATGCAGGCGAAATTTATTCAAATACAGTAGCGATTCTGATTAAATCCGACCATTTATCGGACCAAAGGCCTTTAGGGCCGAATGTCGTATCTTTAAAAAAAAACAACCTTTAAATATGCATATTTGTTCCTTGTGCTTAAAGACGTGGCTTCCTAAGAAGAGCGCATCGAATTACAAGAGGTGTCGGACGGACTATAACGAGTGTCGGATTAACGCGATTCTATATCGTATTTTTGGTGTTAAAATCGTTTTAGAGTCGCTTTAACCGAATAATTCAGTATAAAACTTAAAATGTCGACAATATACAGGGTGTTCCGTTTAAATTAAACTTTCAGGAAAATGCTTTAGTTAGAATTCCGGATACTTTATTTTAATGATTTCCGGGAATTATTTATTGTGTATTACCTACACTGCCGGTTATCGCTTATCATTTATTTTTAGATATTTTTACTGATACACACCAATATACGATTCTAATTTTAATATTAAATTTAATGCGGATTTATTTTTCTTTTGTTTAAAGAAAACAATTGATTAATAAGAAACTTAAATAGAATAAAACAGTCTTATCGAAATTGTAACGGTGGCAACTTTAACGATAAGACGATTTCCAGTAGTTTTGCGGTTTTAAATCGAATCAAAGCACGTCACGGTATATCTAGTAAAAATTTAACTGAATTGCTGCTATATTTAGTTTCAATTATTAATACAAACTCCTAAACAATATTTAATTTTAAATGATATTTATAGTTTTTATATAACTACTTTGTATAAAACAATAGCGATACGAGTTTCTATGGAAGCTCTTAGTGTTATTTATTTAATCGTATGTACAAAGGGCAAACTTCAATGCATAATCTTTATAAGGGAGCACAGCGGACAACCGTTAGTATTTTGAACTACAAACTATATCGCTTGTGCGATAAGAACTATTTTTAGTTGCGTTTATTGCCATTACCGGGGAATGCTGAAATATTTTGCTCGGTATACACGTATAGCGAGTTTTAATTTTATACATACATATTAATGAATGAAACTTCGTGTTTCCTATCGATTTTAATTATGAGTAGTAAAACATTTTTGTTCAACATTGAACGCACGTTGGTTGCTGTTATAAATTCATTCTCATTCAATTTGCAGTCGACGCAGCAGCATGTGTAGGAAGTAGGATCCAGTAACAAAGGAAGTTATAAATTAAGCGAATGAGAACGAGAGTTAACACTTGAGATTTGTGAATGAATACTCCCATACAGTGTGCTTAATTTTATGATTTTGTAAGTTAAGTGCGTATTTTAATCAGGAAAGTTACTGTTACACTAATGATTTGTTTTTATATCTCGTATCTTTCCGACATCGCAAAATTGAACTTTGAACGATTATACGTGTCCTATTTGCTTTCTGACGATAGCGAACGACCGTTTTATCAAATAATTTTCGCTCAAATATTAGGGAAAGATAAAAAAAAAACATGGCCAAATACGAATGTGAGGCACTTTAAACAACCTGACGACAGAATCGGGAATTTTCGATTTTTGGTCGAACGTTTTTATACTGTCCCACCTCATTAGTATTTATGCTACGGTAGGAACTTCCGCTTTTTTTCATTTTACGTGACCTCTATTAATTCCGAAACTGAAAAGTTTGATATAAAGTTTTTTTTATAAACTTTGTTACTCTAGGCACTGCCCCCTTTTCTGTTTCTTATTTAATATTTTGCCTTCAATTACATACTTCCCCCCTTTCTTAATTTGTTATTCAAATTTAAAAAAGAAATTAAAAACTTTTCAACTAAAAAATATTTAATTTTTTCGAACCACTGATTAATCAGAAAGTTTATGTCGTAATAAAATTTAGTACGGGAGGTCTTTTTAAATCGAATTAACACACCTGTCGTCTTAAAAGCGTTAGATTGCCAAGAATTCGAGGAGGTGTAAACAAATATTGACGTTAGATTATGTTGTAATAAAACGTTTTAGTAGGTAGGTACCCGTATTTTTTGTAATAATCGTTTTACGTTCCCGAGATTTGCTTTTTTAAACCGTTTGTTCGTAACAAATTTCGCCAATTTTCGTAACACGCTTCTGATAAAAAAGCAGTAGGTGCAAATATGTCGGAGAAACCAAATTTGGTCGCGCGTTACTTTCGAAACCACCAGTTGTTGTTGCACTTCTACATTGTGATGGGCGATGAGCGAGTGGGTGACAAAGACGGTCGTTTAGCGATCGACCGCGCCCTGCAGTTTTCATTCATTAATTTATGTCCGACGCTGTAATTGCGATGTAGGAAGAAGAAAGTAGGTTTATGTTTTATTTTTTTTTAAATTAATTAGCAATCGTTAACCGGCGTAATTGGTCATTTAACAAAGACGCGGTAAACCGCCATTTTTTTCTTATTAAATTGTTTGTATGTTCCTTACATGCTACTATTATAAATAGCCGGTGCCATTGCCTTATCCAAGGAGGCCATGTCCGGTTCAAGGACGTACGGTTTGCAGTTGGCAGCAGGTGGTGAATCAACCTTAATGCTTCATGGTCAGCTTTTGTCTACCTATTCTGACGCGACTTTATTGGGGTCTATTATTCTATGTCTTTGTCGGTAGGTAAATTAGATATACGAAAGAAAAAGGGATAACGTTTCGTTCGTTTGCCTTGCTCGCTTAAAGTTTTAACAGTTTTTTGCGTCAGGTGCCGTTCTAAATGGAAAATCTGCTTTAAAGACAAATCGGGTTCTAAAGAAAGATAATTGAAAAATATCTTCTCGGGCTCCATATGTCCACTAATATCATTTTGCGTTTGAATGGAAAACTATTACATAAGTACCTACAACGTAATTTTTGTTGCAAAACTATATACAGTGGAACCATGAACTCGAACTGGCTGTGTGAATTACAAACAATATTCTCAAGTAAATATATCGCGATTATTCGAACTTTCGATAGCTCAAAGTTTTTTTCTCTTCCCTTCAGATTCAAGTTATCAAGTATCTATACATAGTAGTATATATATATACTACTAACTACTTGGAACTAATCACTTTGATAATTATAAGTATTTAGGTGCAATGCGGGAGAGCGTGTTATTAGCACCTTGCCATTTAAACACGTGTTTTACTCTCCAATTCGTTGCAATAACTGTTCTAAAATAATGCTACATAGACGCTTGAAAATGTTAAATCTACGACGAACTAAATTTTATGCAGTTTTTTTCCAAAATTCCCACATATCGTAGTATTCTTCGATGAGATTAAGTCTACAACAATTTTCCGAATTATTAATTTCTTAAATTTCCGTCGATCATCAGTTAATTGCGTTGGTATGGTTATTATGCATAAAAACTTATGAGATTAACCTTTCTTTCAACGTTAACCTAACCCCGTGTACAAAGTCAATTATGCATTTAAGACTTTGCACACGGGGTAATTGTCTGTGTATACGGGGTTGGGTTAAGGTTGAAAGAAAGGTTAATCTCGATTATTCAACAAGAAATGAACGAGATCTTCCATTAATCGACAGCTTTCGAAAGTGATTGTTTCGAAGGGGGATAGCTTAAACTTAGCACCTCCCGCGCTTCAGAGATCAGTCGATATCGAAAATTGAGATCAAAAGTGAAATATAGTGTCGTAAGAAATGGCCGTAGTATCTTAAAATTTAGACAAATTATGGTGGATAATTTTTAAACTTTTAAATTATTTCATTTTGTTCCCTGGACGGTTCTGTATAGTTGTTTTATCACCAGTGGGGGCGGGGGGATAATAAGGTTTAAATTTGGGTCGTTGATTCAATATTTAATCGCGATAACACGGAAAAGAAATGAGTTTTAAAGCAGTAAAAGAGTCGTAGTTACGATAAGAATATCACTCTTTTGGCGGCAATTTGTTTTTGTCGCTTATTACGTCACCTGTCAGATGGTTTGTTCATATGTGGAACCTTTCAGATGTCAGATTTCGTCAACATTTCGACCACAGTCGGCCACATTCATCTAGTAGATTATCTTTCTATTGGGACTTATTTATCCGTCAAAGAATTTGATTGGTGTATATTTGGATCAAATTATGTGAAGGAGTTACTCTAATTAATTAGCTTAGATATACTTATAAAAATGTCCTTTAAATCAATTCATAAATATTTTTGAAAAAATGAGATAATAAACCGTATCATTCTCCACTGTTTGCATATTATATAATCAAACAAATTCTCTGACGTTTAATTGGTGTTTTTGTAAGATTTCGTGGAAGCAATTCGTAAGGGTAAAATGGGGAAGTCCAATGGATATTGAAAAAAGTCCTCTCTCGTATGTTACTCCATTACCGAATATTTCATCGAGACCCTCGTGTACACTAGAAACAAAACGACAACATTGGATAATTTCCGGATAATTATTATCATCCGTCATTGTGCTTTTAAAAAGCAGGGCGTGATGTACCACAGTAAAATTCACCCCCAAAACCGCCATTGCGTAACGGAATTAACTTTTAAACATCCTTTAAATATTGGGCTCCAATTAATTATTTAATATAAGTGTACCCAACGAAATCGTTGACAATTAATTATGCGCGTTAGTGTGTTGATAGATAGTTACAAAAATTAAGAATGGGTTATTCGCAATTTAATTTTACATCGATATGCGGTAAGTGGGCGTCGATTTTTACAAAAGAAACTTGTTGGAAATTAATCGGAATTAATTCACCATAACTAACGCTCGTGATTTAATTTTTTTTTAAACCAATACATATGTTTCACCTACTGTATTCAAAATGAACGTAGGCATAATGCTGTAGTACTAAATATGCCCACCTAAATAGATACAAAATTCACATTTGTTCATAATATAGCGTTGTATTTTGGTATAATAATTACTGAGTGTTAATGAAGAGAAATTAATGTCCATAAGGCACGACTGCATCCTCTAAAAGGGACTAAGGAAGCGCAAAGAAGTTAATTTTGTATTATACTTTTAAATGTTGTAGGTTGCGAAATATTTGTGATTATAGGAAGAGTTAGGAGTTATTTTATATTGTGTTACTCCGGTTTTTTTTTTAGTTAGCAAATTTTGATCGTTTTTGTAATCTATTTGCGATCGATCTAGGTACCTAGATGTAGGTACCTATTTCCATTCGTTCAGTTAACTAATCCAATATTTTATTTCTCATTGTTATCTCAGGAATCTTAATTAGCGAAATGGTAACACCTGAGTTGACAATAAACTTAGTTTGTACAAATATTTAGTTTGCGTTAGACATTTATGTATAATACTATACACGCTTAAGTCTTGTTGATACATATTATTATGCGGAATAAATCATGAGCTGTTCAACCATTGTGCAGGATGCCATGTCTTCACGCAGTGTAACCGTCTAAAAAATTGATTAATGAGTCTACGCATACCAAAATGGAAGTGTGTTGTATTCGTTTGATAAAAAAATATTCATATTGAGAGTCGGGCGTGCGATAAAAAAATGCCACTAGAGGGGGCGTTTGCTTCGATTTTCAGAAACAAAATTCGCGACAACTTCCGCAAAAATTCTTATTCGCCGGAAGCGCGATTTTTTTTTAAGTTACGCTGACGAATTATTCATTCGAATTTTACCTATATTTACTCTTTGATACTTGAAGTTTCTGTAGTGAAAATCCATAGGTATAACGTCCGGTCACGTTAATTTCTTTTAAATTTTTATGAACAAATATGAGCATATTGGAAATCAATTGGGTACTTTGTATGCATAAGATTAATTAATAACGATAAGCAGTTGTGTGTCATTAAAAGTTTAGTTAGTTCGCTTTTCGCTTTTAATCTAAGTTAATAAATTGGTTGATCTACAAATAAAATTCATTTAGTTATTGTTAGCTTTAATTGATGATTTTAAATCTTGTTTTTTTTTTTTTTAATCGTTACGATACAGGTAACTTTGCATGCGAAGCAACCGTAAAATAAATGCAAAAATTTAGCATGCAGATATTATTAAATTGCAGGTTTGTTGCAATTAAGTTAATGATAATTGGCTGCTATGTAAAATTGTAGCATACACCACACACATATAAATTAATCAGTGCATAACTTATGTTTAAGCTATTTGGGCTCTAGCCTGGAGCTTCATCTAATTTCGTATATAGACCTCCGGGGTATCCAAAAGCCAATTCCGACACCACAGCCAAGATTACGCATACATTTAAATTTACATAGAATTTATAAAATGCCATTTATGAAGAAAGGGGTTTCTATCTAACGAGGAATTTTCTAGTGTTACTTTTTTATTTCATTTTTCATCGTTTATTTTGAACGGCCACTTTGCATGCCGCCTGACTGTTTTTCGTTTGGTCGGTTGCACGTGGTATGCTTTTCATAATTCGCGATTAAAATGTTGTGGAGACGCAAAGGTATAAACACGTGAATACTGACGTCAGATTTATCGTTTTTATAAATTGGATATTATAGACGAACGACTCTGTTTCATACTAATTTAAATGTAAAAGTTGCGTCAATCTGTTTTTCAACGTTCAAAAGTGCATCAGAGGTGTTATACTTAAAAAGTTTTATTCTGCAACGAATTTTACAAAAAATTGACATATTCGCGTTTTATTGTCGTTTGCAAAGACGCACCTATATTCTTTTGAGTGTATCTATTTAATACGATAATCTGGAGAAATGTCGGTTCTAAAACCTGTATTTAGCTGCCGATTTTTTTTGTTTAAATCGGATTATAAAACATTGTATGGACATTGATACTGTTAAAATTTTAGAGACTACCTATAGTTATTTAGAGATTAATGTTGAATGTGACGAGGAGAGCTAATTAGGAATTTCGTTATATGATATAATTTAATGGTCAGGGCTGATCTGTAGTTTTCGAGGCCCAACAGAGACTTATATATTGACTAGAAATTAACAAGGTGCGACTCAACGATTGATAAGTAATTCTTTAAATAGTTATATCATTTTGCATCGAATAAAATAAAGTTTTTTAAGGTCTAGATGATCAGGACGCGAAAATCGCTTAAAGAGGTTGTGGAATCGGATAATTTATCAAACGGATATCGATGCATTTTTACAGGAGCGAGTATTTTGCATTACTTACCTAAACAAAAATCGATTTTTATACTCATTTTCGATAAAATCGCGGCTTACGCTAATAAATCAACATCTTCGACGATTTTTACTTCAGTAATATTGTATAAAAATAAAACAACAAAAAATTATTGCCGATCTCTGTGAGAAGTTTTTGTAAGACGGTGTGAGGTTCTTTATATTTCTGAAGAGTCATTATGGTTTGGCACATTTAAATATGGAGGTGCAGATATGGTGGTAAAATAACATAAACTGTGATGATATCAGCGCAAATTTCCACAATTATATCAAATAATGGCGTCTGTACACGATTTAAAAATGCAATACCTATGAAAGGGGCGCTTCGTGAACAAAAGGTTTCCTTTGGCAGGGTTGATCCTTAGGGCCCTATGATGGGTTCAAGAAGGGGAGCCACATGAATTTTTAATGCAGTTGGGAGGCGGTGGAGGTTCTCGCTATGTCCGGGAGATACTAATATTGTAAATTAAGTCTGTTAATTTCTAAAACGTTAAAAATTTGAGGAAAAACAACTTTTTTAACTTTTTTTTTCAATTTATTTATCGTAACTTAAAACTAGTATTTCTGAAATAAAAAATTTTTTTGGAGAGCCCTATTTTAGATTATATAAAAATTAACTTCGACAGCATTTATTCATAACAAGTGTGCAAAAAAATATATTTTATTAATACTAGTGAATTTTCGTATTCTATTGCGTGTATTGATTTTAATACTACTTACAATAATTAGTTCCGTTGCGCGGCTTTTAATACTATTATATTTTTTAATACACTTATTTATATGCCTTATCGAAGCGACCTGACGATTCATGTCGTCAGTAAAAAGTGACTAGATTGTTTGTAATTCGGTTTAAAGTTTGGAAAATGACGTATTGTATAGGTGATTTACCTGCGCAAATTTTAGATGGTGTAAAGAAAAAGTACAATTTATTAGAACTGTAAAAATACTAGGTGACGTGTACGGGGTGATAGTACTCTGTGAAATGTCATCATCTAATAACCTTTTATTGGTGACGTAAATCGCCAAGGACACTTGGATAGACCATACTATGATAATAATTTTAATGTTTATTTTCCTATAATATAGGGTAGCGGGGCTCTCTAAAAACCTTCCACTTCTATAATCAATTGTAGACCATCAGTTTTTAAAATAATGTGCAAGTAGATTGTCGTAACCATGTTAAGTAGGTACTAATTTTTATTATTGATGAGCCGGTTTACGTTTGAATAATTCAGTATCACCTTGCAGAGAAGCATTGATAAGTATGATGTCGCCCATCAATTATACAAATAAACCATAAATTAGATGAACATTTTGAATTAGAATTATTGTTAGAAATTATTTTTTTTAACCTTATCGAATGATCCGTTCAAACCTGTGTTAATTGGTATATAAACAATTATTGCAATTTTGATCAATGAAACGTGTACGTAATGAAATGAATGATCATCGTTAATTCATAGGACTATAAGTGGGATAATCAATTTCAAATATGAGTTACGTTACTCTGTACAAAATTGATTTTATGATCGATTACAATATTTATTTATGTGAAGCGACAACACACGTTTATTTCGAAATAAGCACAGATTCCTAGATTAGGTAATTTTTATTTTAATAATGTTTACCTACCTACCGATGTTTATAAAGTATATACATAATTATAGATAGATATTTTTACTCACATCAATGTTGTTTATGCTAAGTACCTATAGGGTCATTCCATTCCATGTCAAATCAACACAATTTATAATATTTTTCTACCTCACCTACTTAGATTTTGATAGAACGTGGTACACTTAATGATCCTATGTAGTTATGGCAGAAATGCGTGGTTTTTTATTTTTAAACTCGCACGGGAAAAATATATTTAAGGTTACATTTTCGGAATTTTATTATGTAATTGTCTATCTGTGATACTTTAAATAGCTGTAAATCGGTCATCAATCGAGATATGGAACTGGGAATGGTCTCATTTCAAAGCTAATTTAATGGGCACAATGGGGTTACCTATACAAAAATAATTTTAAATCCAAATGAAAATTTTAAAATTGATTGACTCACAAACGGATTTTTTTAATTAAAAAAAATCTCAAAATTAATTTATACTTATTTGTAAACTATCCACAACATATTTTTTTGGGATCGTAAGTGAATCATAAGATGTGACAATTAACACATTTATCTACGCGATCAAGAAAAAATAATTAGATCTTAAGTTGCCAAGTACCTAACAAAAACATACCTATTGATATAGTTCTATGTAAAGTGAACTCTGTTACACCAAGTGGCTGCAGATACACTTAAGTCCAACAAGCTATTCAAGTCTTCTATCAATTCACTAGCTCAAGAAAATATTATGTAATGAATATATGACTACTTAAATATGTATAGCAGCTATATTTACTGATGTAATTATGATATAAAACAAGGCATCAATCTTTTTAATGATACAACTGCATATGCACCTATTGATTTTATATGTGAATCACTTATTATTAAAAGGAACATAATCATTTTTATTAGTTGTGAGAGAAAACGGAAAAAAAACTTGAAAATTTTGAAGTTAGAAATTTTTTTCGGTTTTTCTCACAATAGTAAAAATGACTTGCAATTGGTTCCTTTTATTATTGCACCGTGTATTGTTTTTAAATTTTTAATCCAACGTTATTGGAAATACGTATTAGGATCATTACCAAGAGATAATAGAACAAACAAAACATTCAAAAGCTGAATAACCTCTATAGTTAATTTTTATTGTATTTAAGGCAATCGATTATTAGATATTAGGATGATTAAAATTTTAAAGAAATATGTACGATGTTCGAGAAGTTTTCGTTAAGAAACGCGATTTGGAAAATAAATGTTATTATCAATTGCTTTTGATTCCTATGTTTAAAATTGGCTTCACATGACAGTCTATAATTAAAGTAATTTATTCAATTGATTATGACGAAGTATTGCGTGGAAAATGTGTTCGTGTTATATAGACTGGTTCTTATAAATGCGTAATGATCGAAGAACTATATTTGTTACTCGAACTACGCAGTAAAGAGGAAAGGAAAATTATTACGAGTATAACATTAATAATAATTACGTCTGACAGAAAACGAAAATTTTACGTAATATCTTTATTTGGAAGTTTTTAAAACTCGAGAGGGTTCGTACGATGTTTTCATAGAGCTTCCTAAATGGGATACGAAAGTTTCTAAGTCGATTTGAGGAAAATGCTTTTATCTAATAAGGATTTAGTCATTACACGCAAAATAGATGCCTAACTCGCGTATTTACGAATTGCCTACGTTTTAAGTAACAAATCCAACAGGTTGATGGAACATTTTTTTTTCGTCGTCATCTTTAAAATTAAGAAATGCGCAGTGTCATAAACACGGCGCATACCGATGTTAAGGACGTGCATCGCTTTAACAACTAACTAACTACATCGTTGAATTAGTTCAAATATCCATATATAATCGGTTGATCATATTTTGCAGATGAAAAGAAAACCCGTTTCGCTCTTTAATCGAGCTACCGACCGTAAGCTACGTCGACCGATGTGAGTTAATTTTATCGGGACACCAAGTAAGTAATTGATACAATATAATCGTGCGGTATCGGGAGCGAGAACACTGCGGAATTACACAGGATTAAAACCAATAATCCAGCGCGAACAACATTGCATGTGCAGCCAATCGCATCCACCCCTCTGGTGCACTAACTGCGGCTTGGACCGTGTAAATTAGGCTTTAAATCTGCACTCGGTTTGTTTTGCGTTTAGGATGGCACCGTTGCTAATTCGAATAGTCTCCCACTTAGGCGTTTAGTACATTTGGCTTTCGAGTTTTTAGATTTTACAAGGAAGCCGCGTTAGAGCTTCGGGCGGTCGATGCGAGATCAATTAATTATTTGCGGTTAACCATTCCCGAATAACG
Source organism: Rhagophthalmus giganteus (assembly GCA_036326145.1). Lineage (NCBI taxonomy): Eukaryota > Metazoa > Arthropoda > Insecta > Coleoptera > Rhagophthalmidae > Rhagophthalmus > Rhagophthalmus giganteus. The sequence goes on along the minus strand of JARFJA010000056.1, from coordinate 6,490,739 downwards.
TCCGGGTTGTGAACCTCTTGAACTCTTTTAAAATCTAAATTAACCGGTAGTCTGTGCGTATTGTTTATAAGGAATGTCGGTAAAAAATTGTTTTTATGCGAGATATAATCGACCGGTACCTACTGTGGAAAATATACGTTGTTTGATGATAAACTCGTCGATGGAGAACATTCCCGTTTGAGTTCGGAATAAACATGCACCTGTGCAAGCTTTTCGAAGCTTCATCAAACAATAGAGCTCCAATGTATGTACATAGTACCTATTTCCTTAATTAAAATACCCTACTTAATCAAATTTCATTTTAATATTGTTAACCGTTACGTAAATAATTATTTTACTCGATTGGAATTTTACGTAATTCTCCGGATACAAATGCCCACTTTTCTGGAAAATCGAAAAAGTCCGGGAAATCGATAAATTTTTATTTTGGCCAAAGGGAAAGTCGGGGAATTTAACAAGTTTTCGTAAAAAAAATCGGGGAGTTTTGTATAAAATTTCGAACGCGCATTTTTTTTTTTAATATACCCTATGCCTTTAAAAATATGCAGCAGGTATGTTAGGTATGTTCATTTTCAAAATTTACTAATTTTAGGTAGTAATTAGGTAATCGCGTCCAAGTATTTTTTTAATTGTATCTTTCTAATCGTAAGTATAATAAATTAATAGATAAACCGTTTATCTACGATGTTTTTATTATTTTGGGAGTCGGGGGAAAAAAGACGATAAAAACCGAAAATGTTCTCGCTCGCAATATGTAGTAGATACGTGATCTACTGCGTTCGAGTACAAAAGTGCCAATCTTTCCTTATACTTACTACAATTAGTATATTTGAATTAACTTATTAAATCTCATTTAATTTCGTCTGTTAGGATAATAAGCGCATCCGCCAATTTCCGAAGGTTGTGCATTTAAAGTTTAATCACCCTGTATATGCGTCGACCTTAACAATATTCTAATATCAAATAAGTATGCTGATAATAACTTTTACATATTTTAATTTTTTACGGCAACTCGTAAATGAACGCGATAGAAACACGTATAGAGGAGATAAGGACAGCTCGAATTCCAACCCATACGATTTATTATCGCGCGTCGCAAGAATCATTTCTGATAAAATAAACTTTCTAAAATTTTAACAAAGCATTTTGTTATTTATGTAACAAACCAAACCTATTTGAATAAATTCCTTTTAGTTTGCATTAGTCTTTTACCGAGTTCGGACGTGAGATAATAGGTGCACGTTTAGACTTTGAATTGTGCTTTTGTGTATAGGTTACTTATTATCCTGGAACATTTTCTGGAACTGGGAATCGACTAGATGCAGTTTTAGTTATACGAAAAAAAGGTCAGGATTTTGTTAATTTATTAACTGTAACGGCATTATAATTAGATATGCTTGATGCAAACAAATTTAAATCTTCACTAGATATAAAGTACCTATTGAAAATTTCTTCAATCTACGATTTGCATCTTAATATCGTGGCGTTAAGCAAGAATAATTGCGCTGGATCTATTTACCCCTACGGCTAAAAACTAACCTCGATCTCCCTTAAACCAAATACAAATGGTTAAATATCAAAAATTAAGGCATTAATACGTAGAATACGAAGGAATCTTTATAAATAAAATATAAAATACTCGGCACAGGTTCCAAACGCTGATTATATTGCACAGGTATACAAGGGTTAAAATAATAACTTTACGCAACTTACGGATTTAAAATAATTTATAAATAGCACCGATATCGATAAATTCGTTCATTCGATTTTCATTGAGTCAAAATTGTGTTTTTCTACATCTACTAAGTATGTTATCGTTGGAGGCTTCCCAATATTTTTGTACTATTAAAAGTGTGACGAACTCTTAAATTTTGGCGTGACCAACGGCAATAATTTACCTATAATTTCTAAGTCGAGTCTTAAAAACAAACAGTAAATTTTGATTTCGTCCGTTGCTCTAGTTTATTTAAATGTTCGTTAATTTCCTTTATTTATATTTTTGACGGCTGTATAAAATTGTTTATTAATGGTTGTTTTTTTTTCCAGGTAAGTTCTGATTCGTGTGACGATGTCGTATTTTGAGAATGCGGTGAGTTCATAAACACACGTTCGTTTAATTTCACAATCATTAGTTAATAATGTCAAAATTTATAATACCTTCTAAGTATTAATAATAAAATGTAGGAGGTGTCCATATGATTTTTCATTTAAATATGAACAGGTAATTAATCGATGTTTGAGGGTATATATTTTTGTCATCGCCCTTAATGTCGTCCGTGTTTGTCTTTAATTAGCCTTTAAAATAATATTTACGAAAAGATTGTTATTATAAGGAGTTTAAAAGATTTGCCGATTTCGTTTTATAGAAGTTTGACTGTAAGTACCTAATTACGATATAAATATGATTTAACATTCGTATTTATTAAATTTGTAAATTAATGTGGCAAGGCTAACACCTTTGGCGATTTTGTTAGTACGTTTTTTATTAATTAAAATGTGATTTTGACAAGATGGTGTAGTGCGAAAGAATCAGTTGCTGTTTTGCTTAATAGATTTTTCGAGGGCAGCATAAATCTTCAAAAGAGCCGAAGTCAATTGGCCGCCAAGATTTTATGACATGACGCCGTTGGACTTTTTCTTTTTTTTTCTCACATATTCCGCCGTGTTCGAGTAAAGTTTCGATATTAAGGAAAGTATTTTCCATAACATGCCCGCTGTAGTTTTGTTGTATTTTTTTTTAGTTTCAACATCGCCGCTAAACTATTACGACGGGAATAACATTCGGCGTCGATCAAAAACGACTGGCATGGACGAAATAATGTTAAAAGTATCGTGTTTTATCGCTTTCTAATTTCTTAAGTCTACAAAAAGCGACCGAAACGGCAACCGAAACACGATTGTTCTCTTGTACTATCTACGTCAACAGCCTGCAGCAACATTTCAACTTACCAAAAAAGTTTAAATTAATTCCGTTTGTTACAAATCCATTATTTACTTATTGTATTTTAGACTAACTTTAATAATACATCATACATATTTAATGAGCTACTTATTGTTAGTACGCACTCTCTTTAATTTCAAAATTAAAGTGTGCCTATGGGACGACGCGACGTCTTAAATAGAATATTCAATAAAGCCGTTATCTTTCGAATAACACGAGACGTCAAACTTCAAACATATATACTTAAAAAAAATAATAATCCAAACGACCGCTCTTTACATGTAGAATTTTAAAATTAAATATTCCTATTTGGCACGTTCCGCCGCCTGTTCCTGCTTCCTACATATATTTGTTTCCTTCGGTTAGCTGTCTAGAATTGCACAATATTCGAACGGTTTTTATACCTTGTGACCGAATGCACGCATCTACTCATGTCGCATTACCAACAGCTTCCGGCCAATGAAAGTTTACATCCGGCGGTATTTCCGTAAATATATCCCCTGCGAATAGCGCAATGCGAAGAGCAACATTGTAAGAACCATAAAAGGAGCCATACCTCATAAAGTATATGTGTCTTGCTTTCTTAGACAATGGTTTACTTTAAATTAATTTGTTGTTGATGGAAAACTTCTCGCTAACGTAATGTGTTTTACTGCGAATTATATTTTCGGATTAGGGATCGCGCAAAAACGGGGGGCTTTAGTTAGGTTTAATTTATGGGGAAGTTTTTGTTACGTTTTAGGTGCTCCGAGACATGACTAAGAGTAAAGTTTTGATGTAGGTTTCTGTTTACGCTGGATTGATTTGATCGGTGGTCGATATATATATATATATTGCACGGCACGTATGATTTTCGGGATAACGCGTTCCTCGCAATTAAATTTAGTGACTTTTGAAGTTCTCCCTTATTTGTGTCGATATAATCTCGTCACGGAATTTTTAACTGACTTTTACGATAGTCGATGGTGTTGTTACAACTCATTCGTTTAGTATCGCTAATTGACCGAATAATTGGAGGCTTTTAAACTTAAAACTGGCCGACAATGGCGTCATGATTTCGTACGTGTTTCCGTAACAATTCCTAAAGGGTTTTTGCGAAATTATCAAAACCTAACAATTAAAAAAAAAAGTAACAATAAGTACAATACCCACTGTTGGATATTACTTTATATGGAGGTTTGAATACGTTTCAGCAGCATTATACTTGTTTGGAAGCTTTTTAGTATTTACATTCTAGAAATGAAAATAGCTCATTTTTAAATAAACGTTCCGATTTTTCTTTTTATCTTTGGTGTGGCTTTTCTATACTTTGTAAAATTTGTTTTTGTTTAACTAACTGTTTAGACGTTTGAGTAATTTATTTCCGCTTTAATATAGAAGTTACAATGCCGGTTTTGATAATTAACATTTATTCAAACATCGTTGTTCTCCGTACTTTAATGAATATTCAAGATTGCGAGTGCGGTGAACTTCGAATAAAAAATATATAAGATTCTTGTGTGGCCGTTAAAACATTATTCGAGCGCTGTTCGATTTATACACATTATGTAGGAATATTTGTCTGTAAACCATTATTTAATAATTCGGTACGATTCTGGTTTTAAAAGCGTTTGAACTATCCCAAAAATACTATTGCTTTCTGCAACTAATTTAGCGTAATTTATGACCGCGTAATTACATTTGTTAAGTATAGGGTTTTCCGAAAGCCCCTACTTATTTCCTATATATTTCGATGAAATTGGTCGAGTACAATCGTGTTTCTTAATGACATAATTATATGTTTATTTTCGGTAGGTACTTAGGTATAGGTATAAAATTGAAAATGCATCTCATTAATTACATGCGTGTAAACGCATTCTGGCTGATTTCAAATTCGTAGATACGTTTTCAGATTTAGAAAATTTGATGTAAATCTTCTATACTTCTACATATTTTTATAAATTTAAGGAAAACAGTATGGTGCCTCGTCTTACTAATAGATCGATCACATTGTCGACATTACCATTCTAATACAGTTGCAATTCAGGAAACTACCGAAATCTAATAAATTACATAATTGCAAGATAAACGTTTCCATTGACAGTCGCTTGTAATCAAAACGAATTATAATTGCCAAGCCACATAAATATTTTAGATGTACCTTTTCCCATTTTTCTGATCGTGAAAAATTGTCGCGTATTACTGATGTTGGCAAAATATTCAATTAAATTGTCATTTTGGATTTGATCGAGCAGTTTATCAGCAGATAGATCATCTTTTTATTGTTGGTTGTGCAAGACTGTCTTTCTAATGCGAACATTCCATTTCTCTTATATTCATCATCTCAATATGAATGTCGTTTGGAATCCTTGTACTTTAAGGGGGTATTCCGGTGAAACGGCCCGAAAAATGACGCGTCTTTGACCGCGCATAAGAAAACAACAAGACCACTTAGAACATTAAGGTTTTCTTTATTGTTTAGTTGCCAGTTTTTACAAAAAGTATGTCTCGGTCCGAAATATCTGAGCTTTCCCATTATCCCGGCAGGCGACGCGGCGGTAGACATGTTTACAAAATTCACATCGTTTTGTGTACACGATAGAGTACAAGTTGTTCATCTGAAATTGAAAAAAAAAAGGAATGAGTAAAGGATACGTGTGGCTATGCATTGACGAGGGCGATTTTAAAAATTTTTGTTACAATTAACTTGGCGTGCCCGGGAAGTTAGAAGTCGAAAAAAAAACCGTTTTTTTTGCCATATTATCCTTCATAAACCATGCAAAAAAATGAAAATCAAAAAAAGCCCTCGTCAATGCAGAGGAAACATATTAATAAATAAAATGAGCCCTAGAAAGCCCAAATCGGTTCACCCGTTCTCTCGCAATCGTGTACACAAAATCGTAAAAACCGGTTCCGAGAAAATCGATATTAAAGTTTCCACCAACGATTTCTGTACGAAAAAACGGCATAATTTTTATATTTCGACGAACTTACTAGTCGCAATCGATTCCTGGTCCGTACAACAGCCCTTCCATTTGTTCGTACTCTTCCTCTATTGCTGATGTTTGTGTTCGCTCATCGACTTTTCTTTTTTTCTCATCGACTTTTCTTTTTTTCTCCTCGTCTTGAGCTGCGCTGATCGGCTCTTGCGGTGCGCTCTCGATCTCGTTCGGCGGCGAAGCTATACGCGGCCTTGCCAATATCAATTCCGAGTCCGTCCATGACTCGTAAGATTGGTGATAAGTCCTCATTGAATACCATAGCGGCCAGTCGAGCCGAAATTTCAGTAGTCATTTTTCCGTGGAAAATGTGTTTGGGGACGAGCTGCCAAATTGTGGAGTTGAAACTCTCATTGTTATTTTGAGTGTTATTCCCCAAACACCGCAAAAGAAGATCTTTATGTGTCAAATCTTCATAAATTTTTTTCACATACTTCTGCACCAGGGGATCCAAGGGTGGTTTGTGTTCGTACGCAACACCTGAACAATGGGATTGTAAATATTTACACCAGCTTACATCGCATAGATGATGCTGCGGATGAGAGTTCGTTGAGATTTTGTGGAAATATCCAGCCCAAATCTCCTTCTCCATTTTTTCTAACGAATCTGGATGGAATGGGACACCTAGACGTAGCCTCACTGACTCACATTCCATAGAAAAATCCAGAAAGTCGTCATCAAATGAATGCCAGCGATACAAAGATCAGGAGATGGAGGAATGTTCGTTCTTTTGTCTCGCGTGCGGCAGCTGTCGACGGTCGCCCACTCGCTCCGATTTCTACCTAATCTCGTGCGCGGTATCTTTTTTGGAGGCGGATTAACACGCCTTCCAGTTCAAGTAGAGAACTGAAATTTTCAGGGGACATTCAAAACACCTCAACCTTTCGAAATATTAAAAAAAAAATCAACAATTTGAAAAAATTTCATCGGAATACCCCTTAAGTAAAATCGCGTCATAAAACTTAAAAACTATGAGGTAGGTAAGACTTTTGTGTGGAAGATTCCTATATACTACGATATCATACCACCGTCGATCATCGTCAGGTGATGATAACTGGTCCTAAACCTACCCTACACACTTGTAGTATTTTGGCTTAATTTTCACTAAAACATACAGGGTCTCGTATCAAATTTGTTTCGTCGTTTTTCGTAAATTTCGGTTTTAGATCTCATGTTCTCAACAACGTGCTCTGAAAATTGTAGTTTTTATCATAAACTAGTTTTTCGATTCAAGTTAAATATTTGGGACGCGCAGTACTTTCAGTTTTCACATTAGTTCCAACTGCGAAAAGTTGCACTTCGAAGGTGCTGTTCCCATTTCGGATCCTCTGATATTCTATGTATGTGGAGCGGGTGGCCGCATTGTCCGGCAGTGACCGGACTTTGTAACATTCCTCGCATCGCTTGCCGGTTCTTCACCTTTTCCCTCAGATCATCAAGTTCGTCTCACGAACGCGTCTGCCGATTCGAACGATGATCGCGAGTTATTGACTTACGGCTGGCTTTCTCGCGGCACTCTTCTTCATTGATGAAAACTCCCGACAATTATTATTCGGCCGTGCGCCTTCGTGCCCGTTGTTGTCCGGCCGGCAGTGCCACCACCTCATTACGACGTTTAATTTTCGTTAATCGAATTTACGGTTTTATGTAGGTTGGCATTCGGCAACTGCAATTGAAGGCAATTGTCCTGTCCGCGATTCCTAAATCGTCTGCAGATGTTGCCATTTTTTCGCCAACCGGTGTTAATGCCTCAGGTGTTAATTTACGGAAAAGTATTTATGTGAAAAGTAGAGATTGTTTTCATCTTAAAATGTAATTAAATCTTTATTAAATAGTTTTAGTTTAGTCAAATATAATCCGACGTTAATTTACGCTGATATAAATTTTTGAAAACAAACAAAAATCCGGTAATTCATAGGTAAAAGTGGCTTCGCGGCGTTCTCACAAAAAACGTAATGCTATCGCGAACATCTTGATGGTCCGTTAAATAGTTAGCGGTGCCCGATAACGGTGTATTGGGCGCTTCACAAAATTAACCTTCGAGACTTGCACATTTTTAATTTAACAATGATTATTATTAATAACCGAAATGTATCCACGTTTTTATAAATTGTGTACTTTCTGTTGTGAATCTTAAATCGTCAACGCTAATAGATTTAACGGGGTAAATTGCCATAGAAAGTTTTATATCATTTTGTATTTTTTAAAATATCTACATTATAATTACCTACTTACTATAAAATATAGGCAATTTATCTTTTTTCTATCTCATATTCTGTTACTAACAGCTATTGCGCTGTTACAGTTGACTAATTAATCGTATTCCAACAGAGTATGAACTTACTTAGTACGACAGTGACAAATTAGAAAATTATTGTAATTTTGTGCATCAGCTGGGGACACGAAATTGGAGATAAATAATGTTGTTCTAATTATTCAAAATATTGTCTTTTGCTTTTTAATTGTGAGAGGTAATTAAAAGCCGTATTTCGCGAAAGGAAATATTTACTTATAGTAGCCGTATCTTTGGTCGCGAAGGAAATCAATTTCGTATTAGTTTCGAATTTTCTGGGTAGCAGATGTTCTCTAGAATTTTCGTTTCGATATTAATAAAACGAACTAATAATGTTTTGTGGTAAATTTATATAAATCTAACATTTTATTTTACTTAACTAGAATAAATTAATAGTACCCTACTTAGGTATCTGTTTATTTTTTTGCAATTAAGCGACTCTATTTTAAAAATGAGGTTTATTTTATTATCGCGCGATGCAGCAGCTTCATCGACCAGGAAAAATGATGCACGAAGTCGTTAACCTTAAATACAACAATTGTTTGCGAGGACTTGTTCGGGAATAACTTCTGCAACTTTATAGTTTTATGAATTGCCTTCCGTCTCGAGTTGAATAAAATTGTAATAAGTACATACATTTATATTTTTATGAGAATATCGTTTTTAAATAGGGATTTTAAACTCCGGATTATGATCTTGCTACCGGTGAATTTACTAATAAATAAATTGTTTAGCTGCTATCGTTTGCCTAATTTTATAGTGACGTGGAATAAAACAATAATGAGGTTGCATTCGTCAATTAAGAATTATTTTATTAAATCGACCTTAAAGCTAACATTAGATGTTAATAAAATTGATTTTCAAAATGTTTAAATAAGTATGACTAAAATTCTTAATTTTCAAAAATTATTTTGACCAGTTTCTGAATTTCAAACAATACATCAAAATTTATGTAGGTATCGATAAAGATAAATGATAAATTGAACAAAAATGTGGAAAAAATAAACTTGGAGGTAATTCGAAATTTACGAACAAACGTACCTACCTAATTTATTTAAAATAAAAATCGTAATCTTCCTATTTGACTTTTTCTCATGAGAACGTATTTCGGCACGACTCATTTTCTTTATGACGTTAAATAACAGGCGGATGAGGTGTAACAACGGTAAATATAAATGCTCGACAAAAAATTTAAACATTTTGGTGATCACCAATCTCTTAGTTATGTGAGCAGTAAATATGGTAAGTTAGGTATCATTGAAAACATCTGGTATATGATGGTGAACGGTTTTTAAAACTGCTTATTATTGCTATTTTAAATCGTATTTCGACATTCTGTTAGTGAAAGATCGTCTTGAATCAACATCAGTTTAATTGTTCTGGAAGTTAATAAGATCATTACAGTAAAAATAATTAAATATAGGTAAAACTGAATTATGGTTTCTCGCTTGGATATTTTCACCACTAATCTTAAGTAAGGTAAACGATTATCATTTTTTTAAATTCTCTACAATCTAAAATACGATGATAAAACACAAATTGTAATTGAACGTCACACCATTGTTTTATCGTTTAATTGACTAATAAATTTTTAGCACTTACAATTAAATAACATTTGAGTACATGGGAAATCCGAAATTCTGTATCGTCCATAACTTTGAGGAAAGATCTCTCGATCTAAATGCACATTGTTATTGCAGTCTTCCTTTTATACCCACGCTCGTTAAATAAAATATTTGATGACATCACGAAGGTTCAACATAACGCCTTAATAAATTAACAAATAAATTTATAAAACCCTGTTCGATTTAAAACATGCTTAGTACCTAAATAACGAAACTCGTTTGAATTTAATTTCTCTTAAAATTTTTTTTCGAAAAATCACAGAAACAATCACTTAACGTAATAGAGTTTGGTGACAATTCTAATTAAGTACAAATCCAATTGAGATATTGAAACTTTTTAATAATTATTCGTTTTAGGATTCGATTCGACAAATCTTTGTTAATAAATTACCCTAACTTTCTAATTTATAAAATTATTAAAGTCGAAAATGTAAAAAAGATAGATTGAAAGTTTAACGTAGATAAGTTTCACGGTATAGGAGGATTATATGAGCAATTGCAAAGTAACTTTAATACCCTATGAAATCTCGAGTTATGTTTCGAGTCTATAGTCTATGCTCGGTATGCGTACTTCTTTAAACTTTCCGGCCCAATTACAAATTCCTACCTTATAATTAAAATATTAATTTCGTTTTTAGTGGCAGATATAATAAGGCCCCCGTCCGCTGTGCTCTTCTTTTTATTTTAGTGGTTGCTTACAGTCAAGTTATATAACGTTAATTTTCCTGTTTCGTTATTAGATCGCGTCAAGTTCAAAATTAAAGAACCAGTTTTATTTTTTTTATCGTAAGTCTGTTTACTGTTTTAAACTACCCATTCTCAGGTATAATTTTATTATTTATATTTACGTGATATAGTGAATTCAGATCAGGTTGCCGTGAAACAAAATTTTAACAAAACTATTTAAAAAACTTCTGTATTTTTGGATTATATAAACGACTTTTTGTAAACGGACTTGTGTAACCATTGTGTAGTATACATAATACTACATATAAAATTAAACGAGACTTATATAAAAACATATTGATTATTATACTCGATCGTTAATGTGTTTCATTTAACACGGCGTTTAACCTTCTGCCGTATATCTGATAAAATTACGAAACGAAAATGTTATATGTATTGCGTGCTATCTTCGCTTATTCAAATAAAATCTAAAGTTACATAATTAATAGTTGTACGCGTTGCAACCATGCATTCAAAGTTGAACAACTTTGGACGCCAGAATCGGAAGCAGTTGGAAGTCTTTATAATTTTTCAATTATTTGCTGTTTATTGGATGATTTTATCTAATCAGTTGAGTAGACATTTTCATTCGTTCAGGAGCATCTGTATTTCACTTAATGTAATACAGGTCGAAAGATGTTACCTTGTGGTACACTACTGAATTATATACGATACTATAGCTTATCCAAACCTAGATGATGTTCACGTCATCAACAAAAAGTTACTAGATTGTTTATTTGTAATTCGGTTTAATGTTTGGAAAGCGACATATTCTATAGATGATTTGCTTGCGCACATATTAGATGGTATAAAGAAAGACTATAATTGATTAGAACTGTCAAAATACGATGTACGAGGTGACAGCACTGTGCGAAACATCAACATCTAATAACCTTGTATTGATGACGTGAACATCATATAGGTTTGGATAAGCTATATTTGGATTTATACAAGAAGACAGACTTGGACGGCCAACGGGTACGATAAGTAGCCCTCAATCCCAAAAATTTCTAGAGTTTCGCGAAGTATTGATCCACATGTTATGTTTACTGTCCAGAAAGTTCAATCACCTTTTGATTGTTGATAAAAAAGCTGCCTGGCTTGTTCGACTGGTTTTCTAGGAAATATAAAAGGGGTTTGTGTGGGGGTCTCGTGCCTTCGTGCAGAAAATTGGACTGCACCTGGATATCTTCCACCTGACTGCGTGTAAGCGACGAATATGTTGAGCATTATCTTAGCGAAGTAAACGTGTCATAATCCAACCCTGCTCTTGTATCGTAAAATAACAATTTCTATTGCCGTTAAATAAAATACCGACCAAAACCAAACCGACCAAGATTTCTTGATCAGTTGAGCCAGTTTGGTGAAGAAGTTTTTCAGTAGATAATAATATTAGAATTATTCTATAAATTATAGTGCAATTAGAAGGGCGAGTAAGAGTAATCCATTAATTGTACTATTATTAGTTTATTTAGCTATCACGAAAAGTTATACAACTGTAATAGATTCATTAAGTAATTGAAAAGGCACCGGAGGCTCTTTTGTTTATTGAAAAAAAAAGTATAATCGTGCTATTCTTGCAAAATCAAATTAATCCATTCGTGCCGTTTATGCATCGAACGTAATTTTATGTTGAGTAAGTGCCCTTATTTCAAACTAGTAAACCATGAATAATGGTACTTACAAAAACGACAGAAAATAGATCGCAAATAGAATCAGAAATCTTATTTCGTATGTAATTGGCTTGCTATTCCCAAGGCATGTCTGAAGAAGATGTAGGAGCTAGTGATTGAATTTTTCACAAAACGGGGCGCATCGAACACGTCGCTAATTGCGACTATAATGGAACCGTCTGGTCAATGATTAAACGACACACTGCATGACAAATAAAGTTAAATGGCATTAAACGCGATGTCTACGCCAAGCAAGCTAATTACATTAACTGGAAGAATCTTTTGAAGGTATTGTCCTTTACTTAGGAGTTTGTATTGTTATCTTGTACATTATAATTTCGAGTCCCTGAAGCTTTATGAGGAGCTTCGTTATTCTTTTTGAATATTATATTTTTGACGTTCTGCGCGCACCCTAACATAATTAAATAAACACGATATTAATCAATTAGACGGCGATCTTCGCGAAAGGTTACGAGAGAACATTTTAAAGAAATCCGGTTTCCGATATTCGAGTGCTTTCAGAATGTATTTTTCTTCCTTGCAAGCGGGTGCATATGGCGTTAGTGCTTTAAGTTGAAATTGGATACAGAACTTTTGTAATGTCCTATGTACTGATATAGTTCGCGAACTTTTCCGTCTTTTATTTTTAACGATCGTTTTTTTGGTAGGAGAACCGATAAATAATTGTCTTATGCTCGAACGTTCTATATTTCGTAAAGCGATTACAGTTCTGGGAAATTTATAGCCGGTTTCATAATACTATTTAAATTAATTAATTCTTTTAAAAGGTGTTTCTAATCCATTCATGTTTTAAGTAACGCTTACAATTTAACGGGGTATTGCGTGTCAAAACATATGTTACAGGGAATTAGTGGTTAATGAAATTAACACGTCATATTTAATTAAAATGCGTGTACAACAAACTTTTCATCCAGATATTTAAATGTTCGGTAAAATGTAACGATATAGAAATGTCGGTTGACGTCGTTGCATGCGGTACGATTTGCATATCAATGGCACGCTAAAAGTACATGCCTTAAAAAAACATGTAGGGGGTAATTGCGATGCAAAAATTAAATAAAGCGTCTTGTTTTTAGCATATGACATGTCAACAAACTTCCAATTTAAGTTGGAATGTATTATTAATGACGTGATTTTAGCAAGTTTCGTGCAAGTTCATCACTTTGAAATGCAAATCTGTCCCTATTGGATAAGCATTCGCGGCATTCACGAAAACGCTCATTTTTATTTTTTTCTATTAAAATTATTATTCGGCGGACGTTTCGTTCGAAAACTTGACCGTAAATTGCATATTGCAGGCAATTTATTGCGATCGCCGGTTGTCAACTCGAATGAAAGTTTTCTGGGTTAAAACGCTCGAGTTTTTTTTTGCGAAAGTTAACCTAGAAGAAAGGAGGAAGTAAGGGGCGCACCCCTGCAATAAAAAATAATTGTTTTAAGGAATGTCATTTGTAACGACCCGCTGCGAAACAATGTGCTACGTTTAATGGTAGCACCGTAGAAAATTATGGAAGTTATGATAAGATATTTGGTAAAGATGTAGGATAAAAGGTATACGCCAACGTCGACGAATCAAAACGTCCGCGTTTGGTTTTTTTTCTCGCTTATAAAGAATAATAAGGTAACCGCGTTGTTTTGTAGTTTTGTGCGAGTTTATCGATAACGTTCGGGCGAGCTTTAAATGTTTTTCAGAATGTTACCATTAGCTTATAGGTACTCATCGTCTAAGTTGGGGCATTTAGCAAAAGTTTGGCTGTCATAATCAGATTATTTATTTGTTGGGCCAGTAAAAAAATAGTTCAGTATATATCAAGTATTTCTTTTCAAATCGAAACTTTTTCTAATATTTTTCGATATTCGCCACAAAATAAAAGAGTAATTTGTGAAACTTTGATATCGGCATAAACAAGTAGTAGGTAGGTACCCTACATAATTAGTCATGCGTTTAGAAAATGTTGCTTACGTCGCATCGATCCAATTCCGGTTAAAAGGCAATTTTTTCATCTTTGGTTAGTTTTAACTAAGGGATATCTATTGTGGAAGCGATTGTTCTAATCGATAGGTAAGCCGCGTTGCAAATTAGTGAACACTACACTTCTCTCTTTGATAAATACTTCCCTTGTGCTTTCTCATATGTACTTCTTCGCATTTTTTTAGTCCGTAGCGTAATGTGGGGTCAAACGGATATCTCTTAAGAAAATTGTGAATATTAAAATATTAACTTGTTATTTATCTAATGTAGGTACTTATCAAACGTCCATTTTTTGGCATAAAAATTGTGTTCCCCATTTTCGATCCCGCCAGAACTGACATCAATTTTCGATTTTCAAATGGAACAACATTGCATAATTTTCTGAATATAATGTAACCACATAAGTGGCATTTCAAGTGTCAAAAATCATTTGGTACTTGGTTTAGTTTTTTTAAATTTTCTCTTGTAAATAAATTCTGTTGTATTAATCACACAGACAACGTGTGGGCACGTGAGAGTAGATTCCTCATCGATCGTACTTCCTATTGGTGCCATAGTACCATTACGGTACTATTAGGTCAAGTAATTACAAGTTTTTTGCGTAATTTTATTTGAGTGGCACTCTAGTTTGAAAAATAAAATGGGCTGCAACATTTTCTTTTGACAGTTGGAGTGCCACTTATGTGGTGCCATTATATTCAGAAAATTATACATGAATGTTATACATAGCGTTCTATTTGAAAACCGAACATTTATGTTAGTTTCGGTGAAATCGGAAACGCAAAAACACAATTTTCATGTCAAAAAGTGACGTTTGGCAAGTACATCAGATACGTAACAAGTTACATATACGGAGGTGTTCGCCAAAGGGAGGGTTAACTAGGGCAAATGTTTAAGTTTAGGGAATAAGAGACTGTTTGCTGTTGAGAGGTGTCCGTTAATAGGGGTTTCGCTATAATTTTATATAAGTATTATAGCGCAATGTTCTGTGTAACAATACTAGAAGTTACAATAATATATTTACAATAAATAAAAGTGTGGGCATTTAAAAGTATTTAAAAAAAGCTCTTATCGTTGGGGTATTAGTTTACCCCACTCTTACCTATATCTGTATACATTTACATTTTCACTTCCCCAACGCAGTTTACCTCTCGGTTCTAACAAACATTTAATAACAACAGACATCTGATATGTTAAATGGGAATTAAAATGACCGACTATATCATTTTAGTAATTTAGTAGATAATATCTAGTAATAAAATTTCAATAGTTTTCACCTAAATTACAAAGAGACCTTAGGTACTCACATGGATTTCCTGGATGATAACGAAAATTAAATTAATTTTAACTTTTTGTTTATATTGCTTTATTATTATATTGTTTAATCTCTTATAATTAGTGATATGCTTTTACTAATTATTGTTTTAGTGGGTCATTCGATTAATTCGCTACTTTATTTCGTCTTATTCGTTTGGTTTTAACTTACTTTTAGTCGATAATTAATTCACCGAGTTAATTTACACCTTGTGTTAATGTGGGGGATCATTGGCGTGTTTACACTTTCGTATTTACCAACAAACCTAGAATTTGTTTTATAGGTTTTTACCCGTATTCCTGATGGTATTATATTCGTTTGGGGTTGTAGACACTTTGATTATTCGTTTCACTCTTTCCGTAAACAAAAATGAATTCGTTAATTTATTAGATAAGTATTAAAAGTTCGCTAGTTATTTTTATTATTACGAATAACAAAAATCGCAATAATTTTTAAAATAAATCGGTCCTTTGAATTTCTAGGATTGCCAAATTTTGAGCGATATTATTTCTAAATTAATAAAAAAATCCATTTAAATATTTATACCTATGTTCATCAATTATCGCAATCTAATTTTACGTAAGTACTTAGGTACTTATTACATTTTTTATGCCGCACTAGTTTCAGAGTTGAACTCGAAAAATCGATAAATTTTCATAGCAGATATGTATTTTACAAAAGTAGTTCCCTGAAAATAAATCGAAATTTCAAGGGAGTTAGGGTTGCATCGTTCTCTTCGTGGACTTGTTTTTTTTTTTTTTTTATTACGGCGGGTTAATCCAACTTCCCTAGTTGTACTAGAATTTTATTGTGCGATGGTCGCTAATAATAATTTCAATTTCAAAAAATCCGGAAAAGTATCCCAATTTTAATAATGGAAGAGACATTCGTTTTGATTGCCAGCGCAAAAAAATGGAGTAACGGGAAACTTAAATCTCGAAGATAAATTGTCGTAAACAACTCCAAACGTGCAATGAAATTGTTTTAGCTATAGTAATTTACATTAACAAATCTCGTTTACATTTATCAATGAATTTTGAACATTTGTTTTGTAAGTCTTACGTCGTTGAACTCTCGCGCATATACTGTTGCTAGGCGCTTGTTGTTATGATTGTTGTTAGATTGTTAAGTAGGTAATAAAGTTATTTATAATTACTAATATTTTCATACGTTCGTCCTTCAGTTTAGTGATAAAATTCTAGTCAATTATCTCAAGATTGGTAGCGTATGTGATTAGGTTTGACGTACGTCATCGAAACGATGTAGCTTGCGATTTCTACATATAGCCAGCCGCGCGTCCGTCTGAGATTACACCAATTTAGTTTTCAAGGTACCGCTATTACTTAGCAACTGCTAGATTCGTTGAATTTCAAAACAGGTGCAATTCCCCACGTACAGACTATGACGCAACGTTAGTTGTTGCTAAGGATACCGACATAACCGGCTTAACACGTGCAAATTAGACAATGTAGGTAGGCAAACATTTTTTTCCTTTAATTATTTAGGACATCGACAGGAGTGGTACCTTCATTGTTTCAATGCCCGTGAGACGTGTACACGCTTGTCCGGCTAATTAATTAATTATATCGTTCGTAAAAAATTTATGCGCTTGACCGATCAACCAAAATCTTCGGTTTGGTTGATGACCACCGGGAAATAGATACCTACTATGTAAATAGACCAAAACCAAGTAGGTACAATAAAACTTCTCTTAATGGACTTTTCCAAATATGTACCGGACATTTCTTAATAACGGACAATTTTTTTGATCTCGCGAGTGTCGATATGATCAAAGTAACCTATACACGGATTGTCGGATTAATTCCCATTTAGTATCTAGCTTTAAAAGTTGGCTGTATTTAAAAATAGCATTTAGACGTCTAGTTATCTTAACTGTTTTTAATTAGTATGGCTATAATTACACTATAACAACTAACATCGACAATAAAATCGACATTGACCCAGTTAACTTGCTTTTAGAATTTTTAACGACATTAAACGCAGTTTATGTATTGTAGCTTTGTTTAGTTATTCAGCATGCTATCTTAATAACCGTCTATAAATAACAATTTTTAACAGTTCAATTTGTGACGGTTAACGTTCAGCGCCAAAACTGTCCACAAATGCATCAATAAAAAATTATATTGTTCACCAACTCGTTCGAGGTTTTTGCAACTTATTATTACAACTTCGAAGGAAACCATGTCAACTATAAATATCCAAAACGACCTTCTGATGTTCCATCAAAAAAAAGTTTCGGAATATTTGGTTGCCTTTAAGTCTCGTTACTAGGTGAAATTGCAAAAAAAACCTTTGATAAATTTATTTTACTTGTTTTGATGTTTCGAACTGTTATGAAGTTTGTGCTCTATATGTGTATGTATGTGTATTATAAATATTATCGCATGCATAAAATACGACAATCGAAAGTTATTTTCATTAATGAAAACGTGATGGTACTATTTGATTACTTGAACAAATTAACTCGGGATATCTTATTTATGCTAAATAGGTACGGTCCGTAATTATTTTTTAAATACGTAACAGCGTTTCTTGACAAACGAACCAAAATTGTTTTATTTTCGATCGCGCTGACGTTTATGATAAAGTTTTATGGTCAATAGATTTTCAAACGAGGTTGCCTAAGAATGTAACATCTGTTACATTGCCGCATCATACACGGATATTGCATAAATATCTATCATAAATAACCGGTTATTTTTTTTCCACGGCGCCATTTCGTAAATCAAAATCCAGCCAAATTCACCGTAAAAGACTGCCGCTTCTATTTGGACGTACCGCGTATAGTATCAAAACGTTCTTCTCCATCCGCTTGATTCTGTACAAATCATTAACTAAGATACTATAGTGGTAAGTTTACATAAATAATTCCTGAAGGAACGTTACATTTACTATATACATAGGAGTTTATTGCCGTTTGTTGTTTTTTTTTTTAAGATACTACGTCAGTGAGCGCTATTGTTTTTAAACCATCTAACAATTTACGATGTTTACGGTACATTTTATGTATATTTTTTCGCTAGTTATTTTTAGCGCAACTCGCAGCTATTTTTGGACAATGTTCAAACTATAATGAGTCACATTATATCAAAATTCATTTTTTAGATCCTACTCGTGTACACCTTTACATAAAACACACCCATGTTATTGCTTAAATAGAACAACTTTAAGATAAACCAGTTTGTGTTTCGCAGAAACTCGGCCATAATAAACTGACCATAGCTATTTCTAACGCTATTACGAATTCATTCTTAAAAATCAGAATTGCATATGACGTAGGCAGTCGGTCGACAGGATTCTCGCGTACGTGTGGTCGGCGCTTATATTCAAACAAGATTTCCTTTGTTGCGATATGAGTTGGTAGTTTCGAAGCAAGATTGAAAATCGAGCTCGGAAGGAGATTTTTGCCCCCTATACGTATGTATACGGATTGCAGCTCCGGAGCACGGACGCTCGTAAATTGTGCAGCAACATAGTTAGCGTCATCTTATAATATTAGTTCTGAAGATCATCGCTGCGAGTTACAACTAAAAAACTGTTTAGTGTGCAAGACTAGCTCGCGTAAATCTCTAACGAGGCACTAGAGGTTTCTGAAATGTGCATTTACAAGGAATATGCCGCATGTATTTTTTCGCCATGTTTAAAGAATGAATTCGTTTAAACATACAACTCATTCGCGTATTATACAATCGTACACTTCCGTTCTGCTGTTGCTGCAGCTATAGAAACATAATTATTTCAAATTCTTTCAAATTAGTCATAACATTATTCATCGCTGTAACAATCTCAAGTCGTAATTTTATTATTATAGGGAAAATCGCGTTTTCTATTGAGTCTTTGCGTTATTTTTCGTCTTATTCGTGTTCATAAAATAATGCCGATGTGTAGGTATTTTTAAAAAGGATTTCCATAATTAATTGCGAGTTAGTTCTGAGCCATTTCGTTACCTTTATAACCAACAAGGACGCTTCATTTTCGACGTATTTTTTAGAATTTATTTATCCTTCGAAACGAAATTGCGATTATTGTTTAATTTTTAACCAAAAATATCATCGAAAAGAAAGAATGGAATTTAAAATGTAACCAGTTTCGCCAATTTATGCCACATAAATTCTATTCGATAGTAAAATTGCAAAAGTTTATCATAGAATAACTACCGACTTAAATTTGTATTTTTTGTATCCAATTTTGTTCCGGAAGTTTTTATAATAATTTTCAAAGAGCCAAAAGAACCACGAACAGAAAAAATCTGCATCACTACTGAAGGGTTGTTATTGTTTCGGGTCCCATCGATTCCCCCACAGAAAGTTTAACTGTTCCAACAACACAAAATAAATAAATAAATAAACGAAAAATCGCAATTTTATCTCGCATTAATTAAAACGAATTTCGTTTTATAAAAAATAAAAATTCCATCTTTACTTCAAATTCCGACAAAATTAAGTTCGTGTTATTGTTTTTCGAGCCGTCTTGTTTTCTTTATGTTCAAAACGTCGACACCACGTCGCGTCGTCTCGTAGTTATATCAAATGTGGAAAACCGATGATTTGTTATACCTAACTTATTTGCCCAAAATTTATTTTGTTATTGAACTGTAATAAACTGTTTAATGGATTATTAAAAAAATCACATTTAAATTGATAAAATTACTTACATCAAGTGCAAAAGCTCCCGGGTGTTAATTTACTATTTAATATTCAAACAAAAATCCGACTATTAGGTAGGCACAGCGCCGAAATTTCATCAATAGGTAGGTCTACGTACATTAAATTTCATATAATAAATATCCTTTCGCGTTCCAGGATTATGATTTTAAAGAAGCCGACGACGATACCGATAATAACCAAAGAGATCTGTTTTGTACTCAAAAAAAAAATGGTATTGTTGTCAGCAATATTTTTGGCCATTGTAGCGCCGCTCAATTTTTGAAACGATCATTAACAGTTTTAAGAACAGGTTTTTAGTTATTGTGTATCACGAAGATCTATCTATTCAGCGGTCGAGTTCTTGCATCGGCCTTTTCAAATAAGTCGATTAAGAAGGGTTTTACTTTGTTAATTCGCGAACATTTAATAGATAATAATTTTTATTCTCGTTTCGCACATTTGTCACGGGTCTCTTTTCGATCATCTAGTAAATTAGAAAATGTACCTAATTTTGCGTTTGTATATCGGGGAAAAAAAACTCTTACACAAAGCCGTGTCCTTTACGATGACGAGACCGTCTATAAGTATATCTATTAAATTTGTCACGCTTACAAGGTTAATAGCTGGTAATACTTGTTGGTTAGCTAATTTACATCATTATAAATAAGGTAAACGCAGGAAATCGCCGTGTGGGAATTCTTGGAATCGCACCTTATAAGACATGAAGAAAATGCGATAATTTTCCAAGCCAAGACAAGACCACTTCGCGATAGCATTTAATTTAAATTTGACTTATAATCGCCTCGCAAGAAAATTTCGCAAGTAATCTCTTGTACACCTTTCACCTCATATAAGGACTGCATATATTTTGTTCATAAAACAACTTGTCTTATAATTGTCTGTAGCTAATAGAAAATGAGTCATACTAATGTGTCGAGTTGAATGATTTTGAGACAGATATTTTTGAATATATTTAAAAGGAGTTTTAAAACATAACGTGGGTTTGTTTTCTTCATGCCGGTAACTAATCGGACAGACAGATCATGCAGATAGTGACGTCAACGCCTCTCATGGTTGTGGCAGCATAAGAACTTACGGGGTTGCCGCACGATAAGTATTTGCCGTATAGCGATTTAATAAGCGCATGGCGTGAAGTGAACAACCCCTTCCATGTTAAACATAAATATTTTTTGGAAAGCTACGAATCGATTAATTTCACTCAGGTATTATATCTATGCGTCAGAACTTGTACTTCTCTTTACGTTTAAAAGGTAAGAAACGCGCAATTAATTGATTAATAAAATGGCGTCTATTTTCGTTTTAATTTGAAACTTACAAACCTAAATTTTAAGTAAACTACAGTTGGGTTAAGCCCAGTTACCAGCGACCCTGCACTTTCTAGCACTTCGGTATTTTAATTCGTTTTGAATCACTTATAATAACATGTTTTCTATGAAATCTTGAGATTTATAGTTACATGTTGGACGGAAATTAATAGTTCGAGAGTAATTATAAGCGGTAGGGTGGTAAGTGTTCACCCAGAAAATTACCAAACTGTCACTTTAATAAACGACATATCAAGGATCAGTTGAAGCTAAGAACTTCGAAATTAAGATGCTTCTTTTTATCTTTTCCTTTGCTTACGTCCTATGTGTATGCCGGCGTTTTCCAAATTGTACCTCGCATAATTTTGATGCGTGCATAATTGAAAAAAAAATATAGTCGATAAATTCGATAAATTTCTGTGCAAACCAGAAATGAAATACAAATTATAAATCATACGAATAAAGCAAAACCTGCAATTTTAATAGGAAAATTCAGTCCCAATCGCTGTTGAAATTAATAATTGTAGAGTTTCTTCGAAATATTTCACATTTTTCTATTGGATTCTCTTCAAATGATCACTGCTCGATTCCTTTTTCGACACCCACTTCACTAATAAATAATTTCAGTCCCATTCCTGTCGCGCCCTTTATTCTGGTTTCTTTCACATTTTTGACTGAAACATTTCGATATCCACTAGACGATTTTTAAATAACAAATTACAATTTGTACTGATTGCGCAAGTATTTTTGGGCACGTTTTGTGTTTTTAAGTAAAGGGTTCGAAATGGTAGAAAATGCTTTGTTTTGTTTTTTTCTTTTGATCAAAATTATGGATACTTAAAGATAACCGTAAAATAAATTTGTCTTTGTTCCGCGATTATCATGCTATAGATAGTAATCTGCCAACGCCTTTAGTTTTAGTACAATTGATAAAGAAAGAACTTGGACGCTTTATGTACTGTTAATGAACGTCGGCTCTAAATAACACATTTTCTATGTTTTTAAGTTCTTTGAGCTCCTCACAACAGAAGCGACTTCGAGTTTATATTATAGCAAAGACCAAATTTTTCCTTTATTTCTGTTTATTTTCGACGTAATTAAATGAAATGTAACTTCCAATCAGTGCGACTTCCTCTACTAAATACCTTGTTGACTCCTAAAATACTTTTTCGCAGTCGACTCTCCCAATCTTGTTCTTTCCTTTATTAGGACAGGCAACGCTGTACTTTAACGATTCTTCTGATTTGTGGTAGGTACCTAATTAATTGATTTCGTAAAATCAAATTTTTTACAAATCGATCATCTTTTTCTGTACCGTTGCTATAAAACTAATATAGGTACAAATTTAAATTTTCGAACCAAACATGTAGACGGACGATATAAATGGTTTTCATAAAAATAAATGAATATACATAGGTACTTATATAAGCCTGCAGTTGTAAGTGCAGACGCAGTTGGTGACACAACAATGTTCAAGAGTTTGAATAAAAAGTGGCTTTTAAATTTTAAAGAGAAGGTTAATTAACCATTAATTAGTCTTAGCTTTCCACCTGGTGAATTCACACGAGCTCTCCCTCAACAATGAGTTTGCTTCACGCTAATAACGATCCTCAGATAAGTTTGTCACGGTGTTAAGTTTTTATTGCTATAACTTGCCCGGTTCATTTTTTGAGGGGCCGTTTAAATTCGACACGCCGCGATGAACTTCGAAAATTAGACGTTTATATCAAACACACCCCGGAAGTAAATCGGGAAAACCATTTTGAAACTGAATGAATCCAAATTAGCCGTCTAGGGGTTACGTTTTACCTCCGTGCTCTGCCTAGTTCGTCTGTAGCAAGTAATTTTTGTAAGTACTCTTAGTAGCTGTCGGGTACTTCACGAAACAATTCCACTTCTTTAAGGGTGGAATTGAAAAGAGGGAGATGGAAGCGTGAATTTGTTAGAGAAAGTGCGGTTGCCTAACGCAACGTTGCGTTGTTAGGTTGGGATTAGATGTGTTTTAGATTTACTTCGGTTCGCCGTCGTCGCCGATGCTCGGTAAAATTTCTATTTGGAAATTAGAAATTGCTTTTGTTTTTTTTTACGTCCGTCGGTCGTACACGAAAGCGCTTTTTGAGTTTCGTCAAGTGACGATCGATGGTATCTTAATGCTTTACGATTGAGGTCACATGTCATCGATAACTTCGTCTTACAATTAGTCTAACTTCATTTATAAGAAGTTCTTTATTTTCCACGTTTTTTCTTGTCCATTATCGACGAACTCCTGTCCTCTGATGCGAGTGAAAGTAATTTTGCTTTTAAATGATAAAAAACTTATATAGGTACTTATGTATACATACACAAATATTTTAAAATGTCGATTTAGTGCGACGTTTCAATTTTTCCTACACGAAAATAAAATCAGGGTGGCCGCACAGAAAACCATAAAATGCGTTGGCTCTTTTTATTTAATTTTCTACATTTGACGCACATCGGTTCCTATTTTATTAGTTTCGAGGAGGTTAGTGGCGTCTGTTCTACTTCTTTCTTCTCTTCGCTTACAGCAGACGTTTTCTAAACCGATTAATGGCTATAATGTTGTCTTCTGTCTTCGGGATTAGTTTTCTAATTGGTTTCTTGATATGTTCTTATCTTTTACTGTGTGATTACTGGTACTAGCGTTTTCTCTTGAAATTAATAAATTATTACCTACTTATATTCTTGAATGTAAGATATAAATTACATTAGACTCGAACGTCATATTAAAAACTACGAAAAATAAATTTTTATAATAAAGAGTACGTTCCGTTAGAATTGTTTGCGTAAGCGAAGAATTTAATAAAATTCTGTTTTCTATGAAACATTTAAGATAGTTCTGTTTTAAATAAAATCAATTTCTAAAAGCCCCCCTTTTTAAATGTTGATGCACGAACAGGAAAAATGCATTTAGGCTAAATAAAGGGCGCAAATAATTCAAATATGATGAAATTGCTATTAACTTAGATAATTATTTTATCTATGTAATATTTTATTAAGAAGCTTTATATTTTGTTACGAACAAATTTATTAGTGTATTTATTGTCGAATGAAAACTGATGTTAGTAAACTAATTACTAAACAAGTTAAAACGTTTAAAAAGGTAGAAGTAGACCAATTAAAAGGTTCATTTTAATTTTGGAATCATTTCACAATGCTATTGATCAAAAGAGTCAATCATTAAAAACATCTCGTTTATCTTATTTTGCACTTTAGGAATTTATGGATTGTGAAATTAATAATGAGAAAGAGACATCGACTTACCCACTGCTCCCTTTCAAATTTTCAACCGGAGGCCGGTGGGAATAGGAATCAAATATTTTCAGTAGAACTCGTTTTGAAACTTATTAATTCAAAATCGCAAATTTTGTGCATTGCAAACTAAAATAGGTAGATAAATCTGACGATATTTATTTTTCGTTTTTATTTACTCGAAGTGTATCTATGTTTCATTTGAAAACCAAATGCACGTTAATATAACAAACATTTTTTAATATGTTGCCAATAAAACGGTAAAGTGTAGTTATTAATTTGTGACCAGTTTTGGGGTGAAATTGATAGCATGCCGTAAAAATATTAAAAGCCATGTTACATGCATATAAGTTATTTATTTCGCCCCTATCAAATTGTACCAAGTAGATAAATATCTATCAATTTTGTCTCTACGAGGCGAAATTGATAAGCTATTAAATTCTTATTATCAAAGTAATCCTCTACGTTTTATAGCCCTATCGTTTATTTATAAGAAAGAAAACTAGAAAGCTCAAAATTAAAATTTTTCCTTTATATTAAATATAAGTAGTACCTACTACCTACAGTATTTTTGAAGAAATATTTTTACGCGATCTCAAATTCAAATTCATCTTTATCAACAATGTTAATGAACTTTTTGTAACGCTAAGGCGCGAAAATATTGCAATTTTTAGTTTGTTTGTTTTTAAACTATGAAACACTTCAGTGTTTCTACATCTTTCTAGGTAATCGACTAAATCTATTTTGTTTATTTTAATGTATCGTTTTTCATTTTCTAAAACTAAAAGCGGGGACCCACACATTGAAAAAGCTAGCCGAAACTTTTAAATATGAAAACTGATTAATCCTATCAGTAATAGTTTTGACGTCATTTTAAATGTCCAGATTTCTCACAAGTTTTATCCTTTTTTTAATTTGTAATTAGTTGTCGAGGCTCTTATATAAAAAAAACGATTTATCAACGAATAATTTCGTACAGTCAGTCATCTGTTACGTTATAGTATTTAGTTCGTTTTATTTTTGTGTTAGTAATAATATGTAGATATTTTCTTCTGAATTTTTAACCAAATAACCTTTAAGAAGTTTATTTTATGCAGGTATAACAATTTTGGATAATTTTTTAATATTATCGAACTATTCAATGTTTAACTACGTTAAATTCCAATAATGTTTTGATACTTTCTGTTTCCTTTGAATGACCTATAAAAAGAAACATCCCGGCGAATCATCCCCTTATTTTTTTCATTAAATAATTCCTTCAGTTGTTTACAATTTGCTTACTGCTGAACTTGTCGAAAATAAACGAACCTTCTTCAATAATGTTCTGCTAACTCAAATATGTTCACTCTGCTAATGTTCAACTATTATAAAAACATGCAGAGCTGTACAATTACAAAAAGGTAGAGCGTCCACATTCTGGAAAGTCGGGGAAAATCAGGGAAACTTTTGGTGCTCTAGTCGCTAGTCTAAAATCGACCGCTGTGATTCGTAGATAAAGATTTCGTGTCACCTGTGTTTCTTGCTTCATTTTTTTAGAAAAAATATGTAAACAAACTTTGTTATTCTGTACACTGTCACAAGTCTGGGAGATTTTAAAATTTAGACGGGGAATTTTCTTTCAGAAATTTTGTCGACACCCTTGTGGGTCCCTTTTAAAGGGATCTTTTTAAATGTTTAATTTAAAACTTGGAAGCCTCTTTGATAAACAAACCGTTTTTATATCTATCCTTTTCGCCCACTACATTATGCACAATTTTGTTACGTTTGTTATAACAATTATTTCTATGGTAAATGTCTCAAATAAATTAAATAGAAGATGAAAAGATCGGCCCTAAGTATTATAAATAATTGTGAGAGATGCAACGTGGAAAATTTATTTATAAAATGAACGAGTTTTTACTAGAAGTATTATTTATTTATGTAAAACATTCGGTTTGGTTATTTTTAGGAATTGATATTTTAATTTTATCATTTTATAAAAATTTATAGTTACTAGGTATGGGTTTTTATAAACAACGTTCGTATCTACAATTTCCAGCGATATCAAGCTATTGCTTGTATCAGGTCGGAAAGCTATAGTGAATCATTCTGTTTAAGTAAAATATTTCAATAATCATTAAATAAATATTTATGGACTACTATTAGAAAATTTTTAAACTCGGCAAAACCTTCAAAAACGTAGATTTTCTATAATTATTATATTAACTATAAACTTTATTTCGTTAGCTTCCATTGTTGCTCTATTCGACAACGTAATTAATTGACAGTTAAATCGGCTCTTGGTGTCTTTAAATGATGCAAATTATTTATACATAAATATGAAGAAGGAGTATAGTCGATATCCTGGCAAAACCCAACGTAAGGATTACAGATCAGCAGACAGTTAGGTAATTATCGAACAATAAATGTTAAAGAAATTCCAATAAGCGTTGGTGCAACTTTTTCTGTCTGTAAATTTCAGAGACGGACTTTAAACCCATCTCAAAAACGCAATGATTTTAGTTAATACTTACTTAACTGTATTCTTGTGATATTTCCTGTAAATATGTAATGTGACGTCTTTTAAATAAGTAAATGTTTATTAAGAATCGCATGAACATTTGTAATAAGCCTGTTTTCTTGACGTTTATGTTTTTATAATTAATTCTGTGTTATATTTAAATGACCCCCAAGTACGGCCCGCCATGTTTGTTGTGCTTACGAGACTTAAATGTTTATTAGTAAACTACTGAAGTGCGACACCTATTGTTCAATAATCGTCTGCTTGCCTGTTCTTCAGCCGAATGTTGGGTTTTGCCAGGACGTCAACTATGCAAATTCTTATTTCCAATATGTTATTCTATACAATTTCTTAGAATCGTATGTAAAATTGGAGGAAACTGAAAAACGGCCAGTTTTCATGATATTTTGTGAAGATAAAAAAACAATTTCACTTTAGTCAGTTGATAATCACAGTGGTCAAAATTATTTTTCTTTTACATATTTTTTTAAGTGCATTTATGTATTGTTGATATATTAAAAATTAAATGTTGACTGTGTACAATTAATTAATATTATAACGTTATTTATGACTGCAATTTATTTTTAACCTCTTTTTACACTAATAAGATAATGTTATTTGAATATTTCAGAATTAAAGGTTTTGACCAGTTTTCTCGAATTCTGGCCCATTGTGCAATGTTCTCTGTCTAACAACGAGTCGTTCATTAAATTGCTCACATTCTCACTTGGAATAATAGGTAGTACTAGTAGCTTCAGACCGTTTATCTCGATACCTACGTTATCGATTGTACAGACTTTCGAATTTTGAAAAATTTCAATCTCTCGAACGAAGGTTTGATATTTGCAAAGCTGAGAACGACAAATTTTTCGATTAATGCACCGATGAATTTTCGAACGTTCAATGTCTAAACATCCTTACAATTACAAATAGGTTCTGTTAAATTCATAATCATTTGATAAAT
The DNA here is from genome assembly GCA_036326145.1 of Rhagophthalmus giganteus. Classification (NCBI taxonomy): domain Eukaryota; kingdom Metazoa; phylum Arthropoda; class Insecta; order Coleoptera; family Rhagophthalmidae; genus Rhagophthalmus; species Rhagophthalmus giganteus. Next base: position 6,462,469 of record JARFJA010000056.1, on the reverse strand, counting down.
CGTCGAGAAAATAATTGAAATTTCCTAAACGAACTTTGATTGTTTAACTTTGTTTGTTATAAATGAATAGAATGAAATTTCGCGATTTTGATACATTTTCGTTGAAACGCACAATTTTTAAACCTGATCGCATTTTCGTAGGATGCGTTTGTTAGTGGCGAGCAAACCAATATGCGTCCATTTCCTTTATCTATCGAGATACACACATTCGACTTGCCGTTAATTCTCCGCATGAAGCTTACGATCGAGCTCGAATGCAACGGCAATAGGTCATGCCAATCAGGTGTGTCTGCACCCGCAGTATGAACGTACTAACCTTCCGCAACATTCTGCGCTGCAACATTTCACCCTTTGCCCACATATCGATCGCTGTTTTAGCCGAAATTCGGCCGTAGTGCAATATGTAAGCAACTATAGGGAAGGAGGTCATGCCGATGCAATTAGTGCAACGACGAGACCGTTGCTGTTAGCCTGTTTGTGGATTTGTTATAGCCTTCACGAGAGGGACTTGTTGGAAGTGCACTTGTATGAACTTTGCTGGATTTTCTGTATAAATTATTAGCTTAAAAAGATTTGAACTTGTTCAAATTAAAACACGTTAACTGTAAAGTCGATTTTTTCGATTACCTAAGAAGTACCTATAAGTAGCTATTTAATAGCATCGATGAAACATTTTATTTTAGCGCTTTTATCACATTAATATTGGTTTTATTAATTAAATCGTTATCGGTGGAAAGGCGTTCCTCGAATGTTTTAATTCCGCAACTTTTTAATTGATACATTTGTATAATATAGTTTAAAAACAATCACGCGAAATTCTGAGCTTTCGTCAAAGCAGCGTTACACAAATGATCCCGTAACTTTTGAAATGGAGGAGAAGAGAAAACTTTGTTGGCTTGTTGTTCGTTTTATCACGTAGCCTACCATTGTCACCTTCAGTTATAGTTTAGCAATTGCTGGAAACTTCCCAGTTACACGATTATATTATGCCGGTGGAATAGTGCAACTATTCTAACTCCTATTTTATTTGGAAAATATATTTTTAAACTTTTTGAGGGTGCACGTACCTACATGTAAAATAATTTGACTAATATAGATTTTGTTCAGATTTTTGTAGAACATTGTTTAGAATTTTGTATTGTACGGATTTTTTTTTTATAAATTTCCCCTTTAACGCGTTTAATAGCATGTGTAGGTCAAATAAAAGAATGGTTTTGTATTTTGGTTGAATCCCGTTGAAAAAGTGTTACCGTTACGTTCGCTTTGAAGGCGCTTTTAAATGTTTTATAATAGCAGGAAAATTCAGTGGCAAACGTTCAAAGTACAAAGAGAGAAATATTTGCTCTTTGCGCAATTAAGTTCGTAAAGAACAATTTTAAATTTTAAAACTGACGATCAAATCGCAAACCCCTTTTCCGAGAAATTTTTGCACACAATTTCTAGCTGAAGAAAAATAGTAAAAGCAACGTCGCTTTAATGAGGCCTCGTCTGGAGTGAGACAGTTTAGTGACGCGAACTGTCGGTTAATTAAGGACCTAGCTAGCGCCTTGTCTTATCCGTGTATTCCGTAGAAGGGTCTGCGTCCTGTTTTTATTGCAAATTATTCCTACTCGTCTTTCGACGGCGCTTAAAATGGATAATTATCGCCAACTAATATTAAATGCAATTATAAAAACCGCTCTAATTGAGTCGAAAATTTTATTTCTGTTTTAGGTATTAAAATTGGTTTTATAGATTCCTCGTGGGTTTCCTCGATCGTTACGCAGATCTAAAATTGAAATTTGTAATGGCGTTTTATTACTGTATTAAATAATTCGACATGCATAATGTATGGGGTGGTTTCAAATAATGATCGCTTTAGAATTTTAAAACCTAAATATTAAGAGCTTTATTCGTAGATGGTGATTAAGTCTTTCTTTTTCGCTTGAAACGATGGTCGAACAATTGTTTGATGATGATTAAATTTAATCCCCGTCTTTGATCGTATGACCCTTAAATGTTTTATTTTTGCTTTTCAAATCGTGGGAAATTTGAAAAACCGCAAACTTGCACAAAATAATTAGGTAATCGATATACTTACGTAGATATTATTTCGAACAGTTAATTAATTTTGACGAATTTTCTACACTGTGAAACATAAGCGCGTTTCTTCGACGTCGAAATAGAATTGAAACGTTAGTATCTACTTACAAATATCCAAAGGACCGAAAACAAAATGTTTTTAAGCTTTTCAAAAACAACCCGAACTTACGAACTTCGTTTCAATTGATTTTTAAAGATGTGAAGTTTAAAAACCATACAAACAAGATATGAAAAAGCATCGACATATACACTACCGTCGAAAAGTTTGAGAAAACAGGTAATGATTTTGAAAAATACATTTTCTATTGAAATTCGCTATTCTCAGTTGAATTATTGTTTCTTTGAGTATATTTGATTAATATTTAATTGAAATTCTAGAAAGTTGGTTTAAAAAATTGAGGGCAAATCGGTTACTATCTGCAGGGGATAATTTTATTGGGGGTTTGCTTATAAAAGTTTTGTTGATGCCATTACTTGTTGTATAATCGTCGCGATCGACTGATAGATCGTAATTGACTTGTTAGTCATGGCCGACATATCCTAGAAATACGATATCTATTAAAACCTATTATCCGTATCTATTTATTGTACTGGCCGATTTGGGGTCGCGATTTTGTTTTGTATTTTAGCTCATTTTTAAAGAATTCTGAATGACAAATTGTCTTCTTACAATATCGGTAAAGCAAACTCACGAAATTGCGTATTCAAAAATTTGAACGAAATTACATCAAATATTCTTACACCATCGAGTTATCTATTTCGAGGTGTCTACTGATCATGAAAATCACGAAAGTCGCTAAATTGAATTGACAGAAAAAGTGAATTAAAAAAAAACACTATAGCTATTTAGATCCGAAAAAACTCGTGACGTTATCACTCCTGGTTTCTCCCACATTCGGAATCTTTCAGATTTCATTTGGCTCCGGGTTCAAAATTAACACCATAACTATCATTAGAAAATTTCTGTCGTTCAGCTGATGTCTAGAAATATTTGAATGAAACAAGAGAAAAGAATTTTTTTAACTTATTCAAATATTTACTGAAAATGTCATGAAATGTTGTTTGCCAGACCGAGTATTTGAAAAACAATTTCGAAAATAACTTCAACTAACAATAAGTACTACAACGACATTTAAAATCGCTTGTTTACGGAAGCTGAAAAATTACTTTACGTCGCCGTAAGTGTCGTACTTTTATTAGGATCATCTGCCCAAAATATCTAGTCCCGCATATGTCAGTGATGACCCGAGGCACGCTCATCATTAGCGGCACGCGAAGTGATTTTAGTTACCATGTATGTCACCGAAAGAGTCGTTTATTTGCCTGATACAAGTCGGAGCTTCTGTTAAATTATAGAAAAGGTAAAATAGAGACGGAGGAATCCCAATTTCTGGGACCGTAACACGTGAAATGTGGCGTTGAGTCGTTGCAAATTGCTTTCGAATGTGGAAGACGAAATTGTTATTTTAAAAACGACGTATTCTACAAGTGCACTCGACAGTAGTTAAGAGTCGTTGCATTTAGATGAATCGGCTCATTCAATTTAGTTTCTCCATATAACAGTCCAGCTGACATCCCCAAGGGCGCTGAAGTAACTTAACGAGAATGTAAATAATTTTATACGATTTAAAAAACAGATATATCTACTTAGACTTTCATCAAATCATCGAACTTATTTATTTACGTTATTTGTTTATTCTATGTATTTGCGTTATTATAACGAGCACGTGTTCCTAAATCTTTTTTTTTGTTGCAGGTAAGAGCAGTTAATATACAGTTCACCTTGGTTTGTTATCATACATAAGGTAAATATTTTAAGTTAATTATAAAACGAAATTATTTTATAATGAATGGGGCGGATAACGAAGTTATCGTGTTTATTAAAATTAAGGAACTGCGGTCGATTAAATTTTATAAATTTTTTAACAATAAAAATGTGAGCAATTCGTTTCAGGAAATACGAATTTTTACGACTGCTTTTAAACTATCGAGATTCATATCAGTTTTTGGGATATACATGGTGAGATATTTAAGTATGAAACAAATTTATTTAAAATCCAAGGAATAATTTTTAGTAAACATCCTTAGCGCTACATCGATACTTACATATTTTGGTGTCTTTAACTGTTTAATTTTTTTTTTTTTTTAATATGGATACCTACCCAACCCTCTCCGGTTATTAACCCATTTCAATTTGGATAGATTTTATTATTGTGAATCATGTAAACATTCCAGTACCTACCTTACATCTGAAAATTTTCAAGAAAAAAATGTTGGTTAATTAAATTTAAAACGTTAATACAATTGGATTAATTAATGTTCAATGTTGATGATTATATTCATAATCCGTAAAATCTATCAAGTGTGGTGGGTTATAAAATTTGAATTTGACACTATCATAAAATGTATCTTTTTGAAAAATAAAATTGACGTGTCCCTAGGATTTTTTTATCGAAGATTATTCGTTGAATTTTAAATTACATAATTTGTTCCATATTTTAACGTCTCGCTGTAAACCTACTATTACCTAGATATTATTTAATATTTCACAATCGTCCAACTCGAGGGAAATTAGGTAGAAATAAATTCACTTTCTGACGGTTTTAATTGCATAGTGTATTTTCATTGCACGGTCACATTGTTATACACAGTCACTACACATTGCACAATTGCATAATTTTTTATAAGTAAGAAAATATAAAATGACTAAAATTTAAATACGTTAGATATCGATAAATGCAGTCATAGAATAGCGATAGGTGCCTATTATTTAATAGTTCTTTACTACTCTACATAGGTAATCATTAGATAACGCTTTAAAATACATCTATGTGAAAGCTTTTGTGCATCGATGGTCGTACGTCTCCGACCGAATTCACACAATGTGGAGGCGGCGATTGTGAATGCAATCTTTTGAATGGAAATTGTCTCCTATTTTTAGACCACTAATCATTGGCGTGCGTCATTGCATCTTGTCGTGTTTGGGAGTGTTGGAAGGATGCTGAATAATATACCTATAATACGTTTATTTTACGCCAATTGGCTTTGACTCATGTAAATGGAGCATATAATTGCCGTATATGGGTTGATTGATGAATATACGTGTAGAAGACGCCAGTCATTTTATCGCATTTGTTTATAAACGTTTTGTCGCGTGTCGCTCAAAGGCCGTGCATATAATTGAAATTCCTTTATGATCTAAGCTCAGGGCCGGCTTCAAGGTATTGCATCCTGGATCTTTGCCAAGGTCGTGAAAGCTCGTGCTAATTAAAAAAAATATATATATATATATATATATATATATTACATATATATATTACAGCCGGGGACATATTTCATTTTTATCGCGTTTTTTTGAGTTATTATTATTTTTAAATCTAATATCAAATAATTAGAAAGCGCGCGTTAAATTAAATTTGTCTTTAAGACAAATATATCTTTAGGTCTACATATTGCAGCGTTCATCAATTTTTTTTTGTTTAGCCATAACTTAAGAAATGCTATTGGGAAACTCGCGAGATACTTCGTGATTTATATCGGCTACAAACTCCTATGCCAAATTTCTTTGATCTTAATCATCTGGTTCGTCGTATTTGAAATTACAAGGAACAAAACGCTCGCCAAAAACGGTTATACGTATTTTTCAGTTCGAAATAGGTTTTAATTCGGTTTTATGATTTTGATAAAACTTGATTCTTACCGTTTTTAAGATTGTGCCGTTCGAGTACTGCAATACAATAAAATTTCAACAAACGTAGGTGTTTTCCGAACACGTATCACGATGCAGTCGGTATAGTTGCATTGTTGTGGCTATTTTCCAAAAAGTTCGCAAACATTTTATGTGCTTTATGGTTAATTTTCAATGTAATATGGTTATTGCGTGTTTCGTATATAGATAACAAAATAAAATGATATAAATTTAGATATTAATTTTAACTAATTGTAAATATCATATATAGGTATCAATTTTTTTGTCAATAACGTTAGTCTACTCTTTTTTAAGTAGGTTATTTAAAAACACTGTGTATTGTTTTATGGCAAATAAAATTTCAAGTTCGGTTGCAGAAATTAAGAAAATATTTTACTTAGGTAACGGTTAAAATTAAGCTGTTATTGTAGTGGCAACCAAAGTTTTTGATAAATAGGAAATCGTTATTAATAGTTTAATCCTTTGTTTTGGTTTCATGTAACTAGACCTTATTTTTCATTTTCGATCAAGTAATCTTTGATTTCATGTTTGTTCAGCCAATTTCATTTTAAATTAAATTATTCGTTATATTTTAGAAGCACTATATACAGAGGGAATTACTTGAAATAAAAATTTATATATCTTAGGGTCGGTTTTTCAATAGTTAGTTAACTCCGACCATCGGTCAAACACTACAGAGATGATTATTTTGAAACAATTGTTTATGGTGATTGACTGATGGTTAGAGTTAACCGTCAGTGATTGAAAAACCGGCCCTAAGAAGGTAGTAGATAGATAAGTGTTTTACACAATTTATAGTTACATACGTCTGTATTGCTCGTTCATTTTAATGTCATCGCTGTATATATTTGAAAATTATGTATTGAATTGGATTTTGGTACAGCTATAAAATCGGACTTACTTAATTATTACTAAATAACTATTTAAAAATGAATTGTTTTTCTCGCATATAATTTATTTTTCGATTACGTTAATATTACCTATTTTCTTTTCATTTTTCGTTATTGCAATTTCATCTATGAAATTTAATATATACATAATGAATGTATAGTGGAATTTGTGGAATGCGTTTCAGTAATTCTATGTAAATTTTACTGATATAATTTGAGGGCCATTGCGTACGGTAAAATTATAAAAAATATGTATTAAACGGTTTCGAACATCCGGTTATTTTATGAAATAAATAAGTAAGTAAAACGAATCCGCCTCTATAAGCAAATCTTGGCACGATTGTAATTACTTAATTCGATTTAATTGATTAGTATTTCGCATGCGTTACATAACATCCGGATGAAATTTACAGGATTTGCAAAGAAATACGTGCACTTCTAATAATATCTTTGTCGGTCTTATCCCATTCTGACAGAAGTGCCCGGCTGATCGCTCCGAAAAGACGATTTCATAGTATTTGTATTTATTTTTCCTTGTATTTTCTAATTTTCATACGTTTGTATGTCGACCTATTTTACTGGAGGCGTGTTCGGATTATCGGGGTTCCGCTGCACATACTAAGAGTTCCGGCCCAACTCCGGCGATTACGAAGCAGGTGTGTGTACCCGCTTTTCGAATGATTTTTCTTTGTAAAACGTAATGAAAATCGCCATTTTTTCACTCGCAAACACGTGCTAGTTACGTCAATTTTAATTAAGTCGGAATGGTTTTTGGATGGGAGAAGGAAAACAGCACATGCAAGGGCATATATTATTATCGGCCGCATTCCGTTTGACAGACAGGTCGGGTTACGTTTACTACTTTACTACATGTTAGCGGCAGGACTATATTTAGACACAATTACCTATTTAAATCCATTATCCCGGTCCGTGGAGACGTGAAATTTTAATAAGTTGACACTGACACTCCAGATTAGGCTAATTGTCACGTTAACGTATTAAAAGTCAAAAAGTATGGAGGTCAAACAATGTGCACATTTCATTATTTCGCACAGATTCGTGTGGGCTGCACTCTAGAAATTTTATCGGTCTGTTCTAGGAATTTGAACTTGTCAAATGTGGGCGAATTTGTTATTGGATTCTAGGTGCTTCGCGGAACAATTTCGCGAGTTATTTGGCATTCGAGCGTCTGCCTCATTTTAATGCGGTCCATAAAACGAAGCACATAATTTTATCGTATCGATTTATACTAATGATGTCTTTCAACTTTTATTATTGAAACGACAGATGCATGGATTTATGCAAAAAAACTGGGTGTATTCGGATGCCGGTGTATTCTTGTAAATGCCCTTGTACTAATTTGTTAATTTCATGTTTGATGACGCAATAATTTATGATTCTGACACTCGCAACAAATCTTTCTGTGATGTTGATTGCATGATAAATAATATTTATAGTACCATTTAGTTTCACTTTGGCTAATTAATTTAGGTGTAGGGTACTATCATAATATATATTAACTGAAAATTCCGTAAATTTTAAACGTTCTTAAAACGTTTCAGCAATTCGCCCTATATATAACATCCATAAATCACTTTGAAGATATTAAAATGTAAAATTTCCTTTAGATGTTTCCGCTAATTTTTTATTCATAGATAAAACGATACCAATTTTTTTATTACAAGTTTGAACATTGTTTTGACGTTTTCGGCTACTATATAAATCTAATTTAAAATTTTCTTATAATTGCTTCGAGCTCGATTTGAAAAAAAATATTAAAGTTGGCAGAAGAAAAAAATACGATCAAAACTATAATTTGAAAATGTCGAAAGGATTTTCGCGATGAATTTATTATCAAGCGAAGAAAAAAAAACAGTCGTTTTGATTAGGGAAGTTGTGTTCGGATTTGCTAGCGTTTCAAGTGAATTTAGAAGTTTATAGAAAGCGGAAGTAATAGTTAATACGCCTCGAAAGTCGTCGCCAATTCCCGTCTGCATGTGTTAGGACGCCTGCCAATTCTATACAAAGCCACTGTCTGCCAAATATCAGGGGAAAATTCATTTCTGAGGTCATTATTACCAATTGCCCGCGAGTGATGTGAGATACGCCTTCAAATAACACTAATTCAGTAATATTCGTAAGATATTGGGCGCCCTAGACGTTTATGACTCCCTGGAACTCGACTGACGGATCTATCTGAGTTTCTACGAACTGTGACCTTTCGTCGACGAAACGAATTTACTTATTCGATATATTTTTTTATTAAAAAAGAAATAAACGTTTGTCGACGACTGGACGACGGTTGTCATGTTAAAGATAGTCGGGAAACAGATTAATTTTAATGCCGAGCTTCGAACGAACATTCGATAAGGACTCGGTAAACTTCTCCATTGTGCGTAACTAGCTTTCTAAAATACCTTCCTCAAATATTTGATATTTTACGTTATACGGGAGTTAATATAGCTTTATCGATGTGACGTTTTAGAAAATTTGACTGTTATTACGTAACATTAGAAAAGAAGGGCTTAATTTAAAATATTTAGGATTGGGGCGTGTCGGAGAGCGATGGTAACCCTTTCTCGCTACCTATATATATCTACTATAAACATGAACGATTCCCTATTCCCTTAATAAATTTAAACGGCAAATTTTTAAGTAGTACGGGCTTAAACACGATCGTAAATTTAAATAAATAAATCTTATGTTAGAGACGCGGATAATAAAATTTAGAACGATTCCAAAGTATTCCAACGTTTTTTCCCCTTTTATCGACGTTCTATACGTCGACTTCAGTCGTCGAATTCGCTCGATTTCCGAAATTTTGTTTATGCTCCACGATCGGACGAGTTAATATTTAAAATCTACGAAATAAGTTTGCATTTCGTTAGCGGAACATGAAAAAAATAAAACTCCAATTTGAGAGAGTTGCCATTTCGCAAATTGCGATTGGTTTGTGTCGCAATTTGAAAGGTTTTAGTTTTTTTTTTAATCCAATCGGTATTATTGTTTAATTGTAAATATAATACATTCAAAGGTAACCCCTTTTTCTTGGTATATTTTTAAAGCTTTAGAACTTATTATGTAACGATATAGCCACGATTTTGACGACATTAGCGATGATCACAACATTTTTTTCAAACATTACGTAAAAGACGAAATAGTCAATCTATAAAATTTACATTTGAATTTTTTTAGGTTTTGAAAATTGTTTGGTTTTTATCTATTTCACTTATTTCACGATCCACTCTTCTTTTATAATATTTGTCGTCCACCGCAAATGATTTCTGCTGCTATTATGTTGTACTATCTTGTGCGAGTGGTCGGTGAACATCCTTTTCTAGTTTCTCTCGCCACAATTTTTGCGACTTATTTTTGGTTTAAGAGTTTTACTTAAAGCTAAATATCGATTCCATTCGCTAATTATTTAGGTTTTTTTCATCCTTTCGATCTCGACTATCCGTAGTTTCTTCGGCGGCAACAATTTAAAATAATTACGTAGAATAATTGAAAAACGAAATAGGTAACAGTTTATCCAACTAACTAACTTAAGAGGATGATTACGCCAAGCACTAATATAGGGATTTCAATGTAAATTCGGTCAGGTATTACACCTATATTGATAGAAATTTTCAATTTTTTATTAAAGAATCTGAAAATATGTATCATCAAGTATGTGAAGACGTTCTTATTTTCTTAAGAATATATATACTTCTTATATAATAACTATTAGAAGTTGGAAATAATTAGACTAACTTTTCGATGTCACTTTCTTGAATTAGAAGCTATATATTAAAAAAATAAAAACGTGCACAACTTCTGCCATCTTTTAATTACCTAAAAAATATTTCTTAATAGATACTTATAAATAAAATAAGGGTTCAAAACATTTTTGTTTAATAATCGGCGAATCGCGGTCTTCGTGCTCGCGTGTATGCTCTATCCTTGTATCGCCGTCTTGCTCACGCTATCTCCTCGCTGCGTAAACTAAACTCGAGAAATGTTTATTTCAAGATATCGACTTTCATATTACCTCATATAATTAGTAAAGAATGCGTTCGTCCAAATTTTATGTATGGTAAAAGTGGTTGTTCTAACAATACTTTTAATTGTCTACACTTGTATGTATTTTAAATACATATATATCGACGCAGATTATCGTAAACACCATTTTTTGCGAAAATGAGTTATTCTGACTATCTTATGCATCGATGGATCTAGGGCAAAAAACATCATATGTCAAGAACAAGAATCTGGTATCAATTTTCCGATTTTTTTCACCAGAAAAATCGATTTGTATTTCGGTAAAACGTATCTTCTTATATGTAGCTATACTTCGTCCAAACCTATACGCAATGCACGTCATCAATAAAAGGGTTACTAGATGATGACGTTTCACACAGTGCTAGTCACTTCGTACCTCGTATTTTGACAGTTCTAATAAGTTGTAGTCTTTCTTTATACCATCTAATACGTGCGCAGGTAAATCATCTAAAGAATATGTCACTTTCCAAACTTTAAACCGAATTACAAATAAACAATCTAGTAACTTTTTGTTGATGACGTGAATTGCATATAGGTTTGGATAGGCCATACGCTACAATATAAAATGTGCGCTTCTCTAAAATCTACTTTTTGTCGTTTACGATAATCAGCCACAACTACCGTCGATATAGTTACTGTTACTTTGAGGCGATGCCGACGATTATCTACATAATTTTCTATTTAAAAAAAAAATTCGTAAAAAATTCGAGATTCACATACACGTGGTTTTATTGTAGTTAGTCAAGTGAAACATTCGTATCTTACTTATTAGACTTATTGTTAGAAGTAACTGCAACAATTACTTCTCCAAAAGGTATTTATGCTTTAGCGAATGATTCAATATACAACTGTCTGAATACGATCTAAACTTACTACAGAACGATTTTTAATTTATTTAAAATTTAACAGAATGCAGGTTTAGGGCAAATCTTTCCATCTTCTGATAAATTTATCTAACAGATATGTTTCTAAAGGAAATATCTGTCAGATATAATCACAAGATGGAAAGATCGGCCCTTATTATAATTAATCACATCGATATGTGTATAAGTTACTCTGGGTTTTTATTCCATAAATTCAATTTTGTCAACAACCACAAGTTGTTAACATGACAAGGTATAACACACTAACACGAGTGGTTACGAGGGTACTGTTATAACACTAGTTATAACATTTGCCACTAATTTTAGAATTATTCGGCTGATTTGTTGTAATAATTGAACAATTGACAAACCAGATACTGTAGAATATAAATTTCGAACAAGTTACCAAATAATTATACCTATTTAATATAATGTCTTGGAATTTAATAGCTAGATGTTTATCAGAATTTTTACTAGATAAGCATAAATATTTTCTATACTGAAATGAAGTGTGGCGGGGCAACTCGTATGCTGGGATACTGAAATAACGTGTAGATAACATACTTGTAAAATTGTATTTAGCTTTTCTGTGCGAGCGTAATCATCCTCTTAACATGATTATAAGAATCAATTTTATTTAATCATCGACTGAAATGCTGCTTTCCAATTACTGTTTAATTGTCGCATTTTGCGTGCAGAAAGAAATCTAATCTGCAGCAAAACATTTTATACTTCCCTCTGCAGCCTACCGACCCGTAGCGGATCGATATTTAGCTTTAAGTAAAACTCTCATACTAAAGATACGTCACAAAAATTGTGATGGGAGAAACTAGAAAAGGATGTTGTTCACCGACCATTGGAAAATTGACTCGCAATCGATAGTACAGACGCACGCAATGAAAATGTTCCTGGTCCAACTAAAATTAAATTGTTTGCCGAATATTGTTGTGTAATTTAATTTTTTTGTATTTGACTGTCGTCCCTTTCTTATTTCATTTTAAATTTTATTTAGAAACGCCCATTTAACAATTGATTCTAACATTTTTTTTAATCAAAAAGGATTGTTACGTATGTTACCTTATTTTATAATAATGAAAAATTAACTAAACATGGTTTCCACCACTGCAATCATTTTATTGCAACTACAGCGTTACATTACCCCAAGTATATGGAACGGTGCATAGTAGATATTTATAGTTATTCACTGTTCGCTCTAAACCTCGGGGAATTTAAACAGTAAGATATTTAGGTTATGTAAAGATGCACCGGTTAGCAGTTTGTTTCCGACTAAATATGGTTGCATCTCGGGCCTCGTGCATATTCCGTACTTGAAATTTACTTATAGTCCAACCATTCGCACCGTACGCTAACCGCGAACTGTGCATTTGAAACTGTTCAAATGTCCACAAAACAAGTCAACCCTAATTTGTGTAACAACAGTTTAATTAGTTTCTATGTCCTTTCCAGTCGGCAGAAACTTATTTCGACAATTGAGTGAATCTTCTCAACACCTTTAAATAACGAACGTAAACTTCTAATTTAGATTTAGATAAACCGCCGGCAAAGCCCCGTTAAATTAAAATTAAACTATAAATAGTAGGTATAACACATGCCTACCTACATTTATTATATTCGCCTCGTTTCCGTTCGTCGCATTTTATACAGATCGCGATAAATGCAGATTTGTTGTAACTACCATGTTTGTGTGTGTAAAATTGAAAATTACGAAGGACATTACCGAAAATGCGGAACGTGTCCACAAATAGATTTGCGACTATGCTGTTTTTACAAATAAATCTCTAGCGTAAAATTGGAATCGTGCTTCTAATAGTCGATAACCGGTTTTAAAACTTCTATTGACGACCAGCGGTTAATTATTAAATAAACAACGAGCCACCTTTTGTGTAAACATAATTATTGTTTCGTTTCATAATAAGGGAAAGTTTTTGGAAGTCGTCTTATTTTTATTTCAATTGATATCGCGGAGACGTTTCCCAGTATGTGTTTATCTATCTCAACTAAGCGAGTTACATATTTTTTAAATGCCAACCCCTCATTTCCTAAACGCGCCTGTGTTGTTTTCTTACCAAATAATTGTTTCGGAAACGCCGAGGGAGAAACGTGAAGTTCGTCGGTTTACGTGTTTTATTTATAAAAAAAAAGGGGAACGGCCTCGATTATTCGTCGGGTAATTATGCACATACTACGTGTGTAATATTTATTGTACCGATGAAATAGGAACGCATTTAATTAAGCAAAAAATATCAAGATTGAATTGGTTTTGATTAATTGCGACATTAGATTTTGGCACCCCTTTACAATATATTGTATTTAATCATGCACGATATTAAAACTCTGCATAGGTGTTTTTTAACGACCGACCCTTCAAAAGTCACATCGTTCATTTTAGTTTAAAACTATCTAAGTAGTGATTATTTTCTAAATAAGCCTGTGAGTAATAACTGATAACATAATTTTAGATAGGGTCCGATAATTGTTCAAATATTTACCTGTGAAGGTTGCGTTTCGTCTGTTTTTAGGCTGATATCGAAAATTATTGTGAACGATTCTTGTAAAGGGTCGTGTAAATATTAGTTTTAAATAATCCAGTATCCTTGGCGACGACGTTTCCGAAAAACGTGTTAAGGCTCCCGTACGAAAACGTATTGATTCGCTTACTAATTGATTGAGTGTTGCATTTGAGGTCGAGTGCTTTTTTTTTGAATAACAATCGCGTGTGCGTGACTGTCAAAGACGAAATATTTTACAGTTCGTTTTTGTACATTAATTTTATAGGATAGTTTTTAGCGTTTAGTTGGTATTGTAAAAGGAATGGGTACTTAATTTTGTAATGGAGGGTTTGATTTAGAACGCGTGTATAATCATTAGCAAAGCTCGTGTCCGTTATCTAAAGCATCCCGTCGGTAATCTCGCAATTGCGTATTAGTTACCTATTATCCGTTATCTTTATATTACCTATAAAATTACCGTCGGGATGGTTACGGTATAGCGTACACGAATTTAAAAAATGACCGCATACAACCTATTAACCGTATTTTTTTAATTGGAATTCGATAAATAAAGATAACGGCGACGATTGAAAAATTTCGGCATCGCCAGATTGTCACCCAAAACAAAATCGAATCTTTAGATTTAACAATTTAAATTTACAAACTCAAATCGTTCGTATACTTTGCACTTCATCACCCCTTTAATCGAAACATTAAAACAAACGAAAGGCCAAATATAAATTTATTGCCATTTAAACGATCTTTAAAACGATTCCAAAATTATTACCACGTGTAATTGAAAGAGGACGTTACATAAAATTTTATGTAAGTAGCCGAAGCTCCGTAAAAAAGCATAAGTTCGAAATCTAATGGCGACCCGAAATCAATGTTAAAAGTTGATAAGAATAAAAAGCTAATAAATTACCGACCCCCGTAGTTATCGTTTTCCTCTTAATCAGTAAAAGCGATCGAGATTTTTTTAGCCCAACTCCTAATTTTCGCTATAAAATAAATAAGAAAGTATAGATTAACATCGAAATTTCTTGGCTGCCGCTTATTAATGTAAAAGCGGCGATAAAGATACATGTTTTAATTTAAAAAAAAAAGTTGTTATTTTTTACAAATTGCAAATATTATCTAAAACATTTTGGACGTCGTTTAATTTCGGGCTGTACATAATTATGGTCTAAACTTAACTTACACTTGATGAGTTCGTTAAATTGTAATATTTAAATCGGACGCGGTTCCATAAATAACAAAAAAAAAAACGAAAACAATAACGTTAATCTTAAATTTGTTTTATAATCGCGTTAAATAAAGTTACTTCGAGCTGTTTTAAAGGAATACATTGTGACACGCTAATAAAGTAAAAATTGTCTCAAACTGTAGCGCATTGGAATTTTTGTTGTGAAACATTTTATTGGCGCAGACGCTCGAAAATCGCTGTCCCATTGAATAAAGTGGGATAGATGTTTCGAAGTTCGATAAAAGAGATTTGTTTTCAAAAAGAATCAACATCAAGCGACTTTGATTTTACATACGTTATTCGAATCACTTATCTATCGTGTCTCGTGCTTTTCGAAAGTCGACGTTTGTTGACCTATTTGCACAAGTGCACGCTCGCCATTAAGCAAATAGACGTTGCATCTTTTAAGGAAGCAATTTAGGTAATGAGTTTGGCGGCCAGTTGTGACGCATTCGACAAAAATGCATCGCACTATTACCGCACTGGCCATTAGAGTTTTCAAGTTTGATAAGCGAGCCCACGTGACGTTTGCTAAACGAAACGAAGTTGTCGGTTTAAAACGTAAACAGTCGTTTCAAACTTGGTCAATAGAGGGGAAAACTACATAAGACCCCGGCTAAACTTGTAAATATGTACAATTCGACTTTGACTTTGATGTCTGTTATTGCCCGACTAAAATTAGACGATCGATTAATAATCCCTCCGGTATAAATATAGAAATTAATACAAGAATTCTTTTGGTTTTTCTTTTTAAAAGCACATTTTAATTTCGTTCGGTCGTCGAGAAAGTAGAAGAAACTTGCAGAATTTTAGGCGAAAATTTTGGGGTGAAATTTCAAGGCAAATGCATGCCGTCATAGGAAATGCCCTCTCGTTACTAAACCGACTGGAAAAACTCACTGAGGCAGACGACAGACGTTTATTAAAAAACCTCCAAAGCTTTTTTAGAATTTTATTGTATCTACCTGATAAAAGATGTAGATGTAGGAATTTCTCAAAAATAAATGCTCCTAGTTCTGAATTTTATTGAAACGGCGGCCCCTTTAAATACGCGAAACTCAAAGCTCGATGTTTGTGTATCTCTTTGTATTAGGTCGTTGCTGTAATAAATGGCATTTATTTAACTCGACGTAAAGTTACAAATACAATTTTTTGTTAAGTAGGTATAAACATACATCGTAATTTTCAATTTCGGCACGATAACAAGAGCCGCGTTTTAAATAAATCTGAGAAAGTTGTAGTAAATTAATAAGGTCGCAAAGCACAAGGTGTACTTATGTAAAATTTATGTTTTACTTAAGTAATTGATTGTGTGAAGTATTCGCGAAAAGAACATGTTTTGGGAGGACCCGTTTTCGATTTCTCTCTAAAAATAAAAACGTTCTGCGTAGGTATTTCTACTGATTATCGCGCACTATAAAAATTGGAACGTTTCTCTTCATGAAACTTGCAACAACCTATGATGTATTTATGGTGGTTTCTCTTTGAAAATTTACGATTACACGTAATCGCCAGAAAGGAAAATTTGTCGGGAAAGCTGTCCGATGGAAATCTAGATTTCTTCGACGAAAAATAAAAAGTTAATTCGATTAGTTTTTCAATGTCCACTAGTATTGTCCGAGAGAAAAAAATGGTGTAGAAATTTCGACGCAACGGATTTAATGAAACATCATGTTCCTGACATGCTTTTCCTTATACAGGGCTTTATCTTATGGTAGTTGTAGGAGAAAGATTTTGAGGAAATTTATTTACCCGTTTAATCATTTCCAAGTTCTACTAAATTTTTTATTACCTATTAATCTCTTTGACTAAACGAATTAAGTTATTATCGATGGAAGCGCAAGGTCTTTGATGTAAATATAACATTTCCATCCAAATGAAAATTTTTGCTTAAATAATAAACCAATCAAATAAACCGATTTCTATAGCCACGCGTGTGTTAAAATGCCCAATAAATACATTTATCGGACAACGACCATTAGGTTTTTGCTTATGTTTCTGGATTGATACAGGCAAAAACAAGCTTTAGAGGTTTTCGTGGTTTCTAAAATTATTTTAAATGTAACGATTCTTCTGCTATAGAGTAACATTTCCAAACAGTTCATTTCGTAATTTATTGTATGCGCTTTTCTTAATTAAATAAAAGTTAGAATTACAAAAAAATGTCTCCTCGAATAACTTTCGAACATATAGGGTTGGCAAATAAATTCTTTCGATTTTTACAGTGGAATGAAACACAATTTTTTGAGACATTTATTGACCACTCTTATTGACGACTTCTTGCCATCTGCCTGCCGTCTTCGTTATGTCGCGTTCGTAAAACGTCGGAGCTTATCGGCGAAAAACCAATCCAGGTGTCTGTTGACGGTCTCTTCATCCTCGAAGGATTTCCTGCTCGTAGAGTTCTGCAACGACCGGAATAAGTGATAATCGGAAGGGGCGATCGAGACTAAGCAATCTGTTACGGGTGGTCAATAAGTTAAGAGGTCTGGCGTTGTCGTGGTGGAAGACGATATCTTTGCGATTTACCAATTCTGGACGTTTTGCGCGGATTGCTTGGTCCAATTTTGTTAACTGCGAGCGGAATCGACGGTAGATATAATAGCTCGTAGTAGATGACACCCTTGAAATCCCACAATACGCCATGATCTTCGGATGCGATTGCGGCGGCTTGCTGTTATGCTCCCGTGATTTTTTACGAGTCACATTATCGTAGCCGTCACCATCCGCATAAAAACGGGCCGTTTTCTTCACGTTTTCGTAGTGAATTGTAGATGGATACACGAGTGGTCAAATTGGTTTCGGTTAATTCATGCGGCACCCAAACTGTACACCAGCTAGCGCAATTGTCTTTTACGTTTGCGTGGAATATATTAAATCCAGAACCGATTCGGATGGATTACCATCGATGATGGCCTTGGCATTGCTTGAATCGATCTCGGTCGGACGACCGTCGCGACCCGCATCATTGACGTGAAAATTCCCAGAACGGATTTGGACAAAGCACTTTCGCCATATGTCTTTATGAGCCTCTTTAGTTCGTTTATCTTTTTTTTTCTAAATAATATGTGACAATAATGTACACGACCATTTTTACAGCTACCCAGCACACACTATTGATGTTAACCAAACCAAAATTAATAGAAAGGTTATGTGACACGTAACATTTTAAATGTTCATTCGAATTACGCGATAGCGTCGAGAAAAAAAGTAAATCAAAATGAATTTGCACCGAAACAAATATCGAAATTGTTTGCTTTTTGTTGCTAGGTAACAGTCCTCCGCTGCGCGTCTTACTGTTACCGGAGCAACCTGCTTTCGAAATGTGATAAAATGATTTCGAAATTATCAATATCCTCGCGTTATTATAGCTGATAATATCCGGGCCATTTAAATGATAAAAATTCAACTGCCATACTTACACAAAGTAAATATAAGAAATCGTATTTGTGTACGGTCCATTATGTTTTTAATAACGATAGCCCAGCAACGCAATAAACAATCCGTCAGTAAAGTAATAATAGGAAGCAGTAAAAATCAACCGGCCGCAAATTTTTGGACCACTCTAAATAGTTTTTGTATTATTAAGGATCAACCATTGTGCAATGATAGTAATAGGAAAAGTGGAGTCGCTATTACATACATTTAAACGTCATGAAATCGGTAGTTTCGGCGCCGAGCCGCTGTAAATTACAGATTTTCGCGCTGTGAATGCGTCTTTGGATATATCTTTCCGCCAATCTCTTAAAAATTATAGTTACGCGATCTATCGACTTGCTCGTCTTACCTCGCTACAATAATCCGTCGTTATACTTATGGTTGTTTTTTTTTCCTCGAAAATTTAGAATCCGAATCGGCTCGTTGGCGCCTGAACGATGACGAGTATTTTTGCTTATCTGAAGGTGTATGTGTACTCTCGGGCTCCGTTCGGGCAAGGTTTTGTGTATTTATCGTCGATCAAGATATTCGCGATAAAATGTTACTTTATAGATTGGCATTGTAGCAGGTTTAATGGCGTAAGAATTAGAAATCTCGAAGTTAAAGGATTCCAGGTTTATCGTACGAGTAAACGGAAGAAATACGGTACGAACATTTCCAGTTCTCGATTTTCAACTCTCGGGGTTCTTTTTTCCTCCCCAAATGGACGATAAAATTGATTTGTGTTGACATCACTTGGCCACAGAACGAATGCACTCTCGTTAGTTTTCTTTCTAATTAAAATTAGAGCTATCTCGCCAGTTTTTAAGCATTAAACATTATCGACTTGTTTATTTTGTAATCTTCATCACTTCGCGTACTTTGCTTTTTGTTGCGGAAGCATATTTTACTTCCATCGAAATAATTTCTTGCGCCGCAAAATAAACACCGAGGGTCTTTCTGCTTTGCGTGAGCATCCAAAGAAAATGGGAAAGTTTTAAATTGTTTATTATGAACGATGTTTAGTAGGTAAACTGTTGCTCCGCTAGGCGTTTACTTGTTTACTCGTCATTGTCGCGATTATTATTTGAACTGTGCCGAGAAGTAAGTTAATGAAAGCTTATGCGTCTTCCCGTTGCTTGTAATTCTGAACTGTAGGTAGGTATGTGTATGTATGCATATGCGCGACATCTGACATGTGGAACGTTATCGAGACACCTGTCTCGAATCTCGGCTTGTTCTGATCTCGGTTGCAAATTAAACACCTGCTTCTGCTGCATGTGGCTATTACTTTACTGCACTTCATCCATACAAATAGGTTCGTTTTATCTTATCTCCTGTTTTATAACTACTCCGTTTTACATTTTACGTCCGTTTTATTGGAGTTCGGTGCTACGCAATTTCTTAGCCCCGGATTGAAATGAGGGTTTGGAGTAGTGTCGTGAAAAACTTACGTTTTGCCGAGAGTGTAACATTTTCGAACATAAACATAATCGACACTCCGCAGTTCTCTATCGGTACGGGGATATTCCGTTCTACAATAACGGTTCTATGCAACTATTTCTTTATATAAATAATATTGACATTCAGTACGACCACAGAATTATCTCCGCTGAATACGTAATCAACTAAAAAAAATTTTTACGAGAATTTTAAGTTCGTGGATTAGTTCGAGCGACGGGAGATTTGCTCGACGAGTCAATAAAAAGCAACCTAACGTAAAAAACTTTGTATTTTAGGCACTTTACATATTGTTAATATTGGTTTTTTCTTCTTCTGTAAATGAACGACTCGGTAAAAGTGCGACGTTACGAGTCTTGGTTAGAAATTAATAATTGAATTAAAAACAACTCCAATGGATTTCGAAACGAAGCTCGTTCCAGCTATTGAAAACTTCACGTTGCTGTCAACGCCAGTGATTCGAGTGTCTTAAAAAGTACAATAAAGATCTCCATATGTCGTTTAACCCGTATTGCGGACGAGATTGACTTTCTCGCTTCGTATGCCGAGATGAACATTGTCGCGCCATTTCTTAAAAATTGCGCAAAATTTAATAAGTTCCGTTCGATCTAGTGGATCCGTTCGTTTCGATTGTTTCGCAGAAAACAAATTGAAATCTTACCTGATGAAAATGCTCGGGTCGCGCTTTTTTTTATTATATTATACATAGGTATTTATTTATCTAAGTTAATTCTTGTATAGGTACAGAGACCTCCTTTATGCGAAAACTTCAATTCGAGAAATAATCATATCTGACTGATTTGCTCTCGGATGCCGAGCTTCGAATCTGCATTCGTCTACTATTCGATCGGTCTTGCATCGAAAAGAAAAAAGAAGCTGTGCTTTGCATAAAACTCATTGTTGTTTGGTCGTATCTGTACACGTCGAATATTCCCGTAGAAATAAAGAAGCGCAAGTTTAAGAGGTGACCTATGATATAAAATCCATCTGAAGCAAATATAGATATTGGGAAACTGCAACGAACAGGGCTTCATAGATGTGCAGCGAAGCGACAATTCTATTACCAGTCTTACACCGAATCGGTCCGTCCACCCTAAATCGGGTGGCGGCCGCCCACCGCCGCCGCCGCCCGCATATGGCCTACTCGTCTCGATCGCCCTCGACCGCCACGAACAACTGTTGCGATTCTTGATGCATTGCCTCGTATCTGCTTAAAAGATCGTCATTTAAGGACCTCTTTCAAATCGACGTCGAAATTACCATTTACGAGATTTTCTAAGGAAAAATGGAGCTAGAGAAAAACTGTCGAAATACTTACGGTCATTTTTCGGGATTGCAATTGTGAAATTTCCGGAATATCAGTTAAAACTAATTAACGGGAGTATGGAATTGTATTGCATTTACAGAAGGATTTTCGCATCGATAAATTTTTATTACCGTTCGAAAATGGTCTTAAACTACAGGTCAACACGACGTAAATCAAAATTTTCATAGCTGCTTCAAAACAACGTAGGTATTAAACTGTCGAAGCGACTCGGTTATATTTTATATTTTACATGTGTCGTAAACGTTACGTCAGATTTCATACAATGGAACCGATTGTAAAATTGCCAATGAAAACAGTTGGAACAGTATATAGTTTCTTATTAATTATGAGAAGTTCGGACTTTTGCACATTTCCTATATGCGTTAAAACGCCAAATCCCGAACACTAACTGTGTGGCTAACGAGAGTTCGAGCAAAGGAAACAATATTAAGGATATTCCGTGCTAAATGACCATTTTGAGCAGAAACGAACGCGAAATGGCTAAAGCACATCTGACAATGAGTTAAGTTGTTAACGAACATCGCTAACATGGCTTAGTCCGTTGTCTCGCGACAATCCTCGTACAACGTTAAAATGCAAATGTTCAAAATTGTCGAACGTCGCGTTGCATCGTCCGGAAATTGCCATTTCTATATGGTTTTCACGGCTATTTAAGCGTTTTTTTTAATTTGTGCGAACATTGCTGACACACGTGAAAACTACTTGTAAATCACTTATTGATACCTAATGCTAATTTATTAATTAATTGAAAAAGAAAAGGCGATAATGAGCATTTTTTAACAATCTTAAGTATATATTGACTAATAATTATAGTATAGATAGTCAACGTAACGTAACGTTGGGGGTGTTTGTCGCACGTTTATTGAAAATTGAAAGTTGGCGAATGATATTTTAGAAGAAAAAAGCAGGTATAGAAAGTCGCTTTTTTTGGTAGTACCTATACCAAAATTGATTAATGACAGTTATATCTGGTAACATTATTGTGCGAACTGCCAAATGACGCCGACGGCGACAGATCTAAAAGTTTTCATTTGATCAAAACGTTCAAACATTTTTCCGTGGGATTTAGATCTAGCAATCGCGACTCGAATGCGGGGATGTCGTTTCGCTTTCCATTCGATACATCTATGTACGGGTTGGACGTTCAAATTGAAAGACTATAAAAAATAACGCCGGTGCGGATGCGATGTACGCGTGATCTCTGGTCAAAAAAAGTACAAATTCCTATTTACGACAGTCGAAATTTGTTTGGAAACTTCAATTTTTGGAAAATTCGTTCTTGTAGCGTCAAAAATGAATGTGAAATAAATGCCTCATCGTTCATTCCCTTTATAGATATTACTTTTATCTTTATTTTTTTATTATAGAAGTTTAGGGGATACATTTTAAATGGTAATAACTACTCTTCTGACCCAAATATTTCAATCAATAGGCAGTGGTGGTTGATAACCTCAGGTGATTATTCCGTTACATCTGCGACATGAGTTGTTCTTTTAAAAATTAAAACGTCAATCGAAAGTTTCTCGTAATATGTCGACAATGTTAACCTGAACGTTACGTTTTTCGTTCTGTTCGCTTTTATGTACAATTTAAAATAGGATTAGGTAGGTACCTACACCTACCTATGTGTCTTTCTTTTAAATTATTTCTAAATTCATTTCCCAATCTTACAATTAGTTCCGGTTTCTAGTACGTATATTTCTCTATCTACAAACATCTACTTGTAAAAATCTACATTTTTATTGCGCAAATATGTATATAAGACGCAAACGAATTTAATAATTCGATTGAAAAGATTCTGGAATGCGTTCATTTCTATTTTGATAAAAGATCGCCGATCCAGTCTTCATGATTATTATAACGCACTCGCACGCGCCCGATTGATACCTCCATAAGACCATCATAATTCGATAGCGTTCTGGTAGAACATCTTAAGCGCCACTTTCCAAAAATGAATTTTTCTGACTTATCTTATGCATTTAAGACGAAGGCCATAATCTGTTAAAATGTGTTAACAACATTTCGATTTTTTCCACCAGAAAACTTGATTTGTACTTTCGTATAGGAGGCATTTACTTATGATTACGCTACAACACAAAATATGCGCTTCCTGTAAAGCTTGAATCTGGAGTAAGCTTTTTGTTGTTCAAGATGTTTTGCCGTCGATATGATATCCAGGAAAATAAACAGCCCAAGATTGTTTTACGTTTGGACGTAGGTAGGTACTAATTATTTTCTAATTGCCGTTAAGCAGCGTCTTCGCGGTAAAACAAATTTCATAAAACAAGTTTTACCGTGAAGACATAAACAAAACTGGAATAACTCCTTATTTAGGTGTTTGTTAAACATGTTTTACCATGTGGACACTCGTACGGTAGATAAAACTTATCATGAAATTGTTTTACCAAGTTCAACTTTAAAAAATTTGTTTTATTTACATTGTGGGGGGCATTTTGTGACAAGTTTTATAGTGAAAACGCTTAGTAAAACTTATTTGTTAAACTTTCATCAATCAACCAATGAGAATGACCCACGAACGTCATTAAGTAACACCACGCCTCGCATACTACCTATACGTCATACTTGACAGCGTGCAAGGAATCAAAAAATCCGACCGCGCGCAAACCTCGGTATCGAAATGAATGACCTATATTTTCGTGATCTAAGGGTCGAGATCGGAGAAAAGCCAAAAGGACATGTTTGGGTTCCATCATCAGACAGGCTGCAATAGCTTTATTTTCTATGAAAATTCGCTAATACTTACCGGTGTAAAATTATCTGGATAATCACTGGATAATACCGCAGAATTATAAATTTACTCTATTTTTTAATTTAAAAACTATTCGTGGGCCCTTAAGCATTGAAAATTTCCTTATTACAAACCATAAACCAGATAAAAGTTTAATTGCATTTTTATGCGACGATACAAAGCAACTAATAAAACACGTGCGCCAACCTGCTCTCGTAGCTTATCGAAGTGCGGACAAAGAAATCGAGGTTTTTAAAATTAAAATGGGTTTTCCTAGTATCCAATGCATTTATATATAGAATTCTGGCAAAATCGTTTCAGATCTTTCGCGCCAGTAGTACAGAGCGGCAGTGCTTGTTTCAGTAGTTCGAATTTTAAATTACGGCGTCGTATTATTTGTGTGTGCGAGGAGTGTTCGTTCGATTTATAAGGCCTTTTTGCGTGAGAGTGCGTGAGTGTTGTGTTTTCTAAAAGGATTACAAATAAAAAGGGTTAATACGACGAGGAAAGATAGGATCTTTTTTGTCGACTAACTCCAGGTATTTATAAAGAGTAAATACATGGACCTTTTAGCTCTAACACAAATTCTTTGAAAATTGAGCTTGATTAGGCTCTTGGATAGTGAGTCGGTTAGGGTCTTGGTTAGGGCTCTCCTCAAACATTCGACGGTCCAATTTCGTAAACGAAATTTTATCTTACGCGCAATTTCATTATCGCAGTGGTTGGTGAAATACCGTGAAATAGGAAGCGTGTGCAAGTACACAGTCAACAGAAGAATCTACGCTAGAAATTGGCGATAGAGGGAAAACGATAACGTGAAAAAGGTAGAAAATACAAAGAAAAATTTAGAAGTTTATAATTTTTTCTTATAGTATGTTACAGACAAGTGGCAGTCTCAGCGGTAGTAGTATGTTTGCATTTTATGTAAGTGTTAAAAAAAATATTATTTCAGGATTTTAATTTTTTTAAATGTTTTTTGATTATTTTAAATTTCTCTTTTTTTGAGACTTTTACCTTTTCGATGCATTCGTTTACGGATAAAAACGAAATTCAAAGTTTTAATTGTCACAATAATTTTTAAACAATTTAGGCTGATAAGGAGACAAAATTTAATCGATTAACTATTTATTTTGCCACCTCTTTATTTAAAAAAAAATGTTCTAATAATTCCAGTTTTTGCGTGGCATTCTTTTAATTCTCCTTGTTTTAAATTTCTCCCTTTTTTTACTGACTATTATAATGCTTTAATGCAAGTGTTGTAGTTATTTTACTAACGAAGTGAAAATAAAGCAACGTGTGGGGGGGGGGTAAAGATACGGTTCGGTTAGTTTCCTGATTACCTACTTACTGAAAATCAATCACGCGCAAGCCTCGGTAGCAAATTTTCATTTCGCATGTCAAAAAACTTTTTTTTTTTAATTTTTATCGAAAGAAATACAATTTTTGAAAAATAATATTTACGAGAGAAATTTATAAGAATTTTTTAAAAATATATCACTTTTTTCGATTATTTCGAAAATGGAGCATTTAATCGAAAATTATAAAGAGACATGATCGGTAGAGAATTTTATGCCAATTCCAAAACGTATTTCACATTACCGATTCGATGAATAATAACTGAGATTCGAATTTTTAGAGATTTCATTTTTTTTTGAACGGCCGCCATTTTGAAAAATGATCTATATTTTCGTGATGTAGGGGTCGAGATCGGAGAAAAGCCAAAAGGAGACGTCTGGGTCCCGTCATCAGACAGGCCGCAATAGCTTTATTTTCTATAAAAATTCGCTAAAATTTGTTTAAAAAAAAAACGGATATAATCCACGTGATATTGCCGACTTTTTTCATAAATTGTTCTATTTAAATCGGTCGCATCCTGCATTAGTAGATAGATATTAGTGGTTGTTAAACAAATTTAACTAACATGTTTTCCCTTTCACTACGAATCAGGTTTCGACTATTCTTATTCATATTGCTGAGCTTAATTGCATCTCTTGCGTTGTCGGCGCAACTTCGACGAATTTCGTTTCTGAAATTGTCATGAACAGAAATGGAGTTCAAAGTCGATAATCACGGACCCCCCCCCTCGTAGCGGTACTTTTAATAAAATCCAACCGTTCTAAAATAATTCAGCAGTCGGCTGCCCGAATGAATTTACGGTTCCAAACATATTGCAACCCAAAATTGTTCCTACCACGCGCGCGTATCGATAAGAAAATGTTCAAATAACGATCGATTGTGACGTTAATAGCTTATTGTTCCACTTTTTAAAAATGCGCGTCTTACGTAACGTCATTTTCTAGCATCTTAAATTGCTAGATGTATTGGGAAGGACATGCAAATGAGAAATGCACTTTGGAAAATGCAAGAAGAAATAGTTTTCCTTCAAAAATGTGTTAAGCTTTTTTAGCTGCAGTTATTTTTATAATGATATTATATTGTAATAGTTTTATTTGTAGGTGGTATTAATTAAAAACTGTCGATTAGTATTCTGGATTTTATTTTGTTTATCGTGTGTGGCCTAGTCAATTTTAAATTGAATGCATAATTGATCGATTGCGTGTTTTACAAATGAAAAAAATGCGTAATTACAACCTGAACGTTTGGTATTTATGAATAATTGATAGGGTTACGTTTCTCCGCTTTGTAGGAAAGTTCTTCATTTCATATTATGATCTGAATAATACCGAAACGTCGTCTTCGGCTATTAATATCGGTTCTCCGAGTATGATGTGGATGAATTGAAAATTCGCCGCATAAAGCAGTTTTGCTGATGGAAATTAATAATTGTGGGACAGTGTTTGTTGCATGTATTATGCACACCATCACCGTTTTCACCTTTGACACAATGAACAGTTACTTGCTTCGCAGTTTTGTACGATTACAATTTGCAAAATGTCTTCCTCGTAGTTTAAAGGTTGGATAACTAATAATCGAGTTCGTGCACTTATGTACTTTCAAGGTTGCATGTATACCTCTAAATTTTCTTTTTATCGTCGATCGTATATTCTAATTTTTATTTTCCCGCTATATCTTGTTTCATTATTTCTCTTGCTCCTGTGTTGTTCTTTACAAGCGTCGGTATAATTAAACAGATTCATTGCCGAGTTTACGACAGAATCTGAAATTCTGAGCACAAAAAAGCACATTTTATTTTCAGTTTTATGGTACGTTAATAATGATAAAAACTAGAAACGCGCGGTATGCACTTCCTTCAAAATTTTGAGTGCAGAAACTGCTGGGCTCGGAAGAAGATTTTATTTCCGAAGCTTCGTCGTAAGGTCGCAACGTAAAAAATATTTATACGTTATGTTATCGATGTATAGTACCTACTCGGGGTGTCTATTGAATTTTCTTGTCCAAAGGGGGCGGAGTTCGTTAAGCTACTACTACGTCGGGAAAACAGGCGGCGTAATTCCAAAATTATTTTGTCGGATAAATTCTTAATTCGATTAATTATCTATTGTAGAAACGATGACTAATGAATTTTTTTATGACGAAAATCAGACATTTTTCATGAAAAGTAGATAATCCATCGGAAAACTTGGTCGAGCACGTGTGATTGCAATACCGCGTATTGTTATAGCGCGGGCGGGGCGGGGGGGTTGGTTGCAGGTGGAAGGGTGTAAGGGTGCCGTATCGATCCGGAAGTGGAAGGAAGCAGCACACGTCTGGCCGGCAGCATCCCTCCTTTTCGTCGGGAATGTCAAGAGGTATGTGCTTTTACGTCGTTGATATCGCAATGCGAGTGCACCAAATTGAGCGCACTTATTAGGACCCGAATCGATATTAATTAAAAGTTTCAAAGTAAAATGAGAATTTTCACTAGAATGAAGGCATGTCTTCGAAACATTTTGTGGATATTAAAGTAGTCTTTGAATAAATTTTGTTAAAGTACGTAGTATATTAACCCCTGCAGACGAATTTGACCGACTTCATCATCTTGTGCATAGATATTTATTAGCCTGTGAACAAAAAGGAATTCGAAAATCATCGGGAGTGAACTTTTTAATAAGGGTTCCGTTGTAATCGCGGCTTCAATATGG
Organism: Rhagophthalmus giganteus; assembly: GCA_036326145.1. Lineage (NCBI taxonomy): Eukaryota > Metazoa > Arthropoda > Insecta > Coleoptera > Rhagophthalmidae > Rhagophthalmus > Rhagophthalmus giganteus. Next base: position 6,434,131 of record JARFJA010000056.1, on the reverse strand, counting down.
AATATTTATTCTCTCGATGGATATTTTCTCGAATAGAAAATGTATTTTCAGTTTTTCCATATTATAACGTTGAACGGATGCGCATTTATGATGACGAATTAATTAGTGGGTTATCTTGCATTCTATACTTATCTATAGCTATCATATTTTAATTAACACGAAAAACTATACCTTTTTACTTATGTGTTACTCCTGCGCATTATTAATTAAACAATCGAAAGCTCTATTATTCTTTAATAAGAAATTAAGAATCTATAGACTTTTCATAACATTTGCAACCTTTTCGCCTTTATACCTTTACACTAACCTCTTTAATATCTACATCAAATTTCTTATAATTAGAAGATCTGGCCGATTAAAAATCATATATGTATGTACCTACCTACATTAAGAAATATTAATAAACAATTACAGAATAGTTATTAGGAAATATACGACATCGATCTTCTTCTTTTGATACTTTCTTAACAGCGACAGGTCCACGACTTTTGCATTGTAAAAATATCATTTTTAATACTTAATTCAAAATTTTTAACTAAAATTGTGGCACAGAAACAACAAAAACAGAAGGTTCATGGCACCCAATAATTTAATAATTAAAAGTAAATTTATTTTGATGTTTCACCATCACCAAAAGCTTCTTGAAAATAATAAAAACACACTACTAATATTTAAAATAGAAAAATTTATTAGGTACGTATTGAGTGTTGAGGGAGAAATTAACACTGAAATTATTGTTAAAGTTTAAAATTTCTGTTAATTCCATTATGAATTTATGTACCTAACAATAATTTCGGCAGTGTTTATTTCTCCCTTAATATAAAATAAATTGTTTTAAAATGTTAATTATGTTTCTTTTGCCTCTTGTTATTTTATAATATTTTTTTGAAGAATACATTTTTAGCGATTCCATAAAATGATGTGGAACTTTTTGATTTTGCATTTTCTATATGTTATGCTCTTAGTTAATCAATAAATTTTTTTAATGTCAAACACTTAGTACCTACTTCTAAAAAAAAAAAAACGACATTCTTCTGTTTCGGTTGAGCCACAGAGCGTCTAGAATTTAGAATAATTTATTAGACTGCACCAATTTCGATATATCAAATATTGTTACCATATTTTAACAGATTATGTCTTTGCTTTAGATATAAGATAGTTAGAATAACTCATTTTCGCAAAACGTGACGGTTAAGACGATCCACCAAAACTGCATCGATATAGGCACATTAATTAATTTAATGTTTTTATTATCGATCTAAGATTACCCGAATTTAATTATCGAATAATTTCTGAATGCGTAAATATTTTTAATGATCAACCTTTCGTTGCCACTTCGCATAATCCGATTAAGTTCTTTTTAGGGAAGTTTATAAAAGTCGTAGTCACTCAATATTGTAATTACTAATTGTGTTACTACAATAGTCGGTACAATTCAGCAATCAGTAATAGCGTAAAAAGTAATGTCGTCCAACAATAAGTTCAAAAGCGATAACGATTTTGCAATACTTATTTAAGTACGTACATTTTTGGACTTATATACGACACTAACAATATTGATTAGGTATCTCAAAAGAGATGGGAGAAGACGAGCTTATCGTTTCAAGTTCAAAATTAAAGTAATCAATGCGCTTTCTTTTTAAATTACAAAATATTTATGTCCCAGTTTTCTCGAGTTCCACGAAGCCGCCAAAATAACCCTCTTGCTTTAGTTAAGTTTATTTAAGTTCTAAAGCGCCGCTGTAGCGGCATTTGTTATGTTTTTTGCTTGTTTAAGTTGTAATCTTTGGTGGCGAATGATAATCATTAAGGCCTGTTCTTCCGCACGCTTAGTTAATTGTATCGGGAATAGTTCGACCGCATTCATCCTGAGTAATTATACCTACATTACTCCGAGCAACCCCACGCATGTGTAATTTAAAACGTGTATCAGATGTTCGTACACGAAAATTCATTATGTTTCTCTTTCGACGGCGCGGCCCGCGTTTTGCTTGGAGTATTAAAAATCGATCGATTCCCGCGTTAGTTTCGCAAAGGATGCAACGAGAAAATTTTTAAAATAGGTGAAGGTTGATTACTATTATTAACCGCGGCAAGAAGTCGCGTATTAGTTAATTACAATAATGAATGACCATAATGTTTTGTTTATATTTATGTTCGCATACGTGGACTCGTTAAGACGTCGTTCTCACGGTTTAAAAATTAAAAACTTGTATTGTGGTAGTTAAGCAATTAATTAAACGGAGTCGTATAATAACATTAGCACAAATTAACAGTTGGTTTTGCCAGGATGAAGGCGACTAGGCTAAAATGTGATTATCACGGTGCAATGTGTGACGCGATATCTCGCTAATTCACTTTGTGCAGCTCAAGACTAATGTTTGCATTCGGTAGCGATATAATTAATAATTTGGCATTTCGCATGCACACTTAAATATGAAACGGATACGTATGCATCTATTACCTAGTAAAAAAAAAACAACTCAGTTTTAAGATTTGTTGCAGAATTACGACGGCGAAGGTGAAACTTCCGCGTTTTGCGTGAACGGTGCGACGCTCGATTTTGTTTGATTAACAAACGGCTGGATGATCGATTGTTAGTTATAGTTAGATTTTCGTCAAAGTATACCCACATTATCAATCGCGTACCCGTGATATGACGCAGTTCCGGTCATTCTTTTCGACCACGTGGTTATCTCGGTTCATAGTTCAAGTTAAGACGCTGGCGTTTTGACTTCGACAACAACCGACGGGCACCATTTTCCACAATTACAGTAGATGTTACTAATGTAAGATCGTTATTGTAAATATAGATCTTGTCACGAATCCATTTTTATCTGACCTCCTTGAAATACCCCAACGAATTGTTCTGTAAGCTTCGACATACAATTTGCGGTTATTAACTATGACATTTTAATAAAGGCATATATTTATAATTGAAATAAGGAAGTAGGTAGTGGAACGACAACGTTATTAATACAGTTTCTATTTTGAAACACACCGCGAATCGGCAAAGGTAAAATTCACCTAACACTTTAAAGTGTTTTTTAAGATCGTTTTTTTTTACTTTTCGAACTTTAGTTAATTAAAGTTGCTCTGAACCGTATTATCTGGAGACTTCCATATATTTTAATTGGTATTTTTCGCGGAATGCCGGGAAAATTAGAAATTGAAAATTTTTATTATACTTTATCGCCCCTTTCAGCCGCCACAATTAAAAGAAGGGTCGCCCGTGGACTGCGCAAACGTAACTGAAATATATACATAAGTTACCTACACTGCGTTTTGGTGCTGAACTGTTCCTTTAATTACGACGATGTAGGTACAACTAATTAAACTTAATCAAAAGGACCAAGAAAATATATGTAATTTTTTATACCTACGGTGTTCGTCTCTAAGCGCATAAATGATACCTATTTAAAAAATTCAATAGTAAATAATTGCCATAGATATTTGTTAGTGTTTCAAAGCTCGTTTATTAGTACACCTAAGATTTTATACAGATAAACTGTTTTAACTAGTTGTAGTTCGCTAAAAAATGATTTGATTCCTGATGAGCTTTTTGATATCAGTTTTCATTAAAATTTACAAAATCGGTAAATTACTTTATGTAGGGTTCGACGACGACGACGACGATCGCAAAAATCTAGTTGTAGGTTCTTGAAATTTTTCAAGAGGTAGGCCACGATTATCGCTTGTAACAATGAGAAATTAAAATCGCGCTCTTGATTTAAGCCAGCTTTTCACGTCCATAAAATCGAGGAAAGCTGTGCTTATTGTTATAACGATCGTTTCCATACGGTAGATAATTACGTGAAAAAACTAACCCTTTATGGTTTTCGCGACAGTCTGCCAAAATAGCGTTTTTCCAAGTGCAGATGTAATTCCCATATTAAACAACGATAACTATCAAATGCTTTCAAAAATCTCGTAGAAGTAAACAAATTTTCGTCTCTATCGATTTTTACTGTTATTTTAAAAATTTACTGATGATGAGATATCGTGAATTTTTATGATTACGTTTCTGTATGTAGTGCTTATCTAACCAGGTTATCTGTCTGTTTTCTAAAAGTGAGCAGGTGAATACGATGCACTTGCAGAATATGTATTATTAAGTGCGTCATTCAATATGCACCTTAGTCATTAGGTATCGAAGGTTAAAGGCGGTTTACAGACAATTTTATAAAAATATTCGCCTGCTCGCGGGTATGTAGCGAATTTTCATTGGTTAAACGACCCTAAGACATTTTCAATTTTTGAAAAAACTTTATAGTCGAGTGCGGTAAGGTTTCTACCTCGGAATCCAGTTATATACTGAATGGATTTCGAAATTTGTTTCATCGAGTTTCTAATAGTAAGATCTAAAACGTTTACCCTTTAAAAATTATCATAAAACTTTTTTCATAAATACATAATATAGGTAGGTAATTTATTAATATAAATCGTTTTTTGTCGGTGCGTGACCCACCCAAAAATGAATCGCCTATATTTTCGTAATCTAGGGCTCGGAGAAAGTGGAAAAAGAACGCAATATATAGTTTTTTCCTCTGGAAATTTACCAATAATTATCACAGTTAACTGCTAGCAGATTTATTTAATATATAGATAGATACGTGTACAATAATTTGTATAATATTGATACGGTGTAACATTTGACCTTTTAAAATTAGCTATCTAATTTTCATATTTTTATAATTTGGAATGTATTTATAAATTGTTTTGGTTAATTTTGTGCGTTTCTACTTTACAATCGGCATTTTTATCTAAACGGCCTTGTCTCATTTTCGATGGTAAGTATAGTTAAAACTTTTTCGAAATTCCATTTCGCTTAATTCAAAAGTAATTTTTCGTTTCGGGAAAATTTATCTAGTGCCGCTATTCCCGTTCCGGCGAAGAGGATAAAGTGCGCCAGTCAAAATAACTATTGTTCGTTTCTACTTCGCGCAGGTGTAATATCCGTAGTTAAAGTAAGGGTGCTGTTCTGCCCTAATTGTTTGTTGTAGCGTAATTTGTTTTTGCTAATTTCCAGTTAGATCTATATGTGCCAAGTTTTTGTTTGTGTTTACAGTTTGAAATTATTCGACCCTCGATTTTTTTTCGTTTTTTTGAATGAAAAACTGCGTCTAATTTTTAGTCACTTAAAAACAATTTAAATTCAGATTCGAAATTTCCTCTTTAGATTGCGAGTATATATCCAATTTCGTTCGTCGTCGCGGCTCTATAGACGTAACTTTACTGGTCGGTTGTAGCCCTATAAATGATTCAGTCCGGAAAATACGGGGTTATAATAGGGATAGAGCTATATAATAGTCGTAATCATCACAAGATATTGATGTCGTCAGAATCCTATATGTCAGTCTGGTTACTTGTTGTCGATTAATATAATTTGCTTGTGTAATGTTTTGTTAACCGTTATCGGGACGCTTTATTAATTTTAGCGTTACTATGAGAAACGCGATAAGTACCTATTAGTTAATTTATACACTTCGACGTTTTTCAAATTGTAAACGAAAAAATATATAAAAAGGCGAATTTAATAAATGGCACAAATTATAACCGCCATTCTAAGAAATAAGTACTTAGATATAGGTATATGGGAGAATATTTACTAGGCGTTTTTGGATTTTCAGACGACATAAAATATTAAATGAAGTTAACTTTATAGACACTTAACCGCGAGGAAGGTTAATAAAATCGTTTTTTACTACTGACCGGTAAACTTCAATTGCAAATTGAACCAATTTCACTATAATCCACACGACGTATTCGCGATTGCTCTCCTCGCAACAAAACAAAGAATCTTCGACGCTTTATTTTAATTAAACCTAACAAAATCTAATATTATTAAATTAAACTTTTTCAGATAGAAATTATATTAGGAAAGTAGTTCAATTTCTGACCCTCTCCAATAATTTATTTGTACATTTAGGGTAGCAATTTTGGCTTTGAACGTTTTTATGAAAACAAAATAGGCCTTTTTGTTTGCCGTTCACGTACTCCTTGTCGTTTCCTTATCCATTCAACTTATTGAATTTAATTTTATCAGTAGTTCTGGAATGTTTATAGTTTCTTATCCTATAAAAATATTGAATCAACTTCTTATATCAATTGCAATTTTATTTCCGGTTCCTGCGAATGTAGATCGTTATGAGTTACGGTGGTTGTAAGTTTATTTATTTATTTTTTAATATTAGATATCCAAAATAAATGTCGGATATGAAAACAAATTTGTTAATCGATTAACTGAACTGAAACTGAAAAGTAATTATCTATGTATATTTTGAAAGGTAAATTTTCGACGAACCTGTCTTATCCTGTTGGAGGAGTAGATATTAAAGGATCGCGATCGGTTATAAGTTGTATTATTATACTAGTCTTTGGACGACCAGCGTGTCATCTATTTTAGTAACCGAATCTAACAGCGGAAATTAATTTGTACTTATATACATACATACAATTAATTTAAACCCATCGTGGGAGTATTTTCTTTGGCGATATATTTGAACTAAACACTTAGTAGATAGATACCTATGGAAGTGAACTAAAAACTGGAAGTTTTGAGTGTTTAATAAAAATATTGACGCCTAAAGCTGGGTATCCATTTGTTGAATTTCTGCGTATCGAATGATACGATACGATACGATGCAACGTACTAACTGATTTTGCTTGATATTTTGATACGCAACGAAGCAACACTCGTCGTCTTCACTGATACGCAACGAGGATACGATACGCAGAAATGCAACAAATGGATACCCAGCTTTAGGCGTCAATATTTTTATTAAACACTCAAAACCTCCAGTTTTTAGTTCACCTGTAAAGCACTTTTATATCTACGAAGCGTTTAGTTAAGTAGTTTAGCTTAACGTGATCCTCGATCTGCAACATCGTTCATCGCTGGTAACAACGATTTTGAATTGTTATTCAAATGTTCCAAACAACTTTATCGATTACTTTAATATTGGTCACGATTTATTAGTCGAATAAATTCCTTTATATTTAGGTAAATATTTTAGGACAATTTGTATTTCAATTTATATCGGTATCAACACTTAATATTACATTCGTTCTGCAGATAGGTATCTATTACTTCACCTGCCTCTATCTACCATTGCAATCTTGAAACACAGACTTACCGATGATAAATGCTTATGCAATTAAGATACTGGCGCGTGTTTATACATATTATAAAGTTTATTTACCGTAAGTCATTGTTTTTATATCGCACAGAAATTTACCGCGATAACCTTTGATAAATCGATGGCTGTAAATAAAAATAACTTTGGCTATTTTGCTTTGTTTAATGTCGGCAAATATTTCTAGAATGTGTTTGGAATTTGATGAACGATGACGTTTTATCGTAAAGCGATTGTTGCGAAATTTCAGCTTTTAAGACTAGGAAAATCTCGATGCATTCATATATTTAAGACGACCGCAAAATTAAGAAACGGTCGCGACCTCGTGGCAGTTTAACACATTCAATTAATCGCTTTATTTAAGTAGGTATCTAAGTACCTACTGGTAACATTTTTATTGGGCTACTGTTAAATTACCGAAAATTAATCTTCCTAGATCCTTGTTTGGGGGAGCGTGCCTTTGTTCGCATGATGAACGAGCAAGATTTGATAGCGTATTGTTTATGCGAGGATAATGATTGGCTAAAACATTTTTTACTTCGCCGTAGTTACGAAGGAAAAGGTCTATTCTTACGTCAATCGAAAGTGCGCGTTAGGTTTTGATGCAAAAAGACTCGAAAAACTTGCGTAGATTTGTTTTGCGAACGTTTACGGACGACGCAATTAATTCAAAAAACAAGTGATTTTTAACATGTAGGCAGGTAATTCGAAACAAATCGCGGCATCTCCAAGTACGTTTCGACGGATTATGAACTTCCATTTCTATACTTTAATGCCATTACGTGATTTATTCTCCGAAATAGTGAACTCTGTATTATTTCATGTGCGTGATTCGATTTCAAAGCGTCATTATTTAGTTTGTCTTGAAGATAGGTACATATATTGAGGGCTTGTATCCAATATTATTGGCTTTATCGAGTTTCATTATTTGGCTCTCATTCTGAAATGTTCGGTTATTTTTACTTAAAAAAAATACGGACGGATATAGGGTTTAAATTTGTTGCGTACCGAACGAGGTCCAAGTGCCTTTTTCGTAAAAATTGCTCGTAAGAGAGCGCCGACGACTAACCGTGGGGTTTAAATGCTCCATAATAAATAGCGGAAAAAAACATCTGCAACGTTACAACGGCGAAAATCTCGTCTGCTTCTAATAAGTTATATGTATAGTATGGCAACTTTTATCTCCATTACGAGTTGAAAACTTCAAGATACACATTTTAATACAAAATAACGATCATAACAAAGGCATAAAGCAGGTTGCACTGCGGACGTGTTCAATGGCGCGCTTCGAACATAGCAATCGCGTTGCCTGCCTAATGCACGACGTTATCCTTGTGGTGGTCCTCTCGGCTGAAAACGCGGGCGTCGTTGGGGCTTTTCATTTGGTCTTTATCGCGGCAACGTTTAAGTTTACGTTATGTTTATACGAGGACATTTGTAAAACTCGCGCATTTAACGCGGAGAATTCCTACGTTAATGTTAAGTTAATTTTTGGACGAATTAGGATTTGTTCTTTGGCGCTTAAACTAGGCAATTATATTTGTTAATCTTCGGGAACAAGTAGCGTAGAACGTTGTGACAACTGGCAACTAATTCGCACATAAACAATTCCCGCAACGTAGGGTACATTAAAGTCGGGGATTTTCCGTGCGGGGAAATTTTCCGATTATCGTTATACCTGGATTGAAGCAAATACCTTTGGAAATCGCCATTTTAGTTTCTTCGAACGAAATTTTCCGTTAAGAATTTATTTATATACATCGATCGCATTTCGATTTCGTCTCCGTTAACGGCGGTTGTACTGATTATCATTTGTCTCACGCTGGCGTGATACTAAGGGGATGGAATTTTGAGACAACCTGAATGTATTCTGCGGAATGCGTATAAAGATATTTAGCAAGACAAAATCATTAAGTAAAATGCTTCGGAATTTCCTGTATTTCGATATCATTAAAATAATTAAACCGTTCCGCATTTTCCGCTTAATTATATTTGTACGTTTAAAAAAAAAAAAGATGTTATTTCGCGTCTACGTCGACGGACTGACTGTAACTATTTTCGCACAATTAGATTTCTAAAGGAGCCGGGCGCGTATATCAAATTTACTTTGCGGAATTTTTTCAAGTGCCGCAAAGCGCCGCCGACACGGTCTCGTGCACGTGCGATACCAATTGATTTTACGCAGTTTAAACGGTACTTATTTCGATTCACGCTTCTTATTCATTAAAATTGAATCCGAGAAAAACACGTCAAATTATAAATCGAACGAACGTTTTGGAATTTAGACCGAAAATTGAACTGGCGAAGTTAAGCTTCGACGTCAAAAGTTTCGTTTTCAAATTTATCGAAATTAAATTATACTTATACTTTAACATAAGGATTGCCACTTTTATGATACAAGTACTACCTACAAGTTTATTGCCGAACACGTAAAAATTGTTAATTCGTAACCTACCTACTTATTTGTTTTTATATTGATTTATGTCTTTAAAGTTCTTCCCGAGACTCCTATTAAGATATTTGAGTGCTTTTCGACTAGAAAGGAATCTACTTTAAAGGTATTGAATGAAGACGTTTGTTGTCGAATTTCAAACTAAATATAGCTAATAGATGTCTTTTGTCAAGTATGCTCACCTAAAGCACTAAAGGGCTCTTGCAGCTTATCCATCCATCTGTATGCCCTTCTCTCCGAGTTTTATATACACGGCATTTACGTCTTCCGTAAAGTTGGTCGTAAACCTGAGTGCAGCGAGACCTACATTACAGGCACTGTTTTAATTAAACAGCAAATTGACGGGGAAAAGTGCCGATGGAATGAAATATGTTATAGCTTATATAAAAGTGTTTCGTGACTCGGTTTGAACATCTAAACCGTTGTTCTTCGTATCGCTTAGCGATTTTAAGGTTTTGTTGCTTATTTGTTTTCGGTAAACGCAACCTCTGCCGTAGTATATATATGAAAGCCGTCGCGTCTTTTTTTTTTAATTTTCGATGTAAATTAACCTTTCAAATATTTTACCAACAGCGATTGTCTGTTAAAATTGCAACTAACCGGGCATATTCGTTGCCATAAATATCAACTCGTATCTAACTACTGCAATATAGGAAAATTGGCCAACTGTAGCTGGAACCGATAAACGCCGCTAAGTGATATAAAATGGCAGTAATGATAACATACGTGTAATTAAAACTTCACTAATTTTGCAATAATTTGAAATTATAATGCAATTAGTTCTTATTAATATGCTTATCATAGTTTTGCTCTCTGCCGTCGTTTTATGTTGTTGCTTATTAATGGGTTTTATCTGGGGAGGGTCAAATTATAAATTTGTATAACGGCGCGTTATTTTTTGTTTGTTCGTTTGTAAAACACTCGGACATAATTCGATCGTGCGCCAATTGATTGTATTTTTATCGTCATATAGGCGATAGTCTTACAATTAGTTACCTAATAAAGGAATTAAGTACGAAGAAGTTTGATCCGGCGCGGCGCGGCGTGGCGTTGAAATTTCCACCAGAGTTGTATAGCGTCGACTTGTTCTCCGGAGGATTCGAAAAAATGTCGCGATCTCACGTAATCAATATTAATATTGGAAGTGCTAATAATTTTCCGACAATTTTGTCTAGACTAACAAATATTTGTTATGCAATTCGTGCGCTCGTCCCGATTTCCCCCGAGTAAAAGGCGCACAAGTTGTAATCAAGATGAAATTGTCCGAGAGGAAAATGAACAGGTACAGAACAAATTGATATTTGGTTTAATTATTATTTTGCGATTTAATAATCCAAAGTTTTCTGCAACGCGAGTTATTCAAATTTAATATCTTATATTTATAGGACGTTTGTATTTCTAATTCGACGCAATATTAGCAGATTATCGTAAACGACAAAAAGTAAATTTTACAAAAACGCACATTTTGTGTTGTCGCGCAGCTATAATAAGCAGATACATTTCGCGGAAATACAAATCGATTATTTCAGTGGCAAAAATCAGATTTTAACAGATGATGTCTTTGAATTAGATGGCGTTTACAATAATCTGCCAAAACTGCGTCGAATTATGATTTGATTTGTCTGGTCGCATTTATACTTAAATCGTTTTGTCTGTTTTGCTTATTTGTTGTTGTTGTTGGGCCGAAAGCTAGTTAAAGCTAATTTTGATCGTTGATCGTGGACTTGCTTGCTCGTTCTAGGAAAACCCATCGGTATAATTATTTTGCGGCATCTCTTCTATTACGAAATCTACTATCAAAGTGTCGGGCATTTTCTTCGTCCTTTATTAAATTCGCCACCCGAATCTTCTCATGCTCCCCGTTTTTGGTGATCGCTTTTGCTTATTCGCGCTTATCCGATATAGATGCGCTCGCCATCCAAATTGTGGTGGCCAAAATCGTGTCGTACTGGAGCAGTTGCAAGTCAAATTGGGCGCAATTGAACATTCCACTAATTTCCAAGCTTTTCGCCAAATTCATAACAAGCGAAATATTTACGATAAGAGTTCAACAAAATATGCTAAAGTTTAAATTGGGAAAATTCAACTGATCGTAAAACCAAATATCACGTCAAGTATTATCGTTAACTAAATAAATAAATTTCAGACTTTATTTATTTTGCTGCTGCCGATGGTCTGGTTGCTGTAAGGTATCGAAACACGTTCGACATAAAATATAGATACATACTTACTTATACTTACAATTATTTAATGATAAGTAAAACGAATAATAAGAAATAAAAATTCGGTGATGTTAAGAAGGTTTTCATTATGGTTAAGAAGCTCCTAGCTAAACATTTACCGTATTTGATGGCATATAAGACGCACTGGCATATAAGACGCACCCTTATTTAGGAGGCCACACACAAGGAAAAAAAGGTATTGAAAGTTAACCTGTGTCCTTCACGTATAAGACGCAGGTAACTTTTTTGAGACCTAATTTAGGAAAAAAAGTGCGTCTTATATGCCGTCAAATACGGTATATACAAAGTAAAATAGGTATCTACCCTATACGTTGTAATGCCACGAAAATCCAGTTACTTATGGGAGTTTCCACCATATAAATCCATAAGTTGATTTTGATCGTTTTAGACCTGAAGGTGTCTTAAAAAGAACACCTACGCGAAAAATTGGGCGGCGTTTGCATAAAAAAAAATTGAAGATGACAATTAGCTTTCAAAATGAATTAGTTTTAATCGTAAACCGTTTTTTTTTTCAATATAGTACAACCGAAGACAGATTAGCCACCGAGATTTAATTAAACGGGGGAACAATTTGCGGCGCCAACTCTGTCAGAAACGAATTTTCTCCGAGTGCTAATTGCTGTATCGCAGCTTTGTAAGTGGTTCGATGCAGAAATCGAGTTGCAAGTTTTGCATAGTAAATCAAGGTACTACCTACGACGGCATACTAAATTCTCGCACAATGTTTGATTCCGGCACTAGGAAGATTTATGCGCTGACCGTTGTATTTTTCGCCGTCCTTGTTTATGGCAGTTATACGACCGTGCACCGACTTACATCGGACCAACGGGTTGTGAAATTAAAATTGTTTTTGCGCGATCCCCCAGAGATGCAGTTTATTAAATGTGCATGTTTAGACGTATGCAAATTTCGCTAATTAGACGTGTGCCGCCGATGCCATTTTCTAACTCTCCTCGTTTTCTGTAGCGAGGGTTTCTCCGATGTGATTAGACGGTAATCGTGCGACGCTTTTATGTGCGTAAAATATTGTTGTTAAAGAAAGATTGTTTAAAAAAAAATTCGGCCGACGTAAAGCCGACAATACCTAATGAATCTTATTAACGCAGTTTGTTAAAACAAGTTTTGATGCAATAAACTCATTAAGCATTAAATCAAACAGTGCAATAAATCCCGAGGCGCATGTTCACTTCAGCAACAGTTCGCCGAAATTAAAGCAAGAAGCAACACTTGGAAACTTTGATTTACACGCAAAAACATCGGGCGAGGGCGGGCGTCTGTGCACCGTCGATAATTATCGGCGACTCCGCCAAAATATTCCCAATAAGGACGACGCCGTCGACGTCGTTACCTCGCGTGATTAGGGCGGAAGGTGGCAAATATTTTTCAGATTTTAAGAGTTTTCCACGCAAACGGTCGGGTCGTAAAGGGGCTTACGTTTCAAACAAGTCGTTCAAGCACACAACATTATTATTATTATAAGCGTCGTTAGGTGACGCTCGTCGCATCGAGTTACTAAATAACCGGCGTCGTTCGCGTCCAGACGCATAAATACCGACGGGGTCGCTTGCATTACGGAGGCCTTATCTGCATGCGCAGCGAACGAAAACAATCGGACAATGTATCTACTACTTAATCGAATTTTTATCGAATTAACTTGCGCTGCTTTAAACAACATCTTAAACTGATGTGTAGGTACTTGCCAACGTTTCGAGGAATAAACGAGCATCTCGGTTGATATTTTTGCGTGTGATTAATTTTCAATAGGCCGCACGCACGCCTTTAAGAGACGTGACATTAGTAAATCAAAAAAAAAATGTCGACGAAATTAATTAGACCAGGTACTAACTAGGCATAACTTTTTGTCAAATATTTTCGAAATTTCAAATGAATGCCGAGTAAGTACCTTGGTACTTATTTTTGTAGAAAATATAAATAAATAACGTTTTACGTATTGTGACTGATTTATAAACAAAAATATTGTCGGTAAATTCAGAAATTCGTCAAAATTGTGAATCAAAAGGGGAACTTTCTAAATCAACGTAAATTTCAAGTACCTATGTAGGTACAGTTTCGAAACAGTAAGTTTAGTATGTTACAGCAACTTCGTCTTGTTATTATACGTTATTATAAGTTTGGTTATTTCGATATATATCAATTACAATGTTTCTTTTTGGTAAGATTTCGCCGTATTTTACAGATTTTTCGTACGATTTCGCCGGCAGTTTATTTATAAAATATGCATTTACCGGAATCGATGGCTTTTAATTTATATTTTGAATAATGCCAAGTAAATATTTACATAACATTCCCCTCTTGTTTACAAGCTTCCAATGAAAAACACCAATTATTTGAAAGTAAATTTACGACGTATACATGTTCGTTTGTTATCACTCACGGTATTTGTTAAATTCGGAAATCGCGAACAACAGATACCTACCTACCCTTTCATTCTGTTTGCTGCCGTATATTTTCTTGGTCGCTTACCCTTAAAAATAACAACGGTAATTCTTTATTTGCGATCGATTGTTTAAATTTGTGCCGAATAAACAGATTACATTTTAAATATACATAATTCATTATTGACAAGAATTTGAGCAAACTTTTGATTAGATTTAGGATTTTCCAGTGGGCCTTGTCTATAATTGTACTACAGCAAAATTAAATTTGACAAAGTGCAGAATGTTAATTATTATTGAACAGTTTAAAGAGGGGATTTACTACTTAAACGTCGTTTACTTTCGATTTTCTTCTCTATAACCTTCTTCTTGTTATTATGTGAGACAGTCGGTCAATCGGTTTTCGTGGACATAACGAAAATCTCAAAGTTTTTTGTTGTTGTTGATATTTTACGATGTGGTTTCAGAATTACACAGATAGATATAGTGAGTTTCAATTTGTTTAATTAAATGGGACGTTGCTTCCGTTCTGATTTATTCAGTGAACAATTGTTACAGTGCCGTCTGTGGGTGGTGGCGACACGGCTTCACGGCAGCGACATGTACCCTTGTACGGAAGGCTCGTGTCAGAAGAACATTTGGGGGCTCCCCTGTCCGGCGGAGCCCCTACGGACATCTTGGCGATGCAAGCCCGAATCCCTCACACCTTCCGGGAGCCTTCGACGGCGCCCCTTAGGAAGCTTAGCGTCGACCTCATCAAAACTTACAAACACATTAACGAGGTAAGTACGCCGAATTGTATTATACATTGAAACTGTTGAAGATTTAAAAGGCATTCGTCGATCATCTCGATTAATTAGTAACGTAGGTGATTGTTTAGTAAGTAGAGGGCGACAATTTATTTCGGTGACCTTTCAAAATGTAGAAAATGTTGTTTATTAGCTATAAAAATTTTATTACAGGTATTCTGTGAACCGAAAAGTTTTCAGAAGTAGTTATAGAGTAAACGAAGTGACGCTATTGGTTTTTTTTTTAATAAAAACAATTTCGAATTTGGACTTTCCAAACTTTCACAATTAGCGAAATTCGTTGTCGTTAGCTTATTACTCAATGTCAGATATAAGATCGTATTAATTTTTGATTGCACTTTAAACACTCCATTATTTAAAGTTTCTAGTTAAAATTATTATTTTTTTTTAAATTTGTAAATAATTGACGTATTAAGACATATTGACTTTCGGAAGGCATTCTTTGTGTTGTTACCGGTGCCCATTAGTGAGCTCGTAATGTATTTATTGGATGAGCAATTACGTCAGTGCAATGCAATGTTAGCACTGTATTTTATATAACATTCATAAGATGTACCTACTTATTGCCTATTAGCACTATTACCTATTAGGCACGTGGTTATGAAATTACTTATGAATAAAGACCATCGAAAACGAAACGTACAACCAAAGAAAACTAATTACACGTATTACGACAAGAAATCGTATATTTTGACGTCATAATATAAAACTCCTTTGCGAATTCGTTTGCTTTTAATGTCGGGTAAAAAGTGCAACCCGCGCCGCGCAAGGCATTACTCAGCTTTAAAATAACAGACAAAATGAGCTTTTCTGGTCATTTCTTGGTGTCGCAATAAAAATCAGTGCTTCAGTTTACTACACATGTAGCCCGCTCGATGCGACCGTGACAGTACGATAAATTCTTCGCAATTGAACTCGACGTGATGGTTTTTACCCGCCCTAACGTTTGCTCCATGTAGCTTGACTGCATTTATTTTCTCGCCGTACGTAGCTTTTCAGACAATTTAGTGCATCGCTACTTTGTTTCGTACTGATGAAATTATACTGCTTTTAGTGTCGTAGGAGAAGTGCACGAACTTCATAAACTGTTTATTTTCCATGTATTTTTACAGCTTTTACAGAAATCGGTAACAATATTCAAATGTATTGTCGGTAAAATAAGTAAAAAAAAAAAATAGACTCCAAAGTACATCGGCAACAGGTTTTTTATGGATTATAGATAAGATGTTTCGTCGCGACGTGGTGGTTATAAGTTAAAGTCTATTTTTGGCGATAGAGCTTCAATAATTAGAGCGTATAAGTTGAAGGACGTATTTTGATGTTGGGTCGGAATATGTTTTCTGAAGAGAATATGGAAAACTGCCGAATAATGGCGAAAACAGATTTTTGTATTATTTATTTTATCTTAAATTAAGATGTCGAATTTTGAAATTTTATAAATATTTGCGTGCGACTCGGCCCTTTTTGGTTTTATTTTAATGTGTCAATAACAAAACTTTTTCCTTTTGACTTAAACTCTTATAAAGGGTGATTCATTTAGAGGTACTTTTTTTAAAATAAAAAAATGAATAAAAACAATTTTATTTTATAATCTTTATTATCATATAAAAGAACCATTCTTTACAATTATTTCTTAAAGATAATTTCTTTCAAATGTTGTCCGCGACTACGGTTAACAATGTCCATTCTGAAGTTCCAATTTTCAATGACGCGTGTGAGTATTTCGAATGGTAACTCGAGTAATATTGGCCTCCAATGCCTCAATTGTAGCTGGCTTATCCATGTAGACTTTGGACTTTACATAGCCCCAAAGGAAAAAGTCAAGAGGTGTGATGTCACATGATCTAGCCGGCCAATTCACTGGTCCAAAGCGTGAAATGATCTGTTCGCCGAATTGCTCTCGCAGTAAAGCCATGGTTTCACGGGCTGTATGGCAAGTGGCGCCATCTTGTTGGAACCAAATTTCGTCGAGACCACGGGCTTCAATTTCTGGCATCAAATAGTCTGTTATCGTGGCGCGATAACGGTCACCATTCACAGTAACATTCCGGCCGGCCTCTGTTTTGAAGAAATATGGACCGATTATTCCACCGGCCCATAAACCACACCAAACAGTTGTTTTTTCTGGATTTAATGGCAGCTCTTGAACCTCTTCGGGTTGTTCATCGCCCCAAATACGGGCATTTTGTTTATTCACGAACCCATTAAGCCAAAAATGGGCCTCATCGGTGAACAAAATTTTTCTCGATCAGTGACATTCAACAGTGGATCTTCTGCAAGCGTGTCAAGAGCCCAACGACTAAAACGGAAACGATTCGGAAGGTCGGTCGGCTTCAGTTGTTGCACTAGTTGAATTTTGTATGTTTTAAAGAAAGATCCTTACGTAAAATACGCCAAGTTGTTGAATATGACAGGTCAAGCTGTTGAGAACGGCGACGAATCGACACTTCACGGTCTTCGCGTACACTCTCCGCTACCGCCCCTATATTTTCTTCACTACGTGCTGGATGTGGTCTATTCGGTCGAGCATTATCCAATAATGAAAATTGGGTCTCAAACTTATTGATGGTAGAGCAAATTGTGCGTTCGGTAGGCCGATTATGTGGACCATAAGTTGCTCTAAGCGCCCGATACACATTCCTCGTAGAACGCCCATTTTCGTAATAAAGTTGTACAATTTGTAGACGCTGTGCCGGGCTAAGTCTTTCCATTATGAATTGTCAAACACTACTGAACAGGAATGCCACTTCAGTTGACACGACGCATGCGCAATCTGCAATTAAATCCCCATCACAAAAAGTACCTCTAAATGAATCACCCTTTATAAATCGTCTCTCCAGTACACTTGTACCGAGTCCCCAATGAAACGCAAAACCCCTTTTTCTTTGTCATATTGTCATTTTCTTTGTAAACAACCGAATTGAATTTCGAATTATTGTAGTAACATTTGTTTTTGTTAATTACTCATCTAGTGAAAATATGTAGGTAGATAAAAATAAAGAACGACCGATTACTTAATAATAGATATGTAGGGTATGATGTACGTGTTTGTAAGAACATTTGCAGGTTTATCATCGTAGGTGATAAATTCATGCTTCATTTGCTTTAAAAGCCTAGGTACATAAGTGACTGGTTAATTTTACGATAATACTATCGCATTGGCCAGAAATATGAACAAGACGACGATTCTGTTAGTTTATTACGGTTCGCGGTTGATATACGACGTATAGAACGGGACCGATTTTTATTTTTAAATTAAAGCGATAATTGTTTATTAGCAATTTAAATCGTAATTTAAAGTAAATGTGCTGTGTTCTGTCAGAAATTTGCAAGAGTTGATTTAACATTTTATAAAATAGAAATAATTTTACTCCTGTTCTCGTTTAAAAATGTGTGTGCTGTAGTTTATGCGGAGGATTATTTCGTTAATAATTAGTAAGTACCTACCTACGACCTCGGTAACTAAATTTTTGTAATTTTACGGAACGCTCGAAGTTCGAGGGCTTGGTGACTAAAAATTGGGAATAACAGAAATAACATACCCACCGTCTCTGGCCAAATTATTCAGACTCATTTGCTAAATTGCAGTGATTTGTTGATTAGACTTATTAATTACTACCTAGCAGAATCGTAGTGCAAATACTTAGAAGAAATTGCCAGGAGTTATCTGAACAAAGAAACGGTCATATTTTCTTTTGAGTAATTAATTTTGCAGTATGACAAAGTGCTCCATCTTGCATAAACATTTTCCGATCTTTTCCAAACCACTATTTGTGGAAACAATTCTGTTTCTACAACGTTTTTGTGTTGGTCTCACACTTTACAGGTGATATTTGAAAGATATACGATACGATCCATATTTCCGGAAATTATGTAGGTACCTCTATTTCAATGAAAGAATGTTACGCGTTAAGTTACAATTATTTATTTAAAAAAAGTTTTCGAGATATCGCTTTCCGGAGATCAGTGATATCAATTATATCGCGGTCATCGTTTTTCACAGTGAGGGTGGAATCGTAAGGGTTCTTTTGGGGGGGATTTGTTTATTGGCGAATGTCTCCCTTTACCTGGAGCTTCACGGTGATAGGTTGTTCCCCTTACAGTTTGCGTAGCCTATATTGTTACTGTAATTCTATACTATCTGAATGAAACACTTATTTCCATTGATTCTCTAATGTATTGCTATGACTACACGACTTTGCCATTTAATTTGCCATAGCCAATAATAAACTCGGGGTGTTATTAAAATTTATTATTTATATATAGAATATATATTTACCATTTATACTTTAAAAACGTTCTTAATCCTAACTTAATTTAACCCACAATTAACACTAGGGCAATCTTTCTTTTTTCCTCGGTTCCCTACTTAATTTATCTGTACCCTTTTCTTTTCTTTCCTTTTTTTCCTGCATTACTTCGACTTCATACCAACATCCCCCATTCCATTCCAAAACCATTTACACTGCTTTTTAATTATTCGCTGGCTCTTACGAATTATAATAATCGTTGATAATCTGATTCCATCGTCACGGACTCTTAAAAAACTTCCTCTTGTTTTCAGATATCTTTTCCTTCTTCTTTTCAACGTTTCAATCTTACGTCGCTGTGGCTCCCCCTCTTCTTCGTACACTATTTATCACTTTATTTATACACTATTTTCTCACTTATTAAGCTTTTTACCTTTTAGCTTTAATTTTCCTTAACATTTTTAATTTTCTAACATTTCTTATTTTTTTATTTATTACATTTTTCCCGTTACATAGCAATATGTACGTTGGATGATATCTTTAAGCTCTTTATTTTCAACGCATGATATTTTATCGTCCGATTTAGAATACCAGATCTTTAAGATACCTTTTCAACTTCAATTTCAGAAAAAGTAAATTCAGTTTCAGAAAAGTTATTTCTATTTCAGAAAAAGTAAATTTAATTTCGGAAAAAGTAAATTCAATTTCAGAATGTATTTTTATATCTAAAAATGGAAAACGCCGGAGGAGGTCTTTGTCCTTCGATGGACATAAGAAACTATTATTACTATTTATTTTTATATCTATAATTTACTGATTAATTCAAATACTGAAACTATTTTATTAAGACTTGTAGGTATAAACATGTAATCAAATTAATCATTAATTCTTATGTGTATAAAAAAAATTAAACGACAATGTTAGTCCTGCGCATTGCAACCGCATAATAACGCTAAACATAATAACGCTAAACATAATATTTTACTTTTTTCTTAAAGATTTTTATAAATATAAAAATGCACTCTGAAATTGAATTTACCTTTTCCGAAATTAAATTTGCTTTTTCTGAAACTGAATTCACTTTTTCTGAAATTGAAGTTTGAAAGGTGTAGTCCTATATAGGAACACGATCCATTTCCGATTGAATCACATTGATTACGCAATAAAACAATTATATAATTTAATTACTTCACTCGCTCCTTTGAGTCACTATTTCGTCTTATCGTTACTTTGTCTTGGTTTAACCGATCGTCAGTCGCATCGATGAAGTTAACTTTTCTGAAGTAGGCCCATAAAACTCATTCTGATTTAATTCCCAAACTAAGAACTAAGGTCGACGTCTCACTGCGAATTTATAATTTCGAAAACGGTGTCGAAATATTTTTGCGCATTTACATAATATTCTAAACGAAAATGCATAATAACGTGCTAAATGAATTGTATGAATAGATGCGAATCGATCGAATCGATGGCCATGCATGTTAAAGTCGTGCCAGTTTGACGATGTAAATATTCAAAATTTTAGGTTGAAGTTTAGTTTAGTTTTACTGGCCAAGGTAATGTGCGAATTTAATTAAAGGCGATTATATTGTAATTACGGTTTTGTTACGACCGTTTAAAGAATTTAGGTAATTATCATTAGTTTCCAAATCATCTTTAAATTTGTGGTCGATCGCGTGGTGGGAAATGTAATTTCGCAAAAGCGTTAAACTAATCATTGCTATACTTAAAATCGACGTGCCTCACATTTTCAGTATCTTTAAGTTTAAAACTAAAGTTTTTCCAAGTTCAGTTTCGAGTTGTGCGTTTTTCGTGTTTAGTGGTCAAAGTAGATTTTCAGTTTCGCCGCCGCTGTGGGGGTTAGGGTGACGTTCGCCTTTTCCATTGTCTCCCCAATCCCCACTTGATCCAAGGCCTTGCTGATATTGCATGGCAACAGCCGCGACGACCTCACTGCTCGCCTTCAGCCTTTCGCGAGATCGCTTCGTTTACATGTGTACGCCTTAACGGTTATTGTGTAAAATCTAGAACATTTCACACGTCGATGTGGTTTTAGAACGCAAATTAAATTAATTTTATTCAGACGTTGATGTAGGTAGTTGCCGATGGTTCCGATCGTCTCGCTTGCCGTAATATTATTTTAAACCGATTTAAACCCCTCCAATTCGGAAATTATTTTAATTTTATAAACGTCGACGAGATCGGCTCAAAATAAAAATCCCATATCCGCCATAAGCTTTTCTCTCTGCACCATAATTTTGAATAATTCAATTTAGGCTTTCAGTATCGTACTCGTTGAATTAGAATTAGTTTTTCCTCGTCATCGTTTGAATGCTAAAAGATTTGCGCTTTTTAATTTTTAAAGGGTGCATTTAGGGTTGCAAAAATAATGCCTCGAGGGGTGTTTCTCGTTTTCCTGTCTGATGAAAAACTAAATTAGAACAAATTTCGTTCGGTTTTTTTTTTAGAAAGTTTGTGTGCCATTGTTAAAATACTTACTAAACACCATTTTATGTTTTTTGTGCCGTTTAGTTTTTCTGCGTTGACCGTTAGTAGTCTATCTAGTGTTAGTGTTTCAGTTATTTCCGTAAGTAATTGAAATACATAATTCGTAGGTATTTTTTCCGGAAATAGATGGCAAAATGTCGAAAGATTATTGTTATTTGGAAAACCAGATCTGCGTACCCTTTATATATGGAGTTATCGATAATGACCAACAATGATTTCGCGATTTATACAGAAAACTCCTTATTATCTATCCTATAGAGAAACGATAAAACTTTGATCTATTATTACCAAGAAAAGAAAACAGATCTTAGGTATAGTAAAAAATAGTATTTATTCGTAGAACTGGTTTTTGTATACGAAAGTTTCGTATCAAATATTCAAGACAGGAATGCGACTATGGTTTGATAGACCTAATATGTAACCCTGTAAGAAATGCAATGGTGTGTGTTTTATTGTCGAATTTATTTGGACAGAGATGTATTGTTTAACTTTGTCGGAAAACCTTTATGTGCGTTTGCAGATTCGGCATTTTTTCCTTAGCGCCCAAATATGTTCGTGTATTAAACTTCGTTTTTTGTTCGATCCCGCTAAAACGATTAATAAGAAAATCGGTTAGGCATACATATATATGTACATGCAGATTTATTTCGCCAGTAAATTACTTCCACTCGTAGTAAGTAGGTAATAGAAAAATGTGGGAAAGTTAGACGCGCCGATATTGAACTTTAGATAAAAGAGATCAGAACTCGGAATTGAGGGGATAAAAAAATCAAAGCGGTCCGATAGTTAGACGTTATGACCGGGAAACCCAGTTGCTCCCGTAGAAATTCCTACCATTTGTTTTGTTTGCCTTTCGTATAGACCGAATCGCATTTTTACAGACTTTGTCAATTAGATAGGTCAAGTAAACTACGGTTACGCAAGGGGTTTCGTTTTCGCTTCATTATTTCGGAGTAATTATTAATCGGAGTAAATTGAATTTTTGCGTGCAAGAAGGAAAGGGGAATTAATTACACCAGTCCCGTGACCACCTAGAATCGGACAATTTTCGTACTTCTTGTAGGTACGTACATATTATTATAATGAACGTCATATCGTGTTTAATTATTATTTTTTTTTTTAAAGAAAAATAACGGATTTTTACTCTTATTTTTAAAACTGTAATATATTTTAGTGGCGTTGGAGCATGCTAGAGCACAAGTTAATAATTATTCGTACTTTTTAATTAAGTTCTGCGCTACGTGCATTCTCCAGGGTTTGTAATAGAAAAGTAGATTTAAGATCTTATAAAACGGTATGACGCGGTTTTGTAGGTATTATCCCAAGCCGATTTTAATTTTCAAGTTCCGAGATATTTTGTCAACAGACATTAAAACAAAAACAAATGTATAGGTACAGAAATGACGTCAGTGAAGGGTACGATTAATTTTGTGGCGGCATGATTTCCTTTTTGTGCGTTTTCGCTCGAGTACTAGGTAAGAAATTTAATTTTCTTATAGTCGTTCCGATTAAGTTTGCCTTGTCTTAATATTAAATCGATAAATTCATATTAGATTCTAAGGAAATGGCCTCGTGGTGGGGATATTAAAATCGGCGGGCCTTATTATTATTCTCGACGAGTGCAGACTATAATTAGAATGATAATTGCGGATTAATACTATCAACGTAACAATTTGCGTGTTTTTTTTTATGTTTCGCATCGAACTCGCGTTATAGGTCGATCAACTAAAATTTAATTCCGATCGTTGCACGAAAATGTACTACACTAATGGACGAATTAAATAGGATGCGTATATATACAGCGGGTACAGTTGGATACGGACTTTGAAAATTCACGTTCTTGAAGCTCTCGTGTAAATCGAATATGCTGCAAGTTCACGCAAAATTAACCTACCAGTAAGCTAATTTCATTTCGTGAGCTAAGCTCATCGGGAGAGTTTCTCAGAGCAGCAACCTCAAAAAATTAGAATTGCCATGCCGATTGCCAACCTTCGATTCGAAAGCGGCACCTGAAGAAGAAGCTAATTTCAGTCGTGTACCTAATTTCGATATTTTATCGTATTTTTATGAAATTTGCGTAGGTATTTCGATAAAGCAATTGATGCCGAATTCATTTCACATACTTATTAGGTGTTAAGGTTCGCATACATCTAGACACTTAAGCTGGGGACACACTGCCGACACGTCACGTTACGGCACGCAACGTTATGGCGCTGATTTCTACTCGCCGGCGTGCAAAACAAGCATAATAATAAGTAAATATATAGGAATTTACCATCTAAGTGTATTTGATATACCAATTATAAGCCAACGAATAGCGACGGGCAGATAATATATCTTTACTTGGAACGTGCTGCGTGAGGATCTGAACAGATGCGTCACGTGTCGTCCTATGTGTACTAATGTAAAATTCCATGCCGGCACGTGACGTGTCGGCAGTGTGTCCCCAGTTTTAGAGTCGACACAAATGTATACACTAGTTGCAACAACCTATACACTCTATAGAGAGCAGTGTCTATTTGTAAGACAGAAAGGTAAGGGCGAAAACACACGTGCCGATTTTGGACCGCCAGCAAAATAATTACCATTGCTCTATAAATGCACCTACGCACATAACCTGTCGCACGTGTCAACGATAACCAAATCATTCAAATTCCACGTTTCGTGCGCACGCGTGTGATTTGTTGGTTTTGTATAAATAAATGGTGATTGTTCGATGTTGGAAATGGACTCGTGTGTTTTCACTCGACGATCTACGATCAGTTGTCTACGAATGGTTCGAACCACGAGCTTCTAAAAAATGGATAGATAGGACATGGCAAGAAGAATCTTACCATGTATAACAATAACTGCCGATCTGGTATTTTACAAAATTAAAAAAAAGCAATAAGAATCAAGTCAACGTGATTAGGTTGATTAGGCACAATAGAAAGAAGATGACAAAACAGTAAAGAAAAATACAAAATGCAAACCGTCAGAAGGGAGATCAAAAGGCGAGCCGAAAAAAAGCGGATAGAAGAGACTAAGAGTTATTTAATTAGAGAAAAAAGACAAAAGACACGAAAAGGAAGAAGGAGTGCCCGCCCATCGAATAAAATGGATCAGATCGAAAAGCTCGAAGGGCGGTAAATATTTCTCGAGAAATGACCAATGTACGAATTTTATGACTATTTTATCGACAATAAACAAAGATAAAACTTCTAATAGAATTTGTTTAAATGGAAGAACACGATTTTGACCTTCAATGCTCGACGGCAGCCCATCGACATGCATTCATTGTATTTTTTGCATCACTTTCTTCAGTGATTATTAACCGTGTAGCAACGTTTATATCATCATTATCCTAATTAAAAGAAGCGCTTAGTTACTACGGCCTATTCAAACCTATATGCAATTCACGTCATCAACAAAAAGTTACTAGATTGTTTATTTGTAATTCGGTTTAAAGTTTGGAAAGTGACATATTCTACAGATGATTTACCTGCGCACATCTAATGCCATCTAATCTCTATGCCATCTAATTGGCATAGAGAAAGATTACAATTTATTAGAACTATAAAAATACGAGGTACAAGGTGACAGCACTGTGTGAAACGTCATCATCTAGTAACCTTTTATCGATGACGTAAATTGCTTACAGGTTTGGATAAAGCGTATATGATGTATGGCCTATCCAAACCTATATGCAATTCACGTCATCAATAAAAAGTCACTAGATTGTTTATTTGTAATTCGCTTTAAAGTTTGGAAAGTGACATATTCTATAGATGATTTACTTGCGCACATATTAGATGGTATAAAGAAAGACTACAATTTATTAGAACTGTCAAATTACGAGGTACGAGGTGACAGCACTGTGTGAAACGTCATCATCTAGTAACCTTTTATTGATGACGTGGATTGCATATAGGTTTGGACGAAGTGTATGTAGATATGGCTTATCCAAACCTATATGCAATTCACGTCATCAACAAAAAGTTACTAGATTGTATATTTGTAATTCGGTTTAAAGTTTGGAAAGAAACATATTCTATAGATGATTTATTTGCGCATATATTAGATTGTATAAAGAAAGACTACAATTTATTAGAACTGTCAAAATACGAGGTGCGAGGTGACAGCACTGTTGTGAAACGTCATCCATCTAGTAACTTTTTATTGATGACGTGAATTGCATACAGGTTTGGATGAAGTATACCTATTCGTTTTGTGTAATTACTACCTTCTACTTCACTTTGAGCCAATTTTCTTCATAACTGTCGCTATTTATGTGTTGTTGTTCAATAAATGGGCGTTTTGGTAGTAATAAGTAGAAGTCGCGATTGTTCGCGTGACAAGTTAAAATTTAAGGAAACCTCAATTATTCGACGAGCCGTCGAATACCAAAAATTACAGTACGTATAGTCGCTTTCTTTATTGTTTTCTCATAAACGATCCGTCAACTTTAATCGATTCGTCGAGCTTTAGTTTACTAAAACGTATAGAGATGAATTATTGTTTAATCTTGGCGAATATCTACAGATGGGATGTGATTTAGTTCGACGATGCTTTGCTCCTTGATTGGGCTGTCTTAAGGAATTTATCTCTCGAACTATATCAATCGGCTTTAAGTTTACGTTGTACCTACTCATCGATTTTCCCGTTCGCGACGCGGTGCGACGTCGCGGATCGAAAATATTACGCGGATCGTATAAAGAAAATGTTCAATGTCGAAATCTCTCGTGTAAATAACGTTTCATCGAAATTCCATAAATTAAAGTTAATTAAGAAGTCCTTTCGTGTTCCTCACTTCCATAAGCGAAAGGGCCGCCTTTTTGTTAAGTTAAAAATAATTGCCAGAATGCGATTATTTTAAACGGTCCGCCGTTCGTTTCTTTTTTCTTTTCGGACACGTTTCGATTTCCTTGTGGAATATTTGAATGCCGGCATTCTTCATTAATAATAATGATACACATCTAATCGGGAATTTAGAAATGACTACGTTTATTACATTGTTTTTCTGATCCTTCCTTAACGAATTTAATTCGTTCTGCGGAAACCGACGACGGCGACGGCGACGCCGACGTTATCCATCGACTGGGGTTTGTGATGTCTATTCGAAGAACATTCTGCTTCGTAAATAATTCGTTAGAGGAAATTTCTTTATTTACTTTAAAATTTAAAAAAATCTAATTCAAATTCGGCGTTACTAAATGGGCAGCTCGAAACTGCCAAAATTTGTTTATTTAGTAGACATTTAACTCGTAGGTGTCGGGGAAAAATTGTTCCGCGTTCGTCTGCGAAGTTTTCCTAAATTTAAAAATCAACATATCTAGAAACTGCGTAATTGTGGCGCAAAACGATAAGCACTTGCACTTCGGTGCGGCGATGTAGGGTGGAATTCATAAACTATATGCTTAAGTGTAGCTTTTATGATTATAATAAGTAAACTTTAAACATTTTTTTAACAAGGTATTTGTTTATGAATTTCAAAACGAGCGAGTAAGCCGCCACATAAACGAGATACGTAACGATTATATTAAAATATTGACTCGGAACTTTAACACACATAATCTCATTTTCAAGTGAAAATAAAATGACATAAGTAAAAGTTGCACTTATATGAATTCGACCTTTAATAGTGTCAGTCAAAGAAAATTTTGAGCTTCGATCGCTTTAAAAGAATTTGATATTCAACTATTCTAACCGATCTACGTGGTGATAAGGTCGGGGGTTCGAGATCTTTTTCTTTTGTTAGTTCCCGGAGGTATCGATGCTATCGCGTGTTACAGTAGAGAATGGTGTAAATAAATGCTGTTTTATAAATAGGTACCTACACATAGATTTTTGCATTTACGGAGTAATTAAATTTCAAAAGAGGACTTGGCGCGCGCGCAATTCTCCTTAAAAATTTGTGCAAGTAAGTGTTTTTACATACTACACGTGCGAATGACGAACACACATCGGATTCATATACTTACCTAAATAATTTCATTATTTCGTTGGAACCGCGCGCGATCATCTTTCGGTGGAAGTTCTTTATTTTAAATCGAAATCGGCGTTTGAGATGAAATAAAAACGAACAAAAATTTCGGTTTACACAAGATATTGTTTTATTATTATTATATTCGAGGTTAATTCGATGTGCGGCGCGATTGAAAATAATTTACTCATAGAATCTATTACGAAACGGAAAATAAAACTGGAATGTATCTATTGTTAGGTATAAAACATAAGATACTGTTGTTGAATGGAGAAATAAATACGTTTTGTGAGGCGCTTCTCGGGCCGAAACCAAATAAATTGTAATCTTTAACAAACTGCAGCCATGGCTGATTTCTTTGTACTATAACTGAAATCTATTTCGTCGTTTGTAGGGAGAGCTATTTATTTATACGAGTATTTTCTTTCTATTCTACGATTATTTTTTTTTACTAAGTAATCTCGAGATTGCGATGGCTATTATTGAACGAGGAAGGTTGAAGAAGTTTTAATAAATCGACCACGAATTTACGTAAACTGTCAATTAGAAAAGCGAAATTAGTTTTTTTCGTAGTTTTCAAAGTATATGGGCGCTCACGCGCCATCGATGTGTTGACTGTCGTCTGCTTTGTCACTTACCCATAACTTTTACTGCCATCAAGAGCGCGTGCCCTGCATCGACAAACACATAATAAGTTGGCAACTGCAGACAAAGTCTCGATATATTACTAATATTGGTAATATCTCACGTCCCTTCTTCCGTGTATTCGATATTAACTGCAGTTTATAACGTCGACGCGACGGAGCGTTCCTTTTCTTCTCCAAGTATCATCATCGAACTTAATCGGTATATGAACGGGATTTTTCTATTTTTCAACGTAACTTTCTCGTCTCGTCGACCGTGCAGTAGTAAGTGGGGAAATTCGCCGCGACCATAACAAAAGTGGATAATTTGTAGACAAAATAAAACATAAATTTTCGTTGTACCATCAACAAAAACTGCAAAGTTACATCGGGTAAGGAATATGAGAAGAGAAAACGTGATCTCATTTGTAACATGGAATTAAAGTCGTTTATTATAAATTGCATGTGGATGGAGGGAAGGTCTGTTTTGTCTCACAAACAGAAAGAGATGCACGCGAAGCCAAGAGGGCTGCCTTGTTACGATATGACATCTGTGGAAGTCGGTCTCATTTGGAATATTGTAATTTCCAGAACAAATAATAAAAACATGTACTCGAGCTTCGTGTGTTCTGAGCGTGAAGTGAAATATTCAGAAGTGAATTGCGTTCATTGTACTTCGGTAATGTTTATTCCCATGTATTGTTTTACTTACACTGAGCTCCCTGTTTATTATAGCGTAATTCTAGTGTTTAAGAGTGCACGTAGGAAACCCTTTTCGAGATTTTATAAACGATTTCTAATTTTATTTGTAATACGAATATTAAAATTTAATGGTGGGGTAGTTAACGTACGAATTTTAATTGCAAAAATTCGGAAAGGTAACTCCGAGCGAAATTGTGGTTCGACGTTCAAAAATTACCGTTCGTGTCATTTTCTCCCCGAAACAAATAAAACACTGCACGACGCGACGTACTTTATGATCCCGATCAGGTTTATCTCTTACTATAAACACAAATAACAGTAGAACATCATCTAGGTGCCTTTAGATTTTCCGGTAAGTTTTCCAGGAAATTCATCATCACTTCCCTGAATGATTCCCACGCCGAAAGTTTCGCGTTTTTATCGTTATGGCGAACCGAGAGTTTTATTTGGCGTATGTACTTACTGTAGTAGGTAACTACGTTAAATTTTTGTTTTTTAATTTTGCTCCACGACGAAACTTTCGTTGATTGTTTTTCGATTTGGAATTTAATACCGACGTGTAAGTGTGGCAATGGTGATGGAACACCAACGAACTATATAGCGGCGAATCGGTCAACTATTTCGTCAATTGGAGATGGCCATCGCTTTCGGGGCGGATGCAAATAAATTTCTCGAACTTCCATTTTTCGAGACGGACAAGTTTATTTCCGGTAGGCCCATCCATTATTTCCATTATTATTATAACTCGCAAAACGTGAATTCGTTAATTTGCATCGTCGGAATATTTAGACGTATCTAACTGAAACGTGTCTTTAATATTTCAATATTTCCACCTATTATACGCGCACCTTTGATTTTGAAATGGGTTTCTCTTTATATTCGTATTCGATAAACATCACGTCTGTTACGCTCCAAGGTTGTTTTGTTACATGTACCGTCCCAAAGTTATATTAATAGCGAACGTTTTCATTTTTGTTTTCGCGAGACGTTCCTAGGAAGTTTTTATTGAACATGTTGACGAGCGTATACGGATATCTTTTATCTGATGACAATTTCGTGCTTGATTAATAAATTGATCTTGGAGAGGCATCTCTTACATACGCGCGATTTACTTAACTCGACGATATCTATCTTTTGGGGCTCGTCGAAAGTGTACCTCGAATGTATAATATGAGTTACCGACACGATTCGGATTATTGTTTGGTATAATATAGTCCTAAAAAGGGTCGAAACTTATATTTTGGAAGTTGTATATAAGTATCGCTACCTATTAAATAGAACCATCGATGTAATTAGGCAAACTGTAACCGCTGACGCGTGTCCTAATTGGTTACAGACTACCGACCGTAACTGAGCATTAACCTTAGATATAACAGACACTTAACCGGCCATTAATTCGCACATACCCGTTTAATATTCTCCCGAATGTAGTTAACTCGTTTGTTTATTTCACCGGTGCTACTGGATAATTGAAATGCGCGTCTTCGTAATTTGCTGTTATTTTATTGTCGCTTCCATTTCTGTTATCTCTCTACATCTTAATGACGCAGTGAAAATAATTGCGACGAAGGGACCGTTTCGATGGACGTTGTCGGTCTTTATTGAAACCATTAATAAAGGCCTTTATAAAATATCAAGGACGTATTTGTGATTTGAAGAAAACAATCTAATTATTTGTAGTTACGGCGCTTCTCCTCGTCTCGATGACATTGAACTTTTTTCTACGTACTTTGTTTTCGGAGCTTTATTATTTCACTTTTAAGGACGTTCTTGGCAATTTCGGTAAAAGAAAAATAAAAAATTAGAATCGAGCTAATATAAATTTATTTTGGGAAAAAAAACGAACTACGTAATATCTACATAGAAAACGTCGTTAGTGCGCGAAATGCGGCAAGACTTTGATATGTGAACGCTCTTATTATACTTTTAAATCCAGTCACTTAAAAAGATTAAGACATTAGTTGTATAATAAAACAACAGATCATCCTATAGTTTTTTTATATCTTTAAATTAATGATCTTCATTTTTTAACTTTTGATTTATCGAAAGTTTTCGTCTCCGATCGAAACTAGAATTTATTTTCCAAAGTTCATAATATTTAAATCAATTCTCCCGATTTTTTTTTTTAGATGGAACGTTAAAAACCGAATGGCGTCTAGGCGTCCACCTAATTCGAGGTGCTGTTAAAATAAAAGTTCGACGTCGAACGTTATCGTAACAAATGTCTCATGTTTCAACAGTTTTGTAATTATACACATGTTTGTTTTTTGAATAGTTGTTTTGTCGATATTCGCCTGGAGACATTTTGAATTTATTAGGAGACGCCGAGTCGCCAGCTCATATTTTGGTGGTCGATCGTAGAAATGTAATATCGTTTAATTTGTTGATTGATCGGTCCTATATTTGAATATCCGTTCGTACCCTTGGCGTCGTCTTAGCTTTTATTTGGTTCGGCGTAATTGTGCTCGGTGACGCGTAAAAACAGAAATCCAATTTTTTCCGTCGACGCGACGACACAAAAAGTGCATCATCGCACGTGCATTTTTTTGTCCGATAATTGTTGGTCACGTCGAACGTTTACTTTTGTACAGAGGAAAAGCTTTATTTTAATTTTCCCCATTAGAAGAACATTTTCTAT
The DNA here is from genome assembly GCA_036326145.1 of Rhagophthalmus giganteus. NCBI lineage: Eukaryota > Metazoa > Arthropoda > Insecta > Coleoptera > Rhagophthalmidae > Rhagophthalmus > Rhagophthalmus giganteus. The sequence continues at coordinate 6,402,412 of JARFJA010000056.1, read as the reverse complement.
AAATCACTTTCGTTTTCTGAATTTTTTGCGTGCCTTGTTCACCTAATTGCTTTTTGAGTATATCTCCTCGAGACAGATATTTATGGACTTTTTGTTTAAATGGTATTTTCAAAAATTCGTAGGGTTAACAAGTTGATAAGAGATAAGGTTAGCAGACATCGAGAAAATTACTAACCTCGCAAACGCGCAATTTTTTGATTAGATCTATGCATGGCGTAGTAATTGCGTTTTGATTATAAGGCGCCGTTAAACTGTCAAAATTGCAATTTTTGTGTGTTGTTTGGTGGCGTTATAAAATGTATACCTACTTTTAAGAAAAATCGTGTCCGTAATGTCCGCGCGGTGCTACTTTTGTCAATTAATATTTGCATTTATTGGGTGCATTAAAATTAGTTGATATCTCGGTGATGTAGGATTTTGTGATGGAATTCTAAGTATTGATTTACGTTCCTTGATGGTAACAGAGTTTTATGTTGTTCGTTCGTTTTTCATTTTAATGTCTGTGGCGATTTTATTTTTAAATCGGACGTCTATTTTATGGAAGTATTTTATTTTAATGACGACGATTATGTCGGCGTTTGTTGTAACACTGTAAATATATTTATAACGAATTTATTTCTATTAATTGTTTACTTATGTCTTGTCTTGTTGTATTTTTTTCTTATTTTAAGACTGTAGATCAAAATATACCTATACGTTTCGTATTTTCGATTGCATTTGAAAATTATCGAACCGATTTGGCTAAAATTTTGCTTCAGGTTTTCTAATAGTTGAAATTTATATCTAAAGTTAATTTTTTTTAATTATCATTAAAGTTTTAATTCTTTAGAAAATATGTGAAACTACGCCCTCGACAATCTCATTTTAAATACCAACGTAGTGACTTTGTTGGAACTGCTTGTTTCGTATTTTTTTAACCTTAACTGTCGATTAAAATTTGCAAAATCAATCGTTGGACTCCAGGTACGTTTTTCTTTGATTTTCTCGGCAGGTAATGATTTTTCTTTCTGGTTGGTCTCGATTCCCACCCGCATTTTATTTTGTTCGTATAATGACTAAATCCTGATTTTCCGCGGAGGCCTCATCGGTATTCCCTTAATTAATTATTGTTCGTTTCATATTTCGAAACCATGAATATTCGGGAAAATCTCGTTTCTCGATGAATATTTCCAGTTCGTCAATCTGGGCATGTTACGCAACGGTCGATGTACTTCAAATTGCAATCTTTATCTTATCCTTCGTGGACAATTTGAAATAGTTTGATTAGGTAGGCGTTACGTTACGCCTAATATAGATATTACACGTTCACGTTTAAAATAAATAGGCACTTTCCATTTAAATGGAAATTAATCGACATCCGAAGAAAACAAACGGTAACCATTCATCCTGACTATTTTCAAGCAGAGAGCAATGGTGGTAAATTAAGAGTTTGCATGTGGAAACTTGTATTATTTATTGCATCTGCGCGTCGGTAATGCACTACAAATGATCGTGCTTCCCCATCTTGTAATTTAAATTAAATTAAGCCGTTAATTCGAATCTTGCGTCTCGAGGAAGCGCTCGATTTAAAAAGAAATAATGACGAAACGAAAGAACGCGAACTGCGGCAAATGCACTTATCTGCGGTCGATTTAGTTGCCTGTAAATCAATATATTAGTTAGTATATATATATAAAAGCTCATTTTGACGGCGTTGCAATGAATCATTTTTATTATTAACCACGGACCGTCGGCACGCCGAGATTTCCGCTGCATTTCCTGCACTCTTACGACCGTTTTTGCAACTCTTTTGCGTTTCGCTTTAATACGATTTGTTTTCTCGTTTAACGTACCCTTTTTAATTTAATTTCGTTGCTGCAGACTGCGTGATTAAAATTTTAGCGTGTGGAAGTAAAGGAATTCTATTCTTCGTGGTGCATACGAATTTCGCCAACAATTTGCATATCAAAGATATTTTTTATTTTAAATTATTAATTACGACCTTTTTTGCAAGTTTTGCGAGCTTTTGTTATTTTCTTCGTGTGATAATTTTTAATTCGGTTTTCCGCGACGAGGGAAATTTTGATTTTCTTTTGTTTTAATTTGTTATCGAATTTTTTGCGGTTAGTTACCGCGAAATTTACGTAAACAAGTTAGATCAAAAGGCTTCGTTTGGCCGAATTTTAGTTCTGTTAAAAAATATCAATCGGGGAAAATTGAATATATTTAGATTAGCGGATTAACTTTCGCGCACGTGTTTATTAAAAGAAAGAAAAAACAAATGAAACGGAGCCCGTCATTTTCGCTTTTATTTCATTCAAAATATATTTTTGCTCATAATCGGTAACTAATTTGATTCGAACTAGTTCGATTGTTAATACGTATATGCGTATTAAATAGGACAAATATTTATTTTGTCCAAAAAGAGTAATAACGTTATTTTCCTATAGGAATTCTTTATTAACCGGTCGGTACAAATCAGGAATGTTATGAAATACCCACTCTATTCGTTGTATTAACGAAAGCACGTGGACTTAAAAACAAATTAATATTTAACCTACTTACTAATACTGCGAGAAAAATATGAATTTAACTTGCAATTTCTTAACATAGGTACTTTCTTTCGTGCATGTTACGGTAAAGAAATTTTCTGTCGTAGGTGTACTACGCCAAAAAGAAGCGAAGGGCGGCACAAACGCAAGGTGACGATAGTTCACACAAGAAAGAGAAGAAACTGTACAACGACGGTTACGATGACGATAATCACGACTACATCGTAAAAACTGGTGAAAAGTTCCTGGATAGGTACGAAATCGATTCCCTAATAGGTAGAGGCTCCTTCGGACAAGTAGCTAAGGCGTTCGACCACGAAGAGCAATGTCAAGTTGCAATTAAAATAATTAAAAATAAGAAACCCTTCCTAAATCAAGCCCAAATCGAAGTCAAACTTCTGGAAATGATGAATAGGGCAGATGCCGAAAATAAGTATTATATAGGTGAGTTGTGTGCGTTTTTGCGCGTTCGAAATCTCGCTTATCGATGTACGTATTATGTTGTTACAGTTAAATTAAAACGACATTTTATGTGGCGTAACCACCTCTGCCTTGTATTCGAACTACTTTCATATAACCTGTACGATCTTCTTCGAAATACAAATTTCCGAGGGGTTTCGCTCAACCTGACAAGGAAATTTGCGCAACAACTCTGCACGGCTTTATTGTTCCTTTCAACGCCCGAACTCAACATAATTCACTGTGACTTAAAACCCGAAAATATTTTGTTATGTAATCCTAAGAGATCAGCAATTAAGATTGTAGACTTCGGAAGCTCTTGTCAGCTCGGACAAAGGGTAACGTATACTGTTTTATATATTTTTTGTATTTGTATTTGTATTTTTTTTTTGAATGGAAATCGAAATGTGGAATTTTTGACGATCAAATACGAATCTTGGAAATCGTTTATCGATGCTGTTAGTTTCGATTTTTCGATTCTCGTTCAAAAATCGCATTTCTACTACTTGAAATAGTATTCGTGTGTCGTCGATTCCAATTATTATTGAGAAGTTTTTAAACTATAACTGACGAAATTGAATCTGTTACGTCCGTGATTTTGAATTTGTGGCTAATTATGAGTTGGAATCGCCGGCGCCGTTCAGAAGTTATGTACGATTATGTTCATGAATTAATTATCGCAAACCATTGTTTATATAAACAGTAATTCCCGAGTTTACGTTTTCCCAGGAAACTTCGCTTAAGCAGATATGTTGTAAATAAGATATCTACACTAATAACGTTCAATACACGTAAATTCTAATGTCCAACCACTTAAATTTATTTGAAATTATAAAAAAATATACTTAAATATGTAGGTATCACAAACGATGTGCTTGCATTATTTTTGGCTGATGGTGTTCCGATTTTTCCAACGAAAAATCTCGAACTTTCGAGCTTCTGATACATTTTTAGGAATTCAGTTTAAAAAATTCGGTTATTTTGTTTTTGAAAAATTTATATTTCCAAATGGACTTAGATTTCTTAAGAAAAAGCTGTTGTCAATTTTGAACATTCGAGGTTCTCTTTCGAAATTATGTCTAGAAGGACCAGTTAGTTGCTGAAAAGAAATTAAGGACAAAGTTTTTGGCCAATAGGAAAATTATTATTAATGATTGTAGATAATCTTCCATTAATAGTCCAGTCAAATAGTAGAAAATGGATGCATTAAATATTGATTTTTTTGTATGTCATACGGGTCGGTACCCTGACTGATTTTCAAAGGTTTTCAAAATTTTTCATCGCCGGCGCCGCCATCTTGAAAAAGCAACGAAATTTTCGGACTTTTTTTTAGTTCTTGTCAAATTTCTGCGAAACTCGGCGTCTGACCAAAAGAAGTTACGACATACTTTTTTAAAGTAAACTAAATTTGCTAAAATTTGAATCCAGATCGAATTTTTTGCTTTCGATGATAGTTCCGGAGATACAGTTCTTCAAAATTCGACAAAATGTTTAAAAAAAGCAAAAAGTCTATAGACTTTTGAGTGCAAGCTTCCGGATTTTGCCGTGTTCGTCTGAATCTTAATTTTAATTTCAGGCGAACACGGAAAAACCGAAAAATATTTCAATTTAATCCAGTTTTTGTCCAGTAGTTTCTAAATGGCGGGTCCTACGATAAAATCTTATAATATAATTTTTAAGCTAGAGCGAATTTGCTTAAATTTGACCTCCCACGACGTTTTGCTGCGTCAAATAGATCTCAAGATACGAAGTTTTGATTTTTTTTAATGATTTCCAGAAACTTATATCTCAATAATATCAATATCCGATTGTTACATTTAAAAAAATATATCAAAACTACCCTAATTAATGTATTCATTTGACCATTTTCGTGACAATTGACTGGACTATATCGTAAGATCTTAAATGTTTTAAAAACAAAATCAATTTTGGGTAGGCAGTCTGGTTTACAAAAAAAAACCGACTATTTAACCGAAAAATGTTTGTAGATTTTATAGAAAATACCAATTAAAAACTAGAAGTGGAACATTTCGCGGCCAAGTCATTCGGAACATTTTATCGACTACATACATATTGCATTATCTAAAGGCCAGTATTTCAATTACCTACTTAAAATTTTAACCGTCAGTTATCATCACCATAAAAAACTTACCCCGAGCTATGAAATTTTCTTACAATTAGATACCACCGTGATTTCGAGGTGGTGGTGGGATTTTTTTTTTAGTTAAGTAATTTTTAAATTTTTTAGTTAAATCGTTGAAAATGAACAAAAATTAGACCATTGTTAGACTTCAACTTTAGCAGACCGTAGTATAAACATTTACTGGTTATTTATAATAAATAACGAACACTAATATTTTTTTATAATTCCAGTTTCGCTTATTTAATGAAAGATATTGTTTTATTTTTAACTATTTTTATTATTCTAGATATACCAATACATACAATCGAGATTTTATCGATCACCAGAGGTACTATTGGGAATCTCCTACGATTTAGCAATAGACATGTGGTCGCTAGGCTGCATTTTGGTGGAGATGCACACGGGCGAACCTCTATTCAGCGGTGCCAACGAAGTGGACCAAATGAATAAAATCGTCGAGGTGTTGGGCATGCCTCCGAAGCACCTACTCGACCACGCGAACAAGGCGAGGAAGTTTTTCGACAAATTACCTGGCGACGGAAGGTAAGGCTCGCTTATTTATTATTTTGTTCTTAAATCGTTGCCCTAATTAAAACGTATCGCAGGTACGTTTTGAAAAAGCCCAAAGACGGAAAGAAATATAAGTTACCAGGAACCAAGAAACTTCACGACATTCTTGGCGTCGAAAACGGCGGTCCGGGCGGCCGGAGGAGCGGCGAGCCGGGCCATTCGACGAGCGATTACCTTAAATTCAAAGATCTGATTTTACGGATGCTAGATTATGACCCCAAAACGAGAATAACGCCGTATTACGCGTTGCAGCATAATTTTTTTAAGAGAACCACCGACGAAGGCACTAACACGGCGAGTAGTACCAGTTCGAGTCCTGCCGTCGTAAATCTGGACATGTCCACATCGAGCAGTCAGCACGGTAAGTTTTTTTTTTTGGTTCTTTGTTTAACTTAAGAGCGAATTAGGCTAATCCATAGCTCTGCTACAATTTTAAGTTGCTTTTGCGTTAAAAATCATTATTCATTCATTCTTTGTTTTTGGAGTAAATAATAATAACAACATATTAATTTGAAGGATTTAAAGTAAATTACGTATGTTATGTATGCAGACTTTACTGGAATGCAGCGATGACTAACGTAGACGTGCGGTGGTGAACCGCAACTGCTCTTATTCACACAGGTACTAACAACATATATAATTCCCCTGTAGATAGTGATAGAGTGATCTACATTTCGAGCTTGTCCTTTGTTTTTTGAAATGTACAATAGTTCTGTCCATTCTCATTATTTGTAGTTTTAAATTTAGTTTCCGAGTGAATTTGCATTTTAGTTACCTGCTTTTTGCTTCATCGATTTTTCTATTTTTGCAATTCGATTATTGTCGTATTTTTGCTGTGCCGCCGTTGCTTTATTTATTTTTTTCTTAACTACGTTGATCTGTACATACTTAATTCAATTGTTTTTATTAATGGTAGTTAGTTATTCGTAAATTTATAATTACGAGTGGTCTGAATATTTTTCGACAATATTGATGTTCAGAGCACGCGCAGTGAGTGGTTGTGACGAAAACAACACCTAGGTAATGAATGTTTCATTTGGAAAGATAAAAGTTTCACTTGTCGTGGGACACTCTGTATATGGGAAAATATTTTTAAAATGCGTGCCTCTAGTGTAAATAGAACTATACAAACAGAATTTAACTATTTATTATAGTAAATGACGCACAGTAAAAGAAGACCGAGATACCCAATACAGTAAACTTTTAACGTTCGCGAGATTATACGTTCCAAATTTTCTTTGCGATTATCGAATTCGCGAATGTCAAGTCTATTAACAAATAACATATGTAATAGATGATCAGAATTAAATTAGATAAAAAGATGAATGCATTTTTTTTTAATAGTCATATAGATAAGTACCTACACGTACACCTTACATACTTATTAAAATATTTAGTACCTATATATTTATTTTTTTTAAATTGCACATAAGTTATCAATTATAAAAGTTATATTTTATGGAAAAATGAAGATGTTGTTTGTTTGTTGTGCTTCGATGTATCCTCACTTATTATATTATCAGCGAAATCTTCACCGTCGACACCATGGCCAAACCTCGCAATACGTGTTGGAACCCATCTAAAAAATTTTCATTTACTGCTTCAGCTACTTATATCAATCATCACACAATACATCATATTAAAATGTTTGTGCCGAGCGCATCGTGAGAAGTCTACTGATTTGTCTTATCCTGTCGCCAGACACATCACTCATTCCGTTCTTAATTAAATATTCGTTATAATTGTTTTTTTTTTTCATTACTTCAGCCTTGAATCGTGGTTTGGAAGTTCGCGGATGTTAAAAATGTCTATATTTTTCATGCGAAAACCGCGAATGTTAAGGGTCTACCGATACTGATCTCCCTTTGTGATCTTTGTCTTGTTTATAGTGTTTTCTGTATTAATATTGCATTACCTTCTTCCATTACCTACATCATATACAATATTTAGATATGTGTTTTTTACATATGTACCTACCTCTACGAGTTTTTAGTTTAAGCATGCATTTTGAATGCTAGGTACTAATTTTGGTATGTAGTTATTACTTTTTCATTTCACAATCTCAATTTGACTTTTGATTTGATCTCAAAAAAAAATGTTATAAATACTTATATATATACGTTATTCATGATAGGTTCCGGTCACGTCATCAATAAAATCTGTAGTTTTACGGTGCTAATAGATTCTTGTCTGTGTGCAGGTAGATCATCGGTAGAATATGTCCACGTTCAAAACTTTAAACTGAATATTACAAATATACAATTTAGTAACTTTTTATACATGACGTGCATTGGAACCTTCATGTCTTTAATCGATTAGATAAATATGACATACATATTATGTAAATAATCATTGTAAATCATTATTGTATCATTGTAAATTGGGGAATTTTGTATAGTTTTAGAATATTTAATAATAATGGATATGTTCCACTTGCTATATTTAAAATATTTGATGCTTAATTGTTTTTCTAATCTTGAAAAATGATTGGAAATAAACTGTTTAATGACTTTCATATTATAATATGACCTACCTACCTACTTATAGTAGGTACCTATAATATTATTTTTTTGAGATTTCTTACAATAGCCGAAATATTTGATGTGACACAAAATCAAACAGATTGTATATATATAAATATAAAAAATGCTTAAAGTTGACAAGAAAGTTGAGATTAGTGGAAATACTCCACATAGGTACTCTAGAGTCAAAATTATATGTTTTGATCTCCCTCGAATATTATAAGATACTTTTAATTTTTTATTGGTACATTTTTAGTTTCGAAAGAAGCATCAATTTTTATAAAGAATAACTTTTTTTCGACAAATTCATAGTAGAAAAGTTTCTCATATGATGCATAATTATAATGGATCACGCTGTATGATTTAACATTAATTTTGAATATCACTAAACCAAATATTTTCATCTTAAAAATCTGTATTTAGTTTTATCATTATTTTAGAACAACAAAATTGTTTAGTTACAGTAATAATGAACCATTGTTATTAGAACACCATTACCATCTACTTTTTACTATTCCCTCGTAATACCAAACCACTTGAACTTCGAATTCTAGAGCTAAATTACACCATCCTTGCACTGCACGTAACGAGCCTTTTTACATTACAGGGTTAAACCTAGTAGGTCGTACACGTGACTATCCAAACTACTCCTATCAACCGACAAGCTACACGACGATGGAGTGCGACCCCTCGCCGTCGCGACACACGCACCGATCGCGTTATCAGGCGCCCCTGATGGGCTTCGGGCCTTCGTCGCTTCCCTATCCACCTTATCCGGGCCACGTCATACCTGACAGTACACCTCCCAAACATAACCCCCCCGCGAATGGTCCGACGTCCGGACAAGCAGATCGTGACGACAGTCCCATGGTTGGGGTTTGTGTGCAACAGAGTCCTGTCGCAATACATTGAACTGTACGCAAATATAGTGATTAAAATTGAAGCAAAAGCAACTGCGGATCGACGTTTCTAATTTCGCAAACAAGTGTGGTTTTTATAATGCTCTGTGTTGTATGTTAAATATTTTGTCAGTGCATTTTGTAAGACTGGATCCTCTTGTTTAATTAGAAAAAAATGTGGCAACAGACTGGGAGCTTGCGCTCTGTTGTATTTGTGAATCTTATAGACTGCATCATTCATTGCATCATTATTCAATTCCAAGGTTTTCAAATCATCTGGAAATTTTTATTGCTCGATAAGTAAATGAAGTAATTTATGCTAGTATTTAAATACATGAGTAAGAATAGTGAAATATACAAGTATGTATACATGTTTCCTATGATTTCTTGTAATTTTAAGGCAGTCGGCTCTGGTTTCTCGATTTTATTTTCTTCACTCCGATACTATTTAATTTTTCGATTATTTGGTATTTTCGTGTTGTACATTGTAGGGAATCGTTTTTGTACTACCTACCGTAAAATAACGTACCTTTTTTTTATATATAGTTTATTGTATATATCGATACCTTGTTGCACTTCTGTATGTTAACTATTTTTTTTATACAATGTACAACATTTCAGGAATTCCATTTTTCAATCCATGACTGAAGCGAAAACAGTTAATTTGCTAAGCAATACCGACGTTAACGGTGAATGTTACAAACCAGGGCCTATCCAATCCACTACCGCAATACAGTGGTGAATGTGTTCAAATATGGTAGCAGTTTGTACATGAGATTGGAAAGCTTTACTTGCAGTATTTATTTGATATACCTATCTATTATATTTCAGTTTTAAGTTTTTCATCGATGGCATCGTTTTAAAATTATGTAGTGCATGGCTTATCGAAAGTGACGTTTTATAATTATTAATAAAAAAAAATTGTGCACTAGCAGTATTAACAAGATCATTATTCTCTAGAAAATCTGTAGAGATCCTAGGTAATTATGCGAAATATGCCATTTTTCCGTCTAGCAAATTGATTTTTAACTTTTCTTACTATTATTATTTAAAAGATTGTATATATTACGTTTATCTAATTTTAATTTTTTGTCGTGTCGAATCGTATTTTGTAAATACTGCAAGTGGTTAACCAAATGATTTTGTAAATACCTAACTTAATCACTAGAGTTATATTTATCAAATAAACACCTATTTATTTAATTTGCAACATCATGTGCAGTCATAACCATACACGTTTAGTTCAAGGGAGATAATGCAATGATAAAGATGACATTGTAGAACAGTTGATTGATAGTGTAAGTTATGCATAATGCCATCATCTATGAATTCCTACTTGCTCTTTGTTATTTAAATAAAAATTACAAGAATGTACTTGTTCTGTTACCCTTCATTAATGTTTTTAAAGAATTCAAGGTGTCTTCTGTTGTTCTATGTAAATTTTTGATGTGGTCCAAATTCTTTAATGCACGAATGTTGCCGATTCACATTAAACTAATTTTTGTGCCTACGCATTTCGTACGGGTTAAAACTAAAAATGTTCGCGAATATTTTGCAGGCAAATGAAAACAATTTTAGATCCGAAGACTTGAGACCGAAAGTCTAAAAAAGTATTTTTGGGATTCCAGAAAGTTGTGGAACTTTTTCTTATGCAAAAATAATATTATTACGTCGGATCGTTCATTGTAGAGTTTGAATTTCTTTTCCTGCTGCATAGAGTTATTGTCGTTTGACTGAAGTTTGTGTTCCAGAAAATAAGCCAGCTACGAAGGTATAACAAGAAAATTCACGTTGTATGCAATATACTACATAGGATATTGAGAGATTAAAACCATAAATTTTTTTTCAACATATCTGATGTTGATGAAGTGTAAGAAAGATCTTGAATTTGTAAGTTTTACCTATGGGTACTTTGTATTATTTTCTTATGATGAAATTTTCATAAGTAATTTTTTTAGGCGATTTTCAACATTATTACATGAAAGTTAGTCTTTATATACTAATATTAATTACCGCTTAAATAGTTAATCGATGAATAAAAGTGTAATTTGATGGTTTAGATGGTGAACCTGTGGTACCTGAACAATTTACGAGTCTGGTAAAAAGACGAGTCTTATAAAAATTTATTTTTTTTTAAATTTTAGATTTTGATTTTTCCTCTATTAAAAACTTATCTATTTGAGATCTTACGATGACAATGCTCTGACACTACACACTTATTTTTATTAATTTCAAGTGAGTTTACAGTAAGGTAAGAGGAAGAGTATTATAAACGTGTAGAATTTCTAAACTAAATTGTTTATCAGCGAAAATAATATTTACACAGGACAAAACAAACAGCAAACTAGACAGTAGCTCCTACTGTTGTAACATTTCACTAGAATATGCAATAAGGAAAATCGTTCATTTTAGGTAATTATCTTAATTATCTATCGTTATTAAGAGAATAAGCTAAAAAATACATCGCTATTAATATAAACATAAAATTGGTTTGAACATTAATGGAAACAAATTAAAATACATGATTCTAAGAACAAGGTAACAAATAGAAAATATGGAAATGCCATATTATGAGAATTGAGTTGGGTTCTTAAAGCAAGCTCTTAAAAAGTATTAGTGAGTGAGAACCAAATGTTACACAATTTATGTGAGAAGAATGGAAGGAAGTAAACAGAAAATAGTATTAACAATAGCTGGTACATCAAAAGAAATTAAGAATGGCTTTGGACAACGTAGGAGAACCTCTTATATACAAATAAGACGAACAAGTCATATCATTTATGTAAACAGAACATTTAGAGAGAAGGCGACAAAAGTTTCCATGGTAATTACACATTTATTAATCGACAATAATTAGGGTTTTCATTTGGAATTAAATATGCAATCTGATTGAAAAATGGTTTAACGTTTATTCGATTTATTTATAGGTAACTAAATTTTTAAACAAATTTCGATGCGATCGCTAACAATTTAGTATAATCTGTGCCCTTGGCGTACGTCTTCTCTTTCAAAATTGTACGTAGAATCGTCGGTATGGGTACGTGGATCCTAGTACCTAAAGGTGTTCCACTATCGTCAATCAACACTAAATTATTACTATCGAATTTAGGCACTTTGGACTTTTGATTCTGCTTTAAACCGACGAGCACTCCTTTCTTTTTTTCACCTTTGATAGCCACCAGAACTTTGTCACCTGCACAATTAATACAGTTTATTAAAATAGAAGCGCAACGCCGTTACTAAAAATTACCTATTTTGCCTATTCCGGTCTTGTTATAAACGTGTATACATTTAGGAGGTTTGCCTTCGACCATTGCTCGTTTTCCTATTTCGCTGTTATCGACCACCCTTAATTTCGTCATCTTTTGTATTTCTAATTTAATGCTAGATAGGTGAAAACTGCGTTGTGGAACCACTGTTTTTATTGCATTGGAAGTAATCTTGCTGATTAGCAACATTTTTCAATAAATTTAAAATAATTAAAAACTAACCTATAAAATGAAATGTTGTGGGAGCATTATTTATACTGGATGTTTTGCCCTTGAATGATTATAATTCATACAAACATTATTTTTTGTTTTATTTTATTTTTTATATGTATTTAAGCTGTTAATTATATTTTTACAAATTTAAGATTATTTTTGCCATATCTAGTAACGAATGTTGTTTTAATGTGTAAATTGATATACATCTTGGAATAACCAGCAAAAGTCCATTAAAGTTTTTCCAATAAATTTAATATTGTGTAAAAATTGATTTTTAGAACAGGAACGATTTCAAATAAAATTTGTACTTCGGAAACGATATTCAACAATTTGCAAGCAGGCGATTAAAATTAGAATCGCTTAGATAGAAAGATGTTTCGGAGACGCTCTTATTCAAGAGGATATTGTCGTGTTAATTTCTAAAGGTGACACGAATGCATAACTGACGTATTAACGAACGTGCACGCAAGTATTTTAACAATATTATTAATGTTAGAAAAATTTACTTTTAAAGGACTTTTTAGTTAACAATTTGGTAAATCACTAGGTCCTCGATAGAGCAATTTTTCACAATCGTCAAAATATCGCGCATTAAAAATAATTGAAAATTTATATTAGTAAAATATAAACGTATTGAGTCGGCATTAATTTGAAGTAAAGTACCTAACCATTTTTATTTTATAATAATTTAAGACCACCTTGTATTAATATCGAAATTTTAATAGCAACGTTTGTTTAACGGTCCTTTAGAAGTTATTTTTGCGCCAAACAAAGAAATAGTTTTTCTCTTTGTAATCTCAACTTTTATGTAAGAAAGTTTTAAAATGATTTCATTATTCTTTTATAATATTAATACCAAACGTAAAACTACATTTTTTGTAAGTACAAGTAATCGACGTAACGGCATTTTTTTTGTAAAATGGTGGATTTATTTATTGTCGTTTTCTATTGCGTTATCAAGTAATTAAATTTAAATTTGCTTAAAAATTCAAATCACTTCTGATTAAAAATAGCACGGCGACCCTTTTGAAGGTTATAAGCCCTAAACGTATAAAGAGCTGATATTTCATTGAAGCAGATGTGTAGCTGTACGAACGTCGGATCCAATTCTGTTCTTTAGGTGACGAGCTTTCAAGAAGGTGTGGACAACTATAGAACGATTGTCAAACAAGACATCGCTCAAGTAGTGTAGGTTTTGTTGAAGTATTTTGAATTTAAAGAGCTGGAACCGTAAAAAGAACAAAAATGAAAATAATGGACGTACAACCAAAAATATTTACTAGGTAGGTACGTAAATACGTACCTGTGTTCTTCCGATCTTCGTATCTTTCTGATTGCGTAACGTCGCTTTCGCAATTAAAATGATAATAACGATTAAAAATCTCGTTTATAATTATATTCATGTGCTACCCCTACGTTGTAACGAGCGGCTGGTGTAGACGTCTATTTGGAATAGTCATTAGCAATGCGGTTAAAAACTTACCTCATTAACATATCATAATATAAAGGTCTACATTTGAGAATCGCTGGATATATGAGTATTTTCTAATAGGGGATTTGCAATTAGGAATAATTATACAAACTGCAGTACTCTCTACCACTTCTATAGTACTCGAGAGATGTCCGAGTCGCAACGGCCAGATTAACTAACGATGTTTAATTGGAACCGTGGGGCAAAACGACGTATAAAACAAATTGTTTTATACATCGACAATATTTTCGTGGACGTCCACGTGACTGCCATAAATAAAGCTGGTGTCACTTATTTTCCTTAATATACATAATGGACATAAAAATACGACGTTAGGCGCCGCTTATTGGAATTACGTCGGTAGGTACATAGTGTTTTTAGGTCAGTTACGTGTCGATTTAATTATGTAATTGTAAAAGGAAAAGTAAGTTTCCATCGAATTTACGTGGATTTCGCTTATATATATGCGTAACTCATAAGTATACGTAGCCGATTCAATTAAACAAGCGGAATTCCTATTCGGCAGGTAGACGGACCCTAAACATGTGGATAAAAGTACCAAGATATGTAAGCGTTAAAATGTTTGTACAAATTTCTGTCCCAATTGTGTATGTATATTATTCACAAATTATTTTATTGATCTTATTTGATCGAATAAACTTAATTATATTTATGAATAGGCATTGAGAATGTAAAAAATGGGCATTTCTGATATTGTAAATTATTATTAAGTAAATTTTAAATAGGTATTGAGAAAATTGACATTGACATCTACATTTATTTTATTCTGAATAAAAATAATACTACATAATCAGTACTATGTTTTATTTTTCATTTATAATAATGTTCTAATGTTTGAAAATCAAGTAGGTATAGTTTGAATTAATCAAATGGGGATAAACATTTTAAACGTTCGACTTTACAGTATAAAAAAAAGGTAGGTAAACGTATAGAGCTCATATTTTAAAAAAACGAGGATCGATCGACAGATTTAAGCACATTTTTATACGGGGGGGGGGGGAGTTTAAAAAGTTTTTCGCCAATTTCTATACGAGGACACTTAAAAAAAATTCGCACAGTATTTAAAAAACTTTCCGAACGACCCTCGTAAATTTAAAAATTGAGCGTCAAAAAACTTTTCGAAATCCCCCATATAATCGTTAAGAGATTTTTAAAAATAAATTAAATTGAATTGAATTCAGTTAAATGAGAATATCTAATTTAAGTCAATTTAATTGCAGTAATTTTTGAAAATATACGGGGGGTGTTCGAAAAGTTTTCCGACAATTTTCTGACAAAAAATTTTCGAGCGGCCCTCGTATTCTTTAATAAATGAACCCAATTAAATTGACTTAAATTAGGGATTCTAATCTAATTTCCAATTTAATTGAATTTAATTTATTTTAAAAATTGATAACGATTATACGGGGAATTCGAAAAGTTAATTGACGCTCAGTCATTAAAGTATACAGGAGTTGTTCGAAAAGTTTCAAAAACGTCGGAAATCTTTACAAAACATTATAGGCGTTGTCGAAAAACTTTTTGAACGGTTTCGTATAAAAGTTTTTGTATTATAAAACTTTTTGATTAGCCCTTATATTCAAAAGTTTGTTAAACAATAATAAATAAAATGAATAAAACAATATATTTTTAGAATTATACGGAATACTACTAAAAGTTGTTAAAAAAAAACGAATATGATATACTCGTGGAAAAATTATTTTAGAGTAAAACAAAACATCAAGTTGAAAATTTATTTTTCCATGTAATTAAGTAGGTATTACATTCAGACTTAAACCTACATCTAAATCTATTTATATTATTAATTTTAAACGAATTGCCATTTGAGGAAGAATGCCTTATGGCTTATAATAGGGGGTTAAAAGAGAAAACAATAAATTAACAAAGAATAATACATGTATAATCAATGAGTAAAAAACTACTAATTGTGGGCAGCCTGTAATTGTGATTCTTCTACTCGAGATGTTCTGCTAAGCGAGCAGTTGGCAAACTTTCACTGTTTGTAGAGGTAAAGTCCACATGTACACTACGATTACGGTATTGATGTCCATTCACGCTGTCCACTCACTCCGGAAGTTGAAATAGACTGTCGAAGGTAGGTCGGAGCAGACAGGACTAGCGTCTGATGCCAGACAACTTTGATGTAATGCTGATTAGAAGTTGTCCTGGAAAGAAGAGATAAGTTGAGATAATTTCCTGAAAAACACCTTACCTACTATACAAGTTGTCCACGTTTTTTGGCAAAATTTTGACCCGACCTGAATTGTTTAGAAACGGGCCGGAAATCCTTGAAAAGTAGTTTTTGTAGAATAACAAAGCAAGAAATGACAATCTAAGCGCGTTTCCGGCGATTTCAAATTTTTGCGAAATCTCGAAAAAATCCCTTAGTATAACTCGGCTTTTTTTTCTTGGCAAAATTTTGACCGCAAGGTTTTGGGCCGTAACGTTCAGAACAAGTCGAAAACGATTAGAAAACTCGCATTTCAGGTATTACGCAACAATAAATAAGGAACTGCCGGCTTTGAATAGATTAAAGTTGTTTATAATCTCGATAAAATACGCTAGCCGCTACGCATGGAACAGGTCCGGAATTAATTGAAAACTAGTTTTTCTAGAATAACAAAGCAAGAAATGACAATCTAAGCGCGTTTCCGGCGATTTCAAATTTTTGCGAAATCTCGAAAAAATCCCTTAGTATAACTCGGCTTTTTTTTCTTGGCAAAATTTTGACCCCAAGGTTTTGGGCCGTAACGTTCAGAACAAGTTGAAAACGATTAGAAAAGTCGTATTTCAGCTCTTGCGGAGCAATAAATAACGAACTGCCGGCGTTTAATTGGTTTATAATTTTTTATAATCTCGATATAATGACGCCACCTGATACGCATAGAACAGGTCCGGAATTAGTTGAAAAGTACTTTTTCTAGAATTCCAAACCAATAGATGCCGCTTAAAAAATTTCGAGAAATCTCGGAAAAAAGCCTTAAAAAGCGTCATTGTTTTGCCAAAATTTGTTCTGAATTAATATTTTTTGTTTCGCCTCCGTATGTTGAGAAATATCAATTTTCATCTAAAACACACATAAACTAATGAATTAAAGATGTTTTCGTCGAGATCGAGATTTCAAAAATTTTCGATTAAAAAGCCTTTAAAAGTACATGTTTTTTAAAAAATTGGCCCGAACTAAATCTTATTATTTCGCCTCAAAAACAATTCCGTATCTTTATTAGCGTTCCCATAGCTAACAAGAAGACCGGGAATTCTCGATTCGGTTTGGCGGCCTGCGACCGCTCAAAATGAGATAGGTACGTAAGATTGTCGGACTAAAAACTACTGGTCGAAAAATGCTGAATTAAACGCGTTTCCGACGAGATCGAGTTTTCGCAAAAAAACCTCACTATAGTCCATGGATTTGGCAAAATTTTGACCCAACCTGAAGTGTTTACAACTCCGGAACTGCTCAAAAAGTCGTTTTTTAAGTATAACACAACAAATTATGATGAACTATGTGCGTTTTCGCAGATTTAAAATTTTCGAGACATCTCGAAAAAAAACCTTATTACAGTTCATGGCTTTGGCAAAATTTTGACGCGACCTAAAACTTTTTCATTCATCTTCGTACGTCTAAAAATATAGATTTCCACGTAAAAAACATCGAAATAATGAATTTTTTAGTGTTCGCTAAAATCGAGTTTTTGGAATCGCGTTTACAAGGGATGGCTCACGTTCTAGTACTGCGAAATCGGCTTTTTGTGTCTTAGTAGGCATGCCGAACAGGCCTGCACGAAAATATTTTGGAAAATTATCCGTTTGAACAATTGAAAAATTTTAGTTTCCTTTAAATTAAATGATCGATTGCGGGGTGGTATTTCACGTTACGGTCATGCAGATTGGTAGCGTCTCGTGTACGAATACGCACCGAACACAACGCGGCGACATTCGAAACCGTCAAATTTTCGGTTTAAAAAAGTTTTCTAAAATAGCCTCGAAACGGGTTCGATAAAAACGTACTTTTATCAATCGCATTTGCAAGGGATGGATCGCGTGCATTGCCACATGGCAGTGCTCAGCCACCGAAGTCAACTGAACTCGCCTATTGATAAGAACATAACTATCCGGTTTATGCGACTTTTTTGCCTAACCTATTGCCAGTCGGTTCCGATCGAATCGCTTAACAGAGGGATTACTATAAATTGTCGAGACGAGTGGATTATGATTGCTAGCGAAAAATCTATAGAATGAAATTTATTTGACTCTTGAATGATCGTATCTGTAAAACGGTACCTACAATAAAATCTTGAAAATATACTGTTTTTATATATATCTACCTACTTACTACCAACATATACTTAATTATAAAAATAAATTAAACCAGTTGCGGTCGAAATTTTTGCGAGCTTTTTAAACAGTGCGACGTTAAGGGCGTACGGTTCCTATTGCCGCCAAACGATAATCCGTAGATGGCACTGTTAGTGAATTTTAGAGAAATTTTAAACAGACATCCTTCTTGGTTGAAATAGCCTGCCTCTGTAAAGTCGTAAAATCTACCTGCTTCGAAGTTAAGGGTATAAATGTTTAGATACGGTGTTTTTGCATTAAAACGTATTCGAAGACGATTTTAAAATTTGCAATGCAAAAGTTAAGATTTAATGTTAAGTACAGGAAAAATCTGAGATTACCGATCTGAAAAACTGATTTATTTAAAGTTCGCTAATAAATAATCTACTTTAATTTTAATTGAAATTAGAAAATTAATTAATAATTAATATTATTATTATTATAACAATATAAATAGGGCGTTCTCGAAGATATTGAATGCGAACGGATTTCAGTTATCAAAAAATGTTGTTTTTAAAAAAATAATAAATTTCACATGTGAAAAGTATTACATTAGGAAAATTGTAATTTAAGTAGATGTTTATTAAAAAAATATTAGTATAGTAATATTGTATAACTAGTGCTAAAATATCCACCTTTCCGCACGTGTTATATCTACTATGCTTTTCCGACGACCACAAGTATTTTTATTAAAAAAAATTCATTTTTGACGTTTACATAGGTTCGTTTGACATTTTAATAAAATGTCAAATTTGATAATAAAACAGTTTGTGCGTAAAGTAATTGCATGACAGTGTAGAAGACTTTGATTGACCGTGTGCAATGATCGCACACGGGCTGCAACGTTTTCAATTGGCTAACGAGTTTCTTTACGCACGGTCAGCCTATTTGTTTGTAATGGTCAACTTTCCATAACATTTATTGGTGTGGAATTATGCACTTTTCATAATGGTCGTCGGAAAATGTAACTTTTCGTACTAATAATGTAGGTAATATTCCTATTTCTAGTATTTTTATTTGTATTACACCACCAAAGTTTTATAAATATGTACATGTAAATAAAGACCATTTATTAAATAATGACGTCAAAAGTAGAAGGTGCCATATACAAAAAAAGGCAATATCGTAAGAACTTCAATTGCAAAATAGTCGTCAAAAAACTTAGTTACAAAATAGCAAGAAAAAAGAACAAAATTGATGTATTCCAGTGATCTTGCGAATTCCTCATTGTTAATTTTCTCTTTAAGACATTTTATTGTTGCAATATACGATGTAATGAGATAGCTAATCGTGATTAATATTTTGTTAATCAGGATTCCGTTTCTAAAATGTATGTAAAATGTCATATACTAACCGTTTATTGATGTTACAATAAATTATATCTAAATTCACAATATTGACTTAAAGGACTTAAAAAGGAGAACGTTTCGCTTGATTTATACTGTTAAGTGACCAATGCTCGCGTTAGATTTTTAGGTTGTAAAATTTATGACCTTTTACAATAAAAATAGGGAGGTCTAGTCATATTATCCAATATTTAACAATAGTTGTGGGACGACCCACAACCATTGTCCGATATTGGGCGTCAACATTTAAACCAAAAATTAAAACTTCCAACAACCCGCTTTTGATTATTTATAAAAAATTGATGTAAAAACGAAAATGATCATCAGAAGTGATTCTTAACGGCAAGACGTGCTAAAATTTCTCCAATTTATTCAAATGAGCGTTAAAAACACACATTGAAATTTTAAAAAATTGCGAAGCAATTATTTAATTAAAATAAGTATTTATTAAGCAAAAGAGCACCTTGTGCCGTAGAGGGAATGTTACGTTACCCACTAGTTATTAATTTGAAAACTTTGGTTACCCCAGTTTTGAGTTATGATTGCAGTAAAATTGTACTTTTTACACAATCTCTAAGGTTTTTAAAGGTGTTATGGAAATGATAGATTTTTTAAGTATTTTTCTGTGAATCAGAACATTGTAATCTATGGAAAACGTAATTTATTTCATAAAAACATCAATCTTTTTATTTGGACCGTACCACCTTAAAAGGATATTTTTAATTTAAAATCGAGAGCGGATCTAGTCCTTTAAAACATCTATAGTTTTCAGTTTAAGTGGATGTAAATAATTTGATTCTTTATTACATAATAATTTATCTATAGTTGAACTTTAACAGGTTCCAATAATTCGTACATAATTCTAATCAGGCTATCGATATCAGTTTAGTCGTTTCAAAGCTACGATTACGTTTTAACACGTCATGTTGGCAAATAGCTTGTTACGTAAAACATCAAATTAATAAGTCGTAATCGAGGCAGGTAAATTTTTTAAGGGGGTAGGGAGAGGGTCGCTCGAAAAGTATATATCAAGACGTACGAGACGTCGAGTAGCTATTAGGTAATTCACAATTATAAGCCTTCCCGAAAAAAAAAAACATTTATAAATTTAAAAATTCGCGCAACAAAGACTTAACGTAATTCAATTTAAAAACATCTGCCTAAAGAATAATTGAAGAAATACCTTATATGACAACGAGACATTTACACTACAATTATCAAAACGAACAAAGCCTTTCCAGGTTGTGTTGTATACAATAATTTTATATATATATATATATATATATATTTAAGATTGTGTATCTAGTGGAATGACAACTGAAAGCCTTGCACTTACATTTAGCTGTCAAAAAGACATCAGATGCGTATAGAATGCGGAGAAGTACCTGAAACAACTGTAGCTAATTTCAGTGGGAACGTAGGCCCTTCAATAGAGGACCACGTTGCACGGTGACGCTGCGTCGTGTTTTGAAATTTAATAATGCCCTAAAATATGGCATTCGAGATGTGTTTGTGTACGAGATATTATGTGCAAACAGTGCCTCGTCCGAATTCGAGATTTGTATGGATATACGCTTTGAATTATTTACGGGGCATTTATTTATTTAAGTATTTGTAAAAATATAGATTGAATTTCGATATTATTTTGAAACATGTGTCACGCACGGAGCGTAGGAAAACGTAAATTTTGTAACGTGAATCGCCGAAATACGCAGGTGCTGTATATGTTTGTGCAGAAAACGTTTTCAGGAAAACTCGTTTCAAGTACCTACTTCTATATTCAAGTATAAACGACAATTTGATTATGCGAACGATGTATTTTACAACATATACGTGTAGATTTCAAATTTTATCAGTTTCGTAGGTGCATTTCCATTTCTCTGAATGTAAGATGTTATAAATTTATTTGTTTAAAGAAGAATCAGTTTAGTATAGAATTACTTTAAAATAATTGAGAAATATACTACAGTTAGACAAAATGGTGAACAACAATTTCTATAACATTTCCCGACAATTTCAATTTGGTTTACATGTCTTATACGAGTATACTTTATCTCTGGCAATAAATTATGGAAGTCACGCATTTGATTACGACAAAGTTTTTGAAAAAGTGCTTTACATTGATTACTTACACTAAACACTTGCAGCAATCCTTCGTTGGCAGTACCGTCGCGTCGGCGTCGGCGTCGTAGTCCTTCGATCGTTTCCTTATAAATTAAAAATATGATTAGTCTCAGGACCTTGGGATGCTGACGAGATTATTCCAGCACATTTAACCATTTCAGTATCTTTTGCTACTGAACTTCTTTCAATTTTATAAGAAGTTTAATTACAATTTTTTGTTTAGAATTCTTTCATTACCATAGAAAATATAGGTAGTATAATACCTAAACACAGTTCGGCGTATTATACCATTTGCTCTACAGGAAAAGACACCCGAGACTTGTTGTCAGGAAAGACAACAAAGTGTCGTGCAGGATTCTGATATAGTAATTTAATGAAGAATTCCAAAATTGTGTGTGGTTTTTGATAGCTTGCCCGGGGTCAGCTGTTAGATGTGACGTGTTTGAAAAGGCCTAATTTGACACATTGCCATACGTCCAATCGCCATTACCACAAAAAGCAAAGTGCGAAAATCATGGAAAAACAACCATATAACCGGTGCTTGAGGTGTAACTACGAAACGTGGTTACGGTACGTTTAGTTATCTGTACGAAAATTGCGTTTGTAGCGACGTAAAACATCGAACGTATAACACTTCCCGTAATTCTATTACGTTCACGAATACTAGCTAACCTCCGTACACTTGCCACAGAAAAAATCGGGACAGTTGAAGGATAGAATTTTAAAAATTTTTGGTTGTGAATTGGGTTTTAGGTAAAATGCTTGTATTTTTAAAAGGGATTATTGTAAGCCATAAATCATCATTGTTACCTACAAAGTGGACAACTCTTTGTCAACAAAATACTTCAGAAGCAAGTGGTAGGCAGGTTTAGTTTGTGCTTTCTGTAAATTTAAAAATGCATTGATCGACGTAATGTATCGATCGCGTTTTGTCAAAAGGACGTAACTCACACTTTTTGTGAAAATGAGTTATTCTGACTATCAGCAAAGACATGGACTGATAAAATCTAGTAGCAATATTTCGATTTTTTTCACCGGAAAAATCGATTTATATTTCCGCGAAATGTATCTTATTATAGCTACGCGGCGACATAACATGTGCTCTACTGTAAAATTTACTTTTTGTGGGTTACGCCCTTTTGGAAAATCTGCGTCGATATGACCGATAACATGTAGATTTAGATAAAAAAAATGGTTACTTACACACACAAAATTGATATAGCTTGAAAAATATTTCGTCTTGTTAATAGTGCTTCCTCAATTAAACTTAATAAATCACATTTTTTATTTTTTGCCTTGACTTTTCTTTAACAAGCCATAACTTTTCCAAATCGGACCTATATATTGCTACAGCTTTTTTGCTTAAAATTACTTAAGAAACGCGCCCCTAACGTTTGACAGATTCCTGCCGGGACACCTTGTATGTATCCAAGAACAAGAAACCGTTTCATCGTTTATATATTTGTAGCACCAAAGATAGCTCCAACCAGAGCCGAAATATATGGTGTTAGTTGTTCCAAGTTTTTATATTGGCTTATTACCACAATTTTTAAAAGAAGTATAGTAAAGTAAGCATTCAGTCACTAGTTTTAATTTTAAGGCGATCCCCTACCTTTCAGTAAGTTCATAAACTTCAATGGAAATCAAGATTTCGTACTTTTTATGTTTTAGAAAAAAATTTTTTTAATGTTATTTGGTATCGAAATCATCAGTGCAAAAAAGGAAATTATCCCACAGCGACGAAATTATCGTAAGACGTCAAAATTATATAAAAAATATTACATTTAATAATAAAACAGGGTTACAAACACAACAATGGATTAAATCTACAGGTTCTAGACGAGATATACTGGACACATCTTTCACTGGAAACAAATATTTTGAAATGTATTTTTAGACTTCATCAGTAATTATAATTGTAGAGGAAGGAAATCAATATATAATTCAATACATTGACATTATTGTAGAAAAATATTTAAAAAGCATCAAAATATCGAGGATATAATAAATAGTAATATTATCGAAATCATAGTTGTTTTCATAACGATCACATTCTAAATTAACTTTAGAGAAATAAGTAAAGAAATGCCAAAAATCATAATTCTTGGGTGAAGTTTGCCTGTTACGTTCTCGTCTAACAACAAGTAGAACCCGTAAATTCAATACATTGTTCTCTTTGTAACCTTTTTTTATTCTTTTACTACGGATTAATAAATGTCATATATTTGATATAATTTTGACGTCTTACGATAATTTCGTCGATTTGGGATGATTTCTTTTTTTGTGCTGATGATTTTGGTACCAAACATCATATAAACAAATTATTCTAAAATATAAAAAAGAGCGAAATGTGGATTTTCATTTGATTTACATTGAAGTTTGTTAACTTACTGGAAGGTAGGGCTCGTCTTAAAATGCAAAAGGCTATTTCAACCTTTCCGATACCTAACATCTTTAGAACCTCATCTATGTAGGTAACAATGCTTTTATGGCTTAATCCTTATGTACTTGCAAACAGTTTATTTAAAACCCGATTCACAACAAAACATTTTTAAAATTCTGTCCTTCTACTGTCCCAATTTTTTCTGTGGGAGCGTACAACTCTGTTTTTCACCCGACCACTCAACTTCTACTGCATATAATAAAATTTGTAGGAGAATTTGCAGTTCTCAAACGTTACCTATTTTATTATTTATAGTGGAAATGAATCAATTGTATCAATTTTTTTTTCAAAAACCATTACAACAAGCTTATAAAAATAAATTGATACGGCAATATTTAAAATAAAAATACAAAGCCACTCAGAAAGTAGAAATAAAAAATTATTAACCGTTGCGGGTATAAGGAAACTAACTCGCAGCAGGTTTAACAACAGCCAGGAGCCGCCCAAAAGAAGGTTCTTTTTCGTCAAATACATTTTAACGAAGCGAACAGGTTCGAGGAAAATGATTTTGAAATCGTGTTGGAGGAAATAAACCGTGAGACGCTTTTTTCGGGACCGCGTTATTTCAAAACCATGCAAACAAGACTATAAAAAAAAAGAGTTGGGTGTACATATATTTAACTATAGCTTATCCAAACCTATATGATATCACGTCATCAACAAAAAGTTACTAGATTGTTTATTTGTAATTCGGTTTAAAGTTTGGAAAATGACATATTCTATAGACGATTTACTTGCGCACATATTAGATGCTATAAAGAAAGACTACAATTTATTAGAACTGTAAAAATACGAGATACGAGGTGACAGCACTGTGTGAAACGTCATCATCTAGTAACCTTCTATTGATGACGTCGATTGCATATAAATTTGGATAAGCTATATACACTTTCGTTCCGAATCGGTGCCGGTGTTCTCAAATTATTACTTCGCATTATCGAGATCGTAGTGTAAACGAAATATAGGTATCGACAAGAAAATTTAAACGTGTACTTTAAATAATCTTTAGAAAATTACAGGCCGCGGCCGTTTCGTCTTAAACACTATTTATTTATACACGAAAACGAAAATACGTTCGCAACGATTAAAGAACCGATCAAAACTAATACAAGGCACGTGTCCGTTTGAACTGATTCCACGACATCTGCAAGTTATACGCTAATTCTACGAATATTTTAAAATGTACAGCTTATCTGCATGTGTGGGTTTATCAGATATTTCCAGACCGCCAGACGTTGCAACGACCTTGTTAACTATGCATGTTAGTTTGTTTTGTATTTATTACTCCTATTAAGTACTTACCTACATAATATATTGTAATAATTTTAGGGAATAAAGTTAAAATAAAAATGCAAGCTTTTTAAGTTACCTATGGCCTATCCAAACCTATATGCAATTTACGTCATCAAAAAAAGTTTGTTGATTGTTTATTTGTAATTCCGTTTAAAGTTTGGAAAGTGACATATTCTATGGATGATTTACCTGCGTACATATTAGATGGTATAAAGAAAGACTACAATTTATTAGAACTGTCAAAATACGAGGTACGAGGTGACAGCACTGTATGAAACGTCATCATCTAGTAACCTTTTATTGATGACGTCGATTGCATATAAATTTGGACGAAGTGTATGTACTTATAGTTTTCTACTATTTTGTATACGATCCAACAAATATATTGAAAAGTGCTGAATACATATTATTAATATGAATAATATGTTATTAACAAAAACATGAATATCTAATATTACTTTACACGATGCCCTCCCGCCCCTACAAATTTTTCTCTTCTGTTTTAAATTCTTCGCAAATTAAATTAATTGCATGTTCATTTATGTTAACTATTGTTTCTGTTGTTTTAAAAGGACTACATTATTATTAAAATTATTCACATAAACTTTTTGCTTTAAGTATTTTTATAAATAAAAATCAAGTGGGGTAATATCAGATTAGCGTGCAGGACGTGTTATAAGACCGAACTATCCAATCCATTTATTAGAAACATTTCTATCTAGCCAGTATCTCACTCGAACGTTCCCTTCAAAGAAAAAATATGAATTTTGAGACAAAATTTTAAAATTTCATATTTGAACTTCTAGTAATTTTTTCATTTTTACTCAAATAATTGGTATTTGTCTCTTGAACAATTTAATGTTTGATTATTTTTAAATAACCCTGTATGTTATATCGACATTCTGATTATGGATAAGGACTTTTAAAACTAAACAAAACTAAGCTTTATAAATAATGACTTATTCTGTAAAAACGAAAAATAAAAAAGTTTACAAGTATAGTTGTTTTCTCTATTCATGGAAAAATTGCCATTTCTGTTTTTCAAACTAATACCTAGGCTTCTTTATTTTATATCTATATCAAAATGTTTTCCTTTTTTTTTGTAAAAGTGAAATTTTGGTAGTTTGTTTTTCACATTTGTGTCAAAAAATTTTAATTTCAAGTTATTACTTTTTTCTTTACCATTCCCATGATAAATTGTCATTTAAAAAGTCATTTTAAAAACGGGGTACGATTTTATTAAAAACAAAAAATGTATAACAAAAGTTGGCCTAGGTATTATATACTGTTAACTGCTAAATTTCAGAAAATTGACGCTCCCTTGAAAACACTTCGTGGGCAATTTAATTGTGCCGTTGTGGAAATTATAATAAGAGAGAATTCGTTATTTATTAAAAATATATTACAGGTGTTGTAAATGTTACCTAACTTTTTGATGCAAATAAAGTAAACATTATACGTTATCGCTTAGGAATTTCAGTGCCTAACTAAAATTAAAATGCGATTAAACGCAATAAATGAAACGAATGTATCTGTATGTAAGTACAGTAATATCTATGTATTGTATATTGCTTGTTTACGAGGGCATCCGACATCTATTATTTAATCATATTTAATTAATTCGAGTGAATGAAAAATTAAGGTACATTTGGATTTCAGATGTTTACTTAATAAAAAAAAGTACCACACACTTCCATGATTAAACTAAAAAGTTGTGTTGTGCACTTTTAAATTAAAAAATTAAAAATAATACTTACGTAGAACAGTTAATCATCGGTTAATTTCCAAAATTTTAGCATTCTATCATTTATATTTTAGTCGACAGCTCGTTTATTTATAAAAGTGACGTTAAATTATTTAAATATGTAGGTAGGTACTTATAAATAAGTATCTATCTAAAAAACTTCCCCACTCCGTTATAAAAATTTAAAAGTATTGCAATAACAGATGCTTTGTTCAATAAAACAATCTAAACATAACGACTACTGACTTTACCGTTAATTCCGAAAAACTAAAATAAAGAAAAATCGAAGAGTTTATTATTTACTATACTTCCGCGGACTGTACTTTCAGCCATTATACGTAACCTCGGCTTCTTGTCGAACTTGAAAATTGACGTAAGTCCGTCCCGCTCTTACTTCAAATACGAATGTTTAACTACGTTCCCGATCCACGTTTAGAATGCACCGCGATTTTTGATCTTTGTGATGCAAAAATATGCAAACTCGCTGAAAGCTTTACATGACACGAGCTTTGATTCAGTGCTTTTAGGAGTAGGGGTTGCGGTGCGTTGGGGCTACCGAGACACCGCCCCTTAAATTATAGGTAAGGGAACTTCCCGGGCTTTTTAGTATTCGAGTAAAAATCACTATTGATGGAAAGCGGTGATTTAAAGAAGTCAGGTTTTTAATGTTAATTGAAGGGTACGAAGTAACTTCGACTTTAGAACTTTATTTGGGCATATTTACACACATACAGAAATGGACGGGAGTACTTTTGTTGTACCTATATCTAGATATAAAATTAATTAACTTTTCGATTTTTCTAAAATTATTGACTCCAACTTTGTTTTTTATTTCATCCGAAGATTTTGCACCCGTTAACTGTTTAAGTGTATTTAATTTTGACATTTTTTTCAATTTTAAGTAATTTTTAATCGTAGCTTCTGAAGGGCTTTTATAAAAAGCAACCAAAGTTATTTTTTAGGAATTTTAAAATTGTTTACCTATACATACATGTTGTATATAGAAAAAGTGGAAAAACTGTATAGAGTCCATAAAAACACTTAACGGAGGATAAATTAAAATTCGCTGATGATCATATTTTTTGGTTTTATTTTTCCCCTATAAGCAACAATTACGAATGGTTTTACCCCGATAAAACCGCCGATTTAGAAAATGGAAGACCCGTTTTCGTGGAAATTATTTTTAAATTTTGTTTTTAAGATTGAGTGTGGACTGATTTAATTTCGAATAATTTTTACACCATTTACAGATTTTTAGATAATGGGAAAATGGAGTTTGAATTCGATTATTTAATTATTTAATTCTCTTTTTTGCCGTCTCCATCATTTTTCTATTTAAAAGTAGCGTATGAGTTGTCCAAAAACGATGATATGATGATAGTTGTGTATGTTAAGGCTTAGACATAATATGTCTTTCATTGAAAGTAAAGTTCAGTAAAAAATAAAAGTAGGTGTATATATAGGTAATGTATATCAAATATTAATTAGGTAACTTACCTGTTTAACATCCGGTTGTTCCGTATCTTCTTAAATATCGTATCGTCGTTTTTTCTCGGTTGGAATTTTGTAATATCTGTAATAAACATATGTTTTAGACAGAAACAATATTTACTAACTTTAAGCATACCTATTATAGTCGAGGCATTTTAAGAAATTCGACCTAATTAATTAGTAGGAAGCGGAGGCTCGGCACAGTTAATTGTACCTTGCTGACTAACATGTTAAAAGTCTCCATACAATCCAGGCTGTACCACAACCGACATCGTGAGAAAAAGACGCCAAAAATGAGTTTTTCACCAGAATCTCCCTTGCGGTTTATTTTAAGGCAAAAGTACTTGTAAGGTAAAATAAACTTGGGAATATTTCCTACAATTTATGTTCTCATTATTTTTCTCTAAAGTCAATAGTTGCGGCGTGCCAGCTTCACAAAGTTTATTTTATCAGGTAACTCGATGTCAATTAATTAACATAGAGAAATTACACTTTGCCTTTCGATACAAACAATCTATACTTCCCACTAATTACTTATCTCGATTGAGCTTTTTATTCCTAAAATGCCTGGACTCAGCTAGATGGGTCCTAAACTCTAAATAGCTAGTAGCTCGTCAGTTATGTAAAAAATAGGTGAAAAATGTATAGCAATCTGTCAGATAATTTATAAAGTTTGTTAATTTTTTTTTTATTAACAGCTATATACGCATCTAACACCTAAATTGTTGCTTTATTTCTTTACAACAATTTAATCATGTAAAAAATATCCAACTTATTTATAGTCACCCGTTCAAAACCAATTTTATCTATATAATCAAGTTAACTAAGATTTTAAATATCTATCAGACTGTTAAAAAAATGTTTTTAAGACTTATTTTTTTAATTTGCTCTTATATGTTTAAATTAAACAGTACTTAGGGCGTTAGATAGCTATATTTTCTTGCTCTGGAGAATATGCATTTATGAAAAATGCAATTGTCTGCCAGATTACTATATGCAGGGTTCAGAAGTCGAAAATATGAACATTATACTTGCAGTGAACTTACAGTACATAAATCAATGGCAGGACAATAATGATTGACACACTAACTTCGAGCAAAGATTTCCACTGATTTATCGTTAAAGCTCACAACAAAGGTTGTTACGTGCAAAAAAAAATGATAAAAATAAAATAAAATTTGATCGAAAAATAATTATTTAATAATGGTAAACAAGCACTTAACAAAATTTAGAGGCTTGTCGGCTAGCTTTTGAACAGTGGAGTTCGGTCGGGTTCTAATAATAACAAACAAAATTAGATAAAGGGCGCCAAGTAATTTTCCTTAGACCAATAACTATTAAGAAGGGAAAATTACTAAAATTATATGATGTTAAATAGTTACAATAGGTAAATTATCCAGAAACGTACAAGAGTTAATTTTGATATCTAGCCTAAATGAAGTCCTAAATTTAATATGAACAATTTTATATAAATGGGTAAATACGCTAATGTTTCTCGAGAAACACTTTGTTAACAATAATTAATATAAACAATAACAAAAATAAAAATTATTCCGAACGGCAATTGATTAAACTTAGCTGTCCCCGCGTGGTAACTAAATCGACCTTTCAAGTCAACCTCCGGCAACACAATCAAAGTCCAACCAATAACAAGTAAATCCAAACAGTAAATCCAATTCAAAAACTGTAACAAAAATAAATCCAAAAAGAGAAAATCCAAAATAGAAAAATATGCCAAATCTAGGACCTCCTACGGAAGGTACGGAGGTCCTATTATTTCAAAGATGTTACAATATATATTTTATTTAATCCGACTACGTCGGTGGGTCCTCAACACCCTGGCCGTTATTCTTATTGTTTTCCGCTCTAAAGCGATAACCGAAACACAAACTAGGAAAAATTAACTAAGATTAACGGAGTATATATTGGAAAATTAAAAATGTGACTTTTTATTTATGTTGATATTTTTCTACTAACCCGTTTTTAAACGACCGCCCTTAATAATTGAAAATCTACGCCAGCCAACTCCTCTTATGCCGAAATTGAATTTGAATTTAGAAAAAAAAAGCGTATCAAGGTGCTTTTGTGAGATAAATAGACACTTTTCATTGCATTCCACGGTCAACAGTTCACCATATTATTAATATACATAATAAAATGTAAAATGTTTTTGAAAAGAAGATAACTGGTCGTCTAACCTCGTTTTGAACTGGTGATTTCTAATGCAGATCGAATGAGCTTAAGAATAATATTTTCAAAACGAATCGGCGATTAAATACTCGTAAAATCATTGATGTTTTATGGAGAGACATGTACCTATACCTATACCTAATTAAAAAGCAAATATTCATGTACTTATGGTTACAACGAAAAGAAAAATTAAACTAATAAGTTAGATATCAGATCAAGTTAAGAAGTTACCTACTAATATTATACAGTAAAACCCCATTCTTTTGGATCGACCTTTCATTAATTTTTAATTAAGTACGTTTATACGTACTTACGTACCTCATAATTTCATTATTTTTGATTATTATTTTGATTTTTGATTTTTCATTATTTGTAAAAATTGACATATGTATAATGTAAAGTGTCATCTTTAATATTTACAATTATTTGTTATAGAAAATCCAGAGAATGCGGTAGTTTAAAATAAAGTTATCAAACTGGTGATTATTTGAAACAGCAGCAGTCTGCGTGAAAAATGGGCCGTTTTAACTATAATATAAAAAAATCAATTTTGTTTTCAAATTGAAAAAATGTTAAAAAATGACCACAAAAATCGGAAGTATAATAGTCTGTTTCGGTTATTGAGCATTGTTCGCGCGTCACCGTATCTACAGCTCTCCTCTGTCTTTTACTTTCGAAAAAAACAGTCGTTACAAATATTCAAGCAGCATCGTTATTATCAGGACCGAGCTTATATTTGGACCTTTTTATAGGTGGCCCATATTATTAACATTCCACGATAATACACAAAAAAACACAAAAACTAACAAAATTTATTTTTGATGTTAAGTAAATGACAAGTTAAGTGAATATTAGAACAGTCGACTCTATAACAAAAGATCACAAACGAATTCGGTTGCAATCTTGCTTAATTTCATCATAACAATATATCTAAAAAAATAATGGAAATTCAAGAAACGCTTTCATAAGTATCACTCAATAACGCCTTTAACAGGGATATGTGTCACTATTGCAAACTTTGTAAATTACTAACAAGCTTACTTTAAGATACTGACGACAAATAATGCCATTAGTCTTACTAAGATTTTTATTGGTGGCCTTATATTATATGCGAGGCCCATATT
Organism: Rhagophthalmus giganteus; assembly: GCA_036326145.1. Taxonomy (NCBI): domain Eukaryota; kingdom Metazoa; phylum Arthropoda; class Insecta; order Coleoptera; family Rhagophthalmidae; genus Rhagophthalmus; species Rhagophthalmus giganteus. The sequence goes on along the minus strand of JARFJA010000056.1, from coordinate 6,370,221 downwards.
CGGATCACTTCCTCTACTAATTTCTCAATAAAACATATCACTTTTGATTATTAAATTTCATCGAAAACAAAAATAATTGTTTATATAAATGTTTGGTAATTGTTTAAACGTATAACGTTGTAACACAACGTAAAAGATCTTTGGTGCGACGAACTTACCACTGACGCAATAAAAATTAGGATATTCCATTTGAAATAAGAAAATTGGTATCCATTTCCGATATAACCGGAAGAAGTGGACATTTAAAATTATTTTAAATCGAAAGGGCTTAACTAATTACCATTATTTCCAAAATTTCAAATTACAACTCTTATTATTTGCTTATATTCTTCTAACCAAATCTCGTTGTGACATACTCCGTACAGGTATACAGAAGTAGCTGAAGCACTTCCCCTCAGCTCAATAAAGCTGCTTATTTTTTTTTAATTATTATTGTCAGTAATTTATGAAAAAAATTTCAGGCGAAGTAAAATGACTTGAGTGAAATATTTTCTTACTTATATGCTTCATATTTCACTGTTTCTCACCAATCACTGTGATAATGAAAACGCGCGAAAGATAAAATTTCGTTCGCGAAATTGGACCGTCGAATGTTTGAGGGGACCCCTAACCGACTCCATATCCATGAGCCTAACCAAGCTCGATTTTCAAAGAATTTCTGTTAGAGCTAAAAAGTTCATGTATTTACACTTTATAAATATATGGAGAATTAGTCGACAAAGAAAGATCCTACTTTTCCTCGTCGTATTAATCCTTTTTGTTTGTAATCCTTTTAGAGAACGCAACACACAACATACAATACTCACGCACTCATACGCAAAAAGGCCTTATAAACCGAACAAACACTCCTCGCACACACGAATAATACGACGCTGCAATTTAAAATTCAAACTACTGAAACAAGCACTAACACTCTGTATTAATGACGCGGAAGATCTGAAACGATTTTGCTAGAATTCTATATATAAATGCATTGGATACTAGGAAATTCCACTTTTATTTTAAAAACATTCTGCTTTGTTCACACTGCGATAAGTTATCTTACGAGTAGGTGGCGCAATGTTTTATTAGTTGCTTTGTATTTTATCGGTCGCATATAAATGCGATTAAACTTTTATCTGGTTTATGGTTTGTAATAGGGAAATTTTCAATGCTTCAGGGTCCACGAATAGTTTTCAAATTGAAAAATTGGCATAAAGGTATAATTGGTATAAAGGCAGTAGATAGTGATTATTCAAATAATTTTAAATTGGTAGGTATCTGTTTGGTTTTTTCTATTTTTTTATTTGGATGCCGAAATTTTTATAAAGGGCGGTGGTACTAATTTTTTTTTATATTCTTTGGGTGGTACGCGTAACCCACAAGATTGAGAGCCACCGCAATAAATTCTTGTCGAAAACAAATCACTGACAAAAAATAATAACTACAAGAGGTTTTTTAATAGTTTCTTCAAAGCCGGTCATCGTGACCAGGGTAAATTTTTATACGCTAGACCAAATAATACCCAAAGATAACAACAAAAACAATTGACAAAAACGTTTGATACTATTTAATTTTTATGTTTTCTTGAATTTTGTTTTATTTAAAAATTTGTTATTATTCTTTATTTTATATCTGATACGTAGATATTTAAAATTAAGTAGGTATGTATCTACACATAAATACTTACATAATTAGGAAATATCAAAATTAAAAATCCTTAATTTTTATCTAATTCCAATAATATTTATTATAAACTATCCCTACACTACGCTGACCACTCAGTAGCACTTGTTAGATCAGTGTCGGTCTACGCGACGCCAGGAGACAACTCACTTATACGTTACACGCGCACGTTTTTGGTGGTTTTTATAGGGTTCCGATAATTTAAATTATATAAATATATGTATCATATTAAAGCTGAAAATATGGAGAATAAATTTTATTTGAAGCATTTTGACGATAAACTTATTGGTTTCAGAAAGAATTACCAATAGTTATGGAGGGATAACTTTAAAATGCGTTTTTTCGTAGTATCTTGTTTAATATTAAAAAATCAATCATTATTGGTTATAGACTTTTTTATTCCACATGAAATTTTTCATGTTTTGGTTTTAAAACGAGAGTTCTATTTTTAAAGATAAGTGAGATAGGGCCTTTTGAAATATTTACCTTTTAAGGGATGCTGAGAGTAAAGGTGGGAGTAAAAGACGCGATTTTGAAGTGACCAAGAAGTGATTTCGTACTCTATCAAGTAAAATAGATCGTTAAATTTCTTCATTAAATGCACACGACAAGTATAATATTAACACAAGCGAGTCTATTAAACTATACAGGGTTATTTGGGAAAGCGAGAGAAAATATTTTATTTATATAGGTAATATCTACTAATACAGATTATATTTTGATGTAATACGTTTCCCGTATATTTGTAATAGCCTTTTGGGTGTTATTTACAGATGTTACCGCGTGCACCTAGTTACGATTTAGAAATTTTAGGTATTAAATATTTGATTGAGTGTTGAACTGATGTAAATATGACGGTCTCGAACTTCTGTCACCTGGTGATATAGTTTTAATTCTAAGGTAAATGTTAACAGTTACCTACCGTTTTTGCACTAGATTGCTTAAGAGTATCCCACTAAAATTTGAGCTTCCTAATGATTACTGAACATTATAAATTAACAATTATAAATGTAGGGCTATTTAGTAACCCTAATGCATGTTATTTTTTACTCAGATTGCATCAAAATAGTGAAAAGTTAACAGTGCAGGTATCAAGATTGTAGAAATGGTAAAAATTTCAGCCCTTACCCATCTTAAAATCGACAAAAACACTCATACTTACCTTAAGTTTTACCTGTATGAAGTCGTAACGTAAGACTGAACCCTAATCGAAACCATACGCACTCCGTTTACGATTTTAACTCAACATGGTTAATCTATAAAAATTATGTGCAACTGACGCAGCTGTTATTTTAATAAAAAAGAAGCAAAACGCATTACAACTTAGAACTGTACAGATAAAACATAAAGTGAGGTGTGAGTGTCTATATCGACCTTTACAGTGAATCATCTAAGCAGCTATTCAACAAGTTGGTGCCAATTTAACAATGTACATAGTTAAAATACTTTTTTTTTAAAGAATTTTTGGTTTTATCCCTGTGGCCGTTAAATAGTAAGGTTTCTCAAATAGCATGGCTGTGGCTATTTGGGAAAGGGGTTTATAAAAATATATAAGATTTTTCGATAGGTGAAAATGAGAAACAATTGCTTCAAAACATTAACCATTTTTATTACTTTCAAAAATGTATTTAAAAAGGACCTTACCATCAATACCAATATTTTTCTTTTTATCCAAAATTGCATTACACTTTACGGTACATCTTTTCGTACTGTTGTAGCTATAGTACAACTTATTATTACTACTATTATTTATACTACTACTACTACTATACTACTACTGGTACTAGTTATTATTTTTTTTTGTTGACTAGGTGGGAATAGTTGAAGCAAGAACTCTGTCAGTTAAGAAGGTGGAAATTTTTGTTTTAGTATATCAACGAAATCTCTCTCGCCTCTCCAGATTTATGTCGAAGAGTAAAACTAATTAAATTCACTTTTGGTAAGATTAAGTTAATTTTTGTCGTTTGCCTCAAAAACGCGGTGGAAATTTATTTTTTACCATATATTATATCTATAGTTATACATTAATTTATTTCTCCGGTAGTAGATAATGCTAATTTTAATTGAGTTTATAACGTATAGGTTATAAATCCTGAATTCAGCCATATAAATAATCGTTGTACGTGACGTAGCTTAAAATATTTTTGTAAAGGACATTATTTGGAGAAATCTAGAATATCGCTTAGCTATACAGTTTTTCCGTGTTTTATTTCACTTATAACCTCTGGACGAAACGAAGAAGTGGAAAGTGAAATTTATAAAGAAAAAAGTGGACACATATTACTGTAGAATTAGCGTTGGTAGACGTTTCGTTAATAATGCATATCTATTACCTACCTTAAATTTTTTAGGTACCTAATATAAAACTTTTACATCGACAATCATGAGTAATATTATTCAAACATATGAAATTATAGAATCTGAAAAGTATTCAAGAAATAAAAACCATGCTCGACGTAACGAAGTTAATAATCTAATTATTGCGTTATTGTTTAAATGTTTTATTTATATTGTGACGAAACCACTAAGAAGAAAACCTCCGATTGTCTACGTATAAAATTTGATTGATTAAATGCGATAAAATTGCTTTGAATTTAGAGAAATTCAAAAATAATTTACGGACTGTTTAAAGACACACGTTGTAGGTATAATTAAGCGACTTTGAGGGTTAACTGTAACAAATTCATTGTAGGTACTTTTTTATTCCATCCGCCGCCACCGTCAATTAAAACTTAATTTCGTAATTTGGGACGACTTCGAAGAGCGGGAGAGTCCTACGGCAAAACATTTCCCGCATTCGTGTTCTCACAAAAGAATGAAATTATAAAACCATTACCAACTAAGCAATTTAATCTAAGGCCTTAAATTTAGCATGCAGAATTTCCATCATAAGTCCTAACGAACCGAAAACGAATCCCCCGTTACAGTGCAGAAATTACCGCCATTTTACGGCGGCACAAAGCGTTCATCGCGACAGCCGGGAAGTCTTTATTATATTAAATATTATGGTAATTCGTAATTATTCTCATTCGTCGGTTGCGGTGCCGTTCGTTAAGCATTGTCGTTTTTCAACTCGAAGGGAGTAGATGGCGAATCAAGCAACGGGCATCGGCGCCATCTTGTTCAAACGGACCTTTGAGTTTCACAAAGCTTATTCGCGACACCTGGAATAATAGGGGTTATTGTAATTTTTCTATTGTTAAACTTTCACGGAGGGTTATTGAAGTTCGCCGGGGTTCGAATTAAACCTGGAAATTACGGTAATTTCGGCGAAGGATATACGAAGTGTAAGCTTTGACAATAGGAGATTAATTTCTGCGAGAAGCAAAAACGGTTTTTTGTGCTTGAAACGTTCAAAAAATCAGCTAATATACACTTTTATACATCGTGATATTAAATAACTAAAAAATTATAGGTAGATACCTACCTACTTATAACAGCTAAAGCTGCAGGCATTTTTATTAAAATGTTTAAATGAAATGAATAGATATTTTCAGATATTATAATAATATAATTAATATAATAGATATTTAACAGATATTTTCATTTTGTCATATAAGAATAAAAATCTAACTAAAATTACAAAATTCGTTTTTTTTGTAAAAGCCAATCATCCGTAATATTCCTTGGCAGACAAAAGCGTTCGAGAGCATAACGAGCTGTACTATTAAAGGTTATTAGATCCTTGGAGGACTTTCGCACCATTTGCTCTCCCTTTTTCTGGATCCTAAATGACAATTTCGTCTTCGTCAATTGCAAATTATAACTTCGAGGTCCCTCGCTCGCTTTCAAAAGTTCGTAAACGTACAACTCGAAAGGCAGTTTAAACTTCATATCGGCGTGTAATCTTTCCTAGCTTTCGAGAGTAAATATGCAAATACGTGCAAAAACTTCGAATAGTCACTTTTCGCACGAGAGTCGGCAAAATCGAATTTACTATGAAGTTTATAAGGTAAACATGTCATTTTGTCGGTTCTTTACAAGTTCTAACTTCGACTCGATTTATTTTTATTTTCACGTTAGCGATTCGTTAAAAAATCAAAATATGTATAGGTAAGTGTACTCGATAAAATGCATTTAAATTTTCGTTACTACCCTCTTTTCTGGATGAATTCATCTACGTCGGTAATTCACTCGTTAAATAGACAATTAAAAGGCTGTCTTCTCATCAAATTATGGCCACCAATAAGCGTTTAAAGATTTAACCCCCGAGGGACTCGTGTAAAACCTAATATGAATCTCCAATCAAATTCAAAGAAAGGAAATGTAAATAACGTAATTTTGTATTCAAAAATTCTGTAACCGTAACGAACTGGGGATCCATTAGTCACGCTCTCGATTATTTAAACCAAAGTTGGGTATATAATAATCATTTTATTTTATTATGGAAGAAGTCGTCGATCGTCGATTTCCTTAGATGCGCACCAATTTACAAAAATTCGACTTTTATCATTTGTCTTTAATAATCGCAGCGGGTTCGCGTCGATGCACTTTGCTCATTAAAATATTGTAATTACTGCAACACTCGGAGTTGATCAAAAACAACAAAAAATGTCTGCTTTCAAATCATACTTGCAGTGGAACGTTTATGTCGATCGTCTCATACATGATTCGCGACCTTCAGCAACGAGCTGCGCCACTATTTTCCGTCACACATGGCGTAAATCATTATCGCTGTGACAACAATAATGACCCCTCAAGTGATCTATATATATATATATATTTTTTTTAAAGCGGCCATTTTGTTTTAGTAAGCAAGTTTATGATGTAACGAATCTCGGTATTTATTTACGTTCGTATATAAAAGAAATAATGTGATTAAACGAAACCGATTACAAAAGAAAGGGGTTTTTGCACGATACGAATGTAAGCAACGCGTTATCTACATTAAGAAGTGAATTGGATATTAAGGAAAGAGGAAACTATCATACAAAGCGTCTAGATTCGTTTGATGAAAATGGAGTCTTAGTTACAGTTTCCGTATGTAATCATCTTGATAAAAGCTTTTGAGGCCCTTCCTTACGTTTTATTTGTATAGATTTTTAAACATTTCGTGCTTTTACCGGTTAATTGATTGTGGAGAAGTTCGCTTTGTCGTTTAAATGGATTAATAAATTGTTTATCTTGATAGAATATTTCGATTCGAAAATTTTAATTGTAAGAATTAATAAAGAATTTAGAAACACATTTCAACGAGCATGAAAATGCTGGGTCTTTTAAAACGTAACATAAACTCTACTTGTTTAGTAACCCAAAGAAAAATATCAAACAGTGTCAAATCTGACGATCTTGGTGACTACCAATCAATCTTCTAATGAAAATAGAATTCAAATTAATATTATTTTATAGAGCAAGTAGGTAGTACCTATAGTGTGAAGTTGAACTTCATAATATGTCGAACGTGGATTTCAATAATTTTTTTACCAAGGTTATTTCTCCTATTAAAATAAAATTTTCTTTTATTTACACTTAGTAAATTGTAAATTTTATAGTTTAAATAGCCCGATTTGTGTAATGCGTCCAGAAAATTAAGGTAAACGAGAAAAGTCTCGTAATTTTCAGCCATTACGAAGACATTTAGCTGCCCCTAATAAACTTAAATACTTATACTGCCCCGCGCCCCAAGCGTTACTTATATCGTCCCAAGTTGACCACGAAAAAACATTATTTAAACAATTAAGTCACAATTGAAAGTAATTATCAACAAAGATTTAGTATTAGAACGGAATATAGTATAGTAATAATGCGGTACCTAGCTATTGTAAAAGAAAATCTAATAAAGGTATTAACGTCGAAGGTGGTTTAAAAAAAATCATGGAACGTTTAATTACTTAATAATAATTTAATATATTACCTATATATTAATAAATAAACAATATCGCCCATCGCTAATGGTCTGTGTTTAATTTACATAGGTAGATACCTACCTAGTTAGTTAATTATTTTAACTAAAATATATGTTAGTCTAATAAAATAACGTTTATAGACCATCGAAAATTAAACACATGTGTATATATGAACTTTTTTACTCGGAATAGTTCGACTACCTCATCACCACCTAAAATATGTACCTATTATTTCTCCTGAAACACCCTATTATATATTATTATACATATAAGCAAAAGTCTACGTAAAAAGCCTAACAAAAGGTATGAAAGAAGGACAAATGACCTGTTGATTATTTAAATATAATTTGCAACAAGTTCAAAGTAAGCGTTCAAAATTCCACCGTTGACTTTAACGCACTTTTAAGCTCTTTTAGCAATAGTATGCCTAACGTTTTCGAAGTCGTCTTGAAATTCCTTTGTGGAAGCAACACTATTTATAATTATTTATTCAGTGTAAACTCGTAATCGAATTGTTTACTGTTTATATTGCTAAATATATAAATTTAAATTAAATTGAAACATATTTTTTCCTGAATATATTTAAATCGAACATTGTTTGATAACAATAATCGTTCATTTTTTTAATCGCATTTCCATTGTAAACATTAGGTTGTGGCTTGAGTTACCATTTATCGTAGCTCTTATCATTTGTAAGTACATCACTCCAAGACCATTTAATGCATCCCAATTCTAAGGACCGATTTTTTTATAGAATTGTCAAGTTTCTCGTTTGAAATAATTGCACAACAATTGATAGTAGGATTGTTATTGTTATTATTAATTAAACTAGTCTAGTCTTGATTATTGTACGATTGTTTTTCCCTAAACCGATCTTGCCATTTTTTAGAATATTAGAAAATACCCGAACGCCTAACAAAACGTCAACAACTGCACTAACGTTAAAATTAGGATCAGCTAGAAGCATATTCTGCGGAATGTTAATCGCACCTTTGTCGAAAGAGCTAATTGGTATTTTTTCGATTATATTATTTAATACAAAAATGGTTAATCTCTTTGTATAGGAATTATGGCGTGATTTAATTGTGATGCTTACTTCTTTATCGATGCGAGTACAGTTTTGACCTACGCCACTAATTACGAGCTCAGATGGAATTTCCTTTAAATTTAGCTTATTGCATAATTGCTTTGTGATAAAATTACTTTGAGCACCACTATCTAAAAATGCCCTACACTTAATAAATTGCCCTTGAAAATCTTGTATTGCTATTATTGCTGTATATAGTAATACTTGAGTTTTATTCAGATTATATTATTAGATTATTATTACATTGTTTATAAACATATTTTGAGTAGGTAGTGACTTGACTTTCTGAGAGATTCTCGTGATTGTCAGTAATAGTTATGCGTGCAGCAGCATTATTAACTTGATTAATAGCATTATTGTTTGTTTCATAATGTAATTATGTAGTGAGGTTGTTTGTATCGTTTACAACCTGATAATTTGCATTGTTGTTAAGTATGATATGGACTCAAAACAGTTAATACATAATTGTAATTGACGTATTTGCTTATTTCGATCTTGTACATTTAATTGTAAATTGTGTATTTACCCTTACAATAATAACATGCATATTTATTAATGCTCGTGAGCACATGTTAATTTTTATGTTGAGTTGCCAAATGAGAAATTTAACTTTTTGTATTCACTGCAAACTCTTTATCCAATTTTAAATCTTTGTGTCTATTGCTGGTTCTAAATCCAGAAATTTAAATTAAATTGAAATACATTTTTTTAACTGAATATAATTAATCGAAAATGTTTTCTACCGACTGCCCTATTTAAAATAATCGAACAATAAACTAATAGTAGGTGCGAACATGACCGGCCATATAAATGTCATTGTGGCTGTGTGGCTCATAAAAGCTTTAAGGGATTTTGACCAAACTTGGCACATATACTTTTTATACCCCTGACCAAAATATAGGTAGAAATAATAAACAATAATAAATAACTCTAAGAAACCAGCCCTTCCGTTCGGGGTGGCGGAAGTAAAAAATATGCCCTGAAGGATATAGCAAATAACGATTAAAATAAAAAACGAAGCTCCTTGCTAAATGTTAACAAGATTGTAGTGAATCCGGTAGATTATCGGTATTGACAATAATAACAAGAATATATACTACTCAATATGGATGTTTGTTACAGCATAAATTAACTGAACCTCGGTTATAATTAAGAGTTGAGGTGCAAAGCGAGCAACTGCTTGAAAATTTTCGGAAACTCAATTCATCATTTAAAACAGTCAAATAGATAGTTATCAAATAAAATTGAATTCGCGCCGTTTTTCCCCCTAAAAATGCACTTTATGGAGAACGTTTATTTTGTAAAAACAACTTTAAAACTTCCTTCCTATCGCAAATAAAATGTAGGTGATGTTACTTTCTTTTATGTACGTATCTGGCATATTCCGTAGTCGACTAAAAAGTTTAAAGTGTTTCCACTATCTTGAAAAAAGTAAATATCCTGGGATTGGATGTTTCTATACGGTTAGAAGTATAGAAGGCTGAAGTACCCGGAGCGACCGCACAATCAAGAATTCAACAAAACCGGACCTTCCGGAACTTGGCCCGGACTTTACGCAATTCCTCCATTGCTTATAATTCGAAGCATAGTATTTTTTCTATTTAAATCTCGAATTAAACGTTGTAGTTTCGACGTTCTTCGTCCGAATTGCGAATGATCGAGATCGTTTCCGATCGCCCCGTTTTATACAATTACGACCGTCAATTCGTTGAACTTGTTTAAATTGAATGGATAATAATAATAAACACGTAAGAGCCAACCCTGTAACGTCTTCGGTCGAATAAGATTGGATAAGTGTTCACGTTCTTCTTGTAGGGAAAATGCTTTCCAAGACATTTCCCGGACCTGACAGTTCAGTAAACACTTTTAGGGAGACCTGAATCTTGTGCACGTTTGTTTGGGGTTCAAAATCGAACGCATCCGATGCTAAAATGATGAGCTATTGTGGGACTCTACAAGTCACTAGCAGGCTACAGCTTTAATCCAATTTATTTTGTCATTGTTGCGTTAGAACTTGAGGTATCTGCGCCTTCCAATATGAGGTTTTACTTAGATATTTTGTTAAAGACTTGGGAAGGCTTCACCGAACATGTCAAGTTATATCAGTTGTATATAAGTGTAGAGAATTTAAATTAAAAGTTAACACACTATATAATGTCGCATAATTTTTGTACTAATTCTTAATGAAAATAAATTTAATTTTTTACGCTTGTCTTTTAATTTCGACGAGAAACAAAAAAAACGAGTGCAGGTGTTCGAATTTATTATATTTTCTTTATGCGTTTATGTTTTACGTCTCATTATTGAAATTCTGTAATTTTGACGACGATATCTAAATCAGTAATCGGCGGAAATGTCTCGATACTCGATGACAAGCAAAGTGAGCCGGAAAGGGTAGCAAAGTGTTTGTTCGAGGAATTATTTAACAAAACACGTAGAAAACAAACCGTTTTGAATCTGAAATGGTGAAATACAATCTGATCAATCTGTTCTATCGCTGTCACAACAGTCGACGCCATCAATTACTTTAATGAGACTAGATGGCGGGTGTTTGCTGATGTTTAAAGGGGGTGCAAGCGGGCGAGGATGTATGATGTGACGTGGGGTAGCGCACATAGTGTCAGAATTCATTTCCGATAACATCTAAAGACGGTTCAAATGATATATAGATTTGATTTTTCAGTAGGTAGGTCGTGGGGAACGCAGTTTTGTGCGTCTAACGAACTTATCGTTTAGACTTCCGGCCATTTCTAAAATTATGGGATAATTCGCAATCGTGCGAGGCGCGAGATTAATTTTTCGTAGGTTACATTGGCATTATTCGATAATTCGCCTGCTTTTTAATTTTGGCGCTGACGAGCACTTGAAATATTTAAAGTTAGAACGTCCTCGATAATTCGAATTTTAAACGTAGACATCGAAGCATCTCACTGTCAGTTTAATTTTTAGGTAACCGTCTCGAATTATCGAGACATTACTAAATTATTAATTAGTGATGTATCTATAGCATCAGTGTTACGTTGAACGATGTATGTGGCTAAGATAACGAAACTAATCTTGTGAATCGTTAAAGAAACCGAATTTCACATAACCGAGGACAAACTCGCCATGTTAATTTCCAATATGTCTCCTTGCACATTATTGTCGTTCGACTTCATCCCTTTTATATATCGACTCATTCTCACCTTGCCAAGTAGGGAATAGTTCCTTAATCGTAGTCCGCGTAAAGTTCATTTCTGCGATGCAGTTTGAAATTACACATGACATAACATATGCACCTTGAGTTTGCAACCGTTCTGTTTTTCCATTGGTGCTCATAAATTAGAAAGAAGGATGGGATTGGGTAAAATGCGAGCTTTTAATTTACGTCGGAGTGTTAAGAGATGTGTATTATAATGTGCAGCTTCTCATATCAGAATTGGTAGGTTTTAGAAACGAGAGCTTAATGGGAGTGAAGCGTTGCTTGGTCTACTATTAAGGGTGGATAAAATTCTTAACGTGTTTTAATTTTGTACAGTCCGCGTAGTTAGAAAGTCTCTTATAGGTCGATCGCTCACGGGCAGTCAACAAATACGCGTTATAATAATATCGACGTCCTTGTTGCACAGTTTTGCAATCCATTTTGATCTATTTTAATTGAATTAGTTTAAATATTTACATGTAGGTAGTACCTATCTATAAGATCGTTTCATATTTAATATGAAGTAAAATTTCGTATGAGAAAATTCATAAAATTGTCGTCATGTGCAGTCATATTAAATGAAATCTGAAAATACTGTGTCACTTGTAAGTATTTAATAACATTCAAGGATTTAGAATTGCCAAGATTTTTACAGTGAGTAATAATTAGATTATATGTTTTTAAATTACTGCATACTTAATATAAGGTTGAAACGATCTATAAAAGCTTTTAATAAATATAACACTAGTTAACAAATTTTAAAACTTTTTTGCGATAGATGTGAAAGCAGCTGCCAAATTTCCCATCACGTAAGGTTTTTTAGATACAGGCCATCAAGTTTTTACTTGCTTTTAACAGGTTTTTACACATTATTTACAAATAAAATTAAAACAAGAGAAAAATAAAGTAACTCGGAAACAAAAAATTACTTTTAAACACTAAAATATCTAGATATATAAAAATACGTTTACGACAAATTTGCAGTCGATGACTTTATCACACAAACGGATTTTCCCTTTATAATTCTCCTGGCAGTCTTTCATTAAAAACCAACAATATTTCCCCATTATTTAATTGTTGGATTGTACGAAAACTGACTTTTCTTATTATTAATTTTATTATTTATAGCTTTTATGGGATCAAAGAAAATACGAGAAAAAGAAATTAGTCCGAGTTACGTACAATAATCTTTGAACATGCCGATTTTGGTCATTTTGTCAATTTAAACCCATTTTAATCGCGCATAAAATAACACATTTTTAAGCATTGTTTCCATATTCCGAATGGTCTCTTGGTTTTTTACAATATCAATTTAAAAAAAACTAGATTGTTATACGTGTATGTTACAGAAAAAAAATTGTAGGTTATGCAGTTTTCGCAACCTTTACGAGCGCTAAAAACGCGCAGCGACCGATAGAGATAGATCTAGATTCAAAACGATAAAAGCTAAAAACTGTTTTGAGTGTTCACTAATGGGACTATCTAAGGTAGGCATCTACTGAAAAATTTCAAAAACATCCAAGGTAGTATCTACTCAAGTAAAATTTTATATTGAAATTGACCGATTTCACGTAAAACGACACTTTAATAACATCATATAATAATACAAATAACAAAGCAGCTAATTGTAAACATGAAACATTGCCCGTCTTCAGTTCAGAATTAAAATGAGGGCTTGTTCGCCACTAATTAATTGATCATGATGGAAGACACTTTGTATGGACTAACAAGGCAACTGATGATGACGTTACAATTTGCAATTAACAGCAATGTGAAACATCCATTCAGTTTAATAATGGCTGGAAAAAGCACAATTTCCAAATACCCACCTATATGTCTTTTGAATTTTCATTAGCTGTCACGGCAATATTTTACGAAATAATCAAGATTATATAATGTATTCGTATAAAGATGTTTCTAACGCATATAGTTCGAGAATTCCTTCAATTCAATTTATTTATATATAAATAAACCATATATGGTTCATTCACAATTTTATAAAGTATAGGTACCATAAAATTTACTGCATTAAAAATTATGTCATTTGTAAGGCGCATCGAATATTGAAATGTTTGATGTTTTACCATAATGAATGATCGATCACCTAATTTATTTTTTTACATAAAAACTGTAAATTTCGCGGAAAGAATGAAAGAGCTAAAAAAGTTCTAAATAAAGCAAGCTTTCTAAAAGGATTTTTTCAATTGGAAAATTTTAACCTCCCAAGAAGTCTTAAAAAACCAGTAGGGGTTGCAATTTCCACCTCCTTGTAAAAAATAGAATTCCGAAAGGAAACATTTTAGGAAAAAAATTATACAGAAGGTCCCCCTTAATTTTCGAAAATTACCGAATTTTCCCTATTTAAATTTTTTCGTATTATTTATGAATCACCTGGCATATGCGCAAGAAAACCATAGGTTTATTCTAAATAAAAATAGGTATGTTATAGAGTTAAATGCTTATAGTTTTAGCTTGATCCTACTTCTAAATGTTGGGACTTCAGATTTTGCACCTTCCCAAGACCGAAACCGAAACTTTCTCTTCGGCCTCGACTAAATTGAAAAGGACAGTTTAATTAAATAGGTAGGTACAGATATTAACTTATAATAAAGCACAGGCATAAAATAGGCAGTAAAAATCCGTAGATTATCCTTTTTGCAGATAACAATTATTAATCTCATCGAGATCCATCTCTTCGTATTTCTCGTCGCGGTATTTCAGAAAAGAGTTGCCAAAGAAAAGAAAGTTAGAAAAAAGTCGTTGCCAAATTTTAATGACTTGCAGTCGAGCTTTCGCATTTCAAAAGTCGATTCTTTAGGTGTGTCATCGATGCGCGAGCGATCTACTGGCGCGCAAGAGCGACATCAAAAGGCTTTGCAATTACCGCTTATGAAAGATAACTAAAACAAAAATCTCAGGAAAGTCGAAGAAGTGATAATTACGACGGTCGCGGTTATTTCTCGCGTTTCGTCAATCGCAATAAGAAATCATTCGCGTTCGACCCCTTAAAATCTTTGTAAATATAGGTAGACTATAAAGAAACGAATAAAACTCAAAAAACGTGACGATACACGTCTTGGCGTTTAAAAGATATAGAATAATATTCGCATTCGGGATCATTAAAGCGAAATTGTAAAAAATTCTATCTTTAAAAAATAATCTTCTCAGGCGTGGTTTCTAACAGTTACCTCGCGCAGATAACAAGCCTACCGCGATTCTGACACGAACGAAGTTGATTTCCGAAACAAATGATTGTAATTTAATATCCAGAGTCGAGATGATCAAGGAAATAAGTGGAATCCTTGATCAACCGTATCTAACACGTCGTTATAAAACCGTTTAGTACATTTCCGATTTTATATTTAAACTTTCACTGTTTCGTTTTTAAATTACGAAATACTAATTTTTGTCGTTATATTTGCGTAAAAAATGTAATTAAAAAATAAATCGATCAGGCGAAATGCGGTAATTGAAGTAGCTTGAAATTGCTTTTCTTGCTGTAGTGATGGTTTTAAACTTCAGAATCTCTTTGATCTTCCGTAGATGTTTAACAAAAGGGAATAACTTAAGTACTTTTACGAGCAATCCCTTAATATTATAATTATACCTATATAAAAAGTTACAGAAGACCGTAAACCGAATAAGATATTCGATATTCTTAAAAAAATAATGATCTACGGCTAAGGGTGGAAAAATTTAATACCGGATCAAAAGGAATATATTACGCTTTATTATGTAATATTTTTAAAAAGATTTAGAAAGCAGTTTTAATATTTTATTACGTCGTCGAATTTGCGTTTTGCGCCCGATTTAATAAGAAGCGATATAAGAAGACCGTTATTGCTTATGTAAATTTATTCTAACAATAAGTGATTTATTCCTCTATAGGTATTACATACTGTTTAGTGCTGAACGTATAAAATTGTTTACGGTCATGATTATTCATTTATCTGAAACAGCAAAAATGAATAGTACTTTACGATATTGCTGTATCAGAGTGGACTGTCGCAATTCAAATCGCGAAATGATTTAAATAATTTAATTGGAACGTTAAAACTATTTAAAACGTAATTATCACGGTCTTTATCTGTAAATTACGTTGAAATGTAATTGAAGCAACGGCGAAAAAACGTAATTCGCCCCTTTAGATACGAAATCGTGACATTTTGGAACAAGTAACACGAATCGAGGGAGCGTGTACGGGCGTCAGGACGCATCAGGACGCGTGTTGTGCTGCCATCGCCCTCCCCGATAATCGTTTATTAACTTTGTTACATTGTTAGTCTCGCTACTTGTTCACGAATTACCGAAGTCTGCTTGCACAGGCACGTATTCACACCGCACGCAGTAGGAAATCGACGAAGTTGCGCTTTCAAAATATTTCAAATTAATCACCTTCGAAATGCGACATTTTTAATAAGTCACGCTATAGGGAAAAGGGTTCGCATCATTTTCCGTCGGGCCCCGACGAAAACTAGATTCTCCGTAAATGTAAGGTACGAGCGATCGACAATCGTTATTTCTTAAAACCGATTGATTGTGAGTTCTTCTTGTTCCATAAACAAATATTTTACTAAAAGATATACGCGGTTTATTCGAACTTGGAAAATGACGGTTATTAAACGGGATCGGCGTTTTCATGTTCCTAATTTTCAGAAAATTATAGTACTTTATCCATATAAAATAAAGAAATCTATAAGCTAATGTAAGATGTAAAATGAAACCCTCGAATGATAACTACCGTAAAGAAAAATTAGAATTAACAAGAAAGATTAAAATTTGTTAAACTAGAGACAAAGAAATATCTAGTTTGCATCATATACAGGGTGTCTCCGTTTTTTGTAGCAGGACTTTCACAACTTGTAGTAAAATTCATTTTGAAAACAAAAGTTCATATAAACAAATATGTATGGAGGCCTCGTTTTCGATTTACAGGGTGTCGAAATTTAAAAAAAAATTGGATGTTTTATTTGTAAAACAAAATTCCCTTTTTTGATTTTGTTGAAACTTGGCAGTTTTGTTTGTAATAATAATAATACACATTTTTTCACATCATTGAATTTGCCCTACTTCTTCCAGTGCCGCCACAACAGGGGACCAGCTTGATAAAAATAGAAAAAAATATGGTACGCCCCTGCTTTTTTGTAAGTTTGAAATTTTTTCAGATTCAGCAATCAAAAATAAAACTTTTCTATTACGCAACTTTTTCCTATCTCGCTTCGTTTAGAGAGAAATAAAACTTATTTTTTTACAGAATTTATTGTTTGATAATAATTTGTATGTCAAAAATCAACCACACGGTATGAAAGGAAACTTATTCAATAAACAGAGACATAAAATCAAAGGAGCTGTTCAAAATGCCTGCCATTTTGTTCAACACATAAATTACAACGACGTATTAAAGACTGCCGAACGTTTTCCAAATGACCTGGAGTTATTCTAAGAGCAGCATTTCGGATTCGTCGTTCAAGTTCCTCTTGTGAATTGACAGGCGTAGAGTAAACTGCTTCCTTAATAAATCCCCAAACAAAAAAATCCAAGGGTGTTAGATCAGGCGATCGAGGAGGCCACCCTACTGATCCTCCACGACCCACCCATCTTTGCGGATATGCTGCATTCAGCCAGTTCCGCACCACCAAAGCATAATGGGCAGGGCATCCATCTAACTGAAAAAACGAGTCTATTCTTTGTTGGATTGCAACATCCTCCATCATGTTATGATACTCTGCATTTAAAAATTCCAAAAATAATTGACCGTTTAATCTATTGGGCAGGATGTAGGGTCCCAACAAAAAATTCATACCGTGTGGTTGATTTTTGACATACAAATTATTATCAAACAATAAATTCTGTAAAAAAATAAGTTTTATTTCTCTCTAAACGAAGCGAGATAGGAAAAAAGTTGCGTAATAGAAAAAGTTTTATTTTTGATTGCTGAATCTGAAAAAAATTTCAAACTTACGAAAAAGCAGGGGCGTAACATATTTTTTTCTATTTTTATCAAGCTGGTCCCCTGTTGTGGAGGCACTGGAAGAAGTAGGGCAAATTCAATGATGTGAAAAAATGTGTATTATTATTACAAACAAAACTGCCAAGTTTCAACAAAATCAAAAAAGGGAATTTTGTTTTACAAATAAAACATCCAATTTTTTTTTAAATTTCGACACCCTGTAAATCGAAAACGAGGCCTCCATACATATACGTTTATATGAACTTTTGTTTTCAAAATGAATTTTACTACAAGTTGTGAAAGTCCTGCTACAAAAAACGGGGACACCCTGTATATCGGAAGTGCAAGATAATAAACGAAGTTTGAATAATCCGAAAGTGTTAGACTTACATCGATTTACTATAAAAAATATTTTTGACTATTTATTAATTTACAAGATAGGTAAGTATGTAAATAAATTATTAAATAATGATACATAATAAATGGCGAGTAGATATCAAAATAAAATAATTATTAGAAGAAATTATAATGCTTACAATTGCATATCTAAATAAAAGAAAATTGTACGTAGGTACGTTTCAACAGCAAGGCTAGTATCCTCGGTCTATTTAAGTAATTAATATCATCAATAATGTTATCGTGTCACACTGAAAAATCTGCACGTGTTTTTATGAGAAAGTTGTGTCTTTAGACGTATTTAAGTCCAACCAAAGTATATGTACAAGTAATTTAATTATTATTGTTCGAGAGAGCCAAAAGAGAAATAACACCTGAAGCAAGAGCATCCATGCACATATCCTTTTTATAATAATACAAACAGGTAATACGAAAATTAATTTAATATTATTATATTATTTTTAAAATAAAAAGGTACCTACTTATAGATATTATGTAATCTAAGTATATTTTAGGAATCGGCTGTTTTTGATACGAAATCCGCCATTTATTTAAATATCTTATCATATAACCATTTCGACAAAGCCTTTGAAAACGAATAAAATAAGAAAAAGAAGGCGAAATTATGAAGACAAACAACTAATAATAACGGACCTTACTAAACAATATGGAAATTCACCGTTGTCTCCAAAACGATCATCAAGTAGGTAAATACCTTGTTGGCTGTTTTTAAAAATCTTAAAAAGTATAGATCAAAATACCGATTAAACATAAATAAATACAATTGACAAACAAAAACCGTTAGCTCCAGTGCGTTAATAAAGCTTTTTTTTTAAATACGAATCGAACACGAAAAAATTAGGTACCTAATAATTTTTAAAAAACGTATCTATAAGTACCTCAGCATTTTCCTAAATTGAGTTTATTAGGAAAAACTTATTGTTAGATAAAGTACTTCCGAAATACATAATAGAGTACAAAATAAAGCGCTCTTATTTTTATTTTTAAAGAAAAATATCAAATAAATTGGTTTACATTCGGGATTCGATCAAACTATACAGACGCGAATAAAAATTTTAAGCTGCAAAACTTTTAAATTCCGGTTTTCGAAAAGGTCCCTCTTATGTCATATATTTTTGTAAATCTGTAGAACTTGCATAAGCAGAATTGTTGCTTATGTTTAGTTATAAATTTTTGTGTGTAATGTATAGTTATTATTTAATTGTAATTTTTCATTTGTTTTCCTTTCTGTATACTTATATGTATGCGATTTACAAAGGAATAAATATTTCTTACCTTATCTTAATTGTTGAACTGTTTAAATTGAAATTTCTTAAAGTAAAATATCGAATAAATTTTGAGAAGTTCAAATAAACATTTGGAAAAACGAAGACTAAGCGGAAACAATATTCTAGAATTTTCGCCGTTTTGTAAACAAACGGACTTGGTTATTGTAAACAGTTTTTAACACGTCGCTTTTTAGAGAAAATAAAAGCGCACTTATACTGGCATTTCGCGGGCGCGATGAAAAGTCACTACGGCAAAAACAGGACGATGTAAATCTAATGGGAGTTAACTCTCCTACGTTGTCATAATTTTAAGCGGTTGAACGATACTGCACGTTTGTTTAAATATGTAAATTATGTATATTATCAGATAGTTTTCAACTTTTAAACATTATTATTATCAATAATAAACGTTAAGTGACAGGTAAATATTTGCTTCAGAATCTTTTCCATAATACCCTGTACTGATTTCTCACCGTGAAACGCAACTATACATATGTATAAACCGACATAATAGTTCGTACATACCATTTAGACTTAGAAGACGCCGTTGAAGTGAAGTGGTCGGCATTTTATTGGTCGAAACCATGCTAGAAGACAGAAATTTTCATTAAAAAACACGTTCAGCGACAAATCTATTTACATATACTACCAATACATACTACAATATATATTACTATCGTTTAATATTTTGTTAAAACGTAATTATTCTAAGTATGAGATTGTTAGCTGTTAGTTAACCTATTATAATCGCTTATGTTTTCACAATTTTAAGTTCTAGTTTAATAGGTTTCATAACCACAAACTCACCTATAAAGTTGATTCAATTTTATTAGTTCGTTTTTCTTATCGAAACTAATCCACTTGCAAGAATTTATCTCTACAATGCTTATACGCGACATATCGTATTTAAAAAGGAAATTTACATTTTTCACAATAGGCAATTTCTAATAATTGTGTAACTCGTAATTTTTATAATAACAAATTTAATAAACATTTAAATAACTCGATACTGCTTAATATTCTTCGATGATTAACGGAAGTTCCGAGGCAAAGATTTCACAAGAAGATATATTCAAATCAGATAGACGTTATAATGCTCCAGAAATATTTATAAAGCTCTTTTTCTAAATAACATACATAGGTAGGTTCCTACTCATAATTGATTTTAAAATAAAATCTTTGGATTGTATTTTTGAATACGTAAGCCTCGACACCTCTGTATTACAACGAAGGCACAAGATTATATTTCCTCTCACAATGTTCCGTCGGTGAAATAGAGTTTCATCTAAAGAAGCATCGAACGTTTCCGTTTGTTGACCGATTTTTACTGAAGTAAAAAATTCAATAAAAATAGATAAATATGTAGATAGATAAACGATTGAACGATCTACGTTGAAAAAAAATGCAACGTCAAAGACACGTACCTGTTTAAGAGCTAAATCGCTTTATTCTCTTCCTTATAATATTTGATTGGCTTAACTTGCGATATCAACGCTACTTCGATTTACTGAAATTTGCAGCTCCTGAAAATGGAACAGATCCGTATCTTATTTCCTCGCTAAGTAGGTAATATTTTAGCAGAACGTTAAAATTAAATTTGAGTTATTGAATGAACGCCCGATGGTATTTTTACTTTTGGTTTTTGGTTTTTAGAATCCACTATATTTAACGGACGTTTATTACGATTACTAGCCGATTATTTTGCGATTAATTTGGCGCGTATAAGTTACTTGAATTTCAGAAAAAGAAAATTCAGACGTTTCTTATCTAAACGATCGAAAACGTAGTCGACATCGCTTAAATTTACAATAATCGAATCACGTATTTGAGAAACCCCACATGTCAGGTATAAAGAAATAACGCATGTCCACCGTGTCCGGTTTGTTAACAGTTTTATTTCAAAATTTTTATATATTTGAGAAATCCCACGTATCTAAGTATAATAAAATTTCAAAGATTTAACTACTCTGGACACAGACGAAATTATAACAATTTTTATTAAGAAATATTTTCTTAGCCATAGTTCTAACACAACGCTGTCGCTATTTTACACGCTTTTTACATAAAATAGTTTTGCTTAAAACTAACAATAAAATAGTTGGACTTGTGGGGTTTTTCGAATATGTGATAACCTAACCTAATTCCGAGAGGCTATTTGTATCAGTTCATTTTGCACACATCGATTGGATGCAGCCTGAACGGCTTCCGAAGATAGCATGGAAAATACCATCTACACTCAAAAAAAAAATCCGATGTAACGCGTCCAATGTACGTACATTAGATAAAAGTACATTACAAACGTACATTAAATAACTCTTAAAAAGTAACGAAAAATACGTTATTTCGATAAAAATTTTCATTGTAGGTATGAAGAAAGTTATTAGGTAAAAAATTATAAATGATTCGTAAATACAACGATCGTTTTAATTGCATAATTAGGCACTTATTTTCTTCAGTGTATTAGTAGTATTAATGAATTTTTCATTGTATCAATGATCAAACAGTCAATAACTGGTGTTCATTAATATTATGTACAATATTTTTTTGAGTGTACAGAATGCATCAACAAGACAAACTATCAAAGCGCTGAGCCGAAAACTGGATCGCAAATTTCACAGAATCATTACCGTGAGATGGCAATATAGTATTAACAACGAACAGGCGGAGCCTACATGTGGAGAATAACAAAAAATACTCGCGTTATAGTCTTTATTTGTTGCAACTATTGTTGCTTTGCGTTTTTGTGGTTCGGCTTGGTTGAGGGTCATTTTCATTGCATGTAACTATATATGTATGCAGTTATTTATTTGTTTATTAGAACAAACGATACTAAATTTTAAGTAGATACATATAAATATATATTATGTAATTTCGCTAATCTTTGTTCAATTCCTACAATAATTCTACGTATCTATTTTTTTTGTAGTAGATACGTACTTACTTATTTACTATAATATAACATAGGTATAATAAGAAAATATATGGATTACTTTCAAATGTAATTGCGGTTTATTAAAATTGGGAATTACATTTTTTACACTATTTATTACACAGGTAAAACAGGGTTTAATTTTACCTATCTGTTTTAGTTGATTGAAAATCTTATTTTATATCTAAGTACACTGGTAACTAATTGTACAGATTTGGTATCTAATTTAGTTATATTTTACAATATTTATTACGCACAACTGGAAAACTCTTATATATTTGGAAACGCGAATGAAGATGGAAAAGAATGCTTTTCATGGCGGGCATTAAATACATCACAAATAGAAGTAATTATAATATAGGTACCTACACTCAAAAAATTATTGTACATAATATCAATCAACTACAGTTATCAATATCAATGAATACCAGTTATTGACTTTTTGATCATTGATACAATGAAAAATTCATTAATACTACTAATAGATGTTCATTTTTTAATTTCCATGTTCGTAGTCCCAATGTTATTATGTTCATTAGAAACTGATGAACATATTTCATAATTTAATGGATATCTTGATTGCGTCGACGACTCTTTTTCATCAATCCAATCATTACTTGATTGTATCTACGAATTTCTACATTAACACCATAACTTAAAATTTATGAATTTAAAACATCATATTAATGTAAGGTCGTTTTGAAATAATAACTACATTTATCGTATCTACGACTAAGTTCACTAATATACAGTATAAATACAGTTGATTATGTATTTTTTTAATTCTATATATAGAATAATCTAGGAATATTAACGGCTTTGCAGAAACAGGATAAATTCAAGACAGTGCAGTTTGAAAACTCAAACTAAATAATTGCAAAAAAAATTATCACGACGTTTACATTAATATTTATATTAGAACTGTTATAGAAAAATATTTCTAAAAACGGTTTGTGTTTGTTATTACATATCAAGTTCCAGAGAAACGTGTACAAATCGATTTTTTTCAGCGGAAAAATCGATTTTTATTTCCTACAATCGACAACATTGAACAATAAAGAACTAATAATCAAATTTTCTATGTAGGTATATTCGAGCGATAATTGATTGAAACATTACAAAAAATAAATTTGCTATAGAAACAATATACATAAACATAAGTAACTGTAAACTGAAATAGTAACTGTACTCTTTTAATATGAATAGAAGTGTACATTGTAACAATACAAAAATATTTAATAAACACATTCATCGATATAATAAACAATCTTTGCATTTCAGTGGAATAATTTTTTGAATTTATGTAAGAATATCGATAAAACTAATAAACACAGTTATTATCACTATAAATCAAATTCATATTATCTATGTACTAATTTATTAAAACTAAGAAAGCTTGTTTATTGGAACAGTCAAATTATTCATTAACGTAATTGAACTGCATTCGATGTAGCAATGTATAAGGTCATTACACCAATAAACGTTCATTGGGTAATGATTTCGAACATCAAGTAATCTTTGGACATACGTTGTAATGATGAAATCGTACTTCGGACGAAAATTAATGAACGCCAATTCTTAATATAATGATTTTTTTATTGTATTTACGTACTTTTTTGGTTGAGTGTATATGAATTCCCTGTACTTTTTTAAATTACAAGAACGCAAATTTCTTTTAAAAATCTAAATGTTGAATTTGGAACTTCAACAGTTAGTACTTACCTATAATTGATAAAGCTGTTGAAAATCAGAGAAATCAAATGTTTTGTAGGAACCCAACCCTTCATTATTTTCAAATATCTACTCGTATCTACTCTAACACGTACTATACTTGCTTTAACAAAATATTTGATTAATTCAAGCTTATACTTTTGCGACATCAATAATATTTCTAACTTCGACGAAGCATGAAAACTGTTTGTTGTAAGAATATATGGGTGTTATTTGAAACAAATAAGTAAATTGGTAAATTTAACAAAATATTTATTTGCAACAATATATCTTATTGGACTGCAACAATAATATTCAGTTAGGTACTTTAATAAAATATTTGTTTGAGGATACATGACACTTTTATTTGATTGGTCGAACAAAAATTTTGTTGATTCAATGCATTATTTCTTACCTAGCTTATGTAGCTAACGTTAAGCTTTTGCTTAAGCTTTGTAAGCTTTATATTTATAATGTTAAGCTTTTCGTTTTGTAGAGAATTATGATAAGTATTTACCTACCTACTACTATATTATGGGGCTATAATTCTATTTGTTTGTTTATTTATTATTGGAATGTCCTCATAATTATTAAGATTTTGTGGAATCTCGTTATATTTTATTTATTCTTTTGCATCTTCATATGGTCAATTTTGCATTATTTCAGCATCTTTTAAGAATCACAGGGCGGTAAAGTCTTAGCTTGTTCTCAGATCGGGTTAATATTTACTTTTGGTAAATGTTAGAGTTTTCTTTTACTAATTTGAACTTACAATAATGAATAATTAAATTGCAACTATTCACAAATCCACAACTACTTATCATACCTATATCTACTTACATCATATAGATATTTACCTACCTATTATTTATTATACCGGGCCCGTTTCACAAAAAATACAAGTTTACAATATTACAAGTGTTACTATAATAACGAGCAAAATAAACAAACAAATTAGTCAAGAAAACTTTGTTTCTATATAATCACACTTGTAATTTGTAATGTTGCATTTTTTTATGAAACGGGTCCTTGGTGTTATAAAAAGATGAGAAGGTAGGCACCTCCTGTTGTTGGATGTTCATCTTCTCGTATAACGATTTACATAATACATAGGTACATCAGATTGGAACGAATAAAATATAATTATATAATATATGAATGTGAGAGACTCGTTTCTCTGTTTATATATAAATATAATTTTTATCTAACTGCGCTTATTATTCATGAAACAATACAAATTTGTCTTTTTATGCACTACAATTTTGATAAAGGTATCACTTTTAGGTAAGAATGTTTGTAAAGTAGATATTAATTATATGAAATAAAGTAACCCCATCTTTTTGATTCGATGATGTTTAATAACATTAAACACTTATAATTATTTTTAATTTGTATCTACAAACATGCCAAAAGAATAATTTCTATGTAGAGTATATGATGTGTGTACGTTTCCACAAATTATTTTAAGAAATACTCTAATTATTTTTACTTAATTGTATATCGTCTATCTACTAAAAAAAATTAAAAAAAAAGATTTATCCGTCTTTAAATCAATAAGTAAAGTATTATCATAATTATGACTGAAAAAACTGAATTCGTTAGCACGAATAAATCCGATAAACGATCAGGATTTTATGTATGGCCTATCCAAACCTATATGCAATTTACGTCATCAAAAAAAAGTTACTAGATTGTTTATTTGTAATTCAGTTTAAAGTTTGGAAAATGACATATTCTATAGATGATTTACCTGCGCACAAATTAGATGGTATAAAGAAAGGCTACAATTTATTAGAACTGTCAAAATACGAGGTATGAGGTGACAGCACTGTGTGAAACGTCATAATCTAGTAACCCTTTACTGATGACGTGGATTGCATATAGCTTTGGACGAAGTGTAGGCAAGTAACTAATTTAGATAAATTGAAAACAATTAGAATTGCAAGTTACCGATACGACAATAATTTAATACAATTTTAGCGAAGAGTCGCGTTTAAATATCGCGCCTCGTTTATTCGGTAAGCGAACCACTTCCAGGAGGATAATAAATTCGATTCAGCTACCCTCCGTGAAGGCGCGACTTGCCCGACTAGCAGCGCCAAAATCGGGACAATAAAATTAGTAGTTGAACTAGCGAAATTGCCGATTTGATTGGTAAATCGGTAAAGGCCTCACTAAAATATTTTATCAAATCAAAGATTTTAAATTTTAATTTAAATAATTTATTCCTTGTTAAAACGAAAAAGTGTAGTTTAAATATCATTCATTTGCAGTTTTGTTTATTGTAGGTAAGTAATATCACTTAGGCATAAATTGAAAGGAATTGTAAATTAAATTCATGTTGATTTGGATTTTTTATAAATCGGCGCTTAAAGTAAATTTATTTTTAAATTAAAATAATCTTCTTAAACACTGACCTTATAGTTTTTGTTTCTCAATTATTGTGTAGATACTCATTTGAATTCTTTTAGTATTAGGTACAAGTATTTAATCGCACATTAAAATTGAAATTAATTAAGTAAGTATACCTATATACATTCATAAAAAACAACTTACGATTTAAGTGACTGAATTATTATGCATACAGTGATTTTGACAACAATTTTTTTAACCATTTTTTTTTTAAATTTTTATAATTATTGATTTTGCAGCCTTAAAAAAATGCATTTCTACCTATAAATAATTTTAAATAAACTTTAGAATGTTGTATAGGAAAATACCTACAACTATTGTAGAATTTTATTAACTTTCTGGTGACAACCTCAACTAATTTTTAGTTGAAAGCTATACAAGGTATAGGTACGTTATCTTTAACTTTAGTTTTAATGTGAAAAAGATAAAAGTTACAACAAATATTACCAAAAGATTAAAAAGTTACAAAAATACCTACAAAATACTCATCAGTTCACGACCTACCAATAAAACTCTTAATACAAAATTTCCAAGCTCCTATAGAAAAATGAACTATAATCGATTGTCTTGGTTAATAAATATTATATTCTTAACATTTATTTTATAAAATTTAGCTTTTTATACTAAATTTAAAAGGGTCTATACATCATACAATCCGCTGCTGTATCAAACAATCATCAGTTTGATAACTGTACCTGGGTTGAACTACCGTATTTTTTGGATTTTCTATAACAAATAACTTTGAACAGTAAAAATTACCGCAAATTACTGCAAATAACACATTTTATTATATGTCTTCAATTACAGTTTCATTAAAAACAGAACAACCACCAGTTTTCTTTCTTACTTCAATAATGACTGTTGAAGAAGTGTTATTTTCGCAAATTTTTTAAATTTATTATAGTAAATTAAAGAAATGAATAATACAACCGATAATAAATAATGACTAATTTAAATTAAGAAGCTTACTAGAAATTATTTAATCGAAATGTTTATTATTGTCTAAATCGTACCGGTACGATTTACGAAACATGGTGTAAAATATAAAAATAATATATTATAACCGAAATTAGCGGAGAATATTCTTCGATATCTATATTTTTTAAGAATTACCAGGATGTTTATTTAAATTATTCTATTGTATGAGATTTAAGTAAAAACTGTATTTCATTAAAATTGCGCCTTTACAGAAGGATAACTTATACATAAACCAAATTAAAGAAATAGGTATACAAAGATACTTAGTGTCAATTATAGTTAGTTAAAACATTAATAGAAAATCGGTACGATATTGGTTACGATGTTGATGACGACATATTTATTTTCTTAGCTGAAGAGTTTTGTTTATGTTCATCATAAAAATCGACAAGACACGAATTATTTTCATTTAAGTTGGAACTTTGAATTGGAAAATTAAATGTTTTTTATAAAGATTAAGTAGGTATAAGCAATTTAAAAGTATTATCTCAAAATCTAGATATAGACGTTTCTTCGACCGTTACGAAAAAGGTATACACTTTATAATCTAAAATGATGCGGTCATTAAAATTTTTAGAACATAAGCGTATCTGCGAGATGTATTTGAAATTGATGTTGGATTTTACCAATTATTTTATTTAAGTACCTATAAAAATTGTCTTTCTTCTAATTTCTAAATATCAGCAAAAAATGGGAATAAGTACTACTTAATTCTATTGTTTTCGTGAAAAAAGAAAATACAAATCCCAATTCGTTTACCAATATTTACCAGAATAAAAATTCCGAAACAGAGTTAACTTAAAAAACTTTTGTTGTCGCAAACAACGTTTAAAATTACAATAAATATGCAAATTCTATAATATGTATTGTAAAAATACAGTTGATTATTAATATTTAAGTACATACATTATTTTATCCTGAACTTTTCAGTTGCATTCTGGTAATACCTACTCCTCAAGATCCGTTATCGCTTTAAACGCAAGTAACACATAAAATAAGATTGCAATTTTTTATTTAAGGTCGCGAGCTAAAATACCTATAGGTAGGTAAGTACTTACACCTACATTTGAATTTTTTAAGACATTATATCGTTTCTTTTCTAATCTCACAACGAATTTCATTTGAATGATGTAGGTACGCGCGCTCTAAGGTTATTTAAATATCATCTGGTTTAAAATACCGAATCGAACAAAAGATTTGTTAATTTTAAAATTGGCGCCCGTCTTAAACGATATAAAAAGTAATTAAATTAACAGTCGCGAAACGAACGTTTACCATTAACTTTCAAGTCGTCTGTAACACGTCTCTAATTTAGATACCTATAGCAAACCGTTTCGACAACAAGTCAAATGTTAAAAATCATTATCTTTCATTAACATCGATTGACACAATAGAACGTAGACCGATCCTAATTCGAATTTTCAACAGCATACTTGACATTATCAAATGTATTGACACGCATCGTGCGATCACAAAAGGAAACTTTAACACATTTAAAAGGCAATTTCTATAAAACTCGCACGACAGTTTAATTGCCCATCATTTTTTTTTAATAACGCAATTTCGACGAGTATATACTCGACGTTTTAAACCCGAAGCAATCTCGTATTCGTATCGACGATTTTAAGGATAAGAGAATAAATACAGTTTGAAACAAATTCGAAACCCTTTCAGCTCATTTTCTTAATAAATAATCCGCTCCTTTGAAATATGAAATCAAAGGAACGGTCCGAGATTAAATCTTGAGGGGGTACGAACATAAATACGAATTATTAACGAAGAAAACGTAACTCAGCGAATTTATAAGAGTAGGTAACGGTAAATTCAAATTAATTTTCCATTTTTCCGGATTAGATCTCGAGGATTTTCTTAAAGGAGTTTGATTCATGTTCAATTCCACGTATACATGACCCGGCGCGTTATCAAGAAATATGGAAAACGTCTCAATCAGCAATTTGATTTTATATTTATTCCGAAGGAGATAAAACACCCCGTTCTATCCGATAAGCGGCCCCCACTCATTTAATTCGATGCAAATTACAAATTGGAAAACTTCCAATTTCTTAAATAAATTTAATAGCGACCTATCAATAAAACATTTCTATTTTTTACGCCGTCAACACGAGAAAGTAACATTTAAAATGCAACCTAGTGGAAGTCCAACTAGTTCCCATTTACTAATAGAAATGCGCCTCGAAAAGGCGAGTTATACAGCTAAAGAAAAAAAGAGGCCCCGAAGAAAAAGAAATAAAAACCTCCAATGGAATCGCAGCCACAGCCTACTCTGTGAGAATTTTTAATTATCCCAACCCACAACGCTTTGTTTTTGTTTGCTGATTTGAAAAGTGCTCCTTATTTGAATACGCCTGAGAGTTGGAGTGCTTTAAATATGGTTCGGATCGTATTTCGTTTATGTGAATGGAAATTTTAATGAATATGGATAACCATAAAAACTGAGACGGACAATTCAAACGGAAACGTAATTAATTAAATAAAGTATGGCTGGTGTATAGAATCATCTTAATTAAGGTTGTCTTAGTGTATAGGTATTGTTTTAATAGAAGAAGTCGAGGAAGTGTCAAAAATTTTAGTTCGTTCGACGTTATCGTTAAACAAAATCCTTGGGTGACTTTTTAGATGACATATAAGTAGATCCGCACCTTGTAGAGTAACACTAATCATCACCTACATACAAGACAATATTTGCAAAGTTGACATAAACTAGGTAAGTAAATAACGTGTGTACTACTTACACATTCAAACAAAAAACATTGATAGCTCTTGAATAAATAATTCGCAAATTTGTTGTACCTAAGCAAGGTTCTGACAAGTCACCTGTCTGTTAAAAATAATACCGGAAACTAAAATGAATTTTGTGATTACGTTTAACGGTTTATATCATCTTGCGTACCGGTGCAATCACATCGTTTAGAACCTGTATTACCAGACATTTTAATTACATACTTTATTATTCTAATATAATTTCATGTACCTAGTTAAATTAACACGTATTGTATTGAGTTTTATCATAAAATTGAGTGAAATTCGAGTCTGTTTGCTAGCACCTAACAATAAGTAGATATAATTCTAACGCCCTTATAATTAATAAATTAACAAAATCCTGACCTTTTTTCATATAAAACTACATCTATAGTTGACGATATCCAGTTCCAGAAAGTCCAATTAGCACAAAGAATACACACAAAAGCATATCAATTCAAAGTTTATACATCATTAGACGGACGTATAATTTATTAACTGAACTCTGTAAAACATGACGCGTGACTGAGTGAATAAGGGAATTTTTAAGACACTTATTCGAATCTGGCTCAATTTTTACATAAATATTAAAATGCTTTGTTAAAATTTTAGAAAGTTTATTTTATCAGAAACGATTCTTGCAACTTGTGATAATAAAACGTACGTATATGGATTGGAATTCGTATCGCTGTTATCTCTACACATGCACGTCATGTAGAAAATCGCGCCTAAACGTTTAAATTACGTCTTGCACTAAAAAATTGTTAAAACAGGCAACGCATTGTAGGTTATATATATTATCAGTACAGTTATTTGATATTAAAATACTGTTAAAGTCGACGCATATACAAGGACACGCATAACATTAAACTGAAGGAATAATTTTATACATACCTACTATACTTATCTAATACTTATAAGAAAATATTTATACTTTTTTACTCACATAATATCCAGCATGAGATTGTTTTTATCTATTTGCAAATTTATGTTTGGTAAGTACCTATATCTAATTGTAAAAGTACTTTATTTAAATATTAATGAAAACAAAATAGTATTTTTATCCAGAGGATTACGTAAAATCTCGATGCAGTAAAATAATTGATTTATCTACCTACTAAATTTTGCAAAACACATTTCAGAAACTAAACTTAAATTAACAATTAATAATTAATCAGAAATTTTACTTGTAGGTAAAATTAGAATTTTTAAAAACATTAGAAATTAAAAAGATTAAAAAAATCAAAATAAATACTTGTTTTATATGAAAAAAAAAATGAATCTAAACTTTAATATATTACAATAACACCAAATAATTGCTATTAAAATTAAATCTGCTACAAACTTTGCAAAAATGTTACGCTCGTGTATTAAAAATACCCCGATAGACAAGAGTTATTAATATATTTGTAAAACTTGAAAAATAAATATTTTTATCGATTTCTAAGATTGTTTATAATAAGCTTACTTGAGCAGTACGTATATTTATTTAGGATAGGTATTTAAATATACTTAGTTTCGATTAAAGGGATGGAAAACAAATATTTTATAGATATATGTACCTACCGATATTCAAGCCATTTATTTGTAGTTGAGGGCGGTTTTATTGATAAGTGAAATTTTTTAAAAACTGTGCCTCTAATATTTTTTAATAGAATAATTACTTATATTTTGCCTATTCGGGTATTTTAAGCTATACATATAGACAAGTAATTCGCTACAACAAAGTTTAAAGATTGTAATAGTCATTTGTGTACCTACCGTTAAACAAACATTAATTCATTAAAAGCTCAATTATCTATAAATTAATTTTCTTCAAAATTGGAATGAAATACGCGAATAGGTTTTCGAATTACCTGTATACCTATGTTACACCTTCGTAATTCCTGTGTGACAGATTTTAAGTGGCGCCAGCTTTGATATAACGAATAAAAATCTTGTGGAATAACTAAATCTAATAAGGAAGTGCCACGACATTACGTATAATCACTATTTAACATTCGAGTTGAAGAATAGAGATGAAATAAAAATACAAAACATGTACCTATTGTTTCGATAAATAAAAGATATAGGCACCTACCTAATTATAAAACAGTAATAAAAATTAAGAAAATCGAACAATTAAAAGAAATTTTATTAAAATAAGTCCAATTATGATTTTTGACTGAAAAATACGTATCAAACGTCTGTTTGACTAAAACCTATTTAAAACCATTTAATCAAAACTGATGGTAACTTTACGAACACTTCCTAAACTAATCTGAAATTCCTCGTTTTATTCTTTATAAACATATTTACATTTTTTTTTCTATTACATCAGGTAGCATAAGATAAAGCTTGTCTCACAAATATTGAAATATTTTTAAATGACCATCTAAAAAGTTGTTTTAACTTATATTAATAAATCGTTGTTGTTCAGAGTCGGGTAAAATAAATAAATAGTTTGAATGTGTACTTATAGATTGTATTGTGTATTACATAAATATTGTTTTTAATAAATGTACTACTACCAACTTTATAGACTTATTGTATTTTATATTTTAAAGTGAATTCACTAAAACTATTAAAATGAGTTTTAGGTATTTGCTACTAAAAAAATACTGGGCGTTTCGATTTAAAAACGAAATATGGCGTTTCTTCTACTTAAATCGTGAGTCGTTAATTTTTATCTATAGCTACGCCATATTATTTTACACCGTTATGATGTATTTCTTAAAATTTAAAAATATTTTTGAATAACATCGACCTTATGGGTTTGTTTTCAT
This sequence comes from Rhagophthalmus giganteus, assembly GCA_036326145.1. NCBI lineage: Eukaryota > Metazoa > Arthropoda > Insecta > Coleoptera > Rhagophthalmidae > Rhagophthalmus > Rhagophthalmus giganteus. The sequence continues at coordinate 6,337,253 of JARFJA010000056.1, read as the reverse complement.
TTCAATTTTACTTTACTTTGCATGTAAAATAACTTAATAAGTCTTAGAAAATGGCATTTGAACAAATTAATATAGAGAGCAGGCAAAATATCCACATATTATTTACATAGTACTATACAAGTTTAAAATAAAGTAAATCAAATAAAGAAATTGTCAGTGAGAAGTTAGTAATCGGTAGATACCTCAGACATCGTTCATCTAATTCTAGAATTAAAAATCAGAACAAATAATCCTACTTACTTATATTAAATATACTTTAATAATCACTGAACCTTATATAAAATGAATATAGGTATTTTACCTTTTGATACGGGTTCACATAACGGGTTACTATCAGAGGGCACGACCATATATTTCATTTATAAAAATAGGACTATCTACATATACCTATTGTGTTTATATTTTCAGTTTGAAATGTAAGATTTATTGAATTTTATAATGTTCTTGTGTGAGATATGATCGCAAAATGCTGCCTTTAATCATTTTTATTAATACGGTAATTATGTTAATAAATTTATGCGAACATATAACTCGAAGACCATAGCAAATATTTACTTAAGTAGGTACGTATACAAATATTCCTAAAGCCATTCTGATTTAAAAAGTGCCAATAAACAATGTAAACGTAAATTAAAATTGTAAATATGTTTTAAAACGAAATGTTTCGGAGTTATGGATAAATTAAAATTTCTATTTGTTCTATTGGCAATTTTAACATTTATTATCTAGTTCGTATTATCTAGTAGTTGCTAAACTTTTATAGATATTTTTAATTCTAATGTGATTGAAAATTATTACTTTTGGATTATATTTATATAAGTACCTACCTACATAACGTTCAGTCCCTCCTTTAGGTAGATAATTAAGTTAATGAAATTGATCAGTGTACTTATACCTACTATCCGAATCATTTTTTATTTGGTTCGTAAATTTCGCTAAAAAAGAAGAAAAATAAAACACGAAATAAACATCGAAAAGGACTAAAAGATCCATTTTAGGATATAAATATATAGGTACCTACTTATACTTATAAGATTTATATATATATAGAACCAGAAGGATATCGAGAAATTAAAAATATATTTTCTATGGCCTTTGAGTTGCCAAACACCGTGTAGTTATAATTAAGATATAGATAGTTAATAAATTTAATAAACCAGGTATAAACATCCGATGTTAACTCCGAACATCATTATAGCCTTGACTTGACTACTCTTGTGACGTAACGAACATAATTACTTATATAGATATAAAATAATGTACAAAGATTTCAAAGCCGAATACAGGCGTTTTTCCCCTAAAACTTGGGACCTACACTACCTACGAGAAAAGCCGATTTCCACTTAAAACAAAGCACGAAATGATGAAATACATGCGGGCTTGACGAATTAGATATTTTTTACTTACTCGCTACCTGCATATTAATTACTATTTTAAAATGATTGTTAAAAAATTATATTTATAACTGGATTTTTATAAAAATTTGATCTAAAGTAGTGTCAATGTTAATTTTCTTCCGATTTATGTTTTCTTAGAATATTGATACGTTTAAAAAATTGAAAATAACAATTTAAACAAAGCTTTGTTATTATAAAATATAGTTGGTAGTATATTTCTCTGGTGTCGCGCTTTCCTTTTAGTTTAATTCAAACATTATAAAACACCACATTTCTATACTTAATAAAAATAGGAACTAAAAACTTAACATTTGCGATAATAATTTACTATGTGGTCCAAATAATGTAAGAATCGCCAAGCTGAAAACGTTAAAACTATTTTAGATCTATTATTATTGGCAACCTGCCAGCATCAGATAAGTATAAACACTTAGGTACAATTTATTTATTTATAGGTATTTGTGTGTGTCTGTATTACAAGGGTAGACAATTAAATAAAAAAAATTCAAATAATAATTTAACTTATTGCAAATTTTGTTTCTTCGCAAGTCATAATTTTTAAATGTCACATATTAGTAGGTATAGTGGTTATACATAGATACATATATCTACTTATTGTTAGAAATTTAGTGTTAAAACGGTATGCTTTTAATATATTCTTTTCGTGTCACTGGTGTTTCGTATGGCCTACTCTATAATTGAACTATCAAAAGAGACGTCTGCCTCCCAAAGTACCTACTTATACTTAAAATTGCAAATTAAAAATATATAAGTTACTTAACACTTTCCCTTAAGAAAATCAATTGAAACCAAAAACATGGAAAAATGAAACTATATAGATAATTACCTACTACCTATCTACTTTTTTGTCACGATAGCTTCAATAAATTGGTTGTTTTGTCCGAATAGACAATTAAACTATCCTACAACATTTGTTCATTTATAAACGTACGGATGCGATGGGCGATAGGTTTATTTACAATTATTATTGTACCTTAAGCTAAACTCACGTCAATTATTTGATTTACCTACCTATATAATTCAAGAATAATTATTGTAGGTAAGTAAGACGCGACAAAATGTTATTAATTTAAGGATTATTTTAATTTTAAATCTTCTCATCTATTGTTCAATTATGATTGCATTACAGTTGCAGTTATTTTATTATTTAAATGTAGGTACAACAATGCGATTCTTTTCTATTGTTATAATTAGACCGCGCATTTTTAAGCACCAATAATTTTTAAACACACCAAACATTGTTTTCGCCAATTAAAACGGTCCTTGCTGATATAACTTCTATTATCTACCCGTGCTTTTAACGGAACATGCCCGAAAAATGATGTTACGATTTTATTTATAAGTAAGTTAAATAGTTAAGTGAATAAAAGTAATAATTTTGGCTATATAATAACACTTTGCCTTAATTGCTTTAATACAGCCAACCGAAACGCGACGTGCATCGATATTTTGTTATAGTGCAAGAGTAGGGAAAACAGGACACTTTAAAAGGTTTTTCAAAAATAAGTACTTTTAAATATCAAAACTTATATTTATTGTAAATATTGTTGCTGTTATTCAGAACACATTGCTTTGTGATATATAAATAACATTATAAGAAATATATAACTGTATCAAGAAAACCAGCATAAAACAAAAATATGTGATGCATATGTGTCAGTTTGTATCAATGCGACCCGACGAACGATGGGGGCAAAAGGACACTTAGAAGAAACCGAAATTGTATATTTTTATTCATTATTATTCCGTCCACGATCAACGATTCCTCATTTCTCACTATTCTGTTATTACAACAATCTTTCGTGCAATTTTCGAGTTGAGATGTTCGTTTGGCCCCACATTAATCCATATATTTGAGGTGGAATATTTTTGATTTTAGTAGTCTGATGAGAAAATGTTATCAAACTCTGTTATCTTGTTTGTTACATTCTTATCTATATTTAAAATGAAATCAAGTGAAAATAGTGCTTTTTATTTTTTGTTCTCAATTTCAAATTTTTCAATTTCAATTTTCCACAAATTACTATAAATTATTTTAAATAAATTTATAGTTTTGTTATACCTAAGTATGAAAATTATATCAAGTGCATTTTTTTTTTCAAAATCAAATTCAGGTCTAAATGATAGATTGTGTGATTCCACATTTCCTTAATTTTTTACAAATTTTATACGATTTTTCGAAAAATGCTAGTTAGGCACCTCCTTTATCGACTAGTAAAATTTAAAAGAAAGTATTGTCAACAATTAAAGTCTTGGCACGTGTTGCCCGCACGTGTGACAATAAAATAGATATCTACGTGAATTCTTCTTTCAAAATATTTGTCAGTTTTTTTATTTTGTTGTGCCTACAACTACTTTATAGTCTCGAATAGCTATCGAAAAATTAAACGCAAAAGATCGCTAAGAAATTAATATGACAAACGTTTTCTTACAGCCTCATCGTTTGGTCGTGTGCCGGACTAGCTTTCAAATATGCGAGAAGTTAAAATATAGGTAAGTCACGTTTTTCTACATTATGATATCTATACGTTTTCATAATAGGCACCTATAAGTACTTACATAACAATTTTGTATCATGTTCAAAATGTTTTTATAGTGAAAGTATTATGAAGCAATATAATGGATAGTAAACGATAAGAATAAAAATCGAAATAGACATTTTATTCGAATTCGAGTTCGTTTCTAAATCAAAATAAGCAGATGTTTTGAAAAATTTAGATTTGATAGCTTCAGGTAGGTAGAGTTCCTCGACATAAGAACATTATTTGCATGTTTAGCGGCCCAATCGCCGGTGTTCAAGGTGCAGCGCCCTTTAAATGAAAAGCCACTCTTTGCTAATCGTCTCATATCTTAAAAACTATCAAACATAGATATCTATTTCAAGCAAGTTAAAGCACGAGTTTAACTATTAAAAGATACATAAACAATATAATTATGTAGATAGTATACACTTTATCCAAACCTATAAGCAATCACGTCATCAATAAAAGATTACTAAATGATGACTTTTCGCACAGTGCAGTTACTTCGTACCTCGTATTTTTACAGTTCTAATAAATTGTAGTCTTTTTTATGCCATCTAATATGTGCGCAAGTAAATCATCTATAGAGTATTTCACTTTCCAAACTTTAAACCGAATTACAAATAAACAATCTAGTAACTTTTTATTGATGTCGTGAATTGTATATAGGTTTGGATAGGCCGTAGGTAGCTGTGCTTATACCATCTAAAATTAAAGTAACATTTGTTCACACGTTACCTATTGCTTAAAATTATGTAGGTGTCTAATATTAAAATTTTAGACGTTTCTTTTAATACATATCCCTACCTATAATACGTTTATGTTACCTATTTCTCTTAATTTAAAGGAGTAGATATTTTATTAATTATGAGTAACTTAAAACAAAGAGGAAAAAGTTCGAAAATTTCAAAAAATTAAACTATTATTTAAAATATGTCTCAAATACGCAAGTATAAATAAATATTTCTTTCTATTTAAGGGACATAACTTCGATAAGGCCGACGCGGCGTAGTCTATAATTATTAATTAGTTTTAAAATTTCCTCTAAAAAATTAAATGTTTGGATTTATCGATAAATGTGTCATGTGTCGAAATATCTAATGAATAATATATTTTTATATAAGTAAAAAGTATTTTATTTGGACCTTCCCGTTAATTTTTACTAAAATTCGAATTATCGAAAACAAGTGAAATAAAGTTTACTTTAAAACGCGTTTTTTCAATTAGTAAATTGCGTTAAAATTGTTTTATGATAAACCAGTTTTTAATTGACGATAAAAACGACTAGCTTTTTAATCATTTAATTAGGTACCTATATACCTACTTAATAATATTGTCGATACAAAAAAAAATTATGAGCTTTATCTTTACTTATTGCTATTAAATCGTATAAATACAATATTATACGTACATACTATAGGTATGCTGTTGCCTCGTATAGGTATATTTTAAAATAGTTATAGATACATATAACTAATAATTAATAAGTGAATCCTGTGATTGAAGAACTTGTTGTGATCAAACGGGCGCAACTAATTTTGTATTATTAAATAATTTTGCAAATTCGATTTTAATTCGTTTACAACATACCTACCTAATACTTAATTTCAATAATAAAGTTACACACCTTTATTTTACCTAATGATTCATTCGATAGCCTTTAAAAATAAATTCGGTTAATATCTCGCACCATTTTAAAAGAGCTAGGTACGATTTTTTACAAATATTAATTTGAAGTGCGTACAAAATTTAGTCGCCTCACAATCAGTGTCAGAGTATTTAAAATTTTATTTATGTAAAAACGTATATCGCTAAACGTTTTCGAACTGAAATAAGAACTATGGATTTCCGCGTCCCGCCGTTCCAATTGGAATTTTTTGTTACGTTTAGGTAGTTAATGCACTATTAAATTTTACACGCATCCGCCGATAAAAAAAATGTTTTAGCTATTAATTCGTCAATACTAACGTTATTTCCTGTAATTTTGTTAATGGTAATTTTAGTCGACAAAACAATTTGAACGTCGACGCAATTACCTACCGTTGGAGATTCGAATAATTTAAAGCCCGCTCGCATTTTTTTTTTAAATAAACAAATTTTCGCCTTAATTAGTTAAATTATTAGTAACATTTATGATTGAATCTTTTTCCGGATCGTATTTAAATCTATCAACAGGATTATAGGACATTAATTAGTAACAGCCAATTAATTAGTACCAATTATCATAATTGATTACATCGTTTCCAATTAACCGTGTAAACTATTTGACAGTAATTGTCTAATTTGACAAGCGATTCCCTACGTTACCAGTTGCCACCATAAGGTTCTTTTCGTGCAACTAGAGAGTTGTTCGTCGTACGCCCACGACTACTAACGTCGCACTCAAATAAACTCTCAAAGCTAAAGTTACGCTGGAGCAAAATTTCCCTGAAACGGTTACGCCAATGAAAATTCGGTTTTCGTAGATATTATTGGTCGGCCGTAGTCTCCTCCTATTTTAAGGGGTCCTTTTAGAGCAATATTAGGGGGTATCTTTGTTAGGGACTTGCAGTACTCGTTTTTCAAATTGAAGTAGTCAGTTTATCCCTACAGCTGCTTACGACCGGTTCTTATACACCCATTAAGAAAACGATAAAAATTTATAATATTATTTATGATGGAACAGTGAAGTGTTAATTAGAAAATCTAATGCGACTTTTCGAACTTTCGACGTTTATTTTAAGGACGTTCGGGAAATAGCCGACCGTGTAAAGTGGTGAAGTGTTTGACGATTGACGATTTGTTATTTTAAAATAGATTTTTGTTTATTATTGGAAGTAAAACGTAAGTTGGTATTATTATGTGATGAATTCGGTTTATTATTTTGATGACCGTCGCCGGAAACAATGACCAATACAACGTAAAACTTTTAACCCCGTCGTCGAAACGACCCCACTAGAAAAGAAACGGAAATGTCAACGGCTGCGTTGTTAAAATTCGAGTGATTTGCACCTAAAGGATAGTCGCCTTTAAAAAATGAACAATGAAGCTTTAGAAAACACTATCCACGTTACGGCCCCGAGTATATTGAACAAACCATCCCAGACCATGCCGCAACGGTCGCCGTTCGCGATCCAAGAACTTTTGGGCCTCGGCGACTCGCAACATCGTTCGCCAACAGCTGCCGTTTCGGCCATAACACCGAACATGTATCCTCATCAGAGGCACATCCAGCCGCAAAGTTGTTTTCCATCGGATCCGGGCTTTAATCATCATCATATGACGATGGCCGCAAGTCGAATGGCCTATTTTAACGCACAAGCCGCCGTCGCCGCCGCATTTCTTCCGCACAACATCGCGGCGGCGGCGAGCATGAGCGCCGCCAACAACGGAACCGCGTCGCCCGTCAGCGTCCTCGGCCTGGCGGGGCCGCAAGTTAGCGCCGCTTCCGGTAAGTCGAATTTACTATTTGGCGTCTTCCGTTTTAAATCGAAAGCGACGCACGACGAGAAAAAAAGCACGAAAGCACGAAAAGCACAATTTTTCAGTTATAAAATACGTTTCCGTTTTATGTTCTAACGATAAATCGTTTTCGCGATTTTCAAGGTTCTCTAGATGCTCAGGTCAAAAATTGCGGTTAGTTTCGTATCGATGATAAGTCAAATTTCCGCCTAAATATCATAAATGCATTTATGACCAACATTGTTAATGCTAAGCTGCACGCACTTGTCTTGTGACTTACTTTAAATCAAAATTAACTGAAACGCCACATCAATATTGTCTTTTATTAAGTTTCTAATTTCGAATATTAATCATTTATCAACATTTTATGACTGGCTTTAGTTTATTTTTTTGAACTACATTAGTTAACAATTTGTTTTATAGTTTTGGTACGTCGATCTGTTATTTCTGTTTTATTTTGCGTTTATATTGAATACATTTGGTATTAGGTAATTTTAAATGTGTGTTTAAGTTACTAAAACCATTTACTAGGTCCTTAATAACAAGCTACATCTATCTAATAATACTGCATTTCGGTGGTTTAAACTTATATCAATTTTTATCTGGAACATTTCTTTGTTGTTTTCTATTTTAATTGTTCCGGTGAGTAAAAATTATAGATATGTAATTTTACACATTATAATTATTGTAAATGACAAATTTTATCTCGGATTTATTTTATACTAATCTCGAATCAAACCTATAACTATTTTCAAAAATAAAAACTCTCTCATTAAAGAAGTGCCACGAAACACTATAGCCTCAACTTTTGCAGTGCTTGCCTAAAATGTGCTAAATTAATTTTGACGGTTGTTGTATATTAATTGCAAATAAAATATTTTTTTTTCTCGTGTACCTAGTATATCAGCTACATTTCCAAACGTTTCACTTGTTATAATATCCACATTTTCAATATAAAAATTTATCTACCTAATAATAAACTGTAACGAACAAATTACACTGTACAGGTACACGGAAAAATTAATACGCTGTAAATCAAAAGTATAAAAACTTATTATAATAAAAAGGATAAAAAAAACAACCTAAAAGGGCAGGTATAAGCCAAGTTTAATTTGTCTTTTATTACCGATGTGTGGGTAGGTATAAATAGAGGTAGATATACCTATATATGATTCAAATTTTTACAATTCATCCGTTCAAGAGCGTCCAAATATAGGTACAGTTAACAAATCGCCGACTAAAATTAACCTCGGTTTAGTTAATCTTGCAATTAGTAAAACCTTTCATTGATTCTGTTCGAGTTGCGGTAGCTCAACGATATTCGTGGAACAAATGAACCGGAACTATTCTAAAATCCGTCATTATCTTCGGAAACAACCTAGGTTATATGGATCAATGGCTCATTAGTCTGTGCTCTGATTATCAATACTAATTGGTAATTTGATGTGGCTCTGATTAGATGCAGATAAGGGCATCGATAATTCGGTAATGAAGCCACTACGGTTTGAGCCAAGGCAACGTTTGCTCCGATAATTCCGCGCATATTAATAAGTAATTTTATACACGATTCCTAATTATGGGTACTCCTCGTCGATAATACTAGAGGAAAATTAGATTTGTTAACGTCTGCCGCATCGATTAATCGAACTTTTATTAAATCTCTCAACTGTATCTCATTATAATCGCTAAATTTCTTATTAAATTTTACGATTAGAACAAGCCTTATTATAAAATTAACGTTTTAGCGTTTAACGATTAAAATTATTAAGCATCGCATTTTACGATTTTAACGTGCTTAATTTATTAAATACTGGCAATTATTTAAATTCAAAGCGAAGTCGATTGCAAACTAGAAATGAACCGGAGTCCCATATAGACGGGAATGATCCGTTGGTGACAGCCTTACAAAGCTGCGGACTTAGCAGGGGTTGACGCTCGCAACGCGTATATACTAAGCGAACACGGGTTCGGCCGAAGTAAGCCCTAAGTCCGGAGGCATAAGGTCTCTTCCGGATTCGATTAAACATTTTTAGGACAGACTGGTAGGTAATCGAAATATTTCGTCGCAAAAACGTATTATCGAACTTTTTTAATGAGCATCCACAACTTAATATCCGTCGAATTTACCAACGTCCGACGCGATGAGCTTTTCCGTTTATTACCTACGGCTCGTTAAAGTGCACGAAGATTTATGCGCGCAGCAAAAGTGAAAAACACAATGGTTTTAACTAATTTCGGCACAGATGCTCCCGATTGTAATTTCTAGGGGAAAAATAATTATTCGTCGCTTACAGAAATCAGTTCAAAACCGAACGTCATGATCATCTAAAAAGTGTGCTCGAGAAAAACTTTTATGAATTTAAATTACGAATCTCGAATCACCGAATGAGAAATAAATTATCTATTATTATTGCGCGGTTGCTGTAAATGAAGAAAATTGAAAAAAGCTCAAGGTCCTAAAACGTAACTCTGTATAGATATCGTATAGGAATTTATTTACATCATGAGTGTGTGTAAATACGTATTCTTCTCGTAAACAAAACTATTGTTAAAAGGAAACTTTTTATCACTTGAAACTAGGTATGACGACACTTTACCTACTTGCCTTTGAGATTGCTTTTCAGGTTAAATTAGGAATCGGTATTACTTATTGTTAACTACTTTATAAATGTAGGTATACATAAGTACTTATTGTTAATATGTCTAAATACAAATTTAGGTATAATTTCGCATGCGCCGCCGCGTCATTTTCTTATTTAATTATGTACCCACAGTTGTTAAATATTAAATAATAGTGCGGCATTGTCAGAACACAAATTTGAAACAGTATATAAATTGTAGTTTCGATTCCATACAAATTTTAGATACCTACATAGGTACAAGTATTGAAAATAATTATACAAACCGATTTTTATCAGAAATAAATTATATCGGAATTAATCAAAATTCTTGTAATAGTAAAAAAGATTTTAGAAGATTTGCCAAATTGCTATAACTGTAATAAAATTTTGGAAAATTTAAAATGAATTTAATTTTAAATACATTATATTAGTTTTTATGTCAATTAATTGTTAAAAATAACAAGAAATCTTACTGTCGCTAATATCAGTTTATTGCAAAATACTGAAGAAGATTCAAAAAAGGTCAAAATATATACCCACATATCGACACAGTTTTTCCAGAAAGGCATAACGCATAAAAAGTAAATGTTACAGTGGAGTATATTTTGTGTCGTCGCGTAGCTATAAGAAGATACGTTTCACGGAAATACAAATTGATTTTTCTCCGGTGGAAAACATCGGAATATTGTTACTAGATTTTAATAGATGATGCCTTTGCTTTAGATGCATAAGATAATCAGAAAAATTCAGAAAAGTGTGGATTACGTCCTTTTAGCAAAACGCCATCGAATGCTGTTAAAGTATAAAATAAGATCCTTTTCTATTGGCGAAAAGTATTAAAAATAATTAAACAATTATAAGTAAAAAACGCTTACGCTTAGCCTCAAACAACAAACAACAAAAATCATCAAAATTTTAAAACAGATTTACTCGATACCAGTACCGTACTTATGTTAGCTATTTTTAGAGATGTTTGTTAGATAAAACTAGTAAAAATGATGATGACATAAGAAGGTGGCATAGATAATATTAGTTAAAAATACCTATACTAACGATTAAAAAATTTTACCAGCTTTATGGTCGATTTCGAGAAACAGATACATTATTCCTACTTAAAATTGAAACATTAGCGACCACAATCTCAATGATAGACACTTATACTTATTATTAAATAAAAATTTATTAACAAGGTAGTTGAATAATTAAACTATTAAAAATTACTCAAATTAGTATAAGATTACTGACGATAGTCAAACTAGTTAAACATGTTTTTCATTGAGAAAAATGGAAAATCACATAACATATCGATGTATGTAGATATAATCAGAAAAAGAAGAAAGATGTGTGGAAATAAATAAAAAATAAATAGGATTATATCGAGCGAATTAACGTAAGATCAATTAATTAATTACAATAGGTACAAAAGTTTCGTGCTCCCATAAATATACAAACACCACCATCGGAATTTCAAATAAGAACTGTCTGAATCTACATACAATTAAATAATAATAAACATGTTGATTTATATTAATAAAAAAAATTAAAATAATTCAACGTAAGCTTTTCTTTGATTTTTATAATTTTATAACAACGGCATATTAATTTTTTTACAGTAAGCTCTTTACAAGGGGCTCAATGTGACACCAAAAAAATGAATATTATTTACTTTTCCCACAGAAAGTGATACAATAACATTTCCATTTTATTTCATATTGTTGCGGTAGAAACAAAACAAAGTCTCGCATTTTACTAATAAATAGACTATTTTACTCTGTTAAAATAAAGCTACCCATGCAGTACATGATTTGAAGGACTTAGGCGCCAAAGTTTCCTAAAAGTTTATTATTTACGCTATTTTAATTAAAAAATATATTACCTAAATTAAAAATAAAACTTAACCCAAAGATCGAAGCATCATCTATTGTAATTGTAGATTGTTGGGACCGTAATTTGTCTAACAAAAAAAATTATTATTATGAAAATTACTAAATAATTTTTTTGTGTTTAAAAGATAATTTTTCGTGGATTAAACTGTGTCCCTCTCTCAGTGCGTATTTTAGATTTTTAGACTTTATATGAGTACGAACGATTGTCCAAAGTCTTTTAGCCTTGCTTGGCCGTGGAAAGATAAAGGCATATATCTTGGTTTATGTAATTTTACCACTATATGACATGGCAAGAAATAATTTATGACATGATTTAAGCTAACAATAAAATATATATCCCTTTTACTTTTCCACAACCAACCAATACCGAAAGACTTTTTATGCACTCGTTACTTAAGTACCTATTTCCAGTTTTTCAACAATTCAAAATCCTCTGGATTGCAAGGCCGACTTTGTCTTTTTAGCCCCATGTTCGAATTTTAGTTACCTACTTATTTAAGATCTATACACCTTCTTCAAATAAAAATCTACGATTAATTTCTTCACTATAGGTGTATGTAACTATTTTTGGGAGTTTATCGTGCTAACTGTAGCACACAGTTATTAAACTGTTATTTCAAGTGCTTGTACGGTTGTTTTTGTACAAAGGCGTCACCTCTGAAATTGTTTTCCATTTTCTTTTGACGTATTACACTTTAAAAGTAACAATTAAAGCGAATCATATAGTTAAAAACAAAGATTAAAGACACGACAAAGTAGGGTAACAAAAACAATAGCGATCTGCGTTTTGAATTGTTTTGTCAATCATAACAAATTATTAGACACGGAAAAAAATAGTACACGAATACTACGCTGTTCAAGATTATTTTATGTCCCTTTTTCGATTGGCTGTTTAAATAATAATAATAATAATAATAATAGATAATAGATATTTAAATACCATCAAAATAAAATTTTCCTTATTTCGATTTTTGAACATCACGCTATAAACTTCAATTTATTACCTACTCTACTGTCGAAGTAGGACCTTTTCGAGGGACGAAATTACTTGCCCGTTAATTATGTAAGACACAAACGTTAGGATATCAAATTTCAATTAGGTCATTACCCCAACGAATGGTCCTCGCATTCAATTTAAGTGAGATTAAATACACTTTTAATTGTACAATGCGATAGTTATTGTTAATTATTTCTTATAACTACATATTGCTTTAAGCGTAAAGTTCAATTGCTGTAGGTAGTAGGTAACGTTAAAAATCAAATTTCGGCAGACTAATTGAAATTGGACTAGGAGCACATTTAATATCATAACTGCAGATTGTACATGCACTGCATTCACAGCTCAGTAATTTTTGTGGTGTGATGCTTTGTTGCTCCCCTGCATAACTCATGGTCTGAACTACCACTGATCAAGTTACTTCAATATCTTCCAAAATTAAAGCTGTCTCGTTTGATATTTTTCATTCTATCCATTTCTACATCCCACCCGTATTGATTGACATGTCTGTTTGTTTGAGGGAAAAATTAAATAATTGCGTTATAAGTAAGACGACTGTTTCCTTGTAATTAACTTAAGTGCCTAATCAGCAGAATGCTATAAATAAGCTTTAAGCGCGACGCTTTGATGTTTTTGTTTATTTATTTATTTTTAAAGTTGCGCGAAATAGTAGCGATCGTAGTCGGCTACGCGTTGGAAATTTAATATAGCCGAATCCTTTGATCTAGGTTTGTTTTTTGTTTGTAAATTAAGTATTTTCAACAAATTGGATTTGATTGAAGATTTTAATTAAGAGGAAGCAAAGGTTTAGGTGTCTTTAGAACGTATTGCTTTAAAAAAATGACCGTTCTCGATAAAAAGCGCTTGGATAATAAAATGACGGCGTACACGAATCAAAAAGTTAATTTAGGTGTAGGTAGGTAGTTTAAAATTTGTTTCGACTTATTGTAGATTTATTTTTAATTATTTTCTTGCTTACATCAATTTTCAAAAAATACGTTAGAATATAATTAACATTAAATTATAGGTAGACTGCACTGCAATGTGTTTTTTAATAATATGTAGGTACTTTGTTAGGTAATTTTTATGATTTCTAATCCAAAATTCAAAGTAAACTGACGTGGGGAGGGGGGGGGGGACTGCGTTGATACCTGATTTGGAGATTATTTTAAAGAGGTAAATATATAATATATTTATCTATATATATTAAGTTGACATTGCAACTAATTTGTTTATAACGATGTTAAACACCGTTAACATAGTGTTTTTTTAAATTAAAAATTAGAGATTATTTTCCTTTGAAAAGCCCATGTAGGTACTAATTTTTAAATTATTTTAAGCGAATTTCGTGTGAATGCATAATTTTTCTTTGTTATATGTTATATTATCTATTATAATATAACATGGATATAAATGTTAATGTTGGTAATAATGGTAGTGCACCTACATCTATACAACGGAAGTGGTGCCTTATAGAAAAATTTATTTATTTTGAAGCAAAATTACATATTCTAATTTATATATTGCCAAGCTAACTGTGTCAGCAAAGAATGATATGCTTTTAGTGTTAAAGAGTACTTTCAATCATTATTTAATAACCAATAAATCAACAATTTACGTAATGTTGGTACGTATGCTTACTTATATAAAAATTGAAATAAGTACTCACGGATAAAAAAGTAGGAAATGCCTTTTCGGCCGACTTCTTTGGATAAAAGTTCCATTGCAGATATCTGTAAAAAAAGTAATGACTATTAATAAAATTCACGAAATTAGTTAAGTAATTTATGTAAAATTAAAGAAGTATAAGACTACCAATATTATTAGAACGTAAATATTTTACGATTCGGTCTTTAATTTTCAAAATGTTGTATTTATTTATCTATAACGTGGAAGAGCAGGCTCGTTTTAGTCCAATATTCTTCAAACAACTTTACCGAGTATTAAAATTGGATTTAAATGGCATTATAGGGAGAGCCTTGCATTGTTATATTGTACGTTACAGATGTTGTATTTGATTTCTCACTTCTCATATCAAAGAAATAATTATGTACTTACTAATTTGATTGTAACGTAAATGGGGACTAAAATATTATAAGAGATTAAAAACATATAGTCATGCGACACACTTATAAAACTGTAATTCCAATACTCTTCTACGACAAATTACAATAACACATCCATTCATTATAGAGTGAAACGACGATTAAATCCCTAAATCGATTTAGTACCAATTATTCATAAAAGTAAGTGTCCGTCTGATATTTACCCATGCATTTTAACGTCTGGTAATGTAATTAAAAGCGTATTTATTAAATTTTCTAACGTCAATCAAACGTTACGAGTAGGAAGCAATTATACGTGTCCAGTTATTCAGCATGAGGACGTTACCTTCCCCACGTCTTTTAATAATTCCATCGAATACGCAGGTCTGACTTAATTGCAGGCCTCGTCCATTATGAAACGCCCCGTCAGGACTAATTGGCATCGAGTATACCTATGTTTATCCACTTGACTCGGTGAATCTATTTACGAGATCTCGTACAAGTATATATCAAACAATTAAAAAGTATGATGAGCAACTTTATTTGACCACCCCGTAGAAGACAGGTAAGACGCTCGGCGTTGAGAGCGTACAGGCCGAACACCTCTATTGAGATGTCTGATGGAATTAAACGGTGGCATTGAATGCCAGGAAATACCCCCCCTGGTCCCGCACTTGACATGTGCTAAGCATTTCACACGTTCTAACTACATCTGTTATTGCCCCATCACCTGATGTCATATTCTTCTAAATTAATAAAGAACGAACGAGTACGATAATATTGCTCAATTTCAAGGAGATCGTTAGAGGAATAATAATATAATCTCGACTGCTTGTCAAATTTTACAACCGTTAAACTGTTCCATTTAGAAATCGAACTACAATATGGTGAATACAACAAAGACAATATGTGTCTTTATTTATTGCTTACGTTCGGAGAGATTGCGAAAGAAAACCTTGTTCAAATATGAACCACATGGTCGTACCATAATTCGCCATTTAAAATTTGATTTGTCATTAAGTGTAAAGGAGGCAATGCAAAACTTTCGCAGACTTTCAAGAAGGTACGTACACACAGCCCTTTCGATTTCACGAATCATGTTTCGTAGGAATTGTAGATAATATGAATATTAGGTATCTACTTATTGTAAGTAAATACATTTATTACCCACTTATTTTATTTAACCAGAAAAGTGTAAATTTTTAGTAGATAAGTAACTATCGATTGAGATTTGTGTGGTGTACTTTATTACATTATTATTTTGTAATTTTCCTTCTCACATCCGTTGATCAAGTTTTGACTCAAAAATTATCTAAGCATAAAATGAAAAAAAAACCAAGGGAAATCTTTTTAAAATCAAATCACTTAAGTTGATGTTGATTATTATGTATTTTCTAATAGAGCGATCACTTTTTAACGTTCACACCGTTTCACCTACAAACGACGTTTTGAAAATTTTTTTTGTAATATTGATCTGGCAACTAAGAAAACTAAAGTCAATTCAGAACAAAGTTTTATTGTACAACAAAACTTATGTACTTATATTTTCGATCAACATATTGAACATTTAAAGGCATTAAGTAATTTCAAATAAAATTTTCGTATAGTTCAATTAATTTAAATTTTAAAACAAAATACTTTGTCGACTACACGCTCGACGTTATTCGGTAATCAATTCAATTTTTTATTGTTAAGAAAATATTTTTGAATAATAAAAGTAAAATATAGCTGGGAATAAACTGTTTCGATGTAAACGAAGCTTCAAACAAAAACAACCCTCGCAGTCAAATATTTCACCCTGTTATGTTGGTAACGCACGTAGGGACGATAAACAGCAGTGCAGAAGTACAAATATGAGCGAATCTGGCCTTAAACACATCGAGTGTGGCGGCGCCGAACGCTACTCGTTGGAACTAATTAATTATCGAGTCGCAGTTAATTACTGCCGTAACGAACCCCTTTCCTCTCGTTGTTGGCAACCCTGTGTCGACTTGCCACCCCTCCCCCTCCTTTTGTTTTCGCATAATTCAATTTTCTACATGTATGGAGTCTGCACTGCGTTGCATACTAACATAATAGTCGTTTTAAAACCCGTACCAAATTGAAATTGACTCTATTTAAACTTAAAAGCGTCACCTAACTGGTTAATACGTTATCGAGTTAGCGTGACATTTGATTCTTTAACTGCGTACGAGTTCCGCCCTTAATTGTTTTGTATTCGACGATATTTTTAGATTAACAGCTTTTTAAGCGTAAGAAAAATAAAAAATAGCCCGGAATGTGTAGATTATATGTCAAAAATGTCATTAGGGGGTAAATTCTCTTCCTATTTATAATTCTGTGCACGAATAATCGGTAGTTCATTAGTTTATAGTATTAGAAAGGCAAACGATATGAGAATAATGAAATAGAATTTAAAACAAATTTACGAATTATACGGTACAGAGATAGTCTTCTGCAAAGACGAGCGATAACAATGCACGTTTCTATATACGTTACATGGTTCGCATAAATAAAAGAAACATACAAAAGCACTCTCGTCAAATAACAAAAGGCAAAAGTGCGCTACTTGGCACCGAGCAGTTTCCAGAAATTAGCCGTTATTTTAGGTAACAATACTTCCAGTATTTATTTAAATAATGAAAACCATTATTCTAACGTCGTACATTATCAAATAAAGAAGTCCTGGGGAAATTAAGTCATTTAGGCAAAGGATGATGCAAACTTAATTATATCAAAAATGCGAAGAATTTGAACTTCTTAATTAAATGCACTTTTCCAGCATCTCTTCCTACTTTACTGAGATGAATAAGTTTAATTAAAATCTTGTGTTTTATTATGCTCCATAGTCGCGTCTCGACGTCCCTATTTAAGGACTTAAATTTTCCTAAACTAATTTAAATGCTACGTTTTATACAGAGTGTTTTGTAAAATCCCGTCCTGTGGAATCCCGTTTTAAATGAAAAATCGACGAATATACACGGTCGCGGCCGGCACAAACGTAACTCACTCGAATCGATTACTTCACAACATTCGGGGGTCGAACGGCGGCCGGAAAGCGTAGCAATAAAATTACCCTTATGCTGATTTGCGACCTGGCGAGCGCCAAATGAAATTCCAAAATTAAGTGACGCTTTGTGTAATTAAGCCACAAGATAGCTTATTGTAGCAGTAAGCTCAAGTGAGCTTAATAAACAAGAGCGCAAGAGTTGGCTTCCCGTGCAGGCAACCAGATATATACGTATATATATATATGTATACAGCGGAATGCCTCACATTCTCCCATTATATTATTCTTGTATAATTATGCTGCATTGTATTGAAGCAACTTGTGCATGGCTGTCTGTTTTACTGCCGAAATTAACTCTAACATAACTTGCGCGAGCTTAAATTTTCCAAGCCGCAAACACTGATAGCTTATTCCGAAATAGCGGATTTATCTTTCTTTGTCTCGAACGCTAACGCAAAGGAGATGGTGTAAAATTGAAGTAAATCTTCGAGAAAAGTTGATTACCGTAAAATTTTTACGCCGGCTTTCATTTATTAAAGAAAAAAACATACATCGAGAGCAGAGGAGGCAATTCCGGGGAATAATAAATTTTGGTGGTAAACCGAACAAAGGAGTTATAAGGGTTAGAATTGTTAAAAGTGCACTATTTCCGTGAAAGGTCCTTTCATTGCTCGTAAAAATCGAATAGGAACCAACAGGTCAGGTGTCGTATGTCACGTACTCAATAGGACGAGAAGAGCAGCCTAAAGTGCCTGCTTATTGTGTCTCAATTGAATGTTATCTGCACCCTTTTATGGAATGTGTTATTCTAAAGCATAACAGATGTTGGAACGATTTTCCTGTAGATTATTTTATCGGCGTTTAAGAAAATACCTATTTATATATATATATATAGTAGTTTAATTATTTTAATGCGGTAAAACAACACTCATCGACAAAATAACGAATAACTCCCGGAAAATATCTGTACGTAAACACTTCCGCATCCATGTTAAGTGGCCGTTAAACGACAGCCTAACCACACAATACCAAAGATAATCCGGGACTCGCAGGACTTCTTACAACCTTTACAAGCTACTATTCGAACATAATGGTCCATGATGACGGCCGCACGGGAGCGAGTTCCTTCAGAATATCTGTTACAAGACCTATAATGCATTGCGGGCGATCTAGTATCGTTTTAAATGTGTTTTGACCATAAGAAATGCTCCTTTGTCAAAATTGGAGCTCGGATTTTCGAATAATGGGGCACATTCGGTCTTTTATGTTGTAATAATGTAATCCTATATCTTGTATTGTCGGGCATAGTGATTTGTGAATGACGATATGTAAAAAAGATTCAGGACTATTTTCGATACGGAATTAGAAGATAGATACCTATTTTGGTAGTTCGTTTAAAATAGATGTGACTTTATAAGCCCTTAATCGAGCACAACTTACTCCCAGTTTGCTGTCGTTAGGAAGAATTGACTAAAACTGTATTACCTATAGGTATATAAAAGTTAGTATAAATTAATCGTTTCATCTATTTAAATTAAGGGTTGTATTTCTAATAACACTAACGGTTAAATAGATATTGGTCGACATTTTCATTGCTTATGTTTATTCTAATATAAAGGTGTAAAAGGATCAAAATTTAAATAAAATAAAAGTGTTTTGCATTTAAAAGCTTTGATTTTTCTGTATGCTATCGACCGTTAAAAGTTTGTTTGTTCTACCGATTGGATGTTTTTGAAAAACATTTTTATGCGATCTTTCAAGGAAGTAGGTACGTCCTATAATTACCCACTGTCTAGATTATCATCGCAATAAGGCGACACAAGGCGATAAAACACAAAATTATACGATGAAAAATTTTACGAAATTAAAATGCATGTTTATAGATCTTCATCAGTTTAATAATTCCTCTAACAACATTAGTAGGACTCGTAATTTTTATCAAACCGTAAAATAACAGAGCATAATTCTTTAAACTTCGCACCTGTTTGAAAACGACACTCTAAAAAAAATCAGCTGTGCGTACTAAAATAATATGCAGGCATTTGTTGTAACAACAAAAAATATCACAGCAAAAAACATCGTAACCAGAACAAAAAAAATTGTCTACCACATTAAGTTTTGTGTCAATACAGTGCAAATGTTTTTGTATAGGCTATCTATAAGACATACCTATGTATTATAGACTACGAAAGCAAATTGTAAAACACGAATTTAACTCAACAAAGCTTCGTAAAGTGCCTAATAATAATTTTAATTAGTACATATTAATATATAAAGGCAAACAGAAGCGGTTCACCTGTGTAGGTATATACACATGTTCGCATCGTGATTTGATGCAATAAAATACGAATAAAAAATAATTCCCGTTTCTTGCATATTGAACGCATTAAGCGGAAATATTTGATAAAATTAAACTTAAATTTTTTTTGAAATATCCACGTTTTTAAAGTACCTTTTTATTATTTATTTTAGCGAATTTTCATAGAAAATAAAACTATTGCAGCCTATCTGATGATGGGACCCAGACGTGTCCTTTTGCCACGAAAAAACTGGAATTATTAGAATATATATTTTTTTAAGTAAAAAGGTGGCAAAATAAAAGTTAATCGATCAAATTTTTGTCTCCTTGTCAGTCCTAAATTGTTTAAAAATTGTTGCGACAATCAAATATTTAATTTCAACGAATTTTTTAATTTAAACGAATGCATTGAAACGGTAAAATCTCTCAAAATAAGAGAAATTAAAAAAAATCAAATAACATTTTAAAAACTTAAAATCCTGAAATAATTTATTTTTAAACTTACGTAAAATGCAAACTATTACTGCTGCCGCTGGGACTGTCACGTGTCTGTAAAATACTATAAGAAAAAATTATAAACTTCTAAATTTTTCTTTGTATTCCCTATCTTTTTTTTCGTCATCGTACTCCCTCTATCGCCAATTTCGAGCGTAGATTCTTCCGTTGACTGCGTACTTACATTATTGCGTACCTATACCTACGCTTCATATTTCACTGTATTTCACCAACCATTGTAATTGCGAAAATGCGCATAAGATAAAATTTCGTTCGCGAAATTGGACCGTCGAATGTTTGAGGGGAACCCTAGCCAACACCCTAACCTAGTTCCTATCCAAGAGCCTAACCAAGTTCGATTTTCAGAGAATTTATGTTAGATTTTAAAGGTCCATGTATTTACACTTTATAAATACATGGAGAGTTAGTCGACAAAGAAAGATCCTCCTTTCCTAGTCGTATTAGTCCTTTTAGAGAAAACAACGCACGACACTCGCGCACACGCACGCAAAAAGGCCTTACAAACTGAACGAGCACTCCTCGCACACACGAATAATACGATATGTTGAATGTAATAATGTAGATATGTTGAAGTCCTTCTGGGCCTGAGTTCGGTTTTGTGATCATCTATTAACTCCTCTACATCCTTATTACTAACCTCTAATCCCATTATAGCTTTATCCAAACACACAATTTCATTTACAACAAAACTTATTAATACAATCTGACCACAGTTTTTTCCAACCAGAAATCATTGTTTTAATGGAAACTTCTTTCCATGCCTTATGCGCGTTCTTTAAGCAGTGAAAAATGTTCGAACTCCGAATCGAATTTCTTGCATTCTCAAATGTTTGAACTCGGCAACGATCGAAGTTAGAAGCGTTCGAAGTACCACTGTATTTACATACATTTTTATATTTTAACATTAGGATGATAAGACACCACAGGATTTTCTATTTTGGGGCGATACTTTTAACCGAATATTAACTTTGTAATAGCAATATGACGTTTTTTTTTGTTACAATAATCGAAAAACCAAGTTCGTAGTAGTTCAAGTAGTTCACTAAAATTTTACAAAATAAAATTGTAATTTTTGGAAATAAAGAGTTCAGCAAATAATTAATACGAAAATATTTTAATTAATTCAAAACTGTAAACAATCTGTTTAAGAATTTAACAATCTTAAAAGTGTCACGGCTATTTAAACGATTTAATTTTTACAACACCCTGTACTTACTAGAATTTATTGTAAGCCAAGGTATTGTCAAATTCGATTAATTTGTTTACGTTTCCAAACCAAATGTACTAATTTAAATCGGACATCACAATCTACAAATCGTTTTATTCGATTGTATGATTCAAAACTGTCAAATTAATTAGATCAAAAGCGTAGCCGCACGAGTAAATTTAACCGAAGAAATATTAATTACCTATATGGTTATATTTAGACATGTTTAATAAAGTAAAAATAGCTTATGAATTTTGGTTACCAAAAATCTTTGGGGTTGTTGCTTGCTGTATAATATCAAATTAAAAAAGAATACTATCAACGTTAAACTTCCATCAATAAAGTTATTTAAATTCTTTTAGGACATCTTCTAAACATTAACCTACTCTATATACTCGATGACGTGAAACTTGAGTCCATTTTATCTTCTACTGACCCTAAACTGTGTCCTAGCTGATTTTATTAGAGTTTTAACAAGCTAAAAATGTACATAAATGAAGTGATAATAAAATGATCAATATAAAAAGATAAAATCTAAACTCACTCTTTAAAGCTGTGCAAATCTTGGAAATTAAACGTTTCCGGACATTACTTTATGACAAAAAAAGTATTTAATTAACATACCCTCCATCATCATCTGAAAAGTAGGAATAGTTATTCTGAAACACCCCGTAGAGTATCGATTATCTGAACTATTTATCGAGACTTGAGCTCACTGAAAAACTGATTTTTTGCATAGTAGGTTATTGCTGAAAATTATGAAAAGCGTTTACTTTCGTCGAAATTTATGTAAATTATGGGTTGAAAAATTAGATTGTTCTATTAATGGATGTTTGGATAATCGATGTTCTAATCTGATAAAGGAATACAGATTTTAGCTAATTTATGATCCCTCGAACCAAATTTTGGGATCATACAAATTATATTAATTTTAAGTCGTGGTATTAGTTTTTTGTCCATAGAAGATCATTGTTAATCGATTTAATCTTAGATTAGTCAATCTATTGTTTAATTTAATTTGATGCAACCGGTCCTTACGGAGCAGTTTTAAATAGTCGATTTGGTTTGTTTGTGAATATAATTTTGAGATTCAGCTTTCATCTGACTATACAAATGAGCAGAGTTGAAGTGAGCTATCTAACAATAAGTGAGTGATTACAAAACGTGCCATTTATTTCGTAATTTCACAGAGGTTTGAGTAATTACTTTGTTTATCGCCCTTTATATTCCCCTTAATTTTATTTTACTGTGCAGCTAAAAATGCAACCGATCAATCGGCGTTTTTATGCACGAACGTTAAAAAGCTAAAAAAGCAAAACGTTTGTTTGATTTCACGAATTACCTATTTAATAATATAGTGTCCTTGATTTGCAGGTTTTTCTCAACTGAAAGCTTCGTTTGGAACTTCAGGGCCTGGATCGTGTATGGGTGGTAAGTAAAATCAAACGAATCCTAAAATTTGGGCTAGCTAAATCTCTTTCGAAGTCGCACTATAATACGCAGAAATTCTACTTTCAAATATTATTATTAAATAAATTAATGTAAAACGTTATTAAAAAAATAAATAAACGGCTCGGCGCGGCGTTGTTAAATCATCGAAATTAGTAATAATGATGTTTAAGTAGGTATTCCTCGATTTTTACGCTCGTTATCCACTTTAATGGTTTATAATCGACAATTCGGAGATAATTTTAAATAAACAATTGATTATATAAACACATAGGAAGCTACGATTACCGGGCACTTAATTTATTCAGTTGTTTAGTAATTACGCGATAATATCGAATAAAATATTTTAGAGATTGTTTGATTAGACGTGAAAATTGAATATTTTCTTTTCGGCGCGAATATAAGTACACACGTCGAATGCAAAGGAATTAATGGTAAAATAAAAATTAACAACTCTAATATAAGTTTGTCGATTCTCGTAATAAATTTTAATCTCCACGATTGCTTAATATTGGCGTTCTCGACGCCTTGTATTTTTGAGGGTGTAAGGACCTAATGAATGTGTGGGTTGAAGTATTCAAATGTCTGTCAGTGCAACACATTCTCCAACATGGGTCCTTATATTCTAAACAGGTCTTATATTCTTAACGCTATCTGTACCCGGTACTTAAATTCTTTTCATTCAATTTTTCAATGATATAAAAACTACAAAACAAAACATCAGTGGGTCAGGCCTTGAGCAACGAACAAAGCCAAAATAAACTTCGTTGGTGCGGGTTTTGGTTATAAAAAAGGTGCTTTATTTCACGGATAAAGCTGAAAATTTCACACTTTCGCCGAGGGACCTGAAAATAAAATTCTTATTGTTAGTCCCGAGCACTCTGCGATGCGCACACACATTAGCCTAATCTAATTACGGAACAACCAGTCATTTATCAAGCGTTCACTTTGCCGCTGTACTACTACCAACATATATTTTATGCGCCATTAAATACACTAAGCGCGTGTTCGCTACAATTGACAATTATTTATATTAGAATTACCATTTATCACGTTGCCGCTCACTTATGCCCGCATAATTCTGAAATAAAAATAGTTATTGTCTCTTTGTGTACTACACTGTAAATAATATCAATATTACATTATCGAGCACTGAACTATCGAATGGCATAATTTGATTTGCACTTTTCGTAAAGTCGATTCGTTTTCCTAATTAAATGTTGCTTAAACGCGAAACGGTTAATTTCGTATGGAAGACTGACGCTTTTGATTATGTCGAGGATTAATTAATCTTTAATATTCGCTCACGTCCCATTAACCGTTTAACAATAATCTGATTTGTAAGTAGGCACCTATACCTATACATAATATTAGTTAAGCAATACGACACCTATTTGGAGAAAATTACGACGATTAGTTTTTTAGTTTTTTACACAAATAATTATAACGCCTATACTGAAAATGATCTATCAAATTTTTTCTAATTTGTTTTTATTCGAATTTTGCGCGGTTTTCGAAAGTAAAGTAGCGAAAATAACGAGTAACATTAAAGTGGGTCCATTCTGAAGACCGTGTTTACTTTGAAAGATAGATATTTCATTTGTTAGATATACGTTTTGACTATTATGCTTGGCTTGCTTGGCAAATGCCTAATCGGCAAATATTTCAAGAAACAAATCATTTTTGAAGTTAATTTAAGTATAAAAATATATTGGAGACTGGGATGCTAATATCAAAATGGCGTCGATTAATTAATTATAAATCAAATACTTATACAGGGTACGTGTTACAAAAGCTGAACAAAATTTGTCGACGTGTCGACTCAAAATATGTAAAAAATATTATGTTATAAACATGTGACCAAAGACGCCTTTATTAGGAGTAATATAGTTATTTAAAGTTTAAAATAATATGATAAAAATTGACAAAAACTACGGTGAACCTTCTTGCTTACCCGTTTGATAAACCCGTTTGATTTTAAATCCACCTGGTCACCGTATTGTAGCTTCGACTTTTATTATTAAGATACTTAATTGAAATGAATAAATAATGTACAAAGATCGAGTTTTGGATCATTAATAAATAATTTAGAACAATTCGTGAACTCAATAGCTGTTTTCAAACCAACGAATGACATTTTTAACATTTTTTGCAAACAACAACACTTACTAAACATTCTTTTTGGGATATTATATATTTTCTATTTACAGACACTATAATGTTTTATCTACTTGCACAACTTCCTATTTCTGCACACCTTAAAACAAGAAAAACGTTTTTAATGAACGTAAATCAACAAATGGTTGTCTACTAACTAACTGCGAGATTATTAAAGTAATTTAAAATATTAAAATTCTCATGATGTGATTTTAATTCTCTGATTAAACATGAAATTATAAAATATTAGGAATACGAAGGTGGCCTTACTGTTATAGTGAATAATTGCCCAGCTTATTAGACCTGAATTCGTTGGATTTCTATGTGTGATGTAATCTAAAGTTTACATTAAAAAAACAAAATTTTAGCTACGGACAAAAACAGCTTGTAATGAGATTCAGAACAAACCTGAAATATTTGAATGCGCAAGAAAGGCATTTTTTTGGAAAAATATTAATATTGTATAAAAGGGGAGTTTTACAGTTTAAACATTAATAATGTAGAGACAGTAAATTTTACTCTGCGCGTTGCTGTAACTAAAATTAAATTATTTTGCTGGCTTTCATAAACTTATTGTGAATCAATTATTATCGTTTTTCACTGATATTTAAATTAAATATTGTCGACAGTTTTGAATTTTCGATTTGAAATTTTATATCGATAACGTCGAGTTTGTAAATTCTAATAACAACTGAAGAAAACTTCGAACGAAGTTGAAATCAATTTAGAATTTAATTAAATTCATATACAGGCTATTCCAGGGTCGAGTACACGATAGATACCTATAATGGATTAAAATATTTATCGTATAAAGAAAAATGTATTCTTTATAAAGTTTAAGGTACGACCTTTCCATCTTCATAGACAAATATTTACCATAAAAACGACATTATATCGAACAATTGTTTCCATATTAAATATCCGTCAGATAAATTTATAGGAAGATGAAAGATCGACCCTTAAAAACATAGTTGATCAAGTAAAAAATTATATTTAAAGGAATTAGACAATAATAGACGATTTATCTAATCACTTTCTCCAAATTTTGTGTATCTACATCAAATTTTTGTAAATAGATTTGTTATAAAATTGTTTCACCAATACCTATTCAAATAAAACATCCAGTTGGATTAGATTTGGAAATTAATTAAAAAATGCTTCTAATCAAAACGTAGATTTCAGTTTTCTTTAATTGCTTTTGTACACATCGATAAAATTATAGATAAATATACGTACAATCCACGATCTGTAAAAATCACAATAAAAATGTAGATAGGTATTGTTTTATAGTTAACATTGTAATTTCAAAAAAGAACTCAGGAATAACTAATGTTTGCTATTAATTCACAAGTCACTCTAAAGACAACAAACTTGATTTTGATTTATTAATTTGTCAAACATTTGTCAAATTCGACAAACTTTGTCTTCGAGACGAGCGAAAAATTTTATGAAAAATACATTTACTTATTTCGCACTCCATGAAGTTTTTAGTTCATTATAAGTACCTACCTGTCGTATAAACTCAATTCGGGGACATCATTTATAAAAAAGACAACAATTTAAATTTAATGTTTTATTTTAAACTCTGCAGCAATTGGTAAAAAGAAATGATTGCAAAACAACTATTAAGAGTTGTTTTGTATTTAGAATTGAACTAAGAAAAATTTGATTCGTATCAAAAATTCAGATTTACTTTGTATTTTCTATTATATGGGTGTTATTATATTGCGTTACACGAGATTAATATTTTATTTAACAATTGCAACAGTCGGTTGTAGATCGCTTCCAAAAAATGGAAAGAAAAATTCACAGGATTGATTTATCCAAAACTTACAAGTTTTGGATAAATATCTTTTTTTTTAACTTAATTTTGGTATCACGTTTAATTATTGTGAAGCATTTTCCTTTGTTTTTTTAGGTTTTGACGGATTTTATACAACGTATAAGCGTTTACAGCGTTTTCCAACGTCTACGGCGTTTGTTATTATCCTCTTTGAATTTTCATGTCCCGATAATATTGGTTAACCCTGATATTTTGTTCATTATCGCTGAATAAGTACATATATGCATAGATACTTTTTTACGGTTCGAGTTATGTTAACCTGATAAAATAAATACTTACTATATTACTAAACGAATTGAAAGCTGCATTTTGTTTCTAATCAATGTTGAACACATCGTAACAACGGACTATTTTTGTTGTATTTTTATGTTCCTCTACACGAACATTTAAAAATGTAAATCTCCAGGAAGCTTTTGTTACGTTTATATTAAAATTATAATAAGTAGGCCATCGTATTCCAAGTGAATTTTGCTACATTATTAAAGACACATAGTTAATTAGACCTGTCCGACTTCTCGTTTTTCTTCGAGTTTCCTGTGTCGTTTAAAAAGGAACTTTAACGAAAAAATATGTAGGTTAACTTTTATAAAACACTATCCCCGTGTTCATTATAAAAAGGTATTGGCCTGGATTATTAAATGGTAAACGCTTGTTTTAATTTATAAACCAATTTAAAAATTCCAGTTAATTCTACAGTTAAAATATCGATTTAGTTTGTCGCAATTACATCGGTATTACGAGCTCCAAAACGCGCTTATAATTTACGTAACACCAAACTGTGTATAGGCTAGCGAAATCACAAGGAATAACAAGTTGTGCGAATACAAAATTGGGAGGAAACAAAACAATAAAAGCCACGTATATATGACGTATGCAGTTGTTAGAAAAGGACTGAAAGCTTCCGCCATATTACAAAATGGCGCGGTGTTGTTCTATAGACAAAAGAACAGTGAATAATGTTCAGCTTGTTTGCGTGTTTACTTACTTTACAGTTGACCAGTGCAAATTTCCATTCTACACTATAGTCATGCACGACGTATTTAAAGTAGATACTTATCAGCCGCGACAAAGTGGAAAACCTTTGCGCCGAGTCGCTGAAGCAGGTTGAAAGTGTGTAAAAGAAAAGTTACTCCGGGCCCGGGTGTAAATATAGTCAAAAGTACAAGTCAATATTTTTTTGGAAGCGCATTATAGAAAAATCTGTGTGTTCCATTAGCAATTACAACCCTCGTTACAAACATAGGAACCCTAAGTTCCCCGCTCTCGTATAAGGGAAAACCGTATAATAATTCTTCCGATCCCCATATTTTGGAGTTATAACTGCGTAACGAGGGTGGGAGAGCTCGTCAGAAGCTCATTATCAACATCCCTCTTGCCAACCGGAGTTATCTGGAAAGTCCGGGTCCTTAAAACACTCATTTGGCAGCCATATTGGCCCCGGACTCGTGCCTTTTATGGTATATTTTATCATAACTTTAGTCAATTTCGTTGTTTTAAAACTAAACCTCGCGTCTAGCATTATTATAGCATTATTCCTCTATTATAATTTTAGTTTTATGTAGGTAAAGTAGCCGCATAGTATCGAATAAATAATCGGATCAAAGAGAAATGTATCGTAACGTATTTAGTTAAAACAACAAACGACGGAAGCTCTCGCGCCGCACGTAATTCGATATTTGGCGCCAGGAAGATGTGCCGCATGTCAAAATCGTGAGCACCCCGTGTTCGAGGGCCGCTTATAACCGCGAAAGCATAGCCCTTATTATATTTGTGCAATGATAACAAAAAATTTAACTAGGCGCGCTATTTTCCTTTAAGTAAAATATAATAAGCGCCAATACAGACGACGAGATCGCATAAAGACTTCTTTTTAAAATACCAATATATTCCATCTCGTTTGGCACTTTTAACAAACACTGCGCGAGCTTCTTGGAGGAACTCGGAAAGAAAAATAATTGGACGTTAGGGTGTTTGCGCATCCTCTAAATATTTCGGCTTATAAAATGCGAGATACGCCCGAATATCCAATTAACTTGTAAAATAAACACAAACAAACCGTATTTAAAGGAATGACACACACAAAATTGTGTAGCAGCGGGTCGATTAGCGATATACATGTTTGGCTATCAGTTTACAAGGATTTTTCAAACTACACATGCTTTTGAGAACTACGTATTAAAGACGACCAGTTTTCACGTCGCCATAGCTACATACCGCTAAAGAGCAGTAACGAGCGGACCCGTTGCATAGTGGATTGGAATTAACTTGTTAAGCTAAAATGAACGCCTGACGGGGGTGCTATGGAATTAAATTGAAAAGAATTTAAAGAACTTAGCTGTATGTGTACGGCTCTGCTTGCCGAAGCGGAGCGTTTCGGAATTAAATAAAACGAATGAAAGCTAAATAATGCACGTTTTCACTATATGTAATGAAAAGTGGATTTTTAACGTAGCACGTCCTAGATTTAGTGGATTTGCTAATTTTGACATCAAAGACCTGTTGGTTTTGTCTTAGATAACATAAAATTAATTTTGATTAGCGTAGATTGTTTGGTGAAATTAAATTGAGTTCAAAAATGAAGTTCGAGTTGCTTGTTCGAACGTGCAGTTGTAAAATAGCAGTTGTACCTTTTATAAAGAATCTCGTGTATTTTCACCAACAAGTCTGTGATTAACTAAATTAACTACAATAGTTGAATTGTAAGTATTATATCTCTGATCGACTACCTATACCTAATAACCGTAATAAATCGATAACAATTTTGAGCGATTAATTAAAATATGATCGATCAGTAAAAATGTTTGAGAAAAACAAATTGTTCAAAATGATCACAATGTATCTGCAAAGGCCTGATTGTAATAGATTGCTCTACGTAACATTTATAAGAGTAGGTACATTTTGATACGAACACGAAAACGTACTCTATCGGCATTAAGAAACTAAGAATTTTAATACTCCTTCAATTTTTTAAGCACCAACAACTCTGCCATAGGCACGTTTGATCTGTCGCATTTCGTCTCAAACTTTTTGAATTAAAATTAATCTAGGAAAAAGATCACTGTACCTTTTCTCAGCGCACCTGTAGAAGCTCCTGGAACACCCATAGACAGTCTTTCACCACCGAACGCGCGAGTTTTCACAAAAACGAAACGTGAGACAGTCGACGCGACCGCGACGCGACACTTCACTAACTAATTGCGAAACGCATTTAAAATTCTGTTCATAAATATTTGGTAAGATTTAGGACAAGTGGTGGTCCACTCGGAGCACATATATAGATGTTTAGCAATCGAAACGATCTCGCTGTATATCCATGTGTGTTGTATCTGAAAAGACGTCATCTTTATTAATAATT
The DNA here is from genome assembly GCA_036326145.1 of Rhagophthalmus giganteus. Classification (NCBI taxonomy): domain Eukaryota; kingdom Metazoa; phylum Arthropoda; class Insecta; order Coleoptera; family Rhagophthalmidae; genus Rhagophthalmus; species Rhagophthalmus giganteus. The sequence continues at coordinate 6,306,487 of JARFJA010000056.1, read as the reverse complement.
ACGAATTTGTAATTAGAAAAATTAATTACAACACGAAACTCCACAATTTGACGCCATAATATTTTTTTAGATATTTCGGTGTTAAATTGTTCGTTAAAAAAATATGTAGGTATGTTTTACGAGGCTCTAATTGCAAGAGAAAGCTTGGAATTTTTAAAAATGTATGATGCTGACAAATTAATTTAAAAAAAAACCAAAAGACCTCGTCTACAAACCAATCCATTCAAAAATATGAACGGTTTTTTATCAATTTAGTGTTTTTTTTTTCAATTTACTAGTTGACTGTAAAAAAAAACCAAAACGATACGTTTTGTCCTTTTTAATAGTTATAGTATAATCAGTAATGGTACGCTTTTAGAATTTTCCGAATGTTATTCAAAGTTATGTTCAATAAAATCGGCGTCTCTAATTTATTTATTTCTTATAAATGTCGATCGATTCAATAACAGATTGACGAATAACAGATAATAGTTGTTTATGTACCTACTTAAAATACAGTAGCACATAGGTACATTACATGTAGTTCTAATTATGGGCATTGGTGGCCTGCGAAATAATGGGAATCTGACTTGTTAAATGTCTTATGTTGAAAATTAAAACATTTTATTTGTCTAGTTTAACATGTGGTAATTCTGATTTTTTTTATAATCAGGATGGTTTAAGCTAACGTTTAAGGAACATCTTTACAAAACTAATTTAGCCATATTTTCAAATATTTACTCTTTAAAAACCAGGGATACGTTTCTGTTAAAAATTGTCACACACCTAAAACAATGTGACAACGAAAGGAATAGATTCAAAAAGTTCCTGTTCGTTTTATTCTAACCTAAAAATTGATCAATTGTTAATAAATGTTTTTCGATTTTAATATAAAGGATCTTAAATAGTTCGATCAAAAACAAATTTTAATATGCACGAGCCCAAAAATCAATCATTTTCTCTTTTGATTAAATCATTATTATTCTAAAAAGTTTTTTAAATATTATATATTACGTTTATTTATTATATCTACTTAATAGTAGATCATAGTAATAGTAATCATACTTATAATTAAGTATGACAACGAGCAGAAAAGCATTTTATTGATAAAGTATCTTTATAGCTTAAAAAGTTGTTTTTGTAAAACACTTCGAACAAAACCTCGTTTTTTATTAAAGAGTGCGAAATTCCTTCCCGAGAAGATGTAAACTTGTGTTGATATGGAAAGGAGGGCATTTCAAACATTTTCTTTAATATAATGCGTTTTATGGCACCAAATTACTTAAAAAACTAATCAAAATTAGTAAAAGCCTATAATTTATTTAAGCTGTATCGAAATAAAAAATCGCTCTTATTTTGAAAACGATTGATTTGCGCACCCTTGTATACAGGGTGTCCCAGAATAATATCTTTAAAATCGTATATTCAGTTAATAGTCACAAATATTTAAATGAAATAATTAATTTATCAATCAATAAGTCGATTATAACCTAAAATCACTATCAAATCATGATTTAAAGCCTTAATAAATTTTCCGAAAGAACCGGTAGAAGCAATAAAACTTGCAAGATGCTAAATCTGACAACAGTGTTCATTCAAGCAAGTAAAGCTGGTATCGTGTTGATGAAAACTTTTTTCAACTTGTGTTCTGTAGTTGTCACTAAAGCGACAGTTATTGACTTTGAATTTTAAGTGGTTGTTGTAGTTATTAATTAATCAATAAAATAGTAATTTCGATGAGGTTTTTTAACATACGTACACTGTTTGCTTAAAAATTGCTTCCAAAATTATTATGTATTAGTAACTGTTGATTGATGTAACGGATTAATAGTCTATCGTGTTTATCCCATTCTGTTAAAGTAATTACAGGAGTGTTGCCAAGTTTATTTTTCTTTTTCTTTTTTGGCTCTTGAACGAAAACGAGGCTTCGGAGACACCTCTCCTGAGGTGTCCCAATCTCTGCCTGAGATTTTAGTGGAAATTCTGGGACACCCTGTATATTAAGACGTTTTTAACTTGCTTTTGATCGTATTACATGTCCTTAAAATTTTTAACTTTTTTTTATCATGCCATATTTAAGAATTACTCTGTTGCAAATAATATGAGACTAAATCAGAAGAAATAAACGTTCAAATATATAATTAAAACAAATAGTTACGAAAACCTATAGGTACCTACAGGTTTATTTCTTGTTTTACATGATAATTAAATGATATGGGTTTGAACGTCTTGTTTTACGACAGCTTTGTTCCGTTGTAACGAATAATATGTATTATATATAATTTAACGAGATAATTCAACCAACAAGATTATCGACGTATCTGTACCTAACGGCGATAAAAAATCGTCAACAATATAATTCACATATTTCTGACGGATCAAAGTCTTCAACGAACGAGTATTTTAAATAATTATCCTTTCGGAGCTAAAAAGTTGTTGACAAAAAGTGGTTTAAAGTACATAATTATATTTTTTGAAAGTTATTTTTCGCCAAGCTTTTCCTGTCTTCCGGAGCGCCGTTGGAAACAAATGAGGCAAATTGTCTCTTAAATAAGTTAAACGTTGTTAACAGAAGGGCCTGTCACTTCGGGCAAATCTCTAATTATGAAATTATCAAGTTATTAATAAGAAAAGTAATTGTCACTTTAGTTTCCAATTAACTAACTGGTAATTGCTTCGGAAGTTCAGTTCTACAATTTATTATGTAACCAAAAGAGTAGTGAAAGCCGTTTAATTAATATCGTTGATAATGACTGGCGTATTCCCGGTGTGTTTGTATTGGAACGCAATATTGGGTTCCTTTGTTAAGAACTCCCACTTTATCGCTTTAATAATAAACTCATAATTATCTTTTACTTATACTCCACGTTGCAAGGCGATTTCAACTAAACTGCGTAACCGTGTTATTTTCAAATTGGTTTTTAGAAAATGTAATATACGTTTTACGACAATACCAATTATGAGATCTAACGCGATCTTTCCAGCAATTTCCTCTACGGTTTCGACGCAATATGAAATTGTTGTTTAATTATGTTGAAGGTGAAGACAGTAAAACATAAGCATTTCATTAGTCGTCTACAAAACACAATAAACATACGAGATGACGGTTAACTTTAGCATCTCTATATTCAAGATGTTTCGTGTTACGTCAATATGTAACCAGGCAGAGCCTAAAATAACAACCATGACAACTATGAGGCTTTTTAAAAGCCGCAATTCTTTTTAACAATTTTTAAAGTGTTTCAAATCGATTATTTGCCGGAACGTCTTTCGACAACTGTATCGAATGACGGTAGTTAATTTTTTTTTCCAATCGAAGTACTAAACCGTTAAATTCGGCGAGGGCCAACATAATTGGTAGGTATAAGTCTAATAAAAAAAGGCCACCAAAGTGATGTCTGTATACATATACATAGGTAAGAAGCGGAATCCAGAAATTTATAGCTAACTTGATATTGATCCGGCTTGCGCACAAACTCACAAACCCACGAGGTCCTTTAGCTGAAACAACAATATGTAAATTGCCACCCAATTCCTGTAAAGGCTCGTCCACAAACCGAATTATTTTTTCGTATATTATACGGTCTTTGCGGTTTTAATTTGCCAATTATTGTACTTATATAAGTGTTTTTTTAAATAAGAGGTTATAGGCAACCCAAATGTCATTCACAGAGGGCGAACTAAAATATTGGCAGAAATATGTAGCTAATTAAGGACAGATTTTCAATCGCCAGTTAACTCTGACCATCAGTCAGTCGCTATAGAAACAATTAGAAACAATTGTTTCGAAGATGACTGGCCGATGGTCAGATTTAACTGACGATTAAAAAACCAATCCTAATATCGAAATTATTATTAGATACCCCCTGACCTTTTTTTGAATTTTTGTAGATTCAATAATTAGATATTATAATTATAATAAATTTTAATTGTCATTAGTTTTATTTATTAAAATTACTTTCTAATAAATTCGTAGTTTTTGTCGCGAAAGTAGTTAGCCGAGGAAAAATTCAACAGATCATCAAAAAGCTGGTCGTTTTTCAAAATAAACTAACAATAAATGAAAACAATTCGATATAGGCAAGTATGATTAATTGATTAATACATTGACTAACAAAAATGGAACTGAAAAATCACGTAGGTAATTTTTTATTAGAAACATTAATTCTGTTGAACTTGTAAATTTTTATTGTATTTATATCGACTCTGTTTTTCCAGAAGCGCGTAACCCACAAAAAGTAAATTTTACAGGAGAGCACATTTTGTGTCGTCGCGTAGCTATAACAAGATACGTTTCACGGAAATACAAATCGATTTTTTCTACCGAAAAAATCGGTATATTGTTACTAGATTTTAACAGATGATGCCTTTGCTTTAGATGCATAAGATAGTCAGAATAACTCATTTTTACAAAAGTGTGGGTTACACCCTTATGGCAAAATGCCATCGATATGATTGCGACGTCCAGATGATGTTATCATCGGAAATTATTTCATTGTGACGTCTATATTATTTAAATTACTTGAAATTCTAAAGTACAAAAGCTCAATTAATTAAATTTTTTCGGCAAGCGTTTATGAAACGACCAGCGTTTCAATGATCTTACAAAATCTACAAAATTATTATTGTTATAGGACAAAATAGTTTGGTAACAAAATAAGTGGTTAAAAGTAATACAAACTAAATAAAACTACCATTAAGAAGAATAAAATAATAATTTCCGTCACTTTTCCTGGCCTCATAGTTTGTAAACCGGAAGAGTTTAAAACTCTAATTTTTTTCTGTAAGTAGGATAAATATAGATCTTTAAATCCTGTAAGTTTTAGATTTTTTTCTGCTCTCCCACGAGAGATATCGGCACTTGAAAATCACCAAAACTTGATAATCGACCATGTTTAAAGCCACATAACAAGAAAATAGATAATTTTAAGACCTGAAATTTTACTAAGGTATACTCTGAATATATGGTGAAATGTGAAATTTTAGACTTAACTCCTTATATTTTTCGTGACTTAAAAACTGATTTTTTTAAAAAATACTATAGATTTCAGATCGATTTATGGCACTTAAATGACAAGTTAGGCGAAGTTTGATAATAAAAAGAAATATGGCCCCATCCATGATGAAGAATTTAGTGTTTTCTAAAAGTCTTTAGCTTACTTATTAACTGAGATACGGGAAATTCCGTAAACATTTGTAATCGCAAAAATTGACTGACGGTCACTTTTAGAATTACCTGGAAAACACAAACGAGTGGGGATGAGTTTTTAATAAAATTATTTTTCTAATGTCGGGTTATGTAGGAATTAGTGTACAAAGTATTACTCCCTCTGTCCGAAAATATGGTATACATTTTAATATTTTTTTTAGATCCGAAAATATGGTATACATTTGCGTAAAATATCAATAAATACTAAAATTAAATATAAAAAAATTAAATTCATATTTATTGTCACATATATAACTAAATACAAATCAATTTTAGTGTAATCCAAATTTGTAGTTAAAGTTTATATGATTTCAGCCTTGTTAAACATTAAATTCCTATAAGTTTCAGTAATCGTATCCCTCAGCATATTGTATCAAACTTGTTATTTAACTTAATTTTATTAATGATGAATACTTTATACACATTTTCACTCCATGTACGATCAATTGTGTTATGCAATTCAGTTTTGTTGAATGATTAAAATCAAATCGAGAACGTTTAAATCAAGACATATTGTCATTTACTTAAACTTTATTCAACCAGTGCATCTGTCGAACACATAATCATCATTATCGAGAACTGTGTTTTGCATATCTTGCTTCTAAATGTTTGTTTATACTTTTGAATTGATTTAATTGTGAAAACATTTTCACAATATTTCTTAAGAACGTTTAAGATCAAGACTTTTGGTGGTATGTCCTTTCAATATCTGAATATTCTTTGTTTAACCGTTCAGTAGTATCCTAAGGCATATACAATTTATCCGTAAAAATCTTTCGATGGTGTAACGTGGTTGCATAAAATACTTGTTAGTATAAACCGTTTGTTTTGGTTTCTATGGTATCTTCATATGATCGAACATTATGCAATAGAGCGTTTAATTTAGTGAGATAAAACATTTCTCATAATTGAACGAATCATTAAATTCATAAAAGTCATTACTGGCATGTTTACCTTTACAAGAAAACGCAATTTTCACATTTTTTACCTGTTAAAGTAGGTTTAACTGTAACTTAAAACTTAACTGTTTAACTTTATTTAACTTTAATTGGCTTAAAATACTTTCGCCGTTTAAAGATATCAAACAGTGTTGATTTTGGAATATCAATTGCGAAATAAAGACTACGAATCGTTCCTCGACGATTTAATGGTATATTCTTTATTTCGGCCAAATTGGCAGAATAATCTTTTCGTTTTCTTCCGCATTTTTCCTTTTTTTTGAAGAAACATCGGCACAAATTTTGCCTTCTCTGTATTGAGCTTGTGCCGTATGCCAGATTCTACTTACGTCAGACGGGATACGAGGAATACAGCTGCAACTTTATTAATAGCACCGTGTTCTGATTTTTCTTTGTTCTTCATATACTGTAATAGCTGTTGCAAGATACCATGACGTTGTTCATTAGTCAATTGCTTCGATTTGGCATCTCTTCTTTGTAAATTCACGTTATTTGAGTTAAAATTTTTCATTTTGAAATTGCAGCGGTGACTATTTTATTTTTCTTAAAAAAAAGTAATTTTTGGTCTTCAAGTTCCAACTTAACTCAAAAGCAACGCCTGTCAAATATGTCAGATTATTTAGCTATCAATTTAAACAATACCAATATAATGAGTATTACTAGTTGCTTTCGAAACTATAGATAATCTAAGATTTTCATTCAAATGTATACCATATTTTCGGACAGAGGGAGTATAATTTTTCTAAATGATCATGCAACCATTTAATTTTTTATTGGGCGATTTGGTATGGAATGACCCCCTGTCAACTCAGACATAATATGACTTGATTTCTTTTTGTAATTAAGTCACACCTATGATCTATACGCTGGACGTGTAGAAACAATAATTGACTTAAGCGTATTTACGGTCTCGTAATTAAATAGTTTTTATATTGGATTACCTAATTTTCACAATTACTATTGAAAACTATTTAATTGCGAGATTATAAATAAACTTAAGTCAATTATTTTTCCTACAGGTCCAACGTATATATCATTATAGGTATGACTCGATTAAAAAAAAATTACGTCATTTTATGTCCGAGTTGAGAGGGACAAAAAATTGCACACCTACTTTCGTTATTATTGAAAATAATCGATTTGTTTTTCCGTAAATATATAATTATATCCATCTTTAAGTATAATATACAACAAATAAAACGATAAACCTAGAAATTTACATTTTTGTTCGCATCGTTTGAAAGGCACGGGACGAAACTGCTATAACTTATTCCTTTTCATCGGTGGATCTTTCAAATTAGCCACCGTTGCCTTGTTTTTCAGTTTTATTTTTATTCTTTAAATCCTAAATAAATTATATGCCGATCGAAGACCCCGCCAAAATTAAATTTAAAAATAAGTTTAAGAATATTTTCACCAAATCATCATACGAACGTGTTCGCTTCCCTTCCATTGTCCGTCAACTTTAATTAGGATTATCTCGCGCTTTGTGCCACAAATTATAGCTATCGAAAAATTAACGTGGTTACCTATAAAATTCAGCCGGCTCATTAATACCAACTTAAAATTTCACGTTACATCTGGCGAACGCGTCTTTCACCGACCATTCTAGTTAGTCCGAAATAATTATACGTTCGAAGATGATTGGACCAATAATAGAAAACGAAAATGTCTGCCCAAAATTGTTATCCGGACAAAGAATCAAATTCTTTAGCCCTTATTCGTAACCCTTTCCGCGGGTCGGCCTATTAAATACAGTGTAGGTATAAAAGCGATAGTAGATATAAGGCACATTCGATGGTGAGTTACGTGCTCTGTAATCGGACTCATCATTATCATGATAATAGGTAATGACAGGTTACAGCAAAGAGGGAGGTCTGTTGACAGATGTTTAACCAACACTAACATTTATATAGAACGCGGCGCATTCGAATTTGTCGAATTCGTCCCCGTTTCCCGAATCGGTTTAAATTTAACGAGAAGTTACAGCCGACGGTAAATAAAATTGGGCAGATCGTCGTTTGAATTACGATTAGTCTTAAATTGTTAAAACGGCGACGTCGTACCGTGCAAAGCACAAATACGGGCACGACGAAGGGCGCATTCTTCTAATAACATTCTCATAGCGATTTCAATTAGGACCGATTCTGTTAAAGAATGGGATAAATATCTCGCCCTTCAAACGAGCAAAAGAGCTTACTATGGAAATTGTCAAACGCTGAAAAAAACTTGGAATCCTTTTCAGCGACGCGTCGTCCTAAACGTGGATAAACCGAGAGCTTTTATAGCGCTAAAGTTCTAACTACCTGCGCTCAGCATTTTATAGGATCATATTTCTCGTGTAAAACAATCCAACGCAAATAAACATCGTCGTCGACGTACACAAAACATGGCATGCAAACGTGTGTGAACGAGGTGTGAATATATGAATGGTTTGTAAGTGCGAGGTGTGAACCGTGCAAGGGCCCACCTTCTCTACCGCCGCCCTTACACGTATTGTAAGTCCTTAACGGCCAGAAGGGTTAAGCAAGGTGTGAAATGTGCAGTTCACTTCATGATGGGTGCTTTTCTGCCACTCCGGATAATTATAGTGTTATGGTACGGTGATTTTTAATTTTAATTACGTCCGTTCCTATTATGTATTTGTGAGATTTTGAAGTAGTAGGTTGTACATCTAACATATAAGAATTTCCGCTAAAATACGAAGAGTTACTGTTCCATTTCGGTGAGTAAAGAGAGAATAATAAATAAATAAGTTATACGTTTGCTTATAATTAAAAGTTCTCCCTTATTAAAAACGGTCGCTTAATTACATAAAGCCGACACACAAGAGTTCTAAAGTTTAAAGAAATTGCCGTGAAATGTTGCGATTGGATAGTGGCCACCGGGAACGGTAACAAGACGCCGACGTTCGTTCGCATATGCCCATAGGTCGTCGAAATTATCCAGGCCAAAAAAAACAATGCATCTTGGCGTCCGACGATTACTCGGCGAATTTTGCGGACCCCGACAATGACTATTCGAAAAAACTTGCGCGCAAGTCGGACCGAAGAAGCGCATCATAATTTGAGCGTAAACTATTATTAAGTTTGGAGGATTAACGCCATCTAATCATAGCTTTTATAGGCTATCAAAGTTTTCATTAGAGTGTTATAGGTGCAATTAAGTGCAGATTGGAAGATATTTAGTAAATCAGCAGAAATTGATGTGCGGACAATAAGCGTGGAGACGGATTTTTTTTGGTTTTTATCGGGACGATTTTATAAAAAATGAAAAATTCGATGCGTCGCCAATTTAATAAGTGGAAACCTAATTTAATTATATTCGTGCGAGTTTTTAATAAAATTGGTCAGCTTATCGGTCGTTCAAACAAGCGACAGACAAATATTTCGTTATACATAATTATATGCATAATTATATTATTTGAATCACGTACGTTACGATATTTTTATTTTTAAACAGCGAGGAAATTGAACAGAATATTCTTGAAACTCCGTTTGCTTTTTAAAACAGTGCAGTGGTTTTGTTTTAATTTGATAAAAAAAAATGTTTAAAACATTTTTATGCCACGAGGATGGCGAAGCGTGACCGTGACTTTTTAATCAATTTTGCGTGTTCGATGCAGACGGTAAATGTATAAAAAAATATTAATAGCTTTGATTGTGATGCACTAACAAGTAAGTTTGTTTCAAAGCTCACTTTGGCCGTATTAAAATATACTTAAAAGTACCTATACATTATTAATTAACTTACAAGGATTACAAACTTTTTGAGAACGATTTAAAAATAATTAAATTTATTATAAAGAATTTTTGCCTATTAAAAGCTCAAGCATTTCCTTTTGTAAAAATATTCCATAAACCGCATAGCGTTGTCGTCCTTTTAAGATTAAGTAAAATTCAATAATTTATACAAATTAGCTTATTTTTTTTATAATTATACTTAGAATTACTTTTTGAGTAACGGATGTTTACTGTGAAATATGGATCAACACTGTACTACCTTTTTACTTCATTATACAAATCATTCGCGATGAATTTTCAAATGAATGTCAGTTGTTTCATCTTCTTAATGATATATTTGACTCGAACAGTTTTAATTTATCTACACGTTATCTATATTTATTTATTGCTGAAACTTTAGTTTTTCTGTTAGGTGCTCATTTTTGTTTAGTAAAAATAATATGGTCAAGGTATTGAAAGTGCATTTAATGCATTTGATCAGATTAATGGATGTAATGTATTGTAAATCTCAACATAAATGTGCATTATAAATGAAAACTAAGAAGTTTTTCTGGTAAAAAGTTTAAAACATTATTTCAGTGATTATTTACTATTAAACAAAAAGGTCACATTTAGACATTTTATTCTACCGATTGTGAGTAAGTATGGCATCAGATGAGTTAGATGAATTATTATGTTTGCAAGTATTTCAAGTCAAATCTCCAATAAGAAAGACAAAGTAATAATTGTTCTAATGAAATAATATCGCACAAAGTAGTTTATGGGCAAAATATTAAACAAAATGAAATATACCATTAATGAAATGATGTTATTCAGAGCGAGTCAAAAGTATGGAATATATCGAATAAAATTGAAACAAATGAATTTTTATAGGTTTTGAAATGCGTCGATTTTATTTTTTTTAAATTCACATTTATGTGTCTAAATCATCTTCAGATATTCATTTGTTTTTAAGTTATGACGTCATCATATTTTTTTTTAAATAACAAATCCTAATTATTTTGCGCGATTTGAATTGATCCTTCGATTGCCTAAATGATAGTATAAATATGTTAATACCTTACATAAGAAAGTTTTCTAGACATAAATTAAATTAAAATAAATATTAACAAATAGTCAATAAATAATAACGTCAACAAATAACGTCAGTCAGAGTTCAATAATCAGGTTACCGAGAGGTCATCCGATGTTACATCCCTCGATTATTTTTATGGGGTTATTTAAAACGAAAATTTTGTTCTACTAGATCACAAAGAAAAGACTTATTATAAACAGGAAATTCAAAGAATCAAGTACCTACTGATAAATTAGTTTTTCAGTTTTTTTTGTATGCCAATAAAAATATTTTAATTATTAATTTCTCAAAAGGTGCTCTTAAGTAGGTAAACTATTAACATACTTATATACTGTCATTTAGACAATCGAAGGATCTACATCCAAATCGCGCAAAAAATCAAGAGTTGCTATTTAAAAAATTCCGATGACGTCATAACTTAAAAGCAAATGAATATCTGAAGATGATTTTGACATACAAATGTGCATTTTAAAAATAAAAAGAAAATTTTAGGATTTTTACAAAAATTTATTTGTATCAATTTTATTTGATATATTTCATACTTTAACTCGTTCTATAGTAATAAACTTGATAAACACTAAACTGGGGATTAAAAGTACCTACAGTACAATCTCGCTAATCCAAACTAACTAATGCAAGGGCAATTTTGTACTGCTGAGAAGTCCGGATTATCGAAAGTTGCGTTAATAAATCGGTCACACAACACGGAAAATATTAACCGTATATTAAAGTGTTATGATTGATCACATAAAATACATTATACCGCAGTTTTAATTTGTAAAGCAAATAATTTACTTACAGTTTTAATTGTATTGGTTAAATCTAAATTTCATAAATTGGTTTATTCTTTAAATTTCTTATAATTGAAAAATTAACGGAATCCTGTTCGGATTCGCGCAAGTTCGGATTATCGAGATTGAACTTTAATATAATTCACAAATCACATTTTAGACAAATAGCTGTTTACTCAGCTTCCAATTATTGATACAACAAATTTTTCCTTGAATTTCACCAATTATTGTACACCCGGTAAATTTAAAGATGTCATCCCCATAAAACTGGGGAACCTCGTCTCATACTATTCCCTTTAAAAGGTTTAATTTTGGAACTGTTAGCCCCAGAACGCCTAGAAGTACTTAGCTTTTGCTTACGATTGAAAAAAAAACAGTTTTTAAAAATATAAATCTAAGAATTTCTAAATTATTTCTATAAATTAATGGTTTTACAATATTATCTTATAATTTTAGAAAATTGTTTTATTTTCTTGCTTAGAATTTGTTCAAAATGTATTGTTCATGATGTCATATTATAACCTACATTTTATTAAATATTTTTGATTTCTTGTTTGTTATATTTCTATTTAAGTACGCCTTCAAATTTTCAAGATAATTTATTAAACAAATATCAATCAAATCTTCAGAAAATAAAAATATTTAATAAAAGGAGTAATAAACTTTGAACAAAGTACAAGAAGGATAAATATTAAAAGTTTACCTTTACAAACATTTTTTACCTAACTTTTTCAAGATTAGACCGAGATAATCAGTGAAACGACTAATAATTTAAGTAAAGCAATATTGTATTACACATTTTGTTAATATAAACTTGGTTTTCACAACCAAACAGAATCGAACGAATGGTTAATAAATACTTATAATAGGTATCTACCTAAAAAAATATATAATAAAATTTTCATTAATCGCTTAAACGTTTTCAAGAACAAGTCGAGTTAAAAAAAATCAAAATAATCAGTTATTTACGTTTATGGAGCCGCAGTGAGAAATTAAAATCTTCCGGTAGAATAAATAATATTAGGATAACGGCGTCTCCCTCCCGAATTGTTTTCTTTAAAAGCGGGGCCGCACATAATATCTATAAAACAGGATCGGTATGCGACAGGCAAATTCGCCGTATGCACAAGAGGTATAAAGTGTAAGTGTTTGGTGTAAAACAAACCGCAGTGCAGTAACAGTAAAACCAAATGTGTGAGCAAATATTCCGAGTGCACTAGCTATAAACCATATTACTAATTCAGGACTCTAAATACAGTGCCAGGAAATGTCAAACGTCTAGACGTACGAACGAACAACTTTATGCGGTTCGGCTCGCCAAATTAAACCGGATAAAAAATTTATATAATTCCGAAAAGGCCAATCAATACGATAAAGCGAGCTCCTTGTGAAAGGTTCAACTTACCCAGCTTCCTTTAAGGTTCGTCTTTCAAGGGTATGCGAAAATAATGAAGACATTTTTATTTTACAAAGCCGCGTCTAAATTTCTAACGTTGTTTCCCTCAGCATTTCAATCCCGATGTAAACAACCCTCCCTAAGAACTCTAAAAGATCCATTTATTTTCTTTCATTTGAGGCTTGGCACGCTAGGGGTTGAAGCCGGCTCGAATTTCACTCTTTTCAGCGTTCTTCTTATTTATTGATTAGGATATACGGAAGTTATTAACTTGTGCATTCTCTTTCTGAAAGCGCATAGGTACCTATATACGTATAGGTATTATGTCGGTAAAATGCAATTGGCGATAATGACGTTTCGGAAATTGTCGAGGACAATTTCTTGTAAGCGCAATAGAATTGTCCTAAAACACGAGTGCTTATTGCCAGTTCTTTGCCGAGGGCAGTATATCTCGAGTAAATCCTTATATATCTCCGAAATGGCCCCAAATATCAATCGGCTTAATCTAGTATGTTGGCACAATTGGATTTGCAGACCACCCGCGGCTAAATTTACAAGCCTGTCCTCTCATAAATTCTCTCTGATTGGATGTTATGGCCGCATTACGATGTTACATGACCAAAATGTACAAAGTTACAGATCGTTGCTCGCACCGCGTTATTTGTCTAACGATCTTTCATTCGCAACGGGAAATTTTGGCAGAGTCGATACGAACTTTATCAGCTCGTTAATTTAAACGGACGCAATCGAATTAACGAGCTACGTCAAAAACTTTTACGAACGTTCCGCAGAAGAAACCTACAGCAAATTGCATTTATAATTTGATTAAATGCAAGTGTGTGATTTTATTTAAAGTTTCAGAACGATTTATTTGTGACAGACAAATTGGGAGACAAGATAGTTTGCTTGTCAACATTAAATTATCGATAAAAGTTCTTGCGGAAGTTGTTTTTATTTGGCCTGGTCATTGACCATCAGTCAGCAACTACGTATATGTAAATTGTGGAACTATATGTTGGTGTTAGTAAGACGATTTGCAGGAGAATTCGAACTCCGGGCTGTTGGTTTAATAGAACAATGCCAGGCTCTCTAGTTCACCACGACCTCTTTGTGAAAGCGAGTGGAAATGTGGTCGAAAAAAACATTAGAAACTGTCCAATAATAATTGAATACTTGGTGTCTACATGTAGGCACATTTTATTCAATTGTAACCTTAGGATATGCGAATCTTTATCTTTATATACACTCGACCTTTTATTTCCAACGCGGTAATCTGAAAACACGATTTCGCGTATAGCACGGTGCAAAAATTGTGACAGCTCTTGTATAATACGATATTTGTATATAACATAACGGGTATCCAAAACATCTTTTAGTCTTGGTTGGCTATTGAAAGATAAAGGCATATCTTGGTTTAAGTATTTAAGTAATATTATTACTATGCCATAAAAAGAAATTAACTTATGGCATGGTTTAATTTAGCAATAAGATATGCCTTTATCTTTCCACAGCCAACCAAGGCCGAAAGACCTTTTGAACATCCATTAGTTCCATTATAGCACGATTTAATAAACGCGAACAACTCTCATATAGCACGAATTTTTCCATCACACTTTAGTATCGATACCTATTACACATTCGATGCAGCCAAGTTTCGCTTAACACTGTTTAGATACAACAAGAAACGAATAAACCGTATTATAGTAGAATTAATTATATCTATACAGGGTGTAACATAAATGTCTGGCAAAAATTACAAAGCGTACTCTAGAGCCAAAAATAAGAAAAAAGTTCAAATAAAAATGTGCCCGGAAACGCATCTTATATAAATAGTAAACACTTGTAAATTATATGGTGCATAGAACATGTGTATAATTACTCTAGTTTTGAAATAGAATCGACAATAAAATGAGCAGAAGTAACTTTTGACCTAGAAAACTAAGTCCACTGTTTTAGATAGACTGTTTTGTGTTGTTATTAGTATCATTTTTTGGAGAAGACGCGAAACCGTCGGTACCAAATTTTAAAAACTTAGTCCATTTAACGGGACTTCAAACGGGTTTTAAATATTCAATATTCATTTAACGTTACCTAAATTATGCCTGTCATAAATCAAATTTTCTTGTACAGATTTTTTCGTTGTTATAGGTAAGTAGTTAAAATCGTATAGACCGAAAATTATTTTATTGTTAATGTAAAATGCCGAATGACAGGAAACAATTAGAAATAATAAATCTTACCCAAAAGAAAATTGTCAGCAATAATAAACAATGATCGAAATAAAATTACATATATACCTATCTAGTCGAAGATCGCAAAGTGATTTTTTTTAAATTCATAAATACAAGATGAATTTAGTGAAAGAATATAAGAGAGGTAGTGTGAATTCTTAAATTGATGACACCCTGTTCGAATCGGTAAGGGGCCACCTCACCATCTCGAACGGGCCATCAAAATTAAAGGAGCCAACTGCACCTACTATCCCAATGAAGTTAGGCTAATCACCCAACCACAAAGAATGTTCAAATGATTAACATATAGTCGAACAAAATGAATTAAATACGGTTTCCTCGACTTTACGGTTTATATAAAATTAATAAATTAGTTTGGGAGTATTACTCAGTTGAAAAAATTGTTGTGTACCTAATTATTTATTATCTATCTATAAAATTGGTGTGGTAAGTAATTACTTCTAGGTATCTATATAAATTATTGGGTTTATTTGTAGTTAAATGTTAATGTCCTAGACAAATTAATTTCTGCGCGAAAGTCATTACTGAAATGTCTTTACGACTGGATATATAATTACGTCTTCTATTTGTATAATATTTATTTATTAAATTATTTTTTATACATAATGAATCAAGCTATTTCTTGTAAAAATTTCATTTTTATAAGAACAAAATCGATTGCAATTCCGAATGTCGTATTAGCACCATGTATGTACCTATAATTATGATAACTAATATTAACATTAATTTACTTAGTTTCCATCTTTATATTGACTACAATAGGTAGGTACCTTTAATTTAGCCAAACATTGTAGGTATTATTGCTCATTATTATCTTAAGTAAAAACGTAGTTTTAACAAATAAGAATGACGTATTTTTATCCAGTATTGCAAGCTTTACGAGGGAAGTTACGCCATGTTTATGTAACTGGATTATTTAAAATTGTATTTCCTGAAATTGCGTTTTTATGTACTTTTTAAAACTTTTTCAGTCAAATATTATATTACTTAATCCATTGCTGAATTACTGTATAAAGTATATTGTGACTTTTGGAAAATGGCTGGACTTTTTTCCTAAATTAACGTATAGATATTTGGTTCGACGATTAACAACGCGAGACATAGGGTTACAACAAAAATTTGCACAAACTACCATCAGATTGTTTGAAAAACAAAATATTCATTAGAACCGAAATAAGCACTTTTACTGTTATAATAGTAGCCCCTTAATAAACAATGTTATTTTAATGATTTGTAATTAAAAGGATCAAAATCAGTTGCTCTGCGTAATTTGGTGCTAATACGTTCACAAGCGCTCTTTGTAGGTAAACCTGACAAGTCCATTCCTTTTATGCATTTTTATTTTGATAATTAATTGCTTAAAGAAAATCTCCTATTAGGACGATATTGGAAAGATTGGTTGGGTTGTATTTTTTCAGGAACGATAGACCTTCCAACGTAAAGTGTTTCACAACATAGTTACTTTTTTCTAAAAGCATTTATGTTTTTTATAATATTTTACAACACATTCTCGAATAACTTTTTGCCTCGATGGCATCTTTTTACTAATAGTAACATTGACGGATAAGTTTCAATTGTTTACGGTAGATGATTATGCCATACTATTTTATAATAATTAGATATCTTTCGATACAAACGTACCGCAGTCTGGTAAAGTTTGTGCAAATTATAAGTTGTACTAATCCGTTATCTACTTATACATATACGCAAACTATACTTGTTCAAAATTTTTGAAAATAGAAATTTTTCAAAACTTGTGTTAGCAAAATTTTATTTCTCTGAAAAATGCATATCTCATAATCCCTTGTAAAGTCTTCGCGTATTTAGACATTTAAAGAAAATAAAAACGGCACTGTGAACCGCAAAAAATCTGTAGCGACCCTATAATCATAAATGAACTTGATAATTTTTCATAAATGCAGAAATAAGTAGGTATGTAAGTCCCTTAATTACGAATTACGAATAAAATTTGAAAAATTGCGAACATACTTGAATGAAAATTATAATAACAGAGAAAAACTAAAATAAAATAATCCCGAAGAATAAATAACGTAAGATTATTAAGAAAATTTCCGTACAATTTAAAAACAGGTAGGTACACAATGTTTAACCAAATGTAGCGTTATCTGTCTCACGTTCAATGATAAGACGGTGATACACACCTTTATCGGTCAGCCGCCAGCCGTAACAACATTAGTCATTTATTTGTGTCGTTTTTAACTTAAAAAGAATTACGAACAATTTAAACCTATATAAAATAGAGTTGTACTGCAATTATAATAAATTCAAACGAATATGCAATATTAATGTGTTTCTTATGATCACAATAATAATTTATAAAGTTCAACAAAATGTATTTTGGAATTTAACTTTGCAGGTTGAAAGACCCGAAAAAATAATCGAAACGTATTTACCTAGTATCTATTTTTTTTTACAATTAAATAACCTATAAACTTATGTGTCTAATATTAAAAATAAAAATCGTGCGACTTACTTAAGTTTCGAGAAATACGTATATGGGCCTCCGTGCTCTTCAACTCACATTTTTTAATCGCGAAGCCCGTTAAAATCGTTTTTGAGATAGAACTTATTTTGTTCATAACGATACCAAAAACAGTATTCGCCAAATGTCCATTACTTTTTAAAATTAAAACTGGAAAATCCTATATGAACACAGCGATTTAACAACCAGCCGGACTACATGCATCGTTTATCGAAGACGGCCAGGAATAAACTAAATAAATATTCTACATAAACCTGCCGATAAGGAAATAATTCGTTTAGAATTACGCACCTAGTTGGTTGGGAGTGGTAAGTTCACGGTTCGGATAAGGTAGGATAAATGCTGATAAACGCTTGCTATCTCAAAATTACGATAACCGCATACGAATGTGTTCGATAGAGGCTATAAAAATGTTCTTATCTACGATTATTTTTGTTTGCAACGTTAACAAAATATCTTTTGTGTAACTATTTTATGTAGAATTTAAATTGTAAATTTAATATTTAATGGAATAATTTATATTACGTTAAGGCCGACATACTTACCTTAAAATTTTACCTATACAATTCTAATTGTAAGTCGTAAAATGCAAGACGGAATCCTAATCGAGACCTAACACTTCATTCACGATTTTAAGCCAACATGGCCGATCTACAAATATTATGTGCAGCTACTGCAACTATTATTTTAATAAAAACAGAAGCCAAACGCATTACAACTACAACAAATAAAACCTTTTTTGCGCCGGTCGCTCACCGATCTTAAACAAAGTAGTTCTAAATGTTTGTCACAAAAACGATTTTTTTCACTTTGACGAATTTACGAGGCTATATGGCACACAGTGGCTCATCGAAAAGGAAACAGTTGCGTTTTGGAGCATATTTTTTCAATAAACGCTCGAAGGCATCAATTTTATTAACAAGGTGCACATATTTTAACAACTCAATCCCAAAGTAAGGATCGATGTCGCCCCAAAAATTTCAAATCGTAAGAGGTGCTAAAAACGAGATGTCATATGAAAGTTCAGTGAATTTTCTTTACGGTGGCGTATGAATTTTTAAATTCTGACCATTATTTCTTAATTTATCACTCTCTCAAGGAACAGTGCAAAGTACAAAGCGAACGCAGGACGGAATACGAAACAGACGTGTTTTGGGGCATAACTAAATAATATAAAAAGTGTTTTTGTTATGTTAAATAAACCAATGGATAACAATAATATATCAATGAATTGGAACGAATCTCCCTTACTTTGAACAATAAAATATTTCTTTCCTTACATTTTACAATATCGGAACATTTTAAAAATTTTATGAAAAAGCTTAATCGAAAGTTACAAATGTCAACACCGTTATCGAGCACAGTTAGCAAAGTTTTAATTGACACAATTTTCGGCATCCTTCACCATTTATTTGAAATTCTTTTGGTGACATCGACTCCTACCTAGGGGTTGAAATTATGTAAACGACAACACGTTTTCCTACAACTATACAATCGAAGTGTTTGAACTTTTATTGAAACAATTAATTTGTATGCCCAACAACACGCCTACTTTGTTTTCCGACTACTTTATTTCCGTACATATTATTTATTAGAGAGCGATTACTAAAGAAGTACTAATCAGAACTTAAAAATTCAAACACTATACCGTTAAAAAAAATCCACTAAACCTTCAAATGGCGTCTCGTTTAGCACCTCTTACGATTTGAAGTTTTTGGGGTGATATCGATCCTCACTTTGGAATTGAAATGTTAAAATATGTCCACCTTGCTAATAAAATTGACGCATTCGCGCGTTTTTTTGCAGAAATGCATTTATATACTATAAACCACGTCTTTTTCAATGAAGAATTGCGGAAAAATTTATTTTTGTTACAAACATCAGGAAGTATTTGCTTTCGTTTAATACTACTTTGGTTAGGTACGGCGAGGGACCGCGAAAAGGTTTTACTTGTTAGAACTGTACAGGTAATATTTAAGGCAAGTATGTGTATCTATGTCAGGTGCGTGAAGTTGGCACGTCATTAAAAGCACAAACGAAAAAAATTGTGCCAATCGTTTGTGCTTTGTTTGTGCACGTTTGTGCACGATATAAAAATTTTGCACGACACGCCGTTTTCGAGTTATTCAAAAATCAAAATGACGTGCCAACTTCACGCCCAGCACGTCATTTGGAAGCACAAACGAAAAAAATTGTGCCAATCGTTTGTGCTTTGTTTGTGGACGTTTGTGCACGATATAAAAATTTTGCACGACACGTCGTTTTCGAGTTATACAAGAATTAAAACCTGACGCTTAGCACGTCGTCGTCGGAAGTATGTACAATCAAAAACAATATTGCGGTATTTTGTAATATTTGTAATCACTGAAGAATTTTAGCATGGTAGGCCGTTTATTTAGGCGGTACGGAGTAGTATGGCCGTACAGACTATTACCATTTTTTTAAATTTTAGAAATTAAAAATTAACAAATCTACTTAAGCAGTGTACATTCAACTTTCTTAGATATAGATTACAATTGTATAAATCTTTAAAAATTCTATTTGATATTTCTGATACTGATAAGCAAGTTTATAAAAGATACATCTACCTATCAAAATCGTATATTTTTATTTCGTCTGTACGTGTTCCTTTGCGGCAATGGAAAGTTTCTTGATATAGAAATACGGTGAATTATTATTTCATTTTTACCATAGATATTTGTGGTATTTTATGTAATTTATGTACAGTGTGATATAATACGGGAATAAAATTAAAGTAACTATTCTGTTCATTGATTAATAAAGGGAAATATACAAAGCTGCAAAACTATTTTAAATTTTGCGCCTTTATTAATGAACTAATTTGTATGAAATTTTTAGGATATATATTTTAAGTTTTGCTCTACATGATGGTAGATAAATTTTAAGAAAAATCATACTGGTACAGCAATTTTCAAAATTTAAAAGCAGAAAATCAACGTTTTGGACCTACCAGCGTGTTATAACTTGCACATACCTATCGCGCCATTTACGACAAATCTTACTAACCTTTAATGATACCTACCTACTATTTATTTACACACATACCTACATTATATAGAGGTATAGGTACTTAAAATTAGAACGAAAAAAATATAGACGAAATACAGACGACGAAGAACCAAATGAGTAGGTATATTAATAATTGTTAGATTTTATATGCGGCCCGTGATAACTTATCATGAGCTCAATGTGGTCCAGATATAGATAGAAATAGATGTAAATTCTACATGCTTAAACAACCTACTTATCTGGTTTAAACACCTAAGATAGGCTACAAAACAGTTTAAAATCAAACAGTTTTATGTAATAATTAAAATGTGACTTAGGCCGATCTTTCTATTTTCAGCTAAAATCTATCAGATATTTACCATGAGAACAATTGTCTGAACAAACGTTTCTATGGTAAATATCTGTCAGATAAATTTATCAGGAGATGGAAAGATCGGCCCTTAGTACACTTTTATTCTGAGGTACAGATATAGGTTTTTTCCAATACACCACCAAACCAGTTTGCGAACTGTCTGGTACATGCCTTCAACTAATGAGAATTTTAGAATTTACTCAACTGTCAAATTCTAAAATTCTAATTGGTTGAAAGCATGTGTCGGACGGTTCACAAATTGGCGATGTGTTGGAACAAACTTCAAGTTCTATTGATAATAAATAAACAAAATTATATTATAACGTCGATTTAAATTTAATTTTTTTTTTAATTTTATTAGTTTGTAAGTAAATATTAAGTTAATCTACTTGTGCATATAATAAATGCATGGCTTTTACGTTAAATATATTTTTTTATTTGTTAGATATTTGATTATGTTGTAGGTAGTTATTTCATTGTTTTTGTATTTTATTATTAAAAGTAGATTTGAACATAGTAAATATAATAATCAGTATGATGTCGAGACTATAGGTATGTGTACTACCTTTGATTATAATCAAAGGTAATTTTACCTATAATTATAGGTACTACCTAATTAGAAATCTTCTCAGACTAGAATGAAGTAGAACAGTGCATCTTATCGTTAGTAACTTATATTTAGATTTAATCTTATCATTAATATTAATAAGTTTTTGTACCTAAGTTATATAGTAAATATAAGTGTTTATATAATGAGTGTTTTTAAATTATTAGAAATTATTAATCGTTGTACGTTATTTTTAACTTAATCCAGATAGTCCTGAACTATCTTACTTTATATTGTTTTTAAAATTTCCAGTTTCTCTCCTGATTATTTAAAATTTAAAGATAATGTTACTATTCAAAATAGGATCTCCTTTCAAAAAGACAGTAGGTATACCTACATACAAGTTTTAAGAATATAGATATGATATGATCTGCATTCTTGTACTTGTACGAAAATCAACTACTTTCAGTAGAAGAGTACGTTTACATAACTTGAACGACCTTGTATAAATAGTTAATATTTTTTGACGTGCTGATTATAAAATTCCCGATAGTTACAAATATTCCAAGAAGTATTTAGATACCTACTAATGAATGCTGTAATATTGTTTTTGATTGTATGTATCTTCAACGACAACGTGTTAAGCATCAGGTTTTAATTTTTGAAAACTCGAATAAAATTTTACAATGTTCAGAAACGTTCATAAACAAACCACTAACGATTTCACAATTGTTTTCGTTTGTGTTTTCAATTTTTCATTTTGATTTTTGAATAACTCGAAAACGGTGTGTCGTGCAAAAATTTTATATTATGCACAAACGAAGCACTAACGATTCCTACAATTGTTTTCGTTTGTGCTTCCAAATGATTTTTTATTTAAATTTTTAAATAACTCGAAAACGGCGTGTCGTGCAAAAATTTTATATTATGCATAAACGATCACAAACGAAACACTAACGATTGCCACAATTGTTTTCGTTTGTGCTTACAAATGATTTTTTATTTTGATTTTAAAATAACCCGAAAACGACGTGTCATGCAAAAATTTTGTATCGTGCACAAACGTTCACAAACGAAGCACTAACGATTGCTACAATTGTTTTTGTTTGTGCTTTCAAATGACTTTTTATTTTGATTTTTGATTAACTCGAAAACGGCGTGTTGTGCAAAATTTTTATATGGTGCACAAACGTCCATAAACAAAGCACAAACGATTGGCACAATTTTTTTCGTTTGTGCTTTTAATGACGTGCCAACTTCACGCACCTAATATTTAAGGCAAGTATGCGTATCTATGTTGGACTTTAGTTTTGTTCGATATCACCAGAAAATTTAACAGATTGAAAGAACAATAATATAATCTATAAATTAATTATTGTTAATATTAATTAGTTGTTAATCTTGCAAATTAAACATTTAAACCTCAACATGTTCATTTCCCTATACTAAAAAATGTTACAATGATACATATAACATTTTTTTACTTTAATATTTGTATAGATATATTTACACGTCAAATCTTTAGTTTTTTTGAAATTATTTACTTATAAAGTAAATAAATAAATAATAATGTAGGTACCTACCTAATTTTAACAATTTAACAATTCTGTTAACAAACTTTTCAAAAACTTATAGGCTAGAAAAATTTATAAATTCATTGAATTTATTGATAATTAAACTCACTGCAAAATTTTGGAAATTATAAGTAATATTAATTTTTGCTATCAAATTTGTTCCTGATTTTTTTATAGACAAATACTCTAATATTTCAAGGTTCAGCTATCAGATAACTCGAAGTTCATTTAAATCTGTTAAAAATTAAATTTCTCACATTTGTATAATCAATGAAAGGTTAAAATATATTAAAACTAAAGTTAAAATAAAATTATTTTGTTACTTATTAAAAAATATAATATTGTAAATGTAATATTGTATAATATTGTAGAACCTACATATTTAGGAAATTCTTGCAGCATCTTTCGAAAAAGCTTTCCTTTAGTTTTGCATTTTTAAATTTGTTCGCAAATTAATTGCGCAGTTTATTTTACCTTAATAGATTATTTTGTTGTAGGTAAGTACCTACAGTAAAATTATATCTAATTGTAATCGACATCTTGCAAGATTTCCACTCGAAATACCAATAACGATCGGTCATAAATTATGTATTGACGTTAAACTGGTGCACTTAAACGTATCTAATCAAACCCGAGCATTTATGTATTTCATTAACAGTTTTTTTTTAGTTGTTTCGCACATGATACAATTTATAAAGTGTGGAGAGATAATTGAATGACCACATGTTAGCAAGTGTATTACATTCCCTAAGCGACCTTAATCGAGCGGCAAGTCGCCCCCAGATACGAGGGGTTGCTTACCCCAAAACAATCTTATTGAACTTTTCCGTAATAGCAATAATTACTACTTATACACATGTTCGCGGGTAGGTATATCATTTTTGTTTGTTGCGTGAATGTAATAATAACAGTTCTGAATTGCTTGTAGTTGGCCACTATTAAAAAAATAATACATAAATGAAGACATCGATTACCTACTTTAGCTATAATTCGTATAAATGCCTAGGTACCTATAATTACATTTATTTCAATAGTCGCTAATTTTTTTTCAAGAACATCGTGGTCGTTAGGTACTTAAAAATCTTTAAAACTTCTAAGCCACATTAGTTATTTCATATAGATATGTAGGGTATCTTTTAACTGAAATAAAATTAGAAAAACTTGAAACAGAGATTCTTCGGTCTCTTAGTATTAATAGCGGCTATAATTTTAAAATGTCTTGAGATAAGTTCACAAGTTCATATTATAGGTAAGTACGTGCCGAGTAATAGGAAATTCGACATTCTAAATGTGTACGTAAAGATTTAATGTGGTAAAATTGAATTTTGGGGAGCTTTAAGCTTTCAGAATTTTGAGTGCGCTAATCAGGGTTAATTATTTGATTTATGAGACTAGTTCCCACCGAAAAAGCGATGCTAAATTTATATCGACGCAATTAGAATAAAAGGCTGCTCTAAAAATTGTTTCAAAAACAACTAAAATCCTGTAGGTTTTTATGAAATTTCAATCTTTCGTAAGTGAGACGATGTTGTTGCTTTTAAAAAGCTCTAATTGCTGTACCTAAATAATGCACCTTATTTGCCATGCCAATGTTTTAGATTTCTCGTTAAAAGCAAACGAAGAAATGTTGAAAAGAATGAAGAAAAGCTTCGAAGTTTCTAAAAGCTCCCAAAAATGCTAAGACTAACAAAGTAATTTGTTTCTCAAATAAAAAATTTTAAGCAAACTTATGTCCATTCATATACTTAATTAAAATATTTACTTATACAGGGTGCCCAGGAAATTATGGAAAATCTCTTGGGAACGCATAAACCACGTTAAAATAATGCCACAAGTTTCTATAATTGTTTTTCGTACGACGATCCCCTGTTGCCCTCAAAGTTGACAAATAAAAATCGGTATTATTTTTTGATATACCTACATAATAAATAAAAGTCTTTTAAAATGTTTAATAGGTTTTTTGATATTACCTCAGACAAGCCAGGGGTGCACTATCCTTAATATTTCTAACCTCAAAGCCTTTTAGAGGTTTAAGTTTTTGAATCTTTAAGGAGATTTTAGGATAAAAAGGTGCACTTGTTGAAATTCGATAAAATGAACTATAGCCTACTCGAGAAAATCACACTTAAATAATAAAATTCAATGTCGGTATCTCAGAGAATTATTTTTTCAGATGAACGAAGTAAGACTTTAGAATCCGTGTCGTTATGATATTTAACATGTAAAATTTTTTGACCTCAGGACAATTTCATTAATAAGGTAGACAAAACAAAATTGATTCACATATCGTATAAGCTTGCAAATTAACCAACCGACCTTCGACGCACAAGGGCGATATTTATTTATTTACAATGGCTAACGTTCAGTGAAAATTATACGTATGCATTTATGTGGTCGTCGCAAAAAATAATTAAAATAATATCTGGGATGCTCTGCATCTCATATTCTTTATCTATGATTTTCTCGAATATGGTTGATTTTATCGAAATTAAACAAGAGTACATTTTTTACCGTAAAATGTTTGGAAAATTGAAAATGATCTTAAAAATTTAAAAACTTAAACCTCTAAAAACTTAAAGTTAGAAAGGTTAGGGGTAGTGCACCCCTAGCTCCCCTGAGGAGATATTAAAAGACAATTTTAAGGACCTTCATTTATTACTTATGTACACCAGTAATTATTAAATTCCAACGAAAACTTGTGGCATTATTTTGAGGTGGTTTATACGCGAGAAATTTTCCGCAATTTCCTTGGACACCCTGCCTATGCATTTTGTAATATCAACGTTTTATTTAATAATTTATTATTTGATGAACGCCCAAGCTATTACTTGAGTAATAAATATTCAGTTGGTTGAATAGATTTGAGTTGTCAATTTTTTTACGAACGTTTTAAACTTTGTAAATAAAACCTTGCGTTCTAAAATGTCAGTAAAACTTAGCGCACAGTTGAAAACAAGAAAACCGATTCCTCCTTTCCATTTATTCCAGGTAAACAAATGAAAATGCCAAAATGCAAAAATTTAGGAGGAGTTCATAGTTTTATGATCACATTAATCCAGCATTCAAATCTTTTTGTCACTTTCACGAGGAGTAGAGATTTAATTTTTTTTTTAAATTATAGTACCTACCTAATTAAAGCACACAAATAATATAATGTACGCAAATAGAATATTGTCGATGAACGATTACAAGATTGTAAACAAATTTTAATATGTGAACTTTTATTCTAATATCTATATCTGGACCTCAGAAATAAAGAGTATTAAGTCCTTTTTTAATATTAAGGGGTTTCGAATACATTTTATATATTTTTCCCGAGTAATAGATCGCATCGCTGGTGCAGTTCGTTTGTGAAATACTATAAAAGCTATATTAAGTCTCAATACAATCTTAATCAATAGGTTAAGGTCAAATAAGAAAAATTAATCATACCTACCTACTTAACGTACAATTCAATTTTTGATAATTCAAGCATTTAAAGGGTTTATCTTCTCTAGAAATTCCGCACCCAACTTTGTAAAACCCTGTGAAAAACCGAAACATTCCTGTATGATATTTAAATATGAAATTTTTAATTTAATTTCGTACCTATAACCGTAAGTAGGGACATTCTTTTTAATATCGACCATAATTATATACATAAGTATACCTTCCTCGTCAAACAAAAAGAAAAAGACTAACGAAGACACGCGCAGAATAAAGTTTCGAATTTTCAATATCTGGTCGGTGTTTGCGGTATTCTTTATTGGAAATTCCAGAGCTAGTCAGTTAATTTCGAAGGCAGAGTGAGTATATAAAATCCCTCGCCCTAAATGCCCTAAATAGCTTTAGCGCGCCATCTTAATTCATTTAACATACTGGTTGGCACGCAATACCGACTCTGTTTTAGTTCAATTCACTTTCGTTTTAAGCGGATTTTATTTCGGGTCTAAAGCGGTTACCTTTTAAATACCTTTTGCACTTAACGTAATTAATTGTCCTTTAATTGGCTTTTCGCTAAGAGAACTTTCGTGCTGATCGAAATTCATATTTGAAAAAACCTTAAAACGTTTCTTGCACGCTCCGAAAGATTTAATATGTCCACTTAAGAATTCATCGCGAATGTTTTTGACAGGATAATTTTCGCCAAACCGTTACCTACATACGTGTTTGTACCTAAATAAAATTGGGTTCAATTTTTCTAATTTATTTTTCTGTTGGGATGCCGAGGGAAATGCATTACAATAGGCTTTGTTCTGATAATATTCGAATATCCTTTGGCACCTATGTAGTATAATTGCGCCGTTTCCGTTTGCGCTGTACGAGTAACTTTTAAGCGCTAATTTAACCGCAACTACAGGATAAGGGTTGGCATGGTGGCCAAGCCAGAGTAGCTGACTTATGAAATACCGGAGGGCCATTAGCACGATTTATGGACGACAGTACTGTTGATTACCCCCGCCTTGCTCCCCGTGTGCCCTTTGGGCCCATCGTGGACTAAAATAGTTAATAAGTTTATACAAAATACGCATTCGTAAGCTGTTTATGCGAAGCTAAGTAGAATCCCCAAAACGTAATTTGCTCTTTGCTGTGTTGGGAAATTCAATTATACTTTAATTCTAATTGCTTTAATTACCAACTTATGTGTTTCGCTTATATTAAAATTTTCAAACTTGGGATTCCGTTGTTGCCCGAAAATTTCGAAACGAATTTAGGGAGAAGTTTTAATTACTTCGTCATTTTATTGGTTATGCTGAAGAGAAACAAAGTAAAGGTCAGCGTTAAAGTAAATGCTTGATTATGAGATATTTATCTACCAAAGTATTAATTGTTTAAACAGTCACGTTCCTGATTATTAAAAGTTTGACAGCATCGTGGCATATAGGAATACGAGATCCTTTTTTAATTTTTTTTTAAATATTTATTTCTTGATGTTGTTATTCCGTGATTTGAGTTGATACAACATAATAACATGGTTACATAACTTTTAATATTTAAATAAAGTCGTCAAACTACATATAATCAGAAAAATAGGCAATTTATTGTGTGTTGAAAACGAGTCCCTAATACCTATAAGACCCTTCGTTTCTTCCTTCGAGCAACGTGTTTATGCTCCTAATGCTCTTACATTATAAACCAAATGTACCTTTCTTAAATTTTTAATGTTGAAACAATAAATAATATTGAAAAAAGGCGTACTAATATTAGAAGATTTAAATTAATTAACGTAATGAACACATCACGAAATCTGCTCTTAATATCTATTGAAACATCAAAATATCAACATTCAAAAACCTTAGACGAAACACATTTAAAAAAATAATTGCTTTGAAATGAGACATTATTCGCTGAGAATTTCATAATTATTAGGCTCTTGTTTTATTAATTAAGGAATTATTTTTTTAGGTTACCTATGTACGCCTATGTACGCCCTGTTACCTATGTATTACCTTTTGTACCTAGTACAAAATATTTTTTAAAATAGTTACGTATCGGTTTTAGAGAAAAATTATAAGGAAAATTTAAGTACCTATACGTTAATCGTGTTAAGTACCAATCCTCGTCATTAATAAAACCTCGTATTTTTACAGTACTAATAGATTGTAGTATTTCTTTGTCATGTCATATGCGTCTGCAGGTAAATCATTGATAAAATACGTCATGTTACAAACATACGATTTAGTAACTTGACGTCCATCGGAACCTATCGTGAATAACGTACCTATACCTACGTATTACATCTATCACTGTTATTGTGGGATATTTCTGTTAAATCGATTTTAAATCACAGAGTTTCATTTTATTGTAAAAAAAAACTTTAGTAATGCCTGAACGTAAATACTTACTTATGTATGATTTCATACATCATATCTACCTACATCATTAAAATACATTTCTAAAAGACGATAATTTCAAGTCTATTCTGGATTTGTTAGAATTCGATAAATCGACAATACAGCCGTTCAAGTGTAAGACTTTAGAAAATCGAAGAAAATAAATTGAAAGTTCATCCGACTTTAAAATTGCCCATATGTTGTAATCCTGCAAATGAAATAAAATACCTAATCAGCAGAGAGATCCTGAAGCAATCTCCTGCCCAATAAGCTACCGGTTCGAAAATTCAATTATGCCCAAGTGAAGTGCAGTAGGTTTTAGAAGGGCTCCCGCCCTGCTCTCTAGGGGGCCCTCAGAACCCCCTTTAGAACACCTCGCGCCATGATCAGAAATTTAGTTAGAATTTCATATTATATGCTGGCGGATGTTTATTATTTGAGCTCGTCGTTAAAAAATATAAAATTATACTTTGACTCGAATATGTTTTAGGCGCCTAGATTGCTTTTTTGATGCGAATTCTTATTTGCAGGTCAAATTGATGGATCGAAAGACTTCACCGTAGACGGTTTGGGTAATTTTAGTAAAAAGAAAAAGAAAAAACGACGCCATAGGTGAGTACTTACTTCGATTGAATACTTACGTACGTGTGTAGATAGATAGTGATTGTATGTCGGGCATATTTAAAATTATTGACAATCAGAATCGATTTAAAATAATCGTTTAAAAACTTAGAAATGTTAAATATAGAAACATGAGTTACGTTCCAAATAAATCTACCCTTGGTGGGTGTGTGGCAGGACGATATTCACGAGCTACCAGTTGGAGGAATTAGAGAAGGCCTTCAAGGATGCCCACTACCCCGACGTTTACGCTAGAGAAATGCTGAGCCTTAAAACGGACCTCCCCGAAGACAGGATACAGGTATTTATGATGCATGTTTATTTTTTATACAACTTTTCCATAAAAAATGGACGAATTCGATGTTTAAAAAAGAATTTTTATTTTTAAAATTATTATTATATTATTATATCGTTATTATTTCGATCCCACATTACCTACCTACTTATTATTAGTTTTTCAAAACTCTTTGAATTATCTATGTTGAAAATACAATTACAAACTTAACTCCACGTAACTAAACAATTTTTAGACAACTCTGTAAATATATAAAACTGGATCAAATTCCGAATGGAACTGCCAAACCAGAAAATTGTTTCAAACAAACTCACTTTCGTGTAATAATCGTTTTTGCACATCCGAGAGCAAAGTCTCTCGATATTAAAATGTTGCCGTGTACAAGTTAAACCACGGTCGACCATATTGTTTTGGATATCTAAATATGAGAATTAAGTCTAAAGAAATTTTTGTATAATGATCAAAATTTATAGAAGTAATTTGTAAAATCAAAATAATATAAATACATAACCCTATATGCATATATAGCTTATGATATGTT
This sequence comes from Rhagophthalmus giganteus, assembly GCA_036326145.1. Classification (NCBI taxonomy): domain Eukaryota; kingdom Metazoa; phylum Arthropoda; class Insecta; order Coleoptera; family Rhagophthalmidae; genus Rhagophthalmus; species Rhagophthalmus giganteus. The sequence continues at coordinate 6,275,807 of JARFJA010000056.1, read as the reverse complement.
CATAACCGGTTCCGAAATATCCGCCATATAATTTATCCTGCCCTATCTAATAGGAGTACAAAAAATCTTTCTATCCTGTATAGTGGAGTACAGTGGCTTGATCTGACAGTGAGGGGCTTTACCCAAGAGTATAGCAATCGGTTTCTATGGCTTCAAAATTGTGACAGAAGTAAAACATTTCAGCTCCATGGATAAAAAAACATGTCAAAAACTCCTTAGGGAGTTTTTATTTCACATAGATTAAAAACGAGGGATATAAACTGATATTTATTGACATACCTGGCAAAGTCGTGGGTCGGGGCGACAGTTCTCGAATTAGCGACGTGAAAATCGAGAATGGGGCGAAAAATGTGTACGAAGTTTGACGTTTTTGCGACGGGTTTTGCCACGTCGCCGTTAAATGTCAACATAAAATGCGATTTAGGTTATGTGTCGAAATCAAGTGTTGCCCTTTTTATTTATTCAATTATATATTTCTACTCCCGATCGTGCAAAAAATAGTATATGTCGTATGTATAGTTTGTAGCACTCGTACTGCGCTCTCGGGCTGCAAACTACACCTCAGCAAAATGAGCAATTTTTCTCCCTTAACGTATCTATAATATAGGAACTATTTCATCGGCAATTACTTAAAAAGTATCTTTCACGATAAAATCGTATTAGAATAATTCGTCACCGAAAAATTTTTGAATACAAGCGCCAAAACCAATTATTCCCGCGTCAATAATTATAACCTAATATTGCACCGACACCTTATCCAGTGATTTGTTCATAACGAGATAAATCCATCTGTCACGTTCGAGTTCGTTTAACTCGTCTACAGTCATGAATTTGATTGACGCTAATGTTTTATTATGACATAATTTCATATTTAAAAACTGGCTGTGTTCAAGTATTCGGCAAGCGTCAGCCATTAAGGGTAGGCGTTGCGGTCTCTGCCAATCGCAACCGGCAACAGCAGCGAACCCAATCGACAAAGCTGAAAACTATGTTTAACTGGAGATGCATTCTGTGTTTCATGAAATTGCACTCTTCAAATAATTAGTGGGCCGCGCTTACGATCGTAATAATATATTCCGATCCTTTTCCTCCTTTTTATAAAGAAAATGACGCTGTCGGTCACTTTCGACAAAGTTTGTCGGTTTTCGAATAATTAATAGATTAAAAACAAACGTAAGTACGAGCCGCTCAATTAAATTACTAATTTAAATTTAAAATTCGTCGCAAATAGTAGCAGTCACGCGCAAATTTGAATAAATAAGCGAGTCTACGAAAGAAGTTAAGGAGTCACTCACTACCCCTAACAGACTCATAAATTCGACAATTCCACGCCATCGGAAGTAAAGAACATCCGTCAACAATTTGTCCGCCGTCTTAATTAAATTAAACTCGTAAAGATATCTGGCTCTTCCTCGTCTGAGAGCGTAGTTGGCAAGAATTTTACTAACGAAGTAATTATCTTGGTGCTAATAGAGGGTTATGAAGCTGGAAAAGTTTTGTTCTGACGTACAGTTGTTTGGTGCGACTAATGACGTAACCTGAGCAGGAACGACTGCTTTTAATGAACCCAACGTTCCATTTCGTCCCGCTTTCCAGTTTTAACTAATTGTTAATTAATTGCGAATAATTCGCATATTTGAAAAGTAGACTAATATTATTAAAGCGTTAAGCGCAAAAAATTAAACGAGGATGCAAAGTTTCATTTTACGTAGTTTTTTTTATAGATCAAAATCTATAGAGTCTTCTTGCGCAATTGTTTCGAAAAACAATCTGTTATTTTATTAGTAACATGGCGGTTATAATATTGTATAGGTGACCAAAACTTAATTACATATTTCATAATAAAATAATAATGATTACCTACCTACCTATAATTAATTATTAAAAAAGTGTGTAGTATGTAAGTAGGTAGGTATATACATACCTACATTACGGTAGAAGACTAACGAAATATTTAAGTTATTCATTGCCTGAAGTTGTTAAAAATTGATTAACTTAAAAAGGTGGTACTTTTTATTTATACCTATAGTAATTGATATGAACTTTTATTTCAGTATAACTTTCCGCAAAATTCGTTCAGTTCATGACGCGACAAATTTCTGTAGATACTACAATAATATAATAAATTACTAATATAATAAGACCGATCTCGATGTTTTAAATATCTATACTGTTGCTGTTAGGTAAACAAGTATGCGATTTTGTTTATAGATAACTGTTACCTACCGATACTTACAAAAGATATGCTAGAAAATAAAATCCGGATGGTAATCGTTTGCTTTACGATCTTACAAAAAAAAATCGACCGAGTACATGCATCTGATATATTCAAAATAATGGAATTAAAATGAGCACAACAATACAAAAGTTAAACTTGACGTCAACTCAATAAAAATGAAAAACTAACTTACCGAGTACTGCAGACTGTTGCGTGGATCAAATAGGGAGACGTCCTTTTTTCTACGTACCCATCGAATGATAGAAAACAACCTGTAATAAAAATCATACTTATAATAATTTATCGATAATTATATGGCAGGTAGATATTTTCTTATTTTTTTGCGCGATAATTGACAATATTACAAAGAACATAAATTTAAAAAGGGGCATTATATAATTATATACCTATACGTTTAACGCTAGATATTACTTAAAAAACTTTTTGTATCAAAAAATACCATACCGAATATGACGGTTTATGTTAGCAAAAATAAACAATAAATTATAGAAATCTATAGGTAGTACAAGACGCAATATACATATATAAGTACCTCCCTATACAACAAAATTCAGATATAATAAACCTGACGTCAACAATTTTCTGCAAACTTAAAACGGAAGAATATTTTGGCAATTTTCCTTAAAAACAGGTATTTAATTACAATAATATACCTGAATTATTACTGCGTCTTGAACGACCGATTTTTGATACCGTTGAAATAGATTCAATTACAAGCGTAGAAAACAATTGAATGTAATTAAATTCACAATTAGATTGAAACGAATTCCCCTATTTTACTACAATCGAATCGTCCAAATCAAAACCCTTCGTTACTTCCGAATTTCACTATGGCGAGCAACTGAAAATTGAATATTAAAATTTAAAATGAGGTTATATATTTTATACGTTCCATTGCACGTTTTATGTATCTGCCTATAGAGAATGAAGTAGTTTTCTAAATAAACAACTTCCTCAAAACACGAACCGTATTGTCGCGTCGTCAATATCACAAAGTGACGTAGGTATATCTCACAATTAGTTTTAGTAATTTTTCAGAACGTTTTAATGCTTACTAAATATTATTGGGAATGTCCAAAATATTACCTAAGTATTATTTATTTATATAATATTATCTACTTATAGGTATTTTCAATATTTCGACATCTATTAATTTCATTTACAAGAATTAAATTTGTGTCTTGTCAGTTTTGATTGAACTTCGATGTCGAACAGGTTTCTGTTTGTAGAGGTTTACGATAAAACACCGTATTTCAGTTATTGTTTATCGCACAGCTTGGAAATTAAATTATTAGTTTTGGCACATTTCATACTACATTTTTGTTACATATGTTATTTTTCGTATCTTGTTTCCTTAAGCCCGCAATTTCATGTCAAACTTGACATTTGCGATTATAAAAAATTCAAACTTCGGAAAGGTGATTTTTGGGGTAGAATTAAATGATCAGCCTTTGATTTTTTTTACAAATACTACCGTTAGAGTAGTTCATGTAAATAAACAATATGGCTTTAATACTTTTCCCCTTTTGAGTACACAGCCATAAATAAATCTGTAAATATGCTACTTTTCGCATTTTTTTTGTGAAAACTTTAGGGGTTGATGTCTGGTTGGTGATCAGCTAAAAATTTTAACTTTTTACGCATTAAAGTACTATAATTATGACAGTAAACTGCAGAAAAAGTTTGAGTTGCATATTTCACTACAAGCAAAGTTATATCCCGGGTTAAAATTTAAAAAAAAATCAGGATGTCCAGGAAATAATAGGAAATCTCACAGTAGAGTATGGAATGTGTCAAAATAATACTATAAATTGTTTTCTACGATGCAACAGTGCCGGAACATTTACCCCTAAATTTGAAAATAATATTCAATTGTTTTAAATAACCAGTGATATTGAATCAAAAATCGAGAATGAGAAAAACATAGAAAATTAATTTTAATTTAAGACAAAAATATTATTTTTATTATTATTACTTTTTTATAACAACTGTTTGTTTATAATTTTTGTAAATATTTTCGTACAAAATAAATTTCATGTTTTATTTCAATTTTTTAATTTTGAAATTTATTTTTTAACTGAATTATACTTAAATATTTTGTGAACGTTACATTCGCCGTTTTGTATCAAACGTTTTTAATTTTGATTTTTTAACCATAAATTCATATTCGTCAATCCCAAAAACCATAAGAATACTGTATTTTCTCGACTATAACACTTCAAATTTTTTAATATTTGCACTCCTTTTCGAAAAGCTTTTGGATTTTCGAAATAACAGTAATTTTTAAAGAGTAAACTTTTAATTCTCACTATTATAAACTCAATAAAACAAGTTTGACAAAAATCCCAGGTTTTTCTTTTTTCATGTCTAACATGACTGAATTAATTATTTACAAACAATTATTAGAATTTTCAAAATCATAAACATAAATTTTCCTTTTTCACTATAATTATGTCGTTTAAATGTGTTCTTGGATTTTATTAATTTAATTACCTAATTTATTTATAAAAGTTCTATATGATTCTGTTTCTATTATAATCGAAACTGGCAAGACAAAAATTTAATTCGTGAAAATAAGTAGGCAGAAAGGTAATACCTACTTATTTATACGTAAAAAATATTAAAGAAGTTCCTGTGTAACAAATGTTTCGTTTTAATTGGCGATTGTATTAAATAGATTTGTTAGTATTATAAGTTATCGTGAAAAATATACACACCAAATTAACTGCAATAGTATTAAATTATATCAATCGAAGCTACGATAGCCAAGTACTACTATTAGGGCGTAATACCTAGGGCGTAATTTTCATTTTAGTATGTGGTAATTAACATTGTAATTAATAATACCTTATTTCGTTTTCCCTCGCATGTTTAATTAAATTCACGGGTGGAAAACGAAAAAAAAAAACACATTTCCATTGCTACCAAATTATCCAATTATTGACCGAACAAGCAAAGATAATCGTTACCGAGCATTGTATTTAGATTATTTCGCGCCGCCTGTCGAAAACATCCGCCGCCTGTCACCTCGGTCGGGTAAATTTCGACCCTATTACGCTTTTGCGTTAAGCATGAAAATTTGGAGCCGCGTAACTTTTTTCGCCGCGAATAAAGCGTTCCGGGATTGAACTGCCAGTAGCAATTTGTTCGCATATCGAATCTCTGCATGGGGCCTAACGGAATATAAATTGTCATCCCAAATTATCGACGAAAATGAAAAATCGTTGTGAAAATATTCCTTCTGTCGAGGGAGGGGGTAATTGTCTACCGTTCTAATTAAAAATCGAAACTAACGCCGAAAACAATTCAAAATCAACTCTCGATCGAGATGAACGCTTACGATCGCTACTTCAAAAATAAGAGGAAAGGGAATTCGAGCTTTCAATTTCCTAAATTATATGGATAGAAATGCCGCCGACGAGTTTCCTGGACTTTTTCGAGCAAGGATCGGAAAATAACTGGCATCAGACTTCTTCAGCCACAATAGCCATTGTACTTTTTCAGTCAACCACTTCGACAAGTATTTTTCAAGTAAAAACAGACTTTTCTGTTGGATCCTATTCGATGCAGGATAATGTTTTCATTTAGAAATATAGGTATATACCTATACGAGATCTTTTGTCGATAATAATTGGAGCTTTTTCATTATCTATTTTTAAAATAAAATATAAGTAATCGTTTTTAATCGAAGCAACAAAAGTTAATTAAAAACGTTGTTTTTTTCGAAAACTCCGTTTTTGATCGTCAGTTTTTTTTAATCGCATTAATGTTCGTTAATTATATTTATGAACAACCCGCAGAGGGTAAATAATGGCAAATAGCTTCCACGAGGGACCGGGCACGATGTTATAAATGCTGATCACTTGCGCACAATGTCCCTCGGGAAGACTTTGTTATGGTACATTGTACACATTGAAAATTATGTTCGATGAAGGTCTGAAAAAACGTAAAATTAATTTCTGGTCGGAAATGCCCGTAATACCGTGCCGGTAATCGTCAAAATGATTAGTAGAGCAGGCTTACAAATCCTGGACATATTAGTATTTGAGTCAATTGACACTTTGATCAGCTTATCGGTCTCGGGATTTACCCGAGTCCTGCAACCCTTTATCCCGAAGCCAGAACGCTCGAACCGTACATGTGTAGTATTTCGGTGGCAAAACGACACAAACGAATTCTGTTAAATTCTGAAGCGTTTACAGTTGGTGCAGTATACGTTTGGGGAATTGCTAAAGGACCAGTTAATCGAGGGTTGAAGTAAGAGATTAGGGTATTAGTCAATTATTTGGCGTGTTTGCTGCTACCCCCCGTCTTGTAGAAGATATTAAATATTTTTAGTGTTCTACCCTAGCACGAACTTGGAAGCTACGCGGAGGATTTATATAAATGTTGGATAATATTATCTACCGGTTAGCATCGCTGTTACGATTATTTATTAATAATATTTACGAGCTAATATCGAAGTTAATTTTATTAATTGACCACAATAAGTATTAAACTGCCAATAACGAGAACCCATATGAATATAATATCGAACTAAATTCTATGGCAATACATCACTGGCATAGCAATTACCTATTATGTGAGGAATTAGTCAATTAAACCGACTCTGGTCCCTCCTTGCGAGCCAAGCATGCCAGCAGGATGACTTATGAACAGAGGCGACTCGTCAACAAGTTGATAAAGTTACACGTTGAAATTGTATTTATAATTAGAGTTAAAATTACATTGAAGTTTAAAACGCTTTAAGCTCGTTTTCTTTTACAAAATATAACGATTTCATAGAGTACAAAACTAAAAGCTTTTGAAGTTATTTAAATTAACGACCTGGGATTTATAACTGATTTTCAAGCTGTTCAAGACTACGCGTTTAAATAATGTGAAAGACTGTTGAGGATTCGTTTATGTATTCGTTTTTATGTATCGCGAACGAGCGGAGAAAAAGCTACGCCCCTGTTTATTAATAGATTTGATGCCCCTGATCATTCACTAGTTCGAATACCGGAGTTTATTAGTTTGAGGTGTCGAGTATTCATAATGCGAAGCTAAATAACTCCTACCGCGGGCAGTACGTGGATTGGCATCCTGATGATTGATTAATAAGTAAGATTTGCAGACAACGTCGAAGTTAAATTTTAACATTCGACCAAATTATAAAATTACCCGATTTTCGCACTGAAAACGGCAACAAACGGTAAAGAAAGAAAAAAACGTACTACTATATAAAACATTAATAAGATAATAAAAACAGACAGAAAATAAGAGTAAACGTAAAACGAAAAATTAGAACTCGTAAAATAAAGGACGATTATAATATAACAATATCTCGTATATCATAACAATCATTTTATTAATGACTTCTTTTATATTTTTCTACTGTTCTTCTGTCAGGTTTTTATCTTTATCTATTTTGCCGTTTCATGCCAATATTTTATGGATCTTTTCCATTTCGGATTTAATATTTGTTTAGCGCGTTTGATAGTTAGAAATTCTTAAACCTAGATATTCGCAATGAATCTAACGCACTGTCGTTTTTCTTTGTATTTTCTTTTTGTATTTCAATTCTGTTTATGTGTGATATATGGGTAAGAGTGAAAAACGGCTCGTTGCCGATCTCTTGCTTTTTTAAAATAAATAAATACTTTAATAAATAAGATTCTTTTGCACTGTCGAATTAAAAGTGAATCACTAACTGTGAATCACTTCAACTAAATAATATTTTAACGACGAGAGCTCATACATCTGATTGTGAGTAATCAAATAATGTGTGTTATGAATATTAAATGCATATTTCATAATCAGTTCATTATCGATGCCCCAGAGGACGATATGTTATTATAACACTATATTCGCACGTTACACAATGTATTACAATGCGACACGTGCTCCGCACACGCTCCGCACGTGCTTTTCTAGTAGAAACAGTATAAAACAGCCTAAAATACGAGAGTGTTTCGTAGATCTGTTAAACTAACGAAGCATGGAGCCGCGTGTTCAAACAGCGTCCAATTATTTTGTGGTCTCATTAAACAATAAATCCCAAATGGGCCTGTGTACTCCTCTTCTTCGTAAAGTAATCCACTTTTGACGCTAGAATAGCTACGGATTTTCCGTTTTGCTTGCTCTAGCGATCATAAGCTTCGACAACGAGTAAGTGGTTATTAAATTGTTCTCGTGTTTAGTTCGCTCATAATTTTAATTAACAATACTTCGGAAAGGCGTGATAAAAACAAAATATACATATAGTTAGTAACTACTTTTGCGTAGGAGCATTTTTCCCACGCAAAAAATTCAAACGCGATTTTATCGGAAAATCAATTCCAAGAACAAATTAATAACACCTACCTATACGAGGCAATTATTAAGTTTTCGAAATTTCGAAGAACACAATTAAAAAGAACCACTTCGCTGCTGAAGTGGCGAGCCCGGCCACTTCAACATTAACCCGAGCCGCACTTTGTGTACGGATACATACGTTTTTACCTTGATATTATCTTGCCGCCGAAAAATTAAGTTCGAATCGCCAAACAAGTTTTATAGTAATTGGGTTGTTGGCACGATTTCTGTTTTATTCATACGGGCTTTTGTTAGCTGTCGCCGCGGGTGATATTGTTAATCTATTAAGCGTGTGCTGAAATAAATTAGGACAGTTCACATAACGTATACTGTATATTTTGTGTTAGTTATCGATTCGTGGTTTATAAATAAGGAAAAAGGGCTCGCCATTATTTTATATTAGTGATGATCAGGAAGAAATTGTTCATTTTCGATTAATTTTATATCGTAAAGTAATTTAAAAATTGCTTTGTACAATGCGTTTAATGTTGATTTCCTTTTTATTCCACTATTGTTAATATTGTGTACCATAGTCAATAACAACGTATATTTCATTGCCTATAATCCACCGCAAGTATTTTTAAATACGTTGTATGTATTTAGCAAAGGAAAATTGGAAAATGAAAGAACTAAAGAAAGAAATGGACATGACTTACTTAAATGTTATCGTATGTACTTTAGAAAATACGATATTGAGTCACAACTTCACAAAAATATAGTAAAAGTGCCTATAGAAATTGAGAAAGAAAAGCTTAACGACGAAGAAAAACGCGACATGATTATTTTGACAAAGAACGTTAGAATACATCGAAAAATCGAAAAAGAAAATCAAATCGTTAAAATGACTATCGATAATAATCGAAAGGCAACAAGTTAGACGTAACAAGTATGATTTGATATAATTTCAAAAGTGTACAGTAACAGTCAATGATTGATGGTAATTTGTAGGAAACTGCATTCCAGAAACCTTTACGGCAGCCGTTCGAAAACAATCCTAATTTAGAGGCGTATAATTTCGCCCTTGTACGATTGTAACTTCAGCTAAGTAAATTACCCTAAATAACCAGGAAATCTGTTTAAATGACTGTAGTTATCGTTCGGTTGTGTCTGTAATAAGCAACATGCCTCGGTGGCGCAGTGACGAGCTAAACTGTCAAATCATGCTGCCTGCAATCTTCAGATGTTCCAACCATTGTTAGCCGTTCACGTTTCAAAGACTCCTTGTATTCTCATCAAGCCCCATATTCAAGTGTCCGTCAGTTTGCCACTAGAACATCTTAGAAAGATTAACACCTCACATTTTATTGTCCGTTCTTGTCCGAAGCATAATGATACTTGTGTCCGCTCACGAAGGTGGGGCAACTTTTTTCAGTTAATAAGAAACATGAAGTCATTAACTTATTATTAAAACAAATATTGCCGTCGTGAGGACGTTCTGGCCGGGCGAACCAACTTTTCTGTAATGTTATTAACGCTATAATCAAATCTGGCAAATAACGGTTATCAATCAAAGTTGGCCCCTATGTTGCATGACAATTATTAAATTAAACGTCGTTTCCACATAACCGAGTCTTTATGCAGACTATCAATCGTCGTTGCTTGGTTAATAATATTGCACAACGCACTTTGTATAACTTACGCACGCGATATTACACCGCATTACACGTAATGTAATTATGCAAATGCATTAACGAATACAAATAGTCGAATGTTCTTTTATAGTCGGTGCACGATTTATAATTTCGTTTCCTACCGAAAAACATAAAATTAAAAAAGCGTTACTTAAAAATTATCTTAAATCTACTATAAAAACATGTTAACCTAATGCGTCATTTATATACACTTCGTAAAGTAAGCGACATAAAATGACGTCTTACTTGGCGTCTTAGTAATGTACATATTTTACATGGAAATGGGGCGAGAAATTGGCGCTTGTCTCGGACATTAGCATTTATTACCGAGTTATATTTCACTTTTACAAAACCAAAACACTCGTAAAACGCAAACTTTTATTCATAACAATTCGCGCTTACTTTGAAAAAAAGTTTTCATAAAATTAGTATCGAGTCTCAATTAAAATAACCATTTCGGTTCGTATATATATATATATTTTTTTCAAAAGTACCGCTTCAACTTTACGATTTCCATCTTATAATTCTTTCCGTCAATTTTTACATTTCTCTGAACTCAACGAGCTGCCTCGTTATCTCTTTTGAGGTTATCCGAGTTTTATGTTTTCCTAATGATGATATCTATGACTCAGTTTCATTTGCTAACTTGTCTGCGAACTACAAAATTTTAATTACCGCATTTTTTACATCGTTACTGCCATTACTAGCTGTCACATACACCGGAATCAAAATCTTTATTCGCGGACTCTTTCTGTAATTTAGCGGCAGCCTTTGACGACACGGCGCGACGCGACGTGGCGTCCCCACTGTTCACTTCGGCTTTTGAAATTAGTGTCACGCAAACGTTCATTGTTTTCGCCCGCTTTCAAAAGACCCACGTTTCTTTTTAAAGTAATAAAAACTAATTTCAATTTCGATTTTAAACCAAAACAGCGTCATCTCTCCCACCACCATCTTACGCTTAGCCATCGAGTGCGATAAATTCACCATAATACTAATTTCAGTTTCAAAAGCGAAGCCGGAACTTCAGAATTTATGGCTTAAATATAACTGCTACTCCTGCGAAGGGGCAAACGTTGAAAATTCAGACAGAAATAACGTATTTTGGCGCGGCTACCATATTTCAGCCAGTTATAAAGTTGCCGGATGAAATTGCGCGGAAAAGAAACACCATAAACATTGTATAACTGAACGTTGATTGAGGGTAATGGTTCAGACTGGAGCCGGCCGAAACTAAATCCAGCTACACGAACGACTTCGGGAAAATACAGAAACAGTTCAATTTATAAGTAGTACTACCTACAAGTAGATGCGTAGTTATATTTCATTTATAGGACGAATTTATATAAGTATATGCATCCCCGCACCGCAGTTTGTTTGCATGCATTATTTTTTCGTGGTTTGAAAAATCGGGAGGAAGGAATATTTGTTTGTTACTGACGTGTAACGATATTGATGCGTAACTCAACCCGTTTCGAGAAAGGGCGAGCAAGAGTATCGAAACAAAGCTTTACAATGGGAAAGTGCACTTGTGCACACAAGTAGCTGTTACTAATTGACACTTAGCTCGGAAGGTTGTTGGCAAATATTATATTACCGAAGAAAGATAACAATATGTAAACTTACACTTAACACACAAACGTATTATTGATAAAATGGGAGTTCGATCAATCGGGTTATTTGAACTAGCAATAAACGTGGAATGTTTCCAACATTTTTCTTGTTAATAAAACGATTATCGAAGAGACAAAGATAAAAAATAAATAGACATTATAATCCGAAATTGAAATGAACCGTCCCGACAACTGAAAATGAAGATGCTAGATCGTTGCCTTCATAATCACGCCAAGATAGAACCATACGTACTTTGTGAAAAACGAACAGCTTCGCAATTATAAGATGAGAAGCTAAAAAATTTTGACGCAGCAAAATTATCAAAGGATTCATCTGCAAATGTATATTCTAATTAAAGAATTGTGAAATTTTCAGTAGAAATTGAAATTTTTAATATCGATAGTATCACGTTAGAATGGTTAGTTTTAAAGTTATTATTTATGTTCTGTGCACTGTATAAATACAACTGATTCCTGTCCCCACACCTTCCCTGATAAATTATGCTATATAAACAAAAAACACAAATTATATATATATATATATATATATATATAAAGTAAACAACCTGTACTTGTTACCGTTTTTCTAAAAATTGAAATGAGCAGGAAAGGCACCATATTTGAGATACTTTTTTTGTAAAATAAAAATAAAATACATTTTTGAAGAAAAATTCATAAAATATTTTTTATTTTAACTTTAACTTAACCTGTTCATAACACATTAGTATCAAAAAATACTAAAAACCATATGTTTCGTTTAAACAACAAGTAACTTCATTTGACATTTTTGTTAAGAAAAAAAAGGTTACTTAATTTGAGGTATCTTGACAGTTACCTGTCTGGTAGTTACCACGATGAGCACATCATTTTTGCATGTTTTTTTGCCTTTTAGAGAGTTATGCCAACTCATTTTCCACCTCTGACGGAAAAATCGTTAACACGACAAATAGTCCAACTCCAAAAACTTTGGAAGCTTTTAAATATCCCATTTACATATCACGGCCTTTATCATATCACCAAGGTTCCATTTTATATGTTTCAGATCCTAATTTAAAATACTCTTAAATTGGAAACCTACTGTTGCGTCAAATTAAAAATTTTCGTTAAAAAGGACCACGCACACTTTATATGGAAAAATAGGAACCACTCAAATCGATTTTTTTTTATATCGATCGACTCGTCTTAATATGACGAATAATTATTATCATTGCGCCAATTTTGTTAATTTATAAATAAAGCCGCAATCTTTAATTAACGCTCTTATGAGAATTTCGTGAGAGCAAAAGAGAACCTACTAAAATCAAATTTGTTTGAGTTCATAAATCAACTTTGTTATTTATTGCGGGGTACTAACAACGACGGTTCGGTACCTACCTACTTAAACTGGCCTGGGATTTAAAACGATTGAAATAATTCTTTAAATGGCTTAAAAATTCTTGGCTTTGTGCACATTAAAAATGTGTACAAAACTAAGAAATTATTTGTACCTATCTATAAAAAGATAATATCGATGGCATTTTGTCAAAAGGGCGTAACCCATACTTTTTTTTAAGTGAATTATTGTATTAAATGTTAAATATAATCTGTTAAAATCTGGTAACAATATTTCGATTTTTTTCACCGGAAAAATCGATTTGTATTTGTATTTATTGTAAATAATAAAATAATCCAATATAAGACAAAAATACACATAATGTAGCTGTTTATTTTTCTACCTCTATTAAAAATGTTCACCATAAAATATCTATAGGTAACTCCAAATTATTAATTTTATTTTAGTGGGGGTAGTAGTGACCAGCCAGCCTCATTAGAGATCTCTGTCAAGTAAGGTTAAAATAACTCTGTAACGTAATAAATAATTCAATAAATCATTAATATTGAAAAATAGGCCTATGTATATCCGCCAAAAAAGAAATCTTTCAAATAAAATTGTGGCTATTGTAACAATTACGGCCTATCCAAATCTATATGCAATTTACATCATCAAAAAAACGTTACTAGATTATTTATTTGTAATTCGGTTTAAAGTTTGGAAAGTGACATATTCTATAGATGATTTACTTACTCACATATTAAATGGTATAAAGAAAAACTACCATTTATTAGAATTGTCAAAATACGAGGTATGTACGAGGTGACAGTACTGTGTGAAACGTCATCATCTAGTAACCTTTTATCGATGACGTAAATTGCTTATAGGTTTGGATAAAGTGTAACTAACAAAACTATTAGTTTTTAGGTAATTCTTTTATTCCAGGTTTTAAGCTCGCTTACAATAGGTACCCTCCTAATTGTATTCTAACGACTCTAAAATAGTAGGATTGAATTCAGAATTTAAATGCTAACGTCAATTCAATATGAATACGGATTTAAAATTCTTAATTACAACAAGGAATCGAACAATATAATACTCTATGAGCACTATTTTACTGTTTTCTACCTGCTACTTACATTTGTGTCGTTTCTTAGAAACGTATTTACCATGACCCCTCCATAAATAACGAGCGACAGATTTATTAACTTCCGACATAATTTAAAGCCCAAATTTTTTCAATGAATTGTTCATTAACGGGTTTAATAATGAAGTTACAGATTTGGCGCAATGGTAATAATTATTCCTCACATTAAGACGCGTCGATTGATATAAAAAAAATCGATTTGAGTGGTTCCTATTTTTCCATATAAAGTGTGCGTGGTCCTTTACAATTTTTTTTAGATGAGCTACCTATACGTTTAATGAATGTAAAACATTACTGCTTCAAATAATAAGACACTTCACAACCGTTTAATTAAAATAAAACTGTTTAAATCGCTCCTTATCTTAATTATATTAGTTGGTTTTTCAAAACCACTAAAAAATCTATCTACGTTAAATTAATGTTTACATGGTAGTGAACGCAAAATTTTTCGAAAAAAACAAACGTATGTACTAGTAATTGTCGTTCAAAGTTCAAATCTAATTTCGCGTCTATCTCGAAATCTAGTAAGAGAATTACAAAACTTTTGATTTTGCAAGTAGAATAGCCAATGTACTGTTTATTGAAATATTTTCATTGCAATAAACGCAATAACTTGTTTATTATAACTGTTATAAAAATCTACAAAAATGACGTTTACACAAACTCTTAATTTGTCGTCCTAGAAAATACTTAACTGCGATAAAATTATATTCCTTGCATAGCTTAAAATATCCACGTTCAAGTTTAATTTAATAACTTCATCGACATTTTTTAGTTTTCAAATTAACGCGAAATTAGAGATCGAATGCATTTTCGATTTTCCATCCCGTAATTTTGTCTCCGTCTAATTTCTCCCACTCATAAAATACTATTCTACCGCACGTGGGCCAGTAGGGGAGGTAATACCGAAAGCAATAAATCTTTTTTGCTTACGATTAGTGGAAGTTATGGTTTTTAAGTTTGACTCGCAAATTTTGAAATGGTAGTTTTAGTCGTAATTATATTTTGATGGATTTACTTATATTTATAATTAGATACTTATTAGGTAATTAATATATTTATTTATAATATTTATACCTTCTAATTATCTGTAGGTACCTATAAGTTTAGTAGACAAACTGATTTTAATTAAGAGTAGCGGAACTCATGTCCTTAACTTGAATTAAAGACACGTAAATTACGTAATTGTAAATAGTAAATTACGAGCAGAATGCAAATATATATATATATATATATATACACCGTGTCCAAGATAAGAATGCACAGCATGGGGATCTTGAAAACGGTAGAAGATACAGGGTGGCTTAAATTAAAAAAAAGTTGCGCTATTTAGAGTATGTTCACATGCTGGTCGCAAAAGTTCATTATTGTTTATCGTTTTCAAAATTCTCGAAAAAATGTGATTTTTCGGATTTTCGTTTCTTTTCATTTTTTTATTTATTTTAAATGATATTAAAAAACTACCGGCACTTTCTCGTTGCCACTTTTTAAGCTCTACAAAATGGCGTGTTCAAATTTTTAATCCGACGTTTCGTATCCGAGAACCCATCACCAACTTAATTTTTTTATATGGCCACAAACAAAGAGACACCCTGTATTCGGTATCATTAATCATTACAAATTCAACGATGTATCACACATTATGGTTTTGAAGCCAAAAAAGGGGAAAAACGTGAGTTATAAGGTTTTTTATTTTTTAAATTAGTAGGCATTGGAACAATCGCAATATTTTTGTTTTATCTGTCACATTATTGTTGAAAACGCAATTTGGTGTTGTGTAAGTTGTTGTTACGTGAATTTGAAGTGTTTTAACTTTTGTTCTTATTAAAGTTACTTATTCGTTAGTTTGTTGCTTCGTGCTTTTAATTTATTTACAAGTGTTACCATGGAAAGAGAAAGTTTCACAAACGAAGAAAAATTTGATATGTTGACGTGTTACATCTTGTGCCGCAAAAATTGTGTAGCTGCCGAGCAGATGTACTCTGATAATTATCCTGAACGAAGACAACCTCAAAAATCCATTTTTAGACGTTTGGTATCTAATTTAAAGGAATTTGGTTCATTTAAAAAACCTGTTGTATCTCGTAAAAAACAATCGAACGAAGAAAAAGCGACTACTGTTTTACAAACCGTTGTTGAAAATCCTGAAATATCGACAAGACTAATTGAACGTCGAACTGAGTAGTAACTAGATCTACAGCCCAGTTCATTTTACAAAAGAATAAATTTCATCCCTATAAATTTAGAATTTGCCAGGGTCTTAGACCTGGTGACGAGAGAAGGCGAGCAAGTTTTTGTGAATGGTATACCAGAAAATGTGAAGAAGATCAAAATTTTCCTTTTAAAGTAATTTGGTCTGATGAAAGCATGATAACCAACAATGACATTTTCGACCGGCGTAACAAACATTATTGGGCAACAGACAATCTTCATTTAATAAAAGAAACAAGGCATCAACATCGATTTGGATTTAATCTGTGGGTAGGCATTTTGGGTGGCAGAATAATAGGACCTTTTATTTATCACAACAATTTAAATTCCGAACGATATCTCGACCTACTGCAGACTGATTTGGAGAATGCCTTGGATGAATTACCATTACTTATAGTTAACAACTGCTGGTTTCAGCAAGATGGTGCCCCAGCGCATAATTCAAGAACTGTGCGGGAATATTTGTCCCAGAGGTTTCCTGAAAAATGCATTGGAACTCACAGTGAAGTAGCCTGGCTAGCCCGATCACCTGACTTAACTCCGTTGGATTTTTTCCTGTGGGGTTATTTAAAAAACCAAGTGTATGACGCCACTTTTGAAAATGAAGAACAGTTATTGGCATTGGTTTTAGCAGCAGTTAATACAATCACACCAGAAATGTTAGACCATGTTTTGAATTCTTCTGTAGACAGAGCATACTTGTGTCTAGAAAATAATGGCAACCTATTTGAGCAATTATTATAATTTTTTGACATTTTGTTTCTGTTATTGTACCAGCACCTACTAATTTAAAAAATAAAAAACCTTATAACTCACGTTTTTTCCCTTTTTTGGCTTCAAAACCATAATGTGTGATACATCGTTGAATTTGTAATGAATAATGCTACCGAATACAGGGTGTCTCTTTGTTTGTGGCCATATAAAAAAATTAAGTTGATGATGGGTTCTCGGATACGAAACGTCGGATTAAAAATTTGAACACGCCATTTTGTAGAGCTTAAAAAGTGGCAACGAGAAAGTGCCGGTAGTTTTTTAATATCATTTAAAATAAATAAAAAAATGAAAAGAAACGAAAATCCACAAAATCACATTTTTTTAAGAATTTTGAAAACGATAAACAATAATGAACTTTTGCGACCAGCATGTGAACATACTCTAAATAGCGCAACTTTTTTTTAATTTAAGCCACCCTGTATCTTCTACCGTTTTCAAGATCCCCATGCTGTGCATTCTTATCTTGGACACGGTGTATAGTATATAATTTGTAAGTATGTATATATTATTTGTATTGCTGCCGTACAGCTAAAAAACAGCAGCCCACCCTGCTAAACTAATGGGCTCTCGAGCCTACAACAAAATAAGACTTTTTTTCAATTTTTTTGTTTGACAATTTTTATGTGGTATATGGTTTTTTATGGTCTAACATGAAAAAAAATTAGTAGATATCTCATGTACAACTAATTACGATTATTTGCGATATTTTGAGCTAACCAATACTGTCGAAAGACCTATGACGTCATCTATTTCTATAAATTTTCCACGTTTTTTATAAACTAATTTTTATAAGTCGTGGAATAACTTGAAGTTTGAGTTACATCTGTGACTAAGGGTCGGTTTTTTCACCTCCCAATAAATTTACTTGACAAATTTTTACCACGGAAACAATTGTCTGAACAAACGTTTCTATGGTAAATATGTGTCAATTAAATTAAATGGAAGATGAAAAGATCGGCCCTAAATGTATAATGAGCGTAAGCGTAAAAATACATCGGTTTCTAATTTCTTTGTATTTAATAAATAATCTTTTATTCGAAAAAATCTTTTTCTTTTTAATAGTAGCAAATAGGTAACTAATTTTTACATTATTCAGAAAATTCAGAACAGCAAGTCTGTTCGTAGACCGAAGGTTTATGATTCTAGAGCTAATAAATTATGTTAATCCGTAAACCAAGGCGTTTCTAGGATCGCTGTCGGTTCCGTATTGTCCTCAACTATTCGGATAATGATGGTAACATAAAAAAATAGGGGAATACACTAGTTCGCTTAGTATTAGTGGCGCCCCTATAGCGGAATAGTTTGGCTAAATTACCTACAAAACATCCTTAAGAAGTTTTCAGTATTCTCGCAAAATAATATCGCTTGTAGCCAAAAATAAAGGGTATTAAAAAAATTAAGGGGGTTATTAAGGGGGTATACTATCATTCTGTTACACGCGGTATAATTATTTTCGTATTTTTAATACTGCAGTCAATAAAAAATATATTTTTAATATTCAATCATATATTTCGACATTCGGTTGATTACTTTTTTTTTACTTTTAATTATTTTATCTATTACATATTGGGTTTTATGGCAATTGTTTTATATGTAGGTACTTAATTGTTAAAAGTTTTTATAATTGCCATCAAAGTTTAATTTTTTGAAATAAACATATAAACCAGATAATCTAGATATACAAAAAAAAACTGAAGTTATTAAAATACAGAACATTGTAAAATGCGGTTCCTATGTTACATTTTTCTCACTTAGAGAAAAATTTCTCATCAAAATTTTTACGTAAGTTATTATTTTATTTTTGATCGATGAATATTATAGGTTTAATATAATATGAATATCATAATAAAACTTATTCAATTGGTACTTAACACCTAGGTATTAAATTAAAAATTAATATTATTATCAGTTTTTTTACCTCTACTTTCTATAGTGTTTTCTAACATAAGTAATTAAAAAAAAATATCGCTACTAACTTATATACATATACTGTAAAACTTTGTTTAAATAACTTCTAATTTAAAACGTGGATTAATTCCAAACAATTACCCAATATAAAATTCAATGATTGCATGACCATTTAGAAAAATCATAATAATATGTACACTCATTCCTACATAAACTGACATCACAAAAATAATTTTATTAAAAATTATCTGACAACGATCGGTCAAGAATGGACGTACCTACAGAGGAATTGAAGATTTACTACTTATTTCTAAATTGATTTTATAATGTCAACAAAATCGATAAGGCAGTAAATATAAGACGTTGTAGTACTTTTTCCAGTATATGTTTTGTGAAAAATGATAATCTTTCAAATTCTCTCGTTTTGTATTGACATTTAGATAATAAAAGGACGCCTAGTGGAAAACAGTAATGCGACTACACTAAAAAACAGAAATTTTCAACAACTTATGTGAAAATCTGGAACCTTGATGCATTGAACACAAAATATTTTAGTGCTATACCTAATATATAAATAGCTTAGTGCTTAGTGCTAATTGTTTCTAGCGCTACGAAATTTCTTTTTTAGAAATTTAGCCCAGATTAAGTTTTAAGTAAAATTCAGAAAATTAAACCTGATTAAGAATCGAAAACCAGAAGAAACGTTACCAGTAATACCTATAAATAATTTTGACAAACAATAAAATACTCTTCACCTTTACTTATTTTTGAATAACTACCCGTCGCATCGACCCGAAATCCCTAGATCAAAAAAAATATTCAAATTCGATTTTCCTCGTGGAATACGTTTCTCTTCAAATATCGACATCGAACAATCGCAATCTCGTAACGAAATACTTATACAGCGGCAATTTACCCGATTGCCTGTTGCCGGAAAACCAACCGGTAAACGGTGATGAAATCCCAATGTCCTGCAATCGAACCAACTAATCATCTAGAGTGCGCTCGAATATAAATCAACTCGTAGAGGTCAACGAAACACGAAAATGATTGCTTTAAATTTAATCCAACGTTCTTACTCGAAATAATTTAAAATTTTCATTGTAACCTGTTGTTATTGTTATTGTTACCATAAACAACAATATACCGAAGTCGTTAGATTTTGAATGACAAACGTTTTTCCCTTAGTTATTTCATTACGTCTCGAGTGCTTTTCTTACAGTATAGAAAAATTATCAGACGAACTGGCATTGCGTCAAATTTTCGAATTGTTCGCGAGACATAATTGAATGGCAAACCGAAAATTTAACAAAAAAAAATTGATATACCACGCATTTCGCCCCACAAACGTAATCAGCCTAAATAACCTCGTACATACAAAAGCTTGATGACTTGATGATTCGTGAACAATACCTACGTCAGCTCACCTTCCATTCCTCCATAAGGTTGGAAATAGAGCGAACGGTCGTCGGACAATCGATCTTCATAACTGCACACCTTCCAATTAGTACGTCACGTTTTGTTATTTCAGGACGCGATAATAACATAATAGTTGTATAATTTTATTTGCCGTTTTCAATTAGTAGGCCGGAAATATATGACACCTGTCTTGAAGGAAGCTGCTTGTTATCATAACTAATAATTCATTTCATTACTCTTGTCGATGTTTCATTAAATTACCGTCAATAATAATTATTAATAGAATGAATATTTAATTTTCGATAGATCCGAGGCAGATTAATTGTTATTTCAATTAGTTAGCCTGGCTTTCCTCGATCGACTCGAGGTGATACTTTTAATTTTGAATTGTCCAACACTTCGAGTCTAACGAGAATACTTAATAAATTGATTTTCGAAGTTAAAATATTTATTAATTTTCACGCTTAAGTACTTAATGATCTTGTATAGTAAACATTTTTATGTCGTAAACTTTACTGCCTACTGGTTAAAGGTTTCAGCATTAGTTGTCTACGCGAATCAAGTCGCAGCCGCTTTCTATTGAACAAGTTAATTTCTAATTTAATTTGTTAATTAATTCTGTAGCGGGGCTCGGCAGGAGCTAATCGGTTCCATTGTGCCCGGAATTACACATTTCAAAGCACCCCGCTTTTATCACGGCTCTTCTATACTTGTATAGATTTAGTATCCACCCTTCTCGACACTGTTATTGACATTTATTTCATTAACATGTATTTGCCGTGTAGATACTATTATAAGTAAGTAATTTAAATGAAATCGTTATACGGAACTCGCTCGATATCATTAATTTATTTAAAAAGCCGGTTCGGGTATTTTTAATCGATTTATGGATTTTAAAGAAGTTTTTTAGAAATTTATTAACTATAACACTTATGTGTTAACTATTTTTAACTATTGTGTTGTGAATTATAGGCAACCTACAAACACGACTAAGACGTCTGTTGTCTACACTTAAAAAAGCTTGGAAATATTGGCGCGTACATAATCAGCAAGGTAAACACCGCATTTGTTCGTTGTTATTAAATTGTTATTTAACTTAAGTACGATTTATGGTTAAATTAAAAAAAACTGTAGAAAATCGCAATAATAAAACCGCGAATTTTGGTATTATAACGAGAAAAAATATAACACATTATCAGTGACGTTTTATGACGTCTTATTATTTTAAAATATTCTTGTACTTCTAGAAGGGTAAGTGCTTACTTCTACTTCTACATAAATTTTAGGTAGTGCACGCATAATTACGATACAAATGAATTTTCTTGAATGGGTTGTGGTGGCTGTCGGACTTATTAAAATATGTAAAGATACGTTTCGCGCAATAAACTGAAAAGTCAACAAATATGTGGTGATATCTATTTAAAAAAAAAACAAAAACATTTTTGAGGCTTGAGAGACGCACTGCATGTTTGTCTACAGTATTGTATTGACCATTAAACGGAATACTGCCCTTTTCTAAATACAATTTGTTAGAACTCCATTTGAAGATTCGGTAAAAGCTATAATATTATCAAGATGGAACCTCGAAAAATATTTTACCTATGAATAAAGCATTAGTTTATTACAAACGAGCATTTTATGGTTCAAAAGTTAGAGATTTGGCAGTTTTCATAATTAGATAGGTACCTAGATTTTTCCACTTCGTCTTGTCTATAATACAAAAATAATTTAACAACTGTATTCTACGCGATACTCAAATTTTATTTATCGATATTGCATAATTGGCTTCGCTTTTCTTTGTTGAATTAAAAATTAGCAAGCATAAGAAAATAATAAAATGTAGGTGTACATAGTTGCAGAAACTGAAGTGTGCATTCAAGAAGAATTTACCTAGAAATGTATTATGTGTATTACCTTTCTAATTATTTATTTATTGATAGGTACAGCTACCGGTAAGTTAGGGTTCCGTAATTTCAATGAAGAAAATAGTGCAAGACGTTTTTTTTGGTTTTAGTAAACCGATACTCTCACAATCGTTGAAATAACGAAAATTGATGTTGAATTAATAAACAAAAAAAAATACTTATATAGAAAATGATAGTATCCTCATACGATCACCAAACTGTAAAATTACTTCAGAAAATAAACTATTAAAAAATTAATTTTTACGACCCCCCTATCATTCGTTTATTATTATCATGTTATTCTTGTTTATTTATGACGTAGACGTGTTTATTTCTCCATTTTATTTTGTACATAAATTTTTTACTAAGTAGGTATCTACATCTTTAAAAGTATTCTTAAGCAATTTTCCCTTTTTCTTCTTAATACGTACAAGTTATTTAAATGCAAGTAGGTTACGATCAACGAATTGATAATACTAATTTTGATTAAACTGTGAAAATTCATATCGATCAAAAACAGTAAATCCACATTTATCAAAAAAATTGCCTCAACTACTATTAGAAATAATTGCATCATGATATTCTGACAGTTATAATGCACCAACATCTACTCGTATAATTATTTTTGCTCAATTCACTTCCCTCACACAACCATTACATATTATCCAAACTTACCTAACTTTTTAATTTTAATTACAGGTGTGGTTTCAAAACCGAAGAGCGAAGTGGAGAAAAACTGAAAAATGCTGGGGTAGAAGTACGATAATGGCCGAATACGGACTTTATGGAGCCATGGTTAGGCATTCGCTTCCTTTACCGGAAACAATTCTCAAAAGTGCTAAGGAAAACGAGTCTGTCGCCCCTTGGCTTTTAGGTAAATATAAGTTGCGAATCCTTCTTTAACCGTAACCCTTGATTACCCGCAAGTCTCTTTTGATTATTTTGTGAATGTGCGGCCTTCGCGTGTATTGAAAATTAAAAGGCCGCGCCATCTATCGCTGTATAGTTTAAATTATTCGTCCGAAAAATAAATACCGAAACGATGTACTACAGATTTTCCTTGTTATCAAATGGAATTTACCCGATTAAAATTAATCAGTAAATTCGTCTATAATATACCTACGTATAGACGAGGTCCTTGGAAATACCGTTAATTTTCTACATTTACCAAAAAATGCATACCTACTTACACTAACACTTGCAGTTATGCAATACAATTGTAATTAGTTTTCTAGGACACACTTTGAACGACCTAAATTGTGATTCGCAAAATTACTTACTTAAAAATTAATTAGGTTATACTTTAAGTTTAAAAAGCGCATCGAGGAATACTATTGATAATAAATTATAAATGATAACGTTAAGGAAAAATAATATCTAATCTAGAACAGTTACTTTACGACCGTTATTTTCCTGTACTTGCATTTCCTGTCCGACTTTTCGAATACAGTCGTTGATTTGTATATATTTTAAATGAGTCGGAATCGATTCATTTATTAAATAGACTTTTTTAATACACATTAAATATACATTAGATATACAAACGATGTCTACCAGATCCATATAATATCCATAGATATTCATTAAATATCTGTCATGTAACTACATATAGAAATATTGCGTCTTAGTGCTGTTGAATAAATTTGTTTTATTCTATTTTTGATTGTTTTAAGATCAAACATTCATTAAAATCATTTAAATCATTAAAATCTATATAAATAGGTAGATACCTATTTATAAAATATATTTATTACACATACTATATTTTATTACGATTTTTATGGAAACAACCTGATGTGGAAAATGTCTCAATTTTCTAGATGAATAACTCTGTAGAACTAGGTATAAAGCAGCCGCATCACCATTTATCATTTAAATCGAAATTGTCGGTAAAAAATTTTACAAACAACCGCTTCCTCCACATTTGTTGTAACATTTACGCCACATTTTTTTCATAACTTTGTTTTTATATGCCGATATCTATAGCTACCTATAAAATTTTCATTTCCACAAAACGCGAAACCAAATTTATAAGCAACTATAATTCAAGCGTCATTTTATCCGTGTTAATAATGTCCATATTTTATGAAATTGTATTTTAGTGTTGTAAAACTTTCTTGTTCAATTAAAAATTAAAGTTCAGAGAACTAAAAAATATCATAGCAGCTGAGAGTTGGCAAAATTATTTGAATTTATTGCCAATTAATTGAATCATAAATATTTAAAACTCAAATAGTATATATTTTCTAATAAAAATAATAATTACCGTTTTTAATTATGTATGTAGGTACTAATTAATTTAATTAATTAACAAACCAACAACTTTTGTGCATGACTTGCAAAATTTTGTTCAATATCTATCTAATTATTTATTTATAAAAGGTATAACTAAAAAAATATTAATTCTCAATAATTATCTATTTTACAAAATAATGTTACGTAGGTACCTACTAGCTAGGTATTTGTTGACAATAACAATTAAACTTCACTTTGTGACGTAATATTTGTATATTCGGGCAGTTATTTTGGTATTAATAGTTATAATGTATCTTTTCCAGGTGACGATAGATTTATTTTGTTCATTAAAATTTAGATTTATATTATTTTTAAAATGTGATGAACAAAACTTGTTCTACATGATAATATAAACGCAACGTGTGCTACTTCATCGGCGGCAACGAAAATCTTAATTATCTACATTTTAAGCTAATTAGGTGTTAATTTCTAAAAAAGATTCTATTATTTAAAAACAAGGAATTATTGTTGAATATTTGTACTTATTGTTAGTGTTGTTGTTATGTACACTTATTTTATAACACATTACATTGTGTTTGCATTGTCCTATGTTTATCGTGTATATTTTTTACTTGTATATACTACACGAAAAGCTAAACTAAAATAATTCTCGCAAATAGTTTCGTCGAGAAATGCAATATAAAACGCATCCTGGGCTATGAATTTTTACATAATTCTAACTGTTTTGACGCGCCGCGGACTACCAGAGAATTCTTTTAAAATAATTACGTCATTTCAACAAGAATATCAAAATATTTTTGGACGCGCCACGATTTCTTCGTATAAACAAATACGATATTCTAACTCGATCACAATAATTTTGCTTCAATTTAATACCAATATTGAAATTAATTTGATAATTGTGATTTTTCGAGATTTTTAATTTCCCGGAATAAAATTATTTTAACGATGCAATATAAGATCTTTTCAAATTGTTAACAGTTTTAATACTACCTATTAATTTATGTTAATTAATTTTAGTAAATTTTAAATAAGTAGATACTTATAAACGAGCTTCTTAAATAAATACATTTTCCAACTTTTAAATTACTTATCCGTTTTTATTTTAATTAAAAATAGATGTTTTTAAGCAGGTACCTAAAGGCGTATTTGAAATAGTAACTCGATGGATTCATTATGAATATTTTGTATATTGATGTTTATGCCGGTGCGGTGGTGGTTCATATAGGCACCTATATCTACATATTTTTAAAACGACTAATTTTCAAGAGTGGAAGGCAATTAAAATATACAAAGCAAACAGTGCAATCTATAAATTGTGTGTATTTATATCTTTTATCGAAGCGGTTTCTACTACAACCGTGCGATGTCGCTTTAAAGCATCTCAAGTCGTTCTTTTATCAAAAATCACATTCTACATATTTTCTTATCGACAGTAAACTCATTTATCATTATTTAAGCAGTCCAAAGTTCGTTTGACTTCATAAGTTACCTAAACATTGTTAACGATACCATTTTCCGTCTTTGTTTCTTCTTTTTTTTTTTAATTTTAAGATCCGTGCAGTTTCAACTTTATATTGAATGCATTCTGAAGGAAATTAATTGAACAGTTCACATAACTAAACATCGCTAGTTCAAAAATACGATTTTAATATCGATAATAATTATTATCAATTTTTTCTGTGCAAGCACCGCTAAATGAATGCAAAGCGGTTCTTTAATTGCTCCATTTTAAATTTTTGTGTGATTTTAATAATAAACAACCATGCTTGCTACTTATACCGTTATTTATCCCATATAAACCACGATAATCTTGAAAGTCGACAACTAAAGTTAACAGTAAACCCGTTACCTTGACTTTATATCGCTTTGCATTTATTTTAGACTATAATGTACGTAGGTATAAGTAGCAAATAAAACAAGCAGAATTAATGGAGTATTAAAACTATATCGCAGCTTGAATTCAAAATGGGCTAGGTAGATATACGAACAAATATAATCCTTTAAAAATAATATATATTTCGCAATTCTGTATAATTATAATTTTCCAAATAGCTTTAGTAGATAATAATTACTACCTAGTTATTATATAATAACTATAAAGGTAAGATATGGAGGCGGTTCTTTGTATATTGAAGAGGGGATTTAACGTCACTCGTGCGTAAATTCAAACTAAATAATTAGTGAGAACGCATTAATACTGATTCATCACAACTTTTTCGTATTCCATACCATTTCCATTGCACATGGCTATAAATTCCATTATTTTTAAATTTCTACACGTATTGCTACGTGCCACTTGAATATCCTACCTTTATTAGTTATTATACTAGACTACCTAGTATATTTACAATTTAATGTAGGCCATCACTATGTTTATACATATCGATAACGTTTTGCCAAAAGTGCGTAACCCACACGTTTTGCGAAAATGAGGCATTTAGGGCAAAAACATCGTCTGTTAAAATCTGGTAATAATATTCCGATTTTTTCCACCGGAAAAATCGATTTGTATTTCCGCGAAATGTATCTGTTTATAGCTACGCGACGACACAAAATGTGCTCTCCTGTAAAATTTACTTTTTGTAGGTTACGCCCTTTTGGAAAAACTGCTCGATATGTATATTATGTAGATACTCTACAACAATGTTGTATTGTAACAATTTGTGTACACATACTTGGGTGATTCAAAATTATTCAATATTATAAATTTATAAATCATTAGCACCCCTATTCTCTATGACATTCGTTAAGTAATACCGATTCGTTACAGTTGAGATTACGTAATACCTAACCTACTACTAATTTCGTGTTCACGAACGAATTGTAAGTTTTAAATTCGTAAGGATTTCGTTAGAGCAACTTTTCTATGATCGCATCAAATACTGAATATGAACTTAAAATTATTGCAAAATCTGTAAATTAGCTGCAACGAATCGTTATTACTCGACGAATGCCATACAGAATAGGGGTGCTAGTTTAATGATTTTTAATCTGGTTTTTATTAAACTCAATGTGGATTACCACCGCTTACAAGTTTGTCTAGCACTGTTTCCAAATAGAAGATTTAAAATTTCGGAGTAGCTAATTTTTTGTTGGTATCAATTAAAAATAGTTTTAATCAGTGTTGTTGAAAAATTGAGAAGACGAGAAATTTAATTATTTTAGTAGGTACGCACCTAACTAATTTTTTTAATTAACGTTTTTATATACATATATAAGTAGGTACGATAGGTACCTTAATTTTGAAACACGTTTTCAATAGAAAGTGAAAGCTCTTTAATAGCTTCATAGCCTTTGTTGACAGGAGTAAAATTCACGACCCAAGTAATGTGTAGAGTGTCTAGGAAATGGTGGAAAATCTCTCGGGAGCGTACATATGTTAAAATAATGCCACGAGTTTTTATAAATTGTTTTTCCACGACGCGACGCTCCCCTGTTGATAAAAATAAACAATCTTTTTTAAACAACATTTTTAATTTTCATTGTAATTTAAATTTTTTTGCATTACATATGTAGTAAATGAAGGTTCTTAAAAAGGCTTGATATGAATTTTATTTATAAAAGATGCAGAGTACCTATCGCAGATATAATTTTTTTCCGACGGCCACTTACTTTCACAATTCTAATTTTATTACCGAACGTTGGCCACCGCAAATAAATATGTTACTGAAATTTCGTCTAATCTGTGATCTGTTAAAGTTATTTAAAAAAATTACCCGTTTCTCTCAAACTTTGATCTAGTCTTAAAAAGTCCTTCTATGAAAATCGTTCGACGTACCTAAGGTTTTAAAGTATTACAGGACACAAGATTCCACATTCTGATTTTCTCGAATATTCTGTACGTATATGGATCATTTTATCGAATATAAACAAGGGTGCCTACCATTTTTATCCTAAAATGTCTGGGAAATTCGAAACTATCTTTAAAATTTTAAAAACTTAAACCTCTGAAAAATTTCGAGGTTAAAAAGGTTATGGGTGGCGCACCCTTGACTACCCTAAGGTGATGTCAAAAAATTTATTACGCCATTTTAAAGACCTTCATTTCACCACCTTTCACCACCAAAAATTATGAAATTTCAACGAAAAATGTTAAAAATGTTAGGTAGGTACCCATTTAAAACAATTAATTTTTATTTTTCATCTTCGGAGGCTCTCCATCTCAACAAAGAAGCGCCGCGCGCTGCATTGGGAAAAAAAATTATAGAAACTTGTGGCATTATTTTACCGTGGTTTATACGCTCCCGAGAGATTTTCAACTATTCCTTAATATTTAGAAGCAGGTTTCCCTACACAAAAATTGACAGAATAATTTTAATTTTAAAAACCGTAACGAAATTTCGTCCATCTTGCGTTATTACGGTGTTAAAGTTGGAGTAGACTTCTTTACGTTTTTAAATACCTATACGTAGATGTTAAATGTGTCCATCGTGCAACGTTATTGGAAAGAAATTAATGTTGAAAACAGAATAGTTGTTACGCAAACAAGTAAACGCGTTCGATAATTATTTAAGTGCTAAAAATGTTAATAGACCTTAATTAGTAAATTAAAATTAATTTATTCATTAATTTAACACGCAATTTGTCCGTGACTTGTCTATGAATCTACAACAGAAATAAAGGACGTCAGTCTTAACAGAAGGTTTGTATTATCAAATAATCATTAACATTTATGTATTTTTAATCTCTATCAATTTACTAGGGAAGACTCAAACTCATTAAACAAATTTAGTGTACCAAAAAATTTTCTCTTAACAAATGAAAACGAAAATCTTCAGCGAAAGGGTGGGTATTGTTAAATTCAGCAGGAAAATAACTTTCTTCTAAATTTTAAGAATTAAATTAGTCATTTAGATTACAAATTGCGATGGACGCGGTATTACTACTGATAAGGATTTAGATGAAGAGGAATATTTAATTAAATCTCTGTAAAATTCCTTCTAATTGTAAATAGAAACTGTTATCGTTATCAGTGGAAATGCTGTGCCGGTTTGTTTCTGATTACTTATACAATTAAATTTCCAGCTGTGAAAAAACAATCTGAGTCAATACCCACTACTTTCCTGCATTCACCCCAGCCAGACGACCTTCTTAATAACTTTCGAAGAGAATCACTCAAAAATGGTAAATATAATGCATTTTCTCATAAATTCCGACAATTTGGATTGCTTATAGGAATTAAATTTAAAAAACGGTGTAGGATTCCCTCCTATTACGTTTAAAATTTTAAGCAACAAATGTAAATTAATATAATATGTATAGGTACTTAAGTACACTTTTTAATAAATAAATAGAAGTACAGTAGAGTCGATAGTTAAAAATTATCTTAAATTTTTAGTTGTATTTATGTTCTTACATATTAATTTATTGATTATTAAACATAATAACCATCACATTACATTAAATTCGTTAATATTCTACTAAAACATCAAATACCTTTACATTTATGTGTCGGTAGATTTTTTGTACAATGATTCACAGGTTCTTTTAATTGCAACGGCTTGAAAAATTAACACTAATTTGTTGAATATTATCTACCAAGTCCAAATATGCATACACCAACATACTGTTCGGTCTTCCGTAATGTATTCAATGTGTAGAAAAAGATCTTTTATTGAGAAAATTGAAATAAAATGTTAGTTCGTCATGTTCCAAAAATATAAAAAAAATCAAAATTTTTGCATTATTTTTAAACTACCTACAGGTATTTAATTTTCGAATAGCCATGGAGCTGCAGCAAAAAAAAACAGCTTTATAAACATTACCTACACTGTAGATATTGTTATTTGTTTACTGGAATAGTTGAAATTTACATTAAAAAAATATTATTTGTTTTATTTACGGGGAGAAAATTTGATCTGTCCCAATTAGCGAAGTTGTACTGCATTATATTTTAAAATCAAAGTAAAACATTTCTTAACGGACACTTTCCAATAAGTACCGGACACTTAAAATTCCCGCACCGGGGATAAAATCCGCATTAAGGTAAGGATCCATTGCTCCGCATCGGACGAATCGCATTTGGAATACTTTAGAGTATTTTGAACGAAACTGCTCATTTTATAGGAAATGGGCAAAAGTACCTTTTTTATCCTAAAATGTTTGGGGAATCCGGCAATAAAGTTATTTTTTTTAACTTAATCTTTAAAAGAAAGGTTAGGTATCCTTGCCCACCTCTAAAATGGTATCAAAAAATCTACGAAATTGTTTTGAAATAGGTACTTACCTACTACATTTATTGGGAATGCAAATCAAACATGATTAAATTTTAATAACAAATAAAAGAGTTACTATTTAAACAAATTGATTTTTCTGTTTCAACTATGGGGGTTTAGCAGGGGAATGTAGTAAGAAAAACGTTTTTAGAAACTTAAAGTTTTATTTTGTCGTGTTCGGAAGATTTCTCATCATTTCCTAGACTCCTTTACTTATTGTGGGGTATATAAAATACACCTACCCCTAAAATTTCATGCTTGCATCACAAAGTGTAGAGTTTATACACTTAGAATTTAGACTAAAAATGTCGAGAACGAAATAGGGATCTTTCGGAAATCCGAATACTGCGGATGTAATGCACGCAATACCTAAAATCCATCCGTTTCGTCCGACGCGGACGCTTAGCTTTAGCGGACACTTCTTAATAACAGATATTTTTTTTAATTCCGCGATTGTCTAGTACAATATTGAGAAATTTCACTGCAGGCACATCATAAATATTTATCTAGAAACAATAATAACAGTAAAAACGAATATTAAATTTTAGAAATTCGACCATAAATCGACGGAATTGTACGAAAACTACCGAATCGCGGAAATTTAATGTAAAATTATTAACCCTGCCAAGATAATTACTGTAATTGTATTCTTAAAAAAACGTGTTCTACCTTTTGAGATTGTCAAAGATAAGCACTAATATTAAAAAAAAGTTTCGAGATCATATTAAAAAACGAAAATTTGCAAAAAAATTTAGCTATTAGTTGTTAAAGTTATAAATACCTACCTACCTATTTAGATATAAGAAATAATTTTTACTTTTTCAGAAAGAATAAATAGAAGTCCTGTAAATATTCCCTGACGATTAACACTAGTTAATTATTATAGTGCTCGATTTAAATGAAATAGAAATTTAAACCTTGTAGTTTTATCAGAAAAACAGCGTGTTTCACGAATTCGAATTCACTAAAAGTACTAGTATAATTTAGAAAAACATACATGTCTTTTTACCGCATTTTTAGATGTCTCATTTTTACTCCCCTTCACCCTAATCACCGAAGCGTAAACGCATGGTTTGAGTTGTTTTAAATTACAATATTAACAATTTTGTTATCAATTTAATAGTTTTTATAGCTGTGCTATGAACTGAAGGTTTACATGTCCAAAAGACAACGATTAAAATTTGTACAACGTACTATAATATGCACTTTAAAGTGGCGAAGAACGTTCTATGCACGAAATCGTCAAAAACCTTAAATTCTCTCAAAGAAATTCAGTAATCCAAAAGAGAAAACTCGAAAATTGTGTACCGTTTCCAAACTATCAGACGGTAGTGTACACCAAAAATTATTAAATTCCTACGAAAAATAAAAATTTTATTTAAAAAAATTGATTTTTATTATTCATCTTTTGGGACGAAAATCTCAACAGGGGAACGTCAAAGAAAAAATATTTATAGAAACTTGTGGCATTATTCCGACGTGGTTTACACGCTTCAGAGAGATCTTTTACCGTTTCTTGTATAACCTGTATTTTGTTGTAATAAATGTTTAAACAATATAAATGCTCGAGTGCCCCAACCGGAAAGTTTCGGAAAAATTCAAATTAATACTTATCTAATTTTGATTAAGAAAAAAGGAAATTTCTACAATTTTCTTTTAATGGAAACTTTATTTCCCAGGAATGCACAGAAAATCGTTAGAGGCAGCTCAGCACCTGAAGGACCAAGAAAACTGCAATAGCAACAGTAGCGACCACGAAGAAACGACGTCGATGAGGACGGAAGCGAGCGACACGAGCGTCTCCTCGCTTCAGCAGAAAAGCAACCACAATCCCGCGAGCAACCCCACGTCTTCGGAAAAGGATTCGCACCACAGTCAGTCCTACCCCGAAGACCCAGAAGTTTTTAGAAACAATTCGATAGCTTGTTTAAGAGCAAAAGCACAAGAACATAGCGCTAAAATCATGAACAGTCACGGTGCAATGTTACAAGTAAGGCCACTTTCTAGTTTGGCGAGCGGACAACAAAGTTGTGACGCTAATGCTAATAACTTACATCATCAAGAGGTTGTGAATTCGGATACTAGTTCCGCCAGCATTTTCTGACAAAACAATGCGAACAACTGATAAAGCTTTATTAATTTATAAGTTTTGTTTGGAAGTTATTGCTTAAAACTGTTTTTAACGGTTTACGATTATCAATACCTATTTAGATTCATTCACTCGTTTTAAGTTCCTATGTACCTAAACTTCTTTATAATATGCGTTTATTTTTAATGCTGTTTTATTTACAATTAGT
Organism: Rhagophthalmus giganteus; assembly: GCA_036326145.1. Taxonomy (NCBI): domain Eukaryota; kingdom Metazoa; phylum Arthropoda; class Insecta; order Coleoptera; family Rhagophthalmidae; genus Rhagophthalmus; species Rhagophthalmus giganteus. Next base: position 6,242,542 of record JARFJA010000056.1, on the reverse strand, counting down.
TGACTACGTACTTATAAAGAGAACTTGGTTCTAAAGAATCGCCTTTAGCGGATATCCTTTAACGTTCAAAGTTGTTGTGGGTATGTACACGTGTTAAAAAAGGTTTTGTTCAAATATATCTTGCACCTTTATATAGATAAACAGAAATCTTAAACGCCTAATTATTTTAAAACGTTTCCAGTTACTTCTCGCAATCGGCATTTTTTATTAAACCAATTTAATTCGTTTCTTTCTATTTCCCGTAAAATTATATTGCTAATAGTCATAATTAATTCCATCTTTCCAACTTTCTTAATTACAAAATCTACCTAACAAGTTATAAAGCATAGCAGCCATTTATTTACATTACATATTCTCGTCAACGGTTTCTCACTTTTAGAACGATTACATATAGATATGAAAAAGGTAATTAATTATAAATGTGTTGTTTAAAGAATAGCCCAGTTTTTAATTTTTTTTTGATACCTATATATACGTGTGGTATCATTACGAAAGTGAAAGCGATAGTCTTATTATTAATAAGCGTATGAGGCTTATACTATAAGCATAAGAGTTCCCGTTTGTATATTTATTTGAAAACTTAGAGGTTGCGATAGACATGTAAGTACTTTTTAGAAAAAACAATTTACGTTTTAAATGAAACACCCTATTAATGCATATTTGATTCTACAACAAATAAAAGGATAAAATTAAAATAAGCGATTTTTTGCAGTAAAATAATGTTTTTATATTATTTTGTACCATGAAATTCAGAAACTTCTAACAGCCCCTCACGGTCCACTCCTGGACACCCGTTCAGAAACACCCGTCTATAAATATAAAATCAAAATTTAACAAGGTCTAATAATTTTTCCAAAAAAAATAAATAAAATTGTAAGAATCTATGTTGTTAATTTATTTGAGAACGTTCTAAAATCCAATAATTAAACCTAAAATTTAACACCTATTAAACATAATTGACTTCGTGTTCTTTAATATTAAACCAAGTCGATATTGTAATAAATCAAAAGTTAGATATGTATAAATTTTTGATTCGTAGTATTTTAAAATAATTTATACAAAAAGTTAATCGAAAACGCACCTGAGATTTTCTAATAAAAATTAGTTATTATTTAAAGAATAGTTTCGTGTTTCTGAAATATACGATTCGAACTAAAAAAAAAACAACAATATTTATCTAATCCTATGCATCTCGAATATAATAAATTAATAACATTATTTAACCTTTAATTATTATTTTCAAATACTTATGTTAATTTACAAGTAAGAGATTGCAGTAGCTAATACGGTAAAAGATAAAAATCAAATTGAAGATGTATTTATCACTTTTATAACAGAGTGATAATTACAAATAATTAGAAGTTATCCTTGGAAATTTTTCTGAGAAAAATTTCAACAAGGTCGCGCCATTCAAAGTGCATATCGACGTTTAATATTTATTTCGTTTTCTAAACTTTCTTGTTAATATTTTCAGTAGGTAAGTAATATTTAATATACAAAATTAATTTTTTTATTCTGTTTAAGAATCGCGTGCACATTATTAATAATAATTATTATTACTTAGGTATATCAGTATATAGTATATTAATAGTTACCTAACTTTCAAATAGACCAGTCTTCACTCACACCTTTATTTTATCCACGTGAAATTCTCGCAATTTAAACGCCTTTATAATAATTATTATTATTATTCGACATATTTCAGTAAAATTAAGCGTTGCTTGTTTTCTTACGTTGCACCCTTTGATTTCGATATTTAATTATCACTACTTTTAATACTAACAATAAGTTTACAATACGCCTTTATATTAAAATTTAAAATTCTAGTCTATTTCATTAACGATAATTATTGTATTTAAATCAACTGATTTGCTAAATGAACATATTTAAATTGTATTAAAGTAATTAAATTAAAAAAATTATACACATCTACAGGGTGTCTCATAAATAGCACGTCATATTTGTGATGATGGATAGCTTGGTTCATGACCTATAGCTTATCCAAACCTATATGATGTTCACGTCATCAATACAAGGTTACTAGATGATGACGTTTCACACAGTGTTGTCACCTCGTACCTCGTATTTTGACAGTTCTAATAAATTGTAGGTTTCTTTACACAATCTAATATGTGCGCAAGTAAATCATCTATAGAATATGTCACTTTCCAAACTTTAAACCGAATTACAAATAAAGTATCTAGTAACTTTTTGTTGATGACGTGGACATCATATAGGTTTGGATAATCTATATCAGAATATCAAAACTTGCCTTTTTTTATTTTTCTTTATCGTATAGAACGTTACAGAACGTACAGCGAACATTTTTTGTTATTTTGTTCATTTTAATTTATCACCTTCTTCGAGAACGTCTTATGCGTTCTAAAATTCAAATTTTCGTTTTTCAATCGACTCGCGTTAAATTAGAACCGAACTTTATTAATTTTGTTCGGCATTTATTTGTGGAAAATTATTTACGACACTGTCTTATTTCTGTGTTGTAAATTAAATCATATTCTCTCGTCGTTTATAGTTTTCTAAAAATCGGTGTAATCTTATTTCATTATGGTACTTTAGTTGCTTATTTATAACAATCTGATTTCCAGAGTTTCTAAAAATCTTCGATTTGTTTCAAAATCTTCGCTCTCCATGTATTGTTTACTAATTTTATTTTACAAAACAGGGCCGTGAACACAATAAAAAGCCTATTAGATGCTTTAAAATGAAAAGTCGACAATATTTTTTCAAAAATTAAGTTGTGCAGTTGAAGTGCAGCTATGCAAAAAATTAGTAACTATAGATACAAGCAGAATTATTAATAGTTAACTGAAGGTGTAATTAAGGCACAAATACAAACGGCTTTTATTTCGTCTATGAATATCAATGAAAACAAAAACAATCATATATATAAACTACAATCGTTCGATTTCAGTATGAAATGAGAGCGAGTTTAATTTATTTTGGACCTAAATTCTCATATAAGAGATTCTAGAATATCAAAACAGTATCTAACTATGGATGTTTTATAATTATTTTTCTTATTTTTTGCATTTAGACATACTTACTTACTTAAGTAGATATTTCCGTTTTTAACATTTTGTAGAATATCTAAGAAATATAAATAGAGAAAATCCTATAATTCTAGAACCTCCGCAATCATTCAGTCTTGACCTGGTTTAGATTATTTAGTTTAAATTATTAACCGTTCTTCTTTCGACCACTTAAAGAAAACGCTAGAAATAACAATCAACTACCGAGAGGTTATAAATAATTTCTTTCGCGAAAAAGATGTATGATTTAAATAATGATTCATTAAAAAATTATTTAAGCTTTCACCTCGCATCGTAGGAAAACCGTAACGACATCGACATATAAAAGTGCAAGATATATTTGATTCGGTACCATTTAAACGATCGCCCACGTTAGCGAATAAACATTTTAATTGTGTTATTCAGTTATACAGTGTATCTACCTACAATTATTCAAACAGCATCGAAGTAAACATACAACGCGTAATCGGTGAATCACGAGCACATTTAGCTGTGACAAATCGAACTTCTTTTTATTTAATATAGGCACTTATTAAGATAGTTTAGTTTTATGGTGCAATATGCAGTCGCAAATGATAACCCCGTAATTATCAGTGCAATTTGTTCAACTTCATAAATTCTTAACGAGTAAATTCGATTGTGATTGAAACGTTTCAAAAACGAGAGCTTTCTCATTTGCGACTGACCTATATCGATTATTTTGTACTTAATGTTGTATAAAATCAGCCAAGGTAGAGGACATATTTAAATAAAGATTATGACATGCACTCTTTAAACAATTTGGAAAGAAGAAAGGAAATTTTTACGTAACGATACAACGATGTAGCACTTCAGTTACATAAAAACTAAAATAGCTTTGCTTGCAAGCGTCCAAGTTCACAATTAACAAAAATAGCGACAACGAAATTCGCGAATCACACATTTCGGTATTTTTTTAAAGACGTAGTATCGAAAGCACTGAATCACGATACTTACGTGAAAATCGTGACCACGCCCAAAATACCGTTACTTTGTACATTTTCATCAATTCATATAATTAGACATTATGTGACTGCGCTTTCTGTTTTTCATTTTGAAATAAAACTTCAATTTTTTATATTTAGCATCATTTCATCATTTATTTTAAGCCTGTCGCAGCAAATAAGATGATTCTTAAACGAACGTGGTGCATCTTCTAAACGAAAACATATTGCAAACAAAGCATCGACAACGAAATTTACACAAAAAAAAAAATGTTTCTAAGTACTCTAAAATGCAATTATTTTCCATATATTTTTGATAATTTTGTACATAAACGCTTCTCGAATCGTTTTATAGCTATTTAATTTCGAATTATTATGTAAATTTATAAACGGTCCGTATATTGTTGTGTACATTTGTTTTTGTAAAAACTTCAGTCTGTAGAATGATAGCACTATATTACAGTACTTGATATATGTGTGTTACAATAAGAAGGCTAAAAAATGTGAATACGATGTAAGATATAATAAATTAAATGAGACTATAAGTGGTGTAAAAAGGGGATTTTAAATTTATCGAACTACCTATATTTTATTCTCAATTTTCAGATGATCTACTTTCGAGCTTAGTGAGAAAAACGTTCTAGATTATGAAATACATATAATTTTGTGTCCGCTATTGGGATTGAAACTGGAACTATTATTTCACGTAGTTCGATAGTAGCTATTTGGACGTCGTTCGAAGTACTTATACATACTTGATAGGTATAATAACTTACGAACACAATTACATATAACGATATTATTAAAGTGCAAATGTATAATTCCCATGTACCTAATATTAGCGTAGAAATTTGTAGATACGCAGTACTTATAAAAAAATGTATAATTTAAAAAATGCAATGTTTTTGATTACAACTAATTGTAAGTATAAAACTTATATGTGTATCGTTCACAATGTCTACCTATAAATAAAACATTTAAACCATTTAAGAGTATTTATTTTCTTTGTACTATTGTTTAATAACGGTCACTAATTAATTTATAATGTGTTCATTTTTAAGTAATATATGTAATATATGTGTGTGAATAGTAGTGTTTTATAGGTACCCACACTTCGTCCAATCCTATATGCAACACGTCATCAATGAAAGGTTACTAGATGATGACGTTTCACACAGTACTGTCACCTCGTACCTCGTATCTTTACAGTTTTAATAAATTGTAGTCTTTCTTTATACCATCTAATATGTGCGCAAGTAAATCATCTACAGAATATGTCACTTTACAAACTTTAAACTGAATTGCAAATAAACAATCTAGTAACTTTTTTTTGATGACGTAAATTGCATATAGGTTTGGATAGGCTATACGTTGGTTTATTAAAGGACGTGTTACAAAATCTGTCAATGAAAAACTGAATCAAGTATCTGCTGTACATTTTAAGGCGAGTTTGAATTCACCAAAACAAACTTCAGACATACATTACTTACGAGACTTTTCTAATATTGTAAAATCAAACTAAATACGTACTACATAGATTTTCCGCGGTTAAATACAAGTGGATGAACTTATTTTTTCACTATTTTTTCGTTTTAAAAACTGTGCAAGAATTACATTCAATATTTAAAGTTTAAAAATGGAAAACTAGATAAATTATAAAAAGTGATAACAGAAACGTCCAAAATTAAAATTAGATATGATAACATTAATTACTCGTTTGGTAATTAGATAACAAGATATACTTATGTGACAACGAATATCAACTTTTTTAATAAATTAAAACATCAAATTTTAAATTATTAAATGCACGACTTACAATTTTATTTAATAACTTTTTTTTAAATTTCTATACGATGAGTTTCATAAATATTGTTCCTTGCCTCTTTTTCTTTAAATAGCTAAATCTTTTAACAATTTGAAAATTGTATATAACACATGTACATAATTAATGGCTTGAGAACTTTTTCAAAATATATTCAAGATCGTGAAACTTTCGGTTATATCAAAAGCTAACGTGAATTTTCTTCTTTTAAATAGAATAAGGTATATTTTGTTAAATTTTTAAACTTTCCATACAATTTTGGTAATATTTCATATAAGTAAATACCTATCCATAGCTTTAAAAATTTAGTTGTTTAGTTTAGTTTAGATAAAAGTTTACAAAAATGCGAATAATAGTATATTTATGGGATTGTGTAGGTAGTTACTAAAAAAGAAACAAGTATCAAGGCTCAATTATTTATTTTCACAAACTACCCTAGCATAAATATTTGTAAAAAAAATGAACACTGATGTTTTAATCATTTTCTAAAAATCACCCTTCTGAAGTTTGAATTTTTTATAATCGCAGTTGCCAGATTTGGCATGAAATTTCCGGCATAAGAAAACAAAATACGAAAAGTAAAATACGTGACGTAAATGTAGCATGAAATGTGGTAAAAATAATAGTTTTAGATCCAAAGCTGTGCCATAAACCATAAATGAAATACATTGTTTCCCGAAAACCTCACAAAACGCAAAAACTGGCGCACAACGTGAAACAAAAATGACCACCATTTTTAAACAAGTTAAAATAGGTTTAAAATTACTTGGTTTTAAACTACCAACATATAGGGGCCATCACCGACCAAATTTTTTTTTTGAGTGGTCGAGCAACCGGGCTTGAAATAGATTGACCCCTATCGCTTTGTAGTTTTGTAGCATTATGTTTAAATGTCCACTGTAATTATTATTGATCTGATGTGTTCTTATTAAATATTTCACACGTTCTTTCTACTTATAACTTTTTATTCTAGATAAACAAATCATAAAACTTGATAACATCTGTCTTTACTTGATGGAACCCTTGTATAATTAATCGAATAGAAGAAAGTTTCGCAATTAGTTAAATCGTAAAACGTTTTTACCCTCCATTGTAAAATATTCTGAACCTAGCATAAGTTAAGAGGAGGTTTTGCATTTTAACCAACAAAATATTATCTATGCATTAGCTATCGCTTAATTACGTAACTTAATAACTTTCAATACAAAACCTCAAAAAGTTTGTAAAAATTAAAAAAAAATACGATTGCTACGTATACTTTTCTTCATATTATTTTCGTAAATATGTTGAGCATTAAAATTACGATAAATTACGTATCATTAATATAGTACGACTTATTTGGTGAGTTTATCACGACGTCCTTCGGCAATTTTATCTAAATGACTTTAAAATGATAAGTTACTACGATTAAATATTAATAATCAAATTTAATAACACCTAACAGATAAAATGTAAACATAAATTACTAAAAATTTGTATGTAATAAGCAGTTTTTCTTATTTTACACAAACTTAAAATGGCCTTAATATAAATCGCTAATCGAGTATAATTACAAAACAATTCGCATTAACATGTATTTCACATTAGGTATATCTACCTACATTCAAATTCGTATATTTGCGATGCTTCGGACCCTCCCGCAAAAAACTTGCATTATAAATTAATAAATAATAAAAAATTGACCACCTGTGCTTTATTTAATAGAATAAATTTTATTTCAACATCATTTCACCTACTCGAAATAGAAAATTGAAATTTGGGGATTTAATAAGTTATAGCTTATTCAAACCTATATGATGTTCACGTAATCAACAAAAAATTACTAGATTGTTTATTTGTAATTCGGTTTAAAGTTTGAAAAATGACATATTCTATAGACGATTTACTTGCGCACATATTAGATGGTATAAAGAAAGACTACAATTTATTAGAACTATCAAAATACGAGGTACGAAGTGACATCACTGTGTGAAATGTCATCATCTAGTAATCTCGTATTGATGACGTGAACATCATATAGGTTTGGATAAGCTGTACCTATTACAACCCGATAAGCGACAATATTTTTTATCGACGTGTACAATAATGTAAAAATAACGATTGGAAGAAAATAGATGAACACAGTGCAAAACATAAAATATCGATTTTTGCGGAACATTCTGGATTTTAAACACGAAATTACAGTTAATAACAAAATATTATAGTTACACATCATTGATACGATCATTGAAAATTAAATTTTTTAAAAGGTTTGGGAATCAAAAACTGCAAAAAAAATTCAAATCACTTTGTTCTAAATGGGCAAATCATCTTAACTCTTTATTTTTGGATTTTCTTATTGAAGAAAATAATTTTAAAATCTCAGCATCTAGTAAAGAGTATTTTTCATGAATTGAGAAACGCGTTGCGTAAAAATAAAAAAAGTGAGTGAAATTATATAAATTTATTATAAATAGGCACCTATATTGGTACAATAATGATTCACCAATTTTATCAAGTGAGAAAAACAGCAATTACATTTTTAAATAGAAATTAAATAAATAATCGAGGGATTTTTATACACAGTAGGTACGTTAATAAATTGATTAAGTATCAATATATAGGTTGACCATTTCACTATAAGATTTGCTATCTATGCTTAACTTTATTATTTTTATTTAAAAAAATAAAAAATAAGTTAATTTTTGAAATAAAAATATAAAATAACAAAGTTTCTAGCTGAAATAATGTAAGCTTGATTTTCTTGAAAATTAGGTATAATTTTAATCATTAAAATTGAATTTCTCCCTATTTCGGACAATAAATCGCAACAAAAAATAAAAATTAACGATTAGTAATAATGTCTAAAGCACACCATCTTTATTTTAAAACAGATTTTTAAATCTGTGCGTTAGAGACTTATTTTTATATTTTTTAGCATCGAGATAATTTCCGATATATGTCATATACCTAGTGGGTATTTTTTTAGCACGATACGACGCGGCGCAACGTACTTATTTATGTTATGTGTAGGTACTAAAATGCAATATTCTAGAATATAACGAATAAAAATGTAAAGTGTACTGCTAGAGCACTTAAGAAATCCAAGATCTAAACTGGAAATTAACTGGAAATGTAATCTTTGGAAGAAAAGGGTTGTTCTTATATATATAATTATTTCTACTCCAGAATAGAATGTAAACTTTTGCTCCCTCATTTTGCGGAAGAAAATGGTTCTTTGTTTTTCTGAGAAATTGTTTTAAACTGTCAAAAGTTTTGTAATATTGTTTTTTATTTGTAGTGTATAATGTTTAATTTAATAACAATAACGAATCAAAAGTTTTTATCTGAATTTTTATTATTGGACTTCGTATCTGTATTTCTTACCTAGACCACGCCATAAATTCTATTCCTGATGTGTGAAAATTGTAAAACTGTCGCAAGTAAATCAATGTCTACATATATTTTTGAACATTTTATTCGAAAATCGCAAAAAAGTCAGTGCGACTTACCGCATACACTCAAAGAATGTCGAGTAACTGCCATGAAAACGTTTGTTGAGACAATGGTTTCCATAAAAATTATTCTGAGAATATAACTTATCTTAGGTTTATCTAATAATTGTAAAACCAGCCCTTAATTTCTAGTACAATAAAAAAAACTTGAATGATCCGTGTAATGTCCGCACTTGGAAATTTGCACTGAAGTTTTTGGATAAAAATTGCGGACATTTCTCGAGCGTATACGGTAATTTATTTTTATAATAGATTTTTAGAATTTTCTAGTATTTTAATTTAATAAGTGGCCTTAAATTAATTGATCTGATTTGGTATAAATGTTATATCTTAATTTAGTTTAAGAGATTAGAGAGAATAAGTTTTAATTTGACAGTATAGTATTTTCATTCAAATTTCGTTGTGAATAAACAATTTATAACATTTCAAATTTACTTCTACGACCGCGAAGTATCCGCTAAATGTGCTAAATGCGTTGTGTGAAGAACTTAAGTGTTTCTTTTAAAGTCAATTTTTAAAATAAACTTGCGAAAAATTACCGTAGGTAATCATTTTAAAAAATTATGAATGTTCAAGAAGTACTTACATATGTACGTACCTACATGGGACCTATAAGTACCTATTCCGGACTTGTACTGATCATTTTAGGTAGGATGAAAATTTTGCCCAAACCATTGATTATATGTACGTCTTTTTTCGATGTGTTTCTCGATTAGTATTCTGCATAATAATAATTTCCAATGTTTTGTGTTGTATGTACCTACGTACTAACTAAAAATCCATAAACAGGTCGACTACTACTTAACGTGTCCCAATTCTCTACTCTCGAATTTCATCATATGTAATACAATACCCTTTATACATAATGCTATTTACACAATAATCTAAAGGTTTAACGTTTAAAAGTTTAGAAATAAATATATAGGTACATACTTACAGTACTCGGTCCAAAATTTTGAAAAAAATGTAATATTTCCGAAATAATTAGCATTTTTGAATTAGCTAAATGATTCAAAATAAATTAACATTAACGTGTTAAATTATTTTCCTTTCATAAAACTTTCTAAAGCTAACAGTTTATTACCTTAACTCGAAATTAATGACGATATTTCGTGCACCTCTCTCCTTCTAAACACAACCGTAATTGCGCCGATAACTTTTTAAATGCAAATACATACTATGTAGGTTGTAAAATTTCATCTAGTAAACGAGTTAATAGGGATTATTGTAATACTTAATGAAAAAGTTGAAATTGAATAATTTTTTTTAAAATCAGTAACAGTATTTATCCTACAAGTAATTTCTCGGTGATACTTCTACCTACTATATTAAGTAACTTTTTTCCGTAATTAACATAAGTAATAGAAAATTTATTGCAAGTATATATTTAAACTAGTGTTTACTAGCGACTTCGTCTACGGGGGATTATAAATATTTGAAGAAACGTATCCTACAAATTTTGTAATTCAAAGGTAATAAGTACGGACAAACTGATCAAATTTTTAAAAAACATACTATTCCCTTTTCAACCCTTTAGGGTTAGGAGTTGAATTTGAAAAATCCCTTCTTAGTGGGTGCCTACATCATAAAAAGAACAAATTCTCAAAATCTCACGTTTCTAGGAGCAGTGGTTGAAGCTGGACGTTGATATGTCAGTCAGTTAGTCACGTTATATTTTTAAATATTAATCATATTAGTGATCAACAGTCAAATCTATGGGTAATAAAATTGACTATTTTTCTTGAATTAATTACTAACATCGCTACTAATTTTTGTTATTAATCATAATAGCGTTTTGATGGATGTGTAGTGATTAAAAAATAGTGGTAGTTTTTGCTGTTTGTAGCAAACTATAGAGGTATATACGAAGAATAATAAATTAAAGAACATAAAATTTATACATTGGTTATGAGATTAAGATCCAGAACAAAAGCTTAATTCCGCAAATTTATTGAAATTTTGTGCTTTTAATCTTAGAAACAGGCCGAATAACAAAATTTCAACGTTCTTTTTGATGTCCGTGAAATGAAAAAGGATTTCAGATAAAACAACTGATAGTCTGTCTAATATAGGGCCCTAAACCTAATGGATATCACCTACGTATTTTAAAGTATAGGTATATATTAACAATAAGTTACTATGCGCGAAACAAAAATTTATTCGGTCGTCATTTTGTTACGTAATTTAACATAAAACGTACAGTTTCACGCCGTTATTTTTTAACGTAATTTTTAATCAAATCTCGGAAACTGAAAAAATATTTTCTTTTTAATTTAGAAGGCAAAAGCTATCCCCGTGATAAAAATTTTTCTAGTAAATTCAAAAATAAAATTAACAAGTAGAGTAGATGGTGTTTCGACGCCGTGTGATTTCCGTAACGAAGCATTTTAGAAAAAAATTGTATGTACATACAGGTACTTAGTACCTGTAACATAATAACATACAACATATATGTAGGTAGGTCCATTACTTTTTCGTGTTCAATCTACTTACGAAGTTTAACCCTTTATTATTATTACGCCAGCATAAACACATTAACGCTTATCTATTATTTAAAAGTTTTGTGGAACCGCATTAACAAGCCCATATTTTAGATTTGAAAAAAAAAATTAATTCCTCACTCTTTTAAAAAATAAATATTTAATGTAGATTAACAACTAAAATTATTAAAAATTTTATTATAATCTTATTTTAACGAAGTCTCTTGCATGTCTACCTCTCACGAAACTAAAAACCATTACGACCTATAACGAGTTTAACTATAGCAGAACTTCATGGTTTTCATAGTTGAAATGAGTGAAAATAGAAAATAAATGCCGCTTATTCTTAAATAAATTTTGTAGAACAACTTTTTAAACAAAAATTGGAATAAATTATAAAAAAGCTCGAATGAAAAATGAAACAAACCTACCTACATAAGTAATACATCTAGAATACCTAATCGAATAATACGAATTTATATTAACAGGTGGGCTGAAAAGTTCGTAGGCTGACACATAGATAGCGTTACTAGGATTAGATTCATATGATTTTTTGTTAGTACTAACCATTGAAAGACACATGTATAAATTTCACAACGTCCGGTCAATTGTTTCGTGAGATATAGCATTGTGAGTAAAGCAACTTTTGTTATTGTTTAAAAATGGATAAGAAAGAATTTCGTGTGTTGATTAAACATTGCTTTTCGACGAAAAAAAATACTGTTGAAGCCAAGGATTGGCTTGATAAACATTATTCGGACTCTGCACCAGGCAAATCAACCGTCGAGAAGTGGTTTGCTAAGTTTAAACGAGGCGAAATGAGCATCGAAGACGATGCACGCAGTGGACGCCCCAAAGAGGCTGTTACCGAAGAAAATATCAAAAAAGTCCAGAAAATAATTTTGAATGATCGTAAAGTGAAGTTGATCGAGATAGCTGAGACTCTAAAGATTTCAAAGGAACGTGTTGGACATATCGTGCATGAATATTTGGACATGCGAAAGCTGTGTGCAAAGCGGGTGCCGCGCGTGCTCACAATCGATCAAAAGCAGCAACGTTTTGATGATTCGGAGCAATGTTTAGTGACATTAAATCGTAATAAAGACGAATTTTTCCGTCGATATATCACAATGGACGAAACATGGCTCCATCACTACACTCCAGAGTCAAATCGACAGTCGGCCGAGTGGACTACACGTGATGAACCAGCTCCAAAGCGTGGAAAGACTCAACAGTCGGCTAAGAAGGTTATGGCATCAGTATTCTGGGACGCGCGTGGTATAATATTCATTGATTACCTCGAAAAGGGCCAGACCATCAACAGCGATTATTACACAGCGTTGTTGGAGCGTTTAAAGGATGAAATCGCGAAAAAACGGCCCCATTTGAAGAAGAAAAAAGTTCTGTTTCATCAAGACAATGCGCCGTGTCACAAGTCAAGGAAAACGATGGCAAAATTACACGAATTAGGCTACGAATTGCTTCCCCATCCACCGTATTCTCCAGATCTGGCCCCCAGTGACTTTTTCTCGTTTACAGACCTCAAAAGAATGCTCGCTGGAAAGAAATTTAGCACTGATGAAGAGCTAATCGCCGAAACTGAGGCCTATTTTAAGGATAAGGAGAAATCTTACTTTAAAAATGGTATCGAAAAATTGTATGACCGCTATAATCGCTGTATCGCCCTCGAAGGCAACTATATTGAATAAAAAAAAATTATCAAAAAAATATGTTTTACTATGTTAGCCTACGAACTTTTCAGCCCACCTGTTATTACCGTTATTAATAAAGATTTCCGCACAGTTAAAAAACTTCAATACGTAACGAGTTCAACTTCTCTTGCTTAGTACCTATATGTAAGTACTTATGTTTGATTCAAACAAAAGTGCGGAACGTTATCAGTCACACGTTCGAAGATAAGCCAGTGATACGTCTGTCGAGCGGCCAGCCGCGGTCGTAACAACTTATTACTCATTTTATTCCCGTCGTTTTTAAACATTATGTAAAAGAAATTAGGAGTGGTCTAAATCTCTATAAAATAGTCGTATTGTTTAAATTAGGTATAATAAATAAATCCAAATGAATGCGCTATATTAATACTTAGGTATTTGCAAGGTTAAATTGATTTGCGCTATTCAATTATAGACCTATAACAAAACTATGTATAACAATCCGTATGTTGAGCTAGTTTAAACAAACTTTAAAACAAATACATGGGTATATCCGTTATGATTACAAATATGTACATTATAAATGGTTACAGCACATTCATAGGTTCGGTGAAATACCCATATGCATTACCTAATTTACATAAATCTTGCATTTTAAAAGTCGCGAGAAAATAAATTAAAGCATGGTATCAACGTGTTTTTCATTAAAACACAGCGTATAATTTCTAGTAAGTAATATTAAAAGTGAAAAAGCATGCAACCAACTTTAATTTTGAAGAGAATATCTAAGCCTCGATGTTCTTTCATGCAAGACGTCTACTATTTTTCAAAAATGAAATGGGAAAGTCACAATTAAACACCAATTTTAACAACCGACCGGAATTTTATGCACCATTTATTAAAAACGGTTCGAAATGCACCGACTGAAAGGTAATCTACATGAATTTATTGTTAATAAAAGTGAACGAGTTTTGGGAGAGACTGATAATAAACAGTTTACGATTCAGGTATGTCTTGGTCGACAAAACGACATAAACGCGAAAATGTAAAAATTGTAAACTAATTCTTCGTTTCTAAGACAATAGAATCATTAATAATAATCAAAATGGTATAGGTCTTCAACTTTTAAATGCCCTACAAACATTGTAGTGACATTTTAGTTTTTCAAAATTTATAAGTATTGCATTGTTTATAAATTAAATTTTTATAGGTAATTGTTGTAATTTCACTACTACAAATTGATAAAATGTTACTTTTTTAACATAATATTATAGAAAAAATGATAGTTTATCATATTTCTTAAAAAAAAACGTCATTAATTCATATTATAAATGATTTTTTTTGATAAAATACATCTGCATTTTGCACACATTTAAAAGGCATAAGGCAGTTCTTATATTTACTATTCGTTTGATCAACTGTACCGCTATAATTGCCCACATGAAAACTACTACCTGCTACCCTTTGAATAAGGGTAACTGTTGACGTTTTTATTAATACAGGAAATAATTTATTATTGTGGAATAAGCATGCCATAGCATTGCAAAAAAAACTCGTAAAGCAAATAAAAATACTGTTTCTCGGCTGGTTGCTGAAAAACTTATTTGTTCAAATTAAAGTTATTGGTTCAAGAAATATGAGTGCCACCTACATATTTGCTTACAGTTAGCTAAAACACGGCAACATTTTAAAATATTAATATACAATCGACTAGGTAGGTCAATTACTTTACCCCAACAACGTTTTAACAAAGTAGATGACAACAAAGCTGCAACAATAAAATTACGAAAATGTGTTCGAGCAACCTCCACTTATTTTTCACTATTCCACCGCCCCTACAATATTACCATGTATTGTAGAAACACGCTGTATATGTATTAGAAAAATTCTGGACAAATTTGTTCGATACCACTCTTCACTGTGGTGGAGAAATATAATTGGAAAAGTTATATCCTAAACTCACATCTAATTGGAAAATATTATAACAAAAAAAAACAATACCTAGAGTTATTTTAGCCTTTAGTAAATAATTAGAAACAATAAATTGTAATTTTGCATTATGGTAGGTACCCATCGTTAGATTATTTGTTGGAAATGCAATAAACGTTATATTCTGATGGCAATTCACCGTTCAGCAAAAATTTGTAATAAAAATTATATTTTATTCTAAAAAAAAGGTAGCAATAAATTTAAAACGTCCTTTAATTTTTTAAATAAAGCAAACCTTGTCCAAATGACGGTATAAAACATTTTTAAATTTTAGAATTCGACGTGAACAGAAATTCGCCAATAACTTAATTAAAATTAATTATGTAATTTAATGAACGCCACCTATAAAATTTTCACTTTAAACAAATTCGAAGAAACAACTATTTCATCGTCTATGACAATGCCATCATACTTTTCCTAAGTTTGTCACAACCTCCTTTGACCGAAAAGTGACCAAATTCGAATAAATTGCGTAAATAATAATGTTATACAGGGCGACGTAATAGTGCAATAAAATGAAATTAAAATAAATTGCCTAATCGTGTTACGTATTTTTTTATTCGAAGCAGAATAAGTGTTGATAATGTTCCACATACATATTGTGACGATTCATAATTCTCGATTGATGTGCATTAACCCTGATTCCTAAAATATTCTTTGGTTTGATTTACTAAGAAAAACTTTGAGATTTTATAAATCTGGTTTTACAGACGAGTCATTCCGTTATATCACTTAAATTTAAAATTCGTCCTATTTCGCGAAAGCATAGGTAGAAACTACGATTTGGATTTAATCTTAGATTTTTAAGTTAAAATAGTACAATTTCAAAAATTTCGAGCAAACAGAAAAAATATTGATGCAACAATTAAGAATCGTTTACTCACAATAAATACGTGTGTTTTCGTAAACGACTAAACCTTTTACATGCATATTGTAATGAGTTACAAAACGCGTTACGTCTCTATTCGAGCACTAACAAAATGCCTGAATTTAATTTTTATATTACCTACATTACAAAATCTACCGCCATATAGGTACGATTTTTAGATTTGTTAATACTTAAAGTAAAAAATATATGTGGACTTACTTTAATGTCTAGAGAAGCACTAGACGCGACTTCGCCCGGTCGGCCCCTCCCCATTGCGACGTCGATCGCCAAATAATGTTTTAAATGAAAAAACGAGTAAAATTAATTTTGAAATAACTTCGGAGGCACTTCGTACACAACAAAATTTATAAATATAGTCTAAAAGTCAAAATTCTTAGAAGTGAATTAAATCGGCTGATATGGAGACACACACAGCCGCCCGTGCCTTCGCCCAAGAAACACCGATTCGTACTGACTAAACGAATTAATTATTCATATTTCGTACCTATAAAGAAACTTAGGATAAAGTTTAACCGACAACTTCCCAAGGTGAATACATGTCCCTTCTAATAAACGTTATCTTACGAAAGAATGTTTTCAAACCCAGATAAATAGCTTTTGCATCGTCGAAGCTCGCGTTATCGCGCACGTGTTCGATAGATACGCCGCATTTGTTCTTCAATTGTATTGTACTTAATTTTTATCGCCCACATTTAAATACGTTGTGTAAAACTTTTAAATATAAAATTCCATCCAGAACAAATAAAATATTTCCATCAGAATAACCGTTTTCTTTTTAAATTTTAAATAAGTGGGCACCTATAAGGATGTATTCCGCATTATTAAATATAACGAACGTATAATTGTTTTATATTTTACCTATTTAATTTATGTCAAAATAAAACTTTCAATGCCTAGTTTTCATGAACTTTAATTAAATTAGGTATATACCTAGATAGCTTTAGAAATGTGCTCAACGATATTTACTGAGAAACTGTCGGTTCAGAGATGATTTATACACAATAAATCCTCTGAAAGTGCAGGTAAATTTTTATAAATCCGGATTTTCGCAACGGCAAGACATAGCCTTATTTTATTTTTCTCACGATGAGAAAAATACGAGGAAATCTTTTTGAAAAATGAAGTAGTTGTATGCTAATTTGCAACGCGGTTTGCCCCTCGAATCTGTCCAGAACAAAATTCCGTTCTTCAAATAAAAATACAGCTTTCGTAAATAATAAATATCCTAAAAATGTTGATCGGTATCGTTTTTAGCCGATTGTGTAGTACATGCATATAGAGGCCGTGGTGGATTATAGAGCTTTTCCCTTTTTTAGTAAATAAACTATCGTGGTTTCGAATTCTGGTACAACCATAGACATTCGTACTTGTAATTACCAGCACAACTTAATAAAACAGTCACAAAATAAACAAGCAAATTGGTTAAACCACAGCCATAAACAAAATAAATGAAGTATACGTATATACGTATATTTACATACGAAATAGGTATTCGTCAATTTTTTTATTTTTATTCACTTTTGTGTAAATAAAATAGCGGTACCTGTATTTAATCAAATCTACACTGCTTAAAAAGTTAACACGATCAATGTAAATAGATACATAATTCACTTGTATTTCGTATTGTCCAATTCAACTTCCAACTAAAGTCTCGTAATTCTGAGTTGAAAAAATTAAAAATTACGCATTACGGTAGGAAAATATACCGTGGAAGGAATATTTTTATATTCATACCTATATTAATTTATATTAGTCTACGTTAGAATCACAATCCTACGGATTCTTTTTCAATCCGCAGTTTTAATTCAATCCGAAAGTTTTATTAGGTACCTATCTACTTAACGGGTGTTCAAAAAGTTTTTCGATCTTGTATTGGTTGGCCGGGAAAGTATAAAATGTATTTTTGAAAATTTATAGGCTAAAAGTGTGCTGGTATTGTTCCCTTACTTTAAGTAAAATTAGTTATTATTACAAAACATAAAAAAACAATTTCGGATTTTGTGAAAACATAATACACATAATCTCCCCTATTGTATAAAACAAAGTGTGGCTAATCGTGTTCTTGCAATAAGCTCTTCAAATTATAAATTATTTATTTGAAATTAAATATTACTGATTAAGACACACTTGTTGTCCTTATTTCAGTCATTATAATTTAATAATTAATTTTAATTTCTATTTTTTTTTAAGTTTTTATACTGCTATTTCGTTTTCTGTCGCGTGCAACAGCATTAGTAATATACCTATTTAGATTTATAAGTTACATGGATCAAGTTACGCAATCTTCGATAACAATTAAATAATAAACTCACCGATAGGTAAATATGATGCCGCTTAACGAAATAGAAAGATCTTACCTGTAACAAACAAAAGACAAAATTAAATTGAAATATATTCAACTTTTCGGAATGATTTGTAAGTACTACCTTAATTCTTCGACGTCCTCTAGCCCGACCAACCCTCGACTCCTCAGCTCCTCGACAGCAAACACACAGGACATAATTTAGGACAACACACTTCACAACTGTAAAAAACGAATTATTATTAAAATGGCTATCAACCATAACATTAACGATATAATCAGTCGTTTATTAAACATTAATGATCGGATCCTGAAAAATTTATTTGCTTAAAAAGTGATAGGTTCCATAAATATCGGTATTTGATTGAAAATATAAACATATGATTGGTTAATTGGTTTGCAAAATCGTTTGATAATTCTATATATTGTTTCAGAAACACGTCATTATTTAATTCATAAATCAATTATCTGTCTAATACTGCATATTAAACAGTTGAGTTCGTCTTGGATAGGGTTTATGACCTTCATTCATTCTACCTATAATGATTATATTTTTTATAAAAATAAGGTTGACCGTAATGATTAAAGTATTCAAAATGCACAAGCCTAATTAAAAAGTGTCGTTATCGTCAACTAATCAAGACCTATTAATTTTTTTCTTTTGGGCCTCACGATGACTTTTGAGAAATAATCAAGAAGTGTCCTCTTGTTCTTTTCTACTTGTTTCGCGCACAGATAACTATCGAACGGAAGAAAAGTAGGACGAGTAGAACTAATTTTTTCAAAAGTATAGAACCATTCCTACATTCTATTTTCCTACTTTAAACTAGGAAAAGTAGGATATCCGGAAGGCTTGTTTTATATGTAAATACAACTTTTAAAATCGTTACTTACTTATTCTCATTCAAAATATTAATTTGTATGTAAGTCAGGGTTCGGGCTTTAATAAAGTAATGAAATTCAGGTTTTCTGTTTTACTATTTTTGAATTCGAATTCGAACCCTGTAAGTAAGTACCTATTTATAATAAAATGTTTGCGTGAAACACCTTGTTTACACCGATATGTGTTGGTAATGATTGAAAATTAGCCCTACAATGATATCATTTACCAACTATTTTTTTAAATATAAGTATAATAAAGTCTTGAAGTATTCTTTTAATACACCCTGGATGGGTAAACGAGTAGAAAGGTGACTTTAAATAGACAAAATAGATTCCTAACATCATAACGCCGAATCTAAACTGAAAATTTTTAGGTAGGAAGGTGCGTTAGGTACCTATCGAATTTATTTAAAAAGACATTATTATTTAATATGGAATATTTAATGACTGTAAAAGAAAAACGTAAAATTTAAATTTAAAATATAGGTATATCAATATTATCTAGTGCTTTGTCAATTGCATATTACAACAACGCGTAATGACGTCTATATTTGCCATAGACAGAGAAACGAATAGGTATATCCACTAGGAAAAACCAAATAAAACACGAATTTTTAAGAGCGTTTTCATAATAAAATTAAAACCAATTGTTATTATGGCAATGCATTGTTGTAACAATTATTTGAAATGTCTATTAATGTAAAGTAGGGTATGTTTATACTATTAATTTATGAATCCGTCTGCGCACAAACGGAAAATCACAAACTACCTGAAATACGTATTCGATAAATCATTTAAAAATTCTCGTATAAAAACGATTGCAGGTTCAAAGTTAGTCGTGCAGAACAAATTGATATCACGAAAATAAAGATAAGTTATGCGACAATTCGTCTGCACATGTAGATGCAGTTGTTATCTCGTTAAATGCCGAACAATAAAAAGAAGGTAATATTTCAAGAGAATGTAGTTGCTTAAAAAATGACGTAAAATAGAAATATTAAATGTTTTATAAAAAATATGAATGCCTAGATTATTATAGGGATTATTAAAATTTACCTATTTAAACGAGTTCATTTTTTAAAATATTGTAATATTTCAAATACCTATATATGTACATATACTTGTGAAATTATGTAAATGCTGCGCTAACTGGATAAAATATTAAAAAACTTTTCTAAATTTTTCTTGCATAAGAATCCCTCTCAAGTACAGAACACAAAAGTTTACAATTTAAACGTCTATTTTCTTTGCATAAAAAATTATTACATACGAACCAAAACACATGGGCACACACATAATACGCGATAAACACGAAAAGTTAGTTTATAATGTAGGTACCTAATAAGAATTACCGAAAAGTCCGTCAACTGTCCACGTTCAAACCATAAATTATACTGAATACGAATGCATGATTTTCTTGTCACGACAATTTGGCTCCTTATCTACATAAATACCTATTGTTAAGTAAAACGCATGTGTGCTATACACTCACGACCCTGTCTGCCTATTGTGATTAACACATGTTTATCGACATCAAATATAATTTTAATTTTCAATTATCTATTCGAAACAATATTTTTAAATAATTTATTTAAATCGTTTAATTTCTAATAAGTAGGTATAGATGCTTTAGTAAATAAAATCAATTATTTTACATAGAAAATTATTTAATTCGTAAATTAATTTTATGAAAAAATTTAATTTGATATATGTATATGCAATAAGCTACACTTTTTGTAATAAACATTTTTGAAAATAAAATTCAAATTTCTGGAGAAGTTTAAACAAAAACATAAACTGTTATAGATAAAGAAAAAATACATCAGAGAGATTTAACTGTATTTAAGTAAGTAATTATTTAAAACGCGTCCAAACTGTTGAATTGTTGTATTTTCTAAATGTTTTGCATTATGAATTAATAATGAGCTCTAAAAATATTTGGATCATAAATTCTTATGTAACTATAGTAAGATGTCGATAGTCCGAAATCCTCGATGATTTAGCATTCTCGCCAGTGAATACTCAAACCCTCCTTAACATAACAAATATTGCTTTTTCAGTGTTTAAGATGGCACCGGATTTTATATATAATATATGTACTAAAGCTTGGCCGAAATATTAAAAAGGCCGCTTCCTTTACCTAATGATAATCTTTAAATAACAAAAGGTTGAAATTTATGCCAATCTGTGAAGGGTACATTTAAAAAATATGAAAAAACTGTCGATTCGAAAAATCGTCCCTTTGTTATGTCAGGAAGGTTTGGCGTTGTCGTCGTTTAAACGATTAGATATACCTTTCAAGAAATAAACATATTTTGGGACATATCAATTAATTAAAAAAAAACTCCCGAATCAATTGTAGTATGTTAACAAAAAGATATGTTAGCGGTTTATTTTCTTTTACCTAACCCCAAAGTGAGAGTTCACTGGGTGTTATGAGAAAACCCAGATAATTTTCTTTACAGTAGATACTGTTTAAATTTTTAAATTGAGATTAGGAGGCCGTGGTAGACTAGAGAAAACTTTAGGTATAAAATGCCGTTTTCAAATGAAGAAAAGCGTGAAATGTTTGAAATGTATTATTCTTTTTTGAGACTTAAGTTTAATTTGGAAAACAAACGCAGACTGACAAAATAACAATTGAAACATACGCGATGATTTTCTGTTAACTGTCGTTAGTCTATTCTAACAATAAGTGCTAGCGCAAATGTACTATTATTTTTAAATTCCTCGTTAAAAAGTGTCTCAATAATGTTTTGATTAGAAATGGCTAACTTGATTGGTTTTCCTATAAAAACATAATAACGAAAATCTCAATGTTCAATTTTTTGCGATATTTTTATTTAAAATTAAAAATTACCGACCACATTTTTTTTCACATTACTTAAAACATTCGGCTTGGTTATTTTTTTGAATTGATGTTTTACATTAAAATTTATAGTTTTTATAAATTTTCTTAAATGTTCGTACAATTTCTAACGATTACGTCAAGAAAACGAAAGCTATATTGTGTTAGGTCAGAAAGCAGTAATGAATCGTTCTGTTTAAGTATAATATTTTAATAATTATTTGATAAATGTTTATGGGCTTATGTTTATGTTAAAAACATTTTAAACTCAGCAATAAGAACATAAAAAAATGTAGAAAGACCAGGTAGGTATATAAAAACTTTACTTTATTAATTTCCATTGTTCTTTTAATTTAATTCGGCAACGTATTGATGATATATAGCTGATAGTTAAATATAGACTCTTGGTTTTTTCAAATGACATAAATTATTTCTACATGTAAGAAAGTTGCGACAGAAGAAAGTAAAAACCCTTTCCGAGTATGTTATACAACGTTTTAAAGAACCAGAAATAAAATTGAAGGAAACTGAAAAAGGGTCATTTTCTGAAGATACAAGCAATTTTAATAAGTCCGTCGATAATCATAGTGATCAAAATTAATTTTTCTAAGTATGTACCAATATCGATATTAAAAATACATAAGTACTGGCGACATATAAGATAAGTAGATAAGTAATTAAAATTAAAAGTAATTAATCAAAATTATAACGTAATTGCAACTCATTTTTTAATCACTGTTTACACTAAATAAGAAATATGTGAGTATTAAATGATAATTTATGAATTCAGAACATTAGCCAGCTTTTTCGAATTCTGGCCCACTGCGTGGGGCAGCTTCGTTTGTTTTCTATTTTGGCGATGCTACTGAAAGAGGAAAGTAACCTTGGACCCGTCTTTAAAATTGTTTATTAATTAATCATATTCGTTTCATAACTGACTGTGATGTAGAACGTTCAACGAAACGAAATGTAGAAAAAGAACAATTTAGTTTATAGATAACAAATAACTCGGATGCTGTTATTTTTGAAATTCTCCTTTTTAACGATGCCGATTATTAATATTTGAAATTTCTAAAGATGAAACATTAATAGCCGACCAAACTTATTAGTCAGAAACTGATGAAATGCAAATACTCGCAGGTAAATATTGTTCTTATACTCAAATCATATTTCAATCCTAATCAATTACTTTTAACGAATAATAAAGTACTTAATAAATTTTCATTTTATACATGGCATTTTAGGTCGTGTATGTTTGTATCATTTAACTATTATTTTTACTTTCTGGTTTGTTTAATTATAATCGAATTATGCAAACAGCGTTAAACCCGATTGTTTGTTAGAAAAAAACAATAATAGGCATAAGTAAATTGACATTATTGGCAAATAGTTGAAAATAATAATGGAAATACTAAATATAAAACTTAATAACCTAAAACAATATCTTTGTAACTTGCAAACGCCTTCTATATATACAATTTTGTTTTGTTTGAAAAAGCGTAAAATTTACTTTATATGATCAAAATTGCAAGGCATTGTATGGCTCCTCTGATGCGTATTTTTTGACTTAAAATGTGGATTTTCAGTAACTGAACTATTTTATAAAAGCCTTATCTTCATAAATGCTTGGAGCAAGCAGTTAATTTTTTATTTATTTAGAAAATACAAGTTAAACGTAATTTTCTAAGCCTATTGGAATTTTTAAAATCTCTAAAGGTTCTTTAATTATCATTTCCGTAAGTTAATCTTTAAATAAAACCATAGTAGAGCTATAGATATTGAAAAAAAAAACTAAATTAATTTGAAACGCTACATTTTATGGAAAATACACAATACTCGATTTAAAATACCTACCCACTACTAAAATACTGTTATTAGTTTACGTTCCGCCACAGAAACAACAGACTTTATTGCAGACAAATCAATTTAAAAATTCAAAAAAACATTTTTTGTAGTCTCGATGGCAGGTAGAGTAGTGAAAATTGCTATAAAAACAAATAATTGCGATGAGGAATATATTTACCGATTTAAAATGGAATGATTCGGAAATACGAAATTTTAACAAACATACGAACATCTAAAATATGTCGATACTAAGTAGGTACATATCGGCGAACTAGATTTAATTAATTAACTCGTTAAAGAAGTAATTATAATGTCCATTTATTTTTAAACATTTTTACAGTTGTTAAGTAAATTAAAAATGTAAAATTTCAACAAATGGTCTTCTATTTGCAATGTTATGCATTTATAAAAGTACGTCCGAGTTACCTACTTTAGTTTTAAGCGATCCCTATACTTTCGATTGAATATACATATCTAGAATGTTATCCAAATGATACTAAACTCTAATCTTCAATGTGGCGTCGATCAGAAATCACAAAAACGCTAGCAAAAATTGCTATAAAACCTACCAAACTTTGTATAGTGATTAAAAAATACGTGAAGTGTTTTTTAATTGCTTAACAGGTAAAAATAAAGCCCACTTTCTGCAAACAACAAATTATTTAATTGTAGGCAAGTTAAAATTTGGTCAGGAATAACGTGTAGGGATCTTCAAATTTGAACCCCTTTTAGATTTTGTGTGATAAAACCAATCATTTTATGACAGAAACTAGAATCGAGCGCTTTCGAATGTTGCGTAATAATCTAAATACTTCCACAAATTTGACGTTCGTGTCGTTTCGTAAATTAGAATAATTTATTTAATTACTCAAACAAAATGCCAGCATAATATCTTAAAACGTATTTTTAGAAGTTTCTTATTTATTTTTATATTTTAAACAACGTACAAATTTAAATTTTGTCAGCTTTTTAAAATTAACTACTTATTATAGAAATATATTTACCTAATCAAATATATAAACAATAAATTATTGTAAAACAAAAAAATGCATTTATAATAAGCGTTTATCCCGATAACGTTCTTTAATTCAATTCACGTAAAACAAATTGTAAATAACTAGCGTATTTCTAAATGAAACGATTAAAATATGATACAAAACAAAAGGAAATCACATTTTTTTTGTAAGGGATTGCGTAATTTTAAACTGTAGCGAACTACCTACTAAAAATTTTAAATCCAAAGACAAATTATTCATTTCGTAATACGTTCGATTATTTTACAATAAGAATTTCATTTTAAACTCCAATTTTGCAAAAAAAAACATACAATTACCGCGAACGTATCATTTTAAAGACAAATAATCAAGAAACAGTGGTTAAAGAGTAATCTTATTCTAATACGTTTCCGATTATTCGTGGAACGTCACTCTCTATTTTAATAATCCCAAAGTAACATAGTGACGAAGCCACCCCTAATTTTAGAAATAACCGGACGTTTGCCTAACTTTTCTCGAACTTTTCGAACCGAAGTCGTTCCCGAGTCGAACAGAAACCAGATTAAAGCGTCCAAGGTACCTGCACACTAAGGGGTTGAATAAGAGGGGCAGATCCGGTACCGTAACGGTACCTACAGATAATACCGACATAATTACGTTATTAAAATACGGTCACCTAATAGAAAGTATATCGGAATACGTGGCTTTTCGTAAAATCGTAAAACGTAAACCTGCGATAAAACGTAATCGTACCAATTTTATTTGTTCGGGTAACCAAGAAAAGAAAGAAACCTTGAACCCATGGCATAATAAATTAACTTGGAAAATGAATAATACAAAAAAGATACGCCGTTTTGCCAACTAGCGGCAGCGCGGCGAACTAACTTTCCTACATTCCTGGCGAAGAATACACGTCCTAACAGCATGACGAGTTAGAATATTTCTTTTAGTTTGTAAAGATCATTTATATAATTATTCGTATTCTTGTGTCGGTATTTGTAAAGGAAACGGGTCGAACGTGAAGAATATTCGTGATATCGAGAGAAAAATTCGACCGAATAGAGGGTTTTCATAGTTTTTCGCTATTTTTCTGTTATTGCTTCAGATAATTTTATTACCTCCTATCACAAACATCGCCTCGTTTTCGTTTCGGGCGCGGTCGGTATCCGAAGCTGTCGTGAATACGTGCTTTTTGGAATAATAGACGACGCATATAACATAGGTGGCGTTGTGAAACACGAAACAGGGAAGGTAAGAAACCCTCGATATTGTTTTTCTGATTATTTCGCGCTTTTGCAACCCCTTCGGACGAATTTCTTTTTCAATTCGGCGACCAAATAGTCGGCCGTAACCGAATCGAAAGAGAAATTCGAGCTTCTAGTAGAAATATTTATTATAATTTGGCTTTCAAAACTGTGCAAATGAGGAAATTGTCTAACAGGTCATTTGCTTTGTTTATACGACGGGTTTTTCACTTTATAAGATGTCACGAGGTGTATTTAGTTGTGGTTATGGGGGTGGTCCAGATTAATTGCATGTCGTAGTAGTTGGTTGTGTTAAATTTTTACGTGCCCTAACGAAATATACGACGAAATTAACCTAGAAATCTAAGCGATTTTCCTATGAGCTGTCAAATTGGTTAGGTAGATTTACTCGTCGGCGTTACGAGGTCGAACCGGGCATGGAGCCAAGCGCTCGGCGCTCCGGCAGCGCTATCGCAGCCCCCGGACTTGGAGTGGGGCCACACGTCTTAGCTGGGGGCGCTGGCCAGAAATTTTCATTTTATATTAAAACGCGCGCTACGTGCTGAATTCCGCGTTACGTTCCTCGTTACAACTTCAAAACGTCAACTCGCAACAAGTAAAATGGCTGATGATATTTTACATAAAATTAGCTTAATTACGCCTCTCGGTTAAATCGGAAATGTAATTCTGTAATTGATACGGGGCAATTTCGTCCGTTTGTCGTTTGTTTTTTTTTAAAATCGGTATCCCGTAAATTGCGTTTCATATCGACAAGTAGATAAATTTAGTATCCAGGACACGATAAATTATATATGAAACGTTTGAGTAAAATTTAATTAATAATTTAATGTAACCTCACTTTATTAAGTTGTACACTTACGTGGTGTTTGTTTAGAAAGTTCTTTTAACGTATTAAATTATTTAAGGCGTAATGCATGTTTAACAAAACCAAAATTTGCCCAAAATTACTGTGACTAATTTAATCGATCGAAGGAAGGTAATTTATTTGAGGGAAACTAATTAGCTGTATTTCGTGATTAACTAATGTGGCATAGAATTTTTTGTTTTATGATCTCATAACGGGGGTTGTAATTTAGATATCTACTACTACTCGACTTGTAATGATCGCCAAAAAAATGTCGACGCTTATAATAAGACTGACTATAACCGAATGTTAGTTACCGTTGCAAAACAACTGTAAGAACAATTATCTTGGTTTTTGACTAGTTCGTAGAATGCGTGTCCGATTATGTATTTCCAAAGAGTAAAACACTTTCTTACGATGAAATGAGGGATGAGAAAATCTTGCTGTAATTATCGAATTACGCTTTAAATTATTAAACAATAACGATGGTAGTTATAGGTTTATGGAGCTTTTTCAAGATGTTAAAATAACTAGTTATCCTAGTGTTTTTAAAAGAGATTCGCACCCTTCAAAATTGTTTTGTTTGCTATCGAATTTGTCAAAAATTCAAAAAATTACAAATTTGAAGTCGTAATAAAAAATTGGATATTATTTTGGATTTTCTTGTTGTGATTTTTAATCGACGGTGTTGTTTTTTTTTAAGGGGACTATTTCTACCCCCAAAGAAGTCGTGGATTTTTTGAAATTTTACCTTTTATCTAATATTTAGTATTGATAACCAAAAATTGAATAAAATTAACAAAAACCAAATTCAAGATTAACAATACACGAGGATAAAACAGAGATTATAATGAACTTCGAAAAAAAGGACTCCAAGAGATAGAATTGGCAGTCCTTTAATTTTACTTTAATTTTTTCTAATATGATGTATTCTTTTAAGCTAGATCGCGATAATTTTAAAGTCCGTTTAATTAAATTTTATTTACAACACCTACAATTTAATATTGCAGTAACCGAAATAAATCAGTTAAAAAATCTAATGCGACTGGAAACTCCTTACGTTGAGAAATTGTTATTTGGGTTTGGTTGAAATCCCTTGAAGCGCCCTTCAACTGTTTAAAGTAGGGGTTCGCAGAACCCGCGGGGAGCATTTCGATAACTGTATTCCTAGATACTATTAGGTAATTAGTACTTTTCTGCTAGTTTTTAGTTCTGCATTTATTTGAACTGTTAAGTCGCACTCTTAACTGTAAATTAATATGACAATTATTATTTAATTTTTAAAACGAAAAAAATACCTCGGTAACAAAATTCCGGCGAAGAATTATTAAGGAAGAAATTTTTTAGGTTACAAATGTCTTGGTTAAACTATTTTGAACTGCACCGTAAAAGTTGTTCTGTAAAATCATAAAAATCGTTGGTTATTTGTGACCAATGATTATTATAGTAAATTTACTAATTTCTTTTTACAGCGTGTACATCTATACTCTGAATGTTATGTAATACTCGCAAAACCATACGTTGATTGTTAAAAACTCGGTAGAATTAGTTAGAACATTGACTGATTGAAAAAATTTCAAGATTATTTCTTTGCCAACAACTAAAATATATATTTTTATTCTTGGACTATGGTAATTTTGAAATGTTAAAGTGCTGGTGGTAACTGTACCATGAAAAATAAATTGTATGCAGATATATATTCATGACGGACCAACAAAATCCAGTTCAAACCCATAATATGATGTATACTGGGGAGACTTCCCAATACATCATTTACCACGTCAACTTCCTAAAACGAATGATTTCAACAAAAAAAAAATGAATTTGTTATTGATAACGTTATCTCTAATAAAGATATGTTGAACGATAACACCAAACGGCGACTATGCAAGCGAGAAATCTTTTACGAAATCAAATCTTCTCCACCATCAAATTTGCAAATGCTTCTCTTTTGCAATTGTCGATGAAATCGAATGAGTTGTTCTTTCGTGTGGTAGGCACCTAAATACATATCACAGTTTAGCCCAACTAGCATTTCTCGACCTTTCAGTTTGTTCAAACATACAAATCAAACAAAAATCTAATATATTATTAAATTAATTCGATTTTCAATAATTTATCAATTGATCCATCCTTGTATGTGATAAATACGCGCGTTGTAAGCGTAACTCGGTTTAACTGTTTCATATATTTTCCTGCTAGGGGGCGCTAATAAAATTCGTGGAGTTAAAAATACTTACTCTCTAAACTCGCTTGGTTTTAAAATCACGCCAAAGTTAACTTGTATAGTGGCGGTTATTAATCATTAATATGAGTACTCGAAATGTGTTAATTAATTATTTGTAATTACCTATTACATTTTTAACATTATACAAAGCAAGGAGTTGAATTCTAAAAGATATGTAATGTCGAGCGATTTGCATTGTTCCAGTTCGTCGGCTATAACACAATTAAATATTCGGATACGCTGAAAGTTCAAAACTTAAAACATAAAAAAGCGATAGGTGCCGAAAAGAAAATCACGTTCATACGGTCATCGCATTTTCACATTTCGTTTTTCTCGATACGTCCCTAAGTTTCTTCTGCTTTCCTATCATTTCAATATTCTTAGTTTTCGCTAGCCCTAAATGAAACATTTCTTTGCTGCCCTGATTCTCGACAGTCTTAGTTTAACTTTAGGAATTGGAAGAATCTTACACTTCGAAGTAATTAAATATTAACTGCATTAACCACGATAGCCGTTTAAAATAGATTTTTTATTCTGGGTATTTTAAATTAAAATACAATCACAACTTTGTTAAGCTTAATGCATCATTTTTACGTAATTAAAACGCAATTAAGCTCCGTTATTGAATGCTATTATTTTCTATTAATAGATTGCGATAACGTTAGAATTATAAATCGGTGTCAATTCTTACAAACAAATTGAAACGTGGAAATCCTCTGAAGGCTCGCTTACGAATAACCTAGAGCATCGCAAGCCCCGTTAGATCGTATAACAGTATTTTTAACATTTATTGTATTTATAGATTAAGAACTATAAAAGACGAAATTGTATTAAAAATAGGAAGCGAAGCGAAATTTAATCCTACTTTCCCATGATAACTCGGGAAATTCCTTTTTATCATGCACGCAACCACCAAACGAGGGGCATTTAATATTATTTACTCGCTAGCTTCGAATTTCCACAAATTCGAAAACATTCGAGGTATTATGCTGTTCGTACTCAAAGTTAGACACAAAGAAACGGTTATCACGAAAATCCGAATGTACTCAAATAGACTCGTTCTAATAATAATTTCGTTAAAGGAATCCTCAATGCATAAAACAACCAATGAAAGTATATTTCTAGTCATACTAATGAACCCGAAATTCGATTATTTAATAGATGATTTTTACTTATGTATTCTTTTAATTGTATGGAAATGCGTTAGTTGTGGAAAAACAAATTTATACAATTCAAAAATAGAATTCAAGGTCCAGAGATAATAATTATTATGTACTTTTTGGTACTGATTCAATAACAATAATTGTTGCGGAATTTAAAGAAATGGACGTATTACGTAGGTTGCCGACTAAACTAAACGTTCCTATTTATTTCGAGTTTAATATTATGTAGGTATTTAATAATAAAAATGAAACTGGTGTAACGAAACGTCCTCTCTATAATAATAATAAATTTTAAACGGTTTAGTTTAATTTAATGTTAACGCATCTCGTCTTCCTAAGAACCGTTTCGGCTGAATTATACGTTGTTAAGATAACTTACATACAGAAACATTTATAATCTGAACAACTATTCTCGAATATTCTTTGATATTATTAAACAAAATTCCGTTTAGGTGTGATCGATCAATTCAACGATCAAACGAATTCTTGAATTTTCTTTTGCATCAAGTTTTTGCATCGACATAAATTTCGAATTTATCTCGTGTACAAAATAAAATCTGAGCCACCGGTCGGTGATTACCATTCTTAAATCTAAATCGTTAGATTTTGTTACACGATTGTGTACGAGACGAGAGTAGATAAGTAGGTACACATAAACTTTAAACTTCATTTTACGAAATTGTTTGCATTGAATTCGGATTCGAAGTGATCTTTGTAAATGTTAATCCTATTTGTTGCTTGCGTCCCCTTTGTCAAATTTTATAATTTTAAGTTGTTTGTAAGTGTGGTAGGTATTTATAGTACATTTATTTCACTAACCGACTTTAGTTCGACTAACAAGGAAGGTACTCGAGGTGTCCCATTCCGATGATTTTGATGAATTTTGGATACGTTATACAGGGTCAAAAACTAACAATAAGTGATACGTATTTTTTTATCGACGGAAAAACGTATTTAGGGAATGACACGTAACCGCATTATAATTTTGCAATTGCTAAAATAGTTCCTTGAATGGGTAATGAAAAATATATTTTATCCGCGGTTCCCAATCAAATTTATGAGTTAAAGCACCCCAGTAAAGTTTAAAAAATACGTGTAAAATTCAAAATATTGTCACATATTTTTCGAAAAAAATATAGATATGTTATAAAGCGGATCAAAAGTAAGTCTACGTATGTTCGTCTTTGTATGTTCCTTAAAAACCTCTGTAAGGGGTAGGTTTTTCCTTCGTCGCTAGAAATCGCAAAACCGCATTAAAACGAATATCGGTACGTATATTTCGAGTTCTGACACTGCTATAAATGTTAATAAATACATTATTTTTCAAAAAAATATATTCAGAAGTGCACATCGCCCCTTTTTCAAAGGTAACATAATGTACCTAATCGCGTCACTTACAATTTCACATAGACGATGTGAACTATAAAGGTATATATTATATATTATAACTATAAATTATCTTTGGCCGCATCGCATCGCAAAAATCCGCAACCAATGGTGGTCCAACGGAGCTTCCGGCATTAATTCATATAAAATGTACCTATTCGAAAATGCTAGTCGGCTCGACACAATGCGCTCTTACCATAAAGGAATTCAACTTGAAATTTCTTATTTTTATGAATAAGTACCTTATTATTTTAACCCCAATTCTCGTGTAAAGGTTTGGGGGTGGACTACCCTTATAACATTTTTAAATATTTTTCACATTTAAGAACATTATATTGTAGAAATTGAGGTTATGTATTTTTGCATTTTCATTAGAAAAGTTTGAGAGCGAACTACCCTTATAATATTTTTGAATATTCGCAACATTTAGGTACAATATTTGTTGAAATTGCTATTAAAAAATATAATATGTTGTACAGCAGGTTGCAATTAAGGTTAGGTGTGTTTGCGTTTCCATTGAAAACCTGTTTCTAAGGGGGTACACAGCGTTATTTTCGCGAATTCATATTAAAGCGAATCTTTATAAGATTCGATTTTTAATATTAATATGATTAATTAATTAATTTTCGTTAATGTTGATAATTAAGTAATTATGCGTGAATATATTTTTTTAATTAGAACAAACCCATCTATAACAGTATCATAACTCGAAATATTCGTACCAAGATAGGTAGATATATATTTTTCCGAAAAATTTGTGACAATTATGTGAATTTTACAGGTAGTTTTTGAACTGTATGAGGTCCCCCATAAACTTGATTTGGAACTTATCTTTCATTACTCATCCAAAGAACTATTTTTTTTGGTACTGAATTCATTTAAATCTGACAACAGCATTTATATGAAATTGAAAAATTACACGCCGAGTACATGTTCTACTTTGGAGGACTATTTTACCTCTAAATACATTTTACGACGATAAAAAAATACGGGTCAATTAGTTTTTGACCTTGTATAACATATCCAAAATTAATCAAAATGGGACACCTTGGTTGCCTTCCTTTTGTAAGCAAGAACACGAAACATACCCCCACTGAAATCGAACAATTTTTGAAGCTTTTTTGTGTTTCCATTATTAAAACAAGTGCCCATTCTAAAATATTGTGTTTACATTTTAATTTAAAACACGATTGTAGAATTCCAAAATCGTAAAATGTGAATTTCCAAAGGAACCGTTACTTTTGTCGACATCATATCCTGATATCTACTGAAACGTGTAAAAACCTCCTTTTTAAATACCTTCCTACTTTAATTATTAAAATTTGTAACTGATGTTTAAAAAGATCTGTATTAATAATACCTACTTACATAAAGATTTAATTTGGTCAGGGCATTGTTAAAGTTGAAAACAATAAATTATTTAAGTGTCCATAAAAATCTGTCATTACGTAAATCTGCAGTTAAAATTAATAAAATTTGGTTAAATAACACCCAAAATTTACGGTTAATCTACTCCTAAGAATTAATATGATAAAGGAATAGCGTTTTCAATGATATCGCCGCATGCATGTGCCCTAATTAACTTGTATTGAGTGTGATCAGAGATGCATAACAAATAAAAATCAATATACGTATAGTGTCAAGGATTCGAGTTCTTTTAAAGAATTCGTGTATAAAATTATACTTCCGCAAGGACACAAAATTGATTTATAAAAGATATTTAATTAATTCTTATACGTTCGATATATTTTTTGTATAAATAATAGTATATTCTTCAACGAGCGTATAATGATGCCATTCTACGCTAGTTGAAGACTATAGTTTCTCCACGACTACTTATTAGAAATACAGGATAACTAAAAATTGATTCATAAACTTCAAATTGATAACTAATTTTGACATTTTTGTCAGATGCTATACGTATTTCGTAGAGCACACTCAAATTTTATAGGTTTGCGGATTGCGATTGGACACTCGGGGGCGCTATTTTTGCCCATTCGCTTACAAAACGTAGATGCGAAAATGACGTCATAACAATGGGTTCCTATAAAAATCTATTTGTTGTGACGTTCGTTATTTTCGCATGTACGTTTTGTAAGCGAATGGGCAAAAATAGCCCCCCTGGCGAAGCCCTATTAACCTGTGATATTGGTGAATTTCATTATTGCACCCTGTGGAATAATGAATATCATTATTCAACTAAAAATGTTACAGTAGGAATTTACACGTATCATTAAATAGTCGTGGAGGAAGAAAGTAGGTAGATAATTTTATATAAGTATCCAAAAAGCTTCTCGTTTCTTTTATTATAATTGTAACAAATGAGTTTCAGGACTATTAAAATATATAAGTAACAAAATTTCAATAAATACGTAAACTTATAACTTAATTTTTCGCAAAGTAGTTATAATCATTATCTACTTGTGAATTTGATTAACATACCTACAGAATGACGTAATGAATTCGTAAACGACGCCGGCGAGTCCTATCGTAGCGACACACTAGCGCACATTTTTTCGTAAAACAACTTCGAACTTTTATGTTTTCATATTAAAGATCTAAGAAATTCAACACATACATACAAGTTGAGATAAAATTTACTTCCCATCATTCCATTCTTTGGGGTGTTTCTGAAGAAATTTTAAAATTCAGTAGTTACCTAATAGTTATCAATCATACTTTCCATAATTTTATCTTAACCGGTTAGGAAAAATAGCTATGCAAGTATGTAGGTATAAGAAAAATCAGTAGTAGGGCTTCTTTTTTAAGGTGCTTTAGTTCCCTTAGGAAACGCTTTCGAATCCATGTTTATAGAAACTTTATAGGAATCTAATAAGTTATTATCATAGGTACAATAGTAAATTTTTAACGGACAACGTTAAATAATTTGGGTGATGTAATTTGCTAAATTAGTTCGTCACAGTTACGAAACAGAAATTCACAAGTGGACAAATTATTAAACTATCGGCACTACCCCATTTAGTTACGTTAAAAAGACATCTCGTCTGTCTGAAAAATGATAAAATTACAAAATTCAATTCTACCTATAGTCTATAGAACGAATGCAAAAGACAAGAATTTGTATAGCGTTTTAATTTGTCGTTATATTAAAATAATAATTAAAGATGTTAGGGCGTAAAACTGCGTTTAATTTTATGGTAGTATGTAGGCTGTATAGCCTGTGTTAATAAGTTGTAATAGTCGTGCTCAATTAACAATGATTAAAATTTTAAACGCCTACGCGACATGAAAACAAAATCAGTTTAAATTGTAAAATTATAGCTACCTAAATATGATGTATACAGATCTGTAAAGTTAGCACCCCGCAATGCTAATTTTTATATAATTCGGGTATAGATAGCAATCATTTGTACACAATTTGTCCACCCTTAATTATAGGCAAAATAAAATTTTGGAATCAACATCCCTACGAACATTTTTTTTAAAGTTTCTAAGTGAAATACAATTGCCCACAATTAGTTCACACTTTTCTAACGAAAATTTTCATTTATTGCCCCTCCAAAAAAAAAGTTATTGTTAAAACAAGATTTCGGCATCATCCCTATTATTATTATAAATTAAGATTTCTTTTTTTCATTTCTATTCGGGATACAATTGTCCGAATTTTTGTTCGTCCGCCCTTCGAAAAAAATGTTATGTATTAGACATGACATTATTGTCTGTTAGATATATTAAAAAAATAACTTTATTTAAATATTTTTTAACTTTTTATGCCTCTGTAGGGTAACAAAACATTTCTGTAACACTAAACGTATCTCTTGCGTTATAGGGGCTCTTATAAAATATAAATCGTTTCTAATATTTTATAACGTAATCGTGATAATCATAGTTGTTGAGTATTTATTATTAGTTTGCGATTATTGTTAATTGTTGAAAGTGAATCGTTTATTAAACGTGAGCTATTCTAATAATAATTAAATGATCATACGGCCTATCCAAACCTATATGCTATTCACGTTAACAAAAAAATTACTAGATTGTTTATTTGTAATTCGGTTTAAAGTTTGGAAAGTGACGTATTTTATAGATGATTTACTTGCGCACATTAGATGGTATAAAGAAATACTACAATTTATTGATACAAACCTTTTATTGATGACGTGAATTGTTTATAGATTTTTGATAAAGTGTACATAACTAAATAATTTATTTTTTATAACCAATTTGAAAATGTGTTCGTCCCATTTTTTCAAGTTAAACAACCTAGAGCGAGCTTATTTGCGCCAATTTGATTGTTCATGTTTTTGTACATTTTATAAATAAAAATAAAAATATTAATATAGCGCTACATTTTCATCGTGACAAACGTAATTACCCTAAACGCTTTCTGTTTCTGGTGCGAAATGTTGCTTTCCTGTCTTTGGTAATTTGAATCGTGTCGCTTATTTACTTACTATTAATTTATTTTTGGAAATGAACAATTTTTCTTTTAAACACGATGGCTTAAATTTAACAAACATCCATTATTATAAGTAAGTTCTTATTAATTTTTGCCTGAAAATAATTAATGCACTTACGTAATTAGCTAACAATAGGTTAATCAACAACCTCAATTTATTTATTTACCATTAGGTTTCACACGAGTACTTAAATATACGTATTTTAAAATTCTTGTTTATAATTTGCCAAATGTCTTTCGTATTTTCAATGTGGAAAAGTAAAATCCATTTAAAACATATTAAATTTAAAAAAATGAGAATTTTGAGTTCTATCTCGTTTATACTAATAAAAAATACGTTGATTCACTTACATTAACTTAAGATTTCAAAATTATGAATTAAACCTGATTGAAGTGTAAATAAAGCGCTTTATATAAACCAGCCGAAATTATTTCCAAAATTGAAACAGCCAAATGTGCGAAGCTTTTATTTTGAAATTAATTATAATATGTAACACTTCCATCCATTAGTCAGAATTATTAATTATATTGTCGCAGATATGACTTACACACATCTAATAGTAATCTTTGGCATCGTCGTTATTTACGAAAAAACTGTTGGCGCGCGCGTTTATTTTTAAATAATTTTGCAAAACGGAAATAGAAAACTAGCGAAATTTTATTTCTCGTTTTCAGAATTAAAGGATCACTAGGAAGTTTTCATCATTTTATCATATTAACCATTAGACGATCACGACAACTTTTATTTTGAAATTTGGTAAATAATGATACTGAAATTTTGAGCAGGAATGTGGTGGGTAAGCTACCCAAGAGGAGCGATAAACCGAATGTGACATGGCCCATCTTAGGACCAGGTACGTGACTTATTTTTAAGAGAAAAATGTTTCTCTGCAGCTTCTCCCGTTTAAAAGAAAAATATATTTATTATAAATTAGGGTTTTATTAAATTTATTTCCGGTTTCACCAACTTTATTTAAACCTTAAGCATTACATACCTATAGTGGTAGGTATCTATTTTACAATTGTTTTTTAGATTTGTTTACACTACATTAGTAATTTTAATGTAAGAACAACCGGGATACGTGTGGTGCCATCCATTAATTTATTAAAAACAACTATTTTGGTCTATTAATTAAAATTATTGAAAATTACACTACGTTTTATCTGTATTAAACAATGACATTTCGAATTATGGAAAAACAATCGATTTATTTATTCAAATCCAAAAACAGAGATGCATTTGAAACAATACCAAGGTTGCATAGACAACAATACCTATATTTCTTTAAAACAATTAATTTTTTTGATTAGAAGCTTCGAATAAATACAATTTAAATAATAAAACTATAATACTCTCCTCTAATGTAGGTACGTATTACATATATTTATAGATTTCGTTTCAAAACTATATTTAAAAATTAGTGTCATATTTACATCGATAAAAACAGCGGTTGAATAAGCGTGGCAGCACTGAAAATGTATTTTGTATGTTGTTTAATCGAGTTCAGAATGTGGCTGTATTCAAAAAGGTAAAGTGTAAGTTTGATAAAATGCATTAACAGATTGGTGTAAAAATAATAAAATATTGTAAAAATTAAAGCAAGTCCGAAGCAACTTCACTCTGGATAACTCGGAAAAACTTTTTGTACCTATTATAGTCCAGGTTTGTTAGTTTAAAAATAATGCCGACTTCTGCACTTTGTGAAACAAGCATTAAATTTTAAGGGTATATTCTATTCGCCATACTAACCACAATAACCGTCAGATCCATTTCGGAACCACCCCCCTAATTCAAAATTACTCCGGGGACGTATAAATAAAACTTTAAGTATCTTTAAATTTTTAAACACCTACGACGCTCCCCTGACGAGATATTCGCTCCTAAAGTTGAAAGAGAAATAACGCTTTAATTTCTTCTTAAAATTTAATAATGTCTGATTTACATTATTCTAATAAACAAAGTATTTCAAAATAATTTAGTAGATTTTTTGATGGCATCTCAGGGGGAGCCCCTGACCTTTCCAATCACATTTATCTGCAGGGAATGTGACTTATTTTACGGAAAGTGGGCAAGAATTCATTTTTTATTCTAAAATGTTTGGAGAATCCGACAATAAAGTTATTTTTTTTTAAATTAACTTCCCTGAGGGAAATGCGATTAGAAAGGTTACAGGTAGTATATCCTTGCTCTCCTTGAAGTGGCATCGAAAAATCTATGAAGTTGTTTTGAATTTCTTCATTTATTAGTAATGTAAATTAAACGTTATTAAATTTTAATAAAAAATAAAAGTATTATTTAAACAAATTGATTTTTCCCTTTCAACTTTGGGGGTGAATCTCGGGAATAAAATTAACAAAATAATATTTTTAATTTTTGTTTTATTCAAAATATATCATAAAAATTAATAATTAGATTACATTTTTGTGAGGACCCTCAATTGATTAGAAGTGCACACTAAACTTATCCATTTCGAGGTGCAAGTGCGCTCGGATATCTCCAGCTTGAAAAATAAAAAGCAGAATACTGGCAAGATATTATGAATATTTATTAATTACCTACATTATATCTGCTGATATTATACCTAGCTATAGTTTATTTTTTTACATATTTATTTTGACGTAAAAATATTAATTTTAATGTAACTCAATAAGTTGAGCTAATTTCTGTCCACGCTTTAACGCCCTCGGTTGTTCTTACAATATTGTAACAAGAAAGTTAAATGAAGTTATTTTGTTTATAATAAAAATAATATACCTAATAAAAATTTAAGCGAAAAAAGTAACTTATCTATATAAAACCGTTATCTACTGTTAGGCAATGCTTAAAAGGTTTATAGCAAATGGTGAAATAGGACATTCGTTTTTTTTTTGTTTAAAATGTGTTAGTGGTTGCTTTGTTACTTAAAATGTATGAATTATGTCTCATTATCTAATTAGAATATTAAAATTTTATTTTATCTATTCGGTTTTCATGAACGTTTCTATGCAAGATCCGGGTAAGATAAAACAAAAGATTGCGCCTATAGGTAGATAGGTACTTATTTTAAATATTTTAGCAGGGAGAATTATTTTGATCAAAAAAGGCATATTATCATTATACGGAGTGGCTCAAAATATGCTAGACCTGACTGGGTTGTTTTTTTTTAACTAAATTTTCCATATTTTCAGAATTTAAAGAACTGCGCAAAGTAAGATTATATTTACAGTTAATATTTTTAGTGAAAATAATCGTTTTATATAAAACAAATATTGAAATGGTGCAAAACAATAAAATTGAATCAAATATAACATGAAAGAAAAAATGTTAGTCTTCCAATGTCATCCATAGAAATGGACGGAATTGCTTACAATATTCGCTTTTTTGCGTAAATGAACCAATCGGTTCTTTTTGATTTCAACGAAAAATATCTTCGAAATTTCTTAAATTATCGAAATTTTTCTTTTTATATAAGAAAATCGCCGTACTAGCCGCATCATTTTTTGTTTGTTTTTGATATTCTAGATAAAATACGAAATTAACGATGTAGTTAGTTACTTTATATAATGAAATTCGCCCATTAAATAATATTATAAATAATAAATTTTTACGGAGATATGAAATAAAACTAAATAATTTGAATTAACTAATGGTTTCGTGTATTTTATGGAAAATTAACATGAAAACTGCTGCGTAAACATAATTATTAGGTAATTAAAAAATTATAATTATATAACTGGTGATATAGTAGGTATAGGTACTAGTAAACAAATGAAAATATCGGAGTAAGTATAATTGTCATTAAATGAGCCTTTCTTTTTCGCAATTTTTCTTATCTTCCGTATATAGATATGTGGGAGAATTAATTGTTCGGTTTCGTGTGCAATAAAACGATTAGTTGTTAATATCAATTAAATAAATAATTACGTGCTGTTATTATATGCTTGTACGATTAAGTTCAGAAACACTATGCCTATTACTTCAATTGCTTTACAGTGCTATTCTATTAGATAAGCAATTTATTACCTATTAAAAAGAAAGCTTACATTGTAATAATTAATAATTTACTTACTTATTCTTGGAGATATAAATGCCGGGATAGAAAACGAAATTTGATCAGTGCCAGAATTTTAATTATGATCTTCATACGTCATAATTTTATTAAACTAAATTTTTACTTATAGGCAATATCTATATTGAACGCTAATTTTTAATGTCTACTATTTGTGTTTATTTAGCAGATTTTTCTACGTGCTTTTTGTTCATTTTAATTTACCTAACGACAATCGTAATTTCTAAAAAAATCGAAAAGCAAATATTTCTGTTGTATTTACGTTTAACAAAATCAACTATTTTATAAACATTTTGTGACACTTTAATCCACACCATCTTTGGCTAACAATATTTTTTTTACTGTTAGTTATACGAGGGTTATACAATATAATTAGGTACCTACCTACCTATGATTTCATTTAAATTAAATTTCCACTAATTCTAGTTTTGACTAAAATCTTTTAGTTTAGATCCTGAAACGATAATAACATAGTTTTTGATTTGGTTTATGATCGGTTTAACATTATATTTTCCAAAAAAAAAGGAAAATAATTTTTTACTTAATAGGTAGGTACCTTGCATTTGTGTTTATTTTACAAAGCGTTGTACTGGAAAATTGTTCAAAACATAATTTGTACCGATCTTTGCTTGTAACTGGTTTTATGCTAGCTTGTGCTAAATCGTTAGTGGACAGAATAAAATGTTCGCGCCTCGCAAATCTTCGCACAATTCTTCTTAAGTAAATCGTTAAATGCTGAACACAAAGTTTTCGACTACATCATTTTAAATGTTTAACTTTTTACAGCTTTTCCATTTGTTGCTAATAAATAATTGCGGAAATAAAAATAACTGTTGCCTATGTATTATCTACCTATACTTATATACATTTTTTTTTTTTAATTTAACATTGGTTGTAAATAAAAATTACTTTGTATCTTACTTAATATTTGTACATTTTTATCTATCATACTTTAATTTATTCTTGTACAAAGATAATTTTTTGGTAAGTCATTTTCTTTCGTTTTGGTGCGAAAATTTTAACTTCCGGTTAATAGGTTGATACCTACTATATGACATAATACCTGTTTATTGTATAGGTAACTGTTTTATATTTTATCAGAAGCTTCATGGCGTTGAGTGGGTAGTTCCCTTTTATAAAGGGTCATATACGGAAATCGTTAATTAGAAACAATCGTAGCTTTAAATCCACAGATAATAGATAGGCTTTTTCTTTATTCCAACATTATTTTAAATGGAATTTTATTACATAGGTAATTACTTACATAGAAGTTATCAATTGTCATTTCGATTATAGGTAAACGAGTGGACTCAAAGAATAGGAATGGGCTGTCCGCTCGGCTATCAGATTCATCAATTCAACCAATTAATATTAATTTACAATATCTATACATCGTCGCATAGTCAAGTTTGAACGACATTTATAGGCTTTAGTGTATGTACCTAATTATATAGGTATATTTTTTTAAATATGCTCGTTGAAAACGCAATTTGCTATAGAATACTA
The DNA here is from genome assembly GCA_036326145.1 of Rhagophthalmus giganteus. Classification (NCBI taxonomy): domain Eukaryota; kingdom Metazoa; phylum Arthropoda; class Insecta; order Coleoptera; family Rhagophthalmidae; genus Rhagophthalmus; species Rhagophthalmus giganteus. The sequence goes on along the minus strand of JARFJA010000056.1, from coordinate 6,200,454 downwards.
ACTTAATTGGTTATCGAGTATTATTAATACACAAGATGTTAATTTTTTATCAGATATATTTTTTTAACGAAAATATTTTTCATGAAAATAATTCGAGAATAATTTTCTTATGGAAAATAAGTTTGTGTCACTAAAAAAAAAATTACACGAGTATAAAATTAACCTCGTGTGTACTACAGAAGATTAATATATTGTTACTACCTATCTAAAATGATTATTATACAGCAACAAAATCATTTATTTAGAATTTCCCTCATTTTTGCATTTACAATTTAATATTTTGACGACATTTCTACTTTGAAGCATGCGAACTCCGATAAAAGCAAGGTACAGTTTTATCAATTTTTTATCACCTATTGTTAGCCAGTTTTCTCACTATAAAATATTTCTATTGGTCGATTTTTTTTAAATTAACGTTTTGATTAGTTAATATAGTAAAAATATATTAATTGGTATAATTTATTAGATATCAAACATTACGACTACTGTAAACATATTTGTTGATGTTCATCTCTCATACTTAATACGATTTTGATTAAAATTTTTAATATTTAAAAAATAAACGCACTTGTATTCTTTGAGTTCACCTATAACCATGCTAAGATTGTATAAATAGAACTGTAGGTATTGTTTTATAGGGTATTTTTTAGAAGAGCGCATCAATCTGTGTTAGAGGCCTTTTACACGATTAGTTCAGTACTCGGTTTCAGTGCAACAGAACTGAACGCTTCTATTCTGTTGTAACTTATTTAGTAATAAAGTAACGTTATTAACCATCGAACTCAAACTGTTTATTTTACTTACAATAGGTTTTTTTTTTGTAGCGTTCGGGTAATATTCCTTAAAATTTTTAATAAGACACTATAAGCTTGTTCCCTTTTGTTTTCGTTGCGATATTCGCGATCATTTTTCTCATAAACGCGAAAAAGCTCGATGTTCGTTTGACATTTTTAATAGTATCCACTAATTTGTATTTAAATGGTATTCACACGTTAAAATTTATCTAACATTAGAACTGAAGCAAGAATTGACGCAAGTGTTTACACGATCATTTTAGCTGAAGCTAAACTGATAGGTAATATTTGGTCAAACTACCGCGTTCCGTTTCAGTTTCGATTTTAGATATCAGTTTTGTTTTTACACATCAGCTTTACTGGCATCATAACTGAAGCTGAGACTGAACTGATCGTGTAAAAAGGCCACTTAGATTTCTTTGTGTTTATCTCTTATTTTTCGCATTATCTTAAACTCGTATATATTTATATTATACTTATATTATTATTAAAAAATAAAAGAAAAAATTTCCTTTACTCAAACAAAAAGGGGGAAAATGTCACTTGTTCCGTCAAAAATATGCAAAAACTTAAATAAGGAAACTTTTTCGCCCTTTTCCGTTTTTGTCAATATAAACTATTAATATTTACAGTAGGAAACTCATAATTCTTCATGAAAAGCATTCTTAAATTAAAAAGTTTCAAAGTTCGGTTACATCAACTATTGATATAAGTTGTAAGAAAAAAGCATTACTTTATTTGAAAACCCTGACCGCTGTAGTTTTTGTCGTTTAAATATTTTATTCAATGCAAAGAATGAAAATTTAAATGTTTGAAATTATTACTAACATAAGTACCTAATATAAAATACGTTTAACTACTATAGTAAAAGTGATCGATTTCTTTTGATATAATCTCTATAAATAGATAAGATTATCAGTTCGATAATAAAATGAAACTATTTCAACGTGATATAAATGCCTCATTCATTATTTAAAGTCAAAATCGCTTACTTAGGAAGCGTATATATTAAACTATTTTATTTATTAAGTCACTTACCGACTTAAAAATACATATCCGATGAATTATTTATTAGAGAGGAAACGTTTTATTTTTTAGAATATCTTGTGCACTGGATAATTTTACATGAATTCGAACATGACATGCTGAATTCAAAAATATGTACTAGGTACTTCTGAAATCTGCCTCATTATTCTAAATTTAAATTAATAAATTAGACGACCATTTTCTAATGGAGATTTTCACCCTTTTTGTTTTTTTTTTAGAAAATAAAATAACAATAACCGACTTTGTTTTGTTTTTATAGATTTTTATATTTTAATAGTATTCAACACTTTTAACAGAAAATTGCAATATTAAGTAAATGAGTTTTCTCGTAAAATCATATACCTATCTATGTATGCTAAATATTAATTTGTTTCATCTCTTGTTAATTTACAATAACAGGTACATGTACAGGTACAATAACATGTACCTATTTAAAATCCTTTGGGTATTCTAATTAGATGACATTTTTTAAAATAAAAACGGTGTTCTTTTAACCCCCCCCCCCCCTTTAATGCTTAACTCGATAAAGGAAATATGATAGATAGTAATAGTAGGCTAATGACGTCAATAATTAGGTAGGTAATAATAAAAATTACACTACCCGATTCATTTCAGCCAGTCAACGCTAAGTCGGTACATTTAACAGCTACTAGTTAGTTCAATTCGGTTTAGCTGCAGTTGCTTAATTTCACTTTTACACTTACGCATAATTTCGCTTGTTTTCAATTCATCATTTTCAAATTCCACAATATTAAACCTCAATTTTTGACCAGTAGGTCCCGAACAGTCAGTTCCAATGTCATGGCCAACCGAGAAAAAAGCTCTTCACCGGCAGGAAACAAGCTTCTGCTTCACCAGTACCGCCCAAAGAAACTGTAGCGCCCCCCGAAACCTCCCCCAAAATCGGTACCGCCAAGAGTGAATCATTACTAACTGAAGATGCGTCATCTAAGCTTACAACTACCAAATCGGCCGTCCCCAAAATCACCAATAACAAATCGATCGTTGCTAGAAGCACCGCGACTTTCGCGAAAAAAATTAACAAACCCGTTGTTAGAAAGGCGATCAGTAAAGCTTTGACTGTAAATTTAAAAGCCAAAAATAAAAAACCGGTCAAGATAAAGAAACAATTAGCTAAAGTGTTATTAAATAGTGCAAAAGCTAACCTGGAATGTAAAAAACTGTTTTGTTACAAAATGGCATTAAACAAAAACGAATTCGCAAGACCAAAACTAAAGTTTCGGCTGATTCTGTTAAGTTAGAGGAACAGGACGATAATCCGCCAGTGCTGGAGCCCATGCTGCCGATCAAAGAAGCAGTCGAAAAGAAACCTGTTAAGAAACGCGTTAAAAAGGTACCTGTCACGACTGACGAAAACACTAAAAAAATAAAATCCGAAAATAGCGATAATACGTCTTCGATAGATGAAACAATTAACTCTATATTGAGTCAAATTATGGCGGAGGAGGATCAAAAAGTTTCCAAAAAAGGCAGAAGTAAAAAAGCTAAAGTAGAAACTACGGAAAGCATCGAAGATGTTATGAACGATTTATCGTGTTTAATTAAAAGCGACGATGATAAACTAGTTACCGAAACGTCGTCCGAGTCTTGCAAGACCGAACTTTTAAAACAAAAAAAGACGGGCATTCGAAAAGCGAAAGTAGACTTGCTTAAGAAAAGCAAATCGTTCAAAAAGGAAAACGTCGAAAATAACATACACTCTTTGGATGCTTCTGCAAAACACCTAATCGACATGTTAGATTTAAGCGTTCAAAAAAGTAACAAACGTTCTCTACCCATGAGCAACCGAAGACACAGCATAGAAAAATTTCACATAGATTTAACTGAAAATTTAGATGCACTGAACGCGGCATCGGCGTTTAATAGCATACCGAGAGTAATTACGCCAAAATCAAAACGCGCTTCTAGAGTTAGGCAAAGTGTGGAAACTTCGATGAACGTAAAGAGGTACAGTCCATACAGTACGCGATCGGACGTTCCCAGTCAAATTCTTCGCAATGGAAAACATCGAAAGTTAAAAGATAGTTTGTTTGATGGTATGGACAGCGAATATAAAAGGAGAAAACGTTTATGTTCCGACTTCAGTGGGTCCGAAAAATCCATGTCAAAATTATCCGGTTACGAATCTGATAGTAGTTTCTCAGATCTATCTTCTTTTCATGGAACTGAAAATTTGGACCAAAAAGATGGATTCGTAAAAACTGAATTAACAAAAAAGGAATCTACGGATAATTTAGAACAAATTAATGCTCAGGATAATGTAAATAACAAATCTATTAGTAATAAAATTATAAAAAGATCTTTATCTATCGAAGAATCGGCTAACGGTATTATTAATGAAAGTAGCTTAAAGAGTGAAAATTTTACAGATAATAATTCTAATTTATGTAATGAAATAAAACTAGAAGTTCCTATGATGTCGACGGATAATTACGAAGAACCAAATTTAGAACAAAATAATGAATTTTCTGAAAATACGGAAAATAATTTAAAAGTGCCTGAAAAGTCAATTATCTTAGACATAATGAAACAAACATTCAATGACGCGTATACGGAAGACCCCGAGAAAAGGACAACCAGGTCATCTTCAAAAAAAGTAAAGTCGGACGATGACAAATTAAACACGCCTATCTCTGTAACTAAATTTTATGATATTACAAATAAATCGAATTTTAAAAGTGAAACGAAGGAGACGCCAGTTGAAACTAATTCCCAAACTGAACTCGTCGAAGACGAAATACAACCAGAATTAGAACCAAACGAAGATAATCTAGAAAATGAAGTTAATACAAATGATCTCAAGCAGACCAAAGAAACAAATGGTCACATTAATTCCGAACTGGCGGATGGTGATATAAACATATCAGATCATAAAGTTGATGATAAGGCGGAAGTTGAAGAAACCCCCGAAAATTTAGCGATTAAAGAAAACATTCTTCAGGCATTGGGATTGCAGAGCTTAAAAGCAGCGGAGGAAGCGAAATTGAAGGGGAAAACGTACAAAAACGATTATACCGGAACTCTTAAAACTGTGATCAAACTGAATCGCTGTGAAAAGAAAAAAGGCCGAACCTCATTAAAAATCACTTTACAGAAACATAAAACAAAAGTGGTTAAGGAAACTGAAGAAGATGCTATTGGGTTAGATGAGGAGCAAGGACAAAAGAATTTGAAAGAGGTAAATATAATTGTTACTAGTTTCGACTGTGAGAAAATAGTATATTGTTGTAAATGGTTTGCAAAAAAAAATACTTTCTTTATATAATGAAACCAAAGCGCCGTAATATTGGTGATTTTTCTTTCTTTTACCAAAATTTGGGGGCATTATTTGCACTTTCAGTATAGTTTTAAGTATTTTTAGTAATTTTCAAAAGCTACGATTTACTACAACTTCTTGTGTTGCATCACTTTTCTTGTGTTTCAGGCAAACTCGAACGTCTGGAAATCCCACATGACGCAATCATCAGACACGGCGGGTGCGCTTCGCAAGTCTCACTATTCTAACAGATCTAACAATATGGGTAATATATGGTTTTGGGCTGACCCTATAATAATTTTTCTTTCTATTTTAAGCACTTATTTATAATTATACTCATCACGAATTCTATGGTGTCTGGTCTTTTGTTATAACTTGATTAATTTAATACTTTTATTGTGGTTTATTTACATAATTCTTCAAAGACTTTATTAAATGTCAATTTAAATTGTTCATTTAATATAGATGGTAGCAGTGAACATACGTCCGATGGTGATATGGCAACAGCAGATGGAGAAGATTCTGGCAAAGTTCTGGTTATACCTGAAAAGGCTAGTTCCTTCAGTATACATCCAGGACGTTTGTGTAAGGATGAATGTTCATACTGCTTTGGAAAGTTTGGTTTGTTCGATACACCTTGTCACATTGCACAAATGAAAAGCGTGGAGAGGCAAAATAAAATTTTACAAAGTAACAAGTACGTTATAATTGATGTGGGTAATGTAATACTGTTTTTTTGTAGCTGAAAAACATTTGACAAGAGATTCATGCCTGTGTGATGCATGTTATCGGCATGTAGATAGAAAATCTAATACTCCTTCCTATTCTAATAAAGGAAGTAAACGTCATGGTATAGTGGCACCAGGTCCCCGTCAGAATCATTGTCATGTCTTGAACTGTAACGAAGTTGCATCAAATATTCTACGTCGGAAATGGCTAATCAAAATGAGAAAAAGTGTTTGTCAAGTGGTAAGTTTTAAAATGTGTTGCCTATTTATTATTTTTGATGCTCTGTTTTGAAATTGAAATCGGTTGATTGGGTATAAGTTTCAAAAATGCCAAATCATTTTATATTCCTTAACAGTGATTACTTTATTGTTTTGATCTTATTTTGTGACTTGTTATTCGATATTTTGAATTTTACTTTTTGATATCTGTATCTAGTGAATCTCTGGAGTTGTACATTTTTTGTTTATCTTCTTGATATTCTCCATTGTCATATGAGATGTAGGAGAAATGACAAAAGTATAATGTTTCCAACAAAGAAATTAGCAGAAACTTGAATATTTCCTGTCTGAAAACAGTAGCACAAAACTGTTAGCACAAAAAATAGTGAATACTCGTATTGAATTGTAAATTTAAATATTTTGTAGTTGGAAGAACTACAGTAAGTAAGCTTCCAGTTTGCGACCTTCTATGAGTACGATTAGGCGACGCGTCATGCCACAACATTGGAATTTTTGCTTATACGGTATAACTAATATCTACTCTCCCTAGGCATTTTATTTCATTTTTGTGGCTACTTCGAACGCAAAAATATGTCTACTTTAGGATCATCGCGTGTAGCTCAGTGTCATAACACCCCAACTCTTCGTGCTCTTTATGACGTCTTCGTCTATCATTTTGCTTCTCTATGGCTCGTCGTATAAACACTGTTTCTGCAGGCCTTTTTGTTTGTGAACGGCGAAGTCGAAAACGCGTTTACTCTGGTTGATTATTCGACGCCAGCTTTCTCTTTCTGTACACCGATTTCCGCCAAAGTGTACCCTTAAAATCGCGTATCTACAAAATTACGCGATTTTCTCAAAACAATACCACACAACCAGAGTTTTCTAGCTGAAATGGTGCAACCTATAGGCACGCTGTTTATTGTGAATGAAAGACCCATCCATTGGACAAAATTTTCTGTTCAAAAGCTCCTGCAGTAAGACTTAGATCGACGCGAAAAGCGGCGGTTTTCGGCATCGACTATTAACTATATTTTGATGAACCTGAATGACAAATCTACATTTAATTGTTATAAAGCAGTCTTCCTTTATAAATAAACCACCTGCTTAAAGTTAATCAAGTTTAAACGAAACCGGTGATGTCAACATAAATAAGTTTTACTATATAATATTCATTTTTGTTATTAGTTTGTTTTAAAGCTTTTTATTGTCTCCAAAAATTACTGGGATCAATGAAATAAAAATGTAGGTAATTTATTTATCAACAATATGAATAAAACAATAAACATATACATAGCAATATTGTATAAACAATATTTATAATATCAAGCAAGTACCGTATTTTGCAAGTCCAGAAATTCATAAATTTGACCATTTCTTCACTTTTTTTGTTTTAATTTTCAGATTAACATAGATTTAGACAACCCAGGTCTACATTCAATACCAATATGTAGCTCGCACTACACCTCCTTGGAACACTTGATGATCTGTGCCATGTGTAAGCGGAGATTGGCCAGAAACCACATTCACTATTTGGGCCCAGAAATGAACGAATTGAATGCAGCTTTGAACAGAGAAGGAATTCCCGTGAAACTAATCGATAAGCCAGTTGTGTGCAAGCTTTGCAGGTACTTTGCTTCCTTACTCTTAAAATCAACAGAAGATCGCCCAGATAACAGCAATACTTTCTTTGAGGCATATAAAAAAAGGTAAGTTATAATTCCAATTTGAATTTATAGTAGATCAAAATATCGTTTTATAGGCTGTTACATTTCAATGATGTCGAGGTTATGGATGATACAGCAGCAGAAGAGCCAATACCTGTACCAGCAAAAGATAAAATAATAGACAAAGAAACTATAAAGAAAAAGAAAAAACTTCAAAAACTGCCTTCTAATAATGGACCACCTGTACTAGAACCACAAATTGAACTTGATAAACAAGAAACACAATCGAGTTCAAATTCTCGCTCAGAATCTCCTTCAGATTACATGGTAGATTACAACACTTTAATTCCAAGCATCGCAATGGAATGTGGCAGTGACATCGAAAACTCGAAACCTCTCAAGAAGCCTTCAAGGACTGATTCGATTATTAAAGAAGCAGTGGAGATATCTAAAACTTTGAAACAAAAAAGTGATTGTGATAATAGTAAAAGTAGTGCTATTGCTGTGCAACGTCTTGGTTCAAACCCATGCATATCAGTGCGACAGTTATTCCCAGGAGAGGAAGAATTAGGCTTGCAAGGAAGCATCGATTTTGGAAACATAAAGGAAAAGACGCCGGAAGGTTGGGAAAAATGTTCGTCCACCATTCAATACGATACCGACACTAAACTGTTGTGGCACGAACTTCAAAAACCTTATGGTAACCAAAGTAGTTTCTTAAGACATTTGATCCTCCTAGAGAAATATTTTCGTAACGGTGATTTAGTTCTTTCATCTAATGCTAGTCACCATTCTATAAATTACAGCGAATCCGTACAAAATCGCTTGCGCGCTTATGATAATATACCTTTAAATCACATGAGCATGAAAAAGAGTCACGGTGGAATTATTACAACCAAGGAAATTACGCCAAATGTGTCGATAATAAATGCTGCCAATATTCCAAAAAATACTCCCATCACTATTTCTCAAATTAACAACATTCTGCCTAGTGCAACGAGTAAAAGTAGAAATCCTGGTGTTCCTCCAGGTCTAATATCTTTACAACCGGGCACATCAAAGCCCACAGCGCCGGCGTTAATTAAAGTGCCTCACCCTCAAAAGATAAGGATTCCCTTAACTAAAAACTGGAGACCAAATTTGATACCGATCGATCCCACTAAAAAATCGGATAAGGACAAGAAACCAGGTTACGTTAAAGTAATTTCTGGGGGTAAGCCGTACTATATTACAGTAGAAGATTACAACAGAATGTGTGCAATTAAAAAGAGTTACGACTTAAAACAGAAACGTTTAATGGAAGCTCAAAATTCAAACTCGCCACCAGTTTCCACTGCAAGTTCTGTAAGTCAAAATAATTCTATTTTGCGATCCATAATACCTCGAAAAGGTCTAATTATTTCAAAAACTGCCACTATTACGAGTCCTAAAAATGACCAATTCTTATCTGACGGAATTGAAACGGAAAATAGTTTGGAAAAATTAGATAAAACTGTAGAAAATCTCGAGTCAAAATTAGCAGAATGTACATCTCTAATGGTGTTACCCAAAATACCAAAATCTTTAACTGTTATTCCACAAACTGTTACTCACAAACCATCACGACCATCAAGCCCCACTGTAAAAATCACTACCAAACCAAAGTCTTCAACAAATAAATCATGATTATTTTTGACAATGCATTTAAGTGCCTTTTTTGTTAAAATTTGAAAAATATTTTTTTGGAAAAATTGCTGTTACTTAGACACTTAGGAAATAGTATTTTTTTAATCGCTAAGGACTGTAAATATGTAATTTATATATACTGTACCTATATTCTGTAATTCACTTTAGATTTAACATTTGTACATTGTATAAATTGGCAACTTTGTAGATTTTATGTGCTCTTATTCTTAACATTATTCACTAACAGAGATCGTTATTTTTTCATCAAATTAATAAATAAAGGGAATAATGTAGGAGCAATAATTAAATTTTTCTTCCAATCGTTAAACAATAGGCACTTATAATGAGAACATTAATTTGACATCAAAAAGATTACAGGTATTTACAAAATGCTGGATAGTTATAATGTTTGTTGCAATAAATCCAATTTTGTAAGCTGTTAAAACTAGAAATTTGTCTACTTTAGTGATGATTGCATTCAAATTTGTGGTGCTAAAACTTTAAAAGTATATGTACAAATTGTTAAAACTACTAAATTTTCAAAATGAGTTGACAGTCTTCGTTTAATTTTTAAAAACTGTTACAAAAGATTAGATTTAGAAATGCTGCAAACTAATATCCAGTTTCATTAAAATATTGGAACAAAACAACATGTTTCAAGTGATATTTAATGTGTTAATTTGAGCAATAAATACTATAACTGGACACATACCAGTATTTTTAAAATACTATTACATGATTTTTTTCTGTTTTATAGATATTTAAATTGTCACAAATTAAATGAGAATATTAGAGGCCTATTCAGAAACGGTTATTTTTAGTCGTAATTTAAACTATGTTTATCTTACTGCAAACGATTATTACAACAATTGTTTCAATATAAATAAGTAGTATACATAGTTTAACTTACAACTAATGTCTCTGATTGTGAGTACAGCAGTAAAAGTATAAAAAATGTGATAATTTGGGCTACTCTCTAGATATCCATAAATATACTATAAAAATATGTAACAATTACAGCAACATAATTCAATCATGGTGCTATTAAATTAAAACTGTACAGTAAAATTATTAAAATATAAAATTCAAAATCGTCTAACCTAAATTTGATCACTTAAATAAGTAACGTGGAATTTGAATGTTATTTGTGATGTCACAATCAGTAGCGTCAAGCAAATGTGATAAATTTAATTCCTATTTATTTTAATAGCTAACTTTTGCATGTTGGATTTAAAAAAAAATTACTTATCGTAATCGATGGCAAGTGCTGAATTGTTAACTCATCTTGAAATAAATCGTCCTTTAATAATTTACACAGTTACTTTACTTACTCAATTAATTATTAGTTGTATCATTCGCACATCATGTTGCTGAAACAACCATTTCATAGTAAATTAAGCTCATATTGTTTTTATGTTAATTACAGACCATTTATTTATTATTAATTAGATTATTACTTTATTTATAGTGTTACATATTTCAAAGTTGAGTGAATTTTTAGTAAGATTTGAAATGGATTTGGAAACTTATCTATAAAAGTCTGACAATGAGTCTATAGTGGTTTTCCATTTGTTAAGAGTTAAATGATTTCGATGATTGTTAAGAGCAAACGTATTAAAGAATGAAATTATTACCTACCTAAGTTTATTATATGTATATAAACATGGGCGTTCTTTATTATTATCAATAAATAATTTGCAATAATTTACTGGTATTTTATTAGTTTAATAATATGCAGTAATAAGTTGCAGATATTGAAAAGTTACATGTAAAATTGACTTTGTTTAATATAATTTTTTTTAATGATTGTTCGTATTTTATTCAAGTAGATATGGATGTTACCTACATGAAAATAAAAAATTGAAGGTTGCCATGTAAAATATCATCATAGCAATAAAGTTAATAGCCTTAGGGCCGATCTTTTCATCTTCCGTTTAATTTAATTGACACATATTTACCATAGAAACGTTTGTTCAAACAATTGTTTCTGTGGTAAAAATTTGTCAAGTAAATTTATTAGGAGATGAACAAAACCGACCCTGAACATTATAAAGTAGGTATACACAGACTGCACTTAATTAACCTTCTGTATTTAAGTTTCATCAAAGCCAGAATAATTAATTACTACCAATGCAGTCCTCGAACAAAATGGGTTAACATGGAAAATTCGTCTAATTAAAAATTTAGAAATCTTTTTATTAATAATTAGAAATATATAAGATGTTTTTATGGCGGCTTAAACAATACAATATTTGTGCATTGTTAAAAATTTAATCAATATATTAAATACTTGTTACCCTTAAAATTTAAATAGGATAAATGCTCCATCGAATATTAAAAAAGCATTTTGTAAAACGGACAATGAGCTTAAATGTCTTTATACATATAAAAATGCATAGGTACATACCTATTCAATTTTAAAGTATCATCAACTGGTGAATGGCAGTACAAATTCTGTTTCAGGAAAAAATCCTTAGTGAAAAATAAGAAGTAAGGATCTACTAAGGACTGTATAAGGTGGTCTCGAAAGTAAACTTCACAACATAATTTACATCGATCCCTTTATTAAAATCAACTTTATGTGCCTGTTATTCACATATGTTTAAGAACAAAATTAATATTTACTGTTAAAAATTTGTGAAATATATTCGCAGATATAAAAACGATAAAGTTGATAATGATGTGTTTTAGATGGTGCCTTAATCGACGAACTCCAAACGTGTTGATCTGATCTGTAAGATCTATTAAAATAAATTACCAAAGCTAATTATTGGGAGTTTTAATCGGTAATATAATTACAATTGAAAAGTGCTTACAGAGGAAATGTTGCAGCTTTATAAGCATTTGCAGTGAATTAACTATATCTAGTTTAAAATGCGAAAAGTTAGAGATTTGAAAAGAATAATGCAATATCGATAAAAAATGAAAATGGTTAAGCTTTAACAGCTGTATGCATAGACATTTGATTAAATTTAATTAAATCACGTTTTTCTCAATATAAACGATTATTGCAACAATTGTTTCTAATGAAATAAACACGGCTTATTAGTAGTATAGTGATTAAATTAAATCAAATAATATCTATGATTATGATTGTAATTGTTTAAAAATTCAATTATTAAAGATTGTTTAAGCCATTGAAGTTCTGTTAACTCTATATTATAGTTGTTACAATTTCTATGCAATCGGTTTAAAAAGAACACAGTATCAATAAGAAACAAATAAATAATTAAAGTTTGTTAACTTAAGAAGCCCTCTAAAAGTCTATAAGAATAGGACAGTTGTTACAATTTCTATGCCATTAGATTAAAACGCAAGTTTAAAAAGAATGCAGTAACGATATATGAGAAATAAAAATAATTAAGTAAAGTTTGTTTAAGTTTGTGAAGCCCTATTAACTATATATGTAAGTTGTTACAATTTCTATCCAATCAGATTAAAAGGCAAGTTTATGCAAAATATTGCATGTTTAAAAAGAGCGCAGTGTATAAGGTTAAGCTTGTGAAATCTTTTGTGATTTCTATTCAGACAGATTATTATAGATAAATTGCGACTACAATTGGAAATTTTAATTTCTAACATATTCTACCATTACCAAAAACAAGAGCATTACTCACCGTTATATACTGTTATCATCTGCAGTTATATCGATATAGAATTCTGACATGGTGACGATTCTGATTTTTGATTCTTTTGCACGAATATCACTGAAAAATAAATATAAATCACTTTATTACATTGATTATAACTGTGTACAAGTTTTTTATACAACTGTATTCGTTTTATAATAGATGAAAATTAACCTCTACAGAATTTAAATTAAATGGTTCTATATAGTTTAATATATGTAATTGTTTCAGTTCCCAGTTTAAAATTTAACATTATAAAAGGATAAAACTAGTTTAGTACCTAATATGTATTAAATTAAACGGAATCACTGTCGCGATGGTGTTCTAGTAAAATACATAGATAGGTACATATTTGCCTACCTTAATTTCGTAACTTTTGGATGTCGCTTTTGCATATTCAAACATACAAACACTATTATTAGTCAACTTAATTGATATAAAGTTTATATAAAATGTTTAAAACACGCGATTGTCGAGTTTATTTAAAGGAGCGAATCACTGACAAAGTACACGAACAAACGCGACAACTACGAATAAAATAACCGTTACGACCATGTGATGTAAAACGTTCTAGAATGTACCGTTGGCGGCAATTTGAAATATTACCGCACACTACGAAATTCAATTTATCAAAACGTAATTGAAAAATTATGGGATCTATTCTGTAACAGTCTGTAATTTTTATAGGCTTGTTAACATATTATTACCATGGAAACGTGCGAAAGTCTATAAATTTTTCTGTAAAATATGTATATATGTATATATATAAAATATATTTGGTAAATCCAACAATACTTATACTGTAGACTCCTCACGTTCATAAAAAATACAGTATCAGAGGCGATTATTCGTGCTATCCACAATAAATGAATATTCTAAAACTATCAATTTATTTTTGTCAAGAATAATAATAATAATCGATGAAGTATTTGAAAAATAATATTTATCGATCTTGAGAATTTACCGTGTCTACCAATTGTGAACATCTAACCGCATTATTCCCCTGTTCGATGTGTTAATCTAAAATTCGAAGTGTCATGTTTAAGTACAAATAATAATTAAGGTGTATTTTTGTTACTGAATAGAAATAATTGATCGGGGGATGAAATTTTGGTAGGTAAGAGAATGTATTTTGCATAAACGCTCGTTTTTGTTAGTTAAAACTGTGCAAACAACAAAGGAATAATACGTTGTAATTCGGTATTTGCACGTAGGCATTTGTTTGCGTACATGTTCTATCTTTTGCATGAATACGGTTTATTGACATTGTTTAGGTGCACTTTATTTTTAAATTGTTGTTGCTCTTTCCGTAGTTGTACTTCACTTAATTCTGTGTAATCTTCGTTTCGTTTCTGATCATAACCTAAAAAAAAGAAACAGTTGCATTGTTTTCCATATTGCATCAAATCTTTTTAATTTGCAGTAACACACGCCAATAATGCTCTAACGATCGTACGCAGAATGGATAATATTATGCTGCAAAGAGCTCAACATCTTTTTCGTCAGACAAATCCCTGTATAATGGATTCGATCGATGTTTCATTTGCGATGGAAAATACCAACAGCAATACAATATCCTGCAAAAATAAAGCAGAAAACGCGAACAACTTAGAAGCTAAATTAGAATCGTTAATTATAAATTCCGAAGATTTGAACGACATCTCCGATTCTCCCAGTCTTAAATTGTTAGATGAAAATGAAAAGTTGAAAGTTTCGAGTGCAGAACGTTTTATTTCTCGTTTAAAAATACCGGACTCTGTAAAAAAAGTTAAGGTAGTTTCTATATTTGGTAAAACGGGCGATGGTAAATCGTACACATTAAATAAAACATTTTTTAATGGAACAGAAATTTTTCATACGTCTGCCGAACAATCTTCCTGCACTTTAGGTGTTTGGGCAGCTTTTGATCCCAAATTAAATGTAATTTGTTTGGATACAGAAGGATTGTTGGGAATTTCTAAGAAGGACGATCAAAGAACACGTTTACTTTTAAAAGTGCTTGCCGTCTCGGATGTCGTTATATATCGTGCAAAAGCAGAAAGATTGCAAAGCGATATGTATACATTTTTAGGAGGAGCTTCTAAAGCGTACAAGGAACACTTTCAAAGTGCCCTTCAACAAGTGTGGGAAAAGGCCGAGCTGGATGCACCTCCTTCGGCTTTAGGACCCAGTATTATTATTTTCCATGAAACTGTACATACAAATACCTTACATTCGAGTGCAAGTGTATCGGAATCGCCTGAAGACATTTTAAGATCAACATTTGCGGAATTGCATTTGAAGATAGATGCATTTAGCTCTTTGAAGTATATTGGAATTCGACTTCAAATTCGCGCACTTCCTTTAAGGAGTTACAAAATGCTATACATCTAGAATTAGAAGATACGAAAGTACGATCTGCTAGACATCCAAAAATTATTTATCATA
Organism: Rhagophthalmus giganteus; assembly: GCA_036326145.1. Classification (NCBI taxonomy): domain Eukaryota; kingdom Metazoa; phylum Arthropoda; class Insecta; order Coleoptera; family Rhagophthalmidae; genus Rhagophthalmus; species Rhagophthalmus giganteus. The sequence continues at coordinate 6,185,001 of JARFJA010000056.1, read as the reverse complement.
CATTAAAGGTATGATTATTAATTTATTTAAAATAAGTTTATTACAGTTTACAACATTATTGTATATCTCCTAATCCAAGATCACCTTGAATGCAAGATGACCCTTATTTTTTCTTTTAAAACTTTATATTAACGGGCGACATCTTTCTTTGGTGGAGTTACGCGATTGCACGATGAGCCCTGATTTTTCGTATGAAATTTCAAGCAAAAAACCTTGTCTTGTGTTGGAGGATTACAGGAGTAGCATTTCAGAATATACTCAATTCCCCACAGCTTTCACTAGTTCCCTGTTCACATTCTCTATTTTGTTTTTAGCACAGCATTCTAACATCGAATTTGGTATTTCTCCTTCAGCAATAGGGCCACAGGGAACTGGTGAAAGCTGTGGCGAATTGAGTACACTCTGTTGCAAATGTTTGAAATAAATTTAAAGTGAGATCGCTATAGCGCATTCATGTTCAGAGGTTTAACATATTAACTTCATTTTGATTTTTTAATGTGAACATATTTTCTGTGATACATCTTTACACATACGTGTTTATAAAATTCACGTGTTTTTCAGGGACTCAATGATAAATTCAGTAGCGAACTGAAAAGTACTCCAGCCCAACTGCATTTGGAACAATACTTCACTTGCCAAGAAAAATGCCAATCGTGCGACATTAGATGCACATTATCTATGGGACATAAGGACGACAGAGAAGGCCATTACAGTCCGAGCAGATGTAAATTTCAACATCAGTTCCAAAATTGTGTATATTTATGTAAAGTAAGCAGATCCCTATGGTTATATTTATGATTGTTTATCAACGTTGACTTCTAGAAATGTAATAATAATGGCCACAGAGTTGTGGTTAAACCGAGTTATCAATCTATAACTCAAAATTCCTGGTCCAGTTTTATTAATTATGTTTGGGCTGGTTATGTGATTGAATGTAAAAATTGTGGAGAAATATATCGCAGTCGACAGCATTGGTATGGCAACAAGAATCCGGAAGATAGTGCGGTTCTTGTAGAAATAGTGCACATGTGGCCAGGGGTATGCATTGTTTAACTGTGTAGGCTTATGAGTACACTATAATAATGCTTTGTAAATTTACTGCTGTTTTTTCATTAAATTTAATATGATAGAGTACTAATAAGCCCAAATTCATATTGTGGTGAAGGGAACAGGGTTTTCTTGATTTCTAAAATAGGTTGAATATTTCTTTCAGGAAAAGAATATGATTTCTTCGCAAAATTCTGCTCAGCGAGTATTAGATGGTGTAAATATGATATCAGATGCTGTTATTAGTGTTGGATCCCAACCCACTAAGGCCGTCACCGCATGGGTTACCGATAAAATTGCCCCTTCATATTGGAGACCTAATCATGAAATTATGGTGCGGTTATTTAACATTTTTATAGATAAATTTAGAAATTATTGCATTCACTTTTTTATAGTATTGTCATAGATGTAAATCGTCGTTTCAACCAACAGCGGCAAAACATCATTGCCGATCGTGTGGAGAAGGATTTTGTGAAAATTGTTCATCTAAAAAACAACCAGTACCAGCGCGTGGTTGGTATACGGATGTCCGAGTGTGTGATGATTGTTATCAAGATATGCCACCTAGTCTTTCTCAAGGAATTGACGATTCAGAAGTTAGAATAAGAAAATACGGGGAAGCTGTTGCTAGTTCTATTTCAGCTATGGCTTCGGTTTTGGAAATTCCAAAAGGAATAATTAAAGATACTGCACGGCCTGTTTATTGGGTGCCAGATAACGATTGTGAAAATTGCATTTGCTGTGGAAATCCATTTGGGACTTTGATACAGTTACATCACTGTAGAGATTGTGGGAAAGGAGTTTGTGATGACTGTTCCAATAGTAGGAAACCTGTTCCATATAGAGGATGGGATACGCCAGTGAGGGTTTGTGATATTTGTTTAAGACATAACTGATATCAGATTATTATTCTAAATTAACCTAAAACTGAGTAAGTAAATTGTTAATTTTGAATGAAATACCTACTATTCGAAGACATAATTAATAGTCTTTTGTTCTATTACTACTTTTTATTGTTGAACAACCAAATAAAATATAAATATGTAGTAATTTCTTTTAAGAGATGCTCATATTCAAGTTTTAAGAAAAAAATATAGGTACGATTAAACTTATCTGCTGCACATATACAAATGACACCAAATTGTAAAAATTTATATAATCGAGAATGTTTTTAATATTTTTATATTTCTATGAAGATTAACAATTTGAATTATTTTATTGTATATTAAGGTTTTTTATTAATGGGTAATACGTGCAAAAGTAAATATGCTCAAAGTGTGTTTGGTTTGGACATTCCTGTAAGTATGAAAAAGTCCATAAATATTAAAAGCATTTATAGATAGATTTTTTTTAGTTTTTTTGATTTTTACTAATGCAGATATCATTGTGACATTAATGTGCAATGAACTGAAATATAGTTGTAGTAATTAGTAAGAAGATTATTATAGTGTTGAACCTACTAACGTATTTACATTTATATTGTGATATTTATAACAATACAATAATGTGGAGCAGAGTTTATTCATTAATAAAATGAACAAAAAATTCGGTTTTTATTTATTTTAATTGTGTACTGTCAATTTTTATATAATAAATAGAATTTAGTTATATATACTAAATAATTTTATATTATATTATACTAAGGCCTGGTTTTACAAACATGTTTATACTGCAAAATAAGCTGCAGTATAAACATGTTTTGTAAAACCAGACTTTAATGTAGATATTAATTACAGAAATTGATAATTGCATTTTTTAAGAAGTAAACGAACAATTAAGAATAGCAACTGAAAAGATTGTGACTATGGTGATGAAACATCAATTTAGGATATACATGTAATACTGATCATTAAAACCAACCATATGTTCAGTTCAAAATGTCATTCAGTTGAACTTGACACATTCAAAGTTGTAAGAGACTATATAAAAATAAAACTGCATTCAACAATTTTATGGCATTTAGAACATACTGGAAAATTTTCTCGTAAACTGACAGATATTTTGAACTGTATTCTTCCTTTACTTTTACCAAAAAGTTCAAGATGTTCAAGTTCTTATGGTAACAATTTTAATAAATATTTGACCTAGTAAAAGTTTTGCTTAGTTCACTAATTATGTAAATCTGCGTTAATCATCGAGATAGCATCGTTAGTAACTACCCCTGGTCTTTCCGTTCTAAACGGTTTGTACAATAGCATATTTCCAAAGATAATTTGCCATGGAAAATTGTTTGCTGCGATTCTAAATGTGATTTGTTATTTTACAAAGTGAATGAATTACCTATAAGTTTCAATGGAAAACTACTTTTGAAATTATTACAGATAAAAATATGAAAAAAAATGTAGAAAAATAGTAGTCAACAATATATAACTGCTGTATTATTTTTAAAAATATTTGCGTTATTTTTGGAATCAAAATTTTACACAAAGAGTAGGTAATGATTTCGGTCTTTTTTTCTTGTTTTCTTATATGCTATTTACTGTAATATTATAGCATAACTGAAGGCTGATTGTGAACTTGCTTTTAAAAAAAAAATAAAAAAATACAGCGCTCAAGTTGAACATTAAATTATATTTCTAATTTAAATGTAAGTGTGTCTAAATGTGACGTTAAACAAATAATTTTAATGAAAATAAATAAACGATTTATTAAATTTCTCACTTGCTTATAAAATTCTAGTCTTTCTAAAACATTTTAAATAAAGATTAAACACTATTTATTAATTCCAAAATGTGCACACCATAACATTAAAATAAGTAATTAAAATTTAATGATAGGACTATTAGGTAGGTATGTTACTGATTTCTGATATATATATATAAATCCGAACACCCTGTAAATTAATCTACAATTGTAGACAAATGAAATTCTTCCCTTTTTAAAAATTCGGTCAACGTTCGTATATATTTTATGCTAAAAATAATTAGAAAATCGACGACATTTTGTTTTTAACAATAATATTGTTTTATTTTGTGCGATAGTGCAACAACAATAATCGAGAAATCTATTTAAATGTCGCGCTCACCGCGAAAAGTATAAGGGAATTTTGTTTTCTCTTTACCCTAACGACAAGAATCACTGCTTGAAAACAGTTTGTAGCATATCATATGTTTGAGTGGCATAAAATGGTGTGTAACTAAGGAGGTTGCAATTTGTGTTCGTTTATTTTTGAAAAAATTCCGCTGAAGGGTAAGTCGTATTTTTGTAAATATCACGGTACCCGTTTGCCAAATAATCGACGTAACGGTGCAAACGAAATTATTGTTTTGTTACCTTTCATTTTCACGTGTTTAGCAAAATGCTTGATCACCATGCTCGTTTTGGATAGTTTGCAATGGCCGAAATCTGACCTATATATTTTAAATTTGTTTATTTACGTTATTTATACATATTTTCGACGAATTGAATCGTTGTCACGTTTTTTAATGTTCGGTTTTTGTTTGAACCGTTTTTAAACGATTGTCGATGTTCAATTTTTCTGCAAGACGTAGATAGCGAAATGCACATATTGAAATTGTATTTTCCGAATTTGGAGCACGTGTTTTTATTACCTTAAATTTTTCTGGTCATATTTTTGTATAAAAGTGTCGTTTATTTCGTTAAATCCATTCGTGGATATTTCGTATTAGGTAATTTTACCTAACAATAACAAGTAGGTATTGTCGATACGAGGAATTCGAGTTATGGGGACATACACTTAAGAATTTATAGTTTGTTTTATATTATAAGTAGAATATTTACAAACATTTCATTGCGAAATTGAAAATACGCAATAAACAATGATTAGTTGTCTCCAACATTTACTTAATGGACCTTCAAATTTTTTGTACTTCTCAAATACCTACTAACAATAATGTGCTGAAGGTACAAATCGTTATCGATAAATTTAAAGCCCCATATCGGCAATCTGGCCGCAAAATCTGTTAAAATAACAACTATTTGTTACGTACTCGATAAAATTTACAACAATTTTAGTTTCCAGAAAACGTTCTATTTCGTGTATTTTGTAACTAAACAAAATTTGTTGTATTTTTTAATTATTGTCAGTGATTTGTACGGCTTCCGATGCGAAATCGCAAATTAAACAAGCAAAAATTACGATAGTTGGTTAAATTGAAACAAATATCCCTGCATGCCGTATCTATTTTCATGATACATCCCTATTACGTCAGCGTCTCACACGTTGCTATGGTAACCGTGACACTCGACTAACTGGTGCTATTTAAGACGTACGTCATAACAACTTCACCATTTGCATTTAAAAATGCTACCGAAACTTCTGTCTTTCAATGTTTATACAAGTTCCGTATTACGTTTAAAGTGGGTAACTACGAGCGACCTTGAGTTACCATTACCGTGGGGAATTTACGTACCAAGATATAGGTACATATGAAATATGTTTAAAGGAACGGCGCGCGACGACCGAAACTGATTCTCCTTTTTTTCATTATTGTCCGTTATAAACAACTTTTTTGATCTCTATTTTTCCGGAATCGAAAATAGGTACCCACTTACGCCAGAAATTTCAATTGATATTTTAGATAATGTTGACCGATTAATATTTGATTGTGTAACAACGGACACATACTTAATCACTTTGAATTCATAGGCATCCCTTGCAAAACTCCGATAAAAAGATGCCGCCATTTATCAGTGAAAAGTGCTGTGAAGTTCAAAAGATGGCCTTTATCACGGTTGGTAAAGAATTGAAGTAGGTAGTATACGACATTATAAATCTAATCTGTAAATAGAATCATTATGAAGTTTTATCTATTTAACGTACTTATTTGTTTTGTTTTTTTTTAATAGCTTTTAATGAAACGAGCTCTTATCGTATCAGAAATTTTGATTTAATTTTCTCCACTGTTTAAAAAGAAAAATCGGTTAGTGCGAAATGCGTTTTACTAATGCAGGATAATAAATTATTATTGGTATAGGTAGGTTATTCTAGTAGCAAAATCATGTCCCGATGACATCCTAATCTTACCAGATACAAATTTTACTGACATCCTGTGGAAATCATTCTCGGGACCTTTTTCTGATTATGATATCGTTAAGACATGCTTATGACTCCGGATGTCCGCCCTAAACCCATCTAGAAGATATCCTTTACCTCATCTTACAATTAATGTCCTTTAGACGTCTTTCGTTTATTCATTTAAGGCTGAACAATGACATCTTAATTTTGTGATACTAATATAACCCATCAAAATGACATCTCTATCCATAATCCACATGATGACTTATTAAAAACGAATTATATTCATGTTCTTATAATCATATTATTATTATTACGGTCGCCACACCTTAGATCGGAGCGGAATCGAACGTTTTGGAATCCATCAAAATGAAATTGATGGACTTGAAATTCATGTGCCGTTTCTGATCTGTCGATCATTTTCATCGATTTGATTTTGGCAAATACCGAAACGTGCAATTCCATTCCGTTCCAATCTAAGTTGCGGTGACCTTTTACTTCAAGTATTTTTTTCTACTGTCGATTCTCCTGGACGATAGACCATCCTTAACACCTTCCCTCTTACGTCTCAATCCAATCGTAATCCTTACATCTCACATTTGCGATCAATAATTAAAAGTTTTAACTAAATGTCAATGTGAAACAGCAAATCAATTAACAATATATTAAATTATTATTAGTAATATTATCCAGTAGTTGATGAAAACTAGTAAGATAAGAACTAAGTCCATGGTTTACCTTTCTCAATTTTAATTTAAAAAAATATGCTAACACATAAACTTTAAAATATATTTAAAATTATATAGGTACCTATCTATATCAAATATAAAAATCAAAACAGTAACAAAACGACAATATATCGACGCAGTTTTTCACAAAAAGTAAATTTTACAGGAGAGCACATTTTGTGGCGCCGTGTAACTATAAGAAGATACGTTTCGCGGAAATACAAATCGATTTTTCCGGTGGAAAAAATCGGAATATTGTTACTAGATTTTAACAGATTATGCCCTTGCTTTAGACGCATAAGATAGTCAGAATAATTCATTTTCACAAAAAGTGGATTACGCCCTTTTGGCAAAATGCCATCGATACATATCGATACCTGTATACATACAGGTATCGTTTGCTTAACGTGCGTTGTTGTTTAACATAGAATTGGATTGATGCTGCAAAAATAAATTACAAGAATCCTTCATATAAGTGTAAGTGGAATAACTTTAATTAACGCGATTTTGGTATTACTACACAGTATAACAACGAGAGATTAATTAACGTACTACTTACCTTGTTTTGATGCATCATATTTCGATTCTGAAGAAGTTAAACGGGTTTCCACTACATCAACTTCAAAACTATTTAATTGATCAGAATTTTTTTTTAATTAAACGTTTGGATTGTTTACTTATTAAATTTAATACAAGTGCAGTCTCTGCTCGTCATTTTCGTAAAAGATGACTTCGAGAATGTTTTTTTTTTATGTTCGCTCATTCTTATTACAAATACACGCACTAAATTGCTTTTACGATTATGAGAGGAATGCCTTTTTTATCAATTTTATAAATTATGCTTATGCTATGAGACTTATGCTAAGAGATTTGAATAATATATCTTACAAATAATTTGTTTTATCATCTTTAAGTCATCTGTGCACGAACTATAAATAGCATATCAGAGTTAGGAGGTTTTTCATACATTTTTAGGATATCAGTCACTGGGTGGAATAGTATGTCATAATTTAGACAACTTTTTGATAATTGAATGATATAGGTACATACTCCTAATAAATATGATGTCAAGTATCGGGCATTTTTAAAATGTTTTAAAGATCATCATAGTGTGCTCATCATTTTTCTAACGTCTTGATGGCACAAATCTGGTAATACTTAAGTAACTTTGAAATTTAAGACCAAATTAGACTATTATTTAGATTAGCTTTGCTATTAGGGTAGGTAATTACCTACCTTTAGAATTTCACTTACCAATAAAGAACGCATATATGCTTACGGAAATAATATTTATTTTAAAACAAAATCTACACAATTTAGTTTTCTTATGGAAACTGATTTTTAAAAACAGGAAAAATAAATTAAATAAAAGAAAAAGTTGCGTCGAATGCAAATTAACGCAAGTTGTGTCATTAACTTAGGTAAAGTAGGATTCGGTCAAATTTTGCAGGTGACCTAGCGCAGTCTTGGAGTGTTTTTAACGTACCTATATTACGAATATTAACATTAAATATATAAATATTGGTAACTTCGTGTCATTCTAAACTTGTTTTGATCACTGGTTTCGTGAGCACGTGGACGGTCATCTCCAAAACAAGCAGACTGCGAAGATCACCCCCAAAATTAGATCGAATCCTACTATATAATTCTACAGAAATATTAGGGTGGCTCTTTTCATAATTGAAAGAGAAACCAGGCCGAACCTTATTTACAAAGGGATTTTAATCCTTTAACGGACTATCGAAATAAAAATGAACTATTTCTGCTGTGACAATAAATCAATCAGACCGTATAGTTGAAGATTGATTTTTAGACGTTATCTCATTCTGAATTCACAACTCGAGATATTTTATCAGTGTTTTTAGTCTATTTCTCGCTGAAAAATTCAGTGCTGCGCATAGTGTTTATTGTCTTAACTTTTATTTATTTATTTATTACATGGCGGACAAATAGGCAAAATAACATGCCGCATAAAACAAAACAATTACAGGAAAAAAAAGTTTAACCAACAAAAAAATACTACAATTTACAACTTTTACTGTACATACAATTGAAGTTACTTATAACGAACTATTTTGCAAGTTTCCTCAAACTATCGTTTACTAAACACTTCGGTTTTATAAGTTTTCGTGTTTCGTTATAACCGACTTTTCAGCTAAAATAAATTCGAATGATATATTATGTACGTACTCTATAGAGAATACCTGTGTAACCTTTCAAATAATGAAATAATTGAATTATATAAACCAAAGGCGTTGCCGCATATACGTACATAGATATTATAGTTATAAACTTTGAAAAGTACAAATACGTCTAACAATAAGGACAAGCGTTTTAGTTTGAAGGTTACGGTTATCGTAACGAAACCACTTTTGCAGTTTCTTATCGTACTAGGTTGTCTCAAAAATTATGGGATTCGCATCAGTTGCATCTTGCAATTAGAATATAAAACTTACCACACATTTAACAAAAGTTATTTATATTTTGTACATATAATAAAACGCACTCTCCTTTGATATCTATGTTAAATGCCAAAAATACTGCAAAAAGTAACTGCAATACTTATATAGTTTCGTCTCTCCAAATGAATAAATTTTCAAAATGTCACCTATTGAATAAAACTACATCGCATTGTTTTTTTTTTCGAATTATTGTTTTAATTGTCCTTTACATGAATCTATATGTTTGTCGATGTAAAAATGTACCCAAATATGGCAAAATTAGGAGTGAAAATTCGAGATTTAGGATTTTCATCCCTAATTTTTATATCATAATGTAGGTCTTGAACAGCCATTTACAAAAATATATAGTTTGTTGGCGATAGCTCTTGTTGTTTCACAGATAAGCAAAAGCAAAATCGAAAAAAGTTCCAATTTTCAAGGGTGGATTTCACCCTCTTAAACCGCGTAAGAGCACGAACGGAATACGGCCCTTGATTAGGGTTGACCGTTTCAAATTTTTCTGAGATTTCCACCTGCCTAACCTTCCTTGTAAGTGTAAACGCCAAATGAATGAATTCATAAAACATCTACGGTTGGGATTTCTATTTGACGTAAACAACAGTCAACAAAATACAAGACAAAATAACGAAATTAAAGAAGGCTCACTCTTAACTTGCGGTGTTCCTAAAAAAATACCAACTTAAACTGTTTTCTTAATGTTATCTATTGTTCATTATCTATATCTCAATGCTTTTTATTAATTTTTATGTTTTTCCATTTATAAAAATCATCGTTTTGTAATATAGAATACCTTGAACGTCTTAAAATATCCGGAGTTTCCGGTTACTCTATAAACTTTCCAATTCAGACTCGTAGATGTATTGTGTACATATCTACGTACATTTAGAATTTCTCCGACTAGAAGTAGCTACCTATCATTTACTTACAGTTTAAGATAAGACGACTACAAAACATGATTACGAAGTCGAACAAAATATGTTTTGAAAATCGAACGGCGAACCTCACGATTAGAAACGCGCCTCTTCCCGTAGTTATTTGTTGTTTTCTTTTTGTTTTTTTAGTTGGCGGATTAAAAGTTATGCTTCGTAGGTTCGATACTGGATAGCTAAACACTGTAAAAAAGTAAATCGCCAGTGCATTATTAGTAAAGTAGCTCGATAAACTTAACGGTATAGAGTATGTTGCGTAAATTTTTTTGAGGCTTTCAAATGCGAAAACGTTTGAACGACGCCATGTTTCATTTTTCGTTTTATTGTCGTAATGAGCAAATAATGATAATTTAGTTCAAGTTCGTTTAAGTCTCCATCATAAAAATTCAAATTGCGTACATTAAATCATCTTTGAACTTTCGATGCATAGAATTTCGTTACATGTGTGTCTGTTATCAGTTACTCTTCCTTTATCGTCGTCATGTATCCTTGTAATTTACTCGTTACGTGCTCAACGATAAGCCTCAATTGATAACCCTTATCACTTTCAAGTTTATGTACATTCTAAATTTTGTGTTCACGTTAAACGAAGATAACCTCTCTATTAAGTATATTGTAAAGTTTAGAATTTCGCTCTTTTTCGTATTCACATGTACGTACGTAATGGATTTTTATCGAAATTAATTTCGATAAATGTTTCAATGTTTATCTGTTTTAGAAGACCTTAAGAAATTGTTGTGACAAACGGGATTTGCAAATCTCAGTTTGGTCGTTCGCAGATGAAGTGATGCTTATATGTATATAGCGACGCTCATTGCGCCCGTTGCTAGGAAACAGGCACCGCACGTGACGCCTCGAAAGCGTCCAGACGCTGCTCTAAATGTAGTGTCCTGAGAAAAGGACGAGAGTCAAATAAGCCTAAGATCGCGTTCAGTTTTTATAAGTGTCATAGGTATTCCTTACTTTTATTTCTTATTGAAATTTGCTCGTCGCAATGTAGTTGTCGACGTATCTTCTTCAAAGCAAATAATGTCTTATAAAAATTTCTTCGTGAATAATAATTAATGGAACGTTTGCGAAATTGCACTATAATTTTCCGAATTTGTTAGAATTTAACATGAAGCGTTTTTCACTTTAAATTACCAATGGAAAGGTTTCGGAAACTTTGATTAAATTATTTTTTCGGAACAGCTCGCGTTTGTCGGATTAAAAATATGATTATTCCGAATAAAGACTAAATCGTTGCTGTTGATGAGATTCTTCACGATTTTGAATAAATTATAATTCGATGGTGTAATGTCTGTGGAATACAAAGGGTGCGGTGTAACGAATCCTTTATAGTTAGTTGCATAGGTTTTTTTTATATATATCATAATTGCGCTATAGATGTTTAATTGGCAACGTGCGATTTAACCCGGAAGAAGGAATCGTTTGGTACGTACCTACCTATAATTATTATTAGTTTGTTATTGACGAGTTTCTAGTGCGTCATTTATTGGGGAACGAAATTTAATAAAGCCGATGTTGTATCTGGTTGCGAGTTTGAGCCGATATTTAGGTCATGTTTAAAATACGTAGTATTTCTTTAGATGTTCTTGTGTATGTTGTGATGTTCTAAAACGTACAGAGATAATGGAGATTACTTTTGCAGTTATAATCGTGAAGCAATAGATTTCCACCCTTCGTTTGGAAATATTTTGGTTTAGTCGGTTGTTTAATCTTTTGATTGATATGTTCTTATACATCGTCAGATAATGCGAGTCGATTGCAGTTGGCGTTTTCGATCGAAGTCGAAGTTAGATTAGATGAAAATATTTAAAATCCTCTCATAGCCAGTCTGCATATAAAATTTAAAAATCCTAAAATATACTCCGTGAAAGATAAATAAGACATACAATCGTTTTTGCGATAAATCTTCGTACAACAGAAAATAAACATTTTTGTACACGAGCCGCCCTCGTATATATATATATCACATAAGTCTTTATTGCTTTACGTTTCCTGATTCGATTTAACAAATAAAAAACTGGTGAAGTTATTCAACTAGGATTTTTGTTCGAATGCAATATTGCGACTTGCTAATAAATATGCATATCTTGTCGATTGTCATTGGTTTTGATAAATAGATTGTATTTTATACTGTTAAGTATCTCGTCAAATGTGGTATTAGTCGAGCTGTATATTTACGTGCAACCCCCTTTTGATTTTGAGTGTTTTGTGGAAAGATGTTTGCTTTCCTACACTTCTACAATTCGCGAGGGTTCGTATAAAAGACATTATAATCATGTTGCTAGTTTTATTGGATAAATAAAAGTCTTGAAAAATATATTGGTTTTTTCACAGAATTATCTCGCATATTTATCTCAAATAACTGATACACCGTTGCACACGGTTTATTATTTTGTAGTTTTTAAAAATGATTTTTTATAAGATCGTTCAATAACAGAATTAAAAGTTTCCATAGGTACACCTAATTCTTTTTTAACATGATAAATTGTTTTCAGAAAAATCGTGTAAATACAGAAAGGACGCCCTGTGCTGCTGTGCTGGATAATACCTGGTCATATCATTGCTACTACTGGCGTGTAAAAAGTATACGTGCATTTTGATTAAGGGTATAATCTGTAGGTCTTGTGGCAAACTTGTTTCCCAAATTTAATTACAATATCATTGTTTTACGAGTTGTAGCGAAGTGAAGTTAGTTTTTATAATTTCCGTTATTAAAAGTTTCATTGTTTACTAATAGGACGAATTTTTATTTTAAATTCATGCTAACTTACAGTTAGTTCTTTCTGAATAGTAATTGTAATATGTGTAATTTAATGTGTAAACATTATATTATCGATAAATATTTTCTTTCTCGTGGTTAATTTCAGAATGAAAACGTGCATACGTTCAGTAATGGCGGTCAATTCTTATAGGGTAATTCCGGTCGACTTCTTACAATGACCGGTAATATCCCTCTCCTAACTGACGATAAATTGTAAACTAAAACTGGCTTATGTGATTAATGTTTTTTATTATACCTAGTAGGTGTATTCTGTTAAATTTAATTATTTTTGATACATATTTCCTTCGTTTACAATATTATTAGTCCAAATAACATTCATAATTTATAGTATTGTAACAGTAAATGTTTATTTTAGCATTGAAAGTCATATCGTTCGATGCGGGAAGGGGTAGATAGACCATGATCGTCCTCAATAATTGTGGATGTAATTTGAGTTCAGAAATCTGAACTCGTTGTCAAGCATTTATGGGCGGCCTTTTGCGTTTTCGCGGCCGTTAAATGGACGAAGGTGTTGATTTTTGCAATCTAGGAATGCCGATTGTTCTTCTTTGTCAATTAACTTTGGGTGATCTGGTTGTTATGATGACGGGCGAGGAAAGGCTTTGTTTTCCCTGGAAAATAATTGTGACTGGGATTTTCCTCCTTAGGCAGGTGATAAGGGATAGTAACGAACGTATAATATGCATCGTGGGTGCCTTTTCGGTGTCCAATTTATAGAATAGAGTAATAACGTGTCTAACGTTCGGGGAGATATTTTCATCAGAATTTAGTTGTGGTCGACTCGACTTGCCGATCTACTCTCGTATTAAGGAGCTTGTTTATGATTTCCTATAGGTAGGAATAAGTCGATGGAAATAGGTTATGGACGAGGGGTTCGAATATTTTGTCGTAAGAATGCAGTCTGCGGTCTTAATCTTGGGGATTTTGAGTTATTCTCAGTGATGATCGCTAAAATTGTTGAATTGTATTTTGGTCTCATTAATGTTCTTGTTTAATGTTTACGTGTTGTGGGGGATTTTTCATTCAAATTTAAATTATCTAGAGTGTCGTGAGGTTTTGTTTTTGAATTGTAGAGTTAGACCTTGTGGTTAATATTACATATGCCAATCATCAGGCTCCGATTATTTCTTCTGTGTATGTGAAAAGAATCTAAAAAGCTTGGCAAAAAATTTTCAATAATAAGCGTTCAAAATATCACTAAAACAGACCCTTATCATTCTTAGGAGTGGGAGACGAAAGCCCCCAATCAGGTATGATCGACTTAACTAGTATTATTTGGGTGTCACTCGGGACCAGGCTTTTTCTAAATACAACATGTTACGCGAAGTGGCGTTTTCGCTGTATAGCGAATTGATGTTATTTCGAATGTTTGTCGCGCCCCGCTTCGCATCGCGCATCAACTTACTCTAAGACTAAGATTTTTGCGCTCACACAAATATCTAACATACATAAACATCTATGTATTTATAAATTTTAAAAAAATGACCGATACACGATACACTTGGTATAGTTGACACCTGTTATTTGTTACATCAACTTGGATTATAATCATTGTCTAACAAGCCAATCATAACAATAAGTTAAAATCTTTTATATCATAATTTTATGGTGATTTATTTTAATTACACTTTTTGATTATTAATTTTAATTAAAATAAAAACAATAGCGTGGAGGTGCAACGTTGCACCTTTTGCCATTTTTAAAGAGTAATGTTAGTTCTTATCCTATACTGATACTTATAGAGAGAGATACCTATACCAATTATTAAATAAGAGACCCATTTTATATCATACAAAAATTAGTTGAAAAAAAAATCTTTTCCCGTAATAATATATTGCATTTCATGATTTGTAGATTATTAATCAATATGTCACCCGAACGTTCTTCGTCGCCGCAACAAGAGCAAGCATTAACACCAAAAATGTTGGCTCCCGCAAGTCCTATAATAAATACTCCTGCCAGAGAAGCAGACTCGCCCATAGCATTATTATTAGCCGTTGCCCAAAGTCAAAGCAGTCGCACTACCGACGACGACTTGACTAGTCTCTCCTGGTTACACGAAAGAGATGTACTTAAAGGTTTTATTTTGAAAATAATATTCATCTTAACGTATATACTTATTAATTTGCAGGAATTAATCTCGTTAATCCATCACCATCAAGTAGTGTTCATACAACTCCAGTAAAAATTTATAGCAGTAACGATCTTTCTCAACAGTCGCCCACAAGCGACTTCGTGGACGATTCTTCTGTATCGGCTCCAGAATCTTCTTGTAGTTCTTTAAATAGTCCAGTACCACATCAAAATAACAATCAACAAAATGGCACTCAGCGAAATAAACATCCTCATAATGTTCCTTACGATCCGATGATTCACATTACCAGTAAACCTCCATACTCATTTTCTTGTCTTATTTTCATGGCTATAGAGGATTCCCAACAGAAAGCCTTGCCAGTAAAAGAAATATACGCTTGGATTCTAGATCATTTTCCATATTTCAGAAACGCCCCAACTGGTTGGAAAAACAGTGTAAGGCATAACTTATCCGCTAAACAAATGTTTTCGTAAAGTGGAAAAAGCATTAGTGAGTATCAGTTATGTGCTTGTTTTTGGTTGTTGCATTAAAAAACAACTTTCAGAATCTCGGAAAAGGTTCGTTGTGGACAGTGGATCCTCAATTCAGACCCAATCTCCTTCAGGCTCTGATTAGATCTCCGCTTCACCCATGTTCAACTTTGGATCCCACTTCTTACTTCAGTAACAATCGCTCGTTACCGTCTGAAATCAAAGAACCATGCCGTCTACCAAATCCCGAACTGTTTCCCATTTGTCTAGAACGTTAGCGGCTACCGAAATGAAACACCAAGTTAAACTGGAAATGTCAGATGACTCTTTAGACGCAGTGGACGCTGCGACCGTTATGTTGAGTTTAAAAAATGGACCTCGATATAGGCACCGAAAAGAGAAAACGCCTTTTCAAATTTTCACCAATTCTCCAAGCGAAGATCATACGTATAGCGCCTCGGAAAATTTGGCAATTTCGACCGACGAAGCTTTCGAAAGTGATGACGAAAAGTAATGTTTCAACGGGCGGCGATGTTCGCTTTGTTTAATAATAAAATCTTTTTAGGTTTCTGAAAAGTCCTGTTTGCAAAAAGATCGATTTTGAAGACGACGAGGAAAGGAAAATACAAGAGGGCGCCGAAACGTTGCTTAATCTTGCTGGCATTGCAACACGAAAGCGTTACAGTTCATACACCATCGATTATAATAATCACAAAAGAAAGCGGTCGAACAATCAGTTTGTTACGCCTATTACTTACGAGAAACCGACACAGTTTAGGCCTCGCCTTTTGCGGGCCAAAAAAAGAGACAAAGTTTCTGTTTATAACAATAACAACAATTCAGTGCAGGTGGAAGACGAGTGGGTTAAACATAGAAGAGAATTGGAGGGAAGTCAAAAAAGGTAATCTTTCTCGTATTAATTTATTAGGAAAATTTAAGTAAAAATTTGATTGTTATGCTAACTTATATATTTTATGTTTATATTTATATATCGAGTTATATATAAAGGATTGTTTAGTGTATTAGACTGGATTTACAAAATGAAAAGGAAACATGGCCCGATATGTTCAATTATATGTGATCTCTATATGCCGAACTCTATTTTATTAACGAGTTTTGCAGTAGTCGATATTAATATATATTATATATTAATATTAATAAAGAGGAAGGCCATGAAAAAACGTTCCCTATAAGACATCAATTTTAATTGTTAGTGTTATAATTTTTACAAGTAGTTTTTGTCATTTTGTAAGTTTGCCCAGTTTTAGGTATTGTTTGTTATTTATTATTTATGAAATGATTTTGGTTTGGTGTTTATTACCAAATGCAGGTCATCTATATATACATATAATATATTTGTTTATCTATAAGTCTGTAAAATTACTGATATTTCATTCATCATATTATGATTTTGTAAATTTTCCATTCATTAATTAGTTAGAATCATTACCTCATTTAATAAATAGTCACCTTAGGTTAAGTTTAAAAATTGACTATGTCGCATATTTATTTGAATGCCGCTGGTTCTGGTATGTACTGTTCTTTTCTTAATATGGGCAGATGAAATTTAAAAAATCACACTATTTTATATATAAATTATTAGAACCACTCCTATTTAATTATTTTACTGTAGCGATCCTTAGCATTATTGTTAAGTACAGCCTGTGTGTGATATTCTTTGGTTGCTCTTTATTAAATACACGGGTACATTAATTGCCTTAATAAATGTAAGTAAGGCTTTATTATATTATATAAACGCACAAATGTATGTATATTTTAGAACTTTCCAAATGTACGATCACATTTCATCACATTAATCCACAGAGGATTTTAAAATGATAAATACAATTATTTTAGTTTGTATAGTATGTGGAAAGAAGGATATAAAGTATATGGAATGAATACATATCTAGGTGAATAAGATGAGACTGGTTAGAATAGCAAAAAAATCAAAAGGCATTAATTTAAATCAAATGCTAGTTTTTTTGTGGAAAGGACATTTTGTTGTCGGAGTAAAATTCTTACGAAACTATAACCAAATTTAATTCATAACGGTAAGGCTTAATAAATAAATGGTATACCAATATAATTATACGGTAATAAAGAAATTAATCAGGAATATTAAGCGATTACTTGCAATATAATCTGCTACCAACATTATTTATGTAAAAATATGATAACATTCTACATAACATGGTCCTTTTAATAGCTTTATTTCACTAAAGAAATGTAATCAAAATTAATTACACGATTGTGATCATGTTTTTAACAGGGAACCAATTAAATTATTTAGATATATAGTACAGATTAGTTGGGTGTTTTTTATTCAAATTGTTTCCATTTCAATTGCACAGGCTGTACAAACACGAAAATGAATCAAAAAACAAATTGTGGTTGGCGCTTTATCGTTGTAAAGAAACAACAAAGATAATTTATAGGTACGTGGCTCCAATGCTTTCATATTCATCACGTGTATTAAATAAGCAATAAGCTATTACATCCATCAAACAAACAGATTACTTCATTCTCAACATAATTAATTGATATGGTCGTTTGCACTGACGCCTAGCCTTTTTTGTGTGTGAAATATCTATGGAAGTTAATGATAAGTGGAATATTTTCATCTGGGCGTGGATTATGTGTGTCACTTGTCCATTGTCATTATCTGTCTATTATAATTAACAGCGCAAATGACCAATAATGGAAATAATGAAGCAGTTTGTTTTATGTTTTTAAATGTAGTTCTTGATTCTTTTCTTGTTGCAAAGATATCACAATGAAACCTGGTGTAGAAGGAACAATTCTATACTAGAATAGATGAAACTAATATATTTTTTCTATCACTCGTGATAAATTTTGCTCTTCCTATTATATATAAGATTCAAAACAATCATGAATGTTTCATGTTGTGTCGAGGCATTTCTAAAATGAGCTATTTTGATAAAACTTGATTGTTGTTCAATTTTAAGGGTTGTGGTTAGAGGAGTATCGTCAGTCTTCCGTTTTTGCTTAAAATTGGACAATGAGATTTTTAGTTTTAAATTTAGTTTCTTCTAGTAACTAGCTGGTAGAATGTGACGACAATTCTAAATATCTTAATCTATAGCAATACCAGTTTTGCCTGATCTTTGTAATAATACTCTGCTTTGCCAAAATCTTACATTCGGTATATTGTAAGTTGAAGATATCTGCATGTGCCAAATGATTTATACTACACACTTTTTATTTTTGCAACATGTATTTTTATTATTATTTTACTTGGCGCCTGTCTTCCATTTTTATAAAAAATGTCAGTTTCTTATATTTAAGGGTGACATTTTTTATATTTTATTGATTTAAACTATTAGAGTTAATTTTATTTGTTTTATGATAAAGAATAGCAATAATTATAACATTTCTTGTATCATGTCATCCAGGTACATAAGTTTGTTGATTTAAATAAAAATTTAACATTATGTAAGTTTTTTATTCTAATTTTAAAATTGCACCTAACAGTAAGATGTAAGTTTTATTTTTCTACAGGAGGGAAACTCAATTTATTATTCCTGATAAGGATTGGCCAGAAATATTTGAGGAGTGTTAATTGTTGATGATTAAATTTTGCTTGTGTTTTGCATTGGTCAACTATTCTTCAAATTTTAAGTTTGAGTGAATCTGTTAAATACCAACAAAAGTATAAGATACCTTCATAGTTTATTTCTTAATATCCCTACAATGACTGAAATAATTAAGCACCACTTACTGATAAGTGTGAGATCTACACTTTAGAAAGCTTGCTTTCTTTTAAATAAGAAAATGAAAATAAAATTTAGTAACTGAATTTTTCTACAAAATTCACTTTAATTTTTTAAATGATAATAGATATTGTTCATCTTTAGATTATCCAATGGCAGGTGTGCGTTTGAAAGACAGCGTGTTTACTGTGTTGTCTACTCGACTGGCGTAACAATCAGGTGTGAGTATGATCAACAAACTTATTATCAGAATTTAGTAGGCCATCATCAGGTTGATACTAATTTATGCGCCTCTTCACCTAGAATTATGCCGCATGAACTTACAGGTCACTGGACTGCAGTTTGTCTAAAATAATATGCTGCACGTGGTGATGAACATTTCTTGGTTTATTAGGAATGGGTAGCTTCACCATAATTTGATAATACCGATCATACAAGTCTATTTCAATAAGTTTCAAGCTCACTGAACGACTACGGCCCTACCATTCTGACTGACACAACAAGTTTAGATATTTTTTAAATTCTCATGTAACAAAATGAACAACACATAAGCATCACCCACAATAATATCCTACAATACAAACCACATCGCAGACGAAGGAGATAAAAGATAAACTGACTGGTATGGAATTTGGATATCAACTCTGTAACTCCCTTTTCTTTTCTACCTTATAAATGGATATTTTAACATTTAAAAAGTTATTAGAAGCCATTTCATTTCAACTCTTTAAGCTATTAAATCACTTTATTGATAGTTTTAGGTTTCTCAAAAAATATTAAATAAATGAATTGTAAGGGATTGAGGGAGGCAATTGTTGAAGGATGATTTATAGGCTCAAACGAAGATGTGGGAAAAACTGTGCTATTACTTTGTAAGACTGCGCCAAAGCATCAACTTTGTGCAAATCATTTTTATTCACTTTATAGACTTATTGGGCTGCCTTGGGTGCTTGTGGACCTTCAAGTTGTCCTACAGGTAGGTAGGTAGGTAATTAATTGAACTTATTATAGATTAATCTTTTAGGAAAACGAATTTTTGTTATTTAAGTTTTTATTAGTTAAAAATATGTGGGGTACTCCAGAAACGAGAGGCTTTCTTAAAATCAATATTTTGTAGTCAGAATTTCTGGAGGTCAAGGGAATTTAATATTTATAAAAGAATTTTTTTCTGGAAATCGACCATTCGCCAATTAAAAAGTTTACCTACGTACAATATCGATTTTTTTGAAAATTTGGGAAATTAGTAAAATAGGTAACTGTTTTTTATTAAAAAAAATAAAATAAATGTTTTATTAATATAAATAAGTATTATAAATTAATTTAAAAAATCATTGCAGGAAATGGCAATCCCTTGATGTTAGGCAACTTATTGAACAGATGACGACACTCGATTGTCTTTGTTATACATCCAACGAAATCGTATTGGTTCATCCTCGTCGCAAGTTGTTACTTATAATGGACCAAAGAAACTGTGCGTAAGCGGCCAAGAAGCGCATACGTGAAATTACTCTCGTGTAGTGAAGTTGTACGTCGCTCGCGTGTTGTGTGCGTAATAATATTTACAAAATTCACACGAATCAAAGAACTAAAGTGATTATGTTTAAAAACGATAAGTGTCACCGTGTACTGTTGATTCACCTGCGTCATTCTTGAAAAAGCTGGAACTTTAAGTCAAGTTTTACAAGTTTTAAAAGGTGAGGTTAGTTTTGTCTTTTGTTTTATTTTGATTTCGAGCACGCCAGTGTACGTTATGAATTCAATAGCGCCAAAAGTAGTTGTTTGTACGATTTTTTACTATGTATTTTGACGGCTGCACCGACTGAAGAAATTCAAAGCCAAGGTCGTATATTACCTGATCGGTTATTCAACCTCTAAAGTAATGCCGACCGGAACGAACATTTGATAATTTGCTTTCCTTTTACTTTATGTTTGTAAAGGGCCGACTCGATATTTTGTTTCTTTGTGTAGGTTCACCTGTGTTTACCGTCTATAGTAGCGCCCTTCGCACGTGCTATAGGTCGCGCGTCGTTTTGGGGGTGATCGATCGATTGTTTCGTTTGTCTATTTTTAATTTCGAAATTTGGAAATTACAGCAGGTTATGTGATAGTAATATGATTCAAATAGTTTTGCATAAGTACGTAGGTACATAGGTATCTATCTACATTTGAAATATTTGGTTTTTATCAACATTTTTCTCAAGGTGAATATCTAGATATTTTTATTGGAATTTTTTTTTATCGAAACGAATATGCGAAGCTCATTTGGTATATCGACAAATATTTTTGTCCGATTTATTTTCAATATTTGAATTTATAGACAATCTGAACAAGCACCTTTTGATACCTAACAGGTAAATGAAAATTAATTATGTATTTAAAATACGTATTTAAGTAAACTCCAATTCACAACTTACAATATTTCTAACGACTTTTATTATTTGAACGATTGTTTTATTAAGTAAATGGTAGGTAATGGGTATACATACTTAGTTTGTTTTTTATTATACCATACGGAAGATTCTAATAATTATAGGTAAACAAAATATAAAATCGTTTGTGTGTTAGTCTTCGGAAATACACGAGCCATTATTAAACATTGTCATTTTTTAATTCACAGTTACCTGATGGGGTACCTAATAAATTAAATTATAATCGCCAGCTGTGTGCACTAAACAAGGTTAAATAATGGCAGGTGCTCAAACCTCAAATATTTTATGATAGGTATAAGTATCCTCACAATCGTGTCCTCTATTTGATCTACAATTAAAATGTCGAGCATCAACACTTTTGAACAAGTCTCTTTATTTTAGCAGATCCGTTTGGATCTGGAAATTCAATTATTGTTTTCCGCATCAGATATGCTTTACAAACTTATCGTTAGTGTGTTATTTGAATATTTGAATTGAATATTGAATATTCGTATTAAATACACTCCCCCAATAAAATTAAGGTCAAAAAACGTCCAAATTTTGCATATTTTCAAATGAGTATAACTTTTAAAAAACTGATCGTATGGGGACGATTTTTTTAATTTTAAAGTCTATAAAATGTACTTTAAGAAGATGCTACTTTTATGCTTTTTACTAGATTTTTAATTCATCTTTATCCTACCCTTTTTTGGCTCCTAAAATGATATAGTGTCCGTATTATGTCGAAAAATTGCATTGTTTGGTACACTATACGAACTGGGAGAAAGTTTTTTCGAAAATTTCACACAAGGCCTTTTCCGTGTAATTTAAAAAAACGCAAAAGTCGTACGATGTTTTCTCGCAGAGTTTACGGCGTTTGAAATTTGGATATCTGTTACTATTATTTTAGTAGCACCGCTTGTGTTCGTTCATCTTTGGCTTGTCGTATATACGCGCTGAGTGAAGAAAATTGGCGATCTTTTTCACTTTGATACATAGTATTAATTTTATTGTATAGAGCGAGAAACCATCGTTTGGCTAGTTTAAAGTGTTTTACTTTCTACTATTCTTTAAAAAAAGTTAAAAGGAGCTAAAAGGTCTTAAGTACCTACTTAAAAGGTATGCAAGTTTAAAAATATGTACACACTTACCTATCGCTTATCACTAAAATAGGATCCCGTTTTGGAACGAAAACGTGCAGATTAAAATGTAAAATATAGAAGTTAATAACGATAAGTAATATGCAACTTTTCAATTTACCTAAGAAGGGGAACATTCGACCGGATTCTGATTTGAACGAAACTCGGTAGAGTTCCTCGAGATAAGAACATTGCACATTTTTTAGCGGCCCAATCGCTGTAATTTAGTTTAAATATTGTCGTAATTGTTTTTAAATATCTTTGACAGTTTTTGAGATATTGAGACAAATAACAAAAGGTAGCTTTTCGTTTAAGGGCGCTGTACCCCGAACAATTACAAACCTACCAAGTTTCGTTCAAATCTGAATTTCCCAATTGTCTGTGTTTCTTTGTAAGTAAGATATTTATAAAAAAACGCGGTTTATTTAAAAATCGACCAACTATAAAACACCATTAATGACTTTTGAAAGCAGTAAATAATAATCAGTGGTAGGTATCTCGAACCTTTGGTACCTTTGGTTTCGGTTTCGGTTTTCCCGAATCACTTTCAAGCAGAGGAATTTTTTTTCATCTTTTATTACGAACTTATGTTGTGAGTCCCTTGTGGTTTCTTTTAATCGGATTTTACTGTAGTTAAATAAACGACTAACGTTTTATAGTAGTCGAAACATTTTTCTAAATTTTGCCGTTTTAAAATGAAATGACTACCTACAACAAAACGTTTATTGCCAGAATTTTAACATTTAAGCTGTTAATTAGAATTATATCATTTATTCTCTGAAGTTAAATTAGTTCTCGAACACTTTATATAGGCATTTTAAAAATTATTTTGAAAAAGATGTAGATAGGTATAAATTGATTGAATATTTTCCTTAAAGTTTCTAATAAGTACATTTAGGTACGTTTAAATCACGAATAGAATTTTATATTTAAAACTTTTATACTTACAACATGTGTTATTGTGTGATATGGAAATTATCGAAAGAATGTACACGTGCTTATCGCAACCTTCGGTAACATATTGTATAGGTATGCGCGATTTGTTCCAATATGCATATTGTAGAATTACTACGGCTGGATTAGTTTTACGTAAATTCTTTTTATTAGTAATTTTGAAAGGAGTATTTCTTTTATCGTCAGTAAGTTTTGAACTGTCTTGGACGAACGGTGCACGCGCGTTTGTATGATTTACCATTGCTTTTGCTCGTTTTTCTAAATATTGGTGAACATTTTAGAATAGTTTTACTTCTATTTTAATTAGTTGTATTGTGTTAAAACAGTGTTTTCAGATTCACATTAAAAATAAATAATTTTATTCGCTCTCTCTTGTCTCTTGTAAAATGTATTTGTGCGGAAAGTTTCGATGGTTAACGATTTTTTTAATCAAGTAAGTCGTTTAGTTTTTTTATTTTAATTGAAGATTTTCTTGCAAACACGATCCAATGTCAATTTGTATGAAAAATGAGTTTTAGGTATGTTGGATAATTACGTGGATTATCATTTACTATATTGCAGTTATAATAAGAATAGCCGTAGTCAGTTAGTTACAGTGGTTGAAAGTTATAGGGTTTGTGCAAAAACAACCAACATTTTAAAGTGATTTATAACACGTATGCTATTCGTTTTTGTGTTATTATACGTGACATAGTACATACTATATTATTAGTTAAAATGACTCAAAATGTTTTGTTTTTTTATATCAAAACAGCTATCAGTCTGTTATTCTTGAAAACTGCGAGACTTCAAATATCGGGAGAAACCTCGCGTTCAAACAAAAGATATGCGTAATATGTAAAATTACCTACCTACCTACTTTGTGTTGTTTAGGCACATATGTAGCTTAAAATGATACATTCTTAAATAGAAAATATATTTTAATTTGGGTACCTACCGAACATCTCAATAGTTTCTAATTATTTAATTTTGAATGCTTTAAAATAAAATAAAATTAATGCGTGAAAAGGCTATATAAATACTGTTAAGTAATCTGCTAATGTTTTTACATACGGGTGTAGGTAGAAACATGAGGATTTATTTATGCAAATATACATATGTAGGTAATTGGATTTTAAATGTCGCATCGCATTTTTAATGAATTTTATTGCAATTATGCGTCTCATTTATTTATTTTTTAATAGTCACGTAATACCTATACTTTACACGTCCACAACGTGTTCATTCTGCTTTGAAACAACTCGAAAAAATCGAATTTGTACCGAATTGATTTAAAAACTAAGATATTTACATTTTTAGAATGATTAAAATTAGTTGAAGATGTATTAGGTCAGATTTGATAGTTTTTTCTTGCAAAACAACTTTTTTATTTAAAACTTGATTTTATGAACTCTAATAAAACAATAAAAAATGAAAACTTAACGTGTGTAGGTGCCTATATATAATTTGCAAGAATGACACGAATTAACAGCTGCTGCATTTAGCATGTTAACTTTTTTTTTCAACTAATAATCATACAAATTAATGCCTTGAATGGTTTTCCAACAGTCAATAGGTACCTAATTGTTTTTATGAATTTTTACATCGGTTATTGGTTTGTAGGTGATTGTGTTTATGTATTGTGTTCAAATACCGTATCAAATGTTTACAAAAATTATATCTCTATAGGTATAATTTATTGTAACATGATACAATTTTTCTTCGCATTGAATAATCCAGCATTTTTATTTTGTAATATTAATGTAATTATTTGAAACAATAATGCGCATCGATCGTCGAATAATTCTCTAAAGTATAATTGTAAAATTAGCAATCGAGGTGAACGAGAATGGGAAACAAAACGAGGTAAATTCAAGTTGATTTAGACTTCAAGTTTTTTGAAGTTTGTGTGTTAAAAACTTGTTATATTCAAATTTCCTATTAAAAAACTTAAAATCTGATTGACGTTGATTGTTATAAAAGATTTGACAATTTCTTTCTTTCTTGTCCTTAAGAAGTTAGATTGAATATCAAATTTTAATTTTAATTATGGCCATTATTGGGAAATTTGAAAATGAGAAGCCTGAAGTGCTTCGATCGGGATGGGTTTGAAAATTGATTTGAAAACGTTGCTTGTGGTTAATACAGTCGAACTCGGTTATAACGACGAAGGGATAGAAATATTTGTTCGCTATAACCGATTGTTCGTTTTTGTCGATTTCTATTTATATCTATTGGAAAATAAGAAACACTAAATTAGTTAATAAAAATAAGAAAATTTATTTCAAATTTCATTCTCTAATAAGTCAACATATTGATATCATTTTGACAAAAGGATGTAACCCACACTTTTTGCGAAAACGAGTTATTTTGACTATCTTATGCATCTAAAACAAGGGCATTATCTGTTAAAATCTAGTAACAATATTCCGATTTTTTCCACCGGAAAAAAGGATATAGGATACCACCTATTAGGATATATAAATCACTAAATATAAACAACACACTTGTTTTCTTTGAAGAAATTATACTTTTTTGTTTATAAATTCTTAAAAAAAAACACCAACAATAAATAAGGTAAGAATTAATTATTTTGTAGCGGAAAGAAGTCAATTACTTTGTCCCGAACCTGGTTTTTAATAGTTTTCTGATTTTTTTTTTGTAACATTGTGATGTAAGATAAACTTTTAATTTTAACCGTATTTTTAATAATTGTAGAAATGGTACTCTTTGGTAATTAATATTTTTTGCAAACTTTCGAGTTAGAAATTCTTATATATAAGTATATTTAGTTTTTGTTGAATTGTTAGCGTATTCCGTTTTTTTTTTGCCTCCATAGTTTTATTAAACAAGCACTTTTCTAATTACAACACCAATATTTCCTAGACAAAATAAACGCGTCGCTTCTGTTTACCACAGCAAGACATATTATTTGGTAATGATGGCAACTAAGTATGATGATACTGTAAAATGATTGGTCAGACCAGTTAGGCGTATGATGTTCAGTTCGTTATAACCGATCGGACCGGATAATTTTCCAGGTAAAAGTATTTCCTAAAGCCGATTGTTCGTTATAAATGTGTTTGTTATATCCGACTATGAAAAGCATGTGTTTAAACGAAAAACGATTTTGTATTTCACATTTTTTTTTCGTTAAAACCAAGCGTTCGTTATAACCGAGTTCGACTATACTTGTGACTAAGCAACTTGAATTCACCTCGCATTTTCCCTATTCGTTCTAGCCCCTTTTCTAAATTACAAATAATTAATATACAGATAACACCTTTAAAAACAGTAATTTATATAAAAAGCAAGTTCAAGTTCGCAATCAGTTCATACCAATTGTAAGTTTGTTTAAGTGAAGTTAAACTTCAATCTCCAGTTTATAGTGAAATTGTCCGCAATTGGACTCTTTGATTAACCTTTTCAGCGCGCATAACTTCGAAAACACATTTAAATTAATTTAAAAAAATTACTAATAAATGTTAATTTTAGAACAATTTAAATTAATTCGTATTTGAAATTTACTTTAAATGCATCATAAAGTTAATGTAATTTAATCGTATTCGTGCGTGATGTATAAAATAATTTTTAAAGATAAATGCAATTCGCCCATCCAAAATAATTAGCATCCGTGCATTGATATACAGCGCACATACTTCCTTGAGATGTATCTGATCAGAATATGTTTCTTCTAGTACATGTCTCACGAACTTAATTAAAGTGCAATTTACGTTCTGAGAATTGATTTACTGCTTTCTCTACTATAAATAAGTAATTGCTATCTTTATTCCACTTACAACTATTAATATAGCAAACCGATTTTATTCTAACAATAAGTAAATATAATATATAATATACCTATTGTTGAAAATCATGTGCCACCCTTTCGGTTATTTTTAACGTTTATTATTAAGTACCTACAATCGTTTCAATTTTTTTTTTCAATTTTATTCGATCTTTGTTGTCTTTAAGTCGTACAAATTTAATTTAAAAGAACTACTTTTTCAAAATAAGTACCTAAGTACCTACTACATATCTAGTTTATTTTTTCTTATTTCTTATCGCGGGTATGCTGTCTATTCATTACAGTCTTTTGCATAGCAATACAAATGTATCTATAGTCTTCACTACCATATGAACACTCTCAACCCGAAGATCTCAATTGAATCCTTTCTTACAAAAACAACCCATGTCGAAATTTTAAAATGTTCAGAAAACAAAAAAAACAGATAGGAAACTTCTTTAAATTTAAATTTTGTATAATATAAAACCATTTAATCCATTAATATAATAGGTAGGTACCTTATTTATATATAAAAGTTTAGGTGATTAGGTATATTCAATTTTTGATGCTACTTATATTATTTCTAGAAAAATTAAACAAAAATTGTTTACATGGGACTGTTTTTGAGAGAAGATTCAGATCATTCTCATTTATTGTTAGAATATAGAGAAATTACAACATTATAAAAACAAGAAACAATAATATTATTAACTTTTGTATTACTGCACTATTGTTTTCTGATTGTGAATCAATCTCGACATTTTGTTTCTTAAAAGAAACAAAAAGAAATAAAATAATTTTAAACAAAGAATGAGAAGAAAACTTCTTTTTTGTTATTGGTAGGTCTCTAGCAAAGAGACTCGTACAATTTTTGCGTTGTCTTTATTTGATAATGTTGTGCATAAATTAAATAAACGTTTGTGTCTGACAGGTTGCTTTTGTAGAATTAGTCCAGTTTCTAGACATTAAACTTTGTATAATATTACATATACAGGTATAGGTTATCTTTACTTATTAACAATAAGTAGGTATAATAATATATTATTTTTGTAGGATATTATCACAATAACAGAAACGAAGACCTATAGATATCAATCTTCTGGTTAGAAATTCCAAAATTTCGTTTTTGTTAGCATAAGTTGTTTTTGTAAAAAAAGGCTTCAATTATTATATACCTAATTGTAAGGATTTGTAATTTGAATTTTATTTTAAACAATTTTAAATGTAAGTTGATTGGGAATGCTATTCTAAACAGAACGGCCTCTTTGTCATTACACTACGAACCTTTGTTAAATCGGATGTTTACCAAACGAAGCTTTTTACATAAGTATTTTCCAGTAATTTCACGTAAATAGGCACCATCTATTGCAATTAATTTATTTCATTTCAAGATTTACAATAGCCCCAAAATTGTATTCAGCTTTACGTCAAAAAATTACATCAACGGTATTGCGTTTATTAGAATTACAATGAGGTACCTATATATATATATCTATAATGTCGAACGAATGTTAATGTGTTAAAAAAAATTGAACGCTTTGAAGCATTTGCCCAGGAGAAAAAATAAATCCTGATAAATTAATCTTGGAAGAGGTTACACAATAATTAGTCAACAGCAAAAAAAAAATAACAATCCGAGTCTGCTATTGTATACATCTAACAAATATAAATTAATCTTCTAGTTATAATTAAAAAAGAGATTGGATTTATTTATGGCGGCGGTTATTATTGTCGTTGTAGAAGTAATCAATCAATGTTTTTCAAATAATCTATCTAGGAAAACCGATTCAATTCGGGCAAGTTTAACTATGAAGCAATCTAAATGCCATACAGGATCGGCAATTTCAATCCCACTTTGTCAACGCCCTATACGGTTTCGTGTGCAATGCAATTCAATGTTCGATTACGATTATTGTAGCGCACGTTTACTTAAACCTACCTACATGCAACCTAGATTTTATCGAATTTCCAACGCACTTTTACTAGTTGGTATTGGCGTTATATAAATCTAAAAGCGGACCTTAGAGCTCCACAACACGTATGTACATACACTTGTGTGTATGTGTGTATATATATAGGTATCTATAAGCTGTATGTTATTTATGATAAATGACACAAATTAATTACATTAATATATATTCGTGTAGCATCGTCTGCTTCGTGTTTTTATTTACATTAGTTGTGCGTTGTGTATTATTTATCGTTTTTGGTGAAGCGGACACTTTATTTGTCGTTGTCAAATCTTAACCCGACAAATATTTGCTTTTCTCACATGAATTTGGCGTGCTAGCAAGACGGAGTAACTAAGATTTTGAAAAATTTCCATTTATCGCTTTGGAGATTTAATTTGGGAATGATTAAATAAGGATTGTAAAATGTTTATCGCTAGACAAAAGTAGCGTAGGTTGCAACTCAAACTACTTTAACGAGCTTGTTTACCGTAGATTACCTGGTTTAAAACGTCGTTGTCGAGCAAAGTGTAAATTATGGATATCTTAAAATACAAATATTGATTCCTCAAACTACGTATTGCTTGAAAATCGTTATAATCAATATTTATCGATTTCATAATATTTACGATACTTCTATTAAGAATAAATTACAATTTGCTTTATGTTCTGTTTATCACTAATGGTTGGTAATTATGGGATTACAACAAGGATGCTAATTTTACGGTAAAATTCAAACACGTGGAAGTTGTCGCTCGGATTTTAATACAGTAAAACCTCTTTAACATCTAAGCTTTTCAAGATGCCAAACAAATACGCCTTCGTTTTAAACGGCAAAGCGTATTAGATAAATATATAGGGTATATAGTATTTTAACGAGGCGAGGTCTCGCTGTAGTTTTCTTAGCCATTTTGCTCAACATGGTGACAATTAAAAAAATGAAGCAAAATGCCATTAATAATAACTTGTTATCTACGCAAGTCTATTTTTCAATATTTTGATGACAAATAGAGAATGTTTGCTTTTGTATTTAACGAAATTTATGTTTTTTTGTTTTTTTTTTGGATCACGTTTAAACAAGCTGTATTAATTTTTTTATAAATCAGATAGAATGTATATCGATTTTTCAGGCAATATTGTTGAACGCAATTGTTTTGTTTAGTAAAAGTCTTTTAGTTAGACTTTTCAGTTAGCCAATTTGTAACCTGTAAAGGTTTTAGTATTTTTAGGTTGTCATATTTTACAAGAAAATCATTCAAATCCGAGTGGTTTGAACAACTTCCCAAAAAAAACACCGAATTTTCCTTCACTACTAACCCTGATAATTAATTTAATAAAAAGCGATTAAAACAAAAATTGTCTCTTAAATTCACTAAGAAAATGTAAGTAATATTATGACGTAGGTGTTTGTGCATTAGGAGATTGTAGTATAAGGAGCTCCAATACAAATAATCAATTGTGTTTCACAAATAAAATTTGAAGTCACTTTTGCGTCTGATTGTCAGCTTTGATGCTTCACAATACATAGTTTATAGGCACAAAAATGAAAGGCACATTTAAATTTTTTGCTTTGTATTAAACAGTTTCCTTTCGACATTTCCACGATCAATAACAAAATATTCAACTGCAATATGTATTGCTGCACACGGAGGAAAAATTATATTTAAATTAAACAAATTAAAACAGGATAATTAGAAAATTTGTTTAATCGTAATAAAATTATTAGATACCTACGAAAATTAAAAATAAATATCTATAAATAAATAGATTCTTTAAATTAAATAGGTATGTTATCTACTTATATTTTCTCGTTCACGTTCTTTTTTAAATTTATGTTTAATTTAAATATACTTTTTCCTCCGTGCAACTAGTATAAAGTTGCGTGTCTACTCACCAAGCACTAGCACAAGCGAGCGCTAGTGAATGTTTGCTCTTACTCGCTCGCTTGACGAGTACGCAACTTTATGCGAATTTTACATTAGATGTAGGTATTTACACTTTAAAATTACTTATCGAGAGCATTCTTTCAGAACGCTTTATTTTCTTGGGCTTATCCAGAATCTCCATCATGTTTACAATTAAGTTTTCGCATAACTGAACTGCTTTTATAACTGAAGCAGCGTTAGAAAGGTTAATAATCGTTTTAGTGCAAATTAACTGTTTTTATTTTATGATGAAGAATCGATTAAAATCAAACAAAATATCTATAATACCTACATAAAAACCAGCGTTGTGATCAGCGATTAACACCTCAATGAAAATTATTCTCAATTGCTGTCAGAATCTACAAGGCAATAAATTGTCCTCCTAATTGACGAAATTAAAAAAATTAATCGACGAAATTTCTATTTTTTTAATTATCGACCCTACAATTAACCACTCGTTAGATACGATAAGATGCTGCCGATAATAAATCCAAAAAATAAGATGTGTATATTTATGTCAGGTAATTAATTAAAATTTTTGTTTTGTTTGCAACGCTTTAATCGTAAAAGCACTACAAACATTCATACATACGTGTGTTTATCCAACACTTAAAAGCAAACTGTGTGTGTAGCGTCATTCACGATTTTTTTTGAATGACTCCTCTAAATATAACTTTAACATCCTGGTGTCGAAATATTGCCGGATTCATAATGGTCGGGGTACATTGCTTTCAAGTTGTCCACAGTACAATTCGTTATAAAATATGGCAATCGCTCCATTAAATCGAAATCGTTTCGTTTATTTATGATGTTTTTCGTCGGGAAAATTCAAAAAATATTAGAAATATTTTCGCGACTTTAACTAAAATCGGTTTTATTTAAAATGTGAAGGAAGTAAAAACATTATTATTCAACAGGCAATCGCCATTTTGTATTATAATAGTGTCTGCCGTCTTAAATTCAACCCGTTTGACATTTTTATTTGGTTATTCATTTTTACGGGCAAGAATTTAAATTTATATACTACTAGCCAAAAATTTGTTTACTTTTGTAAACGATCTACACGTTTTTATTGCCCGCAGAGTAAATTTTTACCGGAATATTGAATTTTTAATAGCAAGTGGCGCCATTAAATCTATTTTTATTTAAAATGTAAAACGTTGTGACGCCAAGGAAGGCATTAAACGCTCGAACTTATTGTTTGTCATTATTTTTAAAAAATAATAAAACTAGAAATCCTAAGTAATAAAGTTTTATTACGTGAATACTTAAATATTGAACCGCGATAACAACTTTATTTGAAATTTGTTTGTATTAATAATTTACTATAATTTTTAAATAATTTCAAAACTTTCGCATTTATAATTCCTCGTGAATATTGTTATTATGCAGATAGTTGTCGTATTATCGTATAAAATACCTACAGTTACCTGCATATAAAATTATAGTCGTCATATTAAGTACTTAAATGGAAGAATCTCGCCCCTCAATAATACGCTAAAGTCAGAAAAATAGAGTAGGTAGGTAGTTCAATTTAACCGCATTACGTTTTTTTTCTTGTGTTTAACATTCTTCTGCTATAAACAAATCACTTTTGTTTATTTTATGTTTTTATCGTATTTAAATTTGAATTCCAATACTCCATTCATTTGTTTTTGAACAGTTTGTTCCTATAGCAGTTTGTCAAGTTGTTTAATTGTTCTTAAAATTACTGACCTAATCGGTGATATACCTATCATTAAGATGTTTTGATCGAAAAGTGTAAATCAGGTCTTAGATATTAGAAAATATTATAGGGAAGCAGACGATTAATAAACAAGTTTCTATTTTATACGTATAGCCGGGAAATAACCGTAACGAATCAGAGCAAATTAAAACGTGGAATGATTGATTTTTGAATAAATACAAATTATTCAATTTAGCTCGTTCTTACTCGTTCGTTAACTTAATGTTAGTTAAATGAATCACATCAGTTAATTTTTTGTTTTAACTATTGAACAAATGAATAATGTAACTATAGATATGTAAGTACTATATAAAATGAAGCTTTTTTAACGTCGCTGGTATAAGATTACAGGCAACATATCGCACCCTTCATTTTAGATAAAAATATGCTCGATATTTAGACGTAATGTAGGTATATTAGATTTCATTTTGGATATACAGTAGATTCTTGCTAATTCGTCCCTTCCAGTAATCCGGTGTTTTCAAGCGGGATTTTTGGAGGAGAGAAGATGCATTGTCGTTGTTTGTCGTTTTTAATAAAAAATACAGTAGTTTATGGTATTTAAATGCATTTTTTGTTTGATAATTTTCCAGTATTCCGGCGATTAATTCGGCAGTACCTGATCTGATTAGCTAGAGTCTACTGTACTTTTTTTTTAAATGTAGATATACTTATTACTAAATATGTATATAGGAAAAGTTTCCATTTAAGGTTTTGCAACTTAATAACTATGGGAACGTAAGTTTTCATTTTATAGGAATCTTTTGCGACGATCAATATTTACCATCATCGATTATCACATTTCCCTTTATTGACAATCCATAGATAATCAAACTTGACAGCTGCCGCTTCTGCTAACAGAATTTCAAAAATTCAAAATAACATCTATACTTCATTCTCGTGTT
Source organism: Rhagophthalmus giganteus (assembly GCA_036326145.1). Classification (NCBI taxonomy): domain Eukaryota; kingdom Metazoa; phylum Arthropoda; class Insecta; order Coleoptera; family Rhagophthalmidae; genus Rhagophthalmus; species Rhagophthalmus giganteus. Next base: position 6,150,995 of record JARFJA010000056.1, on the reverse strand, counting down.
GTATTATTTCGCTACTTATATTGTCTTACATATATATGATTTTATATATTAGTAAAATTTAATAATTTTAAAACTTCTATTTCTGTAAATAATAATGAATTTTTGACTATATATCGTTAAAAATAATACATTTTCTAATTGATTTTATACGTATAGGTACACATAATGAATTATTTTATTACTCATTGTTATTGTTGTTTTTTTATAATCACAATTTGTTAACATGCAATTGTCAGAAAACCAAGTGTATCTGTATCTATGTAGGTATATCTAAATTAAAAAGAAAATAGTAATAAATATTTATCAGCTGTAATAACTCACGGACATCAAAGCACAAAAATTTGAGACGTAGAAAATTCGATTTACCTATAGAAATTATACATATTAAGTTGTAGAGTTATAAAAATGTGATTTAACTACAATTATCAAATTCTAATAGGTTAAAATAATTAGAAACCTGTCAGATCTTTCTACAAACAAACCTATAGATAATTTCTACTTCAACTTTTATTTATTTAAGAAATGTACAATAATTACGAAATTAGCAGTTTGAAAATTTTGATGTCGCAAAAGATGAATTTAACTGTCTAAATTTCTAAAGTTTGTTTTTATCCAGCAACCCAGACACATGCGCAAAAACTATCTATAGGTCGTTATCAGATAAATTTAATGTTGAATTGATTGGGAATTTTAACACACGTGGCTATAAATCTATGAATTTTATTGTTTTTTTTTTTATTATTTAAGCGAACAATTTCTATAATAAATAATTTGGACTAGAAAGCTAGACACTCCAAGTAAACAAACGGGCTGGGGCTCGAATCCTCCCGCGTCCATGGGCGTCTGTGATCGTTCCCACTATCAATACACAGTGACTGACTGACGGTCTATGACTATGGCCATTAAGAAAAAAAAAATAAACAGTTGAAATTTTATAAGAAATATATATTTTTAATTTATCTAGGATTATGATCTACAGCGGATGTTAGGTTAATTAATTTTCGTTATTTTAAGGCAGATACGACTTTCACTATGTATTACAAAATCTTTATTCATAAATCATCCTGGAAGTCCCACGAAATAAATTAATCAGAATATATACAAAACGGAAATTTCAAATGAAAATCGGTCGCGTAACGCGAGTGGACGTTTTGTGTGTTTAGATGTTGAAGCTTGTAGAAAATTAAAATGACAATATTGAAACTTTAGTGTACTGGAACGTTCGAAGTTGGTTATATTTAGTTCCTTAAGAAAATTAATGTAATTACGAAAAACAGCCGATGATCAAGTAGGTTATATTTTTAGACGATAGACTTTTAAAAGTGAATTTCACTTCGTTTTTTTTTTTTTAAATAATAAAACGTTTAACTTATCTACAGGTTTGTTACGTGATCATTGTTATTTATGCGACTTCCTAATGAAGAATGTTGATGCGTGCACAGATAACCGGTGACCATCTATAGATTTATAAATCTTTATAATGGCTTAGATGCTAGTCATCCTTTTTGTAACGTACTCTCTGATTGCTTGTGTTGCTGAATTATCGCATTATTTTTTCTCTGTCTTGTCATCAAGTAATCGTAATATAGGGGCTTATGTTAGCTAAATTCATCGACGCCACTTACCTACAATTAAGTTTGTCAGTCCAGATGACTGGCTCCTTCAACAAATTGATTAATGAACACTATAGAATTGCAGTAACTACACTTCGTCCAAACCTATATGCAATCCACGTCATCAATACAAGATTACTAGATGATGACTTTCACACAGCGCTGTTACCTCGTATTTTGATAGTTTTAATAAATTGTAGTCTTTCTTTACGCCATCTAATATGTGCGCAAGTAAATCATCTATAGAATATGTCACTTTTAAAACTTTAAACCGAATTACAAATAAACAATCTAGTAACTTTTTTTTTGATGACGTGAACATCATATAGGTTTGGATAGGCCATAATTGTTTGTATTAATTTAATTTTTAATGGGGGAAATTAGGTGTACTAGATCAAATAAAGTACAAAGTAGATTTTAATTTTCTTGATCACCACACGCCCATCGAATTATGGCAGGATGCATTTTAATTTCACGTAATATTCGATTAATCTGTTATCGTATAGGCTGGCATCCATTTAGATACAAATTACGTTTCGGTATCATTTTGAAATAAAACCAGTTAAAGTTTCGGTCAAAACCAAAGTCCCCCGCTTTAGCTTTTTTCACTTCGAGTAATTAAAATGTTGGATTTGTTCCAGATTGCGGTTATCTATAGCTATTTTAACACGTAATTGGTTGTTTACTTTCGAAGTGACTTTTGTCTTCAAATCAGAAATTTCGTATTTACATTCTTTGAATGTTTCGTCGTTTACGGCATGCCCTTTACAGGTCATTTACCGGCGTTATTGTTTGGTCATGAATGTGCATAATTGAGCTTCTATTTTTATTTCTTTTTAAGTTGAATTCCTTTAACGTTCCCATGTGAATAAAATATGTAATAAAAAACGTTCCTATTATTTTAAATTTATTGACTTTATCTAACAATAAGTAAGTAGATTAAGTACGTGCAACAGGGCATGCATTTCACACCTTTTGAATTTAATTAAAATTCAATCTTGACGTTAACGTTATATTGGACGCTTGACTTATTGTTAATAGATAGTCACCATCTTACTTCCATTAAAAGCACCAATTTCTATATTTAAAATCGCTCTAATACACATCGTTTCGTGCGTTTACTATTTTCTTACTTTACAAATTAGGTAGGCGTAAGAAGTCGTGTAATTTATTTAATTTGCACTTAACACGTTATTATAATGTCAAAATCATGTAAAATTTTAATTCCAAATTGTTCTTCATGCAAATTAAGTATAAATAATAGCTGTAATACGATGAACGTTGATATAAATCTTTCCCGTTTCATTAAACATCCAGAAACATAAAAAGGACATCTTTATCAAATAAATAAAATACCCGTTTGAAGATTTTGGACGCTATAAAAGCTCTTTCAGATGTTAAACAAGTTTGTCGTCTTTTTATAATGTGTTTTTTTCGTCTTGTGTACGAAGACTTTTTTCTTTCTTTATAACTCGTTTTTAATCAGGTTAATTATGAAGACGATAAATTTGCATTAGCGTTTTCCCCGGATCATATTTTCAGTATAGCTTAGAGTTGCAGGCTGCGCAAGAGCTTTTACAAGTAGTTGACGCTTCATTAACCTCTAAAAATAATTGCTTACCTACCTACCGTTTGTTGGTGCGAGATACCATGGAGAGACAGACACAACTGATTTTTAACTATAAGTCGGTACAAAAATTTTAATAACGTTGCCGGTTAATTTACTTTCCTTTTTGGTCCGTTTCACAGTCTATTGCTGTCGCACGACCACAAAGCCAAAGCAGTTCTTAGAAACCAATTGAAGAAGAGTAATTGCTCCAAAGAATGTTGACATCGCATCGGCTTTTTCAAATGCTCCTTTCAAAATATTTTAAATTCTATATGTTCAATTTACGAGCCTGCTGGAAGACCTTCGTGAGTATCTCGTGAAGTGTGAAATTTGTTCGTTGTTAGCGTACTCCAAACAATTTTTGAAAAGGAACGCGGGCGCTCGTTAACAATAGGAAGATAAAGTCGGATTTAAAGATATAAATTCGACAGCAAATAGGGCATGCCGGCAAAAGGACCGTTGCACAAAAGAGAACGGAAATTCAAAAGGGATCCGGATTACGTTTACTGACGATTTTGGGAAGATTTTAACATGAATGCGTTTAAGAAAATCGGTGCATGTGCATGATTTTCTTATTCAGTAATTCGATCGACAGGACTTATTAAAGTTGCAAAAAAACACCGACTGGTGTTGTATTTTTGTAAACCATCTGTGAACTTGTGAAAATGAAAAAATCGTAAAATTGTAAAAATGCCTTAGGAATTATCTTGGAAGAAATAAGATCCAGTTTGGATCCAACTTTATTTACGTAGGTATTTATTTGTTAACAACCCAACTACTAATTATTGGAATTCTGCATTTTAAGCAAAAAATATAGGTTGGAAAATTTATAGAGTGATTTTTATATAATTTTGTTTAAAAGACGCAAATACTTAATTCGGAATATGACTTTAAAAATGTAATGGTCTTGGTTATTGATCATTAGCCAGCAACTATGTTTTATTATTGTACGTATTATGGTATTGTGTTCCTGAGACGATCGCAAACATCCACGGTTGCGGAAGTTCGATTCTCAGGCCGTTAATTTACTAACAGTGTCTAGTTCTTTAGTCCACTACGGCCTTCGGAATATCACTTGAAGAAATGAAAAACAACTTAAACAAGAAATTAGAGTAACTAATAGAACTTTATGACATGCATAATGCAAAATTTTCAAAACTAAACATAGATGCTAAAGGGAACCACAAAGGGATACACTACCCTTGACCGTTCCAATCACATTTTTCTTCAAGGGATTAATTTAAAAGAAATTAACTTTTTTGCCGGATACCCCCAACAATTTAGAATAAAAAATGTACTCTTATCTATTTTTCATAAAATGAGTCATATTCGAGAAAATCGCACTTAAAATGGTAGCAGGTGCAGCGTTTATTTAGAACTCTAGGTTCTAATATTCGCGAAGTGCATAAGCATAACACTTTCTGATACAAGCATGAAATTTTAGGAGTATATTCTATACCTTACTAACCAAAATAAACGTCAGAGCCCTTTGGAATTCATCTCCGAATCATTCATCTTCAGTACACAGCGTGCTTAGTAAAATTACCCGTCACTCTTAAAGCACTATTTTGTCGAATATGGCTCATTTTATAGAAAGTGGGCAAGAATCATTTCCTAGATAATCTGCATTATAACACGTCCCGAGTATTAAAAGAGAGTTATTTTGAATTAGGAGGGGGTTCCAAAATGAATTCGACGGTTATTGTGGTTATTATGGTGAATAGAATATAGCATACCCCCAAAATGTTACGCTTTTATTGCAAAGTGCAGGTTTATGCGAGACAAAACGATGCATTTTTATTCAAGAAAATACGATTATTTTCTCGTAAAGATAGTTATCAAAAAACAAACTAAAAAAACATGAACGATTGTATCGAATTAATAACATGTTTATTAATTTTTCTATATATTATGTATAATTATAAATAAACTTGCATTTTAATCACACATGTTTATTCTTATCGGAACTTATTTCACATTAATTTTAGATTATTTTTTTATTAATTTTTCGTTATTAAAATTTTGTTAAATTAATTAGCTTGAAAACTAATAGTTTATTACTTATCGCATGCACCGTTAAGTTTCAAATAATTTTGATAAAAGATGTTGACTTAATGATTACTTTTTTAACGTTTCGTTTTAAATACTTATCGATTAAGGTACAACATATCGAGTTTTTTACTTGCCCATTTCCATATTAAATTTTTAGACGAGTGTAATATATTCGAGAGTTGGCGCCAGGCTTCGACACCCAAAAATTTACTGCATACCGGCGCAGGTAAACACGTATTTTTTAAAGTCTACATTCGAGGAAGACATAGTTTATTGAATAACAATCGCTTAGATAAAGACAGTAATATCGAGGTGTGTTCTCTGTAGGAGTGATATATTAAGGTAGGTCGATACCTTTTCAGAATCTTGTGTTGATTATTATATAAATTGTAGTACTTGTGATGGTGTTCCACTTGATTTTTAGTTTTAATTTATATCGAATTTTTATATGTGGTTTAATTTATTGATAAGTATAAATCGCTTATTACGATTACCAAAATAAAGATTTAGTTTTGAAATGGTATTTCGAATGGAACTGGAAATAATTTTGACATTAAACGAGTAGCTCACATAATTATAGCAAAGTTGATTTTTGACATAGAAATTTAAAATATCTACCTACATAACTGTCTTCGTGAAAAATTAATTTAATATGGGAAAGCGTATAACTAACAATAAAAACACTTTTCATATACATAGTAGATAAGATTTATTTCTAGAATTTGCTTAAAACATTCGAATACAACTTTACAGCGTTTATTTCTTAATTAAATTTTTTAAATTAAAGTTAATAGTTATTGAAAAAATTGTAAAGTATAGGTTGATATGGCCTATCCAGACCTATATGCAATTTACGTCATCAAAAAAAAAGTTACTAGATTGTTTATTTGTAATTCGGTTTAAAGATTGAAAAGTGACATATTCTATAGATGATTTACCTGCGCACATATTAGATAGTATAAAGAAAGACTACAATTTATTAGAACTGTCAAAATACGAGGTACGAGGTGACAGCACTGTGTGAAACGTCATAATCTAGTAACCTTTTACTGATGACGTGGACTGCATATAGGTTTGGACGAAGTATAGTGCTCGCAACCAACATACTTGTTTTCTACGCTCAAGAGTCGTGGGTTCAAACCTGGCCGAGGTCGAATGCTATCCCTCTTTTTAGAGTTACCATCATGATCTTAAATATACATATTTCACATGGTATACATTGTTGCTTAACTGATTATACGGATGTTAAATCAATAATTAACCATTTATGGAAAGATATCTGTATTTGCTTAAATTTTAAGACTACTCCTAACCCCGATAAAGATTTTATCGAAAAGCAATTTAATTAAATAAATCAAATATTTGTTCAGACGATGCCGCGCAAACACTACTCCCGTGTGGGTAGCTTCATTAATTTCCTGCGATATCTATAAAAACACAACTGGGACATTGCCGCCTTAATATGTAGTTCCAAACGGGGGCGTTCATAAATTTCTACAAGAAGTTTGACAAATAATGTTTTGTAATTACAAATATTGTATAAAAATAGGCCGGCGGTATTTGGTATTCGATGGGCGACCAAATTAATAATCGATCAAGGCCGCAATAAATTTCGCAAATCAAGATATTGAAATTTGAACTGTAAATTTTGCGACTAGTGTCTGATAAAACTATGCGTCTTTTCCTATCGAGCGATACGAGTTACAAAATCACCAAGACGTATAATTAAGTCACAAAACCTGCCCACCGAAACCCAAGAAAGCCTTATAAAGACAATAACCACGTTCGGTTTCAAAAAACTACAGGTATGTAGGTATAGACCGTAATGGGCCGCGTAGGAGTTAGCCGTAGGTGTATAATATTATACCTACTTACATAGGTGCGCGCAAATGTTTCAGTATGTAGTAAGTATTATGTAAAAAGAGAACGTGCACGGTTTTGCTAAGAATGGGATAAGTTAAAGATCCTCGGGGAGAAGATTTCCTGAACGTCTTAAATTCGAGTTTCGTTACGATCGCATTTAAACCGTTAACGACATGTTTTTCTCAAGTTTACAAAGCCGATGCGTGTTTAACAAGTTGCTTTTTTAAGCTCGGAATAAATAATGGAGTGAAAAGGTGCAAAATGATGCGCTTTAATTAATTCGTTTGGTTTTTGTGACACGCGACGAACAAGCTACTCGCGCTATACTGGAAATTATAGGAATTTCCGAGAATATAACTTTCCATATTCTTTTCCAACAAATATCACCAAAATCATCTGTTGCCTAATTGATTATAAACAAATTGAACGGTTCTCTTTTTTTCGGCCATTGAAAATGTTACTTTTGTTTGTTTTTATAGAAAATAAATTATAATTAAATGGCATATTGTATAACGAGCGCTGAAAAGCAGTTATTTCACATGGGTGTGACAGTTTGAATCACGAATCGAAGGCGAGTGGTTTAATCGCACGAGTGTAGGTAATTTCGTTGATGAATGTCGACAAGAACGCGCTAAATTATTTTGCACTGGCCAAAAAAAAGTTTTTGATTGGCTAACCAATAAATTTCGTTGCCACGTTCGTTAGTTTTAGCTATTTGTTTGTAATTTTTGACAAAATTGAAGGTATGAATTTATATGTATTTTTCATAGTGGTCGTCGAAAAAAATATTCATCCGTCAAACTATTCTAAACATAGGTACTTATTAATATAGTTTATCTTGATTTCATCTGAACCAACATTTTTACGAAAACAGGAATGCAGTTCATATAACATATACGGTTGTAAAATATTAAAATGCATTACTACTTTTACCGTATATATATATTGAAGCAATTCGTTTTATTGGTCGGTAAAGACCTTTATAAGATCGGAATTTACATGTATGTAGATTCAAATGGATTTTTGTAATTTATTTACTATATATAACCGTTTAAGTGTATAAGCTTAAATTAGTTGCCGCATCAGAGACATAAAATGCAATCAGGATCGGCTCCAGCATTTTTTTTAAATCATTTTCCAACGCGCACGTTAAATTGAGCGTTGAATTTAAAGCGCTTTATTAATCGATGGTGATTGTCTTTAAAAATTTGAATACGCCCACTTACATTTAAATACCTACATATTCAAATTTTTTGTTTTGTTTCAGGTACGTACGTCGACGTCGCGTCGTTGGTTTTCATTTAGGCGCACACTGGTAAGTGGAAAGTTGCTTATAATTAGAATTTAGAATTCCAAATAAAAGAAAAGAACATAAATTTATAGTTTGCAATTAGAAACTGGCTTTTAGTTTAATTCAACGTGTGTGGTTTTTTATAATCGTTCGTTTTTATTTTTCTGTAACAGTTTTACACAAATTTCACGTTCTAATTTTTGAAATCGAGTGTTAAAAAGTTCAATTAATTCTGTAACAAATACGAATTTTTGAAATCCATTATTTTTTTCGATGTTTTTGAAATTTTTTAATTAATAAAATATAGGTAACATAGTGGAGACAATAATTTAACAATCTATTGCTAGGAGCAGAACGGAGAACCCCGCATAACAATATTAAAACAGCTTTTATGAACAGTTGCAATATTTTTTGTTGTCTCATACTGCTTTACATAGGCTATTAACAAAAATTTGCATTTTGATAAAAATAAATAGATATTATATAACAAGAATTGTAAGGAACATTGCACACGAGTGTATAATTTTCTACTTCATGTTTCCATCATTGCATTAATTAATTATTACATATTATTGGGCAAATAATTTAAAAAATAAAAATACATACATTTAATTATCGCCAGGTGTCTCGTCGTTTGAATTTAATTCAGCGTGACTAGAGTTCGGGGAAAATCGGGGAATTTTAGGAAATTTTAAGAAAAGCTAGGGAATAATTTTTATTTCTATATTTTACATGGCCCAATGAAGAAAACTGAGGGCCAACATTTGATATTTGTTTGTGTTTATCTTAAGATTTGTAGTGCGCCTAAATCTCTTTTTACGTGATAGATACGTTCCTAACAATTACGCGTAAATAGAATTCGCGTAAAAAGAACCACTGGCTCTATATAGAAAAAGTGAAGATTGGTTCCGAATCTAAAATCTAAGCAAAATAATAAAAAAAAAACATTAAATTTAAATTATGGCCTTACTTAATACCTATTAATTGTGAAATTTCCAAAATTTGAAATTTGTTAAATATAATGCTTCATTGAGGAAACAACCTTTTTTAAAGATAATTGGCGTAATTAAGAATTTAAAAAATCACATTTTAAAATTTTTAAAAATTATTTGTCTGCTCAGTTCTTAATTTAAAATTGATCGTATTCTCCATGTTTACGGACCATTATCTCAAATAATAACTTATTGTTAGAAAGATGCATATCCGTTTATAACTAACTGCATCCCAGTTGTTCTTAAATGAAACGAGAATGCGATTCTACAAAATTCTCAGAAGTTTTTGAATTACGGTTTTTTTCTTAACGTACGTTCTTAAAGTGAATAAAAATCACGTAAAAAAATATTTTTGATATCCCAATTCGCGCAAAAAAGTTCACATAAAAAGAGGTTTAGATGTACTTATAAATTACGGAAAATAGGGCAATATAATGTAACGAATTTCATATATGTACATACATATAGGACTTTATGATTCAAATATTTGTAATATTATAATTTATCTACCTATATATATTTCTACCAATATATTTTATCTGTTTATATACTTATACTACATTATAATCCGTCCAAAATGAACCCCTCTGTTTTTGTGGTCGTCTAATTGTTCATCCGTGGGATTCAGAATAAACAAAAAACTCAATATTCAAATTAATCCAGTTACTATGTTTTACTTTGATACGACAGTATATTATATGTAAAATTATATACTTTTGTAGTCAAGGAAAATATGTAAAATGTGATATATATATATATATATATATATATATATATATATATACACCTAGAAGATTGGGGAAAATCGGGGACTTTAATTTTGATGAGTCTGCAGTCACACCTCGTTAATTGCAGTTTTATTGATTTCTATACAATTTTTATTAATCAAATTAAGGTAGATACACTTAAAATCCAATTATAAAATAATTGCACGTGTTTTAATACCGATAAATTTGTTTTGCTAATGTACAAAACGAGTTCCACAAATTATTGCCGGTAATAAAACGATTTTCGTCGGAGGTATTTCACATTAGAATGCCAATATAATTGTGACATGAGGAATTAAGTAATTTAAGAACTTTTTGGAATAAATGCGCATCCTAGGAATTTTAGTAAACGGCGTTATTAAAAAGAGATTAACGTTTTTTTTTTGCAAATCTGCTTCTAGTTTTTGTTTGTTTGAATATTTGCGTGCACAAAATTCTTTCCTTGTTGCAGAAAATGTCCATTCGGGTTTCTTCAAAATATATCCCCCAACGGTGAAGCATATGTACTTCATTTCTCTATTTTATATGCAAAAAATGTACTATACATATACTATAAAAATGTGTACGAATTACCTACGTATTATAGGTGTAGGTAATATTTCTAAAATGTTGCTCCTCTCGTCAGCACCACAAAATATTTTCGAATTTATTAAAAGAAACGAGGAAGGATGTATTTGCGTATTACATTCTCGATTATAAAATGAAAAATAATTTAAATGCAAGTATTCATTTATTCCTCTATTTATTCAGTGATAAGTGCACTTCCTCTCATCAAGCGCTGGCCGCCTTTGAAGACGAGCCGGTTTATTTATGCAAACGTGATTTGCGTCAAGTAACTCGGCGGCGGCTATACGTTGTTTCCAGTTAAATTAAATAATTCCCAATTAGCTATTGGCTTAGCCAAAACCTTTAAATGGAAGTTAGTTTAAATCCCGTAGTACGGTTAAATGAGACTGGCCTTCGCGATCGAGCTTTTCTTAATTGGATTTTTTAAGTCGGCGCCAACTTATCAAATTGCTTGTCAAATTTTAATCGCCTCGATTTAATTTAAAAAAAAAAGATTAATTCCCAATTTAAATTGGTTTGGAAAGAATTAATTCATTTTGCGAGCTGTTCGAGATTTAAACGATGCGCTTCTGTGTTTGCCGAAATTTACGGAGGGAGTACCGATAATGAAATTACGTACGTTTGTAAATGGCTAAATGCATCGCTTCCATAGTAAATCGCATTGAGCTTCCGTTAAACTATGCATATCTATATATGTATTTTGTTGTGGGCATCTGCTATGGTCGTATAATATTACTGGAGGCCTTATAAATAGCACCAGCGGCAGTAAACAGGCCCAGGTATATCGGTGTAGACATTAACAGGTGACATCTGGTATGTGATTAACCGAGCGCGAGTAGTCAAAAGTAAACGACGAGCAAAAAATTATCTAAAAACTTTTTCATAGATTAGGATCGTATACATCAAGTCGTATTCGTCGGGCGTAAAAATCTATTATGATTCGGATGAATGATTTATTATTATTGTTGATGGAAATTTTTCAAATGTAGGCACCTATATCAAAAAGAGTTAGCGGGGAAACAGTTTTTGTTGTTATACATGTATTTTACGAATAACAACAAAAACTGTTTCCCTAAATCTAAATTAAATCTAAGATCTAAATAAAAGTTTTCACTTTCAAGTTTACAATCAAAAACTTCCTCACAGCCCCTATTGTGCTGCGTATCATAAGAAAGCCCAGAAAAATGCTACAAAACGGCACTTAATCCACCTCTCTATCTTAATTAGGAGAGTTGCTATGGCAATTTAAATATTCGATCGCGCGCAAGCCTCGGTATCGAATTTTCATGTCGCATGTCAAAAACTCTTTTTTTTTATTTTTCTCGAACGAAATACATTTTTTGAAAAATAATATTTACGAGAGAAATTTATAAGAATTAAAAAAAATATATCACTTTTTTTCGATATCTCGAAATTAGAATTGCTTTAATTTTTTTTTGAACGACCGCCAGTTTGAAACGGGACGGTCGATTTGGTTGGTTAACGAACTCGTCCTTTGTTTTCGTAAAGATAATACACTGTCGAAATTTCAGCCTCCTACGATCAATATTGCGACCAGAATCGTGTCCACAAGAAATTGATTATATATATATATATGTGTGTATGACCGACAGAAAATGAACGACCTATATTTACGTGATCTAGCGGTCGAGAAAAGGACACATCTGGGTGCCGTCATCAAACAGGCTGCAGTAGCTTTATTTTCTATGAAAATTCGCTAAAATATGTCGGTGATGCGATTTTTAGGTTATTTCAGAAAATTTACATATTCGTATTTTCAAAACGGATTGATATATTTTAATACAATTTTGATTTTTTCTTATTGTTAGGGCCGATTTTTTCATCTTCAATTTAATTTATTTGATAGATATTTACCATAGAAATAATTGTTATAACAAACGTTGCCATGGTAAACATTTGTCAAGTAAATTTATTGGGAGATGAAGAAACCGGCCTTTAGTCTATAAATTTGATCAAAATCTGAGATAGTGGGGTAAAATGTTTATTAAAAGTATGTTGATTTGACGTGGAATAACCTCGAAACATTGTAAATCAACCTAAAATTTTTATATACGTACTTGAAGAAATTAAAGGTCGATCTTTCTATCTCCTGATAAATTTATCTGACCGATATTTAGCATGCAAACCATTGTGTTCGAACAAACGTTTCTATAGTAAATATATCTGTCAGATAAATTTATCGGGAGATGGAAAGATCGGCCCTAAGATATATTACGAAACACATAATTTTCATTGAATTGATGTTTATTCATGGTTAATTATCGATGTACCGAAAAATATGTGGGAATTCATTTTATGGGATTGAGTTAATTTTGAACATGACAATCTGTCCTACCAGATTATTGGATCAGGATGAACTTGTTTCGAAATCATTTCGGCACGAGAGAGTAGTTCAAAACATTTCGACTGATAGTGTAATTATAAGAAAACTGTTGGAAATATCGAAAGTTTTTTTTTTAATTAATAATCAAATTGTTGGTCAGGAGTAGCAAGATGGGCAGTTTTTATGCTGTTTAGTAATACAAGACAGAAAATGTATAGTTTATAACATATTATATATATATATATATATATATATAGGTGCTTTTAGTTGTTACTAAATAACTCATTCGGCCTAGTCTAGATCTATGTATGTGCCCGCAAACATTTAGAAATTTGTTTAAAAACATGCAAACAAACGCACTTGTGTTTTTTGTTTTCCGTCCAGAATGCACGTGCTTAAACGTTTGCAAACATTTGTATGCGGGCAAGTGTATGTAGGTCTGTACTAGGCTTTACGATACGCTTTACATCTAAAATAAATTTTATTTTATAGTGGGCTAAATTTTTCTTTATGTTTATGTTCTAGAAAAATAGTAGCGACATACGTATTTATTTAAATTGTCTTTATTTCCTTATATTTTTAATTTAAAAGAGCCTCTTTTATACTTTAACGTTCTATCGTTATTTATTTATTCAATAAATAAAATCGAAAAAATTCGCTGGACGTTTAAAGTAATCTTTAACATATTATTTTTCTATTAAAGTTAATTGATTGTTAAAGTGTGAAAGTTAATTGACGAGAATTATAAATTATGAACATATAAAATATCAGAGTACAAATATTTTCTTCGAGGGGTTGTCCAATTACTAACAGATGAAGTTTTATTGAAGTACTTACATAATTTGAATGACTTTTAATAAAAGATCGCTCAAATTGTAACTAAACGGGTTTTGTTGTTTTCAAAATTTTGTTTGAACATCTTTATAATTCGTGGTTAATTTAAATATTTGACTGTGTCACGTGTGTGTGTGTGTGTCATTCTTTCCATTTCATGATGTGTAGACATCTCCTGTTCGTCTGCGATTAAAATGTAGGGACCAAGATAACGAATTTAAATGAGTTGTTGTGGTTAGTTTTTAACATTTAATGATGGTGATGTAATAGGAAAAGAATTAAACAACATTATTTTGTATGATTGTGTAATGGCGCAAATTATAATTTAAGATCGATTTAAATATTAATTTAATGAAAAACGGGCTTGTTTTGTTTAAGTAGCGTTAAAAAGGGTAGGTGATGTTAAAAAAATTAAATTATACATTGGCAGTTCTATTTTTTCGAACCCATAAAATACGAATCATTAAGATTCCTAGTTTAAGGTTCAATGATAATATGTATGTAATTATTTTAATTTATACAAAATTACTACAACAAATTTGTAAGCGGAAGCTTTGTTTAATTAGGCATAAAAATAATACGTCGCTATATTTTACGAGGAAAGGTCGTTATTAATTATCTTCAGACGTCGACTTATTTCTTATTTAGTAGTTGCACAAAAGCTCATAAGCTCATCACCTACTGAACGAAGGTATCCAAATTTAAAGTTGTCATAATAACAACAATAATGTATATAAACAGAACCATTTGGAGGAACTTTTATTTTTAAAATAAGCTTTGATGTAGATTGATTAATGAAAAGCTTAATTGAGGAAATCCGTCCTAATTTTTATTCAAACGATTTTCGGGATTTCAGATTTTCGTTTAATTTACAGTATTGTTGCAATTAAATTAAATGCGCGATCTTTTGAAGTTCTTGTCGGTAGGTATTTTTAAAAAGATCGGTACGTGAATTAACTTCCCTTTATTTATATCATTGAGTTTTAAAAATACGTTAGGTAACTAAACGTACTTATTATGCCAACTCGGCCGTATTTATATTTATATTTTGTTCGGTTATTTGTAAATGCCTTAAAGTGTAATAAATAACGTTTTCGTTGCCTCTGTTTTTTCAGATAAATTTATTATTTTTAAATTTAAAAAAAAAACACAATTATTAGTTTTAAATTGTGGAAAATGTATTACTATTTGTGTATTACCTACTTTATATTATTTATACATAATAATCTTTCACTTGCGTTTTTAAATAATTTTCATGCAACGCGTTTCTCGATATAGTGGCTACCAAACTGAAATGCTTTAGGTATTAATTTTTTTTCCTCTTTAGTGTTCTTTGTTGTTGTTGATATTAATAAATTATGATGATCATCAGCCGGATCGCTTACCTTATTTATGATTATCTTAATTAAAATTAATACATATTACTATTAGTATTTTTTGTTAACATATTAGGAATATGTTCGTTTACGTAGTGTTTGCTTGATTCAGTTATGGAAAGTTTTATTGCAAGAAATGGGATCTAAATGGGTCCTTATTATTTGTTAAGTAATTTGATCGAAAAATCTAAAAACTTTTAAAAATAAAATTACTTTCTTTCTAACAAACAATACTCTCGTCTAATAATAGTGGATCTTGGAAAATTCCAGCGTCAAATTATTTTTACCCTAATTTAAAGGTTGACCCGCATAAGAAGCATCACTTGGCATACCGCAACTAAAAACAAACAACATTTTAATGGTACAAAATGTGCCGGTCCTAGTCGAGAAAATAACCGTCTAATATCTATTATACTTGCATACCGACTGTTCTGGTATATTTTGTAAACCACAATTTTAGAAGGATAATAATGGTTCGTTTGCGTTATAATTTATAATAAATACGTCATACTTACATCAAATAAGGACTTCCGTGTACGTTAACGTATGTTGTTATGTTATATATGTATGTACAGTCGGGTGAAGAATGAATGTCGCGAGCATCGCGCGAACGCACGCGACACAACGAACGAATTATGATCGGAATATTTAAAGTTCAACTTTGTATTTATAATCTGTCTCGCTTGTCGTAAATACTTTTCGTAGATTTGTTCAATGTGCCGTGTATTGTCCGCCCAATGGTCGTGATTCGCGACGTTAATTTCGCGCCCGACTGCACATGACTAATCGAAACTATTCCGAGAAATTGAAACGTTCCCTATCTAATTTTTTAAGTGACACAGAAAAAAACGTGCTCGTATAGTTTTGCTATGCCAAAAAATCAAAATTAAATTAGCTGCATTCTAACGCGTGCCAAGTGGAACAGTATCTCTTCCGCACTTTGCAATACTTAATCTACTCACAGTTAGAGCTCG
Organism: Rhagophthalmus giganteus; assembly: GCA_036326145.1. NCBI lineage: Eukaryota > Metazoa > Arthropoda > Insecta > Coleoptera > Rhagophthalmidae > Rhagophthalmus > Rhagophthalmus giganteus. The sequence continues at coordinate 6,134,713 of JARFJA010000056.1, read as the reverse complement.
AATATTTCGCATTTTTTTGTTAATCTTCAATAAATGTTTAAACGACGTATATCGAGAAGGCATTTTTTCGAATATGTTTACCATAATTAATGTACGCGTGTAAGCGTCGCGCGCCGCAATAAAAAAATGTAGCCGCATCGTATATCAAACGTTACGGGCTATTTTTTAATCAGATACGTTTTATATACTTATTTTAAATTTGTCTCTCGCTCATTAATTATAAACGCCGAAAGGGAAACATGGATCTGTGTAGCTAAATACATATGTATTACTACCCAATTCTTCCTTAAGTTACCTACCTACTAATTATATTTTTGTTTCTTCGAATTGCACATGATGTGCGACTTCTTTTGCTCGCCTGCCGCACGAAGTATCATTTACTAAATTATTTACATCCTTTTGTAAAATCTGGTATTCAATTTTTGATCATCGTTATAATAGGAGCATCGCATGCCGAAGTTTTTTTCAACGGGCAATTAGATATTTAAAATCGTTGTCGAGAATTGCAGTTTTGTTACGGCTATTTTGTTATTCTTCTTCTTCTTCGGTGTATAATAAAAGGCTATTTTGAATTTGAAATGTGCGGAAATAGTACGTGCCGAGTTTCGAGCATTTTTTGTTCATATAGGAAATTACACGTAGAGTTGAAATATCTAATTTTATTCTGTTCGCTTTTTTGTAGTCGTTTGAAATTTAACGATTTAAAAATTACAAGATTGTTTCGGTTTCGGACGAGAATAGATCCGGTTTAACGAAATTTTTAATTTAGGTGTTGGATTTGATAAGTACCTATTCAAAAATTGTTTTCGCGGTACTCAAATTTTACTATATTTGGACAACACTAGAGAGATTCTATACCAATTAAAGAATAAGTCAGTATAGTTTTCAATGTTGCTATTGATCATCGTGCATTGTAAGTTTATTAGATAATGAATCAAAAAATATTCAAAAGAGAAAATTACTGCACCGCACTCGGACGGACTACTTAAATCTGTATCCCTTTCGGCGCATTTTTCATTTTCCATCAGAAACAAAAATCTGATAGGAATTAGCTCAAGTATTTATAGTATGGTATAGGTATAGGTAGCTCAAATATATACGTTTATATATTATTTATAATACTTAAAATTGAGATTAACTTACTTTAGTAATTTATTCGAAAGTAAATTTAAATCGAAGATTTCCATTTATTTAATTCTAAATAAAATATAATGTAGATAAATTATTGGATATCTCGAATTCTTTTCTTGACCGAAATTCACACGACTAACACGAAGCACTTATAGGTACGCTTATCGGCGATAAGTGTTCGTACAGGCAAACATTTTGATTTAGTTCTGGAATTTTAGTATTAGGTAATTAGTTCGTCTATATTGAAATTGTAAACGAAAATAGGTCATTCACATGTCCTCCTTACTAATAAAATTGACGTGTTCAACCGTTTATTGAAAAAAACATTTTGATAAAGGTGTACATACTTCAAAAGACATCCGTTTCGTTTTTGATGGGGGGTTGTCGTTTTATTAGTCTTATTAGTTTGGTGTAGGTACACGTATTTGTAACATTGTCATATTAAAATGAAAATTGGGCATCATAAATTGAATTTTAACAATACAAATGACTTTAAAATCAAGATGACGTAGAATTAATTAGCTTTCTCTCATTCCCAGTATTACAATTAGACGTTTTCTTGGTTTTTAAATTGGACATCTACTCGATCCGACGTGTTAATACGTCGTAATAATAAGATTAGGTATGTGATTATCATGCAATTTTATATTATTTGTTCGTGTTGGCACTCAAATGAGTGCCTCTAAAGCCTTAACGACACAATAAAAATGTTAAAATCGTATGGCAGAGGATACCAGCGATATGACGTTGATATTTATTAGTTTCCCTATAGAAATTATTTTAGGAGAAATTTTAAAGAAAATATTAATATATTAATAAACCGTTTTATTTTTAATTTATATTATTCATCAACATATTTTTATAACTGAAAGTAACTATACTGTAGATTGTCTAGTAATTTATTTTGTTTATAGATATACTTATCGAATGTTCACTTCAAATTTGCTTTACGAACGTAGGTTGAACTTTACATAACTTTTCACGGAATCAGATTATGTGGATTCGCTCTCTTGGGTCATCTCGTCAGTGTGATTTTATCTATGAATTATTGTGCATACTATGACATTCTGATATTATTTATGAAACCTTTGTTGCTTTGGTGCGCTGCATATTGTTAGCAAATTTTGTTTATGCATCTCTCATTTTCAAACTTTGATAAGACGATGTAACAACAATACCATTTAATATTCCTTGATTTGGATACTTTGATGTAGTTTCACAATACTGTGAATCCTCTATGATGTGGATATCATCGCGGGACCACAGAAAGTGTAGAGGTGTTTTATTCTTTTATCAAAATACGTACCTGTGTGTATTAAATTGTATAGGTATATCGACTTTATTTAGTTAGATAAAACATCGGAATATTACAGATATTGATAACAGATAAACTTTAATTTAAAAACAATTATAATACATAATATGTAGATATTTATATACACAATGAAGTTATAAATAGTGTTTGAATAAATCACTATTTTTAATCGTTTACTTTTGATTACTTAAAAGTATTATATGCAACACAATAACAACACTTGTCAATTTCTCAATATTTTTATTTATAAAAAAAGATTTTTAATGCTCGAGTTATTGCTTAGAATTTTCCATAGATTATTGATTTTGGTGCAACCTGCAGTTTATTCGATATTATCGTCTGAAAAATCATCTATTTCAGTAGTGTTATATAAAATTTGTTGTATGTTATATGACGTATCTTCTGTATGCAGATTTACATCAGTTTCTGGGTATTCTTTAATTGTGTGTATGTATGTACCATAATTTTTTTAATCTCAATAACGAAGAGGTGATCTGTAGGTAGGGGACATAAAATGCTTGCCCCGCTTTAGAGAGTGTCCGCACAAAGAGGTCTTTTTACGTTATTTCTTTTGGGATTGAGCCGAGACATTCAAAAGTCCATATTATAGAGGTGCCCACAATGAAAAGTTTCACTGTATTTAACAGCAAATTTTTATTGCTTTACATTCTCATAAAAAAGAGAAGAATAGTATTCATTACTTAATTCTTTCAGATTAAATAAAATATGAAAATTTTAGTAAAATATGAATGATTTAAAATATTAGTTAAGACAGTCCAAACATCGATTTTTACCACGTGAACAGCTCAAAGCACACGTCAGTCACGTAATTATAGTTTATAAACTTCGAGACAATCCTAATGTGCCAATTTTAAAGAATTTATTGATGCTCAAATTTTTAAACTATGTTCTCATAATGTAGAAAAGGCCAAAAACCATAAAATGTTAGTGCATTGTAAAAATAAATTAATTTGAAATGAAAAGTTAATTTTGTTACAACCATCTTCGAATTTCTCTATAACTGAAACGTTCGTAAAATATAATTTAAACATAAACTGATAATTTACTATATCGATAAAAGCGGGTTACTTACGTTAAAATCTTACATCAATTTTTATTTATTATTGTCAAATTTGTTTTTAAGTTACTTATTACCAAGAATTACAACCTCTATAATTTTTTTGCTTTTCGTTAATGCAGGCGAACTTCAATTTATACGTCGACCTTCTACAATAGGTATTTGTTATTTACTTTTTTGTACCGTATAATTGCTGTCAAATAAAGTAAAACTCATTAAAGGTAGCCTTTATTTTCGCTTCGTTATCATGGTATGTACATCCATGAATTACAGTTCATAACATTAGTTATAACGTAAAGGAAGCAATAAAAGTACAATAATAATTAAAAACAGATGTATATTGCGGTTTAAACGAAATAATAGTACATACCTCTTGATAATTAGTTGGGTGGCAACGAAATATATCAAACATGTTATCTCTAATGAGCTATCAAAATTTTAAAAGAAGTTTGAATACGCCCGTAATTTAATATTTGCTGCTTCTCCAGTTTCAACGGCAATTTCGCGAAACGAAGCTTCAGATCGACACTATTACTGTTTTTTTTTTTATTTAATATCAACTTAATTTTACAATGTCCTCGAACGCTTGTAGGTAATATCAATATAATCGTGTAAAAATTAGAAGCTAACATCTAAAACAACACACAAAAAACGTCCTATATGGCAACTAATGTGTTCATGCTTAAATTCTTAACCCATCATCCTCCTCGTCCGTATTCGTTTATGTTCCTAACTCCACATTAGTTTCCACATGACAAGCAGATAACTAATTTTTACGGTCTCAGATTTGATACAAATGATTAGTGGGTTTAATTAAAGGCGAAGCAGTAGTTGGGCAATTCGGTTATAAATTTATCTTTTCTAGTATGCGGTTAGTATCAAAGAGGGTTTGATCGAGACATGGCGACTTCCACTTACGCAGTTATAAGATAATAAATTGCTATAGAATCGCATTAATTCGACTCTCGTCAGTCCGACATCCCTTGTAATTCTACACAGCCCGTTCTGAAAAACAAGTACAGAAGAAATCTTTAAAAACTTATTTGTACCATCTTTGACCTTTAGGTAGGTACTTATTAAACATTTTCTAATTACGTGTATAATTTGGATAATCCGGAATTTTCGCTTTTCGGTTTCGTCAATGTCGGATTAATGCGATTCTGCTGTATTTTCTTTTTTTTTAATTCTAGTCTACCTAGTATTCTATTTGGTTAGTTTATAACTTATCTATAATTGGCCTAAATGGTCGCATTTAGTTAAACAAAATTAAAATTTAATTTTTATTTTTTTGGCAGAAAAGTCAGTTTGACTATTTAATATTGACCAAGATATTTCGTATTGTATAATTTGTATAATTTTCAGCATAAAGAAATTTTATCGTCCCTCAAAACATTTCATATTTCGCAGTTTTTTCGAATATTAACAATTTTACCATTTTTCCTTTTCTCTTTTATTGTTATCGTTAAAGGTTGATTATATTTTCAGCGTTTATAGCAATTTCGAATATGCGGTATATCGAAAAAGCTGTCGAAAAAGAATTAGTATTACCGTCATCTTAAATATCCACAGTATTATTTTCCAACAAGTTTTAACGAATTTTCATAGAAAATAAAACCATTGCAGCCTGTCTGATGACGGGACCCAGACGTGTCATTTTGGCTTTTCTCCGATCTCAACCCCTAGATCACGAAAATATAAGTCATCCATTTTGGGTCGGTCATATATATTATATACAAAAAAACAGTATAAAATACTAATTTAAAATTATTTGAATAATCACTATCTACTGCTTTTATACCGCAGAATTATAAATTTGCTCTATTTTTAATTTAAAAACTATTTGTCTGACCTTAAGCATTGAAAATTTCCCTATTATTAATCATAAACCAGATAAAATTTTAATCGTATTTTTATGCGACCGATAAAATACAAAGCAACTAATAAAACATGTGCGCCACCTACTCTCATAGCTTATCAGGGTACGAACAAAGAACTGAATGTTTTTTAAAATTGAAGGCACATCAACGACTGGGATGTTTCGATGCAAGTTGATATAAATGAGATATTAGGAAGAAACGAAGACATGGAAGGGGTTGGCGGAGTGCTATAGAAGGCCTTAGTAAACTCGCGCCGTACAATAGTTGGGTGGAGAAGAACAGGATGTATGCCTATTATGTATGTACATAGAATACAATAAGTTCGAGAGTTGTAAACAAGTTACACTGAGTGCATTGTGGAGGTCAAGATCTTGAATTGACTTTGGCTTGTTTGCTGTGAGTTGCGCGTAGTAATCCATGTAGGAGAGTTTAGAAATAAGATTGGCGAAGTCTCGACCTTAGAGAGACAACGCACCTAGTGGAGTACCTCAAAGGTAGTGTGGAAAACTCCTCAATAAATTAATGTTTGTTGTAGGCACATTTAGTGAATTTTCATAGAAAATATAGCTATTAAAGCATGTCTGATGACGGGACCCACAGGGATCTTGACTCCTAGATTACAAAATATAGGCCATTCATTTTAGGTCAGTCGTATAAATATATATATATATTATATTATTATATATATATATATATATATATATATATATATATATAATCAATTTCTTGTGGACACGATTCCGGTCGCAATTCTGATCGTAGTAGGCTGAAATTTGGACAGTATATTATCTTTACAAAAACGAAAGACCAATTCGTTAATCAGCCAAATCGACCTACCCGTTTCAAAATGGCAGCTCTTCAAAAATTAAAAAAAATCTAATCTCCGTTATTAATCATCGGATCGGTAATGTGAATATGTTTTGGAATCGGCATAAAATTCTCTACCGATCATATCTATTTCTAATTTTCGATAGAATGCACTGTTTTCGAAATAATCGAAAAAAAGTGATATATGTTTTTTAATTCTTATAAATTCATCTCGTAAATATTATTTAAAAAGTATTTTTTCAATGTGGAACGTGAATCGAGAGGTCCACATCTAAACATAATCGTGTATAAAATATTTTGGATTTTTTATATTCACGCAATATTTTAGAAATTCCATCGAGCATTCTGAAATTATTTTATTTGCATTTTTATGTAGTTGGCAAAAAATAGTTTTTTTGTTTTACTGAACTTTTTAAGTAGGTAATTTTGATTTGAACAGTTTGGTTAGCATCGGTGCTGTGAATACAAAAAGTACTAAATGACCATTTGCGATTCTCATTTATCGATCAAATAAATAGTTTAATCGTAACTATATTACTCTACTGTCAACGATGAACTCTTGATTGTCTTAAATTATAGTCTACTTAAAAGTTTGTAACAAGTTTCTATGAAATTGATACTGTAACGAATGATAAAATATATCTAAGTTAAAGGGTGCTTTTGGCGTTGTACCGCTTGTTTGGCCAACATCCAACCACAACACAGAAGTAGACAGTAGCCGTAAACAGTGCGGTTTGAGCATTACCTATATACGTAATATAAAAATCTTGCGGTTATGGCATATTTACTATACGATTAACTACCTGAAAATATAGCGTAAAGTAAATGTAAAAGCCTTAATTGCGCTTGTAGCTTAACTCGTTGATAGTTTTATTATTAAATTAGTTGGCTGTGAAGTAGCGGAAGGCGCGGAAACGAAATTCCTAATGTCTTGAATTTGAAACCCGCCCGCACAGCGTCGAAAGGTCGCTAACTGTTAATTTTGTGTATTTTTATCGTATTTTTGAAATGTGTCCAAGTATTTAGGCACTGTCGGCAGGTAGGTATGTGAAGAAGTAGTAAATTGTGGGCTAAATACTTCGATGAAGCGGTTATTTCGACAGCGGTTTTACCGAATTCCTATCCGGCATAAATTTTATTTTAGTTTGTTCGAACATTAATTGTCATTTCATGCTAATGATTTTAAGTAGTATTCGGCAAATTAACATATTTTTGGTACGCTATTGCGGAACAGGTGGATAGTAAAACGCTTATAAAAATAAAATTCCATCGATTTCAAACGATTTTCGTATTTTTATGTTTGCAAAATTTGCCTGTTATCTTTTTAAGCATCGCTTACTTTCCAAAGAAAAAAATAAATTTGACTAAACATTTCGAAATCTCCGACTGCATTTATCTTAGATGCCTGCGTATACGGTTCTTCTAAAATATCAAGAATAATTGTAGGTAACTTTCATAAGATCTTATGTTAGTCAGATAACTGGCTGATGGTTAGGTATAAATTTTAACATTGTTAAATAACTTTGTCATAGTGCATGACATTTTGGTGAGTGAGCATTAAAAAAGAGATTGTTGATATGATCGAGGGTGTGTCAAAAAAACTTGTCGCATTTTTAGCCTTTGCGTGTTTTTGATGTTATCGATTTGATTACCGATTCTTATGACGATTGTTCTTTACAATATATAGATAGGTACAGAATTATTTATTTTAACTCTTATGGTCAGTTTATCAATCATCTGTTAACGCTATTTATTAGTCAATATCGTCATAGAAACTACCATCAAAAGAGGAAATGATCTGATGGTTAAACATTAACAGACGATTGAAAAATTGGTCCCTACAAGTATTGAATTTTTTTAATATGGAAATACTTCTTTATGATAAAATGATAGATTCACTTCCGCTTATACTGAAAAATTGATGCTATAACGTACATTAATTTTCTATAAAATTTCATTAGCATCTTGATTAAAAAATCTAATTTTTGACTTCTTACTGACGTTTAATTTTTTTCTGAAACTTTTAATACCTATACTTACTCTAACTCTGATCAATATTAAATGAATATTACCTACTCTTGTTTTACATATCTAGTAATGTAATTTAGAAGATATAATGTTAATTGTTTTAAAAGGTGTTTAAAAGGAGTCACCATTTTATTAAATTTCAACTCGCAATCAGTAAGTCTATTTTTATCTATTTTCTGCGAGACTATACAATGTGCGTAATCTACATAAGTATGAATAATAACTCTGAAGTGAATACGAGCAATTACGAGTTAAACGCATCAAACCTTACATCACAATTTTTTTTATAGTTCCAGTCAGTTACTTAATTATTGATATACAACGTATTCCCGGTTTGGATTCACAATAGGAAAAGCATTTTTATTTCAATTTTTCGGCAGAAAATCTTAAGGAAATAATAACATGAATTAGGATAGCAGCAGTTCAAGACGTTTTAATATGTATTGAAATTGTTTACAGATAGTGAATAGATATTATAGAGTCTCAATTTGTAGACATGTATTTTTTTTAAGGCATTATTCTTGAATAACTTGCAGATTATTAGGCTTTGTGGTCATTATTTATTACACAATAATTCTCTTACATTAGTGTAAGTACTTTTTTAGAACGAACAAGAGTTTTTATGAAAAGAAGTTTTTTGTCAAAAAATTAAAAATAAGAGCGTTAGTTCAAACCGGGGAAAACGCTGTATCGTTGATAAACGTTCGCAATAAAAATTGCTTACTCACAGTTTAATGCATAGGTACTGCTAGGGTGGTACTTATTTATTTTCAAATCCCTTGCACGCCGAATATCGTCTATCATAAAATTCCCCTCCGACATATTAATCGGAAATATTTATTTTTTCAGTCGGACCCTTATTAGCACGGTAGCTCAGGAAACCACAAATTGGACGACGCGCCGCCGCATCTTTTCTGTGTAATCTCGTTTGGGAAGGCGTTCGTCCACACTTGCCTCATGGTTTTTATTTATTTTCATGGTCAAATTAAATGTCGTAAGAAATAAAAATTCAACTAGTCGGACGTGAAAGTTATGAATGAACTCTAAGGAATTTCTTATTTATGGATAAATCTGGTTTTTAAATATTGTGTAATTGGAAATATTTTAACTGATTTATTTATATTCATAAAGTTGTACATCCCACATGCCGCGATAATTTAAAATTCGTATAGGCATAAAGAATGATGGATTCCGTTTTACTTTAAACAAATTGTCACGGTGTTGTTTTTGATATGTCCGAGGTTGTTAACGGTCTTCGAAATGGAGTTATTTCCGATCCATTTATTGATAACATTTTTTTTTTTGCATACCACACGCCAATTACTGTTTTATCGTGGCGTTTCGGTTGAGCTACGTGAACGCCCGTATAATTTTCTAGTCTTAAAGCCAGTGTCCACCAAAATGATATACGTTGAACTGCTTTTATGGTAAATACGTAGGTAGTAACAACCTGAATTTTTGAGTTTTTTTTAATACAAAAGTATCTAAAGGGTACTATAAAATAAATGTACACTCTTGCAAACGGATACGGCGCCCCAACTGGCGACGACTGACTGTATTCTGCATTCTTCGGAGCCGGTACCTCTGGTACTTGGTGCTATAAACTATAGGCACTGCCCGCTATCGTGGTCCAGTGGCGCCGGAGGAATTCTCACTTTTATATTGAACGCGAAGGTGGGGAAAGATATTTTAACGATGAGAACGCGGAGACTCCAGAAGTAGTCGTCTTTAGCGGGATAGTTTCTTACCAAAAATGGCTTTATCGAATTTACGATCTAGTACTACTTTGCTTCCGTGAATGTCTTATTATTTCTACACTGTAACGTCTTCGTTTTCGTGCTTGTACGAAACGAAGAACTAAATTGTAACGCAATCTATCTTGTAAAATCTATTCAAAATGGTGATTGATTAATTTTAAATTGACAGGCCATTTTGAGTTTTTTTTCTCGCGTGTTTATTAAAACGTATGCAAATACGCATAAATATTGTATAGTTTTTCGACCAATGAAACTGCTAGGTTCGTAATGTATTATAATTATATTAAAAGAACGTTTTTCATAACAGATTATGGCCATTAGTTTTTATGCTTGTGATATTAGCAAATTAGGTACTAATTAAAAATAGTTTTGACTGTTTGACTGTTCTTTGTAAAGTTTAAAAAACATTTATTTTATAGTCATTAAAATGCAAATATTTAGTGATTAAAAGTATTAAAATATAGTTATTGCCTTTTGTAAATAATGGATTCCCGTGTTGAAATAAAACTAATTTTTTTTTTAATTTTTAGGTCTTCAGATATGGATCCAAAGTAAATAATATCCCACCTGAATTCCGGAAGTAATAAGGTAAGATTTCTTGTACCTACTTACTTTTTTTTTGATAAATTAAAAAAATAACGAGTGCTTAATGGTAGTCAATAAAATCGAATTTAAGTAACTGCACTTCGATGTATTTTGTTTTATCTCGACTTTAAGTAATACAAGCATTTAAGAACGTTGAACTTGGTTTTTACAACAGTCTTTACAGGTGTTCTAAGAATTCATTTTGCTCGTCTTCGAGTACTGTATTATTATCAAATAGCTAGTTATGGTATAGAATTTTTTAGTTAGTCAATAGGCATCTGCTAGCTGTTGATTTGAATTATGAAATATGTATTCATCAACGTTATGCGTAAAACTTCTGACAGCTTGCCCGGTACAACCAGAAACTTGAGAAAGATTGATGAACTATTCGAGTTTGGCCATTTTAAATTTCATTTGGTCATTCGATCGACTCGAATGTGCTCTTTATAAGTAATTAAAAATGTAAGTTTAATTATAGTATGTCGAGCTATTAAATTCTAATGGATAACTGTTCATATCTGTCGCAATAATTTTGTTTGGCGTAATTAATGATGGGTACCACCTTCTAGTCTGTCTAATCTAGTCTGTTTTAAACTAAAAGTCAATTCGATGTCGTATATTTATTTTGTGCCGTTCTTTGTCGAAAGAAATTTTGTTAGAAATGTCGAAGACCTTAAGTGTTAGGAGGTTGAATTATTAAAATAATTTAAAAAAGCAAATTCTGATTTGAATATTCTAACTACATTCCAACGATGAATCAGAGTATTTTTTTTTAATGAAAATATTTGTCTTTAATCTGTCGTTTTTAAACGTCAGTACAATAAATTGTTGGATGTTTCATAAATTTTCGATCTTGTTTTATTTTTGGCGATTGTTCGGTCTAATTATTATTGTAGTCTAATAGTCTAATTATTTTGAAATGAGAAAATTTTTGAGATATTGCTTAGCGTTCACAATTAAAATTCTACGAATTGAAGAATTGGTTTAACTAATAATGAGCTTATTATTAGTTTTCTACAAGATATCACTAATATTTCTTGATTGCTTGATCATTCATTCTTGATCACTTATTGACAAAAATCGAAGAATGCTTTATTACTTCCGTCAATACAAAGCAAGACACCGAGTCTGCAAAAAAAAAGATGACGAGTATAACCAGATTTGTCCAATGAATTTCTATGGCCAAGTCTGAAATCAAATCAAAAAGTCTATTTCGATTCGAGAGGAAATTCTTTCGATTACCACTTCGACTAGTCGATGACTAATACAAGACTCGAAGACAGTTAATGATAATGAAGCATCTCAAAGACAGACGAAGTTGTGCGTCTACGTACAAAACGTTGCTCGAGTGAAATCGATCAAAAACAGGAAAGATATTCTATTCGTTTTTGTGCAACAGAAACTATTTATCTTTCGGGTTCTGTTGTGTTCTGTCAGCTTCTTCAGAAGTTCTCCAAGTCTTTGAAGAAGCAGAACATCAAAGAGAAATTTTTGATGGACCCGCAGGATGCCATTTCGATGAACAACGACCGTAAAAGTCTACACCCAACTATTTATTCCATCACTTCAGTCGTATTTCATTATATGTAGGCGAGTTATTTTATCTTGATTCTTCACCGATATGTTGATGGGCCTTATATTTTATCTCGATAGTTTTTCCATAGTAAACTTCTCACGTATGTGTTATTTCTCTTTATTTTCAAATTACGTAGTAATAATTGGAAAAATTAATCAAATAAATAGCCGCCGAATTATAGGTAGGTACCTACCTACGTCAGTTTTTTCTACGGTACGTTTGCAATGGTATTTTAATGAGCGGAGATGTGTGCTACGTGTTGGATATTATTATCTGTTAGTTTTTTTATGAAAATAGAATGATTCACGTCCGTCAGCCCGGAGAACCTGTCAGATTTCACAACTCCCACAATAATAGATGCCTTTCAGTAAGAAAAGTTTTTGTATTGGCGTCGGTTCTTTGTAGGATCATGGGAACATTGTTTGCATGCGTGTTTGCCGCACATAATCTACTTTATACAAACAGGTTCGATACGAAATGCAAGATATCACAATATCGAAGAATTTAGCATTACTGCATAATATAGGATCATTTCCTTATAAATACAGACACATAAACGGTACATACATATACATACGAACGGAATTGTATTATTCTCAACTCGTTTTAAGGCGTCCTTTTAGTAATTGACATCGAACTATCATAGTTTGCTAATAGCTCTAATGGTTAAAATGGATTATAACACTGTTTAATGGCGCGGCGCGGCGCGTTGAAGAATCGACCATGTAATAGCGCAACCACAATGGCAATATCACGGTTATTAGAGAAAATTAAAGCTCTCCGTTAATTCAAATGAAAGATAGTTCAACTGTCGCCCAACTACTTCGCGCATTTAAAAATTATAAATACCTTCGAAGCATACAAGACTCTTAAATAACACTTAATCAGTATTTTGACATTTATTAAGAGTTACAAGAAATTTATTAACGATTTACTTGTAAACAAATTGGAATTTAGACTTTTTGATGCAACATTCGTTTACTTACTTTCTACCTACCTATTTATAATAAATTTGGTTCGCATTAAAAAGACGTTCGTCGCCGATATTTACAGTTTGTTATAACGGCACAGTTACGAAAGCCCCTAATCCTCGAATAAAAATATCAATTTTTGTAATTCGGAGACTACTAAAAATAAAATAGATAGTTTGCATTTGGTGCATTTATTTTCAGGAAGCCTTTTTCAGGTTTTTCTTGCTGTGGAGATTTATTGATTTTGTTATCATATTCTTCTTCCACACTTTCCAACGACTAATCTTTGTTAGTCGTTAGTTAGTTGATCCCCTTTTTAGACGTCAAAATTGGGATAATATTACATACCAAAATGACGTCAATAATGCCAAGAATAAAATTATGGCATCCAAACCATCTTATGGGTTTTATAAATGACATACCTAATCACACAGTTACGCGTTTATTTCGGCAACCATGCAGTTAACACTCGTATGACAGTAGAGAGAGTGTGTCCGACAAGGAAAAATGTCTCACGAAATGGTTTTTGTTTTGTGTGTTATTACGTATGTTTTGATATGCAACACTATCTGAATTTTGAGATGTCATCAGACCCATCCTCTCTTGTAAGTGATAAAGACAATAGGATTCTCGTTTTCCAATACATGAAATATAATTGAAACTGGTTCCAATACATTATTTGTTATTCACGAGATATGAAAAATAATTTAGTCCCGTTACCAGACTGTTTTACCCAATCATACCCGTGTGTTTTTTTTTTAGAAGTTTTATGTAAAGAGCGGAAATGGTATGTATTTATTTAAATGCACAAATATGCAGGTATAACGGGATTAAAAGGGAAGCCAATCACTAAACACACTTGCGTGGTCAGGATGATCGCCCGTTTGTGGTTACGGTTTAAATTATAACGTAACACCGAAGGTGTAAGATTTTGACCGAGTGCACTAACTTTAGGAAATATTATCTTGATTTTCTGTTATACTATCTACTTCTGAAATATTATTTACAGTAAAATACTGTTTGGAAAAAAATTATTCATTTGCTACTGAAACAGCGGTAGGTAGGTAGAATTAAAATTGTTTATTCTGTCTATCGAATTCCGTCAGGTGATTTACTTTAAATAGATTTCGATGGGTGATCAAAAATGAAAATGAAACAAGGTCCTAAAGTAGATAAATTAAACGTGGGATTTTTATTATTTTGTTCTACTTATACTACCTACATATTTAATGTTTAAACAAACAACCTGTTTATATGTTACAAATCGGAGGTGTTATCGAAATACCAAAAATGGAATCTTGTTTGTAAATCTGGAACGTTTCAGGGGATAATGGAATTCGTATGCGTGGGAGTCAAAAAAAAAAACGTGTTATTGTTATATTAATGCCCGAATGATCGAAAATATGTTGGAATAATTCAGGAATGATTTTGATGAAGTTATTTACGGCATGCAAGAATGTGACATCGCCTTCGCAAAATAAGAGAAGTTATTAAAATATGCCTTGCCGCTATCTCGGTAATCTCGTCGAGCGGTTTCGCTGGCGCATACCGCGTTATTACTTTACAATATGACACCTGCTTTTGGTACTAACGGATGGCAGATAAAATCGCTAAACCAGTTTGTAATCTTTGCCGCAGAAAACTGCCGACTGCATTTTAGTAAAACGCAGAACTCGTTCGATTAACGCCCTTTTTGTTTTGTCTTTACGTCAACGGGTATTTATGGGTCGATCTCCACTTCTTTATTTGATCGCGACATGTTTTTCTAAAGAACGTTTATTACGTCTACATTAATTTTCACTCGAATAAATCCCGTTTTGCATCTTGGAATTTAAAATAGGCATTTATCGGTTTGTTAGGAATTGCTCAAATTTATCGTTTATTCGGGTATTTTTTTAAGATAAGATCCTGCTTCTGGATTATTTAAATTTGCAGTAGATGATTCATTTCGAGGACTTATTCAAATTGGATTTGGCGACCGAAAGGTAAAGTTGGTAAATTTTGGAAACAATAATTATATCGAAGAGATCAGTATCGTGTCAAGTAGATAAAACATAATTCAAGAATTATGGGAAAAATGTCGGTAGCGAACGATTCAGGCAATCACGATCAAGAAAAAATAATAATAGCCCCGTCATCGTGTCCAAGCAAAAATGTTTCATCGCATGCAAAGTCCTTTTTCGAGTTTTTAACGGCGCCGTCAATATCTGTTAGTTTTCAATTAAAGACAAACTACCTTCAGATCATAGAGCGATTGCTGCTTGAATCCAGAAACTCCCATAGTTCGATTAATGCGGATTATGTTAGTCGGTTACATTAATTGGATTTATTGTGATGTTGAGTTATTATGACAAGATGATTGTGTTGTTGTTAGGTCGAATCGTTAGTGGGAACGCGATCTTCTGAGCCGTTCAGTTCTTGATCATGTTAATATTTTATACAAGCACGATCGTTATAAGTCGCATTACTTATACCCTCGTATGTACCTGCACAACAAAGTTGTTTTTAGTAGAACTAATTACTATGTTACTCGGATCGTGAAGTAAAAATGAAGCAAGCGCGTCTATACGCAAAACCGATTTTTCAGGAACGCACGTTAACTCGTGGAAAAAGTTTTCAATGTTGTAATTATATTGTCTGAGAATGCGACTCTCGAGTCGGCCGTGGAAAAATATGCATTGATTGTTTCGGTTTTCTACTTTTTATGCGATCGTCTTTTTAACTTCATAAAAATTTTTCCCCGAAAGTTTTCGCGTTTCAGATACCCGCGATGTCGAAACTATTTTACGTTTCGGAGCAGAACGAAGAATTTCGATTCGAAGAGAAGCATCGGAGCGGCGACACGACGTTTTATTTTTATTCGATAAAGTGCAACTGCAATATGCGATTTATTGCCGTGACAGTTTTGCCATTCTTCGTGCATGAAATTCATATTGATGCATCGGACTATAACGTGCAATAGAAAAATCCGGTTCTCTACTCCATTGTATATGAAGTTAAGAGTGTTCGCCGGCATGTTCGGCGTGCCCGTTGTTTAACATGGTCGCCTCGTTTTTTTCTTTTGTTTGCAATTGACGATTTAATTCAGTCTGGTCTTTCTGAGAAAGATTTCGCCATCCCTTTTGTTTTACCGCTGCCGTATTTTATTTATTTTTGAGAAGTGACATTTTTAACTCAATTAAATAAGTCCGCGACCGGTTTTCGAAAGGACTATTCATAAACGATTAAAGTAGTTCTCAAATTTCATACCTGGACCGATGACAGGTTCCGTCGCATTTAATTCTATCGAATTGCGGACTTTTTTAATTCGTCTTTTATTGAAATTTCATACACGTATGCTAATGAATTATGAAAATAGCACGTCGTATACGAAATTTATGATATATTAAGTAAGAGTTGTATTACGTTTAAAATTGAAAAATTTATGTGCTATTTAAGTTCAGATTCATAAACGGAATTGATATCTAATAAAACCACCGAGATAAACTACGGTAGTTCAGTTTGAATTTATTTTATTCGTAGTAAAAAAATAAATTCTTTATTCAGTGAAGTTGTTTATAACGAAGTTACTCATAATAAACCACCCTATACTATAGCAAACTATCTCCTCGAGTCCTACCAAAATATCGTTTATCTTATATCGTTTTTTTTACGAACTTGAAGAAACGACAGAACAAAACCACAGGATTTACAGGCCGAAGTGAAATATTTGGATCAGATCAACGCGTCTCTGTTATAGTATATGATACCTGTAGATAATTAACCCATTATCATTTCACTTTTAAACTTTGTAAACCATTTAACATTAGCACGAATTATTTTCTAGAATTTTTGAAAAGCTTCTAAGGTGCAGTTTTTTTCAAAATTCAAAATTAAAGTTTTACATTAAAATTTGCAAAAAAAACTTCCCCACAACCCCTATTGTGTTGCATATCGTAAGAAAGGCTAGGAAAAATGCTGCAAAATGGAACTTATTCCACCTTTATATTATAGCTTAATTAAAAAAGCTGCTATGGCGATTTAAAAATATGTCGGCGATGCGATTTTTTAAGTTTTTTTTTTCTTTTAGAAACTTTACATAGTCGTATTTTAAAAACGGGTTGATATATTTTTCTTAGTCTATATGGAGACTACCTCTGTTCCAAATTTGATCAAAATCTGAGATGGTGAGGGTAAATCAGGGTGTGTTTTGACACGAAATGGCCCAGCATTGAATGCCAAGAAGATGCGTCCACATTTTTCACAAAAGAACTGGAAATATTTTAATGTTTCAAAAGGAAAGGTTTAGTACTGCCCTATAACGCTAAAAATTGTTAATATCGGTGTGTATTCACCATTAGCAAAAGCTCCCCATTTCTCGTGTCGCAAACCGAAAAAAAAACCAACTACAATGAAAAATACGGCGAAAGATCGTTTTTAGGTTCAGAAAAAGTCGATAATAACATTTCTATGGGCCTTTTGTTCTAATCATTAAAGCCCTTCAGTTTTTTTTTTCTAAAATTAATCAATCTAAACAAACTGTCGAATGAAAAACAACATAACGAAGCGTTTATAAAAATCGCCTTCGCTTAAAAAATGTTTGCAATTCTCTCATTTGTATCTCTGCATAACTTTACAATGTATAGTCTTATTATTTTAAACGGTACTTTTTGGGAACGTTCCTCAAAATGAGACCACAACGATTCAGACAGGTATACCTATTCCTATTCGAGTAATATGCATTCGGGTTGTTGCAAGTCAAAAGCAGCTCGGTTCGTTCAATTTTCATCAGTTAATATTTTATTCGTACGTATTTCCCGTTCTCATTTACAAATTTAAATACCTACATATAATAAACATCGCGACACGATTCCGTATCTATTAAAATTATAAGGGCTAATGTGTATATTGTATCTATTTTTAACTTTGCTTGGATCATTAAAATTCTGGGAGCCGCCCAAATTATTCTAAAAGGAAAAAAAACTGACAAAACAAATAATATTCCTTAAGTCGTTCTAAACAAATTTGAGTCGTTTTTGTTGGGGGATTAAGGGCGACTGTTCTTTGTGCCTGGTGGTTTTTTTTTATTATAAAAGGGTAGTTGATGACTAAAAGATAAAATTCATGCTGCATCGCATTATCATCGCTTTTTATACCTCCGCCATGTAAGATTTCCTGTTGGTAGTAAATCGTGGGCCAAATGGAACTTGGGTCAAACTGTTTCGTTGTGGTGTTTAAAATGAATTAATTTTTTGGCCGTTATTGAATTAATCAGGATATGTTTTAAATTAAGTAAGTCGAGCTAACTGGAAATTTGTTATAACCACGAAAAATTATTGTGTCGACGAATAAATTACAAACAGTAAAAAAACTATGGATTACTCTGAAATTAAGAGATGTACCTATGCTAAAAATGTTACGGTTTCCGTTCTACATTGACTGACGTTTTTTTATAACAGTCGTTCACATATTGTATGATTTAAGTGAATTACTTTCTTAATTGGCCCGTATTTATAGGTTAATTCATATATATATATATAGTATTTCGTGCACGAAGCTCGTACCTATTACAAAGGAAATTTTAATCGTTTTAACAACATTCACACTATACATAGGTATTTATGCCTAATAAAACGTAATCACAAACACCTGTTAATATGATATTAATAATAAACGAATATGTGGTCATTCAAAAACGAGTTTTTAAAACAAGACGGCACGAATAAAAATGTTTCACATTCCTTTCCAGCCCCTAGAAGCACACCTTCTATATCTAAAGCTTTTATCTTAAAAACTTATAATGAAGAATCTGTTTGTAGTGTTGAATAATGACTTAACGATTTTCAATTTATTGTGTCCGAAGGTGAGATTACTCATCTAAACGCCAACAAATTGTCCGCCCCTATAAAAATTAAAAACCTTTAGTATTTCAGCGTGACAGAGGTTACTTTTTTAAATTGGTAGCGGCGCTACGAGATTCTTTGTTATTTTGAATTGGTTTTTAATGGACCTTCGTTGATTATTTTAGAAATGGTTTAGATAAAATTGTGTTATTTTTAGTTCGTTACTTTCTAAATTGCTAAATAATGGATACTTTTAGAATTATTTTGGTTGGTCATTCGGTGCGATA
The DNA here is from genome assembly GCA_036326145.1 of Rhagophthalmus giganteus. Classification (NCBI taxonomy): domain Eukaryota; kingdom Metazoa; phylum Arthropoda; class Insecta; order Coleoptera; family Rhagophthalmidae; genus Rhagophthalmus; species Rhagophthalmus giganteus. The sequence goes on along the minus strand of JARFJA010000056.1, from coordinate 6,115,458 downwards.
TAATCTATCTCTAGACATTCCAACTAAACAGATGGTGCACTCGGCTTTTTATCGCACGAAGAGGTGTTTCTCTTACAAAACATCTATAGTTCACCTTGCAGCTCGCAGTTGCGATTATAGTGAAAATACTTTCTTAGAACATCGCCTACATAATCGCTTAAATATCACAGTGGAGGAGTGATTGTTCTCTCGTAATAAACAGTTGCGAGAACGCAATTCAGCTTACAAAATTACTGCCAACTAAGCTGGAATTTGTTTAACACGAGCTTTATTATTATATAAAGTATTTAGGTATATCAAGTAGGTTCCAAATCTGATAAATATTGTATGGCGGTAATTTATAAATTAGGGGATCTCGTGTTATCGGGCGTTGAAATTACTAGGCCTATATCGTTTCCTAGTTCCTTCCTGTAGTTGTGTGGCAGCAACGAGCAACCACTTAATCAATTAGCCACTTATATTACACTTTGAAGGGGGAATTTTGCGGACTAAAGCAGAATGCACTTGCTGGATCGAATTGGTAGATAATTGTATTACAACCCTCCGTTACGTGTTGTGTGGTCTTTTAGATTTAATTTTCTGTAGGTGAATTACTATCAGTCCATTTTGTTTCAGGGATGCGGCAACATGGAGGGATATATTTTTGGGTTTTTCGCCACTTGTTTGGTGCTGCTGGAGTGTAGGATTGTATTTGCAGGTATGTGTTTTTGAAATTCGTTTTTAAAGGTAATTTTCAACGAAAGTATCCTTGTATTTTAATACAAAAATGCATCCGCCCCACGTATTTTTAATAAACCTAATTAAAATTATTATTAACTTTGAATTAGTTTTAGTTTTTTTTTATTAATTTTTATGTAAAAATGTTTATCATTTATAATACAAAATTATTTTGTTTAGTTCAATTTATAATATGCAATAATTTCAATTACCAAATAAAAGAATTGTAATTATGGAAGAATATTTTTATTTTGAAAAAAAACATGTTTTGAATTTTATACAAACAAAAAAAATCAAGTAAATATTTCTAGATACATGTTTAATAATATATATATGCCTTATCCACTGACAATTCACCACGTCATCAGTAAAAAGTTACTAGATTGTTTAGTTGTAATTCAGTTTAAAGATTGGAAAGTGATATATTCTATCGACCTGCACCCAGAATTAGATGGTATAAAGAAAGATTAAAATTTATTAGAAGTGTAAAAATACGAGGTGCTAGGTGACAGCACTGTGCGAAACGTCATCATCTAGTAACCTTTTATTGATGACCGTGAATCGCCAAACAGGTCATAGAAATAGGTCATAGTATAGTAGTGTGTCCTCGGATAAATTAAGCAATAGGGGAAAAATTATACCTATATAATATGTGCCTATGTTGGTATTTCTGATTTTACGAAAACGTTATCGTTTATAAAGGTTTTTACTTTGTTCAAAATTATTAATTTTTAAAACGAATACCAGGCAGGTACTCAAGAAAATATTGTATTTTTATTGTAGATGACTTCCATCTTTGACTATTGACTTTTTTGTTTCAACAAAACGGCGCCGTTTACACTCAACAATACTTGTAAAATATTGCTTGGATGAAAATTTACTAAACCCACGGATAAATCATTATAAATTTATTTTCGTTGTACTTTTCTTGTGGGGTTATTTAAAAAGAATGTTTGTACAAATAAATTAGACAATTAACATCAAAATTTCAAAGCAAAAAATTGTTGTGGGAATGAATTTCATATGAAAAACGTTATTGATCATTTTTATAAATAGGTAATTCTTGTGCAGAATCGAAAAATATATCGAAATTTGGGATTTTTAAACCGAATAAAATAGGTGGGAGTAATTTTTGTCTTATTATTTATTGTGTAAAAATAAAATTAGGGTCCATAAAAGTGGCTAAAATAATTTTTACAATACCTAATGTGCCATAAATACCTAATAAGACTTTAATTTTATTACTTATGATATCCGCACTTAAATTTTGTTAATTCTTGTTTCTGTTAATATTTTGTTCGTTGAAGATTTAAAGATGACAGACATTACCCGTCTAAAAATAAGCCTTTACGTAAAGTTATTTAAAACAATAATTTCTTGGTAAAAGTATACCTATATTCCTACATTTATCTAATATACTTACCTACCTAATCGTTTAACTGCGTTTATCATTAATAGTAGTTAATTTCAATTAGATATATCTAGCTATATTTTCCTAGCTGTCACGAAAAATCCATAAATTAGATCATCACATCGTCATAAGCGAAAGTCGTTCGTGAATTCGATCTCGTTAACATTCGTGTGCGAATAGTTAGTTACCTTTGATTCCGACGATACTGTCTCAAACAGTTCACAAAAATATCATTTTTACCCTTACTTTATACCGTTCCGGCCGGGAAAAAATCACTTCAATAATTCGTCGAAACTTGGAAAATCCTGATTTTTTTTTATTTGAAAAGCTGCTCAGACGTGTGAAGTTCCCATATAATATGGGTTCTCATTCTGCAACAGTTTGTTTTTAGTTTTCAAGCAGGTAAATATTCTTTAAAATTTTTTAAACGTTTAGTTTAAGCAATAATTGAAAACTTATTTGGCAAAAATTAAAAAATTATAAAAATGGAAAAGCATAAGTGTTTAAATAAAATATGTAAAAATCATAGTTGACACTTTTTCCGCAGAAGTATATAGCTTCATTGGTGCCTTTCATAGATGTAATTGTGCAGCTTAATTCAAGTATTTTTAATGAATATAGACATATATGTAGCTTGAAATCAATCGGATCGTTTGTTTGTTTGCTAAACGTTCGGTTAGGTATACTTTTGTTTCATCGTATGATCGAATTCGTTACATTTTAAGAGTGTTTTTGATTTTCTTATTGTTAGGTTACGAACACAAAAATTGTGGATTCGAAGTAGCTTAAAAAATACTATGTAACTTAGAATTTATTTTATGTTAAAATCCTTATATTTTTCAGCAGTTTTTTAAACAGCTTGATTTAGCTTTTATTCCAATTTAGCTGGTTGTCCTGGAAAATATTTATATAATGTCGTAAAAGATATTACGTTTACTATACGTATCTAAATTAACTACGAAATCTCAGTTTATATAAATTTATATAAAACTGTTTTTAACACATTGTTATGTCTTCAACTCCCAGCATTATTTTCAACACACTATTTAAAAAACAAAACGGTTTTTAGAATATCAGGGGTCGATGTCCATTTGATTTTGTTCATGCCGAACATTTTCACAATTTTATTATGGTTTTATAAACTTTATTTCTTACCCAATCTAGGTAGTAATTATTATTTTAATCTTACAATTAGCATTTTGATTTTTGCAGTTAGTTTACTCAGTTTAATAAAAACGGGACGTTTACAGAATGTTTCTTTAAATATTTCTATTGAATTTTATTTTTACTAATTGTGAGCACCTACACTAAAGCGCCACAGTTTGAAATGAGGTGAAAACCAATTCAGTATAAATTATCTAATATTAGATCATTTGGAGCATCATAAACATTTTTTATAAGTAATTAATGGTGTTCTTTTAATATTTTTATCACTTTTATTCCAAACGTAAAGTTGCCATAAAAACGTCTCGAAGAAGCGTATTCGTTGTGTTTTACTACATTAAAAATTGATATGCCGTTATTTTTACACGAATTTTGACACTATAATCTTTATTATCTTTTTTTGTGGCCCGTTAGACGGTAGGTATATTGTCTGATAAATAAATTTCCACTTTTTTGACACCGAATAAATCTTTTCATTGCTACTAAAGGTCAGGTCAGATTATAAAAACTAGATATCTTCCTCAATGACGTTGGAGTAGTTTTGGGCATCCAGGGGATGCAAAGCAATATTGTTTTTTTGCATTTCTGAGATGCTTTAAATTTGAAATTTAATTGGATTAAAAGATGAAGTAAGCATTTTTATTAAATAAGTTAATTAACAAATAAGAAAATGATAAACGAATATAAAATTTTAGACAAATTTCTAAGGGACGCAAATTAATTGATATTAAACGTGCATATGAAAATCAAAGCATTAATAAAGTTTTATCATTTTTACGACAAATTTTAACCCAGGATGCGATAAAATTAATTTATTTAAATATTTAATTCAACAATTTAATAATAAATTGAAAAGCTTGAAATCGAACATAAATTACTTAGTAAAATTTGGAGACTTTTCGACGTTTACTACTCTCGCCGAATTATTATTAAATAATCATGTGATTTCTATATCATTTGGACGTTTAATGTAACTGACCCTTATACTAATTTGCAGCAAGTAACAGAAGTGTTTGGAGAAAGAATTATCGTTTTAGACTCGAAGAAACGCACCGGAGATGGCATTGATCGATCACTTTTTATACTTAATACTAACTGTTTAAATGTCTGCTACTTCTTTCTTTGGAGCTATGTCAAGGGTAAAATTTATACAAATCGTATAGAACATTTCAGCACAACTCGTTATTGTTTTTTTCTTTTTTTTTAATTTTCTTTAAATGATATTCGAAGATAAGAGGAAAATGATAGTAACCCCATGGTATAATGAGGCTTAAACGTTCAAGTTTTTATCGTTTGTTTCACTTTGTAATTGGTGTAAACTTTCTCGATACATTTAAAACGTTTAAGTGTCGTTTTTTCGGTTGATTCGATTCTAAATTTGTTTATCCGGTATAATATGTAGTATAATACATGTCGCCATTAAGAAAACGCCATTAATTTTTATTTAATAGAGAAATGATCAAATTAGATAAAAAGAAGAACCTAATGAAATTTTAAACAAATATCTCAAAAATCGCCATCGATACCACGTGTGCAAAATTTTTTACAGGGCGTAACAGGCAGTGACAAACACTTTTTTGCGAAGACTTTGACAGACGTCGGCCGTTCGTTTGTTTGTATATATGTGGATTTTTTTGTAGAGAAACGAAACTTTCGAGTTGTTTGAAAAACGGAGCGATTTGAGTAATTGTGCAGAGGTTTTCAAAATGACGCGATTTCCTCCACAACAGATTTATAAGTTGAATACGTTTTATTTTAGCAATATATGGTGCTCGACATGACGAAGTATCAATTCGACATATGCAACGAAGACAAACGTCGACGATCTCAAAAATGGCAAATTGCACTTTACAACAGACTACGCTAGTTTTCGTTGTATAAGTCGATGTTAAGCTGAATAAAAGCGACACTTTAGGATCCGTTTTGCAAGAGCCGATCATCGTTATCCCAAAAAATGGCAAATTTACGGTGATATAATTTGCCATTTTTTCAGATACGATAGTCTTCGTTGCATGGGTCGAATTGATAATTTGAAAACCGATCAAAACATCGATTCAATAGATTTCTTAGCGGAAGTTGTAGAAATGGAGGAAACGGACATAGAGGCCATGAAGATCGAGGAGATTCCAGTAGCAAAAGAGACAGAAAATTAATGTAACACTTTTAACAAAAAGATACAAATTACATCTAAACTATTTTTGCAGAAAGCTCAACACTTTGCAAAATATTTACAAAAAACTCTTTGTCGCCCCCTTTAATCCCCTGTAAAAAATTTTGCACACATAATATCGATGGGGACTTTTGAGATATTGATTAAAATGACAATATCTAGCTATATACAAAAATTCGGCCGGGTGGGAATATTGCCTAGAAATCGGTTCAAGGATTTTGCTTTGTCAATAAAGAATGAGCTCGTTCTTTTTCGAACGATATTACCATTATTGCGTGGAAGCTTTTCTAAGGTATGTTGTAGCAATCTCAGAAAACATTTATTCGTTCGCACCCTATAATGATAAATCTTTCTCATCTTGTTGCATTTTGTATCGTTGCCAAATTTTAAAAACCCAAGATGTTTTGTGGCAGTTATGTTGCATCGTTGTCTTTATGAAGTGCGTAAAGTATAAATGACGAAGATGTTCACTTGTGTGATCGGTCTTGCAACCTTTGAATTTTTCTTTTTAGATCTGTATAGTCAAATTAAAAATTGGACATTTTCAAATAAAAATCGATGTGTAATATTTTGTAACATGCGTGCGTTAAATTTTGAAGGTAAACAACGCTATAATAATGTTTTCGTAAAGTAATTAAAAAAGAAAATTTAATAGCCGGGACTGGATGGATACCTACTAGTGTCAAGTTCAAAGTTATAAAACCGTAGAAATCGAGAAACGTTTTGACCAAACAAAATACGAACAGAAATCTTGTTTCGTTCATGTAGGTATCTACATATTTTTTAATTTATATTATACGTAGATGTCCAAAACGATAAATTTACGTGTTTTTAATTTTGGGAGGATCAAAAAATATTTTCCGATCGTGCAACGGCAATGACACTTGACGGTTCGTTATAAATTTTTTAGCGACTTAATAATCAGTTAGGTAAACGATAAATTAGTCTAATTGTAACTGTGTTGATTCAGCTGCACGATTTGAAAGGCATTTACGTTCATTGGCACACGTACGTATTATGTACCTGTATCGTAATGTAAGCGAATCGTTTGTACAAATTAATTTTTATTAGACGTTCTTTGTGTTAAGTGTGTTGACCTAAAATTTGTTTATCATCGAAAAACATCATTTGGTAATGAAGTTACCTAGTTCAACACTCGGGTTTAATGTAGGTATGTGAATTTTACGTTGCATGCCTAATGAAATAATTACACCTTTTGAACGTAGTAAACACCATTAACGGTTTAATTATTAAGAAACTTGCCAGCAATTTTAATTTGGACGTTAAAGCATGTTGTCTTGTTCATGTTTTTTTCGCCGATTTTTAAATTAAGCAATTTTAAACGTAGTTATCTAATTCCGCAAATACGGCGTAGATATATGTAGGTACGTTTGTCGTTTTTGAAAATATGTACCTACCTTATAACAAGGTTCCAATAATCAGAGTTTTTACGTAATTATAAAAATTACGTTTCTTTTCGTAAATTTTATTTTAGAAATGTAATAAAATGTTTTTTTCTCCAGATAAAGGTAGAGTTTATATGGTAACCAGTCCGACGTCGGTGGTGATGCCCATAAATGACGAAACCGTATTAACCTGCGAGATGAACATCCTTCCAGACGCATTTCAGTGGCGACATTATCCCTTAAACATTCAGGATGCTTCGAATCCGAGAGCGAATATTTACCTGGCGAATGCGCGTTCGGTTAACCTCCCTACGAATATGTTTACGACGGAGAAAAAAAAATCGGTCCTCACAATTAAAGTATTTATTACAGTCTTGTTTAATTAGATTATTGATACAAGAATTTACAGCCTAGTAACAAATCGGTAGCTGGAGACTATCAGTGTTTGGCTCATTATGGTGCGTCCGTAGTTGCCTCGGTTCCTGGACGAATCACGATAACCACATTGGGAAGGTTCGTTGCGCAAAAAAGCATACAAATTACCGTGACTTCAGGAAATACTGTGTTGTGGCAATGCGATCCTCCCCCGTCAAATCCTCCAGCTGCCATAGATTACTATAAGAACGGCGATTATATAGATCCACGACTTACTACTATTCGAACGCAATCGTTAATCATACCAAATGTAAATGTTTCGGACACTGGCGTATACAGATGTGGGGCAAACAATATTATTCAACAAAGTTCCCAAAATGCAGAGTTCAGTTTAAATTTGAAGGTGATCAGTAATGGACCTCCACAATTGCCAAGGTTTCTCGTACCACCAAAGAAGTTTTACACCGTAAATGCAGGTGAGTCGATTGTACGAGTTCTTTAGCAACTCAAAAATCAATTCGTTTCTTTTCGTGGTCTTTATTAAAATGCAGACATATACGATTGATTCATCAGAACATTTATAAATATGATGACTAGGAAATACTTTTGATAAACAATTTGATTTTAAAGTACATAACTATGTTTCGAACCTGAATAAACTGGATATATTATCGCTTTTGAATTAGTATTTCTTCATTTTGTTTGTTTTAGTTGCAACATCTTTAGATTTATTTTCGTTTTTAATGCCAAAATCAACCAAAATATTCGACGATTTGGAATTTTTAATTTTTTATTAATTAAACGCGTCCTATGATAGTGTTCGTTGTCAAATGAAAACGCCCAATAATAATAATTGTTAGTTTTCCCAGTTTTAATCGATATTTTTATTAGGAAAAATGTGAAATATTTTTCACAGTTATGTGTGGTCATGTCTAAATTCGTAATGATACAAAACGGTAATTTTTCACGGTTCGAATAACAAGTATAGGTATCTACGGACTGAAATCTATGAAATTGAAAAGCTCTAACAATAATAGCAAAATTATATCTTTTGAAACTTGAAAAATGAATTTATATTCAATGAACATCTATTTAGTCAGTCAGTCATCATTTTCCTCGCCAAAATGTCGCTTACTTTTTTTCTAAATCGTTTTTCTAAGTGAACGAGAGAAAACAAAATCCTGTTTCAGGTGACACAGTTTTCATGGAATGTTCCGCAGTAGGAACGCCGGTGCCCAAAGTTTTCTGGTTCAAAAGTAATAGCGAGCTTCCACCTAATCGAATCGAATTATTACCGGGCGGCTTACGAATATTTGATGTAAAATCGACAGACGACGGCACCTACATATGCAATCACACAAATTCCGTGGGAACTATTTCCCACCACGTAACGCTGCTGTTTAACGAAGCACCATCCATACTAGACGGCCCAAAAAGTGCCGACATTAAAGAAGGCGAGAACCTAGACTTGGAATGTTCAGTTCGAGGTACGCCGGAGCCCACGATAAGTTGGTTTCTAAATGGGGAAAGTGTCAGCAACGATACGTTAATAGAAGCCATCGGTAACCGTATATATATTCGCCCGATCGAAAAGAAGCATGCGGGCATTCTTCAATGTTTCGCGAGCAACGTCGTCGGAACTGTGTACAGCAGCTCGAATTTAAAAGTAATTCCTAAACAGATCTCTAGCATCGACGACGAATTATCGTCGCATCCTACACCATCTAACCATAAAAGCAAACATCGTCACAAAACAAAAAAAAATAAGGGTCATAAAGGTACAACAGAAATGATTCCTCCCTCCAGACCAACAGTTACGAGATTAAACGACGAATCGGTCATGGTACGATGGACGGTACCACAAAATAACGGGTTGCCCATACAATTTTACAAGGTTCAATACAGAGAATTAGGTCCAATACATCATAACGGTACACACAAAGGTTCTAAGTGGAAAACGACAAATGAAGATATTCCACCGCACAATTACAATTGCATAATCAATAGTTTAAATCCAGATCACATCTATAGATTTAGAATAGCGGCCGTGTATAGCAATAATGATAATAAATTAGGACCTAATTCTGCCAAGTTTCATTTAATGAGAGGCGACTTCTTTTTAAAAAATCCATTACCTATTCCTAGGATAATTAATACGAGTCTATTAACGAAACTGCCATCAGAATACACTGGGAGGTGAGACATTTGAAGTTCGCGATTTTCAAGATAATTTGTCTTTCATTTTAGTTTGCACCGTCATCAAACGTCACCGTGGATGGCTTCTTTGTATATTATGGACTAGCAGATAGTGCAAGTGATTATATGAAAGCTACTGTAGAAGGAGAAAATATGAGATCATATGTGATCGAATATCTCAACTCGGGCACTCTTTATGATATAAAATTGCAAAGCTTTACGACAAAATCGGCCAGCGAATTCAGCCCCATAATGAAAGAAAGAACTGCAGGTATTTGACATTGAAAGTTTCCAACAAATAAATATAGTTAATTATTTGATTTATAGCAAGCACAAAGAAATCTACACCGAAAGAGACCACCGTACTAGTATCCGTAACAACTTCGGAACCCCCAACTTCAGAATCTTCTGGACAGATGCAAACGTATATAATAATAGGTGCTGGCGTTTTGGGCGTTGCCTTGGTGCTTAGTTTGGTTGTTTTGTTGATAATTTGTAAGAAACGGAAACAAAAAGAAACCAGCACGACAGGTATTTATTATTTATTATTTAGTATTTATTCTGTTGATTTGAGGAAACCAAGTGATATTTTGAGAAAAACTTTTATAAACTCTATTAAGTGGATAGTAGTAACTATATTATTCAACGAGCATCTAATGATAGTTATTATTCGCCTAACGGCTTGTGTCGTAAATATATGACCCTAGCGAATAATAACCATTACAATCATGCTGAGTAGAATACTATATTGTGTCCACGACTATTAAATAGGTAATAAGAATAATGTTTTGTTCGATTATGATTAAAATATTGGTGTAAAGCAAGATTGGTAGACTTATATTATAGATAGGTTGCTCCAACTGTCAGTTTTTAGACGAGGGTAAGTGACGTCACTGGGAGCGCCGATAGTAGCGCCTATAGCGAGTCCTCGAATTAAAACTATTCGTGTAGGTTATTTATATGATACAGGTCAGTGTTTTTTAAATTTTGAAATAACTGTTGGTTTAATCCTATTATAGTAGTAATAATCAGCGCAAGTAATTAATAAATATTTTAATTTAATCTTTAATTAACGAAATTATTTTCAAATTTAAAAAGCACTGACATGTGACAACGTACATAACTTTACGAATTTTCTGGTTGAATAAAATTGTTCATTAGAATCTGCTATTTTAACAAACAGTTTATTAGTACTGCGATTGATGAATCAAGATATCAATTTTTTAACTTTTATGAAAATGTTTGACGTATTGTTTATGTCACAAAGAAGCTGATTCGTTTATGCAATAAGTACCCCATCGAGTATAATAAAAAAATATAATATGTATACTTAATAGATTAAGTTTTATAGTATATTTTAATAGATGACCTTCCTATATTTTACAACAATTTCTTTAGGTATAATCCGAAATTAATCTAAAATTGTTTGCTGATCATATTATTATACAGCAACTTGTAAAATAATATGTAGGATCAATTTCATAATCAACATTGAAGTTACTTTAAATTTAAAGGGCCTTTAAATCATTGTTATAACATTATGTTGTCATAGTAATAAAAGACTTTAAATTTTAAAATCACTAGTATTATGAAATTGGAGCATAAGTCTACCAAGCTTGGGTGTATTAAAGTTGGAATCAAATTTTCAAGCTATTAGTTTTTTAAAAAGCCCATGATAGATGACTTCACAAAATATAAATGTCAAAGCGCCAAATTGTTAATATTATTTATTTAAATAAAATTGTATTTATATTAGAGGTCTGTTCCAACACATCTTCAACCCAGTTTGCGAACAGTACAGTACAACCAATCAGAATTTTAGCATTTACTCAAAATCGTAACATTCCGGTTGAAAGCATGTACTGTACTGTTTGCAAACCAGTTTGACGGTGTGTTGAAACAGACCTATTAGTAGGGTAGCGAAATTTTAGCCTAACAAATCAAGAAAGTGAGCTATCTACATACTCTTTTGTTCAAGGTTTCTTCAGTGGAACTTTATTTGTGAATCTCTAAAACATTTTGATTGTTTTCCCGAGAAAAGGCATTAAATAATTTATTGGTCTTACTAATATTAAGCTGGTTGATAAATCTTTAACACTGTTCTTATGTGAAGGCAAAAAAATTACTTTTCACAATCAGAAGGTATAAGTGAACTTCAGTCAAGGTCTTTCAACCAGCCAGTTACGTGTGAGCCAGGCAGGTTCGATTCAAATTATTATATATAGTTAATTGTTAACACCGAAAGTTTCCCATTTATTGCAATATTATCCGTGATGACAAAAAATTAATTTGGTTAAACTGATGAGTATTAGAATTTTTTAATTTAGGCGTTTATTAGTATTTTTAATACTTTTTAAGTTCATCGAGTTAAGTAATTACATTTGTAATATGCCAACCTAATAATGACTAATTAAATTACAGACGAAAGTCGAGGCGACAAGGATGATGTCAGCCATCACATCCAAGTAGACGCAAACGATTACGTAGTGAGTCCTAAGTCAATCTCTCGTGTTAATGGTTCCATACCAACGACAAATCGTATTACAATAACCCCTAACCCTTTAGCTGATGCCGACAACAAGGTGAGGTAGATATACTTTTCTCTTCCCTTTTTAGATTGTGATGTCCTCTGTACGAATCGTATATGTAAATAAAACCGGTTAAAGTAAATGGCGTTTTATTATTATTACGAAACAAAATTCTTCTCAATCTTCATGTATAAAATACACGCAAGTAGTGAGTTGCATCGTTTTCTTGGTTACTTGTATATAGTTGTGCTTAAACTAACTACTAATGTGCTGATATTTTTTGCTTATTTGTTGTACTTTTATTTACTCACAACTAAAACTAGGTTAATTTCGTCTTATTTACAGAAATTTCTAGCTCGGATTTTTTCCAGAATCAGAACATGATTGAAATGTCATGTTTGTCGTCGCAGAATAACAACTGTTCTCAACCGTCTGCCAGCGTCCAAGAATCATCTAGTGATTTTACTTCTAAAAATAAACTCAAGAATAGGAACAAAGTTAAAAAAAACAAGAACACCAATGTGGATATGATTCCTGGAGAGAATTATGTATAATGTTGTCCGAATTTAGTAATGTAAATTTATTTTTAACAAAGGATATTAAAGTAATTAATATAGAAAATTGTTGTAATAAGATTACAAAGACTTTAAAGAAGACTTATTTATTTTTATTCTGATGGTTTTGTTTCTTGCCATAAAATGCCCATAATGGAATGTTGTAAATATTTTTTATTAATAATTTATGTGATGTTATTTTTGTATATAATTTGATAGGATGTTCAGTGTATTTATTAGAAATTGTTATTTTTATTTTATTATGTACCGAATATTTATTGTGTAGGTATTTCATTTTTTACAATTTGACTTCTTCCATGGCAGCTATTATTAGGGTTTAAAGTTAAATAGGTAATTTTTTCCTTTACAAAAAACATACCAGTTAGTTCCTAGTAAGGTAACTTGTGTTTTTCCATTTGTGCAAAACGAGTTTTGTGGTTGAATTTTTGTTAAAATTAGTCAGTATATTAAAAACACGTTTGAAATATGCAGTACTTATAATTTAAACGAAAATTTCAGTATTATTAATTTCAAGCAAATTTATACAAGTTTGTTTAGGACATATGATTGATAATTGATCATTAAAAAAAACACACAATATTGTTACCAATATATATTTCAAATAAACAAAATTTATTTCAACCACAGAAACTTGAAGCCCATATTAACAAAGTTTCACAGTATTAAGACTATTTTTGTAAGATTTTTAACTAATAGTGTGTGATAGGTTTGTTTGTACGGCTATCAGAAACATGAACTGTTACAATTATATGTTGATATTTAGGCACTTTGAGGCAGTTTTTGAATTAACACGCTGTGCACGACTTTTAACAAATAAATAAAACCTTAATTAATATATACATGCATGGTAAAATTAAGTAAGAAATACTGTGGAATAAATGTACTTCATTTGATATTTAATAATTACAATTCTGTTACTCGTGCTAGCAATTATCAAATTTTCCTAAACTAGCTGTTTAAACAAATCTAATTTGCCAGATTTTTAAAAACTTCGAAATGAGATTTGTTACAATTACATTTAAATTAATGTAATAATGCTAAATTTATTGTAAGCGGATTGTGCATGCAAATAGTTGTTATCGAGAAATGTCCCCACTTTCTAACCAAAAATTTCAATGCAAATTTCCAGGTGCCGACAATACATGGTTCATTCAGATCTGAAGCTGTTTTTATTGTTGCTTTAAAGATTCAAGGAGCATAATGCTCTCTATTAGGTTGTATTACATAAGAGATTGTACTTATCCTTGCACCAAAAGCCTACAATAATTTTTAAAGGACAATAAATGTGTAAAAAAAGAGAAACTTTATAGGATAAAGGTACGGGCAAATATAGAAATTGAAAAAAAATACTGGTGCGGACATTATATGGATTTCAATATTTTTCCTTATATTTTTTACTGAAGTCAAAGTGCAGACATTTCTCGAGTGTATACGGTATGTGATAAATTGAAAGATTCAACTTTACGGTCAAATTTGCTTTTAGTAATTTTATTTGAGTATTTATTTCATGAATCTTGTAGGAATCATTGTATATTTGATTATCAACACAAACTAATTCGTAAAATGTTTGTTGTGTAATATTAATTACTTAAGGGCCAGTTTTTCATCTCCCAATAAATTTACTTGATAAATTTTTACCATGACATTTAATGTTTGTTATAGCAATTGTTTCTTTGGTAAATATCTATCGAATAAATTAAATGGAAGATGAAAAGATCAGCTCTAAAACTGTAAATGTAATAGACTATTGTAATTGCCAGTGGTTGTGCCAAACTACATATAAATCTAATATTTTTGTTGTTCCATATGCAATACATTTCTGATTATCTAGAGGTGGATTAACCAGAACTGAAAAAGTACATTACACATTAAAAAATTAACTAAATATGTACAATCAAGTTCATATGTTTGGTTCCGTAACCTGTGTTAGCTTTTATCGTAAAAGGCACAACAAACAGATTGCTGTCCGATTTTATTTATTATCTTATGTGTCCTTGAAAAACAACTGCTATCCTTCATCCCTTTTGATCCTCTTTCGTTGCTTGTTGACCTACGATCACGTCTTGTGGGACAAAACATGAACTTGATAGTACAGTTGTTTCTGAATACATAATATGTATAGCTTATTCAAACCTATATGATGTTCACGTCATCAACACAAGGTTACTAGATGATGTCGTTTCACACAGTGCTGTCACCTCGTATTTTGACAGTTCTAATAAATTGTAATCTTTCTTTATACCATCTAATATGTGCACAAGTAAATCATTGATAGAATATGTCACTTTCCAAACTTTAAACTGAATTACAAATAAACAATCTAGAGACTTCTTGTTGATGACGTGAACATCATATAGGTTTGGATAAGCTATATAATATATATGCACGTTTTAAATTGCATATTTTTACATAATTTTTATGTATTTTCTGTGGACATCTCATTCCAACTTTTAAATTAGATAATTGAGAGTGTACTGTATTTGGTATAAGGTATAAATAAGTTTACATTGTAGATTGTTTTTCAAATCCACATGAAAGTGCCTCTAATTTTATTGAACCGACTGCCTTACAGCTTGCCTACTAACTTAAATATACATTTTTAAAAATCTGTATTGTTTGATAGATTTTTTTAAAAATAAAGTTGCATTCTGTAGTTTATTTTTTAAGCTACTATTTAAGATGTTTAGATGAGAGAAAAAGCAGTTACAAGATATCGGTACATTATTAAAATTCTTACATATAGGTGGTATTTGCCTAATATTATGCATTCCTAAATTTTGGATTTCTCGACATTTAATTAGAAGTTATTCGAAGGAACCGGCTAAAAATTAGCTCTTTTTTAAAATATACAGCAGCAGTTCGAAAAGTTTTCCAACAATTTCTTAAAACTTTTGGACAGTTCCCATATATTTTTAAAATGAACGTTAAAAACTTTTTGAATTCCCTCGTATACTTTATAAAATAAGCGTCAAAAACTTTTTGAATTCCGTAGTATAATCCTAATCAGTTTATTAAAAATATAACAATTATAAGGGGGGAATTCGAAAAGTTTTCGACGATAAATTTTTAAAGTATACGGGGACTGTTCAAAAAGTTTTCCGACAATTTTTGTCAAAAACCCTCTCGAACAGCCCTCGTATACTTTAATAAATGAGCCCAATTAAATTGATTTAAATTAGAGATTCTAATTTAATTTCCAATTTAATTGAATTTAATTTATTTTAAAAATCTGATAACGATTATACGGGGGAATTCGGAAAGTTTTTCGACGATAAATTTTTAAAGTATACGGGGACTGTTCAAAAATTTTCCGTCAATTTTTTGCCAAAAAACCTTTCGAACAGCCCTCGTATACTTTAATAAATGAGCCCAATTAAATTGACATAAATTAGGGATTCTAATTGAATTGAATTGAATTTATTTTAAAAATTGATAACGATTATACGGGGGAATTCGAAAAGTTTTTGACGCTGTTTTTAAGTATACGGGGGTGTTCGAAAAATTTTCTGCCAAAAACCTTTCGAACAGCCCTCGTATACTTTAATAAATAAGCCCAATTAAATTGACTTAAATTCGAGATTCTAATTGAATTGAATTTAATTTATTTTAAAAATGGATAACGATTATACAGGGGAATTCGAAAAGTTAATTGACGCTCATTTTTTTTTAGTATACAGGGACTGTTCTAAAAAAATTCGACAATTTTCTGCCAAAAAACCTTTCGAACAGCCCCCGTATACTTTAATAAATGAGCCCAATTAAATTGACTTAAATTAGAGATTCTACGAGGCGCGTTTTTTAAGTAAGTACCGTTTTGGAATTAAAAAAAGACGTGCAAAGATATCGCAATAATTTTATTTTTACATGAAAGCCTGTACCTTAATCTACTTTTCTACATAATTTCCGTGAATATTGAGGCACTTGTCATAACGTGGCACCAGTTTTTGAATACCCTCCTCATAAAATTCTGCCGCCTGACTTGTTAGCCACTGTATCACAAATGTTTTGACTTCGTTATCGTCTTGAAGATGCTGACCACCCAGGTGTTTCTTCAAGTGCAGGAACAAATGGTAGTCGCTGGGCGCCAGATCAGGGCTGTATGGAGGATGATCTAGAGTTTCCCATTTAAAAGATTTGATGAGATCTTTGGTCCGTTTAGCCACATGTGGACGGGCATTGTCATGCAGCAAAACGATACCCTTACTCAACTTGCCACGTCTTTTGTTCTGGATTGCACGACGCAGATTGTTCAATGTCTCACAATAAGACGCTGCATTGATTGTCTCATTACGAGGCAGAAACTCCACTAGCAATACTCCTTTTCTGTCCCAAAAAACTGTGCACATGATCGGACCAAAGATCTCATCAAATCTTTTAAATGGGAAACTCTAGATCATCCTCCATACAGCCCTGATCTGGCGCCCAGCGACTACCATTTGTTCCTGCACTTGAAGAAACACCTGGGTGGTCAGCATCTTCAAGACGATAACGAAGTCAAAACATTTGTGATACAGTGGTTAACAAGTCAGGCGGCAGAATTTTATGAGGAGGGTATTCAAAAACTGGTGCCACGTTATGACAAGTGCCTCAATATTCACGGAAATTATGTAGAAAAGTAGATTAAGGTACAGGCTTTCATGTAAAAATAAAATTATTGCGATATCTTTGCACGTCTTTTTTTAATTCCAAAACGGTACTTACTTAAAAAACGCGCCTCGTAATTTAATTTCCAATTTAATTGAATTTGATTGAATTTAATTTATTTTTAAAAATCTGATAACGATTATAAGGGGGAATTCGAAAAATTAATTGACGCTCAGTTATTAAAGTATACAGGGGTTGTTCGAAAAGTTTCAAGAACGTCGAAAATCTTTTCAAAACGTTATAGGTGTTGTCGAAAAACTTTTTGAACGGTTTCGTATAAAAGTTTTTGTATTATAAAACTTTTTTATTAGCCCTTATATATTCAAAAGTTTGTTAAGATAAAGAAATAAAACAATATATTTTTAGAATTATACGGAATACTAGTAAAAGTTGTTAAAAAACAACAAAAAAACGAATATGATATACTCGTGGAAAATTATTTTAGAGTAAAACAAAACATCAAGTTGAAAATTTATTTTTGCATGTAATTAACTAGGTATTACATTCAGAATTAATCCTACATCTAAATCTATTTATACTATTAATTTTAAACGAATTGCCATTTGAGGAAGAATGCCTTATGGCTTACAATAGGGGGTTAAAAGAGAACAATAAATTAACAAAGAATAATACATGTATAATCAATGAGTAAAAAACTACTAATTGTGGGCAGCTGTAATTGTGATTCTTCTACTCGAGGTGTTCTGTTAAGCGAGCAGTTGGCAAACTTCCACTGTTTCTAGAGGTTAAGTCCACATGTGCCCTACGATTACGGTATTGATGTCCATTCTCACTGTCCACTCACTCCCCGGAAGTTGAAAAAGCGTGTCGAAGGTAGGTCAGAGCAGACAGGACTAGCGTCTGATGCCGGACAACATTGATGTAATGCTGATTGGAAGTTGGCCTGGAAAGTAGAGATAAGTTGAGATAATTTCCTGAAAAACACATTACTTACTACACAAATAGTTCACGTTTTTTGGCAAAATTTTGACCCGACCTGAATTGTTAAGAACAGGATTGGAAATCCTTGAAAACTCGATTTTCAAGTATAACAAAGCAAGAAATGAAAAACTAAAAGCGTTTACACCGATTTAAAATTTTCGAGAAGTCTTGAAAAAAAGACGTGTTTATAGTTCACGGATTTGGCAAAATTTTAATAGGACACAAAACATTCAGAATAAGTCCGGGGTTACTTAAAAAGTCCTTCTTCAAGTTTTTTATAACAAGAAATGATGAACTAAGCGCGTTTGCGGCGATTTAAAATTTTTGGGAATTCTCGAAAAAATCCCTTAGTATAATAACTCGGCTTTTTTTTCTTGGCAAAATTTTGACCGCAAGGTTTTGGGTCGTAACGTTCAGGACAAGTCGAAAACGATTAGAAAACTCGCATTTCAGGTATTACGCAACAATAAATAAGGAACTGCCGGCGATTGAATAGATTAAAGTTTTTTATAATCTCGATAAAATACGCTAGCCGCTACGCATGGAACAGGTCCGGAATTAGTTGAAAACTAGTTTTTCTAAAATAACAAAGCAAGAAATGACGATCTAGGCGCGTTTGCGGCGATTTAAAATTTTTGCGAATTCTCGAAAAAATCCCTTAGTATAACTGGGCTTTTTTTTCTTGGTAAAATTTTGACCGCAAGGTTTTGAGCCGTAACGTTCAGAACAAGTCGAAATCGATTAGAAAACTCGCATTTCAGGTATTATGCAACGATAAATAGCGAACTGCCCGCGTTTAATTAGTTTATAATTTTTTCTAATCTCGATAAATAGACGCCACCTGATACGCTTAGAACAGGTCCGGAATTACTTGCAAAGTAGTTTTTCGAGAAAAAAAGAACAATAAATGGTGAACTAAGTGCGTTTGTGGCGATTTAAAATTTTTGGGAATTCTCGAAAAATCCCTTAGTATAACTCGGCTTTTTTTGCTTGGTAAAATTTTGACCGCAAGGTTTTGAGCCGTAACGTTCAGAACAAGTCGAAATCGATTAGAAAACTTGCATTTCAGGTATTACGCATCAATAAATAACGAACTGCCGGCGTTTAAACAGATTAAATTTTTTTATAATCTGGATAAAAGGCGCCAGCCGCTACGCATGGAACAGGTACGGAATTAGTTGAAAAGTAGTTTTTCTAGAATAACAAACCAATAAATGATAATCTAAGCGCGTTTCCGGCGATTTAACATTTTTGCAAAATCTCGAAAAAATGTCTTATGAAAAAGCCTTAAAATAGTTCAGGTTTTGTCAAAATCTTGACTCGACCTGAAACTTTCAGTACAGGTTCGGAACCAGTTTTTTATGTATAACAAAACTAAAAATAACGAAATAAACGCGATTATATTGATTTAAAACTTTCGTAAAATCTCGAAACTATGACGTAGGCACATGGTTTTGACAAAATTTTGATACTACCTAAAACGTTATATTTCGTCTCCATTCGTCAAGAAATATCATTTTCCTCGTAAAAAAGTCTAAAATAATAAATCAAAGTCGTTTTTGCCGACGTCAAATTTTCGAAAAGTTTTGATAAAAAATTTGGTGTGGGTTTTGGTTTTTCAAAAATTAAGGATTTCATTTCATGGTTTTTGACAAAATGTAGATCTGACTTAAAATTATTTTGTTTTGACTCTGTAAGGCGTGAAACATCAAATTCCACCTAAAATATTCACAAAATAATGAAAATGTTTGTGTAATATTTGGTTCAATTTAGCAAATACTCTTCTCTCTATAACTTTGCCTAAATCCAGCTAAACTCCTTTAATTTTAATAGTGACGTTGGGTGTTTTTTTTTTACTTTAGTAGGTAGGTATATACTTATTTATTTTTTAAAATAAACAATTCAGTCGTGAAAAGATTTTTCGAAGCTTTTTGATTAATCAGTAAGAAGATTATAATATTCTCTTTCTAATTTTTCCTTGTTTTCGCAAAATTTCGAGAAAAATGCTGTATCGGATTAAACGAGTGTAGGTATTTTTAATTGTATTAGAGTTGTTTTACAATAATTTATGTTGGTACTTACCATTTAAATAACAAACATAAAGAAGCTCATAGTTGTTGATCAAATAAGGGGCTATCGTAGCATGACGCTTTTTGGCCGTTTAACTACTGGCCTCTGCAAACATTATGACTCCTTTCCATATTCGCTCAATGTTGTCCATGTAGAAATCCTAAATGCCGAATTTCCAAACAGGACTTCCAAGATTGTTTTGAATCGTGCCGGAGTTTCGTGTCGAAACGTTTGGGTAGCGCCTTATATCTGTAATAAAATAAAATAGTACTTATTTAGTTACTTAATTATTTATCTAAAATTTAGTGACAGGATGTGATTTACAATCATCGAACTTATGGGATATTAATATTTTGTTAACGATCAGACGAGTTAAATCCTGTTTTATCAATTTAATAACCGTACCTTTTTAAATTCTCATCATAATTAATTACGTACTTGCAAACTTTCAACTTTTTCTTTCCTTTCCTTTCATTTTCACTAGGTATTATATGTTTACTCTTCGATTTTCTATCTAATATTGTCTTTGTATTTAGAGTTAGTGTTAAATAATCTACGCTGAGTTAATGAACAACGTGGTAAGTCGAAAGTAGATCGCGTTGTCTTGTAAACCAACTGCCTACAATAATCTTGAAGGTGGGACGTGTCGGTTCTGGGGCACCGGACATGATAGTTTTAAGTGGGGTCTTTGCTGCGTTTCTTGGAGCTCAAGAAAGTAATCAGTGCCGTATACTAATTGTGAATAATTCGTATAAACTGCACGCGGTCCGGAGGTGCGCAATGTGAATTCTTAAATTAACTACTTTTACTGGCTATATATTATAAATAAAGGCGATCAAAGAAATTTGAAAACGAAACTGATTTTCTGCGAATAATTCAATAACGACCATGGTGAGTCTATTTTAATAATTAAGTATATCTCATTGGTTGAATTTTGCCACGTGATTTTTAAATAATGTAGTTTAAATAGTGAAAGAAATGTTTATAATACGTTTACAATTTCCAAAGTATTTCAAGGTGTTTGCAAATTATTACGATTAATAATTTACCTAATTGCCAATTTAAGTGTGTGCGTAGCTGATCGAAAATGAAAATCGGAGATGTAAATTTAGAGATCCAAATGTTGATCGAATATACATAGGTATAACCAATTAAATTATTATATTATCACTTATAAATAATCAAAAAGTAGTAAACTTTCGTTTATTCAGATACTGTTTTTCAAAAAAAAAAAACCAAAACGAAACACCTATCATAGACCATTCGTTTTTATTGAGTTAACGACTTAGGTTGGTAATACAGTGAAACTCAAGTATAACGAGTATGAATTTAACAAGATCCTGGATACTACGAGCATTTTACGTGCTTACATTTGATTGTATTCACTTACACACAGGTTTTTTATTCTAGGTTACAGCGAGTATCGCTTATAACGAGTAAAATGTGGCAGTCTCGACAATCTCGTTATAACCGAGTTTGACTGTAAGCACATACAAATGATTAAAATTTCGAAGTAAAAGAACATAAAATAAACAAGTTATTCAATAATGAGCAGCAGCGCCGTTGTTTCTTAATACTATTTGTAAGAGAACATGTGCGGAATATTATCGGAAGACGTTCGTTAAATTTGCAACAAGCATCGCAAAATTTACGGGCTCTTAATATTCGACTTCAAGAAGCACGAAACGAGATACTTCAGGCCGATATTGATCATTTTATTGAATTTAAATAAGTGTATAAGAAACAACGACGAAGCTACTCTTAGGTATTGAATAAATTGTATGTTTCGAAATATTAATTATTTGTATATATTACCAACCTAAATAGCTGATAAAATGTCAATAAAACGCATGGTGTTCCGTTTTTTTGGAAATCAGTATAGTTAAGTGATTTAATTTAAAAAGGGTTCTATTGCCTATATTATGTAGGTACATACCTACATGTATCACAATATATTAGACGGGCCAAAAATTAAGTTTCGCGACGTATCGGTTAAATTACTATCTTCAAATGAAATTCATTTAGAAAATTGAATATTATTTACAGTTGCATTGTTATGTGTCCAAATAAACTGTATAGGTAAAGGAAGAAAGATCACCCGTAAAATTGTAACGTCATTTTTCGTGAAAACGATTAAATGTTACATTTACCTGCGGTTTAATTAAATTAAATAAAAGAAAATTTGACACGTTCGCGACTAACGTTTTGTAAAGCTATTCGTTAATTGCATCGTGCAACATTTCGTTAACTATTTTTTGCCGATGTTCATCAAACCGGAATTACCTCAAACGGTTTAAGTTATTAATTAATAGGTAAGTATTACATATAGTTGCGTGATTTGTACTTCCAACATTTTAAGTTAACGCGCCGGTTGATTATGGCTAGTTGATTATCAATAATTAATTAATAACATCTAAACAAAAAGCCTGAATTTATAAATAAATTAAATTTTAAATTATCTACTCGATATAAGTATTTAAACAAAAATTAATATCGCGATAACAATTAATAATTTGTGCATTTTTCCATTCAACTTGCATTTCCTTTCAAATTTCGAAAATAGTTTAACTTACCTACAGTACCTGTAAGATTTATGGCACCGCGTTTGAAGCCAGTAAAACCATATTAATGCCATTTCAGTACCATGAAATAACTGTGCTACCTTTTCCATCTTGTAATTATAAAAATCTCTATATGCATTTTGAACTTGGAATGCCTTAGAACTTGGTAACTTGAGACGTACGCCATTTTTTAAGATTGTTTCCATTTCTTCGACTCCTTTTAGTTTTGGTTTGTATGGTATGGAAGTCGAAAGCAAGTCGTGTTGCTTGTAGGATGGTTGATACGGTTTAAACCACGCCGCACGTCCATAATCGAATAATGCTGGATAAAATGTTTAAAATTTTATATTTAAAATCGTCCTTATTTTTTCAGTACATAATATTTTTCGGTGAACAAACGTGTCCGTTAAGTAGAAGTGTGTCAACGTAACATAGAAGTAACATTACCAGTTTTTCTTCACTTGTCAAATATTACTGTGTTAAATAAACATTAACACGTCCTTGGTAAATACAGGTTCAAAACATCGAGGAGCCAACAACGCTTGCAAACCAACTGGTGTGAGTTTTGGAACCTTTTCCGATTAGTAAACGATCTTCTGTACCCTGTTTAATTTGCTGGTGTATGGTACAGTATTAAACTTCTTCCATGTCCAACTAGCGATAAGTAGGTACACTTCAAATTTTCGTTTTCAAATTCATTTCATTTTTTGAGCCTATTGGAAGGGTGGTTTCTTTATCTGTCCAAAGGATCGACGATTTTTCTGATAAATAAAAAGGTTTCCTAGGCCCTTATTCACGTACTGGTACTTATAGTATATTCCACCAATCTATAAAAGCCATTTCGTTGCAAGAAGATGTTGTATTGAAGGTAAATAAATACTCACTGGTAGACGACATAAGCAACGATATCCAAAAATATTGGAAACAACATCGATCCATTCCAACTTAAAATGTTTCAGTTTACATCCTGATCCTCCCAAGCTAACAAATGTACGGATCACAACTGTTTTAATCGAGTCTCTGGAATGAAATGAGCATGTTACATACGTTCTCAGAGCAAGTTAAAAATTCAAGGAAAACACAGAACAAAAACATATCTACAATCGTTCAGGTGTATTACGATTAGAATGTACAAAATGTTTTATTCAATTTTTGTAAATGCCCAGTTATGAAACGACAAAGCAAAAAATACGTCACTAAACCTATAAAATTTAATAAAAGTACGGACAAATAATTATGAATTTTAAAAAACTTTCCCAGAAAACGTAATCGATTCCGTATATCTAAAACCACATTATCAGGCCGAAAACGTAAGAGGAAACGTCAGAACATGCATCATAGTTTACAAACTGTTTATCAATTGCCCAGTGAAAGTTTTTTTCGTCGAATTTTAAATGAAATAGAAACAGCCATAAATAACGTAACTGGCGCTCGTTTAAAATTATACAAATATGTACCCTGTTTTAGCTGCAAGTTTTTTAATTTAAGGAATCTTCGTGTTACAATAATTAAATACATCTATTTAATGCAACTTTAGTCGATTGTCGTTGGTATTTTAAAATAATTTTCGCTATTAAAAAGCATTTGTCGGATGGTATATATGTAGCATTACGATGCAGTTACTTACAAAGATAAGTACTTCACAAAAGTTCAAAAAGTTTCCTCAATCCATGTACTTATATCTACTCAATGTGTATTACGAAATTTTAACGATTAAATATTTTGTAATTTTCCTCTTCTGTAAAGATTTTAATCTATAACGTTGTTCTAAATTTCCTTATTGTTTTTGTACCGTACTATTTCGTTCCTTTTATTTATAACTTTAATCAATCTTAACGAGAGATTAATCTTTAATCTTAATCTTAACCTAATCTTAATTCCGTTTATTATCACAGGAATCGAAACATTTCCTTCTCGCTATAATATACGACAATTTTAAAATTTATTAACATCCACGTTTTAAGATAATGAAGTTTTAAATAAAGTTATTTTCCCACAGTTCTATATACAAACCATTAAAGATTTATGACTACAAAAAATTTTCGATAGGATTAGGAAATTAGTATTTTATTTATAGATGCTTATCCGCAAAATTGGCAAGTGGTTTTAACGTAATTAGATTTTTCGGTCTTCGGTTGAAACTTTAATTTTTTCCTATTCCATACCTAACAGAACATACACAGAACAATGGCCAGAAAATAGCTTTTCTTTAAAAATCTATACAAGAGAAATCGTTAATTTTAAATCTGAACTAGTCGGCGCGATTCGAATTATTATTATGAAAATAAATCTTCTATAATAATGATAATAATAATAAAGACATACTAATATTTTTTTCTTCATATCAGTGGGTAACGTTCAAATCGGTTGTAAATTAAAAACTGTCAGATTCCTCAACTGATAATCAAATTTAGTTAAATTGTTCGTTTCCATAGCAACAATAATGGTAATTAAAGAAAATTTATAGTTTAATAAACTAGGATCAACATTAAACTTGCATTTTTTTGTAGAACATCTACCCCTCCACGGTTTATAATTCGCAAAATTATTAGTTGCAATTGCTTTATTATTATATAATATACATAGATACTTATTATCTATATAAGAAATGCATTCGTCCAACTTTAAGTAAAGTACCTATGCCCTATCCAAACCTATATGCAATTCACGTCATCAACAAAAAGTTACTAGATTCTTTATTTGTAATTCGGTTTAAAGTTTGGAAAATGACATATTCTGTAGATTATTTACCTGTGCACATATTAGATGGTATAAAGAAAGACTACAATTTATTAAAACTGTAAAAATACGAGGTACGAGGTGACAGCACCGTGTGAAACGTCATCATCTAGTAACCTTTTCTTGATGACGTGGATTGCATATAGGTTTAGACGAAGTGTACATACTTAAAATCGAACAAAATTTGCCTTGAAATGAGAAAGTTGATTAAATTCGCGTGCCGGTATTTTTACATAGACGCGTTTTTTAAAACTTACTTCATAATAATTGTCCTGAAGGGTTTCCCGCTATAAAATAAGTCAACGAACTGATGGCCGGTCAATGGGCAAGTTTTTACGTTTTGTCACGTAAAGTGTGTCGTCGCTAATTAACTATAAATTGCGGCTAAATTATTTAACGTCGACTAAAAAATTAAAATTGAATTCATTACGCGACACCGTTCTTTGGACTTTGCAAATACGGTTAATTCAAAGTCGTTTAGTTCGTTACGTACATATACAATTGTATCATTTAATTACGAGCTAATTATACAAAAAGAAATAATTATTAATTATAAAAATATGATAAGTTCTCCGCATTTACATATTAGACGAAAGAGAAAGCACGTTGACAATAACTAACTAAATAAGAGAAAGTTAATGGAGTACATAAAATAAATAAGTATAGTATTTCATATAAACCGGTATCTAAACCAACCATTCCTAATGCACAACCGTATCTTCATAATTCAACCGTCCCCGTCGTCACGTTCATTAATGTGAAATTGTGCAATTGTAATCTTTTCCCACCATTATTCGTAACCTAGACACAAATGTTTGCCAAGGGCGTATCATTAACGAGTTCACTTTATTTTCAGGTATTTACCGCTTTACGCGTTATTCATAAGTGCGATCATCTATCTAACACAATCTCATCCGGTCAACGAAGAAGCAAAACTGCCCAAAGTCGACGTCTCGAATCCCTACGAAATCAATAACTTACGTTATCGCAGACTGAGTCCCGAAATTAATTTGGAAACTCCCAGAAACTCCCCTAAAACCGCGATTAATTTTCAAAAGTCTATCAACTATATAGATAAGACCGTCAAAGACGTTGAAGCAATTCTTCGAGCAAATTCGAGTCTACCCAGATTAACTCGCGGCGAAATTTTGGAAATAATCGAAAACATAACCAAAAATGATTTGGAGGCGGCTAAAAAATTAAACGAAACCAAAGACCGCACTCAAAAGGCCGTCATGTTAGTCATGCCTTATACACCTGACGCCGACGACGACGGCAAAATTCAGGAGCTCTTTACAAAACCACCAGTCACCAGAATTATCGGCGACGAACCGAAAGAAACCGAAAACAGTATCAAACCGACTCCTAAAAGACGCAGACGTCCTCCATCAATTTCAAAAAACAAACCGGCCTCCAGCAAAGACAACTTTCAATATCATAAAACGCAAACACCGGTCTTTAGAGTATCGACCACAACGGAAAACATAAGACCGGTATACGAACCGAACACCGAAGAAACATCTACTACGAAGAGATTACGACACCGAAGTACCACCCAAAAATCCGTATACGACGAAATTTCGACAGAAATATCCATAAAATCCAACATATCTCTACGTAAAAGTCGGCCATCAAAAACCACGCCGCTGCCATCTCCGCCACGTTATTCCAACCATAAATACCCGGACGAAAGGCAAACAACGCCATATAAGGGTTTCTTAGAAATCTTCGAAACGCCCAAATTAACATCCCGACCTTCGGGGTTTACCACAAAAGCTCCCGATAGCTTTACGGTTCAAACCGTTGAACCAGCCAAACCATCGGCACCTCACAAATTCACCACCGCCAAACCTCAATCGTTAAATGTGAATTTGCCGGATTACTTGAAGGCGACGTTCGACGAATTAAACGTCGAGGACTCCTTAAACAAACAGTCCCTCACTCACGAACCCCAACCTACTTCAAATCGTGATTACATAAACAACGTCCTGGCCTTGTTAGGCACGCGTATATCGACCACCACAACAACCACCGCCATCCCCGACATCTCAAACGTTGCCGATACTTTATCACCCGACATGAAAAAACTACTGACGAGTTTCGGCTTACTTCCAGATGCTAATGGAAAAACTCAGGATGTCAAACTACAAACGCCAGCTCCCGTGACGGAGGTCGGTCCCGAATCCTACGTGCGCTTCAAACCGCTACCGGAAAATAATCCAATCAACGGCGACATCGAAGACTTCTTAAAGAATTTTGGTATCGTAAGAAATTCTAAAAGCGTCAAGCCGCAAAAGGTGAATAATAAGGCGCCAAAAGTGCTAACCGAATTACCTAAAGTCGAAATCGGGATGTTCCCAGATTCCATGAAGGGAGTTTTGACCGACCTCGGCATAATCGATCGACAAGGAAAGAAGATACGCGCCGAAGCGTTGCAGCAAAGCAACAGTGAAGGCAAAGAAAAAGACGAGAGCAAACACGTGTTCAAGCCCGTGGAAACTCCTTACGCCACACAAGCGGAGCTCGACAGATTAAATCAGCTTATGGACATAATCAAGCAGTTAGAAAAACTGAACGCGACGGTAAATGAAAATAACTTGAGCAGTATGGATCTGAAGAATCTAAAGAACATAGTTGGTAGTTTAAATGGCGATTTGCTACCGTTAAACCAGCAGAAAGGTGCGCCAAATCCCGTGAATTACGATTACGGATTAAGCAAGAACGAGGTTAAGCGACAACAGAATACGACGTCCACCGTGGAGAGCGTCGTCATAGTGACGGCTAGCAGTGTGGTCCAGGAGTCGCCGAATATAAAGGATTTGGAGGATTCGTTTGGAGGGCCGTCGACTGTCGGACCGCAAGTTACCGTACCTCCACCTACCGAGGCGCCGAAGACTGGTTTTTATTATTTGTTGGACTGGAATAGTTTCTTGGACATCGACGATCAAAAAGGGAAGAGGGTGAATTTAAGGTTTCAACCCAAAGCTGGAAACCCTCGACAGTTCATATCGGTTTCCGTTCCTTAAATGTTAATTTCGATGTGCCAATAGTAA
Source organism: Rhagophthalmus giganteus (assembly GCA_036326145.1). Classification (NCBI taxonomy): domain Eukaryota; kingdom Metazoa; phylum Arthropoda; class Insecta; order Coleoptera; family Rhagophthalmidae; genus Rhagophthalmus; species Rhagophthalmus giganteus. The sequence continues at coordinate 6,086,907 of JARFJA010000056.1, read as the reverse complement.
GATTTATGTATTTGTAAATAGTGTTAGGCGTAGATTTTCTGTAATTGCTCAATAGTTAACAACTGTAAATACTGTAATTTTATGTATTAGGTTAATTTATTATCGAAATAAATAGCGTAGTTGTTTCGAAAATCGTTTTGATAGAGGAGCGACGGCGACCAAATTTTATGATAAGCTCACCTTGTAATTTATCGTCGTATTTTACAGACACACGCATCTATCTATACTATATTTTTAAAACGGCAAAGATGCTACGAGCAATTGGATGCGCGTCCATTATTATTATTATTTGTGTTTGTGCTAATTTTATTTTGTGCGTTAGTGATGGTATAACGCGGCATTCGCGCCTGTTTAATTCGGAACATTTAAACCGAGAAGGTGAGGGTTTTTTGTTTAAATTTTTGGATGTAAAAATTACCTAATACTTTTTAGAGCTCGTTATAACCGAGATCTTCTCGGACAAAAGTTTTAGTTTTAAATACGATGTTATCTGCTGGAAAAGCATATCCGTGGGTACAAGGAGCTACGCTATCGGATTGATGTTAAACAAAATCGCAGTGGTAATTGCAGAAAGTACTGCTAACGACACTTTCGTAACCAGCGTCAGAATCAATGGTAATTTTTACAAGTCGTTAAGTTAGATGATTTTACGAGATATCGAAAAGTACATTTTGAAATTTGAATGCTTACAATTAGTAAGATAAGATACGATTCGGGTTTTCACGAGAAAATCCGTAGAGGTGTTGCAAATCAATTTCTACATTGCGTTAACTATTCATCATCTGAATATGTTACCGTATAATATATACGTAACTAATTAATATAACTGGTTCCTAATAACCTGAGAAATATAGTAAAAAGTTCTCATAATTACAATAAAGTGTTTCATATGCACATTAGTTAATCGGAAAAAAACCGTTAGATAATTAGAAATATTGAATGTTCTAACCTACAGTTATAATGGAAGCTAATACTTTATAATTTATAAAACATTCTACAGGGTGCTCCATATATAAAGCAACAAACTTCAGTTACATTTATACACGAAGGGCAACAAAGCAATCAGTTTTAAATGAACTTTTAATAAATCCGTTTGCCAATATCGTCCCGTTGCCATAAAGGAGTCAAAAATAAATTAAATATCAGTAAACTATACCTACAGATTTATATCGTCAAAAAAGAACATCTTTGTTCGTTTCACTGTGAAGTAAAACAAGACCAAAAGCTAGGGTTGTCACAATAAGAATCATATGCAAGGTAAAATATTACACAATGATTAAATGCGATCATGGACGTAAATAAATAAAACATATATGCATTTATAAGGTAAATTATACACCATTGAGAAAAGTAAAAAGTTCAAACTTCCCTCTTCAGATAGACATTTGAAATTGCATTTCTAATTAGCGACGCGCATACTTTTATGAAGAAATTTAAGTAAACGACAAACAAAAGAAAATCGCATTCCACTGTACTTTTTAGGGCATTTTGTTCTTACGTAACCATCGTTAAAGTTGAAAATTACAAAGTTTCAGATTGAAAATACCTGTATATATGATAATCAAGAAAATTTGTTTCTTGACTTGACTAAATTTTGCGATCATTACCTACATACCTACATAAGATTACAACATAAACTCCTATTTTCTTAATAAACAAAACTAATTGACGGTAATTACATTTATCTGAAATATAAATAAATTAAGAGAAAATTTAGGAAAGTATTGACCTTCACGGTGATTGATTAAAATTCTACTTTTTAAGTTTTACAAATCTCACATTTTTCTACCGACTAATATTTAACCAATCATCTTTTATTCTAATAATTCTATATGATCACATATAATTGGAGTATTTAAATTGCGTGGGAAATCACCGGCGACACCCTATATATTATATGGCACCGAAAAGTAGTACAAAGAAATACAGGTATTATTATCAGTTTGTATAGGATAAAAGTATTTTTTAAATATAGTCCCTAAAAAATTCGATTACAAATTATATAAGTAGGTATCTCGCTTAAAATAATTATCGATTAATTTCTAATTAAGTATGTTTATAATTTTTTTCCTAGAATTTAATGATACCTTTACTGCTATGGAATTATTCGAAGATTGGAATAAAGTGTCAATGAAACCGGAAATCGTTTTAGTGGCGTCGTCTTCCGGTTCAAAAGTACCGGAACTGTTATGGTTTAAAGTAAACGATGGTGAACTGGTAATTAATTAATTAAGGCGCAATTAGTATTTTTTGTGCGAACATATTAATTTCAGAAACATTTTTGGACGTGGCACCTACACAGAGACGTGTCTCACATGCGCTACTTTAAATTGGACGACGATAGGCGCCGATTGCTTCTGCTAAACAATGCTAAACGGAATAACAGCGCGAATTTTTACGAATTCATTTTAAATCCAACTCGGCAAGATTTTTGGTACGTTTAATGTATTTGTCGATTTTTAAATCAAATTTGAACGTCACGTAGGCTCCTACAAACGATATCGCTATCTTCGTTTGCGAATAGCACCGCGTTGAACACCTACGCATTTAAAGTTTACTTGTCGATTCCTCAAAAAGAACAAAACGAAGTGTTGGTTTACAAATTGGAAAATGATCGTTTTCAATTATTCGATAGTATAAGCAGCGGAAATGTTACTTACGTAACCTCTTTCAAAGTTGGCTTTAAATCTTTTCTGGTACTTAACGGCGAGGCTGCGGGAATCTACGAATTCGCTAACGACGAGATAGTTCACGAACAAATCAAAGGATTTAACATGGAACATGTGAACTTTTGGTTCCCGATTTCGGTGAAAACTTACAGAGACGACGTGCTGTTGATCCTGCAACGCTCACTTCATCATGGGACTCATCGCTCGTTTTTCCTCGAAGCCGTCGCTTACGATGGAAATCAGTTCGTACAACACGAAGAGATTCCATGCTCGTTCTACGGTGAAGTAGAGCACGGCTTAGAGTGCATCGTCGAAGAAGATACTCGAGGATTGGTTGGTGCCGCAGTTTTATCTTTACATAATATTTTAGGAATCGTTGTTCCTAGAAACGGAAAATCTGAGCTGTTCATGGTACGTACGAAAATGAAGAGATTAAAGAATCCCGCGGAAATTGAAATTGATAAACTAATCGAGACTAGGAGGCAATTACAGGTAATTATACCTTATTGGGATAATTTAATAATGTGAAGTCCCGCACATTTTTTACCTCTTTTTCTATCTGCAGTCGATCTCGCCGTCCTGTAATTTTTCGATTATTTTGCCGTTGGGTTATCGGCAACTTTAAATTACCTAATTAATAAAATATCTTCATTGCGATATCAACAAATAAACAATAGTTGTTTTTTAAATTAAAGTAATTCAAATGAAAATTCCATTTCCTATTGAAGTGAAATGAAAATGTTATTATTGCTTTTCGTAAAATACCGTGCACGTGTACTTTTATCCATGTTTTATTTAACAGAAACTCATAGACGAACAAGAATCCAAGCTCAAAGCAATCCAACAACGTCTAATATCAAAACCAATAAAAGTCAACGAACTCGACGTAACAACCGTCCCATGGAAAGTTGAGAAGCTTTCGGCCGCGGCGCTTCGGGGTAATCTCACTATCGCGATGCCGATTGGGCAAAACGAACGACCCGTCGAAGAAATCGACGTCGAAGCGTTGAGGAAAAAAATCGACGAGGTGCGAACAGAAATCGGCGAAGTCAAAAGTAAATTGTCGAGTAGCGTGCGCCCGAACAAAACCGTTCATAGCTTCGAGGAATTAGTGGTGGACGGCGAGATCCGCGCGCTCCGTGAAAGTTACGTAAAAAGCGTGGATCGCTAATAAATTAAACGATGAACCAGTTCCGGATGTTTTTAACGATCTAGTCCGGTAACGCAAGCCGATATCCGTAAACACGTAATGTTGAATTAATTTATTGTAGGAAGAACAACATCAACCACATTCCGGGACATAAAACTTTTGAAAATTTGCGAGTAAATAATTTAAATTTTGATACGATCAAAGTTACAATAAACGACGATTTGGCGTTTCAAAAGCCGTTTAAAGTTACCGGAGACGTTACGGCAAATACCGTCAACGACATCGATTTGGCCAACGAAATTGTGGAGTCGACTAAAAAATACGACGGTTAGTTTGGACGTTTTTACTTGTCGTTGTTTCAATTCAAAAATTGTTTAGATCTTTTGGACTTCGAACACGTTATCGTCCACAGTAGCAATCTAGCCTCACGACTAAGACAGAACGTGGAAGACTCGTCCGACATCGACTTTTCCTCCATAGATGAATTGGAAATCGAGACGTTCAATTTTCCGGGAAACATCGTCGTCGAAAACGTCAACGGAGAGAACTTCGAAACCTTCAAAAGAAGCCTGTGTTTAAGAAACTCCAACACTTATGTGCCTGGCACAACAAAAATCGCGGGGGTACGTTACGTTAAAGTTTTCGCCGGGCCACGTCCGACCTATGCCCTTTTGTTTCAGAACTTGATCGTCCAAAACACGGATGCGAACTACTTAAACGGCCTAAAATTTCCCGAAGAATACGTTTTACGTAGTTCCGATTTTTCGAATATTTCTGGTATCTACAGCTAATTTACTATTGCGTAGTATTAAGTAAACTTAACAAAATTGTCACGTTTTAGGCGACAAAATATTTGACGGCCCAATTACTGCCGAAACACTCACAGTTCGAGGTACGGTAAATGGAATCGACACCGAAGACATTATGACGTTAAGTACCGATCAGTCGTTTCCTAGTGATTACATTTTCAATGACCTAGAAGTTACCGAAAGCTTAAATGTAAATAAAATAAAATGCGAATGCATTTCGTACAAAATTAAATCGCAATTTACTATTTTGTTAAAGATCGACGGTGAAATAAATGGAGCGTACCTCGACAAATTCTTGCCGAATCCATCTTTAACCGAAAGTAACGAAATTAAAGCGAAAGTAAATTTCGATGCATTAGAAGTTGCAGGAGCAGTTACGGTTTCCGGAAAATTTAATGGCATTAACCTTGAAGAACTGTTGAGCGATATTATTTATATGGTGAGCGATTCGTTTTTATTCAAAACTTTCTAGTAACGACAGATTTAATTTAGTTACTTATCCTAATGTAAATTTCTTTTCCTGGATGCGTTGTAATTAAGCAGCGTCCTTAACCTTGTCAGCCTAAATTGTTTAAAAATTGTTGCGACAATCAAAACTTTGAATTTCGTTTTTTATCCATAAACGAATGCATCGAAAAAGGTAAAATCTCTCAAAGTAAGAGAAATTTAAAAAAATCAAACAACATTAAAAAAAAGTAAAATCCTGAAATATATATTTTTTTAATGCTTACGTAAAATATTAACTAATACTGCTGCCGCTGAGACTGCCACTTGTCTATAACATATTATAAGTAAAAATTATAAACTTCTTATTTTTTCTTTGTATTTCTTATCTTTTTCTCGTGAACGTTTTCCCTCTATTGCCAATTTCGAGCGTAGTTTCTTTCATTGACTGTGTACTTGCATTATTAAGTTCCTATACCTACGATTCATATTTTACTGTATTTCACCAACCACTGTAATCACAAAAATGCGCGTAAGATAAAATTTCGTTCGCCAAATTGGACCGTCGAATGTTTGAGGGGAACCCTAACCTAGTCCCAATCCAAGAGCCTAACCAAGCTCGATTTTCAGAGGTTTTGTGTTAGAGCTTAAAGGTCCATGTATTTGGACCATGGTTAGTTGACAAAGAAAGATCCTACCTTTCCTCGTCCTATTAATCCTTTTTGTATGTAATCCTTTTAGAGAACACAACACACAACTCTTGCACACTCACGCGCAAAAAGGCCTTATGTACCGAACGAGCACTCCTCGCAGACACGAACAATACGACGCCGTAATTTAAAATTCGCACTACTGAAACAAGCACTACCGCTCTGCAACACTGACGCGAAAGATCTGAAACAATTTTGCCAAAATTCAATATATAAATGCATTGAATATTAGGAAATCCCACTTTTATTTTAAAAGCTACGAGAGTCCGATAAGCTATGAGAGTAGGTGTTGTATTTTGTATTTTCCCGGTCGCATAAAAATGCGATTAAACTTTTATCTGGTTTATGGTTTGTAATAGGGAAATTTTCAATGCTTAAGGGCACACGAATAGTTTTTAAATTAAAAATATAGTAAATTTATAATTCTGCAGTATAAAGGCAGTAGACAGTGATTATCCAGATAATTTTAAACTGGTAAGTAAATTTTTAGAACTTGAACTTGGTCAAATATTTTCATACAAGTTTTATCTACCGCACAAGCGTCCACACGGTAAAACATGTTTAACAGGCACCGAAATAAGGAATTTGTTTATGTTTTGATAGCTGTCTTCACGGTAAAACTAGTTTTATGAAATGCGTCTTATAAATTTGTTTTACCCCGAAGGCGCTGCTTTAGGAGTTTTGGTTTATTTTTAGGACGACGAGGAGGCTACTTTGGATTGCAATAAGAGTTTTCCCTTTGGATTTTCCGTTATCGGCGGTTTAAATGTCGATTCTAAGTCTATTAATTCGATTCCCTTAGATTTGTTTATAAATAAAAATTTGAAACAGTCTATTTTATTAAAAACGCTAAATGGAGATGTTAGTTTCGAAAATCTTCTATTGGGTGGCTTATACGACAATGTTAATATTACGAAATTAAATCAGGAAGTCGTCAAATTAACGGGAGAACATTTTGTTTCGTCTACTTTGACTTTCGATAACGACGATGAGGATTTGATTGATATAGCAGCCATAGATCTCGAAATTACCGAAACCTTAAACGGTTTATCGTCAAACGATTATTATTTTATAACCGGCGATAATCGGAATATGACTAACTCCCTTAATTTTGAAAATATACGAGCCGAAAGGGTGATCGTGGAAGGCGATCTTTTAGGAACCATAAAAGGATTTTCGTTGGAAGAATTCGACGATCGCAGATTCAGCCTGACTAAAGACCAATTAGTAACGGCTAAATTCACGGTGAAAAATTTAGACACTCGAAATATTGTTGCCGAATATATCAACGGCGAACCGTTTGCGAAATTCTTCGATTATCAGTATCACGCGAACAAAATTTCTGAAAAATTATTTAAAGGGGAATTGCCGGTTAAAAGTAAGTCGTAAGGGTATCTATCTCGTAATTCTAATTTTTTGAACGCGTATTTTCAGATCTTTTCGTTAACGGTTCCTTGGATATCGATTATATTAATGGAGAAGACGTTAAGAGGCTATTAAACAATTTTATATGGTCTAATAAGGACAATCGCATGAAAAGCGCAACGTTGCAGGTATTCAAAGGCGTAATTCTGTAAACAATATTTGACCGTCACTTTTAGGGTAACGTACACATTAACAATTTATACGTCAGAAATTTTAATGGGGTCGAATTTGATGATTTTCATGACAATATCGTGTACAAATCTGATATAAATCCCGTAATAAAAGGCTTCAAAATTTTTGTAAATGGTTTTCACGTGCGAAGAATGTTAGATGCCGAACGACTTAACGATATTTACGTGGACGATATTTTAACCAAAACTGGGCACCAACAAGTTAGAGGGACCTTTACATATTCATGGCGACGTGCTTATATACGGCGATACCGAAATTTATGGCGATTTAAATCAAGTTTCCGTCGAATACGTGTCTAAGACTTACGAATTTATCGAAGACACTTGCGTAATTAAGGGTGCGCGCGCGCCTGGATTTCATTTTCTTATAAGCTTAACGTTTGATTTGTAGACGATCTGGTTCTTAATCGCTTGATGTACATAAATGATTTGATTGTCGATGGACAGGTGAACCAAAAAAATCTAACTGAATTTTTGGAAAATATGGTGTATAAGTCGTCACATGTTAAATTACCAGGAACGACCGTGTTTGAAAACACCGTTAGTGAGCATTGTGACTTGAAATTTTACTTGCATGCGAAATTTGTTTTTAGGTCTACGTCGAGAAGAATTTAATTGTAACGAATACGATAAACGATATAAACTTTTCCGATTTCGCGCAGGACGTCGTTTACATAACAGAGGATGAAATGATCGAAGGAAATGTTATTTTTACGCAACCTGTATATGTCGAAGAAGAACTGATCGTGGACTCCAATTTAAATAGTCGCTATTTAATGGGAATCGACTTGGATGGTTGGAACAATAATGCCGTGTTTATAAATCGCGGAAAAATTCGAGGTTTGTGTGGCATTTTTTTTATACAGGGCGTGCCACGTAAAACATTCCTCGTCGTTCGTAAAACAACTCTCGTGGTTTCGGAGAAATCGGCAGCGAGACGTTTAGGTGGCGCACCCTGTATATTTTTTCGAAACCCCTTTATTTCGAGAACGAATAAGATAGAAATTTAAAACTCGCAATTCGACATTAAACCTATAATTCTACGATTTCATAACAAAACATTTAATTCGATTTAAAAAATAGAAAAATAAATTAAATAAAGTACATAGCCGTGATTTACGAAACAAAAAACAAACGTTTCTGGTACACACAACTGTTTTTGCAGTTTTTATTTAGATGGTCCCTACTTCCTCAATAACGAAAACTGTATCTGTCGATTTATCTTTTCAAAATTTTCCATTTGCAGTTGTTAACGATAAAATGTTTGTACAACTTAAAGCGCAACAACCTAATTATAGGGGTGTATTCTGTAACTAGTCTGTAATTGTTTATAGACCTGTTAACATATTATCACCATGGAAACGTACGAAAATCTCAATTGTGATTGGTTGTTAATTTTCTAACAGGCCTATAAAAATTACAGATTGTAACAAGTGCAAATTGTTTTTATAAATTTTTATAATTGTTAAATATCGTTTTAGTCATTTGTTTCATGGCTACTTTATTAATGCTTAATAATTTTCTAAAAGTTACTCCTTAAGTTAGCAATATATCGATTTTTTTTAGTAAAAATTAAATACCTTTACCTATTATTAACATTTTTAAATAATAATTATTGAAATGTAAAAAAAGAAGACAATAAATAGGTATTATACCAAAATACTCTATTAGAAAATAGTTAGCTACTTCTTATAATAACGATTTTTTAAACTTCCATTTATAAAAATGACATTGAGGGCTCGCTACATCTTAAAGTGATAAATTAAATTTTTTATTATAATATATTAGGATTTGTTTGTGGGCTTAAACGAAATTTTACATTCAATTCTATCTCTCTTTCTTCTAAAAATAACAACAAGTTTCGATTTAGACGCCTATACTCTGCATAAAAAATGTATAAAAACGATAAAATTATATTATATTTCGCAATACAAATATGGCTTCAGTACTTTAAGTAATAATATAATATCATTCCTGGATTATCTAAATTACTATTGACGTTTTTCTCATAGTTACTATTGTTTACTAGTTATTATAGAAAGTCAATTAGTTACTACTTTTGCAATTTTATTCTTTTGTTACATTCATTAGTCGAAAATGGTTACGTACTTTCATATTTAACTATTCGTTTACATTAACTTATTATTAAGAAGCGCAAAATGAGCGTTTGAAAATCTACTACCGTTCATTTGGCGACAGATAGCTTTGTATACGATTAATTTCAAAACAACCGACGACAATAACGACTTGAAGGGAGGCGCTTTTATCTTTAAACTTTACTTACGCCATTTCACCCTCCCCCTAATCCTCGTAATTATCCCCTGTAAAATTTCAATCAATAAAGTTAGCCGAAATCGCATCATTTCAAAGATTCCAATCACCGCACCCGTTAACCTTCACACTACAATGGTACAATAGATTTTTAAATATTTTTGTACATCGGCCTAAATGATAATCGACGACAATGACGCATGGTAATCAGATGGAATTAAAAAAGTTAACGAAATAAACGAAGTAAACTTACCTCGTGCTTTAGTTTCAGTAATTCAACAGCTAATCCAAGTAAGCCAAAAGCGACAGAAATTCCTGGCCATCGGGCGCTAGGTTCATTTTCGACGTGGTCCCTCCCTTTCATAATGATTCGATTGCGTTATTGTCTGCAACAAATACTAATTTCAGAAGATGCCACAATTTTTATATGTATACACATTTACAGGAAAATTAACATTCGAGACGGTCACCATCCAAGGAAACGTCTTCTTAAATTACTCGAACAACGTGGATTTAAACGGTTTAATCCCGTTACGAACCGACCAATACATAAACGAAAACCTACAGTTCCTCGAATTAAGTACTTTTCACGACATCGTAGTCGATAATCGTGTCAACGGTTATCGTCTCGAAGACGAATATCAAAACTCAATTTTAATGGTAACGTATCCGATGTTTACCTACATTTAATCCGATTATATCGATCGAAGTTTCAGCACGAGTTGCCTCAAGAAATCAATTCGGATATCGTGTTCGGCGGCAACGTTTTGGTCCACGATAGCATCAATTTCCTCGATTTGGTGAACGGAAGGAATTTGAGTAACGTCGTCACGACCGGCACCGATCAAAATTTAACCGGTCGTTACATTTTTAACGACGAAGTGGTGTTCAAGTCGGATTTAATTTTGAACGGGAGAATAAACGGAATAGATGTAAACGAATGGGAGAAAGATGGCGTTAAAACGTCTTACGAAAGTCCTCAGATCGTTTTCGGCGATTGGATTGTGGACGGTAACGTATCTCTCCTAGAAGACGTAATCGGCGAAGGAAATATCGAAGGAATTGATTTTCGAAATATAGCCGATAATTTAGAGGAGAAACGTAGCTCGATGTTTTCGACTGAAACTGAATTAACGGTACGTAACTTATTTATGAACTTTAAAATAGTTTGTTTTGTTCATAATTAACTATTTTTTTCAGGACGACTACAACGATTTATGTAAAGATGTAAACGTTGTAATGAATGCAGCCAAACATCAAATTTATGTGTTTAAATATTTCGAAAACATGCAAGAATTCGAATATTCTAACGACGTCGAAAACGTACACGCGTTCAAGGTATTTGTGTATTTATTGGTCGCATTAATTTCGGCCGTTAATGCGCAATTGTTTAGGTCCATAGTCGAAATTACATGTTGGTATCGGAAAGTCGCGGCTGCCTTTCCCATTTATTTATATGGGATTACCGACAATTCGAGGCTATCGGACAAATTGAAACCGGGAGCGTTTCCCAATTTGTTTCCGTGTACGACGGCGATCTTGTATTTCTTGTCAGTAAAAGTGATAAAGTTTTATCTGATTGTGCCGTGCACGGAACAAACGTTTGGAAATTTAAAACGAACGAATTAATTGTGAGCGTTAATTAAAAATAGTCTTCAATTTAATTTGAGCTCTTCTGGTTTGCAGCATCTGTACAAGTTGGAGGATCACGATCTTTTACAGGATTCTCTAGCTCCCGGCACATTCTACGGTCTACAAGGCAATTTAGTTGTAGAATACAAACTCGAAACGGCCGTCGAGACTAATATGAAAATAAAAAGAAAGTGGAACGTCGATAATGGTAAAATATAAATTGTTTTTAGTTCGACGATACAACGAAATTAATCGCCACCGTGTTTTAGGAAATTTAAGGTTTGTACCGAGAGGGTTGGGCACCAGTCTAGCTTTAAGTAACGGCGATAAATTATTTAAGTTGGCCAGAGAAGATTTAATAATTGAGAACGATTTTGGATACGATACGGAAGCTTTTGTTAGAGGGAGCGTTACAGAAGAAATCAATAGTTTTCTTCCGGGTTATTACGATGGCGACGTGGTTGTTATTAACGTTGGTATCGAAGGAAACGGGCGTAGTTTAGCCGCAGTTGCCTCGCACGAGGAAACCAGTGTTAAAGGAAAGCTGGACTTTTATAAAGGTATTTTGTATTAAATTTTTATAAATGTAGGTATAGGTGGGCGGTTGTTTTTCAACAATTATCCGGGTAATATAAAAAAAATAAGGGCGGACCGAAATGGAAGCAACAATTGCTAGGAATTTAAGTGGCCCGAAAGTTGTCGAAAAAAATATTATAAAACATTAAAATAATCATCAAAATTGCTATTGGAATCGACGATAGAAAAAATTCAATGAAGTAATCGAATTCTTATATAATCAATAACAAAAACTGAGTTTTTTTTGATTAGGTAATTAAAATAGTTATTGCGAGAAGAATTGTCAATAAAAAATGTAGGTATATAGAAATTTATCGACGTTTCTAAAAGTTTAAGAATTAGATAACTATGTATTGTTCCTATTTACTTAAAGAGAAAATTTCCAATTTTTCGTGATCTAAGGGTTGCGACCTGAACAAAATATAAAGCGGCTTTTTCGGGTCTCGCTATCAGGTTGTCCACAATAGTTTTATTTTCTGTTAAAATTCGTTAACTTTTGAATTAACGAATGACGGTTCGCACCGTCAATTATTTAATACGTTCGTTCTTACTCTTCCGTATTTGTTAGATGCGATTGTGTTTCGCTTGATGTTTCATACGGAAACAAGGCTTCGGAAACTATCGAGTTGCGTCAATGCAAATGGCCATAAAAGCTTTTTTTCTTTTCAAATCTTTTTAGATATACGAAGACGCGCTAACCGGAAAGCTTTTCCACAAGGTTCCTACGTACAAACCGTCTTCGTTAATATCCCTCGAATTCGGTAATGATGAAACGTTACTAGCGTTTTTAGAAGACGAAACGGTGCTGCAAATCTACGAATACAAAGGTATTATCCTCGTAAGGGATGCGTTTTAAATTTAATTACCGACATTTCGTTTTTAGGCATAGAAGGGTTTAAGCACCGCGCGTCAGTGAAACTGAATGGCTCGAAACTTATTTTCATGACGTTATCCTTCGAAAACAGAAACGTGTTCGTTATAGGAGCGATTTATAAAAATAAATTGAATTTATTACAGGCCGTGATGGAGGGAAACCGAATGGTAGCCGATAAAGTTTTATGTGATTTATATTAATTCTAATCGTTGTTTTTAGGCGAATTTCATTTTATATCTGTTTTTGTTGATTTATACAAAATGAAATTTCTTGTTATATTGCATGCCCGGAATAGTGTACGCTTATTATATAATAATTATTATTTTAAATAAATGTAATTGCGTGAATATAAACTGCCAAGTAAATTTTCGTGTAGTTTTAGTTGCCTATAGACTAACCCAATAAGAAAGCTCTGCATCGCATTTCCGTCCGTACTTTTTCTGAGCTTTTAACTGCATCGAGAAAATAGTAAATAATATGGGAAGGGAGAAGGGAGAGTCAAAAGGGGCGAAGCACCTGGATATAGTGCATCCACTCCTCCATATAATAAAAGAATTAATTGTAAACAATATTAAGATATTTATTTGAACAAAAGAAAATCGACAATAAAAAAACCTATTCCTCTTTTGCGAGATTAAACTTCGTTCTATAAAATTGTATTATTTCCTCGTCCACTTCGGGATCGCCAGTTAGCGGTACTTGACTGATGTAATTTTTAAATTCCGGAGGATCTAATTCCGATATCAAATTGTTCTTACTTACCAAATCGGTCTTCGAATTAACGACCGAATTGCACGAAGGACGGATTCTGGGCGGGTCGTCAAAGTCCGATTCGAAACGCTCGTCGTCCCTTTCGTCGACGTTGGTGTTGCCAATTGCGAATACTGGATGGTTCGACGAACACGTTTCAAACGAATGGGTGACTACGGTTTTGTAAGACTGATCGCTATCGTCGTCGTTCGATAATTGGTAATTCGATAATTGGTAATTCGATAAATTGTCCAACGTTGTTGCCAAAACGTGGTCTAAGTCGGTGTTTGACGAAGCAAAGGGCAATTTTTGAAGGTCATCCTGGTTACGATTTATAACGAGATTCGTACGCTTTTTTAAACGTTTATTTTGCTCTTGGTAACGCATATTTTCTAAAGATACCGCGCGCAGTTCGAGGCAAGTGTCGTTTAACTCGGTACATAAATAAGCCATCTTATCACCATAATCGTGTTCAAACACATTATTATTTAAAACTTCGTTTGCGGGATCCCTTAAAACTTTCCTCGTATCCTTTTTTTTAGGCCTACAGTTGCAGCATACGATATAATCTTTGGTGTTGTCCCACTGTAAAAAGTTCTGCATCACCTTCGATTTCGCCTTCTCCAAATTGCACTTTAATTGTTCGGCTTTCTCTTTTAATTTCTTCAATTTGTCCAAGGATTTTCGATAAATATCCTGTTCCGTGGCTATCTTCGATTTTAAATCGATCGACGAGGTGATACTTCCAGAAACTTCTAGTTCCGATCTCGCGTTTACAATATTTTGCTGGCATTGTTCAATAATCGATTTAGTTTGTTTAGCCTCGTCGTAGACGTTCTGAATAGCGTCGTTGTGGAAATCAAGTTCGTCCCTGTTTTTCGGGTCTTTCATATACGTATCGAAGGCAGTTATTTGGTCGGGAGATAATGCACCTAATTCCTGAATGGGGGCGATATTCTCCTTGTCGAATTTAGATGCGGCATCGGAATTCAATTTATATGACGCCAATTTTTGATATTCGGCTAACATTTTTCTTAAATGAGCTATATTCGATTAATTAATTATTAAGGAAATAATTTGTAATCAAAAATTTTTACATTAAAAGGATACAAATTTCTTTTTCTTGCTCGCTAATTCTTCTTTTATATACTTCGACGAGCTGTTGACGACTAACTTCTTCACGTTTTAGTTTGTCCGTCTGTTTCTCGAAATCTTTCACGATTCGTTTGATCAGCTTAAAACAGAGTAGAATACTACTCATATTCATGGTCGTTACAGACAATTCTTCCTTCGCGTTATCTAAATAATTTCTAACGATCCTATTGCATTTGTCTTGTTCTTCTTTGGTTAACTTATCGGAACTCTACGGCAACAAATTAGTTTACGGCGATACTGATTTATCGATTAACCCATATGTAAGTACCTTAAATTGAGTTTCTCGGGCAAGTTGGTTTTGTAGATCTTCGATTAGATTTTTTAAATAGTTAATCTCATACTGAGGATCGATTTCCTTATTTATTTGCGATTCTAAAGCGACGTCGGCGACTCTTTGAGCGAATTTGCACGTGGCTATCGTTTCCTAAAACGTCTCACAGTAAATAGCCTCCGCGTTAGATATTTATATTTAAATGAACTTGAAACCTTGATATATGTAACCTTTGTCGTTAAAGTGACGAGCAGCACCGTCAGACAATTTCCCGATAACGAGTCCTTCAGTATGTAGGTCAGCATGCTGTTTCTAAATGGAACGTACATTTTCCGTTGCGATATCGCCAGCACAACTTGTTGTAGATAATGCAGCGATAAATTAATGAATTTAGCTTCGTCCAAAGTTTTACCAGTTATGTTAGACTTATAAACACGTTCCGATCTACAAAGTTAACGACATCTACTGTAATAAGTAACGGAAATTTGAATTTACGACACTAATTTTCAAGATTCTTTGCGGATTCATCACAAAACTTACCCGGCTAAATCAACGAGATTGAGTTTTGATCGTCTAACTTTTCCATTCTTGCAATTTTTAGCCGTAACGCAAATAGTAAAGATGCAGTGAGACCTAGACGAATTCAAATTCATCGGAGTTTCCACGGTAATCCTGAAAACGTAGAATTTTAATTATCTTCAAGAAAACCGCGGAAATCGAATACGCGGTTTTATATTTCCTAACCTGTTAGTTTCCCCCAGCAAAAGTAACTTCATGGCTTCTTGTTCGTTGGACACTCTTTGATTACGTAAACTTCGAATTTGACGCTTTCCGTTATTATTTTCGACTGCTTTTCTGTTAATACACAATATTTAATAAGGTTGTTTAGTTTCGGTAACGAAAATAAACTTGTAATGTGTGTTGCCGTTTTGGGGTATTGAATTATCGGATATTAATACACAAGAGGTTGATTTTTTACCGGGTAATTTTTTTTGCCGAAAACCTATTTTCCATGATAATTATTCGAGAATTAAGGGCATGGAAAAATCGCGATACGAAATCGAGTTTAAAGTTATAAAGTTTCATAAAAAAATTATATAGATATAGCAGAGCTGTTGATAATGAAGAAAATTTAAAATACTCACGGTAACGCGCTCAACGACGTGAACTGTTGCCTAGGGTTCAACAGATCGTAACCGATCTCATTATATATTTCTAAATACGATATATAAATTGAGTACTGGTTCGGATACTATAAAAAACTAATATTTAGAATCGCTCCTATGTTCCGGTCGTAAGTTATACTCGCTTGCTTGATAAAATCGAATACTTCCTCGATGCTCCTGGGAATTATTCCTCTTTCATCATAATATTCCGAAGAACCGGTCATTGTGTATGTCTTTCCGCTGCCCGTCTATGAATACATTTCAAATATTAATTTAAGGGTTATTAAAGTAAGATAAAACCTCTAATAATGCCTCTTAATCTAAATCCTTACTTGTCCATAAGCAAATATAGTTCCATCGTATCCTTCCAATACACTAAAAACCAATTACATTAGTTTTAGCATTTATCATAAATTAACCAAATAATTTATTAATAAAACAAAATACAACACCTTTTTATCACCGGCTTTGCAATTACATCAAAAATTTCATCTTGACGTGATTTTCCATCAAATAACTTCTCAAATCTGTTAAAAAACCGCAATAAAACAAAGATTAATTAAAAGAACTATGTAAACACTTTCCCAAATCTGTAAGCCAGTGGTTTTCGTTTAAATAACTTCTCCTTGGCGTTTAAATGAAATGTAATAGTTTCTTGGGTTTCTTCATTTTGTAATATCTCGTACTAAAACCGTCTCAAAATAACAATTCCAATAATATGGTAAATGAGGTGCTACACGTACGTACCGATGCCGATTCTCCTCGATTTTCACGTTTAAGACGCGCGTAGACTTTAATGAAGTTCTTAACCATTACGTCAGTTGTCACTTTCAAAATGTTGACTGTTCGCGTCAAAGCTCTATATACCTATTTAACGCGCTAAAGTGACAAGTTTTAATAAAATTAGAAGACATTTAGACAAAATACAAAATATCTAGACATTACTTTACAATTTTGGTTTCAGACGACGAATAACTTGTGAAAAAAACCTGTTCTCTAAGTCATAATAATCAATTATTTTATTTAAAAATTGCGAAACTTTATTAACGCTCATTGAGGCTTTGTTATCAAGAGGCAGTCTCTTAAAGTCGATGTCCTTCAGCTAGGAAAGCCCGCGAGCTCGACTGCAACGACGAGATTTCGAAAATATTTATTTTGCAGGCCGTAAATTAAGAAAAGCTGCTTTGAGTTGCCGAGGGGATGTTTTACGTAAGTAATACCCTGATAAAATCGAACACGTCGAAACCAACGCAGTTTCCGAAAAAATAGTTTTACTATTCGTTTTCGAATTCAGTCCATTTTGAAATTAAGTAATCTGATTAACACTCACCGAGACGTTTTTTTTTTAAGTGGCAACCCTTCGAAGTCGGTGTCCTGTAGCTAAAAAAGTCGCAACTTATTGCATAATTACTCTCATAAGGACATAAAATTAATTGTATTTTATAAATGTATCGAGATGTTAACTGATTGTGAGAATTTTTGAAAATCTTAAATGTTTTCTTCTATTACAGGCTCAATTTGTAGTAGAATGCAGTGTCTTACCTATTCATCGTATATTTTCTTTCTGTTAGATCCTAGATTATTTTTTCCGTTAAATTCGCACATTTCCAGAAAGCTTCATGGTAATTGAGCAACAGAAAATAACACGTGCGTGTTACACAAAAATAAAAATCACTATAGACACTATACTGCACATCGCGAAACAAACGAACATTCTAAATGTATGTAGGTATACTTGGTAGACATGGATACGTGCCGCTAGTTACTAATAATCTAGCAAGGCTGGAATCAAATTATCAAATTAGGTTATCAAATATCTTAAAGTGATTGCATAAAAACCAAAATTCCCGATTCTAATTTACAATTAAAAGGTTTACATATCCTTTATTTTAATTTCAGGTAATAGATTACGAAAAATGGTGCATAAATGAAGCATTAGTTGCTTCGTATTTTATTAGTTCCAGAAACGTAAATTGGATAATATATTAACTCTTGTCAACGTACCCGTTATACACGCGTATTTATTACACAACACCATTGTTTTCTATGTAAAAATTTTCGCAGAATACGCCCAAGTTATCGATTTTTGTCTTAATTCGCTGTTAATAAAGTGAAAAATTTCGGTCTGGTGCTACTTACGTAACAAGTACATAATATAAAACTTTATTAGACGAGCTCGGTTTATGGCCGAGCGAGCTGACGAGCAATGCCAATAAAAAACGGCAAGTGTGGTCTGGTGCAAATTAGTTATTCCTACGGGGCTTACAACAAACTAATTTGGCGTAGACCGAACTAGTCCGTCCTAAGTAAGTAGGTATTACCTACTCAACTTTCAATTTCTTTACGAAGGCGTTTGTTTAGTCGAGTCAAAATAAGTTTTTACTTCGGAATCCACGAGAACAGAACCGATTTTGATTAAACTTATTTTAAAATATTTCTTACAGGTACTACATTATTTGAAATCGGAAACATTCTGGTTGGCGCACTCGAGCACCTATTTGTATTGTTTAAACAATTATTACAACAAAATACGGGGCGGGGCGCTCAGGAATGTTTTTGTCTACCTACACCAGTTGACAATCCATCAGATTAGAGTACTTGTATACTTTTATAAACCACGCGTATATACACACATATATCATTCAAAAGCGAAAGGAAAATCGATATTATAATTATAGTTAACATATGAAAACGGAATAAAATTAATTCATAATATGAAGTCATCTACACAATTAAAGTGTTAGTAGCAATAAATTACTTTCACTGTACATATTCGTACATAAAACATCTAATGGTATGCAGGAATTAATAATTGTTTATTGATATGCCATGTCTGTACTCGGAAAATTGTTATGCTGGCTATTAAAAATTAACGAGCAATGTTGGAACATTACGTGCAAGGTTATAGATAAAATTTATTAAAATAACGATATACTGTATACGTATGTGCTGGTGCTAACACAACTTATTTAGAAACTTATGAACCATAGATACAAATCATATTTCTTACAATGCAAATATAGGTAATTATATAGGAGAAATCGACTTACTTGTATGCAAGGTTGGGTTTCGATGACTGCAGCGGTGAAAATCCATTAGATTGCTTGAATGAAATTTGAGAGTTAAACTCAGTAAAGAATAACTTACTTAAGCTAAAAAATAGATAGTAATGTAACTATAAATTGACGTTAATTGAATTTAAAAAAAAATGGTCGCATTCAGGGAATTGTAGCGTCGAAACGCTGCAGCGCTGTAACGCTTTATCTTGCCTGAATAAACATTTTTGATACTAGTTATTTTTCAGCTTTTAATTCTTAGGTTGGCAATTTTGTTTGTAAAACACTCAAATTTTTATGTAAAACTTACCTTGTAATATCTTCAACCTTTCTTCTTACGTTACGGCAAGGGAAATGACTTCGTCTCCGAATTGTAACGTTATAAGCCATCTTTATTTTTTGCATAAACCAAAACATACACAAGCAACATAATTTGTTAGGTTAGAACGCATGGATGCGTCATTGTTTTATTTAGTTATAAAGCGTTAAAGCGGAATATTTATATGCTTTAATGCTTTACTAAAGCGCTGCAGCACTGCGAGTAAAGCAGACACCATTCAGAGCATCGCTTCGATAAAGCGCTACAGCGCTACCATTCCCTGAATGCGACCAATGTTTCAGATAATACCGCGACTAAAATCAACGGGATTCGCAGATATGACTGTTTCAGAAGTTCAATACAGTCTCTCCTATTTTAAAATGTTTAAAATAGTAATCGATATGATTAATTTGTTTTAAGTAAACAAATCGTTTATTATCTATGTAACTGTAGTTGTTTAAAAATGTAATTCATTAGAATTTTTTAGAAAATCTAAATACGCGGTTCCCAGGAGGTATCTGCTTATAGTTAAACGCAGCATAAAATGTGTGCTTTTGTAAAATTTGACTTTTGTCGATTACGACGTTTTACCAAAACGCTATCGATATTATGCCTTTATCTTTCCACAGCAAGTCGAGACTGAAAGACTTTTTGGATACCCGTTATTATGTAGATTGCAATCATCTCACAATCAATATGACTCGACTGTTTAAATTAAAATCTTAATTTCTATTAAAACGATTATAAAATACTTAGGTAGGTAGATATTTACTTAGTAATTTAGTTTTGGATCTAGATAGCACAAAAAGATTCAGATCGGCTCAATTAATTATATTAGCTACATGATTATGTTTAAAAAATATTATAATGGTATATCAATATCAATAAGTAATCGTATATCAATAAGGTGTACGTTTAAATCAATACCTATACGACAATAAATATGAATGGCTTATTAAAAAATAAATAAATAAAAATGAATCACATTTTATCTTTTGGTCGTTCAATAAAGCGATTAAATTATTTTACTTATCAAACAAACAGTGCAAATGTATCGTTAGTGCGTTAATATACGAGGTAAACATTTTAATGTACCGAGTGGTAAGTAGATTTTAATTTTATTTAGGAACAGTTTGCGTGAATCTTCTATACTCGAATTTAATTTATTTATAATAGTACGATTGAATTAAAATAATAATGGCCATTAACTAAAGTGTTTAAAACTTATTAATCGAAAAAATTTAGCAAGTTTTATAGAAAAGTAAGTGTTTAGAACAAAATAATTTCAGTGACGTCGTTTCGCTGAATTGTCTTTCTTTTTTCAAAATAATCTAAAAACACTCACGAAATTATCTCATTATCAAAACATAGAACACTATCTATATCTTCAAAATTATTATTATTTATCGAAATATTATTTATCAATGATCAGGATGCGTAATCTTAATTTTCAATTAACGGCGTAAGTATACCTAACTACAAGGGAAGTTGAGTTTTTTTATTTATTCTGGAATTACAAATTTATATAGTTTTTAAATTACTAACAATAAGTATTATTTAATTTTTAATATTAACTTAAACTTTAAAGTATCAGAACCGCTTGTTTATTTTGGACGGCAGATAGATATACGCGCATCGAGTAGGTTATGTGTTGACCTTTAAAATAAATTATAAACTGTTCTTAATTTACCTAAAAGAAAAGTTTAAATGGGTAGATTTTTAAAGAACCTTGTATAATAAACTTAATTTTTTATTTGACAAACTTTGTTTTTAAGATAAGCAGAAGAATTTATAAATAATACATTTTATTTGTACGATTAATTTTTTGATGTAGGTTAATCTTTGTATTATTCATTCTCGGTGATCTTTGAACGAATAATCCTAACATAAGAATGACGTAATTGGAGAAAGCGAATGAAGAAGAAAGACAAACTTTGGTAAATGGTTATTGATCGTAATGGTAATTAATTAAGATCAGAAAGAGAAAAGTAGAAGAGAAAGACCACAGAAAGAATGGCTACAGTTACGAATCAAGAATTGGAAGAGAACAAACAGCAACTTCCGTTTGACATCATGACCGATAGATCTGTCACCGTGCACTTCACGATGAAATTATTTAAAACGCGATCACTTCACGTAACAAATTCGTCTTATGGTGATGTGCAAACCATTTTGAAAAACTCACTATTTTAGAAATAATAACCTTACGAAGAAGTCGTACGTACGGCACGTTTCGAACGTAATTAACAATTTAAACAATACCTTAATAACGTTCATTATCTAACGCTTAATTAAAATTTGACGTTCGGGCATTCGTTTCGATTATTTTAAACATTCGAAATTGGCCTGTCGCCTTTTATTTGTCGCCTTTGTCGTCACGATAAGATGGATTTTAATTAAAACAACAATAGCAGAATTATTCATACCGCCCAACATTAGTACAGAAAAGCTTTCGGAATTACGCCGAGTACCAGATATTATCATTTATCCCGTGAAAATCGATCGCGACCTGCGCGTTCCTTTCGGGAATCCAAGCGTGCGCCGAAAAACCGTACGGCAAGCAATTCCACCCCAAATTTTCTTCGTTTTTAATATTAATCATGCCGAGATCTTCCCAAACTGTACGCTTACATTTAGTTTTGGTCGACTTTTAAACTAAATTAGACCGCCACCTACGTACGTACACTAATTTCCGCGCGTTCTGGACATTTTCTCTGAAATAGGTGACTTAACTTTGGTGCCAATGCTAAATATCGTATCTGTACCTAAAACTACGGGCTTCGTAGTGCAGTGCAATGACCGGTCTGAAACGTAAACGGTACCATTCAAAATTTCTGTAAATGAATTAGTGAAAGTGAAATTTATCGAACACGAAAATTATTGCTCGCGACACGGTATTAAAAGGATATTGTTTTTTTTTTCGTTTGAAGTCATAAGTCTTTTGTATAAAAAACAAAATTTTAACAGTGGTAAGTCGATTTTTTAATTAGATCTTATGGGTAAGTGATAATGAATTATCGTGGAAATGAATAAGCCTTGGTAGCCGTATATAAATTTATTATTACTTAAGTATAATATTGTAAATTACGAATTCTTCGAGACGTCTGTAAATGCAATTTTAATTAGTACTCGCGCAAGTGTTAAGATTTATGCGTTTTAAAAATATACGAATCGTTTTTGATCGCGAGAAGTTCCGAAGTCACGAAATTCGCCATAGCATTTTACCGAACAATTAGACAATCAGCGATACCATCTGTTTTAATTAATTACGAGCGCAGTTTTTTGGAACTTTGAAACTAACCAACCCTAATCGAGTTAAGACTATTTCAAAAGCGACTGCTGACGGCAACGTTTAAAATAAACTGAGATCTAATTCTGTAAATACGATTTTGTGTCGGTGTTCTAGCTTGCAACCAAGTTTTAATAGATTTCAAACTTTTTGTGCTGGACGAATGTTGAAAAGTAATCGTAGCACGACTTTGAACTTTTCTTACACGAACAATTACTAACAATAAACTGCAATAACAAAGCGGTGTTATTCAGTTAAGTTAGTAAATTATCAAATTGCCGTAAATGTCCAAAAGCGTTCCTATAATCGTAAAACACACCCCAAAGCAGATAAAAGAACAGGAACGTAAGAAACGGGTGTATTTTTATAAGGGGGCAACTATGAACAGCTGTTACAAACGCCATGCACGCGCCATCCCAGGGATGCACAATTTATACAAAATTATACGTTCCAACAAAGCTTTTGTAAATTATGAAAGAATGGTCTTCGACTAGCAGTTTTTGAGTTGCCTATAAATGGAATGCTCCTCGTTTTTGATTGCCTATTGTTATTTGAGAAAAAAATGGTCCCCGCGGCAGCCTATATTCAAGAGCGGAATGTGATTTTGACATCCCCTGATTAAATTATGATATGCGAGCGATTTAAATTGGCGTTTAGAAAATGAGTCTGGTGGGGAGATTTAAATGCTTGTAAAGGTCTATGATGGGTTTTATACGTATACGTATACGTATACGTTCTAAGCAAATAATAGAAACCACTTTCGATTTAAGTGTGGTGGTACGTAAAGATCGACAATAACGAAACTGTAAAAATAGAATTTTCGCTAAAGTACGTGAGTGGGAGGCCGATGAATGATTTCCTGGTAAATGAGTGTCTGGATTTTCCTATAACTAGATTTTAGATTATTTTCGTGGGATCTGTTCAGTTTCAACGTATTTTTGAATAATTAATATAGTAAAATGTGTCATAAACTTTGTCTATGTAAAGTCGCTTTTAATTAACGTATAACGTTATTCATAAAAGAGGTATTTGGAACGGTATTAATTAGGAGAAGACCCATATAAATACTTTTGTTATCTGATAAATTCCTCTTATTGTTCTCAGGTCCTTTTATCTTCTATCATTCTTAATGTTCGTATTAGATATATTTTCTTTGATCTCAATTTTAATTTACCTATTCAATCCGGTATTAGGATTGCGACGTTTTTAGAATTTAATAACTAACAAGTATCTAATTGTTAATTTAACAATTAGGCAAATAAAGTTCATAAAATACTTATAATACCGCGATTACTATGACGACAGACTTATTGATCCGGATTTTTGAGTTAAGCAATGCATATTTTAGATTCCTCGTGCAGCACCCTATCGTCAACAGCAATTTACTTTTCGAATTGTTTTATTGAACTAAAAACAAATAAGCAACGAAAAACTTCACAAATCAATAGCCGTATCTTAAAAAATTTAACTTTAAATTAATTTTTACGCTTAAAACGCTTTTTGCGCTTAAAACGTTTTTAAAATTTTATGATTCGATTTTACACCAAAGTGAAGTGAAATATCTAAATAATGATTTTAGGGTAATTTCTTTCCATTTTTATGTTCATATACGGAGCAAACGAATTTAGAAATGATCGACAATAATTTGAGTAAACAGAAATCTATCGATCGAGCTCGTTATCTAACACGAAATAAATTAGTGATAACTTATAACAATTATTACAAACATCGACAAGCGATTATTGGATTTCTACTTTTAAGAATGTCACTATCTACAATAATAGTCCAATACAATAATACAATAATAATCCATGACTGGTGACATCTCCTGGACAACAAGGTTATATACTCATGTAATAATTTAGATAATAAACTGACGATTGACTTACCGACGACAATGGGGCTAATTTGATCAAACATTTAATGAAAACCTAAACTATTATTATGTAATAAATAATACAAAAATATGATTTTAATCAGCCGAGTTGTTTCGAAAATGTTCAGAAATTTTTCGCTTCAGGAAATTAAACAATTTCACTCCTAAAAAGCGTTAAATCAACACATGAATAATCGACTACGATTTAAATGGTTATTTAATCAAATTACCTACGTATAATGTTTAAAAATTTTGGAGTTTTCTAAAAATTGAACGGCGAACTTATTTGAATTTTAACAATGCCAATTCTTACGTCTCGCAATACTGTTATTGAACTACCAAATCTTTTATTTCTGCGGACAAACCGAGAAAAACATCGCAGTTTATGTAGCGAACGCGGAGACTCGGCATTTCCCGATATGAAAGCAGTTTTCGGTCCGAATTGCAAATAAAAATCGTAATACGAAGTTTTCTTTACCGATTCCTCCATAACGCTTGGAATTGTTAAACCGCGTTAGCTAAGTTTTCACTTTTATTTATTTAACGTTTTACCGTATTATGATTATATCGGTTCGAAATTCGTGCATACAGTTTCGTTATCGTCCGCGTCCGCGTGATTCAAAATAGCTTTTAGTTGGTTATGTTTTATTGGTTCGATTATTTTGTGAAAGCAATTTCAGATAACAGTCCTTTTAGATAATTGCTCGCTAGACTGTTTACGGGCTCGAGTTTGCCTCATAAAACACTCGTCATCATGTTGATAAAGTGTGTTTTATGACGTGAGTTAGTCGAACAATTTTAGGACTCTGCGCCGCGAATTTCTTGTAAATGATTTTACGAGATTTGCGTAAGTAGGTACTGCGGTAGAAAAATAGCTAATTAAAAATAGATACAAAAAGTGTTGAAAGATCTATTTTTTAATGTGTTATATTCTGTGTAGGGTAACAAGGGCTTATTCGTACCTATACATTTATTTAGGAAATACAATTGGAATTTTATTTCGATTTCCTGAAATATTAAGGGGAGTTGAAGGCTCTCCATAAGAAGACACGTTACATTTGCCCATTTTTAGGTAGGTACCTACAGGCGGGTGCAAAAAAAACAATATTATTAAATTTTAACCATTTTCACTATTCAACAATACCCCTTGAATTCTGCGCTCGTTTATTATGACAATGAACAAAAAAGTATTTTGTTGTTAACGTAAGTAATAAATTATTTTGATAGCTCGAAATGTCCACTGTCTAAAGATAGTAAAACAATTTGATCAAAACCTCGCTTTTTTGAAAAAGTGCACTCTTTCCTTTCTGAGAATATCAAGATACTATAATTATGTTAATATGGAAGGGGATCATTTCGCACATCTTTGATAATAATTAATATGCTATGTTCAGCCGAATTATTTTAAAACTAAACAAAATTAGGTAGTGGGTACCTAAATTAAAAATTATCGAAAGGGAAAATCGTTCTTATCTCGAAAACGGTGTTTGTATATGTATTAAGACGTTTTAACTTATTCTTGACGGTACTATACTTACGTCCTTAAAAAGTAGAATATTTTCCAAATGATTCTTATTAAAATATGTTGGTGAAGGGATTTTCTAAGATTTTTGAAAACTTATTATTTAATTATTACCGTTAAAAATTCGTGTTAAAATGGAAAATTTAAATTTTAGCTCAATATAATTTTCAATTGAATTTTACCGGAGATTATAAATTAATAGGCAATTCGTGCTTGTTTTACATAATTAGTAAGGAATAAGCGTGTCAACAAGTCGCATTACCTGTAATAGGTAATTACAACAATTTATGTAACCTACAACAATGCCATGCATTTCAAAATTATAAATAAAAATTACTTATGTATAATTAGTTCGAAAACTCTATTTCATTATTCATTCGTGGACGTTGCATAGGTATTTGGAAGTTTAAGTCGTTGTGTAAACAACTGGATCTGTTGACATTTTAGCTCGTGTTGTAGGTATGTTCGTATCGATACCGTAATGAAAATATAAACAATGGAGATATAAAATTGTGCAGTAATCGTACTACTTTTGGTTGATTAACTTTAATATAGCGTTATAGAATTATTAGTGTATTTTAGTACCTCAAATTGTTAGATAATATTTAAAAAAAAACGTCGAGTTTTACAGATCGTTTCGACTTTAGTATGCAATAAACGTCATATGAAAATTCGAACAATAATTGTTGTCGTTTAATTATATAGTACCTATATTAGATAAAATCGTGGATTGTTTTGTCACTTATGAATGATTATTTAAATGATGGGGATTTAGTTTAATTGCCAGATGATGTTTTTAAATGACTGCTCAACTATTTGATAGAATAAAATAATGTTCTAAAACGATATAGTCTACAACGCCTTTTCAGTACAACGAACTTCAGTCGGTTTACCTCTGAAAAATAAAGAAAACAAACTTATTTTTGTCTTCAACGTCAATGGGTAACTTCAATATATGTAGATAACATTTCAGAAGCAGACGGTGGCGATATTGTGCAGGAAACAATTTAGTAAAGATATAAATTTCGCCGATCTTATAAATAAAATGAATAGTAGATATCTACTTGACATTGACTTTTTCGAAGTTTCACAAAAACAATCCCAAAACTTAATTGAATAAGTTTCAACTTTGCTCCTAATAAAATTATAGACTGTAGGGGTTAGTTTATAGTTATTTTTCTTTCGTTTCATTTAAAGTTCTGAAATTAAGGTGCGCACATTCGCATTTTTACGAGTTTCATCACATAAATGACGGTCCCAAGGACGTGGAGAAAAGAAAACGAAAACAAATACCGACCTTATTGTTAACGATTTGATTTATAAGTAAAAATTTAAGGGAACGACTTAGGAAAACTTATGAACGTAAAAATACTTGTCGTTTTCAATTATGCATAGGTAAAAGACTGAATCTAAAAAACGTACATAGGTAATTTTCTTTCAGGTTGTTTGAATGTAAACAACCTTCAAAATATTACGTTTAAGTTGTACTTGTTCACTACCGAATAAATATTTTGCGTCGTTTATTACTAAATGACAAAGCTTAATAAGTGTACAGTGTCCACTTTAAAGTATGTAATTCATTATCCTACGCCCAGCAGGCATAAAACTATGTAATTTGATTAAGCAGCTGTCGCAAATAGACGTCTACTGGGCATCTTTGGTTTCCATATGGCAAAATGGGGTTTCATAGTTTCGTTTCGGAGCTCGTGCTGCTTGTTAGTTACAGGGGTGCGGAGAAGCGTTTACACCAGGGAAGAGGGGCCCCAAAGCTACGACCGCTGCATGTGTGTGTATGTATGTGTAAACGCACAGCATCGTGCGTGCTCTTTAAAGATCAGAAACACATGACAACCGGTGGCGCTTCGGCATCAAACGATTTTTCGGCGATAATGATTTTTATCGCAACCAACACGTGGTGCTGGCGAATGACTAATTGTTAGTGAAAACGCGAATGCAAGTTTGCTCTGCATGAATGTTTACATACTCGAATAAGTCAGAAACGTGTGCAAGTAAGTGCACGGTTTGCGCGTAAATTTATTTTATTACTTCGGGAAAAAACTACCGCGATAAAACGTAAACGAGGTGTTTTTAATAATGGTGATGATGTGGATGTTATTTGTTAATGTTGTCGTGAATTGCCCTCGGTGAGTAATCTTAGAATTTTCATTTTATCCTAATTTGTTTGGCACGACGAAATTTCTGACCTACACGTAAAACAAAATCCGCCAGCGTTTATGGGTTATCTTATCGATGAAAGTTCGTTCCTGTTACGCAATTAAGTATTTATACTGATAACCCAAATATTATAACAAAAAATTAAATATTTTTGTTAATTTTATTTTGAATCGTTCCCGTTACGGGATTGTAATGCTATAAAATTGCACATGTTACGAGTGTCGAGTTTCGACGCATAGCCGCTAGAATTTTTTTTAACTATACCTACGGAAGTGGAATTTGTTTACTCGAGCCAAGTTAGTGATATTAGCGATTTGCATTTTCAATGAAATTTTAACTGCTATAATTTTCCATAAGGTTTAGTATGTATAGCAAATAAATAATTACTTATGTAAAAAATGCTCTTTTATTGCTTGCGGTTTTCGCGGCAAGGTTTGCGCGACCTCATTTCCTTTTATGTAGATTGTAATTTTGTTGGATTTGAAAATTTAACAAGATAGTTGCGAATTTCGTTCGTTTTATTAGCAGCATCAAATTCGAAAACAGTAAAGTCTACGCGAGCCAAAAATATTTACTACAGGCAGCTGTAGGCACGTGAACGTGAGTGTCGTGACATTGTATAGCTACAGAAATAGGGAAAATAAAGCAACTAATATCTACCTAATATTTTTTTACGATTAAAATCTTGTCACAGTGTCGCGCACGCCAAGTCGTTTAGGGTGGATTAATATTTTAGGTTTAGCCCACTTCTAGATTACCGTCTAATAAATAAGGCCTATGCTTATGCAAAAAACTACAATAGTATTAAATTAAACTATTAATTAAGCTTAATTGACCTTTTCATATACCTATGAAAATAGAAGTGCATACAGTGTAATATCGGTTCGAGGGGTCGGTAACTATAGTAAATTTTATACACAGTAATACTAATTCAAAGTAATTCAAGTAATTCAAAAGTAATTCAATGTAATTCAAAGTAATTCAGACCTAATTCAATCTAATACCATAGTAGTACATGTAATACAAACTAATTCAGTCCAATTCAAACTAATACTTATTATGAATGTTTCATATAAAATAAGTAATACATAGAAATAGATATGTATATGTAAATGCAAACGTAGGTATATACATATAAATACTTATGTGTTCTTTGCACTAAGGTACAGTTGATTTTAAAAAGATATTTTAAAATATAAAAAATAAACTCTTAATTTTTAAGGTATACTGGATTGTTTTGAAATTAACAGTATTATATAAATTAGGGTGACGATTCCGTTGAATAAAATAAAGAGCACATTTTTTTGTTCATAGATCAAAAATATACATTTATAGAAACATGCAACGAGATCGTATTCCTAAACGGTTATCGAGACGCTGACTAAACATAAACAAATGAAACATATTTTTAGCGTTATCTATACATGTTCCGATTTCGTAGGAGCTCGCTTACGTTTGTTACATTTTTCAGCAGATTCCTTATTAAAAATTAAAAAAAATAATGTACAAAGATCTATAGGCCATTAAAATTTTATTCCAATGTACGACGTCAATAAAAATTACACAAAAATAACATTTTATCGATGATTTACTTGCACACATGGTAAAGATAGACTACCATTTATTCATACTGTAAAACTACAAGGTGGGTACAAGGCACCATTGTGTGAAACAGCATCATTTACTAACTTTGTAGTGATAATATGCAACGGAATAAAATTTGAATAGCCTAGATTACACCGAGTTGCACAGACGCATTACCAACCAAATCGGACGTTCTGAAGAACGCTAAAATATTTTATCAAATATTTAGTCTAGATACGTTATTCACGAAAGATTCCAATGTACGTCGTGCATAAAAAGTTATTAAATTGTATTTTTGTAATATTCAGTTTAAAGTTTTGAACGTGGCATATTCTACCATTGATTTACCTGGACACATGGCATGGCAAAGAAAGACGTAAATGCACATTAAAGACGGCGATCATCAATGGTCGCCATTTCTCTGATTGCAGTAACGAATCGTAACGGATTTCTTCAACGGAAAATTTACTCGTTTCTGATTTCGCTTATTTTTTAATATATACATAGGTACTACAATTTTCTCGATCAGTCTCCGAATTTTCATCATATTTTACAATTTCTAACCTATTTCTAACATTGCTTGATTCACTACTTTATACTAATCCTTGTGTTCCGGCACATTTTTTGATAATTAAGTGCCGATGCCGGCACGAAGTACAAGTGTAACTCCATACTTATATTTTTTATTAACAGTAGATCCGTTAAATTCACGGGTTTCGAATTTCATAGGTATAAAAGCAAGAAGTGTTGTTTACGTATAAATTGTTGCAAATTTATATATCTTTTAGTGATTCATTAGTATGAATATTTTGTACTCTATTCATTTTCCACTAGCCACCCTAATTTTAAATTTCCGTATGTGGGATACCAATTTTTCCGAAGACCCGTCAATATGACGGGTAATTTTGTCCGTAAATCTAATGTTAAAAGACTTTTTAAACATAAATTATTTCTGTAATTTGTGATTAATACCACTTACAATAAATAATAGGAGTACATAGTAATTCAGACAAATTTAGCACTAACTTATACTAATTCATATTAATTTTTAGCATTTGACTCTAATTCAGACTTAATTTATAGTAATTCAAAGTAATTCGGACCTAATACAAAGTAATTCAAAGTAATTCAAAAGTAATTCAAGGTAATTCAAAAGTAATTCAAAGTAAAACAATGTAATACAACGTAATTCAAAAGTAATTCAAAGGTAATTCAAGTAATTCATAAGTAATTCAAAGTAATACAAAGTCATTCAACGTAATTCAAAAGTAATTCAAAGTAATACAAAGTAATTCAATGTAATTCAAAAGTAATTCAAGTAATTCATAAGTAATTCAACGTAATTCTGTATTACATTCTAGAAATAAATACACACTAATACATAAGTTACCGACCCCTCGTATCGGATTAATTTTATGTTAGCCAGTTTTTCAATTAACGTGTTTACACTCTTATTACACGCGCGTCTACCACTGCAATTGTTGTAACATAAAACCTAAATATTGTTTTGTCTACATTTATGTTACGTTTTTGATTATTTCCCCGCGTCATAATTTTGAAATGTATTATGTATGTATGTAGTTGTGTCAGTTTTGTTGTTATCTGGCATCACGTCACGTCGTATCTACACGAGAATATAAATGAGTTTTATTTATTCCGTTAGAAGTTACAGGGTACATAATGAACATTTGAAATGAGAGTGCACAATTTGGATTTCGGCATGCAATTAAAACATTTTCTAAGATTTCCATTTAAACGGGAAAATAATTGAGTAGTTTGTGCGTAGGTATTTACACCTATAAAATTATTATAAATTCGTGTATCAGAAGACAAACTGTGAACTAATTGAACTAATTTTTGGACGTTTGTTACCAAAAATCAACGTATGAGATAAAAAAAGCTCGATTTATTCAATTTTGAATTTAAACGGGAAACTATGAAGTCACTTTTATTTATGAAAATGAAAAGGGTTTTCAATTTGTGTAAAATATATTTTATACAGAAATATTTAGAAATTCTTAATTTTCAATTATTTTCTGGAATTTCCCGGAAAGTCTCAACTTACCATATATACATATTATCTATTTTAAGCCCATAAAACACACTTCAGTTTTAAAAATAAATAAAATGAAAAATCAAAAGTCCCTCGGTCGTAAATAAAAAGAGGTGTCTTATGAACAGGTACGATTACTTTATTGGATAATTTGATGTAGGTACATACCCCTTGTAGACTAACCCTTTAAATTGTGCTCCTTTAAATTAAAAACAAATTGTTGTTTCGTATTTATAACTAAATTTAATGCAATCCCATTAATGTTTTTACTTTATTTGCTTTGGAGCAAATACAAAAAATTATATTTTATGGAAACCTTGTCACAATTTAAAGGGCTATCATCTGTAAAACAATTGTAATGGTAGGTAGGTACGTAAAATCGGCTTTTTAGTAGGTAGTTTAAAAGATGTTTAATTTTTAAAATCGTGTTAAATATCTTTAGAATTATTTATACTTAACTATTTCGTGTAATAAATAAAATAAACATACGATAACAGTAAACAGTTGAAACGCATAGGTAGGTACTATCTACTTACCTATAGTTTGAGAAAGTGCACAAATTCACGAATAAAAAGTGAAAATTGCTCAAAATTGCCTTCCCCTACTATTACAGCAGGTGCCGCTTATTAGAATCATATTGGTCCGCAGTGTTTTTGAGAAATCACGCGGAGATTCAATTAATCGGAATCCTATGTAATTACTTACGTACCTAAATATAAATTGAAATATAATTGGAATAATCTACTAGAATGTGGAAAGCTTATAACCATCACATCATAAGTAACTAACTACCTATCTATTCATCGTAGCAATATGTAAACTTATGTAAATATCTACACATTAATTTAGTTATGTTGTCTGTGACATTGAGAGATAAATTTTTATCAGTTTTTTGATGATGAAAGTACGAAACACCATTAGTTTTCCATAAGTTATGTAAACGATAGTGATAAAATCGATGACACCACAAAACGACGGCGAAGCATACAACAGCTAATTTCATTTTAACGTTGTTATTTTCCAGTATCCCAATTTAATTTTATGTCGACGACCCTTTCTTTCAATTATGAATTAGATTGCTCGGGGGCTTAGGAATTCTCGCACTGTAACCCTATAATTACTTTCTTTCGTGCTGCAACAGGAATTACGGGCGCGTTTCAATTATTATTGATCGAATGCGCCAGACGTTCACGTCGGGGTGAAGTGCACCCTCAATCTGGCTGCAAGCCAGACGAACCCTGACCCTTGAAGCGAATTCACCACATACGACGGCTTGCACTATTTGATCGATGGCAAAAGTGAAACCGTACCTTATTTTAAGAACGCGGGATTATAAATATAATTTCTCATTATTTAATTTAAGTATTAAACAACGTAGACTAGGAAATTTTAGAGAATATCCTCGAATTAAAAATTTAACTTGTCGTTAATCACATAGTAACATCAATAGAAAACGTTTTTATCGGATGTTTATCAAGTTGTTACATGCCAGAAATGATCGTTTCTAAATGGAAATCGAGAACAAAGAATGCATTTGCGACAACGTAATGGAAAACTCGTGTAATTGAAATCGGCGTAGGTACAATGTAGGGGTTTTTAACTTCCCTTACTTCTTCGATTCATCGCTTTCAACGTTAAAGTAGAGAAAGTTGGCGGCAGTTTTTTTTAGAAAATGAAATGCATTTTGCTGTGGAAACGTTGCACTCAAATTTTACTGTCGAATAAAAATTAAGATTAAATTTTGAATATATAATAGTTTATGTATAAATTTGATAAATTAACATAAAAATGCGATAGATTTTTTTTATTATTGTAATAATTTATGTATTTGATGGGTTATATTACCTACGTGTTGCAACTCTCTAGTACACAGATGTTAGATCATTCGATGGGGTGGTTTTTAATTTATTTTAATGTGTTTATTTGAATTGCACCCAGTTAACTTGTGCAACTAATATAAGCTATTTTCGAGTTCATAA
This sequence comes from Rhagophthalmus giganteus, assembly GCA_036326145.1. NCBI lineage: Eukaryota > Metazoa > Arthropoda > Insecta > Coleoptera > Rhagophthalmidae > Rhagophthalmus > Rhagophthalmus giganteus. The sequence goes on along the minus strand of JARFJA010000056.1, from coordinate 6,052,961 downwards.
CAATACTACATTAAAATGCAAGGCGGCTATTATAAATTATTAAGTACACAAGAAAAACTTTATTGAGTATTCTCAATTTTGGAATATATTCTTTTTTAAGTATAAAGGGGTATTTTTATTATATCACTCATCTCGGTATTCGTCAAATTTCAGAATTGCAATGTATTTGAAGTAGTGGCTGTTATGATTTAAACCGATCTCCGATGTAATCTTCGTCGTGAGCTTCAGTTTCGTCAAATATTAAACGAACTGCGAATGAAAAACAAAAATTGTGGGAAAATAAAACTTTTCCCCGATTTCGGGAAACGAATATTTTATTTTCACTTATCGTTGATTTACGAATTTCAACATCTTCAGATCGTTTCTCGATAATTACCTATATAAGTACGGCGAAACAAAATAATATCGACAAGGCTGTCGGGTATCGATTAAATCGAGAAATAAAGGACAAGGTGTTTCGAAATAAGTACTAGAGCGAAACAGGAGTTTAATTTCTTTTATTTAAAGACATAAGTGTAACAGTATTTAAAATTTTACGCTTTGAGTAAGGAATCCACACATAATTTAGGCCTTTGCAATAATCATCGTGAGATGTAAATGCCTATTTACCTAAACGTTTTAGGAAAACGTTTCGTTCTTTGTATTTACATAACGTTGCCGTATAAACAGTTTTATTTCACGTGTCCCTGATTTTCGTCATTATCCTAAACGTAGCCAAGCATTTCGTTGTTTCGTAAGTACCTATTGAAATCTATAGGTACCTAATAGGGATGGTGGTCTTGGTAATCCGCAGATGTAATTTAAATTTTAAAGGTGTGTTTTCGATAACGCTCGTAATAGTGGTATTTATGATAACATTACGGTATAATGATATACAGCTTTAAATGTGTAGGTTTTCTATTGTGATGAGATTGTCTAGACAGCTAAACGATTTATGTTGCAAACAATTCTATCATTAACTCGATCGTGTAATTACTATAATGTACACATCATTACGGTGTCGTTTTATGAACGTTCATTTATACGAAATGTGTCTGAAAATTGCGCTCGCGAACTGATATCTACATTTTAATCGTGCGTGAATAGAAAGTATCGAATTAGAATTCAAACGCGATCGCAACGAGTCCTTGAGTAATTCAACCTCAAAATATATTAGTTCCGTTGTCCGCATTAACGAGCATTGTTCGGTGCATCTTTAAAGGAAATGCGTGTCACATCGATCCAATTAACTACTCATATCTACTAAACAGTAAATTGAACTAACGCTCCCCATATAATAATACCGAAACGACCGTAGTCGATAAGGATGACATCCTCGCTTAAACGAGAAGAGGAAGTGCTCTCATGTAAGGACAATAAACTGTACCTATCTAATGTCATAAATAAAGTGCGGAATCTCAATGATGAAATCGATAAATTTATGTAAAAAATTATGAATCAGATTTCTAAATTAGTAGGTACTTTCGAAATATGGAGAAGAGTCAGATGGATATTTAAATATTATTCGACGGATTTTAGTTAATCCTACTTAATATGCGATAGGACAAGTTATTATTTAAATATTTTGACGATTACAAAGAACCTATTCGGTGTGAAATTTCTAATAGCATGAGCGTTATTTCAAGAAGACATCGCGATATGTTTTTGTATAAATTCAAGATTATTTCACGTGGAAGGACATTTTGTAGGCATTTTTAAGGGTTGGTAAAAATTTTAAATTACAGTGAAAATTTAAATAGCTATTAAAAAAATTACTTTGGTCACGATTGCTTATTATGTCGCTTGTTAATAGAGTTGACATTTGCGAATTCGATATTCGTGAAGAAAATTTGGAACGTACGTCTCGCGAATGTTAAGGGTTTACTTATCTTAACGACAGTTAGCATGGAGATTTAAAATTTTTGTGATAAAACATAATGATGATTAAGATAACAATGTTGTACGTAATAATTCAGCTTCTTGGAGTGGTATAAGGCAATGAAATAATTTTAGGAATAAACCATATAATCTGACTAAAATATTTTAACGAAAAGTTTAGTAGACAAATCCAATTTAAAGAAACAATTTGAAAACTACCACCATTATAAAGATATCAAGTTATAAACGAGCTTTTCTCATGAGAATATTGCAAGATGTGGATGAATTTCAAATCTTGATAAAACGAATTCTCCTAAGAAAAAAGGATTTTAATTCTAAACGTCTTATTTTATTTTTCACATTCACGGTCGATTAGGTACTTACTTTGCAACACACAATAGCTCACAATCGGATTAAAATTGTCAGAGAAACTAATTTATTATTCTCATAGATATTATATTAACAATGTTATGTATAACACCAAGTGTTGAGCTAGCAATAAATATTATAAAAGTAAGATTAAAATTGTATATAGTTTTCCTGTTTGTTAGAGAACATTTTTTATTGGAATAATTACGCAGACACATTTCGAATTTATGAATGTTCGGAAATTGGATTTATAAGACTCCTACAATTTTTATTTAAAAAAATTTCAAATACACCCCGGGGAAAATTGTAATTTCATTAAATTTAGAACAAGTAAAAATTGCGTATTAATGTAATTGTTTCGTTTTTTTTTGCGAGTTCAACGTATAAAATATTTAGCTTGCAAGAATCATTCGTTGGCGATAAATTATTATACCTACACAAGCTAATAAAATTCGTAGTCAAAAAGGGCATTTTCTAATTCCCGTAAAGGTTGATGCAGAAACCTTGCGAAATTGTTCAACATTAAAATGCACTTAAGAAGTACGTGTTGTGTACCCATTATTGCCTATTAGAAATGAAACCTTCCATTAAACTGACTCATTGAATTGCCCTTTTCAGAAAGCTTAAGGTCGTGCGTTGTGCATATTATCCTTGTGGGAATTAATCGTCTTGGATGTAGATGCCACCTCGTCTAACTTGATATTTTAGTGAATAACATTTCCACTTATTGTTAGCTTCACAATAAATCGTAAGACTAAAGAGATCAACTTACATCAACTAAACCCCCATAAAAACTAATATCTAAAGCGCTTATTGCGGTTTTGCATTTTAAAATAGGTTTTCGGCTGAAACGTTTGATCGATGATTTTGGTCGTTTTAACAATATGACGGTCGCAGCTTGTATACACACAGTCCAAGTCGGAGTAATAAAAAATTAATTTCGTTAAATTAAGTTTACCTAATAATATCGCAAAGTAAAAATTGTGTTTGTAAGTAAACTAACAACAGCAAAATCAAAATCGTTATGTGAGGGTGCCATAACTGTGGGACACGCATCTGAAGTCGAGACATGATCATAGTAAATGAAAAGTACACAGAATGGAAGCAGAAAAATCTGCTAAAAGAATCTAGGTATAATTTGTTTAAAGAAAATTGTCAAACGATATCTGATCATCGTATTTTTACAAATTTTCGCTCCGCATGTAAACGGTGTAACGCGAAAATATGTCTTACGTGTATTATTTAAATTCATTGAATGTAATCACATAACATTATATTTGGTTGTGCCCCTGCTTCGTATACTGTGCGCAAACTGTCTTGACTGATAATTTCGGTACTGCTGGTATGTTGGGCACTTATTATTCCCGTTAATTAAAAGGCGACCGTATTAAATCGTATTTTCCGCACGGTTTGTTATCAGAAAATTGTAAAATATTAATCAAAAATTTAAAATGCCAAAAATAGATAGATATACGCCGATAACGTTGACTTATAGGCAAATTATTTTTATATTTAATTTAACCACATCAATCATTCGTTTAACATTTTAATCATAATTATCCGCAATTATCTACAGAGCTCATCGTCAAAAGTAAATTGAAAACGCCAATATTTTGTTTGATCATTAACATGTATCCCGAAACGTTTCGTTTATTGTTATTTTTTCTTTTATTTCGCCCGTATCAGAATTTCAACTACCGAAGCGTTCAGAGTTATTTCACTTCATCGTTTGAAGAAGTAGGTGGACGAGTGTGGGCTGCTTATTATTTATGGGTCTACTAGGCTTGTCCAAGTTAAAAATTGATACCGCGAGGTTAACGAATTGTTGATAAATAACAATCGAATTATTGAAGGTTTTGAAGCAAGAGTAATTTCAAGGTTTTAGCAATACGTTATGTCGCACCTGTTAACTAACAATATCGTAACATCAAATAGTGTTAGTACATCGTATTATTCAGTAGACCAATGCGATCTAGATCGTTTAGTGAAGGTAGTAAGTCGACTAGTGTATTGACTATAAAACAGTCTTTATTTATGCCATCGGAGCATCCGTATTTTCAATTGTATGTCAATGTAGTGAATTTTCTAGAATTGCCGTGTTTTAAAAACCTACTTCGATAGAATACGTTTCTTACCAACATTCACTTACATTATTCTAATCTAATTCGAATTTAGACCGCAAAATCTGCTAATTACTTATAAGGATAGATTCGATAGAAATTCCCCGTTTACAAGGTGTACCCGATAATTTGTGGTCTTTCATTATATTTTTATACATATACTTATGTTAGTAATAAATTAACTTCGGCGAAAGTACGCGTAAAATATTTGGTTATAGTAAAACTTCCATAAAAGTGGACATTTTCTTAGTTATGTATAACCTTTCACTCTCTTTAATGATAGTCGGAGAAAAATTTTATGCGTGTCGCATATGTGTTTAAATGATTATTAGATTAAAATGGAATGATTCACATATTTGGCGACAAAAGGTGGAAGAGGAAAGTTTACACTCGTCTTAATCGTACTTTACGATTACACGAGAATTTGGGTTTCCTAAAGCTTTGAGGAACATTAAGGTGATTACCACGACGTTCATCGCTGCCATTATAGGTCCATTGATGTCGTTCCGTTGTGCCGTTCCCGCTGCGTGAGCTGCGCATTCCGTTTGATTATCTCGTCTATATATTGCTCAATTAATATTAGGATTTTGCGTTTCTCGATTAATTTAATTATAAACGCGCGTTGGTTTCGAAACGCTCTCTTGTACGATAGTAAATACGGGTAGGTACACGAACCGTAAAATAAAACCAACTAGAAATTTTATATAATTGTACTGTAGATACATTATAAACAAATAAAATTTCTAAACGGATTCATTCTGTTGTCCGCAAAAGAAACGAACATTAAAAAGATATTAAAACTGTTATGAAATGTCAATTAAACTATTTATGATGCCATCTGAATCGTTATATTCATTTGTCAGAACGTCGCTTAATAAAATGCTATAGTTGTGGGTTAACATATTAAAAGGACAATAATTAAATTACCTACATATTTAATTTTGAACGTAAAACATTATATTAAAAGAATATTTATGTATTTAGGTATTTCATAAGTTAACAATTTTGATATAAAACATGGCGTTTTGTAATTATTTCGCATGATTTTTAATTGAATCGAAATATGCACTAGACGAACTTTTACGGTTGGCTCCTTCGAGTCGCTTCCTCTTGTTAAAGTTATGGAAATTATTCGAACAAATATTTTTGTGTTCGATATAAGTATGTATTTACATATTATTATGATATATGATTTGAATAACTTTTTTGTGGCGCGCTCGCCTGTTTCTATCTCGTCTACGTTTAGTAGTAAGTAACCTATACATTGTAGATAAAGCTTGAATTAATCGGATTCGTCCGTTTAGGCATCCTGAATTATTGCTCCGATTACGTCACCCCAAATTATATACTAACCACATTTAACATTAATTCCAGCAGGTAATAAACATATAGGAAATTAAACTGGTCCGTCGATTAATTAAAATACGAAGATTACGCACATTCGTTAGTTTGGAAGGTGCCTACTTTTATTTCAATGCGAGCTAGTGCCGCCCACGTAAAAATATTATAATGTTCAAATTATGTCCTAACCAACTGACCTTATGCACCTTAATTTTAACCGCTTTCGATATTTACCGTTGCTTTGTATGTATATAGATACCATGCAATTGATTAAATTCTATCAATTGAGTTTTACCTAGGCACCTACTAATTAATATTGGGACTTTGTAGACGGTGCAAAGGAATTATCAGCGATACTACACCTAAATCCGTAATTACTTCCACCTTGAGCGTTATTAGGAAAGGGTTTTCAAATTCATCGATGGAAAATGTTACATAAACTAATAACGTTGCGTTTCCGCGTACTGCTTCAAATGCTTTCATCTGTTAACGCGTTAACGATAACCAAATAACTATATGTAATCAGTTTAAAAGCTTTGTTGCCGGATATGTCTTCGGTTCCCTTTTAAGTTTACGTAACTGTGTTATGGCGAGGAAATTTCATAATCCCGTTAATATATCGAAGAATACGTCGCGTCGCCGCACAATAAAGTATTTGCCATACATCGATTTTGAATGTGAAAGTAGATACGTAAATTAATAACGCCTTATTTGCATTTTTAAGCAACATTTAAAAATTTTAGCCTGCCTTAAGTAGGTAGGTACTGGGAATTGGAGGGTTAAAAGGTTATAGAAATCTAGAACACTTTTTCAGTGCTCGAAAGCATTCATATTGAAATGTCCCCCCCCGCCGCAAATTAAAGAAAACGACAATATAAGTGTGTCGTTTTCAATTTTACTTAATCCATTTAATTACCTAACATATGGCATTGTCAATAGAGTAATTTTAAAATGGCCCAATAACTCTACGGGTAACCTTGTAGGAGACTGTTAATGAAATCTAGAAAAATATTTAAAAAGTTCTATCCGATTATATGAGCATTACATTCGGTACATGAGGTGTTCGAGCATTGAAAACACAACTCTGGTGTTTTTCTCATGGCGGTTTTTCTAACGTTTTTATTCCTTGTCAAGATGGTCGAAATATTTGCACATTTGTTATCTTCCATATTTTCTAGACTGTTACGAAAGTGTCGTTTGTTTTTTATAATTACAATATTTTGTCTTAATTTGTTGATATTCCAAATGGTCAAGGTTTCGTGGCTTTCGAAGGTATTGTTTGCAACGAGCAACATTAAACAATGCAATAAAATAATTTTATATGTGTTAAACTAGTTATAGTTAAACTATGTAGTCACTCACACTGGTTGAAAATCATTGGTTTAGACTTTAAAATACCAGCTTGTAGGACGCACAATAACATTTAGAAATCCTAGTTTAACATCCGCGTGCCCCAATTAATGTACAAATTAATAGTCGCCCTTTACCCCTCCATTTCAGTACAATCTGCGCTTGTAAATAATTAACTCGCGGATTAATGGCCGTTTAAAAATACAACTAGCCGAAATTACGCGCCCATTATGATGTGATGTTTCGTGCAAAAAACTAAGACTACTCCGATATTATCTAAAAGTTTTCTTTAGAATCGCGTGCAATAAATACAAACCGCTTTCTTGACCGAATATTTATTACTATTCATGATGAGCGACACCGTTGAAGTATCACTATTGCACACTAATAAAAGTAAACAAATTCTCAATGTGCCCAAAAAGTAACAGTATTTAGTCTAAAGAATTTACGAAACGTGACTAAAAAAGGTATAAACAAAGAATAGGATTTAAACTTGAAAGTGCATTGCTCTTGACCTCCTTTTATGATTTCATATTACAAGGAGCTCTAACCAATTTCGGATTTTTGTTTTGTTTTGTTTTTAAGAGAAAGGTTTAAAAAATTTAAAAATGCCTCGTTTATTATGCAAACTGAATAGTTTTACGGAATTTTACGCCGTTTTTTACGTAATCTCACAAAATAGTTATTTTTTTACAGCAGTAGGTATAATACGTATAAATCATAACCACTTATTTACGTAAATCAGGAAGCGTCAATGGTGCAAGTTACGAAACATGCGGGTCTTTTCGTACTCGCTCCCCTCCAACCCGGAATTAAAATGTACTATTATAAACAATTGTTGGAAATTAACGTAGACGGCTACTGAAAAGCTTCCAATTTAAAACCTTTCAGTGAACGGGTATAAAAATATACCTACAGTAAAATGAAGCACTATCGATAAAAGTTAATTTAAAGTTCATTAAAGTGCTTTTTGAATGAAAGTACCCGTCGCCGTTTATAAAGTTTAGAAATTTAGAATGTAACGAGATATAATTAGATTAAAACATCCAAGTGGAATCAATTTAAAGTCGTATTTGATTCTGACGCGTGCGTTATTTTTTATTCGTCGAATTATAACTCGATTAAGCGTTTTAAAATTAAATAAAAGTTGAATTATATTATTGGTTAAAGTTAAGGGGTTAATTTGTTTTTTAATGTTACTGACGTTATTGCAAATTAAAGTGGGTCGTACTTGTATCGGGTACTTGAGTACTGAATAAAAGCAACATGTGCAAATAAACTATACGGGTTCAGAAACACCTTTAATATTAATCTTGATCACTTTATAATAACCACGTAATGTTTTAGGTCGGGTCGCTTGGAACAAATTTGACTATACATATAAGCATCAGGCTGTCGATGGTTACCTAATGGTTTAAAAAGATAATTACCTCATTTCGTTGTTTTTAAACATTGTTATAGTTGCATTATCCGCCATTTAAAATACCTGCCGATAATATAATTATCGAAATATTTTAATTAGCTTTACACCACGTTTTATGATCCATTAAAATATGAATAGGTAATACGTTTATATCTATAAACACGAATAACGTTAAAAATACGATTCTACTTATATATTTTTTACAATAGTAATTACGATTTCTAATCCATATTTTAATTATTATTGAAATACGTCGTTAATATTCGATAAATCATTAGAAATGAAGTAATTACGTTTATTTCTATTGGAATAATTTAGTTGTTCTTTTGAAATCGAATATATATATAAACATAAAACGAACCAATTAAAAATTCAACTACTATAAGTAAAATTATGGGCCATCTTGTAGGGTATGTGAATGTAAATGTAGAATATAAACTATGGTATAATAAGTATTTGAGTAACAAGGGTTGGTACTTAACGAAATTAAATAAGATGAAAGAAAGTTTTTCCTTGACGTGCGCAGAAAATACCGAAATTTGTAGTCGTGCTGGGATGAAAGTCAGTACATAATAATTATTGTAATTGACGGATGTCGATCAACATTGAGATTCTCTACCTATATCATCAGAGATGAGCTTTTTGATAAGACTGGTTGAGTTGAGAAATTGATGAAAAAATTAGCAAATTCCGCTTTCGATTGTCCTACTTATAAATATTTTAAACTGGCTTTTAAACTTAAATGATAATGCGAAAATTAAATTAAGGCCGTCTTTCTGAATGTAATTAAATTTTGGTTTCGTAAAAAAAATTGTAAGGACGCGATAGGACCTCCATTCTCGCGATCAGATGTTGTCGTAGATCCTGTACGTCGCGCAACGTACAGTATGTTAGGATAATGATGGACAGAATTACGGTGAAGTTGTCCTCTAAACCCATTTACATATATATATCGCATTCTCGGAATGGGGAGCGGATCGACACGAGTAATTAGGACAACGCTCTAGGGTGCAGAATGTTGAAACAGAGGGCGGCACTTGCGTATTTCAGGATCCCTGAATAAATCCAGAGATTCGTAGTATCCTTTTTTGTTTTGGTTTAGGGATCGCGTTATATTGTTTTATAACGTAAGTTAGAATATAGAATATTATTTTCAGGTTTCCATTTCATTATTAGATATGATAAGCTTTAGACGTGACGTTTCAGGATTTGACTCTTTCACCGTCAAACTGATAGTCAACCCCCATCGTCGATTAAAATACCTATACGGAGCAGCACAAATTAAATAAATTTAAGAAACTTTCATACTTTCATTTTGTAATGTATTTTAAGTTCATTTTGATAAATTGCTAGATTAAAAAATAACACCTAATAGAAATGCATTTACTACTTCGATTTACTATCGAATAGGGTCACTAGCATTCACACACCCACTCGAAATGGCCGAAGATTCCACCGACGCTTTATAATTATTAAAACTACGCTTCGCAACATTCGTTTCCAAATTAACGCCAAGAAAGTTAACATTTGATAAATTATTATTAAATGGATATTCGATTAAGCCGCCGAATTCGTTACGTGCAAATTGTAATTTAATTAATTCACCATTTATAATAATTACGCGTCCTTAATTTCACGCACATCGGTGCCCAACCCTTTTTAAAGTAAGTAATTTGTAGGAGAGTGTCTGAGTTATGATGTCCACGACGTTCGTTCCCTTGGACAGTTTTCAATGAAATGCGTAACTTTCACGCGTATTTACAATGGAAATATTGTTCCAAAATGTTAGCCGTCGATTTGGAGTGATTTCTATCTTATGCAAATTCGACACAGTATTACCTACTTATATAAAAAGTAGTTCTAGTAGGTATCGTTTACGACAATAATTTTAATTGGTATTTATAGACGACGGGTTCTCAAAATAATTATAGCTGACGCACGTTTCCTATTTCTTTCGGAAGAATGGCCTTTTTAGCGATTACATCACTTATCGTGGCAGTTTTAGTGACTTACGTAAAAAAATATGCGGATGATTATAAAGAAAGTATGTTGAACCCGGCAGTATTTGGCACTGGGCCAAGCCAACTGCGACGACATTGTGGCCGAGAACCTTGACGGGTGGGTCGCCCGTAAGCGCGCGCGATGCATTTTTCATGACTTTTATTGGAAAAGCTCGCCATTATTCGGAGCTTTGTATCAATATTCATGGTATTTCCATTTAACATCCATGACATCATAATCGTCGTGTATAATCTTTTACCTTGCATTTGATCGATCTTCCGTCAATTTATTCCTTTCTTACGATAGGATTTGAAGCGATCGTTGATGTTATTTGCGATGATTTATTATTTATGAGATGGCGCAGAAGGAATTGTTTTCGTTTATTAATTTACATACGAATTTCGACAATGCAAACAACGAAAACCGGCTGTTTCGGTTGCTTAAAGCATTTAATATCCTTGTAACACTGACATTTTTATCTTGGGCACAATTACATTTAATTTTTTTTATTTTCCTAATATGAAGAATATGTGTATGATGATTCTGATGTACAATAAAACATTTAGGAAAATGTTTTCTTATGGAGAATGAAAATGAGAACTTGAGAATTAAATTTGAAAATGTAATAAAGTAGCACGAAGATAATGGACGAACAATATATTGATATCCGTTTAAATTCTACATATTTACAATTCAAGTTGTTAAATAAACTTGTGTAGCATGCTATTTGGCATCAAATTTGACGGAAAAAAATATGAAGAACAAAATTAAATTAAATAAATAATTTTACAGTATGTTTCCCGATAGACTAAACAATAAAGTAAAAAACATGTGTGACTTTATGAAAAAAATATTATCCTTTATAAAAAACTTTATATACTTTATCAAAAAACTAGTAAATACATAATCTCTATTATAGGTAGGTATTAAACTGAAAGTCGGGAATACGTAAAAATGTTAAACAAAATATTTTGAAATGCGCGATAAGAATTTTACAATACGAGATGATAAATCAATTTTTTTCAATAAGACGGACGCTCTGCAAATCCCCGAAAAATGGAAATTACAATTGTTCTTGTAACAGAAAAATAGGGCTGCAATTAGGAAGAGCTGGTTATCTGTTTTAGTAGTATATTAAAATTATCGAAGAATATAATTTTCTTAATTACATAATTACCTATCTCGTTGTAACCGCACTAGCCGGACAAAAAGAGATGCTTATATAACAAGATGGGGCAGAGAAACGGGAAATTTTTAAATAATTCCGTTAGCATTTGGGTTGTTACGGTAGGGCAAAAATCATAGACCAGTATACTGATCAAAAACGTTACAAATACGACGATAATTCGAGGTCAATAGGCTTCCCAAAAATTAATTTAACTGGATTTGTTTACGTGCAGCGTATTAATATATTAAAATTTATTTTGCCAAACTTGACCTGCTTTTTGTTTAAAAATAAAATCGATTGTTAAAATCGAACTTAGGTATTTATTAAAATACCGATTTGGGAAAACGCCTCCATTCGACTTGTATGGTTATTACCGAAATTGTTCGAAATGTCAACGTTAAAAATTAATTCCACATTAGAAAACTGTCTACACGTGCCCCCCTCCCTCCCTAATATAGAAAAAGGAATCGACAATTCGGCCGTTATTGTCCACAAGTTTTTATAAATATTCATCCGCTTTCTCCGTGTTCGGTCGCGACCCTCCATCTTTCTTTCGTTTCATTCATTTGCATCGCGTTTCCGAAAAAAAATCTACATTCAAATCCATACGGCTTATCTTTTTAAATTTTGCATAAGCTTCGCTTTTTTAGCACGGAACAAGGGCGTGTTCTCGATTCTAAATCGAGTCACGTCATTCAAGTTTAAGTCATTTATATGCAAGCACAAAGATGCGTGCAAGTGGCGTTTCTTATATAAATTTCAATCTTCTCCAAACCGAGTAAAGATAAAAACTGAAAAAAGGGGAGTAACGACCTTAGAGAAATTCCTTTGAAAATGTTACATCACTGCAGCAACAGGTGTCCATTTATCGCGGACTTTCAGTTTTCTTCTCGATTCTCAATTAATTCTGTATCGTCATTCTCAAAATGTGTCGTCACTTTCGAATTTCTCTCGAATTTGTAAATTCCGCAGTTTTAGTCTTAATTTGAAATTTTCTTATTTTTAACTTACAGCTTGGATCGCGTAAAATGAAGCCGTCACCGATAGTGCCAACACCTAATCAATCTCCATCGTGTATTGGCTGCACGTTTGACGTCGATTTTAGCCTAGATCATGTCTACAGGATAACTAATAAAAGTTTTTAGGACGCACGTAAGTCAATACGTGCTACTCGTGATTGTTTGGGGCTTCGTCTGTGTAATTATTACGTGCTTTATACAAAAATGGCGCGGCGCGGCGCGACGGTGACAATTTACTGTTAAAATTTTTATTGCCGCAATTTTATAAATTATTTTTGAAGTGCACTAATCATGACCGAATCGAGCATTATGAATGATAACATCTCGCGTTAAATAGATTTTTCGAAGACGTTCACTATTTATGCAAGTAAAGCAACAAACGGAAGCTGCTGGTGTTATTGGAATATTTTTAAATTCAAATATGTCTCAATTGGATTAATTGCTAACTACATGCACAGTAGGTCAAGCGGCAAGCAAATTGATAGACTAACGATGTCGTTAGTGGGGAATTATTCAAGGCCTTTTTATTATCTATATGAACAATAATAATGCCCTCGGCCATAAAAATATTTGTAGAAATTAATTGGACGCGCCGCAAATCTGTTTTTTTTTTAATATAACACCTATATATGCTTTACAAATAATTGCATAACGAACAGATAGAGGTTTCAAATTTCCGTTCTGTTATAAAATTATTTTTTGCACGAAAGAAAATCTGCTTCCTGTATTATTTACAATATTAAGATACACCTTAATTGACCTAAAAATTACTGTTTTACATATTATATGCATACTTAGTTCCTGTTCTGTACGAGAGAAGCATACGAGGTGTCGTAATTATCTACTAATTACATAATTACCTACAAGTTTCACTGGTACAGAAGAATGTAGCGAAATAATTGACAAGTTAAATATTTATTTATGTTAAAATTGCCATTTCTTAATTAAATAAATAAAATCGGTCACCTAAATGAAAAAAAAATAATAAAAGTTATGTGTGTAGGAACTAAAATAATTTAAGCTTTTCTTACTTTGTCAGTTTTATGAGGCAATAATAATAACAGTTAAAAATGCATTTTTCTAAGAGATATAATCAGAATTATTCCGCCCAAAAATTTCTAGTGTTCATTGGTATCCTGTTATAAAAAGTTTGTATAGATAGATTTCGAGATGATACTGAAAAGTGCAAAGAATGAAGTTCGGTAAACGATCGAAACGTGCTGTGGAGCTCACGATTTGTACAGCTATTTGAATTACCTGCCCACGTTTTAATAAAAACTCGAAATTATAACGCCCTATTAAAAAAGTCCAACGGCCCTTTCTTTTGAATGGAACGTTTATTCGCTATTAAAAAAAGATCTCCCTGGATATAGAATTTCCATAATATTATTTTTTAATCGATTTTAATATTTAATATTAATTAATATTTTTAATTTTAATTTTATTTTTAAATATTTTTTAATAATCAATCATATTGTCGTTATAAATAATTTTACTTAAATAAGTTTATAGCGTCAAACTGCCAATATAACTTTTTAAATACTCGATGGTGGCTGTGAAGATGTTTGTTATCGGGGCGTTAGGTTCGATGTCTGGTTATTACCTAATTATTTTTAAAACTAATAATTCAATACTAATATAGGTAAATACACATAGTAATTCAATTTTTATTTTTTTAACCCTAATATTTTTGATTATCATGTATTAACCAATACATTTTACGATAAATATGAAAACCAAGGTACATATTTAAATTCCTCATTTTACGAAGGTGGTTGTCATTTAGTGAACTGCATAGTAGGTACTTTTTTGAAACTAAAAATATTGAGGATGGATTTCGAGCTACTGTGACTTTAATTCGCCATATTTTTCTACAGTTTCTATTCATATGCTTTTGTCAAAAACTAAAAGCAGATTTGTGGTCGTGACTATATCGTCGACAAAGAATTTTGGTATGTATAATCAGTCGATTGTCAACGTAAAAAAGGCATACAAATATATAGAAAATGGGTAACGGTACTCACATTGGTACTGTAGATTTCGTAGACAGGAAAGACGTGTAGTTCACCGTTCACCTGAAAATATAATTTATTAGAGATTATGGATATCAACAAATTCTTTTAGAACATGAAGCCGTTTTATAATACTTATAAAAAATGTTTTTCATACTTTCAAATTTATATAAAATTATACTTATAAAAATACAAGTATTTATGTACTAATGAAGTACAAAATAAACATTCAAATCAGTGTAAAATATTTTGGAATCGTATATTTTAATTATCAGTTCCAATTTCTATTTTAAAAGTATATTCCTAAGCAATTAATTTTTGTTTAAACATCCTTGACAGTTATAAGGATAGTATTTACTATCTATAAATAAATTACTTAGATAAATTTTAAAATATTAATCACGCCAGCTTGTCAGAAGCAAATCGCTTTTTTGGAAAAAATTGCCTAAAGCCTAATTATAAATACTGATCATTACTTTCTCCTTTGAACGTAAACGTTCCACTCGGGCCACGATTTACAACGAAATAAAAATTGAAACAATTGACCGACCAACTTTACTACCTACATAGATCAAGTTCAGACGTAAATCGGCTAAAATCCTCCATATTATAATCAATATTGAAGTATTATTTATTGAAAAATACGCGCATCGAGTCGCTTTCAAAACTATTAAGGTCTGATTATTGTTATTAATAATATATTGGTTGCTGCCAGTAGCTCGGAGGAATTGGGTTAATCGACCGTACAAAACACTGTCGGACGTGTTTTATTTGAATTCACAACAAATTCATCGTAACTACAGTAACACTTGTGCAGTCAATTATGAAAGATTATAAGTTGTTTTACCTATTACGAAATTTCCACGTTTCCGAAATTTCTTCAGTCTCCTAAAACATTTACTTAGGTACTATTTTGAAATTTGCATTTATATCGCAAGAGACTTGATGTTTTAAATGTAAAATTTTATCTTTTTACTGTAAACGAGATCTTTATTTATCCTACCGATAATAATGTTTTAAGCCGCGCGGCAGTTGGACCTTTAAAAGTAAGAGGAAAATGTGACTATTTTTAAGGATAATGATGGGTCGCGCCAAACGTAGTTAGTTTTTTACGACCTTATCTTTATGTATCTCATCCTTATATAATATATATACCGTGATTTATTTGGACATTATTTTTAATCTATTCAAATTGTTCATTTCAAGGTCGTTTCCAAAAATCATCAAGATTTTGCACGACGAATTGAAAAATATTTTCAATTAGGAACTTAATAAAATTGACGATATAATAAAAATATATCATTTATTTCGGTCAGGTAATTATAATGTTTAAATAAAGGAAGATTCTAGATTTTTTTAAGTTAAAATGTTGACATGATTTACGTGTGTTAAACGTATCACGATTTAGTTACGAAATTAATTGTAGTTGCTGATGTTTACAATATGTAACAAGGTTATTTAATTTTAACGTCTGCTTAACCAAATTTACATTTTTATATTAATTTTGATTTCATACATCATTTCTTTTCTACACGAAAGAATGGCAGTGAAAAAGTGCCAAAAAACAACAGGTAGTAAAAGTGTGATTCAGTCACTGCTAATTCCCGCACGATTCGAAAGAGGCCATTTTATACATAATAAATTATCTAAACTAAATTATTATTGGAGTTCCGGAAATAAACAATAATTTTATAATAAAAAATGAAAATAAAAGATTTTAAATACCTATTTACTAAATGCTTTCACATTGTTTAATTTATTGGGGATTATAATTAATTATAGTTGGTACTTGAAAATTAAATAAAATGCCAAACACACAAAATAAATTGCGCATTAAATAATAACGCACCTACTTTTATTATGTTATTTTAAGTTTCAAGAACAATTTCATCTCAATTAAAAAAGGTGTTCATTACTTTCTCATCTCTTATTTAAAAATAATTAAAGTAATTAGCCACTTTAAAAATTATACAAATCATTTAGATTAAGTAGCCATTACGTTGTAAACATTTAAAAGGCAGAAAATGCACGTGTCTAATTAAATAGACTAAAAAATTATTAATGTTTCGTTTTCATTATCTTCCCTAGAGAATATTTTTTTAAATCTTATCTAATGTAATAAACCTTATCAAAATATAAATCTCAAATATTATAAATAAACTTATTCTTTTTAATTTTAATCTTATTGTTTATTTAATAAACAATACCCCACTGTTATTTTTAAATTAACTTAAAAATATTCCTTGTGTAACTTGCTTTTATCAAATTTAACTTTTTGTTACCACGAAACGAAACCTGGACGTTTTAGATTACTTAAAAAAATTATGTATACGCACAATTATTCAAATAATTTGCTTAATCTGTATTAATGACTTAAGGACTATTAAGGACCTGTTGTGTAGGATTAAAATTATAATCGCAGTAGTTGTGCCTATACACATTAGCGGTTTATTAATTTCCTTTAAGTTTCTCAAATTGACACCGTAACAATTATTGTGCTTATAATTAATTGTTGAGCTAAAAGTGTGCACAAAGTTTTCATAAAATTATCAAAATAAAAACCAGAATTAGTGTTTCTAGGGTGGTGATTAAAAACCAGTTAAAATTATAAATAATAGTTAACCATTAATAGAATAAATTTTAACATCAAATAACCTACATCTAAAAAATCCAAATTTTGATACTGCAGAAGTCGCTATTTTTTAACTTTGTGGCAGGAAAGCGACGTTAACATATATTATAAGTCCAGATTCTTAGTGTAAAAGTAATGCCGATTTCTGAGCTCCACGAGTTACAGGAGTGAAAATTGAACTTTTAAAAATGCCATTGTATTGCACAAGTTTTGCACCGATTTGCACACCTTTTAAATCCTACACGCGGGGGTTGAAAGTTAAAATAATTTTTTCAAAGTAACTACAATATTTACGTCGGTGTCGTAATTAGAAACAATTTTCAAACCCCGATTGTGTGATTTAGGGGAGGCGGCAAATTTTTTTAATAGGCGTGCAGAACTGTGCAAAACTTGTGCAGTACGATGGTAATTTTAAAAGTTCAATTTTCAATTTTGTAACTGCAACTAAATGAAGCTCGACTTCTGTACTTTGTGATACAAGCATGAAATTTTAGAGGTATATTCCATGCCCCATCAGAGCTATTTCGGAGTCACTCCCTAATTCAGAATAACCCTCTTTTATATTACACGATGTCTAGGAAATTATGAGAAATCTTTCGGTGACATACAGAACATGAAAAAATATAAAACTTTAAGTCACTATAAACTTTTTTCCTATTATAACGCGCCACGAGTATTAAAAGAGGGTTATTTAAAATAGGGGTTAGCTCCGAAAGGGCTCTGACGGTTATTGTGGTTCGTATGGATAATAATAGGTACCTACTTACATATTTCGAACATAAGTGTGCGACAGTTTCTTAAACTTTTTGATGACGTTGTATGGACAATATTGATCGCGAATTCCATGATTCACATATCTACAATATACAGAATAACTCAAGTATATAACTAAAGTAGTGAAGTCCCAGCAGTTATAGACTTTACAATAACTAGTTTACAGCCGCAGTTACTTCCCTTGTTTTCCCGGCTGGAAATCAAGTCGTAAAATAAATTGTCTATTACGTACATCCTCGATCCCTCGACCCTAATTCAAATTATTATAACTTCCGTGTTTGGTTTGGTGGTGTAAAATTATTGAGGAAATAAGCTATCCTTTGAATAATAAAAAGTTAAAATTGATTTTATAAAATCAAAATGTGGACATTGACTGATAAAACCAGGAGTTGTAAAACAATAATACAAAATGTATTTTTTTTTTAGTTTAGTTAACAATTTTTAAGCGTTATTTTTAACTTTGGACGGCATCTTAAAAATCGATTCGATTATATTTACATTATATTTTATTAGTACAAATGTGTCTATGATGGTAAAATTGCCTAAAGGTACTCGAATAAGACATATTAATCATTTATTTGTTTTGACAATTTATTAGTATTAATTTAATTACTTTTTGCTTCATTCGCTTTTCGCGAAAACTATATTTTTCGAATTTTCTCATTAATGAAAGAGGAAATAGACAACACAAGTACACACACACACACATACATATATGTACAGTCACGCAAGATTTTTAATACATATTATAGTCATGCAACGCGTGGCTTATTTGTTAATTCAAATTAATCGTTGAGAAACGGCGTACGGAGCGCGGCGGCTCTTTTTAATGAATTTTGAATTTTGGAAACGAAAAACTAGCGAAACGTGGTGAAATCAAAGGTGAGCATGATGGATAAAGGATGTAGATTATTTTGATCTTCGCCAAGAACATTTTAAGTATTAATAAAAGTTTCTATTTCTAGAGACGACTTGAAAATTATGCAGAAATAAAACGAAATATTTAAGAGAAGATAGGCTCATAGAAGAAAAAGTAGGAGATGGAAATGTGAGAAGAAACAATTATTCTTGTTCATCTAATAATATTTTAAAATAATTTAGGATATATACATAGGTACTTATATTAAGTATACACATACTGATATCGGCACCTACTGTCCTTTATTTAAATGCATCATAAAAAGTTGTTATTATTTTTTAATCGAACATATTTTACGTGTGAATTTTAAATATTATATATCCGGTAGATACCTGATTTAAATTCGATATATTAAAGACGATATCAACACTTGCAAGAGTTTAGGGTTATAATTAAAACTGTATAAGAGAAAATCTAAGAATAAATTATTAGAATATAAAACATGTTTATGTTGCACTGTGAAATAACTTGGTAAAAACATGCGCTAATAAGAAACTTGTCTTGTTAGATTAGTGCTAATTAATGAAGTAAGTGTTGTTTATGTAATGTGTACATAGTTTAGAGAAAACAGGGACTGGTTGTTGACTGTAATAAAACGTAATAGCGTAAAATTCATTACACTAAACATACAATGGCATCACTGCATTAAATTATAATATTAATCTACCTACATACAGAATAAACCTATATTTTGTTGTAAATAGTGTACTCTTATAACAGTAACGTTGTAAAAAGGGTGATTCGGAATTGTCCGCCCCAAAAATTAACACCCACTTCTATGTATTTAACAAACCAAACAAATAGTTGTTTTACATGTCCTCGTGTCGGAAGGTTTATTATTATTGATGTTTAGTTACTGAAGTTATTGAGGTGCGGAAGTCCAGATTATTTATTTACTCATTTCCTCCAGATTCGCCCTATTTAATTGCATATTTAAAAAGCTCGGCGAACCGCGTTTACTCAAAATCAATGGCATAACACACTTTACCCATAAAAAAAGGAAAAATAAGTCATTTTACGCGCCATCACTAAACTGCAAACTTGAAAACATATGTAAATATAAATGTTAAACGTAATACCTAAAGAATTAACTGTGGCTCCAATTCTGGATTATTTTGTATAGATACTAAAATTTGGAATACCATATGGGTATTAATTTTTATTAGTCCAAGATGTTCGACAATTCATCACAACGAGGCAATGAAAAAGAATGAGCATGTTAACTTCAATTTTCAGTCGAAAAATGATTACCTAACAACATGATATGTAATTTAAAATATCTCTGTCTAATAAAGAAAAAATTACGAAAATTCGATTTACATATATATATACCTATTATTGAATATACAGTAATAGTACTACTTATAAAATTAATATGTTTAAGAAACAACGGTTCGTAATTTTCTCACAATCAGATGATAATTAATATTGCGTTATTCTCGGCTTTCTTTATTGCAAAACGTTTTTAAACCGTAACGTGCACTATTTTTATACAATAAATATGGTTAGCAGATGCATGTCTATTTAATACGACTGCGTTTTGTATTAAAAAATAATACATGCGTTACTTTTATACGACGCAAACGAAAGTGTACAGAAGCTCCGGATTTAAATTTAAATTAACGATTATCCAGTAAAACCGAACTTTGTTTCATTACGAAAATTACAAGTCAAATGGCGCTTGCGTATTTTCGTGTGCTAATTACTACTTCAAAGATTTTAGTTTAGATATTGTTTTACAATAAAATCTTATCTGCTAATATGCTGAAAATTAACAAGTCGCCATCGCCAAAGAAATCTTTTGCATGCTTATCATGCATGTAGTTTTCGAAGCCCGCTTTTGTCTTACAAGCATTCGTCATAATTAATAAATTTTAAATTTTATTATTTTTCTTATAGACACGTCTTGGGTGTTTGTTATAACGTTTTAAAGTATATTGGTGGAACAACTTTGGTCGTTTACAACTAATAGTTTATTTAGTTCTTAAATATGAAGTAGTTGAATCGGCGAACTTCCAAATATTTATATCTATGTATATTTTACATGGTGAGTAGGTATTTAAAAGCGATCCACACGTTTCGTTAGATTTATTATTTTAAACATCATTCCGATTTTAATATTTGTAGTATTATAAAAGAAAATAAATTCATTTACTTTCAAATCTAACGAAGGTCCAATTTTAATATGAATGTCATTTAATATCCACTAAATGCTGTAACAAGTATATGTAGATATGTACCAGTCGAAAAGTAATTATTTTTAATTTCCTTCTTGCGTTTCCATTTATGGCGGCCTCAGAAAGCTGCGCTGACGTAAAATGTAAAGCGTTTGATGTCGTGATTGAAGTGTACCACACCCTCGTTAAAACTGAATGTTCTTGGATCTCTGTTTAAGTACTCTCATTTTTAATAAGCTATGAATAATTTATTAAGAATCTGGCGTATTCTAAGATCTCCCGATAAAAAGTGTTGAAACTATACTTCAAATATACCACAGTAAAAAGTTTTGATCGAAACGTGGCGCTGGTCGCGCGCCGTACCCGCATTAATGGTTAACGTTTTATTTCAAAACAAAAATTTTTTAAACGGTTGATACAGCAGATGTCGATGTAATTATTGGAATATAATCAGAAATTATCGAATTAACAGAATTTTCGTGGTTTAAAAAACTAATATTGCTGTAAAAGTACATTGTAACACGTTACGTTTTACACACCTCGAATCGTGACCACCGCTAATAGTAATTATTTCATACATTTTAATAGTGTTACGGGACTTTCTTTGAATTTTGTGAGCACAACGGCGATTCACGCATAACTATCAAATAAATAATTCGTGACGACCGGTTAACGAATTATTTGCAATTGTCGTCGCAATTTCATAAAAACAGATTCGACGTAAGAAGGTTATAAGTTGGCATTTATATTGCCCAAGCAATTGTTGTAGATTACTCAACCATTATATTTTCAAACATACACCTATGCCTTTTTAGGTATCGTGCACGAACGGTTTGCGACCTGCTTCCTCCCTTAATGGGTTTTCAGTTGTTTACGACAATACGAAATACTTAATTTACATAGTAAGTGAATACAACTCGCCGCTATTGTATTATTAACAATGGTGCCTAGCCAAATATTCGGCAACTACATTTAAACACTTGAGTTCGTAAGTAGGTGTGCAGTAGGAATTTGTAGCAACAACCTTCAAGTGGAGCTTTTTACAAAGTACGAGTAGGTACGCACGTTTTTGCGACCTTCACGTATGTGGCTTCCTTTGCACATCTTGAGCACATTATAATAGAATTATGTATTATATATATATGTGCTATATGTATTGTAAATGGGATTATTTCGACGAGGTGACGGATATAGGTTCAAAGTCACAATTTTATATACCTGCTGCATAAGTAGCACGGATTAGTTTGATACATTCTTATTTTAGGTTTCTTTTTGCAACAAGAATTTATGATTTTCCTCATTGTGTTGACAAGTAGACAAATTTTTGTTTTGGTTTGATCAATAATTTTTAATTAGGAACGAATTTTAAAGAAATAAATTCAACTTACAATTAGTTGTTTTAGTAGGTGGCTAAAATACAGATTTCTTCATATAAAGAAAAGTATGGGTATTAATAAATAAATTATAATATATTTACATTGGACAAAAATAGTCATCAAAATGTATAGCAATTCCTGCAGCGTAAATTAAAAAAATATATCAGTTTTGAAGTTCAACAATTTTTTCTTCATCCACACAAATTTTAAATACCTATTTCATAATTTTAATAGCTTTGAGTAAATGGTAAATCGAATGGATGTTCATTTTTAGTAACATACCATAAATTCAAGCTATTATTTCGTATCCTTGTCGAAATTTTTTTAGTATCTACCTATTTTATCTTTGATTGGGTTAAAAATTTGAAGTTTTCTTGAGGTCAAGATTGTTCGATTAACATTTTAACAAAAACATCGTCGTTTTAAATGGTTTAATAGAAGTAGATATGTATTTGGCACGAAACATCAACATAACGTGTTGTTGATACAAATTGAAAATGAATTCGTCAAATAAATACATTTTGTCGTCCCTTCAAAAGTTATTTACTGCGACATTGAAAAATCCTTTCAAAAATTTGATATGGGATGACAGACGCGTTAACGTAAAGGAATAAAGATTGAGTTATCTCCATTTTGTCGATAATATAATAATAACTTTAGAAATATTAAAAAGTCTTAGAAGTATTACTTTTTAAATTAAATCTAATATCAAAACTAATGGAACTAAAATTAATAACACGTGAATAAATTAGATGAAAACAAAAATTAACTTAACTATACATATTATGTTAATCAAAATATACCTACTTCTTTATATATAAGTACCTACTTCTATTCTTTATGTAGGGTTTAATTAAATCTAATGCACGTGTACTAAAAACTATCACAAGGGATCACCTAGCGTAACCTAATTATTTTTTTGAAAACGTTTTTTAGAAAGTTTTGCTCAATCATTTGTTCACAATAAGACAATAAACAATTGAATCGCTTATTACCTATTAAAAGGAACTAACAATAAGTCATTTTTACTAGTTGTGAGGAAAACAGAAAAAAGTTACTAACTTCAAAGTATAAAAATGTTTCATATAGTTCATATATTTAGCTAAATAATGTAACAGAAACTCAAATATATGAAACATTGTTATATTTTGAAGTTAATAACTTTTTTCTGTTTTTCTCACAACTAGTAAAAATGACTTATTGTTAGTTCCTTTTAATAATAAGCGATTCAATTATTAAAAATATACTTAAAATATAAAATATACTTTTGTAAATCTATTAAGTATATCTAATTGTGTAAGAGTGTCTGATAATAAAAAAACAACATGTTTTTGATTACTATTTGCTGTTACTAAGGGCTGGTTTTTCAATCGCCAGTTAATTCCGACCATCAGTTAATGACCATAGAAACAATTGTTTCTAATAATCATTTACTAATGATATAAGTTAGTGGTAATAAGTTACTGAGTTAATTTATTAAGTTAGTTTGATATTAATTAATCAACATTTTTGTCTGTCACTATTTATTAAAATCGCCAGTTACTAATTATTTAAAATTTCCGGCATTGAAATTAAATTAAAAATTGAAGATTCATCAACAATGCGTCGAGAATGTCGTGGAGAATGACGAACCGGAACGACGCGGCGCGACGGCCGCACTTTCAAAAATGTTATTTTTTAACCGCATTATTTCACGACGTTGTAATTTAAATTGACCTCTTAGATCTTTTATCTTATCGGTATAAAGACCGCGTTTATTTGAGTAAACGTGGACTTGTTAAAATAAGGTTTTTCCAAATAAACTGAGCACATGACAAAGGATTCTGCGTAACAAAGTCGGAAATTAATACATAGATGATAATAAATAAATAAATAATATATATATATATATATATATATATATATACGCTCCATAGATCCCCATTAAAAAATAATTAAACAAAAAGCATATAATTTAATGTTTCATAAAGGTAATATATTTAATACAAATGTGTTTTTAATAGAAAGAATAATTGAGAACAAATTACAAAAGGTAAATACCTTCTACAGAATTTTAATATGTCAGTATATTGAGCCGATTTTGGCCGAAAGCTAAATTACTAATTAGGGAATAGCGTAATATGGGCAGATGTCGTGTAATTAGTATTTAATGAAGATTTGCATTGCATAACGATGAGTCGATTCGAGGTACCTACTAAAATTTCTACACATGGGAATAATTTAAAACTGTAAGACCTTCTTGACCATCCATATTACAATGACAACAGGATAATTTCAGCGTAACGGTCGTTGCATTTGTAAGGCGTTGACTACAGTTTCGATCTCTCAAAACTGTTCAAATATAATTTAAATGTCATCAATATATGCTATATAGTCTAAGTACAGATATAAGTCACTCAACAAAGACCAGAAGAATTTCAGACAAAAGTAGCGTCAAGTAAAGTGTTGTAACGGTGGTAGTTACAATATTTGGACGCACATTGATGCTTCTTATTACCACGAATGCAAAATCTGTGAAGTGCAAAACTTTTTTTACTGAATACTAGAATTGTTTAAGAACATTAATAATTATTTTATATCGACATAAAATTAAAAGAAAAAAACAAGAAAATTTATAAATATCGACTTACTCTTACTATTTAAATGTGATTTATAAATTTTTGAATTATTTTAGTAAGGATCTTATTTTATTTTTTATAACATTTTAAATTTATGTTTTATATCATGTTTTACTCGAACCTGATCTTGAATCTTGAACGCTTTAAACTGTTTTATAGCTATTTGTATTTTCGTACATCCTTGATTTTCCTTTCATCGTGAATTGATATTTATAAACTTGTGTGACGTAATAATAATTAATTTAGAATATAACTTGTAGTTCTCATGTATCGCAATGTTGAAGATAGATAATTTAAAACAATCACTCGAACCATTTAATGCTTAGATTATAATTTGTTCAATAATTATGCTTGTTTATAATAATCTTTTATTTAAAGGTTGATTATGTAGCACACGTGTATAATTTATGAAGTAAACAAATTGATTTTAATTTCAAAATTGAAAATGAAAATTTCAAAAATTACTTTTGTTTCGTAGAAAATGTAAGTATTTAAAAAAATATATCGACGAAAATCATTGTGGTCACAAAATCACAGTTGGGATACTGTGTATGGTAAGAATTAGATAAATAACGTTAGTTGCCTACTTATTAGTTTAACAATGAGGATGTGATTATGTTCGTTTCCCAAATGTCATTTCGTCAGGTGCCAAATCTTTCTAGTATGTATTACACCCGAATTCAATGGCGCAATCAACGTTCACGTCGGCATTGTTAACATTCTGTTTAAATCAGAAATTATCGAATCAATGCGCTTTACGCCTCGCTGCACTTTGTTATGTTCAATTACAACCAACTACGCCCCTTTACTTAAAACTTTTGAAACGGTGAAAGCCCATATACATATTTGACAAAACATTTAATAAAAGTATAATAAACTAATGTATTAGTTATAAAAATGAAAGTTTTAAAATGTATTATATTTAATTTAAAAGTTACGCGACGTTAATTTTTAAAAATTATAAATAATTTCGTTAAATAAGTTACTTAATATGATTTTACGTAATATGTACCTATTTGGCAAACAACGTTAATTTATGCATAGGCAGCGTCGACTTATCAATTAATATTTTTAATAACTTACACTTACACAAATAAATAAATTAAGAATACCATTGGCACACGATGTTTTTTTTATGAGGACTAACGAATTTTGTGGAAGTCGTTCGACAACATCCGAAGGGCGTTGCTTTAATATAGGTACATACGCACTTTGTACACTTAGAGTTGATGTAGATATTATTTTCTTAGAAAAAGAAGAAATTATAATAAGCTAGTACGTATATGTAATGGGTGCAGACGAAAATGTTGCGCGCAAAGAGTTTTTAGTTCGATTTTGTCGAGTCATACGTGTTACATATAATTTATATGTAAGTAGCTACCTACATTTTGAAATAATTTAGGTTTAAATTAGGTAGGCAAATATTGATAAAACACGCCGTACAATTTTTTTAACTATTTCACGTATATTTTAATTTATTACACGTGTTTCGATATTAAAGTTGTGGTGATAAAATGAAAGGAATAAAGCTTTCCACGAACTCTCACCTTGACAAATTTGTATCGCTTATCTCAATAATTATGGATAGGTTATTAAAAATATTTCATAGCTTTACTTGATTCGTATAATTTTGATTATTTTCGTAAATTGAAAACTACGCGTATAATAATAATAATATAATTTATTGATAAAATAAAAAACGATCGCAAATCCTAGCTTATTTAAGTAAAACATAATTTATTATCGTGCTCGTCACAGCGATATTCCGCGGAATTGCGAAGGAAACGTTTAAAAAATATCTGGCGATCGGTAAACGATTGATGCGGTTTGAAAAATTGCCTTCCGATTTTGCACGGTTATTTTGTCGTTTTAACGATTTATATTTGTTCGATAATAATATAGGCAGGTACGTAGACGTTTTAACGTCGCCGTTTCTACAAAGTTTTCTTAGTAATGGACGATAAAATAAGTCGCGTAAGTATGCGTTTATTAATCTTCCACCGGCAATTTTGTGGCATTCTTGTTTCCTGAACTTAACGGCGTTTTTAGGAAGCACATCATCAAAAGCTATGTTCGGAATTTGTACGTCATGATTTTTTCACTTCGGATATAGATTGCGAGGAAAATTTTAAATCAACACATTATCAAGATACCAATTATGTTGAACTAAAATGTTATTGTGGAAAAATGCGCAATTTTTTCAAAATAAAATAGGCGCCCTACAACACTTCTTCGGTAATAAACGACATGTAAACTGCAAAAATTCTCGTCATTTAACCCCGGACAATTCAAAACGAAGACTATGAGAAAAAAGATCACAGTTTTGAAAATTCGTAGTTGCTTATTAAAAGTTATTAATAAACAATCAACGTAAGTAGATATATACTCAATAAATTAGAAAATAAAAGAATTTTTTGGAAATGGAGCATCGACACCCGAATGGATGATAATAATGATAATGAATATTATTCAGGTATATAGACTACGTTATGAAAACTTAGTTTCAGTTAGGGATTCGATTAAAATAAAAAACTATGTTTTTAAGGGGTGTTATAGTATTTCAGCCAGGAAAAACGATGAAACAATATGATGAGACAGTCATGGAAATCCGATCTCCTTTACTAATCTTGTTCATTCTATATTAAACATAAGTACCTATCTATTATCTTGATATAACCAATTATTTCGGCGACATCGAAGCATTGGATAACGCTTTTTTTAAAATCAAAAACGAAGAAACAAACTCACAGTCAGATGCATAATGAATAGTAGAAAAACGGGAAGAATAAATTAAATGTCATTGTCATTTGTTTTTGTTCCTAAGCCAAAAATATGTTATATCTATTGTACCTACATTCGACTAATTAAAAAATAAAAAAAAAACGATAAATTTTTCAGCTATATGGATAATTTTTTTAATGAAATTCATCAAATTTCTATGGTTATTGTTAAATTTTAACTTTAAACAACTAGTGCACTGCCGATTGCAATTTTTCGGTATTAACTAGTTTTCCTGAAAACTATGAAGTGTTTTGTATAGTTAAATAATGTCGAACTTTCTCGTGTACAAGGCGCTACAATCGCAAGTGGGTCGCGGTAGGCTGCGCGTTTGTTCTTCGACTCTTGTATTACTACTACACCTGTCGTGGACAGGTAGATGGCTCGTGTCCACGGACTGCTGAACTACGGCTACATTTGTTCGCGATCTTTCAGGTGCAACAATGCGGTAGTGTCGTGATCTCGCGCTATTATGAAAATACCCGACTATGACAAACGGCACAATACAATGCCGGAGGAGTGACGAAAATTAATGTATCAGTTCCGCTTTTGACGTCTGTTTTATAAAAAAATATGTAGTCCGCACTTTTAAGTATTTTGCGCTCGCGAAGTTATCGATTTTATTAACCTATTTAGTGCTTCTGACTTATTAACTAATTAAAAATGTGCAGTAAAGATCAGATATCGGAATTAATGGATAAAATTCACATGGTATGTTTAATTTTTAATTTAGTTATATCTTCGTTAAGCGTACTTTTTTCACTTAGCTCAAATATAGATAAGAATAAGCAAGGCCACGGTTTATTTTACTTTTCTATATTTGGCGTCGAAGCAAATATTTGAGAAATTCATAATAAAAATCCCTAATACGTAGTTCTTGAGAAATTTCGCGATTAACGTTGTCATTATTATTCAACGAAAGTTTCTAATGGAATTGTAAAACTGACGTGTTCACATTAAAAAGTGTTAGACCTTATATTTTGCATTAAACACGTGTTGACCAAAAAAAAAAGTACGTAATCATTAAATATAATTAGAACAGCCGATCAATAGTATATAAAATTAAAATGGTTAACATTTAGATTTTATCTCTTATAGTAAATTCCGTCCATTCAAGAAACGTTTCTTGCAGTCAACCGACAATACGAACCTACGCGATAATAATTAAACGGCACGTTTCTCAATTCAAAGTCGTTTCCCCGACGCGATTGCAAAATTAGTTTATATTTGAATTTCTAAGGAGTTTCAAAACCAGGCGTTCCCTTTTACTCGCCATAGAGCGTCTTTCGACCGCATCTAATCAAAAAATTTCGAAGTAAATAACACGATTATTTAATTAATACATAGTTTGGCATTCAAGGTTTGCCTACGTCCGTTTTCTCCAAGTTCCAATCGCATCCGCTAAAAACTGTACATTTTCCATTATTTCTATGTTGTAACGGATTTTCATCGGTGTGCTTTAGTAAAAGAGCATAGCGGAAATAATTAAGATCGCATCTTTGTAGAGGCGCTTCACAGTTCAATACAGCACATAGGTACTACATAGTAGGTACCTATCTTTAAATTTCGTAGTAACGGCTAATGAAATTACACGTTGTTTTTTACGTAATTTAGATCGTACTGTTCGAGAACGGTTTTGTACTTACAATTAGTGGACAATTTAATGCCGGGTTATAAATAGTATCTACAATTTTCCTAATTAAACCGCGTGCAGTTTATAGGGCCGAATTTGTAAACATTAAGGTCATGACTTGTCCAATTATGTACATTGAAATTCACATCATTGTTGACACTAGGAAGTTGATTAACAAAAAACGACAATTTATTTCACTTATGTTTAATTGTATATGCAGTAGTACCTTAATGGACTAACGGTACGTAAGCATCCCGTAACTAAAGGTAAAAGCATCGAGAAATGCACGTTAAATAACAGAATAAGATTTCCACGCGTTCGGGCTCACGCGTTTGTAATTTTTTAAAGCGATGAATTACGCTTTTGAATTAGTTAAAGCGTTGTGAACTGCAATTGATTACGACAATAAAAATTTAAACCTAAAACAAAATTATTTGTATCGGTAATTAGCATGAGAAAGTAAGCGTTAAACGATTTAATTGTTTGTTCATTAACCTAATAAACAACGCTTGGATTAAATTATTATAAAATAAACTTCCTCTTATAGTGCATCTTGATAATGTCACGATTTTGGGTATCTCGCATTAAACGTGCCCACCATAAACAAACAATGTCTATTTTAAACGCGTTCGTTCCACAAACAATGATTAAGGAAAGCGCATCGATACTTCAAGTATCTATTGTATACATGGAATGGTTCGTTTATTATTTAGAATTAAATTTTGGAGCTTTTTCTCTGCGTCTAGGTGTTCGAGCGGCTAAAAAAGTAGCGTTTTGCGTCGAATAAGCGCCCATTACCCCCAAATTTATTTAAATTAAAGCAAGAAAATAAACGGCATTTTAATAAATAATTCGATATGTAGTTAAGTGGTATATTGTCAAATGTTTTGGATACTAGTTTTATGGAAATATCATTTTTTACTTTTGCGATTTATTCGAACGCGAAACGATTTTAAAATTTTTCCATTTTCTGTAACGAACGCATTTTCTTTTAAGATATATTTTTACTAACATGCAAAGTTATCAGTACCTGAATATTTTGTCTAAAATGTTAGGTAAGCAATTTAATCATGAATGGAAAACTAATTTAAATGATTAAATTTATCTAAATATACTGAAACAAAACAAATCTACTGATCAATAAAATTAAGAGAAACAACAAAAAATAATTCGAGGTTTATTGTTTTTTTTTTAATCGTCATACTAGAGGCGTTGGGAACTTTTTAAATGCCACGGCCTCCGTAAATGAATTGGTTGCGGTAAAGCATTCTTTTGATCTATACGCAATCACTAGAGAAACAAGCGCGATAAAATAGTGCTAGTACACAACAGAATAATCGCACAATCAGTAATGCCTAATAGGAATGTTCGACGAGAGCTCGAGGGCAGACTTTCTTATTGAAGAGAAGTTCAAGGTGCGCTTTTACTGAAATAATTTTACGTTTATGTAATTTTTAACGAATCGATAAATAACGTTCCCATTCGTGATTTTTGAGCTGACGTGAGCTTGCAAATGATATACCTATACAAGGTGTTTCGTTGAGGACGGACCAGCCGGCGCAGGATGATAAAAGATTTCAATAAACATCGATTTGATCCACATATGTGTCAGGCGAAATTTGTTAGTTTAGAAGTTCTATGCCTATCTATATTTTTAACTAAACTCCAGTTTTGTCCACGTTATTTTAACTAAACTATTAGTACAACTGCCGTGTTTTTTTTACCATCGTAGCCCAATATCATCAACCTATCATTCTAAATAATATTTTTATGACTTCAGATCGAAAATTGTGTGCAAAGTAAAATAAGGGAAAATTCCACTTTTTAATTTTAATTAAAACATTATTTGAAAAATGAGATAAGTTGTTGTAAATGTCATTAGCACCGATGATAGGCCCATTATTGGTGATAGGTTGGCTCGTTTAGCCTGAATGACGAAATTTGCGAACAAACCAGAGTTTAGCTAGAACTACATAAAACCTATATTAGGTACTACTTCTAAATTAACAAATTTCACCTAACATACATATGCATAATATGTGGGTCAAATCGATGCGAATTGAGGTCTTCTATCGCCCTGCGCCGGCTGGTCCGTCCTCAACGAAACACTTTGTATATGTATCTAACTAGTGCTCATAAAACTGTATCATAGAAACAAAATGCAACAGAAAATCTATGTACGCCCTTCAAAATTATTTTTCGACAATTCACGAATTCTGTTAATAATTACGATACCTCAACCTAAACGTCACCAAGTTAAACTGATTGTAAGTTACCTGAAATTTCCAATAGAAGACTATAAATCTTCGCTCACGGCACAAAATAATCTAAAAATTAAACACGTCCGCACTAATTAAAAGACCGATGAATACTAAAATGTGACTAAACCGATATGACGATACAATACCTGCAGAGGTCACACAAGTACCTATAAGATAAATCTTAAAACATTCGATCATTATGTAGGTACCACATGTATGTCTTATCAATCGACTGACTGCATGTCTGCTTTCGTTGATAACCTACCTGTTGAAATTATCTACACTTTTATTTAAAATAAATATTACGTTGAAATTTGCGCCGTATCTAATGGGAAAATTCATCATGATGTAGAAGTAATTTCTACCTATCTAGTTTAGGTGTAATTTAGAATATTAAATCAAAGTTGGCCGTGTTAATAGAAATATAAGTAATTAAATTTTATTTTGACATCCAACAAACTATACGAATTGCAAATAAAAAAATTGATTTTGCTCAGAATGCTCCACAATACAGTACAAAATCCAAAAGTAAAACTTCAATTTATGCGTTACATAAATCGATTTCCCTATTTAAGACGCGCGATTCCATAAATAATGTAAACAGTCTAACTCGGCAATATTTTCAATTATCGTTTTTGTTTGATGATGAAACGTTTGCAGGCTTCGAAAATTCGAAAACTATAATTTAAACGAGTAACACAAATTATGCTGCTTTGAACTCGAATTACTTATTATCTTTAGATCTTTACAGCTTTAAAAAATTTTATAGGAAAAATTCACATCGGTCAAAACGATTCTCACCGGTGCCCATAAAACCTAACCGAAATTGAAATGGTTCTCTTTAGTACAAGGATTAATGCGAACGAACGCAATTGCATTTAATAACGCTTTCTACATACATAGTTATTTTAAAATTTTTCGCACAATTCCGACTATAAAACTTAATTCGCGAACGCATCGAAATTTTTAATTCTTTCCTCGTAACGTTCAGATTCCTAAAAAGTATGTGTAAACACGACGCATCAATTCCAACGGTACCACGAGATTTATAGGTACGTCGGTCGCTCTTTTTTTATAATACCGTAGAATTTGCACGTGACTTGCAGACAACAGCCTTCTTATAAATGCAGCTATGTTGGCCGTTTTAAAATGTTAATAACTTAATACGTTAATGACCATCGATTTTTATAAAACAGTGCCTTTCTTTATTTGCGTGCGGAAGGTTTCATCGATTACCCATACACCTAACTGATTTTGAGCGCAATTAAATTTTCGGCAAAAGCGAAAGTTTTCAACAATGCAATCGGTAATTTGACATCCTTTAAGTCAGATCGTCTTTAGTTAATTGATCGACGTACTTAAAAGGAACGTTAGATTTTATTGGTATTCAGTAGTTGACGCGGAAAGCTTGAAAAACTGACTTGACCGTCTATGGAGGAATGTCAAGATTTCACTTTTGGTTTATCTTTAGGAATTTTATTTCCTATTTTGTAACCAAGATGAAGTAAAGAATTGTGTAGTATTTAATATGAATGTTGATCATTCGTCCGTAATTGATTTACAAGATTGAAATAATAATATGTATGTTATGTAGGTATACATTTAACGAAAGTTTTTCCACCTTAATTCTCTAGAACATAATAAAATGGAAATTAATTATAGGTACCTATCTACTTTCAACCACATTCTTATTCTGAATCGATTCGTAATTATGCATGTCTTTCGACAATAAGTTAATGATTAGGTACTTTCCAAGATTCCTGTTCCTATTCTTTTATTTCCTTTATCTCCGTAAGAATATTTTAACATAAATATAAAGTATATCAAGGTTAAATGTTAAAGAATAACATCTTACAATAAATTAAAACGATTTGCAAATCTAATCTAACTTGTTTTCTATAATGAGTGAATCAACAGGAACCTCGTCGCTATTTTACTTTTATTTTTCGACTAAGTTCTCCTACGTCAAATGTAGATAATTCATTCATGTAAACGTAAATGGGCGTAAGGCATTTTTAGAATTTAACGTCTTGCAGGTGTAGATGATGTATATTATAACCTCAATAATTAATAGGTACAGGTGCGTGATTCATTTAAAAGACACCCTGCAGGTCGAGTTCTCCATCTTCCCTTTCTTTTTTGTCAATTTAGTGTTTTCAAAATCAATTAAAGAGCGTAGTTGTTCTTTATATTTATTTGAATTCCAAGAGGCCAGACTTGACCCTCTAGTTGCAAGTACGTGTACTACAAAGGCTGTGTACTTATACTTTTAATCGTTTAGCTGTTGCAATTGTAGAAAAACCGCGCCTTTTTACCATTCAACAATTTTTTAAGGGATTTCTGCTAAGGACGAAAATGCTATTTCATGAGGATTTTTCTAAAATCTGTTTAATACCTAATCTAGTGAATTTTAAAATAATTGTTTAAAAAAATAATATTTAAATGAATTACGAGTGTAATTAAGTAACATGCAGCCTTAATATGGTTTCCGTTTAAAATAGCAGGTGATGTTTAAGCAGGTGTACATACAGCAATCTGTTCTGTAATAAATTTCGAACGCAAGCGTTATTAATAATTATTCGTTTAATAAGTGAAAAGTAGTTTGCGTTCGAGTATACAAAAATATTTTGATTGCCCTCCCGAAGAGATTGGATTTGTTAATGTTCTAGAAGCACGAACGAAACGCATCGAAAGTGATGCGTTTCATTTTCACTTTCAAATCGCAATTATTTTACAGTAGATATCGTTATAAAAGCAAGCTTGTTCCGCGATGAGAAAAAATATTGACGGCCAATTAAACGACAATCGATCAATTATTTGAGTCGAATAAAATGCGCTTACCGTCGAATTTATTAAATGGTATTTTAATTGAAGAAATATAATAGATTCGTGCCGTTATCCTGGTGCGACTCAAAGGCGTGCTGACATACCTACCTCGCGGATTTTAAAACACGAATTTCGAAATAAACGGTTGAAACGTAGATTTTCTTTTTTTTAAAAAAAATTAATAAAATGTATTATTTTGTTAATTTAATCGACTTTCCACGACATAAGTCTGAATAGGAAATACTTACAATAAAATAATTTAATAAAAATAAATTTAAAGAAGTGCCCTCTTTCTGGACACTTCTAGTTAACAGTTACTTTCGTACTGAACTGCCTTATTTTTATTTAATCATATATACATAGAATCTTCAAGATGTTTAATTTAAGGAATTTGTTTTGAAGTCCGCTTCATTTGCAAAGCCCTCGAAAATATTTCGAAAACAACAGCCGACACTTTTTAAAACTAATCGTTTACCTACATAATAACTGTTGAGATTTATATAAAGAAAAGTAAAATTAGAAATCAAATAATCGTATTATACTTAATAAAGTTTACAAGCTCTCACGAAACATTAATTTATCTTGACAGCGATAAAAATTTAAACTGACAGTTTTAGATACGTTTCAGATTAACATCGCGTATTATTTTGACAATATTTACCTATTCAAAAGGTAAGCGAATAAATTAATAAAGCGCAATCTTAACGATGGCTTACAAACTGTTACAACTGTTTAATACGCCGCGTCGATACCATAACAGTATAATATCAAACTTATTTGTAAATACACGAGAAAAATATCGGTACAGTTACTAATCTTGCTCATTACATCGAGTGCCAAATGTTAGATGGATAAATAATAAGCTAATGTAAACGTCATTTACTGTTATAAAAACAGATTGAACCTACCCATACCTATGTTCAGAAAAAGTTCACAAAACGGAAGAATACGCATAGGCATAATAACGCTATATTGTAAACATTGTATTAATTTATTGTGATTTAAACAATAACATTTTTATCGTAGATACGGACAAATTGTTCAACTTGTCCAATTACGAGGACCATTTCAGCCTGGCGATGTTAAAAAATAACGAGGCTTGTAATAAAAATCCTGCTCGTTATGGAGCACCCGTGTATTTTATTATTATGACAACGTATTTTTCTAGTTTATTTCGTATGATGTATTAACTCAAAAATCCAAAATTGAAATATAGTTTTAGTTGTTTCATTATTGTTATTTTCGGAAACCAACTGTGATATTTAAAAATCATTACGTCAGCTGATAGACGAGAAATTAAACCGGACAGATTATAGTACATATATATGTATTTTCAAGTTGATACAAATTGGATTTAACTGGGTACGGATTTGTTGTAAGTGATTATTAAAATTTTAAAGCGAGGCAAGTTATAAACTGTAGTAGGAAGGTATTTGCGTTTTATTTCATTGCAACGTTAGAAATATTTACAATGTAGATACCTTATAAAAATTTAAAATTTTTAGATCAATGTTAACATTTTTAACATTTTATTTCCACTGAGGGCCAGTTTAATAATCGAAATTAAAGTTACTTCAAATTTAAAAAGACTTTAAATTATTGTTGAAACAATGTGTTGTCATAGAAATAACAGATTTTAAATTTTAAAGTCTTTTTATAGTCTAAGAATCGTGGTGACACATTCTCGTACGTCATCGGGTAACGAATAAAGACATATTTTCCACGAAACGTGTGCGAAGTACCTACTCGAAACGCGAAAGATTGCTCCTTTAATTCTGTACCGATCGAAATAAAAGGGTTGATTTAAGTTAATTCTTCTTTGCGTATTTACAGTCACATGGCAATGAGATGTCAGTTTACCCAGTTTGTAGAGGGGTTCAAACCGTACCCGAAACTTGTTCGGTTGCCACCCCTGTCGTGTTCGAAGCCGCGGCAATCCGATTTTAATCGAAATGTTATATTATAGGTAGTAACATTTTTCCCCATCGAGCAAGGAGATGAATCTTACATGAATTAAAAGCCTAAAGTCTCCCGTTTACGAATATGTGACGGTTACAAACGGTTACCCGACTCCCCTAAGGCGATATCAGAAAACCTATTGCACCATTTTAAAGACCTTTATTAAATATAAAATTAAATTAATTAATTAAATTAATTAAATAAATTAAAATTAAATATACGTATTAAATTCAAACAGAAAATAAAAATGTTATTTAAATGTTTATTAAAAAAAAAATTGATTTCAATGTTTCAACTTTGGGGGTGAATATCTCGGCAGGGGAGCGTAATTCGAAAATGTTTGTAGAAATTTAAAGTTTTATTTTTACGTGTTCTATCGTGTAGAACACGTGTATTTACATTCCAAACGCCCAAAGAAAAATTAATTTAAATCAACCCTTTTATTCCCATCGGTACATGATTAAAGGAACAATTTTTCGCGTTTCGAGTAGACATTTCACATATGTTTCTCATGGAAAATGCCGTCTTTATTCATTACCCGACTTGCCAAAAAGTGTCACCGGCTCTCCCACTGTTAGCTTAATTATGAAATTGGGGCTAATACGTTAAAAGATTTTTAAACTTGATAGTCACGATCAATTACTATCGTCCGAATAGACATCCTTTGTAGGAACAACAATGTTCTTGCTGTGATATTATTAAATTTTTTAATAGAGCAAATTGGAAATGTGAATTCGTAAGTGTATTTTGTTTTTACGTCGCAAAGGTGGTATCGCTATTCGATTTCAGGATATGAAGTTTGTCGAACTTGCGGTAGTTTTTCTGCGTACTATATTTAGACGTTGTCAACCTGGCCGACCAGTTAATCATGTTGTTTTTAAATTTTTTACATGTTATTGTTAAGCAAATGAAGATGGCCCAGCGAACGACTCGACTTACTAATGGGAATTTTGACTTACCTACTTATTTTCTACGTTAAATTGGCAAAAAAACACATTTTGGTGAACATCAAAAATTTGACCAACGACGAAACTAGTTTTATTTTTGGTATTAATTTATAATCGTATTCGTTATAAGTTCAATAAAATGAAGTTTCGGTTTGCCTTTCGGGGCCAATTTTAGATTAACATTGCTAATGTACGCCAAGTTATTTTACACGACTTTTTAAAAAGTACCTTTTGCACTTCGTTTTCACTGTTTAATGGGCATTTTGTGATATCGATTAACCTTCCGAACTTAAGAAAATATGAAATAATTTACGTATTACTTGAATCATGTCAAAGTCAACAGTTTCATAGCCTGCTCTGCATATCTAGCAAAGCACTCGAGGCGTCAAGCATAGAAACCTACTAATAAAACAAGTTCCTAATATAAACTTCGCTAAACAACACTACAATGCGTAGAACATGACTCTTCTAAAATTCGTGTACCGGTTAATAGGACGTTACACTTAACCAAGAATCCTAAGCGGAATTAGCACACCCCTTGTCGCTGCGGACGTACGAATTTTCTTGACACGAAAATGCACTCTTTAACGTGTAAAAAAATGCGTCGACAAGGAGCGGCGAATTTCATTTTCTAGTAGTCATTATCGTTCTACAGGAATTCAAATTAGATGCAGTGCCCGAGGAAAACTCGAAACACTTTTTAACGAAACCTCCTCGTGCGTGATCAACTATCACAATTTCACCTGCAGTGGTATTTGTTGAAACGATAAGAACGGAAAATTACTCACGTCACGACAAATGTGGGCGTAACTCTCATAGATATGGATTTGTTGCTACACATTGACAAATTGCAAACGAAAACGAGGGTAATTTTATAATAAATAATTATACATTGAATATATATCTACAAAAATAAATGTAAAATAATATACGAACTGATTGTGAGTTACAGCTCAAAAATTAATAGTTAAATATCAAAAGAAGCGCCACTACATAAATTTTTGAGCAATTAAGCGAATATGGTCCCGTACTTATAGGTCGGATAATTCGGGACTCTGCTATAATATAAAATGACAAAAATACGCTTAAACTTTCTGGTGGCAAAATTTTCCTGCATAAATATAAGGTTATTAAATTAAAATTTAATGAAACGATAATCTGTCGCTCCTCGAGCAAAGATTTCTCGTTACCAAACGCTATCCGTACGATACAAATAATATTTCGAATCGTGAATCAAACATTCATAGGTCTGTGTTTTCCTTGGACTCGTATCGCAAACAGTCGGCGTAATCTTCTGAAATTATCGTCGACAGACAAACTAATAATAGCCAGGGGGACTTAGCAGTTACCCCGACAATAAAAAAAACTTGGTAACTAAATTTAGGATATTCGGTTTCAATTTTATACATGACGATTTGTTTACACTATACTTTTGAGAATGCTAATAAACCGAAATTAGATGAAATGATAGGTTTAAGATGATGTACGATAATCTAGGATTAAAAAAAAAACTAAGCGACCGCGGTTTGGGGCCACTCAAATGTTTATAAGTAATTTTTAACATACATAAATAAGATAGAAATAGATTCGAAAAATGCCAATAATTATAATGATTACATATGCATATTTTATCTAATGAATCTCGACGAACTGGCGAGTTTAATTACGGATTTCAAGAAAATCCCACCCGTCTGATCAGTTACCTTCAACTGATACCGTAAAATGCATTATTTAATAAGGAATGGCATATTCTCGAAGTTAAAAATTATATAAACGTGTAATTGTAGAGTTGATTGGATTCAGACAATAAAGCGCGAAACCACAGTTATTTTCTAACTGACTCGAGAGAAACTCGCAACAATCAATGATTATTATTGAAGTGTTTGTTAGAATTGCGGAACTTGATTTGATCTTTTGTCATTCGATAAATTAAACATGCGGGTTGACTTGTGCCAACGTACAACGTCATTATAATAAAAATAAGATAGGTCTTTAGATTTTAATATCGAGAGTTAACAGTTTATTTTTGTATTTGTGACGTCAGTACAGAAGAAGGTGTTTAGAATGAAAAAGGCCCGAAAAAATAACTTTAAATGGAAATAAATGGCTGGAGATAAGATGAACAGTTCATCAACAATATTAAGAGAAAAACTGCATCGTAAAAGACTTCCTATTATTATACACTTTAGAATCATATCTCATAATTATTTAATTAGTTTTAGTTTAAATTTAATTGGGATTGCTGCATGTTCATATACGTTCTATCTAAAAATACGCTTATTTAATTTAAAATTAGAAATTTGTAGTAATTTTTGGAAAATAAATCGCAAAATGATACTTTAGGTATAGTTCTAATTGTAATTGAAATGAATTGAATATCTAATATTATACGAGACCCTACAAATTAGTTAGATGATTTTAAAAGCGTATATCTACAATAGGATTATAATCAATTTAATACGTTCGCCGCCACTGGAAATGGAATTTTCTTTTCCCCGTAACCACTTTACAAAATTTGGCAACTGGAAACTTCTATAATAGCGTATTATTCATAAAATTTTATTGTAAGGCTAGAAATGGAAAAAAATGATTGTATTGGTGGTAGCGAATACCTACTAAAAATCCAGTAGATACGGGGAACGGTATAAACCAATCTGTTTTCGATTTCGATGAATCAAACGATTTATTAAAAGCCCGTAATATAAATAAGTACCTAACTCCTAAGTTTGTTAAATTATTATCTACAGTCAAACTCGCTTTAATAACAGATTTACCTACCGACTAATTAAACTGACGGACTGCAATTTCTTTTTATAAAAAATTTACTTTAATTACATCGATTACTTATCGAGTAATTACTATAATTACTAATTTAATACGCAAAAAGAAAATATAACAATTAAAGGATAAAGATCACTATACCTTTTCTCAGCACGTCCGAAGAAACTTCTGGAACATCGATAGTCTTTCACCACCGAAAACGCGAATTTTCACAAAAACGAAACGTACTGTCATAGTCCACGACACGACCGCGAACACGATCGCGACACACAACTAATTACTCGTTGTTCGTATTAAAACTGTCTGTTTTCAAATATGTATTTGATAATATTTCGGACAAATCGCGACGTTCTGGTGAGTAATATCAATAATCGAAATTATCTCGTTGCCAATCCACTGTGTCGTATCTGAAAAGAATACGTTCTTTTTAGTTAAAATTATAAATTTGTAATTAGAAGAATAGATTGCATAAAGAAACTCCGCAATTCGGCGCCAACAATTATTAATATTAGGTAGGTACATTGTAAAAATTCTCGGTTCATGCATCTCGACTGTTACGAAAACACTTGGTCCACTATATTTAAATACGTTTTTTTTAACAGCAAAAAACTCGCCTGGAAATTTAGTTTGATAAGAAATTCAAAATTAACACGATCGGATATTTAAACTCGGTACGATTATGGGTAACGTAACGAAACCATCTTCAATTTAAATAGTTCAATAATTGAACAAAGACATGCTTCATTGCACAGGGATGCGTCATGTTGCTAAAGAGCTCAGTCCGGTTATTTCATTGTCGAGGCTCGGTATGTAATGGTAAACGGCTTAACCATTATAAGTAAATGACATCGATGGTATTTTGTTAACAGGGCGTAACCCACACTTTTTGTAAAAATGAGTTATTCTAACTATCTTATGCATCTAAATATTAATAACAATATTCCGATTTTTTCCACCGGAAAAATCGATTTGTATTTTCACGAAACGTATCTTATAGCTAAACGACGACACAAAATGTGCTCTCCTGTAAAAATTACTTTTTGTGGGTTACGCCCTTCTGGAAAAACTGCTTCGATACTATGTTCAATAACCGTCAGTTTTGTCAGTACCATGAGGTTAAATTGACTTTAAGGGGATACCCCCTGCGGTATTCCACATCCCATTT
Source organism: Rhagophthalmus giganteus (assembly GCA_036326145.1). NCBI lineage: Eukaryota > Metazoa > Arthropoda > Insecta > Coleoptera > Rhagophthalmidae > Rhagophthalmus > Rhagophthalmus giganteus. The sequence continues at coordinate 6,011,455 of JARFJA010000056.1, read as the reverse complement.
TATTAAAGTCGCAATAAGGGTTGTGTTTTCCCTAATTTGAAAGAACTAAATTTTAATTGAGAATTACATAGGTATCATCTACTTCTAAATATTAAAAATTCTTTTTGACGTTATCTTCAAATATGTACTAACAAATAATCACCTATGTATTACGTAGGTATGTATTTATGTATGTATTATTAATTTTTAATATAATATTGTCAAATAATTTTATTAGTTTTCGTTTATATTTTAATGTTTAGGTACATATATAAATTTCTAAAAATAATTCATTGACGAAGATTTTAACTGAAATTGAAATACTGTGAAACTTCTCAACGCAGGACATTCCGGTAACCAAACAAATTGTCTGTTATTAATAATTGTTCGCCAATGGGAAATGTATTACATTCTATAAAAAAAAATGCCGAAAATTTTAAATGTCCGGTACCTACTCGAAAGAGTCTTTTGAAAGAGCTTTTTAATAAGCGGCTCAAGGAGAATAACTTTTCGATTCGTCTAAGTGTTATCGGGAATTTTAAAACTATCTCAAAATAAGCAATATTTAGGTATTTATTTTTACTTATATTATGTAAACTATTAATATTTTAATGACATTATAATTTAAAGGTATTGTTGTTTCGCTACTATCCATTTTTTGTAACAATATTTTTTACAATGTCTACTAACATCGTCCTTTAATAACGAAATTTTTTATCGTTTAAATTTAAAAAATCGCAGTTTCATCTAGTTAAAATCATCACCGTTATCCTACTGTACCACCTGCTATACCAATTACATTGAAAAATAAATTACTGTTTGCTTGAACTACCCTTAAAGTTGTTGATGGTTTTACTTTAAATTCTGCACAACCTACCTACAATGATTTTTAATTAAATAAACAAAAACAAAGCAAGGGTATCTACATAGGTAGTATAAAATTTGGAAAACAAACAGACTAGTGCCGGTATCTTGAGTCTGTTAAATTATTTAATAAGTAGGTACCTACCTACCTGATTAATTTTTAATTAGCAAATATCCGTATTTTATGCGTTTGATAAGTTTAGCCGAGGAACAAAAATATGTTAACTGTGTGTTTCAGAAGATTAACTAACCTATAATTGTGTAAGAAATTGCTTTCATCAATATTGGAAATTTTTGTTGTGGCGGCTAAATAATAACGGAAAAAAGGAGGCGGAATAAAAAAAATTGATTGATAAAAAATTATTATTAGAGATAACCTATCAAAACTCCGAATGTAATTTAGTTTTATTGTTAAGCAATTTTTAATAAACTTATTTTGGTGATAAGCGTTGAGAGTTTCGTGTTCCATATGGTGCATAAAATATGACTTCTATTAATATATCCGCCGTATTTTCCTATAAATTCGTTCAACTTCTATCCATGAATTTTTGTAAAAACTCATCGAGTAATATAGCTACTCCGGTTATACTCCAATTAACATTTACTTATAATAATAGTCGCATTTTTTTTTCAAACTACTTTATTAAAATAAAAGAAAAAAGCATCGAGTTTCTCCAAAATTTAAAATTGTAGGATGCCGTCAGTTATGGTTTTCTCGAAGATTTACAATTAGAAAAAGGTTTTAATCGACCATTAGGCGTTAAATTTTAGTATTTCATTCGATACCTAACCAAACGTATAGAAGCGATTAGTCACATGCAAACGTGATATTCGTTTCATGATGTTCTTGGAATGTAGATATCTATTTAATACGCTTTCGACAGAAAATATCGAAAAATTTCAGTGTAAAATACTACAAATTTTAATTACGGTTGAATTAAAGTAAGTTATTGTACGCAAATATGAAGATTGAAAGGCGATGCTATATAATAATTATGTTTTCTATTCAATAACGAGTTGTAACTTATTGCTCATAAAAATAGAACAAACATTAACATTTCTGAAATTTTAATTGAAAAACATTCATCAAGTTAGTGTCTCTCAAGTTGATTGTTTTATTCGCGCAATTATATAATGAATGTGTAAATCAAAACCTAAACCAAAATTAAATCTACCTAAATCAAATTCGAAGGAGTTTAAAATTAAATGACCTTATTATAAGATACAAAAGCTACAAGTAGGTAAGAAAAATATTAAAACTGAACGTTAATTGCCGATTGTATTATTTGTTTCGATATAAAATGGTTTCTATTAATAATTTTTTGTTTCAGGGGCTGCCAAAGTGTTCACTGAAGTTACCTTCAGTGAAACTACCACCCTGGGAAAGTTTAACTAGCGCCCTGCCTCGATTACACTGCCCCGCCATGCCGGCCGCGCGCTCACGCCGCGGCTGGTGCGGCTGTTTGCAAGTAAGTCTTTTTTTTTAAAATTATTTTAGTACAGTATTTAAAAACAAAAATTATAATCTAGTTAAATTCGAAATTATAATAATATTAGAACCGAACAAAAAACGTTCGAAGTTGTATTGTATAGAAAGTAAGATTAAAAATGGTTTCAAGTTTGTTTTAATGTATATTTTTACAAGGAATAATTTATATATATATATATATATATATATATATATATATATATATATATAATTTACATTGACATTGAATAAGTATAATCGTTTTATTTCGCATACGAAGATGAAATAAAATTTTAATTTAATTGTTTTCAGACCTTCATATGTTAGTGTTTTTACAGAGACGTTTCATTGAAATTATTAAGTCTTGAATTACTTCTGAATGTCGAGTCATATTTAGTATACATGAATTAACTATTTCAAGGTGCTTAAAAATAAATATGCCATTGATATTCCTATATACCTATACGTACATTACATTTGTTAAGTAAATAAAAGTTTTATTTTTATTTTAAACTACCTATATAGTAATTTTGATGTACCTATTCGACTCCCAATTTCAACACATTTTTCGATTCCGCACAAGAATTATAATTATGACCATTATCTATCAATAAGGTCTACGCTAATCAAATCCGCACCTTCAACAAGCATTTTGCTATAAAATGTTGTTAAAAAAAATGTAAATGTTGTCTCTAAGTCATTTGTGTAAATTTTTATTTTAAATAATGCAAAAGTCTTAAGTTGTATTGTTTAGAAAGTAAGATTAAAAATGGTTTCAAGTTTGTTTTAATGCATATTTTTACAAGGAATAATTTATATATATATATATATATATATATATATATATAATTTACATAAACATTGAATAAGTATAAAATTCGTTTACTAGATATTTTTAACATTAGATACATGCATCACCGTATTTTCCAACCAGTTATCAAAAACTTATGTTTTATAAGAATGGATTAGAAATATTTACATTAGAAATATTTGATGATCTACCTGGCTGTACCTATACATAGTTATTATTTGAAGGACTCGAAAGTCAATCGGTGTAAGTCGTTATTGTCCTGCCATTGATTTACCTATCCGCTTATCGCGATTTATTTACCGCTTTAAGCGTCCACGTTACTGGATGCTTAAATATGAACATTGCTATGAGACTTGCACTATATAAATCAATGGCAGGACAATAATGACTTATATACTGATCGACTTCTGAGCCCTCCATTTATAGGAATAACAAAGTTAGAAAATGTTGATTATTATACGTAATAGAGATGAAATCAAAAATGGAACTCGTTAACACTACTAAGCCTGGTGAAACCATTACAGACTTCAAGCACGAACAAACTTAATTTCTCAACTTCTTAAACAACTACCAAATTTCCTCTAATAATGCTTAAAATTGCAGAGTAGAACAATTCGCCGGCTTCACCAGTAATTAAACAAATCTAGCATAAAACAAACAAGTTTGTAGAAAATAACTACAGAGGTTTTGTCTTCGTACAGATAGACCTTTGATTATTTTCCTTTTAATGCCTATACCGTGCAGATTAAGCCGTTTAAACGTTTCCTCCGTAGAAAAATCAGTTAATTTTGTTAAAAATAGACAACGTTACGCGTCGTTTGTTTTCCATTTTTTTATAAGCCGTACGAATGCCAACTTTTGTTTATAAAAACCGGCAAGTCAGTCTGGGTACATTTAAAGCGCACATATCGATACTTCGTCAAAAGAATTCCTTCGATTATCCGGTTCATTTATTTATAATAACACAGTATCTACGAATGCTATCGCAGAGCCGTTTTAATTTTAACTAAATTATATGCTTGGGTATAGTAATTTGACCACCAAGTACTAAGGCTAGTCGTTCAAAGACCGACTTTTGCTTTTTTTGCTCTTCCCTCGTATTGCCTAAATAACCTACATAGTACCTATATCAATGGTAAGAGGAAGGATGACGCATCCGTTATTAATGAGTTTTTTTTACGTTAGTATATTTGATAGTAAGCGTTTTTCAATAGGAGTTTCGTTTGTTCAATTTTAAAAGTAATATTATGAAAATTCTTGGATTATCTATTAAACTGACATTTTCTAACAATCACGAAGACGACCTAATACTGGTATAGTTCATGGATATTGTGTAATTGAATACTTCCATGCTTGTTTTATAAATTGAGTTGAAGGTAAATGGTAAAACGGAAATTCGTGTTTTATTAATAGATATTAACAATTCTAACGTTAAAGTCGTGTACAAATGTTTGAACAGGTTTTGACAGGTGTCATCAATCACAAGTTTAGGCTTGTCGCTGCTGCCCTTGACATACAAAAAGAACACCTACATCTAAATAAGGAACTGAAATGATTTAATTCGAAACATTATTTGTACGTCTCGCAATCGGTGAAAATTTGATCGTGTACAGGTATATTAAAAGAAGGTGATGATGAATAGGACCCTTGAGCCCAATGACGTCTTGTTTATCTTTTATGATTACTTTCTCCGCGTTTATTAGCCGCTTTTACTCTGAATAATCGAGTATGTGCCACATAATTCCGTTAAATGTAAGCGCACATACCGAAGAAACGGTTTTGTTATCAGGAACACAAAAGGAACTTTTACAAACGTCCTAAATGATCGAATAGCTACCCCGCATAACTTGGTTCAAGAAGACGATTCAAGAAAATACCTATAATAGAAAATAAAAATATAAAGTATAGTTCGATTACCTACTTATTTAAATTGTCATTTACTTAAATAAGATTACGGGAGAATTTCCGTGAGTTTATAATAGAAAGTTATTAATTTAATTTGCATTTAATAAAGCCGATTATTTTATTACATTTAATATTTGTTTTAATAATTTCGCATTTTTATTAGCACCATTGAAAGCGAGGATTATCGTCATGATTATTTACATTTTAATCGCAAACTAAAAATAGCATTTTTGTTCAGATTATCGTTAAACTTTTGGTTTGTTCAAAGTTATTGTAGGTACCTACATATTATTAAACTTGCGTTCTTATTTAAATGGCATTTGGTAATTAAACTAGAAAATTGCCGTTGTTATTGTTTCGATAAAAGAGTACGTAACAAATCTCGTTGTGTTAAAAAAAAGTACAATTTTCGATAGAATTGACTTTATGGTTATAAATATCTATTTTCGCCATACTACTTGTTATGAATACTACTCGTTTCCTCTGAAAACAGTCTTTTGGGGCGCTATTTTATGATCACTTATCTACTTCACGCAAGTGAAGTTGCCACTCAACAAAATACGGCATTATATACATTTATTGATACAATATTGGTACATATTTATCACTGTAAATATTTCTCGATTTAAAATAAAATATACCTATACCATTTTGGATAAGAACTTAAATAGTTAATAAAAGTCTACCTGAGGTTAAAGGAACATTTCTAACAGGGCGAGTTTTTCGTTCATTAATGGCTATTATTAACCGTTGAGCAATTTTTATATAAATTAAAATTTAATGTTATAGGTACGATAACTTTTTTGCTATCAATCTAATATAATCTAGTAAATACATGCTGGCGAATTAACGAAAATTTTAATTTGGACAAAATGTTAAAGAGTCGGGTAAAAATTAAAGATCGAGAAGATTAGAGCTACCTAAAGAATTTCATTCATAATAAATCGTAGCGGTTTAACGTTTGCGAGAAGATGTTCATTAAAACATTAAAAGAATGCGATAAATAAGTCGAATAGGAATTTTTAATGTAAAATAATCCGTTACTTTGCAGTATTAGTAGTATTTTTTTAAATTTTTATTATGAAAATGCCAAGTTTGGTATCGTTCAGCAAAAACGATTTTTTTAACGCTTATTTTAAAAAAGCACAATAAATTGGTTTAAATTAAGAGAGTATAACGGAAACCGAGTCCGTTCGATGTTTTTAATTTACGAACATCGAATTGAATAAAAAGTTATAGATATTCAAGGCATAATTTACAAAATAATTCCCTTTTCAGTTACTCAGTTGTAATTTTTTCGTTTTGCAAATATGTAAACCGTCCTGTTAGCTGCTATAAAGATTTCGTATACGGAACTAACAAACGGATTTCTATAAAATTTAGTTAAGAAAATCTTGTTTTATAAAAATGACATACAAACACCTTGTTTCTGTAAGCTCATTTACCTAAATTAAATTCCACCTTCTTTTACTACAAATAACTCGGCAACTTTTTATTAAAAGTTGTCATTTTATTAAAAATCATAATTTATTATTAAATTAATTTAGTGTAATATCGTGGAAGTGCCGCCGATCATTTACCTATTTACTTTACAGACCGTAAATTCTATAATGTATTGTTATTGCAACTATTAAGACAAACAATTTTAAATTATATCTAATTTACTAAAAATATATTTTCATTGTTTTTCAGGATGATGAACCTCCCGAAATTACATATTGTGTTGTCGAAAACACTGGTACGCTTTCGATTCAAGCTTTAACGCCCACTCAACCAATGCCTGCACAAGATGAGCTTGACGCCAAATTTGCGGAACTTGTGGTAATTATTAAGTATTTTTAAATTAATATTATAACATAAATTACAAACAATGTAAATTTTCTTTTTTATAATTACAATAACTAACAAACAGATAAATCGACAATTAAATAAATCTCTAAATTAAACGAACCTACCTATACCTAACGATGAGTAATTTTGTTTCGGCCAGCATGAATTAAACGAACGAATAAAACGAAGAAAAATATTTTGTATTAATTTTGAAATAACCCTGTCACGCATTAAAAGCGGTACATATGCATATATAGTTGCCGAGGATGTTATTTTTTAAAGTTTTGTTTAAGGACTAATGCAAATATTCTCGTTGGCATCGTACAATCGTAATGATAATTTCCAGGAAAACAATCTACATCCTTCATTTACATCACTTGAATTTCAAATTACATACGACAAATTGCTGACGGGAAAGTTAAAAATAAAGGTATTAGACAACTAGCGCCTGATGTACCTACGTAACGGCGAATATATTTCAATTAGTCACAAATTAACACCTTTCGTCCCGAATTTAAATTAATAGACACCTTAAACAGTAAGCAATAACAGAAAGAGCATTAAAATTGTTTAAGTGCTTTAGAAAGACAATAATTAAAAAATTGTTCAGATCCATTTACACTGCTCTAACTTTATACAGTTCTAATATAAAAACTCTTTATTATATATGATTATCAATGAGTAGGTAGGAAACTAAATGAATGAAAAAAACCATCACTTACTCAACCACAATCAACATTAATATAAAATCAAACTTAGATTACTTCGAAAGTAAAACTTGTACCTATTTAATTTCAAATTACTTTAACCGCGAAAGTGCAACAATAATGTTACGTCCTGTAAAATCATCTTAATACAATCTAATGCGGCAATAATTTTACATATAGATTACCGATTGCATCAATCATTGTGTCTCTGCATTGCTTAAAAAGATCGTATCTCCGAAGAGATCAGATTACTTAAGTTGCGACTGCATAATAAGAGTTGGAATTTTTTAATTTGCAGGAGGAACTGGATCTGACTGCACCGAATAAAGCGGCGATGATGAATTTACCACCGCAAAAAAAGTGGCAGATTTATTGTTCCAGGAAGGGCGGCGAGGATATGGTGGATCAAGCTCACGCGCCCGAACATTACGTGGAAAGACTGCGCACTTTGGCAACGGTAATTAAATAGCATTAGTTCCGAATAAGTTTTTAAGCCCCCCCCTTGCGTTTTTACAGCTCCAGTATCCGGAAACCAACGTCGATGAAGATGTAAGATCTAGGACGAAACAGATCGACGGACTTAAAACGGCGCTGAGAACATCCACTCACAGCTTTGTAATTAAATTTATCGAACTCGATGGCCTACCCGCGTTGTTGGACTTTTTAGAGGGAATGGATTATTTCACGGCCGAAAGCTCGATACACACCAGCATTATTGGTTGTGTTAAAGCTCTCATGAATAATTCGGTAGGTTTTACGCGCGTTTTTGACGTCGGAAATGTATTAAGGTTATTTGCAGACCGGCAGGGCACACGTTCTGGCACATCCGACCAGTATAAATACGATTGCGCAGTCCTTAAGTACAGAGAATATAAAGACCAAAATCGCCGTCTTAGAAATTCTGGGCGCAGTCTGTCTCGTATCTGGAGGACACAAAAAAGTCCTCGATGCCATGCTCCATTACCAAAAATACGCATTCGAACGGACACGATTTCAAGGAATAATTAACGATTTAGATCGCGACGTTGGAAAATACAGGGACGAAGTCAACTTGAAAACTGCCATAATGTCCTTTATAAACGCAATGCTTAATTACGGTTTAGGTCAAGAAAATTTAGAGTTCCGTTTGCATCTACGGTACGAGTTCCTTATGCTCGGAATACAACCGGTTATAGATAAACTTAGAAGGCACGAAAACGAAACGTTAGATAGGCATTTAGATTTTTTCGAAATGGTGAGAAACGAAGATGAAAAGGAGTTATCTAGAAAATTCGAGCAAGAACACATAGACACTAAAAGTGCAACGGCAATGTTCGAAGTGATAAGGAAAAAACTTAGTCATACGTCAGCTTATCCCCATTTACTTTCTTTGCTCGAGCATTGCCTGTTAATACCTTTAGATTACGGCGCCCATCCGCAACATTGGCTATTATTCGATCGGATCGTCCAGCAGATCGTTCTTCAACAAAACGAATCAAACGGTACAACGAAAATAAGAGACCCCGATATAGCCCCTATAAACATAAACGTAAAAGAGATCGTTCACTTATTAGCCAAAGAAGAAGAATTAGTCGAAGCTCGCAAAAAAGCGGAAGAACTGGAACACGAAAACGTAGACCTATCCAACCGCCTGGCAAAAAAAGAACAGGAGCTCGATCAACGCACCCAAGAAAAAGAGGATTTCGAATCCAGTTTGACCCGAATTAAGGAACGTCTGGAAAAAGAAACGGCCGCCCACATCGAAACGAGACAGCGGCTGGGCGAACTGGAATATCGTGCGGCAGATTTGGATAGGCAAATATCCTGCGAGCGCGGCGAACGGTTTCGTTTGGAGAGGCTCGTCAGTTCTGGAAGTATACCGGACGACGCGAAAGTTATAGGGTTACAGGCCGGAGTCGACGTGAATAATCTAAACTATAACGGTAGCTTTTGTAATAATCCTCCACCGCCACCACCTTTGGCCCCGCCCCCACCACCTGTCCCAGGCCCACCGCCACCACCCTACGTCCCCATGGCCCCACCTGTAGCACCCTTAAAGATCGAAATAGTGAAAAAGAACATTCCACAACCATCCAACCCCTTAAAATCGTTCAATTGGTCCAAATTGCCAGAATCGAAAGTTAACGGAACAATATGGAGCGAACTGGACGATACGAAATTGTATAGTACCATGGAATTAGATTGCATCGATAAACTATTTTGCGCGTATCAGAAAAACGGAGTCGCAGTAAGTATTTATCTATAAAAGAACGCGAAGACAAATAAAATTAATCGAATGTTCCAGAACGACGGTTCTATAGAAGATCTAAGACAGCTAGGTAAAAATAGAAACAAAGTTCTATCGGTAATCGACGGAAGACGCGCCCAAAATTGTACGATATTACTATCCAAATTGAAAATGTCGGACGAAGATATATCGAAAGCTATTTTAAGTATGGATAACAAAGAGCAGCTACCTATTGATATGGTGGAGCAACTTTTGAAATTCACGCCCAGTCCCGAAGAGCAAACCCTTCTGGAAGAGCACAGCAACGACATCGATTCGTTGGCGAGGGCCGACCGATTTTTGTACGAAATATCCAAGTAGGTCTTTGGCGTGTTTCGATTTTAAATTTTACAAAACGCGAATTTCGCAGAGTTCCTCATTATGAGCAGCGCCTAAGAAGTTTGCACTATAAAAAACGCTTCCAAGTTACTCTCAACGAAATACTGCCGAGGATATCGGGCGTCATGGAAGCTTCCAGGGAAGTAGCTCGTTCACGTCGCCTCAGAAGACTTCTAGAGATAGTATTAGCTTTAGGAAACTATATGAACCGCGGTGCTCGTGGAAATGCCATGGGCTTTCGGTTAGCGTCCCTGAATAGGTTAGCCGATACTAAATCTAGTGCCGCGAGGGGCACTACACTGTTACACTATTTAGTGCAAATTTTAGAGAAGAAGGTATTAATTTAAATTTTAAAGTGTATCAAATTAGCCTTCTGTTTATTTTTTTAGTTCAGAGATATCCTTCGGTTAGACGAAGACGTTCCTCATATTCGAGATGCCGCAAAGGTCTCCTTGGGCGAATTATCGAAAGATATGGCGCAATTGCGTGCGGGATTGAAAGACGTGGCGCGCGAAATAGAATTTCACAGGGGCCAAAGTCCTTTAGCTAACGATAAATTTGTGCCCGTGATGAGGGAATTCCAAGCGACAGCCACATGTCGTCTGGCAGAAATCGAGGATCAATTTCAAGATATGAAGGTAAACATTTTATTATAAGTGTTTGTTTTTTTATTAATAATTGGAAATTTCTATTAATCTTAAATTATAATTTCACCTATACTCCTTAAAAATGACACAAATAAATATATTGGATAATTCCCATTATACGAGTACCTACATTATAATAAAAATTTTATTATCAATAACGTGATTGTATGTATATATTCGTATTTAATATTTTAGACCCGTTTTGAACGTGCCGTGCGGTTATTTGGGGAGGACCCCGGTGCAATGCAGCCGGACGAATTTTTCGGAATATTCGATTCGTTTTTAACGGCCTTCTTCGAAGCGCGTCAAGATAACGAGAATATGCGTAAACGGCAAGAGGAGGAAGAAAAGCGTGCCAAACAAGAGGCGGATTTGAAGAAGCTGACGTTGGAGAGGAAACACACTCGCGAAGGCATTTTGTCGACGATTAGCAAAAATATCGGTTTAAAAAATGGCGATAACGGAGCTAAAGGGGAATTTGACGATCTCATCTCTGCACTTCGTACTGGGGACGTTTTCGGCGAAGATATGGCCAAATTTAAACGATCTAGAAAGAACAGAACGGGCTCTAATGGAAATTCGCCGCCTAGAAGAAATTCTGTAAATAGAGAAGATAGTAGGGAACGTGTTATAACGGCCGGCAGACGGCAGTAAGTTTTCGTTCTTGCACAGGTCCCTTTAGATAATCCTTAAACGCATTACCTAACCTATATAGTAAGTACATTAAAGAAATAGTGTGCTTGATTTTGATACAATATCGATATTATCATTCGATTAGGACCAATATATGCAAATCTTTTTTTACTGCCGAACGGGCATGCAACGTTTTGTGTGCGATTTATCCTGTATTATAAACACCAATATAGGCTTTTTTATGTAATTCATTTTGTATGTTTGTATAATGTAGACCATAGTTTATTAAATGTTTATCTATAATATGAAAAGTAACGATTACGCTCTACATTGAAATGGAACTGATACAATAAATATCTAGAGATATTTTATAAAAATGTTAAAGTACACATATGTTGTTGATTTAATTATTTTACCTTTGTTTTACTTTAAGCGTAGTTATTTCGTAGCTAAATTGTATATAATTATTACGTTATGATCTTTTCTTTCTAATTATTATTTACTGCGGCAAAATTTTGTACCTATTACCTTATCAGAAATCATAATGCATTTACGAAGGTAGGTATATTTTAATGTAATATATTTTGTATTTTTTAATAATATCCTTGTACATTTTTTTAACATAATGCCATTTCTAAAGAAAGAAAGTGTTAGAATAAATATTTGAAGTTATACTGTTTTATTACTTTATGATTTGATTACGACTTGAGTAACATGTCAAGTTGAGTAGTATGTCAAGAAGTGCATTCCTTCCTTATGCCTTATTGTAACCTAAATATAAAAGGATTTTTTTTTAATTTAATGTAGATTTATTTACTTATTTTTTGATATGTGACAGAATTATTTCAAATGTGATCAAAAATAGTTAGACGGTTTGCACTGTAATCCGACGATATGCACCTAAATTAATATTTGGAGTAAATACTAAACAGTACAACAGAAAGAGAAACTCTTTCCACTATGATTATAAAGCCAAAATTTAATTAATACAATATCAAAACATACAAATACCTAATCAAAATGTAAAATAAATTTACCGTCTGTTGTAAACAATATGTAGTGTTCAGAATTTTTAAATCGAAAAACATTCAGTGATTATCGATAGCACTACTTGTTCGATTTTAAAATACCAACGGTTTTATTCCCGTTTATTTATTTTAATTCGTAATTTCAAAAATATTAATTTATTTTCAGAAAATTATTTAAATTTTTTTAAAGTAGGTAGATATGAACTTGTGAATAAATATTTAGCAAGTTCAAAATACCTACATTATTAATAATAGCCATGTTGTAATCAAACTCACCTAATATAATAGTTACATTTTTCAAGGGTACTTATATTTGTATGTAATCCTTTAGTGGAATTCACATACTTATTGAAATAAGTTAGCACATCAGATGTTACGCAAGTTAAATCGTAACAGAAATAGCATAATGTAACTAACTGTAATGTTACCAATTCCCCATATTACTCTAATACAAACGATATTTTGGTCCGTACAATCAACATTAACCTGATTCAGTTCAAAAAATTTATGACAAATCAACGCTTAATCCATCGACATTTTTTAAATTTCGATTCAAAATGTTTGAATTAAAATTCAAACGTAAAACGTGAACTGAATACCTTAAATGGGTACCAATACATATTGACATACATTGAACGTCGTTATATCTACTACATAATTAAACATTTTAGTTTACGATATTCATTATACGAATCCGTCACCGTCGATACAGTTTAGTAATTACGTAATTGTTTGTACATTAAAAAGGGACGTATAATAATAGGTAAGTACCTGTTTACTTACGTAAATTTAAAAATTCACCTACCTCGATAACAGATAATTTTCGAGTGTTCTCCACCGCATTTGCAAAATGACCATTGCCACTATAGGCACAGTTATAAATCGAGTACATTTAGTTCGAGAAAATTCAACAAAATTATCCTAAATTAAAGTTTCAATAGCAATACGCGTCCACTTACAACCGCACCTAATAAAGAACCGACTAAAACTGAGGAATTCGAGCTGCTATCACCAATTTCGACTGAAAAAATGGACAAGACGCCGGCTTATCTACACATATGTGTTACTCGTGACGCGCGCTCACCGACCAAGCTCTTCGATTCCAAAGTTCTGATATAAAATTAAATAATGCCAGAAAATTTATTGTGCAGAGGTAAATTATTTGTTAAAATTAATTGAACATACGCGCATTATGTCGTAACTACTTTTAAATAGATAAAAAATTTCTTATTATTACATCTTTTAGAAATTTAGAGAAAGAATAAAATTTATTAACGCGTGTCCAAAAAAGTTTTTGTGTCTTAATTGGTTGTGGGGCCTTGTGCTAAAGGTATGTCTTGGTTTAAGTAATTTATTACTATGACATGACAAGAAATAATTTAGGACATCACGGTTTAAGCTAATTGTAAGGCATGTCTAGAGATCTTTCCACGGACAATAACTGAAAAAATTTTGAACACCAGTTACATTTATGCATATTTAAATAAGCCAAGATGAAAGATTGTGTTAAAGTAAAAGTTTTCTTGTTGATTTATAAAAATCGGCAGATATAAGTAAAACTACCTAAAGCTATTAAAAAACATATTTAGATCTACTTATGTATATACGTTACCAATCTCGATAAATATTATATTAGGTATATCTATACCTACTCACTTGTGTTGTTTTGTTTTTTAAGCTTATGAATGAAATGCAAACAAAATTTTCTTACACATTTACATTAGTTTTTCTAATTTATCATAAAACATTTTGAAGAACATTAAGTTAATTTATTTCAATAATAATAATTAAATAATTGTTTTATTAGAAAATACTTAGATGTAAACGGTTTATTCAGCAGGAAAGTCTATTTTTCTTCTTCGAACACAGAAGCAATTTATACAATATTCTCTGTTGGTAAATAAATATAATATAGACTAATACGCGGATGGCTTATGAATTCGCAGAAAGAAATAAATTAATCAACAATAGTATCTACATTTAGAGATGCGATATGGCTGACAAAGAAGGGTTTTATCGCTTCACGTACCTACAAACACGGGAATAAGCTTTTATTAAGAAAACCCGAAGGGATTTCAGTTGCTCGAACTATCTTTATACTTTATTCACCTGACTAACGAACTATTGTAACAACGTAAATATTAAAATCTATAACACGTTATAATACTGCAATTATTAAATTAGGTTCGTTAAAACTTTCATGTTGTTAAAATAGACAATTAAAACAACTAATCGCTGATGGAAATTTCAACGATCGCTTAAACGACGAACCCGAAAAATAACGATTAAATACAAGTAAAACTTTGGTAGATATCTATGTACCAAAGTATTTAATTATTGTAAGTACAAGAACGTCCAATTTTTAAAATTATATTTTTAATTGAATTAGACAAGTTACCTATATATTTTTTAAATCAAATATCAAGAAATCGAATGGCTACGTTACCTGAAAAAGTCCGCTATTTTCGGTATATCTATCTATTTGATATGAACACTGGGGCCAGTTTTTCAATCGTCAGTTATTGTTAACAGTTATGTAATTGTTATAGAAATGATTGCTTAAATAATTGTTTCTTTGGTGGTGGACCGGTGGTTAGAGTTAACTGGTAATTGAAAAACCGACCCCAAAATACCAGTTTTATAAACCTTTAGTTGACTTTCGGTTTGCAAATCAAAAGTTGAACTGTCTAAAAAACTAAAGTCACGACAAAAAGTTTACCTATGTGTGTAACCAAATAGTATAAGTTGTCATATTTGACGGTTTAATTTTTACTTCACCTCATAGTTGTCATATACAACAATTTTTTAGACAGGTTATCTATCAAATCTATTGTTTATTGATTTTTTAAAGGTTTATCATTACTAACTATTACGTGATTGCTAAAATTATTAAAATTGTAGTGTAATAGTAACAAAATAATTATTATGAGTACCTATAGGTATATGTTTTAATTAAAATACGAGATACGTGAAAATGAAATGGCCAAGAATTTTCTCCGAATACAAAACTGGCAGAAATTTTTAAATGATATTTAAAAATAATTTCGCAAAATTTATCCTCAAAATGGGTTAAAATCGCGGACTTGTTCTCTTCTGTTTTACGGGAACGTTCTTTGGGTAAAAAATAACCAAATTGGTCATACAAACATATGTCCCAAAATTACTTATTTAATTAGTTAATACGTAAAAGGAAAAAATTTAAGGAATGTTTTGGTTAAATTTAAATCTTAGAAATACCCATTGATATATACACGATTTACTTTCGATACTTACACCGAGCTGTGATTATTGTTGCCTAACTTGGCAGCTTGCTTGGTTAACCTTTATGTACTATTTCGAATGTCCAACTATTATCCTGTTTAAGTAATTTGCCTAACCGATTACTATCGCAATAATAATCATGATAGACACAAGTCATGCTGCTCAAAAGCAAATAAGGAAATATTATTGGAGACTAGATGTAAGTATTTACATAGATACACACTTTGAGGTGTCTTATACACATCTCGCGTAGAAAACGACGTCGTAGTATGACTCAGAAATTACAATAATGTACGACCCATATAACAACAATTTAAGAACCCGAATCGGGCAGAGAGCATAGCATACCCTATAAATTAGCCGGGTCATAAAGATGCAAATTCGCATTGGAGTAAGGTTTGACTGGCTGTTGTTGAAATACTTGGGCGTGGGTTTGAGCCAAAATCCCTGTAGGTGTACTTAGTCGATGTTATTTATTGAATATTTGCGTGCCAGTACTCAAGATCATGTTGCATTACGCTTGCATGGCACCCACACCCATGTTACGAACAAATTACTCGGTATCCCAGTAATTTACAAACAAAATTGTTAATGAAATTAAATTTAAATAAACCTAACGTATAGATAAGTGTCCTGAACAATTAGAAATAAATGAACAAACTCCTGCAACCCTATACATATTTAATAAAATAACTTAATTTGCAAATTTAAAACGGCTAAATCCTAAGAAAACTAATTTACGGGGCTGAAAATTCAATGACTAGGTATTTTCTATTTTATTTATTATTAATTTGTATTATCAACTGACTGCTTTTCTATGCCAAGTTAGTTAAATTCTGTTTTTTGGCCATACAACGAGATTAATTATTTCTTTTATACACTTAACACGATTCCATTGACTTTATCTTAATTAATAGCCTTCGTAGTTTCGGTTCCCTTCGAGTCAGTTCCTTTAAATTAACATATTAATTTAGATCACAAATTAGTATCTACTTACATTGTGAATTTTATTTGCTGCACGCAACTCGTCTTTCCTTGTTAGGATGGATATGGCAGCGATTCAATTTCCTTACATATTAGAGGACTAACATAAATGCGTTAGCGCACAGAATATGGGCGTATCTATTAATAAGTACCTACCACAAGTAGGTATGTTTGCAAGGTGTGGAACAGTGTCATATTGTCAACGAAAATCGTTTCAACACAGTTTTCAGAGATTTTTACGATAATTTTTAACCTAATAGGTACTAAATATTTTCAAAATAGCGGCTCAAATAACAAATATAATTAATAGTTGTCAATTTTAATGTGTTGCAGTTTTACTTTCGCGACTTCCGTGTGGTTCGACGTCATTATTTAATATGAGAGTTAGAGAAATTATTAACAATAAATATGACAAGCAACCAACTCTAAGTTTTTCTAGGTGTATCTAAATAATATAATAGGTAGCGTTAAATAATCGGGAAATATTTATGAAGATGTTAGTAAGAAATATGCATATCACCTATTTTGTTTTCCAGTTTTGCGTCGATTCTAATTTTATCGCACATTTACCGCTTAAATATACGATTATTAAGTATACTGGAAATATGTTCGGCCTATTTAAAAGTTAAAAACGATTTCCTCCAGTATAATTTAGAGATTATCTAAATGAAAGAACGTAGGTAAAAGGAGTGTTATCTTAAAATTACCTACGCCGAAATAAAATTTTCTTGTTTTATTTACATTTAACTTCTTATTGTTTCTGTCGAATTTTTCGTTTCTACTTTTACATTGTTAGGTAATTAATATATCTATTTTTAAATAAATCGAAATAAATTATCCTGATGATCGGACGAATTGTTTTCTTATCGCGATTTATTAGTAAAAATTACCCATCTTAAGCGAGTTTATGTACCCCGAAGGATCGGAAGATTGTTTGCAGAGAACCAATTTCGACCAACTTAATTGAATTTTGCAACAGTTAAATGGGCATCGTCGAATTTATGTTAGTAATAAATAATTTTTGGTTAGCTAGGTATTAATATTTTGGGTGCTTAACATTTAACTAAAGTTTTAATTATTATAGTAACGATAAATGGACTTACAAAAAATGCGTCTATTTTAATAATTAAATAAAATAATTTCGTGTAGGTAAATGTTTTAAGGCGAAATCGTTAGGTAATTAATTGAAGTAAGAATTAAAGTTATAATTAAAAATAGCTTAATTTTAATGATTAGTTTATCGCCGCTGTTTCTCGTGACGTTGAGAGGCTGTTTACAAGGCAACGTTCGTAAACGAACATGTTAAGGTACAAATTGACATCATTTTGATTCAGTTAAGTGTAAAACAATATGGAAATTAAACAAATTCTTAGTAGGTGTCGATATTAACAAAAAATAGTTATTATCAACCGAATTTGTCAAAATCTGTTTGATACGCCTTCGATTCATTCAAAACGACCACATTTCTTATCTGTTTTTTTACATTTTCACAATAATTAAAAAACCTCTTTCAAACTAATTACAACTTCCCATTTGTTTTATGCGTCCTTTTATGTATCATTTACTTTATAAGGTTTAAACCAACAACTTCCTCATCAACATTATGGTATGTTTATGGCATTATAGCATTTCTTTATAGCAAATATGTAAAATGCGGGTAATTACTGAATATCAACGCACACATCAGTTTATATGTAAATAGTAACTTACCCATAATTGTGAATTATTTATAATTTGTTTATACACGGCACTCATTATCTTTTCAGGATTTAACAATATATTTTTATTAACGTCTTAGCACTCGATTCGACTAGAATTCCTCGTATTTAATGAAAGATTTAATTTCTAATAAAATGACCACGATTTGCATTTATTGTGCGGAACGGAACATGACATCCAACCCTCACGAATGGTGGCTACAACGTTAATCATGCCGAAATGGGCACATACTGACTCACAGGACTATACTTATAAAAACAAAAAATTGTTTGTGACATAGGTAGCTACTTACTGCTCGATTTTGGATTGTATCAGAGGTATGTCATTTTGGACATCCTGGTGGGGCAAAATGGTTCTTCTGTAGTATTCCGCATTTAATTTTTTCTACGGCGTTATTATTATTTCCACATATTTTAAAGACAAAACATACCTACATAAAGATCGCCACTGTGTTATTCTTTCATAATTTTCTTTAAATTGCACGTGGAAAACATGTTATTGTACTTTTTCAAAACCCTATGCCATTTTGTACACCTTTCCTCTATTAAGTACGTGATGAAGTTATGAGAATTATTTATAAATTGTTGAAAATGGCCAATAGAGTAATATCTAATTGTTTTGTTCTTAAATCATTTGTTACCAAAATAAAATTCACGTATATTTGATTTAAGGCCTACTTTGAAGGCTTATTTCTGTAATAAACGTAAAGTGTACTTACGTTCATCTCGCACAATAGAATTATACAAAAAGTCTGCATAAATGAAATTATTTAGTTATTACCGATGTTATACTGAATGTTAATTTTTAGTTCACAATATATTATGCCAAAGTATCGAAAACAAAACATCAAGTTTAAATGATCATAAAAATGCATTACTTATAGGTAATTAATATTTCAGATTTTGTTCAAGTAGGGTGTTTAGACAACATCTATAAGGTAGGTACAATTACCGCACAAAAAACTTTAGTAAATCCTTCATGATTTGTTTATGTTTGTTTAAACGGAACCATGTGAGACCGCGATCAATCGGAATACTTCTATACATATATAAGTATATAGTTCGTTTCCGTCAAATCAAGTCTTTTATTCGAGGATGATCATCATATAATCCTTCTAAATAAAGATCAAACATAGAATTTACCATAACCCATACAGAAAAATATAAAAAAACACAATTACATATGAAATGTTTCATTTTTGATACTTTGACTATTAATATATTAACTACATATTATATAAACGCTATAAATGAATTATTTTAATATTTATACAGTATTTCAAACGTTGTAATCAACCGAATTATAATAATTAGGACCTACCGAAGCCGACTTTATAAATAAAATCCGTATTCTACTTGTTTTACAATTATTAGTAGATATGTTTATTCAATTGTTTTGAAATTGTTTTACAATATTGTATGTTTAGTTTTTGTTCATTTTAAATTTTAAATCTTACGGTTTTAGTAATTTTCCTGATAATGTTGCAAAATATACAAATTATAAAATACATTACATTTTAATCCGAGAGGACAGTTATTCGTAACTCATCGGATTTCTGTTGTTTTAAAGCTTGAACTATGAAAGGAATGCTTTTTTAAAAATGTGTAGTCATTCCATGTAAAATCGACCAATTTTAAAATAAAAGGTCGCCTAACCCTCTGAATATTTATGGCTCGTTCGGTGAGCAGTCCTAACTAACCTTTAAAAAAATTATATCGCGCATTATCTTGAAACCAGGTTTATTTTTTTGAGCACAGCGCAGAAAATCAATTATAGTGTTAGCACTGGTTCCAAAAAGGCGTATATGTAGAATTTTTCTGTTACATATTATGTTTGTTTTACGTTCTTGTTTTTATCAGGTTTTAGAAAATAAAATGTGCTTTAGGTAAGCAAGTGCCAAAAATATTTTAGGTAGTACTTTATATGATTAAAATTGATTTAATTTAAGTCTTTAGATGGCAAGAATCGGAATGTTTATTAAGGGCTATTTTTAAGTAGGTATCTACAAAAAAATTAGAAATTTACATTAGTTTTTTAGAAAAGCTATGTCTGTTACTTACTCGTCATCTAAGAAAAAATAAAGTTTGATTTTCAGCTCTTTCCTATGTTGATTTCAGTACAAATTAAAAAAGAAAAATGAAAAAATTTAGTTTTGAATGTCATATGTATAAAAGAGAAGCGATCTTTGTAACATCACGATTTAGTAATCTCTCGGAATTGTAGTTTTCGACATGTGAATTTTGTTTAGAGTTTCACTAATTGTGAAATTAAATAAAAATGACAAACTCTATAAAAATTGGAAAATGGCATTCAATCTGACACTTTTACAGGTTATTATTTAGATTAAAACATACTTTTTGTATTTATTTAAGTAGTACCTACCTATAAATGTCATTTTATCACCACTGGTCATTAATAAATTATCAATAGCAAATCACATTGACTCCGTTAAAAATAAGTCGTTACAGTTTATTATAAATCGCGAATTTAAAATTTTTGATACAATAAATAGGCGGCATTAACAAATTTACAAAGTGGTTTGCTTTGAAGGTTTTTCATGATTGTACCGATTACGGTACATATTTCAAAGTCACGTTTTCCAATTGGAAAATAGTTGTATGTTCAATATTCACAACTAGAAAGAAAACAAAATGTAACGCATAAAATGCAAAATGCTTCACCACAAACTTAATTTCAACTAGGTATCTACACAAAAATATATAAAAAATAATTGACAACATTAGTAATTAATTAAGTAGGTATTCGCGTAAAACCAAGATTTTTACAAGATGCTTTCCTTTCGTATTGATCGTATTCGAGAAACAATAAAAATATTAATGTGCTCTACAGTCAACGAATAATTAACATTCCGTAAGTGAATGTTTCCTCATTAACACTACAAAAAAAATTGACAAAAAAGAAATACAAGTTCAGTATGTAGGTACGTTTACAACGTAAATTAGTTGATCATTTTAACCGAAGTTGTAATTCAAACTTAAATGATGTATCGAATTTCTAACTGTCTCAAAAACAGCGAAATAGAGAAATAAACTGATCGATCATTGTACTGCGTTTGACAACTTAATCTATTTACGATCCCCGTTAAAATAAGATCACGAATCGGCACCTGTAAAAGATATTAATTATCATAAAAGCGACCGAGGTTTTTCAATTTTCACTCAATAAATTGACACAATAAATCTGCGCTCGAAGTTATTAAAAGGAGATTAATTATTTATAAATTTAAATTGAAATAAATTACGTCTCGAAAGATGGCATATTCTTATTAAAATCGGTAATGTAATATTCATTCTCTTGTCATAATTATTTCCGTGCAACCGAAGTGGTGGTGGGGAAAGCTTTCATTGAATTTCTATTCTTCTTCAACTCTGAAGAACTGTCAGAACAGTCGCTGACCGACCGCTGCAAAGTGCGCGAGTTTCGATTAATTATTTGTATTCTAGTGTCATGTGTTTATTATTATTATTATAATTAAGAAGTTGCTTTGCGATTATTGATTATTTAACAACGTAAGTAGCCTATTTATTAATGCTGTCACATCTTATAATAAAATTTAAATATCTCTCATCGCGGTCGTTTAAAAAAATAAAATTCGAATTAAATTTTCGATGTAGGTAATTTTTATTTGAGCGACTTATACGAAAATTATTTAACCCAAAAATTCAATCGATCTATCTCCATGCTAAGCAAGTTTTTTTTTTATTCTACTAGTTGTCCCGTTCGTTATTTTAAGCTACTACAGCTAGCTACCGAATTTTTGGTAGATACCCCGTTTCCTTATATTTATTTAGTTGGCAAAAACTGAAATTGCCAGTTAAATTGACTAATGCTTAAAATTTCGCGTTTATTCATCAACCTGTGTGACTCACAATCAGTCGGTTATAATGCAAATCGCGAATGCTATTAGCTTAAAGTACCTGCCGGAAACAGGAAGTCCTTAAAAAGAACGTTAAAGGGCCGAGACCGTCATGAATATAAAAAGGCTTGTGCTACACAGATAAATTTTTCAGAATAGTAAAACGTTATAGTTCTCATGTTCCCAGGCATCAAAGGTATCGCGTATAATACATTAAAGCTCCATCCGTTACTACATAATAAAATACTAAACGAGCATTCAAGATATTATATTACTAAACAGTGCCTACATATTTACATTTGTTTTGATGCTTAAAGTTCAGTTACTTATACAATAAAAACGGGATCTTGCTAGTCGTTCATTTAAAATGCGCGCGCCCAAATTAAATCGTGACACTCGTTGTCGATGAATTTTTATAAAACGAATTAAAAAAAGTGCGTGTTTCGGTGTGATTTTGATTAAAGCTGTTAGTGAAGGTGTAAGTATTCGAGGATAGTACAAAATATATTAAAATTAATCGTGTGCAGAATTAATTTAAACGCGTTGCAATACTTGACGATCACATAACCTTTATTTCGCGCTAATTTCTTTGCCCAACACTCGCAATAAATAATAATATAAACGAACTTTGCTTAAATCTTTCTTATTGTCATTCTTCCATTTAATTCGATTTAAAGCTTTTAGTGGCGCCTTTTTTTGGTGCAAGAGATCTTTCGAGTTTAATATTATTTCGATTTTAGTTTTCTGAAGTAAGCCTTTTAACATTTTCGTGAACAATGCATGTAGGAATTTATGGGATAGTAGGTATAGGTACCCGAGTTTTGTTTTTTAATTTTAATTTCATTCGCCTACAATCGTTCATTTTTTTTGCACCCGATTGCTTAAAATATTTTTTCCACCGTCACAAAATTCTTTCAATTTATGTTCTTCGATTTCTGATAATGTTACGACAATATTGTTTTTGTTTATTTATGTTTACCTGGTTTGCATAAGATGCATAGAAGATGATTTCCCTGAAAGTGCACCAGTGCACGTATTGAATTTTAAACGCCAAGCAATACATCATTATTGTTTTTACAGGAAAAAAGTCTAATTATACAGACAAATACGTAAGAACTGTTGACAAAGTCAGATTGTGTTCGGTAGATTTCAAGGAAAAAAGTCTGCAATATGTAATTACCATAAACTATTTTTAAATTTTACCAGATTTATTCGATAGTTATTCGTATTAATTGTCGATCACAATTTTTCTGAGATTTCCACCTGCTTAATCTTCCTTGTTAGTCGTTTTGTTTGGTGATTTTTTACCCTTTTCGACTTTCGTATTTTTTCAGTGAAGAAAACAATATAAAACAACAGGTACTACCACAATGCAAATGTGTAGGTAGCTATTCTAATGCTTATTCTGCACCATGTTTTTAATTTCCCATAGGTACCCGAAAGATCCATTTTGTTATTTGGCTAAAGAACGCGTTTAATTTACCATCACTATACAGATTACCTATACATTTAACCTTTTTTTAAAAAATTATTATTATGAGAGTAAAGTTTTACAAATAATTTTGTGCCCTCCTCTGCCATCAGTCATAAAGCAAGAACATTATTTTTTTATGTGCGTATTTCACAGATATTTCGGGTCAAACAATCGCAGCTTTTTCGTACGACCTAGTTCTATCTTTCTATTTGTTTTCCTAATTTCTTCTGGGACTGTTGGCCGATTAAAATATTAAATCATAATATATTTCCCCTTAAAAATTCAAATTAATTTCTATAGATTACGATTATACACGTTAATGTAGATGCAGATAGAAAATTGTAAAATCAAAAAGAAAACAAATTTGAAAATTCAATTAAAATTTATTGAATTCTTAATTTAATGTAACGGATTTTCAAATTAATATGTAACGAATTAAATGTCCACGTCGAGCGAATTAAGAATTATGTTACATGTATCATAACGAAAATGAGACCAGTAAGTAATTACACCAAAGAGACTTTAATGTTATGACAGTAAATTGTAAACCGCGTTAAGTTGATTTACCTGAATAATTTAACGTAGGTACCGAATAAAATGCATAAACCACCTAATCCGAGTAATATTAAAAAAAACAAGTTCCTCATTATTTATATAGTAAAATATGATCCATAATTTCAATATAAGTTTATTACCAAGAAATATAATCACTTTTCCTTTTGTACTACCACCGTTAACTACCGGGACGACAATCTTCGGCAATATTTTAACTTATTATTAAACTTTACTACCTGCGACGGTGTGAAAAAAATTTTCAAATTAAAAAAATCAACTTACGCAGGTTGTTTAATTTAGCAACGATTTTTTCTGCTTCGATGAGCTTAGGGTTTCGATTCGCGGCAGTTGGCAGGTAGATGATGCAGTTCAACCATGGAAACTACCTTTATTATCAACCGTGGTTTCAAATTCTCGGACATGCTAAGTGCTTTAATGGAGTATTATGCACCTGTCGTACAGACACATGACACAACCGCCACATCCGCTCCAACTGAATTTCTGATCGTTTATTTGTTCGATTAAAGCGTTTCTATTGTAGGCAACTTAAGAATTTTCCGAACGCGTCGTACGTTTATCATTTTATTTCTCACGTAAAACCGGATAATTATTGTTTTATTAAATTTAACTGCGGCATTAATTATTTGAAGTGTTCGTTATGTAGGTAAATGACGTTTTTACTACACGATTTATTAGAGATTGCTTTAACGTTCTGTGCCGTTTTCCCTTTAAGGAAAATTTTAAGGACGATAAAAATTAAATTTTCTTCGGGCAATCATGATACGCCACCACGTTTCCATATTTATAGCCTTCATCGTCTTAATATAGCGATAATAAGAGGGTCATATCTGTCAATTACGTCTAGATATTATAATTTAACGTTAACCGTAGAAAATCGACTTGTCATAAGAAAGCCAAGATTTACTATAATATCGCGTAAAAACTTAAAATTTTAATTACCTACAACAGATATGACTCTCTTTGTTCTAATTCATCGTTGTGAAAGATGTTAGTTACAAAATGTCGGTTACATCATTCAATGATGAAAGCCTCAGTGTAAAATTTATGGATGCTTAATTATAGGTGTAGAGGGCGATTTCATTTTTACATTAAGAAATGTTTATTTAAAAATTGTGCGAGTTATCTTCCTACAATTAAAATATCACTGGAAGGCAACTTTTCGGTGAAATACAATGGGATTAACTAACTAAGCAGTGTGGGTTAGGTTTGTCGGCATTTTAATCGCTGCTTTCTATTTACGTCAATTGTAAAATATTCTGTACCTGCCTATAGTAAACGTAAAATGATTTTACTCGATAAGTTAACATTTGAAACGACAAATTCGCTTCTTGAAAATTAAATGATTGACAAGACGTAATCGTGGCGTAATTTTATGGTTTACCCATTTAATAATTAACTAGTAAATGGGAATTAACGTGCGGTAGCAAATTTTAGTGTCCTTTCGATCGAGATAGGCATCTATATATAATGTTATTAAATGTATAAGATTTGCATTGTATTATTTTAAACTTTGATACAATCTTGGGAAGCAAAACGTAATTTAATAACTAGAAAATTCCGTTTTTGGGGTCAAGATATGTGAAAAATTAATATTTTAATTTTAGTTGACAAATTTGTGAAACAGCGAATGAAAAAGCGTGTTAAATTTGAGAGCAAAGGGTCCCACGATTGCATTTTCCCATAACGTAACATTGTACCCTCTGTATTCATAGGAACGACAGCTGATCGTTATTAAATTCCATCAGAGACTTAACATTTTATCAAATTTAATTAGAGGCATATACGCAGACAGTAATGCATATGCAAGTCGTTTATCGCTATGTAACTTAAATAATTATCGGTTTGCATTGTAATTGTGCCACGTCGTGTTTCTATTAATCGTTCATTTTCGTCATTTTAATCAGTTTTGATTGGTATCGCCCTCCATTTGTGAGTTAACTGATTCGTCCCCTTTTAGCGGTCCCGCGGGCAACGTATAAGATGATCAATAAATAATTTTCGTTTGTAAACTACAAACGAAACGATACTCGATGGTGGTAAAACGTCAATGCGAAGATCCAAGCGATCGCACATTAAATTGTTTTATAATTATACGATATTTTTGAAAGTCCCTAAAAAAAGAAACGCGCACTACTATTACGACATCCTGTCAGACGCGGACCATAGTTAAAGTCGTGGATTAGACCGACGGAAACACTTTCAAAAGCTTGCTTTTGTTTTTCTAATCATCTGCGCAAAAGGATTATATAGCGATTTTAATTTAAGCAAGAGCAATATTAATTCTTTACGTGCCAGTGTAATTGGAGTAATTAATGGAAATAGTTAAGAGAAAGTGCCTCGAATTAAAAGGATTTATTTCCAATTCTATAAAACGAGAAAAAAAAATTTGCAGTAACGTTTCAAGAGTTTTTATACGAATGCGGTTTGTGATTTAACATTACCAGCGACTTCAGGTTTGCAAAACAACTGTTGTCTTAGGTTGAAGGAGCATAAGCGCAATGAACTCTAATTTGCTCATTAGGGTGGATCGAATCCAATTATGAACCTACTAGAAAACGTTTGTTTTGATAAAATTTCACCAGAATTAGTTTGTGGTCGATCCGTTATAAATACTATGTTTGCCTTTTAATTACAACTTTATGGTGTTACTTGGTCAATAACCATCATAGTGACTCACGTGACAAAAAGTTGTGCCTAGTCATTTTATTGTTCGTCATGACTGAGTAAATTCTTTGTGCCTTTCTATGTATCCTTAATTCATTAATTTGTTATCAACCTAAACAATGATGACAAATAGACGATTATAGTAGGTTTACTGACATAATTTTATCAGGTTGAACGCGCTCAAACTGGTATTCATATAAGTTTTCGTGTCGCGATGTATCTTAGAGATAATTAGGAAAATATTAAGACGAGTCAATTAAAAGTCAACTTTCTAACACAGTGCATGTTTATTTTTAAATCGGTTTCTCACGAGTAAATAGAGTGAAATCTTGAATATATGTACCTACCTCGCCAAAAAATAAACTGCATTCAAATTAGTTTATTAACGTAATTTTGTCAAATTTAAATTTTTAAGAGATTTGATGTGAACTTACAGTTTAATTCCTTTTGTACTCAACGCTCGAACGACGCGGTGCGCGTCTTAAAATTTTATTAATCCCCGTTAAAGAATCGCGGGGATTCTCGTAAAATCAATCAAAAATGCATAAGTGTCTTCTAAAACGGATTTTATTGCCGCCCAATATACACCCAATAAAACCATCACGATAAATTTCTAAGAAGCCAAATTTTACAAATATGCGTTATTATTATGCATTGTGTGTAATTTTATAGGTATTTCGTATTCAGTTATTGTTCGAAGATCCGACGAGCCATAGCTTACGTAACTGTTCTCCCAGCCTACACAATACAGAATACCTTTATATGTGTAATACATCGTACATAGTACATACATACATCTAGAATTAAAGTGACGCATAGACAAAGCTAAAAACTGACCAACGATGGTATTTTTAATTCTCGTAACATCTCATTTCCTGCTACTTCTTTAATGTTAGAAGATAAAGTCTGTACTAGTAGACCGACGAAACCTAAAAAAGGCACCGCCACGATCGTAAAGCGCATTTTTCCGTTCTAGTACCGTACGATATCGTCGGCAATTTTGAATGTAGGTTATCCACACAAATTACGAACGTACATTATTCAACGTCTCGTTATTTAAAATATTCTGCCTTTACACTTTCGGAGAAGTCCATTTGAATTGTAAAAACAAATTTCGGAATACGCGTCGATCGTGCGATCGAGACACCGTATCTAAAACATGAACGTTTATTTAATGCGACTCGCTATATGAAGCTGTTAAGTGTGAAATAATGCGAGCTGCGGAATGAAAATTATGATTAAATGCGAAATTTGTAGTTGTGCGAAATGAATTAACGCTACGACAACCGAATTAGACACAGTTATGAATGATGTCAGGAAAACGAAAATTTTACCAACAGCGTTTAGAAGACGTAGGTAAATTATCAAGTAATCAAGGTTAATTTATCATTATGAAGAAACGTGTTGGGTGAAACAGTTGCGCATCTCGAGTGTTTGTTTACGTCTACTGTTGCAAAATACACGTAGGTAGTTACAAAAAATATAGGTTTACAATAGTGCCAATAATGTAGTATTAGTGGCGGTATTTCCGCCATAACCGGAAGTTTGCCTGAAATTTGTTTGAGCAGCTATTAGTGCGTTTTCATTTCATTTTATTATAACTTATTGATATTGAGTAATTAAGGTCTTTTGGTCACGATGGATAACTTGATAATTGACATGCAATATCGCGGTGTTTTACGATTATTTTCAGATCTCGATATATAGGTAACTGATGCATTCTTTGAAAACTTCATTCTTACTAAAAAATTTTCCTTGCTGCGTGGCTTACAATCAGCAGCTTCGTTTCCAAAATTTGTAACATGTACTTGAACTGCAATTTAAACTTTTTGCCGTTTGCGGAATACGCTCGGCATTTTATTCGTCGGATTTGAATGCCTCGCCGATTTCCACTTTTCACGCACGCACCTAAACTGTATAATAATATTATGAACTAATTTATACGCGATCATCAGACATTCAAGCTCGGCATATTTATAATACTAGATTTTTCGTCGACGTATTTTTCTCGGCCAACCTTGTTGGTTCGAGTGTGTTATGTTAACAGATATTTGATTCCTACGTAATAAATGCATATAGTATGCGTTAATGTAAGTTAAGTGGGATGTTACATTGCAATCTACAACTTAACACTACGTGCCTTGTCATAAGCTGTAAATAAATAATAGATACGTCCAAGTTACCACCGTACCAAGCATGATTTATCGACATTTATTGCTTGAATTCTGATAACGAACTTGTACATTATTATCGAATCGATTAAGCGTTTTTGCGTAAATTGTTACTTTTTTTTGTTATTATAAAAACGAAACGCAGGTTAATATTAATATTATAAGGTTATATAATTTGAAAATGCATTTTAGCTACGACTAACGTCGACCTGCCATTAAATCCCGTGTAACCATTAAAATTGCAAAAAAATATACACGCTTTCCTTTACCACAAAACGTACCATAAAGTAATCAAAGACCCATTTAGAAATTTATAGACGCAGATTCTAAGAAAAGTTTAAAATGAACACCTAACCGCGCACGATATATCATCAGAAATGTAAAACCAAACGCTTACGATCAGGAAATAACCCTATTTAGTCAAACCGAATAGTTAATCATCACTTTATCTCGCTAGTAGATATTTTTTCGTGGCATTCTTTCTTGATTAATCTATTCCATCGTGGCCATTGTCGACCTTGATCAAGGTTACTGGTTATTGATGTAAATTTTCAGACAGTATTTCTCTTTTTTGATGTGTTTTTTTTTACAGGGCCCATTTCTAACCGAAAACGTTATCGGCAATAATTAGGTAAGAATTATTTTTACATTTATATAGATGTAGGGAGTATTGTATATTCACGCACGTATCTACCTGAAATGATAATTAAGCATCAGACCGACATGTTGTGTCATTAACAGATGTTCAACGTAACTCAGTAATTAATATTATATTTCCTTCGAAAGTTATGATATTTTGACACTTTTTTTACCATATAATCGAGGCATTTTTACCTTTTGGTTTAATAACTGTTGTAATCAACAAGTTGTTTTCTTTTGTTAATGCGATTAATTTTTATTTTAGGTACCTACTACTTATATCGATGGCATTTTGCCAAAATGGCGTAACCCACTCAAAATAAATTTTACAGGACGGCACATTTTATGTCGTCGCGTAGTTATAAGAAGACACGTTTCACGGAAATTAAAATACAAATCGATTTTTCCGGTGGAAAAAATCGGAATATTGTTAGCAGATTTTAACAGATGATGTCTTTGAAAATAACTCATTTTTGCAAGAAGTGTAGATTACGCCCTTTGGGCAAAACGCCATCGAATTATTTATTATTTTTCAATTACCATAATACATATAATATATATATATATATTGGAGAAACTATTCAACTTCAGCATTATATCGTAAATTACCAAGTTTACGATTTAATCGCTTCCGTTTTCAAGTCTGTCGTCTAGTGGTTTTTACGGAACAAAGCCTTCGAAAACTACCGTAATTTTATGAATGCAAACAATACAGTTCTTTCTTTTAATATAAGAATGGCAATTTATGTTTGATCGTGGTTTCTATTCGAATTGTGTCCAATATGTTCTTTTCTTATTTTGCTTAAACTCGTTGTGCTAATTAGACGTTTACGAAATTAATTCTGTGAATTTTAAGTGAAACGTAATGATATGTTACGTAAAATCTGTATAATTGAAATTAACTGACAATTTGAATCGATTTTATTTTTAAAGTTTACAAAATTCCAGTTTACTTATAACCGATTTATTAAAATTTAACTAATTTGAGTGATCCCTAACTTTTACCGGTTCTTCAAAATTACTTAATTAAAATTTAATCGTTTAAACATTTCTTTCAATGAGCAACGATTATTTTTTAGGTACCTACAGTGCCGTCTCTATAACGTGAACATCCTATAATCTGAACATCCAAAAACGTGAACGACTGATTTGATATTCTACAAATATGTAACGCCAAAACGTGATCGCAAAACTTTTTATATTCTAAAACATGAACAACGGAATGATACAAATTTAAAACGGTTGCTCTTAAAGTGAAATAGTGCTGTTAAATTTTACGTATTGAAAAAAGAGGAAAATAAGTATACAATCAAAATGAAAGTGTACCGAAAAAATAAACAAACTCGGTTATTGTATTCATTTCCAACTGTTATATTTATTATGACATCTAAGGAAACATCAATTTATTTAATTTTAGAAAACAAAACCAAGCTTTCATCGGATGCAAAGAAAAACTCTGAGTGACTTTTTTATCAAACAAGTATGGAGTTGCTAAGTCAACTGTAACGTGCCATCAAAATGAAACATTTCTCAAGAAATACATTTTTTTTGTTTCTTTTTATATTCCATTGCATAAATAAATGTTATTTTAACTGTTTTTGGTGTTTCACACTATGTTATGTATATCAACTATATTAAATATCTACCTATTCAGTTACGTGAACTCCACTATTAGTAATTAGTTCACGTTATCGAAACTGTACTGTATTAGGTGCCTAACTAGATATTTATTTGATTGATTACCATTTGCCAATAATTCTCAGTTTGTAAATTTTAGTTCCTTTCTGCGACTAAAAGAAATTGAAAATCACTACCTAGTCCTATAAGAATTTATGTCAATAATGATAAATATTTCTGTACGACCTTCAACGAACACATATGCAAGTGTCGCCACTTTTAATTAATAGATAAATAATACGATCTACAAAATTGTCTCGTATTATAAAACAAAAATTACAAAATCAATCGAACCTCTCGTTAAAAACGCGCTTGTAATCTTGCAATTACCTTTGACAAACAACGTACATGCAGAAAATCATATTTATACAGATTAGTTCATCTACGACCTAATTTAAATTCGAAATTATGCACGCAACGTGAGAACTAAAGTGCATTTCCTGTGGCTACTTGAACTTTTTTCTAGCATAGGTAGCTACAAAAATCTGAATGCATATGATATAGTATGTCAATATGAATGATTGGATTTCGTTCTACTTTTTGATAAGCGCTTTAACTATCGCGTTCGAAACTGATCTGACGCAAAAATTTACCGATGTATTTAAAATGGTGTCAGTTTTCTTCAATTTTTGTTACCCGGTATTAAAATAGGTAAGCAAGAGGCTTTTTGAAAATATTTAGAACAGAGAAAAGTTCGCGCACAAGTTCTTACGTTCTCCTTTTTGAGATCCAATTACCTACCGCTTAATTGTAGTTCACTTCTATTTAATAAACAAACTTAATTTATTAATTAAGTTAAACTCGCGAGTAAAAATGTTTGAAACCGAGTAAGTTTGAAGTTAAAATTTATCATCACGCATTTTTATTCGTTTAGGTACATCAGAACACACTTCCTGTGCTTAAGAATGAATCGAGTGTTTACCATGCAGTCTGAATAAATTTAAAAAACTACAGTAATTTTAATATTAAAATAACACGAAATAAAAGTTAAATAAACAATTTATCATTTCCATCCGTTTTATACTTAATCCGACACAAGTATAGTTCGCATATATAGGTGCGTGTAAATTATATAACTGGGAATTAAGCTATGTGTAAAAACTAGCAAAACCGTTTAACTAAAAGTTGCCTTTACAAGACACACGAATCGTCTACCTTAGTTGTTATTCAAATATTCAGGAATAATTACATTAATTGCATAAGTAGTTATGGTTGTTTCTAATTAATGGACTATAAGCACGCGACTAGTATTCCCCCTCTTAATCGGCAGGGCATTTTTTTATTTTGTGTTTTAAGAAAATTGTTAAATTGATTTTTCGTAACAATTATTACAATGGAAACAATTACGACCGACATGCGACGACCGCGGAAGTAAGGAAAGTAGAAGAATTGCCACTGTAACTACTATTAGGGTCGTTTAAAAAAACCGTTATTCCTTATGGTAATAGCTACTGAAAGTTTTAAAATCAGTTCATAAAAAGTTCAATAATTAGCATGAAAATGGACTTCTTGGTCCAGTTTTTAATCTTATACATTAATTCTAGCACTACTTCTGATATTTTTAATTATGTGTTGCGGTTTTTTTTCAGAACATTTATATTAAAATTTATGTTAATAGGTTACAATAATCTTAATTTTCGTTTACAAAAAGATCGCTTTCGTTCTTGGTTTGTTTATATATCCTAGGCGAGTTTTGCGCAGATTTCCATTTTCATGAGCTTCCTAGTTTACTGGCGCAACTATTTCTAGTAAGTTGTTATTGTTTAGATTGTCGTCCCGTCGATTAATGCACGTAAGAACCGATAAACTGTTGTTAAATAATTTCATCGAATTCATAATATCTTGTATTCAGAGAGGATTTTATTCATTATTTCGAAGTATAGGTACGTATTTGCATGCAACTGTTACAATTTTTTAAACGAGCAACATTCGATGCGATACCGGTATTTTACGGTACATTTCGGGAGTGTATTTTTATTTTTAAGTTGTACAAAATATGATTAACACATTTACAGGCAACGGAGCGTAAAATTTGTGGATAAAAAATACCAAATAATTTTTAATCGAAGCCATTTACATATTAATAAGAACGCGAAACCGTGTAGAATGTGCAATGCAGTTGTATTTTCCAATATTTCAATATGTAGTTAAAGCTCGAAAAGACATACTTAAACTTTTTTCATAAAAATTTCAAACTTGTATACCTACGTTTACCAACAAGTTTCGTGCTCGTTATTTTAAGTCAAATAGCTTTGACATATTAACACCGTACTTTCTCGTGAATTTTGGTATAAACTATCATAAAATGTGTAATAAAATTTACATTACCTATGATAGATAATGAAAAATTATTAATGTCAAATTATCCTGAGACTATCGTAAAATTTACCTTTCACTAACACCTATATCGATATTCAGCTATAAATTTCAAATTCTATCGGTTCGGTACAATGTTGTTACATTATGTAACTATTATATTATTATTCGCGGCAATAAATAATGTTTGTTTTTAACTATTTACCGTAACTTCATTAAATTAGGTACGTGCGGTAATAAATATCAACCGTAATTACAGTTTTAGAATTTATGAAGCTTATCATATAGTTGTACTTGTCCCTTAACGTTATTAACCGTTTCTAATTAATCGCTTTATTATTTGACGAAATTTTACAAAAGGTACTTTGTGATGGGTAGAACACCCTCACGTGTAATTAATAAAATGTAATTTTGAAAACTATAAGAGTACAAAAATAACGAAGAAACTATGTCTTTCAATTTGAAACTTTTCTTTGTCACATATTCTCACGAAAAGTCAAAATATTACAAATTGTACTAAGGATAAATACATTTTAGCAGAATACCGATTAATCGTAAATCGAAAACTCCAACGACATAATAAATATAAGATTTAAAACACACGAACGATATGCAACTGTTGTGACGACGGCAGTTGAAAATCGAAAAATGTAAATAAAAAACTAAATGTCTACGTTTACTTTGGTATTTTAAAATAGTTTTGTTAAAATAAGACTACGTTGGGCGTAAAAAAATGTTTAATAATAAGACTGCCTTGCATTTACTATGATAGCGAAAAGTTATTTAAATTATCGTCGTAAAAATTATAGGACTCTTCATATACATACGATGATTTTATAGAAAGTGAACACG
This sequence comes from Rhagophthalmus giganteus, assembly GCA_036326145.1. Lineage (NCBI taxonomy): Eukaryota > Metazoa > Arthropoda > Insecta > Coleoptera > Rhagophthalmidae > Rhagophthalmus > Rhagophthalmus giganteus. The sequence continues at coordinate 5,976,768 of JARFJA010000056.1, read as the reverse complement.
TACCCTATTCAAACACACATTTCTTGGACATTATCGACGTGCAAAAAATTACCTGATCGTTTCAACGAATGCGTGCAAATGATTTTTTAATTATTATTAGCCAACTTGTCTCTATATACGTTTCGAAATATCATATACGTATACGACTTTATGTAGGTACTTAAACAACTCGCAAACTCGTGATCGATGAACAGGACATCGTGGCATCAAAACAGTCATTTCCATATCCATCATTTTGTTACCCTCTCCCTTAGTTTTGAAAGTCATTGCAGGCAGTAGTCGAAAATTCTCAGAACGAAGATTTCCATCTGTTATTAAACTATGCATTGAAAACGGCGAAGAGCAATTTACATATACCAGCTCGTATCGTAATAAATAATGATGGGCGTGCTGCATGCATTATGTCAACATTGTGGAAGATTTGTTAAATATTACGAACTTTCTTGACATTTGGTTGAGATATTACTGTTAAAGGTTATATTAATAACTTGTATAAAAGTGTTAAATAATTTTAGCCCACGCGTTTTTCTTTGTTGGTGCCTTTTTAAATATTTCAATAACAGCAATGTTAAAATTTTAAATTTAATCATAGCGTACCTACATTTGTTATTTATCGAATGTGAAAAATTTAACTTTCTTATTGGCATGTAGGAGGAAATATTTATAATAAACTAGGTATATAATATTCGCGGTTTCGATTGTTCAGATAAATTGAACGAGGACCTTACAATTATTATACCTCGGTGTACGTCGGTGTATAGTGTAAGGCACGCAAAGTAAACAAGTAAAAGTCTTCCCAGACAACATTAATTATTTAAATAGTTAAACAGTTTTTTAACGTCGCGTGACTAACGAGCCACCGTTTACCTTGAGATATCAAAGTTGCAGATTAAATAGAAAATGTTAAAAAGCATTGTTTTCTCATTTATCAATGTGTTGCAAGCGAGTGTGCAATTATGGAGTTTCTAATAACTGGGCGGCTACTTGTTACGTACTCTACCTATGCTACTTTTTATGTTTGCATCGAAGAAGAGGCGCTTTTTCCATAATTCAGCCTATAGTACCGGGAATCCAGCATTTTTCATTGCCGGTTCTCCACTAATTACTTGCTACTTTTTACCTTTTATGTTTGCTGAATATTGAAAGGTTCGTAAGTACTTGTGTGGCATGATGATTAAACGTGTGAGATACCAGTAAACACTTCGCCTATTTCAGAGAAGTTAATAAACTATGCTCGCAATGATACTTTACAGCAGCACGAATTAGTAGTAGGTAACTATTCAATAGAAATACGTATTACCCATGCATTCCGACAGGCATTGAATTAATTAGGAAACAGTTAGTAGATGGATGGATGGATATTTGTTTCGTTTAAAAAAAAAAGTGACAAGTTTTCGACTAATTTAAATTTGTTCCTATAATTTTTCTTAGGGAATTTCAGGAATTTCCGTTTTGAAGTTTTTATTTGCCGTGAAGGTTGACAAATAGCTGCTAATTTAAAGTGCTTGGTTATAAGACTTCAATTTCGACCTCTCGTTTATTTTGCACATCGTCAAGTAGTTACGATGTTTTAAACACTTTTATGAATGTGTTGCTATTATTTTGAAGTTGAATACGTCACCGTTAGACTCTTACTTTTAACCGCTCAAGTAACCGCCCAGTTACCTACTTATTTTCTTTTTTTTTTTTAATGCCAGCATTATTTTTAATTAGTTATCAAGATTACTTATCTCAATCGTGTGTAGTTTCTTGATTTTTTTTAATGATTCTTGATGTGTTATTATAATCGTTTTACAGTTATTATTATATAAAAATGTATTTTATTGTTTAATTGTAGGTTAATATTGTTGGCAACGCGTTAAACAGAAAGCAGTTATTTGACCAACCGTTTCTATTATCGGTATAATAAACTTCAGGTTAATATTGACGGGTGGCGAACAAAATAAAATTTAGCCCTTGAAAGTGTCAAGGGATTCTTTTGAACTACAAAATCCGGGAAATTAATTTAGTTGTAAAATAATATGATCAATATTTCAGTTGAAATGCATTAACACGAAATTAACAATCTCTTTCGTACAATCGATGTCTATGCAAAAGTAGCGCACTTAATAACTTTATGTACGGTTAAATGCGACACTCGTCGTCACGTAAACATAAAACGCCCACGTTTAATTTATCATCATATTAGCCGCAATTGCTTCGTTTACAGTCTTCTAAACGCGCCTTTAAATTTTAATCATTTTGTTCTTCGGATGTATACTCTACATATTTCTCAACTATGTAAATTACTTTAATTTAAAAAATATATAAGTACATATCTATAGGTATAGCCTATCCAAACCTATATGCAATTTACGTCATTAACAAAAAGTTACTAGATTGTTTATTTGTAATTCGGTTTAAAGTTTTGAAAGTGACATATTTCATAGATGATTTACTTGCGCTCTTATTAGATGGTATAAAGAAAGATTACAACTTATTAGAACTGTCAAAATACGAGGTACAAAGTGACAGCACTGTGTGAAACGTCATCATCTAGTAACCATTTTATTGATGACGTGGATTGCATATAGGTTTGGACGAAGTATATGTACCAAACTAAAGTAGTGTGTGATATATCTGTTTAAAAATTTGAAGTTTGTTTCTATAGATTGATTTAACTTTAACTGTAGAAACATCACAGATCGATAGACCAATAAAAAATAAAATTTTATAGGTATAAATTTAATTCAATTTAGTTTTTCTAATTTCGTAGATACAGGAACATAAATCTCTTTTATCAGGATGTCGATTATTTTAAAATTATTAAATTCCCTGACTTTTCCAGATTTTTCAGTAATATTGAATGAAAATTGCAGACTAGTATTTATACTCAAATTGCAATAAAAAACCCAAGAAAATACAAACATTGTTTATTAGAATTTTTATGATTAAAGAAAACAAAAAAAAATGAAAAGGCAACAAATTGTGTGATGTTTCCTACAAAACGATCCGGACGAATATTACTATTAAGGAATCAATCGTCTACCTCGAGCATGTTTTGAGAGCCACGTTCAAGTTGAACGTACTAATAATATATTGTATTTAATATTATAAAGTGAACTTCTTTCATGTTTGGTCAAAACGACAAGATAAATGAATGCTTAGATTTTTCCTGACTTTTCTAGGTTTTCCCGGTTTTCCAGATAATCGACATTTCGTTTTATACTCAGCAACTTCTACTGTCACGGATTTTCGAAAAAAACATAAATAAATATTTAATTCTCCAAAGCTTTATTAGAAAAGCAGTTCTGTTAATTGTTTATTTGTCTATCGGTTTCTGAAATTTCTATATATCTATATGTATAAATAAAATAAAATTACCCAATATTTTGTAGAGCAACTTAACAACATTTTTTTATTTGTATATACCTATTATCATCAAACCTCCGCACTAAAGTATGTAAACTCGACATTACACAGTTACCGGTACCTACGTAAAGATTGTGCAAACATAATCTAGTAAAGCACAAAATAAAAGCTCGACCAGGTCGTTAAAAAGCAAGAAGTGTCCGAGAGGAATTCCGAGTATTCCCACGAAACTTGTCCCAGTTTTTCGTTCTCGCCATCGAGATTTTGTAATCGCGGCTTGTAAAATTTAGACCAATATCGTAGATTTGATCTATGAACGCGATGCCCTCCGGTTGCACTTCCCATTGCGGTCGGTCTGTCGAGCGCGATGGCCACGTGCCCGTAACGTTTAAAAATGTAAAACACAAAGAAATTCAAGCGCTCCGAGATCCTTTTTTAAATTTTGTTTATAGGAACTTTCTCCGACAGGCTTGAATTAGTACGCACAAAAGGCTTTAGTTATTCTATCTATATATCTAACGGAAGCTACTTTCGAAAAGTAGTTCGCTAATGTGATTTCTTTAAAAAAGTATGTAGCAGTGGATTAGGAACAATTTTTATACGTGATTACCGACCATAACTATGAATAATGTGGCTTTATGGTATGAAGAAGACTAGAAAACGCGTTTCATTACATAAAATCCTGTATCCGTTGCGTTAAGACTGTAAGAGTACCTAGTTAGTGCTTAGTTCACATGAAACAGGTGGTAATAATATAATATTAGGTAAATCTACAATAACACCGTAATAATTCTGACATTTCTTTTAAACAATTTATTAAATATTAAGTAAATTGTTTATAGGCATTATTTTTGACGGAAACAATCTAGTTTTAGCTTCTGCAATGTTTTATATTAGATATAACGGTTAGATTTTATTTGTTTTGATTTTTAGACATGATTCTTCCACGCAACGTTTACCTACATATTTTTGTTCGACCGGAGCTGGTGTACCTTTCGACATTAATTTGTATTTTGCTCCTGCAAAAAGACCACCATGAAACGCGGCCGAGTTTTTTGTTTTTTGGGCGTGTATAGATTACCTACTTATTTCCAAAAGGAAACTGGAAATTAATCGTGGTTCGCTATTATTTTCACATACTACTGATTTTGTTGTTTAGAAAAGACTCGATGTTGATCTGGAAGACTATAATTGTTACATCTTACTAACCAACAACTTAATCTCGACGAATAAACATTTTAAATTACATTTTTATACGTTTTAGATCGGCGATTTTGAAGGTTGTTCGTGACTACTCTTCGTTTTGTTGTTATTTAGCTCAATGTCGAGTTTGAATTGGATATTTAAAATGATCGTTTGTTTTCGAAAGTTTTTAAAAAATAACCATGTAGGTAAATTATAGTAATAATTTGATTGAGTAAATTGTTCGTAAATACATAGGTAATAATTTTATGAGTAAACATCTAGCATGAAGTAAAACGACTGAAAAAGTTTGTACCTATAAATACGGAAATGCGGTAAATAAGGGCAATTAGGTAAATAAAAATGTAACAAACTAGAAAAAAATGTCCCTATTAGTGGATAAAATACGAACAAAATTGCATAGGTACTTAGATAATTATTTATTTTCGTTACTTGTTTATTTAATTCGTCTCCCCAATTCGAAATTAAAATGTTCAGGCAAGGTGCGCGTTCGTAACATCAATTTGAATCTGTTATTATTGCCAAGTTAACGCTGGAGGTTAGCTAAATTTTCTTTGCTGGTTATTGTCGATGACGCCTAACATTTCAGCTAACCGCTTTCAGTTTTCCTAATGCCGTTACCGAAATCGAAATAAATAATTGGAAAAACGTTTGGGAGAACAAATTAATGAAACTTCTTTAACAGACGATTCTCAAAGAGAGAAATCTATCGCAAAATGTATGCTGACATATACAGGTATTTAACTTTTTTCAATTTAAAGTTATCTAACAAATTAAATGGTGACGTCCTAATATTTCATTTCGTTACACATCGTATAAGAATACTACATTAGATGACAATCAACTTTGCAGCTCATTGAACGGGATAATTAAAGATCAGCTGTGTCGATACAATTTAACAATGGAAACGGCTTTGTAACTGACGAAATCAAAGGCCAATTGAAATCAAAAAATTCTCAAATTTAAATAGTGTTGGTTCGGAGTATTATTATTTTTCTAATTCGAGAATGATACGTTTAGATATACAGGGTGACTGTTTTTCGACTTTGAAGCATGACGATATCAAATTATCTTAAGAGATAGGTACTACGAAGTGGGTTAAATTAAAGGAAGTTCCGTTCTTTTTTAATTCGAATAAAAACTATAAATTAAAAATCGATCAATTCCGGCATTTTTAACTGAAAAATTATTACTAAAATACTTCTACGGAGAATTTAAATGCGATGCTGCATTTTTCATAACGTCTAAAATAGTGAAGAATTGACAGTAAGTTTATCTGTTTTTCTTATGAGAACAATATTGAATTGTTACATTTTTAAATATAGGTATCTACAGCTATGTGATTATATATCTACCTATTACACATACTACTGAATTATTTGAGAACAAAATTAACACCCGTTTTAACCAACATTTTTACCGTTAAAATTTAATTTTGTAAGTGTATCGTTGCATCTGAATAATTTTATCGAAAAAATGTAATTTTCAGAAAACTATGAGGTAGTTATGAGAAAAATTTATTATTTACATTAAAACAATATTGAACTGTTAAAAAAAAACAGAAATTGTAGTAGATGTTAAAACGCAAAAAGTTTTGTTTCCAATGGATTTTTGTCAATAATAAATGTCTCGAAATTTCTTTAAGAAGAAACAATTAAACTATTATGTGTAATACATCGCATTAACCGGAAGAAAATGCTGCATTGAAAAATAAAAATCCGCCATTTACTTGACGTGCATCCAAAACATTGCATATAGGTGGTATACCTACACGTCCAGCTCAAAACGGTTTCAAATTTTTAGCCGGTTATTTGGCAGTTTTGAGAAAAACCTGATATTTAAAGCTTAATTTAACGCCATTACCGAAATTTAACGCAGTAACTTTCAGAAGTCAGAATACACAAATTGATATTAGGTACTATAACCGTTGTTTTTATAATTAGGTGTTTAAATTTATTAACTGGACGTTTATCGGAAAATCTTTATTAATCAGTTTTTTAATTAAAGACGGCCATAAATTCAACCGTATTTAGGATAAAAATTTTAATATTTGACTGTTCGATACTTAAATTCCCCTAATTGACTTTTTATACATTAACTGTTTAATTTATGTGCCTGCACTTTTATTTTATGATTTTAATTTTTTCTAGAACACCGTCGAACCCGTGTAATGCGTAAATGCAGTGATTTAAAGGCTTTCTAATTTGATTTAAAGTCCCGTCAACGCAAAATACAAGCCATCGCCATTATAAAGGTCAAATTAAAATTCATTGACGCTTTATTAGTCGGTAAAAACAAATTATTTAATGCGAAATCTAATAGCTTTGACACAAAAAAATGACTTAGAAAATAAGTCATAAATAAAAATCTACACGTCCAAATTTTAGTAAATTTTTTATAAATTAAAACCGAAACATAACATTTCATATTTATCCATCGATATAGGTAATAATTTGAATTTTGGTTACATTATGATGCCTCTCTATTAGATAAAGTTTAACGGTTTTTGCTGTAAGCATTTATTATAGTGTATAGGTAAACTTTGCTAATTTGAATTTTTAGGCTAATTTTGTAGTTAATTTTGATGTTAACGGCAAGCGGATGATGTATTTTTGTTTGTAAAATTGCAAACGTTTTTTTTCAAATGGATGAAATGTACCTAAGTACATAAATAATTGACAATGTGCACTTTTAACACGATACAAGAGGTATTGCAAAATTTTTACTTAACAACTTATAGTGAGTGAACTAGATTTAGTTACCTACCTAATTACAATGTATAGAAAGTATTTCAAAAACGGCACATTAATTAAATGTAATAGGCATCGTGAATATATAGTTTTATGTAACAGTAATTCTAATTAATTAGCAGCTACTAAATGTTAATATGAAATAAGCTTAAAGGTAAAATGAAGCACATGTGCTAATAGAAAGTTATTAATCTTGGAACAGAAACAATCCTTGTTTTTTAGTAATTACATACGGTTATTATTACCTTCTTTGACGTTTAAATGTATAGCACGAATGAATTCTCCGTCCGAACAATTAATCTAAAAAAGACAGGAAGCTACGCTAGATGAATTTCTTTATCAGATTGCCCGTATTTATACATTGTACTAAGTAGTACCTAATTTACTTTGTAGCATATTTAAGACAATTTTGAAATAATAATCATTATAAAAATGTCAACGTACCGTTCTGGCGGTGACGTTATCATACCACCGACATAATAAATAAGTAGTGCCGCATTTTCAAAACAGGCAATTTAAATGGTGTGTTACCTACTCTTAAAATTTAATCGATCGTATTACTTATCGTAAATGAAATATTAGCCATATACTCTACTGAATTTAGAAATACCACCATTAAAATTATTATCGATAAAATAAGTAAATAAATTTTATAGAAACGGTTTCTGACAATTACTGTGGGTTGCTTGTTTATAATAGATAATATATGCAATAATAATAATAAATAAAAATGTGTATCATTCCACTAGTATCTATAATTTACCGTTTAATAGACCCGTTTATGCCTGTGGGGTTTAAATAAGGAAGTACAATCGATCACTTTTTTATTTTCATAAAGCATTGTGAATTATGAAATATTTGAAAATTGATCGCAATTCCGCGCGTCGTTTTCAACGCTTTCATAATAAATAAATCGACGCCGTCTTAAATCGTAAATATTTAACTGCCATCAGGTTAAATAACAACGTAATAATTAAGTATTATTGATATGTATAGATAATTAAAATAAGCCGTACCTGTGCAGGTAGATATTAATGTCAGAATTAATTTGCCCGCTCTTTACGTTACGAAACCGTAATAAACTATAGCGTAATATAGAAAGTGTCGACAGAACTTTGTGTAAAAATTAATTTCCGTTTACGAACGTTTAACAAAAATTAAAGGGATTCCTATATATATAAATCGCCTTTTGAAAGTTTGCGAGTAAACAAATACCTCTATCTAACAATAAAAATGTTTGATTTACAATTAAAGCTCTTGACGTTGCAACCAATTCACGATCATAAATTTGTGGGGAATTTTTTTGTTACCTAAACATTTCTCGACACGTAAATATTGGCGGTATCAATTGTGCGAGAAATGGATAAAAGGAATAAATAAAAAAGTGAAAATGTTTTTCGGTCGACCGAAAATAAGCATACCTACATATTTCATTTTCTATGGCGAATTTTTCCCTAAAAATATCTCTTTTGCAAAAATACGCCGGTGTCGTCCAATATAGGCGAGCCTCCGTTGTTTCTTCGTTGGAGGTATGTTTATATAGTAGGGGAGCAAAGGATTCAAGAGGTTTTCCTTCGTTCCGGAGCCGTGTGTATAATTTTAGACGATAAAGATAGTTCGAATGCGCACGCATGGGTTGTGATCGTTCCAATAATCTTTGCGAATTTATTTCGTGGTAGTGGAGGGCAACAAACATTCTACGATATTGGGGCTGCAAAATGGTCGAGAATGGCGTCCCGACATTCTTCGTCCTAAATTTAAAAGGGACGTTTAGAGGGAAGATGCGCGTAGTTAAATAAATGGAGACGAGAAATCGGAAAATTTCGGCGACGGCGACGCCGGCACGGGTACCGATTTTTAAAACGGGCAACTAATGAATTAGATACTTTTGCTACGACATTTAGGTATGAATAAATTACTAAAATGTTAGCAAACTCCCTTACACTTAATGTTGAAAATGTACATAGGTAATTCGCTTTATAAATATTTACAAAAATAGGTAGGTTTAATTAAATAATAATACCTAATAAAATAAATTATTTGGTCGAACGCGTCAGTACTAGAAATTGAAACGCCTCTGAATTACTATGAAATTGTAATTTTTCGAGCAACCAAATATACCAATATTTATTATTATTCTATTAAAATTACGTTAGGATCCGAGTACTGATATATTGCACTCAATAAATGGAATGCCGGAAACTGTAACAGTAGGTAGTAAAAAGAAGCTCCTTGTTTTTCGAAATGCATTCTTGAATGTTTTGCTCTACTTTGCTATAATACCTAGATTAAGCTTAAGTTGTTTATTTAAGTGATAATGGTTAGTTACCAATTATTCTTTCACTCTATCTTAGTGGAAATGTTGGTAATGGATTAACCGTAAAAAGTATAATTTTTTATTTAATTTAGAAGAATTTTTAAAAATTACGAACTTTATAAATTTAATAGTTTTTAATATTTTTAATTTATAAATAAAAATTTTAACTACCTACCGGTAGAAAATATGTTAAACGACCAAAATTTTTCAATTGATTTAAGAAATTAAGAGAGAAAGTTAGAAATTTATTAACGACAATGTTAAAAAATTAATAATTCCATTGTTAAGTATTTTTTTCATTATATTATAGCTATAAAAGATTTAAGAATAAATTAGCCTTCCATTAATTTTTTGTTTTCTGTAGTGTATAAATGAAAATGCAAATAACTGACGAGGTTCGTGTTTTGCGCGTTTTATACTTCGACGCTTATATTCGAAAGGTTTACCTATGTAAAAATAAAACGCGAGGGAACGTCAAATATTAATGAGCAAGTGGGTTAATTTGAACAAAAATATTTATACAGCTAATGCAATTTACTTCTTTTATTGCGTTAAACCGTAAAATTTTATTACAAATACTGGTTGGTATATAAATTCAAGAAATTCCGGAGAGACGTCGAGGTACTGGTATTGGGAACAGTTATTCAAAAACAAAGTGTTATCGCGTTTCTTATGTTTCCGTACCTGGTGGTGTACCTACTCGATTAATTTATAAAGTCAAAAAATTTATGTCAGTTGTTTACGTCATCTAAAACACTTTCAATCAGATTATATAGTAGTATATTTGTTTATAATAAGACATATAGTATACAACTAGTATGTCGTAATAAATTACATTCGGATCATAATAAACGTCAGATAATTTAACTTTGTTGCAATAGTATTAACGGTTGCTCAGGTAATTTTATTATCTTATAGATAAACGAAATTTAATAACAACCTACTATAATAAACATCAAATACTTTATAATAAGATATCAAAAGCTGTAAATTATGTTTCTCTATCATTTTATTATAATTCGTTAGTTGTTGTCATTTTTATGCTACCATTAATTAATGCTAATAACTTTAAAGTCGATTTCATAGGACCTTTAATTAAAAACGAAACAAAACGTACACAAAATGAATATTCCTCCGTAATAAAGAAATCTAAGCTCGATTCAATAAGTAGGTTAATACCGTAATATTCTTCAAATGTTACCTATATAAACGCTCTCATCTTAAAAGGTTAATATGCAGTAAAATAAATCGGAATTACTTTAAAGATTGGTAAAGTTAAATTGCTCGCCTTAAAATATTAAAACAGTTAATACCCACACATTTATTTCTAATGACTGTGCTGAAAATGCAGCCCAATCTGTATTTTTTTTATAAACGAATTTTAATGTTATTCAATTTTAATGCAGGCTAGTTATTACGTGAATTTCTGTTGTTTTTTTTTAAATTTTCGTAAACGTTTAATTCGATGCGTTTTCACCTGCATCTCGCTGTCAAGTCCAAAATTTCTCGAACTACACTATATAATTATTCTACTTTGTTGCGATCGCTTGCTTACATTTTATCTCGAGAGTTAAAAACGTCTCTCTGTTAGTCGTTAGTCTTGCACGGTCTGCACAATACTTTTCACGACGTGTTATTATAGCTGTAGAATAATACGGCCCTGTCTGAAACCTTATTTAAATTGAATTATTTTTAATTTAAATAAGCAGTTGTTGGGGTTTGTATGCTTTTTTCGTCGTCTTCCATTATCCGCATATTATTTTCTTGTTATGAAAAACGTCTGGTGTGTTTTTAAATTACACCAAAATTCTAACTTTCGATTTTCAAGAAGTCTAGCAATTTAAACAAAAACTTGATTAGAGTTTTCTAAAACCGCGTGTCCCGGCGAAAATTTCCAGGGCACGACATATCTCCAAAAATAAAATAAGTAAGAAAACGGCATTTTCTCAAGTTAAGTTCTGTAAATACTATTTCAATTATTTTTTACTTTCAGCACCCCGCCGCGCCCCATCTAAAATCTTAAATAGTACTCACACTTGCGGCTATCGTTGGACGGTTTATTAAAAATAAAGAATAATCAGCCCTTGCAATGGAATTTCACTTCGCTTGTCGGAAAAAGAACACGTTAATACTCTTCAACATATGTGACGCACTTTTTTAATCCCCTCACTACTGTTAAAATCTTTACAATTATGTTTCTGAAGGTAACGTATACCTATATACTACAACAATTTGAATGTTTGTTTCTCAAAACGTAAAGAATTAGTGTTTCAAAAAATTCAAATGCAATCTGTAATAAGCAGAAGATAAGTATCTAACTCGGCAATTGTTTTGTAGGCAGGTACCTATATACACCGTCATTTTTGACAGATCTTATACAATGTTACTTCAAAGTCGCACGAAAATATAAATATTAAAGTGTAAATTACTAGCGGTGTTTTGTTGTGAACAGTAAGTATGTACCTACACGTAGTTATATTTTTTAAATGTAATATTTTCGTGCACGATCTCGCAACGTTTACTAATTAGCGCATTTGCTTGTGCGAAATGTTTAAATGTTTACCTTAGTTACAAACCACGACGCTTAGGCTATTAATTATGTTAAAATATTTAAGAGAAAAACAAAGTGAACATTTCATTGTGTTACAAAAGTTAAGATTATAATACAACAAAAATTATACCCATAAGTATATATTTTAGCTGTAAATAAGTCCAAGTTAAATTAAAAAAAAATAATAAAAACACACTTCCCAATAACTTATTACACATGTGCATCGGCATTGTTCTGCATTAAATTACAGTAATTACCAAAAATCAAACCTTACCTGTTCGGACACGAACCTAGCGAAAAACTACATAATATAACGAGGGGATAAATTTAAGACTTCAAAAAAAGCCGAACGATAACTTTTAATTTGCCTCCGAAAATTACAGTTAATTTTTAGTCGTAGTTGCCTATAACGTAGCACAAAGAATACTTTCTTTACCGATTATTATTTTGTTACCCACTTTAACGTTTCAATAATTTAATTTATGCCGTTCTAAAGGTATCGGAGATGTGTAGAAAATTTTCCTTTAAAACTCCGCATTATTTTTAGAGCAAAAATTAAAGTGTTGTATTTATTTTAATGTGTTCTTTTTTTTGTTCGGGTTCTATATTATGCACGCGATCGTACACCTATGTTTTTTAGCTACCGGTTATTAAAAGAAGTTACTCCAGTGATTCTCAAAAAGCTGAAAAGTTTACGAGATTTGCAAGTCAGCAATAACTTAATTAATCGTGCGGTAAAACGTTCGATTATTTTAAATTGCAATAAATTTATCGTTTAATTGGACAATTATACTTATAGGTACGTAAGTAACTAAGATATAAAAGCGCGCATTTGAATCAAGCTCGAGTCCGAGAATTAATGGTTCACATCTATATCTAGGTAAATTAGTTAAAAACGTACCTACAGGAACGAGGATTACTTGCATCGCGTGGAAAGCAGGTTGAAATTAGCATTAAATGAAATTGCATAAAATCATATTTACACGAATAAAAGCGTGTTATATTACTTAGATTTTTTGTCACTTTTAATATAAACGCAATTAATGTGGAAATAATAGTTTTTTTATTAAATTGAGAAACGGTGTTTTGCGCTCTTACCACTTTCCTTATAAGTAAACAAGAACATTTACGTTTTTAGATAATTCTTGTAAAATAATACAATTACGATGCCAATAAAGAATGTTTTTATTAGTTCATGGTGAATTTATGTGAACTGTTATTGACGGTTTTTAATTATTTTCATTAAAATGTAGGTTTTTCAGATTTATTATTTAGCAATAAAATCGATACCTACTTACATTTTAATCGATACTACTAATAAATAGGATTTGATTGGAATTTAGGGTGCGTAATTAGGTGTTACGTTTTCGTTTATTTTTAGACAATATAGGGGATGTAACTAAAATATTGGAAAAAACTTTGTACCTACTATACACCTGAAAATAATGAGAATATGTGTCATGTAATATTTTTTTCTAAAACACTTAGAGTTAGTTACGGGTGTTGTTGAAGTTTTAACAAAGCAATCGTTACTTTTTTGGGTGACGCGCGTTGGAGTTAAACAAAAAAGAATTAAAACTTTGAGATAAATAAATACTTTGCCTTTTACTACAGTAACACCTCTATTTATTTTACATTTGATTAATTTATTTGTTTAATTATCGGTTTACGTTTTTACAGAAAAACAAAATATAGGTTTAAGTCAGGGAAAAGGATCGATATTTTAAGAGCGTTACCTACACATATTATACTAATGACAAAATGATAATAGAACGAACCGAGTGTCCGATAATTTCGCGGATGTCGAACGCGTGATCAGTCTACGTTTTACGTTTAGTCACGCGATTCATCAGTGAGTAGGTAATATGTATGGTGAGTAGTTCACATGCACGTCTACGTAGTTTTTTTACAGTTTCCGTTTAACACTCCGAACCCCACAAAGTTCTAAACGCGACTTTAACCAAAACAATTTACACTTTTTTTTACTTTAGCCATTGATTAACTTCCAGTTAGAAGAATATTGAAAAATTAACTCAATTTAGAAAAGGACGGATAATTACAGACATTTCACGTTAAAAAATAATTATTACTAACTTTTTAAGTGAAGTTTTACGCGCACAACTGTAGACTGCAAGAAAGTGACATTATTTAATACCTTATTAGTCGCAAATTCGTTTTTAATAAGAATGCAACGCAGGAACTTTAAAAACACGTCATAATGCATCCGGAAAAAATACATTAGCGTTGAAAATGAAAATCTACTCCAAAGTATTTTGTAATTAAGGCAAGTACTTGTTCGACCCACAGCGATTTTTAACTTATTTCAATGAGAGCGCAACGTATAAAGAAACGACATTTTGATTGCGAGACGGTGGCTGTGGATGTAATTTTGGATCATCACCGGGTTTCATTGGTTTTTGATTGTTATAATTCGCGCAAATATATATTTTTTTTTAAGTAAAAGACGATTTCAATTACCGCGGTCGCGCGCATTATAACTTCGTTTGCTATTTATGGGTTTTAAACGTTGCGCTAGAAAAACTGCGATGGGTACGTGTGTATGTTATTAAATTTCAATTTAAATTTTGCTAAAATATTTCTACAGCTGCCGAAAGTTGTAAACGCTTAACATTCAGCCATCAACTAAATTCACATCCTGCACATTTAAATATTGAAATTCTTCGCATTTGAATTTAAAATGTAACCCACATGATGGCCATTGTTGTGGTTATATTCAATTTGTTTATTATTTAAATTATTCGACTTCGATATTGTAAAGAAACCGTACCTTATGGAATTATATATCGAATAATGTTGCTGCGGTTATTTATTTTTAACGTTCCATTTTGCTAAATCTCAAATCTGTACAATTACAGTACCTACGCCACAATTGTTTACGAATCAATCGTTGATTCTGGAAGAGACGAAAAGAGGGATTTGTACGTGCGTTTCCGGTGAGACGTTACGTGTACAACGCAATTCTTCGAGTTTCCCATAGGCTACGGGATTCCCATAACTATTATCGCTAAAAAACAAATACAAATAAGTCGAACAGTTACGCTTGATGTGCCAGTTAATCTGAGGAAATTTACAGATAAAATAATGTGGATGGAAGAAGCTAAAAGAAACGCCCTCGGACAAGAATCGGACGTTGAAAGTGACAGCAGCGGCGAGGAGCTGCCAATTTGGGTACGCGGCGAGCAACGATGGGTGTCGGGGGTCATTGCGGAAACCACCTGCCACGATATCATATCGGTCTTATTGCGCGACGAGGAAGCGAGGGTAAATTCTTTGGAGGGCAACCGTGATTTTTAATTTAATGTAGATTATTTCCAGGGAAAGTACATAAGTCAACCGGAAGTCTATCACATAACGGAGAGATGGAGGGGTGTCGAGCAACCACTGGATTCACAAGCTGCCATTTTAGACATATGGAATGCTTGGGGAACAGCTCAGCCCGAGGTTAGCTTTAAAATTTTTCATTCTAAAAATAAATCTGTATTAACGTTGAAAAGATGTTTAAATTTTGGAGGAGTGGAAATTGGTCAAACATTTGGTGATTTTTGGAATGGCTATGATGCAGCTTTGTAAAGGTGTACGTGTGCTTTATCTATGCTAGCTTGGTGGGGAAGAATGAAAGAACCGAGTTAATCGTTCAACTTTGAAAAACGGAATCAATTTAGGTAATCAATTTTTCTTTTCAAATTAAGAAAAACGTCATTCTTTTTGTTTATTAATCGTTTATCACGATAATGTCATTTGACATTAAAATACTTTAAACCCCGAAATACTTATAATTCAGTAAAAATACCTCAATTATTATTCGCAATAATTATTTCTTCTCGAACATTGAATTTTGAAAATTAGGTACTCGAATACCTAGTCTTCACTAGTAAAATTCTTTTTATGATAAATAATTTTAATACAATACTTGATTAAGAAGTGGTTTTTGAAAAATGATGATGTCTTTGAAACCATTTTTCTCAACTTAAAGAAAAATTTTATCACGATTTAGTATTGGTTTAATTGGCCCTAAAGCAACTATTTTTCAAAGGTGACCGATAACTGATTGTTGAAAAATTGATCCTTAAAATCGTTTCTTGTCACTTTAACGAATAAAAATATCGACTCTGTTTATTAAAAGTAACAACACGTGAGCAGACTTTATTTTCTTTATATTAAAATGAAAATTTTAAAACAAAATGTTTCAATAAAAGTTGTTGGATTAATTATTCTCCATTGTTATAACTAGTAGATGTTTTTTTTCATGACAATCATGTATTATTGTTTTTCTGATTTTTACTTTTCTTCATTTTCTGAATACGATTCGTGTTTTTTTTTTAAGGTTAGATAATATAATTTTTCATCTGAATTGGAATTCCTCCTTAATAACAAATATGTAATTTTTATAGACCTGTTAACATATTATTTCCATGGAAACGTTCGAAAATCTCGATTGTGATTGTTATTTTCTAACAGGTCAATAGCAATTACAGATTTGTTACAGAATAGATCACTTAAATATTCTAACGTATGACCACCTAAGTAATTAAATTTCATTAAATTCAATTGTTTCTTTTCCACAAAATTTGCAAAAGTTTATAAAATAAATTCAGAGAAGAAGTATAGACCATTTCGGTTAACTGGTCGCAGAATAAATTAGGAAACATTTTTGACAAATTAGTGCACCGACAATCGGCAGGAATTGAGCGTCAATTTGAACGTATTTAATTTGGATTTCTTGAATTATTAAAGCATTGCTTATTTGATTTTTAACTAAATTTCGTTACGTAACCATTAAAAAAATATCTGGCGACGCCGACGTCTACAAAATACACAAAAACAGAAATTAGTAAGATATTACGTGGTTGCTACTTTAAACAAAATATTTCTGGCGTTACTATGGAAATTCATTAAAAGAACAAAAAACGACGAGGGATAACAATGTAAAACACTTTTATTTAAAATAAAATAAAGTAGCCATTTAACTAACAATTCTATATTTGTGTAGGAAAATACTTTTATTTACAAACTACTTATTGACAATGAAACGAAGTAAGGATCAGTTAATAAAATATTTTTAATGTGTTGGCAATTGATGTGTTAAATGAAATAAAACTAAAAAGTTTCAAGACTCGATTTTGATTATTGCAATATTTTTTTTGAAATTACTCGCACATCTTTTATCGATTATATTGCATTAATGTCATCTCTAACGAACTTTGTTGGTGCAGTAAATACCTATTTAAAAATATAGGTAGGTATTTAGTATTTTGGAATTTATTATATGTAGGTAAATAACTCCTAAATTCCTCTTGAATAGACTAAACTAGCTTATAATGCTTAAATTTCTTTAATGAATTATTACCTTGTTTTTTTTAATTATTATTCTCCGTTATGTTTATTAATGTTAGTACATTTTCATATAAAAAGCATGGGTAATTAAAAAGTCGACATAAATAGCGCTCTTTACTTGCAGCAAATAAATAATAATAATTAGACAAGAAAACATTATGTTATAATCTTAAATGAGACAGTTTACATTACACAACATAAATAATAATTGTGCTTTAAATCAGCTGTAAGTAAGTATAAGCGGTTACCTACAGTATTAAAAAAAAAACGATCGACATTTATCGGCGTTACACAAATGGAAATGATTTGCATTTATATTGAGCGAGACTTTCACTAATCAAAAATAATATTTTGACAAATTGCAGTTTATATTGTTATAACAAATTAAAATGAAATAGTTTGTTGTATTTAATAAATAGGGGCCAGACATCAAGTTCGTATAATTTAAAATTATATTACAATAAGCATTTCGAGGATTTTCGTTTTCATTTAAACGAATACTTATTATTTATGTCTTTATTAATTTATTTGCCGTTCGTATTTACGACGCCGCTATTTTGTATGTTCAAAATTTAAGGATATAAACCATACAGCGCAGAACAAGTTTAATTTGACTAAAAAAAAAACCAAGATGCTTAAATATATAATAATAGCTACGCAGGATTATAGAAATAATACATAATACGTATGTGGCGTGGTTTTATTCATGATAATGTAAAAACACCTCCAATGGAAATGAAACCATTAGATATAACTTTCCGGAGTTTTATAGTAGATCCATTAAATTCCCATAAAAAAAACTAAATTGTAAAAACTATACGCTTAGATCAAACGACATCTTTTAAGTGCGCTTTTTTATTAGATATTTTAAATCGGAACTTTTTTGCCACTAACGAGCCTTTGACTACAAATTTGGATGTTTGTAGGATTCGAGTTTTGAAAATATGACCAATAACTTAATTTAAAGAAAGAATGTCCATTAGGTTCTGCTTTTTCTGTTTTTATTTTCTTTTTTCGTTTTTTTTTTTAATTAAATTATAGTTATAGCGCTTAGAATTCGTTTCGAAATTAAATCATAAAATAAGACATTAACTGTAGCGCTGATCATAAAGTACAAATTATCGTGATGTAGAAAATTACCTGGAATCAACTACTGTGACCGTGCAAAACTGAAGTGGACATTCCTTTCATATTCATATTGTTTACCTACTTTTTTGTGTAACCGTTTAATTATCAAGAATACAATATTACGATAGCTTCAACTCAAACGTTAACATTTCTGATTAAAACAATTTACGAACACATTGTATATGTTAGTCGATTTCACTTTGACTAAAACCTAATATAATTCGATTGTCCGTATATAGATAAGGTCGATATCCACTTAATAATCCATAATCATTCATGCATATCAAATAAGAATATTTTTTCATATCTTTCATGGATGTAGTTTCGCCACTAAACAATTACCGACTCCAATTAAAAAAGATTACCGTACAATTAAGGAGAAAGGACAAAGAAAGTTAATTTTTACGACACTTGTAGAAAGGCGTATTTAGTAAAATTGTTTGAGAGGATTCCCGTTAATGCACAGTAGTACCTACCGACAATTTTTTGGGTTATACATAATACGGTTACCTACACGTCGTTGCAATTAAAACGTAGGTACCGGTTATTGTATAAACTTAATTACTCTAAGATTCTTTATTTTAAATTTGGTTAATAACTCTGTGAAATTTTGAAAGTGGCATGAATTAACTGTCGAGTAAATCGTACTTTCAAATTTAACTTTAAATTCATCTAGGTACATTAGTCGTACGGGTGTTCCAGACAATTTCTGATAATGCATTCGAACAAAAACAATTCATCATTGTTATTTGAGTACCTACTGTAATGCGTAATCCCGTTGAATTGCGATAACGGTTTCTGTAGTGGAGAAAATCTTTGCTTTTACTAACTGTTAAGTAGGAAAGAGGATTTTCTTTGTAAAATTTTCCGTTACAAATTAATTGAAAAATTTAAATTAACGCAATGACTGCTTTTTTCTCAACTTTAATTATTACAGGCCATTTTTTTTTAAATTGCTCGATATTGTTTGAAAAATGCAGAACTTCTTTCAACAGTTTTTCAATCAAAATGTCAGTTAATTCCAATAAAGAAATAATTGTTGAAATAGTGCTGTGGAGATCACCTAATTTCTGATTAACAACCAAAATTAAGGTAATGGTTACCTACTTACAGCGATTAAAAGATAGGAATATAAAAAATAACCTTCTGGGCAATGCAATAAGAAATATATTACTATTACTCTTATCTATTTGGATGATTGTCTGTTAATTATGTGATGTTGTGATTATGTGTAACATAGTTTATTTAAATGTGACACTTATATATTTATGTGCATTTGTAGTGTTCTAAACATTTTGAAATTTTTATTAGATACATCGTTAAGCAGAAAAATTTTATTTGATTTTTGACATACCTATATTTTTACATTTATTATTTATTAATACTATTTATTGTATAGTGACAACAACTTATATTTGCAACTGTTTGCTTAAATGTTGAATAACATTATTTTATGTGCATATTATTTAATTTACATTCATTCTGTAGTTGTTTTTGTACGTTTCAATATAAAATTTCAGAACGTTTAATTATTTGTTTAAATTAAAATTAAATTAAATTTGTCGTCTCGCAGATAGAACCGAACAGATTAAAAAGCGATTAGGATTGTAGCTTGAGATGTCAATTTGCATTGCATAATAAGTAAAATTGCGTCCTTTTTTTACAGGTAAAAATATCGTTACGTAGGATAAAAGACGAAAGGTTTACGGGCCGAAGGAAGAGGTGCAGATCAGATTCGAGTACGCGATCCGACAGAAGTGCCTATAAAACGGTCCATCCTCGAAGATTGCACGCTTTACAATCAGAAAAACAGCCGTCCAATACCGAACAATTAATAAAATTAGTTCTCGCACAAGGCGAAGTGATTAGAAGACAGTTAAGAAAACTAAGGTAAAAAATGCACGTTAAGTTGTTAGAATTCTCATATGATTGTTGATTGTTCGTCTCCACAGACACAGCGAACACCAAATAGGTTTTTTAGAAGAAAAAACTCACAAAGCCAGAATTCGAAAACACGGTAGTAACTACTTACTGGAGACGTACCTTAAAGGTCTCTCTGAAGCCGTCGATCCCAATTTAGAAGAAAATCCCAACGTCGATAGGAATAGCGACAGCGGGGTTGTTACGGAAGGAGACAGCGAGCAATCTAATCACAATAAACCGTCGTCTTCTGTCGAGGTCAGTAGGATCAATTTAAAATTTGACGTGCCCGATAAACAAAACTAACACTTCTCAATTATAGAACGAACGTTTTTCGCCATCATCAGAAGAACTACAAAAAGATATAAAAGACGACGATAGCAGTTCGACAGTTAGCGAAACTACCATAAAAGAACAAACCGAACTATTCGAAATGATCTCTAGATTGAACAAAAAACTCTTAAAGGAAGAAGAGTGCCTGGTTCGATTACACGCGAATATCAAGAAATACGAAAAAGAAAGTAAAACCAACACCGACGAACTCGGGAAGGCGTTGTCGAATCTCAGAACAGAAATGGCAAAAAGTGCGTGCGAAATGCAACATAACGAAATCGTACTCGAAGAAACAACGGAAAAGCTATCGAGTAGGAGAACCTATCTAGAAAATTTACACAAAGACTTAGTAAATGAGGATCAGGAGTGCGAGATGTTGCAGGCATTATTGTATAGTACGAAGAATAAATTACAGAAACAAGAGTATTACCCTAATAATTACAAACCACATTATACCAAAGAAGTTTTAGATACCTTAGTTTGATAAAACTTTCAATGTTATACCAAATATTGCGTACCTAACATACAGTAAGTAGGATTTAATTGTGTCACGTGACTTTTTTTCATGTGATAATATTTTTAAGACCATTTTTGTACCATTTATTATGTAAATAAAATTATGTTTTTGTTTTCTTTTTGCAATTTAAATGTAACATTTGGCCGTGAATACAAAATAACTTTGCAATTTAGAGTTAATAAAATATTGTGCTACTTACAACGCCCCCGACATTTTAATAATTAACTACGATTAATGCAATTTATTTTAGTCAGAATTGTTAATGTAAAATATTATAAATTTAAATATCTAAACACGAGTATTTTAAAAATATGGGTCACTGTCAAATTAATGAATATTTATGTTTTATTCTGTTATAGATATCTACTACCAAAAAGCAATTAATCGTAAACTAAATCCTGAAATGCGCGAGCAACTTCTACTATTGGAATTGTAATAATTAAAAATTAAAGAGCATTTCGAAAAGCAAACAGGCTTGTTATCGAATCAATCTGTGCAAGGGCGCAAGGACAAACACAAAGTACACACGCGTATAAATTTTAATTAAAAATAATTTTGATAATATTATTTACCGATGATTAAGCTACAAAAAAAATATTCATCTGCTTGGTATAATTATTACCTAAGAATGTATAATTATTAATAGGTTTGATAAAATATCTAATTGTCTTTCATATTCAGACATCGTATAGGTACGTTTATCATTTAAAATTTAAATAGTAAGTGATATTAAAATGGTTTAATTTTGGAATAATAATATAAAAATCTTACACGATGATTTGTAGTAGATTTGAAGTATTTGTGGTTATCATTAGATAACCGACATGCAATTAATTTAAATTATGTATAATTATATACATAATTTAAATTAATTGCATATCGGCAAAATAAAAATATCATACATATTAGAAATGTAGTTTTTAAATTTGCGTAAATGCACGTTATCTGATTATTCATTTTATTTTTATTAAATATGCATTCAAAAGAAAAATTATTAAAAGAGACAAGTTAGTACTTATGTAACAAAAATACGATGTTTGCGATATTATTTTATTCTATTTATTTAATTAGATTTGAAAATTTGCACAATAAAAGCTTGAACCTTGGTTTCTCCTCGACGAGATTAACAATAATTAAAGCTTCGTAGCACTACCTATAAGTTTCAAATATCTCAGCCCGTTTATCCTTATTTTATGTGATTACATTGTGAAATTTGTTTAAAGCCTACTTAACACTCTTTAATTTGATGCAAAATTTTGTCCATAATACCTACAAGATTATAACGTTATCTATATAGAAAAAAAATCTATAAGTACAAATAATATTAATATTCGAATTTATTGATTAATAACGTTGTGCATTTTATATAAAATTTTGTATAAAATTTAATATCGTGTCATACCAGCTTACAATTCATTTCACTCCACGAAAATGCGCAGAAACGATTAGAATATCTTGAAGCTTTTAGTTAAAAATTCACAATTTTAAATATTTTCGTCAAATTATAAAGTTATATTAAGGCGAACGTCGTTTACCTATACATAAATCCGCAGTATTACCTAACATAACGATATTATTCTGAAAACGTTATTTTAATAAAAAAATGAAACTTTTAGGTATTGAAGTGTGATCTTGGCTATGTCATACTAACGTTATAACAACGATTTTCTAAGTACATATGTGTCTCAAATTACGTATTAAAATCTGTACCTATTTTAAGTTAGGTACCTATAAACAATTTTTCGATTTGTTAAGAATTAGAAAAAACACGAAACATCAACTTACATGATTTTTAAAAGGGTCGACCAAAACTGCAAAACTCCAAACCAAAGTTCCACACAATTTAAACGATTGACCGATTAAACTTAATTATCTTTAAAAGAAATCGGAAGACATTTAATTCAACAGTTAAACACGATTTATTTTAAAAAAGTAAAATTATTTAATTAGTTACGTTATTTTAAGTCACCGATATGCAAAAAATTATCACCGAAAAGCAATAATGAACGACACCGAATCGATATCGATGGCATACACGACGTTGCTGCTCAAAGGAACCCCGGAAAGTGATTGATTTGAAGAACGCGATCGTTCAAATTTCTAATCAATAAAAAGAATTTACGTAAAATTAATCCAATTCATGGTCACAACTCTATATCTTACTCATGCCTGCAGACATGTGTTTATGAACGCATTTTCCTGTCAGAACAAATCGCTGTACATTATCGTTGTAGCGTGGCGATAAACACCTGCACATGTAGATAATTTCCAGTTCACGATTTCACATATTAACACATGTTGTACAAGACGTTTAAAATAAAATTGTATTCATAAAATTGACGTATTCGGTAAAGTTGGTACACGTATTTACTGATTTTAAAAATAATATCTTGCCTAAACCCATAGATGGTATGGCATATTAATAAATTAAATTAAAAAAAATAAATAAATAATATCTTAATATTGTTTAAATAATATTGTACGACTTAATGATTCCTAAGTAAGTACGAACAAATTTAACGAACTTATTTTACGTAGAAAAGAACGTATAAACCATATGTAGGAAGGTTATAATTCATAAACTGCTGCTTTTCCAAACCACCTAAGACGGGATGTTAAAGTTGAGAATTTTTTTTAAATTTTTTTAAAAATCCTAAAGCGCTTATAGATAGATATAATTTGACGTGCGTACAAAATAATTTGGTATTCAAAATTAGTATGTATCTACGGATAAATAATTTTTTAACTCAGTAGGGACGTGCACACCGGCGATGAGTACCTATTTATATTGTTTTGGCAGTACCTTAAATGTCTTCTAGTTATTCCACAATTAATTTTAACATATTAACACCCATATTGATCTGCGCTGTTTCCCCTACTTCTGACAGTTTTATTGAATGCAAAATCATCTCCTCGCGACGATTAAAGAGTTAAAAACGAACCCCATCTTAATGCATTGTGCATATCAGTCGTGCAGGCAGATTAATCGCGATTTAATTTTTATCTAGAGGTGTTAAGCAAGATACCATAGAAGGTTATGATAACAAAAATTTAAAAGCTACGCATCGTGGCAAGAAAAATGACAGTAAACAGGGGGGCATAAATAGTTTTCTTATCTAATTATAAATCGATTCAATCTTAGTACGCAGTATTGGAAGTTATGCATTATACCTATAGGTACTTCTATCATTATCTTTAATGATTTTGAAATAACGCTATCCTTGTTAATAGCTACCAATGCAATGTTGAAAGTTTATTTTCGACGATTGCTTAACATGATAATGAATTTTTATCAACAGGCAATTATCAAAGTTTTGTACCCAATTAATTCTAAATCCTTATTCTATCTAATATTGTTAAACAGCTACCTATACCTGCAAGTGATAAAACTTCCACTAATTTTATTTAATATGATTCATAACAATAAAACTTCCACTAATTTTATTTAATATGATTCATAACAATGCAATGTTATGAATTTCCAAGATCTGTAGGTACTTATTATATATCAAAGTTGGAACGGTCTATATTTTTAACAAATAAATATATTTGATCGATTCGTTCCATAAAACAGATTCTTCTTCATAAATCGACCTAACTTACGAATGCCAAATTTTATTTGGCATGTACCTATTACACTTAAAAGCTTTAACAATTATACAATCTATTAAATACAACCGTCATTCAAAATAATTCGGTAGATAATTTTACATTGACAAACTGAACGAATACCTTTGAAATAAAATATATAAGTATAATATGTAGGTGTAATACATATAGGTAGAATTCTATACCGATAGTTATTTAATTAAACTCACCAATAAATAATGACCGCCGCTTAAAAAATGAAAATGTCTTACCTGTAACAAACGAAAAACAAATTTAGTTCAAAACATATTTAATTTTAAGGAATAATTATAAATACTTTAATTTTTGAGTCTTTCCGACGCCGACGTAGTCATCCTTTGACTGTATAGACAGTAACGGCATAATCGGAACTGTAAAGAATTTTTAAAAATTTAATGCGAGAATGTGTAATTAATTGAGAATTAAATATTAATTTATTATAATAGATTTTCTGCTAATTTCGTCCGTCTTTTTGTGTTAAATACTTTTGTTCTTAATAAGTACATATATATATATATATATATATATATATATATATAACATGAAAATTCGATTGTAAGTTAACACATTTTTATAAAATAGTCACATAGGAGTATAATAATTCAAGTAAGAATGTATTTATAAAAATCGTATGTGAAAGATAGTATCAGTCTATTTTTTCTACATTTTTTATGCGGAATCACAATGATTGTTAATTTTTTACTGAACACATCACATTTATAATATAGATGAGCAAGATCTCACATTGGAAATATATTTTACTAGATGAGAATAAGTTTCCCTCTATAAGCAAAGAATTTTTTACAGAACAAAATTTAAAAATACTGGTAATTGTTGCATTTATATTCTGAAAAATCTGTATTCGATATTGCCCATAAATTCTCACGACCTTCCCCTATCTAAGAGAAAATCTATTCTTCAAACTCATTTGAGTTTGTAGTATAATTCTGTAATAATACCAATATAAAAATTATTCTACTTATGTCAAAAGGTCCAATTTCTAATTAGGTAAATATCTATTTACTTTAAATTTTCTGCTTTTCTTAAAATTATTTCACTTGTTTCGGTGATTATCGATATGTAGTAAGTTTATCAGAATAAGTAACTTTTCGTATTTAAAATAATGCAATTTATAATTTACAATTAACATGTCTACGTATTTTTTAACATAATAATTATAAGTTTTATATTTCGTTTTTAAATACATACACATCATATATTTACCCTACATTAAAAGATAATTCTAAAAATTTTCTCCAAATCCTAAAGATAAAGGTGTACAATATTAGTGCAAATGTCGTTTACGTTTTTATAGATCCGCAATGTTACCTAATATGAAGACATTTTTAACATGAAAACATTATTTTAATAAAAAATATTGAAACCTATAGAAATGAAATATTTTCAAGGCGTCACTGAGGTTATAACAGCGATTACCTGTACATTTCGCTCAGGTCTCAACAAAGACCCCCCCTCGATTCAATTTTATATTAGGTACGTATGGCCTATCCAAACCTATATGCAATTCACGTCATCAAAAAAAAGTTACTAGATTGTTTATTTGTAATTCGATTTAAAGTTTGGAAAATGACATATTCTATAGATGATTTACTTGCGCACATATTAGATGGTATAAAGAAAGACTGCAATTTATCAGAACTGACAAAATACGAGGTACGAGGTGGCAGCACTGTGTGAAACGTCATCATCTAGTAACCTTTTATTGATGACGTGGATTGCATATAGGTTTGGACAAAGTATACGTACTTACCTAGGTATATGAAAATATGTATTTATTCAAATACGATATAAATAATTTTCAGATTATAAAAAAATTATAATACAAAATACACACGTGCATACAACTTACTTGTGTTTTTAAAGGCGTTGGCCAAAATTCCACAGCAGCGCCAATATAATTTTTAAACCAGAGACCGAATTATGTAAGCTATTGTCTTTAAAATAAATCAGAGAAACAATTTATTAAAATAAACATTTAGATTATTTATTTAGTTACGGTATTTTAAAATATTCACCGATAGGTATAAAAAAAATTAACACCGAAAAGCAGAGAACGAACGACCACCGAATCAACATCTACAGCACGCGCGACGCGATGTTATTCAAAGAAAGCCGGAACAATATTAACAAATCGGTTAAATTTCTAACCAATAAAAAGGATTGACGTAAAATTACACCAATTTCCACAATGCTGTAAGGTACCAATTGCCCCACCATTAGGTAAGTGTTTTAAGCAGAAATTTTCCTGTCTGGACAAATCGCTGTTTATCTAAGTTTAGAGATAAGCACGTGCGCTGGCTAGTTAATAATTTACAACTCACATACACATCTAAATATTAACACATGTAATATGAAACTTTTAAAATATTTATCTACAATTTAAATGTAAATTTTTTAACGAAAATGTTTAATACATTTTGTACATATTTATTTTCAAACAATTTCTTAATATTTTAGTCATTATTGCTTTACTAACAATAAGTACTACCTATGTCAAAAAGTTATTTGGTATTGAGATTTAAGGTCATACTTTATAATAATATACGTAACTTACACATATAACATAAATTATAAAAATAACAAAATTCTAATTTATATTTGCGATATATATATACGATAACTTTAAATTCACGAAATCACCTTTAATTCATCCTATTATATACCTGTTAGTTTTTGAAAACGGTACAAAATGAAACGAATACTTTAGAATTTTGTTCATTTTAATTAATGCTCCCAACGTTATTGATATTCAATAAGTAATTGTTTTGAACTTATTACCTATTCATAATTTATAGGTATCTACACCTATTTCTAATTTTTACTTTGAATTTAAAAACGAGAAACGCTTTCGTGGGTACCCACCATAAATATCTTCATCAAAATTCATGTTATTGCAGTGAAAACTTTTACAGCTTTAATAGGTAACTAACATAACGAATATTTTCTTTTCATAGATAGAAATACAAAGTACCTACTGTCAAAATAATTAGAAATGGACACTAATTTTCAAAAAATGAACCATTACATATACTTAATTTTAACGGCAGAAATTCACTTAACAGCGTCTTAACTTAATTGCGTCTTATTTTTGTTCTAAGTACCTATAATATTTTAATTGATTCTTGATTCTGATACTTGATTTTATTTTACTTCTAACTTGAATTAAAAAAAATTACAGTTATTATAAAAAATATAAGTAGGTACTTAAGTACATACATGTAGGTACCTGATAACATTATCTATAAATATTATAAAAAACAAAATACGTACATAGGTATACTGTAAGTAAAAACCTGAAAATTATATCCTTATGTAGAATATCTACATTTTAAATTACAATTTAAATAATTAAAATTTGTTTGTTGCAAATAAATTTGCAATTCATTTCATAGCTTCTATAATTATTTGTAAAGGGCATCTTGAGGATGTCATGTGTTGAGTGTTCGTAAACAACTGTCGCTGATTCAGAATTTTCATTTTCTATTTTTGAAAGCGCAAAGACGAATGCGTAAGGTGATATTAATTAAAGATTGTAATGATTTAAATAATTCTTTAAAAAAATAAATAAAAAAAAGCCAATCGATATTGGACGATTTTAGAAATCCCTTTCTCGAGCCTTCATAAAAATAGGTAAAGTTTCTACATTTAAGTATTTTTTAAATTAAAATAAATAGTGAAATGTAAACGTATGGAATGTATACGTAAAGTGTGGAATAAGTTCATTCAAAATTCTACAAGTAATACTCAAACTCTTTTTTTTTTGTAGTGAGGCCATTATTATTGTTTTTAAATGATAAATAACTTCATCTATTTTTATTTTTATAGATATTTTATTATTGTTTTATTACTTTATTTATAAAACTGCTATAAAACTAATTAGGAAATTAAGAAAAATGTATAATAAATGCTCTTATGTAAACCAGTAGGTATAGATAACCCACCGTACATCGAACTGAACAAACAAATTATAAGAATTTTATCTCAAATATTGGTGTCGTGTGCAAAGTTAACAAACAAGGGGATAGATAACACCTAATCCTACAGATAGAAAAAGTAAAAAATAAATCAATTAAAAATTTAATTTAAAAAAATATACAACATGATGTCAAAAACTTTTAATGTCGTGGATTACAAATCGTTGCGTTGCGTTGTGTGGAAAATTTTAATTGTATGGAAAAATCGAATTCGTATAAAAGTTAAAAACTTAAATTAAGCAACTAAATTTAAAAGTAAATTTGACATTAGCCCTTAATAGAACTATCCATTCAAAATTTTAGAATGATAAGTTTCCCAAAAATTAAAAACAAATACAACGAAAGTCGTTCTCTTAAACAGAAAATAATTACGTTAAAATGGAAAAATTAAATCCACACGTTAACAATTTATTATTATTCAATGGAACTTTCTAGAAATCGATATAATTATCTAGTTATTATTTACAGTACTTCGTGCAAAGAGAACAAGCCGTATGAATTTGCACACGGTTCGTGTATTGTGTATAAAATAGTGGGAGAAGCGGGACCATTATCAGTTCTATTCTAATGGTTTTGTCATCAATTTAATAATACAGTGGCTACATCTACATATTCAAGCAAAATAATGAGTGAATCAGCAGAATCCTGTAAGAGTAAGTAATTTATTAATTTTTTTAATTTAAATTCGCTTTTAACAACGAACATTATTTCTAGTGAAAGCTAAAGTTTGCAAATGTTGCAAAAACGGAAAATGCGAATGTAAATGTTGCGATACAGATGCAGTTTGCAAATGTATGTACTCTTGTTGTACCGACGTTTGCAAGTGTGCAGAAAATTGCGCATGTACTTTGGACGAATACTGTTCCGATAAATGCATCAGATTTACTTGTGAATGCAAGGCCTGTTGCTGCTTTAGAGCGCGCCGATGCAAGAACTGTGCTTGTTCTTTTCAAAAATGTTGTTCATGCATATCTGCCAAAAATAAGTGTCAGTGCAAAGATTGCTGCTGCGGAGATAAATATATGAGTACTTCCGATAGTTCTAACAAATGTAACTGCAAGTCTTCCTGCTGCGTCGAAGGATGCGAATGCGGCGACAACTGCATCTGTCTAACAGGCAAATGTTGCTCCTGCAAGTGCACCAAGGCTAATTGTCAATGCAAGTCTTCCTGCTGCGTCGAAGGATGCGAATGCGGCGACAACTGCATCTGTCTAACAGGCAAATGTTGCTCCTGCAAGTGCACCAAGGCTAATTGTCAATGCAAGTCTTCCTGCTGCGTCGAAGGATGCGAATGCGGTGACAACTGCATCTGTCTAACAGGCAAATGTTGCTCCTGTAAGTGCACCAAGGATAATTGTCAATGCAAGGGTTCCTGCTGCATCGATGGCTGCAAATGCGCCGAAAAATGCGTGTGCACCTCCGATTGCTGCTCTTGCAAATGTAAAAAGGGCGAATGCAGTTGCAAGTCTTCCTGTTGTAACGAAGGATGCGAATGTGGCGACAACTGCGTCTGTTTATCTGGTAAATGTTGCTCCTGCAAGTGCACCAAGGATAATTGTCAATGCAAGGGTTCCTGCTGCATCGATGGCTGCAAATGCGCCGAAAAATGCGTGTGCACCTCCGATTGCTGCTCTTGCAAATGTAAAAAGGGCGAATGCAGTTGCAAGTCTTCCTGTTGTAATGAAGGATGCGAATGTGGCGACAACTGCGTCTGTTTATCTGGTAAATGTTGCACCTGTAAGTGTACCAAGGATAATTGTCAATGCAAAGGTTCCTGCTGCACCGATGCCGATGGTTGTAAATGTACCGACAAATGCTTATGCACTTTCGATTGTTGCTCCTGTAAAGAGGGCAAATGCAATTGTAAATCCTTATGCTGTACCGAAGAATGTAAGTGCGGCGATAACTGCGCCTGTTTCTCTGAAAAATGTTGTAGCAAGAGTAAATGTCTATGTGGGTCATCTTGTTGCGCCGAAGGATGCGAATGTGGTGACAATTGCACCTGTTTACAGACCAATAAGAGCTGCTACTACGCTAAAGGTTGTCAATGCTCTGATAAATGCCTATGCACTTCTCCCGATTGTTGCTCTTGTAAATGTATGAAAGATCAATGCAAATGCAAATCCTCTTGCTGTGCAGAAGACGGTAAATACGGTAAAAGTTGTGCCAGCACCTCTGAAGAATGCTGTTCTAGCAAATAAAATCATCAGAAAAAGAGGGATCGTCACGAGAAAACGAATATAGATAGATTTAAAGGGTTCGTTTCGATTTATTAACGTTTAACATAAAACTCATAATTTAATGCGCAATTTAATATCTAACTATGTGTCGATAAAGTCGAATTATTAATTGTATTTTTATTATTTGTATTGTGGGATTATGTTTATATGGTCAATAAAATTTTATGGACGTAATTTTCATTTTTATAGTAGGTACATTATATTATTTTGTTTATTGTAAAAACTACTATATAAAGATGTAACATAATAATACGCAATTTGTTAATTTGTTTTCATATATCGTTAATAAAACTTAACCAAATATTATTTTCTTTTTTTTAACTGATAAACATAACATATAACATTATTACATTGGTTTTACCAATAAAAACGAGGTTTCTAGTAGGCGTCGATTAGAATTTGAAACGTTCTATGTTAAATTGGAATATGCCTAGATTTGTTATGTAATACATAAAAGTAAGTATTTCTAAGAACTCTAAAGAAACAATTTCTGGAATTACTCAGGGGATTAACACGTTCGCTGCTGACTGACGGAAATTTCCGTCATGATAATCTCATGGCCTATGCGCATGACGGACTGGTCCGTCATTTGTCTTATTATAATATTTTTTAGTTTCTTAGAAAATATTTTGTGTTTATTATAATGTTCTAGTTCTTTGGAATTTATCATTTTATTTTTCTGTGATTGTTTATTTTAAGAAAATTCTGTTTACGTTTTTTGTTTTCCATGTATTTTATTTATATTTTATTACGAAATAAAAACAAGTATACATTAGTTTGAGCTTTCCTGGCTAAATTTTACCTTAATTAAGAGGACGAATCCGTCAACAGCACAAATAAAGATGAGTAAGTGTGATCAAGTGCGCATGACGGATTTATCCGTCAAGACCCTTTTTGCATCCAAAAATGCGATTTTGTATTTCATCACAGTCTACATATCACAAATATAGCAAATTATTAATAATTAAAAAAAAAAATTATAGCCGCTTCTGGGAGCGGAAATTTTTTTACATGTCAGCAGTGAACGTTTTAACTGAAAATTATGGTTAAAAAAAGTGGAGCACTATAAACGATCAGTTTCAATTTTAGAGTTTGTGAAATGACAATTTAAAAATGTTTACAAAAATTATAGATCGCGCCCATAAATCAACATTTAATGATATTTTCTAGAGAGAAAACGAGGTTAACAGTTATTTATTTATTTAGAGTTAGAATATTTATTTATTTAGTTGAAAATTCTTTTCTGGCTTCAAAAAATATTCCTGCGGAATCAAGACACGACTCATTTTGGTAGACGTTAAAATAAAATAATAGATAGGTAGATATGTTTATTCTACACAAAAAATGCGATAAAACACATATTTTCATCTGTGTTATCGAAACATTATAAAATAATATACATAATTATTGAAAGACATATAAATATCTATCTAATATTAATCGATGGATTTGATGGACTAAAAGATACAAAAATATTTTACCAAAAAAATTGTTTATAATTAAACAATTGCCATTGTTGCCGTTCATCTTTATAAACTCTCATCAGACGTTAAACAACATCAAATTTACTCGAAAAGAATGTTCCGACTGAAAAGTTGAACTTCGCTCCATTAATAATAAACTGACTTTCAACTCGTATTATTTTATTAAGCAATATAACTACAAAAACTAGCTTGAAACCACGATACAATAGAACACAAACGATATTAAGGTATGTATGTATTTTGTAACTGATGTATAATTTTAAAATAAACTGTTAACAACTACAATTACATTCACAACGGTATTTCACCGTTCCGTCGGCTGCCTCAATTTTCTTAGCATTTTCGAGGGTGCACTCGCATTTGCACACGCAATTCTTGCAATCTCCAGTGGAACAATTACACTTACAAATACATTCGCAATCAAATTCTCCTTCCGGCGTATTTATCTTACACATCTTCGTAATAGTGCAAGACCCATCTTCGTGTTTCGAGCACTTGGCCGGTTCAGTTGGTTTTTTGCAACACGCTAAAACGACGCGCGATAAATGAGTATTTCTAAAAAAATCATATTTAAAGTGTGGAACTTACCGTCAGCTTTTGAAGCCATTTGTAAATACTACGACGAACTGAATTTGTTTCACTAATATGCCTATATCGCAACTAATTGTAGAATTGCCGTCGACTTCCACCTCATATATATTTATATTATCAATTTGTGGGTGTGTTTTGTTTGATTAAGTCGTGTGCAAGTTGATAAACGTTATGAGATCGTAAACCTACTACGTTATTACCGTCGTGTATGTTCATAATTATAATGGTTTCGTGCGCACCAAGTTCAAACATTGACCTTTATTAAATAAATCTAATTATCTGAAATTAATTTTATCGATTATTAAGTACAGTAGAACTTGCGTAAAGTGATTATAGTTAAGTACACTTTATCCAAATCTATAAGCAATCACGTCCTCAATAAAAGGTTACTAGATGATGACGTTTCACACAGTGCCGTCACCTTGTACCTCGTATTTTTACAGTTCTAATAAATTGTAGTCTTTGTTTATGCCATCTAATATGTGCGCTTTCCAAACTTTAAACCAAATTACAAATAAACAATTTAGTAACTTTTTATTGTTGACGTGAATTGCTTATGGGTTTGGATAGGCCGTATAAGTTTGAACACGACGTGATGCAAAAATATGTACCTATGTGAAATATCGGGACAATTCTCAAATTTGAATATTAAAAGTAATATTAAAGATAAAAGAAAGAACTCCATTTTCGGAAATATATCGATGATGAATAACCAACTGCATTTAAATAGATATAAACCGTTGGAATTCAATATAAAGTACCTACTCTACCTACTTATAATTTTTGAATTGAAACGAAATGAAATTGACGCCTCTTCCTGCTAGGTAGCGAGAAAAAAAATTGTAGGTTTATAATAAGCAGGTATCTAAATATTATAGTTATTCTATTGCTTAAAAAAATTTAAAATTTATATGTTATCTTAAAAATATTGTAGCGGCGCGCGATGTTGAGATAATTCGATGTTGAACATAACTTCCGCTTTTACTTTTATATTGTATACATGAACTTATTGATAGTATTTGCTGTTATCTTATCGACAAACACGTAATAATGCAGTTAAACATTCTTACGCCATCTATAAATATAATAATTAGGTAAATGTAGAAACCCATAATGTGATTATAATTAAGTAGGTACCTAAATAGTTATGATTGTTTAAAAAATGTGGGTAGGTAGGTACACGCACGATTACATGAAATTTAAGTGTTTAGGATTAGGCGATAAGTTCTTAAAAACTATATTGATATGAACAACTTAATTTAGAGCCGTTCATAAAAAATTTTGAATATAAATAGTATAAAAATTTCTCATACGCACTTTTCATAAAAAATTGTAGTACTTATAGATAATTACAATTTTGTGGGTAGCTTTTAACAAAAATATTTTCTTGATCACTGCACGTCCAGTAAAATCTAATCTAATTGTAAGTGTCTAATACTTAATAAATAAATACTATTTTAACGGAACATCTCGTACAATATCCGCAAGTAGATTTTCATCAAACATTCCGATTAAGCTAATTGTAAGAAACGATCGGTCAAACATATACTTTTTTCCCTAATACACGTTTTTAGTATTGTTTTGGTCGAAGTAAAAGACAATAACCTTTGAGAAAACTCTACTAGATATGAATAAAAAACAACTTTTATTGCAAGTTTTCTCTTTCAATATAATATGCAAAACTCTGCATCATTAACCGTCAGCAATGGTATTGGAACTAATGATATATCCCCTAAGATCTTTTTTCTGTTTAAATGTCAACTTATTGTTAATAGTCGTCAATGTTAAATTGTTATTAGTTTTTACTATTTTGTATTTAATTCAGCAGATTTTATTCATTTTTATAAACAATCAATGTTATTCATATAAATATGTAGGTAACTAGTTATTTTGTGTTATTAAAATAATAATTTTATTGTGACGCCTCCGTTTTCTTTAATTCGCACGTTAGGTTGCCTAAAAAGCGGTTGATTATTTTTAATATTATTTATTTACAGATGTGCACCTTAATGTTAACTGTAGATTTAAAGAATGGTAAATTATTTTAATATACAGGCGAGGTTAGGCGCACTTCTGGCACAACACAGCTACACAGTTTACTCTATTTTACCTTCCTAGGTAATATGAAACCCAAAAACCCTCTAGTATAGTTAGTAAGTCTATACATGACGTTATATCACGATTTTTTATTTCTATCTATGAAAAATATAGATAATTAATTTTAGTTTTAGGATTTAAATCGTTTCCATAATGATTTGTAAACGTAATTCAAAATATTACAGTCAACGTTTTTGATTCTAATATAGTTGTCTATTTATTCCATCAAATAATAACATTAATTTCTTTTCAGTACAAACGCCAGCGTTAAAAAACTCTCGAATATAGGCATTATTTATATGTAGATGTTATACAAGAATGTTAATATAATTTACTGAGGAATTGTTAAATCTATTCGTATCTAATTTTAAAGAAAAATATACTATTGATAACAATTTATCATTCTAGGAACATACATACGTAGAAACATCACTTTGGTGGTTCCATCAACTTTTTAATAATTTTATTATTAAAACTATTATATTCGTATATCGTTCTAGATTCGTAAAGGTTATCTTTTTTAAAGCATTTTAAAGTAAAAATATTGAACAATTAAAAATTAATTAAATCATTAATCATTATCATTAAATTGATATCAAATATAATACCTGCAATTTAATTTTATTATTTTTCACAGTTTTAAAACACTTGTTTTAGCAACACTTTTACGAAGAAATTACAATTTTCAAAAGTTAAATTACGCGTGAAACAAGCGTTGCGAATCTTTTTTCTTATTGCACAACATAAAAGGTAGATAGGATTTATAACAAATGGTGTTACGTTTCAAAATTTCCCATAATGACGAAGTTGAGTCCTGTAGCTTTTCATTAACTCGGAAAATTGTCGACCAGGATTTTTAAATTATTTTTCTTATGTTAGACACCATTAATGATTCCCTACAAGGTACTGTAGAGTTGGTGCGCCATTTAGGAATCACCCTATGTATTAAGCCATATGTGAAGACACACAACCTTTTTGACAATACTTCAAATGATAAATTAGTGCAACTTTTCTCAACTTTCCTTTGTTGCGAAATGATGAAGCCTAAATGCAAAATAAAGAGGGCGAAAAGGTGGATGGGATATTTGTGCTTTTGCGACGAAAAAACCGAACTGAAAAAAATGAAAATTGGTACTCTAGTAGAATATTTAGATATTTATTTATAAAAATCATTATTCGTGTATTAGCTATTAAACCTAATTATTTTAAGTTGTACATATCTTAAAGTATAGGTATAAATGTTACTTACGTATACTTTTTTGTAAACGTGTAAAATACTAATTTAATAAAAGTTAGATGTGTTTTTCTATTTGAATCGGCTAAAATATTAGCGGTCTTGATAGCCAAAATATATTAAAATATCGACAGTAGTAAGATAAATACCTATATACCTACTACACATACCTTCATCTTATCTTTGGTACACATTAAATAAGTAAAAATACCTATTCATACAATTAGATAACAAATATTGCACGATGTATTTTACATTTACAATTCAGTATGAGTATCTAAAATTGGATTTGCGGTTTTCCACCCAGTCGCGTGCGGTCCGAATTTATACACTAATCTTTTACCGGCCACCGGCAAAAGAACTTTGCTGCGGTAATAATACCTAAAACCAAAGAATGGTTTAAAAATGACACAACTTATCAACAAATATTATGTAAGCTTATGCGAAAATATAGGCTTTCGATTATTTTTACCTAACTATTTATTTTTATGCGAAGGCTATAAAGCACAAAAAAGCACAAAAATGCAATTAAGGGTGTTGCTCGTGGTCTAATCTTAAGTGCCAAATTCATAAACGAAACTCATTCAATATTCGTCAAATTTCACATTACCTTAAAATTAGTACGAGATCTGACTTATTAGTTCAAGTTAAAATAAAATGCATCAGTTGTTAAATTGGCAACGTTTTAATTATTTATAGTAAACGTTTTAAACAAATCCACCTTTAACAAAATCAACATCTAATAAACATGGCAAGCGTGATAATATTTTATCAACGAGGCAAGGAAAACATATCGCCCAGAATAAAAAACCTTTTTTCTACGCGCTAAAAATAAAATTACTCACCGCATAGCCCTACTTAATTTTTCGTAATTCATTTTGTCGTTCTTCTTTCGATCGCCCCAAAGTTTCGCGACCTTTTCGCTTTGAACGAATTTGAAGGTCCCCTCGTTATAATTATCCCATTTAATTAAGCTCGGACAAGTTTTATCGTCCTGCAATAAATTCCTTAAAAATTCCCAGAGTTTTCCCATTCGCTTTTCTGAAAAGTTTTCTCTTTGTACTTATAAAAAAATATATATAAAATTAAATAAAAATTTGTTTAACCTTGACATTAAAAGCATCCTTTGTTATAGTTAGATAAATTGATAATGCATAATAAATTTTGGGATGAATGCATTACAATAATAAATATATATATACATACGTTGTTAATTTGTAAAACTGGTGATTAGTTTTCAGTTCAATTAAAACAATTTGACTATGTATTTATAACAACCTGTAACCTAAGGCTCATTTGGACAATTTTTTGAATTAAACGTTCATTACAACTGACGAACCATAAAATATTATTTAATTTTCCTACGTTTTAAATGTTGTCTTAATTGCGATGCATAAAAGAAATAAAACTTATTGTTAATTAAACACTGATTTTGGAAAATCTCAGTGTAATAATAATTTTATAAAATTAAGCAAGTCGGTACTTTCTTAAAAAGTAGTCATTTTCATTTAGTCTTTTTAAAAAATATATAATATTATTAAAATTAAAATTGTTAAGGTACCGCTTTAAGGTTTAAGAAGTTAATTAACTTAGGGAACATTCGAACAATAAAATTATTCATATTTGTTAAATTACAGAATTTTATAATATTATTAAACAAAGTGCTGAGAGGTCATTTTATCCCTAATTACAGAGAAATTGATAATCTTTTTGTTAATTTTGACGAATGGTAACAAAAACGGTGCAAATATATCAATTTATAAAATATAATTTGAACGGTTATGAAGTTTAGTGGCGCAAATTGCTTGTTCTAAATAACGTTAGAAGTAAAATATATTAACCTATAACACCTCAAACTATATCAATTAATAAAAAACATTAAGGCTATTATGGTACAATTAGCTATCTATCTTAAAATTGTTAAAATTTGGTACTGCTGTTTAAAGAGCGTTTTAGATGTTTTAAGTAGGTATTAAATCACTCAATATATTAAGTAGGTTACATACAAATAAAGAATTTATTACATACCAATAATGTTTTTTAATAAAGTTCTTACTGTTATTTAACGTAAGATGTAAACAAACCTAATAACTTCTTTCCGGTAGATTCCCGGTTTTCATACTACTGTGACATATATACTTGAAAAGTTTAGATAATCATGCAATCAACTTACGAAATCGTATTATTATAAGTGAACCACATAACGAGCGTTATCAATTTGTTTTTAACCATATCAATATTGTCAATTTTTAAAATAGAATTGTAACTGACATTTAAAATAATGTAGGTTTAATTTCGATTAAATTATTTTTAGAAGAATTGACGAGAATGTAGATAAAGGTTAATGTAAATAACGAGGTTTGACATAATTAAATAGTCAGGAAATACGATGAAAATGCATAAGATCAAATCGCTTATTTAGATATTATTTACCTATGTTGTGACAATATTTAGAATATCGACTATTTTCATACATTGTTAGTACCTATTACAAATCAATTTATTTTTGCCTCTGTTATTAAAATAACTAAATATTTTCTTCGCCACAATATTTATAAATATTATTTGAAAGAAAAATCACAGTCCAACCTCGACTTGAAAACAGATAATTAATAAACATAAGGGTTCATATTATAGCTACTCTCTCGATGACTTTGCATTTTCAAGCTAACTATAGCTTATCCAAACCTATATAATGTTCACGTCATTAATACAAGGTTACTAGATGATGACGTTTCACACAGTGCTGTCACCTCGTATATCGCATTTTGACAGTTCTAATAAATTATAGTCTTTCTTTATACCATCTAATATGTGCACAAGTAAATCATCTATAGAATATGTCACTTTCCAAACTTTAAATCGAATTACAAATAAACAATCTAGTAACTTTTTGTTGATGACGTAAATTGCATATAGGTTTAGATAGGCCATAACTAACTAAATTCATAGCTAACTAACATCATTTATACAAGCTAGGTATCGATTAAATTATATTTATAAAAACCATCAATCAATCAAAATAAAAATATATCAAATAATTGTCGAAACGTTAGATTTTAGGTAAAACGTTTTTATAAGTAAAACTTCTCGTGCCCTAACTGGTATTTTGTTATTGTAAAAATAAAATGGCAAGTAAAACGACACTAATTTTGAAAATAGCCTTACAATAACCTTTAAACCTTTGATTCAATTTATGTTTTTAATTGGAGAAACAAATTGGAAAAAGATTTTTAGAATTCCTCAACTCACGAAATATATTTCAATAATATCGTTGTTTAAAATAAAATTGAACTTGCACCATATTATTATTGTTTCAAGTTTAAAAAAACGGATTTACTAAAATAATATCAAAACACAATTTTTAGTTTTGACACGTTAATAAACATTTCTTTGACATTTTCAAAGATATTTAAGTTTTATAAGCATTTTTCATTTTGAAATATAGGTAACTGAAACAACGTACAAGCTTATCAATTCCGATAAGCTTCTAAGGTATGTAGCAATAAATTTAGGACGCCCTGTATATTGTAATTTTAAAATTGTACGAAGAGCGCGTCGCATTGTCAACGTAAATAAAACAGGCAGAAAACATATGAATTATATTATGGAATTTCGTGTCGTACCAGGTTTTCGTTGAAGCGTGTGAGAGGACCTTGGCCTTCCAGGTCTCTTACGAGGTGGTTGTTCAAAAGCGGAAGATTCGGTACCTAAAAGTTGACAATTATAATCCGAAACTATTTACGAACAAGGTTAATTGCTTACTAGACCATGATAAACGGGACGAGCTTTGTTCCGAGTAATCCTGTAACGATTCTGTAGAAAATGTTGTTTCGTTTGTAAGACCTAAATGATATTATTTAAAAAAAATCACATTTTTATTTCACTTGCCTACTTACAGTTTAACTGATTGTTTGTTATGTTTGCATTTTCTTTTTGATTATTCAATCTGTCTTCTGAAAATTCAGGCAATTTAACAAAGTTTTCCAAATACACTTCTCCAAAATCGTTGGCTATACCTAAAATATTTTGTACCGAGGTGTCTTCGTAATTTGTATTGTTATTAGTCACCTCGTTAAACATCCATTGTTGTATATTTTCTGTTATCCAGTTATGCGAGGCCTTTCGTTTCCAACAGCCATTCGGCTGATATAGTTGATCTTAAATTAAATTTAGTAAAAAAATCGAAGAATGAACTTATATGTACTTAGATAATAAATTGAGAAAACGAATTCACAACTTGTGCAAAATAACTGACGGGAGTGGCTTCTGGTGTTTTGGAAACTTAACATCATTTTTTTTAAATTCTGCGTATTTAGGAAGAGGTTTTCTGGTGGGAAGAGGTGTGTCGTTGCGTTGTGGTATTATAAAAATGTTTTCCCCCGTTCTTTGTTTTCTTAATCAGAACTGTTTTATTTGAAAACCTTACCCTTTATTGAAGTTTCTGTAGAGTGGTCGAGATAGATATAATCCAAGTTTTTGGACGTAAGCATATTCGAATAAGACAATTTGAAATGTAGATTGTTTTGGAATAGAGGGGTAATAATCTTCGCACAAAAATAAAATGAGTCATCAAGATGTATTCGTGATCAATTTGGCAACGCAGATTCAATGACGTCATCGAAATATGGACAATACCCAGTTGACCATGCGTTGGGATCATGAACGTATAAACAGGAGACGTAAAAAAAATTACGATCAACGTCAATATTTAATGATGGATTTTTGATAACGTTGTTTTTGATCAAAGAAGCAAAACCAAAAACACAGTATACAAAATACTAAGAAATTTCGGTTTTGGATCGCAACTATTTAAAAAACTTAAGCAAATCTAAATTTACAATTCTGTCTATTTTCACATTATCCGTTACATGTAATACAGAGAAAAACAACAAAGCACATTTATTACTCGGGAGTCGTTAACTTCAAAAGAACAAAAAGCTATGAGGACAATGAAATGACCCTGCTTTTCTAACCGTAAGTATTCGATAAACCACTAGATCTACACTACAGTTTCAAGGTGTAAGGTTAAATGCTATCACATTAAGTGTAAGTACCTACCAGATATAAAAGGAAATCAGAGACGCTTACCTGTTATTGTGGCAAATCCATCTATGCGATCACCACTCCAAGAATCGTGCACGTTAAATTCCGCGAACGAATAATCCGCAAAGGGATCCTTAAAAATATCAAACTAGAACAACCCAAATTCACACACGTGAAATATGAACTTACGAACATAGTATCACAAAAACCTTCCGAAATCATGACTGTTAGCGAAACTTGTTAAGTACTACCGGTAATCGGACGAAAGCGACAGTGCATTCTAACAAGAAACGCGACTATAAACTACACACTAGCAGGGATATTATCTTGGTTTTGAAAAATATAACTCCGCCTAGGGTTTCCCAGAAACTAAACGTGAGGGGCCAATAGGATGTCATTCTTATTATCAGTAGGTATGACGTGTTTACAATTAAAAAACTAAATCGATTTATTTTTTGTCGATTTAAATAATTAATAAAATTATATTTTTAGTTATTTTTTAAATGAGTCTATTGTTGTATTCAGACGATTGTTTTAAATATTAAGCTACAGATGATCAAAATAAGTTTTAATATACGTTTTGGTGGGTAGCGTTAAATTCATTGGACAAGTATCGATGATTAATGTAAAAAACGCCCTCTCGCACAAATGGGCACTCTCGTTTGTTCAATAGCCATTTTTTTTAAGTATGTACCTACTTATTGCTAAACGTCCACATAAGAAATTTTAAAATTTAGGTGAACTTAAGCAATTATTACATTACATTCGTAATTTGACGTAGAAACACAAATGAATTCAAGAATTTAATCTAACACTAGGATTAAATAAAGGAAAATTCAAAATGCATGTAGCTTCTTATTAATTTAACTTATAAATATGTTCAACTAAAAATTATTAAAAAGGAAAGTGTGAAAAATAAAAGTTTATCAATTTTAAGTACCTACAACTAATTAAACATTGTGCACCGCCTGCCTATTAGAGGAAATTCGATACATATACCTCAGGTCAAGAATTACACAAAACATGACCGATAAACAATCTTACAATTATTAAAATAAGATATTTTGACAGCTTTCATAATTTGAGAGAAAATTGTTGAGTATCTTTTGATCATTTAAGACTTCCACGAAAAGTAATAATAACTGCGTCGTTTAACAAAAATGATTACAAATATGAAGCAGAGTCTGAAAGTAATGTATTTAAATTGCACGCACAGGTTGTATTTTATCCTTGTGGTTTCATTAAACCATTGATAATAAATAATTAGGGTAGTTTCTATATTTAAAAAGATTATAAGAAATTGTTAAAAACAGATTAATTAATAAAATACATATTTCTCTCGAGTCACGGTTACAATAAATATGTCTATATTTGGTGCAAAAAAAAAACGTTTTAACGTAAGTATACCTACACCAAAAATTAAATACCTATTTACGAAAATATTTCGTCATTTGTTTGTAGTTTCTGTACTTTTTCATTTTTACTAACATTAAGAATATTTTTGGGTTTACTTATAGTTTACTTAAAATTCTACGTAGGTATTCAGCGTCATTCCACGTGAAATCGATCAAATTTTAAATAAAAGGTTGTTCGACTATCTTTAAATTTTTTGAGCTTTTTACCATAAATGCCTCAATTAGTTCATTCAATTAGTGAGCGGTTCGAAATGATCTTTAAAAATATTTTATCCTCATCATATTAAATCTAGATACTTACATATATTTATATTGACCGCATTACGCAGCACGTTA
Source organism: Rhagophthalmus giganteus (assembly GCA_036326145.1). Lineage (NCBI taxonomy): Eukaryota > Metazoa > Arthropoda > Insecta > Coleoptera > Rhagophthalmidae > Rhagophthalmus > Rhagophthalmus giganteus. The sequence continues at coordinate 5,933,278 of JARFJA010000056.1, read as the reverse complement.
AAAGTATTTGTTAAGAATTGCGAAAACGACGTACATAATATTGTTTATAGTTTTTCTTTCATATCATGATCATAATTGAATTAATTTAAGTCAACAAAATGACAACTATCGATAGATATTATGTTTGAAAGCCTTTTTTTTAAGTACAAAGAGGTTAGAACCTTAAACTAATGATTTTTTAGAAAAACTACGCCTATATTAGTTGCCGCCTAGTTAAAAATAAAGCCTAAAGTTCGACCCATGTTTACGTTTTAATTAAAACTTTGAAACAATAAAAAGAAACAATTTTCAAAGTTACCTAAACTTCATAACCAAGGACGTGATACAAAAATCTTAATTCTACCATTTAGTACCATTTAGCTCTACTTTAATAATTTACGGCCTATAAGTTTCATAGACGTTAAAAAATTGCTTAGTAGCTATGCAAGAACTAAAAAATTGACTACATTTCTTATATATTTGCTCAAACAATTATTTTGTTTAAAACAACTTTTTATTACTTCTGATAAATTAAGAGATTAATTCTGATTAATTAAGAGATTCTCTATCGCATTTGGTAATAATACCTAACAGACACCACGTTGATTCCGTTAAAACAGTATCGGTTTATTATAGGTAATTATATTATAGGTACGCAGAAGACACTTTCTATTTTTCTGACAATCAATGTTTTCCCTATGTAATTCCATATACATGTTAAAAAATGGAAGGTAATGATCGAAACATTAAAGCCACGTATTCACTAGGGGACATGTTCCACAACATTTGTCCCGCAACATATCCCCGGAACATTTAAGGAACATATCTTTACTTTCGCGTTATTGCACCTGTTTTTGCTTTGAAAACGAGTGCGCATGGATAAAACAATCATAAATTATTTGTTGTATGGCGTATTTAAAGGTATTTCCCGCGTTGTTTATTAACGCCATCGAACACAGTGAGCCAGATTTCGAAGAAGCTGGCCAAAACTGAATTAAAAAAAATCAAAATGTCTTATGGAAGTTTGTATTAGAGCTAGAATTGATACCCCGAGACAAAACTAGGGTTTCATAACCCTCGTTGTCCTTGCTGCCTGTTAAGAACTGACGAACTTTAATGCGTACCTACTTTTGTATTCGACTTTTCAAAAACATATTTTAAAAAATGCTATGGGTTTTAGACGAATTGTAAGTACCTATTTACTCCCTTTACTTGTGTAATGTTCAATTTCTACACAAATTTCTTATTAAAAAACAAAGGTACGGGGATTATACGGATGTTTAGTATTTATTTATATTTTTACCTACTATGTTATTTCTGATTTCGAAGAATAAAATCCATTTTGAGTGCATTTATAACTTGTAAAATTCTGTTATATGTATATTAAGTATTTTGTGAGTTCCATTTACAAACCAAAAACGTTAGTGCGGACTCACTGTGAATACCGGTATTTTGCGGAAAAATGTATTTTTTATCAAATTTGTTAATACCGGACGATCGGTACTTATCTACAATTTTAAAACTTGATTGGTAGAAAAATATAATGTTGTAATGGTGTCTTTTATATTAATTCATTGTGAACCAGAATTTCTGTTTTGACTTAAACTAAATTCAAGAATTATTAAATTGGTCATCAAATTAGTTAATTGGTCTTATATTATCACCATGATATAATTTGTTTAACCGAAAATGACCACCATTGGGTAAATATAACGTTTTCTTGAATTTTTATGACCGTTAGCGTAGATCCTTCCCAATTTATTTCAATTTCAATTTCTATCGATAATTGTCGATAGGCACAAATGTTGCATATTGCATATGTGTAGACTCAGATATTGTATTGTAGTATACCGAAGATAAATCACTCTAATAATATTGTACACAATTTTATTAGAAAAACGAGTTCTTGGCTTACTACATAAAATTTTGTAACAATAGTGTATTAAGTGAAATGATACAATCAAAGTTAAAGAAGTTTCCCGACTAAAAACCCACATAATCCACGCATCTTTCCATCTCTTGATTTTGTCCGATAGGTATTTCCCATTACATAGAAACATTTGTTCGAACAAATGTTTCCATGGTAAATGCCTATCAGATAAATTTACCAAGAGATGGAAAGATCGACCCTAACGATAAGTAGTCTAAAATCGGTAGCAGTTTTTACAATATCATAAATTTAATGAAGTCAAATATAAGTAAAAGTATAGGTATTATAAAGTTTATCATTTCTCAATAGTTAGTAAGGGCAACTAAGGTGATAAAACTCTAATCTTGTCTCGGGGTTACAATTTCAACTGAAATACGAACCTTCATAAGACATTTCTAATTTTTTGACTGTACAACAAATTGATTACGCCTATCAGAAATTGTACTGCCATCATCTTAAACATCAGAATATTATTCCACTCATATTTAATTCAAGTATTCGTTAGGACACTAACAAGAACAACGATTTATCGACAATGAATGTCGCACAGGCTTTTGATTAGTTTTATTCTTGTGTTAGTAATAATAATGAAAATGGTCTTATTTTCAAGATCACTCGCTCTACTCTTTTCAAGACCATTTTTTATTTATTACGAACGTAAACCAAAACTTAGTAAATTCTAACAGTATTAAGTACAGAAACTGAATTTTATTTCTTAAAGGTGGGGATAAATATTTAAGCAGGGGGCGCCGTAGGAATAACAATGATAAGAATGTATGGTATCAAATGTATGTATGGTATGTATGGTGATGTGGTCTATACGCCCCGGGAGATTTCCGGCGAAATTCCACCAATTTCTGATCACCTTATAGATATGGTGTTTATACTTTGAATCATGTAAGAGACAGATCTAATTACCAAGTAATTCAAAGAAACTGAATTTGCCGTATTACAATTATGTCGTCAGATCATATTTTTTTCTGTCCCTGGTCTGAAACCGGGAACTTGGAATTGTAATATCATAAATAACTTGTCACATAAATTAAGCTATAGAAGTGGTTGTATTTATTTTCCTAACAGCATTTCGAATGGTAATCTTTTTTTACATACGATGACTTCACATTTTGTAATAGTAGGTACTTACTTATTGCTGTCTCGCAATATTTGGTTTACCTATCCGCAAATATGCAGTTCAACTGCCCTCACTTCGGAAGCAGGTAAATAAATCTGCATTATTTTCCTATTTAAGTAAATAGTACTTTTGCACCCACCACCTTTTTTTATTTTTATTACGCGAAATACTTCTAGATACATATATGTTGGCACAAATTGATATTATCGTAATAAATTTCGTAAGCAAAAATAAGACCGTTTCTAATATTATTACTAATGCAAGAATAAAACTGATGAAAGGCCCGCAATGTTCCACGGGACATGTTGCGGGACAAATGTTGCAGAATATGTCCCCTAGTGAATACGTGGCTTAAATATCATTTAAATGTTTTTTTTTAAGTACGAAAAATAACACGTTGAACATCATTGTTTTCTAATTGGATAGGTGTGCCACCAATAGAATAAGTAAAAAAATTGAAATCCTTCAATTACTATTACGCAAATTATCATAATTGTAAGACATCTATTTTTAAAAGCAGTATTAAAAATAATTGGTAACCATATTTACACGAGAAGATCCTGAACCCGCAAATTCAAAAATTATAAAATTTTGATAATTGTTTTGGTGTCAGAATTCATTCTGATTGGGTAAAATAAACTTCCGACGGCTATTTTTCGAGTTTATTTGATTTCACTAAGAGATAGGGCAAACGTTTTGAGTTATTCATCTCAATATTTCACAAACTATTAAATATATTTTACAAAAGTTAAGTCACGATTTGAACTAAATTAAGAGTTCTAAAAGATGGTGCTAATCTACATCACAAAAAAAATGTATGAAAAAAGTTTTTCGAAAAATGTCATACTCTAGTGCTTAGTACTCTTTATTTTATTTTATCACGTTAATAAGAGATCGCAATGCATTTTACAAATCCCTTTTTAATAAAATACTTTTGCCAGATAAGCGACTAAAAATCGAAAGTTTATAATAATGCTGTAGTGGATTGTTGAAAACGATACGCAAATTCACATTATATGGGATTACTAATTGTAAGAAAAAGTTTCCAGTTTTACAAAAAACATCAATCTGTTAGATTCGCTTTTTTAAATAAGAAATCCGCATCACTTTCCTATATACAAGTAAATAGTTGAATGAACTTGAAACTTATAGGTTCAATGATAGTTTTCGTGGACCTTTTAAGCGATACCTATAAGTATTAATTTATTACTATTTAATTGTCATATTTTATAACGTAATAAAAATATTGCAATCGACCACCACCACCGACCACCATTAATTGTGTTTATGCAATTAAATTATAAATCTCTAAATGCGATTACCAATAATTTCAAACGTCAGTATAATCGTATATCATGATATCACCCTAAATACTACGAATTTAGTACTAAACGCGGAAAACTTTTATTTTATGAATAACGATATTAAAAAATACCATGCATGAAATGCGTGGAAAAATCTTACAAATAGAAAAAGATAGATCGTATACAAAACTTATCTAATTGTAAATATTTTTCAGTTTCACGTTAGTCTTGGGAATAATTCAATAAAATCGATTTAAATACTTAATATCTTGACTACCAATAAAATACGTAATTTAATAAAGAAAATTAAATTTAAATTTAAATAAAGCGTAGGTATGTAGGTACATTATTATTGTTTAATATTTTAAACAAGTTTGCAAAATGCATTCAGTCTTCGTCCTCCAATATTTTACAGTATTAAATGGCCCTCGAATACTGACTTTATTTCTTGCGGTATACGATAATATTTTACAGCATAACAAAATCGCTTCATATAAAAATTATTTTCAAACTGGATATATCAAAATAAAAATTTAAGGGCCACTTTGTGTAGTGAGAGTTATACGTACCTACCGACATTTCAACCGTGTTAAATCTAAATACTAATACTGTGTAAAAATAGAGTTGGTTTTGCTTTCTAAACCGTCCTATTTCGAAATCACGTAAAAGAAAATTGAATGTAGGTATTTTATGCATAATTTATTCATACATTTTTATAAATGTTTATTATATAAGTAGGTAGGTATATAAAGCCTTATTTGTATTAAATGTTCTTAGTCACAATAATAAACTTAACGCGTGTTTTATAATATGTATAAATATAATGGAGACTCAGTACCTATTCTAAATACGCAAAACATTATTTGTGAAATCATTTAAAATAAACTAGATAAAGTATTTCTATTAATGTAAGTATGTATCTACTTGTGTAGGTTGTGATATATATATATATATATATATATATATATATAATATAAAATTTGAATTATCTGAACCCTGTTAAAACCACTAAGAACGTGCGCAAGTAATGTATAAGTGAGCTGTATACGCACGTCGCGCAGACCGACACCAATCTCACAAGTGCTACTGAGTGGTCAGCACAGCATAGGGGTAGTTGTAATAAATATTATTGGAACTACATGTTAATTAAAGATTTTTAATTTTGATATTACCTAATTATGTAGGTATTTATATGTAAATACATATCTACTTAATCTTAGATACGTGTCAGCTATAAAATATACGTTAGAATAATAACAAATTTTTAAACAAAACAAAATTCAAGAAAACAAAAATGTAATAGTATCGAACGTTTTTGTCGATTGTTTTTGTTGTTGTCTTGTGGTATTGTTTGATCTTACGTATAAAAATTTACCCTGGTCATGAGGATCGGCTTTAAAGAAACTATTAAAAAACGTCGTGTATCTATTGTTTTTTTTGTCAGTGACTCGTTTTCGACAAGAATCTATTGCAGTGGCTCTCAATCTTGTGAGTTACGCGTACCACCCAAAAAATATCAAGAAATTTTCGTACCATCGCTTTTTATAAAAATTTCGGCATCCACACATAAGAAATACAAAAAAACAAATAGATACCAGTTTAAAATTATTTGAATAATCACTATCACTGCCTTTATACCGCAGAAATATAAATTCACTCTATTTTTAATTTAAAAACTATTTGTGTACCCTTAAGCATTGAAAATTTTCCTATTACAAATCATAAACCAGATAAAAGTTTAATCGCATTTTTATACGCATTTTATCGCATTTTTTATTTTCTAGTATCCATGTATAAATTCGAATATATTTGGTACAGAGCGGTAGTGCTTGTTTCAGTAGTGCGAATTTTAAATTACGGCGTCGTATTATTCGTGTGTGCGGGGAGTGTTCGTTCGGATTATAAGGCCTTTTTGCGTGTGAGTGCGCGAGTGTTGTGTTCTCTAAAAGGATTACAAACAAAAAGGATTAATACGACGAGGAAAGGTAGGATATTTCTTTGTCGACTAACTCTCCCTGTATTTATCAAGTGTAAATACATGGACATTTAAGATCTAACACAATTTCTCAGATAATCGAGCTTGGTTAGGCTCTTGGATAGGAACTCGGTTAGGGTCTTGGTTAGGGTTCCCCTCAAACATTCGACGGTGTAATTTCGCGAACGAAATTTTATCTTGCGCGCGAGATTGGCGATAAAGGGAAATCAATGACGAGAAAAAGGTAAGAAAATAGACAGACAAATTTAGAAGTTTCTAATTTTTTTTTATAGTCTGATACAGACAAGTGGCAGTCGCAGCAACAGCAGTGTTAGTCTACATTTTATGTATTACTAAAAAACATATTTATTACATGATTTAATTTTTTTAAATGCTTTGTTTTTTTAATTTCTCTTATTTTGAGATTTTACTTATCCAATGCATTCATTTACGGATGATAAACGGAATTTGATAATTTGATTTTTTTGTTATTGTCGTAACAATTTTTAAACAATTTAGGCTGGCAAAGAGACAAAATTTGATCGATTAACTTTTTATTTTGCCACCTCTTTACTTAAAAAAAATATTCTAATAATTCCAATTTTTGTTTGGGATTCTTTTCATTCTTCTTGTTCTAGATTTCTCCCTTTGTTTACTAAATATTATAACACTTTCATGCAACTGTTGTAGTTATTTTACTAACAAAATAAAAACAATTTAATGTTTATTGTAGACACATTTAGAGACTTTAAAGGAAATATAGCTATTGCATCACGTCTAATGACGGGTCCCAGACGTGCCGTTTTGAATTTTCTCCGATCGCGTCAATATAGGTCGTTCATTTTGGGTTATCATATTAAAGCTGAAAGCGTGGAAAACAAATTTTATTTGAAGCATTTTGGACGTAACTTATTAGTTTTAGAAAGAACCACCAATGTTTGTGAAGGGTTGATATTTAAAGTGCGTTTTTGAGTAGTATCCCGCTTAATATTGAAAAATCAGTCATTAGTACCACAAACATTTTTATTCCTTATAAAATTTGTCGTGTTTTGGTTTTAAAATGAGATCTCTATCTTTAAAGATAAATGAGATAGCGACTTTTGAAATATTTACCTTTTAAGGGTTGGTGGTGAGTAAAGGACACGGTTTTGAAGTGGTCAACAAGTGGTTTCGTACTCTACAATTGACTCTCTATCATGTAAAATAGATCGCTAAATTTCTTTATTCAATACACACCAAAGTACACAAGCGGGTCTGCTACAATAAGGGAATTTCCGAAAAGTTATCGTACCCGCAAAATACATTTTATTTTTAGCACAAATATTATATCACAAAGGAACTCCATGATCTTCAACGGATTCCAAGTAATCAGAGTATTTTCCCAAGAATTAAATATAAACTCCGATCATTGCTTACTTCTGTAGGGATTCCACAAGGTTACCACTATCTAGAGGCTTCCCGAATCGCATACGAGCTTCTTATATAGTGTGACTCACCCGTTGTATACAACAATATATTTGTAAATTAATGTCATTATTTTTGTTTCACGAATCTGATTTCAAAATTTTTGATCATCTAAACAAGTTAGATAAATGTGAATCGTGATTTAAGCATACATTTGCTGACCGAATCTAATTAAAAGTTAAGATACGGAATAAAAAAATATAGATGCCTATACAGAATGTTTCACGAAAAAATATTAAAATTCTCTAAAATTAATAATAGTCAAAAATCGAATCACCTTCCTTGAAAATCTTTTCGGTGCTTACAATATTAAGTAATTTAAAAAACAGATTAAAGCTCATCGATAGTCCTGGATGTCTGCAATAATTTATAATGGTTCTATTTTGTCGATATATGAATATGTTAGATTATTTGATAAGTAGGTACGTGATCACATTAAAACTAGAATATATATAGAAGCCACCGCCTACAACGTAGAAGAAATTACGAGTTTTAAACATATCACAATTACTTAATTATTGATTTATAATTTAATTCACTATTAATATTAATTAATACAATTACTTACACTTACATTAAGTCTTGCATTACTTTTCATAGCATTCGGTAAGTATAAGCTATCAAAGGTAAGTAGATAGTCAAGGGTGAGAGAAATTTTTTACTGAGCTTACATTTTCGGCTTACAAATATTTTTTGCGATAAAAAGAACAATTTTTCCCAATTTCTGTTCAATCCGTTTCAATATTAAAGAAAATAAAGGTCGAAAGAATCGTCGTACCTAAACCACAAGGGAAAGCTAATTTTAATATAAGAACGTTCTATTTCAGATAATAGAATATCTTTATATTCGGCCTGCTTGTAAAGACGATAGTAATAAAACCTTAATAGATATGACGTAAAACGATTAAAAGACGATAGGGAAATAAAGAGACAGAAAATTTTTTTTCGATTATCACTCTTTAAAATAAATTAGTTAATTATTATAAATAGCTTTACAGTGGCAAGTTTGATAACAGATGTAGAGGATGACTTGGTTTCGGTAGATACTAAACGTACTAAACTACTAACGGTTGATAAGTATTACTAATTATTTATAAAATACAGGAAATTATTCTTACAATAAAATTTAAACGTAGAAGTTATTTTTTAAATAACACATACTTATTATAATCAATTATTTCGATGTAGTTATTTTAAGAAAGAATCATCAGACACAGAGCATTAATATAGGTAGATTATTGTGATAGTATACCTAATAAATGACGGTGTTTTCCTAACCACGGAATTTCGAACAAATAAATACATTGCAATATTTAATGTAGATACACAGCATCTTGATTCGTTTGTTATCTAAAAATCTACAAGAATCTTAATTTTAAATAATACTAAAGAGTTAGTCTATAATATAAAAGATAGGTACGGCTATAAAACAGCAATCTATATACTAATATGTGGCTATAGTACTCAAACAAAATTAAATAAAGATGATTTCAAAAAAAAAACAGAAAATCATTGTTTGATCATTTCTTTAATGATTAGAGCATCTAACGCCGAAAACTTAAGGTTTATGATTAAGTACGTACTTAAACATAAACATAAGTTTGTTGTTATATTCGTCTACACTTCGACACTCTGAAGTTTGTAAAGTTTCAGTTCAATGTCTTCTTTATCTATTAATTTGGTCAATTCATGGCCGATTTTTTTATGATATTAAAATATTGAGCTAACCTTCTTCTAGTAATTAGTGAATATTTCAATATTAAGAGCTATTCAATTTGTTATGTCGAAAATAAGGTGCATACAAATTGTTACAGAACCAAATAAACTCCGACTGCACAACTATTTAGCAAAACTACGGCAATTTTAAGTTTTTTCATATTCCAAATACATACTATAATAGGAGAATTATTGTTAATCCAAGAAAATTTAATTAGACAAAGAAAACTTTAACGAAAGTACCTTAACTTCTGTTAAGTATTAAACATCTTTTCAGCAGCAAATAAAAAAGCTTCAGAAGTTGTTTTATTTACGCTTTCTAAAGTCGATAATTTTTATTTTGAATTTATTTGCAATAGGTACCTATTAGTGTACATTATTGGTTATTTTTAAAAACTGTAAACGTTCATTAAGTTAAGTATTTATTTAATAAATTATTTAGCGCTATTTTATCGGTGTAATAAAACAAAATGTTAAAATATTAACATGTACGTCATATGTACTAAAACTGGATCATTTATGTAAGATCGGAGGTCAAGAAACTGTTACGATTTTATCAAACTTTCACGGTCGCGGTCAGTTCATATAATTTGGGAAATATTTTTACACGATATGAAATCGAAATTGTGCGGTATCTCTGCTTTTGCGAGAACCTTATAAATTTATATAATATGTAGGTATGTATTTGTACAGGTATTAAAAAAGTTGAAAAATGCAAACCCAGTTGATAAGTAAAATGTTGCCATAAAGTCATTGACTAGAATTACGAGTATCGCACCAAGATAACAAGAAGAACTCGCATGATTCTAGGAATTCCCTGACATGACTTTATGATAAAAGAAACGAATACAATAGTTGGCTTTGCTAAAATATTTATACTACATATTTTTAAGTTAAAAAAGGTTCTTGTACAAATATTATTATCATACATACACCTTTATCAATATTAAGAAGTACACAAATAAAATTGCTTATTAAAAAATAAATAATACCTACTTCATTAAATAAACAATTAAGCAACATTTCTACGTGAAAATTTAATTAGACAAAAAAGTCAAGGAGGTATGGGTCAAGAGGTGCAGCGGTTAAAATGAAAGCTTATTATTCAATATTTAAAATGGTAAAATGCATTTTATTTATAAACAGAAAGCTTAAAGGAATTTACCGTTACACCTTTAAATTATATCTGTCGATCAAGTCACGTGAAGACTTGCGTGAAAAGCGTTTTTTGAAAGTTTTTAAAATCCTCTACTTTTACAGTATTTTGTTTTTCATTTTCTTTCGACATTCTCTATTTTTATGCAACATTGCACTTTGATCCTAACAGATTTAGTAAGTAAAACTTCTCCGACGACTTCCCAAAATTTTCTTTTCGATTTATATGTCGTCTCTATTACTTCCTTTGCTAAATTTCAATTTTCTCCTTGTATACATATGTATACAGAATATGGTGCTTAAGATGACAGTATTGTCATAATTTTGTTAAAATTCACTTAAAAAATGTGAAAAATTATTATACTTTTTCATTTCGAAGTTTTGGATTAGAAAATGTTCTCAGCCAAGTCTTTTTTACAATTTCTTCAATAAAATAATGTCTAAAACGTTTTTATAGATTTAAAAAATATATATACCTACCATGGAAAATACTAACCATTTTAGAAATCTACATTGTGTTTTTGATACATTCATTGTGTCATTGTGTACATTAAAAACTAACGAATCTTGTACGGTTCTATGAACTGTAAATACTTCTAATTAACGATCCCTTTTACCAAACCTCCCCATCAAACATTTACTAAAGAAATGTATATATATATATATATATATATATATATATATATATACCAGATAACAAAGAAATATAGGCGGGCGATTATCCTTTACATTTTTAAAACAAACTATAGATAATCTATGTGAAATGTGACAATGAACCTACTTATTGTTAGATTTGCACTTACTTAAAAAGTACTTTGAATTTCTGTTAATAATTAATTCATTTATGTATATAAATGCTAATGCTATCGTAATACACTTACAAAGGTAGGTAATCATTCTCTTTACGTAGCATATAACGACGTTAATTTTTGATATACCCATTTACATAATCTTATTTTTTATTGTGATACATATAACTTTGTTATCAACAAATTAATAAAAAATAAAATTCATAAAAGTTTTTTTTATAACGAGACTGATATCGAACATTTGGTTCGATTGACGATTAAAATAGATAGGTAGGTAGCCGTTAAAATTTAAGTAGTTACTTAAATTAAGTTAAATAATACAAGAATTATTAAAGCTCGTATGATCTTCAAAAATTATTCATTTAAAATGCATTTCGAATGTATCAAACTGAAACATCAAATAAAACGCATAAAGCAAGCATTTGAGCAAAAACCGCTAAAGGTGACACTGTCGCTTTTGCAAATTTTTGATACAAATCGAAATTCCTTGAAATAATACCTACTTGAGTTTACTTATCTCGTTGGCGCCTTAAAGCGCCAAGCCTGCCCTTTTATTTGTTCGTAATATTCGTAGAATCCGATCTTTATAAATAGAACATATACAAGTAATTTTCAAATCAATCAATTGTGCTCGTAGAGCTCCCGAAGATTTCTTATAAAAAAAAGTTGAATCTTTTTAAAATAACCCAAAAAGAACGGAAGTAAACAATTGAATCACAAAAAAATTGAACACATGGGAAATCGACTGGAAATAACGTTATACATTCTTACGCATAAGTAAATAAAACAATTCGCGTAGAAGTCCCACTTGTTATTGCTTCAATTAGTCATATCGTCATCATCGACTGTTATAAAACGATTCTTTTAAATCTAATTAATTGCTAATTACAGGTGCATTAAGCTGGGAAGAACACACTGCCGACACGTCACGTTACGGCACACAATTTTATGACACTGATTTCTACTCGCCGGCATGTAAAAAAGCATAATAATAAGTAAATACATAAAAATTCACTATCTAAGTTTATTTGATATACCAATTACAAGCCAATAAATAGCGGCGGGCAGATAATATATCTTTATTTGAAACGTGCTGCGTGAGCATCTGAATAGATGCGTCACCTGTCGTCCTATGTGTACTAATGTAAAATTCCATGCCGGCACGTGACGTGTCGGCAGTGTGTCCCCAGCTTTAATGTTTGTAACAGTAAAAGGCAATGTATCGTGAAAGTGGAAAACAAACAGAAATAGGTGGACTAGCCAAAAGTTTATCTTTGCTAACGTTTCTAAAAACCTCTGAAGGTCCTTTTGCATAATTATACTTATAGCTTATCCAAACCTATATGATGTTCACGTCATCAATACAAGGTTACTAGATGATGACGTTTTACATAGTGCTGTCACCTCGTACCTTGTATTTTGACAGTTATAATAAATTGTAGTCTTTCTTTATACCATCTAATATGTGCGCAAATAAATCATCTATAGAATATATCATTTTCTAAACTTTAAACCGAATTATAAATAAACAATCTAGTAACTTTTTGTTGATGACGTGAACATCATATAGGTTTGGATAAGCTATAGGTATATTTATCATGTAGGTATGTACTTGCTTTCACGGATTGATTTGGATCTTTTGTACTGCTTATTTTAATTAAGTACCTACCTATCTTCTATTTTAGCGGATTTCCCTCTTGATAAATGAAGGGAAAGGAAAGACTACCATCGTATTAATAGAAATTCCAATGATTTTTTATTACTTATTTGACCGTTTTATATTTTTCTCGCAATTGGTCGCTAATAAAATTTTCCCATAATTAGTAAAATCGGCAAGAAAATTTGTTAAAACACGACTGTTTATATTCATCCCATTTTACGGAGTGTTTAGAGAAAAACTTACTTTTTGTTCTACTGTTAGAGTAAACTCCCTAAGCAGTTGGTTAACTTGCAAAAGGTGGAAAGCATTTCTATGAAATAGCTTGCTAAATCTATCGATACTCATAGATACTCATATCGATATTATAACAAACATTTAAGAAAAATTTATCAAAATCGCTTCTGTTCTTGTGGGTTCCAAAGTTTTGGCGATTTTTCGGTTTCATTGATTCCACTATCGGTTGCATTTGTTTACTATTGATCATAATGGCTCCCGATATAGGTACATAGGTATCCTATTATATACTTGTAATTTATTAGATAAATAGAATTAAGTAAGGTAAATATATGCTGAAAGAACGTTATACCATTCTTTTTATATGTATAGATAATGGATCAAATGTTCGGTAGTACTGCAATTTGTACCACTAATTTTACTCCAATTTTCATGATTTGGATATCGGTGTAAAGTTTATTTAATGTAGTTTCTTTTTGGTATGAGCAACTTTTTACGTAAAATGCGTGGTTACGGAGTTATTCCACGAAATATCTAACGCTGGACTGTATACGACTTAATTCATCTATATCTTAGACTTTTGTTAACTAAGATTATAAAAATTCGAATAATCATTTGAATCTACAATTAATGAGTTTACCTACATAATAACGAATTCTATTTCGATTGTTAACCAATATTTGCTGTATGTGTTTAAAAATGTTGTTATGGTGAAAACTAATTTTTACAGAAATAATCGTCGAAAAATCATAAAGTCAAAGGGTTCAATATTATTAAAAATGCTTATATAGGTAGGTATAGATATACATAACGTTTGTTATTTTAGGTTAATAATAATCTGCCTGCAAGAGATTGTCTACATTACTTTGATCTCAATGTAAATTTAAAAATTATTTTTTTCAAAATTTATAACTTATAGCATCTATAGGTATTTACCTACTTTTTCTTACGCATGTAAGTTGGAAAACAACATTATTCACATTATATTATTTACTTATCTCTATTATAGAAGCAAAAATTCCAATGAATTTAACCACAAAAGATCGCAGATAGGTACTTGGTGGCTAATAATTGTACCTATAATACATAATGGTAAAAAATGAGTAGGTACATTACGGTTTGGAAACGCGCAGATTAAAAGAACCGACACGCATTACCACCCACAACCATACGTCACGAGCGTTTGAAATTTTTAATGAAGCAGATCGAGAAAAATTCCGGATGTTTTTCTTTTATGTGTGCGGCGATGTAACCGATACATCCGGGATAGTTTAATTGGTTAATTAATTACTGTTCCTACGTACCATTTATGTTTTTGGTTAGGAGTTCTTGATTTTAAATATAATACCGTAATCTCGACTTTGTCGGTAGCACCGAAAATCCTCGCAAGATAACCGACAAAATTTCCATATTTAATGCGACACCTTTGCGGTCATATATATTTTTTTACGTTAAACATTAATAATTATTATTGTTAAATACTTAATTATGATTATTCTCGTGGACATAGTCATTTTAATTAATTTTTTATTTTATTAAGAGCCGATTTTACAATTATAAGCTGAACTACATCTATGCAAATTATTCTTGAAATAATAACTTTTATGGAAAACGCGAAGTTTCACACATCTGAAGCCGTAAGACGTTTATGGTTGGTAGGTACTTAACTCCAAACGAATTGTGGTTATCTTATATTGTTAGTTTGGACAAAAACGTTAAAACCGATATCTAATTCATAAATTTTGTTTTAATTTGTGCGAACATCGCAACAACGATATCAATTACGCCTATATGTCTACTTAAAATTTAGACGTATTTTGTGGTCAGACCACCACAACATCTCTCCTTAGTCTCAATTACTTCATAATTTTCCTATCTTTTACTTACACGATCAAGTTACAAAGAGAACAAGGATGATTAATTAATACTTACACCACATAATAGCAAATGACGTCTAAAAACTCTTACGTCTATAACACTTTCATTTAGAGACACAATATTATGAAATATCAAATCACTACGTAATAAGCTGATTCGTCATCAACACTAACCAACGATAAGAAACGTAATAACCATGATAAAGAAGTACCTACGCCCACGAAACCAAATTTAATCTAATCGCGTTCAACTAAATTAAAACACTCGGCTTCGAAAAAGATGTACTATAATTACCTATCCAAAAAGTTTGAAAACATTAATTTTTTGGTAGCAGCGATAAAAAATTGACTAAATGGGACGTATGGGACGAACTTATTTTTTATTATTAAAGAACAGTAGGTAGCGAAAAACGCTTTAAAATGTTGAATGATGAAATTTATTGATTTTTTTTAAATTAAAGGCATTTGCAAAACATGTTTCTACTATAAAACCGAAAATTCTGGGATCGTTATTTTTTAAATATCTTTAGTAATTTTTTAACTTTGTTTTATTCTACTTAAGGGCGTACGGTCCCTATTGCCGCCAAACGATAATCCGTAGATGGCACTGTTAGTGAATTTTAGAGAAATTTTAAACAGACCATCCTTCTTGGTTGAAATAGCCTGCCTCTGTAAAGTCGTAAAATCTACCTGCTTTGAAGCTAAGGGTATAAATGTTTAGATACGGTGTTTTTACATTAAAACGTATTCGAAGACGATTTTAAAATTCGCAATACAAAAGTTAAGATTTAATTTTAATTTTAATTTTAATTTTTTAATTTAAGTACAGGAAAAATCTGAGATTACTGATCTGAAAAACTGATTTATTTAAAGTTCGCTAATAAATAATCTACTTTAATTTTAATTGAAATTAGAAAATTAATTAATATTATTATTATAACAATATAAATAGGGCGTTCTCGAGGATATTGAATGCGAACGGATCTCGGTAATTGTATTGTTATCAAAAAAATGTTTTTAAAAAAATAATAGATTTCACATGTGAAAAGTATTACATTAGGAAAATTGTAATTTAAGTAGATGTTTATTAAAAGAATAATAGTATAGTAATATTGTATAACTAGTGCTAAAATATCCACCTTTCCGCACGTGTTATATACTATGCTTTTCCGACGACCACAAGTATTTTTATTAAACAAAATTGATTTTTGACGTTTACGTAAATTCGTTTGACATTTTAATAAAATGTTAAATTTGATAATAAAACAGTTTGTGCGTAAAGTAATTGCATGACAGTGTAGAAGACTTTGATTGACCGTGTGCAATGATCGCACACGGGCTGGAACGTTTTCGATTGGCTAACGAGTTTCTTTACGCACGGTCAGCCTATTTGTTTGTAATGGTCAACTTTCCATAACATTTATTGGTGTGAAATTATGCACTTTTCACAATGGTCGTCGGAAAATGTAACTTTCAGTACTAATAATGTAGGTAATATACCTATTTCTAGTATTTTTATTTGTATTACACCACCAAAGTTTTACAAATATGTACATGTAAATAAAGACCTTTTATTAAATAATGACGTCAAAAGTAGAAGGTGCCATATACAAAAAAAGGCAATATCGTAAAAACTTCAATTACAATATAGTCGTCAAAAAACTTAGTTATAAAATAGCAAGAAAAAAGAACAAAATTGATGTATTCCAGTGATCTTGCGAATTCCTCATTGTTAATTTTCTCAAATTTAAGACATTTTATTGGTGCAATATACGATGTAATGAGATAGCTAATCGTGATTAATGTTTTGTTAATCAGGATTTCGTTTCTAAAATGTATGTAAAATGTCATATACTAACCGTTTATTGATGTTACAATAAATTATGTCTAAATTCACAATATTGACTTAAAGGACTTAAAAGGAGAACGTTTCGCTTGATTTATACTGTTAAGTGACCAATGCTCGCGTTAGATTTTTAGGTTGTAAAATTTATGACCTTTTACAATAAAAATAGGGAGGTCTAGTCATATTACAATAGTTGTGGGACGACCCACAACCATTGTCCGATATTGGGCGTCAACATTTAAACCAAAAATTAAAACTTCCAACAACCTGCTTTTGATTATTTATAAAAAATTGATGTAAAAACGAAAATGATCATCAGAAGCGATTCTTAACGGCAAGACGTGCTAAAATTTCTCCAATTTATTCAAATGATCGTTAAAAACACACATTGAAATTTTAAAAGATTGCGAAGCAATTATTTAATTAAAATAAGTATTTATTAAGCAAAAGAGCACGTTGAACCGTAGAGGGAATGTTACGTTACCCACTAGTTATTAATTTGCAAACTTTGGTTACCCCAGTTTTGAGTTATGATTGCAGTAAAATTGTACTTTTTACACAATCATTAAGGTTCTTAAAGGTGTTATGGAAATGATAGATTTTTTTAAGTATTTTTTTGTGAATCAGAACATTGTAATCTATGGAAAACGTAATTTATTTCATAAAAACATCAATCTTTTTATTTGGACCGTACCACCTTAAGACAAATGATTAAAAAACGACGCGGCACATTTAATTCGGAGTTGTTTTTACTTTACTCCAAGTTTTTAATTTTTGTAGACTACACTTCGTTGCTCTTATGCAGGCTTAAAAGACGCTAAACGATTTATATCGGTTACCTAACCCACGTTTAGAGAGTCCATAGACCAATATCTAACTATATAACAGAAAATAGAAAACGTATTTATTTACAGGGCGTTCCTTTAAAATATTTCAAGTTCAATTATTCCCATTTAAACTTGAAAATAAAAGTAAGTTTATTTTTACATAGGTAGGTAGTAAAATATTAATAATTGACCGGGCTACTAACATAAGCTGTCTTAAAACGCACTAGCTTTCTATTTTGTATAATAAACAATTTATTATAGGTATAGGTAGATATCCAAAATATTACCAAAAAATAAAATAACCTTGTATGTATCTTGTTGGGAAAATTTGTATTCTATAAAAAATTGAAAACCGAATAAACAGGTTTATAAACAATATAAGTAAGTGCCTGTTTAAAGTATTTAACATTTTTTTAACATATCGTGGTAAGCTCCAGCTAACAAATCATTTCTATCGACGCCGAGCTTTTCCATTAAAGAGTGTGCGACACTCTCCCCGTCTGCTGCAGTTTGCTCCGGCATAAGACCGACTTCTAATTCCATAAAGTCTCCCAAATTTTCAACGCTATCAACATGGATACGAGTTTGATCTACAAGGAATAATTGTCGAAGTTTCTTTACGTCGCCCGTACTACCCAAAGCTCTACTTAATACGTTATTTAAGGCATCAACTTCTCCGGAATCAATTAAACATTTTTCGTAGGACGACATTTTCGGTCCTTCCTTGTCCGGTCGCTCGTAATAAATTAATTCGGCACTTCCATTCTGAAATAATAGATTTATAAGAACCGTTCCAATATAGTGCTGCCATCTTATAAGCGTTTATTTTTCTAACCTCAAATCTCCTTAACTTTCAATCTTCCCTGTTGAACATTATAAAAAGTATCGGTTTGAGAAATTATCGTACCTTCCGATTCACTAAGAACTTTTGCTTTAGCAATTAAATCTTTTCGGTTCTTTATTTTAGCCTTAATTTCTACGTTTCTCATGCTCACGTTGAACATCATTCAAATTAAGAATGTGTCTCTTCCATCGACCAAATGAGATAACGGATGGAAATTCAGTATACTTATTAACTGCAATGTTTTAAATGTAAATAAATAACAATGTAACTTCCAAATAAGTGAATTAAAAAACTACAATAAAAACTTGATTTACCCCGGTTTATGGATTATTTAAAGTGTGGATTTTATTAATTGTACAACGCGACGAGACAAGAGCTACCGATATACCGAACATAACCTCGATTAAATATCGTAAACTATTTGTAAATTCACATTTTAAATAAAAATAAGTATTATGTTTTGTAGAACGTCAATTTTAAAAATATATCACCGATTTTCTCGTTATCAAATAAAGCTTTTGTTAAGAACTTTCACTGTTGAAAAGTGTTTGTGGTTAAACCGTCGAAAGCAAGGTATCCTTAATAATTGTAGTCAAATTAGTAAGAACTCGCGTTGTTTTATCCACGACTATATCGATAACGTAGATTATAACGATGAAATAGATCAGGAAAGTAGTTTATTATTACCGTACAATATTACAATCGAAAAATATCTTGTACGAAATCTATTATACCCCGACTCCGATGATCAGCTAATAGTCAAATTAAAGAATTGTGCGTCGATGCAAGAAGTGTTCGATATTATTAACAGCAATGATAGTGACATGCAATACAAACATGTTATGCAAGCAATTCTAGTTTTGTGGGATTTACAGAAAATGTTTTTATATACAAATTCTGTTAATCTTCTAACGCCCAAATCAAAGGAAATAAAGCAGAGTTATACTTCGCAGTTACTTAATAAACAAGAATTTATTAAACTAACCGAACTTCTCGCCAAAAACTGTAACAACTTCGACGTAGAGGAACTAAGTTGCTTGCTGTTGTACTTAAACAAGCTGGGTTTAAACATGAAGGCAGATGTATTACAGTCGCTGATAATGAGAATGCGAAACTCTATAAAGCAAGATATTAGTTTAACGGCATTATCAAGATTTATGGTTGCAATCTATTCTGAACCTAATTTAGGAAATTATTTTTTAATTCAAGAATGCGATACCAGTAATTGTCGAACGATTAGGTAAGTTAACGTTAGTCGTTATTTTCAAAATGTTCGCATATTGTCTAAAAATTTCGTGTTTTGTTTTTTTTTTTTAAGAAAAATGTACATGCATTGAAGAATTTAAGCTGATTACGATTTGTTTAAATCACTTCCAAAATTTAGTAACCGACGATATATTAGAATTATACACGAATAAAGTAAAGGAATTCATAGAAACTCGGAAATTATGCTCAGAAAATTATAAAACAATATTGAAAGTGGCGGTATTTTTACATTTTGGGCGGTGGAATAATAAATATGCCGCGCTAAAATCTCAAGTGATACTGTTATTGAAGAATAAAATATATTTGTTGGATTTGTACGAATTCTTTGACCTATTTGAGGTGAGTGAATTAAGTTAAATGTATAATACGAGAACGAGTATACTCTACAACTATAAAAAAATTAATCAAATCGAATTAAAGAATAAAAGTACCTTTTGCTATAATATTATAGTTATTATTCGGGTAGCTATATCACCTCCACCTTACGTGAGAAACAAGACACCTATGTACATATTTTTGATTGTTAATTGAACGATACTTGATTTTCGATGATTGAAGGTATACGAAAGGTCGCGTGATTAAAGACGTTAAAATATTTAAAGTCAAAAAATGATTGGAGCAGCGTCTGCAGACGTCGCGTCGGTACGGATTCGTAACGCTACATATTTACCTACCTTACAAAATGCTCTCACAAGTAATCAAATTAATTGTCAAAGTACAAAATTCTGATTGGTTGAAATAATTATAAAAAACGTATTATCAAAGTAATGTGGCCTAACCTAACCTAACCTTTTTGCTTTAAATGGGGAGGCCGTGATGGCTTTGTGGTGGTTCGGGAAATCGAAGAAGAAGAGATAGGAGAAAGATGTAAATTTTAACTAAAATAATATTTTTTTTTCTAAATGTGACGGTGTCCACCGATTTTACTAATAATAAGCTTTAATATTAAGTTGTTGTTTTTTTTTTTTAAATAGACGCGGATCATAAACTTTATTTTAGCCAAAAATACTTGTACTTTTATTATAAGCTGTATGTCTGTTTAACAGGAATAGGTACTCATACCTACCTATATAATTAACCGTAAGCAATATGTTTAGATTATTTATAAAAATCAAGAACCAGGAGACTTGCTGACCGAATTGCAACGGTGCGCTTCGAGATTTCTGCATAATTTGGAAGAAGATGGCACTATTTCCCCCACGGTAAAGTTAAAATTGTTGACTTGCATCACGTACTTTTCTTCGCCGGTAAATCGATACGAATACATTAGGATAATTGAAAAATTCGTTAAAGAACCTCTGACCGTTCGTTCGATGTTTGACTTGTTACGTTTAATGACATTTTCAAAAACGTCCGATGTAAAATTATGCGATTTATTTTGGAATAACATGTTAAGAATGATAGAATCTGAACAATTGTATCAAGACGATGAGCTTTTATTGAGACTGTGCCAGAAATACATGAACTACTGCAACGATACACAATATAGAAATGTAAGATTCGAAAATCGAACGATGATGTGGCTAGAGAAACACATTAACGAAGGTATTCTTTATTTAATTCCTTGGAAACTATCATTAGCGGCTTCCTTCGTACTGCCTTTTTCGAATAATAATAAACTTATTAATGGAACAGTCGAAAAACTTATAGAAAATTGTGAAAAAATATACCATTCAGATTGCTTATTTATATCGAAAGGTATGGGGATTTCTTTAGAATTAACAAAAAACCCGTATTTAAACTATTCGCTAGTTACAAAACTAAACGAGATGTTAGATCAATCAGTTGTTCATAATCTTACTACGACGACGGACGTAGTACAACTTAATTTTTTACTAAAAAGTTGTATGTATAGAAAGCGTTTTGATACAAGTTTGTTCGAAAATATATTAATAGCTTTTAAATCCAGGACTATTCTGTCATCCAACACCACGAGAATTTTAACTTATATGTTACGAAAAACTAACAGTTTATTACCCGACGTGTTAGAAAATATAATAGAATACGTAATTGGTTATAAAGATAATTTATTAGGATTTAATGTCGAAAAAGTGGCATATTTGTGTTATTATCTAGGATACGCGCCAAAACAATCTAATGAATTTTTCCAAGCGGTAACCGACATCATTATTCGGTAAGTATGTAATTCTCACTAAAATAAATAATTAAGTATAACGTCGTATCATTTTAGCGATCAAGAACGAATTAGTGGATTGTCTTATATACAAGCAGCATTGTCGCTTGCCTTTTTTTATAAATTGCCAGATTCTCTCATTAAGCATATTTTTAACGTGGAATTTCTTGAAAAACTCGATAACGAATTAGCATCTTGTTACTTCAAGGTACGTAGACGTGGCGGATCCCGAGTATATTTTTGATTAGTAACACTTACTAGGCCGTCTATCCCCATCGCGTTAGGTTTGGAATGATGGAATTAAATAGAGCAGTGTGTTTGGATTATCCGCAATCAAATATACCATGGTTTCACAAAAAGTATTGCGAACAATTAGCTAGTAAATTTATAAGCATTTTTTTTCAAATTACATTAAAACTCGAATTATGTTTTTAGCTAATATATATAGTTGCAAAGAGTTTGCTGAAATAAAGAAGCATTTACTAAAATTGGTCGGAAGTCCTGATCACTTATTACAAAATGTAGCTGGACCATATGGATATTACATAGACTTTGAAATTTGCTTGGATAAAAACGGACAAATTCTAAATTCATCGACAAATGAAGAAACAGTAACAAAGTAAGCGCATTCACGAAAATATTTACATAAATAATCGAAGATTAACATGCTGTTTTAGGATTGCAATATTGTTAATGAAACCGTTCGCCTATACAAAAATTGAAGTTCAGTTGAAAGGGCAGTATCAGTTAATGAAACGACATCTAGAAATATTGGGATACGATGTTGTGACGATTGACTTATACGAGTGGAATTCCTTTGTGGACGTAGAAGAGAAGCTGGAATATTTAAATAAGTTAATGAAACTCGATAGTTCTGCTAGAAAATCTCATTTTATTGTTGAATGATGTCTGTAATAATAAATATGTATACTTATTCGATGTTTTACTTCAACGAGGTGTTCATTTTCCAAATAAATGCCTGCTAGTTGTTCTTTCCCATAACGTTAAAAAAATGTGTTGTCACAAACTAAAATTTTTCGCTATAAGCTTTCCCTAGCAGCACATCTGAGTTTATTAAACTCAGCATTATCTAAATGTGATATAATAAGCCACATTTATATATATATATATATGTCTTTAGTATAAGGTTTTGCAGATATTCTTTAGATGGTTTGTTTAAATATTACAAAATTAGATAATATTAAGATCGATGTGATCTTAGTAAACGATACTTGTAAATAATGTTTTAACGTGATATACCTGCGACATAAAATTGCTAGCTTAAATAAATATCTTAAAATGGGTTTAAATTTATCTAAAAATGATATATTAAAATCTTTTAAATTTTATACTAATAAACATGTTTAAATTTAGGTATACTTGATATGAATTTTCTATATCTATTCAATGTCTTTTGAATTAGCTTAAATAGATATCAAATTTAACAAAATCTGCTATCTAAAAATAGGTAATATAAAACTTGCAAAACCTTCTCCAAATATATTGGTCGATTATTGGTTATTCACCTTTCTTACCTAATTAAAAAAGCATTTAGGGAGAAGCGCATACACCGATCACTGATAAACGGAATATTATCAATACCTAGTTTAATTATTAAATAATTAACAACCATTAAATTGTTATCACTTTTCGTTACCAGAGAATTAATGACAAAAATCCAAACCCAAACTTGGAGAAAGCTGTCTTCGTAGAATTTGTTTTCATAAAAAGTTTTTGGTAATTAAAATGGCTCGTTTGCCGGTTTCATTTATAATTTTATTTAACCCTAAAGTAACCTCAAATGCTTGGGATGACCTCAATCTAAAACAGCGTAAATACTAAACGTTGCAAAAAGTTAGCAGTTTCGAGTAAAACATAAGCTTGAGTAAGCATAAGGTACATATTTTTCAAACTCTTTAAGTGGGTAATAATCAAAAATGCAAATAGGTAGAACTTTGCGACCTTCGTCATTGTTATTTCTACGAAGTAGGAAACCTTTTCCCAAATTCTTTACGACCCATCTCCTTTGTTATCCGCATTGGCTATTTTAAAATCACGTAGTTTTATGACTATGCCGCTTTACCAGGCAATGTTGAAATTAAATTTTCTACATTTCTACTGATAAACTAGATTGTGCTTTTGCCATTTCTTCGAAAGTTTGACAATAGGGAATCATTCTTTGTCTCAGACATGTAAGCTAGTGCGTAACCAAAAAGTACCTACATATGTATAAGCGACTGAGAGCTAGAGTCCGCGAAAAAAACGACGAAACCTACTTAAGTTATGTATTTTGTAATTTATTATTTTTTTTCAAACTATCTATACCTAGATACCTACTGTTTATGTTACTCTTTTTGAAACAATAGAAAAAATCATTTGTGAAACATAGGAAAGTGTTTTTTCCAATACGGCTATGAATCTGTTGATTTAGTTCGGAAAGATACCTACTAAAAATCTAAATAAGAGGGTGTTATGGTTTCCACCCCGCCAATATATTAAAACCAACAAAACCTTTTCGTTTTTCATTAACTTTCGATCATTTTTTTTTTTAAGTTGCGGGTTAATGTGAATTTAATTCTAAAATTGATTTTAAATAAATGCTTGTTTTTTGGAAAATATTTGTTTATCAATTTGGTATATATAGGTACTATGGTACAATAACTATTAAGGTAAGATATCGGGGCGGTTCTGCACATCGAGATGTGACGTCACTCGTGAAACTATCAAAAGTCCGACAATTACGTACTCACACGGATGACGTCACTGCGCGGTTGAATGTATTTAGAACACTCGTATATCCTACCTTCCTAAGTTGTTATACCAAGTATAGGTACCTAAGCGTATATACTTGCTATTGTTAACCCTCGGTCAATAGGTACCTAACGGGACATCGTATCTTGTTGCTTGACCAAAGTGGTGTAAACAGAGGGGTATCAATTCACTGCAACGAAGCGGATAGTGTACTTCTATTTTCAATGTTCAATAGTAAGTATTATAATAACGTAAGTCAATTTTTATGATCTTATATATTACATTTTATTAATACATTTAATGTTTTATGAAGTCGTGGGATGTAACATTCTGGGAGCAATTTAAAAAACATACGAATTAAGCAACTTCAAACGTACGTCGATATTTTCAATCTCTTTTACAATGCCAACTTCTGTGGAAAGAGAAAACGATAGCCGAACGCCACGTTGCATTACTTATTACTTTCATAGGTGAGTCATACTCCATTTTGACTATACCTACTTACTTTGGTATTTAAAAACACGAACAAATTAAGTAGAATGTACTTAAGTAGGTAATCTTTGTTATTAGATATTATTTTTTACTATTTTCTTTGAATGATTAATTATATTAATTTTCAGATAAACGTATCATATTATCCCATCGGAGAAAAAATGCCCATAAGACAGTTTACTGCTAAATGGTCAAATTACTAACTCACATTGTAGCCAATAAGTACAAGACGCGGACACGGCGTTAGAAAAAAGAATCGACAAACCGACATTCTGTGACCTGAAAGTAACGAATGTATTGTTGGTAAGTTAAATATAAGTAATTTTTGTATAGTCGATCGTGTATTAATGTGTAATTTAATTTTCAGAAATAATACGACGAGTGTTGTACTATCTGGTAAAATAGTGGTGTCGCGTACCGAGTCGTATGGGATAGGCAACTTAAAAACCACTAAGAATTCAATCCCTTATTTTATGAAGGCGGAGTTAAAAGACTTACATTACAAATTAATTTCGACTCGCTTTTATAACTAGATATTATTTGCTAAACTAGGGGGAAGATAAGATAATTATCGGTAAATTTATTGTTTACATCAATTATACATAATTATGTAATGTTAGAAATTAATTAAATTGGTAAATATAGATATTTATGAGTATAGAATATTAGTATTCGATAAAAATATAAGTTAGTTAAATTAAATTAAATCACGTAGTTTTATTCATTTTATTTTGGTCAAAACTTTCAAGGAAGACGATCGGTAAACTTTACCCTTCTTGTTTTCCCTTCTTGAATAAAATATTTAGGGCCAATCTTTTCATCTTCGATTTAATTTATTTGACAGATATTTACCATAGAAACAATTGTTATAACAAACGTTTCAATAATAAAAATTTATCAAATAAATTTATTGGGAAATGAAAAAAACCGTAACCGTAAACCGTATATAAAGTGTATACACTTACAGAAATCCCCATCCGTTGGGCAATTTCACTATTGGAAATACCAGATTGGTGTAGGCCAATTATAATTCCCCTTTCTGGTGGGTTCATGTTCATAATATTAATTAATAACAACAAAGGCAACAATAACAATAACAATAAAGTTAACAGTAGCAAATAAAGTCAACAATAATAACAATAGTACGAAAAAATAAAAATAACACTATAAAACGAGTAAGTTCAAGAAAAGCAAAATAAACACTACAAAAATCAAAATGAACGTAGAACCTTTAGTAAAACTTCACCAACTAAAATAAAATTGATGATTTACAGAAGCAACAACCACCTACTATTTCCAGGAACAAATAGTTACCTTCTCTTATTTGCATTTATTGTCACTTTTAAGAGCGCTAAGGAGTGGTGTCCATATTGGAAAAACGTGATTAAAATTTGTGTCCTTATGGAATTAATTATTTAAATTCTGCTTTTGCCAAAATGTTAGAAATTATGTTAAAAATCTGGCAAGGTCCAAATAACTAAAAAAAATAGAAGAAAAAATTGAAAATCTCCTTTATAAGTGTAAAAAATCTATTAACCTTGCGAGATCGTATACAATGATGAACTAAAAACTTTTTCTAAATAACATTTTTTGATAAAACCTTTAGATTTCCTGCAAATTTAATTGACAGTAAAATTTATTAAAACTTTATAAATATCGGCTACTACACATGAAATAAACAATCGACAACAAAGCTAAGATATCTGCATTTACAGCGTGAGATTATGTTTAGCTGATTCAGAATATGTTAATACATTTACTGATACTTGATACTTTATAAACTATATATTATATTCCTTTTAGTACGGATGGAAGTAATGTGCTTAATTATAGCTTATTCAAGATAGGTTACAATGCACGTCATTAATAAAATCTTGCATTTTACTACCTACTACCTACATAACGTTTATTATATTAGATTCACAATTTCTCGTTTACTGAAAAATAAATTTTTAATAATTCCATCAAGCTAGTTAGCTTGTAATCGTAAGTAAGTGAATTTTTACCCTTATAAGTTTCTTCTATTCATTAACAGTTTGGCGTAATGATGAAAAATGCTTATTTTTTAAGACGAATCGTTTGATATCAAAAAAAATTCACATTTGAGTGGTCTTCCATTTTACATAAGGTTGCAATTACATTTGCCGAAATTTCCCTTTATACCTGGGCTTTTTACCCGCAACAGCATCGAGCGGTGACCGGTTTGGCATTCTTAAGAGGATGATTACGCTCGCACAGAAAAGCTAAATACAATTTTACAAGTATGTTATCTACACGTTATTTCAGTATCCCAGTATACAAGTTGCCCACGCCACACTTCATTTCAGTACAGAAAATATTTATGCTTATCCAGTAAACATTCTGATAAACATCTAGCTATTAAATTCCAAGACATTATATTAAATAGGTATAATTATTTGGTAACTTGTTCGAAATTTATATTCTACAGTATCTGGTTTGTCAATTGTTCAATTATTACAACAAATCAGCCGAATAATTCTAAAATTAGTGGCAAATGTTATAACTACTGTTATAACAGTACCCTCGTAACCACTCGTGTTAGTGTGTTATACCTTGTCATGTTAACAACTTGTGGTTGTTGACAAAATGGAATTTATGGAATAAAAACCTAGAGTAACTTATACGTATCGATGTGATTAATTATAATAAGGGCCGATATTTCCATCTTCTGATTATATCTGACAGATATTTCCTTTAGAAACATATCTGTCAGATAAATTTATCAGAAGATGGAAAGATTTGCCCTAAACCTGCATTCTGTTAAATTTTAAATAAATTAAAAATCGTTCTGTAGTAAGTTTAGATCGTATTCAGACAGTTGTATATTGAATCATTCGCTAAAACATAAATACGTTTTGGAGAAGTAATTGTTGCAGTTACTTCTAACAATAAGTCTAATAAGTAAGATACGAATGTTTCATTTGACTAACTACAATAAAATCTCGTATGGGAATCTCTAATTTTTTACCACCTGTTGAAGTAGAAAATTATGTAGATAATCGTCGGCATCGCCTCAAAGTAACAGTAACTATATCGACGGTAGTTGTGGAAGATTATCGTAAACGACAAAAGTAGATTTTACAGAAGCGCACATTTTGTATTGTAGCGTAGCTACATATAAGAAGATACGTTACATACATACGTTAAATACAAATCGATTTTTCTGGTGAAAAAAATCGGAATATTGATACCAGATTCTTGTTCTTGACATATGATGTTTTTTGCCCTAGATCCATTGATGCATAAGATAGAATAACTCATTTTCGCAAAAATGGCGTTTACGATAATCTGCGTCGATATGTATTTAAAATACATACAAGTGTAGACAATTAAAAGTATTATTAGAACAACCACTTTTACCATACTTAAAATTTCAACGAACGCATTCTTTACTAATTATATGAGGTAATATGCAAGCCGATATCTTGAAATAAACATTTCTCGAGTTTAGTTTACGCAGCGAGGAGATAGCGCGAGCAAGACGGCGATACAAGGATAGAGCATACACGTGAGCCGAAGACCGCGATTCGCCGATTATTAAACGAAAATGTTTTGAGCCCTTATTTTATTTATAAGTATCTATTAAGAAATATTTTTTAGGTAATTAAAAGTGCTTGGCGTGATCATCTTCTTAAGGTAGTTATGCGTAGAACAAGAAGCATATTTGTTTTTACTTAATAATAGTAAAATAAATTCCTACGAAATTGCGTGAATGATATAAAGATGGGAAAAATATTATAACGGTAGCTAGGTATATTAAAAATTATACATAATTAATTGGGTATAAATATCTACCGACATGTAAATATATAAATAAAAAATGTTCCATTTCATTCAAAATGTATTTTTGCATCGGGTGTAATATAGAAAGAAATTTCAACGATAATATGCATATTTTTAACAACACTTAACTAGGTAACGATAACAATGAATAACCTTCGTTTCATATCTGCAAACAGGAAAGCTTAAACAAGAAGGGTAAAGTTTACCGATCGTCTTCCTTGAAAGTTTTGACCAAAATAAAATGAATAAAACTACGTGATTTAATTTAATTTAACTAACTTATATTTTTATCGAATACTAATATTCTATACTCATAAATATCTATATTTACCAATTTAATTAAATTCTAACATTACATAATTATGTATAATTGATGTAAACAATAAATTTACCGATAATTATCTTATCTTCCCCCTAGTTTAGCAAATAATATCTAGTTATAAAAGCGAGTCGAAATTAATTTGTAATGTAAGTACCAGTGTTAAGGTCGTTTAACTCCGCCTTCATAAAATAAGGGATTGAATTCTTAGTGGTTTTTAAGTTGCCTATCCCATACGACTCGGTACGCGACACCACTATTTTACCAGATAGTACACCATCCATGATAATAACTATAAGAAAATCCGTGGGCATCTATTTGGCAAATACAAAAATTAAACAATGATACTTCACTTCAACTTTTTCATATTTTCGGTATTTTTATATATATAAGTGTTATTTATAGATATCTATTAAATTTTATTTGATTATATGCACCTACTTGATAAAGTCCAAATTTCTTTATTGATTAATTATTTATTTTCAATTTTACACTATTTTTGTTAAACACGAAAATTTATTTTTTGTCAATTTTTGTATTTTAAGTATTGTTAACAAAAAGAAATTTTGTTGGAAAATTACAAAAATTGTGCCGAAACATTGAAAATAAATAAATAATAAATTAATTAATCTGGACTTTTTTATCAAGTCTTTATATAGGTACTTTTATTAAAATGAATTGAAATTTTAATATATTACTGAAAATATGTTTAATTTTGTATTATAATTAGTATGTACTACTAAAATATTTTATATCCTTTTTTCAATAATAAAATTATAAGATAATATAGTAATTTCCTATTTATACCACTGTAACATAAGTAAAATAGTTCCTAGCAATATAGATTTTAAATAACTCGTATACATCTCTATTATATCAATACGAGAATTACAAAATATCTTATTTATATACATTTAAGATCAGAACAATATAGAAAAAATATCAATACAACCTCAAAAAAGTACATGTTCCTGATGTTTTAAAACAATATTAAATTTAGCTAAGAATTCTAGCTATCGTTTAGATACAAATTTTATATCATATTATATCAGTAAAATATGTTACTTTTAGATCAGTTATGTGTATATTTAAGATATAGATTCTACATATCTTGACAATATAGCTTAACAGCATAGGTTTTACATCAAAATTCTATATTGTGATTATAAGACAGACCGTCACATTGGCTTATAATAATATATCGGGAAATTATGTTACTTTTAGCTAAGTGTGATGCTAGGGTTATAATGTGTCCTTTATTCGTATCAATACACTACGCCACCGCTTTTACCATTTAACAATTTAATTTAAATAGAAGTATCTTGCCGGCGTAAATTTAACAACTATTTTGGGGTAGGTAATCTTATTTTTTTGCACATCTATCACGTGTAATTATTATAACGATTTACTGTAACTCGATAAGTCATCCCAAAATACTGCGATATCAGTTTTGTAACGCATTTTATATAGGCAACCCTATTATCTCGATCTTCATGTATAAAGGAAGCACTCTAATTCTTTACCTTAGAATAAAAGTATAGATTTATATCAATAAAATCAGTAATATTCGTCCTTCTTCAGATATGAAGCAGGTGTAAGTTCTGCATGCTTCAACAACCCACTTATCTTGTTTAAAACTAAGATAGAGTACAGAGCAATTTAGAATCAAATAGTTTTATGTAAAAGTTATAATGTGACTTAATACATTTTTATTGGTTTTTTAATATTCAATTTAAACATAGCGAGTTGATTAGATCTAATTGTTCATTTAAAACAAGGTATTTACTTCGATCTTTTAAATGTTTTTTAATTAATGGCTCTAAAAATTCTAATTTTGTATTGTTATTACATATAATGTAAAATTTCTAATTTATTATTAATTGTTAATTTATGTTTAGTTTCTAAAATGTGTTTTGCAAAATTTGATTTTTCCGGGCGTTTATTTGGAAAAGCTGCGAGGTGTTCATTTTAACGAATTGCGAAACTTGAAGATTTTCCAACATAAACAGCATTATCTACATTCATTACATTTGAGTTTATAAATTCCTGAATGTAACAATGGATTAATTTTTTCTATAACATTAAAAGAACGTTTTTCGTTGTACAATAAGATTCGAAATTGATTTTTAGTTCTATTCATATCTGAAATTTTGTTTGATTGTTTTTGAGAAATCTTTCCAAAATAAGTTAGTGATTTCAACGACTTGATTACAATATAAAATTTATTAACATCACTATACTGCACGGCATTCGTTAAGTAATAACGATTCGTTACAGGCGAGATTTGGTAAGCACTTTAAGTTCTTATTCTCTAAGTTTTAAATTCGTTTTATTTTTATATTTGAATACTTATTTATTTAATTAAAATTAAATTTTAAACGGAATCCTTACAAACTTGAAGTTATTTCGAAATCTCAACTGAAACGAATCGTTATTACGTAACCAGCGTCATACACATAGGCGTTACTTACACTACAAACATTCATTATCCTTAACTTTGAAATTAGATTACTATGGAGAATCCCTTTGAAACGAAACCTTTTATAGTTGCTTAAGGTAGTCCGGTAGTTAAAGGGGGGGTGGTTAACTGCCCTTTTTTTGCGCACGTCGATAGATTAGACTTCACCCAATCAAAAAGTCCTCTGCCATTTTGGACCTTACCATATCAAATTTTGAATTATCACATTTCGAAATATAGAATTTTAACATAGCCTCTTATGGAAAGTCATTTCGCGGGCTTGCAATATCCATAAATTTGCAACAACTCTTCTGGTGTTGGCGTTATGAAAAACTATAAAACAGTTGGGAAAAATCATGAAGAAGCCAATTTTTCTTGAATAATAGTATCTTACCATACATCTCGCAAAATTATATTGAAAAAAAGGCAAGAAAATGTGAAAGGGAAGGAAGTAGAATCCATCTTTCCGTTCAGCAGACGACAAGTCTATAGATATATGTCACTACGTCGGGTGAACTCGGGAAAGGCGCGAAATTAAAATCTTGTTTATCCTCGCATTTTTTAAATTTGCATTGCTGTAACATAATGTTGAACAAATTAAATTCTAATATCATTTCTAATGCTTAGAAGATGTTTTATATCTAATATATAATAGGTAAACTTTGTTAAATTAAATCATTAGAAGAAAAGAAGTAATTATCATTTTTTGCGCGGAAAGACATCATGTACGTTCTTTTGTAATGACAAACAATTTGACTGACTGATCACAGCAGCGCGAAGGTTAGAGGTTAGGGAAGCGAGCGAAAAGGTATCAGCTGTGATTACCGAAGTATGCCGAAGTGAATAAACTGCGAGAGTCAAATGAAGATTAAAAATGATTGGAAGAAAAGTTTTTTTACAATTGTTCAGGGTATTAATAATAAATCGTCATGGAAAAAAAATTTCACGCAATGTTCAGAATTTTTTAACGCTCATGATACGTTTTTGAAAAATCATTATAGTTGTTAACTTGATCGCTACCGGACTACCTTAAACATAAATTTTAAAACTCTCGGTTTGTCGTTATCGCCGCTTTAAACAATGCGTGCTTAAAAATATTGCTTTCCATATTATTTGCTTTAGTACCTATTTTATTAAATAACCGAAAAATAATTAATCGGTAGGAATAAATATGAACGTCTCGATTTGTGTTTGTTTTTATCGTCCTAGCTATTCCGATACCTTGTTTAATAATCCGCAAGGCACTTTCGCCGATCTTATTTTGATTAAGTTAACAGTTTCCACCAAATTCAATTCATCTTTATATATTTTGTTATAGTCTGATTTTTGAATCATTCATTAATAGATCAATAGATTCCAAAGTCCTACAGAAATATTTGTTGTAGCATGTTTTACGAATTTATAACATTCCTTTTAAAATTTGCGTTTCGGAGATTTTCTAACTGTTTTTGTTTAACTAAATTAAGTGCCTATTTGTTTGTTAACAGTAAAAGTGTAAAAATAACAAAATTCTCTATCGAGGCGTTAAGTATTAAATTTTTTTATCCGAATAATAATATTCTCCCCCTAAACGTTTAAGAATAACAGGGTCAGTAAGCATGATAACAAACCAAAATTGTTTGATTTGAAATAATTTTAGTGCGCATCTACCTATATTTTTATAGCTGCGACTCTCTTAAATATAAGTCCTCGAAGTAGGTACCTAATTAAAATGTTTAAATGAAAACTGAAAATTCCCGTCTCGAAATGCATAGAAATATTTATAAAACTTAGTTAGCGGTTAAAGAGATACCTACCTAAAATTAACCTATAGGAATTCTTTCATGTTATAATTAAGACATTTATTATCCAATAGACAGCTACAAATTACAACATCCTGGAACTTAAAAGTTGCACATCCCGTTTGTTATCGGCGTCGGGCAATAACATCGAATGTAGTGAACCGAGATGCTCGCGACGCCGTAAAGCGACGCACCATGACGTCATGATCAAACAGGGGCGGACTGCCTAACAGTTTCTAACTGTAATTTCACCTCATTTTCAATATAAGGACGAAAATGTCTTTTTATAGCGTAAAATAAATGATCGTTACGACGATGAATAAAAATTGTTAAGTGCGCTATTGCCAAAGGATGTGCGAATAAATTAAAATGAAATAAGTTGTGTGTTTTTAGGTGTGTAACACGTTTTATTGTAATGGCTTCCCCAGTACGTCAACGTCCACCTTTCGGAACTCCAAAATTAGGTTAGACGTTCAAATCGAAAAAAGCAACTTCTGTAAGAATTACAATTATTAGACTACGTAGTTTTCAAGCCGTTTAAATTAAACGCGAGCCTTTTGACGGCGTCAACGCTAAAGATACCGTTAAAATAAGGAGCGAAGTACATTTCCAACATTTATTAACTTGGAAATATACTGCAATAGCTTTTATCAACACGTGCTCGAAATGACTCAGTAGAGAGCTCGCCTCGCACATGTGGAATCGTTTGGGGTTTTTCGATGTTTATTCTTATCTCTTTCGATAGAATTTATGTCCGGCACACACGTGTTGCGAACTAGACTACAGGACGGTAGTTTCTGTTTAATTTCGTGTACCTATACTCGCAAACGTCGAGGACGGCTTGTTCGCGAGAACAAATGGAATTTCGGTGACGAATAAAAAGAATTAGGTTCGTCGGTGTCTTTAAGTGGACCGAACTGTAAGTGAACTCTTTGGCAATCCGCACCTGGAGGCCAAATGTAGTGGAGGAAGCAAGAATGAAACCGGTCGCGGAATCAGTAGATTGGCAACCGCGGGCAAGTGAGAGCAAGCGCGAGGTCTTCGCGTGCTTGACAGCATGCGTTCGCTTCAGCTAGCAGCTGTGGCGATGCTGTCCACGCTACTTCACCAAGTTTCGACCCTTTACGTAAGCCAACCTCAGGAAGTCGCGGCCTGCCCCATCTTCGAGGAGTATTGCCGCTGCAACGTCAATTTGCAGGAGTTTGTTTGCAGAACTGCGGGATTTACGAGCGTTCCATCATCTTTACCTCATTCTATTACTAAACTGTAAGTTGAATTTTCCACATTTTCACGTACTTTTAACGGGATAACCCTCGATGAATTGCTTATGTTGTTATCTTATAACGTGCGATGTTCTCGCAGACGTTGCGTTATGCAATGTTTGGTCCGGCACGCGTTATGCAATATTTCAAAACAAATGTTACAATTTATAAGGTTTTGTGGAATTATTACGTTGCAAAAGGATGAAAACAGGTGGACAATTTCAAACATCGCTTGTTATGGGAAAAAATATAAACTATCTATGATTTGACCGGTTGCATAAATTATTAATCACTTAAAAACCAGTTTTATATTCGGAACTTGATTCTCGATTACACATTAATTGTGCATATATTCCCTAGTTATCTTTATTATGAAGCAAACAGCAATTTAGTAGCATTCTTAACATGGATTTGGTGAACCGCATTTCTACATCTACATATACTTTATTTAGATGAACGCGATCTTAAATTAAAAGCTTTTCGCTCGGTAAAACCGATTCTGTTTCCATATCTTTTAAAACTTTTGTAACGGATTTGCAATAACTTTTATATGGTCCGCATTAATTTTAAGTTTGACAGACCTGATTTTCTAACGGTAACTCGATATAAATTCGGCGCTCCGTTTTCGATGTTTTCTGTTTCCGAGAAAATCAACTGATTGAGAGTTGGAAATCGAAGTAGAAGATTAAATTTATAAAATATATGATATCGATACGGGAAATCTTCCAGTACCTAAATTAATTTATTCTTTTCTCGAAGGATTGAATGTAAGTAATTTGCTCATTTTATGTATGTATAGATATGAAGTCGTAATTTTGTTTTCTTATACGATTAGCAGATTAAATGTTTTATATATCTGCATATAACAAGAAAATAAATAAACAATTTTGCGAGCTTTATAAATTTATGATGAGGGTGATTTTTAGAAATTTGAAACACCATGATAAACGCTTCGCTTCTATATTATTTTCGACGATGTACATTGTATCAAACTGATTAGAATGTTTGTTTAATTTTCGATTATCCACGTGTGATAATTTTCACCTTATTATATGATACGATTTTTCTGGACGTAATTAATGCGGAAAACGGCGAGAAACTTTTTTTTTAAACGGCTTTATAACAAATATTTTCATTTTTTAAAATAACACCACAATAAAATCTTCGAAATCTCTTCTTGTAAACCTGGATTTACTTTCCCTCCATTGTTATATCACGTTTCTATTCGTCTATGAATTTTTATTGGAAGGAAAATTCTGTTATAAAAATTTGCGCCTGCTGAACCCAATACCGATTTCACACATTTTTATGAAGTGCTAGACTATCACTTCTTATGCACATTATCAAACGTCGCCTATTATTTTCTCATAGTAAAGCAAATTTAATAATTTGATTTTATTTCAGTAAAAATGGAACTTTGAAAATGGGAATTGGAAATTAAATGAAATAATGTATCTTTTGTTGCAAAATTGTTAAATTGGTTTCATCGAAGTACATTAAATATAATGGGCCAGATTAACTAAAAAGCAAATTATTATTTTTTGAACAGTTCGTAATTTTTTTAATTTTTTTACAATAAATTGGTATCTATAATTTTAGCGTAATCAGAAAATAAACAAGTCCTATCGGGTAGTTCGTTATTGAAGTAGAGAACCTGGAACTGGAAATGTCGAAAACTTTTATAGGTATAGCATTTCACGCTTGGGTCACGTTTAATATTGTTTAAAAGCACCGAACTCGCCGTCATTGCTACTTTGTACAATACGTCGACGTCGTATTCAAACTGGCAGAAACACCTACGTATCTATAGCGTATCTATAACATTTTCAGTGACAGTTTTCTGGGGTGTGTTGTGGTTATGGGTAAAGAAAATACAACTATATAATCTCAACGACAATAATCAAGAGGACGAGGTCCACAATTATGTGAAATTCCTCGTCCAATATGTATAGGTAGAATTTTTTGAAATGCATTCTGCAAATCCATAGGTAATTTCCTTCCTAACCACCTTGTATATTTAATAAGTTTGAATAAAAGGTTAAAAAATCATTTATATGTTTAATAATTTTCCGCAGTTAAAAATTTAATCAGAAGTGTTGACATCATATTCACCATAAGTACAAGATATTCTAATTTTTCGCATTAATTTTTTTAAGTGAACGGCGTCTTTCGTTGCGGAATTCTGTTAAACCTCGCTATTTACAGATCTATTTCTAAACGATTAAGTAAATACAGCAACTCTGTATATTCGAATTTACATAAGTATTTATTTAAGAATATCGCGTTAAATAAATAGAAATTAAAAAAAAATACCAACAATAATGAACCAACCAATAATTATTATTGATTGTTTTCGTAAGTTTTTAAAATATTTTTGTGCGTTATCGAACGTCAAATGCTACTTTTTATGTAAACTCAAAAGCAGACGATGTAAAGTGTATTTTTTTTACCCTAAAGCGCACTTCACGCCCTAAAACTTAATGAAAAATGTGGCGACTATGACGTTAGTTTAATTGAAAAGTTAATTACTTATTTACAATTTTATATTGACAACATAATTTTTACAGTTGTTTAAAAACAAAACACAATTTTGCTTTATTTTACGAAGTCAATCTCACAACGTTGTGTACCAATTTAACATTTAAATATGGATTACTTATCGAAATTTTCAACTTGAGAATGCCTATAGGCGTGCTAAACTGAAATAACCTCGTATGCACTTTGGGCGTAATTAGTGTTTATGGCCATTGTCATGTAAAAGCCCTCGGTTGACAACTCGGGCTATTATTTTACGCGGCAAACCATAAATGGTTTTGATAGTACATAAATAAGTAATATCGTCGCGTCGCTTATAATATTATTAATAGGTATCACTTAAAATTTCCATTTTATACTTATTTCATTTCAACTTGACGATCTGATATCAACCATAGAAATATTCTTTTAATCTTATTATTTTCAATCATTTTTTGAGTATCTGAAGGTAATGCAATTTATAAAGATAGTTTAAAAATAACCTATCGATGTCGTCGGATACAGAATTAAATTTGCATTATTATGTATTTTTTTAACGTTAATTATAACTACCAGCCCCAGAGATGGTGTATTTCTCTTTTAAATTAAAATAAAGCTGAGTAAACGGGGCTTTTTGGTGTCTTTCTAAATAAAAGTGAATGATGGTAATTAAGCGATGAATCATACCTATATTGCGCGTGCATACGTGATTGTGCTTCCAAAACAAAACGGACTAGTGTCCGAGGTTTAACTAAACCGGAGTATGTTTTAATTAATGAAATTGCATGATTCGGTGTTGTAAAGTATTTCGATAGTTAAAAAGTACATGCCTTTTCACGTATTAAAAAAAATAATAAACCGCGAGCTACACGAACTCGAATAATAAATAATAAATAGTGGCGTCACTATAGGTAGGTTTAAAACAAATTTATTGTTCCTCATTAATGCTTATTTATAATATTTCATTATACTAAATTTATTTCGTAATTAGTTTATCTTTTCTATAATGCTTACAATGCATTTTTTATCGAGTGGCATTTTTTAAATTTCGCTTTCTAGTACCTACAGCTGTTAAGTAGACCAGTTGTGCAATTTATGGGAAAAGTATTAATGTTTTACTACAGTTGTTAGTATAAAACATAATGTTGTTTTAGGAAATTTAGGAAGTAAACTTATTTTTTATTTTTTGCTAATATTTAATATTTCGAAGCTTTTTAATTAGAATGAATCAGGAATAGAAGCATTATAGCTCGTGAGATGCAAAATAATCTGTGCTTATGTGTATATATTTTTTTATTGACAATGTCAATTTTTAATAATATTTTATAACAGATTATCTACTATTATCTTATTTAGGTACATAATTTTAACAGTTAAACCCATTTTAACCTTTCCTTAATAAATATTATCGATATTATGTAGGTACCTATACTTTTACGTGCTTAATAAATATAAAATATCGTTATTAATAAGACATATAAAGCCAATTACCTATACCTACATGTGAGGAGTAAATTTTAGCATGAACGGTACCCGCGGCATATTTATTTTAACAACATTCGAAGATCACAAATTAACTTGTAGAAGAGCTTTCAAACTTTTACGGTCAATTTATGGAGAAGGTCCCCGAAGGACTGATCCGCTGCGTTTCTCATTGCTACTTCCCTCTCATTTGGAGTTACGATTAACATTAATTCGGGTAGTATCGGACACGTTTCATGCTAACTTAACTTCTCTACGTCGCGTCGTTTCGTTAATTTTTTTTGCGAAACCTATAGCGTCCTTGCCGTTTACGACAGATTCCAACGAATACACTTTTAGGCGTGTGGAAGAAATGAATGTAAATCGCAATGACAACGTGATTTATAACGGCGGAAGTAGACCAAGAAAGCCGTAAAAAGGGAAGCTGGTAGTGGAAGTTTGCAAAGATAGGGATGTGTGAAAGGATATCATTTAAGGAAAGAGAGGTTATTTGTTGTTTTAATTCTATAAAAAGATTTATGGGGCGCTGTGGATTATTAGTTGAAAGGTATACATAGGTAGCTGCGATTTTTCCTAGTTTTTTTCTACTAATTGTAAGAGATTTCATAAACATTTAATAAACGTGAAAATTTGAAAACCAATTTTTGTGACATTTTAACGGTATAAAAATTAGCAGCAGGTATATTTTTTTAATTCAGGATAGGTAGGTGTTGTGGTTTTATTGCTTCCGCTTATTAAATATCAGTTGATAAACTGTTCCAATTTCATCCACTGTGGGAATTTTATTATAAGTAGTATATATATTTAAATACCTAAGTAAACAGTTTGATAATAAAATACCTATCTATTAGTACATACAGTTAATTTGACTTTTATTTAATACCTACTGTATTTATTATCTAATTTTTATAAAACCCAACAAATTTAATTCAGTCGTGTATTATGTAGTTAAAAAAAAACCATTTTTAAATACTCCTAATATTTAAAAGGTACGTAAACGAAAATTAATTTATCGAAATGTAACAAAATATTTCTTATGTTAGGTCAGTTGTAGTGCAGGTCAGATTACTAGTTTTATGCGTTAAATAAGTTAAATTACTAATAAAAAATAAATTAATTAACGATATACGATGCGTAAAAATAAAAATGTTAAATCTGTGAAAAAGGTGATCGTAACACGGAAGACCGTGTATTTTATTCTTCCTTAAACTATACGCGCTTTTCAGCTTGTCAATTTATAGAACGTCTAAAAATGTAAGAGAAATAAATCAATGATCAACTAAGGAATATATTTACGTTAGTGTCTAAACATCTATATTCTATATCATCCTATTAGCATAACAACTATACCATCGTTACTGATCGTGAATTTATTTTTATGTCAAAATTACTCAGTTATATAGAAAACATTTACGTTTTTACGAAATGGGTTTTCCACACAAATTCAGGAGTTTTAAATGATCGAATCACATAAGAATATTAATTTTCATTTAAATTCCTACGGATTCAGGTATTGCTACATATAGTTTCGCTTCTGATAACATGTTTTAATTACGTTTTACTTTTCCCACAACATCCACTTAATTAAAGTGTGGCTTTCTGTAACGTTATCCGTTCTATATCGACTTATAAATAAATCGGACGTTTTCGAGTAGGTATAAAAGAAAGTGTTTTACATATAAATTGCATTCTTTTTCTAACGCTCGGCGGGTTAACTATCATTTGGTAGCCTTACGTAGTTTCTTAATTTATCAATAAAGAAACCTATTAAACCTCCAAATGATCGATGCTGAACTATGTATATTGCAACGAGGAATTATTGCACAACTTTTACAAAAAAATTTATATATATATATAAAAATGAATATTTCCTTCCAACTCGAAACATTTTAGTTCTATTACATTCGACGTTTCTTTTTTGGGATGGCACATAAATCTCGAACTGATTTGTTCGCGCTGATTTACTGCTCAAAAAATAAGTAAATGGAAAAATAGTGGAATATTGTAAAGCTTTCTGGAAGCCACGAGATTTTCTAAGGATTTGGATGTGGGTGGATACTGTAATTGTGCAGATTTTGTAGGGGCCTCGGAGACGACAAGAATTCGGATCGTTGGTTAATTAGGAAAATAATCGAAGGGTATCTCTTATTGTTTGTTTCGTCGTGATAGGAAGAATTGGCACT
The DNA here is from genome assembly GCA_036326145.1 of Rhagophthalmus giganteus. NCBI lineage: Eukaryota > Metazoa > Arthropoda > Insecta > Coleoptera > Rhagophthalmidae > Rhagophthalmus > Rhagophthalmus giganteus. The sequence continues at coordinate 5,892,080 of JARFJA010000056.1, read as the reverse complement.
TACGTCCTTGTCGAAGCTTGCTAATTAACAGATTGTGGTTGTTCGGATTTCTGAGTGAGATTGTTGTTTTAAGAGATAATTAGCTCTTAAATTTATACTAAACAAGCTTGACATTTTTTAGTCCGTGTACCTACTTGAAATGACTTATTTGGATTTCAAGCAAGTGTAAGCCGTTAATGAACTGGATATGATTGTTTTTATAACATTATTCAATATAAAAAAAAAACAATTATCCTGTTTACGTCTTATCGTATGGCACACGAAAGATCGCGCCTATTTTCTGCGACCTCAAATTCGAAAAATGACGTAACAATCCCCTGTTATCGATAGTGAGCCGAAACGACTAATAAATGTATTATGCATGCCACGATGAGTCCGTCTATGTTAATAAAGGACGAAATGACAACACCGCTTCGCGTATTTTCATGTTAAATCTGCTACGAATTACAGATTTCGGATTTTTATGTCGAATAGTTGCCTAAAACATTTTAGGTCAAAGAACGGAAAAATGGTCACGATAGACGCCTAACTAACTATCTTTATTTTTATTGCGTCGAACACGAAATTTTCTCCTTTATAACGGAAGCACTTATACAACATTCATATTCTGCTTAATTATATTTTTATAATGAAGGTATATATATATATATATATATATATATATATATATATATATATATAAATAGGTGTAAATAAATCGCCGATAAAATATAAGTTAATGTAATTTCTCGTATAACCAGATGCAAAAACAGCAGTTGCCAACTTTTATTACCTACCACATTTGTTATTATAGCATATTTTTTTTACGAAATATCTTGAACTTGCCACACATAATGTGTAAAATGCAATTTACGTTTGCCCTAAATTAAATTTCAAAAATGTTTGATCTTTTTAAGTCTTTCAAAAAAATCTTTGCTGTCAATTCTTAAAATTTTTCCTTTAACAATTAATTTGTATAGTCAAAAATTTAATAAACTTTAACGAATATAAAAGTCATAGGTATGTATTTACATGTAACTTAAGGGGAGAAGTCAATGGATTCGAATAAGTTTATTCAGGACGATCCAACACCTGGACAAAAGAAGGAATAAGAAAGTATAAAATTGTCAGAAAAATGGAAGAAATAGGAGAGAGAAAAAAGATAATTTATGTGAACCGAAAGGGATGGAAATGCAAAATGTAAAAGCAAGGCCAATATCAAGATAGTGGGGTGACATTGAGGAGAATCTAGCAAAAATAAAATAATAGAAAAATGCCAGAAAATCGTATCTATATCAATTCATGAGCCACAAGGCCTATTTGATTTCCTTTCACATGTAGATATTGAAATAGAAGGACAATAATTTGTTACCTACAAGTTATTAAAACGTTGCACTTAAGTTTTGAAAATTCTAGAAACAAAATTCGGTCTTTGACTTGAAGCTTTCAACTGTATTATGGACTTAAATAATAATAATTTTATTACATATAGGTACTTACATGCCAATGTTTCCTTTTGTTTGCGAATGCGACATAATATTTAATGAACTGTCAACATTAATCGATGATTAGTTAGACATGCTGTCCAAATACTTTTATAAAAGTTAGTACAAGTTAAATAATATTGTTGCTTTTATTAATAACTCGATTAAACTGGAATCAGTTATAACAAAATATATTTATAAATATTAATGAAAATAAATTAAATAAAATATTGCACCTATTCGTTTAATATTTAACAATATTTTCTCTTCCTAAGCAGATAAAACGTATAATTTGACATACATATTAATATGTGAAGAGAAATTTAAGCATTTTAACCACTTTTTTCTAAATTGTTCAGAAACTAGGGAGAAGTTTGGAGCGTTTTTTGATTGTAAAATCGTCAAAAAATCGACGGCCTAATATAGTAAGCTTCATATACATCTCTTGACCTCCTACGTATTCCTATTAACAAAACATCAACAAGCGTGTTTGGCAAATTAATCTTCAACATAATTACGAATTTACACGAGAAAAAATAATAAATCATACCTATTCATAAACACGATAAAGATTTAGTTAATTTAGTTAAAATATAAATTCATGTATTGCTAAAAGCATAAAAACGTTCACGTAAAGATAACCCCACCTGCTTTTCTTCTTAGTTCGCGTAGATTTACGATAACTATTTGACCCCGCCGCTTATCTTTAAATATTTATCTGCACGACAGCTTTATTAACGCGTCGAAACCTCGTCGAATAAATTCCCTATTTTCAGTTTGTAGATTTAATTTATACACGAGTAGTTCTGTCGGATTTTATGGTTAAATCGCTTAAAATAAATACTTCCGACAACGACTTCCCTCATAACTTTTAAAAAGAAAAGATACCGAAATGTTTAAATCTTTTCACGAGAATTTAAAGAGTTTTGAAAAATAAAAACTTCTATGTAAGACATAACGGATAATCATCAAAAAGTTTCTAATTCCGTCGGTTAGGGTTTTCTAGATGTGCACTTCTATTATTAGCTTCGAACACTGCACATCGAGATAAATTATTAATTCGAACTCGTCCCGAGTTTAAAAATTGTTAAATATGAACGCAATTTATATTTTCGAAGTAATATAACTGGAACAGTGACGCGGAAGCAAATCGTTTTATTTTTTTTCCTTATTGAGCTCGATAAGAACTACTTATAAGTTTTTCAGGAACCCGGATTACATGTAGCGGTTAATTGCATTTGTTTACAATTTGAAGGAAAACATTTTTTTTGTTTATTGTTGTTCCACGTTCATGGGTCATCTGGAAAAGTTTAGCGGAAAAGAAAAATGGCTCTTGTGTTTTCCCAAGTATTTAATTAAAAATTCTTATTTATGTAGTTTAAGGAAGCAAACATGTAATTTGCTTGTTGCGCTTAGCGATACCCGATTTTTTTGAGACGTAAATATAAATTGATAAGGAAATTGAAAATGAACTAATTTTTAAAGATAATAGTTCTCTCCAAATATGGTCTACATCATCTTATTTAATTAACGGCAATACCTACACGTTCGAAATCTATTTTAGTTCATTCTCAATCGCTAATGGCGATTTAGAACGAGGAACAGAGGGAGCCAACTGAAAACACTTTAAAATAAATGGTTTAACGTACTATCGTTAAAAAATATGTTTATGTTTTCCTGTATGGCCTACTTTTAATATTTAGTAGAATTAATTATGTTGTTATTAAGTTTTTCAACACATATAATAAATTCTTTCTTTTTGAAATTATTGAAAATAGAACGAATTAGATTTTTCCTTTGGTTTTCGACGATGAAAAATTGGAGAAACGAACTTGTTTTAGGTATACGAATAAATTTCGGTTGGTCAATTTATTGTTTTACGCATTTTATTGATATTACTGTGTCATCACTAATTTAATTTAACTCAAGTAAATCGCATTTTATGAAAGTAATTTGAATTTGATTGAAAAAAATTGCATTAGTAACGAAGTTTTCCACCGGATCCATTCTTACAGTAAAATTAGCTATGAAATTCAATTTTAAAAATTTGCAATTTTGATAGTCTGAAAGTTCTTATTTTTGTAAAAGGGTTTAATTTTGTTATTTGTACCTATAGGTAGGTACGTGAGTTTCGATTTAATTATTAATGTAGTGCAAATATGACATGTCTTTATGGTTATGGTTCCGACGGTCGTTCTGCAAAAAGGTTGAAATAAATGTAATGAAGAGCAATGTAAAAGTTATTTAAAATTAGATACCTTAATTGGCGAAACGTTTTAAATAAGTATTACTTAATAAATCTGAGTTTACACATTTTGTTTTATAATTATGAAATGGCCTATAAACTCTTATAGTTAGTCGAACACGAGTAACTATAGAAAATTTAATTCAGATGGGAAGAATTTTAAAGAGGATGTGGGTGTATTTTAAATTAATTCGTATACAAAGTAAATACGTATTAAAATTGCACATAAAGGAACGAAAGGGCGTCTTTTCGACTACCCACGCGTTTATATTTAACGAAATTGAGAATTTATAAATACCAAAGTTCGTGGACGTTATATTAAAAGCGAAAACGGAAAATTTTCGTTATTTTCTCGATATAAAATATTTTATAATTAAAAGGCAACATACCTATAATTTTTGTCGAATTAACTTTGTTTCTTTTAATATTATATTGCTTCATTAAATGTTCAATTCAAATTTATTATACCCACCAAATATATTTTTTAACATGTCTTATTTGCGATATAAACAGTAATTTTCAGATAACGACGTGTATCGACTACTAAATTAATCGACCTGTGGTAACCCGTATTTTAAGATATACATAAATACCTCAAAAGATGTATCGGCAATATGTCATATCAACCCTTTAGAACAATTGAATTGATTTTAAGTAGGTAGCACAATTTAATGTTTTTCCTATAAGTCACGAACAGTTTCCACGAAACCATTAATTTGTACCTACCTATAATCGTGTTTTAAAGTACTTGAAAGTAGAATAAAACACTTATTAATTTTAATTCCCTAAAATTACAAAGTGATCGTTCAATTACGTAACCGGAAAATACAGCCAAAATATCCGGTATTCTTTAAATCAAACATCTGTCTCGGTATTTACATCTTGTTCTAAAACTAATTTATGTAGGTACTTATAAGAAATAAAGTTACGCATTCAATCTTGAAAGTTTTTTTCCAAATCAAGTTCCGCTTAAAATAATGTTATTCCAGATTATAACGTCTTTTGCGGCTACCTTTCGAAAGCCGTTCTTCAATATTTACAAGAATTGATTTTATTCTCGGATAACCGCGAGTTGCTCTAGTCAATATTTCCTTTTAGGGGTAAAGCATCTCTTATCATAGTCAATAATATTAAATATCTATGAAACTTCCATTTTTGTCTTTAATCCTTTACGTTCCGTTCATTCTTTGTGGATACGTGTTGTTTTACTCTATAAGAGTTGGCATCGATATTACTATGTGATCAATTTAATCGAGGCAATTTTACGTTTTTTAAAAGGTGAGTAAATGCTATTAATGTTACGGGACCTTATTTAATCGAGAAAAATAGCGAAAAATCGTAGGTTGTTGACTTGCAAGATAAAAACATTATTTGAAAAAATTCGACGTATGTACCTATATGAACAAACAATTTATTTTACAAAAAATGACAATCGCGGTCCTCTTATAATAATAAAAAAAATAAATATGTTGTCGTAATTGAATTAAAGTCGCGTTAAATTTTGTATCTCAAATAAAGCTTAATAAATCACGAAAGAAATTGTAGAAGCGTATCGTTTTTTATCTCTTTGTTTCCATCCTTCTGTTATGGATGATGCGATTTAGCGGGTAGTTTCGATCGATTATTCTTATTAGAATCTCGGTTCTATGTAATAGATACAACGATGGATATGCGCAGCTTCATCATAAAGTCTAAACACTTATTATTTTGTTAATAGCTCAATTTTTCCCTTTCGCGTTTAAAATTAATGGTAAACTATTTCAAAAATGAAATGGACGTATAATATCATTTTATAGAATGTCTTTTTTATGCTGAACTTTCTTTATGGGCTCGTATATTGGAAAAATTATGAAATATGGGGATGTTTTTCTTTTGTAAATGTGCTGTTTTCAAAAACAGTTAGATATAGTTTAAATTATGCGTAACTATATGTGTGTCGTTGGTTTTTACATGATCGTTGAGCGAAGATATTGGGACAAAAGCAGATTTGCGGCGAAAACTAAAAAATGAGAGATTCGTTTTAATTTTGTTAGTTTTAAAGGCAATTGTATTGTAGCGACGTTTTTTGGACGTCGGTCAATTTTACGATAATTCCGGCTTAGCGTTCCGATGAAGTGCGAAATGGGAATTTATTACTTTCGTTTCCCTTTTAATATATCGGTCACATAAATTTTGGACGGTTTTGATTTTTTCGGGTAAAATAATACTACACCTACATTTTTCATTTTGATATTATTTATTCCAAATGCGTTAACAAAATTTAAGATATACCTATTTCAAACTCTGTTATATAAAATAAATTTGAAGTATATTGAAAAGTTAACAGTTGATTAATTTCATTTACTTAATATAGACGGAAAATTATATCTATTATTAGTCGATAATGAAAAAATAAATAAGAGTGAATATTTGAATGAAGTCGATTACCTATAATGATCATAATAAATGGATTTAGATATCTACACTTTAGAGATACAAAAATAAATACTTATTAAAAGAACAATAATTACCAATAATTAGGTAATAAAATTTCGTTAGTATATATTTCTTGAACACCGAATACCTATAATGAAACGTAAAATTGAATTTTTCGAAAATACCCGCTTCCGATATATATATAATAAAATATATCTCTCACGAGCTATTTGCAAAATTAGGCAAGAAACGCCGTTGATTTATTTACGTTTTGTCCGACGTTATATCGAGTAATAGGTATCGGAAAAGTTTTCGAAAGAAAACAAGCTCCGGATTATTTGATATATGTTTGAAACGTGTAATCTTAAATCTTCGTATTGCATCATTTCAGGTTCAGCGGGATTTTGAGGGAAGGGAATTTTAGCGTTAAACTTCGTTACTAAAATACAATTTTCCACGCGAATTAATTAAGCGACTGTAATTTAAAATAAGTAGGTATGAAGTTATGTAAAACAGATGTTTTAAAAAGAGCACTACAACGTTGTGGTAAGTCTAGACTTTGTAAAATGCTTCGTTTACACTTTATGGAAATAATGAATTTTACATTCGGTTGTTACTAAACAGGAGCTTGTTAGTGTAGGTTGTGATATATTCTGCCGTTGATTATTTAATTGATATCAAACGTTTTCAGTTCTACATTATAAATCGCAAAAAAAGCAAAAACGTTCGAATAAATTCGCATTTTCCCATTAAACCATCTTGTTTAGTAATTTGTCGTTTTTATTACACCAAGAACGCCGACAGCTGGATCTATTTTAAATAAGAAAGATCGTCTACAAGTGTAAACATGGAGGTACGAGTCGCTTTTTAATTAACGATTTAATAGTTCTATAGATCCGTGAACCGGAAATATTTAACATCGCGGACAACAAATAAAAAGCTAAAAAAGCGGAAGCAGCAACGCGTATAAAGATTATAAATTTTCTATTGAATCGTTCACAATGCCTTCTGTCGTGGTCAATAATCTTGTCTTACATCGACTCTTTAAATAAAGCAAAACCGAGGTTCCATTTATTTCTTAATTCATTAAGTTTTAATCCAGTTAATTAAAGGAAAAACTGTAATCCGAAACGTTTTGTTCGCGTAAGAACAACTTATGTAACGTATCAGTTACCTTTATTTGAAACGTTTGAGTTTTCATTTGGAAAATCGATTATGTTCCGTTAAAACTTTCCTATTTGAAACTTAATGTATAGCTACTTCAATATTGTTTTAAAATTCTATAGGTAAGTATATATATATCTATCTACCTATATAAATATCTGGTTTGAAATCTTAAAATTTTTGCATTCTGTGTAAAGACTTGCTAGCTTAGTAACTTTGGTTGAAAGAGTTAATTTGAAATTCTAATATTCAATTCTCGACTGTTGAAATGTTAAACGTAATTACTTACATGTGTTGTAAAGCATTTTCATTCAGCAGTAGATAATCTGAATTTTTAATAAAATATGTGGAATAGTATTTTGTAACATTACAAATAATGTTGTAGTACATATATGTACTTATACGACGCTGTCATGTTCGCGATAAGTAACTTTATAGACGGCGGTTTATAACTTCTATCATGGTATGTATGCACTTCGAGTGCTCGTATTTTGCTCGTGTAATTTAGTTTTAAAAAATTACTTTTAAAATAAAACGTGGTATTTACGGAAAATATTGATTCGCATAAAACTTAAAAGAACTTATTTCGCTAATCAAAATAAAAGCGAACATGTCTGTCGTGTCGCTCTATTTTACAAAAAGGCCTGTTTAAGAGGAAGGTCTAGAACATAAAGAAGCTCGAAAACGAGATGTTACAGTTGATATACTTATACGTTTTAAAGGGTTTTATTTATAGAAGCTAAATTCTAAGTCGTCGACAGTTTAAATCCTTAGTAAATAAATGTATTGGCACTTAAATTGACTTTGAGGACACTTTTTATGAATAAGTAATCGAAAATAATGTACAGAAGTTATTTTTCTCGAAAGTAAATAATAAAGTATAAATTGTATAGGTCATTATATAGGTTCATTATTATTTTTATTATACAATAGAGCGCCGATTATCCGTGCTCGTTTCTTTTTGATTTTTTTAATTTGTATTTTTAATACTATTGTCAAGTAGAAATACGATAATTTTGTGAACACATCGCTATAGCGTACGAGACTTCCTAATAACTCGGTAGTTCCCTTATTTCAAATCACTCACAATTAATGACGCTATTTACAACGTAACTTTAGCATGGAAAGTTGTGAAGAATGAAACCATTGAATGGTCGTTCAAGAAAGTATTGTAATGTATATAAAAAAATCAAAATTAAATTTCAATACAAGCAAAAACAAACAAAAATTGAGATTGAGTTGAGATTTTTAAATATTTTTCATCTTTTTATACGTATTTATCTATACCTTATGTATTTTTGTATGATGTGTGTATTATTAAACACGTTAAAAAATGTAGTTTGCATTATTCGTGTTTTCTAATTATCCGGGGTAATGCTTGCCCCAGTTATCACGAATAATCGGCGCTCCACTGTGCTTTAGTGATAGGTAATTAAATAAATTACTATTATTCCTCAAAATTTTTGGAAATTAAAAGTTTATATAAAAAATCTAGTGTGATATAGGTAAGTACTCTATTGTTACATATAAAATAAAAATTAACGCATCCGACTTAAAACGAATTGTAGTTTATTGCATAAAGTGTATATACTTAAAATATATTTTATAGTTTAAAGTAAATTTTTAAATGGTCACAAAATAATCTAAAACAATGCTACGTTTCATTCTTATTAAATTTACGAATAGATGTTAAACTTTATTACTTCTGCAGTGAATCGATCAAATTCGTAAAAAGGTCAAAGACAGAGTAATTTATTTACTAGAAAGTTGATTATAGTTATAGTATTTTCGAAGGATACCACGTGAGTGGAATAATTAATTTCGACTGCTGAAATAACTACATAAAAATATAGTTATCGAATTTATCGCTATAGACCAGATAATCAAAATAATTGTGAATGAAATAAAGTTACAGACTGCAACGCTATAAGTTCACTACAATTTTCAATTTCTTCACTAATTGCGGTTATGTCGGAACTTTTTTAGTTCCATTCATAAAATTACAATTAGATTTAGTCTGCAAATTGAGAAATACGTTTGCGCTATCTACTTAAACTGTTTTCTATGTATATGATAACGATAAAAATAAAGACAGTTTATTTTTTCACTTAATTGCTAAGAGAAACAACAATAAACGGCCGAAGTCGATAAAAGTATTAGATAACAGTTTCAAGTACCTATTTTAAACGAAACACCAAGTTCTATACGTCTTTACGTAGCATTCTTGAAAGGTCGTTAATATAATTAACCCAGGGATTTCGCGGAGTCTACTGGATTGATTGAGTCTGAAGCACTTTCTTGAGACATAAGGTTTAAAATACAAATTAACTTCCAGCATTTTATAACATAATTAATTACATACGCACTATCGGTTTTTTACTAATTTTTTTTGTAAATGCCGTAATTTCTAAAGCGTAAAAATAAAAATAAAGATGTTTCGAATTTTAATTGCTCGTAATTTTTATGAATTAGAAAATAAAACCGTATGGGTAGGTATAAGGGACTTGCCTGTCACGATTGCTGATAATGAAATTAAGGAACAAGGAATATTTATTTATTTTTTTTTGGACTATTTTTTAATGGACTCAGGATCTGTGTCAATACGCCCAGTAGCTTTGTATTTTTGCAAAGGCATTGATATGCGTTATGTGGTGATGTTCCTCAGGAGGGGGTATTCTCCTAGGTACTAAATCGTGTCTAGCACTTGTTAACTAGGTGTGTACACATCGCTGCTGGTAATAAACCGAATATGACCATCTCTGAATATTTAAAGAAGCAAATGTACGAAAATCTTAAAGAATCCTTGTAAATGTAAACTTAAGATATTGCAAAAATTCAGCAGATTAAAATCGATCATAATGTGCACGGTCAAAATCAGACTCAATATGGACATCCAAAGTGAAAATACTTCTTACAATTCGAATTATGGCAAAATCGCTACTGAATACGGAAAGAAGTGATATTCTGCTAACAAAAATGAGACCAGCATTAGGATGGTTAAGATTACAAAGGTCGTAAACAAAAAAAACATCTTTCCTTTCTCTACTTTCCTTTACAAATAGTTTTACCTGCCATTTTTAAAACTATCGAAATTTTGTTTATTTTTTTAAAAGGATTGTTTGTTGTTTTAATAAAATACGTGGGCAGTTTAGGCATATATTAAAATATGAACTTTCTGAGCGTTCCTCTTAGAAATGTATGAGTGAATATTTCTTGCTTTTTTTGAAAGTGCACAATATAGTATTTGAGCTTTAATAATTTAATAATTTTTCCTAGATTAAAGTACTTAGTACCTATATCTAGATATTTTACGTACTTGTGCCTTTACAGTGTTTACAATTGCATTGTGGAAATACGAAAGGGGGTAGGTAAGTGCCGATTTTTCGAGGTCGTATTTTTGTATTAGAAATGTTACAAATTCCATTTGCAATATTTGTAACAGAAAAACTCGTTCTCTCAAAAAATTGGCACTTATTCACTTTGGTATTTCCACTCATCAATTAATAGGTACAGCATAAATCCTTGTTTCGTACGTTCTGCTCCATTAAAATAAACGAAGACACTTAATTATCGATATTATTTATGTGTTACAGTAATACGAGGCACATAGACATTAGTGGCTCGAATTGGCAAGTCATAAATTAATTCTCCGCACGTTATAGAGGTTTAGAACACAATCTGTTAGTAATCCAAAGTTTAAAACATTTAATTTAATGAGGATTAAAATCGCAACATAAAGGAGGTCGTGCATTTTGATACGATTGTAGAGATAAGCAAAAAGGCCGCTTTTAATTATTATTTGTTGATATATTTACGGGAATTAATAAATATTAAGACAATTAAAACTTTGTAGGTGGTCAACGCAAACTGCGCAAATTGTCTTTGTAATAGCTCAATTTATTTAATATTATTATTATTTAAACGGTAACAAAATTATCAGTTCTCGGTCATAAAATAAATTAGCGGCTGGCCAACTCGCTTGTTTATGGTCCTACCTTACGGAAATTTTTAAATATTTATTAATACTTGCATAATACACGAATCAAATTGCGTAATTAACATTAGTTTAATATGTTTTAGTCGCAGCTAATCGTGTAAGTCGACGTTAATTAATTTTGTACAAGCTATTTTGAATTTTAACGAAATATTTTTTAGCGTGCCCGGCATATAATTAATATAGCTACTATGCAAATTTAATTCAAATTCTCACAATAACTGTCATTTGCTATAAGTGATCGCCGTTTAATTTAACAAACCCAACAATCGAAGAAACGTATTTTACTGTTAAATAAAAAGGTGTAAATGATTAGTCCACCAATTCCGATGACCTACATTAATGGTATTGAAAGTCGGCCTTCTCTATTCCAAGCAAATTCGTAGTACATATTATGTATGACGCAAAGTAGAACAACGACGCGATACAACAATAGTGTTTCGCAATTAATTAAAAATAATCTATAGGTACACTCGTACTTACGTAAAGTGCAGTCGGGGAAGAATTTCATAATTTCAGATGAGGCGCGTGTCTTGCATTTCAGTCATAATAGACGAACTATTCTAGTTATTTAGAAAATAGGTTTTAGTGTGGAATATAAATAATTCACGCATCAATTAATTAATTATAAAATCAGCAAAAACAAATCCTTCGATTAGGTCAGGCCAAAGACAAGGCGTACGTGAAGAACCGTAAGGCCGATTAAGGTAATTGAAGTCGCAATGAGGTTTACAATTAAATAGAAATTTATTAAAGATCCCAATCCTTCGACGTAAAGAAAGTTAAAAGCACGTACTTGATAAGTATTGTTAATATTCAAGTCTGGTATTGTAAGTGAAGATGACTTTTTTATCACTGGGAGTGTCTGTGTGTTTCGAGTTGCATGTAGGTATACGTAATTGGGAACATAATGTCCTTATTATTAACCGGAGATTGCTGTCGTTATTGTGATAAAAACATTTTAAAGTACATATGTACATTTAAATGTTCAGACTCATGTTCATGTCAAATCGCTTCGAGTATTATTTTTATTGCAACTGTCAAATTCTTCTTGGACACTTTGTATTTCTTGAATTTTACTGTAGGTAATTACTTGAATCTCTATAGAAATAACAATGATATTTGTTTAACCCTTCATATAGTTGGTAACACTATCTAAAGTTAAAAACGTGTAGGTACCGTACCTACATTTGCTTATTTATAATATACTACGTGCTAGCTACTTACTTACAATAATATTAGAATTGACGATTTAATTAATTTTAATGTTTATATTAAAATATAAAAATGCAACTAATTTTATCACGTTAGATTCGAGTTAGTGTAGTTCAACATATTCGTTCCTAAAAGATTTTATAAATAAAAAATGACAACCGTCGAGTATTGAATGTGACTTTGGGGAAGAGCAGGTAACCATTATTGTCTAATGTTCCATTCATGAACTTAAAAATATGCTATAAAGGTAGCCGTTATATTACTATTGAGGGACATTTTTTTTTTTTGTCCAGATTATTTATCTCGCATGTTGTACTGCTCTCTGGACACTTAGTAAAATTAACTTATTAATTGATAAAACCAGGGCGTGTGTTTATACAAAGATTAGGGATTAAATATTATTTTATTATTTTTACAACTGCGATTGTAATAATTTCAATATTTTAAGATTAAAGTTGTTCGTTAGTGTTAGATTATTTATTTATAATAATTGTAATATTTAGCGTCGAGTTTTGGTAAAAAATACTTAAGTAATATTTAAATTGGCAGGAGTTGTAAATAAATAGCGTTGATGATGGAGAGATGGATTTTCAAATTTATTTAAGCAACAGGTTTTTTAAATTAAAGTATAGTTTGAATCATTAAATAGTTCTTGCACACACTGTTTTTTTTAATAGGTATAGTAATTCCTTAGTATTCGCGGGGGTTACGTTTTGGGAAACCATCGCAAATGCCAAATTCGTGAATGTTAAAACTATCCTTACATGTAAAAAGGGGGGTTAGATTCTATGAAATTTTAATTAACTATAGTAATGAATAAAGTAGTTGAAACGAAAAACAATGCTTATTAAGCATTAATATGCAGGTATGTACGTAGATGCATAAATATTAATTGCTGCTATATATCTACGTAATGTTATAGTACAGATGAAGTTTATTTGCTAGTCGATGGCTGAAGATTTTGGTATTTGGTGATTTGTGACTGTTCAGCAGAACAAATATGTTCTTTATAAATTTCAGTATAAGGAAGAGTCGCGGCTTCGATTCCTCTTTTGAATGTGATACTCCTCACCGGTGAAGTGTCGGTTTCTACTACTTTCTCAACAAGTTGTTGTTGAAAATTTAAAATTTCAACGTTCAATTTTAAAATGTTCATGTTGTTATAATGTGTATTAATATTTTAATGAATAAATCAATTCAATGCACTATCAATTAATTAAAAAATTCGCAAATACCCAAGTTACGACCTCGCGAATGTCATATTTTTCCTCATTTGTAGATTCGCGAATAGTTAAAACGTGCGGGTGTTAAATTTGCGAGTGTTAAGGGTTACTGTACCTACAAATAAAAAGTGAAAAGTAAAAAAGTATCTATTTACTTACAATTAAGTTAAAAATCATACTTAGACATACTTATACATTTTATTTTGTTATTTACTAAAATGAAACCACAGCAACTCATAATTTTTCATCTAGGTTTTCATTCTTTACATTTACCTTGCTTGATATTAACTTTCGCGAGGTTGTTACAGCCTTGTATATGTACTGAAACGAACAATATTTGTTTTATATTTGCTCAATAATAATAACGGCCATCTTAACATACAAAACTGAAACAAATAAGCATCAAATATGAAAACGTATAAGCAAATAACCAATTACACAGGTCTGCGACCAAATTTTTTTCTTTAAAATAATGGGTGATTCTTATGTATTTTGGTGCGCTGAGTTCGGAAATGCCCTCAGTTTTTTCCCAGCACGTAAGCATTTTCCGCAAAATGCATTTTTCTGCGGGATTGCCTACCTTAAGGCGTATATTTATGAATATGCCGAAAAAAGTTGTTTTTCCTATTCGGCTTCATAGTTTTATATTAGAAACTATGAAATATGATAAAAATTAGTATATTTAACAGTATTAGTCAGCGTATCCTTTTAAAGAATTAATTACCTTAATAGTATGCAATTAAGGTTTATCGCTTTTCTTCGGTGTTTTCAGATTCCAATGTTACTGTAATAAATGTTTTTGTTATTAAAAGTACATAAATAAATAGGAGAAATTCTTTCTGGTAACTACCAGATGACAAATGATGATTTAATAAAATAAAATTTAAATTTCCCATTGCCCTATATATACCCCTCGTAGTCCTTCGATTTGTTCATTTCAATTTAAATATTCTTAAAGTGTCTTTCAAAATGTCTTCAAGAGCTTGTGTTAATAAACCTGATAGTTTCTGTTACATTTGTGGCGAATTTGTATTAAAAACAATCTCAAGTATTACAGTTTATTAAAAAGTGTACTTTGCCTATTTTGGTGTGAAGATCGGAGATCAAGAAAATCTTGGGCCCCTCATGGAGTGTGTTCAGGCTGTGTTGAAGGACTTCGCATGTGGTCTAAAGGAAAGGTGAAATCTTTTCGTTTTGGGGTGCCTATGATTTGGAAGAGCCGAGAAACCACGGCGATGACTGCTACTTTTGTTCTTGCAACATACAAGGGTACAATGCCAAAAATAAAAAAGATATATGTTACCCAAACATGCAATCCGCACTTCGGCCTGTGCCTCATGGACCCGGTATTCCAGTACCAGTGCCCCCACACAATTTTGACGATCTGCCAGAGTCATCAGAGAGCGAGTCAGAGCAGTTGGATGATGAGTTTCAAGTCGAAGACTGTGGACCCCAACAGTTTTCACAAGAAGAATTAAACGACCTCGTTCGTGATTTAGGGCTTTCTAAAGAGTCTGCTGAATTACTGGGCTCTAGACTTCAAGAAAAGAACTTGTTGAGATCTGGAACTTCATTCTCTTGGTACAGAAGCAGAGAAAAA
Source organism: Rhagophthalmus giganteus (assembly GCA_036326145.1). Taxonomy (NCBI): domain Eukaryota; kingdom Metazoa; phylum Arthropoda; class Insecta; order Coleoptera; family Rhagophthalmidae; genus Rhagophthalmus; species Rhagophthalmus giganteus. The sequence continues at coordinate 5,876,761 of JARFJA010000056.1, read as the reverse complement.
CAATTTAAGCCAAATTTTTCTCAAGATGGCGAACTTGTATATTGTTCTGATGTTCCCAAGTTGATGTCAATGTTTAACATTCAACATGTGTCAGATGAATGGAGGCTTTTTATTGACTCGTCAAAAAGAAGTTTAAAAGCAGTTTTGCTACACAACGGCAATAAATACGCTTCTGTACCCGTGGGGCACTCTGTGCATCTAAAAGAAAAGTATGACAACATGGCTTTTATCCTTGTTAAATTGAAATATAAGGAGTTTGGATGGCCTATCTGTGGTGATCTCAAAGTCATCTCTATGGTGCTTGGACAACAAGGTAATTCCTTAGTATTCGCGGGGGTTACGTTTTGGGAAACCATCGCAAATGCCAAATTCGTGAATGTTAAAACTATCCTTACATGTAAAAGGGGTTAGATTCTATGAAATTTTAATTAACTATAGTAATGAATAAAGTAGTTGAAACGAAAAACAATGCTTATTAAGCATTAATATGCAGGTATGTACGTAGATGCATAAATATTAATTGCTGCTATATATCTACGAAATGTTATAGTACAGATGAAGTTTATTTGCTAGTCGATGGCTGAAGATTTTGGTATTTGGTGATTTGTGACTGTTCAGCAGAACAAATATGTTCTTTATAAATTTCAGTATAAGGAAGAGTCGCGGCTTCGATCCCTCTTTTGAATGTGAGACTCCTCACCGGTGAAGTGTCGGTTTCTACTACTTTCTCAACAAGTTGTTGTTGAAAATTTAAAATTTCAACGTTCAATTTTAAAATGTTCATGTTGTTATAATATGTATTAATATTTTAATGAATAAATCAATTCAATGCACTATCAATTAATTAAAAAATTCGCAAATACCCAAGTTACGACCTCGCGAATGTCATATTTTTCCTCATTTGTAGATTCGCGAATAGTTAAAACGTGCGGGTGTTAAATTTGCGAGTGTTAAGGGATTACTGTACCTACAAATAAAAAGTGAAAGGTAAAAAGTATCTATTTACTTACAATTAAGTTACAATCATACTTATACATACTTAGACATACTTATACATTTTATTTTGTTATTTACTAAAATGAAACCACAGCAACTCATAATTTTTCATCTAGGTTTTCATTCTTTACATTTACCTTGCTTGATATTAACTTTCGCGAGGTTGTTACAGCCTTGTATATGTACTGAAACGAACAATATTTGTTTTATATTTGCTCAATAATAATAACGGCCATCTTAACATACAAAACTGAAACAAATAAGCATCAAATATGAAAACGTATAAGCAAATAACCAATTATATACGCGCAAAACTCTATTAGTTGTTAATCTAAAGTTGCTAACAAAAAATCTGAACATCGACGAGTGTCCTTCAGGTCAGATAAAATACTTGAATATTTATGTATCAAATTTAAACTAAAAACTAAAAATGAAGTAGCCCAAAATAAGTTTCATTTGCGGGCAAAGCATCTTAAATAAAATGGAAACATGAAACCTTATCGATTCATTTAAATATGTTATAATTGTATCTAGTTGGCTTCCTATTCATATCGTGTATTATTAGGTGTACAAAAAAGTTCTGAGCTTTTTTTTGTAAAATTCAATATTTATTTAAAAACAAACAAAAGATATTAATCAACGAAATAGTCCCCGTTTGCATCGATAACCTTTTGCCATCTTTCGGGCAGCTTGCGAATTCCCTGATGATAGAAGCTCCCTGGCTTCGAGGCGATAAAGTCATCAATGCATTTGCGTAGGTCTTCAAGTGCCACGAAGTGTGTATCAGCCAAGTGATGCTGCAGCGACCGGAATAGGTAGTAATCAGACGGTGCCATGTCTGGACTATACGCCGCATGCGGGAGAAGTTCCCAGCCTAACGCAAAGATATGATCCCAGGTCGCTTTTGCAACATGTGGTCGGGCATTGTCATGAAGCAGTATCACTTTACCACGTCCTTTGCCAGTAAATGGCCTCTTTTCTTCTACTGCATCGCTCAAATTAGTCAATTGTTGCTGATAGCGGTCTGCCGTAATTGTTTCACCCGGCTGTAACAACTCGTAATACAATACACCTCCAATCCCACCATATGCAGAGCAAAACTTTCTTGGCGTGGATATTGGGCTTTGGAGTCGATGTCGAAGGTTGACCAGGGTCAACCCTTGATTTTTTACGCTTCGGGTTATCATACAGTATCCACTTTTCGTCGCCTGTAATGATTTGGTGCAGAAAATCCTTTTTCCGGAACCTTGAAAGCAAAGTGAGTGCGGTGTCACGCCTTCGATTTTTGTTGTCTTCGGACAGTGCATGCGGAACCCATCTGCCTTCCTTCTGAACTTTTCCCATTGCATGTAAACGTGTGGAAATAGCTTGCTGCGTAACACCAAGCAGTTTTGCAAGCTCCTTTTCAGTTTGTGCAGAGTTTATATCCAACAATGCTTGCAATTCGTCCGTTGCAATCTTTTGAGGGCGTCCAGCACGCGGTTCATCTTCAAGACTGAAATCTCCTTGGCGAAATTTTGTATACCACCTTTACACGTAGCGTGACTTACAGCGTTCTCTCCATATGCGGCACAAATCATTTCAGTGGCTTCAGCAGCATTTTTCTTGAGATGAAACGCGAAGTGGATGGAAAATCGAATATGCTCTTTGGTTATTGCCATCGTAAACACTACTGATTTTTTAGGTTATGTGCATCAAACGTCAAACCGCATGGTATTTTCAAAGACCAAATGTCAACGTTGTAAACCCGCAAAAGGGCGGGAAACTTCATGAAATTTAAATTGTGGTTTCGGTTGTATGAAATCTAAAGCTCAGAACTTTTTTGTACACCTAATACATACACAAATATTTTTAATATTATTATAAAGGTCACACTTGGTATTTTTCAAAATGTTCCGGCGCTTATTGTTAGACAATATTGAAATTCTCAAATCGATAAGATCTAATTGTAAGTTTTGTTTGCGAGATTTAATATTACGCGATGTGTCTAATAAAATAGATTTTTCAAAACCTGCTACAACCAATAAACACAATTATTATACCTAGGAAATAGTATTTAATAAGTTGTTAACGATACATCATCAAGTTCGATGTCTTGAAGATCGCTTTAATTTTGCGCGAACATAAAATGGCGCTGTGCATTTTATGGAAAAAGTTGGGGATACTTCGGACGGTCGAACAAAGTGCATCATCATAATATATTCCCTACGAATTCGAGTTTTATATTGTTATGTTTCTTTGGATTATAGTAGTACGATATAAAAGTTTTTCCCGGTTTTCACAATTTCTATTCTACGCCAGGCCATTTTCGAATTAATATTAATAATTTAAAAGACGTCGACTTGACTTTTATAAGAATTTTCTTCCTGGTTTCTCATACTTTCACGCAAGAAAAAACATCTCGTATGTCTTGGAGTATAGCCACTACAGGTTGTCATAAATTTTTCACCGCAAAGACTGAAAATTCCAAATAAATATCTTTAGGCCCTTAACGTTCGATGTCTTGGACAGTAACAACAAAACGAATGATTGATGTAAAATCGATTTTTTAGTGAACGGGGCATGTGGATTTAAAAGTGTGTCACCACTAGTGAAAATGACGAACTACCCAGTCGTGCTAGTCATTCAGATTAAGCAGCGAAGTGTGCTGACACGCAAAAGAATGAAAATATTCGGAAGGGTCTCATAAACAAGTTGCTCGTGCCGAAGCCTTATTGTTTCGTTCTTTATCAACTCCGCTCTAAAAACGTAGATTATGCTTTATCTTCTATAGCTATTCTCTTAGAATTTTGAGAAAATGACGTTGAAAGTGCTATTGATTAAACCAAGGCTGCTTTGCATTTTTACATTAACTTAATCGACCGATTTTATCTTAAAGCGTGAATAATATTCTGCTAACATTTATTTACGTATATATTTTTTTAATTAATATATTTATATCATTTTGTAGGTAGACACATGTTACGTTACGTTTGTAGAGCACGTCGAGTTGGCCACTTTTAAACTTCTTAAATCTACACTTATTGTTAGGAGTATCTATATTATTATTTTTTTAATGTTAGATTAAGAAAATGTAAATATATTTTTTAATGTAAGTAGGTACCTGCAAGAAAAAAATTATTATCTTTCTGTAATTTTTTTAGAAAGTCAGGGAGAGAGTGATGTTATAGTTATACAAATGTTGCAATGTCAGGTAGGTAATTTTTATTTTTTTTATTTACCGCGAAAGCGTTTGCTTAACGTTAATGTTCAGATAAGAGAATATTTACGTTCCTCCATCCTCATGTGAAAGAACATGATTTCTTTTGCTAATAAATCATAACATGTAGATGAAGATTAGGTAATAAAAAATTGAGCATTTTGCTTTGATTCCAAAAAATTAGGACCAACAGTAACCTGTCCTCAAATTACAATACTTTTAATTACACGTGTGATATATTTGTAGAAAAAGGATTGTCGTTTGAATACTTTTAAAGGTTTCCTATCTATACTTATTTAAAAATTGGTAATTTATCGTATTAATTTTTAAACCGTTATCTATAAATATATACTCGAACATTTACAAAGTACACAATATAGTGGATATAAATTATAATTTAATAATAAAGATGAAAAATGAAGATTATTTATGTAGTTCGACCTGAAACCGATAAATCAGATTTATGTCGTCTTCGAGTGCTGCAACACACGAAATCAAATCAATCCGGGGGAAAGTAAAGTGCAGATACGGTAGATAAGATGTAACATGAAACCCTTTTAACCCGACACCCCTGAAATTAGACATTGTGCTTTCAGAAGTTCAATAGATCGATCACCGTTACACGCACATCGCCATATACAGACTTAAAAGTTAGACCGCTCGTAAAAACCAAGATGTTTCAATATCGCTTCGAGAACTTATAGTTGTTTCGAGCAGAAATTCAAACCTCTTTGTAAGGTCGACGAAATAATAAAGAAACTTTTACACGTTTTTAATTTTTTTATTTTTCATAGATAATATATTTCATATTACTAATATTAGTCGTAGATATGTTTCTTTAATTTTGAAACTTAAATGTCTTGAAGTTATTAGAACAACTTTAAAGTCTTAAAGAAAAACTAGTCAGATATTTAGTACCTATGTAATTTTTACATAATATGTTTACCTATGTAAAGTTTTCGTTAAGTTAAAAGAAAATATGAAAAGCTTATGTTTAGGTATAGTTTCATAAAAACAGTCTAAATATCCTGTAAATTCATTTTTCTTATATACACTATGAAAACTTATTTGAGTTATGTTGTTTATTGAATTTTAAGAATGAAATTATTTTGTTTGCACCTTAGCTATTTCAAGTTCATCGATATTTAATTTTTCGATATTCGTTGTTACGTCACAGAAATGTATCTACATTCGAATGACTTTTTAAAAACGTTGGCAAAGATGGATATTATTTTATTAAACATGTTACGAAAATGTTTTGTTTGAATAGCAAATATTTATGTAGGTATGTAATTAAAATCAAACTTTCGTTAAATCAATACTATTTGTAATTTTATTTTTTAAGAGATTATTAATTCAAGTATAAATCGCTAATTACTACCTATCCAACAGTTTCTTTATTAAAAAGTGCGAGATATTAATTAATGATCTATTGAAATATAAGCAGCAATTAATTATGATAAACCGAATGGTTGTGCCGTTGGTGGTTAGGTAAAGCACACAAAATAGTCATAAAAAGCTAAATGACTTGCAAAAATCGAATAGCGGTGGCACACTAATTAAATGAAAGACAGTAAGTCCGCATCAAAATGTTAATTAATCTTAAATACGCCATACAAGAAGTTTCGTATTCGGTGACTATCCACAAAAGTTCCCTTGCTCGGAAAATGAGTTCCGAAAAACATTTAAAGTCTTTCGTTTTTATTCTGGAAGAGATGATATCGAAAAAAATTCCAAATTAAGAAGTGATTCTGCAAGCTTTTATTTGACAATATTTTAAATTTAAAGCCTGTTTTTTGATGATGTAATTATACAAACATTATTTTTTACAATTATCATGTAAAATGGTAGTGTAAACCATTTCTAAAGATATGTATCTGGGAAAACCCTACATTCGTATTTTAGTTTATTGTAATGTTAGGAGGGTGTGTATTGTGTGTTTGACTAACAATCTCGTAATAGGAATTTATAAATTTACCTACTAAGTAGGTCAAGGAAAAAATAGTTTAAAGAAAATTCCTTTAATATTAAAATGTAGGTAAGTCTAAAAAGTATTTTTTATTTTATAGATATTTTTCTTGGGCATCAGTGTCCCTCAAATACCTCATTACAAATATCACAAACATTTATCCCCTCTTAAATCGTATAAAACTATAACTGACGTACAAAAACAATAAAGAAGGCATAATTAAAATGTAAGTAGCCCTTTTCTTCCCTCGGAAAAATAGATTTTCCTCAGATAACTAGATGTGAGATGTAAAATTTTGACAATGTATTATAAGTTTGTAAACTAATAGGGACTTTTACAGTTTAGTTTAAGGGTTGTTTCCAAAAATGTATCATTTTATGATCTGCGTGCAAAGAACATCCTGTCTACGATGTCGGAGACACAAAAAGCTCCTCCACGTTACTTTTCACATTTAATAGGTCTTTGTGCTCATCTAGCCGTACGTTTAAGTGTAATATAAAAGTCTCAAGCTATAAAGATGTGATCTGTCGCGTAACCGATGTATATATCAATGAATCTTCCGGAAAAGTGGGTTAGAGAATAATGATAACGCTCCCGGGATACATTCTTGCAATTTACCAGTAACTGTAATAATTATTAATTTCTTTATTAAAAGCGGGAATATCGTTTATATTTTTGTGGAGGTCGCCACATCGTCTTCTTATAATATTCAGTGTTTATGTGCATTTTGTTTCAATAATAACGTAGCTACAAAAATAAAATAAGTAGTAAATAAAGGACGAACATGGTAGTTCGTTTTCCTTTGGATTTGGTAAAAAAATATTTTTGTAGAATTTGAATTTGATTTAATAAACTTCACATAATATGTAATATGTGATAATTATAAATTATAAGGACTTTTACTACCAACTGTTACTTTTTCAGAGGATCAGGCTAGTATACATATTATATTAAGTGTAAATGTTAAAATATAAGAATTCTGGTCAATTAATCAAATTAAATTAAATTAATCAACGTTATATTCTCAAAACGATATAAACGCCATTTTATTTGCGATGTGGCAAAAAATGTGGCACCTTTTCGAATTATAACATATTCTCCTAATAAAGCAGAAAACATTCCAAATTATTATGTTCTAATTAAATTTGTTGTAAGATTATTTGTTCATTTAAAATAAGTCATATCGACTTATCGTTATATTTAATTGTAATAATATAATCCATCATAATATGCATTGAAAACTGAACATTTGTGAAATGCTTTTCGAATGACGTGTAAAAAGCAAATTATGCGGCATTTAGGAAGCTGTTTAGATAGTCAGCCTGCACCGAAATCGACATACGAATGTGAAACTTGCAAAACTGATACCAAAAACTTTGACAAAATTTCTCCAATTTTCTCTCCGTCCTCTTTATTGATCTATTCTGGTGACGTTTACGAAGTTGGAAGTTGAAATTGGTTACGATCCGAGGGGTGGGTGTTTAAACTAACTTGTACAGCAATTAAGTCTACCACTTAGTAGAATTTCCTATTTGCGTTTTGGTGCCGTCTTTTTGTTGTAATAAACTCTGTTTATAGTGTTTGTAAAGCTAATCGTTGTTTTATTGCTGTGCTTTATGTTCAAGTGTTAAGTCACACGTTTGAAGATATTGCGAACATCGATAATAATCGTATTATTTGATGTCCGCGGCTGGTTTTTTGTGTTTTCGTTGTTCTCAATTTTATCGGTGGCGGTTTTTATTTTCTCCCGAAAAACAACTGAATATAAGTTCACCATATCTGACCTTTAATAGATGTCCGTAGCTATAAAAGATTAGCGATGATTAATGCACGTTTCAGTAGTGGATATAGTTTTTATTTGGAATTAAAATATATGAAAATTTTGTCTGATTGTTTTTGAGGAATCGACGCATATCCATAATTTTTCAATTTTCACGTCAACGTACTTTTACTAAACTTCGTTTATGTAAGAGTTTTCTTACTATGAAATCTCTATATTATATGTATAATACCTACTTACATTTTCGTATCGTTTCGGGTAACCGTTTTAATCGTTTCATTTTATCGTACGTAATAAACATTCTTTCGTTTATTTATCTAATGTACCTACTTTAAATTAGATTTGATTAAAAGTTTGTCTAAACTTAAATTATACAAAAGATGGTAATTTACTCCACACAATAAATTTTATACTTTTTTAAAACTTAATTACCTACTCGAATAATTAAAATTATACGATTAAAAACGATTACATTTTTGGAAACGTGCTTTGAAAACAAACACACAAATTGAGAGCGCCGTAGATCGAAGTAAAAATGTGTAATCTTTTGAATGGTCGTTATCCAGGTTCGTCTATTACCTACCTACTTTAAACGATAAAAGTGTGCATATAAAATGAATTTTCTAATTTCGATTTTTATGACGTCTTATCATTTCAGGCGTAATAAAATTTACAACTTCATAAAATCATCAAAAAAATTTAATATATATTGCATACCTGCCGTCGCATTTAAAACGTTTACCAAAAACGTTTTTTAGAAAAAATTTCAACGTCACTTTGGTTTTTATTAAACGTCATCATCTCGTGTTTATTTTAAACAATTTTAGATCTTTTTGTATTAGCAGTAGTCGAATGCTTTCTGAGCGGATGCGAAATTTATTTGAATAAAGGTAGTAAAACATTTAAAATAAATGACGAATACTGTCGGGCAAAGCTTATTAACGACGTTTTTATAAAATAAAATGCCGTTTCTAGTTTTATTAGATTATAAAGCGATGCTTTACGATCTTTCACAAGGATCAAATAAAACGCTATTGCTCTAATTACATTTATCGCCGCTTTAAAGTTAATCTGAAGAATGTTGCAGTAAAATGAACTTCAAATTTTGATAAACACTCATAATTAGATCTTTTATTTGAATTGGCAGTATATCATTTCGAGTTAGATACCTAATTATCTGCTTGTTCGGCTGTTTGATAGTTTTTAAACAAGATGCGCTTAATTTTGAATTCGCGTTTTGTTTATTTTTAATTTCATAGTTAAACGTGTCGTATATATCGATTGTATGTACAAAGGTACTTAATATGTTAAATTTAAACGATTTAAATAGTCGTTAGCGTGTTGCGCGCAAAGCTCAAAACGTCCTTGAGCGGTCACAATTCAAATCATTTTAATCGCAACTGTCAGTCACTTTAGTGACTACTTTTTTTATTGTGTTTAAAATTTTACGGCGATAAATTTATAGGTATTTGCCATTATAGGGTTGAAAAAGTTTGGGGGTGTTTGAGAAAAAGTTTCTGATTTTCTTAAACGAAATTTCATAATAGTATGGTTCAACAAATCAAAGTTTTTTTTTGTATATTTGCCGTTATTTTGCAATGTAGGTAGGTACAAGTAGATATGAGTTCCCCCAATCACAATTATTTTATTTAGATTTATTATTATAATTGAAATCTTTTTCACAGTTAAATGTAACATCCATAAATATTTTAATAATTTATTACAGAAAGTGGTGCTTTTATTTAATGTTCGTGTATGTGCCAACAATAATAAATAGCATCTTTCAGCACTCAATTAACAATTGAAGCATACACATGCCAACAAAATTATAGAGAATCTGTGATTCCGCAACAGATTTTACTGACGCAAACGATTATTTTTAATTAGGTATTACTGAAGAGCTACTTCATTTTACGTAGAAGTTTAGTTTGATTAATGAACAAACCTTATCTACTTTTAACGATTAATTTTGTCGAGTACAGTTTCAAATTAATTCAGTACTGACTGTTTAATAAAAATTGGTCAATTCGAAACTGTTTCGATTTTAAGGTTTTATTTTGATAGCTGAATTCGCATGCTGGAAAACAAGGCAGCAATCTAATATATATTCATAAGGGAAATGAAGCAAAATAACAGAAACTTTGGCTATGGAATGTGCATTCATGCAGTCGTAGTAATCATAGTGGAACACATTACAGTCTCTGTCCATCCCACCTCAGTTTCAACGCCAATATGCACTTTCCGAGATCCGTTTCCTCGTTTCCTACAAATTTCAAAACATCCAAGCAGGATACAACGAAGCTTTGTATGTGTTGACTAACTAACGTTGGTAGTTTAATTCGATAATCCTAAAACACTGCATCATTGCAATATTGTGTTTGACTTGGTCTATAATAATGAGCAAACTCAAACAAATTGAGGTTTTAAGTAGAATTCTAATTCTGCAATTCTCTCGTTTGGATTTTGGAACGACATGCACTTTGTTTTACTTTGTTTGTTCGCTCGAAATCGAGTAATTATATTTCTGTTTGTATACATTTCGAATAAATTCTTTTAAATGTGTTTTTTGTGTATTCATGGTTTTCATGCGCGCATTTGCATTTCGTTTCGGGCGATCAATATTATAAACTCGCTACCTATAATAGTTTTTAGGACATTACGTCGGAGAAAGAGTGATATGTTACCACATTAAAAGTCCGACTAAAGTACATAACATATACCTACAGTTGGCGAAAGTTAAATTTTCAAAAATTCAGTGAATTTATTCTACGGATAATAACAAACGAACGTGTTAAAAATTACCGTGAAAATAGGCTTAAGGAAAATTAATTACTTAACGTTAAACTTTAAATTTCAATTTATATTAGCGCGGCGCGGCGTAACACTCGCTTTTTATATAAATATACATTATTTACAAAAATATGACAGAAGAATTAATCACGTAAATATATGTACGTATTTGTGTTATTCACTGCTTTCTTCCGAGCTTTTTGTGCTTCTTTTGAGCTGGAATTTAAAGAAATTTCTTGCAAATAAACATAATTGTGTTCGGCGAGGTACGCTCAAATTTAAATCAGTTCATTTAGAGAATGAATCGAGAATTAGTTTTTAAATTAAGAAAATTTATTTAAAGTTAATTCGCCCTACGATTTACGAAAATAAGTAATGACACGTAAAATACACGTTTATTTAAATAATTGAAACAAATTGAATTATTGCTCTTTGTTGAACCAACTTATATCTACTCAATTCACTCAAAACAGTTCAACTAAATTTTTTTTTATAAATATGTAGGTACGTCAAACATTTTACAAATTTTATTTCCTAATCACTTCGTTGAAAAACAAGTAACCGGAAAACACACCTAAATTATATTTAGGTACGCTGCCCCAACATCATCACCTTCGTCAATTCAAGACGTTTATAGGTTAACTTATGAAACAGGTTATCAAAGAATTACGATATCGCCGCTCGAGCTTACTCATGAAAATTTCATAAGAGTTGGAAACTAGCGTTCAGCTATACCATTATCTGATAATGTTTTCTTGATAGGAAATTAAATCTGAAGCTCTGAGAATCAACACAATTTTGTACTTACTAAATTAAACTGTATAATTTTTATGAACTTAATTTGTGGAATTTCGTAAAAACGGACACGAATTGTTTTTATCAAAGTATTGCCGAATAAGTCGATTACAACGCGTACGAGATAAAGATAAGGTACAAGTTAACATAAAAAACAATAATAGAAGAAGATATAATAAACGAACACATAAGGAAGACGTAAATTCATAGACGACCACAATAACTTGGATATACGAAACGTGACGTGAAAGACGTCGAAGTCCCAAAAGAAAAATTTGGGAAGCGGTAGCTTATAGCAAGAAAGCACACATTTTAAACATATTTAAATAAGTATCTGCCTAGTTCAAAATTTGCGATCTGAAGACATGACATTTTATGTAATTTATACTCATTTGCAACACTGTAAATCATGTTCAGTGTTCATTTCTTCCCACGTTTTAACGATAGGTCGGTTCGACTAGAAATATTATTTGCGATCGAGCTCTATTATTCTATAGATTATTATCATTGGGCAACGACGCGCAGTGTGGAGCAATGACGACGCTTCCTTTAAAAGGAAATTATTATTTCGATAAACGTTTCGTTTACAATATGTATTCTTGTGGACGTATAAAATATTTATCCGAAGCTATAGACGTAACTTTATTTTTGACAAGTATCACTTCCCTATATAATCTACACGCCACGCGAAAACCAACCGAAAAATAAAATTTCGCGAAACAAAATAAATTCCAAAGGCAGGTGAATTCGCACGTAAAATGAGAAACGACGTGTTAATTTGTTGCACGCAATCAGTCTAGCGGAACTATTAATTACCCTAACAAAGATTAAAGGTGTTCGATATTTTTTAAAAAGATTACTTTAATTATTGAAAATTCGAAATTCCACGCAAACGACAGTAATGGTAACGTAAAGAATTTGTGCGATCAATTGTTTTACGTATAAGCATAGGTATATAAGTAAACGTTTTCCGCTTCAGGGGAGCGTTTTCAATTTTATGTCTTCCAATATGTCCGTGTGCTCTCGACCATGTCATCGAATACATAAAATAAAAAATATTGCGTTTTATATTGTGTGTAAAGTCACTGCCTTGATGTGTGTAGGTAAATATGAAACGAAAAGGTTTTATATGTAGGTAGGTATAGATAGGTACCTATAATTTACGTTTCTTTTTTTTTTTTGAATCACTAAGTTACCAAGCAGTCGCTGCAAGTACCTATAAGCTATAAATCATATTTAAATTGTGGTTAGAGCGATTTAAAAAATGTAGGTTGATTATAATCCCACTTGACTGAAAAGCGAATATTGCGTGCAATTAGACACACATTAAATTAAAAAAAAAACAGTTGTGCGTTACATCAACTTGAAGTTAAATTTTGCACGCATTCATCGAAAAAAAGTATGTACCTATAAGTAGATTTTAAACGTTCTCGAATAAAAGTAGAAATTCTTGTTTCTGTAAATGTTATAACTTTTTTAAGTCCTCACGAAGTATCAAGAGGGTCCTTAAAACTTTCGCATTCAATCTGAAGTTCATTGAAATAATTACTGTTCTTGCAGATGCGTTAAATACAACAGGTGGCTGGGTATTATGAATTGAAACTTTTACGTTACAGTATATACTTAGGAGTTTCTCGAAAAATTTGTTTGAAATTGTTATCGTGCGTTATTGTTTGAAGTAGTTGATTCGTTAATTTTAGACTCGTAAGAGCAGCTACGAAAGTGAATACCCATCGGAACAATACGTTTGATCAAGAAAAATCGTTTCGAAAAATACGTAAGTTGGAAACCTTTTCGACGTACTCAAAACGAACCGTTTCAAAACTATATTTACGTAGTCGTAACCCACTTTTGTTTTCTTGGGTTTCCCTTTCGCTTTTTGTATTACTAAGTTAACACGTACGCCAGTCTGCTGATTTCGCTCTTTTTATCCGGAGGAAAGCCCCTTTTTATTGTCGATTGCACTCTGTGCAAATACGTTTTTCAATAGTCGATCTTAAATTTTACTCGTGTTGAGAGATACTATAACATTTACGTAAACTTCGGGCGATTCGAATTTGTTTAAAATTAATCGATTTCGTTATACCTACACGTTTAATGTGTAAAGTTGAGATGATTGTTCATCCATTCTGTAACCTAAGTGCATCAGACCGAATGGAAATTATCTTTCATATACGGTTTATCGCAGTTTCGCTCCTAAGTTTAGGGGGGTGCCTATTATTTTATTCGCGGCAATTTAGCTCTAAACATTAACGCTGTTATTTATTATTAAAATCATGCCGTTGCTTTGAAATAAAAATATATTTGTTAAACCTTTTGTTTCGTCATATTTTCTTTATGACACTCTATTTGTTGCAAAATATATTATAGCCATCGATCGTACTGTAATTTGACTTTTTACCTACCTATATAAATATCGAATTAAAAACATATTGCCAATCATAAGTTTGCAAGATAAAGAAGAAATTGTGTGATAAGATTGATAGGCAAGGATTTTTTTCAGAATTAGAATGTATTTGATTAAGTCGCGACGAAATTACCAAACCTTCCACTCGAAATTAGTTCCCCAATTAAAAAACAAACTAAAAGGTACCTGCGTGGTTCGTTTCCTTGCATAAAATAGCATGACTTAGAGCAGTAAATGTTCTAAAGGATTTATACGTAAGCTTCGCCTTTCGATACTAAAGGACAGGAGGAAAGGGAAAACCGGAATATCTCGAGCCATAGATTACGAGTGCGAAATTCAATAAATAACTGGGAAAAATTTTACACCCTGCCGTTCATCTAAATCGTTTTCAATTAGCTGGACATATCGGCGTCCGATAAACGGAACTATCGGTTTTATTTTTTCTGATAATTTTCCCTGCGAAGGTTTCCCTGGCTTGAATTTAATTTATTTTGACGATTTATCTTCGATTTAATTAAAAGGTATACCTAACACGCGGTTGTTTCAAACGTAATACGAAATTATCTAACAATAAGTTTTTGACATTATTACAAAAGTGTTCGGTGTTCTTTAGAAAACTTTTGTTTAAATTATAACGGCGTTCTGAAAACATTTCACCGAAATTATTATTTAAAATAATATGGCTTTAATAACTAAACTTATCCGCTAAATTAACGTTACCTACTTATATAATTTTCCTTAGCGTTTTATTGTATAAATTTCGTTATTTTCAGAACAAATAGTCAATAAAAGTGCCAGTTATTTCAAACTAAAGTTTAAAAAATTCAGTTTTCTCATCATCGGAACTGTTTTCTGATTATAACAAACATTTTCTGTTTTTGTTCAATTATTTCCGCCCACTCAAAGTTCTTTTCTTACATTTGTGACCACTTAATTAACATTTTTTATTTTATAACGGTAGGTATTTACAACTAATTTTAACATCTTAATTAGGAAAGTTGCTTGTCGACTCGTAAACTACAAAATTAAGTAGGTACACTTATGAAAAACTTTATGTAAATTGTATTGCCATCAAATTATGCTAATGTCAACGTATATAGTAAAAATCAATTAAAATCGTTACAAGAAAGATATTGTTAATTAAGAATTACGAATAACTGATTTTCATAAAAAATTGTTCGAGCGTTTTTTTTTAATTAAAATTAGGTTTTGCTTGCATATTAAAATAACCAATTACTTATCTATCGTTAGATTTCAACTTTAATATTTTAAAATCTCACTAAATCTGGCTATTTATTTGATTTTATTTTAATTTAGATTTTTTCTTATACATACCGTGTGTACCAGAATCATAGTACAGCCCCCTAATTTTGTTATTTATTAAGATACAATTTTCAAACTTGTTACATATCCAATGTACTTTTCAAACGCCAACTTTTGACGTCAATTTTCAAATGGAACACCATGTAGGTACATTATTATATTTTTAGAATCTGCATAATTTTCTAAATATAATGGTACGATATTAGTGGAATTTCAACTGCCAAAATAAATTTTGTAGCCCATTTTATTTTTCAAACTAGAGTACCATAACCCTTTCGGATTAATGTTAGATAATTGACCACATCAACACAACAAAAGTAAAATCACGCCAAAATAATGTAATTATTTGACCTATCATCTGGTAAAGTTATCAGCAATAGTCTTTGTATCAAAACTTGATTTTTTTAAATAGTACCATGATGGTATCATGACACCAATAGGAAGTGCATTCAATAACAAATCGACCCGCGTGCGCACTTTGTCTGTAATATTAATACAACCGAATTTATAAGAGAAAATTTGAAAAAAATAAACTTTAAATGCCACTTATGTAGTGCCATAATATTTAGAAAATTATGCAGATTTTAAAAATGTAATAATATACAAGATGTTCTATTTGAAAATCGAAAATTGATGTCAGTTAGGATAGAATCGGTGTGGGAAAAACACAATTTTTATGTCAAAAGTTGACGTTTGATAAGTACATTAAATATGTAACAAGTTTTAAAATTGTATCTTAATAAATATCAAAATTAAGGGTTGTGTACCATGATTCTGATACACACGGTATATTATTACATCGAACTCTTATTTGATTGTTTTATTTTTTTCAGATAAGTCCTGTAGATTTTTATAGGCATCTGGTAAGATATTATAACTTTTGTGCAATAAATAATGATTTGTACGGATGTTAACATATCCATAGCTGATAACCTAAAAGATAAAATTGAAAATTTAAACGAATCGAAGAAAAACTGAATAGGTATGTTAGTAGAAAACTGACGTTTACAAAAAGAAACGACGGCGCTAGTTACACTTCCAGATTCTTGAAATTTATAATTAATGGTCAACCTTCTCGCTAGATGAACCCGATTTTGCCTCCCTGGTTGCTGATGCTAGCATAATAAATTTGCACTAATACATTTCTCTAAAATTATTTTTGAATCCTATTACGTCTAACGGTTTTAGTCGATGCGAATTTTTCTGTTATTTATTATTAGTTGCGGCTAATGTCGAGTTTACTTTCTGTTGAGTTCTGGTTACAGTACAAATTGAATGTTGGGTATCATAACTTAATGTGTACGGGTGGCGCAAATGCTACTCTTATATCGTTCATTTTCTTTTATTTGTGATCATGGTTATTTTAAAACTTTTTCATAACAGCAGTTTCCGTAAAGATAATCCACCGTGTATTCCTGTAATTTATGGCTAGTACATCTAACTGCAATTATTTACCATTATTTTCACGTAATATTTCATGCAAATGCAGAAGTTTAAGCTTTCCCTGGAAACAATGGTAGAAGAATTCTGGCGATAAATTCAAACGGAAATGTTTTATAAATTTTCTTTTCTTTGTTTCTTGTTTATCCTTTTATTTGTTCTTACTCGTATTATAAGAATGTCACTACCTATATATAATAATTTTTTTAAGCACAATTTGGTTGGTTATCATTTTATGGGATTTTATCTTAACCAACTGATTTCTAAAGACTATCTAGATTAGGCAACCTATTTAAATAAATATTACACCTGTCAAATTATATATTTTCAATTTAGGTACATTTATAATTAAACGATTTTATCTAGCAGAGCACGTGGCAGAAGTGAGAATGTTCGACACTGCTTTAAAATTCAGTATTATGCCTATAAAATCTTCTTTACAACAATTAACGTTTTCTTGCGTTTAATATTTATTTAATAAAATTTAAAACAAAAATTCAAATAGTAGAGCTTTCGTGACGTTATAATGACACGGTGCATTAATAAATTAAACTTACGTGCTGTTACAGGTTATCAACGCGAATTTTCTTATACCTAATTTAATAATTTATCGGCATTACAAATATTTCTATTATGCATAATATATGTATGTATAGGATGATTTCACCTTGATTGCATAATACTTCACCAGGTTATTCTTGGATCAAAAACAAGCAAAAAAAGGTCCAATATATAAGTAGGTGTATATTATATAGACTAGGTGCATCGTTTTATTGAATAAAAGTGAATGCAATGCTTATTTGGATATACATTGGGAACGTTAAACATAAAAACTCGAGTTTTGCGTTCCTCTTTATTATCCTTAATAACTTCGACAGTTTTTTTAATCCTTTGAAAAACTTGGAAACGTTTTTCTTTGGAATCTTTAAACGAATAAAAAATGTCTCGACGTTAAACAACACAAATTCACATTTTTTTTCATCTATTAAATCTTGGTATTTTCCTCATTATTGCCAAATATTTTTGGCAAATCCGGTTAGGAATTATCATTTTTTTATGTCTTTATAACGTTTGTATCTGTGCATTTGTGTTGTAGTGATGTGAAATCTTAAAATTTAAAATATAGGATTTGATCAGTTTTAAGCCACGTTTAACATCTTAAATTATTTTGAATGTTTATGAGCTCCAAAATGCTGTTGCATGTTTTTTTTGTATAACAAAGAAACGTGAAAAACAAACGTAAATATTGCAGTAGTAGATATAAAGTAAGCAAGCGAAAATATAGATCTTTACGTTATAAGTACTCGTGTTTTTATTTTGCTACTAGCATAATATAGGCACGTTACGAGGTTCGATAAGTTCGAACGCCGCGCCGTGCCGTCACTGTGTTGTAAAGAAATCAACGGTATAAGAAAATTGATAATTTTCATGTTTTAGTCGCTGTTTTTAAATCGCAGTAATTTTTATTGTATAGTCGAAGATTATGTAACTCGCACGAACTGGAAATTCCATTATAATATTTAATACAAAGTACGAAAAGTATTAGGTACCTATACGTTTTCAATTTACTTTAATCTAAATTTAATAGTCGAGATAAATTATTCAAATTATTAATTTTTAACGACTATTTACAACATCCGCACGAAGAAACAATTAAAAAAATTAATTAAGTCTGACCCGAATTTCGTCGAGGTTCAGAAAAAAATTCCCATTCGTCTAAGAAAAAATAAAATGAAACACCTTATACACTATTATAATACCTATACCTATAGAAAGTATCCGAGGGCAATAATTAAATTTTTCATCAATATTATTACGAATTAAAATTTTAAAATTAGATTTATTATTGTGAACTTCATGTGTATCATGTTATGTTAGAGGTTTAAACGAAAAGAAACTATATTGAAAACGGGGAATTTTAGGGCCTCGCATTGTTGTCCGTATACTGGCAATAAAATTCCTCTAGTAAAGGATCGATTTGATATAGTAGTCGTTCCTAAGATACTGCCCCAAAAATAAAATTTATTTATGTGTCCGACTTTATTAAAATGCACTATAACGTTTTTGAGTTTACCTATTTACAGTTTTAAAAACGATATGAATAGGAATTTCCTATTGCACGTTGTACGACCGTCGGCGTCGGCGTCGCGTCGGTGACATAACTATAGGACTCGAGTTTTAACGTTATCTGCATCATATTTCAAAATTTAAACGGTTCAATTTAAATTTAAAACGATACATCTAACTGGTGGACGTAAATGCAAGATTTTAAATAGAATTCAAGAACGCGTGTTGTATGTAAGTAAGGTACAGTGAAGTCGTGACTTCTCGTAGTTCTTTCAACGTCTTATTTTGACGGTACTTTACGATCAGGTTAAAGTAGTTAACACGCCCGTTTATCTTGAAAATATCTCGGAAAAGTCCTCACTATTTCGGTATTATGCGTTTCTCTATTGTGGAAATTCTTTTTTTTTCTAGTTTCGTTGCTTTCGCGGCAACATATTAAATACGATCGGTGGAAGTGGGGCGCTGTAACCCATCAATTTACATGATTAATGCTCGGCTGAAGCTAGATTTTCTTGTTAAGGCTAAGATTAATGTTGCTTCCTACTTTCGCAAATCTTAATGAAAACTAGTGCCAGAAAATAAAAAGTTGATTCAGCAAGTGAATCTAATTTACCTATAGTGCAAATTACATTTTGGCGAGGTTTTAAGTTGTGCAGTATACGTAATTTTTATCACGCTTACAAAATGGAAAATTTTATACAACTTAAAACGTCGAAATATAAAATCTTTATCTCGACTAGTGGAAGCCATTAGCTTTCTGCGGCTGCTCGTTCGAAAAGTCTTCAATTTTTCTTGTAATCGTTCTATATTCTTTTATTGTAATGATTTCCATCTTATTATCGCTTCTATCGCTTTCTAGTATTTCTGCTTCAATCTCATTTCAATAAAGCTGCTTTTTTTTATTACATTTCCTACGTCTTTATTCGTTTTACGGTTTACGAAATTTTCTCCGTTTGATGTTTGTTTATCTTTAATATTGCTGCTGGTTTCCTCGAGATTATAAGCGTATTTTGTAACGTAAAAATTTTATTTTGATAAACGTAGCTCAATTTCGATTTTTGAATTTTTTCTAGCTAACCGAGGACAATTTATTTACAAAAAAATATTGTTTAATACATATCTAATTATAATTAAGTAGATAAGTAATTTCACAATTTTTGAACGATGCGCTTTGTAAATAATTTTTAACAAATTTTATTAGCTTGATGCGTGATAAAAATAGCACTGAAGTGTTGTCTCATATCGTCGCCTTAATAAGAAAATTTAGCAAGAGAAGGTAAAAACTATCTTGTTACAGAATTCAATAATACAAAATTCCATTATTTAGTTATAATTGTTATACTTTAGCTTAGTTTCGTTATTTAGTTAGTAAGTTTACAGTTAGCTAAATATATTTTATTTTAATACTAAAATTAAATTACTTTTATTTTTTTATAGTTATTAAGGATACGCACTTTTCTTTCGGCGTTAAAAATATTAATAAACTTATTTTGATACATTTATGCAATTTTACGCAAGAGTAACTTAGGAAACGCTTTATCAGAAGTACGATTTCGGGTGAAAGTGGCAGTTTTCTTATTAAGGCGGCAATATGTACAATTATAAAATTCAGACTAAAGTATTGACCCCTACAGATACTCTACATTTGCATCTAGAAGACTGATTTGCACTATCTGGAATAAAATCGGTACGCGAGCCGAATTTTTAATACGACCATTTACTCAGCTAATTATTATCGTAATAGCTTATAATTATTTCAGTTTATAAATACGGAAAGTGTTTTACATTCCTGTTGTGCATATTATTAAATTACAACTTTTTTGTAGGTATAAGTACCTACCTACTCAAAATATACTTATCTATTAATTTACATTTCAAAAATAACAAGGAATCTAAATAATATAATGAAGTAAGTACCTACGCAGAAAATTATGATAATTGTCAGAATTCGTAGCGTGTAAAATTTAAATGTCTAGAGTAAGGTGGTTGTAAAATGCATGTCTTGAGCCAAGTTTGCAATATCTAGAATTTTACGGTTTTTACTTATAGATTAAACGCTATTTATTTGTTACTTATGTCGTAAACTTGCAATTATTTCAACAGTCACTTCGCTAAAATAAAATTAAAAAAATGTTTCGACTGGCCTTTTTTACGAAGACGAAAAACTTATTTACAAGGTAATTTAAAAAATGTCGACAAATACGTTACTACATCTGAAGCCAGAGTTAATATTTTTATTCAGAAATATCACCGTGTTCCGAAAAATGAAAAAAATCGACGTACAAAGTATTTCGTGTTCTAGTCTAACAATATTTTATGAACGTCGTTGACGCCTTGCGAGGCGCCACGATTCGGTAGGTGCACATCCTTTGTCGTTTTATTGCATTTTTAGAATAAAAATGTATAATTAGATTCAAATAGAATGGGCCGCCTCAAGTTTAAAGAATTTCAGTTTAGTTATTTCGTCGTAAAAAGCCTTCGTTAATAAACATTCGCGGGCGCCGTTTTATTATATGACATAATCAAATAAGACGCCCCGGATAAATTCATCACAATATTTTCGTTCTGAACCGAGAGGTGTTGAAAACTTGCAGTTTTTTATTCTTTATTTTCCGTCGATTCATTATGTAGAGTTATATAAATCGGGAAGTGGAATAATTCGTGAATAGCCTACTGGCGCTTCCTTTATAAAAGTAACGTTTTAACTACGAGAGCTTTTGCAAACTAAACCGCTCTAGGATCAAAGCGGTCGTGATTAACAATTTACTAAAGTACAGTTTGGTCGGAGTTGATACGACACTTTTTGATCATAAACAAAGATGTTTTGTGGCTTTGAAACAAAGTTTGTTATTGTTCCACCATGGAAAAGTTAATTTGATTGCATTAATAATTAATTTGGAGACTACTTGAGCATCATCGTTTAAATCGTAACATAATTTTGGTAGGTACTTAATACTTACAATAAATTTTGAATTCAAGTTATTTATACATAATTATTCTAACAAACATAAGTAACAATTATCAACCGCAGTTTGGTTTTTAGATCTTTAAATTAAATATAGGTAGATACGACGCCGACGACGACGTGCGACGTTTTGGGATATTTATAAAGCATTTTTAAGTTTCGCATGTTTGCGTACATAAATTACTCGCCACGTTAAAATGCCTATTTCATAACCTCTTTAATATTTTACTTATGTTAGCTCTAATGGACAGTAATACATTTTAAATGCATTTAGCGAAGACATTTATTAAAGCGATTTCCCGACAGACTTCCGATTCAAAATAACCTGGCTAGCCACAAATTCGAGTGCAAGTCGGTAACGGTTAATCAAATTTTATTGGCCCTTCTATGATCTGCCGCCATTCTGCGATACGATTATTGCCCGTCATTTTACATTTTAATAGTTGATTTCTACTTTTCCAGTTAAGTTTATTGGACAACTTTTCTTTATTAACTTTCAGTAGTTGATTATACAATTTGTAATTTAGCTTCTAAATAGTTGTCGAATCGAAAAATGTTGAAAAATACTTAAAGAGTAACGTCCGCATTATGATGTGTTTAACAAGAAAATTTGTGCCGCCAAGTCGAGCGAATTTCCAAAAAGCCATTAACATTGTGTCGCAGGAAAAAACAAAGAGCTCGTTTTACGTTTCGAATTCACTTTTCCTTCGGGTTACAAATATTTACGGATTTGCGGTTCGTTTTAACAAGTTTTTCTGAGATTTAATTTCGACTTATTATGAACTAAGGATGCAGAGGGACGATAAAAAGTAAGTAGGAAAGTCTTCCCGGTCGACGATTACCTTCATTATCATAATTATCTTGATTTCGTATTAAAATAAAAACTGTAAAACTTAATGGTATGGCACGACATAAAAAATGGAGGAGCGTGTTGTGATTTTATCAAACTTTTGTTAGAACTATTTATATTTCTTTGGAAATGTCTTCTTCGAAAACTTTTTACAACTTAATTTATATGCAAGTGATTTATACGGTATACAACAAACTTTGGCATATCAATATATTAGAAGTTTTATTAACTCTATAAAATATAAACATTTGATTCGTAAATCGATTTAAATTAGGAATTAGTTAAATTTTTGTATAGGTAAATAACAAACATCATTCACACAATTTAGATCAAACTCCTAAATGTTTTGATAGCGATTGTTCGAAATCCGTCTGACAACACGATGTCAAATTGTCGACATCGATTTCATTACGTACTGTTATATTGCGTGTTACTTCTAAAAATTTTAGGATTAAAATTGAACAATTTAATATCATCATTCCATCAATACTTTTATTGAACAGTTCTAATTATAATTTGCACGTATGCTCATTACTGTTTCTTTAGTTTATGGTGCAATGTTGAAGTGCCGCTAATCTCGCATCCCTTCACCATGATAGTTATTAACACCACCTCTACTAGGGTCGTTCTAATTTAATGCGATGGTTTTTATACTGCCGACAAGGGGACATGTAATTTTACTTTCTCATCCGAGATGTCGCACTCTTAATTTACCAAAACGCTCCTGGTTTTATAGTCGTCCATTATGGCCACGTGTGACCGTTTAATTTTTTACAATAACGCGTTTTGATGTTTATCAAACACGAAGTGCAGATTCACAATAGCACAGAGCGCTATAATAACTTTTATTTATTACAAAAAATAAGTCAAATGCTTAATAATAGATTAAGAAAGTCTAATTAATTTTAATTAAGCAGAATGGGTGTTTGACAGTGTAACTTAATAATTAATAAGTGCCTAAAGCCACAAAGTCTTGTAATGTACCTACTTAATATCTATACGTAAGATGTTTTTTTGATCTCGCCTTTTAATTTATTTCATGTTTTTCGAAATTTATTTCTATTAGTTCCGTGTTAAATAAAGACATCCGCAAATTACAATATCGTTTATCATTAAATTGACGAAATGAAAAAACAATAATGAAAAAGAAGTCATTTTTGCAAAGTCATCTAAATTTTTGAGTAAGTACTAAAAATTTAATTTAAATATAGCGCTTCAGTTTCTGAAAAATCTCGGACATAACGTGTAACGATAAATTAACGTTTTTTGCTATTTTTGCCGTGCAACAATTAAGATTTGTACAAGATTTGTAAATGTTTTATCGCCGTTAAATTAACGTAATTTATTAAAAATGGAAGAACGTATTGCGGTCACGATAATCAAGATTACAACTAGGCACCCAAATAAATTCTTGAAAACTTCCCAGATAATTTCGTACGAATTTTTTTGTGGAAATTTAATTTCGCCCGTAAATTACCTACGTAGGCGAACCTTTTTGTACGATAAGTTTTTATGCGCCTCTTTAACATGTAATAATTCAGGACGGTCGCGGTGTGATAGGTTATCATCGCAATGATATTTCATAAAACTTAGGAATACCTACGGCGGAGATAATTAAATATAGATAGGTATTTACCGAAAAGAAGTAGGTAGCAATTGTATCCACTTAAAGTGAGTTTGTTATGTTTTAAGATTACAGGTAAATATTTATTTAAATGCTCGTCGTTTACTTAAAAGTTTTAAATCCGAACTTCCACTAAGACTAAAAGTTTATGGAAACTTCTAACCGCATCTTTAAAATGCTAATGCTGCAGCTTAAACATATCAATTTCCAAACCTGTTAATTGATTAAATTTAATTTGTTTTCCGATTAGCATAGGCGTCGAGTTCGGCAATTATAGGTATATATTTTTCTAAACACTCACGCTAAATATACCTACTTATAATCTATTAATTTTCATTAAAAAGTACGAAAACGTCTGACATGAGTACACTTTCGATATTCCTTTAACACGAAAAAAAAACTCGATTCATACGTTTCACAAGATAGTTCTCGTATTCTAGATTCGATTTTATATTCTACTATAACAAATCGTTTCAATAACGGAATGACAAGCAAGCCTGCGATATTTTCGTTCGCGGGTCATTACTCTGTAAACAAACTCGAAATTCAAAGATTCCTACCTTCGTATTCTAAACATTCCATTCGAAAATTAATTAAATCTAACCAAATTATACGATAGTACTAAAACGGAATTTTATTTGGTATTTAAAAAAAAAGATATCGCCGTCCATTTTGGTTGTATGTACTTTAAAATACCAGATAAGTACTTTATAATTAATTAGGTATTGATACTTTTTTATATCGCACATAAATTTAGAAAAGCTAAAAGACGAATAATATCCTAAAATTATGTATGCAACGAAACATAAATTTCAATCTTAAACTAATTGACACTAAATTCATTGGAAGACCTATAAAAAAGAAACGTTTAGAATTTATTAGTTTCTCAAAACATGCACAGTCACTCAATAATTTTCCACCTACATTACATAATCGTCGATTAAACAGATAAGATTATGTATAATTGAACAACTTTAATATTAGTAGTACCTAACATTATTAAAGTTAAAAACCTGTTCCTAATGGTACGATCATTTTTTATTTTACTGTCGAATGTAAAAGGTGATAATATAATGTCTCTATCAGAGAAAGTTATTAATTTATTACGACTAGATCGACGACAGGGATGCTATTATACATATAAACTACATAGGTGTAGGCTTACAATTAGCAGAGAAGAAACAAAAAATAATTATTTATTATAAGCGCGATAATGTAAATTTTGTAAAAAAATTGCATTAAACTATTCTTAATTTATTTAGTAACGAGAGTGCATAAAGTTTTCTTGCGTCTGTACTAAAAAATAACGAGCTTTTAAAAATTTAATAATTTAAAAATTATGATAATAAAAAAGAATTAAAAATTTGAAAAAGATAAACGCAGTAATTTAAATTTTATAAAATAATACAGGCGATAAAAAATTGCATAATAATAACTATCTACCTACGTATATTATGAGGTTGTATATGAAATTATAAAGTAATATATAGTCTTCGGTAGATACCTACCATGTATATTTGTTTAAATTGACTATTAAAATAATAAACATTTACTAATTAATAATATAAAATAAAAAAATGTGGATTAAAATAAAGTTAAATTTAACAGTCAGTTATAGATTGAAACCACTAAAAATTTCTTGTTCAAATAGCCGATGTGAGTTTAAAAATAAATGTGCAAAATTAAAAATATTAATTCTAAAAAATGTTTAATGAAAATTATAACAAAATCGTACGTATAAACTAGCTGCATAGATATACAAAATAAAATACTTAATTTGCACTATGGGCAAATAAATTAACATGAAAGACACATTTTTTTTGTTCTCTACCGGGCTTCTGTCCATTGATATCTATCGATTCGACAACCTTAACGAACCGATCTTTGTCGCTTGCGGTGCTGATGACATATCTTGGAAGTTATTCTGTACACACGCACTTATCCATTATTATCGGTTCGATTCCTTACGTTTTCCTAACGACAAATATCAATAAAATTGGCTGCAATAAAGAAAATCTAGTAAAATTCCAGGGAGCTTATTTTTAAAATAATTTCAGTTCATCGTTGATTTTGTTTTAATTGCAAATCCTAACGTTTCATATTAAATAATTTTTGTATTTTTAGATTAAGGTACAGTTTGATATTTATAACACTTCAAGATCCCAAACGCAATTGAAATATGACAGAATATAATAGGGAATATGGCGATATATTAATGTTATTTATGTCATTTACTGACATTGGCACTAAACAAATTCTGAATGATTTCATTCATTCCCAATATCGAAAACAGCTTAAAATAATACGTTAAAATAAATCCATACACCATACACCCGCTAAGAAAGAATTTTTCGAAATTCCGCTCCTAAGGGGAGGAAACGGAGACAGTATGTTTTATAAAAATTCAACAAACAACGCCCAGCGTCAGTCACTGGTCCTAGAAAAATTAGTTTTGGAGGATTGTTCTTTTTGTGATGCAGGCTTCCACTAAGAAAACCTTTTTCGAGAATCCACTTCTATGGGGCTGAAACGTGAATGTGTGTTTTTTAAAAATTTAATCAGTTTGTTCGTACTTCTTTCCTTTGAATGATAGAATTGTAGGATTCGTTTCTTCGAATATTTCTAATCCCTCGTAGATGAAGTTTGAGTATAAAATTTATTCTCTACGAGATTTTAGTATTGGAAAATTAGTTTGGGTTGCATCATTTATTACACTCGGGTTGTAATCCGATGACTCAAACATTTACTGGCTTAGTTTTGAAATTAAATAAGTACGTTACGTTCAATATACTTATAATAGTATATTAAAGTAGGTGTTACTCATAAAGCATTTTTTTATCGCACGAGCCTAGGCACTTGTCGAGCAGTTCTCCTATGTACAGGTACAAACTAACATTTTGCCAATATGCAAGCCGTACATACTTAAGTAGGTCCTTACGTCATAGTGTGTCCACAGTAGTTAATAAAGAGGTATCTAATCTACATTTGAAATTCTACGGCATTGACTCGCATTAATTGATTTGTTAACTGACTTCCATACACCACAACGACACAAAAAATGTATCTCCTATCTACTATTTGATTTTTGAAATGTGGAACACGAAAGATATTATGATGACTTCTAACATCTATTAATTCCTTTAAAGAACCGAATATTAAAAAATTAAATTTTTAACAATTATTTAAACACAAAATTACCTTCTTAATCTCATCATTGAGGTGTGAACTTCTGGATAGCAAGTTTTTGTCTGTAAATAAGTGTATTTTGTTAATAACGTTTATTCAACTTGCTTATATCACTTATCCGACTTACCTAACAAAAAATATGACTAATGGTCGAGAAAAATTAAATGTTTATAAGTTCAAAGGAACTGTTAACGAGCTTGATTTTCGAGTTGATGCCAATAAAACCTTGCAACGACATTAATAAGTGGATTACCAACACAATAAAGTATTGTCATCTTCTACTTGTCCTAAAAATTTAAAATCAATTAAATATGTGTATACACAAAATATAAGATACTCAAACGAATTAAGAAAATATTAGATGATTCTAAAATTTTCTTTCGAAGCTCACCTACCTCATTTATTTTGTTTTTAACACTTACACTTCCCGATAAAACAAACGTTTTGGCGCAGAATTAACGTAACAGCAATTTAACATGGGGGGGGGAGGATGAGAAAGCTAAGCATACCTTGTAGTTGTCTGTCTTCTGTGGACTGTGTGCGCATGCAACGTGGCCCTCGCTTTTCTTCTTCTTGTTGTTATTGTCCTTTCGTTTTGCTTCAACTTTACGGCGATGGTCCCAGAGGACTATCGCCGAGTCTTTATCAGAATAAAGACTGACTTCTGGATCCATAATTTCTTTGACTTTCTTATACTCCTATTATTCTCCTCGGCATTTGATTTTGCTATTTTTTATAGATAATATATTATTCTGTACCCGTCCTATAAGTTCATTCAATTGGTTTCTTCTATCATTAATGAATTTGACGATGTCTTGTATTTATTTCATATTGTCTTCTCGTTGACTTCTTGGTTGGGAACTATATCTAAAGTATGGCCATCAGGTTTCGATCTTAAAGTAGACATTTCTGTTGTTGTAGCAAGTTGTTAATTTTGAAAATTTGGGTCCTAGTTTGGACTGCATGTTACTACAACTGATCGTATCGCATCTTTGTTTTCCACCCTCGTATTTGATCCTTTGATAATCGCCATCACTTAATGGAAGAACATAAATCGTCCATATGACACAAGACACAATACGACACAAGAATCACTCTATAACGAAGTGGCCGTAAATAGCTTAACATCGCAAGCAATTTTGGATTTTGCTAATTTTTATAGACCAATACGTATTATTCTGTACCCGTCCTATAAGCTTCCTACCATATTGGTTTCTATATCATTAAATGAATACGATCGTCTTGTATTTATTCATATTCTTCAGCGTTGACTTCTTGGTATGGGAATCAGATCGTAAAGTATGGCCATCAGGTTTCGATCTTAAAGTAGATCATTTCTGTTGTTGTACAAGTTGTCAAAATGTATGAAAATGTTGGGTCCTAGTTTCAGAGAAAACTGCATTGTTACTACAACTGATCGTATTGCATCTTTAGTTTTCCACCCTCGTTTTGATCCAATATTTATAATCGCCATCACTAATGGACATAACAGTAAATCGTCCATATGTACACATTATACACAATACGATGACATAGAAGTTAGTCTATAACGAATGGCCGTAAATAGCTTATCCTACCTTTGATCGGTGGTTGCAATCAGTCCAAACGTATTTCGGCAACTGAAGCTAGAGTTTACCAACATTACCCTACTAGAAACGATCGCGTAAGGATACCGCAGCGTAGGCGTATCGAATCGAGCGTAGTATTGCTGGTTACTTTCTTAGCTAGTTACATATTTATGACATATCAATAATGTATCAACCGTCGTTTCAATTTCGACCGCCGATGACGACAAGATTTCTGTAGAGATAATTGAATTTTAGTAATCAAGCTATCCAATATTGCATATGCTATATGACACGTTAAGTGTATGTAAATATTATACAAATCGATGAATAGATAGTTAGTAGAACAAAATGGTCTTTCCTACCTTTGAGAAATTGGTGGTTACAAACACATTCCCGCAATCACCGTCGAGAGTTTACCTACATTACCCTACAACAACGCGGTAACAATGGGAAAGGGCATATTATTGCTGTTACTCGTTTTCGCTGTTCCAATCTTAATCTATACTATGGTGCAGGGCAACCGAAATATAAGTTTCTCCGACCGCCGATGACGTGTCAAATTTCTGACGCACAATAATTAAATTTATAAACAAGTTTTAATTCGTTACGTTATGCTTTATCTGTGACGTAAGTATGGTATAATTAAAATTATATCATCGTCGGATAGGAAACGACTAGGGCGGGGCATATTAAATTTGATTTTTCATTCAATATTATCTATCTTGGTGCAGGGCACGAAATATAAGTTTATATTTTGACGTAGTCAATTTCGAAACGCACAATTTAATAATAAACGTTTTAATTCGTTCGTATGCCCTGAATTACCTACTTACATGGTATAATTAATTGTGCATATATCAATACCTACAATTAAATATGATAATCTTTCAGAAGTTCGTAGGTATATGCGATTTCCGAAATTATTTTAAAGCGCAATGAAATTGTTTAATAATAATTGTTCATTTTTATGATTTTAAATGTAATCTTTTGTTACGTCGTTGTAACGTCATATTGTTTACTTATTTGTTACAAAGTTAAGGTATGAATATAATACCTATCATTAATCCTCAAATTTTGTTTAAGCGAATTGCGCATGGTTCGAATCACATGTATAAAAATATCTACTTAAGAAAGTAAAAATCATAACGACTCTTGAGTGTTAAATTGTAAAATTTTAGTTGTTGGAAACGGGTCGATTGCGTTTAATACCTTATAGGTATGTACTTGTATTATTTCTAACAAGAATTAATCTTCTGAACAAAGAAATTACAAGTACTTTTAAATAGATCTTGGCTTTTTGCTGGTCAAAAGGAAGGGTTTCGATGCCATTTGCACGTTGGTATTTCCGATTAATTGAATCATTTTTTAAATTATTCATTTAATAGTATAACAGTAGGTAGTTAACCGTTTTAAACTTATGGCACATTTTAAAAACAAATAATAGTGCACGAGAGGATAGGTTAATGTTGTTCTTACTGTTTTCTGCATTAAATAAAAAGATAAGACGAGATAGTAGTTTTTTAACAAAATAAAATTAAATGAAACGAATAAAATGTTGAGAAACCTCCGTAAATGAAATTATTTTAATAAATGCAAGAAATCCAGATATATACTTAATGGTCTATAGTAGTCTCTGATATGTATTAAAATCAATATAAGTTAAAACATTAAAAAATTACTCCATTACATTACTCCTTTATTTAAACATCTATTTATGTAATTGTAAGGGACAACTTTTAAAGATAGACAAAATAAGCATCGAAAATAGCAACAACGTTTGCGAGGGAAGCTTGACTTACGCTGATAAACTGCTAGCGTTACGACTTTTACTTTCTTGAGTAGGTATTTATTTCGAAAAACAATAAAATTCAATAATAAAACTCACCGGTAAAAATAGCCCCGCTTGATACAATACATAGAAAGATCCTACCTGTAACAAAGAAAAATAAAATTAGTTTCAAATGCGATCGACTTATTGGATGTAAAGTGTGTTCCAAAATTAAAGGGTTTATAATTAAAAATTGTAAATTTTTTATTGATTCATAAAGTATACAGTATAGGGTTATGTATGGAATAGCATATCGGGTAAATGGCCTCCAAGGCTTTGCTAGCACGTACGTAGTCTTGTCGAAATTTTCCATAACCGTTTTGCGTAAATGTGGCTGAATTTCGTCGATACAGTGCTCAATTTCCTCCTTCAAGACGTGGGTGGTCGTGGGCTTGTTGGCATAAACCTTAGACTTCAAAAAACCCCAAAGAAAAAAATCCAACGGCGTTAAATCGCATGATCTGGACGGCCAATTCTGATCACCAAAACGGGAAATTACACGACCAGGAAATGACTCATGCAGTAATTTAACGCCGTTGGACTTTTTTCTTTGGGGTTTTATGAAGTCTAAAGTTTATGCCAACAAGCCCACGACCACCCACGCCTTGAAGGAGGAAATATCGACTGAAATCGACTGAAACTGAATCGTCACTGTATCGACGAAATTCAGCCACATTTACGCAAAACGGTTATGGAAAATTTCGACAAGACTACGTACGTGCTAGCAAAGCCTTGGAGACCATTTACCCGATATGGTATTCCATACATAACCCTATACTGTATACTTTATGAATCAATAAAAATTTACAATTTTTAATTACAAACCTGTGTTTTCTATCAAAATTACTTCTTGCGTGAATTTTGGGACACCCTATAGTTGATTGTATTGTTGGACATTGTTTTATTATTATTCGAAGTGGATCGACCTGGTTAAATTAATATCTAAAGATTAAATAGAAATTATAAAAGCTTGTAAAATCATGTTTGCAATTCATGGCATAGCTATTGTAGTCATTGCAGATAATATGCTTTTTAGTTCGTATTTAATGCATAAATTTGTCAAAATGTGCGGTTTAGAAATTATAACATCTTCACCCGTGCATTCTAAAAGTAATAGGCTACATTTACAGAAAATTTCAAGGATGAAAATATTTGTAATAAAAATTCAATTGTACCTAATTAAATAGAGATAAGAATGATAGCATTGATTATAAAACAGATGGTGTATAAATACCTTAATTCTTCGACGTCCTCTAACATTATCGTCCCCTCAATTGTAGGTAACAACTGCAAAAAATTTTGTAGAGAAATACTCTTCACATCTGCAAAGAACAATAATTTATGCATTAGTTTATGTTATGTAATACTTATAATTAGTTATGTAAATCAGTGGTGAATATAATCACGATTATGATTTTATTGGATAAGTGTATGTAGTTATAAGTACTGCATACATTGTTTTTTTATAACATCTTCATAATAAAAATTAAAAGCACTTCTTATAATTTCTTTAATTCAGGTAAATAGGTAGATATACCTACCTACCGATAATACCGATAAAGAAACGTTTTCGGTGTGATCGACTATTCTGGAAATGGCACATATTCTCATAATATGCCGTTATTATGAAAATTGAAAACAAAAAAATTGTCATTGTCAAAAAAGACATCAAACACATTATCGCAGAATTGGGGAGGAGGGTGATTGTTAAACCACTATTACCACAATTTGATAAAAACTTAAATATCAATAAAAGAAAGCAGTTCAATGCTAGGGGCATACATACAACTTTTAGGCCCCGGTCTTACGAACATGATTTATACTGAGATAATAAAAGCTGCTTTAACCCAGCTTGTTAACGTGTCGCTCATGCGCCCGATCCTTTTACGTTACTTGCTCATCTACATTTTTATTTCGCGATAAATCGTAAAGTTTGTTTGAAAATCGTCGTATTTTACGAAAATTCAGAGAACATCAAACTGGATTTTTTAGTTAAAAATGCACCATTTTAAATATTTCCGCCGAATCATAATAGACAAAGGTCGTTCGCCTACTCGGAAATCCGCAATATCATCTTAACTGACATCTTAAAATGACTGTTCAAGACCTACACTATGATACAAAAATTAGGCGTGAAAATCCTAAGGAGTGCCATCTCTTAAAAATTTCACCCCTAATTTCTGTATCATAATGTAGGTCTTGAACAGCCATTTACAAAAATATATAGTTTGTTGGCGATAGCTCTTGTTGTTCCAGAGATAATAAGCAAAATCGAAAAAATTTTCAATTTTTAAGGGTGGATTTCGCCCTCTCAAATCGCATAAGGGCACGAACGGAACACGGCTCTTGATTAGGGTTGACTAGTACTACAATCCTGCAAAGTTTAAAATTTTTCTGAGATTTCCACCTGCCTAATCTTTCTTGTAAGTCATACACTGGTCAGTGCGAAAAAATAATTGACTTAAGATCATTTATAGTTTTGTAATTAAATAGTTTTCGATAGTAATTGTATTTTGTAATAGTATATATTAGGTATCATTTAATTACAAACAAAAATTAAGTCATTTTATATCCGAGTTGTCAGTGACAAAAAATTGGACATCTATTTTCGTTATTATTAAAAATAATTAATTTTTTTCCGTAAATATATAATTACATGCATCCTTAAGTAATATACAATAACGCGAATTATTACAAATAAAATAATAAATCTAGAAATTACATTTTTGTTCGCATCATTTGAAAAGGTACGAACGACCTTAATAGTCTTCTTTCACTATCTGCGTTCGATTTGTTTATCGCTAGCATACAGATGCAGCAAAATCCCAAAAGCCAAAAATCCATCAGTCTTCTAAATTCTACAACCATATAATATACATAATTACCTACGTACGGTAATAATGCGAGGTTATTCCTATGTATACCTGCATTAATAATCGCATTACAAAATATTGAATATTTTCTTTGATATTGAATCGCCAAACTTGTTTAAGCTTTTACTTATTTATTTCACTCTCAATCGCTGTAGGAATACGTTTGCAATAATTAATTTTCAACTTTTTAACTACAATCTGTCACTTTATCGGCAAAAATATTATCGTCAACACCTTATCAAGTACTTTTTAACGATCGTTACGTTAACGATAATTATAGTTCGTCGCTCAAAATTATCGATCTAAGTCGATAAATGTTTGTACAGAATAGAACAATCGACAATTATCGAAAATTATCGATAACGATGTATAGAATCCCGGTACTGGTCACAAGGTTTCTTGCTGTAAGATCACAACTTTTTTTTTGGTACTTACGCACAGCTAATATTTTTTTAAGTGTAGATAACATTCGAGTTTTCACGCTAAACACCGTTACCTTTGAATCTGACAGAACTTCTTCATTAATAACTATTAGATGTGTAAAAGGACTAACTTATAATAAAAATTCAAAGCATACATTAAATCAATTAAATATCAAAATTCGAATAATTTTAAGCTATTGTATAGGTACTACTTGATGCTTTTCTTATTATAATGATCTATTACATTAAAAGCTAGGTCGTATTTTAAACGTGTTTCCGTAAGAAAACAACAAAAAAATAACTTTGAATTACTAAAGAAAAGTATCTATACCTACAAGAACCTATATTGTATTGGTCTTCCCACTAATAAGACGAATGTCAACAATTACATTGTACAGAATATCAAAAATCAAATATAGGTATGTTGAAGTACATTAACCTTTTTTAATAGTAAATTGGTACCTATGTTAAGTAGTTAACAAAACGCCGAAATATTTTCGAATTTTACGAAAGAAAGGTTCAAAGTTTTATTTAATAGTCAACGAACATGTAGTTATCGATCGATTTAGCGATGATAATCATTTGTCGCAAATTGCTACTTCTAAACGACGTAATTAATTAACACGTGCGTTAATTTGTAGGTCTACATAGGTACCTACACACAATTTGGTAGATATCTCAAATGTCATTCTACGGTTTGTTAATGATTTTAATTGCGCTAGATTTATTTAACATTAAACGTTAAATACCCCTATCGAGAACATTGGTCGCAAACTGCTTATTTTGTTATCTAAAACGTCGGGTAAAGCAAAAACCGACAGCTTAGACACAAATGTGAATTCTACATTTACTTATACCTTGCTCGGAAGGTTTTATTGTAACATTTTGTCGATTTAATTTTTGGTACAAGGGCGTGTTATGGGGATTCCCATTTATAAGTAAAAAATGTGCGAAAAGGACAGATTAAAAGTGGTTCCCGGTATAAATTTAATAAAACATGTATCGTTATTTATGATGGTGGGATTTCTAAGTAGTTTCATATTTGTCGAGCTTCGTAACCATTTCGTAACTATAGAAGAAAGAATAGGTACGTGATTTACTGCTTACATTATCCAAACTTTTTAACAAGAGACGATTTTTATAGCTCGCAGCGCCACGTAAATTTTCCAAGTATCGTTATTTTAATATATGGCCGTACTTCCAATATTATTTGATAAACTTCTTAATTTGCAACCGAAATCGGAGGTTTCCGTGCATTTTCTTATAATTATTGGCAATTAGAAATAAAAAACTTTACCGTCGCCGTCGCCTTGACCCCTAAATATCGTTGATTAAATTACAAGAGATAGGAAGTGGTCAGATTTAACAGCCGTTGGGGCGAATTTCGAAATTCGTTTTAACCCTACAATTACTATAATACGAACCTCCCAAATTAAAAGCCCATTTTAACCGGCGATAAATTTTCATTAACATGACAAAAGCCGACGTACCTACATGTAGGAAAGCGGTGGACGTCTAAAAACGGGGTCACTATTATAAATGCTTCTAATTATTACTTTGATTTAATGAATGTTCATGCGGATATATGGAAGAACTGCCTCCGTGAAATTAGAAGGATTATCATATTATAAAACGCAATTCTATTGAAAAACTATTTAAAGAAAATTCCAAAAAAAATTCTCGCGTAATTTATCAAGTACCTACCTATAAAGTTGAAAAGATGGCGCATTTTTATACAGTTGTTGATGCGAAGACAACATTATTTTTAAGTAGGTGCCTAACATCGAAAAAAGTAATGTCTATGTTTTATACCTATCTTATTAGCTATTCGTAAAATAAATTAAGATGAAGACATGAATCCAAATACAACAACTTATACCACACTTTTGTATAAAACTAGCTCCAAACAGTTACGTTCACGGCTACGTATTTTTCAAGTTGAGCTTTAGACATTTTTCTTATTAGGCAATAATAAAATTTTTGACCTTAACATATAAGTACTTAATCCTAAATATAAAATTTGACGTGGGCGCATTTTAATTCAAAAAATATTGGTACAGAATTGATAAAATTTTGTAAATTATTAAATCCTTCCAGTGCCTTATTATAGCAACGTAGGTATTAAAAAATTACTAATTTTGTATTTAAGTTTTTAGTTCGAAACCGTTTAGTGCAATTGAAGCTTTTCAAAATTATACATATTTAGGTATTTCAATTACACAATAATCCTTTAGATGCAATGTTGTTTAATAAAATACATAGAGCAATACTAAAAAGACGCAAACGCTTTACAATAAATTGTAGGAAACCGCTAATAGAGCGAATTATTTTTAGAATAACAATGTTATTAGTTAAATTTGAAATTATAGTCTAATATAATTGATTCAGATAAAAACGACAATGTTTGTAAAAAATAATTCTACACAATAACTTGTATATCTATGTATTGTACCTACATTTAATAAATTAAAAAAATTGTCAAAAACAATTTCGAAAAATCGAAAAATAACAATTGAATTTAAAAACGTCATCCATTTTTTTGAAAGTTTGTCTAACTGTAAGAACCTTTTAACTGACCTATAATCAATTTTAAATATCTACTTTGATATGTTACGAAAGCTATTTTTTTTATAATTTGTTGAATTTTAACTCAAATTATTTCGCTCATAAAGTTAGATATTTTAATATGTATTAAAAATTAATCAATTAGCATGTACCTATATTTAATTTCTAAAAATAAACATGTATAATAAATCTGAAATAGCTACCTAAGAATTTTAAAGTATGCTATTTTCTTTTAATTTTAACTAACATACCTATAAACTTTTATGATCCTAAAATACAGTTGATTTTTTTACATAATTATTATATGTAGCTTAAAAGTTTTAGTAAAACTAGAAAACGACCTTATCTATTTTATTTGAAATATAAATACGATAAATGCGAGAAAGAACGAACTTCAGATTTAAAACCATGTTTAAAAACTACTTAAACGAAATATTTGCTCACCATATCATCCCTTGCTATTTATGACTTTTATGTAGATATTTGAAACATCAAATAAAGTACAAATTAATATAATTTAATAAAATTAAAGATATATAAAACACATAGGTAATTATAACATTCTTTAAAAGACATTTTATACTTACATGAATGTATTAAAATACTTTATAAATATGGGTTTTTTAACTGACTTTAGTCGACACAAAAGTGGAGTTAGCATTAATTTAAGATGAAATAGTTTCCTCCAATTTAATTTTATATATTGGTATTTTTGCCTCTTCGCCGAAAGGTAGGATTATGTACTTACATATGTATGTAGTATATACATTAGAATCTAATTTTTTAATTAACATAAAAATGTAATAGGTAGTCAGATAACCGAAATAAATTACAGATAATACAACCAATATTGTAAATACTATATACCGTATTTATTCGAATAGAACCCGCGGGTTCTAATTTTTTTTTCAACTTTTCAAGGTGCGGGTTCTATTTGAGTGCGGTTTCTATTCGAGTGCGGTTTCTATTTTTATTTCATTTGGATAGGCTAAACTAAATCTTGATCCAAAATTTTCTTCCGGTTTTTTCCTACCGTACAGCGATGCACTTTACAGTTGTATATCGTTCAGCACGCACGGTTTCCTGCGGTATCGTTACTCACATTATACAAAAACCGAAAGAAAATATTGGATCAAGGTACAGGTACGAACCATCGCCCACGTTGATAATATCTCCATAAACATACCTACCAAAGTCGACATTTATTTTACAGCTGTAAAGCCTTCAGAGTTTACGGTATTTCAACTTGAACAATTTCCTCATCTAAAATATCATCAATACTGTTTAACAAATCGACGGAATTTTCATCACATTCTTCTTCCAAACCGAGCTGTTCAAAAGCGTTCGATAAGTTCACAGGAACAACATATTTTAAACTGGCCCTTTTTTCAGCTAACACCGAGAGTCCAGCAGCACATTTATGATTTTCTTGAAAGCACATAATTTCAGCATCATCTGAACCGTCGCTGCTAAGTCCAATTCCGCAACACCGGAAAGATTTTTTAATTAATTCGTTAGATAAAGAATTCCACTGGCACACAATTTCTAAAGATGCGCCTTTCATTTTACCGGCCTTTGTGAATTCGTGTTTGCCATGGGCTAACCAATCTGTGTACTGTTCTGTCAAATTAGCTTTAAAAGGCTTATTCCAGCTTACGTCTCCAGGCTGAATGAGTCCCGTGCATCCAGCAGGTATAACGGCCATATCAGTTTTAATTTGCATTAAATAATGTTTTGTGTCATCAGATACGTGGCATTGAAAAGCATCCCAGATCAAAAGCTTTCGAGTAAAGGACAGCTGACCAATGGTTTGTTGTAAAAATGATCGGGTAGTAGTGTTGTCCATCCACCCAGTCGTGTTGTAATTGAAATTCAATTGTGGAAACGATTTTTCTAAAGCTGGTAAAGGTCGACGACGTTTGAGCAAAACAAATGGTTTACATTTAGCGCCACTAGCTTTGGCGCATAACATTACCGTTATCCGCATTTTTTCGTGGCCAGTAGTTTTTATCGGAACTTCTTTGACTCCAACAGAATCAATCGTTGAATCAGGTAGCATATCGAGCCACACGGCCGTTTCGTCGCACGCGTAAATGGAGCTTAGGTCGTAATTGTTCAGAATTAGTAACTTTCCAACAAAAATAACGAAATCCGTTAGCTTTGGTATAAGATCGATCGGCAATTTTTGCGAAATTGTAGTACGACGTCGAATCGTAAAATTATGTCGATTCATAAATTTTTGCAACCATCTGTAGCTCCCTTTGAAACTACCGGTACTCGTACCAATTTCAGATTCACCAGTCTGCATTTTTTCATCGAATAGTGCTTTTGCACGATCAACCACCCATCTGCAGGTAACGGATAATCGCTGGTTTCTACGCTCAAAAATTTCGGCTTTTAGCTGATCTTCCATTTGTACGTCAAAGGGCTTACGACCACCGCCATCTAAGCGAAATTTTTTACTTGTTCCGGACAATTCGAGTAGCTGATCTTTCTTTTTTACGCCAATCACGTATCTATAACAAATTTTCATTATCAAGAATTCACCCTTTCTCAGAGAATGAGGGTATGAAAGTATTTTTAAAAATTCGGGTTCTACATCTCTTACTCTAGACGGAAATGGTGAAAACTATGCTTTTTCGTACGTATAGTTATTAAAAAATTTGCATTCCGATTTTGTTCATACCTAATCTAACACGCTTCTATACTTACCATCGATTCGTCAATCTTCAGTAGTGCTGCAATTCGGCGATTTCCATTCGTTTCAGCTTCTAAAACCGCACGAATTTTAAAATCCAATGAATACTTTTTGCGCTTTGATGATCGATCCACATGCGATTCGTCGAAAATTTCGTTCAATTCCGATTCCATGTTATAGATAAATCAACACGAATTGCCAAGTCAGCACAAAAAATTTAATCCAAACTCAAACCGATCGATTTTATTGTGTCACAAGAGATGTTGTATTGCAATAAACACAAAACAAACATTACACAATGGACAGAATTCCTCGAATATAACCCGCAGATAAAAAAACCAATGGTCGCATTCAGGGAATGGTAGCGCTGTAGCGCTTTATCGAAGCGATGCTCTGAATGGTGTCTGCTTTACTCGCAGTGCTGCAGCGCTTTAGTAAAGCATTAAAGCATATAAATATTCCGCTTTAACGCTTTATAACTAAATAAAGCAATGACGCATCCATGCGTTCTAACCTAACAAATTATGTTGCTTGTTTATGTTTTGTTTTGGTTTATGCAAAAAATAAAGATAGCTTATAACGTTACAATTCGGAGACGAAGTCATTTCCCTTGCAGTAACGTAAGAAGAAAGGTTTAAGTTAATAAATTAAGTTATATAAATATTGTAGATAAACACATGTGTAACTTATTTATAGGTTACCAAAAACAAACAAAATTGCCAACCTAAGAATTAAAAGCTGAAAAATAACTAGTACCAAAAATGTTTATTCAGGCAAGATAAAGCGTTACAGCGCTGCAGCGTTTCGACGCTACAATTCCCTGAATGCGACCATTGTTTACCTAAGGATGAAAATCCTCGAATAGAACCCGCGGGTTCTATTCGAATGCGGTTTCTATTAAATTTTCAGATATGAAGAGGTGCAAAAGTGCGGGTTCTATTCGAGTGCGGTTTGTATTCGATTGCGGTTACTATTCGAATAAATACGGTAGGTACCTACCAAATTTAATTCAATGTGTTTGTAGCTAAACAATATTTCTATTAATGGAGTTATTTAAATCATAAAAATTTAATTCTTTTATACGTAAGGTAAGTATGTATTAAGTGCGCGGTAAAAATATTCGAAAATAAGGTTTACTTTTTTTAATCATTGGCTATTGTAAAAGTTTGGGCAGTAGTGATAAAAAGTTTTGTTAAAATAATTACGTTTATGACTGGTTAATTAATAATTAAAATTAACTGGTAGTTAAAACCAGTTGACCTATACATTACATAAATCATTAAATTAATTTTAATACCCACTTATATTGAGATCAATTCAAGCTTATCCACAAATACTTTCCTAATGATCATAATTTCCATACGAGAGTATTAAAAGATAATGAAAAAATAAATAAGCAATCCAAAGGTTATTTTTTCCATCTTTTAAGTACGTACGTAGGAGTAGTGTGATACCTAGTGATAATCGATCAAACATTTTAAAAAGCGTAAATTAAAAATATAAGATAAAAATTTGAACGTATTAAATTTAATATTATTGTTTGAATAATTTAAAACAAAAATTGAAAGTAGGCACCTCGTATCATATTCGAAACGATATAGCGAATGTATAAAAAAAAAGTTTGAAAATAATCATTTTAGTCCAAACTTAAATAATAACTTTAAAGATCCTGGAATCAATTGTTCTTCCTATCGGAAAATATTTAATAAACTTGCATGAAGAAACACGAAGAAATTAAAATTTTTATTTCTGATTCTGATACCCGTGATTGATTGCTTAAAACTCGAAATTTATAAAATACACTCTGTTTATGGTCAAACCCAATTAATTATAAATGTCATCGGGTTCTACTTTGTAAAATTTTGTTAACTTTAACGCCCTATTAACATGTTATCGCAATGGAAACGTATGAAAATCTCGATTGTGATGGTTGCCAGTTTTTCAACGGACCTTTAAAAATAACATCAGATTTCTTACAAAATAGACATCTCGAGGTCTTTAAATATAAACATTTTAATGCAGAAAATTAAAAATCGAAAATACGCAGCGCCGCGTTATTAATAATTTAAAGTGATAGGACTTATCTTTGTCCCAATGTAATTTCAGTCCCATATGCTTAACGTGTTGCAAATTTATTAAATAAAACTCATTTGTCACGTTGTCGCTTTTCCCAAAAAGTAAGTGGGCATTTCCTACATAGAACTATAATATTGAAAACGTGGGGGTACTACGTTGTAAACAAAATTAGACAAGTATATATATATATATATTTTAAAAATTTGTTTTACTAAACAAGTCAAAATAAAGCTGATAATATGTGACATAATTGCCGTGACAAGTGATATAATTTACCTATAAATACATGACGTAGATGGATATTTACATAATTATAGTACCTACACAATAAATCAAACTCCTGCCAAAACAAAATTCGACGATAAGAGTTTTTATCAGTGAAGGCAAAACGTGAAGAAAAATATAAATATTTATTAATAATATTATGTATAACAATTATTAAATACAATTTTTACGATGACTAACAGTAAGTTATGTAGGTAAAATAAAAGTTTCCAGCCAGTTGGTAATAATAATGGTAACTACCTCTGCATATTTTTGTTAAATAAATTTTGTGCCTAAATTTAATTTATTTAAAAAGAAATTCGTTCTGGATATACCTACTTTGTGTAATGCGCATTAAAAGCAGATGTGCAATAGTTTACGTCTTGCGATAACAATATCGACGTCTTCAAATTATTTTATGAGTAACAAAAGATTGCATAAAAACTACCTGTACGCTACGTTTTATGTAGGTATTTATTATATTCATCTATCTCGTTTTACAAAAGAAAACTAAAAACAGAGAATTTCTTACTCACCAAAGTTTAAAAATTATTGAAGCTATCGAACTTGAGCATCCCAGTCCATAAGCACATCATAAAACACTTATATTATTTAACGACTATCGAGAAATGACACGAACGGAATTAGAATGACTTAAAACTTCCGAGTAAACACTGGATATTTTTAATTTTTACTTACACTTTAACGCGATCACTAATAATAAACAATAATTACATATATCGTTTTATCGATACGACGCTTACCAAACTTCCACAGGTGAGAGCTTAAATCGAGATAATGATTAAAATTCAATTATTTATTTATTGACTTACACGTCTTTAAAACGAATTAGTATAATGAATACTAAATATAACTTAGTATTAAAAATTATTTAAAAGTTACGTTTATCTATCTATAAGTGATTTTAATAAAATTTTAATTCAAATGCATCACAAAACGACTTAACTTTTCCTCTGCACGCATACTCGAATGACTGAAACATATCCGCGAAAAGGACAGATTCCAGAACTACTTCCCCCAGAAATAACAATTCAACTAGTCGGAAGTACCGAATAAGAATACTGTCAATATACGAGCGGAAGCGAGATGAACTGCTCTCGGCCCATAATGCAATGTCTTATCGCTTTATGCGACGAGAAACGGCTGCATTGGAAGTGGAATTTACGTTACCTTGAAATATTTAATGGCTTATTTGAATACCGATTTTATTTTAAAATTATGGGCAACGTTTTTATTAGGCTACGTATTTTATAAACCAAATATTTTTCGTTATTTGATGTTGTTAATCTGACAAATGACGTTTTTAATATTATTACTAAGCCGTTTTTTTAATTAAAAATTTACTGCTAAATGGAAATAAAATAGATATTTAAAAAAAAGATCGTTTTCGCACTGTTAACGCCGAAGTTTTTATAAAGTTTCATTTTTGCAATGTGCAGAAATACTTGTATGTTTACGATAC
Source organism: Rhagophthalmus giganteus (assembly GCA_036326145.1). NCBI lineage: Eukaryota > Metazoa > Arthropoda > Insecta > Coleoptera > Rhagophthalmidae > Rhagophthalmus > Rhagophthalmus giganteus. Next base: position 5,833,593 of record JARFJA010000056.1, on the reverse strand, counting down.
AAATAAACTTTTTGATAAATTTCAATTTACTTATTAAATTTATTAATTATTTGCTATTTTCTCACGTTATTTGGGCCTTTTTTAGTATATTAATTTGATAGTTCAGTCGTTTTGCAAGAAAGATGAAACCATATCGCTTTCCTTTATTTTTAATTGACTATGAAATTACTCAAATTTGTGAAACTAATTAGCATTAGATGAGACAATCAATTCTCTTGTAAAAAGTGCGCAATAAAAAGAGTTTTTACGGTGTTAAAAACATCTTTTTCGCACTAATTTTTAACGGAATCTTTAATTGTGATATTTTAAGCTTTCTAGTATCGTTAATAAAAAAATAGACTGACAAGTTCCATAATTGCACGACATTATAATAAACTTTAGCTGCAATATACAAAACATTATAAATTAATTCCTTTGTTTGCCCCTTCGATGTAAATCCTAAAAAACTATGGACGTATATATTCGGTAAAATCGTCCATAAATCCCATGGGCGTGAAACGTGTGTCCCCGTTAATTCTTTTATCCCAACTATTAGGACCCAATTGTAGTGTTTTTTTTCGTATTGCCAAAAAAAAGAGTAAGTTGTAAGTAAATGTCACAGACGCAGCGATGTCACATTACTGAAATTCCAAAAACGAAGAGATGCAGATATAAATGTAGGGGTACAACCTATATGGGTATGTTTAATAAAATTAAGTAATTAGTGATGTAATAATTGACTATTAGATTGTCGAAGGTGTACAAGTTATGTAGAAGTAAAAATGTTTTTTATTGTAAAACTTTTAGGTAAGTAACTGATGATTTGACATCGACAATAATCATTATGGATAAACACAATAGTGAGTTGCTATTCTCTCATGTTTGTTATTCGATGGGTCTTTTTTATAACATTAATTTGATATTTCAGTCGTTTTACTAAAGAGAAAAATTTTCTCTCACATTTTTTATCGGTTTTGAAGTCCATGGGCATATTTAATCATCCTCTTGTTTTCTTCTTTTCTGTTTATTCTTTGTGGACTCAGATATTTGAAAAATACTTCGATATTTTTATTACAAGCGGCGAACTACCATTTTGTGCTACTGGGTTTCAAGCGAAATACACTTTCACTTATTACAGTTGAAAGAACCAATTGTTAGAACATGATAAGTCACAATAACAAAAGTCTAGAATAACTAATCAACATTAATATTCGAAAATTACGTATAAATTGTATTTTTGAAATTCTATAGGCTAAAAGTGTCTTAGTACTATTCCCTTACTTTAATTAAAATTAGTTATTATTACAAAATATAAAAAAATAATTGCTGATTTTGAGGAAACATAATACACATTATATATAAAACAAAGTGTTGATTTTATCATTGTTAAGATTAATAAACTGTAAGGTGGGTTGCACATATGTCTGCAACCATGCCCGAGTCGGAGGACTCGAACAAAAGGCAGCATTGTAGATCTTGCGTTCATGTCGAACAGTCACAAAATAAAGTTTCATTCAACGAATCTAGTTTTGTCTCAGTAGCAGCCTCTAATGCTATTCAAACCCAACAATCATGTTCTTGCAATAAGCCCTTCAATTGTTTATAACATTTCCTATAAAAAAACACTTATTTGCACTTTTGTGTCTATTATAAATGAAGTGATTATAAAATTTGAATAAACGAGAAATGGAATAAAGATAAAAGCATCGTAGTAATAAATTCTTATTCTATTACATCGACTAAGCCAACGATAATTTTATTTTTCTTAAAGATTATCTACAGTTTCGATATCGAGCTTGGAGCGACCAAAACGAAATAAAGTTCATGTTGTATAAATTTTTATGAAAGACAATTTGCCTCTTCATTATTTTGACCGCGATACTTTCACCGATAGTAGATAGATATTATCTAATAAATAAATATCTACATATGAAAACCTGAAGTGTAAATTTTTATCGAAATTTTTAAACAATAACAAAAAATAAATCTATATATGGCTTATCCAAGCGTATAACCGATCACGTCATCAATAAAAGGTTACTAGATGATGACGTTTCACACAGTGCTGTCATCTCGCACCTCGTATTTTGACAGTTCTAATAAATTGTAGTTTTCCTTTATAGCATCTAATATGTACTGCAAGTTTGGAAAGTGGGATATTCTATAAATGATTTACCTGCGTACATATTAGTTGACATAAAGAAACACTACAATTTATTGGAACTGTCAAAATACGAGGTACGAGGTGCCAGCACTGTGCGAAACGTCATCATCTAGTAACCTTGTATTGATGACGTGAACATCATATAGGTTTGGATAAGCTATAGAATATGTCACTTTCCAAACTTTAAACCGAATTACAAAAAAACAATTTAGTAACTTTTTACTGATGACGTGAATTGTATATAAGTTTGAATAGGGTGTAGGTAGTTTTAAATGTCAAAATATAAATCGTGTCACATAAATGATTACCTATTAAATTAAATTATAATTATGAAATTATTTTTATTTTAATTGTTAATTATTTTGAATTAATCATCAGTTTTTTTGCGGTGAATTCTTTGAAATTTACATTTAAAAAAAATGATTTACTTTGGAGTAATTAGAAAATTAAGGTTAAACTTTAAAATCGCACAACCCTATCGAAGATCCTGTAGTTCGATATATCAAAATCCTTGCCTTGATAAGGATGATAAAACTTCTAAGAAATCTTCTTCATCGTATGAAGGTACCCGAAAAAACTTGCTGTTGACCAAAGAATCTAAGGTGATAGTTCAAGGTATTACCGGAAAACAAGGTACATTTCATAGTAAATTATCAATCGAATATGGAACAAATATTGTCGGCGGAGTGTCGCCTGGAAAAGGTGGCAAAACACATTTAGATAGGCCCGTTTTTAATTCCGTCAAGGAAGCCGTCGATAAATTGTCTCCACACGCTACTTGTATCTTAGTTCCAGCTTTAAAAGCCGCGGTTTCAATTGAAGAAGCCATAGATGCCGGAGTACCTCTAATAGTATGTATTACCGAAGGTATACCTCAGCACGATATGGTTAAAATAAAATATAAATTATTGCGACAGGGTCGGTCAAGATTGGTAGGTCCTAACTGTCCTGGTATTATAGCACCAGAACAATGTAGGATCGGCATAATGCCTGCTAAAGTTCATAAACGCGGCATTGTAGGCATAGTGTCAAGATCTGGCACATTAACTTACGAAGCCGTCCATCAGACTACGATCGTAAACTTGGGTCAAACACTTTGTGTAGGGATGGGAGGAGACCCTTTCAACGGAACCGATTTCATTGACTGTCTCGATGTATTTCTAAAACACGACGGTACCAAGGGTATCATATTAATAGGCGAAATTGGTGGCGTGGCCGAAGAACAGGCCGCCGAATTTCTCAAGAAACACAACTTCGGTATAAAATCGAAACCCGTAATTGCCTTTATTGCCGGACAATCTGCACCACCTGGTCGACGAATGGGACACGCGGGAGCTATCATTTCAGGCGGAAAAGGAAAAGCCATCGATAAAATAAAAGCTTTGGAAGACGCCGAAATAACTGTCGTTAAATCGTTAACTGAAATGGGGAAGGAACTGCATCGGGAAATGCGTCGAAGACACATAATTGCATGAATTCTCTTGTAATTGGAAATTTCTCGACAGCCTGTCTTAGTTTAAATATTTTGTAAATGTAATTAAATGCATTTCACGGTCTATTACCTTTGTTACTGACTTTTATATAATTTCTTGTTCTCTTTCTGCAACCATTACAGTTTATGTTTACCATCTATGTAAATTTAAACTTGAACTTCATCTGGATTTATAGTTGAAGTTGCGTTCGTCATTTTTAATAGGTCACCTCACAATTCCTATCGAAGGTTGATATCAATTAAATATAGTAAGTAAATAAGTTACTTTAGCGTAAAGAAGTTCAACGCTTAAGATGCGCATTCTGCAACATTTTCAACGCAATAAGTGCCCTCTTTAAAATTTATAAGTAGTATTATGAATATTTTAGTATTTAGGAATGTTTGCCATGTTTTTTTTTTACGTATACTTATAGACTTTTTAATGTAGGTATCGAAAACAGTTTTCACAATAAAGAATATGCGTCCCTTTTTTATTATAGTTTTTTAGCGAAGCAAAAATATGTCAGGTATATGATATAAGTTCACGTCTTTTAGTTATAATAGATCATCTATCATCTTTGTATTTCCTGACACTCTCGGAAGCTTATGATATGCGGAGTGGTTCTCACAATTGATCCAAGATCCGCGTAAAGTTTTAAATGTTTATCGTCTTCTTTTATTGTTTTTTAATTGATCCGATTTTACCGCGCCTTGATATTACGCGCCTTACCTAATGGATATTAATTAAAATTAACACGTATTTATGGGAAACTGTTTACAAGATTACCACGTGCGTTTTTATTAAATAATTTATTTTAATAGCGTCAGTAGGTATATAGTATGTTTTTCAAACACTTATTCAAAAACGTTTTTTTATCTACGAGCTTAGTTGAATTCGGTAGGTCAGTACAAGGCACGTTGGGCAAGATTATGTAAATTGAACGTAGGCAGCTCCATAATTAGGGGCCAGTAACACATTGTGCGGTCACGGGTGGACCTTACTCTTAGATTAACATGCTGCTACATTTATTTTAAATTTCCTATCCGTGTCTAATGAAACTCCTCGTTATTGTCTTCATTAAATGTTACGATCGCGGATAAGTCTTTACGACCGAGAAATTGCAAATTTATATTGTGCTATTGAAATAAGTGCATAACGCCTTCGTTAAAATGTTGTTAAATACCTTATATGGAACGGTACATCTTCAATTAATTCGTCAACTTTGAGCGGCACTGAAGATCGTCGATTTATCGTGTAAAGAACGTAATAATTTAGTCCGGTTTCTATCTCTGAAAATCGAATTACCCAACTATTATCTTAATTTCACTACGAGATTTCCAGATGATTTATTTTTGTGGCTCGAGTTTTTCGTTAATTCCACTTGCCCGAAGTGACGTTAACGAATTAGCGTAGAGGCGCGTTTAATCGCGGGAATTAGTGCTTTTTTAAAACGTTTGGTTCTTATTTTTGTAGGTAAATGTAAATTTAGTGGCACAATTTATTTACGTTAACAGATATCGTGCAGAAACCAATTTTTACTTGATTGTAATGAGTGCCAACAGGTGTTGCTAGCAATTAGTACACAAACGTTTACAAAATAGCAGTTTGGAATCCAGTTTCTTTCATATTAGAATCTATATTATTAGTTTATTTCGAGTTAGTTACGATTATTGATATTGCTAATATTTTTTATAATTAACAGTTTTAGAGCAGTATCTCGAAGACTGATTCACGTACCTGCACAAAAAAAAAACGAGAAAGGAAACAAGTCTAAAAATGCAAATTTTTATTAGAAGCGTAAGCGTGGTCTCTATAGTGTTTCTTTATAAACTGATGCAATCAATTATAAATGATTTTTATGCTAATTGTCAAATTTAACAAAAAGTTACATCTGAAACTTTTAATTGATTTTAAGAAAAGATTCCGGTAATTAAAAATGTTGTTTTTTTTAATTTTTGGTATATCTAATATAAAATTTAAAAATTGCAATCAAATTTTCAATAAAAATCGAATTATAATCTTTTTGCCGTCAGAGCAATATACTTACATAAACTTGATTTTTCCACAGTACGAATAAGTAAAGTTAAAATACTGCTGTCGCTTTTACAGAGAACTCGCCTATTATTTTAACAACTCCATCAGCTCTATAATTAATTTCGCCATTTTAAGCTTTTACTCTAAAACCAAAAATAGAGGATCGCATAGAGCCATAAACCGAACATGTAACAAAAGAGAGGGCTAAACGAGACCGTTTAAAGGCAATGATCCACAATTTATCTTAAACTAAGTAAACAAGTACACGTAATCGGAGATCGCGGGGTTACGTCTGTGATAGGCGTTATGTTGTCTCGGTTTTCCTAATCCTGACCTTTACTCTAGAGAAACTCTTGGGTCGCAAACTTAATGTTAAGAGAAAATCTGGCTTCTGTCTTACTGCCAACTGTGATATCTATTACAAAACCGTTGTTCAATTCATGCCGCAATATCGAACGTAAACTTTATTGCGCCTTAAATCACCCGGAGGGTAAACAAACTGAATAAAACAAAATTTTATAGACTGCCTCAATCCTAAATATTTTTAGATTTTATTTTATTGCCAGTCTGTCGCGCGAAGTAGGTACCTATCGAATACGAAATTATACGTAGTATATATCACCCTCGTTAGACAATATTTTAAATACACATAAGTAATTGCATATTATTATAAAATGCAATCCTACTGTATTTAATAGCAACGATCTAGCGAATGATTTGCAAAGCTCTTTGTTTTCAGTTTCAATCTTATTAACGTTATAATTTCGTACTGGTTCAAATGTTTTGATAATATTCATCAATTTGATGGTGTTGAAAATTTATGCGTTAACGTTTTTTTTTATTACTGAAAATAAAGGGACGATCATCAGATTTGTATCTATATCTAGTATTATTTGTTTTAATTTCTCATTTTATTTAATTTTTACAAACATACGAAACTATAATACATAGGTATTATGACATAAATTCATATGCCAGTCTAGTGTGAGAATGGCCAACTATAAAAAAGCCGGAAAGTAAACCCTACCTTTTTACAACAAATCTTTTTTAGCAAAACTTTTGTTCGCTTTTCAAATTGATAGGTAAGTAGTTATACGTTATTGAAGTAGATTTTAAAATTTGAGACTTTAAATTCTCAAATTGCTTTACAGAAAAGTTAATTTGTTTTATTATCTTTTATCTACAACTTTAATAGATAAGTATAGCGCGTCGTATAACAATGGAAACTTAATTGATGGCATAAATTTGAAGAGGTAACAAGCTCTCCCTGAGTTACAGATACCTATATAACCGAAGGATGCGTATCAATCCTACGTGGACGATCATTTATCATTCGTTCATTGCTAACGGAAGATTAGGAACATTTTACGAAATCGTACGCGCCGACGGCCACATCTTTCAATCTCAATTACATTCACTTTGCCAAAATTTCCCTTTCAATTTCTGCTTTTCCACGACGATGCCTTATTATAATTTTAATTTGTTCTCACCTGAAAACGAGCGATAAATATCTTCTATTTAAATAAACGTAATTTCTAATTTGCAAAATTAACTTCCAGTTTCGATTAACATTATAGAGTAGAACGCATAAATTAATTACTTAAACTTTAATTTGACTACACTGCTGATGCTTTTTCTTGTGTGAGATAGATAGTCTTATTTTGCGTATTTTGATGATCGATTGATATTTTGATATTTGTAAATAGGTGATGATATTTGTACCTTTTGATTTCGTGATATCGTAGATACAGGTAAATACATATATCTATGCTCATTTTTTCCCAGATTGCTTTTGTACTTTTAAAACTCTTTTATTGTATGAAATGGTAGAATACGACGTTTGTCGAATTATTTTTGTAGGAAAAAAAGCTCTAAAATTGTACGACTTTCAGATTTTTAATAATAGTAAATTAGCATTGTAATAAATTGGTAGCAAATAAAACGTCGATTACGTCTTTATTTAATAGATTGTGCAAAATTAGTTAATTTAAAACTTTATAAAGCTGTAAATGTTTTAGTACACGAAAACAAGACTGACAATAAATTTTAAAAATAGAACTTGATTAGAGGTCGTTCGAAAATCCCAATTTCATAATCTGCAGTTAAATCTTTAACGTTGTGCAATTTATTTAGTTTGGGTCAACGAGCATGATGCACAAACTGCACGTGATCATTGTTTTATGCCTTTCCCTCTGCAAACTAATGTCCTACTTGTTCCTAGTTGAATTTATTTACATTAATTTTCGATCGCGGTACTGCAAACCATAAATTTAAAGACTTAGGTGTACATACAACTACCATAACAAGTAAGATATATTACGTAAGATTTGACGCGCCATTCGATACCTACATAGGTACATTGATCATAATTCATTTAAAGCTTTCAGCGATATAAATACTAATTGTAGGTAAGTATCTAAATACTTAGTATTGTTAGTATTGTATACGGTAATATAGGTAGACATGATTTTTAATGAAATAGTATTTTTTATAAAAATAAAATTAAAAGTATCCATCCAACGTAATTATTTATTAATCATTTTTTTACTCTTCACGTAGCCTAATGTTTAAAAATAGATACATGTTTGATTTAGGAAGAAAGTAGGCAATTCACAGATGAATTTTGTCGAAATTATTTAAGCATCTTCAATAATTAAAAATCTTAACGTTTGTCCAATTAAGCGTTATCAAAGCTTCGATTGTCGAGATCGCTTTACACAACAATTGCGTAAAATTAAAGATTTACCCATCTATTGCATTCATAAATATTTGTTCAAAAAATACAAATTAACAAATAGGTGTACGTTTTTGTTAAAAATATTACAACTTTGTATTTGAAATTATCAACAGGTTTGAAGTAAAAAAAATTGTAATTATTATCTCCAACTAAAATTAAACGGTTTTTGTATTAATTAAGGAACAGTGGCAACATTTGATGTAAATTCCCAAATTCAGATGTACTTTTTGTACCCGTCCTCTCCAAAATAGTAGGAAACTGAACGTCGCAGAAAATTAATGAATATTCACGCCAGGAAAACTTCCCATAATGCGCCTGTTATGCCTTTAGTTGCGCATAGATTAATTCGACCGAACGTTTTCTTTATATTTTAATTAATTAATTAATAGGTAAATTGACTTTTTACTTATAACTTGAATTTTATTAATTATTACGTAAACATGTTATCTACTTTATAATTTAAAACATGAAAACAGCTTACTGCATCTTTTCATCCTTTTCATTATAACAATGAAATGCAAATATTAATAATGCTAATAACGAAAAATGTTTATTGCTATTATTTATTCCGCCATAATTATAAAAATGCATTGAATATAGATAGCTAATTCATTCGGAGGAACAATTTCCTAGATTAATATAACGTACAAATTGAAGGTGGAGTCGAGTCGTAAATGAATAAAAACGGAAACTTGTATAGATAGTTATGTTCATTTTATCTAGCTTCTGGTGTTGGCGCTTTTTCATTTTATAGAGTAACAGTAAAATATTAAATATAAATTTTCCGGAAAAATCGAAGCCTTTTAAGGTTATTAGGTTATAAGGTTCATTTCATATATTAATTTATTTTTTAATAAAATACATTCCTATCGGCAGATGTGCAAGTGAAATTAATCACATATACGTTATCGACAATAAATCAACGTTACAATTTTGATTTCGGGTCGCCTTTGTTATCAATAAATATTTACTAAACATCAATTTCGTTCAGTTTCAAGTAAAAACGGTCATTATAGTAATATATCGTCTAATACGGAATGAAGCGTCAAACCACTATGTACTTTTAGGTGCTAACGTAAATTATATGTAAACTGAAAATTTTTTGTGCGATATATAATTATTTGGGATACATATTTGGTGTGATTCGGGAAACGATATTGTTTCTAGCACGTGTTAAGAGAATCAAAACGAGCAAAACAGGACGTTCTATTATCAACTATTAAACGGATATACAAAGTAGTACAAATGTAATCTACAGTTGGACCATTAAATTACTATTAATTGTAGAAAAAAAGACAAAATTATTAACAACAATAATTTGTCGGTAACTATAACTTATCTAATTGACCGCGGCCGGCCTGGCGATTTACGTCACCAATAAAAAGTTACTAGATTTTTTCTTTGTAATTCGGTTTAAAGTTTGGAAAGTGATATATTCTATAGATGTGTGATCTGCGAACATATTAGATGGTATAAAGAAATACTACAATTTATTAGAATTGTCAAAATACAAGGTACGATGTGACAGCACTGTATGAAACGTTATCATCTAGTAACTTTTTATGGACGACGTGAATCGTCAAGGTCGCTTGGATAGGTCATAAATAGTTGTAAAATATGTATCTACAAAGAGCAATTATTAATGATATAATAACAGACACATTAAGTTTCAATTCCCCCATTACGTTAAATTAAAATTATTTTAAAACTTAAAATTTATTTTTTTTAAATAGACAAATGTCCTTTTCAAAATTATTAGGTATACATACGTGTACATACCTACTCGAATTGTGTAAAATCGCCAATACTAAAACAATTTCTAAAAAAGCTCCCTTTGCCGATATTTAAGTCTTGACTGTACGTAAAAGCGTCCCGGGATTATTACGAAGAGCATCTCTAAAAATAAAACACAAACGAATTGCTCGTATATCGTAAAGAGAATTTTAACAATTTTAATTAGGGTGCGCCAATTAAGAGCGATAAAAGTGCAAACCCTGCTGTTTTCCGGAGATTTACCGCAACCGGTTTTAGCGGTTGACTTCTTACACTTTTTGTTGCATTCAGCTTGCACTTTTAAATAAATAATTTATACCTAGATGCAGGGGCCTTAAAACCACTGCGTAGATAAAAAGTACGCATAGAATTATGAACAGCTGAGTTCGTTTACTTACCTACCTAGTTATAATTTTAATTTGTCTTTTAGATCTTGCCTAAATGTGTTCTTTCGTTTAAAAGTTAGGCTAATTGACCTGCTATAGTCCTTATATTCATCACTTTTGTTGTTGTTGATATTTCTTAAGTTATACCACAGATAGGTACCTATATTATGGTTTCTCTACAAAATTTAATTCTAAATTTCAAGTCACAAATTGAATTTATTTACGGGCTTAATAAAATTATACAAACATACATCAGAAATAATGTACCTGCAGATAAAAATAAATCGCTTCAATGATCGATTAAAATAAGTAGGTACATAATCAATAAGAAATAATTTTTCTTAACGAAAGTCTGATGTTGTATCTAATCAATTGTAAAATAGACGAGTATGATTAACCAATGAATATTTCATAACGTAAAATAATTACTAATGTTTAAATCGCTAAGAACGTCCGAAATCGATGAAGTAGGTAATTAATGATACAATTTTATGCAGGACAATTCTTTTGAATTAGGAAGACTATAAACGTTATGCAATTGCAATGACCGTAACATTTAAGCCATTTTATATTAGAAATTGGTGATGCAATTTAAGTAGGTACAAATTATTTTTAATTAGTATAGATTCTAGCAATAACACGCATACTGCATATTATATAGTGTCATAAATTTTTAAAGTTGCGGTATTTCAATAATTTTAATTATATTAACTTGAAGATTGTTATATTTAATAACATTAAAAATTTCATTTGGAAGTTTTCAATTTTAGAATGTAGAGCTAAATATAGAATAATTTGAGAACTACAAGAGTGAGCGTAATATTTTGGATTAAAAGGAAACCAATTTAAAGTTATTGTAGACGCGAGATAAAAATTTTAGGAATGTGCAAGTGAAATTTGAAGGATGTTAGCCTTGCGCCTTGGCGATATCGGTAAACTATTAATCATTGCTTTCTGTCCCAGAGGAGCATTGTGGGCGTTTGAAGGACGAACAAGGAAGAAATAAGGGAGTTCGTTAACCTTCCCTTTATTTCAGTTATGTACTTCCGATATGCGGGCCCAACGAATACGCATAATAATCACGTTCATAATGCTACGGCTCAATCAGTTCGAGTATAGATAATACATTTTAGTTTACGGAACAAATATTAGGATAACTCGCTCTGAATATCTCAGCCTTAAATTAGGATCTTCGAAACAAACTTCGAGTTATGTATTACACCGTATACGAGATATAATATTATATTCTTCACGCCCACTAAAAACATTTTAATGGAAATTTTGTTTACCTAAAAATTTTTCTTGTTAAACGAAAGGTTTTAAGTTTTCCTTTTATGGTCCTCGGTTTACAATTTTATGCTGAAATCGCTAAAGCACGCGATACATATTTATAAAGTAGGTACCTATTTACACAGTTTACTTTGTATTAAATTTTATTGAGAATCTAGTTCAAATATTTAAAATTATAAAAGCCCGGGGGGAATGCGAATGGGGAAAACATAATTTATTTATTTATATATTTGTGTAATTTAAACTAAAACACTATCTGTACATACTATTCATATAAGTATAGCTTATCCAAACCTATATGATGTTCACGTCATCAACACAAGGTTACTAGATGATGACGTTTCACACGGTGCTGTCACCTTGTGCCTCGTATTTCGACAGTTCTAATAAATTGTAGTCTTTCTTTATACCATTTAATATGTGCGCAAGTAAATCATCTATAGAATATGTCATTTTCCAAACTTTAAACCGAATTACAAATAAACAATCTAGTAACTTTTTGTCGATGACGTGAACATCATATAGGTTTGGATAAGCTATAGCTATGCATATTTTAAATTGGAATCTTATCAAATTTAAATCAAACTGTAAAGCAACATTTTCATGGTAAAACATGTTTGTTAAACTTATTTAAGAACTTGTCTTTACCGATCTGTCTCTTTGTAATTTTCGATAAAAATCATTTTCGAAATAATCGAAAAAAGTGATCATTTTATTTTTTAATTATTATAAATTTCTCTCGTTTCAGGAAACTAACCGAACCGTATCTTCACCCCCACACGTTGCCTTATTTTCACTTTGTTAGTAAAATAACTAAAACAATTGCATTAAAATATTATAATTGTTAGTAAAAAAAAGAAGAAATTTAGAACAAGGAGAATTAAAAGAATGCCACGAAAAAACTGGAATTATTATAATACTATTTTTTAAGTAAAGAGGTGGCAAAATAAAAAGTTAATCGATCAAATTTTGTCTCCTTGTCAACCTAAATTGTTTAAAAATTGTTGCGACAATCAAAACTTTGAATTTCGTTTTTTATCCGTAAACGAATGCATTGAAAAGGTAAAATGTCTCAAAATAAGAGAAATTTAAAAAAATCAAAATACATTTAAAAAAATTAAAGTTCTGAAATATATTTTTTTAATACTTACGTAAAATGCAAACTAATACTGCTGCTACTGGGACTGCCACTTCTCTGTAACATACTATAAGAAAAAATTATAAACTTCTAAATTTTTCTTTGTATTTCTTACCCTTTTTTCCTCATCGTATGATGATTATATCATATCGTAAATTTCGAGCGTAGATTTTTCCGTTGACTGCGTACTTGCATTATTACGTACCTATACTTACGCTTCATATTTCGTTGAATTTCACCAACCACTGTAATTGCGAAAATGCGCATAAAATAAAATTTCGTTCGCGAAATTAGACCGTCGAATGTTTGAGGGAGGCCCTAACCTAGTCCCTATCCAAGAACCTAACCAAGCTCGATTTTCAGAAAATTTGTGTTAGAACTTAAAGGTCCATGTATTTACACTTTATAAACACATGGAGAGTTAGTTGACAAAGAAAAATCCTACATTTCTTCGTCATATTAATCCTTTTTGTTTGTAATCCTTTTAGAGAATACAATACAATACACAACACACACACTCACACGAAAAAAGACCTTATAAACCGAACGAGCACTCCTCGCACACCCGAATAATACGACGCCGTAATTTAAAATTCGAACTACTGAAACAAGCACTACTACTGGCGCAAAAAATCTGAAGCGGTTTAGCGAGAATTCTACATGTAAATGCATTCGAGCACTAGGAAATCCCCTTTTATTTTAAAAACCTTGAGTTCTTTGTTCCCACTCCGATAAACTATGAGAGTAGATGGCGCACATGTTTTATTAGCTGCTTTGTATTTTATCGGTCACATAAAATGCGATTAAACTTTTATCTGGTTTATGGTTTGTAATAGGGAAATTTTCAATGTTGAGGGACACACGAATAGTTTTTAAATTAAAAATAAAGTAAATTTATAATTCTGCAGTATAAAGTCAGTAGATAGTGATTATCCAGATAATTTTAAACTGGTAAGAATTAGCCTTATTAGCGAATTTTCATAGAAAATAAAGTTATTGCAGCCTGTCTGATGACGGGACCTGTCCTTTCGGCTTTTCTCCGATCTTGACCCCTAGATCATGAAAATATAGGTAATTCATTTTGGGTCAGTCATATGACGTCAAATGTGACGCTGTTAAAAATTGTGAAATTGTTTAGTACTTAACAATAATAAAACCACTAATAAACTAAAAAATATAATTAAAATTTAATTGTTTTATATTGCAACTGTAACGTATTACTCCAGATAAAACGTATTTAAAACTATAAATTACGGTTACGTTTCGTTATGGTAGGAATTTTACAATCGACAATACCTATTAGATCCATAGAGCGATTTACGCCAATTTATTTTTAGTGAATTCGAAATCATTTACGTACTTCGACGTAGTTTTAGTGATACATTTAGTTAAACCCCTACAGAATTTATTTCGGAAGTTGTTATCAAAGTAACTCGCAATCAGATAAAACTGCAAAAGGACAGGATTCGTAATAAATAAATCCACATAATAAAACTAGTTTTTAGATTCTTCGATGTACTCTCGATGGCGCTGCCTAGGACTCATGTTATTTTAATAGGTTTATTCAAGTTAATGGTGTGTGATGATCCTTTTTTTATAGTTACAGCGCTCCAGTAACAAATGCTCCTATGAGAAAAGTGTATTGTGTTGGTCGTACTAAAGATTTTGTTGGTAAATTTATTGTTTTACTACCTAAAAACATTACAGATCCTTGCCCGTTCATTTTTGATTAGAACTCAGGGTAAATAATAATTTTTATTAAACATATCGGTTAACAATAAATTTAACAGATTACTGTGGTTATCTGAAATTTAATCTATTGCCAAACTAGTTCCATAAGATGTTAGAATTTGTGGGCTTTTAGGTTAACCAATTATTATTTTCTGCTTCTAGGAATTTAATTTTCCAAATATTTACCTACAGCATTCATTAGAAATTCTCCGAATATTTTAAAACTTCGCAAATAATGTAGAAATTTTATTTTTACAATTAATGGTAAGATACGCGTTGTAAGTATAGTGCCTACAAATGTCTTAGTCAACGTAACTCTTTAGCACGGAGCAAAAAAAAAAGAACGCGCAGAATAGACAAAAGCGCCTTGCGGTAAATAAAAATTATTACTCTATTTAAATATGAACAAAACGTTTAATCTGTTCTAAAGTTATTCAAAAGCAAACAATCCGACAAACATGTTTACATTTCAAATTTATTTGGCAAGGCTACTGTTTTCATAAGCAACGTTGATCCTCGTAGAGCAATTTACCGACAATTTCATAACACAAAGCACGATCCCTGAAAATAGCTTTTTATTTCGGGGCGGCATTTCGACAAACGTGTTAAGACGACGTAGAGAACACGAAAGGCACACTCCCACACGTAATTTTTAATCTGTCCGTTAAGATAATATTTGTGGACTAGACACCTGTCAAGTTTAACCTGCTCGTTCGCACGTGAAATCAATTAAAACAATTAGAACTTTTTCGGTGTATTCGACAGTGGTTAGTCTCAACTTTTACAACGAAGACATCTGGCATTTTCACAGATCTATAACTTACCGCATCAGTTACTTAATTACTTCTTTTAATAAACGAGAGTAGTAGCTATAAGTATTTTTGTCAAAAAGATAATTTTCATTCGTTTTAATACAAGGAGAATGACTGAAAACAGCTGTCCAACGGAACACTTTGTATTTTCATAAAATGAGCCGTTCTCAATTTTACTTCTCGCGTACATATTTTCAAGTAAATTATCTATATCTATGCGTTATTTCGCCAACCATATCACTGTCGTGTTGCGTCCTAATCGCTTTCTAATTTCGATTTGGCGTCTGCAAATAATTTGAATCGATTCAATAACTCGATATCGCTTCTTCGCAAGTTTTCCTTATTTTCCCTGATAAAACGACAGTAACAATTATTTCCAGAAATAATTACCACTCGTCGATCCGCGAGCAAAAAATGAAACTAATAAAGAGGATAAAACTTTTCCGCTTTATTTTTGGCCGATACGCCCAATAAGCACTTAGAAGTTTACTAATTAGCTCCATCTCTCGAATTGAATGTTCCATTCTGCTAGTTAATCGAAAATAGATTAAAGATAATATTTTTTCTTTGGCCAAGGACCGAATTAAATATGAGGCCTTGGTATTAATTTTGTTGTGGGTGTGATGGAATTAAATCTCTTATTATTTCGACAATAACAACGAACGCCGGACATTCGTTTAAAATATTCCATACATTATTCTTTCTATAGTTGTAGACCACCTAGTTAGTCTGTTGTATTATTTATGTCAGAATTTCTGAAGCATTCTAAACCGAAAACATATTTCATACTTCGTTCCCGTTAGGTATTCAAAATAAAAACTAGCTTACGTTATACCTTAACATTATAGTTAATTTATGTTCATAAATATTGTTACTTACAATTAGTTAATTTGATAATGCGCCGCTAATTTTTAGCTTTTGAGTTCCTACAGATTTTATCTATCCATTAATTCATCGGTATAATTATCAGCGATGTATGTACAACGAAAATTGTATTATAAAAATATAAATTAAAAAATAATTCTACATGAGAACTTTCCTAAAAAATCATTCATTTAAAGTACCTACATAGATGACTCATGAACTTCTTAAGGAATTCAGTACTTAAAAATAAGGCAAAATTAATTTTTAAATCAAACACCATTAAGCAGATTTCTAATAATGAAAACAACCTTTATAGATAGATAGATAGACGTGGTTCCATCTGTTAATAAACCTCGACGACTTTCTGCTTTGATTATCGATCATTTGAAATATTTAAAAATAGACCAAATAATTAATAAACCGTGAACGAAAAAAAATGTAGGTATTTCCAGAAATAAAAATCCCATCAGTTCAGCTTTTAATAGCGATAATTAATTGAACACAAACGATAAATGACAGCACCCGATGTATGAAACCATTTTAATTAATTCGCAGCATGTTTCTTCCGTCAAAAAATTAAACTTCCAACGTCGTTAAATAGTTTCTTACACGCAACCAGTTTGGAATTGTGTATAGTTTAATTAAAAGATATGTAAATAGAAAAGTTGTAAAACAACATGATGGTTCATTTACCACTTTATTCGACACATTTAAAGAATTGCGAAATTGAGCTCGAAAAACAGCATCCGCTAACAACTGCATTTCTGGCTATCGTCGGGTTTAATGCAACATCTCTTTACCTCTTCACACTTGGAAGCACTTTAGGACTAATGCCTTAATTGAAACACAAAGGACGTAAATTAAAATTAAACCACGCCAATATACGTTTATTAAAGTTGTCTATTTTAAACCACAATTTTATAAAATTACCTAAATTCACCGAAACATCGATCATCTAAAGCATTTAAACAATAAGGTCACATCGAAAACAGCTGCCGTCATGTAAAGCTTTATTCGCATTTAAATTTAGTTCATGGAGTCGCGAAACAAAAGGTGGGAATAATCTCGATAATTACATATTGTACATACATATTTATTTTACTGTTTAAGGATAAAATGAAAGTATCTGTCGAACACATTCAAGTCAAGGAAAAATGTCGGTGCGGCTCAATGTGCTTTAATATTCGATAATGACAAGTTATAACGAATTAATTTGGTAATTTAGTAACGCAAAAAATCGAGTTGATGTAGTAGTACTACAGCATAGGTGGCGAACGGCTCGTTTCAGAAACGACGTTTTTCAACTACTGTAATTTGCCGTTTCGATTTGTGTTTCTTAATTGAAAATTAACCGTAAAAGAAAAAAAAATGTTCGTTATTCGAATTAAAATGTTTTATCGAATAAGTATTGATCGGCCAGTTTAAGTTGGTGTGGATATACAATCATTTCTAGAAGAAAATTCGCCATAAATTTTGAAATGAACGTTTCATTTCACTAAAAGCTTTAGAGCAAATTGAACAAAAGAATTTAGATTTTTTTCATTTGTCAAATACCAAAGTTCAGTTAGACAATTAAAACTGGGAAAGAATGGGAAATGTTTTATCAATTGTTTTTTCTTTTGTTGCAGAGATCTCACAAGCAACAACATTACGAAACTGACGGAAGATGCTTTAGAGCAGTTCACTTTACTCGAAGAATTGTAAGTATCCATCTATTCTAAGCAGTGTGTTTGAAAAAGTGGCGTAGAATAAGGGTTGAAGATATTTGAGCGATATCGAGAGCAGTCACCCCAAGCAGGTCCACCAATGTTATGGACATCTCGCGCAGACACATTACTAAGAATGCACCATTTTACGAGTCCTGTTCTTGTCACTAAAAACAGACTCGGTTCTTTTCGTTTAAAATATATAACCGGAATTTCCTTCCTTTCGATTTCAACGCCATCTATTTAATATCGGTGTTTGTTAGCTTTTATGCGTGTGACAGAGACTACACACATTTTCTTTAAATTACAAGTCTACTTCTGAAGCGAGACATATATTTTGCTGGTTATTGCCAAGAGGCCGGCTTTTTCTTCGGTTTCGTCTCTTAAGAATTTTCTTCTTAGACTGTCTGACGTTCTAATATTCTTTAATCCCGATCGAAAGCAAAAAAGATATATTATTCATTCGCTGAATTGCCAAAATTCTTTAGTTATGTCGGTAGTAAATCGTTCTCTATAAACGTATAAAGAAGATAATGCTAATTTAATGACACTAAAGCGCAGTTCCGTTCGACGTTTTTGATTGGCACTTATCTTTTCTCAATTTTTATAAAGAAATCGCCTTGTTTGGAGCAATTTATGTTGACAAGGAATTTATGTAAGATACCTACCGGTTTAGCTGCGACGATAAAAATAGAAATTGTGTGTCGGGTAACTCGTTAGATTTTATATATTGAACCATTGACAAAATCGCTACAAAATAAATTGATAAAAGGATCCGCAATAAAGATTGATCAGGTTAAACGACTAACGATGAGCGTTATAATAATTATTTATTATTAAGGGTCGGAAAATGTATGATATACAGTGGAGTCTCGATTATCGAACGACTCGAACAAATATAGAAATTTTAAATAGAATATCTACCATTGATTCTTTTTTAACATTATATTTAAATTCTCCACCCATGTTGTTTTGTTTCTTTTTTTAAATGGTAAAACAAAATAAAGATGCGAACATTAAAATGAAACGGATTATATCAGTTTTAATTTAAAATCCAATTTAACGCTGGTTAAATTTTGAGCTATGTTTCCTGCAGTCACTTTTATCGTTTAGTTATATTATTCAGGTTAATTAATTACCTATCGAATTATATTTGTTAGGTCAATTCACCATGAAATTTTATGAAACAAGGCCAATAGACAGTAGCAATTACAAATAGATACTTAATATGTATATAAAATTCTAAATAATATCTTACTTTGTTGTACTACCAGTTACTTAAATTTCTTATCCTTAGGATATTATTACAGTTACAGAAGATCTACGTTATCTTGGAAAGCAATTTTACAGTAAATTATTTAAGTAAAACCACTTGATCTCGATTTTTAATTATCTGTTGTATTTAACAAATCTACTAATTAGTCGGTAATAAGTCACATATTCAAAATAAGTACAAATTAAAAAGCATAGCTGAAAATGTATAATGTAAAACGTAAAAGAAATTCATGTCGTAAACCTTGAGTGAATAATTTATTGTCGTATTAAAGTGAAATTACGATAAATTGCTAAATAAACAACTATATAATTTAAATAATAATTATATTGATTTTATTATGAAATTATATTTGTAGGTAAGGATTGCTATATAGTATTTATTATGTAGGTAGACCAAAATTATAATAAATTATTTAATGCGTTTAAAATATCAACATAAATAAAGATCGAACGGCTCGACGTTTTACGAATAAAAACATAAAGATGTGAAAATTCTAAATTAAGCTGTAGGATACGATTTGGCAGCTTATTTGTTGAGATACACTTTGTGGTGTATACATATGATATATCTATCAGTTATTGAGTGCAGACGCCGGCCCGCCAATAACCGTGTCTAAACACATCCTTCATGTCTTGCTGCCACTAGTTAGTTTGGTTAAGATTCAGTAGTGCCTTATTTCTTTGTCTTATATATCGCATCGGCCGCGATATTTAAAAAAAATATCAAATAAAACATCAGACGACGTTTTAGGGGCAATTCGTTGTTGAACTTTTATTTTTACAGAAGTAAAATCAAGTCCATAATAATTATATGAAATTCTTGGCATATTTTCATCGGGAATTTAGAAGGTTCTCGTCGTTTTTAATTATTTAAATAACAAGATACGATTATTTATTTTTAATTTATAGATATGTAGTACCTTCCTACTAATTTTTAAATGGTAAAAAGGGTACTCCGGGGAAAATTTGTATTTAATTGTTTAGCTAAATAATACATATGCCTAACTAAGTGTTATTAGCTATTGCAATTTAAATTTAAAAATTCGGTTTTAAGGTTCTTTTGATCTAAATTTGTAATTGGCAACAAAACGAAATCGAATAGCGTATAAATAATTTTATACAAAAAAAGGGAAAATAATTATTGTGTCAAGATAATTGCAACAAAAACGAAAAGGTTTCAAGACAATATTATGTTACTTAACGTGTACCTACATGCCTATAAAAGTTATATTCCTCATTGGTCACAATTTCGTATTCAGGTCTCGCGTTGATTTAGCACTGTTTGTATTCGACTGATTTACCTTTCATTGGCATTCTCGTGTGGTCTAAACTGGAGAAACACCTTAAAAACTCGTCACCTTTCGAACTATAAATCGATTGTTGCCTATTACAGTGTGAATCGTGTTGGTTTCGATATATTTGATCAAATTTAATCGATGCAACTTCAAAAAATCTTCGATTCCCCACTTACGTACATATTTATATCCGATGTAGCTCTACAAAAAGTTACTCAATAAAAGTTGGTTTGAAAAAGTTTTTTATATTTTACATTAGCAGTTCGAATCTCGACTAGCTCCAATTTCGAAACGTAGTTAATATCTGAATAAAGCATAAAAAGAAATAGGCCTTTAGTTTTGAACCGCCAACGTAAAGCAGACTCCATCAGAATAGCTGAGAAAAAATCATATCTTGATTTCACTTCCTTATTTTCATGCGTTTTCTTGTTTCCTTTTTCGAGAAGCAACGTCTTTCAGCGTCATTTAGCAATTTCATTACCATTTAAGGATAATTCCTATATAAAATAGAAAAATGAGCTTGCAATTCGAAAATACGATCTATCTTCTCGCATAAAGTCTTCCGTTACAAACAAAGAGCGATAATTCGAATATTTACGCAATAAAAACTTTTTTATCAGTCATAATAATCAATCACATACCAACAGGATAAGTGCTCTAAAAGAAATAATCGCGCATAGCTTTCCCGATTTTTCTTGAAATTTTAGAACGTGCTGACTAATTTTTCTAGTTTCCTTTACCACTTCATTAAAATTGATATAAGTATTAATAATTAAAAATGTTTCAGTTTTTTTTTTATTGGGTCGATGATTTACAGAAAGTCTGATTGTGAGATATTAATTCACCCGAAGAAAGCATTTAGCAGAAACGCCTTCTTCGTCTTGCTAAATTATACTCCTAATAATTTTGTACTAAAAATGGTCGGTTACGCGATTTCAATAATGCCGATATGTTTTTTATTATTCAAATTTCTCAAATTGTTTTATAATTAAAAATCGCTTCCTTAAAGTTTAATGCCCTTCGTAAAATAATTCAGTTGCATGTATACTGCTCGTTACTCCATTTTAAAGCCAGCTAGATTAAGTGCCAGTTATTGCAACGAATGTTTCAGCATGGTTTTGTTGCATTTAAAGTACTTTAATTAGTTCGATTATGGCCATAAAATAGCTTGCAAATAGACTGTTACCACGAGCACTTCATTTTAGCGAGATTCCTTGTACGCCGCGATAAATATTCAACGAAAATACATTAAAGTCTAAACCTAAATTTATAAGGAGCGTCAAAAACAAAGCGCCAATGAAATATTTCGGGAAATTAAACTTATCTAACCATTACTTACGGAACTTAGTCGGCTTGTCAAATTCAGATACAAACTAAAGTTTTTAAGCAGACTTTGCTATCGATTCTGAGATACGGCGTTGTCCAAGTACTGACGATCATAAAACTTTTTCGCAAAAACTAACCCAAATTCGTTTAGTATCAATAACGGCGGCTAATCAGCCCGATCATTAGCGGGTTGCTGACGTTGCTCCATGACATTATCGACAATTAATAACCTTCTACAAGGAACCTCTCTATCCACACTAATTAATCTAATCCACGTCGTTCGTTAGTGGAATTCTTCGGCTTAAACTTAACTAAATAAAACTTGTAAAATTCTGGTAGAGTTGCAAGAAATTTAAGGAATTCGTTAGCGTTATCTCGTTAGATGTGTTATAATGCTGCGATGTCCTTAAGTTATCTAATTAATTAACTCAAATAAATTAATTAAAGGAAATGTAGTAAATAAATTTAGAGGTTTCCATTACTGCGGCTCACGGAATTAGCGACGACTGAAATAAAATTATTAAAACTTCTTTGTGTAGAGCTTTTTAGAAAATGGTAGGTACGTTTTCGTAACAAATTTTATCGCTCTCTTCAAAATAATTTACACAACAAACTTTTAGGTTAAGGAACCAATGGTTAAGGGGGGTTAAGGTTCACTGGAATCACGTGAACGTGTCGTTGTTAACATCAAACTAAAAACTTATTGCTCTCTTCGGAAGATTTCTGAATAAAGGGGTTAAAAAATAATAGGAGTAATTTAAAATAGTTTTCTACTTATAGGTTTTACGTATGTAATTTAACATTTAATAAAAATTAACTTTTTGAAGTCCAGTTTAATGGGTTTTAACTGTTGTTCACGATTAAAAAGATAACAAGCCGTTGTTATTTATTTATACAAAATGCAACAATTCATTGAGGAGAGAAACTTTCGTTCGTAGAACGTAAAAGTTGTAAAACCACGTTTTTGAATCCGTTTATGTTAATAATTTTATTATGCTATTGTCTTAATTTAATTCGTTTACTTTCTTGCCATTTCAGTGTTTTTGTCGAAAAGGTCCCGCGTATAGTATTTTCTATTTATTAAAATAATATTAAAAATTCAACTTGCAGTCGAGAATTTTTACGCATACACCTACTCTTCATAAAAGAATTTATGTATTACGATAAAACGTGCCTATGTAAAATATGTAAACTAAAATTTCCTTTCGAAAAATGTTTTAAGCGTTTACGTTGGCGTGATTGCAAAACAAGCACATCAACCTATTACGTTTGCTAGTTACTATGACGCTTTAAAATTACAACGCGCGCAACCTTTCTTGTCCATTTTCATTTATAGGCGCTTACCGTATAAACTTCTGCAGTAAGAGGAAATCCCGGATAATAATTACAGTGTTTGTTGCAGGGTACTGACAGACAATAAACTGGATCTCATCCACCCAAAAGCTTTCTCTAGGAATCCACAGTTGAAACGATTGTAAGTGTCCATCTTTATTGCGCCATTTTATTTCTTCGAACCCTTTCCCTTTCTAATTAAACGGAGTGACTTTAATTAGGACAATTTATAAATACGTCATACGTCCTTTCTAGTTGCAAGTTTATCGTTCGAGATAACAAAACGACCGACTGAGCTTTGGCTTAAGACCGCTTCGTTTATCTCTCGAATGTGAAAGCGTAACATTATTTATTGCTGTAAGCCGTTTATAGTAGCTCTGTCTTTTCGAATAATTTAGCAAATGTAATACAATTGCGATTGTGGGTGCTTAAACTGGAAGAGTAGTTATGTTGACGTTTTAATCTTTTACAACATTATTCGAGTTAAACTAGGGTTTAAATTAGCATCAGAACGAGTTAGTAACGAAAAGCGTGCCGTCGATTTTTCTTTTAAATATAGGTATCTATTAGTTACAAAAAAAAAACACAATTGTTATACTACTTAACATTCAGCCGCATGCAAATATTAAATCCTTAAAAACGGTTAACGCACAATTTTTTTTATAATAAAGAAATAAGTAAGTAAAAGGTAATATATTAAAAACTTGTAGGTATTTATGATTCAAAAGAGTTCAATACAGTGGTGGAATTTGCTCGCCGATTTGAAACTGTAAATACGTTATCGTTTAGATTTCAAATTTCTCGTGAACTGATGTAATATAATAAAATTATACGATGTTCGAAACTATTATGTGCATCTTCAGATTCCAAGAGACTTTGATAAAACGTCAAAATATGGACTAAAAATCGAACGTCTCAAACGTCACAAATTCAGCATATAACCTACACCAAACCAATGTGTTCAGCAATAATATAAATATGAAGACGCTTATTTTTGATACGTATTACGGATTTTTCTGCAAAGAACAGAAGAGAAGAAAGAGTGCTTTTGAAAATGTTATTTAAGTATTATTAGTACAAACCGAATAATTAAGGGCGATGTATAGTACCAACTATTTAGTTCAGCTATGTTGAGACAAAGTTAACTGATAATAATTGTCTTCAAGCCCGATCTCAGTTTTTATTAATCAAACAAGTAAAATGTAGCACCTATAAAATACCAAAAGAAACCATAATAACTATTGCCTGAGGCTGGTTCGTGATATATTAGCGACATTCTTTTAGACGGTTCCTGAATAACAAAATAAATTTTAAATTCGTTAACGTTCAGCGTTTTAAATGTGGACCGATTAATCGTTGTTGTATACAAATAAATTTTGACAGGGAGCAGGACGTTCTACTTGCTTTACAATTCGTTTTGGTTGTTCCTTAATATGCCCAATTGATTAATCCTTAAAATCAGTTGAAGATAAGTGGACTGTAGTTTCCTTGTATTATTCGAATCTCAATTGTATTAGAAGCTGAACGTGTAGTAAACAACACTTGCGAAAG
This sequence comes from Rhagophthalmus giganteus, assembly GCA_036326145.1. NCBI lineage: Eukaryota > Metazoa > Arthropoda > Insecta > Coleoptera > Rhagophthalmidae > Rhagophthalmus > Rhagophthalmus giganteus. The sequence goes on along the minus strand of JARFJA010000056.1, from coordinate 5,808,728 downwards.
TAAACGCAAACAAAGACGTCTGAATCCCGCCGAAAGGATAATGCTTTTCAAACTATCGTTCAAAAACAAATTTCAGATTATTCGAGCAAGACATTTCGCACAATTCTAACTCGGAGGCTTTACATATGGTACAAGTCGAACATCGTTACCAACGTATATTCCAATAAATATCATCCCAACGTAATATGTTGACAATAAAACCTCCTGAGAATTCATTCATAAATCAAATTCAATGTGCTGACTATGGTAAAAAGCGAGCTCCAAGTTACCACTCATAAATATTAATTTTAACTTGGCCGTTGTAACCTACGAATTGCTTTATATGTAACTTGCAGATATCAGAAAATTGTTTTGGTATAAAGTGCTCGAATAGCGACATAGAACACGATTTTATGCATCTATTATATTATTTATTTATTGAACAGTTGCCGGTTAAAAGAAATTGTTGCGTTAAATTTTTTTCTTTTGCTTTTATTATAAATTAGATTGACAGAGATATGTATTTTGCATTTATTTTCTGAAGGATTAATTATTGCAAGGAACGCGGACGGTTTCAAAAGTATGCTAATAAGAATAGCTTACGTGAATAAATTAATGTTACGCAATGCTCGTTACATTACTAGGTACCTAATTGTAGTATGCAGGTACATAACAAACGATCTAAATTTCGTGTGGGCCTCCCAGCCACATGTTTTGTGTTTTAAGATTAAAAACGAATGGTAAGTTAATTTGAAACATATCAATAAACGTTTTTTGTTCGTTTTATGACCGTTGCGCTGGAATAAAATGTATTTCAAACGTTTCTACAATTTTTAATAGCAGGTATTCAACTTTAATTTAAAAATGAAGCTTTACCAAAAGTAAACTATGTATGTTAGTTCTTATATGTGTATAATATCTATACAGCGAGTGTTTTAAGTAATCTTTGCACTACCTAGTATTAATGTCGTTATTTCGAAAGTTTACAAAACTAATGCACATCGACAAAGGCACCTACCTACGACAGAACGTGATGGAATAATAAAACACAATTTTAGACGCTATTAACAATATTGACGGTAGGGCTGTTCTGAGTGCCACAAATAACGTAGGAAGAAAAGCCCGATAATGTAGAACAAATAAAATTTTAAATTGAAACACCTGCAACTAATTTATTTATAGATCGTTATAGCGATACTTATTGCATTTAATAAACATTACATCTAAAATGAAAATTACAATTTAAATTATAACAATTCCATTCAATTAAATGAAATTTGTTTTTCTACAGGGTGCTACAAAATTGTGGTCTCGCAGACATTCCCACCGATGCAATCCGTCCGTTATCTAAACTACACACACTGTAAGTTTTATATTTTTTACTATTATAATGTTACGTTTAATTCGTTTGCGTAATTAACTACACTTAATATCTCTAGTTTTGTAGTTCATCACGATCTAAATCATTTGTAGTGTTGATTACGGATTTTCAGGTAACTCGGCGCAAGCAAGTATTTGTATATCACACGAAATCGTTTTTAATTACTTATTTATTAACTACATTTTGAATCTTTTATTTCTTGTATATGTATGAGTACGTACATTGAACATCTCAGTTACAAAAGCACTAAACCAGCAATAAAATAGTAATCAAACGCGAAATACTACTAAAGAAACGAAATGCAGCGGAAAAGTCTCACGTCGGCCCTTTAATACGAATTAACTGATTTTTATGGTTGCTGGGCGAGCAAGCGCTGAACCTGTCATTTGAACATAAATTTTCTCAACATCGAGAATTATCGCGAACTTGAGACTCGTGAACATTCAGTTTACTACAGAAAAAGCTACCCGTAATAATTCATTACACACCGAATACCTTTCGCTTTTATCATTTCATATCTATAATTTAAAAATGCGAGACTACAAAGGTAGTGAAAAAGAATTTCGACTAGGCATAATTTTTTATTTAACGTCGTTATACTTTATATTATTCTGCACACGTTTCCGTGCTAGCGATAGTATTTACATTTATATTTGAGGAAATGTTTTTATCCAAAAGTGGTGGATTTAAAAAGTGATTTAGCTAGGTACGTCATCGGCATTATTAAATTCGCCTCCATAAACGAACATTAATATGTATTTACGATACAAACAAACGATTATTAAAATTAATCGAGAAAATTTCCGAGCGTTTATTATTACCTGAACATCACGCTTATTAAAATAAACCGTGTAACGCTAATAAATTTACGAAAATGTTAGAGGTGCCAATCGATACCGACATTAATATTAAACAACCCCCGTGTGCGTCGAAAACAATTAACAACGTTATTTATCGATCTCGTAATGTTTTCATTAGGGTGATCTCTCTTACGGCGCGGCGTCTAAAATAACTAGGTTTCGGCCGCTATAATATTAGGTACGTATTTAAAGGCAAAAAGATTCGTTTATATAATAATAACAACCCAGATTAAACCGTGGATCCATTACGTGCATTATTGTAATTTTCGAAGACGCAGTGTAGTGGAGTGAAGTGTGTAAATCTTAAGAAAATAAATCACCGGGATGCTGAAAAGGCGGCCACTGCGAATGCGGATGACAAAACGAACCTCGAATTTCCAATGGTCGGATGGAAAGGAAGGAATACTTTATTCTAATCGGGAAACGGGCCTATTGATTTCAGATTTGATTATTTATTCGTCGGTTAATGTATGCTAACTTGTGCTTTTATTGTCGAAAGTTAGTAGGAAGTGTATGGAAGTTTTTCGTATTTATATGGGCATGTCGTATGCGTACGTTTTTGATATGGGCCGGTTTAAAGAAGCCAATCTATTTTTTTTTTGTGGAACGCGCGCCAGAAACTTTCTAATAGATTTATTTGAAAACTTAATATTTTCAATATAAGTTAGAAACCACGTACCTAAATATTTGCCAACTAGATGTTTTCAGGTCAGCCATATAGTCCCCATAATTGTCTTGTTAAAAAAAAAGAATAGATATCTAATTCTTAGTTTTTATTGCACTTACGAACTTGTATTTTTCTGAATGTGAAAAAAATTAATTTATGTCGATTATGAAATAAAAAACAAAGTCAGTTAAAGTTTCCCATTTAAACAAGTATTTTATTTACTACACTTTCCGAGGTACTACCTGCCATTGTCGATTAAAATGGACAACCTGTGAATCTATATATTTCTAAAATAACATGTAAAATCTTCGACATTATTAAAAGTCGCGATTTAGTACTTGATAATCAAATTTTATTTTTCTATAATCTACCGATTCAACTAATAACCGGTCGTAAGCATGCATATAGTTCAGTTGCTTGTACAGTAACGGAAAAACACTTTATTACAACAGTCGTGTGATGCAAGTACTTACTAACGCTCTTCATTACCATAATAATGCCATCTGTTAATACGCCATCTCTAGTAAATCCTTCATTTAGGAGTATTTGATAAATGTCTATGCGCTCTTATCACTTGCACAACTATGCAAATCGGTAATTAGTGTTCCTAGCCAGGTCAACTTATAGGGAAAAATATGTGTTTGATTGTTAGATGTACCTAAACAAAAAAGGTCAGGTATTATCGATATATGGTGTTGGGATAGGCAACTGGGTCAAAACGAGATTTGGAAACTGGATGGAAACAGTTTGCCACGTCTTCCTGCGCTCCGTAGTTTGCGTCTGGATGGCAACCGTCTCCGTAGCATTCCCACAGAAGGTCTACGATCCGCCAGAACTCTCGAGGTCCTGTGAGTAGTGGGACCTTTTTTGAACAGGAAACACACTCAACTCTGTGTCGTATACTGCGCATCTTTATTTCTGTAGCACGTTTTAGTAATTTTTAAGCATGTAAAATGAGTCGATAAATTTGGAACCGATCGAAGATTCCTTGTAATTAATACTGCTATCCGAAACGGCCCTTTGAATGCAAAATTTGTTTAATTTTCCTTAAGTGTAGAAACGGGAGTACTTTAGCGAACGTGCTATAGAAACGTGAGATTATAAGATTAGTAGGGTGTACTTGAACACAGTAGAACAAAGCAACTATTTTTAAATGTCAACAATTTCACGTTAACAAATCAACACCTGTTTATGCTAAATTGCTTATTTGCCTATCTGCTTTGTCCTATAATAACACTAACTGTTAACATTAACATACATTAGCACCTTTTTAACACCTTAACGTATTTTATTGACAACGTTTTATATGTATATGTATACATAGGTACTTTCGCTTACATTTATTTATGTACACGATAAAGGGAAAGCTGAAAATTATCTTCATTCTCATTGGGGTAGGGTCGTTAATTCGTACTGAAATTGATTCATCATGGTTAATTTACTGTGAAAATTCAATTGGCTGAAAAAATAATTGGGCAAGAGCGTCGAAGCTAAATTATCAGAAGAAAAGGGAAAACTTCCTAGATAGTGATCAGAAATAAGAGAAAGCGAACAAATAACACTGTATTATATAAATAACTGGATATGCTTCATGTATAATTTACATAATTTTATTTTCAGGAACCTCGGAAATAACTTCATTACTTCAATTTCGGTAGACGCGTTCCCGGAAATGGAAAACCTTATTGTATTGTAAGTAATTTATAAGTGTTTATATTTTATATGCAATTAACTGCGAGGCGAGCTCTTAAACTTTCGTCAAAGGGCGTTGTTTTGTATAATTGTTTATTGTAGTGTTCGCGTTCATTCGATTAGAAAATTACGCGCTCCAATTTAATACGTGACACAAAAACTTTTGATAGGTAATTAACGACTTTATTTCGAGTAAATTGTTCTCAATACACCTGGTAGAATTAATTACGTAAAATATGTATTATCAGTTAATATTCCATCATAAATAATTATTACGATTCGATAAGTAAAGTAAGTAAAACTTACGATTCGAAAATTTTATTTGTTACGATAAATTGTGATAATCTTTTAAGTACATAAGTGAAAACCGCTAATAACATTTTCAAAATTATGCGAAACATGTATGCTTATTGTTAGTATTTGCTAAAATTAATTAAATAGAGCAGTTTAGGTTCTTATATAGGCGTAATTAAATCACAGTTGTTATGATTTATTTGTAGCAATTGCGAGCATTTTATGTTTCTCATAACTGGTCTTCCTTATAATTAAATTTCTCATATAACCCTGTACTAAAAATAATTGCACGCTCTCCTATATTGTTTGGTGAATTTGAAGTGTTAATAATAATTTTAGAGCCTTTAATCGAGTCTAACCTCTGCTAAAATAATTGAAGGGTTTCTTGCGAAAAGTCAAAAAGTTAATTTTTTAGAAAACTAAAAAGAGTGTATAAATTTAGTTATATGTATTCTGTTTGATTTAATTTTTTACTCGGACCCTTAGGGTTGGAATAGTCGTATTTGTATGTTATTACTTGACAAACGAAGTAAACGTGTCAAAATATATTAAGATTTTGTTATTAAGAATTGTTCAACATTCAGGTCGTTTTTGCAAGAAACTCTTCAATTTTATATTACGCCATTATTGAATTTTACATTTTTAATTACAATTTTTACCTAATTGTTATTATACATATAATAAAAATTATTAAAATTACTATTAGGAAAAACCTTAATATTTACTTAATAAAAAGCATATCACAAAAATTCGTAAAATACAGTACGAAACATATTTTATCGAAGAAAGATGAATCGTTGTAAAATGGTGTGAGATTATCCTGCACAAAAATTACACTCGTTCCCTGTCGTTATAACTTAAATAGTTAAAAAATTATTTTCCACGGTTAAATTTCCCTCGTCGCGCGCCGTTTAAAAGTTATTAAAATTCACGTCGCCAAATCCTCCTGTCAACTTTAAATTAGCTAAGCAAAAGCGCGCAAAATTATCTTAGAAAATTAAACGCGACCAAAACAAGCTCCTTGAAAATTACTTCAAACTAATTTCGCTCGCCTTGAAGTAGATGTAAAAATTAATTTTCGACATTATAATAACACAATTTGGCTTTAATTCCCGTAATTTGAAGAATCGCTTTCGATTTTAAAATGTTTTCCACGGAAAGCGCCCTTCTTCTGATCCTTGTTAAAAGATCGGCCCGCGGAAACGTCTCACTCGTGGCTGGCGCTGAAAAGATGTGGAAAGTGATTTGTATGTAAAGTTTTCTAGAAAGTTTTGAATACCTCAACTAAAACGCAATGAAGGCGCGCAGCTAAAATTATACGTTTTGAGATAATTTAAAGTAAGTTTCCGGAAAGTTGGGCGCAAATAACGAAAGGGTGGTGAATTATTTTTCCAACTTTTAATAAGCTAAAATGCGTGGGATGTTTTATAATAATTTCGAGACGGCTACTTTTTTAGAACGAATTGCGATTAACTGTTTAGAGAAACTCGACGATCGCGATCCTTTTAATATTTTTGACCTTTTCGTAAACGTAATAATGAAATTATTCAGAAATTGTGCCGTTTTCGGTTTTGTTTATTATATTATCTTTTTCTTCTCAAGTTGCCGTAAAATGAATCTTTGTAACTGTAGGTTATAAACACGTAAATAGACAAAAGCAACGACAATAGTTTTAACTAGAGTTATACTGTTGAATAATTACATAATTCTAAAAGATCGAAACTATAAAATCCTTTATGTCGAAACTTTAATAATATCCTGTTGAACTGATATTCGATAGTTTCAGCTAACCTACCTTATATGCACGGCTCTTCTATCGGATACTATAGATAACTATAAAACGTGTAGTAAGAAAGAATGACCTCCTAAACCAAATTTTCTTTAAAGTTCTCTGACCTCTGTTAAATTGAAGTTTTATTTATGAGTCGATCGCATAAAGCTGCACATTATAGATCTACATCATCCGAAAGTTTTCGCTTTTTCACTTACTATTTAAAGAGCTATGTTTATTTCACAAGCGATCGCGCGCGTTCGTTTGTAAATTTTTATGTTGAAGTTTGAATTTGAAGGTTTTATTATATGTACCTATATTTTCTTACTAACAATAAGTAGGTAATTTGAGTACATAAGCAATTATGTTTTTATAAAATATTGGATAATATGGAATTAAAAGATGCCGGTAACTTTTACTTGAAATTTCTTTTTACTTGAGACTGAAACTATCGTTTTCACTTTTTTTTCGATATTTTGTGGTTAAAATAATAATTGTTAAATAGACAAATGATTTTTGAAAATAAAATAAACAATGAAAATTAAACAAATCTTTAATAGTTATCCTAGGTAGGGACGAGTATTTGTCTATTAAGCGTTGGAAACGAAATATCTGAAACAATAATTCGAGTTTCCTTTTTATCAATGTTACGGCCGCGACTTTTTTGTCTTTTATGAACGTTTCTTTTTTAAAAACTCATGTTAATTTATAATCGTTATTGCTATAAAATTTTTATTAAGATAGCTAACGATACGGGCCAAAGATATTGAAAAAACAGTGGTATATACCTATAATAAAAAATTATGAAACATAACCAGGTCAACGTACGTAAGAATAACAGTCGTGTTCCGGCATAATAAATTAGAAATATTTTTAGATATTTTAATTCATCAATTAGGTTAGAAAAAATAGAACGCGTTCTATTTGCGTTAGCGTAAAAAACTATTAAATTTTCTAATCTATCTAATAATTTCAGACTGCTCAAGAGGAATCGCATTTTAGAAATAGCCAACGACTCTTTCTCAAATCTAACATCTTTGCGAGTCTTGTAAGTATAAAGTTCGATATATACTTTCTTAATCTTACAATTTATACACTTTAAATCATACTTGGAAAATTTCAAACATTTCTGATACGATAAACTTACGGACGTTAATGGACGTCAGGGCAAATTGCCATACCTATGTAAATAAAGAAGGCTATAACTCAACCGAAATTACCCCATGTTATTCCTAGATGAAATGCATTCGCGCAAACACTTTCTGCCTATAAAATGATGCACACTAAGTTGTTCTGTTTGTTTGCAGAGAACTCGATGACAACTCCCTAAAGGAAATTCCGACTGCACTTACAAAACTACTGGCGTTACAAGAACTGTAAGTTGAGTTAATTATTAGTTTCTTTTTATATTTTTCTTTGGTGGAATATCAGCAGAACCACTTACGCCGTCTTATTAGACATTCTTTGGGTCTCGCATCGTGATTGTCTTAAAAATAAGTATCGATGAAACTTAAAATATTTTTCAAATTAAATTAAATTAACTGTAATGCGAAGCAACGTTTATCTATTTAACGAACTGACAAATTTAATGCTAATGCATAGTGCATGTGATTTCCAATATTCGACGAACATTTTTCAGTAAACAAAATGGTTTTGGAAAAATCTAGGCACATATTATAACGTTCACTTCCTTAACTTAATGTTCGTCTTCAATCGGTCATTTTACAAACGTGAATATTTTAAAAATATATTACTCGTAGAAAATAAATACTAAATCTCAACTTGTTAATAATGGGCTGCTAAATTCCTGAATATATGAGGCATTTTCACATACTTAGGTATTTTTGTGTTCAATGCAATTATTTGTTTACGTTGTTTTAATTTACTATTTTCGCATGAAGGTACCTAAATGATTAGCTTATTACATTTAATAAATTACCAACAATAATAATTTATTACCTGGACGAAGTGAAATATGTTTTAAAAATTAGGTTTTCAAATGTAGATATACAAGGCAATTTCCAAATAAATGTACATACTCGTATATTTTTAAAATGTAACTGAAACTACAATTTTCTTCTTGTAAACGGTATTTATGTAGCTCATATATTTTGAAGATTTCGTCGAAATTTAGCTGCGTTTTGACTTTAGAAATACGAACAAATAAATATATCGAAACAATGGTTACATTGCAAAAACGTTACGGAAGTTTGAAAATATATCTACTTTTAAATTATTTCTTTCGAAAAATTGAAATTTTTGTTGCTGTATCGTTTTTCTCGTAAAATAATAATATGCCTAAATACATCAATTTTATAACAAATAGATTAATCGTGTTACTTTCGAGACGATTTAGAATTGTTTGTTATGATATTTTACTATCGATAATTCGATCGTAATCGTGTAGGCAACCTAACGTAATGAAATTGTTTTTAACAATAACATTATTATTACACAACTTGTCTTAAATAATATCCATAGTTTTTAAATACATGTCAACCTACTAAATATTTTTAATCTGCTTTAATTTTGCATTTGTTGTTATATCCGGAATTAAAATAAGAACGCGTGACTGATAAATTCTCAAACAGATCTTAGAAGTACGTCTGCAAAACTCATAAAACTGTGTTTAATAAAAAAGAAACTAAAATTCGACTATAAATCAATAGTTAAGGAAACTCGAAAATTCGATTATACATGCAATGAATTCAAACGACGGCATTAAACTCTTAAAACAGTTAACGCGAGAAAAATATCTTCGCCAAAGTTGAATGTAATTTTTCTTTATCGAACTAACAATTGAAATTTTGCAGGTCCATATCCGGAAATCGCATTAAATTCATCCCAGGCGGGTTACTGCAAAAATCGCCGGGACTCGCCATACTCGAATTAAAAGGAAATCCCCTTGTAGGTGTCGACGCCGACGCGTTTTCGTTTCTTCCACGTCTTCGTAACCTGCAAGTATTACATTTTTATTACATGTTATCAGTAGCACGGTAATTAGTTCTTGTTCATTAGAAATAACAAACAAAGTTTAATCGACGATACCTTTAATGATCGGATTAAACACGATAAGGACATTAAAACGCGAACCCTCCTCCTGCTCTCTTTCGTTTAATAAAATTAACGAAGGTGCCTACATTCTAATTTCCAATTGTAACTTTTTGCGAGTACGATAAAATGTCCTAAATGAAAATAGATTTTCAAATAGTTCTACTAAATGATACGTATTGCACAGTTTGGGGTCGAGGACGGCGTTTCTTTTAGAGCGTATCTGTGTTTCTTTTGTTTTATTTAAAGATATATCTTTATTTTCTTATGTAAATGAATTCCCCTTGAAAACAGTAGAACATAGAAAGTTGTGCTTTTGTTGAAAATATCCACGGGTTTAATACATTGAGTTCTGTCCGATTTTAAAGTTTAAATTGAAATTGAAGTCGAACAATTTTAGACTTTGTTTTGGTTAATAATAATAGTGTAGGTACTTACCTATAGGTATTTTATTAAATAAAATTAAATGAAATTAAATGTAACATTAATTTAAAAGATATTTAAGATATTAAAATCGTTAAACTTGATTAAAGGACTATAATCTAAAAAATCTTTTATTTTCAGTGTTTTTGTATTTTCATCAATTATTATTTTAAATTTTGTTTAAACAATGCAGCGACACATCGTAAAAACAGTAAAGAAATGCTTTATCAATTTGTTCCATCCTAAAAGTTAACGATTATTATATAAGTACTTCTTACGTTGTTTGTATCGAAATTACGTTAAAGACTTTAAAGTACCTACCCATACAGAAATTGTTCCTGCAAGTTCTTATAAATAAAGAATATACTCATAATAGTTGTTAAATTAAACGAGAATCGTACGAAGTTTTTACTTACAAAGACTTCGCGCGTAAAATCAATTGCTACAACCTAATTTAATTTTCCAGGATTTTGTCCGAAGCGCGCGAGTTATCCACCTTTCCTAGTTTGAACGGAACCACAGCACTCGAAGTTCTAAGATTAGATCGTGCCGGAATATCTTCGGTGCCGAGTTCTCTTTGTCACACTTGTCCTCGATTAAGAAGTCTGTAAGGGCATCTATTTGTTGAAATCCTTCCTCTAGATACGTATAAATTTTACATTGCAGGGATTTAAAGTCCAACAAGCTAAGCTCGTTGCCCGATTTGAAGAACTGCAAAGAAATGCGGGTTTTGTAAGTACAAGTAATTATTATTTTCTTTGCAAACTAAATAAAGTGAATAGTTTTAGTAAACAACAATTGTGTTTAGAGATTTAGCCAGCAATAGAATCAAGTCTCTGATGGAACGACCGTTTCAAGGAATGTCCAAAATTCATGACCTCCTTCTGGCGCACAACGAGATCGACTATATCCCGCAGGACGCTTTCTACGGTCTCTCCAGGCTACAATTCTTGTAAGCAAAACGTTAAATTTCTTTACTTGTCGTTTCAATAGTTACTCGTAGTTTTTTAAATTTAGCTTGTTCGATAAAATGGATTCTTAAAAGTGAGTTAGTAAAATTTAGAATCGCGAAGCTGAAGTTAAGTTATTGTATATATTTGACACCGACCTCTTAAAAAAATTAAAAAAAATAGATCGTCCATAGTTTCTCGGAGCTGTTACGTATATTGCGCCCCAATAGTTTCAACGAGCTTTCTTCAAACATCAATAATACCTGATATCAATTTGTTCAAATGCGACGAATACATTTAATGCTAGGATGCGCATGGTATTTTGCTTATTAAATAAAAAGTATGAAGCATCGAGTAGTCGCAATAATTTTATCACTAATAAAAATTTGTATTGTTTTTATACAGAGATTTGGAAAATAACCAAATCACGTACATTCATCCGGATGCGTTCCAGTCGATATCGCACATCGAAGATCTGTAAGTTTACTTTTAAAGGTAACAACCGTTTCTATTTATGAAATCATTCTCGTTTAAGTAATCTGGGAAATAATATATTTCCACATTTACCGACGGCAGGCCTCGAACGTCTTCGACATCTGAAAACGTTCAACAATCCGCACCTGCGTGAATTTCCGTCGCCCGAAAATTTTCCACGCATACAGACGCTGGTACTGGCCTACGCCTACCATTGTTGTGCCTTCTTACCTTTGATTCCTTCTAATCCTCCTCCGCCCGCCAGGGTGAAAGATATAGTGCTGTTCCCTGGAGAAGACGAGGAAATTGACCTGACGTTTTGGAATTCCTCCGGGACGGACCTATGGCCTCAGACTCGTAAGTTATCGTTTTATAATATACAAAAAAATATCACAATCACGACCGTATTTTAATATGTACGAACAAAGTCGTATGAAAATAATAGAAAAATAGTGTAGGCACTTAATTGCTATGTACTTAAGTATAGGTTTCTCGAATTATTTTCAGAAAACTTGAGCCACAAATTAGGAAAAACCTTCAGAGAGTTTTGGGATCACATCGGGGGCTCGGACTTCACCTACCCGGGCAACTTCCCCTCGTACATCGAGGAATACTCGGAGGAAGAAATCACGAGGATATCGAGCAGCGACGTGCCCCCCGGAAAGATTCAGTGTCTTCCACTTCCCGGGCCGTTTCTTCCTTGCCAGGATTTGTTCGACTGGTGGACGTTGCGCTGCGGCGTTTGGCTCGTCTTCCTCTGCGCGATGCTCGGAAACGGCACGGTCGTCTTTGTGCTCATATTCTCGAGAAGTAAGATGGACGTTCCCCGTTTCCTCGTGTGCAATTTGGCCGCCGCCGATTTTTTCATGGGAATTTATTTAGGTCGACGTTATTTTCGATTTTCAAATGCAACAAGCTAATGTTAGTTTTAATTGCAGGTTTTCTTGCAGTTGTCGACGCATCCACTCTGGGGGAATTCAGGATGTACGCGATTCCATGGCAGATGTCTGCTGGATGTCAGCTTGCCGGATTTTTAGGAGTATTAAGTTCGGAGCTGTCCGTATACACGCTCGCCGTTATAACGTTAGAACGAAATTATGCGATAACTCACGCGATGCATCTAAATAAGCGGTTATCGCTAAAGCACGCCGGCTACATAATGATATGTGGTTGGTCATTTGCCATAGTAATGGCCCTTTTGCCTATATTTAGCATTTCCGATTACAGAAAGTTCGCCGTATGTCTTCCATTTGAAACCAATAACGTAGCGAGTTTAACTTACGTAGTGTTCTTAATGATCATAAATGGGGTAGCGTTTCTCATTCTCATGGGTTGCTATCTTAAAATGTACTGTGCCATTAGAGGTTCTCAAGCTTGGAACTCGAATGACTCTCGCATTGCCAAAAGAATGGCGTTGCTAGTGTTCACGGACTTTCTGTGTTGGTCTCCGATCGCGTTCTTTTCCCTAACAGCCGCGTTCGGTCTTCAACTGATTTCCCTCGAACAGGCCAAAGTGTTTACTGTGTTTGTGTTACCTTTAAATTCATGTTGTAATCCGTTTTTGTACGCCATTTTAACTAAACAGTTTAAGAAAGATTGCGTGATGATATGCAAAGCAATAGAAGAAAGTCGAGTGACGCGCGGTATAGGACGTTGCCGTCACAGTTCGAACTTTAGCAATAGACAAACCCCCGCAAACACTAACAGTTTAGCTGATAGATCTTCTCGGGAAAATCAAAATCATCACACGCCCCAGTGTACCTGCAATGCCAAATTGTTGAGCGACGCAAACACGCCACCGTCACGTTCGGATAGAAAAACGAGCGTTCGGGAGTGGTTGCTAAATAAAGCTCGGTGGTTATTATGTGTAAGGAGACCGGCCAGGCACAGGCCTCGTTCCGATCAGTATACTTACCAGATTGCCGAAATACAACAGAAACAGCACAAACGTGCATCTTCCGTATCTTCCAGTGAAAACTTCAGTTCCTCTCGATCTGATTCCTGGAGGCATAATCACCACTGTGGCATTCCTCTAAGACTCTTGGATCCGAAAAGACGCGCTTCTTCGTGGTTAGTAACCCGAAAAACATCCCAAGATTCCAATTTGTCCAGTTCGCGAAACGACTCTTCTGGATCAGCAACCACTGCAAGTACCAGTACTTGGAGAATCTCTAGATCGAGTGCTTCTAGTAACGAACCAGCTGCTCGAATTCGAACCAAGCCCAGATTGACTCGTCAATGTGCGATCCAAGACGAGTCGGACCTTCCCGGTTCACCAGGTCGCCTTACCGTCCGTTTTCTAACTACAATTCCCTCAGCAGCAGAGAACAGCATGCAAATAGAAGATGAACCTAGTATCCTAGTGACTCCTGCGAAAGACAGAGAAGGTCCCTTATACGCGATATTGCATTCGCAACCGATAACGCCTGCACGGAGGCAGTCCATCGTCACGTTACATCCTGCAGAACCTCATCCTGCTCCTATTCCTGCCGATGATTTATCTAGTCAACCCGAACCGGGACCGTCAAAGTCCGAAGCCGACGCAACAAGATAATAATAAAGTACCTAAGACTACCAAACTATTTTGACGTAATTCTACGTTCTTTTTGTATTATATTTATTATATATTTGTACATAAAATAAGCGAATGCGTGATGTAAGTATGCGAAATAGTTGAAAAATAAGAATAAATTATTTATATTGTATAATATTAATATAAAATGTTATTTATACAAACATTTCATGTTCAAGTTATGTAGGTATATCGAAAATATAAACCTTTTTTTTTCAAATTTGCAATTTTCGACAGTTCGAAGTTGATTTATTTAGATAATACGCAAATAGGGGCGCAAAAATTCGTTTATAAATATACGTTTTTAAATGTTTTTTATATTTGACTTTATTTAAATCATTAACAATTTCGTTTACGAATTACTTATAAGTACTTATATTTAAATTGTTATCATTTTATTTTCAAATTTGCAATTTTCGAAATTTTGAAGTGGATTTGTTTAGGTATATAAACAAGGGTTCGAGATTTCCATTATTTTTTTTAATACTGCTTATTCGAACATACTCTTTCCTGTGCTTGGTAGGCTACAAATTTTAATCCCCTATTTATCGCGATGAAACTGCCCATTTTCCTGATTTTCCTGATGTTGATGTAGTAAAAACATTGTTTTCTTTGTTTTCCAAAAACAAAAATAATCGTCTGATAGGAATTAATAAATAACTATCTATATTAATTACAAATAAAAAGCCACAATAAAAAATTAATAAATTCGAATACATATTTTGTTGATTTATTTTAATAATCGCGGCATAAATAACGGTTTTAAATCGATCAAAATTAATTTCAATCTTTTAAACAATAATTTATTCTAGAATAGGTAATCGATTTATTTTTAAATGAAAACGACATTTCTAATTGCACTCATGTGCTAAACAATTTTCGATTTTCAACCCGTAAATACCTACCTATTATAATACGTCAAAAAAACGTTCAAGGTAATTTATAATATTGAAGATAGCTCATACGAATACATACATAGCTGCGGTCGCTTCGTAACAATTCTTATCGCATTAACTAAGATATCAGCTGTATTCGTAGACGCAGGAATTGACAGGCATAAACTTGCACATAAGCCGCCCGCGTAAACGAGCCGCTGTAAATGCATTGTCCGGATTTTTATTCTTTCATATATCATAATAAATCAATTTTATTTAAATTTGTTTAAATATAAATGTGTTGTGAATAGTGTAGATATAATAACATACTCGCGTTTTATAATTTTAAAATAATCTTATTTGATTCGCTGGCGTTTTAAAGTTGTGTGTTTGAATACTCGGACATGTAGATTTTCAAAAATGTAAGTACCCAGTGTTACATTTAAAATTTTGTTGTAATAACACGTAGATTATTATTATTTTTGAAGCATGCAGTTAATTTTTTTCGAGCGTAATAAGTTGATTATAAGTATATGTAAGTACATATACCTACTTAACTATTATAAACACGCGTCGTTTTTATACATTTAGAAAGTTTGCACCTAATTCTGGTGTTAGGGTGTTTTTTCATAGTTTTCGAATAATTATGTAGGTTAGTTCCCAATGAATTTTTTGTATGTCTCGTAGCTATTTATTTTCTTTTATGTAATAAAAATAGGTCGAATAAATCAAATTTAAAATTAGTAATTCCTAAATTGTCGCACCTGGTATTTACAGATGTTGTTATCGATGTCTGTGTTTCGTTCAGGAACGACTCTTATCGTAGAATTATTATTTATTGCTTTAGAAGAATTTTTACCTATACAATATAAGCGATAGCTTATCAGATTACTACGATTTATTTAGTTACGTTCGCGTATTCTTTTCTCTTATCGAGCAAGAACACGTTTTCGTTTTATTAATTTCTTTCAGTTAGTCATTGTCGAGTAATGTAAATACGCGTCGTTTATTATAGGTACATATTTTAAATGCCGTGGTTCCCTTGATTATAAAATTTTTAAATTAAAGTACGGTCGGTTAGGTTTAAAAATAAATTTTAATCGTATATTTATATATATATATATATATATATATATATAATATATAATATTGAAATAATCTTAAATTGTCTTATGTAGATTTCGTTTTTGGTAAAAATTAAAAAATCATCTCGATTTTATTTTTTACCTTGTCGGTTGTCCCTGTCGATATGTGTTTTTAACTTTTTGCATTATTGAAATTATTTTAAAATGGCAACCAAAATTATTTTTTATACCTATAAGTAGGTACCTAATTTCCTTATTCTTTACATTTTCGACGTAGATGTTTTGTACGTAGGTATATGATACCAGTTTAAAAAAAGTTTTTAAAACAGATACTATGGTGTTTAGAGATACCTATGTGATTTATATTCCGTCGAATTTTTGCTTTTAAATCTAACATTTATGTAGGTATTTACCTACCGTATTTATTCACGCAATCTTCCTTTTAACATACCTAATTTCTTTTCCCTTTAATTTATAAATGAAAACTTGGGAAAAAATATTTGCATAATTTTCCTGCTTACGTTATCTAATTGTAAGAATTTCTAGTCTTTAATGTGTATTTTTTGCAACATGCCTAAACGTTCAAGGAGTTTTCGTTCAAAACATTAAATTTTGGTCAATGTTAGTCGACATAAATCGAATTCCTCGTTTTCTAATAACAAAAATGTACATTTATACAGGAACTTGTGCAATAATTTCATGATTTAAAAGATGCCTTTGATATTAGTCACCCTTAAAAGTTTTATTAAACTAATTAAAAGCAATTTTACATTTTTCAACATCCATTATTAGTTATTGAAGAATATTTGCTAAAAACACTGTCTTTTACACAACGTTACTTAAGATAAACAATGTATTAGCTATTATATGTTTGCTTGCGTAGGTGGCCATGTAAAAAGCTTCAAAATGAGATTTACCTTCACTACAGTTTCTGTTTCAATACTTAAAGGTAGTTATTTTACAATTGTTGACGTTCATTATTAATTATTGCCGAAATAGTTGTTTTTAAACGTTTAGCATTATATGTTATTATAATGCAAGGTATTATTTCCCTTTCTAGTAATAAAATATTTTTTGCACCTACAGATCGTGCAAGAAATTGTTGTTAGTTTGTGCTTTCGCTGGTTGTTATGTGTTTGGTAGCCTAGGTGGTCATATGAAAAGCTTTTAATTAATGTGAACGAGAAAAGCTACACTACGTTTTCAGTTTCAATTAATTAAAAGTAATTTCACTTTTTCTAACATTCGTTATTAGATTTAGAGACTGTTGTTATTGAAAACATACCTATCTTTTGAACGTTTTATAAGATAATCGGGTTCCTTTGTCTACTACTAATAAATTTTTCACATATGTCTTTTTAGTTAAACTACATAATATAAAAAGGGGTTCAGAAAGTTGTTTATTAATTTTTAATCGTTCACGAAACTTAACTTTATTTAAATCAATATTAAATTGCGCGTAACCAAAGAAATATTTAATAATTATTATACTACCATACACAATATTATTATTTATTTACTGAAAATTAAATTATTTTAGAATATCCGTAGATATTTATTAAAAATGGTTGTCTCTAATAAGGTAAATTGCAACTATTGTAGCTCAAAACATGCCATTTCTTAACATGTTTGTACATTAGAATTAATTTCGTTAGATACTAATTTTTCGTATTCTAAAATAAAATTGCACCGTTTTCGTCATACAATTTTAGAATTATTATTACGCGACTTCAGTAGATCAGTGAAAAATGGTAAACGCTTATAGTTTCCAAAATAGTGTTGAAGCTTTTATTCAAAAAAACGTTTTCGTCTAATATCTTACACGTCTATTAATAACTACCTATTCCATATTTAGGGATTGGTTATTTTATCTTATTGACAAAAATCAGATATTAGTATTTGTTACGGAACATACATTGAAAACGTAAAAATTTTAGACATAAATTTAAGAAAGCATAAATAAAAGGTGTTTAATGTAAGAAAAACAAAACTTCACGCCGCTTTATTATAAAAAACAATTAGATATGCATCTATATCTATACCTACCTACTACGATACTAAACTAAACAGGTTCTTATTGGGCAAATAAAACAATTAATATCTGATAAATATTTGTTATCAAGATTCACTATTTGATTTGATTATTGAAATATATCGCAAAACAATTAAATTATAATTTACTAACTATTAGAAATAATAATTATTAATGTTCCTATATATTAAAAATAATTGAAACTCTATTAATATCTGTGTTAAAAGCTCATAAAAAAACTTTGATTTTATACATTTATCGATACAAAGCTTATATCTTTTAATATAATAAAAAAACAAATTGCAAAAAAAAATCAAAACACTTAGAACATCTTACATTTTCCATCAACATGTCCTCCAAAAATTATATATTACGTATTATATTTTTGATGATTTATATGTATATTTCTATCAAATTAATCACATTTTGTTTATACCTAACAATAAGTTAGTTTATTATTTATAGGTAAGTTGGGAAATTCTTATTAATTTATTTTCTGTAATATAATTCGGCGTATGCAAGTTATTACCTGAATACAAAATATAATCGATTACTCACATTTCGTATTACATAACGCAACATTGTAGTTCCCGAAAAATTAATTAATCAATAAAATTTATAACTTCCAATGCAATGGACAATCTATCTAGAAATTTATATTTTTGCAACGATTTAGGTAATTCGCTGACCCTTAAGACTTACATTTTTAAATATTCACACGAGACTAACTTATTAAATGACCAAAAGATGCAAGACCGGGATGCTCGAATCAAGCACTTACTTGTACAAAATCAATCGTAAAAACTAATTACCTAATTTTTATTAATTATTTATATCTATAACACAATGGATTTATTATTAAATAATATAAATTAATTGGGTACAAAGAAGTGCTTCATTACAAATGCTGTTTACAGAAAGTTATTCCTAAACTTTTAAAATGACGTTCTAGTAGGCAGCTTGGACGTAGACCTCGACGATGCCAGAGGAACGGGATGTTTGCTAGTTACTTCCGTAAATTCTACCTCACATTTTCCTAGGATGAGATCTCTGGATTTTTTGAACTCCTCAAATTTACTGTGGAGTAAAATTAGTTCTGACCTGGAAGATGAAGGCTGTGGCGTTTCCTCCACGTTTTCTTCGTCAACTTCCTATAAAAAAAAAGATAACTGATTAGTTTCTAAAACTTACTTGTTTATTTCGTATACTTTTATTTTCGAAGTTAACTTATTTTTACATTTTTAACAAAAATAAATTCATAATCGACTTTGATTAATGTTTTAGAAAAGTACAAGTTATGTAAGTATAGTTACTTCGAAAATCGAATTAGCCATCACTTTTTAGATAGGTGACTTTATTAAATTCGACACAAAAGCATAGGTAGATATTACTTAGCATCAATTTTTAATTTTCTGTTATTGTCCGTAAACGGTTATGGAGTTATCCATGTGAGATTAAAAATATCGACCAAATTGTATTTTCAGAATATTTTAGGGGGCTAAAGACATGAATAATTATTAAAATTTTATTCACTTTTGTTAATTTAACTGTTTGGTCTTGTATCTTTTATAACATAAAAGTTACTTAGGTATAGGTATAATAAGATAGAAAATGGAAAGCTCTGTTTACTACATATTCACATTAGTTTTGCGTGTTTTATCGATTTCTAAATTTTCCGATTAAAAACTAAACCACTTTGTATATGGCATTATGGCATAAATATAAATACTAGAATAAATATGCGTGAATATTTTATAAAAAGTAGGTATTAGATGTAATACTGAACAACGTCTAAATAAAATTTCATTTCTTATTTAGTTAAAAACTGAAACTAAATGAATTAATATAACAGGAATAGGTACTTACATTAATAAATTTTATACATTTTAAGAAATGCGCCAATTTTCTAATTAGTTAGATCAAAGAAGACCGGTAATTACACTTTTACGCCAAAAAGAAAATATCAATAAACGTTTCATCTGTAAACATTACCGTATAATACTTATCATAAATAAGTATCTAGAAACGCATTCCAGTAAAATGATTCACACTAATAATTAACAGGAATAGGCGAAAACGACAACTTTGAAAATACGAAAGGCCAAACGCCTGCTTGATCCTCTTTTAAACACGTGTATATTTAAAGAATATAGTTGTAGCAAAGCACAGTTAAAACTATATGAAGTACCTACGTTTGAGAAAAATTTGAAAAATGGCAGAATGTACGATTTTAAAAATATATCTACAGAGTGTTGATTTCTAAATGTCCAAAGAATGAAACTAGGGGCTAATTTTAATTTCAAATAGAATGAGGCATCTGTTCCGTTTCAACTTAAATAAATAATTGATATTGACATAGATTTTTCTACCACGAAATGTTTAAAGAAACGCGAGAATTTTATACAAATTCTTCCAAAGAACGAATAAGCATATTATGCATATTGGCAGTTATTTTACCTACACTTGATCGAGAAACCATTTTATACATTTTGTAAACAAACAAGGTTTCTGTTTTCTGTTTTCAAATTCTAACTTTATATATTCCGAAAGGATTTTGTTTTAAAGACATGTAAAATGAGAGTGTCTAATATAAAAATGACCTTTAAAGTACCTGTTTACGGTTTAATTGGACTGGAATGACTGGAAAATGAACTTTTTCGTATACCTTTTGATTGTGTAATTTCAAAATAGTCGACAATTTTTAGTAATACCTAATTGTAACAATTTGAAACTGAAACCTAATAAATAATATCAATGACACGAACGAAAAGTTAAACGATAGCACTACCGATACTGTTCGTGAAAATGATACGCGTTATGGAAAAAATAAAATTGTTGATAAACAAACCATCGATTTCATTTTCTAAAATTTTACCTGGATATTTTATTTATTTTTAGAGTTGAATGTAAATAATCAGGTATAGTATAAACGTTTTAGTACTTGTTCAATTTTTTGCGTTTCGATTTTTTTGTCAAAACCGAGTTGGCTTCGTACATTATTAAATGATGGGTGCGCTTAATTTACTAGGTAATTAATAATTTTACGAAAAAAATAAAAACGATTTTTTAAACAAAAATTTCTTATCTCACAATTAGTGGTTTAAAAACTAAAAATAAAAAATTTTTGCGTTTGTCCTAAAAAAATGCATCGTCTAAATTACGTCAATAATATCATTTTATGTTAATTTACCTGTATTTCGGAAAAAGTCACTGGTTGTGTTCGATACCTCACTGTAGGACCACGTCGTCTTTTCGGCACTACTCGACGATGTAATCTCGACATTGGCTCAGGATATACCGTATCCATAGCTAAAGAAAATACACTTTATGAAAAACTTCACTAAAATGGTTGTAATCCGCAGAAACACGAAATAACTAGAACTAAATGTAAAAGTCAAATTTTTCGATATTAAAAACAATTACACTTTTAATTAGTGAAATACCGGTAGGAAACCTTAAAAATTGTAATTCGCGATCAAAACAACCATGTTTACATCAGTCGCTAATACACTATAGTTATTTTTGAATGCGTCATCTTTCGAATATGTCGGATAGATCCTTTGTACTGTATTGGCCTATATTAAAATCGCGAAATTTCCCATCTAGGAATCGACAGCAAGTGCCGGAACTCGATTACTTTCAATTGCAAATACGCCAGCGCACGAAATTTTTAAAACTAATCAAACGTACTTACTTGGCGCCGATGATGCGCACGATGGCATTTTTTATTGCAATTCAAGCGACACTCTTAAAATTGCGAATTTAATACCGACTTAGTCTCCATTATATGTGACTTCTCCGAATAAACCTTACACGAATTTTGGCTAATTTTAAACTCTAACGCGTATCGACGCAGTCGGCGCGACGCTACCAACATTTTGCGCCCACGGACACAAAAATAGCAAATCCCGCGAAATATAACTTAAAAAACATCGCATACACCTCTGGATTTCGTATATTTTGTTTTAATTATTTTCAATTAGGCTATTTTGCGGGACAGCAATTGCAAAGTTGTCGGTAAATGTATTGCGCGCGCTTTACGCGTGTCCTAGCATTGTCAGCAAACAAAACCATGCGTCAACTACCACGGGAAATTTTCCGCAAAATGAAAATTCGCTTGCACATTGACTTAAGATTGAAAATTCACAAGTTCAAGTGAATAACTACTTTTTCAATTTATTATTTGTCCAGTTTCGATTAAAAAAATAATTTAAAAAAGCATAAGAATACCCGTTAATTAATAAATACGTGTTAAAAACGTAAGTATAGGCAATCCAAAATATAGTTGATTTCATTTGATAGTTTTACCGTTGAGTAGTTGAAATATATTACTTACAGTGAAAACTGAAATAATTTATTAAAATAATAATCATTGTCATTTTACTTCTATTATATATGATTATCATTAAAAGCAGAACTTGACTTTTCATCCCAGAACATTTCTCAATAACAAATTATAAATATTTACTTATAGTTGCGACTTTCCTTAAATAATGCGGCAAACGAAATATTATCGTTATTAACTGCGTGGCTTATTAAATTTATATTCCTGCTTATTTTATGTTAATTTTATAGAACATCCAGCCACGTAGAACAATCCAAATATAAAATTTTCACCTCTAGATATATGTAAACAATTTTAATTTTTAAAAGTACCATTTTATTAACTGTAATATTTAAAATACAATCTAAATAAAGCCCTAAAACTGTCGATGAAAAAGTGTCTATTAAATTACATTATAAACACCGAATGCTATTTTTAAGTACTTTTATAACTGAAACGTTATTGAAAATTATTACCGGTATATTTTTGATGTTAGGTAATTGCTTATTTAAACGTTAAATCTCATTTAGTACAAAGGCAACTGTATTATCTACATTTTCCGATATTACTGAGCAGTAGATGACACTAAACCACCTTTACGTGTTGTGGAAAATTCTCCGTTATTTTACTGCTATACGTGAATGTTTTTATTATTATCCGTTAGATGGCAACTACGCGTCTTTTAAGAGTAGGTATCTGAATATTTTAAATTGTGTGTTTATTTAATTAATTGATGTAATTATTATACTTTAGGTATAAATATTTTTTTCGTTATTTTATAAATTGGTCAATTGTTGGCAAAGTAAAAGAGCAAAAATTCCTGAAATTAACAGGAAATCACCATTGTAGTAGTCCAAGAGCTAGCGGTCAATTTAACTTAGGTGTTTCTGCAAAACTAAAATTTTGTAGAATGATAATTTAATACTAATATAATAAGAAAATAACAACCCGGCGAACCTACCCCGGTGCGTCATCAACCGTTAAAATTAAACTTGCCTGTCGGTCATTTGCAACCACCAGAACAGCCGAGCTTTTGAAATAATTTGTTTACGTAATTCAATAAACAACTCCTGTAAATTTCAACTTTGCAGGATCACCTTAAGAAATAGCTTACACGGAACATCTTTATGGTCGATCTTCTGCGTAAGCTATTTGTTAAGGTGATCCTGCAAAACTGAAATTACAGAAGTTGTTTATTGAATTATATAAACAAATTATTTCAAAATCCAGGCTGTTCTGGTGGTTACAAATGCCTACCAGGCGAGTTTAACTTTAAGGACTAATGATGCAACCGGCCGTTATATTTTCTTATTATATTAGTATTAAATTATCAATCTACAAAATTTTAGCTTTGCAGAAATACCCAAGTCAAATTGACCGCTAGCTCTTGAGCTATTACATGTTTTCTATTGGTATATACTGAGGCAAGTAGGTATATTAACGTCGAAAAAATTATTTTGTAACCGATTTTTACAATTTTAAAATTTCTAAATAACTCAACGTGTGCCCCCTTATTTTTAGATGTCACCCTATAATTTTTTGTTCAAAATTGACGTATAAAAAATATACTGCAATGTTGAATTGTTTGTCGTTGTCGAACGAAACATAAAACGGAAGAGAAAATGTCACTATTGAAAATAATGCAAGTAGGTACCTACATTCGATCAGTAAATTTCCATTATAAATTTAAAATAGAATTATGAACAAGAATTTACAATATCTATTTATACAAAATTTTCAATCAAATTGTTACAAATTTAAGTAAACATAATGAGGACTCTACTTAACTTGCGCCATAATTTTAATAATTAAACGCATTCGAGATATCGAGCTAACTTATCTCGTGTTTTAAAACTGTGTACCTACTTACCCACTAACAATTAACTTTAATTTTTTTATCGTACATTTAACCTAGTTTCGTTTTCTTTAAAATAGGCTGTGATCCTCTGACAATAACGCCATAATTTCCAACTTCCATAGTTCTTAAGTTGAACTTAAATATATGACTTTGAAGTGTAAACATCGAATTGAACATTTTAATTTTGTCCTAATTACCGTCATCCCCAAGTTTTCATTTTGCATCAATTATTTATGTTTAACTTCAACATCTTTAAAAAAAAATTAAGATATACTTTTACAGCTTAAGTATGTAAGTACCGTACAATGAGACTATTTGGAATAAAGCAGTATTTTTTTTAATGTAACGCCAAATCGGTATCAGACGACATAATAAATTGGATAAACTTGGAAATTTGTGTCAATGGAATGTTAATCGAATGGAATTAATTGTTTTTATACAAAGATTTAATATTTTAGAGGTTGGAATTTATATTTATTAAATCTTATGTTTATGGAGTTGTTTGTATTAGTCAACTTGTCTCCTTTACATTGAAACTATTTGAGAATATTTAGATTTAATATTTCTCAGGTTTGTTAATTGAAATCTTAAGTCACTATTCTTTGCAAATAATTTACGTTATCGTTTCAATATTGTGAAAAAAATTGTAAAAATAAGCAAAAACGATGGCGCATAAGTATAAACGGTAACTTGGTGCTGCCTTAAGGCTAAATTACGATCCTCAAAATATGGAACGGGCATTGGAAGCGGTTGTAGATGAAAGCTATTCATTGTCCCAAGCTTCCCTGCTGTTTTAAAAATTCCAGCAACCAAAGATAATTTAAAGGAAAAATCGTTCATCGTTGTTGAATTCCTGTATAATGCAGCACCAGAAAAGAAATTATCAAACAATTTGTCGCCTAGTTACTCCAAATTAAAAAAAAACACCGAGTTTCCTGTTTAAAACACTACAAAGAGAAACAGGATATATTTCTGTTTTTCCTTTCATTGAAGGCACTTGCAATCCGATTCGAAATTGATTCGATCAAATCAAATGTATTTTATCAGATCCAGAAATTTTTCGTGGAAGACATATTTTTAAAGGAAATGTTTTCTAATTTGATTAAATTAAATATTTGAACGTTTTTATTAGTTTTTCATAGTAGCAACTGTAGTAGCAAAGTTCCGAAGCTCATATAAATCACAAATATAAGTGGTCTTTATTATTATTTTTTGTAGATACCTGTATAAAGTCGTTCTCAAAATATAGTGGGTATGATGTTCCTATTTGAAAAAAAATTATAACCGAACTCTATTTTAGCCACAAAACCTTTATTATTCAAAATAACCCCAAACGAGGGGTGGATGATAAAAAAACCTACAAAATGGACATGTGTTATTAATTTATTTTCAAAATTTTTATACCTAGAGGTAGTTTTAATAAACATATTTTCAATAACGTTTAAAAAATATACTTTAAAAATATAAAAACTGTACTATAACAAGAAAACAAAAATAATTGTTCCATATACCCCCATTCTATGGTACTCGATATTTCTGTATTTTATTCGCTCCGTACCGAACCGAAATACACTTATATATTTTATATACATTTATGAACAGCCGTTTAAAATCGATTTTTAATAAATTTGTTTTTCTAAATTAGTATTGTTCTCACTTATTTATTATACAATGTAACCATAAATTCATAGAGTAACAGTAGTTTATGGAGGATTATATAAAATTATAACCTTATGGACTCCTTCCCTACGCATAGACATATTTTAAGTTCATATAACAATAAATGCTTCGGCTTTACACAAATTTATTGGTACGTAATTCTCCTTGTTCGTTATTTACTTAATACAATACACATATTTCATACTGTAACGTCTTCGTCAAAACAGCGTTTCATTTTTTTATGAAGCTCGGCATCGAGTCTCACCTTACGATTTACATTTTATAACTCAATTTAAAAAAGGCCGTCAAATGAAAAAGTGCCGCCAAATATTTCCACGTCTTCCTTCCCGGCAATAAAAGCGACCCTTTAAGAACTAATCCCAAAATGGATGCATCGACAGTGTCCGTCGGAAATGCCGGCGCAATAAATTTTTCAATACTCACCATCATAAAATTTTATAGAATTACGGATATAACAATGCTGGAAAGATGGGTTTTATTGGGGGTCCGCAACTTGACCCGCCGTCAATTTATTTTGAATAAGTTTTGCCACTATCTACTACTACAGGTTTTCTCTATGTTGCAGAATAATTTTTAAAGGTATGCAGGTATATGCAAGTAAAGTATCAAAAAAACCGTGGAAATTTCATTTTTAAAATTAATTTAAAGCATTTGTTTATTATATAAATATAGAAATATTTTACATGTGCTTAGATGATGTATCTACTTTTTAAAAAAATGATGGGCTATTATTCCAAAGACATATAAGTAACAATTTTTTTTTTAATTCGATATAAGTTCTACTACTTTAAAATTTTTAGACAATACAGGGTGTTTTTGAAATAAGAGACAACACGGTAACACGTAATAGCTGAAATGACACTGAAGCAGAATCCAAAAAATGGCGGGACTATCTTTACGCATATGCCCATAAAAAATTACTGTAGAAATGCCAAGTGCTAACTACGGTCCTGGATTACTATTGTTGCAGTGTTCGGCGAGATGTGCAAACGTTAAACAGCGTTGTTTATTGATGAGTGTTGCTTTACAAGGGATGGCATTTTAAATTATCATAATACTCATAAGTAAACCCATGATAGTCCTTACATAGGTGATACGACAAAGTCGTTAACAACAACATTTTTCGATAAATGGATAGATGATATCTATATTAGTAGGACGTATATAATTACCGTGTAATGCAGCGTCTTAATTTGTTTTTTTACAGAATCGTTGTTAGATTCTTTAGACAATGTTCCTCGGGGAATATGTAGGTATACGAATTCTTAGTATTACATACCTACCTATTCAAACTGAAACCTTCTTAATATTTATTCTTATTCTCATCTAAACAATACACGTGAAATGATAAAAAATTATAGTAAATATTCCTAAAACTACTATACGTTTGAACCTTATAAATATAAGATAGGACATTCACCTACAAATAAGAACAATTAGGTCGTCGCGTTTATATCGTTCTGAAATGGAAATAATCGTTTTTCTTTTATCATCTCGCACGTATACTTAAATATGGGTTTCTATAAACCGATTTTGTCTTAGGTCATGGATTACAGATCCGTATTAGGCAATTCTTTACATTTCGGATTCCCAAAAATTGTTTTTGAGTTGGGACCGCCCATATTACGTATTTGCATATCTTTCTACGTCATCTATTACCTATTAAAATATTATTTCAGAGACACCCTGTATTAAATAACAATTGTCTTTACTAAGAAACGGGACTAAAATTTTGAAATTATTATTAGAAGAAAAGTTTACGTCGATTGTCGAAACCGAAAACAGAAGTAGCTTTTAAAATGTCTTACCTTCTAAAATCGTTAAGAATATCAATCAAAAACTGCAGTAGAGAGTTCCACAGTTTCGTTTCTTGACTATTAAAGAAGACAAATGTTTGTTTATTAAAAGATAATTTTACATCTATTTATTCTAATAAGTACCTACTTATAGGTAATAATGAACAGAATTTGAGTGCCCAGTATATTTTTCAAAATAGTTTTTATTTACTTGCCACTTTAAAATAAGAGATAGCGGGAGATTTCTTTAAAATTTACGTTCAGCTAAGATATTCTAAAGTGAATAAATTCATTAATTAAGCCATTTTACTTTTTACGATTTTTAAACATCAACGATAGGGAGAATTGAAGGTGTCACCGTGCATTAAAAACAAAAGTAACTTAAAGTGTTGCGGATAAACAAGAAACATTTTTATTGTTAAAAAAGTAGGTAGGTACCTATCTAGCAAACATTTGTCTGAATTAGGTATCACTTTCATTACTATAATTCCGTTCTAGAATCTCAATACTATAAGTTACATTTTGAGAAGCTTATTACAACAGTAGATGATGATTAAAACAAAATATATATATATATATATATATATATATATATATAATGTAAACAATTTCATTAAATATTTTCTTAAAATTCTGAATATTATAGAATCTTTATATTTGAACATTATACCTACACAACAATATTTAGGCACACATATGGTGCGATATGGAATTATCGTTAAATATACGTGTGTTTAACGCTAAACTTTGACAACGTATGTATGATTAATTCGTTTCAGAATGCATATTAGGTAGGTATAGAATAACATTGACTGATTTAGTTTTACGTAAATTCTTTCTATTGATAAACAATATCGAAATGATTTCGTCAGTGTGTATTTGTTAGTCTTCGATAAACGGTAAATACGTGCGCGTTCGTGGTAGAATATTTATAAGTTTCACTAATTTTCTACTATTGATGAACATTTTAAAATAATTTAACTAAATAAATAGTTTCGTTTTTATTTTAATAAATCTCTGTGCTAAAGTGATTTCAGATTTATTTTAAAATAAAGTACATAAGTTTATTCGTTCTCTCGTTTACAAATACCTACTACCTATGGGAATTTTTGGTGATGGTCTCGGATTTTTTTAAAAACGAAGTAAGCTGTATGACTCTCTATTTTAATTTTTAACGATTTTGTAAATTTTTGTAGCGAACTTAAACGCAGATTTTAACAGGTTTAATTTAAAAATTAGGTCGAAGCGTTTTGTTTGAACTTAAATGGTATAAGCTAATGATTTAAGTAACAAGTTTAACTAGAAAATCCATTTTAATTTTAATAAGTACCTATTGAAAACCCTAATAGTTTTTGCTAAGATATATTTTGTAAAATTAAAGTTTATGTTAACTGTCGAAATCAGAAACAGAAATTATTTTTGAAATGTCTTATGTATTTCACATCATGTTATAATACATAAACTAGAAACCCTTTTATTTTTTTTGGCATTAAAGTAGATAGGTATATCTAACGTTTTTCTGAATTATGTCTGTCTTATTATTACTGTAGATAAATCCGATTTTACACCACAATATTGAAATTGCGCTGTACAACAGTAATTACTAAAATGAAATTGAACGGTAAGTTCAGAATAGATTAAAATTATACTCCTATATTTTAATTATAAAATGCATTTCAATTTGAATAAGTAGGTGCCTATTTACCAAAATCTTAAAAGCTTCTGTTTGAAATAGGTTTAAATTAAATTTTAAACAAATGGTGACATATACATTATATACATTAAATAGATACCTACATTTTTAAAATGAATTACTTACATATGTAAATATTTGCATTCTCACTTATCCATATGAACAAGGAGGGCTCAACTCTGACGGTTTTGTTGCTGAACTCTGTCTGTAAGTAGGTACAATACATATTTATAGATACTTTTCTAAGGTTGAAACGTTCTTTTGATAGTTGACACATGGGCGTCAAGTAAAATTTAAATATTGTTGTATTACCAAAAAATCATTATCATATAGGTACTTAATTACACTTTATCTTTTCAGTTTTTTATATCTAACAATAAGTCATTTTAAAAACACAACTTATACAATTTTGACTAAAATTAATTAATAATTAGCATATAAAATGCTATTTTAAGTAATGCAAATTTAGAATAGCTCGCATAACAAATCTCTTATAGCTAGGTACTATTTTTTATTAATTATGACATAAGCAGCGATTAATTTTTGCTGTATAAATTGATAGGTAAATAATAATAAAAACTGAAATAATAAATTATTGTAATTTTAACAGTCTGCAATATTTCCACTCACGGTCTACTGTTATATAATAAGTAGATAGGTACAATTAATTACGCCGTTTTCGTGGAAGTTATATCTACTTTAAATAATAATTGAGCAAAGGGCTCGGCAAAATTTGTTTTCATAACTTTTTTATCTATTTATACATATAAAAGCTGCGGTGATTGCGGCTAAACTAACAATAAGTTATCTGATATCTATGAAGAATAACATTCAAAGAATGTAACACATGTAGGTTTTAACTTTTAAATGCAGCGGTCGGACTTGGTAACTATTTTAATTAAAAGTACATATTACAGGATATTACGTATAATTTGTTCCTAAAAGAACATATTTTATAGTTTATGACATTTTCTCCTAAATGTAATTATTCAGTAAGTTGAAAGATTAACCAGTTTCACAAACTGACCATAAGTTTTTGTTATACCGTCCGCTCTGTATTATTTCTACGTTGATAACGTCCAGTTAATTGTATCTAGGTAAACTGTTACGGAGTTCTAGTTATATCATTTACCGGGTTTCACAAATTCCGTTTGCTGTATGTACCTACATAATATACATACGAAAAACTCGATGGGGCGATTCCTTGCCGAAAATTAAGTGGAGCCTTTTATATCAGGTTTTTTCCTAAAAGTCTCCTTTCGTAGTTTCTCAAAAGGGGAAGCTCTTGAATTAATCAATGACAAATGTTACAAAACCAACAGGGGTTGCATTTTTCACCTTCATGTGAAATGAATGTTTCTCAAAATAAGAAAAATTAAAATAAATTAAAAAACATTTGAAAAAAATTAAAATCCTGAAATATATTTTTTTAATACTTACGTAAAATGCAGACTAACAATGCTGCCGCTGCGACTGCCACTTGTCTGTAACAGACTATAAGAACAAATTAGGAACTTCTAAATTTTTCTTTGTGTTTCCTACCTTTTTCTCGTCATCGTTTGTTTTCCCTCTATCGTCAATTTCCAGCGTAGATTCTTCTGTTGACTGCAAACATGCATTATCACATACCTATACCTACATTTCATATTTCATTGTATTTCACCAACCGCTGTGATCGCGAAAACGCCTTAACATAATATTTCGTTCGCGAAATTGGACCGTCGAATGTTTGAGGGGAGCCCTAACCAATACCCTAACCGAGTCCCTATCAAAGAGCCTAACCAAGCACGATTTTCAGAGAATTTGTATTAGAGCTTAAAGTCCATGTATTTACACTTTATAAATTTTTACACTTTTACACTTTATTATTTTTAGAGTTAGTCGACAAAGAAAGATCCTACCTTTCCTCATCGTATGAATCCTTTTAGAGAACACAATACTCGCGCACTCACACGCAAAAAGGCCTGCTTTTTTTTTATCGGTCGTATGAAAATGCGATTAAATTTTTATCTGGTTATGGTTTGTAATAGAGAAATTTTCAATGCTTAAGGACATACGAATAGTTTTAAATTAAAAATAGAGTAAATACATAATTCTGCGGTATAAAGGTAGTAGATAGTGATTATTTAAATAATTTTACTGCATAAAAAATAATAATTTTAGAATAAATTTCCTAAAAAATACATATTTTACAGATCTTCGGTTACTGTTTGCATATTTTTTTATCAAACTCCACTACGACCCTTATAAATGCCCATGGTATTAAATCAATGTATCTAAATGCTCACATGGTGACCTCCAAGGACTCCACATAATTAAACGACTTTAAGTATCCATACGAAGTCGGATCCAAAGAAAAATACGCCTATACAGATATTGTTTATTTAAATTTATTGCAAAAAAGAACGAATAAAACAAGTAAACGCTTGAAGAAAATTGTAAATGCGAAGATTGTAACGCTGAAATAACAAAGGGATCTCGCTAGGCATTTAAATCTTGGAAACGGCTAACAGTAAACTTTACAGTGTATTAGCATATCACATAAGCATTTCGCATCCATATTTTTTTTATCTTTTAATTCACTTGAATGACCCCTTCTACTAACAGGAACTAAACATGTAATAATTTAAAACTCATCATTTATAAAAAAAAAGTCATAAGTACTACACACTTAAATAATAATTCTCATATAAATTCACTGTTCACTTTTTCAGATATAGCTTATCCAAACCTATATGATGTTCACGTCATCAATACAAAGTTACTAGATGATGACGTTTCGTACAGTGCTGTCACCTCGTACCTCGTATTTTGACAGTTCTAATAAATTGTAGTCTTTCTTTATACTATCTAATATGTGCGCAGGTAAATTATCTATAGAATATGTCACTTTCCAAACTTTAAACCGAATTACAAATAAAGAATCTAGTAACTTTTTTGATGAATATAGGTTTGGATAAGCTATATAAGTGCCTACTTATGTATTATTGAAATCAGGCTTTCTACATCAGCATATTTTTAATATACTTACATAAGTAGATATGCATATAATATTCGTTTCTCTCAAATAATTCGACTCAAAAAGCTCATAACGTTTTGAGAAATTGTTCGTTCGTGACATCTTCCGTCGTTTCCATCTTTTAATAAACTTTTAATGCAGTTACAATTTGGAACGGTAAGATCTTAATAAAAAAAAAGATAAAACAACTTAATTGAACAAGGTTAGAATTGTAAATTATTGATCATTGAAACTTCGGATTTCTGCTGATCATAAATTTAACACTTGTGGACCTTCATTAAAACTCATTCTCCGTAAAACTTTCAATTAGGTAAGCAATATTCCGATAAGTTACTTAAAACTGTCGTTATCTTCGGATAATATTATAATAATTTATTGTACAAGTTGTTTTCTCTCTTTAAAAGCTTAAAGGAAGCAACGAAAACTAACTAAATATTTTAGTAGCTTTTAATTTAATATAACTACTTTCGTCATTATCTATATAGGTATAATATAGGTAACAATATGTTAGAGCAATCGTTATTTTTACCGCTATGGCGATATTGCGAAATAGGACACTTTTCAATTTTAATCGTGTTTAACAGTGTAATTTTGTTATCTAACCCCACAATAATTTATAGCGCCGTATAGAGAAAATATTGCTCCTTCAAAAAAAATGCAAAAAATATACAGGATGTCATTTAAAAATAAAACATTGTATATTACTGCTCAAATCTCATTAGGCCCCGAAATAAAATAAATGCACATTCTGAACATCTTTCATTAAAAATATATTTTTCTAATATAAATATGTAACGAACTAGTAGGGGGGAGTCCACATAAAAAGCTACTCTTACTTCTCTTATTAATTGTAATATCTATACTTACATTGGACTTGTTTTATTTTTAATTGTTGATATATGCTGAAAGCTTGCGTACATTATAAAAGCTATGCTAGGTAAGTAATACCAATACTTTGCTTGTATTAAGATCTTAGACCTATAGGTTACACAAGTAGATATATCTAGTCAATATAAGGCTTCGCAAAGAGATACACTTCATAGTTTTTCAGTCCAAAATACTTATAAGCTAGTTTGTTAGTGACTGGAATTAAGTTTAATTACACAGAAATTGGTTAAACTCATCCTGTGATTACATGTAAATATGGGAACATTTTCTGATAAATCGAGCGCCTTTTCACGAGAACGCCAATTAAAGCTCCTACACCATTATTTCCATTGTTTCAAAAATGATTTTAGTGAACTTTTATCGTATAACATAAAACGTTGTAAACTTGTTAAGAGTAGTTAATAAGACATTCATTTAGTTATAGCGACATTATATAGATGGGTAGAAACTACGTCTAAGTCCAATAAGAAAACTATTCAACTCCAAAAGTGATCCTTAAAATGTTAGCAATATTCTTTTTTAGTGTTGTTTACATTAAAATCTTGCGTTTGCGCTTTTGGCAATCTTACATGCAAAATATAGAGCAGTACGATAAATTAAAACAATTTAGTTTTTCTGCTTTTGTCATCAGAAAATCACATACATTAAATACGGTATATACTTATATCAAAACAATTCGAATAATTAACATTCACCTTACAAGGGTAATAAAGTAATTAAAGGCAATAAAGTTGAACGGGTCTAACAAATCAGTAACGGTTACGTAATAGAAATTCTGTTATTCGAGTTTTTGCCAATTAAAAACGTAAAATACGTATAAGTAATTCCCTAATATAATAAAATGGATATTTAACGTAGACGTGTACTTTTATCTATATATTTTACAACTGCATTATATGTATTTATATTTGCAACGAAAAATACCATTTATATTATGTAGATATAATTATTATTATGTAGGTATATTATATTAGAAATAGATTATCGTGTTACTGTTATTAATCATCAATCATATCGAATTAAATACAGGTGTTTTTTGATGTACTTATTTGCGGAAGAAAATCTGTATTTCTGGGTTGAACCGACAAAAATCCGGGAAGCTCACGAGGGGCTGGACTCGTTCCAAAACCGTTACCGATACGACACTCCGGGGACCGCTCAAGCCGCACTTTGTTTCGCTTTAACGAACAACTCCGTGTCGTTTCTTTTATTTCAACATCTAGACGTACTTATTTTACTCACCATGAATAGCCTTGTTTAGTAGAATTTGTTTTTTTTAGCATTTTAAACAGTTCATTTTAATGTTTATTATTTTAGAACGAATTAGATAAATATTTACCTATGTAAGTACATAAACTGATGTAGGTATTATTAAAATGAATTATCAGAGAAGTAAGTACCCGTTTAGTACTATTGAGATTTTCATTGCATAAATTCTAAATAGTCGTCAACTTAACCAACAGCTCAAAAAGTAAAATCAAACAAAGTAACCTATTGCAAAATTATATAGGTACTTGTGCGAAGTAACGGATAAAACTTAAAAATCATATTCTTATAAGGACAATTTAAGTTAAAGATGTTCTATATAAATGTGTCGACAATTCGCATAACGATTGCCTATCATAGCCGCAATTTAACGTTTAAAACAGATTTTTTTAACGTTTCCTTATCAATAATGCGAAAATTAAGCTTACGGCATCCACAAAAATTCGACGGATTAAATAGTTACGTGAAGTTCACGAATTCCTGAGAATTATTTCACATATTGTTGAAGAAAGGTTGTGAGAAGTCGCAGCCTTTTCTAGAATAGGTATACTTCGTTTTTTATAATAATGCAAAATTGTTTAAAGTTAAATTTTTTCGTTGGAAATTGAGAGTTATTAAATATGATTTTTCTACTTTTCGATAATTTCTTGGATATAATAATACGTTCCGGGGACAAGATGGCAAAATTTTCTTTTGAATTTTACGAAAAACGTTACTTAAACTTCTAATTGTTAATACTTAATAGAAAGAAAAATAGCTGACATTAGAAACACTTAATTTAAAACACTTATTTATATTTAAATAGATTACACTGTTAAATGTTATGGTTGATCGCCATTTTAATTGTAAAATTAGTAAGTTGTGAAGTGCGTGTTCCGAAATATGTCCTATGTGTTTACTATCAAGGAGTCGAGGGTTGCTGAAGCTAAACGACGTCGCAGAATTAAGGTATTACTTATAAATCATCTAGAAAGTTGAAAACGTTTCAATTTAATTTTGTCTTTTGTTTGTTACAGGTAGGAACTTTCTGTTTTGTTAAGCGGGGTCATATTTACCTATCGGCGAGTTTACTATTTAACTGTTTTTTTTTAAATTGCGCAACTTGAACCATATAATTTTATAAAATCATCGCAGTACTTCAATAAGCATATTATTAATAAGTACTTACTATTGCAAATAAGTAAAAACGAAATACCTAACATTACAAAAAATTAAAAGGATCAACTATAGAATTTACAATTAATTATTATTAAATTACAACGACTGAATTAAGGATGACAAGTGTGATTTAATTTAATTTAGTAGGTGTAAATTGCGCTTTACAATTTAATTTCATATAAATAATTTATAATTTGTACTCAAATCTGACAATGAAATATAAGTAGGCAATGTTTCGGATTGAATTCAAGCTACTGATTGATTAATTTGCGAATTTAGGTCGGTCTTTAAATTTCATTGATCCTGAAACAAAGTCACCAAATTCAGTATTTAATTTCATATAAAAATTCGAATGAAAGATGAATAGGTATATAGGTAATTAAAATTGCGGATTGAAAAAGTATCGTTACGATTGTGATTCTAATGGATAGGCAATAAATATAGGTGCGAAAATAAAAATATGCCCCGCCCATTGTCGTTTTTCCTACCACTATGCGTAATTTTCAATTTTTTTCAACGCAATACTTTGGTAGACAAAAATTAAACTTTAACGCGACTTTAATTTTATTAACGTAACAATTAGAAAATGTAACTTTTAAATCATTTTGAGGAGACTTTTCATGTAAAAATTTATGTATACGTTAGCAGCTAGAGAGACGACAGTGATTAACATGTTAAGATGTACCTATTATCGAACAATTCAAAGAGAAATTTAAAAGTAACAGCAAACAATATAACCCTCCCCCTATTGTTTATCATGTTTTATTGGTAAACAGTTGTATAGGTAAATCTGCGAGGGGTGCGATAAAAGGTAAGAAAGTATCGTTCGTATTCTACTAATCAATACTTCATTTATGTATTCTGTAGGATTTGCGTACACTATACGTGTATGTCATCTGTCATACGAATACATAAATGACCTTTATAGCACTAAAACCAATTTTCTCTTTTTGAAATGGAAACTTTCTAATAGTCACGCATAATATCTACTTATAGACCCTCTAAAAAAAATTATACACACGTTGGGCTTACGTTGCGTTATTTTTTGCGATCATTTCTACAAAAAAAACAACAGTATTTACTTGTCTACTTTCAATTATTAGCCGAAATTCGGTAGAAAGAAAACACCGCTTTCGACATTGTTATGTATTGCTTTCGTCACAAGGGACGAATTCGTCAATATACCAAGGTACTTACATACCTACAGAGTACCTTTTGTGTCGTACTCATTCTGGAAATAACACGCGCGTAAGTTGTTTGTAAAAAAAATTACAACTTAAACATACGATTCATAATGTATACACTTACCTATATGTTATGGACCATCTCTTTTGATCAGTGGCAGTGATAATCATGGTGAAAAGAGTAGGTAAAACGTAAGTAATACATACATATGCAGCGTTGCAAGTTCACAGTTCACAGAAGAGGATATCTACAAGGTAGTAGACTTTTAGCATTTAAGTTGTCATTTAAATTACGTTAATTTGTTGAAATTGCTGTTACGCGCCAAAATGTTCCTTTGTTCAAACGGGAGTGCAAGTGTTAAAACAAAATGACGGTATATACCTATTAAGTTTGAAAGAAAAATTTAGGCTTATCTATTTTTTTCTTGTTTGTTTTATGTTAGTGCGTATCTATCTTCCGATTTATTTGCATAATTAATTTTTTTTTAGAATGACGAACCGATGGTTGTTGTTTTCATCAATTTGTCCCAATCGATGATAGTTTTCTTAAATTTGAACTTAATGATTGTTTCTCTGAAGATAAACTTTAATTTATCTACTCTTTGGAACTAAATTAATATATTAAGTAGGTAAAGGATAAGTAAGTTTAATTTACCTTCTTATATTTACAGTTCGATAAAAGTTTACCACTCCATTAAAAATAATACTAAATCAAGTATTTACCAATCGTGTCAACTTTACAAGTATAATATCGCTATTTTCTTTAGACAAAAGTGAATAAAAGTAGAAATTTTGACATACAAACATACCTCCACAGTTTTAGAAATATACCTAAGTAGGTACAACAAAATCATGTATATTTATAAAACTACCTCAAAAAAACTGTATCGTAATTTATTTTAATGTCTATCCAGTTCGAAGTCACATAGCACGGTTACCACATAGCACAGTTAGAGACCAGTAAATTGGCCAAATTACTTTACGGATTTAAGCCCATTTTATACTTTCTTGTTGGGAAGGAAAATTATTTGAAACAAGGATATCGATAACATTACAATTTAAAGTAATAATTTTTAAAGAGTTAATTCTATTAGGTATGCACCACAGTTGAGGTTGTTATTGACAAACTTATAAATCATTCTTGTACATAACAAAATTTGTGTTGAAATTCGAAGTTTTGGAATCGAATAAAATAAAATCTTTTTGTTATTATGTCGTGTAAAAATAAAACTTAGGTTTTTACATTAAATAGATAATGTTCGTTTTTTTGTGTTTATCAAGTTTTTTAAAGTTTTCGTACATTTTTTGCATTCTTCAAATTTTCTCATGAGTCAGTAATGAATACCTAATATTTAATTTTTATCGTATCGTTAGAAATTAGCAATTTTACACAAAGTAAAACGAATAATGTTTTCGTTTTCTTGTATTTCATTTCTAGTTAATAAATATAAAAGGGTTGTTATCAAAATGAAGAAAAAGTCGTCTTTAAATATGAATATAAGGCTTAATCATGTCACACCGTTAAAGAACACTCAAGTGTAAAAGTCGTTTTTCAATTTTTTTGCCATGAGGGACTTAATTTAATTTTCATTTTAATGTAGTGGGTTCGTATTATTTTTCAACATCAATAAAACTATTTACCATGCCATTTAAAATGTCGTCTTTCGCTTAATGATCGAAAACTGCTGTGGTTAGTTAATTAGTAGGTACTACATACACTATACTGAAGCTTAAATTGAATTCAAGTTGATAGTGATTTCGATTAGTACTTTATAGGTAGGTATATTTGTTAAATATTAGCTATATGTATTAAATTTGTATAGTTTACTTACCGTTCATGGTCGTAGAGAATTACCTACTACTTTCACATTTTTCCGTTCGAAATCATGTCGATTATTAATTTAGATTTGTGATCCTTTTTACCTCTTTAAATTACTTGTTATTGGAAAACATTTAGAAAAATTAATAATACCTATATGAAATTTTTCTTTCTTATTCCGCTTTTGCATTGAAGGTGGTTATTTCTGATTCTGTTTATATGATTATTCCATTCTATTCTTTACTTTTATACAGAGTCAATTGTAATTTTCACTTATCTTATAATTTCGTATAGAATTAATTCAAAAAGGAATTTAAACGATGGATATTTCATAAAGTGTAAAAGAATGACATTTAAATTAAACTCCAAAACACCCCTCATGTAATTTGTTAACAATTATATTCTCCGAGTACGAATTTTCGGGTTTATGTAACAACCTATTTAATTCTTTAACGCTTAAAACTTGCATATCTATACAAAAATTATTATTATTTTTAAAATTTAGAAAAATTATAAACTAACAATAATTTTAATTAGGTTTTATAAAATATAATAAATAGAAGTCCTTAATTACTACGATCTTAATTCCTAAACGACGAAACAGGATACTGATGAACACCTATAAAAAACTTCACCATTTTGGTTGTTTATAGCGCGTATTTCACACATTTATTGGTGAGGTAACTGCGGTTAGGTTGACCACAATTTACAAAAGTTCCTTTTTATGTATTCGCGGAAAATGAGATTTTACGATACAACTATAATCTCGCGATCAGACGTGTAAACTGTTAACCATTAGCACATTTAAATATTTATAAATCTTAATAGTTTAAAAATGCAATAATTATAATTGTGCGTTCTTATCTCGTAAAATAATTTTTAGTATGTAGAAATAAATAAAAATGCACTTACAATTTATTAAACTTATACGTTTAGATATTTTCGAGATATGACGATAGATATGAATGAAAATGTCGGAAAAATATTAATTCCTACCTGGAAAAGTCACACACCCATATTATGCGGCAACCACTTCAAAGTGTAGATATAAGTACAACTTAATCCCATTGTGTGGGTCGGCAATTTCTGATACGATTAAGTAGTTATATCTGTTAAGTAGTTGTTTTGTTCATGACTAAAGTTTTTCAAATTTACTTACTCATACTTACCTATAATTTGAAATGTTTTATGATTAAATTCAACTCAAAAACTTATTATTAGCTATAAACAAAGTAGATAATGAAAAATCCACAAAAATTAAATCAAAATATATTTGACAAGTTTAATAAGAATTAGATAAACTTAACATTGCATTTTCATAGAGCACCGTGAAGCTTATTACTCGAAATATATACAAAAAAAAACATAAGGCACAACGAACAAACATCGTCAAAATCTGTACACGAAATTTTAAGGTGCTAATAATATTAAAAGCATTTACTAATCGCTAATTATTTATAAAATAAATAGTACTATTCTACCACCATAATTTGTGCATCTTATTAAAATTTAATTTCTGTATTTACAATTTATAACCTGTATATTTAGTATGGCTTAAGTTAATCCTTATTTATATACGCACTTGTACGTTCAAATAACTTTAAATCAATTTTCGTTTTTTTTTAAAACAAATTAGCCACTAACGGTTTCGATAAAACTTTAGAGAACTGTACAAGATACATGGAACACTTCGAAAGTTTTAATTGTTTACATAAGGTATCGTAACATTATTATAGTCAGGTACTACAAGTGCTTTAATGCTTTTTTTAAATCATATAGGTATGTAGGTATTTAAAAATTACAAAAAAGTTAAAAATTGCATACCAA
Source organism: Rhagophthalmus giganteus (assembly GCA_036326145.1). Taxonomy (NCBI): domain Eukaryota; kingdom Metazoa; phylum Arthropoda; class Insecta; order Coleoptera; family Rhagophthalmidae; genus Rhagophthalmus; species Rhagophthalmus giganteus. Next base: position 5,768,110 of record JARFJA010000056.1, on the reverse strand, counting down.
ATTATTTTTGGCAACTAACAAATTCTATCTTACAATTAGTGTAATTAGTAAAATACAATTGTTGCTCATATCTACTTACAATTAGTAGATACTTACTTGTTATGGAAAAATGTAAGAAAATTAATTTCAGTCAGGTTTTTCTACGAATAGTTATCTAAAGTATTTTATATGTATGATGTCAGGTCCGTGTATTAATTAACTGTGCTTATTATAATAAAATTAAACATGAGCATCGCCGATTTATCTTTACAAGTACGTGATGATCGTTCTCGATAAAATGATAGGTGTTACGATACCATTTGTGTAAACACTAACTTTAGCACGAAACACAAAATTCAACACCAAGCATCTTTTTACCTATGTACAATAATCGTCAACAGAAAGCAACCATAATAAATTTGACATCTTTTAACAATAAGTATCTACTAAATAATTGAAAACGTTGAAAACGTGCAAGTCTTTCGAAGTGATTATGTTTCAATTTCAATTTATCCATTAAAATCACAGATTAGACTTTAAAATACAAGTCGCGTAGGTACTATTGAAGTTGTACAAAAAAAAATCCGAAAGGCACATAAAAAACAAAGTAGCGTTAACTACAAGGTTAAATACAATCGAAGGACAACCCAAAACCAAACTTTTAATGCCGAAACTTTTCAAATTAAACCCTTATCGAACTACAACTTCTATTCGATAGGATTATGTATAGGTTCTAGTTCGAGACGCAGACAAGCGTTTAGACATCTCTTAGTTACCGAGATCAACGTTGTACATTATACAGTATTTTATTAGGTAATAATTCTTATTGCACTTCTGGACATCGATGCATTTCAGATCTTCAGTTATAGTATATAAACGAGCAGCATCGATGTATAATAAAAGACGTCGTAAACAATCACAAAATAATGGCGTCATTTTCTGTAGTAAGCCAATCGGAACAAGAAAATTCTTTTACAGGTGGTCACATTAACGGACCAACTGGTACTGGAACGATGGGATGCGTTACTTGGGCGGAATGCTGATTTTGCTGTAATAAACTGGAATGCTGCTGCTGTTGATGGATAATCGTTGAATTATCTTTATGGTGAAGCTCTTCGCGTTTCTTCACCTGTTTGCGTTCTTTCGCTCTACGGTTTTGAAACCAAATTTTTACCTGTCGTTCTGATAATCCTAAATTTGACGCTAACTCTGCTTTACGTCTTATAGTGATATATCGACTGTAATAAAACTCTTTCTCGAGTTCGACCCTCTGGTGATCTGTGTAGACGACTCGGTATTTATCTTTTGTTCGAGTTTTACCTGAAACAAGAAGAGTTTTCCTTGAATTATTTACTTTTTTGAAAGGCTCTCGAGTTTTATGGTGGTACGATTGTTAAAACACCTTTATTTAAAAAATCGTTTATTAAAAAATCTACTACAAAATCGAAATATTAAGTAGGTACTCGTATAATTGCACTTATTAAAACATTAATTAAACTAGAAAATACGATCGAGAACATGCTTAGGTATTATCATTTCGATGCTCGAGAATATTCGTAAAAATTTTTTAAACGTATCTCCGAAACTGTCAAATTATCATTTACTCTATTTGGAAATGTACAAAAGTGACGATTTTTGTTATCTTCGTTGCATTTCATAATTTCGTGTTGATGTTTTTTGAATAATCTTCTTTCTTTGGCCCTTCGATTTTGAAACCATATTTTAATTTGTCGCGCCGTTAATCCTAACGTAGAAGCTATTTCGATTTTACGTCGAATTGTAAGGTATTTATTGTTAAAAAGAAACTCCGTTTCTAATGCGGCACGCTGGGCTTCCGTGTAAACAACCCTGTACTTTTCTCGGGTTCTTGTTTTCCCTATAACAATGGAAAATCTTACGTAAATATACGATATTTGCCGAAATCTATACTTTATTATAGCAGAAATATTAGTGCTGTGCGATATTTAAAATTTGAATAATTGATATGGCGGTATTTGGTAAGCGAAAGCGGAGCTAATTTACTTTTTTACTTACCATTAGCAACAAATTATTTGCACTAAGCAATAACCCCACTTAAAGTAACAATAACTAGTTGAAAATTAAAAATTTTCCACAAATAGAAAAATGAGACGTTCAAAATATGTATATTATGAGAGATGACTAAAGTTTAATTATTATTAGAGTAAATGACTAAATAAAACTTTTATCGGTAAAGTCTACGATTTAGTTTTACACATAAATAAAGTGAAATAGGTATATATAAGGTTTTGATTCATATATTTTATATTGTAGATATTTAGGAAACTTCCAACGTACGTAGCTAGATAATTAATAATCCGTTTTATCTCAATTTACTGATACAAAAGAAGGAAGAAATAATATTACCAACTAATTGCAAGGAAACCCGTTTTCGTTTAACGTATTTTTAATTAGCGTCGTAAATTAAGTATATAGGTAATATTATGCGCTATGCAAATGATGTTGAAAGCTAAAAATATTTACAGGTTTATTTATTTAAGTGCAATTAACTGTACAAAAAATTAACCATAGAAACTACATTCAAAATCTCGACAAAATGTGAGATTGCTGTAAATATTAAATAAACACTGAATTAATTTGTAATTGAATTTTTCGATTTTTTTCGACAAAATTTTCCTTTTTCTTTGACAAACAGAGCAAGATATATATTTCCTATTCTATATTCCAAACGTTTAATGATTTATTTTTTCAAATAATTATGACTTTTGCTGCTAAAAACGAATGTAAGTATCTAAGTCGTGTGGTCGGATATGGCTATGTGATTTTACTATATGTTATATATGTGTTTACATGTTATTTGACAGCATTAAAATCATTTTGGCCCAATTTGGGCAAAAAATGTACGACTAATTTAATTCTGCTAAAAACGCAATCTACGTATAAAGCTATTTAAAATTTTCAGTATGAAGGTATACATTATATTCCAATTATTGTAAATTTAATTTGACAGTAAATATCTTCAAATATAATAAATATTTTCGTACATTTGAAGAGAGTAGGTAACGCAATAGCGCAATAATGATGTTTCTAGTAGAACATCGTAAACCCACTCATTATTAAAATGACTTTTGAGCAGTAATTATACGTGTCCCCCTATAAATATGGTTTTTTGACCACTGCACTGTGAGGCGCATTAACAAAATAGTTCAGGAGATACAAAAAGAACGAAAAAATTAATAAGTTTCAGTACTCCGTACTTATTTGAAAAACAAAAAAAAATTAGGATACATACGATTTATATGACGTTTTTTCTTATTTTGGAACAAGAAAACACCACGGCGTTTTTGGATATTACTTACTCTTTATACTTATTTATACCTATTTACACATAGAATGCTAAATAGTATTTATAAATAGTATCAATAAATAAATAAATAGCTAAATTTTCTAAATAGCATTAATAATCCTGTTATTAGGAAATTTGTAAACCCCAACAAATAATTTATAATACGTTATAGTAATATTTATAATATTAATTAATTTTATAATTAACTAAACTTTTATCATGCATTTCCTATTGATTCTATAAGCTTTTTATTATCGATAAGTAACATTTCGATGGAATGCTTGAATATTTCCAGATTGATAGTAACTGTAGCACACTCCTATTCGTTAATTGTTGGGCTGTATTAAATAAATAAAATATGTAGGTAATTTAAAAATGCGTTATTTATTTTTATAAATGTTTCTAAATCTTTGAATGTTTTTAATTGTAACTTTTTACTCATATATACTTACTGGAAACTCAATTATCCTATTAGCTAACGTAATTATACGAATTTTGTTTAATAAAAACAATCACATATCGTTAGTAGATATCTACTAGGGAATAAGAATTAAAAAGTTGACTGATTTTACTAAACAATCATTGTTTTTATTTTATCGTGTGTGTGTGCTTTATTTGCTTGCAACAAAATGCTTTAATATTTTTTGATCGCCATTACAAAGTAATTAATATTTTGATCTTTACAAAACATATAGGTACATGGCCAACTAGTTTCGTTTTAGAGGGTGCGTGTAGTTCGCAGACACATTGGGTAACCGGTAATGATTGATGCTTTAATTATTTATTATTAAGTCCAATCGTAAGATTCAAGAATAGAAAAAATTATAACTTGGTTTTTAATTATTCTTGTTCTAATGAAGTTGCTAGGCATTTTTGTTTCGTCAATTTTTCAAAAACAGTTATAGGCCTTATTAGTTGGAACATGAAGCTCTACAGATTGAGATTTGTATATAGGTATATTACAATTAAATCAAATTAATTTTTAAACCCACTTCACGACAAAATATAAGTAATATAATCTTTATCCAACTTTCATATCTATGAAGCATAGGGACCCGATAAGAACATGGCTGATCCCGAGGATTAACAGCGGCTAGATGAGTCGTGGCGGTCTGTTTGATTTTGATAACAACGTACGCACCTGACAACGGACATATTGTGGTTTTTCGTGGTTCTAGAAGCAAGACACATGCATGTACTCCCCATGCCCAATTCGTGTTTGACCTAGGATTATATATTTTAAACATCCGACAGTTTGTTAGATAACAAGGACGCACATGTGAATCGTATGCAACATAGAACACGTTATCTTTCATTTATAAATCCAAACTCTTCATTCGCGCTTGAAAATTTTACAACGATAACTATATAGGTAGGTACAGTAAAACACAAATCGAGTGAAATGCATCTATACAACATCGAATTAATCGGGACGAAAGGTCAAAAAGGAAACAATTTATGGCGATATTAAAATTTTATAATATTAGCGGAGAAAAATTTACGGAAATCCTTAACCAACAAAATTTACAAGTAGGTATGGGAAAGGAAAAAGGCAGGTTGTTGTAAAATATCATTTTTAGGACGCGAGCAATTAATCGATTACAGTTTTACAATTTCTGTTTCCTACGTTTACATACAATTTTATTATTTAAAGTCGTTTTTGAATTCTCGATTTTCTCATACATAGATACATACATTTACATCCGATTTTGTACATATACCATAGGTATTTTTGTAGGTTACCATAAATAGGTACACTTATTTAATCGGTTCACATTGTATATACTTATGTAATAATAATTATTAGAAATGTTCGTTGTATATAGATAGATAATATTCAAAAATTAATCGACAAGGGATTAATACTAATTTGAGATCTTTCCATCGAATAATAAGAAATGTAAGGGACGCCGACGGCAACCGTCACGGCGTGAAGAGCGTCATAAAGAGGCATCGCGCCCGCTTTATGGCCAGCGACCTCCGCCTACTAGATGTCTATTTAGTGTTTACAACAGCCCAGTGGCCGCATTACCTTCCTTATTGAATAAATCAGACCCATCACGAATCCATTTATTTTCAAGACCGTTCAAATTTCCTATACGTATTCCATCACGAGCTTTTTCAGCCGTTTATACCTACATACTACCAGCATTTAAATGTACTGTCAATTTTACACGACTTATAGATAGCATTCTATTGAAGTGTAAACTGTTTAATAACAGATCTTTGTGTTGACAAGCATAGATAGATGACCGTAATCGAATTAGCTACTACTTCAACATGCCTGTCAAGGTTGACAAATTGTGATGTTCGTAATATAAATCACCCGAAATGCTTTGAGGTTTCACTAGTCCAATTTTCAACAATAGAGTGTTTCCATTTTAGTTTTAGATGAATGAAGATTTTCGAGTTGTAAGTAGGTAATTGTTATTTTATCGTAGGTAATTAAGATATTAATATAAGTGTGTCTATAAAGATCTTAGGAAAAATCCTGTTCCTGTCAGTATACTTAATTTACAAATATTATATATTTATATAGATTATCTTATTGATGGGCCAATACAAACGAAATGTCAAGTCCAGCACAAAGACAAACCTATAGTAAATGATATAAAAAAAAATACAAATAAAATTAAAGAAGAAATAGTTATCCTAAACTATAGACTTTTCAGTAGAGCTAAAAAAGATTTCACATTATCTGTATTTTTGGGAATCTTTTACAAATAATTCAATAAATATGTACCTGCCATTTAAGTAGGTTGTAATATACAATACGTCATTTAATAAATATTTGATAAATAGTGCGACAAATTTTTTTTTCCGAAATACTGCAATCAGTAATTGATAAATTGATTGAAAATATGCTTCGATGGTGTCAAACCGCCAAGGGTTTTCCTTGTCTTCGGCAATTAAAAATACGCGTGTTCTTTATAGTTTCTAAAAAATAATCAAGTTTTGTTCTTGAACGACATCGGTATTTTATTTATTATATCGTCATAAATTTATTGTGGTAAAGATAAACAGAGAAATATTACTTTATCGTGTTTCTTAGATGCTTTATCCCTAAAACTATTACTCATACAAATTTAGTTTTGTTTGATCACATAGTAAAGGAGATATCGTTAAGATATCTTAAAATGCAAGGGTATGAAATCTTTTTGAGCACTACTATACATAATTGGTAGATAACAGTAAATAATTATACCTTTATAAACATTGTTGCCACGTTCGGTCTATTTTTAATTAGTTATTATAAAGAGTTCTTATTATTTTTTGTTTGTTGTTTTTTATATGATTATTTTCGTACCATTTTTAAGTGAAAAACTACTTTAAATAATTATTATACGAATTTTTATTTTATTGGTTAATAATAATATCGACGCAGTTTTTGTAGATTAACTTAATCCCCAAAAAGTAAATTTGACAGGAGCGCACATTTTGTATCGTCGCATAGCTATAGGCAGATACGTTTCACGGAAATTAAAATACAAATAGATTTTTCCGGAGGAAAAAATCGGAATGTTGTTACCAGATTTTAACAGATAAAGTGTATTTACCTTAGATGCATAAGATAATCATAATAACTCATTTTCGCAAAAAGTGTGTGTTAAGTTACTCAACCACAACGCAGTCGATATATTTAAAAGTTAATCTCAAGCGGGTGTATCTGACAAACGTGCATTAGCTAGACTGAACGTTTTAAAACTACTTATGTAAACAAGTATTTCCTTGGGCTTATTGAAATTTTTACTTAGCTATTATACCTACACGTGTTTCTTTGCAGCTGATTTTGTATTTTCTTTCGGTTTACATAATACAGAAGTCTCAAAACAGTTAACTGCGTTTGTTCATTATTATCCAAGTTTTAAAATAGGTACCTAATAAAGAATCAGACTTGTCAATTGTTACTTCTCGCTGTCATGTTAGATTAATGAATTTTGTATTTTTTGTAACTTTTTATTTCACTTCAGAAATTCATTTCTTTGCACCTTTATATACGTACTTTGATCATATACATTTTATATTAAAAGCGAGATATGTCGTGTGTAGGTAAAGCTTTTTAGATTTAAAAAACTGAAACTAGGAAACTATAAATTTATTTTCGATAAATACGATAAGTCTTTTAAAGTTATATTAGCGTGCCATGAACTTAACATGCAAATTTTGAAACAATATACGCGACGATAATAATATGAGAAAGTACATCAACTTACCAATAAATATTTACTTTCTCATATCCTTTGTATGTGTGCAACAGTAAAAGAATTGTTTCTAAAGTACAGATAAAGGAGTTCAAATGTTTTCATAGCCATTATTTAGGAAATCTTGATTAGCAAAGTCTTAAACAGGAAGTTAATTTACATTCGAAATTCACGCAATTCAGTCACATTTTTATTACTATTTATAACAGTATAGTGTAGAAATCGTACTGTGAAAGAAATTCAATTTCTCCAAACTTGAAGACAAAACATGTGTTGAACAAAAATATGTTACGAAAGTTTTATTTATGGAAAATAATAAAAATGATTAGAATATTAAACGGTTTTATGTTTCACGAATTGGACATTTCAAGATTACTACAATCAGTTATTATACTGACGAAAATTAATTTTAGAAACTCGATAAAATTGTTTCGATCGAATAAGTAAGAAAATATTAACACGATTACATAGGCACACTTTCTAACATAAGAGTAGATATTGATGACTGTAAACTTCATTTTCTTTTTTTCAGTTAGATAATTAGAAAAATATAGAGCGAATCTACTAACGAATGCCCGTTTAAGGATATTTAGATATTTAGATTTTTAAGATATTTCTAGAATCGTTGGAATTTTATTTTTAACCAAATAACCAAATTACCGCAAAAACAAGCTTATTTAAATTGGATTTTACTGATGTAAAGTGTAGAAAAATACAAAGCAATAAAAAATAGTGATTACAGGTATTTTCACGTCTCGCATATAAAGTGTGAAGTTTCATGATTATACAGCGCGTCCGACAATAATATCAATAAAATTAAATACCTATATAATAAATATAAAACAGTCAACTATTCCTAAGTCGGCATATCTATCATAACGCACAATCAGATTTCTCCCTAACTCGAATTATTTCATCGATTACAGCATTTGGGCAAGATTTAAAATAAACTAACATTTATCTAAGTCGACTAGATAAGCTGAACTCTGTGTAACTCGAATATTTTTGTTTGGCATTTGCAACACGAGTACAAATTTATTCTCGCAAGTCGAATTGCGCTTGAAAATTTGATGCACTTGGACTGTACTCGTCAACTTTTTTTTTTCGTTTTTAGAAAAAACGTACTTTTTGAGATACAAGTTTTCAAACTCAACCGCCAGAACATTTTATTTCTATAATAGTTATAGCTTAAAATAGATAGGTAGGTACCTACATTATCTATTAATTAAAATATTTACATGCATCTTAAAATTTTCCGCTGCCATTTACTGGTAGGTACCTGATCATTTACTGTACCAGTCGCCCTAATTACTTAATTATTTAATTTCGTATTGAATACCTAAGTACCTACCTAATAATTAAAACTACCTAATTTTAAGATAATTTCATTTCAATTTTAATCGATTAACACAAACGATCGGTATACTGCTGCTTATATTTTCGAACTTATAACGCAACGAAACTAGCCTCTATAATTAAATATGCAAAATGCCCTCTAAAATAAAGCAAATAAATCCCAAAACATAAAATAAACCCCTGTAAATCCAATGGCATGAGGTAATTGAAGTTAGAGCTAAGGGTATTACATAAATTGTACGGAAAATTAGTAAAAGCTTGCGCGAATACGCGATATAGTTACGGGAAATAACAGCGCGACAGTGTAATAGTGGCAATGGACCCCCAGGGACAAATAACCCCAAACTGTGGGGAGTTACAGATCGACCCTGTCGGCAATTATCACGCGGTCTACGATACAGAGGCGCCACCGTTGTACAAACACCACCAAACCATCCTATACAACACCATTTCGTTCTCGATTTGCGATGCAACAAACTTCAACTGCTCAATCTATGTAACAAATGTGCTCTTCATGGAATGCTGAGGGGGTAATTGCTTCTTTGTTGTCTATGACAAATAACACCCATTTCACGCATTAAACGCTGTCAACTGGCGCGTTATTGTTATGTATCGATGGTTTAATGTTGAATGTCGATTGTAAAGCTCGAGGGATTTGGTGTGACATCTCCGTTATTACACTTTAATGTTTATTTGGATAGGAGTCCAAATTAGGAGAGGAAGATGAATTTGTTCCCAAACAAAATTTCAATGAGATTTCAAATTGACCCTGCAACATGAGATTATGTGAACTTTAGCTAAAATGTTTAAATCTAAAATTGTTTTCGAACATTTCCGAAATAAATTAAACAGCCGAAGAATTTTGTACAAAACGTTGGAATTTTATTAATAAATATACAGTTAGGTAAAATACGTGCCCGAAGATTGTACGACAATAAATAATACATTTTATAAATTTTTAAAACATAATAAAATATTTGTAGATATGTACCTAGATAAATATTATCTAATAGATACAGTACGGTACTTGCTCGTCAAACAATTATTTTTCAGCAAATTTTCAATCGATAACTCGAATATGTTGTATAGGTACCTATTCTAACTTTTATTAACGCAATATATAAAAATATACGACCTCTCGTAATCACGCGACCATGTGTTCATTAAAAACAGTAATTAACTTTTTGGCGTGCTTTCGAAAAAATTTATAACCCAAATAAATTTCCGAATATGTAAAATGTGTTAGGTGAGAATATGCCGTAAATCAAAACTGTCGCTTTCTTTTACTTTTAAGATGTTGAACCTCCGAAATTAGTTTTCGAATTTGAAATTAACATTGCAAGGAAACTAATGAGCCGGTACGGAAAAAAACTAAGCACCTATAAACAACCCGTGTTTATGGCCCGAGTTGATTTTTATAAAGCATGCGACTTTTTCCCGAGTTTTGCGTGATTTGTGTTCTGCTTCTAGTTTATATCTAATGGAATGTTGTAAATGTATCCATAAAATGACGTATAATTATTTTACTACTACGGTTGTTTTATATTTGAAGTATGTTTATGGTAGTTTTGTTTCCTTTATTAGTTTCGTCCATTTTTCGTTCCAGCACGAAATATCGATTTTTAAATTATATTTCTCGAGTTTTTCGACGAGACTTTCAACGTCCGGCAACTTGTACAAATTCCAGACATCATTGTGTACAAACGCTCATAAAATTTGTTCGGTGCAGGTAAATGATTTTTAATTTTAATCTTTTAAACGTATCGGTATTCAAAAATTCGTAAGAGGAAAGAAGACAGAAATACCGACGTAAATATGAATTATAGAGAATCGAATCTATTTATTATCCTGTCGCCAAATGCTTTTAAAGTAGCATTGAAATCGGCACGTCCGATTTGACGATGCCGTTATAGGCAAATACGAGTGTCTTCACTTTATTAGGGGTGCTTTAAACTTCGGCGTTCTTCAAAGGAAATCCTCGTTACTTGTAGACCCCCAACCGACGTATTGGGAAAAAAGGTTTTGGGTTGTATATTAGTAGGTTGAAATTGAGATACAACTGACACAATGTTATGATTTTTGGATTGCTGTATTTTGACCGTTCTTCTTCACAGCTCGATTACTAACATTACCTTAATATTTTTTAGTTTAAAACAAAAAACGCGTCTAATATTTTTAAATTAATACCATCGACGATGCGACTGATCGTAATTTTTATAAATAAAAGTCAAAAACTTGATCATAAAATTTGTTGAAACTTTAATCATTTCTACAATAAAAGTTCGTTTTAGTCATAAACTAAATATACCGCTCATGCCAGACAGCCTACAAACACAAAAGCAAGATGTTATCCTTTGGCTATAAAAATAAAGAATAGGGTCTAAAATGTAGGTTTTGATTGGTTAGGAAATACTATAGTTACAAAATGGCGCTTTTATGGTTATACACACCTGTTTTCCATATTTAATTATCATTTTATACACGTGCATATCAAATTCCGAAGAAAGAAACTAGTTACGTTAATAAAAAGTTGTTTAATGTCAAGGAAATTAATTACAATGGGCATCTACCCACTATTTACGATCGAATATGTGCTTCGAGGTATCTCGTAGTACTTTAATAAAATGTAGAGTGACATTTTATATCCCAATAATAAATGATTCACCGAATGGTTTCGGAATATATCTTGTTTAATTTAAATGAAGATAGAATAAACCTTAACCGTGTTTTGTATATTGTATAGGTAACAGCAGTTGTCTTCCCACGTTCCGATTAACAAACAAAACACTTCGCACCCATTGCAATAACATGTAAGAAATTGAACTTCAACAACAATTAGGTTTATTATCTAGGTATATACCACGCTTAAATAAAATTGGAGACTTCTTGTAAAAATATCTACTTTGTGTTTCGATTTAATTTTTTTTAATCCTTCGAACGCCTTGAATATCTTAAAAGCTAAAAATATTAGAAATTTTAATTGTTTTCTGTTAGATAGGTAGCTATTATAAATTGAAAAAATTATTAATTAATTAAAGCAAAAAAATCTACATCGATGGCATATACACTGTACAAATGAAAAGCCTACTACTTATAAGTAAATAACTGCGTAAACAAAATTTATCTATTTTTTTTGCTTGAAATTTTACAATATCGTCTAACATCTGTTTTATCGGTATTAATTAGATACATACCCATAGTTTATCTATAACAACTACGTTAAACCTATTAGGGAAATCAATGATTTTCTTTTTCATAATTGAATTATTATTGATTTGGTAACCACGCGAAACGTTTGCCGCTGCCCATCAAAAATAAAAAGTAAAAATGAAAAGGAAGAGGTTTAAAATTAGATAAGTTATAAGTTTTGAGGTATTCGTTGATCTAAAATTCATCATCGATAGTCTTTCGAGAGCGCCTTTTATCCAAAACATGTCGAAAAACTTAAATACGTACTTACAAAAATCAAATTCAATTTTTACCGCTTCTTTAAATTAAACCTGCAGACACTTATATTTTTATAAGTATTAAAAATAAGGATACGATAGAAGTTTTTTTGAGCACAGCAAGAAAATAGAAACCTTTTAGTGTTTAAAGTAAATAATGTAATTATATTCAATGTTTGTAGTTTTCTTATACTTATCTTACATTGCACACAAGGAATTGTCAAAAGAGCAAACATATAAGAGTGTCGTAAACCTAATTATCTGATTAAAGTTGAATAAAATAACAAACTTTAACAAATAAAAAATATTAAAAAATATATTTTTGAAATAATTTTTAAATAATAGATAGGTACCTACTTATTATTTTTTTAGTAGGTATGCACCTAATTTCTAACACAATAAATGATAATATTTGAACGAACCAAATTTTAAAAATGCGGAAAATTATCTAGGTATATTTTCTATTTATTAATTCCAAATTAATTTACAACAAAATAATACCAATTAATAATAAATTATGGTGGATGGAAAGAGGTACGACAAAAAATTTACATCTTTCCCTTTTCCACGAAATATGAATTACTCCGTGGATTTTAAATTTTTAGAAGAAATCCCGTTATCGAGGCAAGTATGTACATACATACATTGTCGTGATTAAGGTGAAATCACATAAGTAAAATAGACGATGTAGTCAAGATTATTGTAGTTGCAGTAAGCGAGTTTCAAATTGAAAATGTTAATAAGCAAACTTTTATTTTTTAAAAATTACCAATAACGAAATCGTGTAACTTTCAATTTCCACAAATAGGTTATTTCTATAATTTTGTCCTTGCATCCAGATTTCTCAAACACGCTTAATACCAATTCCATTATACAAAAACAATACCTACATTCGTTTTAGCATATTATGTACACATACCAGCACCATACCAAGAATTACAACGTAATAAAGCTATCACATTAAAGCCAAGATAAGCACGAGATTAAGAAGTAAACATCTACACCAGACAATACGTTAATGCAAATTTCACAATACAAAATTTAAGCTTTACATAAATAAAAAAATACTTATTTCTAAATATACAAGGACAACAATTATACTATACAATAATGCGTACCAGGACATTCCTGTGTGGTGAAATCTAGAAGCAAGGATTCGGGATTTAGTGCACCAGCCTCTAAAACACAGGAAATATTTTTCTATGTAAACTATCAGTAAATATATTGTATTATCTATATTTTTAATCAGAAAAGTTCAGCAATATTTTTCTAATTTACCTATAGTTAGATTCGTGCAAGACCTTCACAATTCGTTTTTTAATATACTGTTTCATTATAATAATTATTTTAAGTAAAAACAATATTACTCTATCTTAAGTTTGAATGGTAGGAAAATTATTTAAAAAATAGGTATAACTGTATATATAACTAAAACGAACTTTTCGATCGTAAGAAAATTTGCGCATTTTATCTCCCTTTACAATTCCATCATCAGAATGGGAGAAAATGGAAAATCTACAGACTAAACGTCTTAAAACGTGTTAATCAACATTATTTTATATGGAAACGCCGAACGCTTAGAAAATGCAAAAGAAAACAAAAAACAGAATATTAATCAAATGTATCATATAGAAAATGATAACTTTAAAATTAAATATTTTATGTAAGTAGCACAAAAATTTTCACGTGCTTGATGCGTATCCTATGTGCCTACATTCGCATACCCACGGATGGTGAATTATGAAACCTTATAGTTTTTTACTAATTTTAAGATAGATAATTCATTAGATAAATTAAAGTCAGCAGGCATTCGTTTCATTGTTTTTCTTTAAGTCAATTCGCTGTAAAGAAAATTCGAACGTTTATCGTGGACTTGACAATATTTAACTTGGCAAAATCATAATCGAATTTCTTATCAGTTGCTATATCTAAAAGCATTTTTAGTTTCAAAATTTATAAAACTTTACTGCACACATATCTTATTGACTGGTTGGTTTATCGATGGACAGCATTCGCAGAATAATCACGTATAGGTAAATGCGTACAAATTCTTCAATTATATTTGCATTTTATAATTATGCGTTTGAAATTGTTAAAGAAAATAATAAAAAACGTGAATGAAAATTGAAGTAAGGTAAATATGTGAAATCTTATTTAACAAATAGAAAAAGTATAACTACAACAAATTATAAGTAATACATACAAATTAAATTTTTTACAGCAGGCGTTAATTATATTAATTAAAACAAAAAACAGCTACCGCTAATAATAATATAAATTAACTCTCAAATTATTATACCACCTACATATAAACGATGCTAAGTAACTGAAGTAATTTATAAACCTGCAGACAGTATAACAATTAAGGGATCATAATCGCGAGTTCATAAAGCTATAAATATTGTACTCATTGGTGACAAATAGTATAATTGTTATAATTATAATAATATATCAATAAAACAAGAACCGTAATTTCTTTGTTTATTTACACATGTCTTCCTAAAAAATATTACTACTAAAAGTTTTTGAACAATAGAATATTTATTTGAGTAAGTGTAGGTACCGCATTAAATTTTCAAAACTTAGAAGTGTAAAAATTAACAGCCCCGAGCACTAATTAACACCGAAGTTTAACACTATAAACTACGGCTTTGTAAATGTTTGCCTAAAGAACTGGAAGTTAAACAAACATCCCGAACTGATATTAAAGTTTTTTGAAGACATAAATACAACAGGAGTGTTGGAATGAATTTTTCTAAAGGATATATTCAAGGACGTTTAAATTTAGCAAATATTTGTGTAACAATTTTTTGGGTAAATACTTGTTAATAAGAACACATCTAAGGATTTATGGAAACTTACAAAAACGAAAAAATTAATGATGTTTAGGTATCTACGTATGATTATTTATCTAACCAATTAAAAGTTCGTTTCATTTTTTTTGTTTATGTAATACCTACTTGAACAAATAAAGGTATTTTTTTAGATATAACTTTTAAAAGTGTTGCTTTGTAAATATTTTTTTATTTTATTACATATTATAATTTAAAGAAATACACGGATATAAGTATTAACGCAAAATTATTTTGTTTTCATTATAATTCATTATTATTTTTAAAGTAGATGGTGATCGTAGTGTTACGCGATTTTTAGTAAAGCCAACACACCAAAAAAAATTAAAAAGAAATACCTACAGTAGGGTAAACACGTAATGTGAAAATTTCCAATTTGTTTCTAAAACATTGAAATATTCTCAGTTATTTTTCTGTTATTGTATAAGATGATCAAATATGCATTTGTATCTGTATCTTCAATCTGAATCTGTATAGGAAAAAGGGATACACTTAACTCCTCTCTGATGACTTTGCTAGATTTATTTTTTACGTGAGACCCCCTATCCGCCACCTCCTTTTAAGCCATAATTTATTATAACACCGTCTCGATCATCATAGCCCACATACATTTTTTAAATCTTCAGTTACAAATTAGTTTTTTTTCAGGTACACGTATTGTAGGTATTCATAGGTCCATGAAACGTTCCTTCCTTAATAATTTAGGTGCAGTTTCCTTCGTAAAATTTTGTTAACATCATTCTGCAGCAAGTAATTGTTGACGCACTTCTTTTGGGATCTTACTTTAGCTGCCCTACTGTTTATTCATCCCAATATTCATTAATATCTATGGATGTGATTTATTATTCATCTTAAAGTTTGGTTTTAAATGCGATCCACGCTCTGTTTTATACAAATGTCTCAAGTTTTCTTTTTCAAAAATGGAAAGTTGCAAGTTTACGTTTTTCAACTAATTAAAGTAAAAGATAACGAATCAGAACGTCCCCAGAACTTTTTTAAATTGTAGCACCATGATTGTGTTATACATCTAATGAAAACGTGTCCTTCAATTTGAAATTCGGGTTATCTATCTATAAAGGGCACCTTATGAGCTTTTTAATGGGTGAAAAAAAATAGAGATATCATCTGCTATAGTGAGGTGTGAGCCTTATCTTATTGCAGAACCAAAAAGATACTTAAATTTTCCTTTGCCCATAGAAATGGGCGTCCATATTATTTTCGACTTTTTATTAAACTGCAGTGGTATACTTCGTCCAAACCTATATGCAATCCACGTCATCAATAAAAGGTTACTAGATGATGACGTTTCACAGAGTGCTGTCACCTCGTACTTCGTATTTTGACAGTTCTAATAAATTGTAATCTTTCTTTATACCATCTAATGTGTGCGCAGGTAAATCATTTATAGAATATGTCACTTTTCAAACTTTAAACCGAATTATAAATAAACAATCTAGTAACTTTTTGTTGATGACGTGAATTGCATATAACTTTGGATAGGCCATACTTATAAATTACTAGTTTTTAAATATTGATGAAATCGTTTTTAATACGAACGTATACAAATTTGGACAGTTTAGATTATGAATAAGTGATAGATTTTCATTCACAATATACTTATTTTAATATAATGGCATCGGTTATAAACAAAATAATTTGAGAATTTTTTTAATAAATAGATACCTCGATACATATAAACTATGCTGTAATATTTAGATGATGCTTCACAATTTAAATCAACATAAAAAGGTAAAATTAATTTGTACTAAATTACCTACTTAATTTACCTATCGATGTGATTAGACAATTTTATTTCTACTTTTTTTTAAATTGCTTTAGGGAACATGAAATTTAATAACATACACATTTATGCGATTAAGTACTTCGGTATTTATGGATACGTTTATTTATTGCCTTATACAGAACGTTCAACGATATTTTATACAGGCGTAAATGTACGGCCGTGTATCAGTTTAATATTTAATTAAAAATCGGATTAAGTAAAAATATTCCTGATGGGGTTCCGTATTCGATTTAAAATTTTCTCCGTAAAAAGCTGTTAGCTTATCTGTTATAAATGCACATTTTCAATCGTCTAATTGTAAGTATAAAGTATTCTCAATTAAAAAAGCTTTTTGCTAAAGAACATCAAATAAGTTTACCTACCTGTGCACTAATTGTTAAAGTATAATTGTGTTAGTTTAACTGTTTTAATGTAGGTACGCTTATTTGATTAAAGTGGACCTTTTAATTGAGGATTAACCTTTAAATGCGCAAAATATATTTGCCACGTTCAACATCAAAAACTTGAATCGAAACGTTCGGTTTCTTAGTGTCAAATTAGCTTTGAACTAGACGACGCGACGCTATAAATTAAAAAAAAATGGACCCGGGTCACAATGTATAATACCATCAAGTAAAGTTTGCGAGGAATATTTCGAAATCAATAATTTATCTCTTTGGCAGTACAGTTTGAAGAAACTAGACTTCAATGTAGGCGTTGATCATCTAATCTATACTTACTCATATAATATGTATTTAAAAAACGGCTGCTAATAAGTCGAGTACAAAATTGACATTTAGCTATAATATTTACAGATATCAATTCTGAAAATGCTGTCCATTTCAATCTATTTTATTTTTGCTTTTAATTAATCGATACATCATTGTTGAATATAATATTATTATTAGGTAATTTATGATGGGTATATCTACAGCAATTCTGTTTTTTACATGTACGATATAATATTAGAACCTATAAAGTAATTATTAAACTTAATTAAACACGCTTTATTGCCTACAATATGATATTAGTTTTGTACATAATAACTTTAAGGACTTTAGAAAACAAAACCGTAGTAAATAAGTTTGGCTCGGAATTTTGTCAATTAACATCTCCATATAGGTACATAAGTGTAGATACTACTAACTACAGCATACATTGATAGGTTGTAACAAGTTTACTTGCTCTCACTCATTCTTACTCACTCTTTACTTGCTCTTCATCAATTTTTTGCAAACACACACAAATTAAAAATAATATTACCTTTGTAATTAAATGACGTCAAAGGAGATGTCTGATGTTTATAATCTTATCTAGTCGCCTTCGAGAGTGACATCGCAAGTAAAATAGGTCTCCACGAAGTTTGAACGACAAATTTTACTTACAGAAATACCGTTTGTCGGCAACTACAAAAGTCTTTCACCTGTTAATGCAGTGACTTAGTTTTATGACGGCGAAGGGCTAACTTTAATAATACCTGCCCTCGATGTAGTACATCATCCAGGTAACTACAAGTTAAGTTTAAAGTCCTAAAAATTACATACAGAGAAATGAAGGTTTAATCGCTTATTTATTGGAAAATCGTATTTAGGTATCTGTAGTTATTCTTTTCTAATTTTATATTTTAATAAAACGCTTGCAAATAAAATATTAAAATTTCGAATTTGTAAACTAAAACACAAATTAAAAACGTCAATTAATTGCAAATTAAGACTAGTGATTAATTAAGTAAGTAGGTAGTTCAGTACGTGTATGTTTTAAATAAGTTATTACATTAAATTATTTTATGTTTCTACGTAATTATAATTTAATAATTCTCAATTTGTGTAGGTTGGTACCTACTTGTAAAATATTAATAATTAAATTTATGACTTTTTGAAATTTTAAATGTACATATATTATACAATCAAAACTGTTTGAATAGTGTATGAAATTGAATATGTTTTTCAGTGGTCTTTTTATGTTTTCTTTCTATATTTCTATATAAACCGATTAGAATGATAGTACTAAAAGTACTAGTTCTAAAATAAAAGACTACATCCCTTAGTAGACCCGCTTGTGTTAACATTATGCTTGTCATGTGCACTAAATGAAGAACTTTAGCAACTTATTTTACTCGATAGAGGATCAACTGTTGAGTACGGAATCGCTTCTTGGTCACTTCAAAA
The DNA here is from genome assembly GCA_036326145.1 of Rhagophthalmus giganteus. NCBI lineage: Eukaryota > Metazoa > Arthropoda > Insecta > Coleoptera > Rhagophthalmidae > Rhagophthalmus > Rhagophthalmus giganteus. The sequence continues at coordinate 5,748,999 of JARFJA010000056.1, read as the reverse complement.
TCGCGTCCTTTACCCCAACCATCCATTAAAAAGTAAATATTTTAAAAGGCTCTATCTCACTTATCTTAAAAGATAGAGCGCTCGTTTTAAAACTAAAACATGAAAATTTCATGTGGAATAAAAAGTATATAACAACAGTGACTGATTGTTCAATATTAAATGAGATACTACGAAAAAACGCACTTTAAAAATGAACCTACATAAACATTGGTAATTATTTCTGAAACTAATAAGTTTACAGTCAAAATGCTTCAAATAAAATTTATTCCCCACATTTTCAGCTTTAATATGATATATATAATTTAGATTATCTGAACCCTGTAAAAACCGCCAAGAACGTACCTGTGTACGTATAAGAGAGATATCTACACGCGCTGCGTAGATCAACACCGATCTCACAAGTGCTACTGAGTGATCAGCACAACGAAGGGGTAGTTGTAATAAATATTATTGTAATTAAATATTAATTAAGGATTTTTAATTTTAATATTACCTAATTATGTAGGTATTTATATGTAGATACATACCTACTTAATTTTAGATACGTGTCAGGTATAAAATAAAGAGTAGAAACATAAAATTCAATTGTATCAAACGTTTTTGTCCATTGTTTTGTTGTCTTTTAGTATTATTTGATCTTACGTATAAAAATTTACCCTGGTCATGATGACCGGCTTTGAAACTATTAGAAAACCTCGTGTACATATTGTTTTTTGACAGTGGCTCGTTTTCGACAAGAATCTATTGCAGTGGCTCTCAATCTTGCGAGTTACGCGTACCACCCAAAGAATATTAAGACATTTTCGTATCACCACCCTTTATAAAAATTTCGGCATCCACCCGTAAAAAATACAAAAAAACCAAATAGATACCAGTTTAGAATTATTTAAATAATCACTATCTACTGCCTTTATACCGCAGAATTATAAATTTACTCTATTTTTAATTTAAAAACTATTCGTATGCCCTTAAGCATTGAAAATTTCCCTATTACAAACCATAAACTAGATAAAAGTTTCATCGCATTTTTATGCGATCGATAAAATACAAAGCAACTAATAAAACATGTGCGCCACCTACTTTCACGTGATAGCTTATCAGAGTGCGAGCGTTTTTTATTGTTTTTAAAATAAAAGGAGGATTTTCTAGTATCCATGTATAAACTCGAATGTATTTCCATATAGGATTCCGGAAAAACCGTTTCAGATCATTTTCGTCAGTGATACAGAACAGTAGTGCTTGTTTCAGTAGTTCGAATTTTAAATTACAGCGTCGTATTATTCGTGGCGTGTGCGAGGAGTGCTCGTTCGGTTTATAAAGCCTTTTTGCGTGTGAGTGCGTGAGTGTTGTGTTGTTTTCTCGGAAAGGATTACAAAGGATTAATACGACTGGGATAGGTAGGATCTTTCTTTGTCAACTAACTCTCCATGTATTTATAAAATGTAAATACATGACCTTCAAGCTCTAACACAAATTCTCTGAAAATTGAGTTTGGTTAGGCTCTTGGATAGGGACTCAGTTAGGGTCTTGGTTAGGGCTCCCCTCAAACATTCCACGGTCTAATTTCGCGAACGAAATTTTATCTTACGCGCGTCTTCGCGATTACAGTGGTTGATGAAATTAGTGAAATATGAAGCGTATAGGTACGTAATAATGAGCTGGAAATAGAGGTAATTAATGACGAGAAAAAGGTAGGAAAATAGACAGAAATATTTATAAGTTTCTAATTTTTTCTCATAGTCTGTTACAGACAAGTGGCAATCACGACAGCAGTGTTAATCTTCATTTTATGTATCAGTAAAAAAAATATTTATTTCAGGATTTTATTTTTTTATTTTTGATTTTTTTTAATTTCTTTTATTTTGCCTTTTCAATGCATTCATTTATGGATAAAAACAAAATTCAAAATTTTGATTGTCGCAACAATTTTTAAACAATTTAGGCTGACAATGAAACAAAATTTGATCGATTAACATTTTATTTTGCCACCTCTTTACTTAAAAAAAATTATTCTAATATTCCAGTTTTGCGTAGAATTCTTTTCATTCTTCTTGTTTTAAATTTTTCCCTCTTTTATTAAATATTATAATACTTTAATGCAATTGTTGTAGTTATTTTACTAACAAAGTGAAAACAATTTAATGTTTGTTGCAGACACATTTAGAGAAATTTTAAAGAAAATATAGCTTTTGCATCCTGATGCATCCATAATAATGATTTTCTATTGATTAAACATTTTGGTAATGCAAGATTGAATACTGAACCTCTTGCTGAAAGTAACAATTATTGTTGTAGGTGTTATTTATCTACATTAATTAGAAATAATTCGCCATAATTAAAAATCGCACTTCTAATCTTGTAATATAAAGTTGATTATGAGAGTCGTGCCAAAAGAAGTTATATAGAACACATGTATTTTACTTTTATTTTAATTAAATCGACGTTATTTATGATAATTATAGTTATAAATATTTTTAATAAAATGATTCACTTTAATAAATATTTAGGACGCGACGTTCTTTCCGTTATTGTTATATTTTGTATGTAAATTAATGGGGCAAATTTAATTTGTCAAACATATATAAGTAGGTGGGTATCTATTCATATTATGATTAAATTTATAGTGTATTGTATATGTTAGCGGCTTGCTTATTTAGGGTCGCGAAATTTCGATTCAAGTTTCTTTGAAGTCTCGCTCCACAAATACCTCCTGTGTGTATCCACATAAAATTTGTTGCAGATTGCAGTGTTAAATACAGGGTGTTCTTAAATGATTGCGGACGATTTTTGGGCTATTATAAACCAAAAAATTCCTATAAACATATGACTCAAAATGCTTCGTTATCGAGATACATGGTGTTAAAAACAATGAAAAGGGGAATTGAATCATGTACAAATGCGAGGGGTAGCCATTTTCAGCACTTATTTCAATTTTTAGGTTTTTAAATAACTACTTTTCCCCTTACATGTAAGTAGGTACCATTTTCGAGATACCATATTTATCCAAATAAAGATGTTCGAAACTCATTTTTATTAAAAGCCACGCGTAGTATCGATGTAAGTACATACAAAAGCATCTATTTTATAGTATTTTTAATCATACTTTTTAAAAACTGCTAAATTTGAAGAAACTCAACATGTGCATAATGTAAAATCCGTACCCACGCCACTAATAGGATCTTTAAATGCAATAGCCTTTTAAAACATAAATGTGCATGGGAACACTTTTTTTCGACTCACAATTAAACCAAGAAATCGCTCTTTAAAGTAGTACTTATTTCGTAATTATTTCTTGTCTTGTCTATATATTAATTTACGTTTCTGAATATTGATTCTTTTACTAAAACACGCTATTTTGCCGCGTTAGGAAATATACTGCTCTTTTTGTATAGGTCATTTATAATAGATAAACCACAGGTATGTAATAAGTAAATATCGTATCGACTATTGTTCGATTGATATATTGCCAAATATTAAATATAGTTTAATACCAACCATTTAATCACGTATAGTTGATATCTATAGTGCAAAAAATGAAAAAAAGAATAACGATAGTTTTAAAACGAATATGTAGGTATTTAAAATTTATGTCTGATTTCTGAAAGATTTATTTATTCGATAGCTTATTGGTTCAATTAATATATATCAGTATTTTATTAGTTAAAGTAATAGTACAGCGTAAGTATACCAATTGATGTATTAACATAAACATTATTGGTATAACTTAAACACTTTAACACTAGATAAAATATTACCTATAAGTATATTGTTTCAATAATTGGACATTAGACAAAACTTTTGGAGGAATAAGATCATCAAACAAGTTTTTAACGCCTATTAATGGTTGCTATATAAGTACTGTAATTTTTATACTTTTATCAAATATAAGTTTCTTCGATGAAAGTAGCACATGGCCATTAAAATGAAATTACAAAACAAATACGCAAACACGTGTTTTTAAAAACGTCCCATTATCTATTTTGCAACTACGATATCAGTAATTTGTAAAAAATATCCATATTAAACGTAGGTAATTTCCAAAGTTTGAGTAAAGAAACGGCGTTTTCGAAGTTTATCTATACTAGCATCGCAGTATTACATAGTTGCATTCATATTAACTGAGATCTTAACTCACACATTATTATTATTTTTTTAACACGGCTACGTAGGTAATTAAGAAATGATAAATAGCACAGGACAAATTATTATTTAAGAATATCAATGCGATGATACTATTTTGTTAAAGGAAGGTACTTTATACAAAACAAGAATAAAGGGGCGTTATAGCCAAATAGAACATTTTATTTTTTAAATAGAACACAATTTTTCTAATATTTTTCTTTAAAACATTAATAAGCATTTTAACATAACAAAATTTAAACACAATTTTAACAGTAACTTTTTTTAATTCTCTATAAAAAATCAAGTTGAAGTTTTCTTTAAAATGTGTTTAAAATCAGAAATTATTATGAAAATATTAGATAAGAGCACTTTTCTAGATAATCAGACGAGTTAAAAAACACAGATCTTGAAAAGCACATTTTCATCATTAATGTTTTGTTAAAAATGAACCAACACGGTCATTTATCTACTTCACTTGTTTAAATGTTATTTCTGAATTTATTAGATAAACTTAAATCAAGAATGGCTGAATTAATAATGAGCTTTTTTACTTTTCGTGGTATCACATTCAAAAAGAACTTTTAACAACACTTATTGTATAAGTATACTACAGTACCTAACGTATAGTACCTACCTATCTAAATAGGCCAGTGATAACAAATGATGATGTGATAACAAAAATCCGAAAATGGAGACAAAAGAAAATCCATATTTGACAACGAAATATTTTTATAAAAAAGGCACATACTTTAGGCAATTAGGCACATATTAAACATTAAAGAGTTTAGAGGACAACCGCGAAAAGAAAATTATAAAAGAACTGATGATAACATAAGTAATGATAATTCCGATTTGCAATTTGGAAACGATAATTGAGAGGTTATTTTATTCGTATCCGTGGGTGAAAAATACTAAAAATTCACGAACTGTTGTAGGTTTATATGAATTTTATGGTGCAAATACATATTATATAATATCCATCGATTATAATTTATAATTATATATTATAATTATAATTATATCGATTATAATTATATCTATTACAATTTTTTATAATCGGTTGTATCAATGTACTTTAAAAACTTTAAATGTCTATAATTTAAATATAAGTAGGTATAAAATATTTATAGTTAAATATTTTAAAACAAAATGTCGTTAGGTGGGTGCACCCCACAAATTGACCACTAATTCGTTAAAAGTAATATTTTTATATTTTGTTTTGAGCTAATAATTGCTGATAATTTATTTAATAGATGATTCAAGTATAATTATAACATTTAAAAACCAACTGTTAACGCAATACCTATAAAATATTCATGGAAAATTGATAAATTTTAGGATAGATTAGTGCAACTGGTTATTAGCAATTCGAATACTTGGTTGTTATTTGAAAAAAATGTGGTTATCTGATTATCGCAATCGGAAGCATGCCAAAGTGCTTGCTTGCCGTCGGAGATATTTAGATGATGGGTATGTTTTTATGTTCGACTGACATTATTACAAATATATAATATATATTATGATTATCAACACAAACTTTGACATTTTATCCTTATATTATATGTATCCACTGTTAGGAGTTCCGTTATCAAGAATATTGTTATTTTAGTAAGTTTTCTCACGATGTCGAAAACGTACAAAAATGAAAAGAACAAAAAAGGATCATAAAATAGTAACAACTTACCGGGATTAGGTTGGGTCTGGTACGAGGTCTTCTTAATCCATTCATAAGGACTTCTCACAGGCGGCGGTCGTGCCAAAGGATTCGGAGGTGAAACGGTACCACCAGCTGCGCCAGGACTTGACATGTCGCTACCAGACACCGTAATCGGAGGCGACGGCAATTGACTTTCAGATTCTAGCAATTGCTGATGTTGCTGATGAAGTGGCACGCTACCGTGATGCGGTATATCTGGATATTCTTGGTGAAATACGCTATGATGATGCCACATTTGTTGTTCGTCTTGCATACAGTACGAGGACGTGGGTGCTGGAGTTACCTGAGCACTTTGATGATGGTAACTTGGAGGATACCACGAGTGTACCGACGACCCGGAATGATGAAACTGAGCGCCTTGAGCTGCTACTGCTTGTTGATGTCTATACATTGCTGCTGAATTATAATACGAAACCATAGTCATTAACCAAATCAATTTAGTAACTGTTTCTTTCTCCACTATTAGCTGAAAACTGTCATATTTAATCACCGATTTAGTTCGTAATTTAACATTAAATGAATGCGCACTAGAAACCGACCGATCACTACACGACAATTTTACAACACCACAGTATACCCTAACTAACTGACGTACTATCGGTAAAGACTACTTGTAATTTTCGGTGAAGTTGACTATCTGAATTTTCCGGAGGCGGTAAGTTTCTGATAGTGGCGCGCCAATCCTAATATCCGTTTCCATAAGATGGCCGCCCAACGGGAAACTGTATTGGTTAAAATGGTGAAAGCAACCGCAGTCCCTCCACAAAAACGTTAGGGGCTCTTTAATTAACAAGGCTCATGTAAATTAGGTTCCCTTTTTTACGATAAGCTTTCCCTAATATACTTTTATATTATGTATTAATCTAGATTTAGAAACGCTCTTCAGGTAATCCAAGTGCAGTAATTGATTATCTCGTTGAATTATTTTATTTGAAAAGTTGTGTAAATTCGTATCATTTTAATGAGAATCGAATAATTTTCAATGGAACTTTACGATGCAAAACAGTAGGTAAGTAGCTATCTATTGTTTGTTTCGTAATTAACATGTTACCCATAACTGGTATTATTTTTCTACCTATCTATTTAATTTTCGTTTATACCTATTAACATGTTTTAAAAACGATGCACAATATTTTTGTATAGAAAACAATAATTTAATTAGGTACCAAATCATTATCTAGGTAGGTTAACGTAAACGTTATCTAGGTAGATAATTGTTTAAAAATTTAGCTAGGTATTTGAATATTGAAAACAACATGTCGAAAAAACTAAAGGCTTTTATCTAAATTCAGTACTAATTTCACTTTACGTTAAGTAAAGTGTAAGTAACGTGTAAAAATATGGTAGCTATCTAGTTGATCTTACAGATACATTGATATAACTTTAAATTTAAAAATAATATGATCTGTGATTCATAGAAGTGCCTAGCAAGATATCTACCCTACAATAAATTTATCTATACCTGTAACATTTCCAAGATTTACGGATTTATTTTTGAATGCGCACGGTAGCAGATAAGTCATTAATTTTGTACATTCGGCATATACTATTTAACTTCAAAAAGTTAGAAAACGACGATTGAAGTTGAAGCCGACAAAATATGCTTCTAATAACCTTATAATTGTTATTGGTAATCCTCGACAGAAAACATCTTAAAAGCATTAAATCTCCGACTTTAAAAATAAGAAGGTATTTTAAAATCTACTTAAACGTTTTGCATACTAACCCACCCTAAAATGACTCCGAGATAAAGTAGTAGGTAGGTATTGTAATAATAGACCCTCTCTGCGCGTTTTAGACCCGAAAAACCTTCCGAAAGCACATGTTCTGTAGGAAAGTAATTGAAGGCCGTTCGAACATTTTACGACAAGGCATTGTTAGATGTGGTAAATCCGACTTCCGAAAATTTAACTTCTGAAAACTGGCTCCAGGATGTCAGTCTGTGATGGAGAACGAAGAACTGACAAAAAGATAAAACGGTTTCTTGTTTGTCATATTCTGTCACAATTGCCGCATGGATAAATACACAAATTTGCGACTTTACTTACCTAAATAAAATTTCCGTAGAGTTGATTACTGTGAGAAAAAAAATAGAAACTTAAGAAGTTAAATATCTATGAAAATCGATATGATTTAATAATAATTTGTAGGTATAGACGTTCTTTTTTTGTTAAATGTTTCAAAAGCAACATCGCTATTCAAAGCAACATTCGAAATCTCAGAAATTATATAATTTCGAGAATAACCAAAAGTAAAATCTTTTATTACATGGATAAGTGGATGCACTATATTGAAAAGAGTGAAACTATTTAAAAATATACGTTGAAATGTAATGATTTCTACAATTTAAAGTATTATACTTAAGAAAATAGGATTCTTATGGTTTTCGGGATTACTGAATATGAATTTGTGGTTAAAAGATCAAAACTAAAAGTGTTTTATACAAAATGACAAATGTAACGTCACAAAATATGTAGGCATCGATAGGTATAATTCAGTTATATATAATATCATATCATATATATCATATTTAATATCATTAGTTATTTAAAAAAATTGACTTTTATTTCTCAATTTTGGGGGTGAATATCGCGGCAGTGGTGTATTGTAGAAAACAATTTATAGAAACTTATACCTAGTATTATTTTCACGTGATCCGTACGCTCCCGTAAGATTTCTTATCATTTCCAATAATGTTAAGATATTCTGATCTTTTCTTTAAATTTTAACCCAACGTAATTTTACTTGAAGAGAAATATGAGGGCATGAGAAAATAAGATACGAAAAATAACATACGTAATAAAAATGTGGCATAAAATATGCCAAAAAATGATAGTTTTAATTGTAGATCACAAATGCTTGGGACACGACATAAAACAAACACGACCGTAATTTTTAAACGAGTTAAAATATTTTGCTTTTGAACCTAAGATATAGAAGTCAACACCAACAAAAACATTTTCTTTTTTTTTTTTGAAATGGTCAAGCAACTAGGCTGGACCTCTCGGGGTGGATTGGTCCTTAAATGTTTAATAATCATAAGCGGTAATTTTTAAAAAGTAAATATTTTAATTCTTAGTATTATTAACTCAATGAAATAAGTTTTACGAAAACGGCTTAAAATAAGACATTTCTAGAGAAAATTGAAAAAGAGCATTTTACCCCATTTACTAACACTTCCGGGAAAACTCTGACCTCGGAACTCATCGAATTCTTAAAGTATATACAGTACGTCCCCGGATGGGGTTACAAAGAGGAAAAAAAATTATTTTTGATTTCTAAAAAAATTGTTTTAAATATAAATGTTTAATTTCAAACCTCTGAAACTGTTTTATTATTTACATAAGTTTTACCGATAGTTATAGTTATTCGCTTTTTTTTGGAATTTTTGGACTTAATACAATTTTTCATTGCGACTATAAATTAGATCAGATAGCATAAATTCAAAGAATAAATCAATTGTTAATAACTTATGTTTCATCGTTTAATTTATTGCGCACTGCCTTAAATCAGCGATTATTCAAATAAGACACCGCCTGCTGTGGCACAAATTTCAATTCGTGCTTTAAACTCATCATAATTCCTTCTTATTTCTTCCAAGCTTAAGCTGGTTACTGCTAGCGCAATACGTTGTTTCAATGCATTTACATCATTCGAAACGTGCGAAGCTGATACCTATGTACATCAGAGAATATTTTTCATGAAACTTATTAATCACAACACGGTAAAACTGATCGCCAATTGCGTAACATTGAACTCTTTGTTGAAGAGTTATTTAAAAGTTGTAACAGATAACAAACAAAAGACAAATCGAACAATAATAATTTATGTAGTGCGAAACAATAAACTTAAAGATTCTATGTAGTTGACGAAAATTATTACTGGCACAATACGATTACAAGATAAAGAAGTGAATTAACATTACTCGATCAATTTAAAGTCGCAGTGAAAAATTGTACTAGCAGTAAGCCCAAAAATTCCGGAAAAAGGCGAATAACTAATTTACGTTAAAACTTATGTAAAAAGTAAAAACAGTTTCAGAGGTTTAAAATCAAGCAGGGAAAATTATGTACAATAGACATTTTTTAGAAAACAAAAATAAACATTTTTTCCCTCTTTGTAACCCCATCCGGGGATGTACTGTATATAAAAAATAACTTACACAAGTGATTTTGAATACCCCAATTTTTTCCTTTCTTCATACTAATTCTGTTTGTAGGACTTTCCACTTTTATGTATAATTATCCAACTTTGAATGCGTAGAATATAATATTATAATCACAGCAAACAAAAACTATAGGTACGTCGATGTTCTATTTTTTTTAAATAAGTACCTATCTAATATCTTTAAATATTTACCGAAATATCCTTAACCTTTTTATTATCAGCAAAACTATTTATAAATATGCCTTTTTATTACATGTAGGTAAATTGCACTTTTAACAAAGATAACAAAGATTACCTGTTTATTATATGTGGATACATATAAAAAGCTTAACATTTAAAAAAATCGTAAGTACCTGCCCACATTTAGGTATAAGTAGTATAAGTATATAAGTATAAGTAGTATATAGTATAAGTATTTAGGTATAAGTAGGTATAGGTAGGTATAAGTATTTAAGTACTCAAAATAAAATTTGAATTTGCGTTACTAAACAATTCCTAAAAAAATATAAGTAGTTAGGTAAAATTTATGTTAAACGAAATAAAAAAATATGTTATATGCGAATATGAATCGGATTATTTGTCTAATTAACACTTACTTTTCAACATGATTCAGGCATAAATATTTATCATTTAAATTCACGTAATTAGAAACGAAGAAATATAGATAATAATTAATAAATATACCTATAATAATTTTATTATCGATTTATTAACTGACCCCATTTCAGATGATAATTGCAGTAGTTTCGGTAGAAGGCGTTGTTTTCAATTTAGGTATAGATAATCAAAAATAGCAGCAGGTTTCCAAATATGACAAATACGAAGGTCATCACGACTTCGACCCCTTATTTTGAAGCGAGAGAATTATTCACAGTAACGCGTCTACCTATTATCATATGGATAATCTCATCTCAATCGAATAAAGTGTAGTGTATTGTTTCGATTTCTTACTTCTAATAAATAGGTACACATATTTTTGGTGTTGATTCTGAACTCTTCCAAATTCCAAATTGTTTTGTAAATGATTCACACTATAAACATGTCATTTATTATGGTCCTTATGATTACCTACGATAATTTTTAAAAAGTTTAGATCTTTGTATTGTCACTTGAGAGTAGATATAGCATTGGGCATATTTGCTGATTGGTATTTAGAGGATGTCGCACAGACTTTCAATAGCTCAAATTTTCAATTCTTGTAACTCTCCAGAAATATTTTTCTAAGTACCTAATCGATGGTTATTTTGAACAATTTTTTACTATTACGAATTTTGTCAATCATTTATCATAAACTCGTATACAATATTGCTTCATCTCCATAAGCCTTTTGTTTTAGGATTTTTGTTTATCTCGTAAAGTTTGTCTGTCATTTTTGCATCTATAGTAAATCAACCATAAGTTCGTGCCTTATTCCGATCTTTCCTACATTATGTAAGCTACTCGCTTGATTTACTCATAGCTTTCAAATCTCACGAAGTTATAAATTGGTTCTCAATAAAACTTACAAAATGTCGCAAGCATTTACTATTATTTTTAAATTGATAATCTTATAAATGTCACCAAAATAATAAATTTTTGGGCACACTGAATAATATAACAATTTTGATACTTGTAAGTAATAAAATTGATTCGTTAGATCTTAAAATTGAAAATTACAGTTTTACAGTGATAATTAAAAACGATAACAAAAATTGATGTATGTAGATACCTAAGGAATTTATTGTAAATTAATACAGGACAATTAATAGTTAGTTGTAAGTCGCAATTAGCACCTGTAACGTCATCGTCTTGTGGCTAAACTAAGCGCTCAGAATTGCAATTATCGTAAATTTGTAAGGCAAGGTAGCTTTTAGTTAAATTGCAAGTTACAGTTTTTTGAGATTACGATCAAACTATAGATTACTTATATTAGTCATAAATAGATACATACTTATGTAAAAAGAATAATTTTAAATGTGTACCTACCTATCGGAAATAATATAAGCAAAAAATTCTTATAAAAAATTAGGACATGGTTATGGATAGGTATAATATTTAATTCATGAATTAAGGTAAACACTAACTTGCTATAATTTATGGAAGTAACAGAAAGCGTTAGTGATTTCATTTTATGACCGTACCTATATTTATATAAATAGATACTTACTTATTTGATGTTCAATTAATTATTACGATTAATTTGATTAATAAATGATAATCTTGAAAATAATATGATCATTATCTATATATAAATATCTATAGGCGTCGACCAGTTACGAAGATTAATTTAGACTTCAATATATATAATCAATTCCCTTCCAACTCGGAGGGTGTAAGGGCGACTTCAATATATTCAGAATGAAAATGTGCTAATGTGAAATTTAAAAGCTAATAGGTGGCGTTTTCTGAAATAGATAATACTTATTTTATAAATATATTGAAACATTTTAACGACGTTTAAAAATAAGTAGGTGCGTCGCAAATTTGTACGCCCCGAATTAATAGATATTAGTTAGATAATTCATGACTTTAAATAAAAAAAATACAATCTTTATTAAGTAAATAATTTTCCTATTAATTAATTCTATCGTTATTGTATACGCGTGGATTTTACTAGAAGTGTTTTTACGGAAATTGCTTTTCACAACAATAAATTTGATTAATTTAATTTTCTAATATACTCATACATACATATATTGTGGGGTATACTTTTAAAATATTGAATTTTATTAGAAGAATTGCTTATTTATTATAGGTAAAATTTGTAACGATTAAAATCTATTCCAATTTGCTTAATTACATATATCTAGATGATTATAAAGAATAGGTATAATTTATTAAAATATACAATTCCTTCGATTAAAAAAAAAGAAACAACGATTATTTTTAATGTTAACCCTACTTTAAACAGTTCTATACATATCTACTTAAAAAAATTTGATCAAAAACGTGCTACTATTTAAACAACGGCCTAAACCACGCATATGACGTCATAGCTATTTATTGTCGTTAACCTAAAGGAGGATTTTATCAGGTGTTTATTGTTGCCAACGTTAATTTATGGTAACTCGCCTCTCCCACATTAACTCGAATATAAATTTTACATTTAACAACAGTCGGTCTCTCTGTAAATTTTAATGTTCAACTGTTATAAAGTTTTACCTCGTCTCTAAAGAACTACACTAACTACAGGTTTAATAATAATCACACATCGATAATTTCCAAAGTTTAAAGAAAGTTTTTTTACAAAAACGCTGCGAACGTTAATGCAAAGCACGATCGACAATGATAACCGTTGAATATCACTGGAGACAGCATAAATCAGGATGCGTCGCGACGCTAAGCGAACCTTTGGGACGCATTTGAGCCACGGTAGACCCACGATGATTCATTGTCCGCCAAATGTTATAACGTTATAACAGTTTGCATTTGTCACATATAAATATTGAACATTTCGTCGTTTCGAATAGAATTTCAAATGATGTGACATAATTTGATTCACGCCTGTCACAATCTTCATCCCTATAGATATCTAATTTTTAAGAGTGTCGTCTTGATTTTGATAAACATTGTAGGCGCTTATCTAATTATCTATTTTGAATACAAAAAGTATTTATTGATAGGTACACCCATACATTTTAATGTCAATGACGATACAAATAACTAGGCATTTATAATTAATAAGATGAATTTAATCAATTATTTTTCATCGTACCTACATAAATAGTTTGTACGCTATAGAAATTTAGGTCTCTGACTGATTGCTTCTTGATTCAAGTTAGTTTTCTTTCTTGTTCTCCTAATTTTCAATGGTAGTATTTCTTTATGGCCATGTATAATTTTTTGTAACTACAATATAAAAGTAAATTTCCTATTCAATTATTTTTACGAAATATAAGCTATACTTACCTTTATCTTTTTTACGTTGTCGCAAAGTGAATTATGCGTGCAATCAACTCGAATCGGCGTATAAGTTCCTAAAAGCGCGTTTTTTATTCTTAATGCACTGTTTAATAAAAGTAGTTTATTATTCACGACGTCATATACGTTTTAATAAATATTTTGATTTCCCGAAGATTTTATTTGATATTTGTTTAATACATTATTCCCGCATTTTAAGGCGCAAATAAAATATATATATATAAATGAAATACCTACCTACCTAAAACAACTTACAAGATAGTAATAGGTGTTAAACGAGATGTCATTTGAAAGTTCAGTGAATTTTCTTTGCGGTAGTGTTTGAATTTTTAAATTCTGATCATTATTTTTCGACTTATCACTCTCCCTCTCTCTCTCTCAAGGAACGGTGCAAAGTACAAAGCGAACACAGACGGAAAGCCAAACACACGCGTTTTGGGGCACAACTAAATAACATAAAATAACAAAAATTGCAAACTAAAGTGTTTTTGTTATGGTTGTAAATAAACCAATGGATAACAATAATGTATTGATGAATTAGAACGAATCCCCTTTACTTTGAACAATAAAGTATCAATTTCCTTACATATTACAGATTTTATGAAAAAGCGTAAATAAATGTTACAAATGTCAACACTGTTATCAAACACAGTTATCGAAGTTTTAAATGAAACACTTTTCGGCATCCTTCACTGTTTAAAATTTTTGAGGTAACGTCAACTCCCACTTAGGGGTTGAAATTATGTAAACGACATATGTCTTCCCTACAACTAGTATACAATCGAAGTGTTTGAACGTTTTTTGAAACAATTAATTTGTATGCCCAATAACACCTCTGCTTTGTTTTTCTACTGTTTTATTTCCGTACAGATTCTTTTTTTTAGATAATGATTACTAAAGAAGCACTATTAATCAGAACTTAAATTCAAACACTACCGTAAAGAAAATTCACTAAACTTTCAAATGGCATCTCGTTTAGCACCTTTTATCATTTGAAATTTTTGAAGTGACATCAACCCTTACTTTGGGGTTGAAGTTAGATAAACAAAAATTGGGTATTAATATGTCAACCTCCCTAATAAAACTGACGTCGTCTCGCGTTTATTGAAGAAATCCATTTATTTACTCCAAATCACGTCTATTTCGTTGTAATATACTATATTTGTATGATGATGCATGGCCTCATAAATCTATCAATTGAAGAGTTACGGAAAAAATAATTTTTGTGACAAACACCTAAAAGTATCAGCTTTCATGTGATATTACTTTGGTTAGGTTCGGTGAGCGATCGCAAAAATCGTTTTACTTGTTAGAAATTAAAAATTCGAATAAAATGTGCATGACATCATGAACAATAAACTTTGAACAAGCCGTAGCGTGGAAGGGAAATTGTTACACATACTGCATTTATTGTAGATTTATATGCTATATAATTTTCTCTTGCCGTTCTCCTTAGATCATTATTTAGTGGAAGTTTTAGTCTATCAAGTTCGTAAGCGGATTCATACAAGTTTAGAACGTTTTTCATAATATCTAAAATAAAAAGTTATTATTGTTAAGTGTATCTACACTTCGTCCAAACCTATATGTAATCCACGTCATCAATAAAAGGTTACTAGATGATGACGTTTCACACAGTGCTGTCACCTCGTACTTCGTATTTTGACAGTTCTAATAAATTGTAGTCTTTCTTTATACCATCTAATGTGTGCGCAGGTAAATCATTTATAGAATATGTCACTCTCCAAACTTTAAACCGAATTACAAATAAACAATCTAGTAACTTTTTGTTGATGACGTGAATTGCATATAACTTTGGATAGGCCATATGTAATTAATTATTAACATCAGTATCGATTGACAGTATTGATATAGTGGTCTCATATTTTAATCGGTGTTTTATCTACTTTTACTGATCAGAATTAATATAAGTATTTGAATTCCCAATCATTTTTAATGCTTTTGCCTTTCCTAATTAAATGAACTTCTATCATCATCACATCTAATGATATCATATTACATATTTTTGATTTGTCACTAGATATTTAAAAAGACGCTAAATGGAAAATAATTGTGATGATTTAGAGATTCAACCAATTGTGCAAAACTACAGTTGTAATGGGAAACAGGTACTACATCAAAAAGTGGATTTTTACTTAAACATTTTGTAATTTAATATAGACAACGTTTACATAGTTCACTATTCAAACATCTGTCTTTCGTAAAAAAATTGAAATTTTTCTGAAAACGCTTTCAGTGGAAGTGCGTATTGTTTTGTATTTTTATGTTATTTGATTCAAATTTACTGAAAATTAAAATTCTAGATTTTCTAAGGTAATATGTTTTACGCAATTCTTACTTATTTAAAAACATTAACGTTTAATCATCATTTAATACAAAAGCATTAAAACTTCTAGTTTTAGGGATCGCATGAAAATAATAAAAATAATGTATCTAATATTTATATTAATATGTAGGTACTTACATGTGTACTTATTCAAATTTTATAGTTAATTTGGAAGCATTTGAAAAGTTACATTCACGTATAGCTTATCCAAACCTATATGATGTTCACGTCATCAACAAAAAGTTACTAGATTGTTTAGTTGTAATTCGTTTTAAAGTTTGGAAAGTGACATATTCTATCGATGATTTACTTGCGCACATATTAGATGGTATAAAAAAAGACTTACAATTTATTAGAACTGTCAAAATACGAGATACGAGATGACAGCACTGTGTTAAACGTCATCATCTAGTAACCTTGTATTGATGACGTGAACATCATATAGGTTTGGATAAGCTATAGTATTTATTCAAGGAACAATAGACTAAATTAAATAAAACAGTTTATTCTTTATTTAAACAAACCTGACGGTATCTCGCCAGCACAAATTAAGCTCCATTTAGTTGTAGTTACAAAATTGAAAATTGATCTTTTTTTCCAATTTTGCATGTAAGCTCAGCAGCAAAAGCTGCTATACACGATAGTGTATTTAGTCTATTTTATTATGGGTCCTTAACTCCCAATGTTTTCTTGTGGTAGTTATATAACACACTATATGAAAATTGAACTTTTAAAAATGCCATCGTATTTTATATGCTTTGAAACGTTTTGTACACCTTTTAAAAAGTTTTGCTACCTACCCCAAATCTCAATATCGGAGATTTAAAATTGTTTATAATTACGTGCCGACGTAAGTACTGTAGTTACTTTGATAAAATTATTTTAACAATGCCATCGTTTGAATTGTTTTGTATGCCTTAAAATTTTTGCTACCTTTCCTGCATCTCAAAATCAGGGATTGAAATTTTCCAATATTATTAAAATTATTAATTTTAATAATAGGATAGGTCTAAGATAAGTTTCAATGCACGTCATCAGTAAAACGTAGTGTTAAGTCGATAAAACAGTAATAAGTACTTAAAATATTTGGTTTTTAATTTGATTGGTATAATTTTAAAAATTATTTACCTATTTTTGATTCAAATTTGTAAAATTCAGTAAAATTTCTTAATATGTCGCCTTTTATAGTGCAATATACAACATCATTTTCGTAATTTTTACTATTGGGGATAAGTATTGAGTCCAGTAATCCCTAAAATAATAAGCTAGACTATATTAATTGTTATTAAATATTTATGAAAAAAAAATGAAAAACAAAATAACTACACAACAAATTATTTCTATATTTTGTTAAACTCCTGTCGCTCGAAAACTCTAGAATTATATTGGACATTATTTATCTAGAAGGCAGTAGTTTTCAAAAAATAAATGTATTTTGAACAAAAACATTAATTATTTCCTATATTTTAAGATAAAAAGGTTTTTTTAAAAACGATATTTACTTTTTCAAATACTTACGGCGATCAAGTTTTATAGAACATTTTCTTTGACTAATATAACTATAGAAAAATGCATAATAGTTTTATTCTAGTATTCTTTTTTATAACAAATTACTTTAAAACGGCATTTACGTTTATTTTGCAATCATAAACAGTCATACTTCTGTTATTTTAAATAAGTAACGTATAAGTAATAAGTAATTTATACCTAAGCTACTCTGTAAATGAAAATTTACCAATTCTCTCGAGCAAACAAACATCAATATACTCTTCCATTATATTTTCGAAATATTGTAGAAATAAGTGTAGTTTCGACGAATTATTGAGATTATTTAAATTCCTTAACGAAAGTTCCTTATTCATCAAGTGTCTTTCAAAAATGTTTTTAAATAGAGTTCTTTCCCATTCATATTTTACACATTTAAATTTTTGTATAAACTTTTCGCACGTTTTAAACGCTTCATCATAGCAATTAGCCAATAAGCCAGTTCGGCATTCTACATTAACAACAATCTAGTTTCATTGCGTGATTTTCTATTGCCTGAAATCGATAGAAATTACTGTAATAGGTATGAACACGTATAAAATGTTCTCGTATAAGTAAGTACACAAATTAAGGATAAAAGTGCTATTATTCATTAGATTATGTCTGTATCTAATACATATGATGATAGATACACATACCTATTTAATGAAACTCTTCGTGCATTTTTAATTGAATAATAAAATTAAAACTCTATAATATAAATGTATCACAAATTTATAAATTAAAAAGTTAATACGATAAAATTAATAGTACTCAACTGGTTTTGTCAATTACTTTAGTTTTACATGTCATATAATTTACAAAACCGGTTGCAAGTTGTTAATAGTTTTACCGTGTTATTGTTTTAATTGTTAAATTTCGGATTTATTGTTGTGGAACATTTCTATTCAATTAAAAACCCGCATCTCTCATATTTTTTTTATAGCGATTTAACATTCAATGTCAAAAAGAAGAAAAACCGTTTTCTGGTAAGCTTCTTTCAGATAGTTATTGGTTAATTTTAGTTAAACAACATTACAGTATAACGATTGTGATAATGATATACCCACATTATTATTATCTGGGTAATACAAATATTCTTAAAAACTTACATTGCATAACATTCCAAATTCCATAAAACTGATTATAGCACATGACAAATTTTTAACAATGTATTAGATACTATTTGATTACTTTTTATAGCCAAAACTACATTAAATATTATTATACCTATGTAGGCACATATATTATATACATTACATTAGATACATTAGGCAAAAATACAGTGATGAAATGGCTTTAGCATTTGCGAAACAGCTACAAAAGGAAGGAAACATTAAATTTTTGAAGTAGGTCTAATTGTAAATTTGGAAAGTGACATATTCTATAGATGAATTACCTCCGTAAATATTAGATGGTATAAAGAAAGACTAGAATTTATTAGAATTGTAATAATACGAGGTGCAAGGTGACAGCACCGTGTGAAACGTCAACATTTCGTAACCTTTTATTGATGACGTGATCGTTTATACGCTTGAATAGGCCATACATATGTAATACACACAAACAAAAAATTAATTATATTATATATATATATATATATATATATATATATATATATATATATATGCATGTTGGAAAACTATTGAGCAGTATAAACGTAAGATTAATGTATATTTATAAACGTAAGATGAGCGTTGATTTGAAAGGTAAGAAACGGCGATAGAACGCACCCAATATTGCTACTATCTTAGAATTAGTGTTTTAGAATCTATCAAAGTACAATAAAATAACAGTGGTTACGTTTATTGATGATGCGACTATGCTAAAGCAATTCATTCCAGCTCTGCTAATTCTTCTGCGAATGAAAACTATAGACAAGTTTAACAAAATAAATATGATTTTTACATTCGCCTATGTTAAAAATCTTGCCACCTATCAAAGATACGAAAAATAATATTTCAAATATATTATTAAAAATATTCACTTTTCAAAAATTATATACTTACATATTTTTTCAAATTATAAATCATTTACAACTTTTTTATTTATATTCAACGATATAATATTTATTTATTTATAATAGTTTATCTTTTTATTAAAATTTATAATGAAATAACAGGAAAAAATTAAATAAGTACCTATAATTTAAATCATATTTGGTTTGATAAATTTTTGAAACTTTTTTTAGCACCATTTATACATAAATGCAACATAAATTGTTCAAAAACTATTAATTAAACAAAATTTTAAAATTAATCCTATTTTTGTAATAACTAACCCATATTTTAGGAAACACCCTATACATACGTGTGAATTACATTATTGCACAAAAAGAAGTCTTTACCTGCGTTTTATTCGCTTAATATTATGTTAATAAGTATATTAATGATATTGCAGCGTTTATTTGTAAATTCTAAGTTAAAATAATAAATAATTATTGTTAGTAAATTATCATTTGTAGAGGTTACAAATGGCAACATTGCAAGGTGAAAGCCATTTTATTTCAATGGAGGTTTGTTGTGCAGCACTTTCACTAAAATTACGAAAATATAAGTTAAAGTCGTAAATGTCTGTAAATAACGATATATAATTTCTTTATATGGTACTATAGCATTTTAATAAATATGAAGGGTGTCACTTTTGATAAACTGTACGATAATTATAATGTGTTGTCAGATGCTAAAGATAAGATTTCACAGGTAAGTTCCTTGTCGATTTCGAAACACTCGCCAAAGGTTATGTTTGTTTTCTAGCATTCCAAAGAATACTTGGAAGCAATTGAGAGTACCAAAGGGGGTGAAAGAGAAAAAAAATTGGCAACCCAAATAATATCGAAGTTCTTCAAACATTTTCCGTCTTTGCAGGCAGATGCTGTAGAAGCTATTTTTGATGTATGTGAAGATAGTGATACAGGGGTAAGTGTTTAAATAACGACCATTAAACGTTTTAGTCATGTTATTTTGATTTTAATACAGATACGTATTGCTGCAATGAAGTCATTAGTGATACTTTGTAAAGATAATAAAGAGCATATAGCAAAAATTGCTAATATTTTAGCACAGCTGCTGCAGGTCGTCGATTCTCAAGAGTTTAATGTTGCCAACGGTTCACTTTTACAGATTTTAAAATTAAATCCTATGGTTACAATTAGATGTATTTTTAAGCAAATAAATGAAGGTTCTGTTACAGTACGGGAGAAGTGTATAAAATTTTTAGTTTCAAAAGTGAAAGGTTTGGATAAATCAATATTGACGCACGACGTAGAAGACATGATAATTACAGAAACTAAGAGCATTTTGCTTTTGGAGGTAACAAATTGAATTTCTTGTTGACAAAATTGAAGCATTTTATTTTGTAGGAGGTAGCTGCTCAAGAATATATCGATTTAATGTCATTTTTGATATCTACACAATTAAGTCATACATTTACAGGTCAACAAGAGTTAGTTGAAATTGCTATACAAAAAGCAGGACTCGATACTGATCTCGAAGTATCTGAAGAAATGTCACATCGAATCGATAGACTCTTGACTTGCATCAAATTTGTTCTTCCAATGTTTTCGGTAAATAGAGCGTACGAAAATAATTTTTATATTACTAATTTTTATACTAACAGGCTAAAGTTGAATCTACAAAATTTGTTATGTATATTTGCGATCAAGTATTACCGAAGTGGGATAAAATAGCCGAATTGTCAGAGGGTGACTTATTACAATTGGCTATTCTGAGGCAGTTGGCAGAGTTAAGTACAAATTGTGGCCAACTGGACAATCCATCTTTATATGTTGTTCAAATTTATCAGAAGCTTAAGGTGGAAATTATAAAATTATATTGGATAATAATTAATAGTTTGTATTTTAGGATTATATGCCACCGCCCCCTGAAAATACAGATGTTATCACAATGCCTCCGTTAGATTTTACGGTTGTAGAATGTCTTTTGTATGCTTTTCATAAAATGGCAAGACAGTGTCCAGATTTTCTCACCCACGATCCTCAAGTTCTAAAAGATTTTCGCTCAAGACTTACATATTTCTTAAGAGGAGCTCAAGCATGCAGTAGGGCTCTTAATAATTTTGAAATCAAAGATAAAACACTTTCAGATGAGGATATCAGAAAGAAGAAGATTGCACCGAAACTTCTCGATAACATAAATAGTTTGATTAAAGATTTATTTTATCAGCCACCGAAATATCGTTGTAATATCACGTTGTCTTTCAAAGTAGAAGAAGCAACCATGAAGGTATAATAGATTATGTTGACCGATTGTATTTTACTGTTCAATTATGTTATAGAAATTACAAGATAAAATGCCTATTGCATCTAAACGTCATATTCCAATTACTTTTGAAACTAACGGTGCAGCCACGTCCAGTAAAAAACAATCACGATCAGTGGATTCGGTCGAATTGTATTCACCGCCTAGTGGAAAGTTCAGCAATAGTTTTCAGAGTTATGGTGAGTGGAATATAAATTAGTTCTTAGTTCATTTTTTAATCTGTACTCGGGGTATCAAATCAATCATTACGATAGGCCTAAAACTACTCTCTAACTAGATAACAATATTTTCTTTATTTGAATTTATGTCCGTTACCTATTTACTTTCTTTTTAATTTTTTACAAGTTTTTACAATTTTCATTTAGATATAACCATTATTTTTACATCTTTGACGTATAGTCTAGAAATCAGAATAGGTTCCTTGTACAAATAGTGTGTCGATTAAAATTCTTACCAAATTTAAAAGTATTTCAGAACTTTTTTGCACAGTAATATTTATAAAGTTTAATGACTTAATACAACGGTTTATGAATAATTTTTCCGATGCATATTTAGCAAGGATTTTTATTTCTATACAGAGTCATTCACAATTCATATTACAATGTTCTAGCATGAACAGAAAATACGTTGTAGATAAATGTTTGCTTTATGAAACCATGTCCAGTAAGGAGCTGTTTATGCACTACAGTCGTGGAGGGTCGTCATGAGTTTTTATTAGTGTTCACTCATGTAATTTTGTAATATGAATTCTAAATCACTCTTTATAGCAAACAACTGTCAAAATAAACAATAACGCTTCCTGCCGTATGTTAGTAAAATTTTAGTGAATCGGGCCCGAATGACTGTCTAATATGTACTATAATGTACTTTGAAAATTCATATCCAGTTTTCAGCTTTTGAATAATACATAAACGGTTTTCAAAACATTAAAAAATGTATACCTACGAAATTTCGGAAAGAGTTATTTTTATTTGAACGATTTAAAGATCATTTTTCCATTTTAAAATGAAATTAAGTGGGCTATTTTATAGAGCTACCCTTTGTTTTTTAGACAATCGTAACCGTGGATGGAATACACGAGGTGGACGTGGCCGGGGACGTAACTTTTCCAGAAGTTGGAGAAATAAATAATAATTTATATTTTGAGACAATTTTGGTTTTCAGTTGGTTTTGAATAATGAACGTATGACAATTTTACATTTAAAAATATTTAAATTTTCGCCTTTTATTAAAGTAAGTAGCTATTTTTAACATTTCTTTTTTTTGTGATGCAATATTTTCGGTCAATATTTATTTATTCTTTTCTTGGATTTGTTGAGATAAAATTTGTAGTCTGAGAATAAACTTTAGAATTAGTAATTCTAACTCATGCTTATGAAAGATGAAATACACATTTGGGCAGTTATTGCATACAGGGCATAGAGTTGACTAACATCATTTTCATTATTAACATATTGAATGCCAGTTCTGTCATCTTGCCAAAATTCATTAGAATTTTTATATCATTAATTGTTCACATTATATGTTGCTCAAATTCTACGGTAAGTATTATAAATGTTAAACTTGTCATGTTCAAATTCATCGTCAGTTTTCCTTGTAAATTCTGGAAAAAAATCACCAATAATTGTGCTTAGCAGCTTTAATAAAGTTTTAGAATATATGGTAAATCATAATGTTATTATTAAATGTTACACTTTTGAATGGAACCTTTTTTCAATTATGTCAGGTTAATTAACTTTATTAAACAATATTTTCAAATTATTTTTTTACGCTTAAATAATTGATAATACCTTCATGCTTATGCTGAATTTTTTCTGTTATTATTTAATCAAAAAATTAATTATTTAATTAAAAAAACAACACTAGATAAAAACAAAATTTTAAGTTTCTCGATTCAAAAATTGTAGATGGTTATACTTTTTAGATGCAGTTTTGCTTAGTTTCGATTAGTATCCTTGCTATAATGGAATTAATAACATTCAAATTTATTATAATATCTATACTAAAAATTTAAATTCTTAAAATAAGTGAACTTTTGGCATTATACAATATGTTAATAATGTAAAATTGATATTGCCTTTTTTTCTTAAAATGTATTACTTATAAAAACTTTGATTCTACTAAATGTTTTTATATTTCAACAGCATATTATAACCTTTTTAAAGTGATTAAGGAGATTAACTACAAAGTAACATAATCCTTTTTTCATTTAGGTCATTTTGAAGCTCAGAAGCTTAAAGAATTTTATCAAATTATTATTTAAAAAATACCTATTCATTAATGATAATGCAGCAAGTTATTTGTAAATAAATAATTCCTCATACTAAAGATTTATTACCCAAATATAACTTACAAAGTCACGTTTTATTATAAACATTTATAAATAAAATTATTTCTAAAGTTTATTTTTGCAAACCAGTAGAATTTCATTTTTGAGATTATATTTATACTGTTGATTAAAAAGCAATCATTGTTCCAGCTATACATTGAAATAAAAACAATAAAATTAAGCTAATGTTACTAACTGTAAAAATTAATTAAACAAAATATTTATGAACAGATTATGAAATATGGTTGTAAATTTGCAAGACAAATTACAGTTTAAATTAAATGTGTATTTAAATTTTGTAAGTTTTAACATGCGTGTAGGTTGTTTTCATAATTTAAAATTCATAATCTTCTGAGCTTTAAATATATAATCTTTGATTATAGAGGGTTATAGATAGCCAACTGTTTGGGAAAATCGAGCAAACTGTAAATATGGATTTTTGGCTTTACACAGCCACAGTGATTTTGGTATTAAATTTATCACATTCAGGTATTGCCTGTCTGGTTTTTCTATGCAGTCGACTATCTATAACCCAAGATATAATACTATAAATTTAATGTATTCTATCTTTTTTAACAAATTAATAAAATTAACTCTAGTTTTTCAATTTTATATGAAATTCACTACTAAACTGAAGGGGGTATACAACTTCATGCACTTTTGCTCTAATATTTAACATGTTAGTCAATTCTGTCACTTTTCTGCATTTTATAAACAGTCTAATTTAATTTGCATTGTGCTTCTAATTTAATATTTATAGAAATTAGTTTAGGTGATTGATTGTTTAAAATTTTGTACTGTCACTTATAAAAAAAAAATAATATAGACACGAACACCAATTCTTTTTTTTTGTATTTTAAATTGCTGTTTTAGTATACAATTTCAATATTACAATGTCAATTGGGGGATGTTTATTAATTCTATTACCAAATTCTTACAGGAGATTAGTTTAGAAAATCACAGGTAAGCACGATGGTTTTTGCACATACACCTAAATTTTTTTATACGTTTGTTATAACTGGATTACCGAACAGGCAATCCTGGTGGAAAATCTCAAGGTATATGGGGCATGGGGGTTTAATATGGATTTTAGTTTTGAGATAATAGTGGAATGAGTAATGAAAATATTGGCAAATATAGAATGAGAATTAAAAAATATATATATAGAACTTTTAGAAAAACATTTGGAGCAAAAGCAGCTATGTATCCTTTTGACTTTAATATTATTAAAAGTAAAAGTATATAAAGCAAATGTGTGCATGCCATAAGTTTGTTCTATGTATTTTAATATGTTCCAAATTTACACGTTATATTATCCTAATGTATTAAAAATTATGAAAAGAATGTTAAGCTGCATATTTTCTATATAGAATTTTAAAATTATCCAGCAGAGTTCTTGTATTCTATAATACTTTTTAACAAAATTATAGGTATAAGAATAAATATTTACAATGCAGCATTACATAATTTTTATTATGGAAAAAGCATCTAGTTAAATTAATGTTTATCATTTAAATAGTTTAGATTCTTATTGCATATTGTCAACGACCTTACACATAATTCTATCTAATATATAACAAGGATCATTTTTGGAATTATCTTGTGCTCCACCATCTTTATTGACCAACAAATCGGTCTCGATCATTAGTTTAGAATCGACTTCCATTGCCTCCGGTAAACTTTGGAGCGCTTGCTGCAAGATCTCCTGTACTTTGTCGAGATGTTTTTGAAACCTGTGAGCAGTTTCGATTCTTTGTCTTCGTTGTAGATCCATCATAACTCTTAACGTTTCCCTAGCTTGATGTGGCCTGAACTCATTCAAAAGATGATGGATATGGATGAAAAGTAAACTTAAGTCCTCTACTTTTTCTGCTCTTCTAGGCGAGTCCGGACAATGAACTAATAAGTCAAGTAAATCCAAGAAGTTCATTAAAAGCGATTGGTTTAATTTTTTTAGTTCTCGTCTACGATCGAAATGCATGGGATATAGCCGTTTGATGCCCTAAGACGTTATATCTTTATAAGAGATAATGCGATATATTTATACGTACTTGGCTTTCGAGAGGGCGAATAATATTCTCTTCGGTATTAAATGCGTTGCCGAACATGTGATATTGATCGTGAATCGGTGGCGGAGGTCTAGGAGCTCTACCTCGTCTGATAATTTCATCAGTGTATTGATTGATGTATTGCATCGGAGGCAAAGGTAACGAACTCACTTGAATTGGTTCAGAATTTGTAGCCATTTTTATAAATTTAACTAAAAGCTTGTAAAATGTATTTTTATTTTTAAGTCGAACAATTTTGAAGTTTGACAGTTAGTCAACATCAAACAAATCAAATTGTAGGGGAAAAATCTACCACAATGTTACTTTCTAGTAACTTTTAAGAGTATGTGTTGGTAGTATAATTTACGTATCCTTTCCGGTAATAATTTACTAAAGAAACTTCAGGTTAGTAATTGTTTAAAGAATATCTAGAAATATTTTAATCATCCATTCGTTTTTTAACAGTTTTGTGTAATAACTTTAAAATAACTTCTACCAAAAGTGATTTTACTTAATATTAAGTTAGTATGTCATGTTAACCTCTTAAACATAAACAATTTATTTCTGCATGGAACTTACTATTATATCGTTTATTAGATGATAGTCGCAATATAATCTATATTTCAGGATGTTGATGCCTAAAAAGAATAGAATTACTATATATGAATACCTATTCAAAGAGGGTGTTATGGTTGCAGAAAAGGATTACCATGCACCGAAACATCCAGAACTCGAAATGATCCCCAATTTACAGGTAATTAAAGCTATGCAATCTTTAAAATCTAGAGGATACGTAAAAGAACAGTTCGCTTGGCGCCACTTTTATTGGTAAGTTTTAGCAATGTAATCGAATATCTTACTTTTACTATCTTTTAGGTATTTGACAAACGAAGGTATAGAGTATTTGCGTACATTCCTACATTTACCACCTGAAATAGTCCCTGCCACATTAAAACGTCAAATTCGACCTGAAACTGCACGTCCTCGTGCTGCGGCAATGCCTGGACGTGAAATGTCCAAACCATCAGAAGACCGTGCGGGTTACAGAAGAACGGGGGCGCCTGGATCAGATAAAAAAGCAGATGTTGGAGCTGGTACAGCCGAAATGGAATTTGTAAGTTGTAAATATCTTGTGTTTTGTTTTAAATGAGATTTATTTAATTTTCAGAGAGGAGGTTTCGGTCGTGGCAAGAGCGCACCTCAGTAAATTAATTTTTGTATCTTATAAGATTTAAAAATTGATCAATAAAAGAAAGTTTGATCTTATGTGCTAATTGAAATTATATGCCGCTTTCCATTCAGATGTGAGTACTACCAAGCATTGCAAGTACTCTATTAATATGCATTCCATTCATTCTAATTGTGGAGCAATTTAAATAGAATTGTATACTTTATAGAACAATATAGTAGCAGTTTAGCAGTAGCAATATTTAATTAAAAAGCAGTTATTATGGTAATTAAAATACGTAGTAAACGGTATGTTCTATTTAGTTATACTTATTGATTTTTAAAATTGCGTTAAAATGATTTAATTTTTATAAAACCGTTTGGATCAAGTTTATACATACATTTTTTTTTTTAATGTAAAAATAAAATTTGAAAAAAGTACGATTCCAAGGAGAAGAAAGTAGAGTGGGAAATTTTAATAATATATAATAAATCGATTTATTTTTCCCAAAGTATTATAGCATTAAAATAGTTTTGCAGGAGACATTTTGTTGGTAGTTTATTTTATGAAATTTCTTGTTTAGTAGGTCTAAAATTGTTTGAATCACGCTTACAAAATGTGTTTAGATGATTTATAATAACTTGATACATGATATAAACTTGAAATCTCATTTTAGTTTTACAAAAAGGTACTGAAGAATGCATTTTTTGTTGTTTAAAATCCAATATTTTATGTACTTATTACAATCTGTCTTGGTGAAATAGGTATTAATATTTTTGCAGTGTATATATTCTTAAAATTTAATATGGTTTTAAATTTGGTCGCACCTACCAAATCTTTTAATTAATTTCTTCATCGACCCAAATTGTAACATGTATTGTTATATGCATATATGTTTAATAACCATTTTCAGTAATTAAAACCGCATAACTCCTAGTATAATTCACTGCTATCTTAAACTATCTTTTGATATATGTATTTTAGTATTGTTTCCATTTAAACTGAAGAAACAAATATAATAATTAATAATAATTTGATAAAAGATATTTATAAAGTGGATATAAAAGATCTATAGCTAGGAAATTTCTTTTTGAAATTTTTCTTCTACTTGTTCTTTACTTAAGGTGTTACAATCAAGCTTTAAAGTTTTCTGTCTTGATTTAAATCCCTGCAACAAAATTTCGATCATTAAACATGTCAAAATAATAGCCGATTAATAGTAAGTTGTATTTTGAGTAATATACTTTTTCCAGCACAACATTTCCCTTGCGTACTCCTAAAATGGTGCTGACATATTTAATTAGTTCGGCATTAGCTTCCCCTTCGGTTGGTGGTGCATTAATTTGTATTCCAACTCCATCAGTAGAAATATCTAAAATTAAATATTTAACGTTCTCAAATCAATCGGTAAACGTAAACGGAAATGCAGTTAAACAGCATATAAAGTAAAGTCATAATAAATTTGAGAAACAGATCTTACAATAATGGAACGAGACAAAAATAAAATTTATACAAAACACTATAACCTAGATTCTTTTTTTAAATTGACAACTTATGATACAAAGACAAACCTGTAACGTTATTTTGTTTTGCTCCTGGCTTTGCCAATATTTTGATGATGATGTTATTTGATTTATCTGTAGTAAAGGGTGAATTATTAACATCCTACAAAATTAAATAGGTAACCTTACTTATGACTTACATTCTCATATTTAATTACAATTATCAAACAGGTGTGAAAATCTTACCTTTTCTGTTTGTTTGTTTCCTTTCGTTTGTTTATTTTTCAACATCCTAGTGTTATATTTTTTATCAATATTAAAATTTTTGTTCCAATATAACCTATAAAATTTTAACATTTTCAATATGAAATCGCCGAAAAAAAAAGCAAAATCAAAACACATTTTTTACTTTACATTGAATATTCAAAACATTCTATTGTTTGATATTTATTTATATTTATTATTGCCACGTCGTTATATTCCACTTCATAATAGGTGTGTTATTCCTAGGAAGGTGAATCGGAGTCATGAGTGACCATTATGGTCTCATTTATAATCTTATTTTTTATATATTTTGAATTTTCTTATGTGTATACTGTTTTTAAAATTAATAATGGTGCTTAATTGTAATGAAGAATGGCAAAACATGCATTTAAATGAAACAAGTAGCGATGAAAATATTACTGATAGACATATGTTTGGTGTGACAGG
The DNA here is from genome assembly GCA_036326145.1 of Rhagophthalmus giganteus. NCBI lineage: Eukaryota > Metazoa > Arthropoda > Insecta > Coleoptera > Rhagophthalmidae > Rhagophthalmus > Rhagophthalmus giganteus. The sequence continues at coordinate 5,719,184 of JARFJA010000056.1, read as the reverse complement.
CACATACATTATAATATGCTCATCGCAATATTTGTAATGTTCAAGAAATAAAGCAAAATTGGATTAAGAACAAGTGAAAATAATTTTAATGTAATTAATTTTATTAATTTTTTATATTATACATAAAAATTTACAAAAAAAGAAGTTTCATTATAACTTTAAAATTTATCAAAAGGACGTCAACGTTTGATTATAGTGGCAAAATTATTAATACAACTAGCTTTACTAATCTTTGTTAAGTACTGTCCTTTTTCTCTTAATCATATAAAATAAATAGAATTGTCAAAACTTATAAATATTAAAATTTGAATAACCAACTATAGGTACATTAAAATACTTTTAACCAAACATTAAACTACTATCACATTACACAGTAATCAGGTTCATATTTAAAAAAAAAACACAATGGTTTTACCATAGGGGATTATTATGAGGGAGAACATGTATTTGATCTTTTTGTTGAAAGATTCATCAAATTAGATCTAATTTCTTCACTTATTTCTTCTGCTTTAGGTACTTCAGATAAAACCCATGTATCTTCTGTGCTTTCTAATTTTTCTCGACAAATTGGGCAAGTGTCATGGTTTTGATTCCTTAAATTTAAATAAATCAATACTTATTAAAACCTTTCATTTAAGAATCTCCCCTTACCATTCTTCTATACAATGTAAACAATAACTATGTGTACACGGTAATGAAATTTCAATCTGTCTTTCCAAACAAATGCAACATTCAGATTGATTTGTATCATCTAAATGTTCAAACAATGACGAAGCTGTTAAATACTTTGTTTCTAGTTCGCTTTTGGTGAAACTATAAAAAAATAATTAGGTAGGTATATGCTAAAATTGATAAGAATATGTAATTAAATCTATTAATTAAGTAGTAAATCGTTGAGAAATTGAATCATAAAATAGATAACCTTTTGCTCTGTTGAACAGCCAAATACTGACATTTTAACGTTTTAAAAACCTTGATAAATTCGCTCAAATTTAAAAGACGATACGAATCAATTTTTTGAGGGCCATCGGGATTAATTTTAACACAGGCTATTTGTATAGTTGCTTTCCAAAAAATCGTCGAATCGGTACCCCTCTTAACAGCGAACACCAATTGTTTACCGCTGGAGTCAAGACACTTTTTTGATCTAAAATAAAGATTTATAGCTACAAACATAATAAATATAATATAAATAGCTTACAATACATTTAGTTCTTTTAAAATTTTTAAGAAGTTCTCATAAGTCATACGTTGAATTTCATTTGAAATTATGGTATTGGCCATTGTTTCGTCGTCGACAAGTTGTAAAAGAAAGGGCGAAAAGAATTCTTGAAACTGACTGCTAGCACCGTGTCCCATTCCACTTTTATTAATATTAAAGTAATCATATAAAATACAATTTAATTGTAGAGATAACCACTGATTAGCTCATCTGCAAAAAGCGTCTACTATAGCGCCATCTATTCGACTTGTAAATATACACTATTGCCAAAATTAAAAGGATAAATTTATTAAAATAATTATTTTATTATAATAAAATTTTTAACTAATAGAGAATTATTTTAAACCAGGATTATTAAATATTAGTCGCAAATTAATTAATTTTATTTATCGAGTGAAGTTTTCTTGAAATGGATCTATTGTTGATCCTTGACGATCAATTTTTAACAATTGATTAGTGTTAAAAACTTTGCTTGCTACGACAATAACAATTTATTTAACCATTAATGTCCGAATTCACAAACGCCAGATAACTTTATTCTCCAGTTACTTCTATGGTAACAGATTGTTGGAACAATTGTATTAAGTCATTTAGTACCAAACTAAATATTTAGATTTGCTTTTTAAAATCAGGCATAAAAGTATTAGGATCAATTTTAGTCATTTACTTACTTAGAAGATATAGTAAAAAGTAAATTTAACCACTTGTCTCTGAAATTGCCCCAAATTTCCTTTCTGCAACAACTTTTAAAAGTTCAACACTATAAGAATTATAAGCTATAAATATTTATAAACATATCAAATAAATTTATCCTCACTCAATAGGCATTTATAATCATTAGACATGTACATACTAGGTAGCTATATTATATAATAATAAAACTTATAAGTATACAAATTTTGATCTGTATCCATTTAATAAATTACTGACTATATCGTATTAACATTAAAAAAACTAACAACAACAATGACTAACACATAAATCTTCTTTTGCAGCATAACAAGCACATTATACATATTTATATATTTACAATTCACATTGTATAAAAATATACTACCCTTTGTAAATATAAAAAAATAACCACATAAACCTTAAGCTGTCGAAAATATTCTTCTATCCCAATACTATTTATAAAATTTGCTTAAAATTATAATTTTCTTTTTTTCATTAATGCCTTTAATCTTTTTTCTTCTTTTTCTCTTTTAATATCCTCTAAATCCTCCATTATACCTAATGAACATAAATGAATATAAAATGTAAATTAAGCATCTAAATCATACCAAGTCTGGTACTTCTAACATCTTCTTTCATTTGTTGTGCAAAACTAGATTCCATATTGTCCACATCATCCTCATCTATTCCTCGATATTTACTCTTATCATATCCAAATATATCCTTAATATACTTTGAATAATCTGCAGTTTCACCCGACCCATCATCAATAAAATCGTCCATTTCAGAATCGTATTCATCATCATCCATAATACGTCCTAAAATCACAATTAATTATGACGAATAAAATATTTTTGCATTACTTACTTTTGTTCAATATAGGTTTTCGATTAATATCTTTCCTCTGTGCACTAGGGGGCAATTGTTTTGGTTTCACATCTTGAGTAAATTGTTTAGGCTTCAAATCATTCGAAGGGAATTTTTTGGGTTGTATATTTGGAGTTTCCTTCGACTGAATGTTACCTAATGATTTTGGTCTATTTAGTTCTTTAGGATGACTACTTAATTTAGGTTGTTTCCTTTGATTTTCTGTATTTAATGTTGGTTTATTAAAAAATTTAGAGTTAGATTGATTCTGAGAAGAATTTGACAAATCCTTGTTCGGAAGAATTTTCCTCTCTAATTCTCTAGAAGGAATATTAGATTTTTTATTTGAGATATTGAAGTCCTGACTTCTCTTTGAAATATCATTTGATGGTTTTTTGAAGACAGTATTTGATTTTGATAAAGGCCTTTTTGATGGAATGGAATTTGCGCTACAATTTTTTTGATCATTCATCAGTTTTAGAGTGTCCGGTCCCTTCATGTTTTGAACTGTTGGTAAACATAACTTCGGCTTTGCAGGATTATATTCAGCATCTTCTAAGTTACTTTTAGGAATTTTTCCATTGAGTTTTGGACTATGATTATTGTGCTCTTGAGAGATGGGTTTCTTGAATTTTTCATTGTTTGGAGTTAACTTTACTGGCATTTTAATAGCAGGCTGTGTGCTCGACTTTTCAGTTGATATTTTATTATTCTGAAGTTTTGCTTCTTTCCTTTGTCGCTCCTTTTCCATTTCTCGTTTTTGTTTTTTTGTTAAAAGTGGTCCTTCCTCCTCTTTGGGCTTCACTTCTATCATAATTGGCTCATGTTGTTTCTGAGCAGCCAATTTTAAGAGATCTAAAAACAAAATAAAACTTCTAAATTGGTCTTTTATATAGGTGTAAATATTTAGAATTGACTAAAACAATCGTGTCATTTTAAAATTGTTTTTTTGTAATTATATGAAGTAATGATGATAATGATATAAATACCACATTTTTGATAGCTAAAAAACTATAAAAAAACAACCGAGTTGAACTGTTTTCAATAATATGTTTGTTTACTAACAATGTAGTTAATATTTTTTATATAAGCAGACTTATCTAGTTATAAACAAAATATTAAGTACTTATTGTACTTTATTTCTTAATTTTAGATAAAATTAATTATGAAAGATGTGTTTAATATATTCCGTTAGAATTATTAAAGACTACCTATACAATAATAAATTCTAATATTAAGAAATATCAACTAACCTGTAAAATTAATAACAGGTGCTGGATTTAGTTTCAGTTTTGCTTTTACAGGCACTTCACTTATATCGCTTTCATCAAACTCATTACTACATTTTTCATTAGACTCTATATCATTTCCTGATGTTTCTTGATGTTTACGTTTTCTCCTATGCGGCAGCAAGGCCTCTTCCTTTTCTCTTTCCAAAGCAGCTTTGACCCTATCTTTGGTACTATTTAAATTATTGCTAGCTTTTTTTTTACTTACAGGGAATTTAGGATCGTCTGGCATTTTATTATATTTTTCCATCATTTTATTATAAAATGCTGCTGCTTCTTGAGATACGTAGCCATAATCGTCTTCGTCAGGTTGTGAAGGTCCTGCCAAAGTTATGGCTGTATTATCATTGTCTACTGCATCTTCAATTACAGATTGATTTGCCGATTTTGTTCTTTTTAACATAACATTTACACGTCGTGTTGCTTTCCTATCCTACGGGAAATGTTTGTTTTTGAATTTAATTTGCATAATTTTACTATATACAATATACTTTAGAACGTAATGCCAACAATTCATCTCGTTTCCTGTTTGCTTCCTGATGTTTCCGTTTCTCCTCTGCTTCCTTTCGAGCTAAAAATTTTTGTATATTTGTCGATAGAGTTTTGGCTTTCTTTTCTTCTTTTTTTGGAGGAGTGAACTTGGTGTTGTACACTCGAACCTATCGATAATAATGTGCAAATGCGTGTTATTAATCTCGGTAAAAATAAACAAAGAATTATATTATAGGTAATAAAACCTATTAATTATAGGCAATTAATATTAAGTTCATACTTACATCTTTTTTATTATGTGTATGCTCATTTTCTTTAGCAGTTTGTAATAGTGTACCAAAATCCATCTTTTTAAAACAAATGATGGATAAAATACACAAATAAAATGGAAAATTTCAATTTTCTGTTATGGATTATCCTAATTTAACTACGTACACATCGCCATTTTTAGATTCGTACTGTCAGTTGATATTTATTTTTGACATACGTAGATGAATGCCACGAAGTTAGCACTAAAAGTTTTCAAAACAGATGAATGTGTAGTGCATTAACGTTTTTGATGTTTATATATGTGATATAAATGAAAAAGTTGCAGTAAATGAGACAGGTAAGATTTAAATAATTTCTTAAATTTAGTTCAGTTATATAATTTATCCAACATTAACGAAATAGTAAATAAATTTTGTTATGTTTGGCAGCGATTTCAAAAGCAAACCTAATCTTAATTTTTACACAATTAATTTTCTTTTTTCGTATATTATTGGTTGTGTTTCGCAAAATTTTAATTGCTTTGTTCACGACAATACAGTGCAATTTATCTAATTACGAATACATTTCACCAAGTGAAACCACATGATTTATATAAACATAACCTTATTTTTAGTTAAATATTTATGGAATTGTAGGAACTTCTTTACTTCGCATCTGTTTACACTATTACTATTGTTTAAGCTTCTTATATTAACTGTTTATAGTTAGTTTTGTATCGATCTACGTATAGTTATTATGATATTATGATCCTCCTTTATTTATGATACATTTTATTACAGGATTTTAAATGAAAATGTTTTGTCTTACAATTAATACAACATCTTTCGATTTAATTAGGTATGTGTATTGTATGTTGTAATTATGTTATTGATGTCACTGTACAAATGATAACTAAAAACAATTATGTTTATGGAAAAAATTGTCTTACTAGTGTTACGTGCAAAAAAAATAATTCAAAAAAAAATAAGATACAATTTGATCGGGAAAAGAAAAGTATTTAATGGTAACAAAATTTAAAGGCCTGTCTCCGCGTGGCAACAAAATCCAAGTCCAACCAATAACAAGTAAATCCAAAAAAAAACAATAACAAACAATAAATCCAAAAACAAAGAGAAAATCCAAATCTAGGACTGTGGGTACGGAGGTCCTATTACTTCCACGATGTTACGATATGTCTATTTTATCTGATCCGACTACGTCGGTGGGTCTTAAATACCCTGGCCGTTATTCTTTTTATTATCCGCTCTAGAGCGATACATATAACAAACTATATAACAAAATTTAACGAAGATTAACGGAATAAAAATATCGGAAATTAACTATCTGACTTTTCTATTTCTCGTTATTTTTCTCACTCTCCGTTTCCAAACAACCGCCCTTAAAAATCGAAAATCTACGCCAGCCAACTCCTCTTATGCCGAAATTGAATTTGGAATTTAGAAAATAAAACGTATCAATGCCCCTTACAAAAAATTTCCTAAGAAATTTTCAATCAGAACTCTGAACTCGGACCTCAGTGTCGTCAGAACTCGGGTGCGGCTTTAAATCTTTAATGTGCCACACGCCCTTGGCATTACCCTCGATATCCTCCAGTTCGTATGTTAATGCGGATATTTTCTGACGAATCACCAAAGGTCCTAGAAATTTAGGAGCTAGTTTGGCATTAAAAAAATTTGCGGCGTTTGAAAGAGTATAATTTCGTCGCCACACGGTATCGCCAACTTCATATTGGAGAGGTCGTCTCCGAAAGTTGTAGCGAACCCGCGTGCGTTCATGTGCCTTATCCAATCTACCTCTCAAATCTTCAAACATTTTCCTAAATTGTGACGACTTATCGACAGGTTCGGTAGATTGGCTTTCGGCAAAACTAGGTGAAAAATAACCCTCCCCGGAAATTACATGTTCCCGTCCAAAATTAACAAAAAATGGGGTTAGCGCAATAACCTCATGTTTGGCTGTGCGAAGAGCGCAACCAACTTTTGGTAATAATGTGTCCCATTGACGATGGTTATCTTTAACGTAGGATGATAGCATAGTTTTATGACCCTATTGACGCGTTCAGTTGGATTGGCTTGAGGGTGATAAACAGCATTAAAAATTATCTTGGATTTATACAGGGAACACAATTTGCTAAATTCTTTGCTTCTATATTGTACTCCATTGTCTGCGATGATATATTGCGGAGTACCAAATACCAGAAATACTTGATCTTCGAGGTATTTACACACGGCCGTTGCGGTAGCTTTACGTAAAGGGTGAAGTAAGGAGAATTTGCTAAAATAATCGGTTACTACCAAAATAAAAGAATAGCCGTGGGTAGACCGAGGTAAGGGTCCAATGAGGTCGGTACTGATCATTTGCCACGGTTTGGTGACGTGCGGGCGATTTCCCATAAGGCCTGGTGGTTTCTTTTGTTCCGGTTTAGTGGCTATGCAAATTTTACAGTGACGAACATATCGATTAACATCCGCTTTTAATTTAGGCCAGTAATATAAGTTTTTAATTTTTTCGTAGGTTTTGTACACCCCTAAGTGACCTGACGTCACTTCGTCATGGTGTTGTTTAATCAAGGTGGCCCTGTCGCTCTTGGGTACAACGAGTTTCCACGCTGCGTTTTCTTGTAAATCTGGATAATCACACTGAAGGTGTTTGTATAGTTTGTCACCGTCAATTCTCCATTTTGGATATTTCAAAGGATTAGCTTTAATTAATTTCAACATTTTTATATACCAAGGATCTGATATAGTATTGTTTTGAATTTTAGGGGATTCTATGGGGTCTATTTCCGCTACTAGTGGCGGCCCCTGATCAGGAACGGATCTTGATAATAGATCAGGAATAACATGTTCGGTTCCTTTACGATGCTTAATTTCGAAATCAAATTGTTGCAATCTCACCCCTTTTATTTTCTAAATTCCAAATTCAATTTCGGCATAAGAGGAGTTGGCTGGCGTAGATTTTCGAATTTAGAAAATAAAAACGTATCACTAGATATACTTCATCCAAACCTATATGCAATCCACGTCATCAGTAAAAGATTACTAGATTATGACGTTTCACACAGTGCTGTCACCTCGTACCTCGTATTTTGACAGTTCTAATAAATTGTAGTCTTTCTTTATACTATCTAATATGTGCGCGAGTAAATCATCTATAGAATATGTCACTTTTCAAACTTTAAACCGAATTACAAATAAACAATCTAGTAACTTTTTTTTTGATGACGTAAATTGCATATAGGTTTGGATAGGCCATACCACCAACTGTTACAAGTTTCCGTATGAAATCAAATGATGGTGATGGAATGATCTTACATTTTGCTAGCAAGTTTGATTTTCTATTTTCATTTCTTTTCACACAATCGAAAGTCATGTAATTAAATTAGGGCATATGCATTCTTACTTTTCTTTTAATATTCCTGGAATTAACGATATATTATAACTAATTATATTGTTAATTAATTAATTAAACTTTATGCAGAACCTCTGATTTTTTATATATTGCTATGTACGTTTGTTATATATAATTTTATGTGTAGGAAAGTTAAATAGAAATTTGCCTTTTAAGGGGCAGGTATTTATTATTTTGGTAGCAGTGGTGTATAGTTGGTTGTCTATCCATGTTGGGGTACTTGATTCTTTGAAATTTAATAATCCTCTAGTATACATATTTGATAATTTTAATGATTTTTCTTACATTTATGTTTATTATCTAATTAATTATGATCCATTCTTATAAAACAAAATATAACTTAGCTTATTAAGTGTGAAAACCATACCTACTTAACATAATATGTATAAATAGGTATTCATTCTAAGTGCTTCATAATCAGATTAAATTTTCTAGAGGCTTCTATGATTTTAAGTAGCGTCAAATATTTAAAACTAATTCTAAGACAACTCATTTAAGTCATTAACTACTTTTTATTAGTTACGTTTCGAGTTAATTTTTTGTTTTTAATTAATTTGTGATTATAAATATTTTGACCTTTAGCATTATCGCTGTTTGAATACGATTCCTTAACTAATTCATAATTTCATCCTCGTCTCCTTGACATACTCTGTTTAGTCGGGATTAATTAATTAAACATGTAAAGTACATTAGTTAACCCTCAGACAAGATCTGAAGTGAAACACTGACCCCCCTGCGGCTAGATGTTCTTACACCTCACAATAAACTTGGAATTTGTGTGAAAGTCAAACTTACATCCCTTCGGATATTAGATTTCAGGCTGCTTTCAAAACTATGTTTAATTTTTATTTAATTACATCAACACCAAATGTCCCAATTTATGTTTCCTTTCATTTTTTAATTTCGACATATTTTAATTAATTAGAGTCATACGTCGTTTTCTTTTTCTTTAAAGTTACGAGTTTAATCGCTTTTGCGATGAAAATATTAATAAATTATTCGCAAGCACTGAGGTTAAGACAAGGGAGTGAAAAGTAGTACCTACTCTATAAAATATTAAATAAGAGTAAGGGCGGAAGAGATGTAGTTCATAAATTTAAGGTGAATATATGAAGCTTATGATAAAAAATGAAAGTGCCTAGTCACTATGATGAAAAAAACTGCATATATTACATTATGATTATTTTATTCAGATTTCGGATTTACGCGTTTCATATCAAAACGATTTTTATATATGAATGTAATTTAAACGGAGATTCTAAAATTGCCAAAGTGATTACTGCATTCAGTTTATTTAAATATTACCTATCCAAACCTATATTCCATTCCACGTCATCAAAAAAAAATTACTAGATTGTTTATTTGTAATTCGGTTTAATGTTTGAAAAGTGACATATTCTATAGATGATTTACCTGCGCACATATTAGATGGTATAAAAAAAGACTACAATTTATTAGAACTGTCAAAATACGAGGTACGAGGTGACAGCACAGTGTGAAACGTCATCATCGACGTTTGGACGAAGTGTAGGTACTATATACCTATGAAGGTATGTATGTTGAAATTATTTTTGGTATTAATGTAATTTTTATAGAACTTTTGATGTAATAGACTTTGGAACGATGGCTGTTATAAATACAGCCAAACTCTCATATACCTAATGAATTCATAATATTTAATAATATTTTAATAGAGATACACGAATTTTCAATTTTCACGTTTAATTATACATAGATATGTTGTAAAGGTGCTTTTAACGATGACGTAATTTTATAGTGATCATTAGATTTTGACTAGATGACTAATTATTGTAAGTAGATTGTATATTTGAAATTCAGTTCAAAGTTTGGAATATGACATATTATTTTACTAATGCTATACTTATCTGCACACATATTACATAAAAAAGACTACAATTTATTAGTAGGTTATCTACTGTAAAAATACGAGGCAGTAGGTGACTTCATCTATACTGTATTTAGTAACCTTTTATTGACGACGTGGCTCGGAATACAATTTGAATGGTCTTTAGGTCGAATTTTAATTCGATTTTGAAATAGGTACTCAAACGTTTCTTATTGCTTACTGTTTATTTTATTGTAATAAACGGGTGAGATTTTAAACATAAAATGAGAATAACGTTCACTTTCTTTTTTAGTACATCTGAGAAATCTCTTTTCATTCACCAATTTATAGACGCTTTTTATTGAGTTTTTTAAATAGAATAAATTAGGTATCTACTGAAAACGTTGTCTAATTTTGGATCTAATTGTATGCACGATTTTCGTACGTACAGTGACTTTTTAAACATTTCTATATGAATTTAACTTTAGTTTTAAAAAAATATACTTTTTTTTTTTAATTTAGATTATGCCCATTCCCTGTAGTAATCGATAATTACGTAATTATGCGGTATTCTTTTGGTCTTTTACAAACAAAAATTCAATTTCAGAACCATTAAAAAGTAATTTAAACGTGAAATGTTATTGATAACAAAAGTTAATGTGCTAGCACTTCAACTGATTACTAGCCCTCTATATACATATATATCTACATAGATTTAAGAAATTGGATTTTAATATGTAGGTAATAAATACCTTTTCTAATAGTAAATATTCCGGTTAATGTATTTGTTGCACTAGGTATTCACTTAATTAAAAGCTAATGGGAATTAAAACGTGTTACAATCCCACAATAATTTCAAACAATTTATATTTCGCACGCTAAAAACTGGCGCGTTTGTGAAAACGTGCCTTAATGACTGCGAATCCTATTCCCCCTTAATTTGGGTTTGTTAATTTACTCATATTTTCGTTTGGGTTAACGATGAAAATATTTTACCCTATTTTAAAGTTTTGTTTGATGAAGCATTATAACTTATCGGATCGCGATCGACGCGGTGCGGCGCCGGAATTTTGGGATTTCAAATGTGAATAAAATCGGGAACGTGAACTTATATATTTTAATTGAAAAGGTTATTTTGAAAAAATTGAATAAAGATTTATACTTACGGCGGACATAAAAATAACAAAGGAAAGGAAAAGGCGTATCGGGTATTTGAAAATTTATCGAGTTACCTCATAATTTACAACTGCGTTTGTCCGATATATTTATTTAGCTATATCTTTATGTCACGATAAATAGCCCTCTACGAAGGGAGGTGAAGCAATGGATTTCTGTTTGCCAGACCCCCAAGGGATTAAGGACGCAAAGCATCTCGTTCCCTTCCCAACTTTGTAACCCTGTCCGCGGGTTTGTGCTAAACCTATTTGACCATTTGCCGAACATCGAACAAGTGCGTTAACAACATAGCACGCAGCTGATGCACAGAGGTATTTTGGGTTAACAAAATTTAATTTCCCCATTTCTCATGGTATATATTAAGCAAAATGGAGTTCTAGAAATTATAATACTAGTTCATTTATTACAGTAATACCCTTTCGAGATTGACGTGAATTTGATTAATTCGATTACAATATAATATAATGTACGTATGTAGGTACTAATTATCGATTCTTAAAATAGATAACCATGTTTATTTTTAAAAGCTAAATTAATTAATTCAATTTCAGTTTTATAACAGTTTTCTTCTACAGAAAGAATTTACTATATATCTGTGTATGTATATTATATGTACCTACCTATTATATTGGCGAGTACAAAATTATTATGGAACCGATATATGTATTATGTAAATATGATGGAAAAGTTAATAATTTTTGTTAAAATATTAATGTTGTAAGCAGGTACCGCTATTCGATTAGACTCGCTTTAGATCATGTTTATTGAATTGTATTAAAATTATAGGTATGAATTTTTTAAAATGTGACTGTCGAATATGATAAATATTTATTATTTAACTAAAAATTAATTTTTTAAAATAAATGTAGGACTATGACAAATACTAAATGAACTTGTAATTTAAATGAACGATACGGTACACGTGCAGTTGAATTGATAAGTGTCTAAATCATTCCTCGCGTAAGAAGATAGCCGAATTGAATTCGTAGCTTCGATTATCACGTCTTGCAAGGACCATTACCTACTGATAAAATAGGTAAACTTTCTAAAATTAAACAAAGCAGTTCGGCACTTACGTTAGGAAACAAATGCTGATAAACTCGAATGACTGTACTAAAGATTCCTTTCAGTTGCGCGTTACCTTTATAGTGTTCGGACGTGCGTGATGTGTTGTTTTGACTTTGATTTTGCCTTCGTGTGTATGACTTTTTGGCAATGAAAATGAACTACTGCCTATTCCATTTCGATTCGGGAAGGCAGGCACAGGTCAGTGTCCCGAATTTTGATGTTTAAAATAAATATTTGAATCTTTATGGGAAATAAACATTGTTTATTTGGCCTAAAAATAATTTTGGACCAAATTAGGTATACAGAGCGTTAAAATTGGGTCTTATTGTTAGATAGCAAATGTTTCAAGGTAAAATCGAATTTATTTTAATATCTCGCGAAGCAATGGGATTTTTTTATGTTTTTTTATTTGTTTGAAAGATAATTTTTTTCCTATACAGAGGTAATTAAATCATCTTTCTAGTAGATAATTTAATAAAGATGCGATTGAATGTATATTAAGTTAAAAAGTTTAATTTTTAATTTTTTTTATATCGCAGTATAGCTTTATTATTCCCTATCTTCAGTCATTTTAATTCATCATTATAGTTACTGTATGGTCAGTTTTTTTCAAACAAATACAATGCGTTTCAGGAGAAATAGTAAATATTCTAGGAGGTAGTAGTATGGATTATTTCGGTTAGAAAAGTTCATTTGGACTTGTACCTAATTTTTAATGGATTCGTAGATAAAGCTGTTCGAATGTTACGTATAAAAAGTTTATAACTTGCGTGAAGTACAGACAAATGACTTATTGATTGCATTTATTAATTATTTAAATGATATAAATGATTTGCAACAGTCCAAACAAAGTGTTAACCCTACACCGACTAAGTATCTATAGCTCTTCTGAGGTCGTTATCGCATATTTTTTTTATGCATACAGCACTATTTATTGTGCGAGCGGAAAATTCTCAATTTTCTTTGTAGCCTTCTTCCCTTTACATTCATCTCTAGGGAAAAAATCTTAACAGATTAAAATTAGGCAACCTTTATGGGCCAATAAACGTGACCATCGCGGCTGATCCATTGTTCGGAGTCTTGTACTTAATTCTAAATACGGAACAAACGATTAACTTTACAGGGCGTCATGAATAAATTTTATCTATGTATGCAACGATATATCCAACTCCACCGCGGTGTCCATTTATTTAACAACGTAATTTTTTTTTAATTACTTAATTGGTAATAGATGATACTTATAATACAATTTTGCGTTTGTTTGATTTAATTATGTCTGCTATTAAACCCATACTTTCTTATCAAGAACCATCAGAAACCATTGGCGCACCCTGTATATTATGTGTGCATGCATAGCCTTATTTCAAATGTCATAATACGTCTCTTCTATAATTATTGTTGTAGTTATTTCTCCGTTTCTTGGTTGTCATTGCTTCGTTTATGTAAATAGGGTGCACTAACAAGAAGGCGAGGTTGATATTTGTGTGAGGTGGATTATGCGTTCCCTTTATAATTTTAGTAAATACCTACAAACACGAAGAATAATACAAAATATTACAGGCATAAATTAATTTAATTAATTGACAATTAATTCATTATTAATAGAATTACCTACTAATTACTTGTACCTACCATAAAATATATTGTCATCGTTCTGTAATTAATAATTATTAGTACAAAGCTTTACTGATAGGTAGCAATGATATGTTCCTTATGGTGAAAATTTTCGTAATCTTAGAAGTTTTACTTCATGGTTAGACTACTCATCAAGCTGGCAGTCTTTTTAATTTTTGTAATAATTAATTTTCCGGTTTAGCATGACCAGTATCATGATAGCAGTGGTTATCATCTCATTTTCACTGCAAATTGGTGCCTACTTATCAATTGTCATAATATGCTTGCTGTTTTAGTAATTTTAGTTTTTTTTATTTGTTTTTCGGTAATAGTTCACAGTCATATATCGTATCGATATAAATTCGCGTAAGTGTATAGAGTGTTAAATTTTGTGAGTGTTCGTCAATTTATTTAACGTTCATTCAAATGGTAAACGATTGTGACGTCTAATTTTAGTTGGGCGAATTTTAAAGTAGGTGTATATTTTACGTGTCTCATATAATTGCAATGGAGTTAATAAAATGCACTTTAAATTTAAATCTAGTTATAAATTTCCATTTCATTTAGAATTTACGTTTATCTACCTGTATACCCCTACGATTCGTTTTTTTATCTATCCAATTTATTAGGTTTATCCAATCATTAATAAGAAAAAAGCACAGTAAATATGTTTATTTAGTTTTTAGTTCACACATATAGAACAAGGAAATCGAAATTTTAATGCGGTTTTCATTTGCCTAATAATAGAAAGACAAAAATGTAAACTAATGGTCTTTAAAACTAAAACGCCGTGCGTAAACGGCTTGACAGTGGTTAATTACTCCGAGATTAACACATTTACCCTGGACTTATCTCGCAGATGTTACAAATATATGGGTTAGCGGCCATTAAAACACGACTTTAAAATCCCCGACCGTTATGCCCAAACAGCCGTAATTTATTAATTTCGCTAATTTTAAGTAAAACATGGCAAATAAGTAAACTAAATAAAAAGGATAGTAGTAAAACCGATATATGCAAATAGATAATATATATAGCAACGCGTCGTTGTTATTTCGTGCCATATTTTAAAATTTCACGTACCTAGCCTTATCTATGCGGGGGCAGAAAGCGCAAGCATTATTCACGAATAATAATATTTTACACCCAATAAAGGACAGAAGGAAAGCAATACCTACTTCGAATTCATCGAAACATAATTTATCTCCATTTTAGTGTTAAATGGAGCAGTTAATGTGGAATAGCAATCGATGAAAACGCTTACTATAGAGCAATACCAAGAATCAGAATAACTTGAGTATGGAACAAAGACGTAACAAGTAAAAGGCATTAAAAGGACAGCGACATTTTGAAATGCGCTAAAGTCATTTGCTGTCAACCTCAGATCTTTTATAGACTACTATCAATAAATCGTTGCGCACATCATTGGCATACATTATAAGAATTCCTCCGAATTCCGTTTTAAAAGGACATTCATGAAACTTAAAGCTAACATTATTATCAACTTCTTGAAATTTTCATTTAGACTCGCGAACTCGCAATTCTTTATCTAGTTTAAGAAATCACTTTTGGATTTATAGCGTTTATTTTGGCACAGCCTCTGTGTGTATATTAAATAGAATTGTCTCGTACCTAACGGAATCTTTTGGTTAATGGGAATGATTTAAACCATTTCAACTTAACTTAAACTTGTCATTTTTGTACTAAGAACATCGCAAATTAAGAAAAATACAATTGTCATTTAAATTCAATTGAGCGATTGATGGATGGTTTGCAAATCAACTGTTCGAGATAAGAGGGATTTTCTTTTTTGATAGCTTTTTCGGATACAACCCTTTTATTTTCATCAGCGTAAGCATAACTAAAAATTGTATAGAGATAAAATAATAGTACTCGCGCGACATACGATCTGTTCTACATTAGGAGTATAAAAGTAGGTATCATTTTTTTAAATGTTACTCCTGTTTAATTTTGTCCGTGAGGAATGCACATATATCGATTTTTTATGTTTCTACATTTAAAGTTAATCAGTTAAGGTTACATACCTTTCAAATGATACCAACAAAAATGTAATTTCTAAGTTTACTGTTTTATTTGCAATAATTCGCGTTGTTGTACTTAAGAATGTATGTAGATAATTAAATAGTTTTTATATTGAATTACCTAATTTTTACAATTACTATTAGAAACTATTTAATTACGAGACTATAAATAAACTTAAGTCAGTTGTTTTTCCTACACGTCCAGCGTATATATCATAGGTATTGCTTAATTAGAAAACAAAAAAATTACGTCATTTTATGTCCGAGTTGACAGTGACAAAAAATTGGACATCTACACTTTATCCAAACCTACATCCAATTCACGTCATCGATAAAACGTTACTAGATGATATCGTTTCACACAGTGCTGTCACCTCGTACGTAATATTTTTACAGTTATAATAAATTGTAGTTTTTCTTTATACCATCTAATATGTGCGCAAGTAAATCATCTATAGAGTATGTCGCTTTCCAAACTTTAAATCGAATTACAAATAAACAATCTAGTAACTTTTTACTGATGACGTGAATTGCATATACCTTTGGATAGGTCGTATTTTCGTTATTATTAAAAATAATTATTTTTTTTTCAGTAAATATATAATTCAATGCATCCTTAAGTAATATACAACAACGCGAATTATTGCAAATAATACAATAAGCATAGAAATTACATTTTTGTTCGCATCGTTTGAAAGGTAGGGAACGTCTTTAATAGTATTCTAATATCAAATAATTTACTTAAAAACACTTTGATAATTCTTAATGAAACTCGTAAATAAATGAATTGGAATACATAATCGGAAACGTTAGGTAGATACATACGATTTAGTAACACGTGCATGTGTTGTGATAAGAGGAGCTGGAATTTCAGCCCATACGTTTTATTATCGCGACTTGCAAGAGTAATACCCGATAAAATAAAATCACTTTCTATTTAAACAAAACATATTGGTATTTATGTAGCAGACGGAGTTATATTCGAATAAATGTTTTAAAAATTTCCTTCAGTTCCATCTCGTCTTTTGTAGTGTTAGCGCGCGTAGCGAATTTAAATTTTGCATTGTGCTTTTCTGTGTTTTATTTGGCGTTGATTGAATATTTTCTGGAACTGGAAATTAACTAGATGCATCAGTTTTATACGACAATAAAGTCAGGGTTTCGTTAATTTATTAATTATAAGGAGGAATTGTTTATTAATTTCCAAGCAAAAGTAGGTGTTTGCAAATAGATTCGGATTTTCACTATATTCAAAATTTCGTATCTAAATATTAGGTAACATAGGTATTGAAAAGTAAAATTAATTTATTATTTCATCGTGTTTGAACAAATAAGAAAAATTAATAAAATTTTAATTTATGTCTTTGTATAATAACCAAAAAATGTCGTTTTGTATACGATAGTTTCATTTAAACGCGTTTTTCCCAATAAAATGTTATTTAAGTTCGTTTGAATGTACATACTTTAACTTACAAACTCGAATTAATTGCACATTACAAATTACAATAGTTCAATATACGTGATAAAGTAATTAAAGTAACTAATAAACTAGAAAAACACCAATTCAAAACACTTAATTGTGTATGTATTAGTTTTTTTTCTCTCTCTAATTGGCTCGGTTAATACGAACGCTCGGTTAATCGAACCTCGGACAAACGAGGTTCCACTGAATGTGCATAACCTATATTTCTTGAAGAATTTTAAACCAGGAAACTTTCAATTTAATATCTTTTGTCTATTATTACAAAATGTCTGCTCGTTTTAAAAAGCTCGATTTCGCACCAATGCACTATGAGCAAAATTTCGGAAAAGTTAACCAAATTTTAAATATAAAAACCGATCAATCCCAGATCAGAGTCTTACTTTTTATAAATTTTATTCTTTTTTAATTTGTATAATTAAATAGGTAGCCGTCGAGATTCTTACAAAGAAAGTGATTTATCAAGGAATAATTGCATACATCAATCATCTGCTACGTTACAGTGTTTTTAATTCGTTTTATTCTTGTGTTAATAATAAGAAATATTTTTTTGTAAATGTTGAAGCAAGTAATCTTTAAAGTAAGAAGTTTATTTTACGTATAAAAGATTTAGTATTTATAGGTAATTTTTTAATATAGTCGTTTAATGTTCACGTTCAAATTGATGGAAACTGAAAAAGGATCAGTTTTCATGACATTTTCAAAAGATAAAAGCAATTTCATTAACTCGGTCACAGTGATCTAACTTATTTTTTCTTTTATTTTATACTTAAGTGTATATTAGAAATTAAATGTTGACTGCATATAATTAATTATAATAGGTACCTACTTACCTAATTTATTAATATTATAATGTTATTTATAAACTGCAACTTCATTTTTAACCTGTTTTTCCACTAATAAATTTGTGAATTTCAAGTTTTAGCCAGCTGTCTCGATTTCTGGCCCATTGTGTATGTAGAAATTAAGGTTGCGCAAATGAGATGTGAAAATTAAGGGTTAAAATCATTAATTTGATAGGTATACCCACATATTTATGAGTATGCAAACTACATTCGAGTAGTTAAAACATGCAATAAATTGATTATTTTTTAAATAAAATATTTAAAATATATAAAAAAAATATTTATTAAAAATAATACTTAATTATTAATTTAAATATTAAATTTCAGAGCACATGAATTTTTCTCATTTTTGTTTGTTAATCAAATTTTAAATATCGATTAAATCGATTTAACATAAAAGTACTTTTGTTAATAAATATCACTAGATTTGATCATCATAATGTATTCAATAATTTTTGAAAATTTCCTGTAACATAATTATCGTTCGTAACGTAACGTTCAGAGTTTATGAAAAATTCTGAACATTCCGTAAATTTCTTATCTAAACGTGTGGTGATAACTGAACAACAGTATAATGTTCAAAACCGCAACCCTACATATATCATATATTAAAATTTTAATACGGCCCTTATGTGGTCTAAAAAGCACAATGTCAGCATCGAACGAGAGAAACGTCCGTACGTGATCTTTTAAAAGTTGGGTAAAGTTACGATACCACTTAAACAATTTTATTATCGGTCATATGCTCATCCTTTCATCCCTTATGTTGGTATGCTTCAAGGGTAGATAAAAGATACAATAGCTCCAATTTTAATATTTAATTTTTGGCGAAACAGAGGGCGAAGATATACTACGCGGACGAGTTAGTTTTTATTTAGGGCTACGTCCTATAGAAGTGGTTTTACATGACGTATTTCGATATAGGTATGATTACGTATTTTATTAAAGTATTACTATATTACGTAGGTTTAAAATCTACGAGTTTTTTTTTAGAATTTGAAATGCTAATGGTAAAATGTAATTCAACTGTTTATTATTTACCTATAACAAAATTGGAGTTTCCTGTTACGTCGTTGTTCGACCGAAACTTTGCTTTTTATTTAAAATTATTCCTTAAACTTTTTATTAACATAATACAATTCAAATTATATCTTAGGTACCTACCTAAAAGTTTTTAATTGAAATAGCAATAAAACCATTGATTACCACTCGACGCCATTTGATAATGTGTATTAAGGACAAGTTATAAAACTAATTGTAATAAAAATCTGAACACTTCTTATTAGACACTCCGTGTGACTACTTTACCCAGCGCTCCTTTGTAATTTTCATTTGTTATTTGCTGTAGGCAGTTTGTAATTTAATTTTAGAGTATTCTGTTTTCAGTTTTTTTATCAAAGTACCTACTACTTATTCGTTAAAATTTATTTCAATAGCGAAACTGAAAATTATAAGAACAAGTAGGTAAGATAATATAATCAGACTTATCAAATTTAAAATTGCAACGATTTTTTAATTTACTCAATTTAAATTGGGTATTTTGTGTTAAATTTCACTCGATTTTAATATATAGGTACACATATTAAGAGTTGTTATATTTGTTCGGTATTATATTTTTTATACATATTTTCATAAGTCACCTTAATTGTTTTATTATAGTCGATTATATTTATAGGTATTACCATATATTTTATTTTCAACAATATACGATATAGGTACACCTTGGGCTGTTATAAAGTAACGTATCGACCTTTCTTCCCCACGTACACCGTTATTTCATATTTACGATGAAAAAGTGCGAAGTCTATCGATGTTGATATAATACGTGAAAACTGCAAAATATAAAAGAAACTTTACTAATACGTTTGAGAGGTTTCAGACCAGTTACCATTATCGATGCTATCATTTATTCATACATATGTAATCTAACGCGTTTTTTGTTATTGATATGCTGACGTATTCTAATGTTCACGGAATTCAATATACATACATAGGTATCTACATATTTCTTCGGGAACCACATTAAAAATTTCAAAATACACACGATAAAAGCGGCATACGAAAAATTAATAACATTATTGGTTTCGGTTTATTCCTAAAAGTATTCAAGAAAGAAATAACGCGTTGACCTAAATGTAAAAAATTAAACGGAATCTTTTTTATCAATAATTCTAAAACGAATTTCTTTTATCACTTTGTACATTAGTAATTTTGTGTACCTACGAGAGTCGACAAGGAACCGCAACTGTTTAAATTATTTAGCAAACCAAATAGAAAACAATTGGCACGCAACAGGTAAATATGTTAAGTCGCGAAAACAAAATTTCTCAGGAAAATAATTTTAAGTTTGTTTTAAATTTTAAACCTATATTTTATTTCAACACGAAAATCCTATTGGCTTCTTTTGCATGCATATACGTATGTATTTTAAAGCACCGTTTATTTCAATTTAAAGTCGAAAGTTTAGAGTTTCGAAAAAGTATGACATTGACCGAACTAAATACTTTTGCCACGTATGCTTGTTCTGTGTCTTAACATTGTGAGTTAAGTCATGGTAAAATACAATATAAATACAATACAGTAATAATGAATTCTTTTTTAGAATAAAATTGTATTTCTACAAAGCAATAGGAGAAAACAAATAAAACGAGAAAGTATTTTCAATCACAAACTAATATGTATAGTTTTTCTTATACCTAGGTGCTGTATTGGGTTTTCGCATTTTCGAATACATTATCTTTTTAATTATTATATGGCAATTTATTACAGTTTACACAATAGTTTAGTTTTTCTTTTTTTTCCGAAATTTAATTTATTCACGTTTGCGAACAACCGTTTATTGCCTCGGCAATAAAAGCAACACTTTCGTTTTAAACAAAATTTTTACAAAGTTATTGAAATTTAATTTGAAATCGCGACGTTGATATTTTATTATTTTTATTATTTACACTTATTATTTTCCTATAGTTCAACTAAATCTCGTCGTGTATGCATCTATTTTTGGCCACCTTTACTTTTAAACTTCGCTAATTCTTCTTCAACTGTCAGATAAGTACTTAGTGTTGTTTTTATGCGTAGGATTACGAGGATTATCATTAATGGAAACACTGAAGTTAGTTTCCCTCAAAGCTAAGGAATGAATGACTGCGTAAGAGATTTATCATTTCAAAATAAAAGCGGAGAAATTGTAGATATAAGAGCTAAAAAAGCCCTTATACAATTGAATACCCGGTTTAAAAGACGTTATATGTTTCCTTTAACGAAATAGCGATAAAGTTATAATCGTGCGGAGGTAACGTGGCTCTATCGATCATTCACTTCATTATAACTTCTGTACAAAGTGCGTCATCGGTGGTCCATTAATTTTATTGGCAACAAAATTTTAATTATTTCCCTATCTTACCCTTAAATTTAATTTTTATTTTTTTACTAACAACCGCACGCTAGTTTAATAAATCATAAAAAGCTTAGGAGCGGGTTTAAATTAAAAAATATTTGGCGGATGTAAGCAAATTTGTACAATTTGTTTTCGTCAGTGAGTAAGTAAATTTCAAACCGAATCGTTTAATATACTACCATGTAATAGTAAAACGGAATGAAATGCCTGAAAGTCCGGGGCTAAGAAAATTGGGGTAAAATGGGAAGAGGGAATAGAAAGAAGGTAATTAAGTGAATTTCTTCTCAAAGGCGCGCGAGACTGCAGAGAGAACATGTCTCTAGAATAATACGAATTACAAAGCTGGGGAAGTAATTATTCTAGCTTGTCATTTACGACATAAAGAATTCCACTCACTTGCAATTGTGACTCCCTTTTAAAAACCACCATTTGCAGTTTCTTTGACGATAAAAGATATATTTTTCTTGTGGAAAACGGATAGACACAAGAAATAAAATCGCAATTGTGAAAATCTTTTTCTTTTCGTCGCGTTTACTCCGAATAGCGTCCGTCATCAATTCAAATCGCAATTTTTAGCGGCCGAATGAATTATGGCTTTCTGAACATGACGTGATTGCGCGGATAGAACCTCAACGTAATCTCTCCTCACACGTATTTGCAGTTTCCTAGAGATAATTTTAGATAACCAAACTTAAGCTTATCTAAGCCTTAATTGTGCAAGACGTGTATAAACCTTCAAATTTTCGGTTCGTGATCGTTCGATTAGAATCATATCGTCCACGTTTAACGGACCCGTCGGTGACATGACAATTATCAGTAGGTACTCATTATTATACGTACCATACAAACCGATTAAGTACTTTAAGAGCGTTACACGGATTTATAGGTTTAACGATCTTAATTGCAAAGCGAGCCATGAACAGGTAAGTCCCGAAGGACCAATAAAGTCAAGTTTCTAGCCATGGCCAACTGAGCTAATCTCAGGTGTTTTATTACCAGGTTTCAACTTTACACCTCCGCGACAAGATTTAATCTTGTACAAACAAGGGATCTCGTTTTGCGCACTGTCTTTTAACGGCATTTTTGTTAGTTAAATATAAAGTTAAATGAAAAAAGTCGGTCGTATTCCAATCGTAACTTTTCGCGTCATCCACAGTTTAAAGAAAGTAAAGCGAATTTAATGGTTTCTCCTTTAATAATAGAACGATCAACTTAAATTACAAATTCATTTCGCTTCCATTCAACTAATGACAGTTTAATGACGGCAAAACTTGCTATAGTTTAACTCTAAATATAGATTAGATGACCTAGAAACGCAAAAAACTCATAAACTTGCTCTCTTCGACGTTTACACACTTCAACTGCTTCAGGAAGTGCATGCGTTCCGAAGCGACAGATTTGCATGGCGATCCAATCAAAATCACCTACTGTAAACGATTGATGGCGGTAGTCTGCCACTACCAGATAACATTTCGATATCGATTTGTGGTAATCATTATCCTTTCGAGTTGTCTACACCATTTCCTATTATGACAACAACAATATTTCAGTTTTTATACGGATTACTACTAAAATTTTTGATATGTGTCGTATCCTATTCGTCGGTATTTTTGAAAAAAAATAATTTTTTTTTAAGTATGTATCTATTCGAAAAATGGTTACAATTGTACCTACTTCTAGTTGGCAATTTTAATTAAACCGATTCAATTTGATTCGAAAAGTTTGTATTTCTACATTAATTTATATTAACAGATCGTTTTGATTATTATGTGAAAACTTTTGCATCGTGATTTCAATTCAAAATATTCACCTTTTGCGAAAAGTTTATTTTCTCGTTTTTCTATACCTATACAATTATTGTTAATAATATGCACGAAATAATTTTGTTTCTACAATCTTTATTCTCATAAATACGTGTAGATATTACTTATTACTCTTATTTACTTATTAATAAATGTACTTTTTTTAGAAATATTGTAGGCGACACATTATAGCGACACATTCCGTAAATAATGAAGTTGGTTTAAAGTCGACATTTTACTGCTAGATATAAAATTTTAGTCTTATAATGGAACTGTTTGGTTCCACTATTCCCGTTTACGGACAATAAATTTCACATTTTTATACGATTCTTATATACGAGCAAAGCGTTAGGCCAAAATACATTAAAGCTGATTCGAAATATGCAGCTTAAGAAATACCTAAGCAGATCAGGTTAGAAGAAAGCAATATAAAGCCTTATTGGTATTTATGTATATTAATCGTGAGTTTATAAAGACCGTAGGTATACACAAAACTTGTTTAATGCATTTTGTATTATTTGTTTGTTATTAATTTATTAATAGTTAGATTTATGTATCGGTAATATGTGACGATGTGTTCTTTTTACAATTTTTAATGGTCAATTAATTATCGTGACTTCTAAATTTCAATTATTATTAGTTCGATAAGGAACAAAAATATTCACTTCTCGTGGTAGGTATGTACATTGTATGTATGTATGTATGTAATGTAATAGGTGTTTTTGGATTAAAATGCTTCACTAATAATAATTTAGAAAGTTAATAAGTTGCTAAACTTAAGTAAGTAGTAATTATGAAACTTGGAATTCGAATGTGGAATTGATATTATTGTTTCGTTTGTTTTTAATTCCGGAGTATCGATTGTTACGTCGCGGTGCGATTGTTAATTTTTAATTTTGCACAGTTCGTAGTTTCCTATAACAAAAATCTTACTATTATTAACTTTTAATTAATTTAATAACTATTATCCCAAAGAATAGTTTTTATTACGTTTATTTTTGGTATTTTTTAGATGAAATTTATCAAATTAAGTACTCGTTTAGTTCAAATCACCGCGTTACGGTTGAGGTGATTTCCATTTGCTTTGGTTAACAGTCACGCGTATTTCCCAAGTTTATTAAAAGTAAACTTGTGAATATTATACGTTCGAGCAACGAATCTTAAGGAACGTTCGATTTATTATTTATTAATAATACCTGCACAACGTCGATAGGTATAACGTTTGAATTTCGTAATAGTTATGTTAATATAAATTAACTAATGATTCATTTATTTAGGTACAAGTATAATGAAAGCATTCGTGAGATTTATAAAAATATATTTGTAAAGTCTTGGTTATATTGTCTTGACGAATACTGTAATAAATCGATCAAAAACTTTACTTTCAATTATCATTGTCGTTACGAATTAATAATTCGTAGGTGATTAGTTAATTACATTATTATGATAATTATAATAATGAACAAAAATTTCAGTGAAAGTTGACCGATATTTTATAACTTATTTCAGTTGTCCTCAACTCAAAACTTTAAAAATTCTATATTTTTATGTATAGGTACTGTTAATTAAAAATATTGTTTTAGGTGATTACGAAAGCAAATAGGTGAATATATCGTAGGTAGTGAAAGAGGTTGAACCGCAGGTGGCCACTAACTACGGTTACGAGCTAATGAATTTATAATTAATGCCGCGTATTGACATCACGCAGTGTTTAGGGTAGTTTTATTATGTCGACTACGCGGAGTTTAATATAAGGTGCCCGATGAGCCCTTTTCCTTTATTAATGTTTCTATTAGGTTAGCAATTTTTACTCACAATCAGTAATTTATAAATAGGACGAGAAATTGATTTTATTAAGTTAAAAAGATTAGGTTTTTCCTCGACACTATTTTATAGTGCATGTGACTTTCAGTCAGTATCGTTTCATCGCGAGATTTAGATCAGTTGAGGGGTTACTTGTATTACTTTTAACTCCTTAAATTCTCCTTATTTCCAATATTATATATATATATATATATATATATATATATCAATATATATATTATATATATATATATATATATATATATATATTTATTTATTTATACGTTTGACGTCTTTAAAATCCTAGTATATATGTAGGTATCATAAAAATATAATATCGAATTTTTTAGGGTTATGAATGTTTTATAAAAACTATAGCTTATTGTTGGTTCAAGATTTCAAAGTATAGGCACTCATACCAATAAGTAAGCTCATACGTAGTAAGTAAGTACCTATATAACAGTTCAACGTGTTTATCGATTATTATTAAGGGTGCAGTGCTCGCATCGTAGCACTAACCAAAAATGCTGATTTTGCAAATTACTTTAGACGTACGTAGAGCTTGATACAAATAAATCTGCGAGTGAAGTCCATATTCATATTAATTGTGTTATTAAAATATAAATTAAAGTCTTTAGTAAAGTAATGCGTCAAAATCGACATTTTGGCAAAACGTCTGTTACCGCATACACTGCAAAGTACTTACGATGGTGGGCACGGTTTCCACGTACTTACGCAAATACAAATCGATTCTTAAGATAGTCAGAACAACTCATTTTCGAAAAAAGTGGCGTTTAAGATGTTCTGCCAAAACGCCATCGATTCGCCATTATTCCCTCGAGATTTTTCGTAAAAGTCGTTATATCTACTAAGTATACTTTACAATATAATTTTTTTTTAAATCATAACAATGAAAGATAATTCTTAGGGATTTCAAATAAACTTAAAAGTATTCTTATAATCTCGTGAATATAAATAAGATGGTATGTTTAATAGATTTTGCCTTGATGGGCACTTTTCGACGTTTGATTAATAACCGAAATAGATGCGCCACGAGGAAATGTAAAATTTTCAGTGTGGTAGATCATAATACGTTAACGAGAGGAGATTTATGCGTTTCGCTTTTAATATATGGTATATAAAATAATTCAAGTATTTATACAAAAAACAGCTTAGAAGTTTTATAAAGCTTGTTTGAAAGTTTTGCGTCGGCAAATCTGTTTAAAGTGAGATTTTACATAAAAGAAATTTGCATTTCAAATTTTGAGAAAGAGAATATTGAAATCGCGTGGCGAAGTTCATCTTTAACCCATTATTCCCACTTTAAAAAAAATAATAAGGACGATTTCAATTTAATCTTCGAATGCAACTTTACTCGGTTAATAAAGATCTAATAACGTGGGAACTCCTAAAAATGTTAAATTGATTATGAATGTTTTTTATTTCATCTTCTTATAAATTTAAGCATTTTAGGGCACCTACTATGCAAAACAAGTTTTCTGTTTTAGTGCGTGTGTAACAACTTTGTGCGAGTAAAAGGAATGAGGTTAAAGTTTTCACCTAAATTTTCCTCAAGGGTGGAAGCTCTCCGAAAGGAGAGACTCCATTTGTCACTGACAGAATTTTTAGTAATACAATATGTATTAATTTGGTGGAAACTTAAAAAAGGGATATTTATGGTGAGCTATAAAAACGTTGTAGGTTTTTTATTAAAAACATATTCTACTTTATTTTCATGATATCAAATGTCTCCAAGTTTCTGTATATATGTAAATTACGCAAATGAAAAATATAATTTTACGAAGGATTAACCGTTGCACCTACGTGTGTATCGCGCAAACAACTTTTCAAATTAAAAAAGTTTATAATTAAAAGTTTTGACGTAAATGAATATATGCAACAATAGAATGTAAGCACCGAAATGAATTTAAACTTTGAATATTATCAGGTAGACCATTAAAAAAAAACGAATGGAATACGAAATACAAATATTTAAAAATGTATTTTACGATCCTTTATTGCGCGTTGCCAATAATTTATTTAAAAAATGAATTCTGAAGTGTGAGTAATTTTGATGATGTTTTGGGTATCGAGATAAATCAATTTATTTTAACTGATGTTATTATTAGCTGTAACAACTATAAATTTCTAATCTCTTTAGTGGGTGATATAAATTCAACACGAAATTATGTAGTATAAATTAAATTGTAAAATGTTCGAATGTACTTTATGCAACGCATTTTTTATTAGGTAGGTACCTATTAGGTATACGTTCCCGGAATGGTTTTCCTATTTTAATGGGATTTTTTGTTTCCTTTTTTAAAATTATGTTCCTTCCATATTTCAATGATGATTATATATGTACCTACCTACTTCTAATATTGTTTTTATTCTAATGACTTTCCTACATGTCGATCGTTGTTTGACGTATTATTTTTTGACACGGGTCTTGAAAGATCCTGTAGCAGATGTGAATCGGTAATTGTTTTTGATGGACTACCCTCTATGTTATTCGTATATTTACCTATTTAAGTATACGCAGTTTGTCCACAACGCTCGAAGATCCCAACGCATAATAAATTACAACTCTTTTCAGTTTAAATTTGCTAGAAAATGAACAAGAGAACATTGCGTGAATCTATTAAAGCGAAGACTTTGCAGACTTTGTAAATAATCGCTGTTGATGCTAGATCGCATGACCTAATGATTGATGAAAATGGATTGGATTTCTCGCGATTAAAATCCAAAACTAATCGTTCGACAAGATAGCATTAGAAAAGTAATGTTGTGTTGGTTAAATTTCAAAGTAGAAAATTCTGATTATAAGCTAATTTTGAAGGACAAAACTCCTGCAATTTGGCTGTGTACAATGACGAATTCTAATAAACGCACCTTAATACTTGACGGCACTCAATAAATCCGAACGCGCTTTTCTTTTATCCGTTACTGTAATAAATGGTTGAATTATAAGTAAAAAGTTTTCAGGCTATAGATTGTATTTTTGTATAAATAAAAAAGACTTGTTTAGAAGCGGAATTAATTGACTAAGTACCTATACATATATCAAAATTGACATTGCTCTAATTAATTCATTTCAATTTGCTCGTGATAATTCTGTATACCTACAGTAAAAATTGACTTAATCCGTATAATATGTACTTAAGCTTCGGTATTTATTAATACGCATTATGTTTTTTCAGGAGTGCAGTGGCGTCGATGCTTTTTCGTAAATTTCCACCGTCAGAACTACCGAGACAGCTGCAGAACTTGACTATTTATTCAACAACTGCGTCCTATATATTTAAATATTTCATTAACACTTTCTTCGAGTTGCCCGCGACGCGTAATACCCAGGTGAGATTTAAATTTCTTTATTTTATATTTTCTAATTTGAAATTCTAAAACTGTTTTTTTCTTTGAAAGTATTTGATGCTTTCAGATGAAAATAATGAATGGGTCTAACGTAATGAGACTAGTGCGTCTGTGTGTTATACAGAAGAAAGATGGAGTTAATCTCGAAGCGATTACAAATCACGATATGCCGTTATTAAACAGTTATAAAATTATCGACCTAGATTTAAATGTAAATTCTCAATTTGAAGTAATTTTTCAAAATGTAACACGCCCTGCCGTCGATTCGGCTGTGATAACTTCGTTGAACTTATCGCGCTGTAGTTTAAATTATTTTCCGGATGTATTCTCGAATCTCCAGTTAAAACGTTTAGATTTATCCCATAATGAGTTTGTAAACGTGCCGAATTGTATATTACAAGGATTGAGATTTTTAGAAGACCTAAATCTATCATATAATACGCTGAATAAGTTCGAGGACGAACCAAAGTGTTTGAAAAAGTTGCGTATTTTAAGAATTAACGATAATCATTTATTAAATATACCGGAATGGGTGTTAACAGTCAACTCGTTTAACTTAGAAGAATTTTATTACAGCCGCAATAGAATAACAAGTCTAAAATCGTCAAAATTCTTAAGTCGCGCTTCTTACGAGCTTAGGAAATTAGAACTTGTAAGTTGTTATTTGGATTCTGAAGATATGGCATATTTAAAATGTATTAGGACGTTAGAATATCTGGATATAAGTAACAACGAAAATTCTAAATACGATAACTCGTTCACTAGCGAAGCCTTAGTATTATGTTTTACGAAACCTCGATTTGACGATCAACTGAAGATTCTTAACTTGAGTAATTTGAGCGTTGCCATTCTTCCTACGGTGTTGTGCGAGTTAACTGCATTAGAAGAGTTATATTTAAATAATAATTCTCTAATGTGGTTACCCGATACTATCCATTTGCTTCGCAATTTAACGGTTTTAGATATGTCCCACAATCAGCTCGTGTTGTTACCTAATATGTTGGAAATGAAGAAATTGAAGATTTTAAAAGTGCCCCACAATAATTTAAATTCTCTTCTCGATCAGTTATCTAAAAGTGTAGAAGTGTTAGATTTATACGATAATTGTTTAGAAAGCGATGGTATTTTGAAATTTTACGATAATTTAAAGCAAACCGATTTGGAACGAAACTTTATCGACACAAACTGTTTGAATTATGAGAATTATAAGGAGATGAGGATGGCTTTACGGTTAGACAATGGAGAAAAGAGGAGCGATGGACCTAAAACAATCGTGAGTCATTTACTATTGGACGGTAGTGATGAGTCTGTATCTATTGACGAATCTGGCGAAGATACTAACGATGACGATTGTCTAGAAGAAGCTGTTCGGGAATATTGGAGCTCGGAAAGTGAATGCGAATTACTGTGTGACGGTTGTACGTTATCAGATAACGAGTGGACCGGCAAAGAAACAGTTTCGATTGGTAATAAAATAAATAAACCTAAACCTACTGAAACTATATATTTAAATTTTGAAGACGCCTTATAGGCAACGGTTTGTCAAATTAAGCACGTTACAATTTTGCGTTATAACATGTAATGCTTTTGTTCAATATTAACGTCTTTTATTCCGTGATCAGCGGAGTTAGGGTGGAGTGGAGCATTGTTAAGAAAATACTAGTAGTCTGGTCGTGACTAGTTAATTAGTATTTTTATTTGAGCAACGATGCTATTTTTATTTATTGTAATACCTACCAAATTGCATACTATTGCGTTTTTGGAAAACTTCTTTTTGGTATTTAAACTTGCTTGCACAAAATGGATATGCAATAGATTTAATATTCCTTGTAGATAATTTTGTTAAAAAATAAATCTACATTTACGTTGTTACTAATATTCTATTCGCAATTAGACTTATGGTAATCATAACGGCTCTATTCTTTGAAGATAGCATTATAATCCCAAACAGGTAGGTACTCATTGTTTCTCAAAAATGTAAAACGTTAAATTCCAAAATATTTAAAATATTTCTTACGATGATAAAGATAAATCTAATATTCCGAGGTAGCAGTTTAGAGAAAACGAGTTTATATTATCCAAGCTCATTTTTAGATAAAAGTTTAATATTTAAACACAAACATTTTATTCGGAACGTACATATATGATCAATAATGTAACCTATCCTAACCTAACCTATTGTAACCAATTGAAACACTATCAATTTGGCATTCTTGGCAAAAGAGAAATTGATTTGAAATTGAAATATATATTTATCTATTTAGCTTAATCTTTTGTAGAAGATCGAGTTGGAATTGACTTTGACATTTAGAATCAGTAGATATTTGATAACACTTCTCAGATCTAAATAAATACGTTGATTTTAAACTGATGCCGGTGGTGCATTAGACGTATTTATCTGTAAAAGTAGATTAAAAAGTATGCTAATATGTAATTTTGCGCAGTAACTTAATATAAGTAGGTACTTATTTATTTTTTGTAATGTTTACCAGATTTATTTACAGCTAATTATTCAAAATATAAAAAGGAACATGTCGAGAACGATTTACAATTTAAAGCAAAAAGAATGCCTATTAATTTTAAATGATTACAAATGTTATTCTGGCCAAAAAGCATTCTAGACATACTATGTAATAGGTAACTGGTAGGTGGAATTTTAACGTGAAACATTCCCTCATAAAATCCGATTAAAATGCAACCGCTTAAACTAACGTAGATAGATCGTTCGCGAACGCCTTGCAATGTAAGCTGCAATTGCTCTGATTAGAGGACAGCGTGTTTTAAACGAACCGAAATATTTAACCAAAGAAATAGGTTTAATGCGCATAATTTACATAATACAAAGCTATTAGATTCCGGGGTTATATTTTCTGGTGTCCGGGAACCGATTTAAACTGATTTGTAAGTCAAATATGGACTCGGAACTTTAAAATAAACCAGCATGTCTAAACTCGCTAACTAAACGATTGTGTATCTTTCGTATTAGTATTAGCATATGGTAGAATCCTCGAAAATTTTCCCCATTTAATGTATTTACCAAAATTAATCGTTAGTACGTAAAAGGTTCGAACTAAGAAAAGATAACAACGTTAGAAATTTAGGTTTTTAAAAATTTAATGAAAGAAAACCGAAATTCCGGCTTTTAAGGCGGTTATGTCGGCAAAGGGGCTCGATATAACTCTGGAATTGGATTGAATTTTGAGTTCCCGTGGCTTTGAATCGATCATAATAAAGATGTCTTTAAAGAAGTTAGGAAATAAAGTAACGGCTTATCCTTTTCCAATTGTTGTAACGCGCCTTTTAGGGCTTCGTAGTTGAAAAATAAAACCTTTTGTATTATATGGCATCAAAGTCCAGGAAATCTAATGTATTAGAACGTCTATTTCTCGAGCCATATTGATCGGCATTTCAATATTGTGCATTCGTGCTGAACAAAAACAGGGCTTTATACTAGGTATATACAGATGCTACTGTCGGAGCAAATATTAAATAAATTGAAAAACAGTTTGCGCTTCGGTGCAGCTAATGTTTGAAAAGCTAGATAATATTTATTGACGTTGCCGCGTCGCACCGTGCCGTTTGGGATACAGACGAGATCATTCAAAACGTAACTGTTGTGATCCCTTTCGCGACCTACTCAATAATTCGGCTTTTTTCGTTCGTCTACTTATCAGTTTTTGGGTAATTATAAGCAATTCATATACTACGTAATAATTTGACCTAAAATTTTTTTTCAGCCTTGTACTACAAGAAACGTCGATTTTCAGGTAATTCAAAAAAAAAGATGAATAACACGTGGTTTTGTCAAATTCGACATTTCGCACGTTTAATTATAGTTCAGCGTTTTTCGCAAAATGACCTCGTGTTCAAAGACATCAATTTCTAGGTAAAATTATGCAAACAATAATGAAATAAAAACACGCGGAATGGTCGAATTCGACACTTCAGTCTTTCAAAAGAATGACAGCATAGCGTTTTTTTCGAAAAATTTTGACCCGATAAACTTTTAAATTAGCCTTCGTACTACTTGGAGTCTGTTTCTGCCTAAAAAGTCGTCTAAAATCATGTCCAATCGATATCGTTCGATGGATATTGATAAAAATAAGAAATTATTTTTTGTTCGTCCAGTTCTTTCTGGGAGTCCTTGAAGAATTATTGGTTTTATTTCGATGAATAGTATTTGTGGTGTTTGTTAACGTTGATGCCAATGCCATAGAAAACTGGGGCGAGTCTTGACGTTTTATTTGTGAGTCTCGATTTGAATCATTTGTTTTTATATGTTGTTATATTCATATTTTGTCGAACGTAATATATTTTAACTTTGTCTAATTTCACTTGTGGTTGTATTATAACACCCGTTCTTCGGTTACAAATTTGGTGGCAGCGGTTGGAAATTTATTTCTTGTTAAAGCAAATAAATATATAACTGGGTTAGATAGATATTCACGAAACCATCGATTCCTTTCGTGTCGATTTTCATAATAATTTCTTGCAGGAACTGTCGCGGACAGAGAGGATCCTCGACAACATTACAAGATTTCAGCGAATGAAGGGGCCAAAGACATAATGTAGGTAGTAATGCCACAGAAGACTATATAACTAAAAAGGCTGAGTGACACGATCAAAGAATCTATGACGTAAATTGATGAAATTAATTATTTTGTATTTCACTCTAAATTTGAGCACTGTCTACCAACAATGCTATCAATTTCTATTTATATTTTCAATCAAACATAAATTGTTGGTAATAAAATGTGAAAATGAATGATGACAAATGTTTGAGGTTAATTTTTGCAATATTCACAGCATTCTGCATTACCATTAGTTATCAGTAAAGAAATTTGACCAACCTGTGGGCAGTAACTATTCTGCACTGTAAAACTATGGTAATGGGCGTCCGTCATTAACCCAAATGAATGTACTATTTAGTATTTAATTTTGTTTATAATATGTTTTATTTAATTTATATAAGTTGTTATAAAACAGAAATATTAATAACAAGTTATAAAATGTTTGTGTTTTAATTTATGACTAGTATAATTTTTAAAATTTTGCTCCTTTTCGTTCACGAATGGAAGTTTTTTGAACGAAAAATCGACACCTGGTATTAGTAGAACAGAAGTTGTTAGTAGGTTAACTTTCTTATTTTTTAATTTGATCTGCGTACTGGTATTATATGCGAGGAATACATAAAGCACATTCTTCGCATACCAACAAATGTACCAGAATGTGGTTTATATAATGTGTAATGTATGTAATTTCTTAAAACTTTTTGTACAGTTCCCGTATATTTTTTAAATGATCCTTAAAAACTTTTTGAATTCCATCGTATACTTCATAAAATGAGCGTCAAAAACTTTTTGAATACCCTCGAATAATCTTTATCGGTTTATTAAAAATCAGAAACAATTATACGTTTTTCGACAATGTCCTGTCAACAAACTTTTCGAACAGCCCTCGTATTCTTTAATAAATGAACCCAATTAAATTGACTTAAATTAGAGATTCTAATTTAATTTATTTTAAAAATCTGATAACGATTATACGGGGGAATTCGAAAAATTAATTGACGCTCAGTCATTAAAGTATGCAGGGGTTGTTCGAAAAGTTTCAAGAACGTCGGAAATCTTTTCAAAACATTACAGACGTTGTCGAAAAAACTTTTTGAACGGTTTCGTATAAAAGTTTTTGTATTTATTATAAAACTTTTTGATTAGCCCTTATATATTCAAAAGTTTGTTAAGATAAAGAAATAAAACAATATATTTTTAGAATTATACGGAGTACTACTAAGTTGTTTAAAAAAAAACGAATATGATATACTCGTGGAAAATTATTTTAGAGTAAAACAAAACGTCAAGTTGAAAATTTATTATTGCATGTAATTAACTAGGTATTACATTCAGACTTAAACTTACATCTAAATCTATTTATACTATTAATTTTAAACGAATTGCCATTTGAGGAAGAATGCCTCATGGCTTACAATAGGGGGTTAAAAGAGAAAACAATAAATTAACAAAGAATAATACATGTACAATCAATGAGTAAAAAACGACTAATTGTGGGCAGCCTGGAATTGTGATTCTTCTACTCGAGATGTTCTGTTAAGCGAGCAGTTGGCAAACTTTCACTGTTTGTAGAGGTAAAGTCCACATGTACACTACGATTACGGTATTGATGTCCATTCACGCTGCCACTCACTCCGGAAGTTGAAATAGACTGTCGAAGGTAGGTCGGAGCAGACAGGACTAGCGTCTGATGCCGGACAACTTTGATGTAATGCTGATTAGAAGCTGACCTGGAAAGTAGAGATAAGTTGAGATAATTTCCTGAAAAACACCTTACTTACTATACAAATTGTCCACGTTTTTTTGGCAAAATTTTGACCCGACCTGAATTGTTTAGAAAAGGGCCGGAACTCCTTGAAAAGTAGTTTTTCTAGAATAACAAAGCAATAAATGACAATCTAAGCGCGTTTCCGGCGATTTCAAATTTTTGCGAAATCTCGAAAAAAATCCCTTAGTATAAACTCGGCTTTTTTTTCTTGGCAAAATTTTGACCGCAAGGTTTTGGGCCGTAACGTTCAGAACAAGTCGAAAACAATTAGAAAACTCGCATTTCAGGTATTACGCAACAATAAATAAGAAACTGCCGGCGTTTAAATAGATTAAAGTTTTTTTATAACCTCGATAAAAGACGCTAGCCGCTACGCTTTGGAACAGGTCCAGAATTACTTGCAAAGTAGTTTTTCTAGAATAACAATACAAGAAATGACAATCTAAGCGCGTTTGCGGCGATTTCAAATTTTTGCGAAATCTCGAAAAAATCCCTTAGTATAACTCGGCTTTTTTTTCTGGTCAAGATTTTGACCGTAAGGTTTTGAGCCGTAACGTTCAGAACAAGTCGAAAACGATTAGAAAACTCGCATTTCAAGTATTACGCAACAATAAATAACGAACTGCCGGCGTTTAATTGGTTTATAATTTTTTATAATCCAGATAAAATGACGCCACTTGATATGCATAGAACAGGTCGGGAATTAGTAGAAAAGTAGTTTTTTTTTAGAATAACAAACCAATAAATAACGAACTAAGCGCGTTTCCGCCGGTTAAATTTTTCCAGAAATTTCGAAAAAAAGCCTCATAATAAGTACAACGTTTTGCCAAAATTTGTTCTGAACTAATATTTTTTGTTTCGCCTTCGTACGTCGAGAAATATCAATTTCCATCTAAAATAAGCATAAATTAAAGATGTTTTCGTCGAGATAGTGTTTTCAAAAATTTTCGATTAAAAAATCTTGAAAAGTACATTGTTTTCAAAAAATTTGGTCCAAATTAAATCTTTTTATTTCAAAAACAATTCAGTATCTTTATTAGCGTTTCCTGAGCTAACAAGAAGACCGGGAATCCGCGATCTGGTTTGGCGGCCTACGACCACTTGAAACGAAACTACGTTCAATCGTCGGACTATAACGCTACTGGTTAGAAACTGATGAATCAAACGCGTTTCCTACGAGATCGAGTTTTCGTAATTTTTGGTCAAAAAGTCTTATTATAGTCCATGGGTTTGGCAAAATTTTGACCCGACCTAAAACTTTTTCATTCATCTCTATACGTCTTTTTTTTCCAAGGAGGGGAATCTTCAAAAGACATTCACACCGGCAAGTCTAGCCGATGTGCCTACCGACTAAACCCCTCCTTGTCAGGGTAGTGATAATGCACCCCACCGGAACCATCGTAAGACATTACTTCGGTGGGGGCTCTGAATTTGCAGATCTTATTTAAGTGTAATTATAGTGGTCTTTACCAGTGAATTCTTCGTTTTTTCGAAATTTTATACAATTTTGAGCATCAAGAGAAAAAAAATCAAAGTTAGAAATTATATAT
Organism: Rhagophthalmus giganteus; assembly: GCA_036326145.1. Lineage (NCBI taxonomy): Eukaryota > Metazoa > Arthropoda > Insecta > Coleoptera > Rhagophthalmidae > Rhagophthalmus > Rhagophthalmus giganteus. The sequence goes on along the minus strand of JARFJA010000056.1, from coordinate 5,682,627 downwards.
ATATATATCAGACGTCATTCCTGACGTAAGCCATGAATGAAATTTGGTTCAGGAATTATTATGTGATTCACAATAGAGTTAATAGTACGCGACAGTATTCTTCTATATGTAGGACATCTAGTACCATCAGATCGATGACCCGAAATATTACAATTAATGCAATGCTGTTCATTGCAACAATTGTCAGCTTTGTGGTCATTCTTCCCACAGTCTCTATACGTCTAGAAATATCGATTTCCACGTTCAAAAATATTAAAATAATGCATTTTTTAGCGTTCGCTAAAATCGGACTCTTAGAATCGCGTTTACGAGGGGTGGCTCGCAACTAAGTATTGCGAAGTCGGCTTTTTGGGTCTTAGTAGGCATGCTGAACAGGTCTACACGAAAAAAATTCGAAAAATTATCCGTTTGAACGATAGAAAAATTTTAGTCTCCCCTAAATTAAATGATCGATTGAGGGGGTGTTATTTCACGTTACGGACATGCAGATTCGTAGTGTCTCGTGCGGGAAAACGCCCCGAACAAGACGCGACCGTTGAAAGAGTCAAATTATCGGTCTAAAAAAGTTTTTTAAAATAGCCTCAAAACGGGTTCGAAAAAAACGTATTTCTATCAACCGCATTTGCAAGGAATGGTTTGCGAGCCGGTCCTACGGAATCGAATTTTTGTGGCCTGATCAGCATACCAAACAAGTTCGCACGAAAAAAGTCCGGAAAATTTCCCGCTCCAACGTCAAAAAATGTTTAATCACCCCTAACTTAAATAGTCGACTGCGGGTGGCTGTTTCGCGTTACGGACTTGCAGAGTCGTGCCGTCTCATCTAGGAAGACGCCCCGAACACGACGCGGCCTTTGAAATAGCCGAATTATCGGTTTAAAAAAGGCCACGATTTTGACAAAATTTTGACTCGACGTGAAACATTCAGAAAGGTCCGGAATTACTTAAAAAGTCGTTTTTCAAGTTTTTTATAACAATAAATGACAATCTAAGCGCGTTTCCGCCGAATTAAAATTTTGAAGAAATCTCGAAAAAAAGACGTTTTATAGAGTTTATGGTTTTGTCAAAATTTTGACTCGGCCCGAAATCTTCAGTATAGCTCCGGAACCAGTTTCTTTACGTATAACAAAACAAGAAATGGAACACCACATGAAATCTCGAAAAAACCCCGAATTGGGCTAAATTGGGCTCGGTTTTTGACTAACAATAAGGGGCATAGTTTGAAACAAATCTGTAATTTTTATAGGGATGAAAGAAAATTAATAAACAGTCACAATCGAGATTTTTGTACGTTTCCATGGTGAAAATAAAATATAAAGATAACCTGAACAAATTCTGAAAAAACGCAGTATGTTTGCCACGAATTTGTCATTTAGTAAAATACGGAAGAAAACTTCTTACCTACTCGTTAGATACAAATGTACGTATTGTTTTTGAACTTTTAACCATTGTGAACTTCAGGACGGCTGTAGAAAAACCTCGATTGTTCTGAATAAGCTGTTGAAGTTCAGTTTAGCGGCAGCGTCAGTATAGCCGGAAACCACTGCAACGTAGTAAAAGCGACCATTAATATTTTAATTCTTCTCTAAAGCTGTAGTTCATGTTCAACGAATCCCGTAAGAATGATCGAACGTGCAGCGCTAAAAAGGATATTTTTATACAAAATTTATCGGCTAATGTTGAAATGCGCGATTCCCTCACTTATTCTATTAAATAAAATTCCCAAGATGCAAAACCTAATCTAAACTCCGATAAATCACCTTTTTTTAAAACCTTAAATTAGGAGGATATATATTCGCGGAAATAAATCAGGAGAAGAATTTTATATTGCGTTATAATTCCTTAGGGACAAAATCCGACTAAAATTCCGGTCGTAAAAAGAGTTCCTCTTTTGACTTACGAAACAAAATGTGTCAACTTTTATGTAACCTTATTCTTTGTTGCTCGATAATATAGAGCATTTGACAGGATTTGGTTAGCTATACGAAAAGAAAACGCGAAAATTTAGTACCTCTATCTTACTTTATAGAATAAAATTTATTTCCTTTTGTTTTTAAAATTAAGTTTTGATTTGAATTATTTTATTCCTAAATACGGAGGCAGGACAGGTTCTTCAATAAATGGCGAACATAAAGTTTGAATTGAAAATACTTTGCGCAGGACGTTACGAATAAAGTAAGTGTTAACGAATATATCCGTGGGAATAGAGGCGTCCGATAGGATTGGAAAATTGAGAGATACAGCAAACATAACTGTTAATACAAATCCTGCAGCTTTTATACTGAAGGGGGTTTTATATTAGATTTTCGAAAACGAAATGTTTATATATAAAGATTCGAGAGATAACGTGCATTAGTGAAATAACCGTCCAATGAGTTGTGATACTAAGGCCGGTCGCACACTTACTACGTGTTTGCTCGATGTACGAATTCCCATATAAATTACGGGCGATGAAAATGAAACGACACGTCCAATACATGTCAGATACAAATGTGTGCGATCGGCATAACATAAGATCAGATATATAATATGTAGGTCATTCAATATTATAATCACGACCATTATCGATCGTATAAAGTTTCGAATGTGAGTCTGGTAATAGTGATAGAAGAATTTTCTATATATATATATATTATATATAGGTAAATAGGTAAATACCTATAACCAAAGTATTTCCAAATTACATGAAATTTAAATGATCGATGGAGAGTATGTATCTACTACACATGTATATTTATATTAGAACTGCGTATCGCGTTTATTAGAAGCAACATAAGAGAAAGCATCTGATAAAGAAGTTATTATTTCGTGGATGTAGGGTTTTTAGGAGCCCTTCCTGTTAATGGGGACATTCACCGAAACAATAAAGTCGTCGTCAGATTGCAGATGAAATAAACATCAAATTACTATTGGCCATTATTTTATTATAACCTCATATATGTTTTTGTTTGAGCAAGAAATATTTCGTGTATTAGGTGGGAATTATAGTTGCGTTTTAATTTGTTTGTTAAATATCGAAGTATTAATTAATTGGCCTATGTACATATCGATTTAGGACTTTTAAATATCTATAATCGTCATAATTTTGAACTACTCATATTTAAATGATTAATGTATATATTTTATTATTTTGTATGACATGAAAGAATAAAGTACATTTTAGTTTTAAAACTCTTCTATGATTTATTTATTTATATTCAAAAGTTCGATCGAAATTGTGTAGGTGTACTTAAGTTGGCGAAAGTTTATTTACTTAAAACACTTTTCGCAAACGAAAGTTCTCTGGTTAATCAATCTACTTTTTACCGTTCGAGACAAAACTTGAATTAATTTCACTAACGAAAACAGGTCACAAAAGATAATACACCTACCTACTAGTTGCTGAAAGCACAAGTTGCGAAGATGCGTATACGTGTATGTATTTACATATTTTTGCATCTAGTGAGCATCCTCGTAAAACCCGAAGATAATACGGTAGTAGTATACGTAGTGAATGTATACATACATAGGTATACATATAATCTTGAGCGCCCTTATACCGCTAACTATTTCATTAACGTTTATGCAACTTTAATCTTTTAATCTAGCCGAATTCTTCGACCAAATTGTTAAGCAAATAGAATTCTCATCCATTTATTGGGACGTAACTTTTATTACCTTGTATAAATTATATGTATGAATGGCTGAAAATATGATATGTTTTATTCACGTTTAGTACATAGCACATACGTTTCAAACAATCCCGATTCATTAACTCAAAATCAGAATCGAGGATAAAATAGATCATCAATCAAAAAGGCATTTACTAGATACATACGTACGAACGTAGTCGTTTTATTGTTGATTTGTTCTACAATGTAAAGTTATCCACGAGGCATGCAATACATTTTAAAAATGGAAAAAGAAAAGAAGAAAAATAACATTTTACGATAGATATTTTTTTTCACATGTTCATTAAATTGGGTATTTACAATCTGTGTATATATATATATATATATATATATATATATATATATATATATATATATACACCGTGTCCAAGATAAGAATGCACAGCATGGGGATCTTGAAAACGGTAGAAGATACAGGGTGGCTTAAATTAGAAAAAAGTTGCGCTATTTAGAGTATGTTCACATGCTGGTCGCAAAAGTTCATTATTGTTTATCGTTTTCAAAATTCCCAAAAAAATGTGATTTTTTGGATTTTCGTTTCTTTTCATTTTTTATTTATTTTAAATGATATTAAAAACTACCGGCACTTTCTCATTGCCACTTTTTAAGCTCTACAAAATGGCGTGTTCAAATTTTAATCCGACGTTTCATATCCGAGAACCCATCATCAACTTTATTTTTATATGGCCACAAACAAAGAGACACCCTGTATTCGGTAGCATTTATTCATTACAAATTCAACGATGTATCACACATTATGGTTTTGAAGCCAAAAAAGGGGAAAAACAATAACCAACAATGGCATTTTCAACCGGCGTAACAAACATTATTGGGCAACAGACAATCTTCATTTAATAAAAGAAACAAGGCATCAACATCGATTTGGATTTAATCTGTGGGTAGGCATTTTGGGTGGCAGAATAATAGGACCTTTTATTTATCACAACAATTTAAATTCCGAACGATATCTCGACCTACTGCAGACTGATTTGGAGAATGCCTTAGATGAATTACCATTACTTATAGTTAACAACTGCTGGTTTCAGCAAGATGGTGCCCCAGCGCATAATTCAAGAACTGTGCGGGAATATTTGTCCCAGAGGTTTCCTGAAAATGCATTGGAACTCACAGTGAAGTAGCCTGGCCAGCCCGATCACCTGACTTAACTCCGTTGGATTTTTTCCTGTGGGGTTATTTAAAAAACCAAGTGTATGACGCCACTTTTGAAACTGAAGAACAGTTATTGGCATTGGTTTTAGCAGCAGTTAATACAATCACACCAGAAATGTTAGACCATGTTTTGAATTCTTCTGTAGACAGAGCATACTTGTGTCTAGAAAATAATGGCAACCTATTTGAGCAATTATTATAATTTTTGACATTTTGTTTCTGTTATTGTACCAGCGCCTACTAATTTAAAAATAAAAACCTTATAACTCACGTTTTTCCCTTTTTGGCTTCAAAACCATAATGTGTGATACATCGTTGAATTTGTAATGAATAATGCTACCGAATACAGGGTGTCTCTTTGTTTGTGGCCATATAAAAAATAAAGTTGATGATGGATTCTCGGATACGAATCGTCGGATTAAAAATTTGAACACGCCATTTTGTAGAGCTTAAAAGTGGCAAGAGAAAGTGCCGGTAGTTTTTAATATCATTTAAAATAAATAAAAATGAAAAGAAACGAAAATCCAAAAAATCACATTTTGTTGAGAATTTTGAAAACGATAAACAATAATGAACTTTTGCGACCAGCATGTGAACATACTCTAAATAGCGCAACTTTTTTCTAATTTAAGCCACCCTGTATCTTCTACCGTTTTCAAAATCATGCTGTGCATTCTTATCTTGGACACGGTTATTATATATATATATATATATATATATATATATATATTCAGTAAATTGTTTGGTATAATTTATAGCATGAGGAAGTAATATCCACTGATATTACTTCGTATTCAGTAGTATGTAAAGGTTAGTTGAACTTAATCTGATTGAGTTTCTTACTTAAACTATAACTAAACCTAATCTAAAAATCGTTCAGGTAAGTCTAACGGGTCACATCTTTGGAGTCGAGGGATATATTGTCTGTCTAATAACGCCACAGCTAAATCATTAGGATGCACCCTAAGTTTCGCTTGATATTTTTCACTAGCACTTTGGACTTCCTGCTTAATTGTAGGTACCGGAACATCCTGTTGTAGTAACCAGTTAGGAACATACCAAGGAGCATTTGTGATGATCCTGATTATTTTGTTCTGATATCGTTGTAGTATTTCTAGGTTTGAGTTACTGGCAGATCCCCAAAGTTGGATGCCATATGTCCAGATTGGTTTTAAGATGACCTTATAGAGTAGCACTTTGTTTTCCAAGGATAACTGGGACTTTCTCCCGAACAACGATAGACATGCGCGTATTATATTAAATTCTGAAACGTCATGCGTTTTTATTGTTAATTTAACGCCAGTTAATTCTGACCATCAGTCAATCACCATAGAAACAATTGTTCCTAATAATCATTTCTATAGCGACAGATTGATGGTCAGAGTTAATTGACGATTGAAAAACCGGCCCTTAGTTTACAAGAATTAAAGAATTTGAAGCTTTTGCTTCCTTTATTGCCGTTTTATATGTACGTTTAACCTTCCAGCGCGGCGCCAGCGTGCTTGTATCAGAAACGATTTAAATTTACAGCGGAAAAGCTTTATAAAAATCCTAACTTCAAATATTTCTTTATTTTAATCGGCGAGCAATATCTTTCTACGTATTAAAAGTTCCGGAAGTGCGCTTTATTCCTCGAAGTCTGGTAAACAATTAAACTTGGCTTAAATTAGCTTTTACTTAATAAATTAAACTTACGAAGTCTAAATCGTTTTTCTTTAAAGTAAAACGACGTCAAATATATTTGTATGTAGAGGTCGTTGGAGAACTTTTGTTCTTTATATGTGGCCATCAATAAGGACGCAACACGTTCCTCCACTCTACTCTCGGTTTCTGCGATTTAACTCTGGGACTACATATTTCGATGCGAATCTGGTTAGTTTTGTTGTTGGATTTAGGGATGTTTCTTTTATATTAGGAATAGGTACGCGAACTACAAAAGGAAGGTGGCACATACCTACCTATTTAATAATCGATAAAACAATTAACTGTATTTGAATATTAGAATAACGCTGATTAAATTAACGCCGGTCGCTTATTTTGAGCGGGTATAAATAAATGTAATAAATCACGGGGTGTCATTCTAATCACTTAATGGTATTATATTATTTAACTAGTGGAAAGTCAACGAAGATTGATTAATGCCGATCTTCGCGTGTATTATAATAATGAGGCGCCGAAAACATTAATTTAAGAAAATTATTTTATAATATCATTTACCTATACGTAAATAACCATATATTACAAAATGTATAACGTAAGTTATAGAAAAATCAAGATTCTTTACGCACTTGGATTGTCATTTAAAAGATCGGCGTACTTATCAGTTCAGAACTTAAAATAATTTTTCAATGTTTTGACCTATAACAAATTCAAGGTAACGTTAATAGAAGATTTTAAAGTCAACATTTCAAACTAATTTTGACAAATTCTATGTAAGTAATTTAAAAAATCGATGGAGACCCCAAATGCAGAATCTGCAATGAGGGACCAGACAGTAGTGCGCTTCCTGTGCAAATGCGGTGTACAGCGCATCTTTGGACTCCGTATATGGAACCGGAGGACTTTCCCACGCATTCCGAAAGACGACTGTACGCCTTGGTGCAGGGTACAAAGATTACGGAATGAGTGGACTAAACAACCAGGGCGTGCATGATAAGCCTTTTAAGCTGCAGTGCCTCCGGAACCTAGTGGTAGACGGACCCGCGCAAGCAAGAAAAAAAAAGAAAGTGTAAGTATAATTAGTTTATTCACTAATGATAATACCTAATTAATTCAATTTTGTATGACCTACAGGAGATTTTTATTGTATTAATTACTAATATTATAGGAGAAAGTTCTATAATGGGTAGTTGTCAACCTACGCATAGGTAAGTGAAACCTGTGAAAACGACCACCTCTGTAAAAACACCACAATTGTAACGGAACGGTTCATTTCCTATTAAAGAACATGGTTTTTTACCAATCTAAAACGACCTTCGCTTAAAACGCGACCACTACTAGTAGTAAAACTGCATTTACTGAAAAAGTTTCACCATCAATAACCTAACAGATTTTCAGTCGGAGTGGCTATGATTGACAGGTGAACTTAAATTAGCTTAAGTTATTAGCAACTTTACTGACCAAGACTTCAAAACTAGGTGAAGCTATCGGGTACATACGGTATTTCCAACGATTTATTGTTTTTCTATGAACATCTTAACATCTACATAGGTACAAACATATTTTTTAGCTTTCTTTTGTACTACGTAAAAGGGCCACCTGCATAAAAAGAACATTTCTGTAAGAACTACTTGCGGTCGTTTTAGGCAGGATTCACTGTACCTATATGTTTTAGAAGTGGTCGTTGTTTCGTTAATATTATAGCTTTAAACTTGACGAATCCAGGTTTCCCAGAATATTTCTGATAGTTACATAGTAGATACAATGTTTTACTAATTATGTTTTTGTACTATTTCATTTCAAAAAGTAATAAAATGAAATTCTTAGATTTATTGCTGTAATTTAAAAAATTTCATTAAAAAAATGATTCCCCTTGAAGTTAAATTAGTCTCGACGAATTTCTTTTTGAGAAAATGAAAAATAATAAAATATCCTTTCCGTATTTTTCAAGAAACAAGTTTTCGTTAGTAACTTGCAGGTATTTATTACCGTCCTCTGGTGGTAATCGTAATAAGCGAATGATTGACGTTAACCAATAAGCTTTTAAAATTATTCCAAAATTGTAAAAACGCGTAAACGGTAAGACCGCTATAAATTACGTAAATATCGTGTGTCTGAAATGTAATTTAAAATATTTTATACCTGTTTACGTATGAAAAAAAAGCCACGGGGATTTAATATCTCATTCTACAAAGAGATAACGAAGAGCTCGAGAGTTTTATATGTGATTTTGTATTGTATATAATACATATTTACAGTATAACCTGTGTGTGTTTACCTTCAGATTTATTAGGTATGTACTATAGGTACATGGGTAAACTGTAGATATTTATATGAACATAAATTGCAAATTGTATTTAAATAGTTATAGGTATCTACTCATTATAGAAAACACATTATAACTCATCCAAACCTATATGATATCACGTCATCGATACAAGGTTACTAGATGATGACGTTTCACACAGTGCTGTCACTTCGTACCTCGTATTTTGACAGTTCTAATAAATTGTAGTCTTTCTTTATACCATCTAATATGTGCGCAAGTAAATCATCTACAGAAAATGTCACTTTCCAAACTTTAAACCGAATTACAAATAAACAATCTAGTAACTTTTTGTTGATGACGTGAACATCATATAGGTTTGGATAAGCTATAGGTACTTTATCAATAGGTAACAAATAATATAATTCCCTACAGCATTATTTAGAAAATTATCTTTGATGTGATAGCTTGCTATTAATCTTATTATATAAAGTTGTTTTTCTACGTTTTATTTCTATTTCTCACGTTTCTTCAGTGGTTTAGTAATATCGTGTATAGTAATATATACACCGGTAAAAAATCGTTTTTCTCTCTAACAGAAGTTTTCCTAGTGCCCCGTATATTTATAATATTGTTGTAAAACTGATCTTAATATGATGTGATTTCGACAAGAGCAACGTCCCGTGATTAATATCGATATCTAGATACAGCAGGACTATGTGGCGTCTTTCTTGGCGCCGAATAGGGCGTCACGACGCCGCCAATCCGGCTGACTTACACTGCCACAAACAACTGTTGTGGGTGGAAAACAAAGAATCTACCAGAAAACAGCGAAACGTAATCAGGCCAACTTAAATACCAACATAAAGTACGCGCACTCGTCTCGACTTGACTCGTCCTAGAAATAAACAAAACGAATAAAACACGCACACACCTACTTTAATTAGTTCGACTCTTTCGCACTAAAATCCTGTCCTTTAGAGTTTAGACGGGACGTTTGCAATAAACATCGATTTTTACCTAAGAATCTCCGAATTTCCTGTTAGGTGCCGTTCACTCTCAGTTGACACGGCCAGAAGAGTATTCGAATGGAAAATTCGGCCAAATTAGGGGGATCTTAATTCATAATTTAATTATTCATGGTCACAGATTGTTATTCAAATATTTGTAAATTAACTATGCAAAATTAAATTAAAATTTAGTCGTAATTTAATATAACACTCTGTGGTTTCGGCAAACACTAAATTTGTGTGACTGTGCTGATTTTCCTTCCATATTTTCATTTTGATGCTATCGCGTTATAAAAAGTTAATTAGTTTGAGCAAAGGATTTTTAGGTATGTTTGTATTTAGCCGGCAGTGACGTATATGATTTATTTTAAACTTGTTTTCAATTTAAAAATAAGTAATTATGTACCTACTTGAATAATCGTCATCAATATTAAAGGACGTATAATAGGAAAAATTCAACTACCTACTAAATCAAAATTGCAAGAGCTTTAATAAAACGATCATGTGACTACTGGTCTAAATCTGAATTTGTTATTTAAAATGAGAAGTAATGAAAACGATATTCATTATTTGAGTCCCCCAGGAAATTACTGGTAATTACTACCTGTAATGCCGAGATTTCATGACATAAATTATGTCCACATCAAGAGTAGGTACCTACTACATTATTTAAATATTGCTCGCTGCGTATTGAAGTTGATCGATTAAAGTTAATTAAAATTTCATCTTTTTTAAAAAATATCGATGAAAATTAACTTTATATTATTTAATAATTATGTACGGTAATTACCTTTATTGGGAGTATTTTTTATATGTAGGTACGTACCTATTACATACGTAGATAAAAATACATATATTAATATATGAAATGTTTTAGCGATAAATTTATAAAAATATATTGCATTAATTCTTCAGTGACTGTTAATTAATATAGGTACATGTTCATAGTAGGTGTAATAGTGATAAGAAATCAAAATTCGTTTCTCAAATTATAATATGTACTTATAGGAGTATCATTTTCCCAGTTACGCATTACTTTAATTTAAAGCTTCGACCATAACACTTATGTTAGATTTAAAACGATTACGCATCTATTATTCTATAACAATGGTTATTAAGTGGATAGTCGAAAGTTAGTAGCCATTGCAATTGATAGATTCTAATAGTAATTTATACATAAAATACTAAATCGTGTAGAGATACTCCAAAACTATGGTACCTACCTACCTATATACATAGCATCTCGTCGTAACCGTAATGCCGAACTAAATGCAAGAACATCTACGACTATAAAGTGTGGCATTAATAAAAAGAAACGAATGATCCACTAAAGCACTTTCATAAAGAGTGGCAATAAAATGAAATGAGAAAAATTATAAAAGAAAACGGTTCAAAAATGTAAGAAAACGGCCTTTAAAATTGTTAAATATAAATTTTATTTCGGTGATATTTTTTTTGTCGGCGGGAGGTTGTTCCGAATGGGATCCCCGATTGTTTTATACCAGTCTTACATCAGAAGTAGCTGGCTTGGTTAGCAGGCTAACAGTACGAAATGCAGGATTTATTGTTTCGTAATTTGCAAGTGTGTCGAAGTGAGCACGTTATGCAAAACGAACGTAGACGAATTGAATTATGTAAATGTTGAAGAGCACCTACTTCGTATTATATTTTAAGTGCTGAAATTTGAAAGCGCATCATATTAAATAACGATACGTAGTCGTAAACAATTTAATCGAAATTGTACTTAAATTTATTCAATTTGTTGCCCGCTCAAATGTAACGTGGTAAATTATGAGGGAAGACTTTGCTCGAGCAAGATCTAATATATACGATTCAGCAAGTTCATAAAGATATTTGAAGAATGTAATTGGATCCAGTAGGTAAACGTAGGCAATAAAGTGAATAAAAAGCACCGCCGACTATGATGGGGGATTGAAAAGCAAGTGATGTGTATCGGAAGTTTTTAGGGTAAAAAGTAGGTCAATTGTATCTATTGGTAGAAAATAAAGATAAGATTTTGTAAAATATGTATAACTGATGAAATATGAGGTTAATATCGAGACAACTCTGCAATCGTGTAAATTTATAAATGAATAAATTAGTAGATAGAAAATTAAAAGATCTAGTTCGGGGTAACAATGAAAAGTCGTTTTATTCGGTATACGTTCATATTGAGAAGGAGGCCACTGAAAATGTATTACTAATTCCCTAACTACCACTTGGCACGCGCTGGGAATCCGCACAGGAATAAAAGAAGTAATCTGCAAATCGTTCTCTAAAGTAGGTATTAAATGCGAGTAGAATATCTTATTCATTAAAATTAAAGGAAACTTTCCAATATAGGTAGGTACGAGAAGAATTAATTATCATACTTACTTTAACGTACAATCCTTTCTGAAAAGCAATTTGAAAAGGAATTGCAAAGTTCAGATATGGAAACAGCTTTCGTAAAGCAATCAGCTACTTATCTCTTTCATATTTTTTTCTCCAGAAAAATGTATCATTTCCCAAATAAAAATAATAATATTTAATATTAAACCTACGTAGGCATGGGGATTGTTCTTTGTTCAGTAAAAGTATTTAATAACAAGCAATGTAAGGCGTCGCATTGTTTAATATAGTTTTGGAACATGAAAATATTTTATTCTCGCCCGTTAACCAAACTTATATCAAACTTAATATCATGTTCTGTTACACTTTGTGAAACTTCTTAATAAGTAATATACATACTTCTAAAGTTTTCTAAAAATAACGAGGATAATTGATATTAATTAAAATTTCTACAAAAATTTGACCGATTTTACCGATATTTTCGTGGAAACGATGTTACCTGTTTATATTTATTTTTTTTTTTATAATTACCTACTTTGTTCGTTTTATTTGTATGATTTATATTGCACTCATTGTTAATTTAACCACTCGTTAAGTATTGTCTGTTGTTATAGTTTTTGTAAAGACAACGATATTACCTACTTTATAATTTAGAGACTATACGCAAACAAATTCACACACAAAAAAGAAAATGAAATTTAAAAATAAGGTCAAACATTTTCTGAAAACATCCTTTGACCCGTTTAAACGTAAACCCCTCGTGAAACATTGCTATTTTAAGTCGAACAATTACACAAAAGAAGTTAAAGCGAGAAAATAAACTTGCAGGCACCTATACGTGCTTACGTAGTGCTGGCGTTTTCAAATTAGTTTGGAAAATTGATTATTAGAATAATAAAAATTCGAATAGCCTTCTTACCATGTAGCTTTCAAACTAGGCATTAATACGTTAATGTCAATTTTAAATCCCACATATATAACGGCACTACTTTCACTGCAAACCCGAGCGCAGAATAAATTGCTGGCCTCTATTTTAGATACGTCACTTCAAATATTTGTAGCTTTTCGCCCGAATCGCACTTTCCTTCGCCTAACATTTTTAACCTAACGGACCTGCGAACATTCCACAATAACGCAGGGGTCATCAATTAAATTACAAAAACTCGTTTCCAAGTAACGAGCCGAGAACCTAGTTTTAATGTAATTTAAATAAATATTACAAGAGAAATAAGTAGGTATCTATTATTTATCGTTGTTATTTGAATTTAGTCGGCTTAACATCGCTAGATAAGTATTTTAAACCTATCAAGTACATCAAGTGACATATACTTGATACTTTGATATATTTTAAAGGAACTAATACATTATTTTTTATTGATAGAATTTTCATTTAGCATTTTATATAAAAATAATTCCTATATGTATCATTCAATCAGGGTGGGTATTTATGACAATGCGTTAGTAATTATCGATCAACGACTTACATAAATGATGATAAATAATCAGCTATTAACGTGATAAATTTTTTATATCGATTTTTAAATGCTTAAAAATAAGTGGCGTTGAAATAGTTTGGTGTCAGAATTGCCAATCAATTCAAAAACTACCTAAATACTTATAGCGATCTATTTATTAATAGAAATAACTTATTCTTTATACCTAAAGGTATTTGTGTATAAGGTTCGTTGCATTTAAAAAAATTAAATAACAATAATTGTATACGTTTATTTAGAAAATAAGTGACGCATGATCAAATGTTTCTTTAACTTATACAAATATTTAAGGTACCTGCCTATTTATTATTTTTAAGTAACCATCAAATATGCGAACGTAAATAATTCTAAAACGTTATAATAATTATGAAAAAGCACGTTAAAGAATCATGATTAAATTGCTTCAAACGAAAGTTTAAAACTTCATTCATGTTTTAGTTGAAACATCCGCAATCAATAATGCTTTGTGTTTTAAATAAAGTTCATTTGCGTTAGTCTAGAGAACAAGAAAATGTAAAATTTATGAAGTTGCGAGAAGGAAAAGTACACATACTTAATTTATTATGTGAAATTGAAGAATTAAATGAAAATCCTGTATTTTAAGTTTAATAAAATAGGTACACAGAACAGTAACCATAATTAATTAAAGATAATTGATACAAAAATATAAGACTTTCTTTCCAATATTTTTGTCGTTAACAACATTAAAAATAGATATTTTAAATTCCACGGTAGCATAACATGAATTAATTAATTAATAATAATTTTTAAACATAAAGACGTACAAGCAGCTTGTTAAATAAGATCGTTTTTCCTTTTCTAACTAATTATATTTATAAAATATAAATCAAAAAGTGCAAACAAATAAACAATTCAGTTTAACAATATTTTTTCTACGAAAACATAGAATTGTATTAAAAGCCGGAGATTTTTGATAAAAGAATTTTTAGTATCCCGAACTGCGGAATGTTATTAGCATACCTAAAATATTTTTAAAAAGTTTTTCATATAAATTTCCGGATATTGGATGGTTCATCAAATAAGCGGTCTCTATGGCCAACAACTTTTTCTAGTTCGAACAGTTCACGAAACGACCGCTGCATTTTTAAACATTCAGAAACGGGAAGTGTTTTATCGAATACCGACGCGTATAATATGTACGCCACGATAACATTATGAAATTAAAAAGGTAACAAATTTCCATTGCGGAATTCTTTGGGGTCGTAGAAAATTCTCGAGCACTGATACGTCGGTCGAAGGATGTGTCGAAAATGCCGCTCTATATTTGCTCGAGGACGAGTTTATTACGGTACAATGTGAACGTCACGCACATTTTATTGAAGCCGCATCCTGACAGTATGTACTTACTTGTTTTTCTTTTTTTTTTGTTATAAGACGTGATTAAAACGTTACTAGGCTTTTAAATAAATAATTAGGAATATCCAGAGTTACGCGAATAAAGATTAATTTAAATTATTCACGATTCGAAATTTGAAACGAGATTATCTATTTATAACAAAATTGTAAAATTTTATGTGTGATTAACTGTTTTTTTTTATTACTGCCAAGATAAGTTTAATATATTTTTAATAACGTCTACCAAAAATGTATGTGTACACTTTTATAAGTTTTGAAATGAATAATTTTATGAATATTCTTTAAACGACTGACTGTATCGGCAAGTAGGTAAGATATCAATCGACCACGTTGCAATAAGTAACTTCAAACACGTCAAATGTTAGTGCTTCTATCTTTAATAATGAAAAATACCCTCTCGGCGCACTCTTCAGTCAGTCAAGTTATTTTTGAAAAACCTACCATTAATTTTTTATAGAAATTAATTTATCATCAGAAAAATAAGTCTAATATCCATGAAGATGAACTTTTACTTTATACGATTGTCAATTTGAAAATAAAAAAAAGGTTTGATCCTACTTGTTATGCGTTCATTTACCTTTCCAACATATTTTATTTCAAATATCAACGTAAAAAGTTATTCATCAACCGTAATATATATTTTATCTTCGCTTGAAGCTGAAACGTTATAATATCTATCTAGCCAGCTTACTAGCGATTGGCAGTAAAGTCCTTGTTATGATCAAATTTATAAATATTATAATCTATATTTTAAGGTAGGTATCGTAGTTGTTGTCCTCACCACCGCCGCTGTCAGTTTTATAACAGTTTATTATAATAAATAGTAGATAAAATATGAAACCGCAATCTTTTAAGCCATGAATATTTCAGGAAGTACGGAGGTTTCATATTTAGCAAATAATCTGGGGTAATGTTTGCAATTACCGAAAGTGGTCTGGTTATTTCTCAATTTGACAGCTTAAAGATGCTTTCATTACTTCTATTGTTGCCCTCATGTTTACAATTAATCTCTTTGAGAAATTTTACACGATCATTTAATATAGCGCCTCATAAAATTTTTCATTGTATTCACCGGCCGCGTTCGAGTATAATTTTCATTTTGGTAGTTGTACTTATAAGAATTTAAGATTACATTATTGTTGTTTTCTTTAATTTCTTAAATTTAATCGTTTTATTATTGACGACTTAAATCAATCCGTTCTGAATAGGCCATGATGAATATAAAATTAATATAATAATAAAATTGACCAAAAATATTGATTAGGTAGGTACCTACGTATAATACATATATAAGTACATACAAATCGAACGTCTGTATTTGAATTAAAAAACGATTAATTATAGTGAATTTGACTGAATTTCGTTAAATAACAATTATGAAAGTCTGAAACAGTTATAATTGTTTTTTGACAACAAAAAGAGCGATCAACGATTTTCATGCCAGTTTTTATACAAAAACTAAATTATACTTACCTATCAAATAAGGCTTGTTTCAGAATTAATGCACATCCCTACTTTAAAACTATATATATCACGTGGTAAGTTCTAAAGTGTTTTAATAATTAGAATAAAAAATTAACATAAAGATACGTTAAAATTGCAATACACTTATGGCCTAACTAACCAAAATAAATTTTAATAACTGACTACATTATTCTTAAAAAAAGGTTAAGAATTAATTTTTGCAAATTTTAGTATTCAAATTTTGTCTCGTTTTTAGTCTAAATTGTTGCGACAATTCAAAAATTGAATCCGCTTTTTATCCCTAAACGAATGTATTGAAACGGTATAATTCCTCAAACTAAAAAAAAAATAAAAAATCAAAAACATTTGAAAAATTAAAATCCCGAAATGAAATTTGTTTAATACTCCTGTAAAATGCAGACTAAAGGTAAGCGTAAGGTAATCGGATTTTGAATTATTTACATTATTTTGAGTGAGACTGCGTTTACCCATCCGCACTGCAAGTATCGGATGTCGGCAATGCCGATGGGAATTCTAAAAACTGATCAAAATGCGATCTTTCCGGTGCGTGCTGTACGATGCCGATGTTGGTGAATGCACTCCGCCATTTGTATCGGTATTCCCAGCATTAATATCTAACAGTCAAGTTACACAATTATCATGAATAGCGCGATTTTCTTCAATATGGCTCATTTTGGGCAAAATTATTATTACTTTTTATCCTAAAAGTTTTTAGGAATCTGGCAATAAAGTTAAATTTTTTTTAACCTAATCTCCTGAAAAAGCAGTCATTACAAAGGTTGGGAGTAATATCCTTGCCTCCCCCCCTGAAGTGGTATACAAAAATCTATGAAATTGTTTTGAAATAGTTAGGTATTTATCTACTTCATTTATTAGGAATGCAAGCCAAACATGATTAAATCTTAATAACAAATAAAAGAGTTACCTATTTAAACAAATTGATTTTTCCTTTTCAATTATGGGAGTGAACATGTTAGCAGGAGAATTTAGTAGGAAAAACTTTATCTACTTAGAACCTACATTAAAAATGTCGAGAACGAAATAGGGATCTTTCGGAAATCCGAATATTGCGGATGCAATGCACGCAGTACCTAAAATCCATCCGTTTTGTTCAATGCGGACTAGTAGACGCCTAGTTTAACATTGCTGTCGCTGCCACTTGTCTGTAACAGACTATAAGAAAAACATAGAAACTTCTAAATTTTTCTTTGTATTTCCTACTTTATTCTCCTCATCGTTCTCCCTTTATTGTCAATTTTCAACATTCCGTTGACTATGAATTTGAATTATTACATACCTATACCTACGTAAGGTAAAATTTCGTTCGCGAAATTGGACCGTTGAATTTTTTAGGGGAGCCCTAAAAAAGACCCTAACCGAGTCCCTATCCAAGAGTCGAACCGAGCTCGATTTTCAGAGAATTTGCATTAGAGCTTAAAAGTCCATGTATTTACACTTTATAAATACATGGAGAGTTAGTCGACAAAGAAAGATCCTACCTTTCTTCGTCGTATTAATCATTTTTTTTTGTAATCCTTTTAGATAATACAACACAACACTCGCGCACTCACACGCAAAAAGGCCTTATTAACGGAACGAGCACTCCTTGCACACACGAACAAACGACGCCGTAATTTAAAATTCGCACTACTGAAACAAGCACTACCGTTATGTAGTTTTATAATAAATTTCCTAAAAAGTACATACTTTAAAAATTTTCGGTCATTATCTATATATTATTTTTTATCAAATTCCACTACGACTCCTGTAATAACCCAAGCTCCTATCGCACAAAAACCTACGTCACAACACTACTAAAATTTTCTTAGTGTGTTTAAGAGATAATATGGTGGGAAATATCCAACCGGTGGTAGACAATTGAATGTTTGTTTTAATCATTTTTTGATAAACTTGATACTTGATAAAATTTATTATAGACTTTAGAGAAATATCAATTATTTAGAATTATTGTGGTTCGCCTCGCAAACCTGGCAGACCTTCCTCCAAATGAATACATTTTCAATATGTCACCTACTGCATAATACTACATCGCGTTGTTTTTAAAATTATAGTTTTAATTGTCCTTTACATGAATATATATGTCTGCCGATGTAAAAATGTACCCAAGTATGGCAGACTTAATTTTTTTAAAGGCAACAACAAAAATTTAATTGTCTGCCACCGGTTGAATTTTTCCCACCATATCATCTCTTCAATTCACTAACGTAAGTATTTCTTTTTAGATTAGCTATTTGTAGTTAAGTATAAATTGCAGATATCGATTGTTCGATATCGATATCGTATGTTATTGATAACAACAAAAGCCAGATTAATTTATTACAACAATAACGAAAAAGATTGATGAATTTAAGACTTAACTTCAATTTTTCTTTGAAGGTACTAACATGTATTTTCGTGTTGAAAATATTAATGCTTTGATGTTAATTTATT
The DNA here is from genome assembly GCA_036326145.1 of Rhagophthalmus giganteus. Taxonomy (NCBI): domain Eukaryota; kingdom Metazoa; phylum Arthropoda; class Insecta; order Coleoptera; family Rhagophthalmidae; genus Rhagophthalmus; species Rhagophthalmus giganteus. Next base: position 5,663,717 of record JARFJA010000056.1, on the reverse strand, counting down.
TGTTATAATTATTTTTATGTAGCGAGATCGAACTAAAATTTTAGAGACGTAGATAATACAAGTACCTATCTATATGCGAATTAAAAGTTTATTATATTAAAAGAATAACACAACAAAGATGTCAAAGTTCGATATAAATCTATTCCTAAAGGATTTTGTGTAAAAGAAAAAGGAAAAGAGACCCTGAAAGGGATCATTTATATGCACCTAAAAGGGTACTTTTTATAGATTTTAGATAATAAATGAAACCGGTTTGTTTTCCTGTCTTTGTGTCATTGTGATTTTATATTTTCTAAATAAAAAAACTTGAAAAGATCCCGACATTTAAATAATAGGTACACTTTTCATATTAATTTATTAAGAATTAACGAGTTCCAACCAACAAAACAATTTATTTCATTACATGAAAGCGAGCTATCGACTGTTGGTCTTAATTTGTTTAAGCGGCGTGTACATACTACAATATGCGCGAGTGTTACATAAAACAAGGAAAATGTGGATGGACGTACGTCATTTTACATCAAGTAAAATGTCTACTAAAACACCAAAGTTTTACATTTTTATGTAGCTTAATATTATCGCGAGTATTAAAAATGAGCGCTTAATGTGCGATCTCCTCTTATAAAGAATAATAATTTTTGTTCTACATGCAATAAAGAGTATTTCTTTAAGCTTTATCTAACGTGACGTAACTGCTCATCATGAGCTCTTTTGACGAATTAAGTTGCTAGTGAAGGGTTTTAGTTGTCCTAATGGACGTTATGGCGATTAACTTTTCTCTTGACGTACTTAAAAGCGAAAAACGCGTGTTTGGTTAAGGAATTGTGAGATTTCCTTGATTTTATTTTTTGTAGCTTTAGACAATAATAAATCGAATACTTTTATATTTGAAACGAGGATTTATTGGACTTATATGGACGTGAATCTTATGTAGGTATTTTATTTGTATTTTATTGTGTAACCTTTATAATTTTATTAGAATATACCTATACTAACATAGCTCTTGATAATTGAGCTTATCGCTAATTGCTTATATTTGAAGCAAAGATAAAATATAAGTTTTGATAATAAGTTCGAAAATTTCAACACGATGATCAAATGTCTAAATTTTTCACAAGTTAAAAAAACTATTTCTTAAAAATTTATACCTATTAAGAATGCCTATGTAAAATGTACGACGGATAAATATATTTTATTAAATTGTATGTTAAAAATGCAAATACATAGTTAGTTACGTAGACGTCGACAATCAAACTAAAAGAAATTTCCCAAACGAATGTGAGCATCAATAGTTGTATTCATTATTTAACGAGATACAGTACTGTACATTTACAATCTAATTCAATCTATTATCAACTAGCAAATTAGAATGTACGAATACGTAATAGCGACAGCTATTTCTATTGTCTTGAAGTAAGATGTACTTTAAATTTCAACAACGTAAAAGGAATTAAAAAGCAAGCGTGTTATAATTTAACAATTATCATATTACTATTATGAAGAATAGATATCTATGGGATAATGAAATTAATTTTCTTGCCTTAATCAATTAACCTTTTGACAGGTTCGCGATTCGGTATACAATTTATAGAAAAGCTTTTTGATATATTAATAATGATAAGCAGTTTTGAATTGTGTCGAATTAGATGAGAATTAAGACAGAAAAGTTGGAATTGGTAAAGTGTTTGGTAGCTGTGTGATTCAATATTCTGTTATTCAAAGGGTCAATTTTACTAAACACTTCATACTTAATATTTTCGTTTCACTCTATTATCGAGCACTGTTATATTTAATATTGTTATTTAGTTACATTTTGATTTAAAGATTATGCAAAGTTGAAATAAATCGAACGATAATCCCGTTTCGCAGGATTTGTGTTTAATAATGTCGTATTTATTAATTTTGAAACGGATCAAATTATTAAAAAGAAACATTTTTGTTATTTAACGTAGTTAAATTTTCTATTAAAATAATAATAGGTGTTTTTAAATTGCTTTTAGAATAATTGTTAAGTAGGTAAATTGGCTGTTGTAATTTCAATTGAATAGATAATTGAAAGCTTTTAAACATTAGCAACGTAAAATTTGCATTCAGCATTTTAATAAAACTAAACGAACATACCTATATATAAAAACTTTTGTATAAATATTTTTAAAATATGGACAAGTATAGTTTATGTCATACATTTAGAAAAAGATCTGTTAATAATTTAAATGCACCACTATTTTTGAAACGGAACAAATGAAAATAATACGCTTTTCGACAATTACTAAATATTTATGTACCGTTCGATTTAGTTAAATTGGTTTATGTAGATACCGCTCATTATTCAGTCAGAGCTTTCTCCAGAACTTGAGAATGATTGATAGATCATTTCTATTGGCATGAGCTTTATCTGCGCGTTGTGTAGGTTTTATTACTACTATGTACTTATTTAAACGATTATGCTCGAAAAGTTATTAAAACTTATGGTAAATTGTGCGAATCGCGGTAATTTGATTTTTTTTTAATATGACGACATCGTGCATTGATTATGCAATACACAAGAGTAGGTATTGGATCACGTGGCTTATGAGAGTTTCTGAAGGTTGTATATTACAGAATATGCGATCTTCCGAGATAAACATTATTCCCAAACTCCGGTTAAAGCGTTCGCGGAGATACCGAAATAAACGATAATGGCATATACAACATTATATAAAAGAAACATCGCTTAATAGTATCTTCTTACTTTTATAAAGGACAGTTTTAAATTTCGTATTCATCAGATAATGTTGCAGGATGTTTTAGAATAAAATTAGGTATTTATACAGGGTGTTTTGGGGTGTAAATTTTCTTGTAGGTACGGGCACGTCCCTCCTTAAATATTTCCCTTCAAAGTTCTAAATTTATTTACATGTTTGTTTCTTGTCGAATCTTGGAAATTTTTATGTAACGTTTATAACGAGTAAAGATCATTAGGTAGTTACCGCATACCATTTGATAACACTTTGCAGGAGATAAAAGTAAATTTTTATAACCCTAAAGTTTTGAAAGAGATTAATTTTTAGAATCTTTGAACATTTTTTAAACAAATATAGGTACTCGTATTGTTGATAAAATTGTTTTTATAAGATTTATACTAAAAAATGAACAAATTATAATATAAATCGAATTATTCGTTATAAAATCACTTATAGGTATACAATTGATAGAAAGAATTACTGCACTTATTCCGTTATACCTACAAAAAAATATACGAAAACTTATCCATTTCAATAATATCTTGGCGTTAGGAATGCTAGGAATAGATTGTTCGTGATTCGCCTGAATTTTTATCAAAAACTGAAAAACTACTGCTCTGCAATAACATTCACTAATTCAACGTTAAATATGTACAAAAATTCCAAAAAGGTAAACGTTTAATTTAGAAATATACATTTTTGACTACTACTTGAATGGACGAATACTGCAGTAGGGGTGTGTATGATTACCCACGAGACTTTTATATGATCTGTCCGCCTTCGATAGTTTTCTCACCATCAACGGATACCGTCTAATATAAATACATACTTATATATTTGCAAGCGTATTACTTTTACCCGCAGATAACGTGATTTTAGTGATCCGATTTAAATGTTTTAACATCCATTAAATTGTAAGTAATATGTCAATATGATTTTATTATTAATTCTAAGCGTTTTTTCCCTCTAAATAATATAGGTCATCAATAAAATTGTAGATTCATTACAATAAAGAATGCCGACCTGACTTCTTATTGATTTATCTACATTTTATCTTTAAAATAAATAAGTTGACAATTTAAACTCGTTTATGCATAAGTAGGTACTTAACCCTAACCTAATTTCCTAACGCAAATGATCAAGGTGTATCCGGCGGATCCTCAACTTATAGTACCTACCTATATTAATAATTTGCGGATTGTGTTCTATCGAAATAAATATTAATCGAATAAGGCTTTATTAATTGTATAGTAGGTACAGTGGGCTCCTAAATTAATGACACCCTGCTCGAGTCGGTAAGGGTCACTTTGTCGCAGTTACGTATCTTTACCGTCTCGAACGGGGTGTCAAAATTAAAGGTGTCGACTGCACCACTAAGCTAGGTAACACTAAATACTAAACTATTAATATTGAAACTGAAACATTATTTATTATTATATAGTTGTTATAATAATTAAATAGTTGTTTTAGTAAAATGTTCGTTACATAAGTAGTTATGTATCTACATCGTTTTTACATACATCACCTTTTATTTATTTTCCTTCGTTTCAGTTAAAACAAAGCGTGTTTCATATAATTATACGTAGTTACTGCACAACAGTTTATTATAACATTTAGGAAATATGTTAACGGTCATCGACTGTTTAATTAGGATTCAGCAGTTAAAAAATAGGTAGCTACCTACTATTTTTAAACATAACTTTAAATGTTTTAAGAAGGAACTACTGACAATTAATTTATTTGAATTACTGTTTTAGGTAGGTATGTTTTTAATGGAACGCAGTATCGAAATACTAGGTATATTTCGTTCTATTAACAGTGAGACAAAACCCGATGTTTGTCGATATCAAAGCAAATGAAAATTAGGTAGAGCAAAAAGGCGAGGGCGGTTATTTATCATTCGTTCACCAAAATAATGAAGAGCCTTTATATAATTAAATGTAATAGTCATAAAAAAATAATTAATAAAATAGATATTATTTTCGAAATAAAATTTTTCAATAAAATTAGTAGGTACCTATCTACCTAATATAGGTAATACATTTTCCTCAACCGAAAGCATCTTTGAACTCTGAGTTATAATGAAAACTGATCTAAATTAATGATAAATTGATGAAAAGATATATCAGTTCATAAATTAGATACTAAGAAGTCTTTATGTTGCCGATATAAATAATTCGTCTCTTTATAATTAAATTATAAATAGATAGCAGTTATAGTCCGGGAGGTGACGACAGATTTCATAACACCATTTTCTCAAAGTTAATTTTTTTTTTACTAGTTACCCCAATAATATGTAATATGAAAATGCACGTCTTCCATTACACCCCCACGACAGGGTGGTACAGGAGAGTTGCAATTACTGCAATAAATTTGGAAAAAAAACTTATAGCCTCATACACGAAACTTCTTGTGTGTATTACTTTATATATAAGAAGTTTAGAAAACATCGTCTTCCGATGATAATCCACGACAAACCTTGTCTCCCACCCCCACAATTAAACGCATAAAAAATGTAAAAAAAATTTACAGCCGCAAGGATGAAACTGATAACTTTGCTTGTTTTCATACTAGCAAATACCAAAAAAAATAGTCTTCCATGCATAAGATACGGCGAAGATCATCTTCCAGATCTATGAATATTTGAGTGCAACAAGCAACTGACACGTCTATACGACGCTGAATCGAAAGACGCGTCGTTCTTATTGCGAATTACTTTGTAATACATCATTTACCATGAAAATCAAGACTGAAATATTTTTTAAAATTTGTTGAGATGCTTCAGATAAACCATATTCAGCAATATTATTACTTTACGAAGACATTAAGAAATAATTTTTATAAAATTTTCCATTTGATAATATAATTTTTTTTCAAATTCCATTGAGTGTTTTTATTAAAATAGACATAAATTGTATTAAAAAATTTCATTCCATCATTTTTATAAGAAAATTCTATATTCATGTTTCAATTGTACAGATTTTGACGATGTTTTAAGACCATTCATCTACATCAAATTGATCAATCGAATCATCTGTTTCATCCAGTGTAACATTGAAATCTTCGATATCGGAATTATCTGTTGCAGCATCATCTCTTTCGTCTGATTGATCTTCGTCTTCTCCTGCATTTACTTCTTTATGTGTAAATGTAAAAATATAATATTTTATTAAGGACTACCGAATTATTGTTATATAATTTCATAAGTTTTATTACAATACCTTGATTTTCTTGCGAATTAATTGCTATATCATCGACAGATTTTGGTAATTGATCACCTTCAAACCATTGGAAAATGAGTTTATTTTCCGATTCTTCCCAACCATAATCAGTGGGAGAGAATTCTGTTGTTGTGGAAGATAAGCATGTCTCCATAAATGTGCAATGTACGCAGTTCGTTGTAATTGCTTCTGCAGCTCTGCTTTGCAAGGTGGTAATACTGCTCCATCGATGTTCTTTGCATTTGTACGAAAAATTCCATCACCATCATTGATTTTGTACGTTTTAATGAAAATAGCTACACGAGCCTGATCAATGTCAGCTATTTTTTTTAATCCGTACAAACTCTTCAATAATCGTACAAACTGCTGATAAGTCGCCGGTATCCAAATCGCTCATTTTTTTCAAAAGCGTCTATGAATTTATCACAATTCCTCAAAATAGTAAATGGGCGATTTTTACCTTTTCGATAAAACGATGGGTTGTAATCGCAACCCGTTAGGGCGTGAAAAGCTGGTAACGCATTACATAGTTTTACTCCTAATTTATTGTACAAGTTCAATTGTGGGGGTGGAAGACAAGGTTCGTCGTGGATTATCATCGGAAGACGATGTCTTCTAAACTTCTTATATATAAAGTAATACATACAAGAAGTTTCGTGTATGAGGCTATAAGTTTTTTTCCCAAATTTATTGCGGTAATTGCAACCCTCCTGCACCACCCTGTCGTGGGGTTGCGATGGAAGACGTGCATTTTCATATTACATATTATTAGGGTAACTCGTACAAAAAAAATGAGTCTTGAGAAAATGACCCGAAAATTTCTGTCGTCACCTCCCGGACTATTAGATAAATAGTAAAAGTAAATTATAAATACCACTGTTGGCATTATTAGCACTATATAAGTAACTATAGTAATATAAAAATTAACTACCTACGTAGCTACATAATAATTATGTTCGGCATTCTTGAATATTTCCAAGAACGTTTAGCATGTTGGTAACTATACCTAATAATATTTTAGCAACAGCTTATAACGAGAATGCTCGTTATTGAACACTACTTGTTGTAATAATTCGCGTATAGTGGAAAGCCTACACATTAAGTTATAATTCAACTAAAATTAGTTCAATAAACTAGGTAAGCAAGTGATGTTCAACACACATATGCATTAATCGAAGCACAGCAAATTCCCATCACGAGCGACTTATCCTTACTATAAACGACCTTATGTAATATTAACGTTTAATCGGCTATACGAAAATTTCTAGTAACCTTTCGTTTTCACGGTGCGGCTTTGATGTTCCTTACAAATTTTTATGCATAAATGACTTTACAACTATCCGATATCGAAGCTCGAATATATAAAGAAATTAAGTTTTAGATTTATGGCTGCATGTAAAATGTGAAATCATAACGTAGCGCCGATAAACACCGCATCAAAAAAATGTCAACATGAAAACCTTTTCAAGGGCGACAAAAACAGAAGCCCCTTTAGCAGTTTTTATAGAGAAATAATAGGCGATTCACAATTTACTATAACAATGCTAACGAATATGTTGCATTAGCTTAATACACGGCGCATTTTCTTTTTTAATTCGTTTCTGTCGGTAGTTATTGTTTTACTTATAGATTGCTAAAATGATATAAATGCTAGGATTAGGTGGTTGACGAATCATGTCTTAAAGCGAATTTGACTTGATGATATTTTTTCGAAAACAAGAAATTATAAGTTGATGAAGTACCTATTTACCTATTCCTCATTCATGTCGCGAGGGGATCTATCCAAATTCTCAATCAAGTAGTCACGTTGTGATCACTGTACCGTGGAAAGGATGTGAATAATGTATTTTTTTCACGTCTTAAATTTGATTTATTTAGGAGTTGGTCATATTATTGAGATACTCGTTACAATTTTGTATTTTTCTAGTTTAGCATTTATTCCAAAATTTATTTAATTTTAATTTTATTATCAATTGTATACAGGGTGTTTCACTAAGGATGAACCAGCCGGTACAGGTTGATAGAAGACTTCGATACGCATCGATTTGACCCCCACATATGTAAGACGAAAGTTACTTTAGAAGTTATTTAGGTTTTATGTATTTTTAGCTAAACTCCGGTTTTGCCTACAAATTTTGTCATTCTGGTTAAACTATTAGTACTTATTAGTAGCTCAATAATGGACCTATCATCTTGAATAATATTTTTTTATTTGAACAAAAAGTATTACGACAAAAAGTGACCTTTTAAAATTTGTATTAAAACAAAAAATATTCCTTAACTTTACAACATTCTAGCGAGAAATAAAAAGTCAGGAAAAAATTAGTAGATTTTCATCTTAAAAACTTCTTTACTTTACTGGCAATCGCCCCTATAAATTTCATTGAGATAGCTCCATGACTTCATGACGAAAATTGTGTGCAAAATGAGAAAGATGAAAATCCCACTTTTTAATTTTAATGGAAAACAATATTCGAAAAGTGAGATAAGTTGTTGTGGATGTCATTAACACTTGCAGTACAGATATACCCTGTATATTAATTTTATTTCAGTTGTTTTGTTTGATTTATAATGACTAAGATAATTAAAAAAAAAAGTAATCCTTCAATAAATCTAAAGTAAATATTGCCTCACTAATACTAACCCTGGACTAACTAACTACTGGACTTTTATTGCTATTGCTTACTATCTGGGACGCATTCTTATTTAGAACTCGGTTGTTATTTATTTTTTAAGAACCATAGTTAAAAATTAAACTATTTTTATAAGACTTTAGAACTAAAAACAAATACGTATATGTATCTATGTATTGTTATATATATATATATATATATATATATATATATATATTTTATCATCTTCGACGAGTTTTTGTTTAGAACTGGGTTTGGAGAAATACGGTAAGTTAAAAACATTAATGGACATGGATCCGCAAGCTAATATAAATATAACCATTCGAAAATATGAACGATTTTTGATTTCGACAAATTAAATAATTCACCTATTGATTAAGTTTTATTAAACGTTCAAAATATTTATCCTAAATTTATTAAATTATTACTATTAACCTTGCTTCTAATACCAAACAAATCATAGTGTAATAGATATTAATCCTTTGATTGCATTTACGTAATGACTAGAAACTTCAACTTCAACACAAAACCTGAAAAATAATTAACAAGTAAAAATTAAAAAAAAAAAAGATTACAGTACCTTTCTCCAGCACATTTATGGAAGCTTCTAGAACATTCATCGATAGTCTTTCGCCACATAAAAAGCGATTTTGGGTCTGAAAAGATATTTCCTTTAATTTAAGACGTTTAAAACATTTCCTTTATTTTACAAAATAAATTGCAGGAATGAAACTTCACAATTCGGCGTCAAAATAATTTTCTATAGCTTTTGAAAATAAAGTGGTTCAAACGCAACCCTACAAGTAAAATTATTGATTTATTGAAATGATTGCAGGACTGAATTTTAATGGTTAAAAATAAATAGTACTTACTTATTTCGCATTAAATTTTATTATTAAATTCTTTTTGTAACTTTGTAGTGGTTCGTTAGTGAAGAAATTGTTTCTTTTGTTATAAATGATCTGGAGTGGAAACTTGAAATTAATCGAGATAAGATTAGAACCTAATATAGATATATAAAATAAAATAAAATATAGATACCTAATACTTATTCGTGATAGGTTCCAATTCACGTTATACATAAAAAGTTACTAAATTGTATATTTGTAATATTCAGTTTAAAGTTTTGAACGTGGCATATTCTACCTACGCACGTATGACATGAGAAAGAAGGACCACAATCTATTAGTAGGTACTATAAAAATACGAGGTTTTATTGATGACATAGTTTGGAATCAATCGTGAATACGTATAGATAGATCATTCATATTTGTCAAAGGTCTCTAAAAATTCAAGCTTAAAATTGAAGCGCCGTCTCTTAACCAGAATTAAGGGCCCGTAATTTCTTATTTATAAAGTTGAAAATGTTACGCAACGAAAATAAAAAAGTCGGTACGTTTACGAGCACTCGACTTCGAATTATTTATACAAGAATTTCAAGCTATTTTATTTCGGTACGTACTCGAAACAGAAAACTTTTTAATGAGATACGGACGTTAAAAAATTTATTACTTTACGTCATGTCGAACTAGTATCTAACTGATGGGTACTTCTGAGAATCATGCCGAAGTGGTTTTGTTTCTATTGTAGGTATATTAAACTAGTGTAGCTATTAATATTTTATCAAAAAGGCATCGGTTTATTCAAAAGACTTAATTTATTTTTTCATCATTATACGTCGAGAAAATCTGTGAAATATAGAATAAGTAAATGAAAAAGATAAAAGCAAATACCATGAAAAGCGGAGATTAATAACGCGCTCTTTATTCGAACATTGTCGATTAGAATTTTGAGAGATAGCTTATAAATAAATCATATATACAATTAGAAAACGTATTTAATTGATAAATCGATACTATATCGATTTCATTTGGATTACGTAATCCGTTTTCTTCCTTTCGTTTCTGGGTCACTGAGATTTCGCTGGCGAAAGAACGTGGGCGAATCCGCAATCGGTTACGTGAGGAAAAACTACCGTACCGCGAAAAGTTATAAATTTAATAACGTATCGTAAGGGAAAATTTTATTTTTCCGATTAATAAAAGCAATTATTTGCTTTGTTATGTTAAAAATATATCGACGCGCGAATCAATTTATTTTTGATTCAAATTTACTTTCAATTTCGTTTTTCGTTCGTTTTCGGTTTATGCGAATTGTCATAGAAATGTCCGTCCTAAATTTGATAGGGAAGCAATTTGGAATTTCATGAAAATTGATTGGAAACGAATTTTTCCGGACGTATCCTTCTACGAATATTATAGAATAAATTACTTATATAATAAAACATATATAGGACCTTTATCTTTATCGTTCGTTAATTTTAAAATTTCATCTGAAACTACACGCTATCGTTTAATAGGTAATTTTATTTAAATATTTGTCTTTTAATTATTAAATTTGCAATAGAATATTGGAAAGGATGTTCGGAAATAACGGTTCTAATTACAATAAAATGCAAATGTAGCCAAGCAATTAAATAACTCCGTTTACGACTTTAGAAGTTTAAAGACTGATGAAAATGTAGCAAAATGTGCGGTAGAAGTAGGAAGGAGTGAAAAGTAAAGAGTTATAGCAATGTGGCCATTAGGATGTGGGTTACTGCCGCAGTTGTCCCTGTTGGCAGGGCAACTATTGGGGGTTGCAGCGCCTAAAACGGCAGCAGAACTAGGTTATGATGTCTGGTGCGGTGCCAACTGGCCTTAACGATACTCAAGAAATTCTAGTTCCATAGTTGCATATGCAGATGATGACTTAGAAAAACTGTATTTAAATAATGAGTACGTAATGGGTACGTCGTAATAGAAACGTTTGCGTATACGCCCCTAGGGGCCACAATTTCACAAATATTTTAGTAGAACGCAACATATACTTACTTGCTACTATGTACCTACTTGTAGTAGAAATTGAAGTGTACGCATTTGACATCGACGTTTCGAATATATCTTTTTTAACGAATATAACTTTTTTAAAGAATAATTCTCTTATTTGCTTTCTTTGTTCTTTGATGCAAACTTTGTAGATATATTCTTTAATTTAGTTATATAGTACAATTTATTTACGCATGAATTTTTTTTTCATTTTGTTTACTTTTTCCAATTCGAATAATTTTCAGAATATCAAAGAAATAAAATTAAAAACTCATCAACTCTCGATATTTTATAATATTTATAGGTGCGGATAACTTTGAGTAATTGCGAATTCTTGATCATAGATAAATATCAATACTAAATTGCAAAAATTAACAATTTCTATCCGAAAAGCGAATAGGTATAGTAGGAATAGGAATAGTAGGTACCCATATAGATTTCAATTTTCTGTGTATAAAAACAGATGTTAAGAAGACTTGCAACAGAAATATATTACTTCAAAAGCTTACCGGAACATAAAACAAATTTGAGGTTTAATCCCTTTTGCCATTTTGATATATATCCGAAAAATAAATTAGAGTGTTTTGGTAATTTTTCGTTGAAATAAAAGTTATTAAATACATCTAGATACACCTACAATCATAACGTCGGAAATTACCGTCTCCCTATTTCTGTTTTAATTTATTTATTAATAATATACGGAAATCATGATTAGGAAACTTAATTTGATCGATTTATCGGTTCGTTTCGCATTGTTTATTTTCAACACAAACTCGTTCTGCTTAAACATAATAAAGTTCCTTAAAACGGCGTATGCTTTAGGAACGAATTCTAAAGCGCCCATTTCTTACGGAGAAAGGATAAGGGTTAATAATTTTCTTTGAACCAACATAAGAATGTGTAATTGGAGCTTGAACGTTTATTACTCCCTTTTTCCAACAAGTTTCTGTGCGAACATTAGATAGAGAATCAATAAAAGCTTCTTCAGAGAGTAATTCAGCTTTTATCTTGGTACTATTAGGGTGCTAATAGGCTTTGAGTAAGTAATTCGATTTTACTAATACTATACTACGGTACAAAAGAAGGGGGTGTAGAAGCTATCGGCATTTTACAAAGAGGAGTAATAAATATAGGTAAGTTGAAGTACCTACCGCCTTTTATTTTGTATTATACATTTGGAAAAATTTTACGAAGTGTGCCGAAACTCGTCGATTTGCGCTAACTTTAGATAATGAACTGTAGGATATTATCAAGATAGCTTATGCAAGTATATAGATACGTATAGATAAGTATATATACATATAATTTTATTAAACAAAAGGATTGTTTTCTCCGCCTGTTGCATTATATTAATTCACGGGAAGTTTCTAAAAGCAACAGCCGTAAACCCTACGGAGGTATAAGGCAATGTTTGCGAAAATTGAAGTTAAACTTCTAAAACTATTTTCAATTATTAAAGGTAAAGAGGAGAATTCTGGAATGTTTGATGCAATAACTATTTCAAATTTCTTCTACATTCCATTGCGAACTTATGACACGTACGTCACATGTTTCATAATTAAACTGGCAGGTACTAGTTACAAAATAACAAATTTAAAAATTAAGAATCGTAAAATAATGCTTGCTTTACCTACTTAATTAAAAATTAAAATAATTTTCTTACGCAGTGCCGATGATCGCACACTTTAACTTTGGGCATTTCTAGAGCTGACTTCTAAAGAACGCAAGTTACCTAATTTGTTTTTCTCTTCTAATCTAGATGTCGATATTTGCTCTTTATCTTTCAAAATTATAATACAAACTCACTACGACTGAATTATTGTGTATTTATGTTTCTTTTTTTTTTGATTAGATGGCTGTGATTTAATCTTATCACCAAACAAATTTTCAAAAGAACAAGTTTACGTACATATGTACATCTGGAGTATATTTGTTGGAACTACTTTGTATACTTCAGGAGATATTCAAATTTTTGTAAGTGCATTTTGAATTTGGGAAGATGAGACAAAACCTTAATAAAATAATTATTAGTTTTAGTGATATCTATTATGACGATTTTTGTTAGATTGACGATTATGTAAAAATAACAAAGCAATACTAAATATCAATAATGTTTCAGATAGTATGGGGAGTCTATTTAAAAAAAGGGAGCTTCCTCGTTTGTAACAGATGCATGTCCCATTTGGCTAATCGAACAAAGTTTCGCGTTCAGGAGACAAGCATCGATATCGAAGTAATCGCTGGAGACTGACTGGAGCATTGCAGCCTCTCGATGTGAGCATTAACAAACAAGTCTATCGTGTATATGAGCTGCAAAAATGTTCATACAAGTGGCTGATAAATGGGAAGAAAATGCTCTTGATAGTGTGTGTAAATGGGAATTAAAGTCATACATGAAATAGAAACAAATAAGTATAGTGGCATAATTATAAAAAAAGTCTCGATTTCTCTCATCAAAAAGAGCATCGGTGCCTGCGTGACGAGTACTAACAATAAGTAGAATGAATACGTCATAGATCCAGGACATACCCATGGAAAGTAAACAAGGATGACATCGACGAACGCGATAAAGCTACAAATTCAGATTATATACAGTCATGGATATAATCAATGTCGTCGGCGACGTGCTTTATAAGCGTATTTTCAATGTATATTTGTGTCTATATATTATGTTATATAAGTGCTTATAATATTTATACTACGTTTAGATATCAATTTGCTTAATTTCTTATTATTTATAACTCATATTAACATTAATTATGCGACATTAATTATAACCATGACTGTACACAAAGTTTTAAACTCGTAAAGTCAAGATTATCAAAGGTCTTCTAAATTAATTTGTTTACTTTTAAATAATAAAAGTATTAATAATTATTATTAATAGGCGCTTTTCATTAATAAAAATTTTACACAATGTAAATAAAAAAAAACTTAGATATGTATTTTGAAAAAATTGTTAAATTAGTCAACCTTCATATTTTAGTTTATTGTTTTTTCTTTCTTTAAACAAAAAACAAATAGTAGAAATTCTTTCATAGATTGCCATATTTAGGAGTAGATAATCTTATTATTATATTAGAACGATTATTGTATTTAAATGTAGGTGCAGCAAAATCAAATTTGACTTTTAATGTAGTACCTATGCGAGAAGTTAAATTAAAAACTTTGACTCTTTTTTCATATATTTAGTGCACAATAATTAGTCTACTTAAATAACACGCAATCCTATGGGGTTCCTAAAATAACCGATTCAATTAAGCATTAATGAGTACACTTTACTTCAAATCTATATCTAGTGACGTCACTGCTAATTATTCTATTTTGTGTAGCTCCCGGTTTGTTTTCTTTTTAAATAGTAGATAATATGTGAAAAGGTATATATGTAATTTATAACAATAATATCTATTAGTAGGTAATTAAAACTTATTCATTATTGTCGGTTAATAAACCTCGGACTCTAGTCTATTTCGTTTTGGAAGCATAAACACTACGATATATGATTCATGGTTTAATCACCGTCGCACACTTCAAATTAGAAAAAAAAAACGAAAAGTCCCGTTTACCCCGTTTTATTTTAATTTAAAAGGGAAATATAAAACGCTACTATTACTAATTTTAAGACACGCCTAATGTATGTACGAACGACACGAAGGTACGAAATGCACTGGTTAAAATCAAGACTGTAAGGCGTATGTTTGATAATATTTCCCAGGTGTTACGAATTCCATCATTATCGCTATTATAAAGCTGAAATGGAGATTCATAGTTATCAGTTATAATTCACGGTATTTTAGGAGTTCGAAGTCAGGTAGAATTATTATAGAACAGAAATTAAATAATGTACATTTATATTTTTATTTTAAAATACGGTTGGATGACATTTAATGACGGAATCGGAAACAGTATTTAGATAGGTAGGTATATTGAATTATAGAGATCTCTAAAGTGTCCCCCACCCATATAGGAAAGCATTCCTAAAGTACTTATAAATGCTTTTCTACACTATTTGCTTCCTAAGTTAAGCATATATTTCACTTTTAACTACTGAAGTGCGGCCTGATAGGCCGCACGGTATTTGAGAAATGTTAGTTGGGTCCCTAAAATTTTAATTGTTTATTTGTACACTTTCGTTGATTTTTTAGATAATCATTAATTTGTCTGTTGATTAATTTCGATTAAAATATACCTACATATTGCATTTATATGCTCAAGGACGACGTTTTACATATAAACATAAGCTGAACCCGAAAATTGATTTAAATTTAAATACCTGTCACCTTTCCAATTCTGTATTAAATTAATCTTCCACATTTAGTTGTAAACAAATTAAACAAGTTGAATGCAATTCATAATGAATGAGGGTATTTTCAGTTGAGATTTATTACTAAACCTTTCACCCTTACAAGGTCTTGATTTATTTTTCCTACTTATATATTTTTATTGTTAAGAGAGAAATTTCGTTTAATAAAATATTATACTATAGGTACTATGTATTTACCTACTACATAAATACACCGCACTAATTGTTAGAGAGTTTAAAATTTCTTCTAAAAAGTAAATACAGTAACATTTTGTTATAACGACGTTATAGCGCGCTTTTTTCTAAGGCCCTTAAATAGCGTCACAACGAGGTTTTACTGTATTTTTATCGTTTTTCATGTAATGTTGTAGTCGTAATTACTACTTGTTATAAGTTACGTTCTTGTTATTTGCCTTATTCGGCGTGTAGTTTTCTAAAGATTAAATTATATTCAAGCCAGTTGTAAAATTATATAATATTAAGTAGATACATCGTTTCCGGTTAGTTAAATCGTAGGTAATTTTCTATAAATTTCTGCTGCTTCATTCTCATTTGCAATTTAAATTAATTATTAACTTATTTAAAAATAATTGTCAATATTAGATCCAAAAAATATGGTCGACTAATTAAAAAATATGTATTACCTAACACGTTAAAACTAATGAACGACAAGATATTTAGATAAATTGTGAATTTATATCCATTTGTATTGGTTGTAAATGATATTGGTTTGAGTTGTTTTGCTTCAAATCAAGTTGTCAGTCACTTGAACGGTAATGTTTAATGGAATCGCAACGAAGTGGTAGGTGTAACAATGTGTTGACGTAGAACAATGGTGACGATCGTCTAAATTGAACTTTCGTCTTGTTATCCGAATAAACTATTTTACAACCAGGCGATAAAAATGACAGTGAAAAAATAGGAAACATGAAATCGATGCGACAGAATATTATAGTCCATATTATGATAATTATGGATATGTTAAATTAGTAGATATATGTATGTAAATATAGGTAAACTATTAAATGATTATGTTCGAATAGCATTTTTATAAGTATATTATTTAAAATTACAATTTTTTAAATTAGGTATAGTTAATTGTAGATAATAAAAATAAGGCGAGGAACCTAAAATACACAAAAAGATGAAAAGATGAAAAACCAAGATTGTAATGAACTTGTTTACAAATCCTGAATCACAAATTTATCCTGTTAGTTATGTAACTTTTGTCCATTTAACGATTGTAATTGACTATTAGTTTTTTAACGGATCTTTAAAATCAACAGATTTCTTACAGTAAAGACTATGGATACTCAATAGACAGAATTCTTAATACAATGTTAACGTTTAAAACTTTATTATTGCGATATTAATCAAATACCTACTAAGAATTAAATTTATATTTAGATAAATTTAATTTATGCGACAACCTAAAGTATAAACAAATTGGGTACATTTTCTCATAAACGTGATTAGACGTATCAATTTCAAAATTAAAATTTGCAGATTAAATTCGTTACTTAACTGAAAATTAAATTGAATTATTTTTCTTTAAAAATCTTTATTTGCATATGTTTCCTTAAATAGAAACTTTCGTCATATTTATTTTTCTCTCTTCTTTTAAAATTAGTTTTGGAAAATTTAACCAAAACGTAAAATACAAATTAAAACTTTTCAATTCTTCATTAAAACGATAAACCATATAAACATTGTTAATTTGTTCTTTAATCATAAAGTGTGGAAAATATTAAATTGCCCTAAAGAAAACTGCGATTAATATTGTTTTAAAACCCAATTTGTGTATTTACAAGTTGTTTATGTAAAAATATGTGTTATGTGTTTATATGTCTTATGTGTTTTTTTAAAAATTCTTAGTTTTAACAATAACCTAATCAAGTAGGTATCTACCTATCTATATCTTATGATTATGATTTTAATCAATATTCAATTCATTGTTATACCTAGATACATACATAAGTAAAAATAAAATAATACACCTTAAAATTGACATGTCAGTTTTTTCTTGTCTGTTTGCTGAAAGTATATGCGTAGCATTTTGATATCAAAGCCTGCTACGACTGCAGTCACGATTATAGTATAGCAGATGGTGAAAAGACAGTCGAGCGTTTTTTATGTACCGTGCAAATAAAGTAGTAAAAATAGCGAAAAACATTTTCTTTCTTTTATTTCAGCGATGTATCCTAAAAACGGAAATCGGAGGTTATAGTGCGATATGTATATGCACATACATAATATATTAAATTGTACGACAGTTACCTACTTAGGCTAAAACCATCTTTAATAAACAAAAAAATATTGAGTTCAATAATTCTTAGTTTACTATTTTTGTAAAAATATTGGCATTGGCAGGGTTTTTTTTATAAAATGTTGTGGATATTTCGTGTATAGTTGTAAAAGATTTACATCAGGAAATATAAGCCAGGATTAGGTAGTTTATTCTTGGCAAGCTTATTCAGTTGTGTTTTGTTTCAATCAAAAGGGTCATAGGTCGATGTACTGTATAAAAATCGAATGTACGATGTTATATCGGTATAGGTACATAAATTTTAGAAAATTATGTTGTATAATTTATGTTAATCTATTAAGAAAAAAGAAGAAAAAAGCGAGGAAAAGAAATTAAATGTCAATATCAGTTATAAGATTTCACTTGGTAGGCACTGAATAAATAAAATTATGTCCCTTCTAATAGGTAAATTATATTGATCCGAAATATTAGTTATCGAGATTCAATCGGAAGCTAAAATAAAAAGTTCGTGTACGTTCAAAAATAATAGTAGTTCGTTCTATTCTGTTTTCGAAATCTTTTTAGATTGATTTGACTGCGTTAATGTCTAAAATATTAAATAAATGATAATTGAGATGAAGAAATAATAGGTGTAGATAAGTTTAGGTAGGTGATGCAGTTAAACGTACCCTCCATTTTGTTTACTAGATCTTTTTAAACTTTCTAGGTTAGTGATCATGACCGTAATTATTTAACTATTAGGCTTTTTATCATTAAATATCTAGGTAGTTAGTAATTTCGTCACCACGCCACCACTTATAAAGCCACTTACGTTTTATAGAGTCGAAAATACAGTTGCTCAAAATTGCGAGGGGAAAATTAATCTTTATCTGCGACATCATTATCATTAATTAACAAAGCTATAGTTGTAGGAGATTAATTTTAATATGCGAATACAAATTTAAATTAAAAAATTAGGAATAATTGGATGAATCTAAGGTGCTACTCGAATATTCTACAAATGTGCCAGTCAAATAGCTTTTTCCACTAAATTTCCGCTTTCCCTCAACAAATGTGTATTACGTTCTTCCGCTTGTAATACAAAATAACAAGCAACTAACGTCTGCTAAAGTTTAAGTGAAATGGAGGAAATAAAACAATAATTACAAGAAACATTGAATTTTTAAGTCAGTATTTGTTTTAATATTTCAACAAATAACGTTAAAAGTTTGTATTTTCGTTCCATTTTGTTACGACGATAACGTTTTTTCTGTATATTTGAACAACCCAATTCACTAATGGAAGTAGGTATAACACCTTTTTCCAGTTTTGATATTTCTCTCGAACTGACCAAAAATATAGAATTACCTTTTGCTACTCAATTAAATTGTAATTTAATTACGATGGTTTATTAATGCGTCAGATGGATTTCCGTATTTATGGTAAGCACAATAAAAGTCGCCAATCAATAGGATAATCGTTAAAAAATGATGGAGCGCACCCTTATGCCCTATAAAGTGCGTTACTTTCCGTCATAAAAAATGTAAAAAGGTAAATTTTCCTTTAAAACACATTCGATTTAATCAAATTGTTCGCGATAAACTTATTTATAGCAACTTTTACTGTAATTAGACCATAAAATTTTATTATCGATTTAAAATAATTTAATAACATTACATTCATTTTCCGTTTAAAAAATATTTGTCATCTTTAATAAGCAGCACCCAAATATTAAATCTCGAAGAGCATTTCCTTAAATAAAGTTAAATATGTAGGTATACATCATTTTCTAAATGCGCGTATAACAAATAAGTATGACTAAACCCATTTTCGTGTTAACATTTTACTAATTCGCCTATTAAGTGAAAGAATGCCAAATACTAAATATTTTTGTTTGCGTCATCCGTCAGTTTATTTTAACGCGCACACCAGATAATGTAAAATATTTGCGGTCTTCATGAAACTAGGAGAACAATTTTTGACTAACAATAAAAGGAACTGAAATATTTTAGATATTAAAGATCTAATAAAAACGAACCTTGTTCTATTTTATTGAACCACATTGACTGTCAATTAAAGAAAATTCCGACGAAACGAGAGTTGTTTTTAATTGGTTTTTATTGGTTTTTATTGGTTTATACGATAACATAAGCTTTAGTTTGGATAAAAAGTATTTTGATCACATAGCGACCTTTTAACCCGATATTTTAAAAATACTTATTTGCGTTCATAATCCCGGCGAAAGTAAAATAATAGTCGGGCATTCTGTTAACAGCAAAAGTTAGTGGGCGCGTACTACGAAAATAATTAACTCGAGTAAAATAGTTGATGCGTGTATGTGTATACGGACGTTAATAAGTGATACTCGGACACCCATATATAAATTAATAACCTCCTCATTATCTGTATGCGAGGCCAACTATAGCGTAGGAAGGCCGTAAGCCGTATGCAATCGATGTAAAACTCCTAGTCTTCCTACCCTTCCTGGACCATGTGGCGCCAGTGCGATCCCGCGCGCGGTCCGACCATCTCGCGCCCGCAACCCTTAATTCGCGAACTTATATTACACCTCGTTACATACTCCCAAAGAATAAATTTTTATTAGAAGCCGCAGATTGCGAGACTAGCACAATTTGTGCCAAAACCAGCAGGAAACGTTTTTATTATTAACATTTTGTGCGACAGAAACTTTTTTAAAATTTCCGAAAGAAATTATTTTAATGATTATAGTTAGAAAAGACAAAAGTGCGTGAGTTTTGTGTCACATCTATACAGAAACTGTAAAAAAATATGGTAAGTAAATATTCTTTTAATTTAATGAGAACTTGACATATTTAACTTCGTTTGTGCGAATATAAATAATTAGAAGACTTAAGCGTGTAATCAAACTTTAACATCTAAAATCGAAATACGCGTTTGTAAATTAAACGTATATGTATACTCAATTGCTATAAAAGTTTCAAAATAAAAATACGAATAAAAACTTTTAATTAAAAAAAGTCGAAGAAACTTTTTCGAACTTTCTTAGATTTTACTTTGGCGAATATTGCGATAAAGATGAAAATATTTTATTAGGTAAAAGAATGAACGATTAAATGTAATGTACGATTATATTGTAGAACTTTCTTATTCAAATGAGTTAGTCAACAATCATAGCATTATTCGTTTCACTTCGAGGAATTTCCAATTATTTAATTGCCGCGTCAATTAAGAACAAGGTTTAAATTCTTACGAAAATTGTAAAATATCTGGGAGAAGTTATTCCGTAATATCTGCCATTTTATTTCAATAAAAATAATAAATGAATAATGATACATAAAATTGAAGTCCATATTTTAATTATTGAAATATGAATAAATTTTAACGAATTCAAACGACGAAAATAATTTTGTTAAATAAAAAGCCGATTAATTTTAAAGTAAGTAAGTTGAATCGCGTTTAATTCAATTTCTATTAATTTTTTTCTTAATCGTAAAAGTATATTTTCAATCAAACTTTTTAGGTTCCATTCAAAAGTTTTAATTTAAAAAAAGTAGGTAAGTATATGTATATGGGTACGAACAAGAAAGTAATTTAAATTATGACTTTTTAAATTAAAATTTAGGCGAGAATCGGGGCTTTAACAAGTAAATATTTAAGTATAATACAATAAAATTTTGATACCTATAATAATTGTAGATATAGATTATGAAGCATTATATCTTGACTTGGAATACCGTTTTATTTTTATTTTTATTCATATTTAAAATTAATACGAGTTTTAAAAAATTATTTTTATATCATAATATACTATGCTATTTATGATAGGTATAGCTGTCAAAATTTCCGGCAATAATGTTCTACAGTAATTTTTATACTGTCATCTAATAAATTTAAACACGTCATTGAGGATAGCGCGCGAATTATCCGAACCACACTTAATACGGCAATAATTTTGAACTGTAGGAATCTATAGGCATTTAGGTTTAAGCTCCAGATTTCCGGAAAATTTTATATGCGCCGTGCACTTTAGAATCCCGTGTAATGTCCAAGCTTGAAGTGTTGGTTGGCTGGATTAGAAAAGGTGAACTAATTCAGAGTGATTGATTAGTAACGCATTCAGATTGCAATAGCTATTTTATCAATCGACCAGATGATTACAACTTTGCTATAATATCTAAACTTTAATAAAATGGAGGGGGGGGGGCGTTTCCGCAAATAGTATGTTTATAAGTTACTACATCTATCTAATTAGGAATGTTTTTACATTTTATCAAAAACTATTAAACTGTTTAGATTCGTGTTTTTTTCGTGTCTCATTTGAAAGTTATAACCGATAATTTAGTTAAAAATCTCTGGATGTAGGGTGGTATTGCATATAATTAACAATTTAAATGTATTATCTATGTACGTGTTTAACGGACTTTCGATAAAGTAGTCGAACAATTATAAAAATAATTATTTTTAATCGTCCCTTTCATAGTCGATTTATTCACACCTTGCGCTCAATATAGGTAATTCCTAAAATTTTAAATTCCTAGTAGCTTATCGGCAGTAAATAACGAACTAGTAATTTTTTTTATTTTGTTAATTAAGAGGTGACGACAGTAAAATGAATAGATGAAGTGTCATCAGCTTCTCCATTTTCAAATTTTGCGATCACACACCTCGTTCGATTAAAAATGTCTTTTACTCATTAGTAGAAGAATGCATTCTTGCATTCAAGAAAACGTCCCTTCGTAATGGCTCTTTCACAATTTCGGTACTAAATCATAATCATGATGTAAAAGGGTACTTTTAGTATTTCCCATTTCCAAGGCCCTTAACGCCATTTGGCTGTGTTGGAGGTTGCATTGTCGGAAAGATAACCATTTTATCCCTAATTGTTCCATTCCCTACACTATATGCACTGTAACATTTACAATTCAACCACGTGGAACAATATTATGCAGGGTAACGCCCCGGATAACAGAGGGAGCGCCGTTTTATCTAAAATTGCGCTTTTACGGCGACTCTGATGAGTGTCGCCACTTCGTGAGGCACAATTTAAGCTCTAGTTCAAAGTTTTAGTCAATGTTTCATTGATGGCAATTATCCAACTGAACACGTTTCCTTCAATTTCATATTGTTCCAGATTTAGTCAATTAAAATTTGTAAAATTTTATAGGTACACAGTTTACCTGATTGATTTTTGAAACAGATATCGGCACTCCGAGCATACAGCGTGATTATGGCACAAAAAACAATCGTACGAATAATTTGCGTACGAATCATACCTTTCGAAACCATTTCTTTAAAAATATGTCATAAAATAAACGTTCACATAGTCATAGAGGTTCTCAACAATTTAATACAAAATGATGTTTGGTAAGAAACAAAAACCATGCTATTCGCCTACATTTCGTCCTCTTTTAATATACAAAATAACAAAAAAATATTTACGACAACCCGATAAGAATAAAAAGCTCGAGAACAAGCCTAGAACATTTCTACGTTTCCCCTAAAGATTTTATGATATCATTACAGCATACCTAACCGACAGATTTTGCAGGCGAAACATTTTGGTATGCAAAATATGTTTGAAGTCCATTTTGCTCTGTCGTCGAATAAACTAAACTGTTATCTGGGTATCACGTGAGCCCATGTAAACATGTAGTAACATTTTGTAAACACGGAATTAAATATTTTGGCTTTTTTAATGTAGGTATATGTGGTATTAGAAACGAAGCAGTATTGATTAAGTATTTAACATTGTTATATAATATAGTAAATGGAATTTCCCGGAGTGAATGTTTTGCCATTTCCCCCTTGCTTAATTATTCACAAGAAATTGTTCGTTAGATTTACCTAACTTTATTAAATTTACGTTTCTACTAAAATTAACCCGAAAGGTAGGAACTATTTAGCTGCCGTTAAGCTGTCGATACTTTTCAAAACTTAAACAAGATTATGAGGTTTTGTATACTTGATAATACTCCGGGAGTATTTTTTATATGAAAAAATACGCTTACGTTGATAAATCGAAAGAAGTAAGATCGGTGAGAAGCGTTTTTGTTTTCAAGCAGGAGTTTTCTCAAGTTTTAGCACAACTTTCTCGTATCTAGAAAACTCTTGTATTTTTTCAGGTTTATATTCCGAAACATTTTCAACGTTTCTGGTGAACTTCGATTAGTTAATGTTGCGTGATTTTTTATTCTACCGTTGTTTTATATATCTAATCGGTGTCCGTTTTAAGGTAGATAAACAATTTTATTTTTACTAAAGCGGAAGAATTGGTAATTTATTTTGAGATTAGAGAATTATTTTGAATCACAACAAATTAAAGGTGCCGCTTGCATAAATGTATGCATTACTACGATTTGTGCTCGGTTAAAGTATCTCGCTTACGTCGATTCGCTTAATTAAAGCGCGTTTGCGTTTTTAAATGTTTAAAATAATGATTAAATTTTAGTTGTTAACTGAAGCAAATAATTTACAAGGCAGTCAAAAGTGGAAGAAGCAAACCATTTAGTCTCTGAAAGATAATTGTTGTTTTAAAAATATTCAAATTTAATAAATAGAAGACATTTAAAGATATTTATGCTACATTTTCTAGCACACATTAAAAATGATAAATAAGTCTTAGAGATTGAAGATGGAAGTTTAATGCGAGGATTTCAGAAGTTTGGTAAATAGTCCGACGTTACAATAAATGTCGGTACTGAATATACAAACCGAGGGGATTACGTCAGATTTAGTAGCTCTATTCTGTGTTTTTACGGAAGAGATAAAGCTTAAAACATTAAGATGTTGAATCCTTTTATATACATTTAATAATGCAAATCAAATATTGAAATATTCATTACAGTGGAGGACAACAAAATGCCATAATCGGGTTGTCATTTGTATTCTGTTCTGTTTAAATGTAAAACGAAGGTTTTTATTTTTTAAATTTGTTTTTAACACATTTTTATAATAAAATGTAAATACATATATTATATATGTAGGTGCCTATTGTAACAATTAGAATTTAGAAACGTTTGTAATTGTCGATTAGCACATTAGGCAATTTAAAGTCCGACCGTGATACTAAAATTCTAGGTAAGTGTTTAACAATTTTAAAAAAACTTATACAATAAGAAAGTACTAAAAAGTTAAGTAAATAGTAATTAAATTAAGATAGTTAAGGCTAAGGTTAAGTAGTTAAGTTAAGGTATTTCACACATTATACACTACATATACTACTATCAACTATAGATAGATAGAGCAGTAAAAATCAGTAAAAAGTCCGTCAATTTAACGCAAAATACTTAATAAATAGCTAATTTTGCATCTTTTTTTACTTAATACACATAAAAAACATATTATATTCTTTTAGTGAATTTCCTTAAAAATAGAGCTTTTGCATCTTGTTTAATGTCGCAATTTAATGTAGATCTTTTGTAATTTCTCCAATACCGACCCTGAAATTTTAGCAGTTTATTGTCTTCCGGAATAACAAGGCTTAATTCGTTTCTCATAAAAATCGACATTACCGTTTCAGAATGGTGGTGGATTACAAATTTTAAACCTGAATGTCGTCATTATTAAGTAACGAATTGTAAATAATAAATATTTTTTAAAATCTCTATAAAATTGTCTATTAAATATATAAGTATGTATTTATTTAATTTTCGATCAAATTTACTGTTTTTGAGTAAATCTCGAAAGTGTTTTGGAAAGTAGAACATAAAAAATTCGCAACTGTTCGATACTACACAATATGTATGTAGGTATAATTATTATACTGATTGTTTTCTCACAATTGGTTGTTAATGCATACCCAAAGAAATAGAGTCAAAAATAATTATATATACAAAATAAAATCGACAAATAATGTTTTCTTGAACCGTTAACCGTCACATAGTGGAATAAAAGAAACGCTCTTCACTTTTCCTGAAGTTCTCACCTAAGGGATTTCAAGACTTAAGTACTATCGATCTCAATTGTTGTTTGGTTACTTTTTTAAATAAAAAACCTTCATCAAATTCTGTTATATTGAAAATGTTGACGGCTTTTATTTGTAAAGGATTTCTGAAAGTGTAAAATAGAAGTTTGTTTTTTGTCAACCCTCTTATCAGCTATTATTGACCAGAGGTATTCTAATAAGTATTGGACCAGTTTGTAAATATTCATTTCAGGATATTAAAAAATAGAAACATATTAAGACAAACATTAATTTATATGATTGAGTTAGAAAAAGTTAGTATGTAGGTACCTATTTTAAGCAATAAATTTCATCAAGTAATTATGGGCCAGTTGCGAGAGTGTAGGTATCGAATATAAATGAGACCGTTAAAAATGACGAACCAATATTTTGACAAGTTAATTGACTTCATTTAATATCAAAAAATATCTTATTTAAAATATTCAAATTCAAATAATTAAGGGGTAAAATTACGTGAAACACCTATATTATTCAAGATTTTATACCTAGTAAACAGTCAGTTTCTAAAATGTTCTATACGTCTACTTGATACCAAACGAATCAACGTATAAGTTTCTTATTGTTAGAGGATAAAAGTTTTTATGTCGAATGGTGGGTATATTTCTCCTTATTATTCTACAGTCACTCCTGACATTTTATTTATCACACGTTAGTAGGTGTATTTATAAGGATTTTATTTTGTCCGCTTCCTGGTTTTTATTTTCATCTTTCAGAAATTTGTCATACCAAATCGCTCTTCAAAATTACTACTACGCATCGATCGTTGTCATTCTATGTAGGTATAAAAATTTTTGTTCTGTTCATTGTGCTTTTAGTTACAGTCAACTAATTGTAAGTATATATTAGGGTTGATAAATAAAGCAACGAGGAGATAAGGACCGTTTGACTTTGTAAAGTAATGTCAAATGTTTTAATGCAGAACATGTTTAAATTCTAAGTGAAAGGGTTGAAACTGTATTAGCATATGTAGATAGGCGTAAAGCGTGAGAAAGGTCGAATGTATTAATGAGCCTTAAAGGCTGCTGGGCGTCCTGAATGTGCCATTTAAGGGTCGTAAAACAATTATCTAATTATGATCCTAAGACAGAAATGGCCTCATAACAGACGAAATTATAATGTAATACCATTAATAATTTAGGTGGAAATTAGGTTATTAAATTTTACATTTAATTGATTCATTAATTGCTATTTCCGTTTATTAAGTATCGGCGATAAAATTACGAATTTTCGTTTGTAATTATTATTTACCTACGAGGATAATAAAAGTCTAGTATTTAAGTCTAGGTATTGTTAGGGCGGTTAAGTGGACTCATAAAGTATGTTTACCGCCATATCAATTAGTATTTAGTATTTAATAAATCATTTATATTCATTTCATTTATTTCAATTTAATCATTATGGGTATTTAATATATCATTTTAATAAATCATTTCGGAATAATCATTTATCATTAATATATCATTTATACCGATCTAAAACTAGGTTTACAGAGATTCAGGTAGGTATTCAGAATAATTAAAGGGCTCGTAGCTAAACATTTTTTAATTTTCAAATTTGGAAATGTATCCGTATCGAGATAAAACAATATGAACAATCGGGAAAATTAATAATAATTATAGATCGAGAATGGTATCCATGGTAATTGATAAATATTTATTACATTTTTTCGTCGTCAGTCGTATGTTCGTTTTGTGCGACAATTATTAAAAACACAAATACCTAAGTATTTCACAACAATACCTTAGTATTAAAAGATGTTTAATTAAATTCATCACTATCCCTATCAAAAATTAGAAACAGTTATACTCCAAGACACTCTGTATATTATTATTTTAAATATTGTTAAGCTAACAACAATTCAATTCATGGAGTATCAAACAAACGAAACGACAAAATTTCCGTTCGACGGGAATATAATTGTCTCCCTAAATAAAAAACTGTCATATTTCGTAGATTTGTATCTAAATTCCAGTCTTGTCGCGCAGGAAAACTAATCTAAAATACCTAAGTGATAAATCTAACTGCAACGTTTGCTACTATGATATAATCTATTTCACTTTATAAATCTTATTAAATTCGCATTCACTAACTCCTTTGTTGTGTTTTCTTAGTATCAAGCTTTTGTCTTTATTCGATTACTTCTTTACCGTTTAAGTTTAATTCTTATCTGTTTGTTAATTGACTTATTAATTGCGTTTGCTTAGTAAGGGTGTCTGATACCTACGTTTCAATAAACTTTCTTGGAATTTGTTTCTCGTTTAATGATTTATTATTAACTACTAAAATAAGTTTTATAGAGAATCTTAGAACTTGGGTTTCGTTTCGTTAATAATAAATAGACACCAAACCTCTCTGTTTCCGGACACTAGTTCAAAATAATACTTAAATTTTTAAAAAGGTCGAATTTTAAATTTAACACATTTTTGCAAATAACCCTTATCTACCAGTTATATTAGATAAATATGCTGTTTTTATGAGATAATAAAACTGTGACATAAAAGAATTTACCATTTTAGGTTTTATCGGTTAATATCGAAATAGTTTTTAGGTTGCCAAGAAATCTTTATAGTTTTTAAAACTAGATAATTATTAAATTGATTACTTCATCGTTTCATACATTTAAGGTGAGTAATTTAAAAATAAATTATTTATTTACAAAGAACTCGATTAACTACTAAAACGAATTCTTTAATTATTTTGGTTTTACGTTAATAAGCATTACATTTTCGAGTTAATTTTACTTCGCTAATAATATTATATGTTTGATTTTTGAATTTTATTATTTACAACGGTGGCCCCGATTCTATAATAATAATTTTATTTACCTACAAAGATAATATAATTTCAGTGCGCTATTGATTCGCTAAATTTAACTGTAATCAATGGCATGTTATACTATATATTTCCTATATATATACATACCGAATTTATAATGTTTTAGTTTCAAATTTATTGCTAACAGGTTTTATTATTACAAATATTCGGTATAAATAATTTCCTTTTGTAAATTTTATCAGTTTAAACTTATTTATTTTCAAACGTTACAACTTAACAGTTATTTCAAAGTGTTTTTTAATCAAAAGATATAATCTAAAGAGATCGTCTATATATCAAAATAAATCTGAAATAAATGAAGTTATAAGATAGAATCTACATAACAGTCCATAAACCCAATAAAATTCTTTCTACACTTTCAACTATTTTTGATTTAAAGACGTTTGTTTTAAAAATTAATTTAGAATGTAATCAATATAGGAATATATCCCGAATTATCCCTATTAGAACTTCACGGAAACAAAACTATGAGAAATTGCCAGCCTACAAGTTTATATTAATTCGTCGAAATTGTCGACGAACCTGCTAATAATTAATAACCGCGGTTATAAGCTGAGAGGCAATCTTAACCGAAACTGGGAGGCCGCGACCGCATCTGGCGTAACGATGCAACATATAACAAAGGGCACTTGGCCCTTTGAAAATGACACGCAACTATTGAAACAATACTGCTCGACTTTCTGGAGTTGTGGAACTTATACGATTAGTTCATAATTGGCGAATTTTTGATAAAATATAAATTAAGCATTCCATTTTAACCACGTTCAACGTCTAATTGTTTAATTTAGAATATAATAAACTAAATTTGTGGAAATAAAAGTTCGAGCCGTAATTTACCTAAACCAACTATCACACTCTATTATGTCCGTTCCAAGTTGAAACTACCCGCTTTTGTATCATCAAAGTAACCCTCATATCCCCCTTTTGTGGTTTATACTGAAGATAGTGTGTAACCCGCGATACTTTAGTTATTATATAAAATAATAATAGTTGTATTAGATGAATATATTGTCCAACTTCATATAGTAACAGCGAGGTTTTACAAAAGTTTAGTCCTAACCTGGGGATTAAAGTGCAAAACTTCAGTAGGTACTAACAATAAGCTTGAAATTAATGTGATAGAATCTTAACTTTTTGATATATTATTTAAAGTTCTATCGAGATCATTAAAAATCTTGTAAAATGATTACTGTTTGGAACGTAATATAGGTAATTAACTAAAAAAAGTGTTTAAAAAATAATCGTTTAAACGACTAATAGAAGTTTCACACACTTATGGTATTAATAAAATTGTCTAAATATTTCAGGAAGTACTTTAATTGGTTAGTTTCCGAAATTAACTGTCCAGGCAATAAGAGAAGAGTGATTGATTAGTCATGTTAAACTAGGGGCAACAGTCGTAAGCGTGTAACTAGTTCGGCTAACTTTAATGCATTTCATGCAATATGACCTAAAAGCAAATAAAATCGTGGTTTTATATGGACGTTTTCGAGTGGAAGATGACTATGTATATTTTACGTCCGTAGTGCTACCGCCAGTAGATAGGTGGTTGTAAACCAATGCTAACGCGCCATGCTAATGGAAATGACAACCTCCCTCACATCTGGATATCAATAAAATTGCACTAAAGAAGACATCGGAGAAGATTATCTTCGAAAATGAAATATTCTTAGGAAATTGTTTCCTTTAATTGAAATTTGAATTTACGATTTTCTCCTTGGAAAAGGAATTATGACGCTTTTAAAAGCCACCAAGCTTGACGAAATAAATGTCGGCCTATTAGAAATAATTAATTGGTAAATTTACGGTTGGCAGGTTTAATATCGACAATTACTGTTTGATGATCAGAAAAAGTATAGTAATTTTCTAGGTTTACAGTAAAAAATTTGTCGCAATTAAATTATAATAACTCGGTACGTTTGACACACCTTATCTTTGTTGTTGAAAATAACGCAATAATTTTATTTTAATAGGTAGGTAGTTAAAATTAGAAGAGCGCTCGGGCGCCGTTGAGTAATTTAATATTCAAGTTAAAGCGTATTTCTCTTAGGGCCAAAATTGCTCGACATTGTTCGAAATGTAAAGTAGTACTAGAAACCTTTAAAGATAGAATTATTGGTAACACTAAACTTCGTTAAAAACTAAGTTACCTACCTACCTGCTCGCTAAACGAAAGCTCATCCGTTTCTACTTTTTTGTAGTAGGTATTTGATCCGGATGGCTTTTATAGCATTTTAAATTTCGTTCGGCTATTATTTATAGGGCTTTATCGTAGGACAGTCGTTTATTATTCAAAGCTACGATGATTAATTTACAAAAGTTTTGAAACGATATACATTTTTGGGTGCGTTTGATGTTATAAAATATAAATCAAAATTATACCAATTTGCTCGATATTAAATAGCAACGATTTAAGCACGACATAGGTACGTTTTAAGTACAAATGTGTTAAAGTTTTATAAGTAGGTACTTACCTACACGATGCGTGAATTCTGACCAAAAAAAGCCACAAGGGGTTGATTATAAGCGACTTGGGACCTATTCTCAGATACGGGTGTCGTCAGTAGATGGATTCGATGATTTTCATACACGTTGTACGATGGCACTCTGGAATTATAACTGTAATTAATAACTATATCATAATTATGTAATAATTAAATATTACTTGTTGTACTGTAGTAACTAGGGAAACAATATAAATAAGGAGATTGAGATTTGAGAAATAGAGTAATGACATCATCAAATAATTATGTAAATTTGAATGTATGATTTAATATAAATATTATTAAAAGAAAGATCTTTTAATTTTAGAAACTAGAACGTAACACTTGTAATTCTAAAGAACATTTGTTAATAAAATTTTCCGACATATTACAAAATAACGGTACTTTATTCTTGTGCAAAATTTATTAATCCTCATTTCCTCGCTTATGTTTATAGCCCTGATAACACCCGATGGGTTCATTATTAGTTTTAGAGGATGCACCAATTTTTATCAAGAATGAAATTTTTTGACAAATTAATAATAAAAGAGTTTTCCATATGGAAAGAACTTTTTGGAACTCGCTGTAGATAGAGCTCTATCAATCCCTAATCAAATATCGATCGTCCTGATGTTTTGTACCAAAACTATAGTAAAATTCCACTTAAACACCATCGATATAAAATGTAATAGCGTCAGAATTTAATTATTTTCAAAATTGCTCCGAAGTGATATTTTATAGTTTCCATACTGCTAAGACATGAAGTTCCCGTAAGGGAATTTTAAAGACTAATAAACAGGCTTTATACTGACGTATCTCGCGAAACACGTTTCTTGTTCCATTGCGGTAACGAGAGGTGAATATTTCTTATTAAATTAGGTAATCGAATATACTACCTACCTACGCGTAGAAGTTCTGTAAAACTTTAACGATATGAATTCGTACTGTCTTTTAGGTAGATATTCGTTCGGTATAGAAGCTAAAATCGTTAATGGAACACTGTAAGGCAACTTAATGCAATTAAACGGTAAGTGTTTTTAAAGGTGACAACCCTTTTGTTTTACGAAAAGGTATCCTAATTGTTGAATCTAATAGACGTAATACTTCGCAAATTGAATACCTTACTTCACAAATTTGCAGAATTTTAATATTCTAAAGCGCTTGGATGCAATTCCTTTAATTAGTCATCCTAATTTAAATAAGTAAGTAATTTGATACAATTTTCTATAACAAGAGAATAACAGAAACTGGACTTGAACCAATCACATAAAAGTTCACGAACAAATTAATTGCTCGTCGAGGTTGTAATTAAGAACTGTCAAGGAAATTAGTTGTAGTTACCACTACATTCGTTTCCGCTTAGTTCTATTATTTTTTTTTTGTTAAATGTTAGAAAGACGATATATTTAAATATTTTCTAATTTTAATAAATTTTTAGGGACCTATCTATAAATATTGCAGGATAATATTATTTACTTGTAGATATTTTTCATTTAAATTATACGAATGAAGTCGCTTCATAACTTCGTTCATATTTGCATAACAACAGGGAATCCTTTTAGGAATTTTTCGTTATTGCGATGCGCTGTAACGGCTGCTAAATCTTTTAAAATGTAATATTCGATATAAGTATTTATATCACCTACATTTCCTGCACCTACGAAAAGATTTATCGATTAAAATAATATTCGGTTAGTGTAACGGTTAACGATAAAGTGAGCCTTTTTACTAAATACTTGGATAAAAAAAAGAAAATAATTATAGGTAGGTATAAGTATATAGGTATTAAGTAGCTATTTATAGATATGGTTTAATATATTCAATATTATCACGTCGTTTGTAACAATAATGTAGCCTTTCTCTGAACGACGTAACGCCGACGTTTAAACATTACAAGGGCATTATTCAGTAAATTAAATTGTGGCCTATTAAGTACGAACCGCGAAACTCCGTCTTCCCAAATAACGTGGTAGAAAACAACTTTAACGAAGTTAAAAACTTTCTGATAACATTTTTAATGTGACATTCAAATAAGGTACTTTAGATATAAAGGTGGTTGTGGGACCATCTGTTAACTGATAATTCGCAAAGACCCTATATTACCCTTCAAATACTTCACGTGTCGACATATATTTTAGAAATACACCAATGCACTTCAATAAAATGGAACATTAAAAACATAATATTATTATTAAGGTAAATCTGCGAGCTGTAAGATTACTAATCAAATTATATTTATGTGAAAGAATAAAAATAATCTAAACTGATTTAAAAAATACATAATGCTATCGTAAAAATAATTAAAAGCAAAATTTTAAAATATACAAGCTATGTTATGGACGTAAATTAATAAAATTCAAACAAAAAGTTGTCTCTGTATGTACTAATCGTAAGTAAGCCGAAATCTATATATTTAGTATATTAAAGTGTAAGGTGATTATTTTGAATTTGACCCAAAATGTTCTTTACATCATATCTCAAAGATTGAAAATCTGTAAATTAAAATTAAAGTATAAATTAACAATCGAAATTAATTTTATGCCTAATTAAAATTGACGATCCGATTAGAAAATGTAGTTACGGGCGTTCTTATCCCCTCGTACACGCCTGCATTTTTTTATTTATAAGTTATTATGTTAACGTTATATTTATTTCCTTTTTCGACGTTATAATTAACTAACAAAAGTTTTCAGTCTAACAATAAGATTACCCGTATATACTTTTATGATTTACGTACGTGGTAACAGTACAACGTAATCCAATTTGCCGAAGTAAGAAACGTGCCCTTAAAGTAGGTATATGCAACCATATAAAAAATATTTTTACATTTAAATGGTCAATGCTCGAAGAAACGGATCAATAAGCTTGTGGTAGGCGCTTAGGATTTTCGAAAACGTGCCAGGAATGGTAATAACCACTTCTTTTGTGTTTGCTTTTGTTTACAAACGATTTTTTTTCGAAACGAGTGCCGTTACATTTTCAACAATGTGTTTCATTGCATCGTATGGGATTTGACTAAATTAGATTACTTTTGGAATGGCCATTTAGGAAGTGAAGGAATGTCAAGTACTGTCAAGATAATTTTACGTCCGCTGTCGTTTCACATAAATACGTATCGCAGACGGAGTAGGTACGTTTTTAGGTAATTTGTCGGATTGTAGTAAATTTGATGTTTCTGCAGGCTTTTTACGACGGAACGAGACTAAACAAAGGGATTTCGTGGAACACGAGCTTTTTAGAATGTTAAACAGAATTTGTGCATTGCTATACAATTTCCTGTGAGCGATCCCCTATTTTAATTGTTTGGGATTGGGCGTATTTACCGAAAAAACATTCTTCAATCATTCATAAAGTTGCCGCGGCGTAATTATTGTTAGTTAAATTATGAAAACTGGACTTCTAGGTGTACATACCTACTATTATTATTATTATTACTATATTTTTTAATGGCTTTGGGCTACCCAATTAGTGAGTCTAATTTGGTGTGATGGTTTTTGCAAAATTTGGTTAGTACGGGATAGTATTAATATTCACATACATCCGTGATTGCAGCGGGATTCGAACCCGCAGCCGCGAGTGCACTAGAAGGCCAGTCGATAGGCTGACGCTCTAGGTCACACGGCTCTCTACTTACTTGTTACAAGGATAAGTCGACTTTATTGAATATATGCAACACAAAATGAATACACACATAACTCGTTTATAATAGAATATTTTTTAGTTACCTATTACTGTCGTTCGCGCTTCGGTTTTGGTCTTTTTATTTAATTTCCCGTTTTAGATGTCAGCAGAACATACTTAATTTGGTCTAATTTATAAAGCGGTACAAATAATGACTAACTTTTAACGAGTATGAAGAGCTAAAAGGTTTAAGTTTCGCGATTGTATTTCCGAAAAGCAGGAAACGTCGTTGGAGCCTAGCTTTAACATTTCCGGTTCTAACGTATCAGTATTACGCATCCCCTATTGTGCCGTCGATGTTTGCAAACAAGGTGTGCCTTGATGAATATTTATAGGGGATTGCAATTAGTTCGAACAAAAATATTGTGGATTCTATGTGCATGGCTACACTACGTGATAAATTAGAAAATTACTAGACGTGCTTAGATTGAGAACTTATATTAGTCTAATGCCTAATAACTGTTATATAACAGTTAACAGTAAAAAAAGTATCACACTCTATTCTAATTAAATGAGGGGATAAGAAAGATTACCAAAGACTAAAGGAAAACAACCGTATTATGTATAGCTCCTCGAGCCATTTTTTCCAGGATTTCTTTTCGAGGGATCGTTCCTTTTCAGTCACGTATTTTAAATTGGCATGTCTTGAATTTCGTTTTGTTTCAGAAATTGTAAAATAATGTATAATTTACTTTTAATGCCGACATTTCTTTGCTTTTAAACCTTTCCTTCGTTATAACAGCTAGCATCGAAAACTAAATTAAATCACGAAATTTGTAAAATTTTTAAATGGAAATTCTGAATGCACAAACACTTTTAATTTCAAAAACACCAAGCAATTAACAACTGTGAAGCTGCGACTGAGACTTTCATTAACTAATATTGCGCAATCGGAAACGTCAGGATTTCGTTTTGGCCGATCCTAAATATAAATATTCCCGGATTTAACGTAAAATGCTGAAATTAAATACAAGTCTGACAATTAAAGTCGCAGTTTAATTATTTAGGAATTACAAGTTTAATAGATATTTTGTATTTTAAGTAATGTCTACGTAAAATTCGAAATTTAAATTTAATCGAGTACACTCAAAAAGTCCATTTGATGGAAAAGAAATATACTATGCAAAATCCTAGCGGGATTATGTTACGAAAGTACGGTGCACGGTGCGGCGCGACGTTTTCAAATATTGAATTACAATTTTGTATTAAAACACAAATTGTATTTTAAATGTACTTTTACTTCATAGTGTGATTTTGAAACGCTCTTGCAAACTAATCGTCGATTATGTAATAGGTAATTGTATTTATAAGCTTATTTCATATTCATATTATTATGAATGTCGGAATTTTTGTTATCCGTAACGATAAATAATTAAAGCACATCCGTGCAGCAGTGATGCAACAACGCCTTTTTCTGTAGGTACCTACATATTAGTTAAAAGTGTAAACGGTGTAAATACGAAAAAAGCATTACCCAGTTTCAGCAGAGAGAATATTCATATTAGGTAGATTATAAGCGGGTAAATTAATAGCTTTCGTTAATATGTTTTATAAACGAAATAAAACATAACAAAAGCACGTTGAATATCTGCAAAATTTAGTTCCGGGATTGTTTAAAAGCACTTTTAACATTTAAAAAGATGACTAACCAATCGCATTGTAAGATAAAGATTTTTATTTAAAACAAATTATATCGACGCAGTTTTTCCAGAAGGGCGTAAGCCACAAAAAGTAAATTTTACAGGAGAGCACATTTTGTTGAGATCCCACCGTAAGATTTGTGTTATGATAAAAATAGACAAAATAGAGGAAAAACAATATTACATCAAGCAAAAATACTACCACAAGACAGGAAACAGAGGAAGAGATTTGTGTACCTACAAACAATAGTGACATAGTGCAATGAAACCTCAACACTGAAAGGTATAAGGGGAATTGATTGATATATTACAGTAGAAAATGTATACGACTTACCGACTTCTAAAAAAGAAACGATAGGTCACCAAAACTTTCTATTATTATAAAATGAATAAACTCACCTAAGTAGGCACCTATATGCACTTTAAAGTAAATCTGGGAACACTTCGTTTGACACTTAACGCAATTTATTAAAATAGAAACAAAATCATTTATTTAATTAAGACATTCTAAAATGTGCATCGATATTAGAAAAATGAACACTAAAAAATGAGCGAAAGACTATCACGAAGCGCGCACGTACCGTTCATCAATATAAACGAAGACATACTAATTTTAATGAATTCGAATAAATTTATCATCCAAATTTCTTACCAATCAAAATAATTTACGTAAACTAAACCAGTCGTCGACTTTATTATGTGTATGTTCGAATAATAAATCATACATACGTTACCGAAGTTTTACGATAAACACGAACTGTCTTACGATAATTTCTATAACATCACACAGTAACATATATGCCAGCTGTAGGTATAAAATTTTAAAAATATAGGTAGGTACATGTATTCGATCAATTTTGTATACATTTTTTAAATATCTTTTTATTTTTTGTGCTTCAATAATGTCTAAAAATATGGAAACCTATTTTACGTGGCGTGGTGGTTAAATTTACCAACATTACTCTGACAAAGTCAGACGTTAAATATTTTCATATCCTTCGTTTCTACTTTTTATTTAAAAAAAAATAATTTTCGTTTTATTATTAAATCCTGGTACCTATTCAAGAATTTCGGGAGTAACTACACTCTTTTGTTCTACAAAAAGCCGTTTTCAACTAAATCTTCGATTGTGTTTTAGTTAGCGCGATACTTTATTTCTTCCTGTCCGAACCTCGACCTCGTGCGTTTCATGTAAAATGTTTAAAGCTGCTACGGAAGCTAACATAAATTATCCCTAATATCTTTAGAACTGAATTTTTCGTTTCCTAAAACACACAATTTACTTTTAGCTGCCTTATCAGTATGCACTGTGCGGTGGTTTGCAACACAATATATTTATTTTCTAGTAGATGATTAAAACAAAAAAAAAACAATTTAAGTACATATTTTTATGGACTTAGTACCTATACAGTGAACGTCTGTTGAGTAAGAACGTCTATTTTTACGAATGTTCAATAGTAATTTGTTGTTTTGATTAAACTACCGGTATCGATGGACATTTTATTGTTAAGTAAGAATATTGATGCAATTAATTTAAACTGTTCTATCAGTGGATACTCGCAGGTTTGCCTATGTCCTATGTCCTCTGTCCTTCCCCTATTGAATACTTTCTTACATTTATCTATTTGTATTTAGGTTGAGACGAATAAAAATTAATTTAAGTTAATTGAAGTTATATTCTGTCAGAATTCGAAAAAAATTTGCTTGTAGATATAAAAAATATTCAGCATTTCTTGTAATTTGACTATCGGTTACCCTACATAACCTCATCTTTAACCATCATATTTTTTATATTTCTGAATGATAGGAAATTTAGTGAATTAGGTCCCGATCTGATTAAACCACAATTCCTAATCTAATTTCTACAATGGAACGAAGGAAGCTTTATCTTCTAGCTCGTGAAAATTCGGCGCGGTTAGATTCACTGGTTATTAAAGTGATTTCTTTGAATTAGAATGAAAATTGAAATTTTTAAATCGCTTAGAATTCGCCAATTTTATAGTGTTGGTAAATAAATACATTTTTAATATAAAATACCCATTTGTAAGCGATTGAAAAGGAGGTGATCCGCGACGACCGCCTGAGAATGGAAAACAACCCTGACTCGATCGCAAGAATTATAAAACGTCATAGTTGTCGACACTTAATGAACCGATGTACGCATTAAGAACTGAGTAATGGAGTCTGGGGCGACGGATGGTGACCTCCGTTGTGTTGGTGGTTTTTGTTTGGAGAGAAATCACGTATCATAGGTTACCCTGGACGAGGAGCATAAGGGCGAAGGATTTGATTCTTGATCCGGAGACGAAGCGGACGTCGCGCGGTCCACTTAATCGGGAAACGGCTTATTTTATATTTTAATAAAGTATTGGCGATCTGAGCGTTAGTTTAATTCGCCCGAGATTATTTAGCGAACCTTCACATTTTTTATTACGTATCCTAAGAATTTAAAAATAATTGACAAAATGTTGTGCACTAAATATAATAATTAAAAATTGGGTTATTTTACCCATTGTCGTAGTTCTCCGACATAAATAGTCGAAAGATTAAGTATAGATCGTTATTATTTTAGATGTTATCTAAACCCAAAACAAATGTTCAGAATAACTACTAGTGGACAATTATTTACGAACAGAAAATTTAAGAAAACAGTTGATACGTATAAATATATGTACTACAAACATATTTACGTAATAAATGATAGAATCTGAATTAATTTAGTTTAATTATTCAAATATCTTACTGTAAAGTTTATAATTTAATCACAAAAACTGTTATAAAATAATTTTATACATAGATAACTAGGACATCCTGTGTATTATACGTAAAAATATTTAGGTACACCTATTATTGGTATTTACCTACATCTATTATTAGCTTCAAATGTCTTTGTTAAAATTTTCTACAGAAAAGTTGTAATGTACATCCATAATATAATTTAATTTTTAAATTCGGACATTTCCTTAAATTGCGTTAATTTGTAAACATTGTTTTCGAAATCTTATGCAATTTTTTTAATATTGTTTAAATGTTATTTATAGATACAACATGTTATTATATTAGTATTATGTAAATATTTTACGAGTAATGTATATGTAATATTAAAATGAATGTTGATAACACACTTAACAAATATACGAATATCAGAAAATGTTTATCGCTGACGAATTACCTATAATCTACTTCTATTTGATGAACATAATATGTATGTATTTTAAAGACAAATACTTATATTACGTATATTTTAATCTTAAATTAAATGCCATTTCTTTGTTATAACAAATTATAATCGATTTATTTAAAAAAATTGCTATCTTGCTCAAGTTAATTGTGTTGCACGCAATATAAATATTTCGTAATAAATTTAATATCAATCATACTAAAAGTGAGTCTTTGTATACCTACTTAAATCTGTATCTATTTATTTTGCATCGTTTTATGTAGTTAACTTTGGGATCGAAATAATTTTTCAAGCTTCTTCGGTTCTTTTCTAGTTTAAATCTTCTTTAAATTCTTTTTTGATTATTGTATAATAAAGGCATTTTCTTTGCATAAAGTCGCTCCGCAACATACCTTCTTGATATTGAAACAAATCAAAAAGTTTAGAGCTGAAGGAAAGTGGAAATCGCTTACGAAAGAAGTATATAAAGGAAAAATTGAGTTTGTTCTAAATAATCAGAAAATTAAATCTATTCGGAACAAAGGTCGTTCAATTTCTGCAAAAGAATAGGTATAACTAATTTCGAATGCAATTTAACTAACAATAAGTAGTGTGACTGATCGTTAGTATTTTAAATGTAAAATTTTAAAACGACACCGACGAGGTAACGACGCGACGTAATTTAACTCTGTCGGTTCTATTTTATTCGGTAACGTATCTAGTCGAATAAAATTATTTACGTTAAATAGAAGTAAATCAACCGTTAAATGATTAAAAGCACTTTTAAGAATTAAACTTGGCCAAGCGAGAAGGAGTAAAGTCATAATGGACAATAAATATTTATCGCCCCATCTTCTTCGCACTTTGAAAATTGAGTTAAAAGAAATCACAAAGTGGGAAGTTGGTAAATTGTATGTCTTGTCGCCTTAACTTAATTGAGTGTCAGCCTGAAGACGTAACCGACTTTTTTACAAGCGCCCATAGATAAAATCATTAAGTCGGAAAATGTATCGAGTCGAAGTAAGGAGCGTAATCTGAAATGCAAATTTCTTTACAATTTTAAACTTTTTGTTATAAAACGACATGAAAACACATACGGCACGAATTTCCCTAAGAAATAGCGTTGCAAACTTCGTAAAAATTATCGTTCGAAGAATCCGGTTGATTTCTTGAAGATATCGAAAACTTCGATACGGAATATTTATAAACAAACATCTACCTATGTTGGATTAGGGTAGGGGGGGATAAGTTCATCGTAGATCAATTGATATGGTAACCTTCAAGTTGTTGTGGTTTCGTTAGCTCGGATCATATAAAAATATGTCCAACCAAGTCCCTTGTCGATCAAAACATGCAAATGTAATACGGAAAATGTTAGTAGACGTGCTAAAAATACTATATGTATATATTTTTTAGAATTCGACGCGTGGCAATTTCTCTTTTTTAGAAGCTCATGAATAATGCAAGAATAAAGAAAAGTGAGTGTAAGAGTATATAAATGAATAAAATAGTCAAAAGTGTTTATTTGTTTATTTAGGTATAATATCGTAGCTGTATTAACAATTCGAAGACTACCTATACCGTTTCTTGTATTGCATGTAATGATGCTCAAGAAGATGTTACCAACGTTACGTCAGCAACTTACCAATCGTCTCAAGAATCGTCTTCCTTCCTCCATATATTAATTCGTAATACGTTAGTCATTGATCCAGACAAGTTAAACAACCTTAGTTTTACCTAATTAAATTTCATCGAGTGCACTTACAATTCCTGCTCTTGAACTGTGTTCTCTACAAGTAACATTTTAATCTTTTACCCTACGAGCAATCGTATCTAATAATAGTTCGAAAATTATATTACGTAAATTAAAGACGTATTTCTACAAAAGGAAACGTAACGCGAAAGAGACCTCGAGAAGTTGATAAAATGACTCCGATATGCTCGTATCGCTTTTATTAAAATACAAACCTTTCGAAGAAAAGTTTTATTTATATTTAAAATATGTTGGCGT
Organism: Rhagophthalmus giganteus; assembly: GCA_036326145.1. NCBI lineage: Eukaryota > Metazoa > Arthropoda > Insecta > Coleoptera > Rhagophthalmidae > Rhagophthalmus > Rhagophthalmus giganteus. The sequence goes on along the minus strand of JARFJA010000056.1, from coordinate 5,621,970 downwards.
TTGAAAAGATTTAAGAATTTTGATTTTACGTATATTACGATAAATCGTTGTTATTTAAAAAGTTTGCCCGAAGAAATGGCTTTAAGAAAAAATGGAATCATTTGTATTCAATCTAATCTTGTGTTTGTTTTTCAGATATGAAAATGCAGAGAATAAAATTTGAATGGAGCTTCCTTACTGTTCTTTTATTTCCTTTACTGCTCGGTAAGTAATACACAACATTTCAAAGCTAAAATATGCAGCTATTTATCATTCAAAACTCTACTGTTTCATTTATACGTTTTCTTATGCAGATTTCTCACTCACTTGTTCTTATTTTTCTCATTCCTTTCTCGACACTTACGACTTTTAGAAAAGAAACAATGGTAAACGGACAGGAGCAACCAGCCGCATCTGTTGCAGACGTTATCTCGCCTGCCACGCTCGGCGCATTCAGATAACGCCCTACAACGGAATATTAAAGATTTAATTAAGGCGCAATTAAAAAATCATCGGAAAAGCGGCGAAAAGAGCCTTGTTTCAAAATAAACCTACACGACGGCGACGTATAGCTGCATTTCTTAGAGAATTAATTTGCATTAAGGCGAATCATAATTTAGGAACAATAAAATAATAAAATCCGTCGCAAAAAAAACAATGCTCGAAAAGTTTTAAATAAGAATTCTTGTCTCAGAGCATTTAACTAAGTTTTCCCTACTTTCTATACCCAAGTTTATAAACTCGCATTATTTTATGTTAATCGAGGGCTGCTTGGCGAGGGATGTAGACGAAACCGACACGCTTTTTCTTCTTTCACTTTTCTATGCTCTTTTTTCAATTATAATTGGGGGGGCTTTAAAAAATTACGTCATGTACTTTTTATAACGAACTTCTAATCGTTTGAATTACCGTCGACAAAGCTCGTTATAGTATTATTAAATTTAACGACGTTACAGAAAAACCGATGAAAATTCAGTTGCCACATGTACCGATCGAAACAAGTAAATGTAATAAACTGTTAGATACTTTGATTTAATTATTTTCGGCAACTTTTAACGCTTGTTTTAATGCGTTGTTTAACTTTTATATAACATGATACTTGAATCTTGTTTTGGAACGCCATTGTAGTGCCCACAAAGGACCAACTGTATGGTTTTAAACGGCTTAACTATAATGCCGAAGTTTTAACTGTTATACTAGCGCTTAAATAAAATTAAACAAAAGTTTTGCGAATGAGATTTTTCACCGTTAACATGTAATTTCCGACAAATTGCTATGGTTTCAAATTTTTATGACGAATAATGTCCGATTATCATTATCAAAAAAAAAACATTGTTTAATTACCTATCTGTTCAAATTTTTGGAAGCAAACTGTTAATTCAATTTTTAAATACGTCGTTTTTCGCATTTTATCGGCTTTATGCTAATCAATGTGTAGCCTCTAAATTAATTTTAAATTGCTTTTATATAGTTTATCTATATCATCTTATAAATGCATAATCGTTTTGTAAATAAATCAGTCGATAATGGCTTATTATCCGTTATTTAACGCCATTATGTCATATTAAAAATTCTGCAGTGAAACTGACACGAAGATCAACAGAATGCCAAATGCCATAACCAGAATACGGAACAAAGGCGATAAAAGCCTGCATTAAACTAGCTATTGAATTTTTATATATCAACTATACAATAGAGCAAGTTCTTTATAGAATATTTGACTTATTGGGAACGCAGCTCAATTTCGCGTTGTCTCATGGCGACGTAAATAAATATCACATTTTCTAATGATATTTTCAAAAAATTTTAAACGCAACATAAATTAAATTTTTATGTTATATAAAAAACATCATTACGTAGGCGCGCGTATAAAATTATATTTTACTGTCCAATTTATTTTTCGCGTAGGTATATCAGTTTGCTCATGAAATACCCAAATTACTGAAACGAAACAGTTGCTAAAATACAGTAAGTCAATTAAGTAACAATTTCCAACTCAGCGTTTTTATAATGTTCCGACGTATTAATGAGGGTTTTTTTTTGATGGAAACTAATAAATTTATGTTTACACAACGTTTAAATGAAAATTTGTTTTTTTAATAGACTTTACTTTGTTATTCATCAATTAATTTTTAATAATAAAATGTAAGTAGATACCTACACTTCGTTTTAGTTGCAAATCAAAAATTCTGTACTTTTGTAGAATTAAAAGAAGTTATTTAAACTTATTTGCACGCATTAATTTCGTATGTTAGTGGAGGTTACGTTATTAAAATTAAGCACCTGCTTTTATTAAAGTTTTTAGCTTAAGTGTTTCAGTTAATATAAATTTTTATTCATACGAAAACTAACTACCTACTCGTTTTCTTTTTAAGAACCTTGATATTCATTCACGTGTACGATTTGTTCCAGGAAACACATGCGTACCTATACCTTACCTACTTTACCTAGATATCTTATAACCTGCAATACATTTCTAGAGGAATAATCTATTCGTAATTTATTTCTTAATTAAAGTTAGGTTTTAGATTCATACTTTACTAATCAACGAATATGCATTTACTACAGTTTCGGCAAAAAAATTATAATCTTCATTAATATCGATTTAAAAATCATTAGAAATTTAGTAGATATGAAACCTATTTTTTTATAGTGGAATTCGAAGATGTCTTGTAGTAAAATAAAAACAAAATTCTTTATAGATTATTGATAGGTGTTTTGATGTTCTCGTAAGTAGGTGTAGGTGCTTTTGAAAACAACAACTGATAATGTAACTGAAATTCGTGAAAATTCTAATATGTGAACCATTTTTCATCTTTTAATTGAGAACACTGACAAAGAATGTGCCATTTAATCGACAAATTCTTTCCTGCAATCTTTGACATAAAAATATAATAATGTAGGTAGGTGCCTAATCCAAGTTAAAAACGGCGCGATAAACATAGCAGGAGTTTTATAAATTAGATTCAATTAATTTCTGCTGATTTGATGTTTAATTGAAAAGCAATGAGTTGGCGATTAACGTTTATTTAACAAAGGTAAAAATCGCGTTCCTATGTAAATTCGCAATTAACCGGTTAGCATAAATTAGACATGCTTTTGAACTTCGAGCAAATTAAATTAATTCGTTAAAGAGGACAATTTAAATTCATTTATTTTCGACAAGTAGATGCTATATGAATATAAATTTAATATGAAATTGCACGTATATAAAGTAATGTTTGTAACGTCGATAATATGATAACAAAAAAAATATGACATCGAATCAATTACATCAGGAATGTCTCAAAACAAAAATAAATAACGATGCTAATGTAAAAGGAAAACATTGATTTATAACGATTCCAGTTCTTTCGATTTTTATGATTTATTACGGTTTGTGCATATTTTATTGAGTTGTAACAATTACAAAGAGTAACAGCTAAAAGATAACTGTTATCCATATCAATTTTATTTATTTATGGATTTTAAACTAATTGCGAATTAATTTAAAGCTATACTTGTACTATAGACTGATACTTAATTTTGATTGTGCCTATATATTTTTAATTGATTCAAGTCTTACGTTAATTAGATCAAATTAAATAGAGCTCATTTGTCACGTTTAATTTATTTACTAAAATGGGAGATAATGTTAAAAAATTTATTTTTTGTCAGTCGCCGTCGTGTTGCCAAGTTATGAACACGAATTTGCGGAGTTGAAGTAATAATAGCTGGCCGATAACTGCGAACGCTGTCGAGCGATGACGATAGGTATAGACTTAATTTGAACACACCATATCAAAGATTAATCAAATGCGTGTCAAAAATAAACCTAAATAACGAGATGTTTTGTGAGGTTTTAAATATTATGGGGTTAGCCAAGTTAATTATAACTTTTTCAATAACGCAAACCCACCTGCTACACGAATTATCAGAATTACAAATTATGACAAACAGCAAACTTCAGTAAATAATTTAACCAAACGTATTGACTTAATATTCAAATTAATTGACACATTCCAACAAAATATTTACCTTTTCTTTTATTGACATGAAGACAAACAGTAAACATGCGTAGGTACGTATGTATTTTAATTATTAAATAAATTATAAAACAAAAAATAAATAGATTACGATTATGAATAAAAGAAGGGTAGATAATAATATTTTATATCTAGGTAAGTAATATGTAGCACCTTTAAAAGTTACATTAGCAAAACGTCATAATAGTTAAAGGAGAAAAGAAAACATAATAATAAAATACGCCTACCATCTTTCTCAATTTGGTTAGTTTAGATTGTCAGGGGAGTAATTTTAAAATTAATTCGTCAAAGTCGAAAAGTACTAGTATATGAAATACCTATGTAGAATCTGGGTCCCGAAACTTCTTAATTTATCACGAAAATCTAATACAACTTTGGTAGTTGCCGAACCCGAACGCTAATGTGATTTCTAACGAACGGGCCATTAAAATGTTTATGTTTTCCTTTTTCAAATTTCAAAAGCACTTTATTGTCCAGGGAATTCGAAATAAAATTAAATACGGCTTTTTGAAATAACGAAATTAATGATAGACAAGGCCCGAGTATTTGTAAAATTAAATTATGTATGTCCAGGGTTACTTTAACACGAAGTGCACCCTCATCTTCGTCACTATGCGGTTTGCGGTATTATAGACTGGCATCGAGCCGAGTGCACGAGTAGCTTAATTGCAAATCTGGCACCGAAAAGTTAGGTAGGTACTCCAATAAATAAAATTTCCTTTAATAGTTGAACATTTAGTCACCGTTAAAAATCGTCCTTTTTGCATTTTAAATCAATATTTTGGTATGTAGGTACCGCTTAATTATCAAAAAAATATAGATATATCCACGTTTTCTGTTTGATGTTATTTTAATGAAGTGATTTTACGTAGCTTTAAAGAAATCTTTATTTTTACGCTTCTTAATTTGTAAGATATTTTCCTAAACTCAATTTCACTCTCTTCAATCTCTTCCACAATAAATATTACTAAAATATCGCTGTTATCGAAATAACTACGTAATATGTTAAAACCGATACAATCTTCGACTTAATTTCATTTTAGTAGATAATGTTAAATCGATCCATTAAATTTTATTCATTTTACGTCAATTCTATTTAACTTCATTTCAGTTATGCAAAATCAATTTTTAATCACAATCCGTGTTCGGATAATTTGGAGTTTTATGAAGTACCTACGCGTAGGAAGGAGAATTATTTTGTTAGTAGTAAACAACAAATAGATAATTATTAGCTACTGATTTTATTAAAAAGATTTAGGGCGTGCATCTATCTATAGGAAACTTTTTACCATGTTCGAGTTTTTGAACACGCTATAAAAATTTGGCGACACATTTTTAGAGATCCTTTATAAGTTAAAATAAGAATTACGAAAAAACACGTCCAGCTCAACATGTACGATATAACCGATATACTTATAATTTATTAAAAATAAATAGTTTTAAGTAAGTTATCTAATTGCAAGATAAAAAAACTGAATTCAAAAATTTCACTTTAATTTTTTTTTAATTAAGTAGGTATATTATATTTATTAGATTATTTACCTATAAAAGCTACCTACATATGTATCTAATAGTTAAAAGTTAAATAACTCGAGAGAACGGTAACATACGGTAAAGTTTTAGATTTTTAGGTCATTTTAAAGACCACTGGATATAAGTTATTTTTTAATATATAAGTAGGTATATACTTATATATTAGACTAATCTTAGAGTCCAAACATAATTGAATTATTGTAATTACTTCACGTGCCTACTTACATTTTATTGTTAGTATAATAATAAATTATCGATGAACATTTATTTTTATCGTTAACTTTAGGTTTCTAAGCACAGTTGTAATCCAATAAGTTGTAAGCTCACATCAGGCATAATGATGTTTCTGTTGTTGAAGTTCTAATAGTCGCAATGTAGTGCTTCTCTATCATTTGATCTTTTAATTAATTGAATAAAATAAATGTGCTATGCTCTATAATGAGTTGTTTTCGATTAATCGTTTTTCTTACAAAGAAAAGTTAAAAATTTGTTTGATTTGCGCCTAGCTACATAATTTTAATGTTGCAGTAAACGCTCAAGTTAAATAATTTTTCAAGCAACGATTATATGAACGTATATGAACCTACTTATATTAAAAAATACACCCTAAATATACGACTATATTATTTATAAAATCTGTATTCCTAAAGCAAAATTCTTAAAAATGCAAGTATTGATTTCTTCTAATTGAAAAATAGTTTAGTTTTCAATTAATTTAATTTTCATTTTTTAATTAGGCCGAGGTTCTCGAACGATTTTAATGGGCTTTTTGGGATTTGCGTAGTTGCGAAGCATGCGAATTTGCATATTTATTATCTTTGAGGGGTAGATTTATGGATATAACTGAAATTTTATAAATTTACGATTTTATGCGTGTGACATCAAACGAATAACAGAATCGTATAAAATTTAGCATTTAAAAAGGGAAGTTGAAACTAACAAGTCCGTATTGAGTAGGTACTTAATGCATTGTAAAAATGTTATTGAATAGGTATGACTTATTATACTGCTGTTTAAACCGTATAACTATAAGGCATAGTTTTGAAAGAGTAGGCAACGAAATGAGATCCATTTCAATGTTACAATTTCTATCTAAAAGTCTCGAATTATTTTTAATGTTATCGATTGTAAACAATATAAAAAGTTGTTACTTCATCTGATGTAGGTACGATTTTATCCCAAAAATATTAAGTTTCTTATTTTTAATACCTATGGTACCTAATAGGTACCTACGTACCTATAACAAATAATTTTTATTGATTACCTACAGTTTCTAAATAACATTAATGCATAGTTAGGTAATTAGAGGAAATATAAATAAATATCATTACATTTATTTTCATTCTTTAATGTAAACATTAAAATTATTTACGTAACCCCAATTCTCTAGTAAGTGAACAAATGTGAAGACATTAAATCAAGACTAATGGGCAAGTAGGCGTGTTGACAAATAAAGGAACAAAATTGGGTAACTTAGCGTGACATCACATTCGCCCCTTTTACCAGCACGCCTACTGGCTCATTATTCTTCAGTTTTATCTATTCTGTTTTATTCTCAGGAATGCAATGACCGGTCAAGTACTATTCATTTAAATGTACCTACTTCGTTTAACTGTAGATACATAATTAAAAGCTTTTAACGATATAATAAATCCATGGAGGAATTACATATTTAGTTAGTAAATAATGTTAACTGAAAAGCGACAAGATAAAATACATTTAGTTTTCATTTATATGAAAGCATTCAAGGATGTCGTTATTTACTCAAACTCGAACGAGAAAGTTCAGATACGCAAGATTTGATATTTATGGTCGTTTAATATTTCAAATGTATCTGTGAAATTGGCTTTAGGAAATGTACTTAATTTAAATTTTATTTTTTCTTATCATACCTTTAACTTTCATTTAATACGAAGTATGCGTTATGCCGAATTTTTTAAAAATAAGTAGGAACCTATATTAAATTGCAAAATACCTATAAGTAATAAATAAATAAGCAATAAATAGACAACGTCCAGTACATTTTGACGCACCCTTAACTTTATAATGCTAATATTCTTATATCTACACATTACTCATAAAGTAAAGGGTGCCGTTAGCTACCTTTCCTCGTCGTATTAATCCTTTTTGTTTGTAATCCTTTTAGAGAACACAACACACAATACTCGCGCACTCACACGCAAAAAGACCTTACAAACCGAACGAGCGAACACAAATAATACGACGCTGTAATTTAAAATTCCAATTACTGAAACAAGCACTACCGCTCTGTACTACTGACGAGATTGATCTGAAGCGGTTTTGCCAGAATTCTATGTATAAATGCATTCGAGTACTACGAAATCCCGTTTTTATTTTAAAAACCTTCAATTCTTTGTTAGCATTCCGATAAGTTATGAAAGTAGACGCGTGACGCGCATGTTTTATTAGTTGCTTTGTATTTATAGGTCGCATAAAAATGCGATTAATCTTTATCTGGTCTATGATTAGTAATAGGGAAATTTTCAATGCTCAAGGTCAAACGAATAGCTTTTAAATTAAAAATAGAGTAAATTTATAATTCTGCGGTATAAAAGCAGTAGATAGTGATTATTCAAATAATTTTAAACTGGTATTTTATACTGTTTTTTGTATTTTTTATTTAGATGCCGAAATTTTTGTAAAAGGTGATGGTACGAAATTTTTTTGATATTCTTTGGGTGGTACGCGCAACTCGCAAGAATGAGAGCCACTGCAATGATTCTTGTCGAAAACAAGCCACTGACAAAGAACAAAATCCGACCGAGCGCAAGCTTCGGTATCGAATTTTCGTGTCGCATCTTAACAAACTTTTTTGTTTAAATTTTCTTAAAAGAAATGCATTTTTTGAAAAATAATATTTACGAGAGAAATTTATAAGAATTAAAAAATATATATCACTTTTTTTCGATTATTTCGATTATGTCTTATACATATCTTCCTAATTTCAAAACAATCGGTTCATAAACATAGGAATTGTAAGCTTGACCCGAGTCTCGTGACCACCCGGTATACCTAGATGTATTTTTAGTCCATCGATTATTTTACTATTGGAATTTGGAAAATAATTTTATATTAGATAGATATATATGTAGGTGGAATTAATTTTTAATAATACAGTTTTTTCTTGTAAGTACATACATACATTAGATTTATAAGCGGTTTATTTTATGATAGAAACGTTATTGTTAAATCCTTTAAATACTAAATGTCTTTGAAAAACTCTTGTCAAAAATTTAGGTAGGTACGTATATGATTTTTCACTGAAAATAAATATTAATACTGAAACTAGGATCTTCTTTTTTATTTACACGAATGGCATCCATGTCATAGCAACATGTCAGTTAACCAACCAAACTTATTTATTTATGAACTGATAAAAATTAAAATTTTATAGAAGATAACCTTTGGGTTGAAAAACGTAAGGAATACCTAGCTCATGTAATACATAGGAGGTTGTGCTACTAACTTCTAAATTATTCAGGATCCAATACTAATAGCGATAGAAAATTGTGAATCGGGTAACGATACATATAAGCAGTAATTTTCGAAACGGTTTAAAATAATAGTATTTTATAAAACTCCTCAAGATATAAACTAGATTTAATTTTGGAATTTATATTAAATTACAGATTATTAGTAAATACAATAAATTATTAAATTGTTAGGAGATTATTTAGTTTTAATTCCCGTTTAAAGATTACCTTATTTTAACGCACCTATACAGTTAAATGATAAATTATGTCAAGAAATATTATAAATGATTAACTTTCTGAAAATCTGAGTAATCTCTTGCAAAACGTAATTTTGGTCTTTCATGTAGCGTCCGTGTAATCCCATATAATCCTCTTAACCTTTTACACTCATAGTTAAGACCGTCATTCGTTATTTAATTTTAGACATTTTTTAGTTTAAATGATATCATGATAATTATTTATTAAAACAACATTAATTATTTAACAAATTCAAAATGAATAAACAATTAGAATGAAATATGATTATAAAGACTACGATGTAAATAAAATTTACCTACCTAAGAATTTTCAAGAGTTTTTCTATCAATAATAAAATAACTACTTATTAAAATTTGTGAAAATAATCAAATAGTTTTAAAATTTCCATTAGGTATGTAATTTCGAGCAGTTCTATTTCAAATATTATTTATTAAATAAGTATTTATAAAAAATTAGGGAGTCTACATTCTTTAAATCTACCTAAACAAACTTGATAATATATTAACGTCTAATGTTTTAACTGCCTATTCTTTGTTTTCTCCAGAAAAGAAAATAAAAAAAATAAATAAAACGAGCAATATAAAATAAATTTTCAAAGTGGTAGGTCTATGTTGCTACGTTAACATGCAAAATCATTCAATTTCTCTAAAACAACTATTGTTTATGACTAGTCATTATGTTTAGGCAAAAGTATGAAACCGTTACGTTGCGTCATACATCTTAAACACGAACATCACACATATGACTATAATTAAATGTAAAGAAAATCACTAAAAATAGTTATAAGTTAAAGTATAAAGAACCACACGAAAACCCTTAACAAAATTGCTATAGTTTGAATTTCAATAGAAGGTGAAGGCAAAGAAGCTTTACTAGAATTCTTAGCCGCATAAAGGAAATAGTCGGCATAGAAGTTTCTCGTCGATGATGAATTTTCCTTTGATTTGCCAGTGTAATCTCGGGTTAAATAGAGTAGGTATAGAACTGTAAACTGATTTAGAATTATTGAATGGCTTTATAATTTGAACTTATTTATTAGTTATACGATATGTTTGGAAACTAATTAATTCTTATTGCTAAGTATGGGAGATTGTTAAAGGACTCTAATTCTATGTCAGGTAGTCTGTTCTGTTTCTGTTAGGAACGTTGCCACGCGATTCGTTTTAATGAAAGCAATCACTGCACTACAACACGATTTCGTCATGGAGGGTTACTTTATTAAAAACGCTTAATCAATTTCTATTGTTTAGACAAAATTTAATAAAGAATTAACTAAGGTCGTCATAATACGTATGTTTTAGCGTTTAAGTCTTTCCAACACGTTTATTTATTTTTAACAATTTTTCATTCTCGGTCAAATTACAAATTTTCATCAATTATTTTAGGATCACATTGTATGTTGATCTATTTACAAGCACTGATGTTACTATTTCTAACAAGATACTTATCGTACTCTATAAGCCATTATTGATATCTACCTTTTACCTTATTTCGTTTTTTATACCCTTCAACGAACGTGTCCAATTTATGATACAGATATTTGTTCTTCGTTGTTTTGCGTATCAATCATAAACATAGCAATATATAGTTTTTACTCTTAAATCAAGAATCTGTTTTTATTTTGCAACAATTGTAGACCAAATTCTGTCAATTATCTATGTTTATATATATATAAAAAAAATTAAATTACTTCAATTTTTATAGGATTTTTTGCGTACGATGCAATAAAAAGTAAATTGAGAAATGAGCATATTTCCTTATAAATTTTATTAGACATTAAACGTGCGATTTAACTTGAAATTAATTGCAACAGTGCAATAAAATATTAATGAACTAATACTTTTTATGTAAGGGAGGAAAGTGTCAAATTTGGGGAATGTGTTCAAGTGATCAAAATAAATAAAAAAAACTCTTATAAAACATCTCATTATTAGTCTTTACGTGAGTAAATTACAATAATTAATAAATGAAATGCAACTCAACAGTGATGAAAAATACTGATTAAAATTTGCAAAAACGTCTATGTCTGAGTTGTCTAAGCTCGTACGCGAATGATGATGCTTGTATCTCGTCTGTGATGGCGACAAGATGTCGTTCATTTTTTCTGATAGGTAGCTTTATTATGATAGTAAGGCATTGCAAACAAATGCTAAAATAGATGTTTACAATAACAACACGTATTGTTTTCCACAGTAGACTTGGGGTGGAAACGAAAATTTTTGAAATATGTTTTTAAATAACAATTTTTGAAAAAAAGGCGTACCTAATGATTGAAAATCTGACATTATAACACTTTTTTTTGTTAATCTCCAGAACACATTCTCAAAATCTTGCACGTTCATCTCAAGGTCATTCTGTATGTTTGAATGTAACTGTATCAATTATCAATCTTTGCAATATACCTACACATTTGTTTACATACGGTAATAAAGTTTAGGTACCTATATGTATTTAAAGATTGTTTTCAAAGTTTTTATTTAGTTTTTTTGAAAAATGAATTTTATATCTATAAAAAGTTGATTAATGTTATGTAGAATAATTAAATTAGTATTTTTATGTGGGTATACTTTAAGATGAACAGTACCTATATCTGATTGTATTTACCTATAAGAAAATATAAGAACGTTATATAAATGTACTTAAGGTAGCGGTCAAGAAGATTTCACACTCTCCGTATTTTTACGAATCTTTTACAAATAAGTCAAATCGCTTTAAAATTTTCACGAGGTATGTGCCTGCCATATATGTACGTTGTAATATACTATACACTATTTAATAGATATTTGATAAACAGTGCGATCAACATATTTTCCAAAATTGAAAGTTACCACAATCGGTAATTGATAAATTACTTGAGAGTATGCATAGCCGCTGCAGCAATAGGTAATTGATGCCAATCATTTTCCCACAAAATATTAAAAATGTATTAATGTTATACTTGTCTATAATAGTTAAAAATAAACAAGTTTTATTTTTAAACGACATCGGCATTTTATTCATAATACAAATGAAACAAATGTCACTTTATCTTCACTGTTTCTTAGATGCCTCTTCCCTAAAACTATTATTCATAAAAATTTAGTTTTGATTGATCACATGGTAAAGGAGACATCGTTAAAATATTTTAAAATGTAAGGGTGTAAAATCTTTTTGAGTGCTATTGTATATAACTTCAACACTTCACCAAAAATGACACTAAATCGTATTTAATACTCTCGGCGAATTCTCCCCCTTAATATAGAAATATGTTCTTATAAGGGTTAATTCAGTATATTAGGTTATATCTAAAAGCATTTTAGTATGATGGCGGTTTTTTTATTGGCCGAAATAACATTTTCAGTTGTAAACGTTTTAATGTGCACTTTTACGAAGACGAACGCGGAAACAAGTTTTATCTATATATGATAATCCGGAAACAGAAGATGCGAAACATTTACTGCGGGAAAAATTCTCGTTGAAAGTATATTGATTTGAGCCGAATACGAGACATTTATTTTAATATTGTGAAGTAGACGCAAGCATATTGAGGAAAATTGAACGTTTTTAAATTGAAATATACCTAAGAACAAGTTGTTCAAAAATGTTATTTAAAGAATATATAAGGTCTACGAGGAATAAAGGATGAAGGTCCATACTGCGGGTTTTTTGTCCTAAAAAGTGATGAAAATTGAAATAGGTCCTACTGACGTAATTATTACGATTTTAAGTTTAGAACGTTTATCCTCTAGAAGATTTCACAACATTTTTGGAATTTTGTTAGAACTTATGTATCTTTAATACGTACAAAGTTTTTTTTTTGTTGGGTACTGTAGAGCGAATTGGTCGGATTCTTTTGTATGATCGATGGCTTTGGTGAATAATTAACACGAAAGACATGCGAAAAGAAAAGGGAAAAGTGCCAGTGATGACGCGCGTAAATAGTAATATTTATAGTTTTAACTAAAAATACCCTAATTTTGGTATTCAATTTCATTTTTTTTATATGAGTTCAGTGGTATGGTGTTGTTATTCGCGATATGAAAAAACTTGCAAAGTAATTGAAATCTATTGTGGCTAAATATTTGTCAAACCATGAAATATGTCTATATGGCTTGTTGACCAATAACTAAAAATTGTAGGTCTACGTAAGTACAAAGGCGACGTTTTTCGAATACTGACTGCTAAGAAACAAACACGATAGTTTCAGAGGTCAAGGAAAAACTAAAACATTTTGAGAAGAGTTCTCTCGCGATGCAAATAACAACGATATATCGTTGTTCAACACTAAAGTTACTTAATTAGCTTAAAGCTTAAAGTTACTATAATTTTATTACGAAATTGGGACTTATTAGGTAAAACTGTAGATACTTATTTCTATGGAAACAATTGTTGTAATAATCGAAAAGCGGAAGGTTTTAGATTAAAAAATGTAAAATAAATAAGTGTACTTTGTTTGTAATTATTATTTGGAATAGTTTAGTTTACAACAATCAATATTTTGATCTCTCGTGAATCAGACAGTGATATTTTTTTGTTGATGTATCGACTGACATAAGGTATAAGTACCTAATTACATCGAAATTAGTATAAATTGGTTGTATTTGCCAAAAAAAAAAAATTAAAAAAACTGTTGGAATAGATAAGGACGTGTATTGAAACGGAATTTTATGGTGTGATGTTGCAGTCAGGTTGGGGTTTATGTAATTTAAGCGTCAGAAAAATATCAACAAAAGTAATCCTCGAAAGTTGGGGCACCTGTCAAATGTATCACTTTCGTTATGTAATTAATTTCTGTAGACCACAAACGTTTTAGCTCCTCGTTGTTTATGTTATGAAACTACAAACAATACGACGAAATCCCATTTAACCGTTTGTCAGATTACGTATCACTTTAAAATAAAAGCTCTGTTTTTGCAGAGAAGTTGCGCTATTTCAAAACGATTTTCCCAACTAGCACGAGTAGGGAAAAATATTACATAATGTATAACGGAAGTAAAACGTTACTTTTCTTTTGTATCCGCAAAAACATATAAAATGCAAAATTGGTTTAGCAAGCGGTACTCGTAACGTGGGATAGGGCAATATGTATGACACACAAAGCAAAAGGCAAAGTAAGTAAAAAAGTGGGTTTTAAAACTTTAGACGACGCCGACGCGACGTTCAAGTTTTTCTGAAGCTTTATATGAAAGTGTCAGGGGCGAATTCGAGATAAAACCGCGGAAAAACGTCCAGCGACAGAGCGTGCACGATATATGAGTGTTTTCTGAATGAGTTTCGCTCGGCTACAGGCCTAATACGTCGCCGATGACCTCCCAAAATCTGTCCCGTTGGTTCCGCGTTTCCGGAAATTCGAACCTAGTTCGTCCCGCATTACCCACAGCTTCTAACGGGAATGACCCGGTGCGTGTTTGGGCAGCGACCTGAATAATTTGAAACGCCGTGCGGCATCACAAGTGTACGAAATAAACATCATTCGAGAGACAAAACACACAAATGCTCATGCCTCAAATGAGCTGTACCATCCGCATACATTTGTGTTTTCAGGTCTCTCGGTTTTCACGCGTTTAACAGCTGCTGGTAATGTTCCTGACGTCTCATTTCAAAGTTACCACGGAAATTATTTAAATTAAACGAGACTTTTAACTCCAGCACCAACGGCAATCGTGATGTCAATTTTATTTTTAATAAGTAATTTCTATATTACGCAATTCGTCCTTTTCTTTCTTCCCCGTTTGTTAGTGTTCCGCGCTCGCTCACTATTTTATTGTTAGCGTAAAACCTCTTTAGACGTTTATTTACGGAATCGAATAGCAATATTATGTAAAGTGATAAAATACATTATCCAAGCGATACTCGCGAAATTGGTGCATAGTAATCAATATTCTCGCGACTTTTGCGGGTCGTTTACTTGCGAGATTCAAATTTGTTGTTGAATTAGATCCCAAATTTTTGACGCCCTAAAGATTGCTCAATAACGTCGCACATTTACAGCCGCAATGTCGTTAGTGCCTTCTCACAAACCAAAATAGTTGTTACCCGAAATTTAGTCGATTGTGTTAATTTTAAGCAAAATAAGTAGATAGGTATATTTGTTGAACAAAATCGTTCGATTTAAAAATTATATTTTTTAAGTTTACTTAAATACAAAGAAATCTTTTTTTTCTGTACAATTTTGTAATTAACTCTCCAAGAAAACAACCAACTATTTTTTTTCTAGGTGGTAGTGGATCATAATGTAAGTAGGTATGCGCAAAATTTACCGATGCCGATTTAAATTAAACAGTTTATGATTTATAATAA
This sequence comes from Rhagophthalmus giganteus, assembly GCA_036326145.1. Lineage (NCBI taxonomy): Eukaryota > Metazoa > Arthropoda > Insecta > Coleoptera > Rhagophthalmidae > Rhagophthalmus > Rhagophthalmus giganteus. The sequence goes on along the minus strand of JARFJA010000056.1, from coordinate 5,606,402 downwards.
AAACAATTAACAGGATGCGTTAGAAATAAAATATGTAATTAAACGCGATATCTTTAAATTGTTATCGTCCCCATCCCGCGTACTTTAATATGTAAATAATAACTGAACCCGTATTTAATCTGATATTCAATTTAATTAGTAAAAATATAATTAATGGCCCGAATGACGAAATAGGAGTTTAGCGTAAATTAATGAAAGCGGGCATCTGGTGTAGACGAATCATGTAAATTTATGAGTTTTTGCTACAAAATTATTATCCCATGGAACGGAATACCTAATTTATTTTTATGGTTTTGGATGCATTCGCTAAAATATTTACCTAAATAGCATTCTACGCTACAAATGACAAACTAATTCGACACAAATTAAATTAATTCCAATTAAAATATAAAAAAAACAAGCTGAATTCTGTAATAAACGAATCCATATTAATTGAGTAATTAAGAAATTCCCCGGAGACCTTCTTTTTCAATTATAGCGTTAAAATTAAGGCTTGCCTAATTTATTGGTAAACGCGATTATTCTAACCCAAATTAAATTAAACTTTTAATAATACAAATGGTTGCGTCGAAACTATGTATACTTTTCGATAATAAAGGCTATATAATATCATTTGGGAGGATTTACAATTCTTTCTAACTACATAATAATGATGAAAAATATAGAAAATATATTATAAGGATAATAATTTAACCATTTCGTTTATTTATGAAAACAATATGTAATGATTTATTTATCTCCAACATCGTTTCCTATCTTCGCTTTGAATAATTACGGTGAACAATATTTTTGCTGGAGGAAATTTTAATTTTTGCATTGACAAAGAATTCTCTATTCTCTAAAATTATAATATCTGCAATATCTATGTCCAAGTCGACGATGTCTACCAAATTCATATATGATGTCTAATCCAGTTGATACATCATATACATATCTATTAAATATCTGACATGTAACTACGTTTATAGTAAGTAATATTGCGTCACACTGCTATTGAATAAATTTATTTTATTCTATTTTTGATTGTTTTAAGATCAAATATTCATTAAAATTAAAATTTGTTAATATTTAAGGTATCTGTATAGGTACCTATTTATAAAAGAATCCGTGTAACATCTATAATAAGAAAAATGTGTTGTTAACGTGAAAAATCCAACAATGGTACAAAATGTCGTAATTAAAATATTTTAAACATTAACAAATTAAGGGCTGGTTTTTTAATTGTCTACTAACTCTAACCATCAATCGATTATTTATCCTAGAAACTTTAATCAAAACAGATGATTGAAAAGCTGAACCCTAAATAAATGATATTAGTCATAATATTAAATAATGAATAGTGGATATGATTTAAATATTACTAGATATCCATCTAGTATATCCACATCAGTAAACAGTAAATATCCATTGGCTATCTACTGTACTAAAAAATACAGCTACTGGTTATCCACTAATTGTTATGGATATACCTACTATGCAGATATTTATGACATAACCGTATAAATATCGATTTTTATGGACATTAGGCGAACATCCATATATCTATTAGATATTGCACGTATTATTTATTATATCCACTAGATATTATGGATATCAACAACTGATATTTTTAACGTATTCATTAGATGTTTATTGTTAACGCTAAATTATTATTTATTATGGTGCCTAGTAAACTTTTGGACATTTCCCAAATCGAATTTATTCTAAGGAAACAACAACGAGGCATTAAATTAATCCACATTAAAATAGGGTTAATCTGTGTTACCCGCAGGATCAATGCAAAGATAATTGAAACTGTCGTATACCAAATGAGCACAATAGAAAATAATGGCCGGGGTGAAAAGTTTGGCACGTCCCGTAACACTCGCACTCCATTGACCGCAAAACTATTTCGCGTGCAAAGGGTCGTGAATTGCAGAGGGTAGATGTTCTGGTCAGTTTGGAAACTACTACCCGGTTCATAATACGAATCGAAAACACGGGCGCCATTTTTAATATAAGAAAATGATCTGACTGCTTCCGCTTTCGTTTTAATAAATTGACTTTGGAGTTACGCATAAATTATTTTAGAAGAGAAACCGCTTTCGAGATGCTGTTATTTATCTCTTATATTCGAAAGAGGGGCTCGATAAGATGAAACCCGATAATTATGATTGCCATTTGAACACGTTATCAGAACTTTTTACATAGTATTTTACAATTACCTTATGCGTCAAGGTTTCAAGGCTTTTTTATAACCAATAGGTAGGTAAGTACCTATATTTTTTTACATACGGGATTAATCGAACTAAAATTAGAATTTACAAACAACAACTACAATTATTAGATAATTTACATTTTCTTTAAATAGAACTACTTTCTGTGATGCGTACCGTCATAATAATAGTTATAGTCATTCAAGAATTGAAATAATGGAAATTTATAAAAAGAAAATTAATGGGTTTATCATAATAAGAAAAACTTTTATAAAATATTTACAATATTCAGTTGGCCACCAATATCATTTCTGTTTGTTGTTTAACTGATATGCAAACAGTGCGTCATTGGTATTAAGAGCATTATCCGTCCACCAGTAATTTAATTTAAATAGTTAATCAAAGCAAAAAAAGTGATTTTTAATAAGTGAAATTATTCTTTTTACAACGACAACATAATGATACAAATCAATTTTTGTTAGGTAGATGCACACGTTGCTTTGTTAATATTTAAGAGTTTGATTGTAGAAACTGATGCGACGTTTCTATAAAAATTTTAATGCTAGGTACCTAATTTCGATTTAAAATTTTAACAAAAGATTATCACTTTAAAAGCAAAATAAATGATCTTATTTACTTTTCGTACCTACTATTTTAGAGTATTTAAGTAATTTGATTTAAAACAACAAACTTTAACATGTCTACTTACTATATTTGGCGACTTCATTTCAGCTCATTCTATACTTAGGTCTTATATGAAACGCTCGTGTAGAAAAGTGAATTTAATTGAAGTCTACTCACCGATTCCTGAAAAAAAAATTAAATATCAATATTATGTTTATACTTCATTTTAATAAATCGTAGGATTACTTACATACTTTCAAAATATAAAAATATTCATATTTATATTTAGGTAAATTAAAACATTCAATTAAAAAACTGAATTCTTTTTTATTGAATTCTAAGCATTGTAGTTACACGAAAAAAACGACAGACGTGCTTTAGTCGTGCACGATAAGTGTTGATAATAATGAAATACACAGCGTCTTCCACGTTATCGTGTCAGTAAGAGAAATCCATTATTTTCGGTTTAACTAGAGATACTCATTCTTTCATTAACTTTTGTTCGTTCCATTCTGAGAAATCTCGGAAAAGCTATTGGAATTTACTTTCACCATATTGAATGTTTTATTGATAAATTAAATTGCCGAGAGGGGCGTTTGCAAAAAATTTATTGCCGCAGTATTTGGCATAGTATATATAGCACAGAATTAATGGTAGAGAATTGTTTAGAAGAAAAATTGTCTAAACACGCGTTTTTCACGATTAATGTATTTTATGAGCAACGATATAATTTAAAGTAATAAGACTATTAAGTTGCTACACCTACCTAATTAACTATAGAAAGTTCGCAGTAAATATTATTTATTTCTTTTAAAATTACCGTTTAGTTTTCTATTTAGTAGCTTTTTTAAATATTTTAAATTGAAGTTTCTTATTATTTCTTAAAACACAATCATAGTAACTTATTTTATTTTTAAAAACTTGGTAGTATGTACGGCTTGTTCAAAGACATTCATGGCGACATCCTACGATATTATCTACTTAAACATTCAAGTTTAATTTAAATCGAAATTTGCCTTTATATAGGTAGGTACCTACCTAAAATTTTAAAGTAAACAGTAGTAATTACTTTTGTTTATACTGATAAAACAGTAAGAGATCCATTAAGAAATTCAGATAAAATAAAATTTTATTACCGTGTTAAAGCGCTCGGAGTTACGATCAATCACTTTGTTCTTATGTGAAATGAAGCACAATTCTAAACCAATATAAAACCAGCATAAAATTCGCAGATTTTATACTTAGGCAGCGTTCTCGACATCTGCAGTTTGGAGTGTATCCAAGTCGATTACAATTCAATTGTTCGAACAAAATTTAACACGGCCAAAGCAACAGAAAGGCTATTATATTTAGGTATATTATAAATTATAAGTTAGAAAATTGTATGGTACGATAATTTAATTAAAAATAAGGCGAAACTTAATTTATGATGTAATCAATCGTAAGTCACAATTTTTATACATGTAGGTAAGTAGGTATGTATTATAAAAAGCAGTATTTAATAATGCGCAGTCAAAATTAATATATCATTTAAAGTGCACATGCTCCAATAGTCCCAGAAGGAGTAAGATCGTATATCAGTCCATATCTTTAGAAATTCAGCAGTCATCAAACATTGTCGAGAGGTATCGCATAGTGATTTATTAACAAACTAAATATTGTCGTCAACTGTTCCAAAATTCTCGAGACGATTATATTATCTAACGAAAAAATTCTCACAAAAAAATCGGCGATTAAATCCAGAATAAGTGGTTCATGCAGATACCATTGATGCTAAAGATATATTTCACCTCAATTCAGACAGATAAGGCAAATTATTTTGTAGATCAATATCCCAAAATTTGAATATATGAATGTGTATAGAAAATAAAGGGATCAATTTTTTTTCGTTTAACCTAAAAAGAATTCAGGTGGTTCTGATCGAGAATCTGTGAAGATTCTTTAACGGTTTTCTATTCGATTTTCCATCTACTTCTCTGCCTGAATCGAGATGGACAGGCCTGAACTGTAATATATTATGTATTTATCAGTCGAAACGAGACTACGATTAATCACATATGTATCACCTGGCAGACTAAGAAAAATCCAGGATTCTGTGCTATCCGATTTCCATTTGTATTGTTCATTAAAACCAACAAATTAAACGAACTTTGTTTAAGAGGAACTTTGATAATTTTTAAGAAAAAATTTGAAAACATTTACAAACGATTTCATTTCAGTTATAATAAACAGTTTAGGAAAGTTAACATTAGCGCACAAAATAATTATAAATAGCCATATATAAATAAATTACTTAATATATTAACAGAATAAAACTAGAGTGTATTTGTTGATTAACAAAGCAAAATAGGGGTAAGTACATAGCTATATATGTAGTTTAGTTCTCTTCGCGATTCTACTGCCCGTATTCGTATATAATTAAACAATAAGTTCGCTATTTGTTTTATTTTGCAATTTTGTTCATAAAACTTTATTTTCCCAATTAAAATTTCAATAAAATACCTATATGTAGGTATTTCAATACAAATGAAGCCCGCTTTCCAAATACTTATGTAACTTGTTGAATGATGGAGTTTGTTGATATTTGAGGGCTTAAGTTCACGTTAAAGGACTTACACCGCCATGTTGTAGGTACAACAAATTGGGGAAACTATCCTGACAGTAAGTAAACATCGTCTTTCGTATATCTAACGTTGAAATATTTGTTACTGGCAGTTATATACAAACAGAATATCGTATAAACAGTAAAATAGTCAAGATGTTAATTTTGAATTTTTTGTAGAAACAAACAAAAGCAGTTGACGTCGTTTTGTTATTCGTTTAACCAACAGGCATTAAGATGGTAAAGTGATTATAGTATGCTTGGAAAATAATTAGTAACGAAAGTTTTTCTTTATGACTACCTATCTTATTAATAAGCCACAAAAACTTCTTTAATCTTTTAATTCGCAAACGAAATCAATTTTCATCTCACACTCAAACTTAACTATTGCAGTTTCCATTCATTGTTTTTTATTGATTGTTATACAAACAAAATACAATATTATTAGATTAATGAAAATTATTAAAGATTTATTAACGCGCCTTGTAATTCCTATAGGTAAACTAAAAGCGTTTTAAAGTAGCGACACGCGATAACAATTTATTCAATTATGTATAATACATATATAAAAACGTGGGTGTTTAAAAATTGATTTTAAATCAAAGTTCGGGAGACGCATCTACCTACTTGAAGAGAAACGACATTATCATTGATTTAAATAAAATATTTATACAACTTTTTCTGTTACCATATTACTTTAAATATTATGTAAAAATATTCGCAATTTCACTTCGAAATTATGGAGCTCGGCTAGAAGATGGATTTAAAATTACGTGAAGTTAGTGTTCAATTTAGAAAATTTACTATAACGGCGACGCGCGGAAAGGCAATTTATTATTGTAATTCTTGATTTTTGATTAATTTCTTTGAATTTTAAATGTAGATATATTTAGTAGATATTTAATTGGAGAAATTATGATGACAAAAGGAAAAATTTTCTTTAGGTATTTTTAAATTTTAAGTGACGTAAGTCAGATTGGTGACAAAGATTACTGCGTCTTGTATCTGTCTGTGTATCTACAAATATTACTTTGAAATAAGATATCGAAGGAAACGCGAGTGGTTACTGTTTATAGTTGTAACATTAAAAGAACTTCGTTTCATTAAACATTATTTAGATTAATGGAATTACGTAAACTTTAATAACGTCAATTCCTTAAACCTCTTTTATACCTTTACGCTTTTAGCTACAATCTCGTTATTTGTGCGATAGACTAATTGGTTGAATAGGTATTGAGGCAACTACTTTTCTTTAGTCTATTATTTATAAAATTACAATAATCATTATACCTACAAATGAAAATTCGTGACATAGATACTTATACACGGTTACTATGTATGAAAATTTTAGTATAAAAATTTCAACAGAATTGCAGCGGTTTTCTCAAATTCCAAGTTATTACGACGGATTAATGAGCAAATCTTGTATATTTTTGTCCGACTGTTTGGCGAATTAAATAATGGGTGCCTAGTTAAAAATTGTTTTGTATTCTAAATTACTAATAAAATTAACGTCACAAATTTAAAACTGCAATTAAAAAACGAGTAGCACGTTTAGTATATTACCACAACATTTCTCACTCAGAGGGATCTAAACTGTAAATAATAACAAAGCATTAAACACACGCACTCGTTACAAGTTGAAATCAACTTCTCAAGAACGGAAAACATGAACCGAATAATAGTTATTTGTCAATTTCTATTTGGACATATGGACATTTATTGGTTTGATGGATCGTTATAACGTTATTAATGATCATCGTCGGTCACAATTTTATGTAATTTACTTTCGGCCAAAGCAACAAAAAACAAAAGTATATCCGCTTATTCGCCCTTTCTACTTTCCATTATAAAGTGGAACATCTTGAATTAATAATAAGCGAATAAAAGGTTTTAGATTTGATCTTACTCCGATGGCTTGTCGATTTCAGAAGGATTGAAGGCTGTTTTCTTACTGACGTACTAAGAATATCGAAATAAATTTTATAAACGTAAAGTTCGCCGAGAAAAATGTATAATTTTAGATATTTGAATCTGCCTGTCCATTATCCATAAAATAGCGTGATGGAGTAGAGAAACGTGCGGCGATTTTAAAACTAACAACGTTTGAAATGCCATGTTTTATGCAGCGCGCAGGGTTCGTACAGACAAATCCCAGATCCCCAGAATAAAATCACGCTTACAAGAATTAGCAATGATAGAGTTAATCCTACAAACAACCTACGTACGAGTTTAGAGGATATCGGTAATAATTATCTAACGTTATGTCTTGTAATTCCCAATTATTTCGGATCAGATTAACGAGTACCTAACGCCATAATATAATGAGCCTCGTTTCGTGCTGACCAATTAGCTCGTAAAATTTTTATCGATTTTCCAAGATACTCTTACTACCTAACCTACTTCAAATTTATTTCGATAGCATTTATGTACCGAATTCGTCGACAATGGAAATGTAGAAAAAAGAAACAGATAGAAAAAGAGGCAATAATTTATTAGGCGTAGCTTTGTAAAAGAAATCTTCCGTGCATGCCACAATAGCTGAAATATAACCTTTCGAACTCTCGCTATTACAAACAATCAACTTTGTCTCCGTAAAAGCAAAAAGATTGATTGGCTATCGAAAATTCGCCCTACAACAATTTCTTTAAAATTTGAGGAAACCAATTTAATTTAATTTAATTTAACGAACGCCTTTGCGAAGTTGATGTAAGTACTCAAGATATAACTCGATAACGGCGAAACGAAATTTTTCGAATCTATCCAGTTCGATATTATACCTATACCTGCACTGAAAATTTGTCGAAAAGTGTCTTTCAACTTTCGCAATTAATTTCGGCAAGATTAAGAAGCGCATCGTTCGCGTAACTCCTATTAAGTAGGTAATTCTCCCTATCTATCTGTATTTGCTTCCATTTAATTTTGCCACTTACAATTAGGTAACTTGTTGATTACAGTTTTGCACCAATGTTCGGTTATAATTACCCAACTATAAATTTTAATTGCGTGTTAGAAGTTATAGATCAAATGATTTTGGTCTTATAGGTGCCGTATTTCCATCACATAGGTATTTAGAATTAGATAACGAAAACACAAGGTCAATTATTTTATTTCGGGTTTCAGGAAAAATGTTAACATTTAAGCAGAACTCATAATCGTGTTTAATTGTATTTTGTGGTTTAGCTAATAGTTTAATGGTGATAATTAGACTGATTGTTAAATAAAATATGTACCTATTAGGTGGTATTTTTAATTAAACTTTTAAAATCGTAAATCTGCCTGCCTTTTATTTTCTAATTTAAATGTAACTGCTTTATAATCGTAGGTGATTTACTATATTGAGGACTATTAGAGTAAGTTTTATTATTGTCGTGCTAGTTCACAACTTTATCTTTAATTCTTTTCATCATTAAGATTCTAATCGTAATTAATATTTTCTTTAATAGACATTTCACTTGTTTAGAAGTTTAGTATCGGAATATAAGTGATTATTTTGCCCTTATTTTATGTAAGTAATTTATATTGCGGTTGTAGATAAATTAATTTTCTGAATCTTGAATTTCGATAACGCTTTTAACTCTATTAATTATCATACACAAAGTCCCTTTGTATTTTACTAAAGCAATAGAACATCTCTTCAATTATGTAAGTGACAGGGTGCATTGAGTGTGATATTCCAAGGACTATCTTCTGTCAGGGTTGTCACCGGAGGAATTTCATATGAATCCGTATCTATATTGAAGAATTTATTACACGTTTATTTTAGTTTTAAATGTTTTATTGTAAGGTAGATACCTAGGTAGATAATAAGGCAAAAGATAAGGCAAGCCGCGCTATTTTTTTCATAAACCAAAAATTATTAAGTACCTAGCCAAAGAAATTGTAAAAAATGATGTACTACTTATTCGGCGATATTTGTTAAATTGTTAAAACTGGAATACTTTTTAATTTTTAAAATTACATAGATAATTATTTTTTAATAATTTTCAAGTAGTTGACGTGATTATAGATAATAACAAGGTTATTTTCTCAGATCGCATGCGAATTCGTGAAGTTGTTCTTATTTTAAAGACACAGTGTGTAAGTTAATCGAACATATTTTAGGTAGGTACCTATTATTAACAAACTTTTCTGACATGAGACTTTGATAAAATCAAATAATGTGTGGGAGTGTTACATTCAAAAAGGAAAATATTCTAATTGCTCGAATTTAATAATGGAACCTTTGAAAACTTGTGGTGTATATGTTACGCCAAATTTGTGAAATTACCCATTTCACGTAATCGGCAATATTTTGCGTATTTCATAAAATAGGCACTCTCTCTGTCGATTTCATACAATAAAAAAATATATTGCCGATTACGTAAAATGGGCAATACATTTTCTGCCGATTACACGAAATAAGCAACTACTTAGCAAAAAAAGTTACCTACGTTTTTATTAATTTCGACGTATTACATATATGTATATAAACTATATACATACCTATGTATATATGTAAGTTAAATTTTATTAAATACACTATAGAATAGGAACCTACTCGCTTTGCCGACTTCACCAATTGCCCGAAACATACTCGAGTTTATTATTTAATAACAAAGTATAAGTGCAATGAAAACGTTCAGTGAACACTGCGCCGAATGTTTACTAGTGTAGGTCAAGGTTAGTGTAGACGAGGTGAATTTAGACTAGTGCAGATGCACTAACCTAACCTTGTCTCATCTACACTAAAATTAAATCAAGTTTTTCCGCAGTTGTATCGCAACCGGTATTAGCAACTTAAAGAGCAGTAAATTACATTTTTTGATTGTATTTAAATTACACGCGAGCAAATTTTTGCTTGAAAATTATTAAATTTATTAAAATACATATAAATTTTAAATAAACAAATTATATGTATATAAACTACATACATACCTATGTATATATATACTCAACCCCAAAATATACGTCTCTATTCCTTCGATCGATTACTAAGTAAACAAAATAAATTCGATACTTTAATCAAATCAATTACGACGACCGTTTTACATTACATAAAGTTAATGGAAGCGTTATTTAAATTTCAAATAAAGTTGCGATCTCCACGACCGCTTGCAGATCCTAACGCACCGAATTGCTCGAAATTAGAGAGAGGTTAGTACTTGAATTTAATTCGGAAGCTAATGATTCCGAAATTGACCTGTGTATGTGAGGTAGAGCATTTAATTCTTAAGGCCGTGTTCGACTGCAGTTGTAGTTCAAGAGTTTGTTAAAACCTATCACGGTAGTTAAATACCTATATCTGTGATTTGAAAGTAACCTCCTATTCATCAAAATTGCATCATTTCCATATTACTGGCGGTAAACGCTGTCTCAATATTTATCGAGAAAGGATATTTATAATAAAGTTTTTTGACAAGCCGATCTCAATAAACTTTCGAAATTTCAAATTTCAAATCGTAATTCAATTTAGTTACTATGCCTTATTTTCCCCAGGAAGTACGGCACTTATGTATCAATCAAACAAATTCATAGATTATGTAAATATTTTCTAGAATTAGGTATATGGGACGACGGCGACGTGACGCGACGAGACGCCGACGTCTTGATATTCATCCGATGATTAATGACAGTTATATTCGCATAGATATCTACTGTTAAAAATTATGGGGAAGATTGAATTTTGTTCCTGTTTTGATACAGAAACCTACGGTTTTGTAAAAGGCCTAATGAAGTGGAACGTGCATAATCTAGTCACCAAACTTTCTATAAAACTGTAATAAAAATCCGGGGTAAAAAGAAAATAATAACAATGGGTAAGAATTTTTACACCATAAGACAATAACTTCTTAGTCGTCCCTTATTTATTGAAGCATAAACCTATCGATAAAGAACGTGGGTTCAACGGCAGAGTAAATTTATTTTAAAATCAGGTCATCCGTTAATTATTTACGCGCCCTTATTAATATCTATTTTTATTAATAAGTTCATGTTTACGAATTTTTATTTCATAATCTATATTAAAAATTTGATTAGTCGCTTTTCGTATTAAATTGGTGTTATTTATTAATTTTTAAAATAAATCAATCATTTTTTAAATTGTATTTGAATAAGGTTTTGTTGTACTTTATTTTATTAATTTACTTTATTGCTTTTTGCGCAACTTCTGATAATAACTGTGGTTATTTCTCTATAATCAAAACAATACATGGTAATTATACAGATTTTGTTGCGGGTTTGGTACCCTGTTTTTGTTATTAAGCGAGATGAACGTCGCTGTTTACTCGACGAAGGTTCGTTCGTCATTCAATTTTTACTTTCACCCAAAGGGTTGGGGGAGTGCGCCTTCCACTACCCATTTGCGGACGCATGTCCGAACAGATTTAATGTGTATTGGGAAGTACTCTATCTAGAAACACATTTGCGAGTTAATTCAATGAGAATAAGATTTATCTTGGTAAACGTCTTAAAATGCTAATAATAATCTGTTTATTAGGTATATCCTAATTCTTATTTTTCATTCGGGCGACTTTAACAGGTTAATATTGCTATATTTACGAGTTAAGCAAAGAATAAGTAAAATGTCAAGATCTTAAAAATTTAATGACTGCCAACTGTTGAAAAGCATTAGAACCCATATTTAAAGGACGTTTTTCGAACTTGAATTGTGTAATTGTTAAGGATAAGGTATCAATTGCAAAGGGGCTTTTCCAGGAGTCTTTTCAGAACGCCAGAAAATTTTATTTTTGTTGAATAAAGAATTTCGTCCTGGCTTGATTTCAAAACTGAGTAATGGAACACTTACTTAAGCACCATCTTTGATCTAAACTTTTTCCTAATTATTTTCCCAATAATTATAAGGTAGATTTTACGAGGTTTTCTACTTTTTACATTTTAAAAATACAAAATTCAATAGTAGGTAATAGTAATTCAACAAAAGTAGGTAACAATTTTTTATAATAATAAATATCTAAAATTAAGAGTACCTATAAATTAATTTACAATAAAGTAACGTACTGCGCTGCCTTTGAGATTTTTTTTCACTCGTTATTTTAACAACTTTGTAACATTTTTATTATTGTAGTATTCGTTTACTTGAAATTCTTGTACTTATGTTACAGTTAAAGCGGAAAAGGGGTTAAGTTAATCTTCTCCGAGTACCTATCCCTAAACTCTTTAAACTGACTTCGGCGTATCCAACTCTCTAATGTCATTATATTTATCTTGTTATGCACGGATTTAATTCCGGAAACACCGAATTTGATTTCCTACTTATTTAATTTTGTACAACTTTTAAAGAAAATGATTGTTTATTAAATCTTCGAATTATGGTGCCTTTAAATAACCGTTAACGGTTTCCTTTCTTTATCTACTTAAAAAAAAATTATAATCTCCTTATCTTCGATATTTGCGCGTTAAAAGTAAACTGTTCTAATGTAAGTGTAAGTAATACTACCTAGCTGTACCCCGAGTTGATTAATAATGAATTCTAATTCTAATAAATTCTACAAGAAACATTTAGCTAATCATTGCATTCATTTGATTACTGACCACCGTAGGAACGCGAAATATTAAATTACGTCCCGACCGGACATCGGCAAACTTCCGGGACTGTGACGAACAAACATTTAGTACATGAAAAGGGACGGAACCCTTTCTTAGGTTAGATAAATTGTTTTCCTTTGAGCAGATGCCCACCTACATTAATCAAGCGACTCAATTTATACACTTACTAAGCTTGTATACTACAAACTCTTCGGATTTTCTTTATTTTCAAAGATCATCAAATTTTCCACTTTACGGATACTCGTTTTTACGACGTGACGGAGAAATATAGCCGAAAATAGAAGGTAAAACGTGTTACGATTATGTTATTATTATGTCCATATTTTGACAAACCGAGCTTACTTTCCAACTAGAGTTGTAAAGTCTTGATGTACCTCTAAAGTTTAACATAAAACCTGTTATAAATGCTACTAGTACTTATATCATCATAAGTACCTTCGTACTTCACAACAAAGTTTATTAAATTATCTTGCAAGGCACAGGTTGTATCAAAGTTTGTCGCATACGCATGGAAATAATAAGCAGACTCTGTCTCTCCTAGATTAAAAACAAAAAAGCCAGATGATTAAATTTTTTATTACTTATAACAATTTTTTGTCACTTTAAAATTTGCCGAGTTGTCGAGAGTTATGTTCGTAAAATTTAATATTCGCGTTGTCTCGAGATTTATTGGGTCTACATGAAAACTGAAATAAGTTTCGTTAAGAGGGTTCATTATGTTTTTCGCATGTAAACAGATCGAGGGTTGAATATGAAACGAAACCCTTTTCCACAGCTATAAAACAGTACGCACCTATACTAATATAGGAGATAAAGTAAATGTTTGCATCTTGTTATATCGTGGCAAAATACATTAATGCGGTTTTGTTGGTCGTTCGTTGAAGTTCTATTTAAACAATTATGAGAATGTTATACTCGAAGTATATGTATGTTATTAATTAATGTAAAACAAAACCCCCAATTAGTTAAAATCATAGAAGATCCTAATTATGTAGGCATATTATTAACGGAATGGAGTTTCTGTACAGTATTACATTTTAGAAACTGGTGCCTCGCCGATTTGTGAACAACTCCTTTGTCGATTAGGTACTGCTCGCGAACAGCAGTTTGTTTGATCTGAACCCAGTTTAATATTAATAAAGATGAAAATGATTCAAAATCGTGCAATAATTAAGTCAAAATTTCCAATTACAACTGCACTTGCAATAGAAAACATTATCTAATAACCTAATAATCGTTAAAATTTTATAATTAGTTTCTCGAACGTAACTAACATTTTCAAAAATATAGATAGTATATTCTTAATATTTTTCACAACTACATATAGGTATTATAAATTATGTTAACGTTAATCACCTAAATAGTCAAGAGTTACCTTATAATAAGCGTAAATTTCTTTTGTACTGTTTAGAAGGTTATTTTTTATAATTAATCACTAAGCGACCACTGACATACAGTGACCATTACTGACTCATTAAACCTTACCTGTATATCTTGTATTTTTTATAATAAAACTTCTATTTAGAACAAATAAACGTATTACCTTTGTGTGTTTTCGTTGTAACAGTTGTAACCTAAGAGAACATTTGGATAGTCAAGAAAAGCAATAACTTATTGAGAGATTTGCAATGGTGTTTTCCTTTAAATTTCTAATTCTCTTGATGCTAGTTCGTCTCCCAGCTCAATTTGTCTGCCAAAAAAGATGCATAAGCCATGCGATAAGTAACTCTGTTCATGGTTTGACTGGCCGATAAAAATTTCTTAAGGGTTAAGTTCGCTAGTATTTGTTGGCATTTTTTATGTCGGTAATAAAGGCGACTTAATGTTCTCTAAATTTAATAAACTTGGAAACACGTCCTCCTGTATTGTTGGAACAATCTTTTAATTGAACACCACTCACAATTCGTCGTTAGATTAAACTGTCTTAATACCCACTGCATTTTAGCATAAATAATATTTTTTTATGACCTAGGTACAGAATTTCTATACAGCTCTATCTGCATTTTGAGTGTAAAATTTTGTTATGAGGAACTTTCATTCCCATAATTTATTTATAGTTGTTCCTTACATTGAGTATTTTCTTAAGTCACAAATGTTGCCTTGGGAAACATCCAAAAGTAAACTTTTTATATATTAAGTACTATGGAAATACATACCTTAAACAAATATTCAAGGTAAGGAACAACTATAAATACCACCCTTAATAAACATTAAAGAATTAATATTTACGTCCACCGGAAATCCACCCTAGCTCGTATTAAATTATTTTATTTTTGAATAACACGAATTATTTTTTACTAATTAAATTTGATTGTGGCAAACAATTTCAAAATTCCGTAATGAATTTTTATATTAACAGTACCTACACCTGTATTTTTGGTAAGTTTCTAAAAACAGTGGCGTAGTATATTTGAAATAAATTTAAATTAAATTGGCATGATTTAACTATAGGTAGTAAGCATTTTTATAAAAGAAATACTCGAGTAAAACGTTTCCTCGAATAATTTCTCGACGTTTCTGTCTAAAAATATTTTGAAGTGTTACTTAGCAACAGGAATTCGCCACAAAATTTGAAAATTGTTTGCTGGCTTCTTTAATAATTATTGGGCGCTTCCAGGAAAACTCGGCGATTAGGCGGCAATTACATATATCTATAATTGATTTATTTCTTCATATCCTTCACCGAAAGCGTCCATTTTCAAAATCAATTTTAATGAGATCCTACGCCAAGGAAAAGTATAAGAAAGATTTTTTAAAGTTTATTTCATTCTTGATTACTTTCATAACTTTTTAAAATGTTTCAAACATTTATATAAACAAATTTTCATTTTAATTACATTTGAATTAAAAAACATGAAGTTGTTAATAATACTTCGGTAATATTCTAAATTCAAATTCAAATTAGATTATTAATAAATTTCATGAATACCTACTAAACTAAAGAATGTAATCCAATAAATCAATACTAGACTTTAAATTATATGTCGTTACTGCAGGTAAAATGCTGGAGGAACGTACTTATAACAAAATTGTTCTTTACAAATACCCGACGATCGTCGCAAGTCCGTAGGGCTCAAGATATCACAGAACAACTTCTTTGCTATCTGCAAGATCCCGTACAAAAAATCCCGGATTTGAAATAATAAAGTTCCACCTGAAATTTTTATTCTTAGGTTGCTAGCGCAAAACGATAGTATCTGAATATTTCCGGATATTTACTTTTGTTAGTATACCTGGTGATTCAGCCAACTTGTCCCAAGCTAATAACTCGGCAGATTTAGAAATACAAAAATGAATTTTTGCATAGGTCAAAATTTGGGTTAAAAATCTATATTTGCAGTTTTAAAAACCATTATATCACTTCCGGTTTCACCAGAAATGAAGTTAATTTTTTATTTGAAATAGATCGCTATAATATATTGTTTTTACCTTATTAAAAAGAGATTTTTTTTCTCTCATCAAGGATATATAAACATTGTCGTTTTTATGTCATTGCCTTCTTATAAAAACTAACAAAATCGGATGACTAACTCAAAATTAAATTACCCAAGTAAAAAGATGAAATTCAACAGGTATTTTTGTTTGTTTCCTTATGACAAATAGCCATAGATTCAATATTTGTTTTAAATTAAAAGGCGGTTTTTTCATCTCCCAATAAATTTACTTGACAAATTTTTACCATGGAAACAATTGTTCGAACAAACGTTTCTATGGTAAATATGTGTCAATTAAATTAAATGGAAGATGAAAAGATCGGCCCTTAATCTTTATAAGTATAGTCACAGTAAAAAAGTACGGGAATGTTTACACCGTTAAAAAACAAAAAAATATATTTAATAAGCTAAAAATGCAATTGCTTTCAAAGCAATGCAATGTTTATTGACAACTGTCATAACAATACAGAAAAAGCTACCTACCTGTTGGATTTAATCTTAAATTTACTTAGGTAATGTGATTATTCAGTTAGTTATCCGATTTTTTTGGTTTTTATAAGAAGGCAATGACAAAAACGGCAATGTTTACATTGTTGAAAAGAGAAAATACTTATTTTTAATAAGATAAAAAAATATGATCATTCTATTTAAAAAAATAAAATTGACTTCATTTCCTGTGAAACCGTAAGCGATGTAATGGTTCTTAAAACTGCAAAAACTAAATTTTGAACCCAAAACCCATGCAAAAATTCATTTTTGTATTTCTAAAATCCATCGAGTTATTAGCTTGGAACAGGTTGGCTGAATCACCCGGTATAATATAATATATAAAGTTGTAGCTTCAAAAATTGTACTTTTACAAGGGTGGTTTCAACCGTTCATTATAACATTCTTATTTCTACAATTTATTTAGTAATCGGAATAATAGAAAGGGTCATTTAATAATTAAGTAGGCAATTACAAATAGGTACACAATAGATATAAAAAAATTATTGAACGCAACCTCTAAATGTTTGTGTTAACACGCTAGTAGTCTGCGATCAATATTTTATCTTCGTTGATGGAAGTAAGTTTTATTTTATTATTATGTACAAGACAAATTAAGATTATCTACAAATAGTCAAAATATTTGACGCAAAATTCTTAATTAAAATAATAAATTATTTTCAGCTTTTAAACAAAGTGATTGTTGTTATGCTTGTTGTTATGATAACAGTTTGTTTTACAATTAGAATAAGTCTCTTAGCAACACTCAAATTAGTTTGATAAACAGCCGATAATGACACACCGACGAAGATGAATTTGATTAAATCAACTTGGCCAGAAATAAGAGCACGAATTAGGTATATAATTATTCCGGATCACGAAATAAATCGCATGGAAGCATTGGAAAGAATTTTAATAATTTAGCGATTTCACAACATCAACATCTGACGTCGAAAAGTTTACGATATAACGAAATATACCTAATTAAAATTATAAAGGATCGGATTGCGAGGTGAAAAAATGGCAGTATATCCGTAATTTTTCATTTTAGATTCTACGTTTTCCCCGATTTAAACTAATTTGCGCGTAACCCTTTTTTAATAAAACTGAAATCCGCGGCAGTTTTACTCGAAGTCTCGGTGAAGGAGATATATTTTTGCAAGGGATGTTTTGCATAACGGGGCAATAAAAACCACGCTTAGGCTACATTAATAACGCATTTCTAGATCTTGCTGCAAACATTTCCGATGTAATATAGCTTTCCCCGAGGCTCTCTCAGATTTCTTCAGATTAAATTTACCATGAGAACTACCAATTCCTCTAAAATGAGTTTTCGATCGAATCCTTTTTGAATAAATACCTAGCTATTTTACAATTTGCTTGCTCAGCTTTATCATCCATCCAATAACCACTATCGGTAGGTACCTACGTATGTACTACACGTAGACATCATGCAGTTTTACACTCTAGTTTTACACGTGTATACGCAGAACTACTTTCAAACTAACGAACGGAGCGGAACGGAAGCTGAAAATTTCATATCGATTTCGTAATTCACAACTATGCTAAAATATTTATTTTTAATTTGGGCCATTGCGCTGCAACTAGATTATTGCCCATAAGCCGTGAATTATTGCCTTTACGTTTGGTATCGGCGCGACACTAACGTTATGTATCGATACGGCAGCAACGAGCAGGGACGTTAATAGTTATTGGAAGCAAGTCGAACCGTTTCAACGGTTTAATTAAACCAGACATTGAACAGCATCAAATTATTGGATGTTATCGCAACGATCAAAATTTATGATTGCTAATGGATAAAAAAGATCGATGTTATACAATAGATGCTAAATTCTTGCGCTACAATTATTATTTTTGTTTTATGTTGCAGTTGGTTATTTCAGAAATTTCGTTTTACATGTAAATTTTCATGCTCATAAAGCGATTCATAAATATTAATTTTTCTAACTTGGCTTTTCATTGATGTTCTAAATACTTAATAACCGTAATAAAACAATGGATAAATAATCGTTATTTGGTGGTATGTTTCGAAATTTACATAATCTTAAAAACAGTAAACAAGCTCCCGCCTAATTATTTATTAGTAAAGCGCAATTTTTCATCTTTATATTTAAGCATATTTAATTTACATCGCTTAAAGGTTTAATTTTGGATTTACATATTTAATACCTATATTTAAAGTGGAAAATGCCTAAAAGATTTTCTTTTCGTTTAATTTGCTGAAATTGTAAATGAATTGCAGACGGTCCTATCTGTGTTTTTTTTTTATTTCGTAATTGACATTAAAATTAGAGGATTATAATAAATTAACCGAAAAAATATATAATTTCTTTATAACAAAGCTGTACCAAATCGTTAATTAAATAATCCATTTCCGACTACACACCTATTTCTATTCTAGATTTCTGGAGGGTTACTATTATTAATTTTGGGAGTTCATATTTATAATTCGGTTAGTTGCTAATTCCCTGTCCTATTATAAACTCAACTAATTTAATACGCGCACTACTGTTCTGTGGCGTTTTGGAAGATTTTCCAAATTTACAATTTCAGAGAGCTATTCGCCTTCTAACAAATTGAAATATGTACCTACTGTTATTAAGAGCACTTTTTTTTATTATGATGTTTAATCACACAAACGGTTTTTTAATTGAACATAGTCTTTGTTGATTTAGAGGTACCTAATTAAAGTTGGCATCATTAATTTATTCGATTCGATGCCGATGTGCCAAAAAACTAATTAAATAACACATTCTATGTAACAAAGGCTAATTAAAACTCCATTTTAGACTAGGGCGAATAAAGTGTTTCAATCGCGATTCCACTGAGAAAACTTTCAAATTATCACTTCATTTGTCACATGAGTAGGTACTTTTAGTTAAAGCTGCATTTAAAGTGAATATGGCCTATTCAAACCTATATGAAATTCACGTCATAAAAAAAAGTTACTAGATTGTTTATTTGTAATTCGGTTTAAAGTGACATATTCTATAGATGATTTACCTGCGCACATATTAGATGGTATAAAGAAAGACTAAAATTTATTAGAACTGTCAAAATACGAGGTACGAGGTGACAGCAATGTGTGAATACGTCATCATCTAGTAACCTTGTATTGATGACGTGAGTATCATATAGGTTTGGATGAGCTATACCTACATACTAATAAAAAGAAAATTGATCGTCCTTTTTAAACTCACTTACGCAGTAAATTCATATTTTCCACAAACGACCTTTTCCGTATATAAGGGCTAATAATAATAATCGGGATAAATGTGTGTACTTTGTATTTTGTACTTTAAACACGTTTAGGCATTAATACATCTCACAAATCGTATAGGTTTCGTATAATTTCGGCACGCCGCTGTTTACAAAGAAAATAACACCTATACATACATATGTATACCTATATTATAAATATGCAAAATCGTGCTTCTGAAAATCCAATAACGACAATTTTCGCGGTTGATATATGCTACTTTTGCCAGCTTCGCTTCGTGAATTATCACCACAACAAAGGAAGGCCGAACAACTTCAACAAACAATGACCACGGCAAAATTTCGGTTACCCACCTATATACGTATTTTAATTTGGAAATTCGTTTATTTTAGTTTCACTAGTAAACTTAATATGCATAAGTAAATTGCGTATTGCATTTTATTTATTTATTTTTATAGATAATAGATGCAACGAGCAGCTAAAATATCGTAATAAGTTAAAATAAGTTTTTAATTAAAAAAAGTTAGGTACCTATTATGCAACTAAAAATCAAAACTGCACCGAAACTAAGTATTACGATTTTATTAAAAAAAAACTGTAGGTATAAATAGTCCATTTACGCTTCTAAGAATACCTAACTCGTCGTTAAATAATCCAGGAACAGTGTTTACTTATTTGTAAGTAGGTGTCCTAAAATTCAATTCACGCCAGAAATAGAGTGCGTAAACTTTAATGAGATCTATACATTTTTATTCTTCGTTACTAAATGATTTATAAATCTTTTATGTATTACGAAGGCGACTTTTAACCGGCTTCCAACAAACATTTTTTATACTGGGCTTCTGTTTGTGATATCGTATTTGAAAACGAGTTTCTATCTTAACATATTTGTAGCAGTTGATATAAAAGACTTTTTTAAATAAAAAATAATACTGGTTCGATCCGAACAAAAGGCTGGCGAACAAAAGCGCCGGGATAAAAACCTGTCGTACGAAAAACCTTTTAGTATAAATCTCACCAAGTAGTCATAAGAAAAATTGAAGATACGGTTCCAAAACTCACTTGTGTACATAATATTGCAAAAAAAAATGAATGAAACATGAACCTTAACAAATTTTTATTTACAGGGTTTTATATAATGAAGTTATTGTGAAATGGAATGGATTTCCGTTTTGAAATAAATCCACTATTATTCAAAAGCTTACCCATAAAGGCTCGTATTTATCATATTATAAAATTGTAAATTAATTTTGATGTATGTGGCGATTCGTAATATTGAATTGCATGGCTCGAGTTTATGATGTCAACGTTTTTAATATTATAACGGAGATTATATTTATTTCGAAAATTGATGTTTTCATAGAGAAAAGGTAAGGTAAACTTGAACGACGCGATAAGAGCTAACTACCCTTATAGTTAAAAATTTTTAAAATCAATAGCTAATCATAATACGGCATACGCCTTTAAATGAATAATTTATAAATAGGTACATATCTACGAAAATGTTTTTAAATAATAACTAAAGGCTCAATAATAACAATGAATAGACAGTAAACCGACAAAATAAATGTTAAAATCTAAAAAAGTTGTTTGGGAATAATTTTAGCGGGGAAATAGGTACGTGAATTAATACTTGAATTAATAAAATCCTGACCTTTACAAGTCGCCGTATGAAACTGCATGGTTAATTCCCGGCTCCAGAACGTCTCCCATTAACAAATATATCCATACACATACAAACACAATAATTCAAGTCTAAACGGTACTATAATATCACATTATCCGAACCGTTCTAACGCTGTTAACAGTAAGTAACGCGCTACTCGACTGAAGAGAATTTTTAGGAAACTTTTATTCGAGTCCAGTTATCGTTTATTTATTATATAAATACCCGATTGCTTTATTTAAATTTTAGAGTCTATTTTATCGGGTACTTGCGAGTACTAACGATTTTTGTTCGCCGCGTTAATCAGAAACCACACGTGTTCTAATCGGCACAACTTATGTATACAAACGTGTTTTACGTTCTTATCGGTTTTATTTTCTATTTAGTCATATGCGTAGGTATAAAATTGTCTATGGTATTCATTTATATATGAGTTGTGACAAATAATAAGTAAACTATTAAATTAATTTTGTTATATTCTCATTATATTTAAAGTAAATAGGCACGCAAACTAATTAAAAATGTTCGAAATAAGGCATTTTTAACTGTCGTTATTAATGATATAATTTTTTACGTATCGTCGAAGGACGCAGCTAATATAATCTAGAACAGTATTAGATTTACGAATTAAATGGGAAAATTGGTGGTTGCTGTACTCATAATAATCCTCAATATTTTAAATGAATGGATATTGTTAAATTGAATGATGCACTTAAAAATTAAAGAAAGTTTAAATAGGAGAATTAAAAATCACGCGAAGAAGAAAAATACCGCCCTTATACAATTTTCCATCAGATTACACTATAAAAAGAAAAGAAGTTTATAGTAATTTAACAATGAATACACTTCGTCCAAACCTCATCAATAAAAGGTTACTAGATGATGACGTTTCACACAGTGCTGTCACCTCGTACCTCATATTTTGACAGTTCTAATAAATTGTAGTCTTTCATTATACCATCTAATATGTGCGCAGGTAAATCATCTATAGAATCTGGCACTTTCTAAACTTCACACCTAATTACAAATAAACAATCTAGTGACAATCAATTGATGACGTAAATTGCATATAGGTTTGGATAGGCCATATCAAAGTTTATACACTTACATATGGCCTATCCAAACCTATATGCAATTCACGTCATCAACAAAAAGTTACTAGATTGTTTATTTGTAATTCGGTTTAACGTTTGGAAAGTGACATATTCTATAGATGATTTACCTGCGCACGTATTAGATGGTATAAAGAAAGACTACAACTTATTAGAACTGTCAAAATACGAGGTACAAAGTGACAGCACTGTGTGAAACATCATCATCTAGTAATCCTTTTATTGATGACGTAGATTGCATATAGGTTTGGACGAAGTATATTAATATTAATCTCGAACTTCAAATAAAAATTTAGGGAATCCACTTAGAGATTTCCATATTTGTTTTTTAACTTTTAGACATAAATTAAACATTCTAACGGAATAATGAACTAGGGTCAAAATAAGTAGGAGGTTAAGAACAAAAATATAACTACAAAATTCAAATTTAATTTAAAAATGGTCACGCACATGCGGTAACTGAAATGAATGTTCATCGATTTACCAGAAGTATGCCGGAAAAACAATTTTTGGGGATAAAGTAATTTACTTTCTCATTTTAAATCCTTTCGATGAATTTTAAGGCAACTCCCACCGATTTAGAAACTTTAAACGTTTTAATTTTAGAATTTAAGGTTAATAACGTATATGTATATTCGTAAAAAGCTTTTTAGGTAATTGTTAACCAAATAGTTATTCGTTATACATAGGTAGACACTTGAAAACATAATGTAATATTAATAGATATGACTAAGTACTTAGGTCCCGCAATAACTTGACGGTCATTTTTAATCAAAAATGTCTTACGAACATACATCCAGAATTGTTAATATTATGAAAAAAAAATTATACTGACTATAAATAGTTATTTTTTTTTATATAAAATATCCGGAAACTATAGAAGAACTTATTGATAGAATCATGGATATTGCAGGAACCATTCGTGATGATCATGAGACTTTTCTAAAAGCCAATTATAAAAAGAGCTCAAATATATGAATAGGTACTTGATAAAAATTAAGTGGACTTGTGAATAATTACTGCAATAATAGGTACAGACATTAAATTATAAAATTCAATTAAGTAACAAATTAATTACGTACTATGTATTTTCTTTTTAAATGCTGTTTTATTTAATTTAAATGTAAAATTTACTGAGGTAGGTAGCGTAGGTAGTTATTTTACGTAATTCGTAAATATTCGTAAAATATATTACGTAGATTTGAATTTTTTGAGAATCACATTACTTACATAGAATTTTATTAAGAGATTTTTATGGAAATCTGAAGAGCTTTGAATTTTTAGTGATGTTGTCCTATTATAAGAAAACAATGATTCATTATCAACCAAAACTATTTCTGTTACAAGTAATGCGTTGAAATGGTCTTTTCGTAAACATTTATTGCGATATTTAACATTGTTAACCCGCACGTTTAGAATAAAATTTCATTAGGTAGGTACTGTTTTTTATTGATAGTAGAAATATCGTTTGGATTCTAGATAGGTATCATATTTAAATATAAACTTTATTTATCGATTTATTTAAGTAAGAATATTTTCCGCCGATTTTAAAGTTGCTAAAAATTAATTCAGCTTTAAATGTTTAAAAAGCTAGGTGTACTTACATACAAACAAATTTAAATTACGTAACAATAAGAGGGTAGTTCATAAATTATTGATTTGTTGAAGAACATCGAGATTTGTTAAATACATAATTATTGCTTTAAATAGAATATAAGAACACGAGAATTATTCAATCTGCCTAACAGCAGTCAGGCATTTTGCAAAATGACTGTAAACTCCAGTCTTATAACAATTTCAATTTATTATTGCAATTGCCGGCATCTTGCAAAATGCCTAGTCTTTCTGCAAAAAGCCGGATTATTCCATATGCCTGCGATATATCCATTAGCCTATCTGACAGTTAAAAAAAGGTTGGAAAGAAAATATTTAATTAAAAATGACGAAGTATTCATTTCCGCAAATTTATGTTAACCATGTCAAAAATGCATATTTTCTGTGAAAATTGTATAATAGCATTTCTTTTATATTCATGTCAATAATTGCTTATATGCATATAGGTACTCACTTATACTTATGTACGTATGTACCTACGTAAAATTATTCAGTCTATAGTGGAAGTTCAACCGCATCTGAAATATTGTCTAATTCATGATTCTAAAAATATTGACTTTAAAAATTATTTACTCACACCCTCAGAGTAATTATTAAAATGTTAAAATTAAAATTACACGTCGATGTTATCTAAAGTTTGGTCATATTATGTTCGATTTGGAATTTTCTGAAACTTCCAGCGATAAAATAAACATGTGATCGGGGACACATAACCGCGCCTTTACTGTAAACCGTAAGTTTTTATAGGGTTCAGTAAACAGGAAACATCTTAATAAAAATTGATGAACATACCTTGAAGTATGACACTCACGTCGCGCCGTGTTTCATTATAGAAAAGCAGTGCGCACGAGTCCTCGGAAAAATTACGGACAGCACCTGAAAATACAAAATAAATTAGTCTTTTTATGTAGCAGATTTACATTATCATTGTATCGGTTCAAAACCCGATAAATCTCCTTTAAACTTAATACAATCTGACAAAGTAACGATTTAGTCTCGTTTATCATTAAAGTTTAGCGTAGGTAGCTATTTAATCTTCAAGCTTCGAACTACCTATTTATTTCGTCTCGTTTGCAAGCTATATAAATAAATTGGATATTGATAAAGAATTAGCTTATGTTTAATGACTTTCAAATTTACTGAAAGGTTGACTTCTAGTTTAATATCGCGATACATTAAGATTAAGTACAGATAATTGATAATACCCTTCAACACCATAAATAAAACTATGTATGTACCTAAAAGTACATACCTACCTATTCCTATTATCTATATAGGGGAGATTGGGGAACAACAAAACATTTAACATTTTATCGGTAAACGCAATACATCGAAGGTGACACCATCCCTCGTACAACAGGCTAGTGAAGTTGGTCAGTTCTCGAACCAACGCTTTCCTGAATTGTCAGTTAGACGTAGTTTATTAAGTCAGCTATTATTAATGCACTGCAAAGTAAATTTTTAGCTTTACGCCAATTTTGTTATGAATAATATTCACAAATTCAACAAAACCTATTATATTAGTCGCATTAGTATATTCGCATTTTGAAAGTCTTAAGAAAATAGTCGAAACGTACATACTCGCATTTTAATACAGCGTATAAATTTTTAGCACCAACATAAAAAATAAAAGGGCAAACGACTTACATTAGTTGTCGAAAGGCATTGGATACGACTTCGGTTAGTTCTTCGACACACATTTTTAATCGTCCGCGAAATCCGTTAAAATTATTTTTAAGATGAAACTTAGTTTGTTTAAAACGAAATTAAAAACGTAATACACCGAACTATCAAAAAAATGTTCACTGTTTTTCAAAAACTACAACGGAAAAAGCAAAATTTAAGGAGTGCCACCGAAAACACGTACGCACGACGATCACGACAAAGTCGCAATAAATCTACACCTTACTTTTAAGAAGGGACTCATTGGAAATTAGTCAGACGGGAAAAAGTGAGATAAAGTCCACGATTCGCGGACAGGTACCGACCTGGCCGTACGATTACAATGCAATGTTATGATATCGAGCATGTGTGTTGAGCCCGGTCGAGGCCGTAAAGTATTCTTATCTACGATTATTTTTGTTTCTTGCATTAAAAAATTATGTTTTGCACATATATTAAAACGAATTAAACATTTATTTGAAATGGTTTGTTTACTAAAAGGAGAAAATATGGACATTTTTAAATATTTTATTTCCCCCAAATTTGATGATGTATTATGTAGTTTTCATCAGTTTTGGAATCATACTCATGTTATATAGCTGAACACATAAATAAAAGAAATTATTTACATGTAGGTATGTCCAAAAGAGTAAGAATAGATCGGAAAATGAAGACATTCGAATGTGTCCCAATTATAAGGTGCGACAAATTTTTACAAGCGACCAGGAACAACAGTTGGCGAAATATATAATAAATTCTGCTCGGATGTTTTATGGTTTAACAACTATTGAAATTAGGCGAGTTGCCTAATTTCAATAGTTGTTAAATGCTCACTGTAAATGAAAACGAAGAGTTTGAAGACCAAGAACGTGAACCAAGTGAGGGTGACTACGTTTTTGTAGAATTTACGGTAAAAAAAAGAGAAAATAATTTACGTTGGAAAAATTGTCGCCTCCAAGGACAAAATCGATGGATTTGAAATTGATTTCCTGAGGAAGAGTGACAAAGTTAGTGATCGTTTTTATAAATCACATGTTGCCGACATTTCCTTAGTTTCTTTGAGCTCAATAAAGCAAATTTTACCACAACCAACTTTTTTCGGACAAACGAACCGTCAAAAATGTTACTTGCAATTTGGAATTATATTTGGTTATTTGGATGTTCAATAAATTATATTACTTAGCTATAAAAACTTTAAAAACAAATAAACTCTAATAGAATTGATACTGTTTTATTGTGCACCAGATATGGGATGCAATAAAACAAGAAAAACCTATTGATTAAAATTAATATTACTCGCTACTCAAAATCTATTTATTTACCGTGACACCTTAATTTCACTCTGAAAACTCTAATCATTTCAATGATTTTTCTATTTTTAAGTTATATTAAAATTTGGGCTTTTTAGAGACAAAATATTTTTTTTTGTTTCATGTGCCCCGGTCTTTCCTACTTATTTTTTATTCGTAATAAGAGGTACCGCATAAATATTTTTTTATTAGGTACGCGTCTCTTTTAAATATAACCTAAAAGCGATGTGAATATTATACGTAGATATATTAATAAAGAATATTTCTGTGGTGAAATTGGAGAAGCCATAGGAATTTACCTATAACGTTGAATTTCGTTTCACTTCACTATCTTTGTTGAGTTGTTTAAAAGTTTGAATGTAGATATAAAAAAACAACTTATTACTTCTTTAATACGTTTATTACCTAAATACCTACGTTTTTAATCTTGAATTTTTGTATTTGGTCGAGAAATGTGAATTTATGCAAATTAGAATTAGACAGACTTTAAATTGACTATTAATGTAGAGTCACGACATTCTTCAAAAGAGCGTCGTAATTTTCATGGAAATTGCGTATGCACACAGGGAACTTATTATAACAATAGTCGTACAACGGTCTCATAAATTAATGGCATCCCGCTTGAGTTGGTAAGGGTTATCCTATCGCAGTTACGACATACCGTCTGGAACGGAGCGTCAAAATTCAAGGAGCCAACTGTACATACCAACGATGGAATAATTGGGGGCCTACAAACAACTTGACATGTATCATTTGCTTTTCGGGGAATCAATAAAACGTGCATCATCATTTAAATGTTAATTAACTGTATTGCGACAATAAGGATTAAATTTAATACCTACTCGATAATGAACACCAGCACGTCTTACAAAAATATAAAAACACAAATTATCAAATTATATATCGACTATTATGTATTTATTTTTTCAATTATATTGTATTCATCAAACATATGTATCATATCTACTTAATACCTAAAACCTTTTCCATTTCTTATTTAGCATTCAATTTCCTTAAACTGCAAAGAGTTTACTACTTATTTTAAAAGAAATTCCAAACGGAATTCGCTTTGAGAAAGTAAACTCAAATAAAGTTTTGAAATTCAGAATCCTTTAAAGATTTTTCATTTTAGGTATAATTATAAAGTAATCCATTTACGAAAAATGTTAATATAACTCAACATTAAAAAAAAACAAACTTTTACTGGAGCAGTTTTAAATTGAGTTCTTATTTTACTTTAATAAATTTTTGAGCGACGCCTAATATTCAACATCCAAACATTTACTTTATATAAAATATTAACAGCAACCGAATTTTATTTATTTAATGTTTAAATTATAATGTAATGTAACTATTACAGCGAGTTGAACTTCGAAAAGACATCCCAGCTTTTATTATTTTTATATGTAGGTACAATATTTAATTTCCCTTTCTTAATTAAATTTTTGTTAGAAATAATTATTGGTATAACAAATACAAAAAAGGCAGGAACGGAACGTTACAAGTTAAAACCAGCCCAATTATGAAATAAAAACGAATATGGGAAACTCCGAAATACCTACGTTTTTATTATATTTTCTACACATCATTTGTTTTTGTTCACGCTCTATAGAATTCGCGGTTCTATTTGTTCTTCTGATTAATTTTAATTCGTTTAAATTACATTTTGTACTCGTGATTTATATTTAAAGCTTTTTATGCTTTGAGACTGTTATGTAGGTATTATATATTTTCGTTGAAAAATGTCGTTATAATATTTTATATTCAGTTCACTAAACCTATCATAATATATTTCAGATTTCGTCTCCGCGGGGGTTCATGTGACTCATCCGAAAGCTACAATAGAACTCGGTCATAATTTTATGGTGACGTGCAGAGATGATGCGGGTCGTCCCGTATCCTGGAGCGGACCCAAAGGAGCTCTAGGAACAAAAAGTCATCCAGGAGTAGAGGTCAGCTCCTACGGCACGTCTCTCGCTTTTATGCCAGTTACTAAAGATGACGGTGGCACTTACATCTGTAGGGTAGACCACGATGTAGCGCAGTTTCATCTTACAGTTGAAGGTAAGGTAATATTGTGCAGATAATGAAGTCGTTATCTACATAACTATATTGTACATAATGGTTATTATAACTCTAACAGCAGACGCAGAAGGAAAACGATATTAAGCGTAAATTTACTAATTTGGAATCAACAAGTTAAATACGTACGTTTTGATTTAAATTAAGCATATCGGAAAAGCGTAATTAGAGCGGAACGAAGCAAAGCCTTCCTGTAGCTAACTTCAAACTTTGTCGTGCTCAGGAAATCTCAACGGAATTTGCTGATTAACTTAAAATTTACAGACACGAAGTTAGCACTTTTGTGGTGAATATATTTTAGATATAATCCTATAAAACATTGTCTACGATAATGACGTTTATAAAAAATTTATTTTAGTTCTAGTTTAGTAATTGTAGTTTAATTTTAATTTTTTCGATTTATTTTATTTATTCGATTATTTCGATTATTCGAAATATACTAGGTATTTTGTAAAGTACGTACTAACAATAAAATTTTGTTATATTGTTTTGTAACAAGATAAAGTTGATATTTTGTTTAAACAGCCTTCTTTTCGTTCAAGTTCTTAATGGTACTAGCGTAGATTCTTCCGTTAAGTGCGAACTTGCATTATTAGGTATCTATACCTACGGTTCATATTTTACTGTATTTCACCAACCACCGAGATCGCGAAAATGCACGTAAGATAAAATTTCGGTCGCGAAATTAGACCGTCGAATGTTTGAGAGGAACCCTAACCGAATCCCTATTCAAGAACCTAACCAAGCTCGATTTTCAGAAAATTTGTGGTAGAGCTTAAAGGGTCATGTAATTACACGTTATAAATACATGGAGAGTTAGTAGACAAAGCAAGATCCTACCTTTTCTAGTCGTATTCATCCTTTTTGTTTGTAATCCTTTTAAAGAACACAATACAACGCACAATACTCGCGCACTCACACGCAAAAAGGCCTCGTAAACTGAACGAGCACTCCTCGCACACACGAACAATACGACGCCGTAATTTAAAATTCGAACTACTAAAACAAGCACTACCGCTCTGAACCACTGACGCAAAAGATCTGAAGCGGTCTAGCGATAATTCTATATATAAATGCATTGGATACTAGGAAATCCCGTTTTTATTTTAAAAACCTTCAGGTCTTTCTTCGAACTCCGATGAGAGTAGGCATAAAAATAGGCATCGCTCGCATAAAAATGCGATTAAACTTTTATCTGGTTTATGATTTGTAATAGGGAAATTTTCAATGCTTAAGACCAGACGAATAGTTTTTAAATTACAAATAGAGTAAATTTATAATTCTGCGGTATAAAAGCAGTATATAGTGATTATTCAAATAATTTTAAATTGGTATTTTATACTGGTTTTTTGTATTTTTTATTTGGATGCCGAAATTTTTGTAAAAGGCGATGGTACGAATTTTTTTTGATATTCTTTGGATGGTACGCGTAACTCACAAGAATGAGAAGCCACTGCAATAGATTCTTGTCGAAAATAAGTCACTGACAAAAAACAAAATCCGGCTGCACGCGAGTCTCGGTATCGAATTTTCGTATCACATGTCAAAAAACTCTTTTTTGGTTAATTTTTCTCGAAAGAAATACATCTTTTGAAAAATAATATTTACGAGAGAAATTTATAAGAATTAAAAAAAATTATCACTTTTTTTCGATTATTTCGAAAACGGGGCATTCTATCGAAAATTATAGACAGGTCATCAGACAGGCTGCAATAGCTTTATTTACTATGAAAATTCGCTGAAACGAAACTACAAATTTCGAACTGTTAAGTTTCTTGTCACTTTTGTTCAGCTTTATAACCTTTTATTTTTCTTGTTTAATAAATAGCAGTTAGTTTAATCATAAAAATCAATAAACGATATTATGTTGCTTATATTAAATTCCGTAATAAAAGCATTATAATCGATTTTCACATTTATTTCCTAAACATAAAAAATCAAAAAATGCAGTCATCACACATTAAAAAGAATTGCGAAAGTAAAACATCTAAATTCACCTACACCGGTAAGTTAATATCGAATAATTCTGTATATATATATTCAAACGAAACGGTACAGAACAACTTAAACTGCTGCATAATGGCGCATATTTCATCTCATAATTACTAATATACGTCAGTGCATTTAATTAAAAAGTTTCTGAAGGTATAAATTTCTGGACATTTATTTGTAATTTAGAATTTTTGTAATGAAGTCGGTAAATGAGTTACGTTAATAAATTTGGCAAAACACCTTTATATAGATAAGTAACTATATTGTTAAATATGTACATTTTTAGTTTCTTTTTACAATAAATTTCGTCTTTTGTTAAATATTACGGGGCAGCCGCATTATTTAACTTTTAAATTAATATAGGCGCGTGCAGCCGGGAAAGCGCTGCCTTTTAGCGCTGAAGCAGCGGTTCGTTGAAACGCTGCGCTGTTAATTTGCATTATTTTATTTTATTTTTATAGTTGACTTATGGCAACAGTTGTGCACGTGTTTATCACAACAGCTTAAGGTCCTTCAGCCGTAGTCAACAACTATAACGTATAGCTTACTTTCTTTTGTTTCGGCGATGTAATTCGGCAATATCATGTAGTACGAGATGCATTTCAAGTTACGTTTCCTAGTCAGAGCTTAAACGAATGTAAAACCATGGTGATACAAAATAAATATAAAAATATTTTTTAACGACAACTAAATGGCAAAGCTGGAAGTAAACATACTTATTGATAAAGAAATCCTACTTAGGTACCTACTTTTATATGTACTTATAATGATTAAGTTTACATTTATACCGTCTTTAGCGTTTTACTCGACATAAAATAGTAATGAAATCTAAACTGTTAAACTTAATCTATTAAAATATTAAAATCAAACTTAAAGCGAAACTAAATTGTCTTTTATTGTACAATAAAGTTGCTGAATATTCATAAAATCAAGTTGCCTTAAAATAGCCGAGTTATATTTTACTCGAAAATCCAGGACTATACCTGCTAAATAATTTCCGAAGAATAGTACGAGCAATTTTAATTCTGTCATCTAAAACGGTAATTACGGACATGACACCAAGTTTATAGTAGTGACGTGAATTCAGAAACTTCTTCTTAGTTGTATTCATATATATGTCAAAACTTTAGCGAACTACGGGTTGAGCTATTCATTCTTGTTAAAAGTTGCATTTACCCCCTTTTACGTTGCATTAGAAACTTCCTTCGACTATGAATCTAAGAGTGTTTAAATTTGTCAACGTGGCTTTTACTGTTAGGAAAATGTCGCATAACTTTTGGAACCATTGAACTGCAAATAGCTTCGCTAATTTGTTAACTAAACAAGCTGTAGATAAATGATTGTAGATTGTAGATAAATTGCACCTGAATCTTATTTATAAAAATGCATTCCGTGATGGTGGAATGTGAAAGCATCGTATTACGAGGAGTGATTGGCGAACAAGATGGAGGCACGTGGCAAACATTTCACGAAAATTCCTTGGATTGTAATTAGAAACTAGCTACCAAAGGGAACGGATTATAGAGTTAATACGACAAAGGTTTCTAGCGCAACTATTTAACCCCTATCTAATTTACATTGCGAAGAATGTAGATTTGATTTCGCCGATAAAATAAACATTATTCTTATCAGAAATAATTTAACCGAGTTCGAATCGAGATTGAATTTAAATTTCAAAAGAAAAACTTATCGCACCTATCGCATTTTAGGGCGCTTAATAAATCCAGATAAAAAATGACAACTTTGATTTTAAGGAAAACGCATTTTTATTTAAAAAAAATGATAACACTTAAAATTCTAAAGGCGTAAAAAAATAATGATGTAATAATAAAAGTAAAGTTTCATTTCGACGAATTTTCAATTATTTAGGATACTTATTGTTAGGTTATATCTACTAAAAAAGGTTAATTATAATATTGTGCGTTAATTTTGTTTCAGTTCCAATAACGTTCATGGATACACCTCCCGAACAAATTGGAGAAGAAAATATGGACGTGACGTTAAGATGCGAAGTTAAAGGAGGAGACAAAACAGTCTTAATTTGGACTAGCGAAGGAAGGGAACTGCAACGTAACTACTTTAGTCGCAGTTTTTTTAATTAAAAACATTAAAATTGGTAAAAATGCCGAACGATTAGAATGAAAGTTTCGATAAAATGACACAACGACCTATAAGATGAGGACGTTAAAAAATTCTTAAAACTGTCACGTATTTATGCGTCGTAGTCGAAAGGGGAACATCCTGCTAAACGCTCCTGTAGGCATTGTCGTAATACCATTCTATCGATTTTTAATAATGCAAGTAAACGTGACCGAAATAAAATCAAATTGTACAGCAATGCCCGTTCGAAATCAAATAAAATTAAATGAAGCCAACAAGAATCCATATAACTATGTTTTATACCGCACGACAACGTTCGAGATCGTTCCCTTAATTTGAGGCGTACCTACTTTGTATGCGTATACTTAATTTTCACTACCTAGTTAAAACAACATCCAACTAGCAATACGTAACAAAGATAATACCGTTCAATTAAAATTTATCGATTTACCGATTTCATCTACAGAAAGTACGAAATGTACTCCGTTTTATTTCCCGCGACTGTACTTCCATTTGCATAATATATCGCAAGGGCTTGCGATAACACTTCATATATAATATCTTAAAATCAATAAAGACGAACTCAAACACAATTTTCTATATTGGTCACATTTTTCCTGCGAAAGCGTTTGTTATTTTCCTATCCCGTTACCTATTTGAATGTGCTTTTTCCGCGCAAAATGAATAAAACTGTCGCTGACCTTTTGTTAAATTCTTTCGGCTTGATCCTTCATCAAAACAGACAATAAAAAACAATTCCATATCACGAATTTTCAGATATTACTACTTTCTGTCCGTTAGGCCGTTACGATACCGGCAAAGTACGTATTTAACTGAAGATAACAAACAATTTCCGTTCTTGTGTCGCTTTAAAGAAAATTGTAGAAGCAGTTATAAGTGGAAAATTTATGTCTCTAAGTTTGTTAAGTTAAACGGCGCCTATTAATTTTCACGAAGATAAACTAAAGATGCAAAACACTAATTATTTAAACTGAAGTTACTAAATGTTGCTTGTTTTCCGATGGCTTAGAACGTCGATCGGTATAGAGCTTCATTAATTTTTTAGAAACTGATTAATGCGGCACATTTATAAACGAAATTGCTATAATTTAACATAAAATGACGTTACATCGAAAACTGTATTTCACCTTATAATAATAATTAGTTGAATTAGTTAATCGTTGGAGGTGAACTTACAGTGAATAGGTATTTAAATTATAAAGTTACAATATCACGCTGCTTATATTATCGTCTATATTTTTAAAGAATCGACAAGTTTCCTTATTTTGTTGAACACTTACCTATATCTATACATTTTACACACCCACAAATTCTGTTACTAACCGTTTATTTACAGTGGAACCTCGAAACAAAATTCTCAAATAAATATATCTCGATAGCTCGAAATTTTATTCTCTTCCCTTCAGATTCGAGTTATCGAGGTTCAATTGTATTTCAAACAAAAAGTGAATATGTACACTTTATCCAAACGTATAAGTAATTCACATCATCAATAAAAGATTACCAGATGATGACGTTTCATACAGTGCTGTCCGCCTCGTACCTCGTATTTTTACAGTTCTAATAAATTGTAGTCTTTCTTTAATCATCTAATATCTGCGCAGATAAATAATCATCTACAGAATATGTCACTTTCTAAACTTTAAACCGAATTACAAATAAACAATCTAGTGACTTTTTATTGATGACGTGAATTGCATTTAGCTTTGGATAGCCCGTAGGTACATATTTTACATACATAAGGTAGATACATACGTCTTTTTTTTTCGAGAAAATTTTAAATCGACAGAAACTCGTGTAATTTGTCATTTCTTGCTTTGTTATATTTAAAAAACGACTTTTCTAATAGTTCTTGATCTGCACTAAACACTTCAGATAGGGTTAAAATTTTGTCATGTCATAAACCATGGACACAGAGTGCTCTATTTAACTAATATATCATTAGTTCTTCATTATTTTAATTAATTGTAAGTATTAAACAAAAGTTAGTACAAATTATCTACTAATACCTAAATTAGAAATAAGCAATTTCTCGTTATAATCTTACTAATTCGACCATTATTTTTCAATGACATTTTTAAAATCAAAAAGGGCCGTTAGAAATACCGGCCGTGCAACGTTACGATAAAGAGAATTACAATAGAAACTTTTAGGAGTATCTAACAATCACGTTTAACTACACATAAACTTTAACAACACTCCTCTGTTAATGCACGACACGAGATAAATTCGCCATATACAAAATACCATATTAAAATGTAAGTAACCTGTTTATAGTGCACTATAGCGCTATTTTAAAAATTACGAGTTTAGTGACATCACTTCCACCGTAGCAACTATTACTAAATTACCCTCGGAAGCCTATTTTGAAAGTTTATGGGGTAATATAAATTAGAGTGTGGAATTGAAATTTAGATGTTAATTTAAACTAGGCTATTGCCTAGTAATCATATCTTAAAATTATGAATATATTTTGTTCTTTTTTAACCGTTTGACGTTATAAAATATATCTTGATGTTAATTGAAAACTTAAGTAAATAACGGGCTAAGCTACGCCGTAGCAAGAGTATAAAACGTCTGTAGCAAGATCTAACTTGCGCCCCCCTAACCCAAGAATGACAAAATTAAAAAATACAATAAGTATATGTATCTAAAATAGTGGAATTTTTCGGCGACGTAGCAACTGATTTCTTAGTTTTGGATTTGAAAAATTATAACTTGTCTAATTATTTAAATGACGAATGTACCTATTTGGCATTGGATCAACTTGAAAATTCCCGTTTCAGATGTGGATCGAGGAAGAGGAGACTCGGTTAGTTTTAAATATACTTAGTAGTAGCAAAGTACTAGAAGCTACACAAGTTGGATTTTACCGTTTGGTTATGAAACACGGAGTTATTAGGTACTTATATTGTCGAAAATATTGATATTTTGTATATGACACAAAACAGTGAATTTTGAAATTTTTATGGACTAATATTTATATAATATAGACTATTTTTATAGCTAATATTATTAACGATCCACAAAATGTAATCAAATAGTTTTACATCACAATATTGGCACGATTACCTCCAACTACAATCGATTCCTGCAGATTAACAATTTAATGTTTGGTTTTTTCATAAATCAAATAGGTAGCACCTACCTATCTACTTCTCTAGCACACATTTAGTGACAAGTAAAAGCGAGTTATTAAAATATCTAAAGATACTATACGTATTGACAATTCATTGACAATGTTGCCGGAGATAATGATAGTTTCTATGACACGAAACAGTGAATTTTCAAATTTTTATATCTAGACTTTAAAATAAATAATCAAATTTTTACTATCTTATGCAAAATAAGGTGTAGAATTTAAAAAATGTAATGTTCTTGTAGTACTTTTAATAGTTTATGAAATACCTAAATACGTGAGTTTTACTCAGTATGTTTTGCGGGTTCGTCGCTTACGCGATTATCGTAATCTCCTGCGATTAATTGTTTTCATTTCTGTTTTCGTATTATACCGTGCTATAGATCTTAATATTTACGGTGTTAAAACGGGTACAGCGCCGTAACGAGGGTATGAAGCGCCCGTGAAAAGTGTCTAACTTGCATTTCCCGAGTGCGTTATACAAACTTAAATACCTATCGGTAGATATATCTAAATAATATTTTTTTGTAGTTAGCCCGTTATACATTAAAATGAGTCCTAGAAAAATGATTAATGAACATGTTCGCCAAAAGTTGTAACTTGTAAAATCGCATTCCTTAAAATGACGTAATTATTCAGACAAATATTCTAATATGACTTTTCAGCAAATGACTAGGTTTTCCGTGAAATAACCTATTACGCCCAAATACTACGACACACCTATATGTATTATAGTATATACACTTTGAACGTAGGTATCCTTAAATAAGTTTATGTTAATCTAAAATTATAATTGGTTGTTCAAGCACTTTTAAAACGTTCATTGTTGGGTACTTTGGTACTGTTGGTTGATGAAAAAGTAAGTATAATTTTTATCGTTTACTTAATAAATCAGTCTTATCTTTAACTGATTGTTTTGTTGTTAGGTACATTATAAACAACCGAATTTAAATATTATCATAGTTAGTGATTAGGAACCGGTGATGCCCTTTAATTTTCAGTCAACCTCAACTACTAGTTTCATTAATTGTTTTCATACTAAAAACTGACAGTGAAAATGAACAAAATAGCGATTAATCTAGCTAACAGTTATTACAGAGTGTATTGGTTTAAAATGTAAGTTTTAGACTTTTCCAAATATGTAGATACCTATTTCCGAGCTTATTTTAGGGCTCGTGTTTTTCTATTCTGTACTTCGATACTTTTAGTGAGTGTAACGATTATTACAAAATAAATGATTTATAGTTAGGTATGCCGAGAGCTTTTTATTTATTAATATTTGTCGTACCTAACAATAGCTAAGTAATAATTTTTAGTTTCATTTTGTTTGAAAACGAAAAGAAAGTGAATTTTCTTTTTAGAAACTCACTGTACTTCTTCATGCTATATATATTTTTTTGGATCGATAAACAACATTTTGGTGATAGTCTTGTGCCCCATTCTCTGATTATTATTATGGACTAAATAGTAATGGGCGAAAGAGGTATCGACACATTAGCGTTTTTACTGGGCAATTCGTATACAGATGTTTATTGCATTTTTTTTCCTTATACGTGATTTAAACATTGATAGGTTTATTACGTTACTAGGTAAAACTAACAAAATAACACCTACAGATTCCTCTTCCTCGGCGATAAATTTAATCGGGCATCAGTTTAATATTATTCGTAACATTGGTAACAAGCAAAGAGGGATTTGGAGACTTGTTAGAACTGAAATGGTTCAACTGATGACAAATAAACATAACGGACGCATCATGTTTGAAACACTCGTGACCATAGTAGGTAGTAGTAAATCTTACAATTAGATCTGTGATTAACAATGAAAATGCAAATGAAAACCTTTAAGCGGCATTATAAATAATTTTAGGCTATTTAAGTAATCTAATTGTAAATGCAACGGAGTTCCTACTTACAATCATTCAATATGATCACCTGGAATAGATACTGGATAATTAGGGAAAATAAGTAAATAAATAAATAATGCAGGTAACAAAATATTATCAAAAATGTAGAGAATAACAATTTACATCAAAGACTATAAATTTTCCTATATTCGGTAGTGTAGTACAGTTTAAAAGTACACTTCCTTTCTAATGTTTCGAAGTTTATTTATTTTTGTTAGGTATAACAAATATTTATAAATAATATGTTATGATATTTCAACTTTAATTATATACGTTGTTTCCAAAAATATTAAACTAATGTAGGTAAATGTTTCAGGTAGTCGGTCTATAGGAAAACGTTATAATAAGTTCGGACACAAACGTCAACTTATTTTAATGTTTAGATAAAAACAAGAAATAGGTACTGGTTCATCAATGAAGCTTTAATACTTTTAAAAATTGATGATGTGATTTAATATAGATACTACTAATCAATGTTCATTAATTGTGTCATAGGTACCTACCTAAATAAGAAAAAAATGTTGAATATAGGTACAGATCATACAAAAATAAAGTTTTAGTTCAAATAAACCGAAAGTTACCTACTTATTCGATCGAATTATATTATATATGCTGTTGTTACGTCGCGCCGCAAGGGTTTGCAGCAATATTCGGTAGGCAACAAGAAAGTAAATTTTTAAGTATTAAAAAGTTGGTGATAATTTAAACGGAAACAATTTAATCTTCTTTCAATTCAAATGTTACGATCACGCAACGTAATTTCAGAAGTAAAGGTCATAACACTAATATTACGGAAACAAATATAAATATTTAGCGCTCCATTTATTTACCTGACGTACTAAATTGATTTCGAAGACAATAAAACATTTCAGGCTTCTAGACTATTTAAAATTACAATCTTATTTATTTGACTTCCCCCGCTAATTTACAAATAATATATATTCGTCTCTTGTTAAGTCGATTTCGTTACGGGAAATTTCCATTTCCATTTCCGAGAAAATTCGTTAGGTAAGCATTATTTCATAATTTTTACGTGGCACAAAAAAAATCTTTTTCAATTCTTTCATATATTAAAAGTAAGTCGAGCGATATATTTTGATGAATTACTTCTTTTACTCTTTGTGCTCTACTTTTACAGGGAGCATGTAACGCGCAAATTTTATTATACTCGTTTTTCCTTGTAATTTCTTTCGGGCTGTATTATAATGCGGAAATTCTAAGTTTCTTCTGTGTCGAAGGGCATACAAAAACGGCAAAATTTTCTTTCTCGCGTAAGTATACAAAAAGGCGCGAGGTTGATTCTATAACCCTTGCTCGGCTTAAAAGCTTTTCCTGGGTCCGGTCGTGTTTATACTATATTCAACAGGATATTTCGACTATTACTGCGGCAAGATAAATTTATTTCAGGCAATGCATATAGATAATTATTATTTATGACCCATAGTTCGTTCGCAATAGATTTGGGAGTGAGCTAGTTGTTCACGTTATTTTATTATTAGATATTATTTTTTTGATTTCATAATATCGATTTCATTTAAAACATGCTTTTATGTACCTACTTCTTAAAATTAGTAAGATAATGTGTTAATCAAATATCAATATTATGTAAATATTCCAAAAATCAAAACATCTATCTAATAAAATTTGTACAACTCACTCCCAAATCTATAGCGAACAAGTCATACATTAACGTAGTATTTGTGATTTTCAGCTCCGAAATATCAACAAATGGGCGACGGGCTGTTGATTAGAAATGTAACGAGAGCCGACAGTAAAACGTACACGTGCAGAGCGATGCAGAGGTCTACTGGTAACATAAGGGATCAAAATATAACCCTTAAAGTTGAACGTAAGTTCATATTACCTATGTTTAAAGCCTAAGTAGTAGTTAATTGTGAGGCAAGGACGTGGATAAATGAATTAAAGCATTCATCTTGTATGCATAGAGGCATTAATTAAGTTCCAAATACAGTCTACAAGGAGCTTTAATTGCTCGATTGTAAGATCCGTAATTACAAGCGTGTAAGTGATGAATTACAAGTAAGGGCAGCTGCGTGTGATGTCATTCATCACGTTGTGGGCTAAAGATTTTGGGCCTATACCAAAAGTAGATAAATTAAATCTACAACAAGGAAGAATTAGACATTCATTATCATAAACGATCGAGTAATGCAGGAGTATTAATTATCTAATGGAGGCATGCTTGTAAAAAGTAATTACTTAAATCTCAAAAACGCCATTAATATCTTCAGTGAAGAACAAATTGATAGATACTTATTAATCATTAATATAATCGTAATTCGTTAAAAAATATAAACGTTTATCATTTCGAAGAATAAATAAGAACGTTAAACGCCGTGACTAATTTTGAGAAATGATTTAAACGTTCGAATCAACCAATTTTGCCAACTAGCTATTTATTAGATACGTAATATTTTAAGGACGAAAACTGTCGCGCTAACTACCTCGTAAAAAAGCTTAACTTAACCCTTCCAATTACGTTGACGATGTTGACATAAAAGTTACTATAATTACTATTTAAATACATTGCCGAAAAAGCATTTTACGCCATAACGCAAATACAAGATTCAGTTTCATTCAACAATGCAAATATTAAACTGGTTTCCCGTTGCCTAGTTTTCCTTGTTTCGCATTTGTGGAATCTTGCATTTAATTACAATACATTAGGTTTATCTTGCCCAATCTAAATTGCCCAAGGAAACCACCTTCTGCACACTTTTGGCCATATTTAAACGCTCCTTTGTTTGATATCGCATTTTGTGTTTCTCAATCGCAATAAACTTCATTCTATTGACACTGAATTGAGAGGCAGTTGTATTTTTAAAAATTGTGCCCGAATAGAAATCGCCAATTTAAATACCTTAAAATGGTCGATACGTGCACCGAAAATTAATTTAATGAGCCCTGAAAAACAAGAACGACTCGCATTTGTACTTTGAAAATAAACAAAATGTTTGCTTGCGAATAAAATATAGATACGGACACATGGAATCACGTGCAATTGCTTAAATTTTAACGTGAAAAACTTTTAAATGTATTTCACTTCAACTACGCATTGTTCTAGGGAAGTCACGTTTACGCCTTATTCTCGTAGCGTTGTGTTGAGACGTTATTTATTTAACAGTATGTCGTCACACACGTACATTTAGTCGCGTACGCTTTTAAGTTTTCTTTGCTAATATGCCGTCGAAACAATAAATTTTTGTAGTGCAAGTAAACGTGAAAAAGAAATGAAAATGTGAGGCGTTCCAGTATTTATTAAAGCGAAGTTTCGAACTAAAAAGAGTAGGTGACGTTCAATAATTTTTTTTTAACTTATAGGCACAACAACGTTTAATTTCATATTTAGTGGGGTTAAGTATTTGTACGATTTTTGTAACGCAACGTTCTGGCGGCATATACTTACAAATTTAGAACGCTCGATAGCTGTGCTAATTTTTTAATGAGACTAATTTTTAGCCATTAATATCCTTTTAATAAGAAGATCCTTGCGGAGGATTAAGAACTAAGAAAATTACTGGTTAAAGTTGCTAAAACGAAATTATAATTATAAATTTCCCAAAGAGAGCGGAGGTTTACTAATTTTAAATTATTGGAGGTTTACGAAACTTTTTGGAAATCCTACCTACCTACTCGGTAATAATAGCAAGCGATATTTTCAGGAAATTGTTTCTAAAATCCAAACAAAAGTTATGCAGATTTCCTCCGGGAACAATTAAGAAAAAAATAAAGCGTAAGTATATATGTACTTAGATCGATTTTCTTCGAAAGTGACTTTTAAAATTGCAAAAGTAGTTTAACGATTGTTTTAATATAGAGGAGACGAATAATTTAACTGAAACTCATTAGCAACAAGCGTCTATACATTTGAGAAAGAATACAGAGATACGAAGTACCTATAGGTTTACTTTTACTTTTTTCATTGCGTTATTTTATTTGCTTTCACAAAACAAACTTGAAAAAATCTTTTGAACGCGATCGCAGTCGTGCATTTGAATGAAATTATGGTCCGTTAGCGATTAACTAAAGACTCTGGACACCCACGCGCCCTTTTCAATTACTGTAGCCTTCAACTGCAGGCAGGTTCTATCGATAAACCCTGAACGTACATCCGAAAACGGTTTGTGCGAAGTTCGTCGCTTTTAATAATAAATTATTTATTTTACTTTTTAATGAATCAGTTAACTCAACTCCCACGTTCGATAAATATTTAAGTCAAATAAACATCGAGGTGTACTCGAATAAAAAGCCGCCTATATTTTCCAAGACCAATAATGAAAATGTAAGAAGAGACGTATTTAAAATCGCGCCTGTTAAAAAGGAATCTGTAAGTACTGCATACAAAACTCAAACTGTAAATTCATTAATCATCGCTTCTATGGTACTTAGGTAAACATTACCTATCGACGAACTGAAATTAGGTCGTTATACGTTTTTCAACATAAAGCTGTGCAAAAAAAACCGGAAATACTCTGGATTTTATTACGTAGATCCGTTTTAATCATTATCTGATAATCGGCATCGTCCGATAAAAAAGTGGGAGGCTCGCGATAAAATAGTATTCCAGTCCCACTTATCTTCGTAGGTTAAACTGTAAACTAAATAAATTTATGTAAATTGGAGCTTTAGAAATTATAGGGAACTTTCAGACTAACTAAACTAGCAGTATACATGGATTAACTAAATGTAACTGCTTAAAATTTAATTACGGACTTCCACACTTCTCTCGAACTACTCGGATTTTGAATTATTTTGGTAATCTTCAAATACAAACAAAAGCGTAAGTAGTTATTATAAGATAAAATGTAGAACGATGAGATTTAATTTAACTTTTTCGTTAAGGCCTAAATTATCGCAAGTTCCATTCGGTAAAATTTATAGAACTTCTGATGTAGGTAACTCGGAAATAATGGAATTATTTGCATTAGTATAGCTACAGAAGATTGAAGTTTTAACGTAATAATTTTGACACTAAAACCCGGGTCTATTATTTTCTCTCATATTTATATTTCCAAATTTAGACAAGCCCGTACCTCACCATCCTCAACTTTGGAAGCAAGTGGAGCAAGCGTGGGGCTTTATCGGAGGTGACGTCAATTTAACCTGCGAAGTAGATGCAAATCCTCCGGCAAAATTCGAGTGGTACCGTAAAAACCGTCTAATCACAGTAAGAGATCGCGCCGCCATTCACGAACTTCACAGATCTATTTTACAGGTAAGATGTGTAGCTTAGATCTTATATCCCACATAAAATATTCATATTTTAGCTTCAGATAAA
Source organism: Rhagophthalmus giganteus (assembly GCA_036326145.1). Taxonomy (NCBI): domain Eukaryota; kingdom Metazoa; phylum Arthropoda; class Insecta; order Coleoptera; family Rhagophthalmidae; genus Rhagophthalmus; species Rhagophthalmus giganteus. The sequence continues at coordinate 5,562,369 of JARFJA010000056.1, read as the reverse complement.
TAACTCCTTAGTATTTGGGGATTATAAATGTAAAGCGTGGAATAAATTAGGAACGTTGGAAAAATTCATAACGCTCCATCAAGGGGTTCAACCCGAGCCTCCCGATTCCGTTAAGCTCCTCGACATCACCGGTCACACTATGGATTTGGCGATTTACGGGCCGGATATGACAAATAAAACAATTGTGCTTGGTATGGAGCCTTCAGGGTACAGAATTCTATATAAGTCATTAGAGGAAAATGTGGAATGGAAAAACGCCGCTACCGTCGATTTTCCTAAACGCGAAGGTAAGGGGGTTTTGCAAAATAGCGAAGCTCAAAGCTATAAAAATCAAAGAAAAAGTACTTTTTTATTTTTTTAAAGTTAATTAGGTACATACAAAAACAATAAGGATTATCAATAAAGTTCGTATTAATTTCAAAGTAAGAAATTCGGCGTACTTTGGATACTAAAGTTATCAAACTTTGAGAACCGGAAGTATTAAGTTAATAAAAAAATGTATATTATACGAGAAGCTTATAAACATCAATTTCTCTTAAATAAGCTTTTCTGACAAAGAAAACTTCGTTTCGTGCTTTTTAATTTTAAAATGAAACTTTATAAATTGCGCGCAGTATAAAATAAAATTACTGTAAGTATAATAATCGAAAACACCTCGAATACATGAATACTTAAATGTAATTTAAATAATATGTAAGTAAGTACAAGAAATTTCGAAATGTTAGCAAAAAGAGAAAGAACCCTTCAATTTACTAAATAATAAACTGACTGAAAGTTTTCCGCTTGTCGGTCAACGAAGAGCGATTTTCTTAAAAATCAATAAAATTAAAATAGAAATCGAATAGTATCACCTATCTACTAATAAGTCCTATCCACTTATCTATTTATAAATTAAGTATTATGTATGTACCTTTTTTTTGCATATTGTAGCTACTAATAATTTATCTGGTCGTTTGTTATATATTACTTTAACCAAATTTCGATAATTAAATCACCTTCAATTCATTTTATATCGGCAAGGGAATTAAATCGATTTATCAAATTACAGTACCCATCTACATTAGATATTAATTCGTTAATTGAACAGTTTTGCAAAGCATTCCCTAACATCAATTAACGAATATAATGGTTTTTTTGTCGGTTTCATGTGTTATTATTGTTATTTAATTTTTGGTGAATTGGTAATATCCTTTTTACAACATAAAATAATATGGTTAAATAAAGTAGAGAAGCAACGGGTTACTTTAAAAGCTACTACTTATGTATAACGTTATGTAATTACATTTAAAAATTACAGAAACATTACAGTAAATAATGTAGGTGATAATAATGTTGCGACAATTTGTTAAGGACATTGAACGTATAGTATTTTTTTTAAACGCCTTTTTAATACATAATTTCTCTTCACAATTTTTCTCTTTACAAAAATTCAAAATACCGCAAAAAACGTATTTTTTTAATATGAATTCGTATTATTATTAAACGTATTTTTATTAAAAAACCATGATAGGTAGGTACCTATTATTTATTTCAATGTCTTTTAATAAATTTTAAATTGAAATTTAATTATTAGAACTGTCGCCAAACCGAAAATTGTCGTCGTTTTTTGTTCATATGGGCAATTTTTTAAACTACAACTCCCTTGCCTATTGTTAGTTAAAACGTTTTATCTGCGAAATTGTAGTTTTGAAATAAATGCGTTTTAGTATACATATTTGTTAATGCCACTCACATTTTTACAGATAAAACCCTATAATTTGAAAGACATTGTTTAAACAAAGCAATATTCGATTGATGTGTGTAGATATCGCTCAATACATTCTTCGATAGTGTTTGCACTAGCCGAATGTTCGATCAATAGTTTCGATTTTGCGCACACATTGCGATCTAATTTTTGCCATTATGTACCATAATCCGACGCAGTTTTCCAGAATAACTTTACTCCCAAAAAGTAAATTTTACAGGAGCAGTTACAGCTTTTCTGGTGAAAAAAATCTGAATATTGTTATCAGATTTTTTTGCAACTTTTACTTTTGTAAAATCTTAGAATTCGATTGGACTCTTTTTACCCGCTCAAAAGTGTAAGGATATTAAGAAACCGCGCTAATATAGTCCACTAAAGCCAGCTAAACAACATAAATATCCTGCAAGGCGTAACATGGTTCACTCAGTTATGTAAAATTTTGAAAAGGCCAAAACACCGCTATCGAGATATAGGTATTTACTTTTGGTTTTAGAGAAACTTCTAGTACAACTTTTATATAATTATATAAACGGCTATAATTATATAGGTACCTATAAATGTCTGTACTTGAAGTTTTATTTGTTGTAGCTAACCTTAAAAAGGACACTTAAATGATTAACTTCAGTTACACAAATGTTTAAACGAATTCTTAATACTCGTGCCTTATATTAATATTCATGCATAATAATGAATACTTTCTCGTTTTTTTTTAAAGCACGTCTTGTGTATTCTAATAACCTTCAAACAAAAAATATTTATAAAGGCCTTTGAAGAATGTTTCTATAGGCACTTTGCTTGTTAAGAGAATGTATTTATTATTTAATTTTACTTTATTTTCGATTCTTCAATGAACCTCCGTATTCTAGCTACATTTATTATTCTCTTTATAATAGCCCTTTATTTATTGTAAGGTTAAATAGGGATACACGCGTCGAATAAACAAAAATAACGAGATAAATATATTAAACGAGTAATTGAGCGCACCTATTCATAAATAAAGTGCTTCCAAGCGTTCACGCCTCGCTATTAATATTTTATAAATATTTTGGTTCTTGGAAGCCGCATTAACAAGAAGACGCCTCAAAAAAATATTATGAGAACATTTCAAAATAAATTACTATGGATCTTACGGGTACGTATATGGAGCTGGGCCCAACTGAAGATACCAGTGAACCATATATCATTCGAAAGCTATCATCATCGGGTGCTATAACATTTCTCTTAATTGTATCCATAAGTCACGAAAACGCCGTACAACATTTTTGATGGTGCCAAATTCAACGACCTAGCTGCTGGTAAGAGTACTAAATTTTTATAGCTTTAAAAGTATTTGTATATGAGCTCAGACATTTGTAAACCATCTAGGGCACGAATACGTAGAGGGACCCTTATGAGTACCTACCACTAAAAAGCGCAATTTGAAATCTATTTTGTGGTGCAGAATTGAACGATCTAGCTACTGGCGCGAGCATATTTTTATTAAGGTTTGACATGAGTCTATATAAAAATACCTTCAAAGCAATAAAGACGTACTCGCGCCAACAGCTAGATGGTTGAATTTGGCATCACCATGTAGATCTCGAAGCGCGCTTTCCAATGGTATATGACAGATAAGGATTTCTTCATGTATTCTATTGATAAATGATAAAGCCTATATAAAATATTTGAATGCTCGTAAAAATGTACGTCGTTTTCGTGACTTATGCTTAGTGGAAATGTTATAGTTCTCTACGAGCTTTCAAATGGAAAAAATGGACCGGCATAATCTACACCAATGCGAGTAAAGGCTAATAAAACAAAAATTCTGAGTTTTTACAGTTCTTCACGGCCTAGATTAATACTTATCATAATCACCACTATTATTTGTTTTTAGTAAAACTTGATGTTTTTTTTAGATAATTGACTGATTAAAATGAGAAATTTTTAGAGAAAATTGAAAAGAAGCATTTTGCCCCATTTACTCTCACTTCCGGGACACTCTGACCTCGGGACTCATCGGATTCTTAAAGTATATATGTACATACCTATATAAAAGAATAACTTTCGCAAGTTATTTTTAATACCTAAATTTTTTCCTTTTTATATAATAATTCTGTTGAATTATAAAGAATGAATGCGTTAAAAGTTTTATGAAACGAGTACTTTATATTATTTTGTTTTTATTTTGTCCCTTTATGCCCATCAAAATAAGAAAAAGTCGTACCTTCTTACATTATAAAATTGAATGTTGTGATTGGTGATGACGCGATTATGCCACTTACAACAATTTTTCAATTTAATTTAAAATTAAAGTTTTTAGTTAGATTTATTAGGAATTCACGATGCGACGCTTTAATGGTACAAATTTTGAAAAATAAAAAGTTGCGTATCGCAATAGAGACTATTACGATACGCAAAATTCGGTTTCATAACGAGTTCATTATAGACGCGAAATAGAAAAAAAAAAAAAACATTTTTTTCAGATAACGTTTACAACATAGATGAGCTGATCGTTAATACGAATTATGAAGTACGCGTTGCTACAAGAAATATAGCAGGAATTAGTGAATACACGAGCGCTTCGATCTATAAAACGACATCCTCCGCCGATGGAATCTTCTCTTCGCCGACAATTTTTTCCCGATTATTCCTAAGTATTTCAACTTTGGCGTTAATGTTATTATGATAAGTTTGTGTATAAATGTGTCGAATTTAGTAGCTTCGGAATTGTAATGAATTTTCATTAAGTGTATATAAAATGTGTAATCCTAAATTCATTTAGGAGTATACAATAAACTACCGCCTCCCATCACGTTTAAAACGTAAGTTGTAGTTAGTTTTGTACCATTAAGATTTAATGTGATTACGATTTCTTTTAATTTTTAAAAGATGTAGGATTATTATGAAATTATACTCTTGTTACCTGATGTCATTTCAACGGTAGATACAGCCCAATGTTTTACAATAAATAATCACTCAATATTATGTACTGCGAAGATTCCTTCGATAATAATTAGACTAACATAAGATCGTGGATATCCCCATTTGCATATGTGTGATGGTAGATTAAGTGCAATAAAACTGTTGCTATAAATAAATTGAATAGGTACTCCGGCAATATTCTTCATAAATATATACGTACATTTTCTATCCGCATTACCTTGTACGTTCACGTTTTAGCTTCTGAATTATAAAAAATTAAATTTCAAATTGCAAGCCTCCCGATTCGTGAACGTATTTAATTCAATAAAGCGTCATCATATCACAACACACTTTTCAATAATTTACTCTAAAAGATTTTATATTAAAAATGCTTGTATATAGTAGCAATATAATATATTAATGTGCAGGATAATTCGGTTCGTTTTTAAATTATTATGTGTTCAAAAGCCGATAAAACTTGGTACCTATAGAATTATCCTGTATATATAAAGGGAAAATCCCATTTAATAAATTTATATTTAAGTATGTGAAAGTGCTTTAGATGGTTTAAAATGTTACAAACGCAATCTAATGTTAAAATTTATTATCAATGTTATGTGGAGATGTATCGATAAGGTAAATGCATGTAAATAAAAAGCAACAACGATAACAGGACGTGTGTAGGTAACTATAATCTTAAATGTGCCAAAGTTTATTTTATCCAATTTCTTTTTTCTTAAGTTGCCCGTTAAACGATAGTAATTAAGAAAGACATGGGTGTACTTACGTTAATATTGTCTCATAACTTGATTTCTATGTTTATATTAATTGTTGTAAATTTTATTTAAATCCTATAATAAATTTATTTTGCCCGATTAATATTTAGTTATTGTCAGATGATTACGTGGAACTCACGGGAGTCTCGTAAAGATACGATTTACCAATAACAAACAAGCTCAAGCTTCGAAAGGTCGAGTTTGGTAAAGTTAAAAGAAATCATCGAACATACATAGTTATACATAGGCACTACAATATACAGGTAAAGGTAATATAGTGAAATATTGTCTCTCGAAGAGTTAATTTTGTTCTTAATACGTAAACACGCCACCCTGAACATACCTAATTACAACTACTCCAACTCGAACAAAGACATCAAAGCATACATTAAAATATTAAATATCACGTACTTGATATAACGTTCCAACGGGCAGGACCGACAGTGCCGCGCTTGGGGGTGGGTTCCGAATGGCGTTTAGCCCTCGGTTCACAAGCCGGTACCCGCCTAGAAACACAACATATTTACACCAACACTCTACACCGCCACTCATCGCTTAACTGCAAAAATCACCGCCAATAAAAGGGAAAAATAAAAAATCCACTCCCGATACCGTAAACGTTACAATCGATATCATCGACCGCCATTGAAAGCTTAAGCGATCGCACTTAAGCACGTTAGGGGAATTCACCATACCAACACGATATACACGGCGCGTCCGAAGAAACGCGTCGCATACAGTACCCTCCGGAAGAAATTGGAAACACCTTTTATTTTATTGTTTTTGGAACCGCCGTTTATTTGGAACATTATTTTTGTACCTATATATTGTGTGTGTAAATAAAGACAACTTCCGAAGGTTCGAATGAGTTTCTTTCTAGCGTTGCAAACAACTTACCCCATTGCGCTCTTACTGTGCTGTGCAGCCCGCCGATTAAACGTTGCGTAGTACAATACACTATCCTTACTCCTTAAAGGCGTAAATTTAATTCTGTTCTGGTTTTCTACATTACGGTTTTTCTCCGAAGATAGTGTTCAAACCTTAATTAAAATCTGTTATTCGAAAATTTACCACCTCGATGTTTATATAGGTATTAGGTAGATTTAAAAATGGCTTTAATGCAAAATGTAACGTAGGTAGATAGGTACTTAATTACAATATGTACCTATATCTACCTTATTATTTTGAAATTTTAAATGGTTGACATTTGTGGAAGAAAACATTACAAATGTTTCGCTTCGTTATCTGACAAAATTAACTTAAAAAATGAAATTACTCGTTATCAGTGAAAAACTGCGTTTATTAAATCTTATTGTCCCAATATCTGCATCTAATTAAATAATTAATGCATCATGTACCTACTTATTATCAAAGTAACGATTTACCGATAATTATATGTAAACCTTAAGTAAGCACCACAACATACCATAAACTGAACTGTAGTAAATAATTTACTTTGTTTCCTACAAAGACGTTTAATATTTTCAATCATTTTCGTGATTATGAAATTATCTCAACCTTACGTATAGTATCACAGTAAAAACTTCTAGCTACGCGTGCATAGTAGATAGGTAGTATAAATAAAGGTAGGTTTGTAAATACCTATATACTGTGTGTGTGTGTGTTAAGGGCATTTAGAATCATAATATATACTTTCAAATTATTAGAATTGAAATTGAACAGTGACAAAAATATTTGCAAAACAATTTTATTACAATTTTAATTTAAATAATATCTAAGTAGATACGTATAAAAGCTCAAAATTTATTTATTAAAATCGTTGTCTTGACTTTAATTTCTGTAATTTACCTCTCTAGTGCTAATAATATCTAAGTAGATACCTATGTAAATCGCTAAATTCTCATTCTCTACTTCATGTGGAAAATCTTATTTTTACCTCTAGAGATATTTTTTCTGAAGAAAATTTTATTAATTTAAATATTAAAAATTAACTAAAATTGCAAAAATCCTCTCAATTTGGCGTCAAAATAATTTAGTTTCGCAAATAAATTCGTTAAAAGATTAAATTTAATGATATGTAAGGTTCAAAGAGATCGGCAATTCTAAGAGCGTTTAGAATACGGGTTAAATTATTATTATCAAACTTTCTTTAATAAGCAATAAATATTAGGTACCTACGCAAAGAAATATATGTGTTTATGTCGCGTATTTTCGTATAACGTCGTATCTTAATTTAAATAATATAAAACCACAAAATTAATTTAAATATATATATATATATATTCACTGTACCTTTTTCTAGCAGACCTGTAGAAGTTTCTGTAACGTCCATGGATAGTCTTTCACTACCGGCACCGAAAACGCAAGTACACGAAAACGAGGCGAACACTATCAATACGCGAACCGACACGAATCAAAATAATGACGAATAATCACCAAAGTCTGTATTTTAGAATTAACCATTCTCCAATGTTTGATAAGTATCCGGACATCAGGTCGTAATGTGCAGGTGCAAGATATCGGCAAACAAAGCGAGTTTGTTGCGTAACCACATGTGGCGTACATCTGAAAAAAGGTTTCATTTATTTAAAATTACGAATTTCTAAGTTTTAGAAAAATAATTCTAAAAAGAAACTTCTAAATGTTTAAAATTCTTTTTGACGCTTCTCGATATAATTATTTAATTATTACTTTTAATAATTAAGTATGGACTTTTGTTGAGGCGGACAAAATAACTTTCTGAACTTTTGAAAATTAATTCGTTAGAAAATTAGATGTTATATTATGAAGGTCAAAAAAAGGATCAGAAATTTTTTAACAATAAGTTTACCATATGGAAACCACTTTTTGAAACACACTGTACGAAAACAAGTGTATTTATATACTTGCATTGTTTAATACATAGGTAGGTATTTACTATGTACTTATAGGTACAGATTTATAAAAAAAATGACAAATAAAGCATGTCTATTTTACAGTTATACACAGCATAATTTTTTAGAACGCGATGAAAGTTTTTCAACTCCGGTGAATCCGTTCTTAGATAAACAGGAGCAGTATAAATAAGTACCTATGCTGCATTTGATATATTTAGGTATATTTAGATAATGTGATAATTTTGTTAACTTCACCGAGAACTCTTAAAATTCTGTTGGTTTACCACCCAGGTTTATTAATAAAATGCACAAAACATTTCGCTTCCTTTACTTTTATTTTTCTCGCCCCCAAATGTGCTATTACAAAATAATCACAGCGAATTTTATTGAATTAACCTTATAGGACGTAATTATATCATTTATTAGTGAAAGTCTTCCGTATGTATTAACCTTTTGGATGTAGGTAATGGAAAGCATAGGTACAATAAAATTATTGTCTATTGCTTAAACTGCGTGTCACTATAGACGACATTTCTAATGACATCACCACATCGTTTGCTTGTACAAATTAAAAATCACAATTTATTGTTCTTATATATTTGCACTTTTATATTCTAGAAAACTCGTTAATAGTCTCAAATTTATATGGCAAAATAGGTAAAAAATTGTTCAAGATATCAAAGCGGGCAAAGCGTTGTTAAGATAATAATTAGACTGTTTTAATGTTTTAATTAACATGTATGAACAATATATTCTTAAATACTAGTAAGCACTAACAATGTTGTTAATCTGCATTTAAAATATTAGATATTTCCGTTCATTTTAACGTTATGAATTAATAAACGCAAATATGCAAATTTTCCATAACAATTTAAAAAAATTACGTACGTATCTTCAGTTGTTATAAAATACTTATCAAAAATTACCTATAGGTACGTATGTACACAAGTACATCATTTATTTTTAAAAATTGTTTAAGTAATACTATTTATAAGACAGAAATAATAGTGTTATGTAATGTGTAATGTAATTAAATTAATGAACGTATATTATAACAACTTTCAAATTAAACTTAGGAAACCATCCTTCAGTAATTGTAAATGATGGAAAATTTGTTTCACTTGCCCTCTATTGGCGGAAAATCTAATTTAAAAATAAAATTAGCAGTTTACTATTAGTGTAGTCATTAAATTATTAGAGAGGTCCGTACGAATGTACAAAATTATGTAAAGATATTCATTGCAAATAACTAAATTTAATGATGTTGTAAAGTTGTAAACAATAGATGCAACGCCATAAAACTGTATATATTTTTAGAATTCGACAAAAACAGAAAATAGTACATTCAACTACCTGTATTATAAGAAAATTGAATCTGATTACCATTTTTAATTTAACAATCGCGATCACTTGAACGTTAACTATAAATTATAATTACCGCGTTCTTTTTACAACCAAAAATAAAATTTCAAGTTGTACGAATTAAATTTTATAATATAACTATACAAAGAAAACTGTATAAACAATAACAAAACAATAAAATTTAGTTTTACGAGGAGCATTTTTCAAAGAGGATTTTAAACGTATACGGCGAGAAGGTAAATATTTTTAAAAAAACATACGTAGATAAGTTTTCCACGTTTCATTATTGTTAAATAAATTCAAAGTTCCTAAAAGGTACACCCGTCAATTCATTATAATAAAAAGTATTTTAATTCCTTTATCTGTCAATTTGGTTTAATATTAGTCATTTATAGCTAGACGTTTTCATACACGGCGGGCATAACTTCTATTAATCGACGAAGGAATAAATTGCTTAGGTAGGTTGTTTGAATTGGTACTTTAAATTTTTGAACAGAAACAATAAAGAAAGATATTATTTATATCGATGTGTCTACGCTACATTATGTTTGGAAGATGTTCAATTGGATTATGAAATTTGCAAGAATTGCAAATCTAGGGTATATATGTAGCAACTTCTGCTACGCTGCATTTCTGATGTTTATGATAACGGCAAGGATATATATATATATATATATATATATATATATATATATATATATATATATATATATATATATATTATATATATATATATATATATATATATATATATATATATATATATATATATATATATATATAGTTATTTATAAAATTATTCGATAATGGGTAAGTATAAACAGTGAACAGATCAATATTTATATACAAGGTGTAAATATTTACGGGTTAGAAAATTCTAGTGTATGTAGAAGGTTCGAAATAGAGACCAATTTTTAATAAGAAAATAAATTATTAAAATATTTTTATTAGAATGCCAAAAAGAGACTAAAAATCAAAATGAAAAATAAATAAACAATAACAAAATATGGCAAAAATCTCAGCTAAAACTGACGTTCGTTAGAGTTTAATAATCAGGTTACTGAGAGGTCACCCGATCTTACACCCCTCGATTATTTTTTATAGGGTTATTTAAAATCAAAAGTTCATTCAATTAGATCACAAATGATTTGAAAAGACGTATTAGAAAGTAATTTCAAAAAATTATCGAAGTATTAGATTTTCAGTCGCTTACTTGGATTCGAAATAAATTATAATTTATTTTTCGAAAATTTTGGTATGTAAGTGTTAACATTTTTATACTGTCATTTAGGCAATCAAAAAATCTATCCAAATTGTGCAAAAAATCAGAGGTTGCCATTTATAAAAATTCTAGTGACTTAATAACTTAAATACAAATGAATATCTGAAGATGATTTTGATATACAAATGTGCATTTTTTTAAATAAAATCGACGGATTTGAGGATTTTTACAAAAAATCATCTGTTTCAATTTTATTTAATATATTTCATACTTTTAATTCGCTCTGTATATTGTAAAACTTTTAAATAGGGGTGGTTTGATAAAATGATGATATAACCTAAATAATTATATACATTATAACGTTACTAGACGCAGGTTACTATTTTTTTAATAAATTAATTTTCGCAGAAGGCACAAGATTTTAAATCTAGGTGCAAAACACCCTATAGCATATATTTTTTAGCTTAAATACCGATTTTATTGTTGTTTTTTTTGGATTTTCATCGTAAGCCGTGCATTAGAAAATTATTAATTTTGATAATTAAAAATTACGATTGAGATGTAAAACGTATACTTGTTGTATATGCATACCTACTTAGACGTATTTACAAAAAATGCAAATATTTAGGGAATACGGATCGAAAACATTGGTATTCACATAGGTAGGTGCTTATTTCAATGAACAAACTTAAACTTACTTATTTTGCGGTTTCAAATTGTCACATCTACCTATTTAAAGAATGGGTTTAGTGGTATGGAACGAGATACATAACAACTAACATTAAAAACCGATACTTGCATATTTTTGAAGAAGATTCTAAATGAAATGTAGGTATTACATAATTTTGTTGTAACTAAAAATTCAAATGTCATCAAATTGATAGATACTTGTAATTTGTGTAAATAAACGAAGTTTAATGAAGTGTGGAAATAATTAGAAAATTGACGATACCCATATTTTTGTAACAATTAATTAGGTACCTTAGGATATGTACGTCATAATAACCATTGATATATATATATATAACAGTAATATAAATATAAACTGCATAGTGGCCCGCCCTCCTTCATTTGAGTCTATCTCCGTCTGTGCTTCCACAATTGCATCAGACTATTTCCTTTGAGGATTTTATCACGCTACCGACTCGTGCACACCGACAAGTTGGTACGGTTAGTACGCAAACTCGATATCGTTTACAGTATTACCGACCGGTAAGAGTATGAGCGCGAGTTGTAAGTTAGAATAATCAAAATACAATACAGAAAAATCAGAACATAATGGGGTGGAGAAAATTCCCGAAATCGCCTTCCGAAAGCGACTTCAAAAGTAAGTACACTTTAATTTATAAACATTTACATTTTACGTCTCGTATTCAAGACGCATTTTAGTTGATCAATACAAATCTTAACCTGTCATAATATTGATTGACAACGTCTAATTTAAATGTTTAAAAAGCGTCGTAATAGTGTTCCAGTTAGAGTTTATCTTATGTTAGATAATAATAATAAAATGAAATTAAAGGCGTTACTTTTTATCTGCGTAAAAAATAATGCACACGATTCCCAGGCAGTGGAAATTTCCACGTTGATTATTATCAGTCCTTTGAAAGATAATGTTATTATTCAAGATATCGCGTGAAATTAAAAACTGTCACTGTTACGGTGTAATAAGTTAATCAGTACCCATGTAATGTTCATTAAATTTTATAGTTAAGTATATATAAATATTATGTATTTAGGTACTATTAATTTACAGTCGATAATAACAAATTGTAAATATTTGAACAAGACTTTAAAAACGAAACGTGCTGTAATGGATGGGCCATTCGCTTTTTTTTATTATATAATAGTGGAAACTTATGCAGGCACTTTGTACATAATTTGTCAACCTTGAAACAAAAAACTGTTCAATAAAACTCACAATCAAAATTTGAGCATTATTGCAAATAATTTATTGTGAAATCTGACAAAAACTTTTAAGTTTGAAGAAGTAAGCTAATTAATTATTAATAGTTTTAATTTTTCTTTAGACGATCGAATCTTAGGTAGTTATACCTACCAATCTATTTTGTTGTAAACGAGTATTTTCTTCAATTGAAACCTACACGTATCGCACGTTTACATGTCACGTTTAACATTGACGAATTGTCAAATTTGATTTAAATATTTTATTGAAAAGTAATTTCAAATTATTTAATACCTAATACATTATTTTATTAATTTCGACATAATTTCAATTTTAAGAATAATGTTTTCCCGAAATTGGTTATTATCTGCCATCTATACAAGTCAAAAATGTGAGTAATGAATAAACAATAGCAAATACTTAGATAGTTCCAAGTGTTTTCCAATGATCACTGTGAAAAGCACATAAATTCACACCAATATATGTTACGGAAAGTTGACAATTACAAATAAATAGACCGACCGTGCGTAAAGAAACTCGTTAGCCAAAACGTTGTAGCCAGGGTGCAATCATTGCACACGCTACTCAGTCAATCAAAAGCCTGCTAGCCTGTCATGCACTGACTTTACGCACAAACTATTTTATTACTAATTGTCAAGTTTGACAATTATTAAAATGTCGAAGGTACCTACGTAAACGTCAAAAATTAAAATTTTGTAATAAATACTTATGTAAAAATACTTAATACTTATTAATACTTAATACTTATACTCGTAGGAAAAGCATAGTGTATTTTCGCTTGTGTGATTAAATGACTTGACTTCGTCTCGTAACTTGAACTATTACGTTCGCGTGAAATATTCACCTTACAGTATTATTTATACAATATACTATTGTATTTGTACGGTAGGTGTTTCCAGGAAAATGAATGCTTCTCAACAGTTTAATATTTGCCATTCCGTTTAGCATTACAGTGCTAATATTTTTAAGTATAAATAATTAAAGTTATTTTTAAAACCTTTCCTTTTGAGGTTCGTTGTAATGCGATTAATACCATTACGTTATTTGGTTGTTTACCATTTATTTTCCCCTTGTTTTCGTGGATGATTTAATTTTAATTTTCACTCACATCGCTACATAAAACTTTTCCAGAATACATAATAGGTAATTAGTATACCAGATATTTGTGTACACTAAAGTATGTTTAATAAAAAAAATCACTAACAATCGAAAAACCATACATTTCAAAATTTATTGTCATTTTAGTTTGAAAAACGCCACTTTACATTCCTGGCGAAATAGTTATTTACATTATATGGTCGGGAACTGACTCATTAATGTACGAGTTTTATTGTTTACAGACGAGGCGACGAATTACAACATTTTTGTTAATTCGTTGTAATCAAAAAATTATCTAACAATAAGTATTAACAAGAAAGACCTTCCGTCAAAATCTTATTGAATTTTTGAAGTTGTATGGAATCTTTTTGAAAATCAGTTTACCGTAGTTTATTGTAGGTAATTTAGTTTTATTTTGAAAACATTAGGGGATGATGATATCGTATTTTTGCAAAAACGAACGCTCCTACTTTTATCTATAATAGTTATTTATTTACAGATAAAATTGCTTCACGGTTATGTATAAAAACTAATTTTAAAAATGCATCAGTTTCATCGCTGAATATAAATTTTAGTTACTATGTAAAGATTTTATTTTATTTATCTTGCCATTCACTTGCAGCCGAAGACTATTTTTAACGCCTAATTTATTTAATTTCATTAAATATGCAACTACGACCTCTTCGTGCAAATTATTATGAAAAGTTAATTTTTCGGGAATCGAATTATCAAAAATCCGTCATAGATGCTTTTTTAAAGACAGCAAACCTATTTTTGTAAACGACCATCTACTCAAACAAAAAAAGTTAAAACTTGTTTATTATTCCGTCGCAAAAAACTCGTATTTCAATGTTAATGACTTGCTTTTACTTAAAATAATTTTACAGTTTAATGACATATTTGGCCACTCGCTGTTTTTAAATTGCCGTCACTTTTTAAACCTGAAAATATCGATTTTCAGAAATGGCCACCCATCAATAACGTTGCAATATAAACTTCATGCATTCACAAATGTTTGAATATTTAAAACCAAACTACTATTTAAGTATATGAACATCATTACCCGAGAAAACTACAATTAGAGAAATACAACTGAACGAAATTTTACCGATTTTCTGTAATAACGAAATTGGATAAAATTATTAAAAAAAAAAAAAACGATAAGTTGCTGTAGTAAATGAAAGTGTGCTACGTTTACAATATAAATTACTACAATTGTTTACATCTGACTATTGTTCTTGATTACCTAAAATTTTCGAGAAAAGTATCGCTGGCAATGTTTTTCTGTAGGTAGCTATCTATATTTTACTTCCTTTTGGGCTTTGTTTCACAATGCGATTTTACAACTCTACAGGTCTACAGGTAATTTAAGAAAATGTATCCTCTCTTATTTGTTTGAAGGGTTTGGTCAAAACCACACATTGAAAGAAATCTGTCTTTGTGCGTAAGTATGAGAATAAATTGTGGTAGCTAGCTACTAGTGTTACTAGTTAACAATTATTCAGTTATATTAGTTCAGTTAGTTATTCAGTTAATAACAGTTAGGTATACTTCATCCAAACCTATATGCAATCACGTCATCAATAAAAGGTTACTAGATGATGACGTTTCACAACAATGCTGTCACCTCGCACCTCGAATTTTGACAGTTCTAATAAATTGTAGTCTTTATACAATCTAATATGTGCGCAAGTAAATCATCTATAGAATATGTTACTTTCCAAACTTTAAACCGAATTACAAATAAACAATCTAGTAACTTTTTGTTGATGACGTGAATTGCATATAGGTTTGGATAAGCCATAGGTACTAATAACATTAAGGGCCGATCTTTCAATCTCCTGATAAAGTTATATCACAGATATTTACCATGGAAACAATTGTTCGAACAAACATTTCTATAGTAAATATCTGTCAGATAAAATTTATTAGGAGATGGAAAGATCGGTCCTATATAAATAATAACTTAAAGGAATTACGTTGAGTAAGTGTAGATACCTAGGGCAGGGATAAAAATGTGAACTAGTTCTCCTATGTAAACTTTCTTTTGTGATATACCCCAGTTCACTGGTGGTCGATTTTTCTAAAATTACATGTATACTTGTAAAATCACATTATGGAACAGGGCCCCCGGTTGGGTAAAACAATTTATTTACTAGATTTAGCTACATTTCTTTTTTAGTAAGTATAGATGAATTATGTTCGACAAGAAGAAATTAAAACGAAGACAAGGTACCTACTTACATATTGTTTGTTTCTCCTAAGATGTAGAAGATATAATATAATACGTATGCAAATTTTAATAGAAAATTATTTTCTGGCAAAAATTTACATTTTGCAGCTTTTACAAAAAAATATGCGAGCCCCGTCGTGTCTCTGTAGAATATCACAAAGATGAGTTTCAAATGTAAAATGTATAGGTTATCATCACTAGGTAATATCGTTATTAGGTTTGCTTGATTGGTTTACGGCAATAGATAGCAGTAGAATGCTCGTTTCAAATATTTTTCTTTTCTTTTCGTTGCCGTTCCTAACGAAATTGTATCGACTTACATTTAAAGTAACATTTCTTTTGTGTTAATTTCTAATGTATATGTGAAAATATTTTTGATGCCATTGCAAAATATGAATTTTAATTTAATGCGATTTAAATTTTTTATCTAGTATTTTGGAATTCGAAATTTTCTCGACTGCTATGATAATAAATATGAATGTAATATACGTAAAGTAGTAGACAAAAAAATTTATTCTCATAAAAATAATCACCGTTAAGTAATATTTACAAAAATGGGATCAGTAGGTATACGTACTATTTACCTACTAAATAACACGAAACGTTTTGTATTAGATTATTCGGCTGTTGTTCTTAGTTACTTGTACGTCTATAGGTGGTTCAATAAATACACTCATTCAGTTTTCTTCCTATAATTTATTATTTATTTGTTTGACTGTATACCTAAGCTTTCAGTTCCTCCTTTATTTCGGCTTTCTTTCACATTAATCATTTATTATCCGTTTGTTTGTTCATTATATTGCGGACCTACATTTCAGCTACGTTTTTCTTTCGTTTTGTAAACTACTTCAAGAAATTAACAAAATTCGATACAGTTACACGTTATTTTATATTCGTAGTTTATAATAATAAATTACTATAGATGTCTATATATAATATATATCTATAAATATTAATTGTTAATTTAAAGCTTATAATTTACCTACAAGGATACTAAAATCTATATTATATAATTATTTAGAATTAAATTGTCATAGAAGTAATATTGAAATAGAAGCGATAATAATGATTAACGCTAGTATTATAAGGTCGTCGAAATAAAACATTTGAAAATTTTACATGTCATAGATATGCGCTATTGTATCATAGCTATTTGTTGAATCACTTGCATGTTGTTTTAGAATAACTCGACCAAAAGAGAATGTATGGAAAATTTTATTCGTATTAAATCTGCTATACCTATATTTACCTATTTACCTTCTAGTAAATCATAATTTGAAAGCAATTGCATAAAAAGCTCATCTTTAGATAATAAAATACTCTTAGGTATATAAAAATGTTTGTAATTAATACTTCAACCGTTTATTTTATTATAATTAACATTTAAGTACGAAACAATTATTAATTTAAAAAAAAGATTCCTAGATAAGTTTTAATTAAAATTGTTTTTACAATTCGATTTCTAGCGTTTAATAATTATTAGGTACGGGTACCTTTATTTTTGGAGATTTCGTGCTTAATTTAATTAATTATTGTTTGATTGTATTGAGTATGTGTTTTTTACTAAAGATGATTGACATAAGTAAATACATATTATTAACGTTACTTGAAAATTTAATTGTTCAGATTAAGTATTTGTATTGTAACACCTAAATATAAAATAATGGACAAATGTCGATTCGTTCAGAAAATTTCTAGCTTTTTTGGAAAAAATAAAAACATCATAATTTATTACGTAAAAATTATCGTCAAGTTATGCCTTTAGTCAATAATTTAATCGAAAAGAAAATAAATCTAGTAAAATAACATTTTTAGATTAGTCGTGTGCCTAATATAATTAAATTATTTAAGATTCGCGGAGGATAATTAAAGGGGACTTTATATCGAACAGTTTTCGAACCCGTGCTGATCTAAAATAACTAACAAATTACCTACATAAGAACGATTGGAAAAATTCGAATATTACTGGAACCTACTTAAAGTTATAGGTTTTCATTAGTTGAACGTCACTTAAAAAATTAAGCCCAAATGCAATGCTGGCTTGTTATAGCTTTTTAAATAGATACTGTTATATTAAACAAAATTAACGTCAATAAGGCACTCTTCATTTTAAAATTAAATAATTTAGACGATATTCCTATTAAAAATTATTCATAAAATAATTTTATAAACGCTGTCATTTTTACATAAACATTTAAAATAGTTTTGTAACCTGAAAGGAAAATAGATAGATATCTTATAATTTTTATGTCCTTGAAGAGTTTGAGTTTTAAGTTGCTTAAAAATATTAAAAATAAACACCGAATGTGGATTTAAATAACAACTCGTTAAGGGTTTCACGTGTATACTTATTGGATCATAGATCATATCTATTTTATGAATAAATTATTGACAAGTGGTGAGTGTTTCCTTTAGTTATTTCTAGTATTTATGCTTTTTTCTAAATTAACAACTTGACTCGGTATATTAGTTAGTCGAAATTCCGTTGTAGTTAGAAGTAAACGTTTGCGCAATTGATTTAACGTGTAAGAAAGTAGCTGCTACGCAATTATTTTGAATGATTCCATTTTAGAATTCGAAATTAAATTTTTAGGCTAATATTAAAATAGAAACACGATGATTAATTTTATACTTAGGTATAATTAACTAATACAATGTTTATAAATTTTTTAGCCAATTTTTAAAATATAAAATAGTAATTTTCTGCCTATATTTTACCACACCTTTAGTCAGCATGTCTCGCCATTTGAATCAAAATTACAAACGTAACAATTGTTTTTCTTAAAGAAATCTAAAATAAATATCTCTCGTGGTTAACTATAAATTTGATTCCTATTATTTTAGTATTAGAACAATGATTATAAATTTCTCGCTCTTGTTTTTTTTTAGTAACTTTAACGTCTGCATCAATAATAAAACAAATAAAATTGAACAGCTAACAATAACACGAGTAAACAACATTTAATATTAGACTGATGTTAGACTAATGTTAGATGTTGAATGGAAGACTTACGAAGACTGTGCTTATAAATATTAAAATTAAAATGTATTCACTGCAATGAAAATATGTATACATAATATGTGTTAAAATGAAAGTAAGATTTCCAATTGCGGTTTTACCACTACATCGTAACGTGATTAACCGCATCAAAGCACGTGGAACGTGTTCTATAAAACGGTATTAAAATTCATTAAAAAGACAAACAAAAACGAACGTCAAAGTTATTATGAAAATAAAACATAAGGAGCCGTTGCCATCTTATTTTAAAGATAAAACTTGATTATTAAATAAACGTGATCTTAGTATTGCAAATTGATAAAATTCCTAGCATGACCCAATAAAATAATTTTACTTTTTTGATATTTGCGCGATTGTGTTTAGAAAGCAAAACTCGCTTAATGATCGTTACCTATAAATAAATACGTTTACTACTATTTTATTATTTAGTTCAATTCGTTGTAGCCTTCAGAATACGTTTTCTCATAAGTTGGAGAATTTCTTTAATTTGAAACACTCGTTTCACTTTTTAGTCGCTAATCGATCGTTATTTTAATATGTATTTATCTTTTAAGTTTTAGCCTTGATTATTTCAAAATTATTATAGGTATATACCTACCTATTTATAAAGAATCGGCTGTTACTCGGTAACATTTAGATTAAAATAAATTGTATTTTTATAGTTCAAACTAAACTTAATTATGACGCTGCGCTGTCACTTTGGCACTAATTATAATAAAATTAATATAATATACGGTCGATATTTACGCTTTATTATATTACACCGCTCAATGTCCATTTTCTAATTAATATTTTAACGAACAGTAATATTTTTAGAATCACATTTTAATGTTAAAAATAAATATACCTAGAGATATCAAAGGTAACAAAAATGTTCGTGCCAACTACCTACTCCATAAAACTTCGTTATGAAAATAAAAATATCAAACCGCCCTTTTTATTTAATATCTACAATAATCGAGTAATTTTTGACTTTTTGTACTTCGCTCATAAAACTCTTGCGTTTTCAAAATATAATTTATAAAGTCCCCCCTCTTTTAGAACAATTAAATGCTTAATTTCTTAATCTTTCATTTTTACAAAACTTATAAAAAACTTCGAGAAACATTAAATTACTTAACTGATTATTTCTATAAAAAATAAGTATAAGAACTGTTCGAATTATTTATGGAACTAAAAAGGTCTTTATTGTTCAACATATTTTATATTAATTGTACTTACTTGTTAATAAACGAAGTGGTATCAAAAAGCTTTCGAAATTCAGGCTGAAACTGAAGTACGTAAACTCCAGTGTTTTTTAGTTCAACCGTTCTCTAAAAACGCACCTGAATACGTATTTATATTTGCCTCAACAGTTTCACCGTGCATAACGAAATCACTCGTGGAAAATTTCTTTTGGTATGGTCCTGAAATAAAATCATAGCTATTAAAATTTTGCGAAGTCGAACTTGAAAGTTACCTACTAATAATATCTAGATCTATTTTTTTGTCACTACTTACAAGGAAAGATCAAGGAAAATTCAAAAAATAAAACTTTGAGAATGTGTAGAGCACATATAGGTATGTATAACGCATTTTTTTTGCTGCCGAAATTCACTCTGGGAGGGTAAAATTAACTTCTTTGAATGCTCATTTCTATATTTAGATGTTATCGTGATATCGTAATGTTGGTACCAACATCTAATAATTTTCTTTTAAGGGTTATTATTTTAGCACAGGTTAAACTAAAAATTGTTCTTAAAATCGTACATCTTCTTTAATTACCGTTGTTAGTGTATAATAGTTATTTATGTAGCAAGAGCTTAATGAGGCTTTTATGGCCCGCAACGTGGAAATTCGAGTCCGCGACTTGTAGAGAGCTTTAGCACGTCGAGGGACATGAAAACTAGCTACACCTGAGATGTATACAATATTTTAGGCATGATCAGTGTTTATATTTTAACAGAAACCCCAAAAGTTGAAAATTGTTTGGCATTTCTATGACATTTTGTGAAAGCTAAAAGTTTGATATTATATTAACAAATACTAAGATTTTTACTCTACTGGATTTTGAAAAAAAATTAAAACAAATGTTAATAACTAGAGCAACGACTTAAATAAGTGTTATAATAAAATTTACAGCTCTAAAGCTCTCTAGCTTTAAACTTTATAGCAATAAAGTGACACTTCAAACCCTGAATTGACGTACATAATTATATAAAACACCACTGCGTGAAACGTCATTATTTAGTAACATTTTATTGATGACGTGCATCGGAATAAAATTTGAACGGTCTTTATATAAATACACGTATACCTCCAAACAAATTTATAAAACCGTAAAACGATGTGTTTCGTAAATTCTGAAAAGTTTCGTTAATTGTTTAATTAATTGAAATATCTTCAACGTGCAAAGTCGTACCTGAGCATAAATTGCTTAAAAGATCAATTCTCATAATCGAGATCGATTGCTCATAAATTGAAAATAGATTGCTTTCTCGTTTTTTAAATTTTATATAGCTAGACACGGTTATAATTTATTAAGAATGCCTAGTTATTTATCCTGTCAATTTCTGTTTAAATTTTCAGTTAAATAATTTAAAAATATGTGGCCCGTTTATGCAGCCAGATTTAAATCTGGACATAAAATGTGCTCTCTTAGTGACTGTGAATAATTTACAAAGGCACCTTGCAGTCTCCAATTAATCACGCAATTCGAAAATTTAACACCATTTACTTCTGTAACAATTGTACAACTCAAACTATGTAAAATTTTGATTTAATTATAGTACACAGTTATCCGGAATTTTTTTTTCAGACTTTTAAAAAGTAAAACGTTTAGTTGCTTTCCCACAATCATTTAATTACTCTGAAAAAACGCTAATAAATAAATAATAATTACCTAAAAATGAAAAAATTTAGGATAACAATAACACAAGATGTTTTTGTGCTTACGTTAATTACAATAATGCATTTATATGGGTATGTATTTTACAAAGTAGGGAAATTGTTACAATAAATACAATTAAATTTTCATTATCTTGTTAAATTTATTTTGTAAATATCATTATACCTACCTACTTCTATTTATGTTGTTGATTACGTACCTACTCGCTGTTTTATTATTTTTTTTATTTACATTTTATCGAAATAACTTTGTATTAACATTAGATAAACGCAGCTCCTCAGTTTTACATCAATCATCAAAGTGTGCGAAGTTTAATGTGCGTAACGAAAACAATTAAATAAAAAAGTTGCTGCTGAAAAACTTAATTTGGGAGATATTGTGTATAACGCACCGTTTCTGTGCTAAGGACGAAACCGCAACGTAAAAAATTATTAAAAACGCGATTGATAAATTGAAATTTAACGACTAACCTTTAAAATTAGCACGCACAACAAACCATTGATATATACCACTCATTTTACGAGCATTCCGTTAAAACGTTACATGTGATATAAACTATCTATGAGAGGTATTAAATAAAATGTGTAAAGTGTCATTAACGATCACCAAGTTGGGTAACTTTACAACCTAATTTTGTCATAATTTTAATTCTGTTCATTTTTGTTTGTTTACCGTTTAATCCTCATTTTACGTACATATTTTAAGCATGAAATGATGATATACGCGCAATAACTTCAACATTGAGTAGAAAACTGTTAATATGAATTCAATGTAGGTACTTAATCAACTTACATTAGTATTTTATTTTAGTTATCATCGTCTATATAAATATTAGATATTTTTATAGTATAATCGTATTTCAAGCATCAAAACTGTTTTAGATAAGAGATATAATATTTAGTTTCTTGTTAATGTGACAATGCGGAGTTTGTTTAGGTTTTAGTGCAGTGTTCAATACGGCATTACGTAATTGTTTAAAAATAATCAGTTTCGTTCCTATTTGACACGCTTGTTCAATGGTTTATTCTTAATGATTACAATAATTATCGAACAATGTACAGGTATTGTACCTAATAAAATTAATTAAAATAATAAGAGGTTATTAGTCGAGTAACTACCGTAATTTATTGTTTTATATCACACGTCCACATTACGAGTTATTTAATTAATTGTAAGTTACTTAATAATCATATTTAGGGCCGATCTTTTCATCTTCCGTTTAATTTAATTGACACATATTTACTATAGAAACGTTTGTTCAAACAATTGTTTCTATAGTAAAAATTTGTCAAGTAAATTTACCGAGAGATGAAAAGACCGGCCCTTAACCTCCTAAATGTTTTCCGATGTGATTGGCCAATGTTTGTTATCATAATATGTCGTTGCAAGTTCATCTTTCTGATTTGATTTCCAGTAATTATTTACGTTAAAATATTAAGTTCGCCCAAAAACGAACATAGGTATTATTTGTAAATATTTATATGTTATAATACCTACTACAAAAGCTCATTTAAATACCTAATATAAATGAATTGATTATAATTAACTGCTAATTAATTTTCCACAGATTTTATTAAAATAGCATTAAATATATTTCAAAAAATTGCCATCAAGTTTCAAAATTGTAAGACATAGGTATTGGAGTTTTGCCTACATATATGTAGCCGAAAAGAAATACCTATCCAGTATTAAATATTGTATTTAATAGTTACCTACATATAGAAAAACGAGAGTATTATTTTATATTGAAAAAACCCTGTCGATATTATACTGATTAATGGTGGCGATAATATAAATTTTCATTTCGTTTTACTAGTAATAATTTAAAAGTAGTAAAGACTTCTTAAAACTTTCATAACATAATAGTAATTTGAAGCGTTTTTATGTGCAATATTTAACAATATTATTGCATTAATTTAATAACTAAAAACATAGTTAGCTGAAAATCTTATAATGTGTCGAGATAAAGTACATAGTTGAACTGAATCTATGTCTTTTTTTCCTGTTTACTGTCTCGATATTACGAAGGTCGGTGTTTTACTTACATAGAAATACAACCTGTATTGTTTTTAGATAAGCTCTCGAGTTACTAAGCCAACAATTGGTTTTTTGAACTTAACAAGATACAATGACAATGGTGATCGACTATACGATTTTTTAGAAATATTCTTTTATAATCTCTACATTTCATATAATTAATTTAAAATAATGCGCTTATTTGCAAAACTCACCAATCGATAAAACTATTAAAAATCATTTTTCGGTGCTTAGGTGAACTAATTTGGAAAAGGAAACACCTTCATTGGCACTTAAGGCCAATGCTGCAATGACAATTAATTTGACAAAGAAATGATTTTTCGGACATACGTTTTTGTGGTAAATATGGTCGAATAAATCTATCAAAAGATGGAAAGATCAGCCTTAAAAACCACAACGAAACTTGAAATTTCCATATGATGCAGTTGACTTACCTAATTCAAAGTGAAAAAAAAAAGTAGAAGTCAATTAAAAATCGAATGCAAAGAAGAGAATATATTCTTATATTCTTCTATATATTCTTTATTTTTTATACGCAAACTTTTTTCAATATTAATTTTTATAATTCTTTTACTGATTAGATTCTAAACTGTGTTAAGTATACCGAATTATTACCAATTATCTTGAAGATAAATTCATATTTAGACGTGTCTTCTTAAGTTTTCTGTTTTATTATCACTTTTAATACCCATCCATGGGACTACGAAAATCAAATTTTAAACTGGTTAAGGCGGTACAGCCCAAATAAAAAGATTGATGTTTTCATGAAATAAATTACGTTTTCCATAGATTACAATGTTCTGATTCACAGAAAAATACTTAAAAAAATCTATCATTTCCATAACACCTTTAAAAACCTTAATGAATGTGTAAAAAGTACAATTTTACTGCAATCATAACTCAAAACTGGGGTAACCAAAGTTTGCAAATTAATAACTAGTGGGTAACGCAACATTCCCTCTACGGCACAACGTGCTCTTTTGCTTAATAAATACTTATTTTAATTAAATAATTGCTTCGCAATTTTTTTAAATTTCAATGTGTGTTTTTAACGATCATTTGAATAAATTGGAGAAATTTTAGCACGTCTTGCCATTAAGAATCACTTCTGATAATCATTTTCGTTTTTACATCAATTTTTTATAAATAATCAAAAGCGGGTTGTTGGAAGTTTTAATTTTTGGTTTAAATGTTGACGCCCAATATCGGACAATGGTTGTGGGTTGTCCCACAACTATTGTTAAATACTGGGTAATATGACTAGACCTCCCTATTTTTATTGTAAAAGATCATAAATTTTACAACCTAAAAATCTAACGCGAGCATTGGTCACTTAACAGTATAAATCAAGCGAAACGTTCTCCTTTTAAGTCCTTTAAGTCAATATTGTGAATTTAGACATAATTTATTGTAACATCAATAAACGGTTAGTATATGATATTTTACATACATTTTAGAAACGGAATCCTGATTAACAAAATTTTAATCACGATTAGCTATCTCATTACATCATATATTGCACCAATAAAATGTTTTAAATTTGAGAAAATTAACAATGAATAATTCGCAAGATCATTGGAATACATCAATTTTGATCTTTTTTCTTGCTATTTTGTAACTAAGTTTTTTGACGACTATTTTGCAATTGAAGTTCTTACGATATTGCCTTTTTTTATATATGGCACCTTCTACTTTTGACGTCATTATTTAATAAATGGTCTTTATTTACATGTACATATTTATAAAACTTTGGTGGTGTAATACAAATAAAAATATTAGAAATTGGTATATTACCTACATTATTAGTACGGAAAGTTACATTTTCCGACGACCATTATGAAAAGTGCATAATTTCACACCAATAAATGTTATGGAAAATTGACCATTACAAACAAATAGGCTGACCGTGCGTAAAGAAAGCCAATCGTTAGCCAATCGAAAACGTTGCAGCCCGTGTGCGATCATTGCACACGGTCAATCAAAGTCTTCTACACTGTCATGCAATTACTTTACGCATAAACTGTTTTATTATCAAAATTGTCATTTTATTAAAATGTCATTTAAATGACAATTTAAATGTAAAATGACATTTTATTAAAATGTCAAACGAACTTTCGTAAACGTCAAAAATCAATTTTTTTAATAAAAATACTTGTGATCGTCGGAAAAGCATAGTATATAACACGTGCGGAAAGGTGGATATTTTAGCACTAGTTATACAATATTACTATACTATTTGCATTCGAGAATAAAAATTTTTCTGCTAGCGCTAGCGAGCAAATAAATCATTCGAGAATGCGAAAGCATTTCGCAATCGTGTATCAAATATTTTTTTGATAACTGTCCCAAAATTAGTAAAAATGTGATTAGAAAGTTTGACATTTACGATTAATTAATTTGAGGTTAATGATAATAACAATCCATAATATTTTGCGTCCCGAACTGTTATTTCGCATTTCGTTCGCAAAATACCTCATTTCGCGTAACAGTTACAATAAGAATAAACTTTTTATATGCAGTTATCGAAAAAGAAAATTTAATAAAGTTGTATAACTTTAATTTAACTTTAAATTTAATAAAGTTATTTAACTTTACATTATTAAATTAAATTAAACATTATTACAATTTATACGAGACATATTCTTTTAAAATACATCTACTTAAATTACAATTTTCCTAATGTAATCCTTTTCGCATGTGAAATCTACTATTTTTTTAAAAACAACATTTTTTGATAACAATACAATTACCGAGATCCGTTCGCATTCAATATCCTCGAGAACGCCCTATTTATATTGTTATAATAATAATAATATTAATTATTAATTAATTTTCTAATTTCAATTAAAATTAAAGTAGATTATTTATTAGCGAACTTTAAATAAATTAGTTTTTCAGATCAGTAATCTCAGATTTTTCCTGTACTTAACATTCTATCTTAACTTTTGTATTGCGAATTTTAAAATCGTCTTCGAATACGTTTTAATGTAAAAACACCGTATCTAAACATTTATACCCTTAGCTTCAAAGCAGGTAGATTTTACGACGTTACAGAGGCAGGCTATTTCAACCAAGAAGGATGGTCTGTTTAAAATTTCTCTAAAATTCACTAACAGTGCCATCTACGGATTATCGTTTGGCGGCAATAGGGACCGTACGCCCTTAATGTAATGAAACGTTCTTTAAAGTAATTATTCGAATTGACACGAGAATTGGCACTTGAAATATTTACAAACTTATCTGCTATTAAAACTTTCTACTAATCTTATTGATCAATTTTCGAATAAAAAATATTACTCCTATTACCTACACAGGGTGATTTATAATTAGATGTAAAAAATTTGTATGCCGTGTGTCCCCGGACTGACTTTCATGTTCAGCAGGACATTTGGAACAAATAATTGTTATAAATGTTTTTCTATTTGTCTCCTAACTGTCGAGTAGGTACTTACTGCACTTAGGCATAGATAATTATATACGAACATAACGTACGCAATATTGTATTTAAAAATAAAGTTACGATTTTAGTTGCCGTAGAAACAAATATAAATATTACATGTCAAACAAATGTCATTATACATTTGTCAAAATTGCAGTGTTGATATTTATTAGGTAATAGTTATTTTCGTAACGAGAGTAGAAAGTGCGAGTGTGATTTGGACGAACGAGGCGGAACGCAACGGAGCAGAGTGAGTAAATCACACGAGCAACACGATGTAACACTTTCGATGAGATCTGAACAATATTATTTAGACGATCACTCAAGAAAATAAAAAAAAATACAAATATTAATAAGTCGACAGCTGTCAACTTGACCATCTCGTACACTATAGACTTCACAGCAACAAACAAAGAAAAAACGTTTGGATACGCAGGGTCGGTTTTTCAATCGTCGGTTAACTCTGACTATCGGTCAATCACGATAGAAACGATTATTGAAACAATTGCTTCTATGGTGATTGACTGATGGTTAGAGTTAATCAGCGATTGAAAAATCGGCCCGCAGACAACGGTTTCGATAAATTCGTCATGCGCTAGCTAGTACGATAAATTATATCGTAACAGTGTGCGATGATGTCAACTTTCAGAAGTTGACAGCTGTCACGATATTTCAATTTTCTTGAGTGGTCGCCTAAAATTGAGCATTTGCTTTGGATTATTACTTTAAATTTGTTTACAGTTAACATGTTAACACTTTTTGGTTCCAAATATCGTGCTGAACTCACCTACAAATTTTTTACATCTATAATTATAAATCACCCTGTATTTAACAACCTGTTTATTATGAAATCTTTAGGTAAGTAACCTTTTTTCCCCCACTCTACAGAGCTTGAAAGGTACGTATTTATGCAACATTAGAAAATTGGACTAATTTTTGTTACCTAATACATTTCTAAAAATAATAACAATCGCACGAATTCAAATCGGAGTACTGAGCTGATTAAACACCAGATTTCCCTCAGTGGATTGAAACTCAAACTAATATAGACTAACCTACATAATAAATACGTGAAGTAATATATTCGTACAACATCAACCATTGTTTTTTATTAACAACGCCTTGAAACGATACAATGCATTTATAACAAAAATTCTTTTGCACAGATTTGCTACAAAATCAGGTTAAATAGGCACAGCAAATTCTAATAATCGGGCTTATTCCCTAACTTTTACAAAATCGAATAGAAGTTGACAAATCGAATTGGAATTTCAGTAAATCGGAATGACAAACTTCTATTGCGTTTCTAGTTTTCGATATTTCGTATTCCTTAACTACGATAGAAGTTGCTTATTATTAGTAGTATTTGAGTTTATGAAATATGACAACGCTGCAAGTTAAACTGTACTGTAACAATAACTTTTATTCGATAATGTCATCTCTATTCGATTTCAAATTAGAGAATAAGCCCGATTATCTTATATTTAGATTTAAACTGCTTATACTACTTGCAACTCGTTAATAAAACGATTGTGGGCGTTTTGCAATTTATTTTCGAAATCGCAGGAAATTGTGTAATTTGTAGAATTAGATAATATGTATAAAAGTCGATAAATTAACGAAACCTTTCGTACATGATTCAGTTCCGAGTCTGCTTGAAGAAATTTGTTTAAAAGAACAACAGAAGGTTATGTTAATTTGATGAGCTCTTTTTGCGAATTTCATATTTCATTCAACTGTTTCAGTCCGTCTGAATCGTTTGAATAGAGAACTTCGCAAAAACTTACGTTAGAATGATCTGTAGCAAAAACAGCTGGTAAAGTTGCGGGAAAAAGAAACTAAAAACTCCTATTTGTAATACATTTAAAGGGACAGCAGCGAATCGAGGAAAAAACCGTACTACTCGACAGCGTGTCGCAAGAACACGGATTTTATTAATACGAAATTGTGCTTTCAGTTTAGCAACTTAATATACAATACAGAGTATGTCATGACGAGTTTTGGTTAGAAAAATATAGGAAAGTAATAAGAATTGCGATTTGAAATTTTGGAAGTAATAGTTACTGGTTACGCCCTTTCCATTTAAACACATTTTAGATTTCCACTTCATCCGGTTATATCGGAAACGAATACCAACTTCCTTATTTTAAATGGAACATCCAATAGAACATTGTATTCGGGAATACAAATCAATAATAAAAATTAGGGTATTTCGTTTAAAATAAGGAAGTTGGTATTCATTTTCGGTGTAACCGGAAGAAGTGGAAATCTAAAATGTGTTGTTTAAATAGAAAGAGTGTTACCAGTAACCATTACTTCCAAAATTTCAAATCGCAACTCTTATTACTTTTTTATATTTTTCTAATCAAAACTCGTCGTGACATACCCTGTATACATAGATTGATGTTATCATACTTTTCTTAAAATATTTGCTAAAAAATGCTAAAATTAGGTAATATCTATTTGTATCTAAAACTGTTGATGAGAATTAATTTTGGACTAATTTAAATATTTTAATTCGTTAAGCTGTTGAATTATAGATACGAATATCAAAATGTTAAGTTTCAACTATTAAGAGCCAGTTGCATGTACAACAATGAAGGTTTAACTATATAACCTGCAGTAATTTTTTCTTAGTTACTATGGAAACGAACTATGGACATTGTACAATTGCCCCTTAGTAATTTCGAGATTCCCAAAATAATCTCAATAACCGTTCACGGTAAAATCAAGGATTAATATCATTAAAGTACCTTTACAACGTAATATTTCAATTTATAAATTTATTTAAAAGACAAAGTTTAAATTTGTATCGTCACCCATTTCGTCTGTTGTAATTTTTCCTTGAAATATTCGTGTTTTCGTAAGCTTTACGAATTTGTTTTGTCACACTTAACAATAAGTATTAATTTTTTGTATCTTATTTCGCACAATAAATTATAATTTAGCATACATTATTTATAACAAAAGCAATGCATAATTGAATTATTATTTTGTACCTGTACGCGTAATAAAATGTAAATGCTATTTTAGGAAAAACAAGCGGATTGCTAACGTTAAAGCGTTTCACTCTGGCATTCTTTTGTCTAAAGTAAAGGTTGCGATTTTCCTTTGTTTTATTCTATTTTCTTTTGTTAAGATAGGTACCGTATAAAATGTTATTAGCAACTTCGTATTCTACAACTGTTTTTTTTTTCATAGACATATTTCAATAATTTCGGTAGGAGCTGTAGATACCTACAATTTTAAATATTCCTACTTCATAAGTAAGAATTTGATTTTTGAGTTTTTGATGTCCTGGACTTCCAAAACTTTGTCGACCAGCAAGCAACGGCGCGTCGGTGTTTTTCTACATATTTATAAGCAACCCTTTATAAAAAGCAACCGGTGAAGTTTAAAATCTTTAAAAATGTTCAAAAATCAAGGAAAATCGCCCATTTAATTTTAATTTACCTACACTTTTATGATTTTCAGATTAAAAAACGAAAACGAAAAAATATAAGGCACAAGTTTACGTTTCGTTAGTAACCGTGAATAAATATTCTCTTCGTCTACCGACAGTACCTACCTATCGCTTAATCTACACAATGTTTATTAATCTCATATCACCTTCATTATTTGACACGTTTTTTAAAACCTTTAAGATAAGAACGTTCCGAGTAACCCCGGAGATTTGAAAATCAGTTAAGATTAGCCGATTACCTATTCTTCATTTAATGTATCGTTAAGTTATGACTTTCGAATTATCTACCTTTAGAAAAATTGCGCGACGTTTAGATAATGTTTGCATAAGTATAAATAAAAAATAAAAGTTTAAGTGGGCACGCAATCAAACAATGAAAGTGTACACGATATCAGCTCATGATAAATTTTATAATCTCTGTTTTTGTAAATACGCGTTAATTAAGATTTGTATGATAGTTTACAATTTGTTTAAGCTTTCATTTTTATACCTTTACGTTAGTTTTAGAGTTTTGTAGCAGGTAGGTACTGCAATGAATTCTAAAATCAAACAAATATTTGTAAAAGATAGACATGTAAAAGTAAATTTTAGATAATAGAAATATTTCATTAAATTCCTTCTACAAATAAAATAGATTAGGGGATGATACGAACGAAATAGTTTTCTAGTTTTCGACTCCAAAGTCTGCGAATTTGTTTCAAATTGTACATAATTAATTAATCTGTTCACTATTACTAAATAGCTTCTATATTTTGTCGATAATTTGTTAAATAATATTTTGCTTTAGAATAGAACTAAATTCACGATAATGTTTTTAAAAAAGCGTAGTACACGCTTATTAAAATAAACTTCATCCAACTATATTTGTTCTGTTTACCAATGTTAATGCTTTTTTCGATAATAATAATCGGAATCTCGTGAGCTTCGATCTGTTACGGACGCAATTCCTTCTGATAAAAATTATTCATTGGATTTTTAATAAACAAAGAGATAAAGGTGGTGAGCAAATGTTTCGTTGTACCAAACATTTATTTATATACGTTTTACGATTTGTGTGTTAATTTGCCTGGGTCAAGCCCCTATTATTTCATATTTATGTTTTTTAAAGTTAGGTAGGTTATTGCCGAAACATGTGCGTTATCATAATTGCACGCTTTTGCTGAATGTTACTAGCAAGGACGAATTTTCTTTGACGTAAGTTAATCATCAAAGCATCGATGCTTTGCGTGATGTAGATTGTACTACGTTCCCGCGGATCTTTAGAAGTAGGTACTTATTTTTACATAACTAGATTAAAAGTGCACGTCCTTAATTCACTTGTAAGGAACAAAGTCGAACGATAAACATTTAACCATTCAACGTAAGTAGGTATCAACGTGTCTAAATTGGAAGTAGTAGTATCTACTACGATTAGTCCCTTTACGTCTTTACTACTCATTCGTGCAGCTTCGTAAGATTTTCGCGTTTCCGTCCTAATATTCAATTATCTTTCACCAATTTAAAAGCTTAAATTTGCGACACGCCATTTTACTAACTCATAATAAAAAGAACAAACCGCGAATATAGTGTTATAATCTGTTTGTGTAAATCTACTCGAAATATCAATTTATAGCTTTGCGCCTGAAAAAAATCAAAACAAGTATTAAAGATGAAAAACAAAATTCGTTTTTAATCATAATGACACGATTGACCACACGAGAAATGATAAACTAATGACCTCTTCGGTTCGGTTAAACGCGGTCTTTGTTCATTTCCGATTTAACACAACTTAGGGCTCGCACTTCGATTCAGTACTGTTTTAGCTGTACAGAGATTCGCGAAATTTTGATTAGTGTTGTGTCATGTACCTGCAATTTATTAGATAATATACAATATGCCTGTTTCAACGCCTTTTTCCCTGATCGTAGATGTCGTCGCTTCTTCAGGAAGCATGATCGTCGTCTCCAATCGTCTACCTTTTATCTTACAACGAAATGAAAAGGGAGTTCTCGTCAGGAAAGCGAGGTACGTAATTTTTAACTAAACATTTTTTAAAAGTGCTAATTTCAATCGTGATCTTAATTCTAGCGCGGGTGGTTTGGTAACCGCAGTAGCTCCCGTAGTAGTAAACGGCAACGGGTTATGGGTAGGCTGGCCCGGAATTCATTTGAACGATCCCAACGAACCCATTCCGGAGTCAGATCCTAACGATATAACGCCAACGGCTGGACTTAAGTCGAAAAAGGTAAACATGTCTTCGTATTAAGCATTACGTAACTTGAAGACGTTCAAATTATAGTGGATTTAGCATTTATATTGTTTGATCGTAATTGACGAAGTAGACCTTGAATGCGAATAAAAAGTACTACTTTAATAGAGAACGTATGTATAAATTGCACTCTAATGATGGATAATTTAAATTGTCTAATGTAAATGTTTATTAGTTATCTGATACAAAATAGATTTCGTACTTTAAAATATATTTTTTTTATATTAATTGTTTATTTTAAAATTTGATTAAATCCTCTGCATTGACGTACTTATTTATGATTACAAATTATCATCATTAAACATTGTACTGTTATTGAAATACTGGTGAACTTATAGAGTGCACGGAAATGTAAATATGGTTTTTATGAAATGTTTCTTTTTTTAAATTAAGTAAATTAAATATTTTGAAATCTCTTCAAGATTATAATTAATTATTCGGCAAAGTAACGAATTTCACGTCTCCTAAGGCTATTTTCGTCTGTAAACGGTTTTTTTTTAAATTAAAATGTAAAATAATATGTGCTAATACTGCTGTCACAACTTAGGTTTTATTTTATAAAAATATCTTGAAAATTAATAGACACGTATTCATGTCCATTAATCATATGAGATATACCTATTTTCGAACAGCAACAAACACAAACGTCAAGAATGACGACGAAGTGTTGAATCGCTTCATTTAACTAGGAAAAGCGAACCGCGTAAGAACCGTAAAAACAGCTTTCGTGGGAAAATGTTGCATACCGTCTTAGGTCAATTCAAGTTTTATTAAAAACTACGAGTACCTACTTAAACAAATATTGATTAATTACTCTTAACATTAATTACCTAACCGTTAATACTTAAATTATATGAACCTGTTTGAAAATAAAATATTCCCCATACCGTATCGGAATCTAATTTGATAAACCAAACTGATTTCTGCATTTCGAGTGAAATAGTTTATTTTTTAATAGTTCTGATTTTTCACCTTTTTCGTGATAACAATTCGAAAACATCACATGGTGCAAAGGGGTAAGCGACCTTTGCTATCAAAAAAATTAATATGAATACGTATAGTCAAAACAAATAGTAACGTGTGCTTTGTCTTGTTATTACAGTAATTTTACCCCTCTTAATTTTAATATCTATGTCGACTATTTAGTTACTGATTTTTTCGACTGATCGCGAAATTTATCGTTTTATCAGAAGCTAGGTATCGTTTTAAAGACGTTCAAAATTCGTGCCTTCTTTATACCGATTCTTCGGTCAAGTTCAGAATGTTATACTAGACATCATTACTGAATAAATATAAGGATCTTATATCACGAGGAACTGCAACTCTTTGACCTACAAATTCATATTTAAAATAACAAAGGTCGTGTATATTGCAAAAATTGGTGCGCTTATTTGCATATTCTGTTCTTATTCTGTTATAATTAAACTGTTCTATTTATGCAGGTTATAGCGGTTCACATCGATCCAGTGAAATTCGACGACTACTACAATGGATGCTGCAACGCCACACTTTGGCCCCTTTTCCATTCGATGCCGGATCGCGCCGTTTTCAGGCGCGATAAATGGAAAGCGTACACCGAAGTTAATAAGGAATTTGCTCAATGCACAATCGAAGCTCTTAAAAATTTAAAGAAACCCGGCGACGATGCAGGGCCGGACGCCACTTTAATTTGGATTCACGATTACCACCTCATGGTAGCGGCGAATTGGATTCGACAGGTAATTATTTAATTTTAAATCCTTACATATGTACCTATATCTATATAATAATTCGTTATCGACGTTTTTAGGCAGCGGAAGAGCAAGAAATAGAATGTAAAATTGGATTTTTTCTCCATATTCCGTTTCCCCCCTGGGACATATTCCGATTGTTCCCCTGGGCCGACGAAATCCTTCAAGGAATGTTAGGATGCGATATGGTCGGATTTCACATAACCGATTATTGCTTAAATTTTGTCGACTGTTGCCAGAGAAGTTTAGGATGTCGCGTCGATAGAAAGAACCTTCTAGTGGAACATGGAGGAAGAACGGTGCGCGTTCGACCTTTACCTATAGGGATTCCGTTCGAAAGATTCGTAGAACTCGCCGAAAAGGCCCCAAAACTACTATCGACAAGTCAAAAGATTATTCTTGGGGTTGATAGATTAGATTACACTAAAGGATTAGTACACAGACTACTCGCGTTTGAGTGCCTCTTAGAAAATTATCCCGAACATAAAGAAAAAGTTTCTCTTCTACAAATCGCAGTTCCCTCGCGTACCGACGTCAAAGAATATCAAGATTTAAAAGAAGAAATGGACCAGTTAGTGGGCAGAATCAACGGAAAATTCACCACTCCCAACTGGTCTCCGATCAGATACATTTATGGTTGCGTTAGTCAAGACGAGCTTGCGGCTTTTTATAGGGAGGCCGCTGTCGGTTTGGTAACTCCACTTAGAGACGGGATGAACTTAGTTGCAAAAGAATTTGTAGCGTGCCAAATTAATGTTCCTCCAGGTGTTCTTATCGTGTCACCGTTTGCCGGTGCCGGAGAAACCATGCACGAAGCAATTATTTGCAATCCCTATGAAATCGAAAGCGCTTCCGAAAGTATTCACAGGGCTCTCACTATGCCGGAAGACGAAAGAATCCTCAGAATGAATTACTTGAGAAGGCGCGAGAAACTAAACGACGTGAATTATTGGACTAAATCGTTCTTACACGCGATGGGATCGCTTGCTACTCAAGAGGATCGTGATGATATCGGCGCGATTACTATGCCCGAAGTTGCGTTAGAAGATTTTGACGAGTATCTGGCTAAGTAAATAAAGTTTACTAATGTATTTGATAATTTTAACAAACAATTATTTCAGATATATAGGAAATACGCATAAATTAGCGCTGCTGTTAGATTACGATGGAACTCTAGCTCCAATAGCTCCGCATCCAGATTTAGCCGTTATGCCAACGGAAACTAAAAACGTCCTCCTTCGCTTATCAAATATGTCGGACTGCTATATTGCCGTTATATCCGGCAGAAATGTTAACAACGTCAAAGAAATGGTATTTCTTTATCTCTATTTTTATTCGATTAAAGAAATGCACTTTTTCATCGATTTAATTTTTAGGTGGGTATCGATGGAATCACGTATGCTGGCAATCATGGTTTGGAAATACTGCATCCTGACGGAAGCAAATTTGTGCATCCGATGCCGACAGAATTTCAAGGAAAGGTTTCGGAACTTCTTCAGCAATTGCAAGAGCACGTTTGCAAAGAGGGAGCGTGGGTGGAAAACAAAGGAGCGTTACTAACCTTCCATTTTCGTGAAGCTCCAATGCATCTTCGTAACGAATTAGAAGAGCAAGCTAAGAAATTAATCGAAGCAGCAGGATTTAAAGCCGGAAAAGCGCACTGCGCCATCGAAGCGAAACCGCCGGTACAATGGAATAAAGGTAGAGCGTCTATTTACATTCTAAGAACGGCCTTCGGAGTAGATTGGAGCGAACGAATTAGGATAATCTACGCGGGAGATGACGTTACAGATGAAGATGCCATGTTGGTAAGTGTTTATAATGTTTCGAGCTCGTTTACGTTATCTACAATTTTTTTTAATGCAGGCTTTGAAAGGCATGGCAGCTACGTTTAGGGTGACTTCTTCGTCGATTACGAAGACGTCGGCCGAACGTCGTTTGCCTTCGACAGATTCGGTCTTAACTCTTTTGAGATGGATAGAACGGCATCTTAGCAGAAGAAAACCATCTTTGGATGGCACGGGCTATCGTCGAAATTCTCGTTCAAGACAAGGCGGCGTGCAAATGGAAATGTCGTTTCTTCAAACACCACAAATTGACGGACAGTGAATACAAAAATAGATTATTTTAGTTTTATTACGTTTATTTTTGGAACCTAGTGCATAGTGATGCGCATACTTACCTAGTGGGTACTTTCTCATGTTTCATTTATGCAAATGAAAAGTCTGACATGTAAGACTTACTTAAACAAACATCAATGAAACCTCGGTATTTAGATTAAGACTGTTGGAAATTTATCAAGTAAAACTAAATTGAAGTTGAACGCCAATAAAAACGCAATGCAGATCTTGATCAAAACTAGTTGTAAAATATATTCTATACAATTTAGGATTCCGAATAATTTATTTTTATAGACTGTATTTGTGATGATTTAATTTCATATTTAGTTGTATGAAATTGTAAGTTTACTTACAAAGAACCTCAATTATTGTGAAATTTATATACATAGGTAACTAATAATAGTTAGTATTATGCTGTTTGATCAAATGATAATTTTAATTTAAAAATAAAAGAAAAAGTTTTTATTAATCATTTCTTTTTTTATTTTAGTGTTAATGGAAATACGTATACAATTTAAAATTGGTGCGTAGTTGTACTATATGATGTAATCTAGATAGATTTTCCGACGCGATGTTATCTTAAAGCTACTATATAGGTAAATACAACAGATGGCGTTATACATATATTCTGGAATTAAATCTATAATTATTATATTGCCGTTAAAAATTAATTTAGCTTTCTCTTATATTAAATAATGAATGCATCGATTCGAATATTAATAATTAAAACCCATTTAATCGTACGAACGATAGTTAAGTAATATTTATACAGAACGTTACTTTGTAACGAATTAATCGATGCTTTATATACAGAATAATGCCACAAAACAAATATTATTTCACGAAATGAAAATGTAATTTTCAATTTGTTTGTGTAAATACAATATTGTTTCGATAAACAACGCCTTGTGCAATATTTAAAAGTCTATAAAACGAAAATAAACAGAAAACACTAACTTTTATTGTATGTCCTTAAAGTAAACAAGAACCAGTTAGTTAAGAAGTAAATTTTCTTCAATTTCGATTTTCTCCGCGAAGTTAGAAATCCAGCGGAGAGCCAGGACCTTTGGTGTTACAAAGTGATATGATGATTAGGTTAAATGGTGAAGAATAATACCTCGTTAGACATTCATTGAAAACTTTCAACTCGTTCCATTTTGTTGGCGAAACGATTTGAGCTTTTCTAATTTAATGTTCTCTTGGAACTTGGGAGTCATTGCGTGGTTCGAGGCACTTTCTTGAAATTATACGGGGACTTTAATTAAATTTTTTGTACTTATTCAGTTTATTTTAGATGGAAAACTCTGATTAAGTACCTACCTACATTATTTTTTGTTAAATAGAAAACCGTCTTTCGGCATTGCATGTTTTAATAAAACTTATCTTCTTTTATATTTAAAACCGTCTAATTGTTCCGTTTTTAATTCAACATAAATCGAATTAAGGTCTCTGCTGTTTTGCGCTTTTGTTGTTTCTTAATTAATACACGTCTTTCGGGGTAACTTCTTTAATAAAACAAAAGATGCGGCATCATTAATATTTCTTATTTGAAGTTTTAACTCCGAGTCATCAGAATCGAGCATTTTTTATATCTGCGCGTTGTTTTAGATTTATGTTTGTCCGTTTAAGAGATTTTTTCTTTAAAAATAGCTTTAACGTAGAACCGCGCACTATTTAATATCGATTAAAATTCATCAAGTCGAAAGGAAATCAGTTTAAATTGCAATTGTTTAAACCTCTTCAATGTTCAACGACAATATATTCAAATCAGTTCAATGCCCTTTCAGACGTGAGTGCTTTGAAAGCGGGCTTGTTCCTGATTTAAGAGTATCGAACTGCATTAATATTTAATTGCAACAACCACTAATTTACTGTACAGGCACATACAATTTCTGAAATGATTTTACTTCGAATTAAGGAATAGCTTATTTGATTGCACGGCCGTGTATTGCTTTAAATTTCTCTAAAAAATCATTAATTATTATTATTAATGATACCGCATCTTTTGTTTCATTAAATTTAAATCAAAGTATTAAATAAACGTCGATTTATACCTATATCTATGCTTTTAAAATGAACTACCGTTTTTTATCAGTTTATTGACTTGGCCCGTTTTCTGTTAATTCAAGCAGTCGAATTTAATTAAAGGTAATGAAAATACGATGGCGAAAATATAATGTTACGCCCGCTAGTCGAGTTATTCATTTTAAATTGTTAAATCAAACCTAAACAATTAATTTTATTTTGATTCAAATAAAGTACAAATTTGAAATACTTACTTATTATAAAGAATACCTGCTATTAATTATTTTAAAATTGTAAGTAAACTAATAATTTTATTATCAGTAGAGTAAACCGGTAAACATTTCAAAAATATTCTATCTAGAAAAATTAAATTGATTTTATATCAGAGATTTATTGCGGAAACTGAAAACTAAATCAATATTCACTTTATTTAAAGTTTCAACTAATACCAGTAAAATATTAAAAAACTTATTATTTTACAATTATTGTTGAAAAACGCCCTACTTAATATTTAGAGTTTCTGTCGTTTCGATTAATCAGAAGACTAATAAAAACTAATTAAGACTCGGTAGTATCCTAATTTTTGTTTACGCGAGTTTTCATTTCAAGAAAAAATTCTCGACTTGACACGATTTTCTGGAGACATATATAATTCTAAAGCGAAACGTTTTCTTTTAAAAACACTGGTGGTAACTATTGGAATTACTAGCTTTATTAACTCTTATCTCATTCGATATCACCTACTGCTAATGTTAGGACATTTTCCTCCTATTCATGGAAAACAATGTCCCATCGCCCTAATACGATAATTAGGTACGTAGGTACCTCTTGTATATAAACGAAAATACAAGTTTAAAATGCTTAGTTCATGTTTTGTTTTTAAAATGTTTTTAAATACTATTACGTTTATAAAAAAAATTAATTTTTCATAAACATACTCATAATATCTACTATCAGTCATGCGACTTGACATCTCGTTTATGAATTAAGATTGTAAATGTAAATTAAGTGAATTTTGAAAAGTATTTTGGGTCAAGGAATCTCCAGTTAGGTACTCTATGTCGCATTATTAATGGAACGCCCTGTATACTTATATATTATTTGCGAAACTAACAATGCTAGAGCAAAAGTTAATTTTAATTAAACCACAACACGGAAGAGATCACTATTTTCTGTTAAAAATTTAATATCTAATTAGGAATTTAACACGTTGTTAAACGTTAGGTCGTTAAAGATTTTAGAATCCATTTGAAAGATAAAAATTAATCGGAAACCGCATAACAGAAAAACCTCCCGCAACAAAGAATAGCAAATCGAAAACAATAAATCTGTGTTTGAAAATAACAATTTTAGCTTTTGATTAATAGGTTCAAACGCAATATGCACATAATAGAGGAATTTCTAAATCAAACGGCAAAAACTGGAAAGATTTGTTCTTTTGTCGCCACTTTCTCGACGTTCAATTTATTAAGAATACATTTAGTTCAATATAAGTTCCCATCTAATGATAATAAACGATTCCAACTTTTATTTGTTTCATCTCCCTATTCCAGCTGTCAGCTATCCTAGGCTCGTATTGGTTATAAATAAATCGAAAAGGCACTCGATGGAATATAACGGTAAAATATCGTAGACGTTTCGAGCCACATGTAAAAAATATAGATATGCAAACAGATTTTAAGTTTATAATAACTGACGACTTCTGAAATAATTCACTTAGGGTCGCATAGGGTCGAATTTGTAAGTAATGTTGGATTTTGAGTTTTAAAAATTTGTTTTAATACAAAATACAAGAAGTTTTACTCTCCCGTTTTTAAACATCTTTAGACAACAATTCGCAATAACGGATACAGAAAAGTTTACTGCACTGAATATTTTCATAAAATAATTCAATAATTACAAGTCGACAAAGTTTTAAAATTCAGTTAATATTTCAAATGTTTTATAATTTTCTGAACTCGGTATAGGTTATAATACGAAAAATTAAAAACTAGGAATTTTAGCTCTAAAATTATTGTAGATGTGTATTTTTTAATCGTACTTCTACACCTACTGAAATTATTTTAGACGTTGTTTTTATTAATGAATTATTTAAATAGCTACCTACCTAGTTTTGTTTTAAAAGTAAATTTAAAATAATTAATCGTTTATAGAAAGCAGTTCAAAATGTATTCTTATATTAATGGGAGACAACATTTTTAATTTATTATATAATACTTTATCACAAAAAATATGTTATATAGGTAATATCTAAGCATTTTAATCACAATATTTGTTTTTTAATAGTTTTTATTTGTAATTCTACGAAGATTTAAATATCGATCGTGCTATTTTATCGATATAAAATAATCGAGTTTTAAGATTTATCACAAAAAATAAACGGCAATCGACGAAAAGGAAAACGAGCCCTAGATCTCTTTTAATATATCGTATAAAGATAAGCGTTGGAAGTTAGTGATAGTTAAACGAACATAATACTAAACCGTGTACGAATAGTATTTTCTAATCAAATAAAGTTAAAGTTTAGAAGATTGATGACTTGTTTGTGACGTGACCGTCTGAAGACGCTTACGTTAATTGTATTAAAATGCGAGAGAATTGTTAATAATATTACGAAAGCCAATAACTTTATTCCGTATGTTTTTTTGGTATTATTAAATAAGTGAGCATCTATACTACAACATAGAATTTAAATGATACTTAACTTGGAGTATTTATGTAAAACATTTTAAATTTTGAATATGAGCTTGTTCGAATTTTTGCAATAGATCTCTCTCTAAAGTCTAACGTAAGATTTTATTTTATGTAAATAGCTCCAGTCTGCATGTATGGGTTGCTTTCGATTTATCATACAACATTCTCATGAAATCAATTTCGATATTTCATTTTGAACGAGAATAGAAGCACCGATTTTGTCTTTCTTTCAATACAATTTCGTCTTACGTTGCCTTCGTATATTTAATCTATCGAAACTATTTTACGAGCATTTGTAGCTTTCCATTAATCTTTAATGCTAGATTAAATTTTATTTTACAAAAGCTCTTGGAATTATTGTTGAAAAAATTAATAGGGTTTTCATGTTACTAATTCAAAACCATACAGAAACACGCCCGTAATACAAAATCTCCAATTATTTTATTCTTTGTTGCGAAGCGTAGAAAGATTGCTTTAAAAATATTTTGTTATTTGAAGTATAATGGATAAAAAACGAACTTTTAAATTCGTTGTTCTTTCTTACTTTTCTTTCGTCGTCTCAGAATTACAGACGTTGGACGTAAATCATCAACTGTAAGGTACGCGAAACAATATAAATTACATCATTTAAATCAATAAGTCGAACTGGGCTTTTTTACAAGGAAAGGTGGTAATTTGTCAAACGCGTTTGACGTTGTAATTCATTATTCAACTACTAACTGCTTTTAGGAAAAATGAAAAAATGCTTCTCCTGTAATCGAAACAAAAGTAATAATAGCCAAAACGATTTCGTAAAGCGCGCGCGTTCTAAAACGAATTAAATGAAAATATTGATTCGCATAGATAAACATTCGTTCTTCCGTGTCTTGTAAGTAGAATAATTTGTAAATTTGTTCATTAAGAAAACATCGACTTCTTATTTACGATTGGTAAATTACCTACAAGTCGATAAATACCTAGATTAAAAAAATGTGTGGTCGCTTCCATTTATTATAGATATATGTTAAAGGGGTTTCAAAATTATTGTTTACTGTTTACTATTGTTTATTGTTTATTGTTTAATATAATAATAAAATACAAATAAACAATAAAATACTACATACAATACATTTTGATACGGCGACGGCGGTGGTACTAAAAATAGAAACGGTATTATTGAGTGATATCTGTCTTTATTAATATTAAGAACTGCATCGACGACAAATTGCACACCTGGCATAAAAACGAGCAATTACCATAGAAAATAATGGTTTTAGGCATAACTCCTGTAACAACCCTTTAAACGACCTATGACCAAGAACACAAAATAAGCAATAAACTTATTTTACTTTAGATTTTCAGAATATAAAAAAAATAGGTAGCTGCAATCAAAGTTTTTCGATTTGAATCGAATTTTGTACGTAGGTAGATATTTCCTTTAAAGAGAGAAACACGAAGAAAATTATTTTACTTTAGTCGCTTCTTTCATACTCAAAATTTAAGTATTTTTCCAATTTCTAAAAATTAAAAGGGAAATCTCTCAAATTGTACTGCTCAAAATAATAAGAGAATCACAGTATTGCTTTCAATAAATGGTTAGATTACAAAGGGAACGTTCGTGATGTTGACAATTTTGCGACTGTATCTCTTAGGGAATTCATGTTACACAAAGAATACCTACCTACGCTTTGA
This sequence comes from Rhagophthalmus giganteus, assembly GCA_036326145.1. Taxonomy (NCBI): domain Eukaryota; kingdom Metazoa; phylum Arthropoda; class Insecta; order Coleoptera; family Rhagophthalmidae; genus Rhagophthalmus; species Rhagophthalmus giganteus. The sequence goes on along the minus strand of JARFJA010000056.1, from coordinate 5,518,936 downwards.
CTGTGTACCTACATAATGAAATTTGATATTTACGTAATTCGAAAATCGTGCAAACGATGTGAATAAATACCAATTTTGTTCATCATAATGCGGCGTTTTACGGAGTTTCCGGTTCGATTAAAACGTTCTCGATATAAAAGTACACGAAACGAAATGAACATGTAGATCGTGGATTTAGTGAAGATTATAGAACAGTTACGATGGGGCGTAAGAACGATTTAATAGAACAGACAAAACCGCCAAAATGCTATCGAAATCCCCGTTGAAATATCGCAAATCCGAACCAACACCTAAACGTGACTAAAATTTCAAGACTGAAATTTAGTTTAGTATTTTCTCATTATTAACTCCACTCGTATGTTTTCATAGCCATTCAGCTGAATTACTACGTCGAGTTAACTCTTTCCAACACTCGTTTGACGTTAACTAACTCACAATTTATTCAAACAAGTTTCGTTCGAAATCCCGACAGTGTTAATAACGAAAGCGTCTTTCCGGCCATTAATCACGTATTGCAATTTTATTGCGGTGGATTTGTTTTTTTATAATCGCTTAGGACGATGCTACGCCGAGCTTCACGAGAGATAACGAGTAATTCGGATATTGCAAATATTGATGTGTCACGTTCCGTTGCGTTGCGTTGAAAAACCGGCGAAGTTTTCATTTTATCTGTTGAATTTAAAGAGAACGGTCGCGTCAGTAAATTCTTCTTCCATTAGGAGAGAGCCAAACGAGTAGACAAAGCAGTCGATGTCTGCAATTGATACATTTTGTAGCACGGTAATAGATCGGTTGTCAGAGGCAGCAATATTACAGCCCGCTGGCAGCCTTTAATACTGTACTCTATCATATTACATCTTGATAAAGCGTAATAAGAATATCGAGTTTAACGGCTAACGCTTCGTTTCCAAATCTAGATATTTTTATGACCCGGTTACGGTCTGATGAGAATTCTGACAGTTTTTTTTCTTATTGATTGGTTTTTCTGATTGGATTTTGATTTATGAACTTGTTTTAGATTCTTCGGCAATTTCAAAAATATAAAAATGTAGATTGAAAAAGCGAATTTATCGACTCCTGTCGTACGTAGTTGACGTTGTTATTATTTTCGTTCGCTAATTTCGAATTGTTTTTGTAGAGCTCGTTTCGTATACCTACCTACATTATATTACCGTTTCGCGCGCTGAACCGTTAAGGTGATGTTACAATTTTACCATTATGCATTTCAATTCCTTAACCGTCCTATCCAATTATTATTTTTCGCATGACGAAGCAAATTGCCATACATTTGATGTCGTCTCCCGAGAGGTTGCGCTGATGAACAATTACGGACTAAGGGCGAAGTAGCGAAATGCAAATACAAATATACGATGTTTGTTTATGCAAAGGTTCGAGTTGCGTAAGCTATAGTTCGTGGTTTCGCATAAAATACTACCTCTTGCGATACATAAAAGCGACCACGCATTCATACCCGACAAACACCAACGAAGAAGTGTTTTGCGTTTCGCGCGCATACCGTACGCATACCACGAAATTACATAAATTCCGAAAATTGCAGTCCGTATCCGTTTTACGCCACATTTTTACATTATTGCGATTTTTCAGCTGGTGCAAAACGAAAAAGGCTACATGCAGACATCACATAAATCCCGAAGAATTTAAATTACCGAGTGCAGCGTCAGATATATATATAAAGAGATTAAAAACAGGGCCCAATTCTAACCGACCAACCAGCGCAGGCAGTTAGTTTTAGTGGCTTCGAGATGCTTATTATAAAGTTTGTAGGGCTTAGAGTCCGTTTTACTACCACAATAAATGCTCCAAGTTGCTACTGCGAAGCTACGATCGCCGAATTAATGGCAGGCCACAAACAAATTAAAGCTGTCAGTATTTATATTACCCAGCTTTCGATGATTTCACGGCTGAAAAACGGCCCTGTTTATGACAGTGCTGCCTAAAGTGGGACGTCGTATTTACGCCGCGTCTCCTCGAATATTTACCGCAAAAGTCAAGCAAGCGTCACCGAATTGGTTACTGATTTGTAAAACGAGACGAACGAATAACCCTCGTCTATTAACTATACGAAAAGAACAAAATATTTCCCGGGAGCTGTTATTGTCCTACGCATCATAAAATGAGAGATGTCTTTTCAAAGAGTCGGAAATTCTAAACCGGGAAGTAATAGATAAGGGATTTTCATTCAACTTTCTCAATGGTAATAATAAAGGAAATAATTCGAGCCGGCTTAAGATTCGATAATATTTTATTATTTTTGTTTTGAATTAGTAGATGATAAAAGTAGCAATAATCGAATAAGCTCGAACCACTTAGAAACTGAAATTTAAAAGAGTCACCAACGCGAATAAGCTTTTCAAGAATACGTGACAAATTTGATACTAACGCTACAGTGCACAACGTGAATAAACTGTGCTTAGGAAAACATCGCGCAACCACTCGACCAAATAATATCACGAATCTACTAGAGTAGATAGTTTCTAATAGAATTACCTACAGAATACGTCGTTATTGTTACTTTGAACAGACATACATACACCTAACTTTCTTCTTAAAAATATACATATTATTGAAATTGAAAAGACAGTATTGAGTTAGGTACTAATCACTTTATAACAAGTCCGATTTGCATAATACACTTGTATCTTTATATTACTTACTTATTAAAAAAGTTTTAAATTAAAAAATGCAATTTAAGCTATTAAACGTGTTATTGTCGTTAAAATGGATAAGCTATTTCAGTCCATCATTTTATAACCGCTATTAAAGTTTTATTTCTTCAACTCTTTATGATTTATCTCAAATATTATGACCGTACGTCTCACAATTTTTCTATCTAATTTAATAAATGTGATACGAGAATTGAATTTTTAGAAATAACTACGCCATTGGAAAATTCGGGCTGTAATTTCGTAACGTTTTATACAGCTCGTCTATATAACACAGCGCAAATATTAAACTAATAACACTTTGACGAAGTTTGGCGTTTGACGATAATTGTGTCTAGCTCAAAATGTCGCGTTGTATTAAATGAGATGATCTTGCGCGCCGCGTTATTTAAAATTCATGAAATCCTTGATCTATAAAACGATTATCTGTTATTTGTACGAAGTTGTAAATTTCCATAACATTAGTTTCAAAAAAAAGTAACAAAAATAGGTTACCTACGATAATATTTTCAAAATTATTTTATTCTGTTCAAATAAGTAGGCGGCCTTCGCTTGAACATGATCTACATGAAAATTCACATTTATTCAAGTTAAACGGAATTTTTAGGTAAAATATATGTAGCATTTTAAATAAGTACTTTCACTAAACCCTAAAGTTATATTAATGCAAATGTTCCTTACCTACATCGATAAATTCGAAATATTACCTAACATAAAGACATTAATACGAAGTCATTATTTTAATAATACAGTCGATCCTCGATTTACGGTGGTGAAGTATGATTGAAGAACAACGGTATATCGAATTGCGCGGTAAATTCGCAATTTATAAGAAAAACAAAAGGTATTGATCGATAAACATAAAATTACATTAATAAAATAAAAAAATAAGGATTGTATTCAGAATTAAAATAGATCAGTTGAAAATTTTAAAAGAAGCAGTTACGATTAAAGTTTCAAATTAAAATAAAAACAACAGTTAAATAACAGTTTAATAACAGTTAAAATTGAAATTTTTTCAAATACTAGTTTTAAACAATCTCTTAATTCCTGGTCACGGTAAATTTGCAACCCGGTAAATCGAGAGTCGACTGTAAAACGAAACTTAGAGATAATGAAATGGGAAGAGCTTGATGCGTCAGTGACTTTATACCTACATAACAACGATTATTTTATTGCTATCGTTCAATTCTAAACGAAATTCTTCAATTACTTCTAAGCGATATATTAAAATCTGTATTTGACTACGTATAACTAAATAATTTTCAGATTTGTTAAGAATTAAAATGCAAAATACAACGACTTATGTGACTTTTAGAAGGCCTTAACCGACACTCAAAAGTTCCAAACCAAAATTCCACAAATGGAAGTAATAACGAATCAACTTTTTTATCCTTAAGATAAATCCCGACACTTTCGTTTAAATACAATACAATTTATTTAAATAGTAATAAAATTGTTTTAGTTATTTTAAAACATTCACCGTTATAAAGAAACGAACATCGAAACCAAGAATAAAAGAAATTAAACGGACAGCACGCGCGATATTCATCGAAGGAAACGCTGGAGAAACAAGATTAACAAATCCTTCAAACTAATCAGTAAAAGGAATTTAGGCACGTAAAATTAAACCAGTCCCGACAATTCTATACCTACACTTCATAACGACAGATAAGTGTTTTAAACCGAATTTTTCCTGCCCGAACAAAACGCCCACGTTACCTAAGCTTAACGATTAGATAAGCACGCGTGCAGCCAGTAGATAGTAAATTCCAGTTCACATATTAACGTTATGTTCTATTAAACTTTTAATATAAGATTTTATTCACAATGTAAATGTAAATTTATTTGATATTTGTCGAAAATGTTCGATAAAATTAATAGGTACGTAGGTATATCTGCACGTCATATGTATTTCTTTTCAAATAATTGTCAATATTTCGATCATTATTGCTGTAATAAACTTGTCAAAAATTAACTTTTGGTTACGGTTCAAGACCATATTAACAATATTGTAGTTTATTATTTTATACTCGTAGGTAGTTATAATACCATTATTTATAGAAAATAAAAATTTAAAAAAAGTGTAGATATAAGTATAGTATAGTATAGGTATAAGAATAAAATAAATAAAACTTGCTAAAAACGTAACTAGTTTAATTTTTAAAAAATGACGAACAATTCTTTAAGTACCAACCTACAACACATTTTTCAATATTTAACTAGTGGAATGAGTTATAATGCAATGGTCGTTCGCCTACTTTTAAATCAACACTATTACCTACCTATCTAATATGACGACGTTACCATGAAAACATTATTTAAAAATTACGTTTATCTACGTATAATAATATCTACACAGCTGTTAGGTATAACATAGGCGTCGTGTCATGCTGTTCATATATTTCACTATAGGGTTCAGAATTTTAATTAAATTAATCTATAGTATTATATTCACGTCTAAATAAAACGCCTCAATTTACATTTGCATTAAATGTTAAAATCTGTATTTAACTCTAATATAAATAATTTTTCCACTAATTGCAAGAATTAAAATACAAAATTCACGAACTTACATGTGATTTTTCAAAAGCGTTAACCAATATCCCAAGGCTCCAGACCAAAATTCCACAAAAAAGACAAGAACGGACTCAGGTGTTATTCAATCAAAAATTACCACTATTCTATAGTTATTTTAAAACGTTCTCGATGACGATGATCTAGAGTTTCCGATTCGTTAAGAAAAGAAAGTACTGGTCCGTAGTTACAATTAACAAATCCTTGAAACTTCGAACTATTTACTAAAACGAGTTTTCCTAAAATAAAACCGCTATTGAAATAATTATTCCAACGTCTTATTGACGACATTGGAACAATCTGCGTTTTTCAATCCAGAACAAAATCTCTACGTTTTGACTTAAGCGATATCGTTTTGCTGCATGACAATGCCAGTAACATTCGTTAATTGTTAACTTATTGTATTTAAAACTTTTAAAATAAGATTTGTATCAGAATTTATAAAGTACTGATCTGTCCAGATTAACCAAATTGTTCGTTTTATAAGACATGTGTAGGTATTATCTTTTCAAGATAAGATAAACCACCTTTATTTGGTTATAAACTGTTATTTATAGAATTTTAAAAATCGTTTTAACTGGTACCAAAATATTTTCAAGTGCTTATATAATCACGCAAATTATAAAATAATTAAGTAACTTTCATTAAATTTAAAATTAATGCCTATATAATGCGTTTCAACTTCAAAACGATTACTTATTAATTAATAGCCCCTTATAATATCTACAAGCTGTATATATAAACAAGGCGTTCTAAATACTTTTAATATTGTTCACTATAGGTCAATATTTCAATTATTACACTATTATTAAGTTTTATAAAACAAATACCCTAATTTAATAGTTATTAAATTAAATCTGATTGAACTTTATAAATAATTTCTACTAATTAAGAATTAATAATATAAAATTACAACTATACATGCTGATTTTATCAAAGTGTTTAACAATTATTCAAGGCTCGTACAAAATTCAAAATAAACAAAGAACAGATTTAATATGTTATTAATAGTAAGATTATATATTAATATTTAAATCTATTTTATAAATTAACGTTTCAAATTCGATTATTCAACGGACAGCACGCGCGACGTTCGTCTAAGAAAACCCGGAAAGTACTGGCCGTGAAGTTACAATATTAACAAATCCTTGAAACTTCGAACTATTTACTAAAACGATTTTACCTAAAACTAAATCAACCGCTATTATAATAATTATTCCATACACCTCATGACGACATCGATGCAGCTGCGTGTTTTATACCGAAATTTTTCTGTCCGAACATATCTCTGTACGTTTACTCGAGCTTAGCGATTAGATAAGCACGTGTGCAGATAGATAGTAAATTCCAGTTAACATTATGTTAACTTATGTTGTATTTAAAACTTTTAAAATAAGATTTGTATCGAGAATTTATTTAAATGTACAACTATTTTACATTTTAACGAAAATGTTCGATTTTATACACGTATGTATGTAGGTATTATTTATTTTCAAGATAATTTTTTAATACCTACCTACTTATTTTGGTAATATAACACTGTTATTTATAAAAATTTTAAAAATTCCAGTTTTTACTTAAAACCTAAAATATTTTGCGTGTTTTTAAGTGCACGCCCAATTAATTCATTATTATGTATATTTACATAATTTATTATCTATCTACCATGCCTATATAAGGTAGTATACACACTACAAATACCTACTTATTATGTATTCGTGATTTACCCTGTGACTAATTTTCAAGAATAATAAGAAATAAAACAGTTCAATAAATAAATTATTCGTTCTTGGAGAGTCAATATATTCGAACTATCTACACATACTTATTAATGTTTTAATAAAAACAATATTTAAATTATAGGTATAGAAACAATTAACTGAACTTTATAATTTACTAATTTGTTATATAAACGCTTTACAGAGAGTGTTTAATTTTTCTTCGTACAATATTAAATAAAAAAAAGAAACGAAATAATGTACTTAATGTAGATAAGTGGGTAAGTAAGGTACATTAGATTTTTCAAAATCTTGCATTTGTAACGTGTGCTAATAATTTTTTTATTGTACCTAAACAAGTTATAGTTGTAAAGAATTTACTGTATAAGGAATTTTGTTTGTGATTGTGTTTCCTTGTCCCTCAAAGTTTTATTTTGTCTTTGTATAGGTTCCTTATTTAATTTAAATATTAAATTAAATAATAACATTTCATTAATTAATGCAGATATATTAGACAGTAGGTAGGTATGTACCTACCTAATATCTCTATATTACAAGTAATAAAGTCAGATTATGTAGGTACTCGTAATTTCGAAATTGTATCAAGTCTTCCAGAAGCAACATTCAATAATGTATACGTCGAAATACGTTTATATAAATCCCGAGACAAATTCGGCAGTGAAGACAAATTAAATCTTAATAAAGCGTCAAAAACTGACAACTCAATCGACAAGTTCGCGATGTAACTTCATCATCTCAACAAGGGAATGTCGTGCTTAATTGTTTCACAGATTCGACTTCTCGAATGCGATAAATTTCGCGAGAACGATTTTTAGGCCGAAAAACTAATTCGCCGGCCTTATGGATTACGGCAGCTGCCTGATCGATTTTAACTAGGTTTCCATCATCACGAAGCCTTCGACAAAGCCATTATCGCGGAAATATATAAGGAAACTTCGCGTTTAATAGTTTTAAACTATTATACAATGCCATTCGAATTCGTGTACCGACGTATTGAAAGATTTATTTCAATACAACGATTTCTAAAAGAAAAGAACCCTTATTACAAAACTATTTTAAATACCTACGTTGTAAATTAAATGATTAATGTCGATTTAGAACGGGCGTTCATTCGAGCTGTTTAAAATCCTGCATTTTAAACGTTAAATTAGTTTTAATTGTAAAAGCGTTTCAAAATCCTTCACTTACTTTTCAACGGTGCTGTTAATTTTAAATAATTTATTGTACCTAATGTTTATAAACATCTCCAAGACAAAATGAAACTGAAAACTAAAGAAAATGAAGAATCTGTCCGTCTTAATGGAAACATATGACCCGTACTTATACTAGTTTTGTGCACCAAAAATGGGTATTAATGGTGTTTTAGTTTTCACATAGCAAAATAATATTTCGGTGGACGGATCGTTGGACATAATAAACGGTAAGTATAGTCGTGTGCTTGCTTTTTAAAAGTTTTAAAAATTATACGTACACAATTGACGACAACAATGGTGGCGCAGTTAAAAGGGAAGTCTGGCAAATCATTAAGCCAGTAGGTACGGTACTATTCGATGCTTGCATGTTCCATACCATTAGGAAGTTTCAATGTGCAGTGTCCGATATAATTAAATGGTTGACACAGTGCCGCCTGACGAATAGTTTGTTTAGATGTAGAAGCGGCGCTATAGCTGAATTGTTCTGGAACTGACCAGAACGGCTGATTTAATTAAATTAATTGAGAATTAATTTAATGCCGCTACGATAAACTTCGACGAAAATAGATTAATTTCACGTTACCGAAGTTGTCTCGTTAGGTTTTGTTTATAGCCTTATAGCTTTCTTTACTTAAATTGATTGCCTATTTTTAATTTTCTTTGTGTATCAACCTATAACGGGAAGTGCACGATTTTGCAAACGTTTTCGGCAGAAATATTAGAGATCAATTTTTAGCGAAATGCTAGGTAAGATAATTATCGCTTCGAAAGTTAAATAGGTACGTATCATGTATAATCTTGAAGTAGGTATAGATATTACCTAAATGAATTATTAACAGCACCTAGTTATTGACACACCTATTTAAGATTTTATAACTGGAATCCTCAAGTTATAAGGAATGCAATTATGTACCTATAAACGTATACAAGGAGAGTTATAACTAGCGGAACGAACTTTGTGGCAATATATAGTAGAGATTTTTTGAGTAAAAAAGGTCATACGAACGTGTACGTCCGAATCTGCGTTATTGTTATGGAATTGCAAGAAGTCGAAGTCTTTCGAATAAAATTAAATTCTAGATGTACTTAATATAAAGCGGATAAAGATTTCGATGACAGTTGATGTTAACTCAGATTATCATTGTAATTCCTAAAATAAAAACTTGTACAACTAATAGAATTATGTAAGTAACAGAAATATTTGTAAAAAAGAAAACAACGATATTATTGCAGTAAATTAATGTTATTAATCTATCCATCGACGTTATTGAAAATTATTTAAGTAGATACCTAAATACAGTTTTTACATTTTACCATATTAGCATCGATCTATAAAAAAATAACACAAAATTTTAGTATGATATAAGAAATTTTCTGCGAAATAACTTTATACGTATTTAAGAAAATTCAATTTCCGTTGTGGTTGGTTATAAGGTATGTAATTTCAGTTGGCATTATAATAGTAGAAGTTGTTGACGCGAAAATGTACTCGCCTAATTCCGTCTAAAATAGCAACTAGATTTGTACCGTTGCTATTATTTACAATTACTAGTTTCTGCATTATGTATTGCATTGTAAACATATATACCTACTCAACTATTATTACTATTAATTCAATGATGCCATTGAATCGTACGTATTGAATCGTAAAAGAGATTTTTAAACATATTGTTATCTAAAAGTCATGGTGAAGTCGAGTGTGAAACAAGACACGATAATAAACGGTTTGTATAGTCTTTATTTCTAACTTAAAATTTTTATATTCTTAGCTCACATGTGTTCTATAACTCAAATAATTATCACCCCTCCTGCGTGACATTGTACAACATTCAATTCACAACTTGATACTTTCTATCGACGATGCCCAACATATCCACTAAAAATTCGTCGAGTTTTAAATAATATAAATAATTTGTTTTGATCTATTATTAGGTAATAATCGCGAATGCAATTAATTCCCGTAACGTACCTACGCACCTCGTATATACTTACTTATAAGTAAGTGATAACTAATAGAAGAAACTAGTTAATAAATTTTATGCCGAATGACCGACCGTTTAACGCACGTTGTATAATATGTTTAGCACTTGATGTACCTAATTAAGTAACAAACGCGCCGCTCTTAATTTAATTTATCACGTTCTAACCTGAAACGCCAGTTTTATGAGAAAATTGCGTATCTGCATTACTTTAATTTCGTTAAGCGCCGATGAAAATATAATGTTGTAGAAGAAAATTTATGATCTTGTACGAAAGTTTGAGCACGTTAGCCGGTTAAATTTTAGTAATCGCAATTTTAAACGGTCAGCGGTAGGTACACCGAGTAATTTAATTTGTTTTCGGGCTGTAGGTGGTGTTAAAACCGTGAATACTAAATTATAACGCGAAAGCGGTAGTGTGGCAGAATGATTAAGTTCTTAATTAAACTTGAAATGAATAACTCTAAAAAAGAACGGGGGAAGAAAACAAATAAATTTTTATTTGTGGAAATCTACGGATTCGCGAGATGTGTGTAGGACGTGTGATAAACGTCGTATAAGAGGGTAGGGTGAGTTTTTATGTTTTCAACGAGGGAATGAAATCAGAGAAGCGACTGAAATTGGTTACTGATTTGTAAAACAACGCGAAGAAACATCGGTAGCCATTAACAACAGAAGAAGCGATGAACGTTTCCGCAGCGGTTAAGAAATGGCTCCGATAATTTGTAAGAACGGCGTACAAAGCCAATGGGGTGCTATAATATGTGCAATGGTCCATTACGACTGCATTCAAGTCTGCCACTTTTTGCCCTACATATTTTCGTCGTCGGTTTGATTTAAGAGAGCCTCCGGTAATAAGCCGGGGCGCGGGTAGAGTTGATTTATGCGCCGATGTCGACGGAGCCGTGTTATTCTCTAGTATATTCCGGATTTTGCTGCCAAATTGAAGACGATCTCTTGCAGAAACTCCATTCCGGTGTACTTATGACGGTCCATGTTTTATACGGCGTCTGGCAACAGTCTCCGCAAATTCAGTGGCAGAAATATTCAAATGAGAGCTACTCGATCCAAATAAAAGCGGTGGATAGAGCCGGTCAAATGTTAACTCGAGGATCTTTGAAATCCCGGATCTCGCTAAACCTAGGATTAGGACGTCTTCTTCTTAACACGGATTCGGAGAGGATCGCTCTTAAAATGAGATGGATTTCTTTAGATTCTTTTCTCATTCTAATGTAAAAGCCGACATTTAAATGCGAGCTTTGATCTGCCGGGGCTACGAGGGATTTATTACGTGTCCATTCGAATAATTAGTCCGCTTAGTGCTCCTAATCAATGGACCATCAGGATTCACGGCATCGACCCTGTCAAACGTTGGATCGCAAATTCAATGAAGGCCGGCAGACTCTCTAATATCGCCATGATAAGCCGATAACCAAATAGACGCGTGTAATGCGACGTGCGTGGCTGGGGGCGGAACGCATCATGCATTATAAATGTGTTGCGGCCTCGGACACTCCGACGCAGACTTTCCGCCGGGAAAACGTATTATTTTGTCGTTTGCTTACGCATATATTTCATTTAAGGAAAACATGAATACAATGGCAAACACATAAGCCACCCCAACCAATTATTTAAAAGAATATCGTCGTGCTCGACTGCTTGCTGGATAATATCCAACAAATATAAAATCTCGTATTTAACTATAACTTAATCTGACAGATAGGACGAAGAGCTTGCGTTTGCAAAATTGACATTGCCTTGACATCGTTTTTGCATAACGTGCGTTATTTATTTTATAAATCTAGATATAAGATTTTTTCCTCGAGAATTTCGATTAATTTACGTTTTGTAAATAATAATTTAAACATCGTTTATTACGAGCAAGCAAGTACCTACCTGGTTTAATTTTTTTTTTCCATATTGTGTGTGATGCCGACAAAGATCGATCATATTAACATAGGTGTATCTATATCTACATATTAAAAACCAAATTGTCTTATGTTTTACTTGGTGAAACATGATTGCAATAAATTATACTATAAATATTAAATTTTTATAGTAGGTATAGTTTATTATATCTACTGTTTTAAATAAGTTTAATAGGACAACGAAGGCCATATTAAGAATATAATACTCCGAGTTAGAAGGAAAGTTTGCTATTACCCTAGTTTAAAACTACTTGAATTAGTTACATAAAAGTCTCTTACTGTTTGCGGTCAACAATTCATTGCTAATATATACGATATAACAAAAAAAGAGTAAACGTTCGTCTACGTTTCCGGATATCTGCGGTTTAAAAATGAATCAATCCCAACTTTAAACAATCATTAATTAAAGTTCTATAAGGAATTCTTGGACAGTTTGAAAAACTCTTTTAAACTCGATAAACCATCGAAACACCTGAGAAGCATTATAAACTTAACTCTGGCTTTGAGCTTAAAAGTGGGATCAGATACATACAAGCTACATTGTGATGTATTCACAAGCATACTCCCTTAGACGTTCTAACAACCCTTTACCAAAGCCTTAATCCCCTTCAGCGTCTCTCTACTTGTCTGTTAAACTATGCCAGAGATGTAACATGTAGCTTTAGTCGACACTAACGCCAGTATGCCCTTCGAGCATTTCTCCGTTTATTTAGTTTAGAAAGTATAGAAAGTTAAATTTAAATTTTAGTTCTTTAAGCTTATATACTTGTTGTTGGATACGACGTGGTATTACTGACGCCTAAATTTAAATTATGAAATTAAACAGGCAAGATACGACCCTTTAATGCCTCGCTAAAAAATTTCTAAAAGTTTTTCACGAACAAATTACAATTTACTAAATTAGGTTTTCTAAATAAAAAATACTTTAACGGTTTAAACTGTTGAAAAATTTTTGGAATTCTTTTCATAGGTAGGTACTATATAAAGGTAATTTTTAAGATTTATAATAATTTTTAAAATGTGCATTATTTTAGAAAGTTGAAATGAAACTTTTTCATCACATATTTGACTGCAGATATTTACTATTTTATTTACGTTTTTCTTTCAATAACTTTTACTCCTATTATTTAGATATTGAAAAAAAAAAGAAAAAATTAGAGATACAATTGCATTGTCTTCATGAGAAAATAGTATCTATCTATATAAAAATAATTCAAAATAATTCATAATTCTGTGGAATGTTCCATATGCATTCATATACAAATTAAAAACAAAATGATGCCATAATATCTTAAGTATGTGCTTTTAAACAAAAACTTAATTTTAGTTTTTTTAAGACGGTTTTTAAACTACGTGTATACTAACACATCAGTTTTAAACTAACGTGACGTATTATAATACTACTGTAAGTGGCTGCGGCACAGTATCAGACCGAACATGTAAATTCCAAATAGGCAAAAAGTTGCTTCTGGAACGATTCCGGTTATATTATCTTAAATCGTTTATTTTACATTGAAGAAATGGAACCGTCTAACCATTGTAGTCAGCGTTAGAATAAATGTAATTTGTAGGCGACCGAAAATAGCTTTTCTTTTAGTACGAAAACCATTTGAAAAAATTTTAAAAATCACCTTAGCAAGGATTTGTGATTTTCAAACGATAATTATTTATGAAAATCAAACACGTATGCAAAATCAAATAAAATTAATTACCTATAAAATATTAAGCTTAACATTATTTACTTTCATGCTCTTTCAACATATAGAAAAAAAAACTAAACGATAAGCGTCCTCCTATATGGGTGCTTAATTGTGTCTAAATCATTGAAATTATGTTGCATAGCAGATGAACTACCTATCTATAAGTGATTGAAAGTGAAAGCAAGTAAATATAAAGGCTGAAAAATTAACAGATTTCACCCTGCATTAACCACCGAACTGTGAAGCAATCAGGAAGATACGTCTCAATATCGAGGATCTGTTCCGTAAATGAAATATCACTTCATCTCTAGTAATAATACGACGCACCGTAAACATATTAATCGCATATCTACCTACATGTCATTTATAATTGTTATTACGGTAGAATGTCAAATCGGCCTGTGACACCCGATAAATTTTGACTGCTTTACAATTAATTATTAGATTCATTTTCATGTTTGTTTTGTAGATACATAATAGAACTTAATTGCAATATTGTTAAAAAAATACTTAAGGTCAGGTACCTTTACCATTACCCAGGTCGTAATATAGTGGATAGGTAGGTATGTGTTGTAAATTGTGTTGTAGTATAAGTATAGTAAAGTACGATGTATAAAAGACGTTTATAAATGGAAAGCATTAAATCATAATATTTATATTACCGGTAAGAGTGGATATTTTATTTATCGATAGTAAACTGTTACCTACCTACATCGAACCATAAAAATGTTCACTTTCAAACATATTGTTCCGAATTTTATTTCTTATATAATTTTTGTGTATTTGATTTATATTTGTAGATATTGTAAATGACAACTTAACCCTCGCAAGTAGTGGTAACTAACAATTAGCTTAACAGTAAATCGTAAGACTAAAGAGATCAACTTACATCAACTAAACACTCATAAAAAGTAATATCTAAAGCGCTTACTGCAGTTTTAGCAGTAAGTTCCGAAATTTTCCTTATTTTTTGAGTATTACGTAGGTAATCAGGAAACTAACCGCACCGTATCTTTACCCCCACACAGTTGCCTTATTTATAACTACATAACTACAATAATTGCATGACAGTATTAAATTTAGTAAAAAAAGGGGAAAATTTAGAACAAGGACTAATAAAAGAATGCCACGAAGAAACTAAAATTATTGGAATATTTGCTTTTTAAGTAAAGAGGTGACGAAATAAAAAGTTAATCGATAAACTTGAACATTAAACATTTTTCGACGTTCAATTCATACACAGACGATGCCCCAAGTAAATTAAATTTGTTTTTAATTTAATATTAATAAGGTATTAAATACATAGTTTAAAATATATATATATATATATTAAAAAAAATATATATATATATATTTATACACACGTATATATATTATTGTATCTATTATACTTAATTTTTTTTTTTTTTTTTTGGGTTAGTAGCACACCCCAAAGGACACCAGGAACCGCCGTTAGGCATTACTTCTAGTGCCCCCCAGGACATCCATGCCTACCAGGGGGATATTTCACCTCCCGTACCGGGATTCGAACCCAGGACCCATCAGGCGAGAGGTTAGTCTCCTAACCACTCGACCACCGCTATTATACTTAATTAAAATAAAATAAATCACTCCTGTTAATATAAACTAGAAGTAAATTACCCACAATAAATTTTAATAACCGACTCGATTATTCCAAATTTTAGTAGGTATTCAAATATTGTGTCGTGGTCAGTCTAAATTGTTGCGACAATCAAAAATTTACATTCCGTTTTTTATCCGTAAACGAATGCATTGAAACGGTAAAATCTCTCAAAATAAGAGAAATTAAAAAAAATTAAAATCCTGAAGTAATTTTTTTTTAATATTTACGTAGAGTGCAGACTAACACTACTACCGCTGCGACTGTCCCTTGTCTGTAACAGACTATCAGAAAAAAATTAGAAACTTCTAAATATTTCTTTCTATTTTCTACCTATTTCTCGTCATCGTTTCCCTCTTTCATCAATTTCCAGTGTAGATTTTTTCCGTTGACTGCGAACTTTCATCTACGCTTCATATTTCACCAAACACTGTGATCGCGAAAACGTGCGTAAGATAAAATTACGTTCGCGAAATTGAGTTGTCAAAGGTTTGAGGGGAGCCCTAACCAAGACCCTAACCGAGTTCCTATCCAAGAGCCTAACCAAACTCGATTTTCAGAGAATTTGTGTTAGAGCTTAAAGGTCCATGTATTTACACTTTATAAATACATAGAGAGTTACTCGACAAAGAAAGATCCTACATATCCTCGTCGTATTAATCCTTTTTGTTTGTAATCCTTTTAGATAACACAACACACAACACTCACGCACACACACGCAAAAAAGACCTTACAAACCGAACGAGCGAACACGAATTATTATTCGTGTATGCGTCGTATTCGACGCCGTAATTTAAAATTCCAACTACTGAAACAAGCACTACCGCTCTGTACCACTGACGCGAAAGATCTGAAACGGTCTAGCGAGAATAGTTTTTAAATTAAAAATAGAGTAAATTTATAATTCTGCGGTATAAAGGCAGTAGATAGTGATTGTTCAAATAATTTTACTGTATAAAAAATACATAATTATAGAATAAATTTCCTAAAAAGTACATAGTTTTTTTATTAAACTCCATTATGATTCCTGCAAGTAAGAATAAGTTGTGATTTTTTGGAGTGCATTCCAAGTTCTGAGTTAGGTATTTGTTACTTGATTACACAGGTCTGCGATCAAATTTTTTTCTTTAAAATAATGGGTGATTCTTATGTATTTTGGTGCGCTGAGTTCGGAAATGCCCTCAATTTTTTCCCAGCACGTAAGCATTTTCCGCAAAATGCATTTTTCTGCGGGATTGCCTACCTTAAGGCGTATATTTATGAATATGCCGAAAAAGTTGTTTTTCCTATTCGGCTTCATAGTTTTATATTAGAAACTATGAAATATGATAAAAATTAGTATATTTAACAGTATTAGTCAGCGTATCCTTTTAAAGAATTAATTACCTTAATAGTATGCAATTAAGGTTTATCGCTTTTCTTCGGTGTTTTCAGATTCCAATGTTACTGTAATAAATGTTTTTGTTATTAAAAGTACATAAATAAATAGGAGAAATTCTTTCTGGTAACTACCAGAAAGAATTTCTCCTAATTAGCGTAATTGTGGTGAACATTATTGACAAATGATGATTTAATAAAATAAAATTTAAATTTCCCATTGCCCTATATATACCCCTCGTAGTCCTTCAATTTGTTCATTTCAATTTAAATATTCTTAAAGTGTCTTTCAAAATGTCTTCAAGAGCTTGTGTTAATAAACCTGATAGTTTCTGTTACATTTGTGGCGAACTTGTATTAAAAAAACAATCTCGAAGTATTACGGAGTTTATTAAAAAAGTGTACTTTGCCTATTTTGGTGTGAAGATCGGAGATCAAGAAAAATGTTGGATGCTTCATAGAGAACTTCCAAGCATCCCACACAAACGGAAAAGCTCAAAACGGGGTTTTGAGGGAAAAAGATGTAGATATTATAAAGAATTATTATAAATCCTTATTGTGTATACATATTATTTTTATCAAATTGTATTTAAAAATGTAAATAAACCACTAGTAATATATATTTTTTTTAATTTCAAAATGCATTTTTACCTATATGTACTGCGGGTTTTACATAACTTTCTTTTTCATTTTGCGGAAAATCCCTACGTGCTGGAGAAAAACTGAGGTCATATTTGGACTCAGCGCACCAAAATACATACGATTCACCCATTACGGTGAAAAAAAAATCAAAAAGTGTCAATTTGCAGGCCTGTGTTATTTGGTACTTACAAGGAAGACTAGGCAGGTGGAAATGTCAAAAAATTTTGAAACTGCAGGATTGTAGTACTAGACAACCTTAATCAAGAGTCGTATTTAAGAGGGTGAAATCCACCCTTGAAAATCGGAACTTTTTTTGATTTTGCTTAATATCTCTGAAGCAACAAGAGCTATCGCCAACAAACTAAATATTTTTGTAGTTGGCTGTTCAAGACCTACATTATGATACAAAAATTAGGGGTGAAAATTCTAAGGGGTGCCATCCCTTAAAAATTCTCATAAAACCCTGATTAAACTCTGATAGTTACAATCTAAGATATAAAAGTTATAAGTATAACTACTTACCACAGTTTCATTCATTTTCTATTCGCTCTGTGAAGTCCGGTTTCGCGTATCATTCATTCAGCGATAGGTAGGTATTTACGTATAATCTTATCTGTAAAGAATAAAAAAGCAGTAAGAAAATTGACAGTGCATTCGCTTAAAGTATAACATTTCTAAATTGATTTTTCAAAAATACAAAATTTATAATTGCCATTAAAATTAATAGTGCATTTGGTAGTCTACGCCACAGCTCAGGGTTTGCACTTTACTAAGGTATCAACAAAGAAAAAGCTGATTTTTCATTATAGTTAGGTAAAACTAAGAATTCAACTTAAATAAAATTGGTTTACTTGTGTTTGTCAGTCTACACCAACACGGTTCTCAATCTATGTGGCGCGCCCCCTTAGGGGAACGCGAAATAACAAAATGAGAAATACAAAGACATTAAAAAAAGACAAAAGCATCAAAAAGTATTAGCAGAAAAAGAATCAATAGATATAGAAAAAACTATTAAGGCTCCAAAAAATCATTGGAAGGGCGCCGTGGTTAAAACTGATATGAAAAGTTGAGTCCCATATAATAAAAGGTTGAAAATCGTTTGTCTACACTTTGTCTGCACTTGTCTTTTATAGGAAAAATTGGTAACAATAAGTTAAGATGCAACTCGACAGGACCACGTGGTCAAGCAAGAAACAACAGAATGAACAAAATGCATTATGTAATGAAGGCCAGAAGCGCGTAAGCGTAGTTTATAAAAATCACGTAAACGATGGGTAGATGATATTATTGAAAAGCTAGGAAAAAATGGTAAAAAGTGGTACAAAATATTAAGCGAAGTGGAAAAAGAAGAGAAGTTTATGTTCAAAAATAAATACTAAAAGGTTGCCACAAAAAGAGAAGAATTATTATATTTAGGAGCTTCTGCATCGTTTTTCGATTTTTTAATTAATGTAGGTAGATACCTAATGTTGTTTTATTTGTTTTTTCCAATTAATAGTGAGTTCAGTTCAGCAGCAATAGCTCCTATTCATGACAGTTTTAAGTTAGTTTTAGTAACACGGCTGGTTAATTACGGGTTCTTAACTCGATATAGTTTCTTAATACACTATAATATTAAAAAAAGCACTACTCGTAAATGTCCTGTACTAGTTTCTTTTTAAGTCTCGTATAAATGTTTTTGCGTCCAATTTTATAATAATTTGCACCATCACAGTTATTAAGGTTTGTTTTATTTGTAATGTATAGATATATCATGTTAGCCAATTTCATTTTTTATTTAATAAATAATAGCAATTTACGTTAAAATGTTTTAATTTAATCTCTCGGTTAGGTTTCCTTTATTAAACTACCTAATTTTAATTGTTGTTTGTAATTCGTGTAACGTGTTGCGGCCATAAAATGCTTAATAATTTAACGAATATGCATAATATAACACAAACGGTCAAATCAACAATGCAACAGTCTCAACAGTTTGTAACAATTGTATACCCACTAGTTACAGTTAAGTGAACCAGAGAATATATTGTAATCTTTAGAGTTCAAATTATAGATCAAACTATAATAGTATAGTTTATTATAATATGAACATTTTTAGGGAAGGTTCCGAAAACGTTATAACCTCGGTTCGAATATTGGGTACATTCGTTCCCCGTAATTCAGTTTACAGCACGTTTGCTTTTATATAAAAATCAATGTAATTCCACAGATGAATAGGAAAACGAATAATAGGTTTAAAATTCTAAAGTAAAGACAATCGAAGTGTTTCAAACAAGTTAGTTTTTTTGTATGTGAACCACGTTCGATTGTTTTTTGAACGTTCTTCCTTTTACAATATAAAAATTTCCGCAAAATTATAGGTATCAATTTATTTAGTACATTAAGAATCTTCATAGCTTTTACAGATAGCGTCGCTTAAAATTCAAATTCCTACGTTTTCCTCTGTTCTTTATCCCTAGAAGCCCTAATGTTCAACGTCGTCTACGTAAGGTAATAAAATGACATTTCGAGTAATCAAACAAATTACTTTCTTACAGATTCTTACCGACGCATTAGCAGATTAGAAGGAAACGCGTCGGTTGTTCCAATAAATGTAGGGAAAGAAATATTAAAGCGAAATCTTAAGCTATTTGAGAATTCAATTTGGCATCGTTTTAATAAAATATCTAATGGAATATATAAACAGATGGCTGCATTATACGGCACGTATTTGTCGAATGATGGGGGTTCAAACAGAGCACTGAACACGTCTCTTCAACATGAATAATGCGTTATGATTGCTTCATACATATTTAATATCTACTCAAACCGATTGTTTCGTCGCAAAAGCGTTTCTTTATTTTTTACTGTCACGAGCAGCTTGACATTATTGAAAGTAACTAGAATTTTATATTCCGGAACTCGCAAAAAGCGGGACTCTTTGTACTCCTACGCTCCTTTTGAAAAATAACACAATAAGCTCGTAATTGCTGCAGAAATATTAAAAATAAAGATTTGAATAGATTCAAAATATCTCGAGCGACGAATTAAAATCATTTTTATTGTTTTTATTAATAAATGCAACTTTGAAGTCTTTTTCTTTGTTAATAGATAATGAATAATAATTATAATAAATTAATTGCCAGGTCTGTCGTAATTCGAGAGCAAATAGCAACACGCTGACCTATAACTAACAAGTCAAACAGTTGGTTTAGAAATTAGGGTGAAAGTAGAAAGGGATTAGCGAGAAGTTGGGCACGCGATTTGCACAGCCACGTGTGTAAGCAGAGTGCTAAGCAGTTTGTAATAGGAACAGAGCAGAATAAACCTGCAGGTAATGCAGAACTTTGTACAAATAACGGGGGTTGAGATTAATATACATCCGGCAAACATACGCTTCTGGGCTGTAAGTTTGCCTTCCTGCGTGCTTTATCTTCGAATTCAAATACAGCTTCAAATTCTTATAAAGTACGTGATAGTCTATTGATATGTGTGCTTTCGGGAACAAACAAAGCAGTGCGAAAGCACCCCGAACCCTCTAGACGTGACAATCGTAGATGGTTACCTTATTTGCGCACGGCATTCGACATTTTTGTAACGCAATAACAAATACAAATACTTACAATTTCAGTTGCTCGAGCATAAGCAAATCCGAGATAATTACCTACCTACCGTAAAAATAGAATGCAAAGTTTTTATCTCGAAAAGGCGCCGAATGGAAATTTTAATAAAATTGTCGGTCGAGATATTTTAAAATTAACTAATTTTATGTAGGTAGGTAGTAGGTATTTCGACCCGTGTATTATTAAATTATTCCATGTCCTTGTTTGGATATTAAAAATTAAACGAGTAAACTGAACGTATCCAAAATAAGAATAGAATTTTTAATTACTAGAAAACGGGGTAGGAGGGTAGGTACCGTAAAACGAGGTGACAATTCTTTCTTCACTTTTTACTTTATTTATTGAATAGCTCTTTTGTTATTGGTATTGAAGACGATTAATATACGTGAGTCCATAAGCAGTGTAACAGTTTTCGTCATTAAAATTGTATTTTTTTTAACTTATTATGGCAGAAAAAAAATAAAACTACGTGGTCAATGCTACCCCTACATTCGGAGCGACATGCGCGCCTATTTAAAACTAATGTAATTTCATATATAATGTTTATTAAAGTGAAAATGGCTACAGTTAAATAAACAAAAAGTTATCGGCTTTCCAAAAAATATATATGTAGAAAAAAAACTAGCGAAAAACAGAAAACAACAGATAACTGAGGTATCAAGACGTCCCAAAAAATGTTATTTATTATAATCTTACTAAGATACGGTTATTTATTGCAAATAACTATCTAGTTCGATACTGTTTGAAAAAACATGATGGCCACGCCGATAGATTTTAGGAGGACAAATTTTACGTTCATATCATATTCAGATAGTGACATCACTTGTCCTATAAAATATTTTCGAGTTTTTTCGTTTCATATTTGAGCAAGACCCACATGCAAGCATAATTTTACGTTTTATGCTGCTAACAGTTATTACCGAAGTCGTCCTATTCTCCTGATCTTCATTTTTCGTTGGAGTATCATTTGTCGCGACCAGAACGGCCAGAGCATTAAATAGAACTCATATTATAAAGCAGCATTTATATTTAAATGTTAACATTTGAAGTGGTCAATGTCACCCCAAAAAATTCAGAAATCTGCATTCTTGTGCAAAAATTGCTAACCATAAATATAAATATTGTAGCATAAGAATAGGTTGTAAAAGATAACATTCGGTCACAATATAATATTTGAAAGTTCTACTTTCTTTGTTCGATTTTTCGAAGTATAAGTTTACGGAGCATAAAATTTCCGTTTTTCGGAAACGTAAAATGTTTTGCTTAAACGACTGTTTCCTTAAGAATATACAAGATGCGTTACTCGAGTATACATTTTTTAATTTTTGACTTTGCTTAATTCTCGACCTTGTAACGGTCCGATTGGGCTTTAGGCCTAGAAGGTTGTAGTTGCTTGCTATTTGGTAATAGTAAATGATATAGGTGGGTTAACCTATAAAAAGTCATCATGTAAATTTTGTATTTACGAGTTCAGCTTACCTAGTTAATTAATTTGTTGGATCCGGAGATTATTCTAATCGTTATTAATTCTTTTTTGTTGTTGATTAGATTGCATTTATTTATTTGTTTACATTTAGATCGTCATTTTAGTAAAGATTAAAGACGAGCTGCGCGCTAGAAGAATTTCAGATTCATAGTTTTCTTAGTTTTCTATAATTTAATATTTTTCTTGTTTATCATATCTTTGGCGTTTGTATTTTTCTATTCAGTTCATTATTCAGTTGTAATTTTAACTTTTATTGTAATCAGGCGGGTGTAATACTGTTATTAATAATTAATTTCAAATTTAGTCTCAGATTTATTGCTACGGTCGTGGTATTTTAAATTTATCGGAAGTGTGGTCATGAAAATTTCAAATTATATTTCGATTCCCTTTCTCAAGTTTTGCGAGTTTTTGTAAATCTTTTCTGGAGGACGCATGTCTTTATCTTAAAAAACATCTGTACATTTTTAATAATTACACATACCTAATTGTGTTTCATAAATTAAACTAGATTACTTGGGTATGATATTTATTTTAAATATCTACCATAATATGCGGCATTTGTGTAATTTTTATAATTTTGTTCACGCGTTCGATTTATCTTTATTTAATAATTGTACAAATTAGCCTCTTTAATCTCCTACAACACTTATAAATTATTTCCAAGTATTAGGCAGTTTAATGCTAACAATAATATGTAAATACATATACATAGGCTTTTGTAATTTTATAGAAAATTCTGTTATCTTTCAAGATTTGTAAAATTTAGATAATTATATAAAAAACGGCTATTTTTCTGATATCATACAAAAAAACATTTTTATTAAGTACAGATTACGCGAGTTTTGTTATGTTTAGTACTTTACATTAAATTCATTAAACTTTCTTCGAGGTTATATTGCACACGAAACTTTTTTATTATTTTTTCCCGTATACCTGTACCTTCATATAGTTATCTAGAAATTTAATATTTAATTTTGTAATAATGTACGTGCAAACAAACCATTATCCTAAAGCGAAACAGTAATTCAACATGTCTACCTGTACTTGCAAATAATTAGTTTGGTATATTACTAACTGAAACCTAGTCGATGCTTATTAACCAAGTATACCTATACCACAATATAATATCCACTGCAAATATTTGGGCACCATAAAATAAATGAAATTTTAATTATGTTGATAGTATGAACCGCAATATGCTCTGTAATTCGCTAAAATACACCACACAGATTTGGATACACGAATACCTAACTAAACTAACACTGTTCTCTACTATTTACATTGACTAGAAGCGGAAATTATTACGGCAAAGTAAAACGTAGTATTTGTTTTAAGTATTACAAGCGCCTTCAACGATGCAACCTCAATATTTTTGTTAAACTTGTTTCGGTTTTAATTTAAACTTGTTATCTTTTTATAAATAGTTAATTTTGCTGTTAGTGTAAGTCAAATATTCAATTAAGGAACATTTTAAACTTTCAAAATTGCCGCAGCGCAAAACGGGGATGACTAGTTTAAGCTCATCTCTCAAGGGGTTTTAATTATTTAGATAAAAATGCCACATTACTGTAAAATGTTGCTAAAACTTTCAGATTTTCAGAACGTTTTAAAATATTAATTTGCTTTCGAAATTAAGAGATGTTTTTATTCCGTCGATGCATGAATAGTTCACTAGTCATCATATTTTAAATATTTCAAAAGGTTATTTGATTAGGTGGTAGGTATATAAAAAAATCACCTTCGCATTTTTAACGAGAAAACTTTTGTCAACTTTTACGAATTATAAGCCGAAGAAATTAATTTATAAGTAGCTTATTTAACATTTTTAATGGTAATTATAAAAGTGTGTAGATTCTTAAACTTGCCTTCAATATAAATTTATGATGAATAATACCTATAGATGTATTAAGAATACATCATAAAATTATATCTGTAAATGAGTAACAGGGTGCAAAATTTATCTTAAAAATTGAAGAACATCGTTAAGCCTCCGTTTTCTCAAAACAGATTACATTTTAATAATGAATTGATGTGCCTTAATAGATGGAAAAGTACATTTTGTCGGTGAAAAGTTTAACGGTCGCGGTTCTGCGAAAATAATTTGATGCGTATTTGTTGATAACTGATTACGGATTATGTCCAGCGATGTCGCTTGAAAAATATGGTACCTAAGTACCTACATAATGAGGCAATTTAAAAATAATGAACAATTTGATCCTGATAAATTATGGAAGTTTAATACACTGGAAACTTACAATTAGTGTACCTACATGTTAAATTGGTTATCTTTTTCTATAATTTTATTTATCTACGTAATTTATATAGTAGCTTAGCAAGTAAAACATTTCATAGCTAGGTACATGTACTCCATTTTGGACCAATATAAATAGTACCTACCTATGTAGATATGTATTTATTTATATACCTATCACTACAATAATTGAAAAATAAATTCACTTTTCTATGATTGTTTTCGAATTACCTCGTTCTTTTACACTTAGGTTCGTGTCTTAACGTTTTCCTCAATTTTTCGTTAACTTATTGTTAGTACGTACTGGGTACCTACATATGAATATTTAATATAGATAATGTAAGTTTTGCTTTTTATTTTGTTTCCTCAAAATAAGTACTAGAAAATTGGGTGGATATTAAAATTTCAATATAAATACATATGTACATAGTAGAAACCAGCTCCATAAAAATAAATAGATGCCTACAATCGAAAATACAATAATAATAATAATAAAAAATACCTACATATTTATAAATCATTTTCTTCGAGTTGTTTTTAGAAATTTCTATAATATAATGTACATTCATACATATGTAATTACCTACTTTAAAATGAAACAAGAAAAATATTCGCAATTATTCGTAAAGGGACTTCCTTTTAAATAATTGTGTTGATACATTGTCGCTTATCGTAAAACGTATAGACTATGTTAATTTAAAACAATAAAATTTCAACGACGCAAGAGAAAGTTTATCGGTATAAATATACCTACAGATGTTATTTAACATCAGTAAAGTAATAGCCGGAAAAATCAATTTCCTGAGTAAAAGTCGAACGAAAAGCAGCTTATAATCGACAAGTTACAATTTTAAACTGTTTATTCTTCACCTTATTCTGATTTGCCATGCCATCAATATCACTCCTTGTAATTGAATAACCAACCGGAAATGTCGAGAGAACCCCAAGTTTCAATCTTGGAGTACATTCTTCATCAATATCTAATAAACGCCTACTTTATCAATACTGCCACGTTCAGTAAAAACAATTCTCGCTTTGACGAGGAAACTAACAAAAGTCCAGATTCGTTCAATTTAAACAGTTTGGTGTTTGACAAATTTATTTTGAGACTACAATATTAAAAGTTTTCAATATGTGACAGGTTGAAGTGTTCCCTGCGTCTTCAAAACTTGTTTTAAAACTAATATTTAAAAAGATATAACTGCTGAATCTAACATGAACGCCTCCCTTGAAACTTTAATGTCACGGCTCATCTATATCCTTTTTGATCTATTATTCCATATTTATTAAATTATGGATAATATCCGGCTTTAATACGTACGAAAATAAGTTATTCTACATCAGCAGGAAGATTTAAATATTATATCTGACAACGAGTAAGTAAATAAAATTTATATGATGACAAGTAATTATTACATACCTACTTAAATAATGAAAAGATGTAGGGTAGGTACGATGATCATAAATTAAAAACAGTGGCGACTTCTTTTCGCATTAACGCGTAATAATTAATTATTATTGTACACGATTCGTTATTTCATTCACTAAACAATTATCGATTTGAATGTCATATTATTAATTTAATATTAAAGGAAAGATTAATGTCGGTATTAACTTTCACCTCAATAATTACCTTTCACATTCATCTTCACATGACAATGGAAACCTTCCTGGCAAAGATCCGCAGAGGCGGCGTCGCCGGCGGCGGTGCAAATATTTCTTTAAGCAGGCTGGGTTGGAAACCCAACAGTAAATTTTGATACGCTAATTACGCTCTCGTCTTATAAAAACGAATTTAAAATGAAAATTAATGAAGCTTCCTTTCACCTGAAATATATTTTGTTCTTAGCTTTTACCACTTCGCAAGAGTGGAGAGTTAGTACTTCGCAGTTACATTAAAAAGATAAAGTGACAAATGTAGGGTAGTTTTTGGCATTTCTCTGCCTAAAATATTTACCAGGCTAATCTCATCGTTCATAGCAAACAAGCTACTTGAGTTTATTTCTTTTTTATTTTTTAACAAAGAAATATGGAGTGCCGCGAGATTTACTTTTTGTAAATTCGTTATTAATTTTTTTTCTTGCACGCCAAGTCACTTTTATTTATTTTTGAAGTGGATATTAAAAAGGGAGTTATTTTCAATTTCTAATTCAATTCATAATTTTTGTTTCGTTACCTATTATAATACCCGCGCTTTTTGTTTTAAATTATAATTCTAGGCTATTTTTTTTATAAATTCACCCTTATGTTTCGATTAATAGTCTGATTATCTTCTGAAAACTAAGATTATAACATGTACAAAACTTTTAATATAAAAATCAGTCATAAAACAACGTGTTTAATTAGTTATAGTAAAAAAGCATAAAACCCACGTATACCTACTACTTAAATCGCACATGCGTGATCTACTGAATGTAACAGTTTCGATTTATTATTATATTTAAAACTCGAGCAGTCCCTTTGGAAACGTCGTAAAAACATTAATTAGTTTAATTAATTGTTTACCACTTGTTTCACTCTTGTCTTACTTGTCAGACTCAGAACGAAGCTGTAAATCTCATCCTGATCACTGTTGAAAATGATTTATCTTTCTTATAAAATATCAAATGTAGTTCGTCAATTCTGCGTTCTTTCAATTTTATCCTAATTTATCTACAGTTTTCCCATCTATTTTTTAAAATCAATTTTTGTAGGATAACATTGCATTACCTATTATTTTGCTTTAAGATGGTTTCGTTCTACCAAAACGACATGCAGTAAACTTCTGTTCAGTATTTTAAACTATTAATTAATCAATTAATCATTTTGATCATAATGTCTGAATAAAACGCTAAGTTTCATAACGTTAGCTCACTCAAAAAAAAAACTCTGCTTTTGTTTGCTTCATTATAAAGCTTTCGGGTTGGTTACATTGATCGACACATTTAATCAACTAGGTACCTATTTTAATTCGCTAATATTACGACATTCGTGGACTATGTTTAAAAAATATAGATAGCTAAATATTCTTTTCGTTGTCTCTTTCCGAAAATTTCAAATTTTTGAATAACCGATTGACCACCAATTTAAAGATTTTAACACTACTTGAATTATATATTTTTCTTCGCTTATTATAAATCCTAAGTTTTGTATTTATAACTTTTTGACATTTCTGACGTCAAATTTGAAAACTTTAGTGTTTTTTTTTTTAACATTAAGGTGCTCTTGCTTATTATTGCAATGATCTCGTTTTCGAGAAAAATCAATTGGAATTTTTCGTGTTTCCTTTCATACACATAAATTCCCCAATATTAGGTACTAAAGACAGTACCAACAATAAGGAATTGACTTTGACAAATCAAACAAAATAAAAATTGTTTAAATGCGTATTATTAACGAAGTTTTGAAGATATTTGAAAAAAAAATGGATGTCAAGGCGCCATCTTCAAATGGACTTCTTTAATCTGCATGGTGATTTAACTCAAATCTCTAGAATTCGACGTTTTGATTTTGTAGGAGAGTTTCTGGACACCCTGCATATACGCCCAGTCCGCAGCGAAAGAGTTAATGCGATAACGTAAAAAAAGTTAAATGTTTATTGTAAAGGATTAATCAAATTATTACCTATCTATAATGATTGCGTATAAAACTGAAAACCTTCGATTTTTTCATTATTTTTTTCGATCATTTGATATACTTATAATTTAAATTCAACGATACATTTAAAACTCGACTGCTGTTTTTATTATTAGGTATTGAAATAATATTCGCCATCTTCGACAATATCCGATAAAGGGAATTTTTCTCCTTCTTTTAAACTTTAAAATTCATCCTCTTCGTTCTATTCACTTTATGGCCATATAAGTAGATTAAATTTCAAACACTTTTATTACCTTGTGCATTGGAGATTAAATTGGATGAGTTTCCTGTCGGTAATTTTCTGTGGGAGTTTGGTTAGGTATACATCCGATAACTCTAACGGTAAAGCAGTACGGTAGGCAGTTAAGGACACGGCTCGATAATATATCATTTAAAAAGATGTCTCTAATTACTAGATCCGTAACATGACCGCGTTAACCCATGCAGCGTGGGGAAACTCCCACAACACAGCTCGTGGTGGCGCAGCGGCGTAAATTAGCGGTGTAGCCGCCGCTCTCACGTGACGAGTGCGTCCCCCGCGACATCCACGGCACCGGTCCCGCACTAAATAACCTGTCCGATTACGTCGTGTCCCATATGTGCCCAATCTCCCTAGCGTTTTCTTGATAAGCTCGCAGACACTATTTTAACATCGGTTTATGGCCACTTTCAAAAGCTCCGCTGCATTGACTGCATGCTCCAATACATTACCCGGAGTCTGGCGTTCGTAATTCCGGTAATTCGGTTAAAGTTCGGCCAAATCTTTGACGTTACAAAGAAGCTGATGTATATTTCGCAATGATATTAATTCTGGCGGCCATTTTGCTAACTGTTTGTGTTGTAACGTCCGGCTGGGAGCCGACCGGAAGAGCCACTCCAGGCTAATGGTAAAAGTGTGTTATGGCTCGGATACATGTTTATAGCATTTAACTTGGTACCCGTTAAATCAGATTAATTTACAGTTCGAGCACATTTGCGTTTCATATTTGGATGTGTTTCAGTTTAATTATCATAAAAGCGTCATTTCGAAACCGATAATTTTATTGTTACGCTTACGAATGCAAAAATACATTTATATTTCTGTACACGTACCCTGGTTCTAATTGAATTTCATCGGAATACCCTCTGTTCTTGCAAAGCGCCACAATACATTCGAACTAAAACGTTTCAGTTGCAATTAAAATGCATAGCCTGATGTATTGCAAATCAAAATCTAATTTACAAGTGCTACTTTTAAATCTTAAACCGCAAATCACATTCTGTACCCGTTCTGTACTTTGTATTATCTCGGTTTACTTACTCAACTGTTGTTTGTCGACAGTTTTCGTACATTAAATTTTTAATTTAAGTATTTTGCAACAATGACAGAAAGGTGCCGTATTTAGTAGAAAAGGTGAAAATCACAACAAGGGCGTTCGATACATTTCTAAGTACCTACCTACAATGAACCAGTTAATAAAATATGTTTTAGAAATAAGTTAATTAGCTTGTCATATAAGAAAAAGGGGAAGTAACCCCAAAAAGTGCGCCGAAAGGCCCCGCGGGGCAAAGTGGCAATTGTTTAATTCGAGTTTGCGGTGGAAATGACAACAAAGTCAAAAACAAAATGGAAAACGCGAGCAAAAGGAAATAACGATAAAGCGACCGACTTTATTATCCTCCTCGCTACCAATTTTAAAGTAATTCATATTTAATGAACGATGAACTTTGATCGATGAAAATTAATCAAACTGTCAAATTTCCTTCGCGATTTCGTACAGGGAAACTATGCTAATTCTTATCGTGCCTCTTTTTAAACATATTTTTAGGATTTTGTTATATTTCCTTAAGTGTTGTTCGTTACGATAATGCTCGTAATTAATTTTTTTTTTTATTTTGCGTACCTACGTAGACATTGATGTTTTCAATTAGGTATAATATTTATCGAAAGATTAAGAAATGCTTTTTGATTTCACAAACACATAAATTAGTATCGATAATTCAAAAACGATTAACTTTTGTATAATGTAAGTACCTATAGATATTTATGTTACGGTTAAGACAATTACAAATAAGCTTTACTATTTTATAACCACAAAACAATAACTACATCGACTTATTATTCATCCTACTTATGTACAATATATAGATATTTTTATATTATTAAAATCTATTTCATCGTTTACGTCTGTAAGTATTGCGTGAAATGTGATAAAGAGATAATTACAACTTTTGAGTCGCTAAAAGTTAAATAAAGAACCACAAATCGTTATTTAATACATCTGACCCAGTCCTAGTTGCAGTTGAATAATCTTAAAATTACAAAATGATAAATTAATGGCCCGAAAACCGTCATAACTATAATTCAGTATATGTATGGTATATGAGTAATAAGCTATTGTGTCATCCAGTTTGTTTTAACGCTTCATACATATTATGCAAATTTTTATGCAAGTTTAGAAGCAACAAGGCTTGTGGGTTTCGAAGAGAACGTTGTGCCTGATATATTTGAACAAAATCCGGATTATAAATTATTGACTATTAAACCAGATATATTAGGGTTCAGTCCATTAGATTACGTCCTTGCTAATAATTCTTTAGCACTTGCTGATAAGATTTATGCAAAGTTGGATGTTTCAATCATTAAGAGCAGCGTTAGTTTAAATTTAAAGAAAAAGTGGATCGAGATGCTTCCCTTCGCGATCATATAAATCATTTTTAATTAACTTTAACCGTTTTCGCGTTCAGAAATATGTTATTAAGAAATATAGATTTTTATTATTAAGATGTATGCATGTATGTAGTAAAATGGTTGGTACTATGGCTAAAAGTAGAAATAAATCAAAAAATTTTCCGAGCAAAAGTGGAAATGTCTACTTAGAATACGTTAGTGACTGTTGTTCTGATTTACGTAATACGATCGCTTTTGATTTGAATCGGGCTTCAAAAGAAATCTCATCTTTTAACACATATTACAATATATTATGTATAGATAAATAAATCGGCGATAACAATATCTACAGATCCTCACCATGCCACATATTATCTAAATTAATAGATAAGTATATAATATTAATACATTTTTATATTAAATTTTATACAATGTATACAATGTATAAAATTTTAGTGCTATTTCTATATAATATACTTATTGCTAGATGAATTTTGACAATGCGAACATATATATATAAAATTTATTTACGCACTGATCTAATTAAGGCAAACGTGGGCAATTAATAAATAAATAGATAGTAACTAGGTAGCTAATATTCAAGATAAGATAACGATTTCTAAAATCTTTCATAGGCTTTCATATAAATAAATAAATATATGTAGGTACTCATAACTAATATACTGCTCCAAAAAGGACGGTCAAAATTAGGTTTTTATTTTCCTTCTTAATTTTTAGAGAATGTGTAAAAGTGTCAACAAAATACAGTAGATAATTTTCACTAATAAAAAGACTACACTTGCCAATAGTTTTCTTTGATAAGATGACAAAACAATGAGCAACACTTGTTCATTCTGTTATTAGAACTTTTATCGGATCGAAATACGACCACCTAAAAATATGCGGCAGAAAGTTCGAGTCCTTCAAAAACATTTTTGTCTCTTCTAAATTTTTTTTGTAAAAGTTATAAACGTTTAATGAACACGTGATACTGCATCACACCATATTTGATCGTGTTTAGGTATCACCGTCTCCACGAAACAAACAAACTTACAAAACGATAATTAATAATTATGAACCACCTCGCGAAGTAATGAGGAATTCTGAATCTATGATACCTAATTGATACAAAACAACTTGCATACCTATTTCTAAATTAAATTTTATGTCAATTATAAGATATGGAGTCTTTGGTTCCCAAAGAATTCTACTCATTAAAAAGTTTTAATTGAAAAAAGAATAAATATTTCTTGGTTCATCTTTCTGTAATACTACTATTCCATTTATTATAATGTAATATTATTTATTAGTAAAAAACATCTACCAAATTTTGTTTGTTTTTAAACTAATAATACTAAAATTTCCAAATTTCAACCGTCTCTTTTTTGAGGAAGTATAATTCAGCATTTGTTTACCCATAGGTAAATATAATAATAATGTAATATACGTAATATTATGTATAAAAGACATTAATTTTTCTTAAGCAATTATTTTCTAGTTTTTGTCCTTATTTAGAAACACATTAACCGAAACATATTAAACAGATTAAATAATTAAGTACTGTTAGGTATAGGAACTGTGTCCGTAGATGTAGATATGTCCTAAGTAAAAATTAAATGAATGATATTAATATTACCTATAGTTCAAGACCAGTAAATAAGTAGATAAATATTATACAAAAACGAAACTCGCCTTGATCAAAAACTCGGTTATTACAAATATTTTCTTGAAAAATATCTACCATAAAATTCATATTAAGTACCTGATGATAGAAAAAGATATTAAAAATTCAGTACGCAATATAATACCCGTCATGTTTTCTGATCATTGAAAACTTTAAATTTTAATAAAAGAAGCGTTTGGTCGCAAGTGTATCATATTGCTGTGAAATTATAAATAGCACTTCAAAAACTAATAACAATTTTCCTCCATATGCTGTGGCCCGATTCCGCTTTTGGCCTAAACTCTACGGAAATCACGAATTAATAATATTGAATATAGTCAAATCGATTGTTGAGATACTACTAGATTAAAACATTAACTCCGCTAATTTTAAAGAGGCGGAAGCTATAAAAATAAAAGACGAGAATTCGGAAGCTTACGAATTCAAACAATGCCTAAAAGGAACGGGGGGATTTCTAATTAATGTAATGGCCGACGAAAGTAGAAACTCATTAAAGAAACTTTAAATTAAAAAATGAACACAGTATAATTAGAAATTAAAGGAAATAATCGATACCTTTTCAGATTACGCGAAACTTGAACGTTTAGACGGGAATAAATTAAAATAATTAATCACCCTAAAAGTGATGAGAGCTGACGATATCGAGTGGGAAATGACAGTCAATATATTTATAATTAACAAAGTACGCAATAAAATTTATTCTATTAGTGCAACAAATTTGTGCTGTGATTAATTAAATCTTTACAAATTACACATTTACCTACCTATCTACATAAAATAATTAATTATAAATAAGCACTTATTCGTATTAATTGGATTATAATTCAACGTGTTAATGAATAGATGTGTATCAAGGGGATTTAAATTTCGACGGTTATGATAATATTTGAAGTTGAAGAAAATTAAATAGTGTTACGTTTTTAATTTAAAATCAAAATTTTGATATTTTATTAACAAAAATATATAGGTACATTATATAGGTACATAGGTACATTTGATATACAGGGCGTCGAATAAAGAATGGGTCATACGATAACAGTGACTTATTTGGGTAAAAATAAACCGATTTGAATCAACTTACCACAATCAAATCAAATTAGCACAATTTTTCTTCATTGCAAAGTTATGCGCCTTGAAAGCAGTTTTTTAAATTTCATCTTTTTACAATTATCCGCTTATTTTTAAGTTATTTTATTCAAATTTGGTATTGGAGGGTTTTAAATGTGCCCAGATAAAACAAGATAATTAATTCTTACCTAACCTAAATAGTAGAGGGCACTCCCAATACCCTACACATTTTATTTTTTCTGCAATAACTTTCTTGCAACCCCACATTTTCTTTAAATGATCAATATTTTTGAAATAACAGTCCATTATGTCCAAAAAAGATATATGGTACTTCATTTATGTCGCTATAACGAACTGTTTCAGAGAAAAATGCGTTTAAAGTTAATACCTACTGCAAATTATAAAAACTTACCTACATCAGAGAAACCTTCATTTTTTCATTTAATTATATTCATCGTTCATTTTTTGCGGTCAGAAAAAGTTTGTTGAAAGGGTTCCAAAAATGCATCGAGTCAAATAGGGGACAGGTCATTTAAAGCAAATCTCGACTCACAAAAAAGATATAGCAGAATCAATAGAATGTGTAGGACGTTGCAAACGTCCTCTATGATTTAGGCAAGAAATAATTATCTTGTCTTAATTCGTATGTCAAATTTCAATAAAATAACTTCAAAAATAAGCGAGTAATCGTGAAAAGATTAAATTAAAATACTTCATTCTAGGCGCATAACATTGTAAGAATGCAAAATTGTACTAATTGTAAGGTAAGTTGGCACAAATCGATTTATTTTTACCCAAACAAGCCACTAATTATTAGCATATGGCCCATTATTTACTAGACACTCTGTATAATATTATATAGATACTTACATGATATTACAATTAATAAGTGAATCATTTGTTATTAAGAGCTAACGTATCTAGATATAAGTATTTTGTTAAATTTATATTTAGGTTCTTATGGAAAACTATAATAGGGAACAGAATCTTTACCTTAAGATAATACCTACATATATTAAATATTTCGCTTTGAAAATAATATAAGGGTGTATTAAAAGTAAATAATGTATTGGATTTCCATATTAAATTCACGACGCCATAATCATTAAAAAATGATCGATGCGGTGAAAAAGAAAATAGAAAGAAAAATAAATAATAATATAGCATTAGGTTTGTATTTCGAGTATCATTAATTACTTTATTTTCGTGCCGAATAAGTAAATACCAATTGATATCTAAACTCGAAAAACGCTCAATTTTTACTAGTAAGCGTTCAAATTATTATTAAAACTCGCATCAATAGTCGAATAATGCACAGTTATACATTACATCGGTGTCTAATTATTCAAAGCGTTGGGTCCCCAAGCGAACAATCAAACTCGAATAACCGAGTAAATTGCAACCGGCAAAGGACGTCCCGCATTCTGCATTGCCCGAACCAGGCCTGCGGCTAAATAGTCATGGATTTTATAAATGCATAACCTGAAGCTCGTAAATGTATATTATAACGAAACATAAATTCCGGCCACCTTTATTCCGCAAAGTTTATCTGGGCCCAGCGAAATTCGATAGCTCTCTTAAAAGCCCCGAGAAGAATACATTTTCTAAAAATATGTTCGAAAAGTAATAGTTCGATAAAGGTATTGAGTGTCAACGTTTGAGCGAGTAAACAAAGAACAAAGGGGCTTAACACAATAGCTTCTGATGTTAAAGCAGTTTGTAACAAAATCTCCCGCGAAAAGAGCGAGAATCGATTTGCATCTTAAGAGGAATTCACGAGATTAAACAGTTTTTTTTTACAATTGCCAATTTGAGGCGATTTCAATAGATACCTATGTATATGTTACAAAAGTTAAAAGTGGACGTTGAATAAGATTGCATGTCAAAGCGATGGGTTTGGAAACGCAACTTCGGCTAAAAGAAAAAATTAAACCGCCGGCGATATAGTGCCCAGGTTTATGAATTGAAAATTAATTAAATATCAATCGACGACAGATAACTATCGAATATCTAAGTAGTGTAGATAATGGCGAGAATTTCGGAAAACGAACATTAATTTTAAAATCACTGACGAAATTTGCAAGTTGACTAAAAATATTACATCTATACCTATATGGGAAAGAAAACGTTTGCAATAAAATTGCTGTACCTATCTAGGTCTATAATAAGAATTTTAATGTAACGTTCCCTGGATAAGCGTAAAATTGATTTTTTAAATATTTTGCCTTGTTTCGTTTGTTATTGAACAGGTTTTTAATAAATGTTAGACATTACGTTTTGTTTGTGTATTGAATAAGAGTTTTCGATTTTCGGAAATTAAAACTTCTAATGTTATCGGTTAGTAGGTACTGAAAATTAATTATCTATGTGCCTATTTAAATAGTTTCCGTAAAAGCGACACTCGCCTGATTTATTCCTTTAACATAAACTTTTATTTTGTGTTACTAAGTCAATGTAAGGCTAAAATATGACCAACATATTTTCTGGCGAGTAGAAAATAAGCGATAATAGTCCGAAAGGGATATAAATGCTAGAGATTTAAAAGAAAAGAAGAGCAGGGGTCAACTATAAAGAAATGGCCAAATGTGGAGGATAACGAGACTAAGGAAGGATATCGGACCTAGTAGGAAAAACGAGCGCGTGCCAGAAGAGCAAGGTTGCGGACATACGTAAAATCGGGGTCATCTAAAAACAGGAGGCAAACCGTCGGTCACTTAAAATGTAAAAATAGTACCGATAACATCGGTTACTTCAGATACCGCATTGCGAAAAAAGGGCCATGTTGTTTGAATATCTTCTACGCGAGCATCGTGCTGTATGTAAAAGGCCTATTTTGGATGTTAAACTGAATACAAATGCCGATAGTATACTATTAAATATTTGCGCATTTCTACGCTCATGTTGTCGGATATTTTATGTGGTGTGAAATAATGTTTCCCAGAATGTGCCACATCACGGCCCGGATTATTCCGTGTCCAGCAATGTTCTCCTAACGCCATAAAAAAGGATTATGCTTAAAATAGTTAAACTGTTGGGTTTAAATTAGAAGAAGCAAGAAACGTGCGGATTTAGTCATTAGCTGTTTTTATGACGGTTTAGTAATTATTCGAATGAAGAGTCGAGACCCTGGCAAAAACAGACCGCTAGTATACCACGCAATCGCATGATTATCTGCAAATGCTAATGTACTTTCTAGCCAGATTAGGCTCAGTTTATTCTAATTACTTATCAAAGACGACTCCGTTTTAATTAATTAATATGGCTCCCCTATAACATAAACTACAAATCCATTCATTAATTCAATAAATGTATAGTGTCGTATAATGAAATACGTCGTATCATTTTGAATTCCCAATAATTATAAAATCATTAGGTATTGGTAATAAATTATAAAGCAATGACTACTTGTAAAAGTTTGAATAGCACTAGCAGGTGTTGAATCCTATCGTAAATATTGATATTCAATTGAAATATTAAAATCCAGCAACGCATAAATTAAGTACCTACTTACCTACTTTACAACTTAAACGTAAACACTTTCACATTATTGTATGTAAAATTACATCAAATAATAAAATGACTTAATGGCTTTATTGCTGTATGAAATTATATAACTACTGCAGGTTTTACATATCTAAAAATTATTTGTTACATGTTTAACTTAATTATTGTAATCACGTTTACGTGATCTGATGTCCATAAAATAGGTAGTTAATCCGGTAAGTAAAGTAGACAACTGATTAAGTAGGTAACTATTCAAAATTTAGTTCCTTATAAGAAGCTAATAAGTTACCAACATCAATACCTATTTGAATAAATTTCACTTCGCAGATATACCCGATTTCTTTGAAATATATACCTACCTACAAGTGACATGTAAATTAGAAGATAAAAAGTTTAATTTTTAATCGTAATTATATTTCTAACTGCAGCTTCAATTTATGTACCTTCATATAGGTGTGTATGGAAAATAACAGTACATTATGATATGTTTATATAGTAGGTGAGATGAATTATAGATATAAATTCGTTTATTGAACAAAATTACTCATAACATTGAATTAATTAACGTTATCCACAAAATGAACGCGAGAAAATGTTTGAGATTCAAATTTTATAACCTATACACTATAGCCTATCCAACTTGTCTGGGGATTCACGTCATCAATAAAAGGTTACTAGATGATGACGTTTCACACAGTGCTGTCACTTCGTATCTCGTATTTTGACAGTTTTAATAAATTGTAGCCTTTCTTTATATCACTTAATATGTGTGTAGGTAAATCATCGATAGAATATGTCACTTTCCAAACTGTATTACAAATAAATAATCGAGTAACTTTTTACTAATGACGTGATTGCCAGGCCGCTTGGATAAGGCTAGATGAGATTCTATTACATCCGCCATATAGTCCAAAATGATCATACTATCGTTGTTATTATGCCATTATCTACGTTGTGTGTACAAATCACTAGAAAAATGTATACTTATAATTTCTTAATTCGAAATTATGCCGCTTTAGTTCATATTAATCGATTCAAATTTAATTATTATCAACGTCAAATCTTCTGTAAACTTGAAGTTTCAGAGCAT
The DNA here is from genome assembly GCA_036326145.1 of Rhagophthalmus giganteus. NCBI lineage: Eukaryota > Metazoa > Arthropoda > Insecta > Coleoptera > Rhagophthalmidae > Rhagophthalmus > Rhagophthalmus giganteus. Next base: position 5,480,546 of record JARFJA010000056.1, on the reverse strand, counting down.
TACAAATAATTTGAGAATTAAGTACAAGTACCAACATTATTACGAAATTAAAAAGCAAACGTAGAGAGAAGTAGGTAATCTGTCACAAGTTTAATTCGCGCACCGCTCGCATCTTTACCAAAAATCAAAGGTAAGTAGTTAATTAGTTGAAATAATTCAAAATTTATATAAATATTATACGTTATGAGCCGGCGTATAACTTCGCGGAAAGTCGTTTAACAACTTTCAAAGTCCTCAATGAAACTAAACCACTTTAAAACATCGGAAAATCGACTTCTTATAAGTTTCAATGTTCTTAGAAGTTTCAATGACATATTTCCACGCAAAAAGGAAACGAGATTTAAAATTGCAACTCACGCCATAATTTTAAATTGTTTTATTAGTTAAATTGTTAGAAATAATGAACGATTTTTACAATATTTCAAATTGTTCAATTTTGAAAATTGAATCTTTGTTATGTCAAACATAAATTAACAGCTAAACGTAGTTGTTTATTTTTAAATGTTTTAATTTTGTTGATGTTGGTTTTTAACGTGGCGCCTTAAATTATATACGCTAATGTATTTATGTCATCTGATAGTGAGACAAAAGAGGTAAGGGTAAGCATAATAATTTAGTATTTTCTAATAAAAAGTTACAAAACTGTTAATGAAACATTATCTTTTATATAGGAACATACAGATTGTCCTTTTCAAATATTCATACTGCCGTTTCGTTTCATTTGTTTCGCTATTAATTATATGTATTGGTTCTATTCTCGAATAGTATTTTAAAATAAATATAATCCGCTCCTATAAAACTTTTATTACATTGTTTTGTCAATTAAAAAATTTAATATGGCGTAATATGCAACAAACATGATAAAATCAAGTATAGGTAGTAGGTAGGTAGTACGTACATCACAAATATTTTTTTAATAATATTACGGATAATCGAAACTATAGTCTACAATAGTCAGTTAATTTAAATTATTTTTGATGCTTTAATTAATATTGTCTATTAAATTAAAAATAATATGCTTCTAAGTAGAAAGGTATTAGAGGACTGTTAACAAAATAAATACGTACAAATCTAAATTAATACTTTGGACCACGAGGCTCAAACTAATCTTCCAGAGCCGGGGAAAATTTAATTCACGCTTTCAACATAATTAAAACGTAAAATATCATAATAATAGTTAAGTATATTAATAATTTATCGTAGGTACCTATACTTATGTCTAATAATATAATATTTGTTGTTCTCAATTATTAAAGTTTAGAATTTTATTGTTTATTAAATAGGTACTTAAAAAGTACTTCGGTATCTCGTTTTTCATTGTAAGACTTTTTTATCAGAGAAAATCAAATTCGAAATCGCTTTGATTTTTTCCTACAAAAAATGCATTAAAATTAAAAATAGCCATCTTTTGTATATTACTGTTTGACATTATGATCAGCAGATTTTACAATATTTAAGAAAAATTACTTATATAAGGATTCTAAAAGAAAAGAAGGACGCGTAATTTAATTAAATAAATCTTGAATGTCAACTTCTGGGTTTTCGGGGTTTTAATTTCTTATCAAAGAGAAATTTTTAATGAATACGTTTAACTTTGAAACGTACCTACTTTAATTTTAAAATAAGACGTATTAAAGAAAACTTGGGATGGAAAAATGAAAAGTGGTTCGTCAATATTTAGATATAAAACATGTTAATTTATGCTAATTAAAAACAACTACAAAGAGATTCGTTATAAATAAAACGTTACTTTGATTTAAAAGGAAAGTTAAAACTTTAATCTAAGGGTAGTATAAACAGGCTATATGGCCTTTGCAGATAAAGTCGGTATCGCGTATAAACGGTCTCCTGTGGGGCCGCTAAAGACATTTGCAGACGTTTTCTGATAAAACAAAAAGCTTGACAAGTGCAGCCGTCATCCCGGGATTGGATTGGCCGATAGCAAGTTCGACGATTACAGTCTAGAAAACTTGTTAACAACAACTGATAAGAGGACATATTGTTTGGATGTTCGCCCATCGCATATCTCGCAGATTTCATTTCAGATTTGGCGAGCTTGCCGGAGAACGAGTTTTAATGTTGATTTGAATCTATTTGATGAGTTTTATTTATCAGATCTTTTAAATACATTGTGGGATATTTTGCCATCCAGTTGGCTGCGCTGGAACATTTTCAGTTTGTTTGTGGAAATTTGTTTGACGATAAAATCTAATAGAATCTATGTTTTTAAATTTACTTCGGCTATCGATTTATAAAAGTTTAATTTTTTCGTTATAAATCAAAATTCTGTCGTGTTATTCACGAGAACAGTCTCCGCAAAGTGCCTTACTGTTACGTACAAAATTTTATACCTCCAAATTCGATATATAAATTTCTAGTTGGTCGCGCCAACAACTTTTGCATTTCCGTTCCAACTGCAAATAACTGTAAATATTAGAGAACAGTAAATTAGACCTGGCAGTTAAATGTTGATATGATATAACGACGGCACGGATAGTTTTATGGTGCAATCACAGGCATATTCCAAACATTCGTTATGTCGCTCGTCCGGATTTACGGGATAGCTGTTATCCTCGCAGTTGAAACGAGTTGTAGCAGATATTAATTCCAAAATGACAGATAATCAGACCACAGTCACAATGGCGTACACTGTTTTCCGGAAGTAAGGGATGGCGACGCGAGACGGGCAAAGTTTGCAGTTACAACTCGGCACATAACAGTTACCTTCCCTCAGGTGGTTTTATGTTCTATTAATTAACGGCGGCGACGCCGACGTCCATAAACGCGCTTGGCTTCTGTGGAAAGTCGAGCTCTTCACTTCCACGATCTTACTAAAACTTCTATAAAAGTCTAACGACAAGCAAAAAGCTTTACATACGCGACTCGCTTGAAGGGATGCCATAAAATCTCGGTACCTAGTCGTTCCCTAGGCGGTTATGACTCAACAAGAGTGCAATCGGAAAGGGCCGCGAGTGGCCTTCGTAGTAAAACAAAAGCAACCCTCAGCCCTTGGCATGCATTCCCACTTTGCTCGCCCTAGAGTGCTACAGCTCGGTAGTAGCGTTGTCAACACTAGACTATGAAGGGGGAGGACAAGTGTCAAAACTACTCACTATATATATATATATATATATATATATATATATATATATCTACTTCTTAATAGAACCTAACGCCCAATACGTCAATAGGTCCTCCAACTAACAACTCCATTAGTAAGGCCATCGCGCTTCTCACTAACACTGTATAAACCCCTTAGTTGTATAAATCAAATATATAAATCCTTAAACGGTAATTAAGAAAATGTCCGATAATTTCCTTATTTATTTCTTTTTGTTTAAAGAAGTTGACCGCCCAAGTAAACGTTATTATTATTGTTATTATTTTACTAATAAATATTTAAAGGTAATAGTAAGGTTATCATAAATTGTCAAATAGTATAGTTGGTAATGCATTAAAACCTGCGATAGGTGTGTTCACCTAGGGATGTTTGCAAACGGGAAACTGCCAAGCGTTCGTTTACATTGCAGGCAATTCATTCAATATATTCCACTTGTAGATACAATATGTAAACATGATAACGTCAAATTGTAACATAACGTTACCCGCAAATAAATAATTTTATTATTATTATTTTTGCATGATTTTCTTTTTGTTACCGATCAAATTTATCACACATTTATACTTAAGTACGTTTATACAATTTAAGAGGTCGAGAATTTATTTTCTCAGTATACGTATAAGTACATATTATGTAAGTACGTACCAACCTATGTATCTACTACCAACTGCTACTTATATTACTTATTTTATGTCGTTACATTTGTAATAAATCAAATTCCTTAGTTTGAAGCGGCATTCTACATTACGTTTCAGTTTAGTTAAGTTCACTGTCGATGATGAAGATAATAATTTAGTAGACATTTCTTTCTGACAATAATATCTATATAAAACGAAAATGGAACAGGTAAAATCCCAACTGAATAATGCAGCCCGTCATTCGACTTTAAAATGTATCTCAATTTTATTTAAAGACTATATATATGTCACAGCTAACTGACAAGTAAACGTCTTGATATGTTAATTCGCAAAAATGATAAAATTTAGAATATGATAAGAGACAATATATATATATATACCTAATGTAATAATGTAATTAATAACTGGATCAGATATAAGTATTATACATATTATATCTACATTTACTTGACAGCTGAAGTTAGGTAAACGAAAATGTGCCGTTCTTCGCACTAATAAAAATTGACATGTTCGAGCGTTTCTTGAAAAAATTAATTGATGTACCCTAAACTCGTCTATTTCGTTTTCGGTGGGCTACCTCGTCCTATAATTTTTTATTTCATTTACATGAGAATTTGTCAGATTTTCATTTTAACAAAGTGAAGTGTACTGTTGTAGTAGGTAGTAATTTATTTTCAACGTTCCGTTTATTCATTACGCACAGTACCTATAAGTATCTACTTTTAAGACGTTGCGTACATTGTCTATACATGACGGGCTGGTCAATTTTTATTCTTGTTTTTATTACGCACATACTACGTATTTCTTATCGTAGGCTAAATGCCATCATTTTTGCGAATTAACACATAAATACATTTATTTGTGTGGATAATACTAAACCGAAACGTTTCTCAAACAACCAAAGACGTGGTAGATAGCTACGATTACGATTGCATGAGGTCTACAAGAATTTTGCGTGAAATATAAATGCGACAGGAAGCGGTTCGAGTGTTTAACTAACAGTTTATAAAGTTATTTGAATCTAATCAGAAACTGACATCTTAACCAACCCAAATATTTGTTTTAGTTAGCATGCGAACGATGAATTTTTGTAGGTTAAATTTTAAACAACACGATATGCCAGAACAGACTACAAAAAGCATATACAACTAACAATAAGTGTACCCTGCGGTGCTTTGTAATATAGGCTTGATAGTTAAGACAACCACAACTATGAAGACCAAAGTTTCTAGGACACGAGACGTAGAACAACTCGAGGACATATTTATTTTGCGGTGTATTATTATAGAAGACAAAGGCGAGTCGGGCCGTTGCAGGCACTAGCCTTGGCGTTATTATGTACTTAGAGGGCGATAAGGATAATTAGTTTTGTGTGTAACAGCGCGACGAAGGAGGGTATTGAGCAAATTCCTATTATGTAAGCGTCTTAGATATATTTCATCGTGGCGTTAAAATTAACAATTTCACGGTGTATTACTGTAATCTGCGATTCGACGATGCAGCGCTTCCTTTTCTCTGTTTGCAGTGGCTCCTGGAGTATAATAGGGCGTGCATAATACCCATGATGTTCTATTGTCCCGGGCTATTATCTGTCTCACGGACGACTAGCTGCTCACAATACACGCTGTTCTGCATGTAACCAACAACTCACGACACTTTTCAGATAAAATTAACGGAGTATCGATCGAAATTCGTGCTGGAAGATATAGGTGCTGCATGCTGCTTGTCGACTGACGTACGGCAATAAAAATCCAAACAATCGAAGCGGACTCGATTGCCAACAAATCAAATCAAGAACAGAAGTAGAAGTGGAAGATCGAAAACGTACTTTTGTCTGTATTTTTCAATATGAACTGTAAGTCGATTGCTATGGCTATTCGAGTTGACTATCTATTGTGGGGTCTCAAAAGACCGATCCAATATTTTACTCATCCTCGCCTCCTTTTGTCAAAGAACCTCCCTGATTCGCAACTTTTTCGTTAAACCTCTAGATATTAGATCTATCCGATATTCGACGTTTTAAATCTTTCAAATTTAAAAAAGGACTCTTTCCGACACAACCACAGCATTGTTCCAAGGAACTTCGTTATACGTTGGCGCTCTGTTATTTTCCGACTGCGGACCTTCATCAGCCTTCGTAATAAATCCTGCCGTTGGCGACCGACGAGTAAGCGGTGAATTGCTAAATGAGACCCTTGTGGGCCACACCTGTGACGTCACGTGCTCACGTATCTAAAGCACAAATTCACTTTGATGCATCTACAAATACAAATAGGAACTCTTCCTCTATTTTATTTACATAGAACATTATAAGTTTACTTTTATATTAGCTGCAACGTAAATGTAGGTAGTAGTTTCCCTACTAAACGTCGAATTTCCATTTATACCTACTGCTTTTTGTTAGATGTCGTGTTTTATAATTAGCAATTAGAAAAGTAAAGTAGATAATGAAAGTTAAGCGTTTAAAGCAAAATCAAATAGTTTAATAATACCCCGTAAATCAAATTCGAAAGCAATTATTTCCATATTGTGGTATTAAAGCTCGTATGTATTATTAATTACGTGTATGTGAACGAAAAACAAGTGAATTCAACAATAACAACTTCTCTAACAATAACTTTTCGAAATACAAATACCCTAAAACAGCGATTTTTTTAATTAAAAATTAAAACTTTTATTAAAAACGGTTTTATATGAGTTAAGTTTTCAGATTTTTTCGTTAATAATGCAGAAATATGAGTTACGAAGTATTGATTGGTTATCGTTTTTATTTTATACCCCTCCCATTTTAAATATAGGTAGGTATTCTCGAAGATTAGTAATTTAAGAGATAAATGGATTTAAGAGGATCTAATAAGAAGATTAATTTCATTAACAAAAGTTGACAAATTGGGGTAAGCTAAAAGCGTCTCTGCATCATCAACTTGAAATAAACCAACCAATGTACTGATACGGAGCCAGCAAGCCTAACAAATTTTATTCAATTATTGTATTATAGGTATTTTAAATATAGTTACACGATAAGCATTCACACATGGTATTTAAATTATGGTATTTATGTTTGAGACAAGAATTTGAGCTAGCTAAATTAAATAATATTAATTTAAATTATCTAATATTGATAGTTTTAATAGTAACAAGAAAAATTGTTCACATTACCTATGCTGATTTACCTGGTTTGCTGATACCTTACATAGCAGTGTCGCCAAATTATCAAAAAATGAACTGTTTAGCCGATTTAATAAAAATATTATTTAATAAATCCGAACGTTCCTTGCATATTTTTAATTAATTTACGTCTTAACAGGATCGGCTTATTACACAATATTTATCTTTATATTTTAAATAAATAACAATTTATTATTAGAACCTAACTTTGTTTTTCAAAAATTTGAATGCATGGTTGCTTTTACGTAAAAGTAAGTAGTATCTGAAACACGTTATCTACAGTATATTTCTTATTTTATTAGTAATTCACCTAACAATAAGTAGTATAGGTACTGTTTTCAACTGTGCCTGAAACAGTTGAATTTCGAAGTTTCAAAGATTCTCTCGTGTAAAAGCGCTTATATTATTAGTTTCTATAAAAAAACGATAACACCACTTTTATCTCAGATAGACGATTTTAATGCGAATTCTTTACAGCAAGTTAAAACTTAAATGAAATTGCCTTAGGTACCTATACCTATATAACGTAAAGTAAAACCAAATGAAAATAATTATACGAAGTAATGCAATTTCTAAAAATAACCGAGTGCATTAACTGAGGTTGACACACTAACAAAACGAGCTAAAACTACCCTACCTAACCAGATTTTAAATGGTGCAGTTGATTAAATTAGAAGTGCATATATTTTGAAACAAAGCTGCAGTCTTTGTTGTGTAATGTAATTTCGTTAAACTAAAAAGAGCAAAACATCGACTATACTAAACACGATTTAATAATTTTAAATCAGATTACTTTTGTGTTGCGTTATGGCGTTATAAAAATTTGACAAAATCAAGTAATTGTATTTTAATAATTTTTTTGTGAAATACTAATTTTTAGTTTGTAAACAAAAGTAAGTCTATAATTTATTAGTTTTATAATAAACGAAATGACGAAAACTTTTATTATGACCTTCTATCATCAGACTATCTATAAGTAATATGAAAGTAAATTAAAAAATCCGTAACCTCATTATGGAGAGATTAGCACTAAAGGCATTATTATTTTTGTAGAAATGGTTACGCGAACTGTTTTCAATTTCTGTGCAATGTTTTATATACTATAGGTATCTACAAATATATGATATATACCTATTAATTTGTTGTCACACGAAATTTTATTAATAGATATATCTGTAGATATCTAATAATTGTTTGAAAATTGTCTGGTTAAAATATGTATATACAGATAATTTCACAAAAATTATTATGGTTATATACTAATATGTTCAATTTGTTGCATATTTTGGACGACGTCTTTGGATGTATCTTTTTGACGCCTTTCCGTTGTTTAAAATCTTTAGACAGGTTTTTCTTCCTCTTTCAATTGTATGTTCACGTAAATCGCGTATACGCTTTCGTCAACTAATTTCTTATCTATTACCCAGCATTGATATACTATATAACACTTACCTGAAAATAAAATATAAATAAGACACTTTTCATAAAAATTAATTAAGATAGATATACAAAACGTAATATGGTGAAAATTCTTTCGATCAGTATCTATTCATCCAAAAATAACTCGCGTGTTTTAACTGATTATGTAAACTTATCGTAAAAAATACACAGAAAATTGAATGTAACTGTAGTATATTCTATTTATTTAAAAGTTCTGTAGGTAAAAATATATTTACATTATCGTGAAGGTCATGCCTGCAGATTATCGTTTAAGAACGATACACTACAGTAACATGTTTAACTCAGGGTTTCATACAAAAAAACTTTATTAATACGAAAATAATGCGAAATTTAAATGATTTCTGGATGAACTGTAACATTTAAAATTTCAATAAATCGGGAAACTTTAATTTTGTAAACTTTAGTTAATACCTAATGTTCGACAGGAAGTTAATTATAACGGAATATGATATAAAATGTTCGAAAATGTTTTGGAAGTTTCATCAACTCCAATTACTTAAATACCAATAATATCAAAAACACACAAAATAATTAATTTTCGTAACACCCCTAGCACCGAAATATATTTTAATTAAGAATTTTAAGTTGTTTGCCTTGCGGTTATTGACTTCTGCTCTTCAGATATTGCATAAAAGTATGGAAATCTTAATAAAATTGTAATTAAGCTAAAATATTATTTTCGAGAGTTATTTTAAATGCGAATATTTTCCGATAAAGAAGTTGGCAAGTATTTCGGTAACGAAATATGAAGATTTAAAGATTAAAGTATCCAAAATACTTGTATAATTTTTAAAACTTCACTCATAAAATATTATTTTCCATTAAAGAAACTTTTAGGACATGTGATATAAGGCAATGAAACCTAATAAATATTCTAAGATAGGATTTTATACAAAGACTTCAAGTAAATATACGTTGTCTTCTCTATTCGGTGGCGAGTAGTTATATAAAACTTTATTAATTTAATACTACATATCCTTTTTATAAAATGCCCTGGTTTAAGTTTCTTGTATCATTATGAGAATATTATGATAATTAGTTATATATATATATACATATATATATATATATATATATATATATATATATATAAAAGACGCGGCTATTTAAACTTTAAATTCTTACGCTCATATTGATAACCATTTACACGATTTTTTCAGGGAAATATTTGCATCATTCCAATTAATAATCATTAAAACGGTCTTTGTTATTTTAATTATCGCAAAGTAACCTATTATGTTACACCCATAAACTAAATAAATATGTTACCAACTTAACTAACTCTCAGAAATTATGTACTTGATTTACCCGAAAAGCAATCAATATTAATTACTTTATTAACAATGATTAACACAGTTATTTAGTCGAGCATAACCTTCCATTGTGTGATATGAAGCAGTTTAAGTGACTTTACTAAAGTTAGGTTATGAAAATTTTCTCGTTACAAAGCACATGACTGATAAATGACGTTTTCGTACTTATCGTTAATCATAAAGCCGTGGACTTGTTCTAGTCGGAACACGGTACTTGTCTACTATAATTTTACATGTTCTAATTGAACTTACGAAAATGTCCAAAGTAAGTATAGCGACGTTTTAAGGGGACCCCGAATTTCGCAATAAGATGTCAATTGCGTAGATGAAAGTAATTACCAATTCTTACGCGTATTGCTCCATTCATTGTCTCTCTTACCTACCGCCCCTAATATGCGAACAATCTTGATTTATTTAATTAAAAATCTTTTATAAATATATAGATAGTCGAACGATATTCAATATAAGTATTTTCATAATATTCCAATAAAATACTTATGAGATAATGTGAGTATAAAAATATGAGAATAATGTACTTTTGAATGAAAAAAACCACTACTTAAAAAACTTAATTACCTACCGTATTATAAAAAAATGTGAAAGTAAAAGGATAATAATTTCAGTAGGCATCGCCTATACTGTAATTTATAAACGAAATTGTTATGATTTAAATAAAGTCAAGAATCCTGGACAATTAAAAATTAATAAACAAAATCCTACACCTGTATTTATATAAATAAATCGACATAAAACTGTCAAAAATCGCTTTGAACGAAAAAAGCTTGATGTATTTTCAGTATACGAGTAATATATACGCAAACTGTCTTAAAAAATTGCATCCCTATTTATATAAATAGATACTTAATTCAATTTTAAAATGAGGAACATCCCAAGTTTGTTAAATATTTTGATCACTACAGAGCTAAAATCTATAATTTTTGAAGTGTTAAATAAATATTCATTTTAACAACATTTTCAGAAAATGCTTACATTGACATGAAATATATAAATCAATTTCTTTTCGAATATCATTAGCAATTACCTGATAGAATATTACTACTTACGACCTAACCAAACCTATATGCAATTCACGTCATCAACAAAAAGTTACTAGATTGTTTATTTGTAATTCGCTTTAAAGTTTGGAAAGTGACATATTCTATAGATGATTTACCTGCGCACATATTAGATGGTATTAAGAAAACTACAATTTATTAGAGCTGTAAAAATACGAGGTACGAGGTGACAGCACTTTGTAAAACGTCTACATCTAGTAACCTTTTATTGATAATGTAAATTGCTTATAGGTTTGGATAAAGTTTAGCTACGTATGGCCTATCCAAACTTATATGCAATTCACGTCAAAAATTTCAATCAAAAAAAAGTTACTAGATTGTTTATTTGTAATTCGGTTTAAAGTTTGGAAAGTGACATACTCTATAGATAATTTACCTGCGCACATATTAGATGGCATAAAGAAAGACTACAATTTATTAAAACTATCAAAATACGAGGTACGAGGTAACAGCACTGTGTGAAACGTCATCATCTAGTAACCTTTTTATTGATGACGTGATTGCATATAGGTTTGGACGAAGTGTACATTCTAAATATAATTTTAATTGACCCATTTCTACTGTATAATTGTAAGTTGTTTCACTTTAAGTTACCTAACAAATTTACGTATTCTAAAATTACAGAGTTAAACAAAAAAAATAATTAACAAAATACCTACTTTTAAAATAGACTAAATTTTCCATTACAGTCCGAGTTTAAAATGTTCAAAAATTATGTCTTTAATTATCGCACAGCACTGAATTAAAACAGTCACGTCACTACCGTACCGTAATAATGAATTTTTTTAAACAAACTCTTTGCTTTAAATTACCTATATTCGAATAATAGACTGCATTAAAACGTGTTCGCGAGGCCGACCGTAGACAAGTGACCGCTTGAAAAAAGATAAAGCTTTTATTCGAGACGATTTACATGCATAGGTGTGGTGCGATTAAACCGATTCATTGTTACATTTTTAATGCAGCGGTTCTTTTAAATTTAATAATCATTACAAATTAAAATTAAATAAATTACCTACCTACCTATTAATAAGTTATTAATATCATTATTAGATATAAGTAATTTCAAATAATGATCAATAATAAAAGTAAATTTATAAGTAACTGAGTGGTAGCTAATTTGTAAGTTTAAATTTTCTTTTCGAATTTGAATTGTGAAACAAAAATGTTAACTGACGAATCAACATTTTGTAAGCCAATCACTAAATATTAAAATTTAATAAAAAAATAGACGCCAGATGCAAAACTTGCAGTACCTATAGAAGATACTTCCGCCGCAGTTCGTCTTCTGTATTTTACGAGACTGCTACCATCTTTTAGTGAAAAGCAGTAAAGAGGTGTTTTGGTTACCCCCACAGGTTGTCACTCTTATTTTTCTTAGCCCTTTATAAATACTCTAATTTTAATTTTCGTATAATCCAAACTCATTTATATGTAGATACATGTTTTTAAAGTTTGTCCTGTCAGCTCAATTTCAATATTAAATGTAATTAGTAATATTAATTAATCGTTCCTAAACAAGTGCATAAATATTGATATCGAGTAGGTATATTTTTGCTGTAACATACGAGAAAGACTCAAAGTAATTTAATAAATGTTTACGTAACAGTAGAAACCCAAATTTAATGTAGAAACCTAAGGTAAATGAAGTTTCATTTACTTAATACTTAATTTTATTTTATTAAAAAGCTTCCGAATCCCACAGATATATAATCCCGTAGGCTTTTATATTGACTGATGTACACGAAGGGCGTTCGGTGAGTATTGATTCAAACAAAATTCCGAAAATTAATTCGAGAGTTTCACTACAAAGGTGAATGATATAATTCAGGAAATTAATGAGTTTTTAACGTAATTTGAATTAATGCTCGGGTTTATATTTTACTTTTAAATTCATTTATCTACATAAAGTAATAGAATCGTTGGGAAATTAATGTAGCCTAAAAAAATATACGAAGTAAATAAATTTAACGTGGGAAGGTAGTTTGGGCTTGTTGACTAAATACCCATACTAATTATATTCGAAACAGAAGAAAATTTACGCAAAATAGCGATTTCGCTGTATTTATAATGTACCAAATGATCGATTCCACGGCCTAGGAAAATTTCAGCTTTAAAAAAAAACCATTTTACATATCTACATTACATCTAAACATAAAAAGGAAGTTTTCTAGTTTAATTTTTAACCGCAAAATAATATTCAGTAGATAGTAAAATAAAGTTACTATCAATTTTGTTATAATCAGAAAATGATAACCTATCTATATTACCTGCAGTGTATTGGCTATAACAAGGCGAGCGGATTTCAACAAATAATTATTATAGTACGTACATAAACCAAAAATGACCTGTTCAAAATAAAACAGTTTTAAACCTGTTTTAATAGTTATTAACTATGTTCCACTCGTCTTGTTACAGTAAATAGGCTATAAAAGTACTTACCTACTATTTATTCGTTTGTTTATCATATGTAAAAATTAATAAACAATTTTACACTTTACTTATATTTTGTTTTGTTTTTCTTTTATTTTATTTTGCAATATTTGGTAAGTATAGTTTATCCAAGCGGCCTTCCAATACACGTCATCAATAAAAGATTACTAGATTGTATATTTGTGATTCAGTTCTATGTTTGAAAAGCTACATATATTCTATCGATGATTTGGACACATATTAGATGGTATAAAGAAAGACTACAATTTATAAGAATTGTAAAAATTCGAGGTACGAGGTGACATCACTGCGAGAAACGTTATTATCTAGTAATCTTTTATTGACGACGTGTATTGGAACCTTTCTTACAGCTTAACCAAACCTATATGATGTTCACATCATCAACAAAAAGTTACTAGATTGTTTATTAGTAATACGGTTTAAAGTTTGGAATGTGATATACTCTATAGATGATTTACCTGCGCACATGTTAGATGGTATAAAGAAAGACTACAATTGATTAGAACTGACGACTGTGTGAAACGTCATCATCTAGTAACCTTGCATTGATGACGTGAACATCATATAAATTTGGATAAGCTATAGGTACCGTTTAGTTAAAACTTGAATAATATAGATTATTAATACGCTCCCATTCAAAATATTATTTGCCGGTGGAAATATGATCTGCAAAATGTATTCGAAAAACAATAAAATGCTGTTAATTTAAATAAACAATTTCTATCTACGTAAAACTCGAAATTTTATTTATTTCGCATGAGAAACTGAATGTTGATGCAATTAAAAGTTCCTGACGATGGCATATTTAGTTTTTGTTCTACATATCGTGCCTCAGTGTGGTTTTTTTAGCTGGAAACATTCTCCAAATACATTCACCGATTCCGGAGCAAAGATCTATGCGCTAAAAAGTGGAGCGGCGGTTTTTGTCGCGGTCGCACATGTAAGTCTGCCTCACTCGAGATTGGAGTCCTGTAGATTGGAGCCATGTTGTAGGAAATGTGGCGCCATAAATCGGTGCAGGAAGTAACGGAAGTTCCTTCGCGGCCACGATTGATCGACCATCAAAGCTGTAGGTGTTAAGTGGCACAATAAAGTTGGGCTAAACGAAAAACCAGGTCCGGTATTAACGAGGACGAAAATCGTCCGTTGGCCAATCAGACTTCATGGCTCTTAATTTGGCTGTCTGTTCACGACGTGACGGTACGACAACCATAAGCAAGGTGCAATGTAATTTAGCAAGCAATCTGTAGTAATATATTTTCTTGTTCGCGCACAACCTGAGCAACTCGGTCGGTAAGTTGGGCCGCTATTTACTGCTCCGGGTTCAAGTTCTGACGTGACGTATTCATACTCATTACTCGACGTTTCACCGCCGCCTATCGCGCTGCTATATTACTGCGCCCCGAGGAAGGGTTACCCTGAATTTACAACTTGCAACTTTGCAGGATTGCGCTTTTTGCGTGCTAACTTTCCGGCAAGAAATTTTAATTTTTCTTGCGAACTTTCATAATGCGGAACGTTTCGGCGATTGCTTATTGTTACGTTTCCCGACTTATTATTACTTTCTACTTATACAATGTTATTTTTATAGTCTAAATGCCAATTTTTAAATTACCGATCTTCTCCGAACGCTATAAAACCGCGATAATTTCTGACTCGTAAAATAAGATTTAAGACTAAAACAATTCTTATTTTTCCGCCATAACTACGTTTTCTACGGACGCTGTTTGTTCCCTCGCACGAGTTACCACATATAAAACTTTTGCGATATAGACTTTTTAAGAAAACGTACACGAACTCGATCCTTGTATCTTACACCTGATACACAAAATTGTGTTTGTTGTACGATTTACTAACTCTAATAAATAGAATGTAACATTTAACACAACTTCAAATACGCGAGATCACGGACAAGTTCTCAATTCTCGTTATTACTGGATTACTTTATAATAATTCAAGTTGTGGGTTTACTACAAAAAAAAAGAATAGTTTCTTAAATGTTTGTTCTAAAAACTTTTTTATCGTTTGTAACGCAAACTGTAACACAAAAAATAAATTTAGATTTATCGGAATCAACATTTAAGTAGATTCATTATAGTGTGCAGTTTATTGCTATAGCTTATCCAAACTTATATGATGTTCACGTCGTCAATACAAGATTACTAGATCGTGACGTTTCACACAGTGCTGTCACCTCGTACCTCGTATTTTGACAGTTCTAATCAATTGTAGTCTTTCTTTATACCATTTAATATGTGCACAAGTAAATCATCTATAGAATATGTCACTTTCCAAACTTTAAACCGAATTACAAATAAACAATCTACTAACTTTTTGTTGATGACGTGAACATCATATAGGTTTGGATAAGCTATATGAAAATGAAATGAAAAACATTAACGAAGCACTAGACTAGAAAAAATTCGCTAGAGCAACAATGAACGCAAAATTAGATTCATTGCCAGATTAAAAATTCTCGTTCACTTTTTCTACCTTATAAATAACTTATAAACTTATGGCGATGCATAAATTACTGTTTTATTTCATTGTTAAACTAAAAATACAGGTGACTTCGTCACCGAATTATTTTAAATTTGCATAAGTTTTTGTTGGTTTTCAATCGAATCGTACCTACATTTATGAAAAACTTAACGCTTCAATAATCGGTAGATATGTAACATTTAAGAATCGTTTTTTCATTAATTCGATTAAAAACACCAAATTGATATTCAAGGTATGCCTACCTACAGCATTTCTTCGCCAACCGTGTTTCATTACAGTTCGGTACATCTCTAAAACTGTCTAGATGTATTATTGGCGAGCCATGAAAACGATTGGGAATTTAAAGGCTGAAATTTAAGTATAAGGCATTTAAAGCTCAGTTTTTATTACCGATGACTTTGGTTGAAATTTAGTCCGTCGGGAACAGATTAGGCAATTATGCAAAGAGAAAATAAGTAGAAGGGAATATATTTGCAATTTGTGCGGCAGTAAAATTCCAACGAAGAAAAGCTTTAAAAAATGTTCAACTCGAGCGCAGGAGGTCGCTGTTACTTTATTTTATCATTTGAAGCGCTCCGAAACTGCGAGCGAAAAGCAAATACTGAAACTTCAAAATAGAAAAGTTTTAGTGTTTTTAAATACAGTCGAAACATAAACAAAATGAGGACGTATTTTAATTAAAAAAGGATTCGACCTTTAAAGTTTTTTACAATCAGCAGTATTTGAACTTCACTTATAAAAGACGATACGCTTCGGGGCACTAAAACACTCGCTCGTTTCTATCTATCAGTATTTCAACGAGACAAAGTGTTTCTTGTTCGTTGACATCGAACTTACTAAGTATTTTACAATTTCACAAAATGCATAATCGTTAGTTGAATTAATTGCAGAAGATACGAGTAAATAAATTGAAATTGTAAAATACAAATTAATTTTAGGGTGATATAGGTATTTATAAATGCAACACTTCAGTTATTGTAACTAATTCTATGTAGATACTTACATAATTTACTTGAGATCTATCTTTACCTATTATCTACTAATAAAATTCAATCTACAACATTAATTTAAATTTAATAATAAGTAATTTACCGAATACGTTCATCGAATCGATGTAGGAAATTGAGTAGGCAATCAAATTAAGTAGGTAAGTATATTATGAGGTGTTGAAAAGATCATACATCAGTGCTAATTAAAGGTCGGTAAAAGGTAAAAAGGTCAGTAGTTTTAACACATAGATTTTCGAAGCATTTTCTTTACTATTGTGTCACAAAGTGTTGAAATGTGCAAAGGTAAAACAAAGCCATTTAAGTAGGCGCGAAATGCAATTTATAAATAAATTAGTACATTGCACAACACGTTACACAAACAGAAACGCAATTAAAAATAATTATTTTGCAATTATTATTATTATAAAAATAATAATTATTGTCAACTGTTTTCAAAAACAAATCGCTCTTTTGTTGTTTAATATATTTTTATCACATTAATCGCTTTTGTTGCAAATTAAAAACTCAAAAGGGTTATTTGTAATTGAAGTAAAAAAGTATTAAAAGACGGTAAGAGTAAAAGAATTTGAAAACGTCATAAGCATATCGAGTGAGAAAGCTAAGTTAACTTCTGAACAAATAAAGTACATATTATAACGTCAAAAATTCCATAAAATCAATGCAAACTGCGCAAGTTGCATTAAAAATATAGCGACAAAAAGAGCACCTTACTACCTACAGTCGCATGAAAACTAAGAGGAAATTAGAAAATATCCGGACGGGAATGAACGTAAGTAATTTTATACATCTAAAAGGTATAGCTTGGCAGACTCCTTTCATATTTCTAGCTTGCCATATAATCCCGGTTAACGCTTTTTGTGATACATACCTACATGTAAAAGAATGCATTAAGCGTTTTATTTGTACGGTAACTTACGAAGTTACGAAAGCTCAGGATTATCTCCTGCTATAAACGTAATTTTAAATAGTCGTAAATAAAATTAATAAAACTGTATTAAAACCGTTTCCCGTCTATTTGAAATTTAAATTTATTTAATTTTTGCATCTTACAATCTCCAGTGTTATGGTGTTACTAATTGTAACGATGGAAACCATTATCTTAAAAAATCAAATACGCAAAGTTTAGATATTCCTTAAATGTCGCTAAGTTTGGCACACAAAACTGCTCAAATTAGGATAATAGTGAAAAAATTAACAAAGTAAATAAAAATAATTAATACACATTTGAATTTATAAATCAATAATAGTCAAGGTAGAGGTATTTTTTTTAGAAATAATCCTATAGTGAGAAAATCGGTGACACTTTTTAGTACGTCATCGGGTATAAAGTCATATTTTCCATAAAACATGTGTGAAATACCTACTCGAAAGGCGAAAAATTGCTCCTTTAATCCTGTACCGATGGGAATAAAAGGGTTTAATTTTTCCTTGCGCATTTATACGCCACACGGCAATGAAATGCGATTTGAAGGTTTAAATAAATAAACCAATCGCACGCAATTGCCGTGTGGTAGTGCTTAGTCGTTGAGGTCCGCTGAACTCGCCCATTGTTTCGTGGGAAATATGTCTTTATTCAATACCCGATGACGTACTAAAAACTGTCATCGACTGTTGGACTATCAAATAAAATCGTCTGCTCTAGGTACACGATTTTTCAAAATAAACTAAGTAAACTTTTTTCTGTTTCTGTTTTCCAATCTTCAATTTTTGATAAAAACTCATAAATAGCGAACAACTAAATACTCGTAATTATGAATTTTGTCGTAGCGTTTGAAACGATAGGTTCCATAGACCGAACAACGAACTTTTCTATATACACAATACTTACAGTCGGCACCACGCTGATCTTTAAACCCTCAGTTGCGATTCTTACGAAAATAACATATGTAATGAAAATTTTGTTGTGGGTGTACAAATTGTGTTTTTCTTGTTTTTGCGCGAGGCAGATGCCTCTGATCCAATTTTCAAGGCACATTATAATCACGACCATAACATTCCACGTATTTGTGATAATAACAGGAAAACGTTTACTACATAATCTTTCCAGATAATAAATATTATTAATTAAAAAAGTTAAAGAACAATTTAGCATTTTCCTCCAATAGGTCAAATTAAATCTTAATCTTAGGCAAAACATAAAATTTATTTTTAATTAGAATGTTTTTAAGTAATTCAACCTCTGGTAAAACTATAAAATATATTTAATAACATTAGATTTGCGAATAAGTAATAACTTTTTAATCAATATGCACATCGTTATATTAAATTTTTAGCTCACAATGAGATACAAACCAGGTTTTGCCATTTGAAGCGCAATTATAAATTAAAGTGAGCCGTAACAGTTCGGAGTTCCGGATGTTCATTAAAAATTAACCAATTTAGGACGGCTAGATCATAGAACTTTCTAATTTTAACGATGGTTAGAGGATGGACTAATACGTTTGGATTTTCCACTTAAAAAATGAGAAATTCCATCTCATCGATAGTTTGTTGACGAGCGAAGGCTTTATCCGGCTTCCTTTTAGCGTAATAGACTTTCAATTTATTCGCAAACAGATTATCTGGATTATATGGACTATGGTTTATAGTAGGTATATGCACCACATGTTCGATAAAAAACAAATTGAAATTACCTACTTGTGTAGGTATTACTTATTTAAATAAATGATACAAATTAGTAGATAATTCTAATTTAAATAAATATTATTTGTTTATACTACCTATACGCATGTATTTACGAGAAATACAAATAAGTACTTGCCAAATTACCTATACCCAAGCACAAAACCTTATGTTATAGAAACATCAGATTAGCGGTATTAAAGGAATTCATCTAACGTTAAAGTTTAGGGTTGAAATAATTAGGGTTGCATTTTTTAAAACTGGACGACTACAAGAATGTATTGATCTAGTTGCGGTTAAAATCCGAGGATATTCGAAATATTATCTACTACAGAATTAGAGAATTTGAACAAAGGCCGCGGATTAGGCTTTAGCCAGTTGAAGTTAATGGTTTTAACAAGGCGAACAACAAAGCTCTTATTCCTTGTGGAGCGTCCAAAGCTACCCTACCTTATTACGTTAACTAGTGTGCGTATCTCGTATCTCATTAGTAGGAACTAATGAGCTAAGCTAAAGAGAAGTCCTGATTGATATCAGATTACGTAGAATAAAGTGGGAGAGTCTTAACAATCCCTGTTCCAAGTCGGATTTGATTTTAGCTACGGATCTCCCTCACTGCACTCTGCTGCGCCGCCTAAGATAAGCCGCTTATTCACTGCTACCAACAGATCAAGAAGAAAAAAAAATACGAGAAAATCAGTCGGCCGTTAGAACTTCCATTTACAAATACACTCCACTGACGGTATTAAGTATCCTTTACGCGATCCACGAATGTATAGGTACTTTCAATCGGTCGAAACATTGTAATTAATAAAAAAATAGGAGTAGTACCTGCATTATTTGAATAATAGATAGGTACTTACAACGTTAGACTATAAGCGCTTATAAAATAACTCTAATATATGAGTTACTTGAAATAATTTATGTAAAATTCTGGAAAGCCATTAATAATAAGTAAGGATATTAATTACGTGGCGACCTTTTGTCACGAAGGGTCGACTTAAATAAGTTCCACCTGTAGGTACAATATACTCACATACAGGTACGTAGATACATACAATATATATATATATATATATATATATATATATATCTTCGATGGCGCAACACATCTCAAAATTTTACTGCTTACGAACATTGCGCTTAATTAAATTTTTTTATGTTTTGTTTACGATAAGCTGAATAACAGTGAAAACGTACGTACACATGCTGCACTTTATGGCGGTTCTTAAAAAGCAATAAGAAAGCGTCTTCCGCAAGTTCTTTATTTAAAACGAACGAAATGCCGAACAAGTTGCGATCAATAAAAGGGTGGTTTCAAACCGTTAATATTAATTAAACATTGTTAAAGATTAATTTCGTTCAAGTGGCGGAATATATTGGTGGCCGCGCAACAAATTCTAGAGCCGATTTAAATGGGAAAATTTTAAAAAGGTTATATTTTTAATACTAAATAAATTGTCCGTATTTCAGTTTGATATAGCCTGACTAAAATACCAATAGAAATTATTTACAATTTGTTAACGATTCAAAAAGCAGTTATTAAAGTTAAATTAAGAAACGAATTTTATAAGTACTACCTTACTATTCGTTTCCTTTTGGCATACAATATCATTACCGTTCTTTATTTGGACGTGCATCCTTTGTGGTTGCAGCTGTTAGACATCAAATCGGTTGAAAATAAATTAAAGTCTAACGTACCTATTACACGAATATTTTATATTCGATTGTATAAAAAATTGACCTATACTTTATATTTTGTATGATAATAACGAATAAATGTTTAAGTAATCGAAGTGTTTTTAATCTACTAGAAGAACGTATTATGACCCGAAAACTGTTTGAAAACAAGCAATGGGTACCTACTTTTCAATTAACTATAAGCAGGATAAAAATGTACCTATATTAAAATTTTTTGAGCTTCCCCAACACCCTCGTAGTCTATACATACTTACATATAATTCTTTTAAACTAGTCTTTCACAAACCATTTAATATATATTTGATTTTTTCATTCAGAATCACTTTCGAAGCTTTTAGTATAGATTCTTCTTTAATATTCCACTTTTATACACATTATAGTTTGAGTATTTTCTTGTCTAATTCTTTTCGCTAGGTTAACTAATAAAATTGTTAAATTCTTTTCTCCCTTTTTGGTTCCAGTTTCTGATTTTATTAGTTCCATATTTAATCCAAACAGCAAGTGATTGGAATAATAATTGATACTTTATCTACACTACATAAAAATATATAAATAGATATATCTAACTAATAAACTGTTTAAATTAACGTGACAGATTAGCGTTTTTAATTACATAAACCCACCTATTTAATTTATTAACAACTGCTTGAATTATTTTACCTGTGGGTATTTATATTGAATTTCATTTCACAATCCTTAGAAACCACTTAACTATTTATGCTTAAAAATATCCATAATGGAAACGATTTGATTATATTTTAATATCGAGCAATGTACAGGCAAATTTATTTTTCAAGACTAATTTAGTTAAATTACACGATTATAGTGGTTTTTAATGGAAGCACCGGCTCATTTATTCGCCCTAGACATTTCTTATATAGATTTACTACTAATGTAAAATTAAACTCGAATGATGGAGGAATTAATTTAAACTACGTTTTCTGATCTTACTTATTAAACATATAAATCTCTTCTAATTAGTTTTGTAGATCTCAGTTATATAGATGCATATCTAGAAAACATTATACAATTGACAAATACATTCTTCAATTGTTAAAAATTCTTAGAATGCTGAAATTTAGAGAAATAATAATAAGCTAAAACTTATCGCTATAGTAATAGCGATATTTTATTTTTTCCATATCCTTTATGATATTCAAATTCACTAAAGCATTTACGTTCGCAATGACTGTAATTATTTAATGGAATGCTTAACAGCACTAAGTCATTTTTAAAAGGCGAAGCTTTTGCACTGTGAGGGCTATACTTCTCTAGATTTTTAAAAATGTTATTTAAAGAAAACTCGTCATACAATTTACGAATTTTGCTAAACACTAAATAATATAATTTGATATTTCGTAGTCAAACTAATTAGGGTAATTAGGGTATGATTGGCCATTTAAGAATAGACAATTTTATTTCGATTGCCAAAAATACAGAGTTGTAAATGAATTTGTTTCAGTGGCATCAAGTCATTCGGAAAACTTTAAATTTTCGTTTTTCTTAAATACAGTAGTGACCGCTTATAATGAACACGATTATAATTAACCTCGTTTATTATGAACCGTTATAGATGACTAAACAAATTATTCATTTAATTCAATGTATTTTTTCTGTTTATAATGAACTTGCATATATTGAACTTTGGTATGCAGGTGTGGTAAACCATTATTTACATATGCTATTTGAATGAGTGCGAGCGAAATGAAATGAGAACCTCAACGTAAATGACAGAGGTAAACAATGGCCACTTCGCAATGCGCTGTGGCCACTTCGCAGTCCCGCTGATCTCCCATTCACAGCAGGCTTACAATCGATTAATACTATTTTGGAAGAGTTGAGGTATATTACTCGAAACATTTATTTGATGGATTGCGATTTAAATACGTATGAAATATTCAGTATTTTTAGGTTGTCTTTCATAATCTGCGACATTATTCTGCATAATTCGATATTAAATTAAACTTGTACTTTTAAACAAAATTAAAAAGCATTCAAACGGAAAACCACTTAATAATCTGCACCTTTTCTTCAGTGGTATAAACTAGTATTTTAAAAAGAATGCAATAAAAATAACACCAATTTCACCTAAATTATTGTATACCTAAAGTTATTGGCCTCCGTAAAATATACAGAATTTATAAGTTATAATGTTTGTAAATGTAGTAAAATACGTATTTATTCATACCTTTTTAACAAACCATAACTAAAACAAAACTTATCATATCGAGTCGCAAAAACACCTATCAAATACCACATTCAATTTAACAAAATCTTAAGGGTGTGCACAGAATGACTCCTCCATACACAACACACAGTTCACGTCAAGTAATAAACTTGCAAGCTCATTGAAGCCATCGCGATAAAATCTGGGTGCCTAAATTGCGCAAGGTCGTCAGATCTTTCTGGCGAGGGCTAAATGTTAATTATTTCGACCAAACTCTTAATATGAAAGATTTAAATTAGCACGGTCAATAACTGTCAGGTGGACAACAACTGTACTGTTTATTATATAAGTCGTAATAATTTACGTTTTATTTCAACTTTAAACTTTTAAAAATCTAATTTTTAACTAAATCGACTCGATTTCTATTTAAGAAAAATGTTTCCTATACTTGAGGATGTTTAAAGAGCTGTTAATCTCACTTCACACATCAAGTAGAGTGTACAAAAGACTTCGACCGCAGCTAACGTTTATTTCGTATACTTCGTTTTTCTAATAAAGCTTCAATCGACTCGCCATTTTACACTTTGGAATGCAACTTTCAAGTTATATAGTTTGTAATGTCTTGGAGCAATAAAACTATTACATATTGCAAAACAGCAATAAAATGTTAGGTAGGTAATTAATTTTATAGGCCCATTACCAAGGAATAATGTTAATTATGTCGAGAGTACTTGTGTATTGTATTATAGTAGGTATGCATATAACGTTGCGATTTCAATAGTAAGTTAGCATGCTTTGATATGCAAATTTTTGAGGTGTAAAAATAAAATTTACTAACATGATAGCGAAAATACGGAAACACTATACTAATAAAAGTTACATTTTCTGAGTAAATACAAGTTATTAACTTTTCTTATTGTGCAGTGGAATAACGTATAAACCTTTTTATAAGTATAAAAAATGATTTTATTTTAT
Source organism: Rhagophthalmus giganteus (assembly GCA_036326145.1). NCBI lineage: Eukaryota > Metazoa > Arthropoda > Insecta > Coleoptera > Rhagophthalmidae > Rhagophthalmus > Rhagophthalmus giganteus. The sequence goes on along the minus strand of JARFJA010000056.1, from coordinate 5,456,338 downwards.
ACTTGAAGGGTGGTCTCACAATTTAGTAGAATCGGTCATAATAATTTTTAAGTGGTCACGTTAACACCTATAATTTAATACAAATTTGTGTCGATTAAGCGTAGATAAGTTTAATATGTTTACTAATATTGTAAGAAAATAGGTTGCATTACACGTCGTTCGATATGTAAAAACAGCTAAAAACTTTTGCAGTTCATACCGTTAATTTCCGTTCCATTAAATACCTAATTAGAATAAATATCGCTATTTATCAGAATGCATGAGTATTCGGTTGTCTATATATTACAATTTATTTATCGGAAAATCATTTGAAAGTTAAGCTTTTAACCCCACGAATGGCACAATTACAGTTGTGGGTGATTAACCGTTTAAATTAAGCTAATTAAAGCTAAAATTAGAAATAAGGTATTTATAAAAATAAGCACGTAAGTAATTTACGTTTTACACAAAATTTTCTAACATTACAAAAAGTAGATTTGCAGCGGATCGAATTTAAATTATTTTCCCGTATATTTACCAATGTACACCTAATGAATAATTCATTTTCTCTTGTTTTTCAAGAAATACGTATAATTTTTGACTAGATTAATTATAATAATAAAAGAGAAATTTGTTAAGCATAATTTCGACGTCGAAACGAAAACGAAGCTTAAGAATCGAGTCGCCACTGAAAAGGACGATTAAAAAGAAAATGCATTGTGATTTGTAAGATGAAATTAAAGTTGCCAGTATGATTAAATGCCCCGAGCGTTCAATTTGGAATTAGTTAGCTCCCGGGAAAATGTTTCTGAATTCAGAAAATTAAATATTTGATTAAACTTCTTTAAATTTTTCTTTTTATAATAGAAATACCTATATATTTTTTTAATTTAACTTAGATGTACAAAGAATAAAATACTACCAGTCTGTTTGATTTATTATGTCACAGCAGATATCTCGGTTATTGTAAAAATTAAAAAAAAGTTATATACAAAGATTGTTCAATTGTCTATTTTTAATCGTTTGTTAAAATCAGGAAAACAAATAAGCATCAAATATAGAAAACTTATTCTTATAGCAAATGCCTTAGAAAATTTAAATGGAACGTACCCATTATTATTTCTTGATATTCTTAAACTGTATGAAATTCTCTTTTTCAACGATATGTTACATATCCGATCAATTATTATACATTATCTAAGCGTATAAGCAATTCACGTCATCAGTAAAAAGTTACTAGATTGTTTATTTGTAATTCAGTTTAAAGTTTGGAAAGTGACATAATCTATAAATTATTTACCTAATAATTTAATTAGATGGTATAAAGAAAGACTACTATTTATTAGTACTGTAAAAATACGAGGTACGAGGTAACAGCACTGTGTGAAACTTTATCATCTAGTAATCTTTTATTGATGACGTGATCGTCAGACAGGTTAGATAAACCATAAATACATAAATTCATAATTAAATTAAAAATTGCAGGCATACGTAAATTACAGTTACATTCGGAAAAGTAGGCGGTGGAAACAATTAAAATGGTTTCCAACTCTATCATTCAATATACATAAATGTGACATAATCGAGATAGAATCTGTGGATTGAACAAGACGTAGTACCTTCTCACATTGTAAAAAAAAGCATTAAGGATATTTTAAACGAAAATTTTATGCCAGATAGACAAGAAATGGTGACCCAATAAACTGTATTCCCATTACCATTTGATAATCGTTGCAATTATGTATGTACCTACGCTTAACTTGAATTTTTAAATCCCTATGTAAGTACATGGCAAATATATTTTCGCAATCTATAGAGATGACATCAGCTATCTGATGATAAACGACTATAGTTCGTGACAGTCGCTGTATTATGTAAATCATACAGCTACTTGTAGTTTACGGCAATATTTTGAAAAAACCGTTCGTCGTATATTTTACTAGTAGCTACATACTTGACTCTTATGGTTGTTTCATGCAACCAATTGTTTTCCTCCAATACGTTATATTTAATTTCAGTAGGGTGTTTAACGTTCCGACAAACTTGTCATTTTTTCAATAATTACTTGCCGCAGTTATTATTTTTTTTAATTCTAAAATATTCTGTATGGGTACTTAGTTTTGAAGGTTATTTGGAATTTCTAGTTCTCCACCGCTTGTGTTATGTCTATTAATCATATGCTAGAAGTTTATCTATGACTTGGCGTATAAGCGATTCATGTCATCAATAAAAAGGTTACTAGATGATGAAGTTTCACACGGTACTGTCACATTGTACTTCGCAAATTTACAGTTCTAATAAATTGTAGTCTTTTTTTATACCATCTAATATGTGTGCATCGATAGAATATGTCACTTTCCAAACTTTAAACTATATTAGAAATAAACAATCAAATAACTTTTTACTTATGACGTGAACTGTCAAGCAGCGGCCGGTTGGATATTAAGGTACCTTTATGTAATTTACTTATATTAGATTATATCTCGTTATTTGTTTTACCAATGTTGTTAATATTTTATAAAATAATAGTAACTAAAAGTACTATTTATTCATTTGTAGTTCACAATTACAATCTCTCGCGGCAAATTTGTTATTTCTGAGAATAAAATTAAAACCAGGAATTTTCCAAAGACATTCTAAAAATTCCTGCTTAATTACCTCGAATCGTTAAAAACAAATATAAACAAAAATAGCCGAGAAGTTCAAAATATATTTTTTAAAAATCCAAATCCGAATCCGAATACGTTATTTTATAATATAAATATATAAATGCACTAAATAAAAATATTTTTAGATACCTACAGAATATAAAAATTTATAATAATTATTAATGCTGGCACTACAATAAGTTTTCTATTAATAACGGACGGTTTCGTTTTCCGGCTATTCGTTCGTGTATCGGTCACCCTAAGGTCAGTTTATCCTCCCCACACACTGGATTACTTTATACAAAGGGTGCAGTTATTAATCCAAATTTATGTTATACTATAGATAAATAACGATATTGAAGTACGGCCATGAGATTACTGTTGAAGCTTCTAATCTAACAATAATACCAATGAAATATTAATTAATTCGCTTAGATACTAAAGTAAAATAGGTACCTACCTATTATAACTGAACCTACTCATAAAACAATGTCTGTAATAAAAATGTTTGTCGTTGGTTCAGCAACTTCATTGGTAACGGTATTGGGAACATACCATTACAAAATATTAGAAAATCGTGTAGATAAGTCCAATTAGTTCTAAAATTCTAGAATATATGGGACTTATAAGTCATTTTTCAATCGTTGACATTCGGAACAAAATAAAAATGCGCCTAAAGTGCAAATTTTATTATTAAGTTTGTAAGTGTTTATGTTATTTTAAATTAATTTATAATTATGATATGAAAAAACCATTATTGTTAGATATAATTTATTAGGTGTTTGTTAAGTAGCAAAACTTCTAGAGCTTTAACGTCATTTAAAACGTTAGTAGTTTTGATCGTATTATTATAGTATTTATATATGCAGTTTCATATAAGATCGCCGTAATTTTTTGCGTATCGGAATGTACTTTTCAATCATCGTTAATTACAGCCACGGAAAGTCACTACGAATAAATTCGTTACAATAGCCTGTTAGTATCAATTAAGCAGTTGTTTTAATATATCTTTTAAATTAATATCTACTTATAATAAATTCTTGGAAATATTTTCCGTAAACACTGTTACTTACACATATTTTTTCATAGTTTATAGTTTCTTTAATTTATAGTATTTTATTGTAACAAACCTAACCTAAACTAATCTATTTAGTAAAATATTTAATACTCTCATAAAATCAAAAATACTTTTTTTTCTTTTGTTCAGTCTGTCTGACGACAGTATTGTTTGAACAAGAGCAAAATCAAATTTATATTTTACTTACCTACATAATTATCTATATTATATTTTTCTACGAGTACATAATATATTATTATAATTAAAATTGAGTTAACCTACATTAAAAATAAATTAAATAATAATGTATTATATTCATTTAAAGTATCGAGGTTTTTTAATTAAAGAAATTAAACACTTCTGTATAATGCTATTCTAAATAAATATTTGATACCTAAAATGATACCTACCTAATAATTTATTTTCTTAAAAACTTTTCTAATAAGAAGGAACGTCACAAAATTAAAATTTATTTACAGGTAAGGTACGTGGGTAGTTTGAAAAGTAAAATTAATTTAAAAAAACAAACAACACTTTGTATGACTTACATTTAAATTGAACGTTTTATGAATCGATGTACTTTCCAACACGTTTGTTTTGACTCGTATGAAGCAGTATTTATAATTTAAAGCTAGCCATTATAGTTTTTTATGTTCTCTAACGAATATTTTAAGTAAATCAGTTACTTAAATAGCGTTTGTCAATGAATGATTTGAAGTGCTCGTATTGTTTAAAATAAAACTTTACTATGTACTTACATTTTATTTTTAAATATCTGTACTTATTTTTAAATTAAACATTTTTATGTAATGTTATCAATAGATATTTATTATATTTAACGTAAACTTTCGCTAACTACAAAATAAAATACATGTAATAATTATGGACATCAGCGATTATGTCAGTTTTTATACTAAAGTAGCAACATTAATATATCATGTAAACGCTGTATAGGTGCAATCTAGCTTAAACATAGAGGAAAAAGTTGGGATAAAATATTGACAAAAACGTCGCTTTTTCAACTAAAACATTGACACTGCATAAAAATCTACCATTCATTTTTCGAACAAAAGTAGGTAAATAGCTGTTTACTCTAATATTAACAGATTATATCCCATTCTTGTAATTTTTTTATTCTAAACCATTAACAACCATTAATCAAATATCAAATTTTAGTTTAACAATTGATTTTTTTACGCGTTATTTGCAGGCAGCGTATTAGAACCGTTAAATCGGTTTGAACCGAATTTAAAAGTGTCTCGCGTCAAAATAAACAGCGAAAATGTTTTAATTCCCATTTAAACGTTAACGACAGAATTAAAACGAAAGCTCAAGACGTTGAATTAATTAAAAAAAAATAACAAAAAAATAAAAAAATATATATATATATATATATATAAATCGCGTTCGCTATTTTACGGGATCAGTAACGTTAAATCTGCAGATCCAGTTCAAGTAAGGGTCTAACATGACCTTTCATTAGCGCCTCGCAAAATGATATCTTTTAGGAATTGTTTTATGGATGTAATTATAATTCACAGAGAAACTTCGCAAATAACGCAGAACAACAATTTTATATTTCCAAAGGGTCCACCTGAGGCTTTCCGAGATATCTCTTCTGCATCTTGTAATACTACAGTTTATAAAATACCGTCTATATCCCTAAAGGGAAATTATAGTCTCGTAATATTTTCATCATCGTTTTCTCGGTATTTATGGTACAAAGTATTTTATTCCTTCGTTTCTATTTGATTTAAATTAATAGAAATGGCGTAGATATAAGTATATTGTATTTATCTACTATAAAGTAGAAAAGTTACTTGTGATTCGAAATTTCCTAACGCGAAATCTATCAACCGTTTGGAAATTGCTTATAAGGGCCATTTTATCGGTTATAGAGTCGGAGCTGCACATTTCCCCATAGAATAAGGGGGCTGACGTACAAAACTCAATATGTTAGTCAACCCTATAACAAACCCCAGGCTATATAAAATATTACTAGAGTATAATATAACGACACTACCAGGGGCGAAATATCCCCGAAGTGTGGGGTAACATGATGAACTTAATTAACTCTCACTCCATCTCTGTTTAAACAAACCATATATAGTGTACCTACAGAATTACTTATTTTCGTTGGAGGCTTGGCGTGCATTCAGCCGCCGGGGCTTATAAAAGAACTAATTTCATCATTTAAATTATAATTTTATGTATATTTATTTTAAATTTAAAACGAAGAGCGTACTGCGTCATAAACGGAAATGCCGCCCGCGTAATTTTGATGGACCTCAATTTACCTTCAAAATCCAATTAGAACACGAATCGCAAATCCAATAAATCAGTCACGCGGAATCGAAAACTATTATAGTTTATAAACCGCCGGAGGAAACTTTCAAATCGAAACGAATTCCATTACTTTAGCTACAACTACTCGTAAATTATTCTGGAACTTCCCAAACAATCTGGAATTTAACGTTCTTCTGAATAAAAATGGATCGTTAAGACCCAAACGGTATTAAAATTGGTTAAATAAGATCTCTAATCCTGTAAGCCCACTACAACTCATACCAACAATGGAAACATTTTCTAGGATATATTATTATATCCACTTTAATTTTTCTAATAGTCCTTAACTAGAATAACGCAATTAGTTTAAGAGTGTCGAGCATAAATCACTTTTTGATGCAATTTTCATTTCCTTCTAATTTGTTTTATAGCGTTTCTTATTGTTGGTTCTAGCGATTGTCTTCGTGTTACTTTTTCAGCTTCCATCTTCCTCTAATGAAACTGAAGCCGGGCAATTTAACGTATTTGGCTCGCTGGTTCGTTTCCACGTTTTTCTTGCGCACAATTAGGTTAAAATATTTTGTTTTTGTGACGTGCTGTAATTGGACATTATAGTAATGAAATTGCCTTACCCGCTTGGTTATTCGAAACATTTGTTCAGAAATGACGTAGATATTTCTGAAAATTGATAGTAGAAACGTGAAGCTTTTATTAAATATTTTATTATGTTTTATGCAAACTTTCTCTAGCAAAGCATTACCTATAAAGCACAATGGGGGAAATACGGACGTCTACGTCAATAATAATTAATGAGAGTGTTGACTTTTTGTTAAAAAATGAAGTTCTGTGATGTCGCTTGGCACGCAATCTTACGCAAGCCTCTGCTTTAGTGGCGCGGCGCAACAACGAACACTACTAAAGTAGCACCCCGTTACTGTATTTCATTTCCTGCTATAAAATAATAATTTCTATTAGATCCCCTGTATGATAAGGGACACATCAATTTTTAATTAAATCGCCGATCGTTCGTGCTATACGCCATTACGGAGGCAAATAGAATTGCACCACCTCACCTATACGTAGTACGTGTGTAACGTATAGACATGTTCCTATCAGATTTATCATAAATAAAATATGATAATATCACTTAATATAACTGCGGACTTTTAATACAAAACTTTGCATGTGACATTTATAGCCAGGTCCGACACCGTCGTGTTTACTAAAGTAAAACGTTTCAGCTACACAAGAACATCGACTATTTCAATTCCTAAATTACGGCGAGTCAATTTTTTATCGCTTCCATATAGTGGGGCGTTACTGGCTTTATTTATTGAAACGACTTCTCCAAGCGCAACCCAACTCTATAGAAATTGCGTTATTGTTCACTTTTATTGAATTACCGTCAAATTCTATATAATTACCGAAACGATTTTTTTTCTTTATACGGAACTCGTAAACTTCATTTTCTTAATTCTATTTCGTATCTTGCTAGTGTAACTGTTTACTAAAGTATATCGATCATTATTGGTCATTTTAGGTCGTTACATTAACGTACATCGACATTTGAAAAGCGAGCGTTACTTCATGCCATCAAATAAATAGCTACCGATTTGTTAAAACTGTAGGTACATTAAAATTATGTACGATTACGCATTTGACTGACAATGAAAGACGATAAAATTTATGAGTCGGATTTCAATTTCTACGAAATATAATGGAATTTTAATTAACATAAGTGACAGTTTTAGCTTGTACAGATGAACAAAGTAATTTTCAAATTATTAATAGGTAGGTAGATAGGTACTTTAGTTATTTTTAGTTCTGAAAACAAAAACCATTACGCACTCTCCCTTAAAATATAGGAATATTTTGAGACGTAGGTTTTAAGACCTACAAGTTTCAATTTAATTTATACAACATTATATAGAAATTTTTAAAGCATCTATGGTGATCAAAGTTATTAGATATTATTGCCACGATTGCAATTACCTACGTTGATCTTACTTTTAATTAACTATAATATAAAATTGACTTTGTACGAGTAGACACGTATCTACTACATAGATATGCAGTAAAATCTTTCTAATTCGGATTTCTCTAATTAGGTATTTGCAATAATGCGGAATCCGTAAAATAACAAAAATAAAAAATAAAAATTTAGTCTTTTGTGCGCTAAAGTGAAAACACTAATTATGTTTTTATTCTTCTACTATTTTTAATACAATAAAATTAAATTTCAATTAATATCTACAGTAATAATATCTACATAGGTATAAGTATTACAAATGTGTATTAATATTAAAATTTTTGTGTGCGAATTAAACGCGAAAAATCGGTAGGTACTAGTAAAAATTGTTGTTTATACAAATGTAATTATCCTTACCGTATAAGTGTAGATAAAATAAAAAACTAAATTTTCATCAATGCAGAATTTACGTAGTTTTAAGTGATAAAAAATATATATTATTCTATAATTCGGACTAGGCTCCACCCCATATAGACCGAATTAGCGAGAACTGACTGTAATACAATTAAATAAATAAAAAGCAGTTCCCTAAATGAAAGATAATATTACCTATATGTATAGTTATAGGTATATGCTAAATTTTGAAACAAAATACGAGTAAAACATTCTACTTGTATATTCATAGACTTAAATATTTTTGCAAGAAACTTTATACGTATTTCTTACTTTGTTTTATTTCTAGATATTCATCATTGTAAGTAAGGGCAGGATGTCTGTCATATATTTTCCATGTCCAGCTTTGTAAAGTTTTATCGATTCAACGGAACTACAATAAGTTATGGATACTGATATGGTATTAAAACACGAAAAATCTAGCTGTCAAAATTCCAAGTGCAGGTTTTAAATACAATTCGAACCGTAATAATGTACGGTTCTTTATTTTTATTATAATATAAGTACGATAATCTTATTTATATGATGTGGCTTCTCGTGTTACGTATGAAATACCTATTTACTGTTTTCCTTTTTAAGTCGAGTTACTTTTTAAAAAGATTCTTATTGCTGCACTATGCCTGTATGTAAGGTATGTGCCTACTTAAAAATGTCAGTTTATAAACTTAAAATTAGGCATTAGAAAACGAATAAGTACCTATATGGGTATAAATCAAAAAATGTACCAATTCCTGAAAAGAAAATTTAAAACATGAATTGTAAATCTGTCATATTTGGATGGTGTCTTATTATTTTGTGGGGTACGCAGAAGAGAAAAATAATGGTCGTAGAGATCAAGAACACATCTCGACATTTTTAATTACATTTTACGTTAAAAAATTGTTTTGTCGGTAAATCGTAACATTATATTATTATTAATTAAAACTAATCGATTCGAGAATAACAACTTCACCAACGCACTCTAATGGATCATTGTACCATAAATAAAGCTAGCTCTGCGCGCTTTGACGCTTTGTCAGGTATATACATAACGCGTTACCGGCAAGACAAACATACAATGGACACACATATCTTAACCATAAAATTCGTAAAAGAAACTAAAAAAAGACCTTAATACTAGGTAGCTGACATAATTTTCGATAAATCCATGTACAACAAGTATGCTTATTACCGTCTCTTTGAGTTAAAAAATCTGTTGAAATGTTAGAACATGACTTGAGACACGTTACCGACAAGACAAAATTACACATCTAAACCACTTTAATTACTCAATTTAATGCATAATTTAGTAATGATTTGAAAATATAAGTATAACAGAAAATATTAGTAATGTTATTAAAGATTGTAGGCCTGTTTTTTTTTTTTATTTATTATACCGTTTGATGTGAATTGGCACATTTATTTGATTTTTACCCATATACTCGTCCAATAGTCTACAACCTTTAAAATCTTATTGTGATTCGATTTTTAAATATTAAATAATATAAAACATATTTTATTCGTAATAAAAATTCAAAAATTATATAAAAAATAAAAATATGTGGAATTTTTTTTAAACGAACGAATTGTAAATCACGATTGTACGACTTTCACCTAAAAGTTAATATGTATCTTGTCATCAGAACTTCCGGAACATGTTAAATAAAAACCGCAGTAACTGAACAAATAGAGGAATTTTAAATTACAGGTAGTCAAAGAGTTTTACGGAATTAATATTAACACTGGTTTGAATTATTTCATGTTTCCAGAAAATTATAAAGTTTCAACTCATACTACACCAACTACCTATATTTAATTAATTTAGTTAATCACTCTATACCTATATTTGTCTCATTAATTTTTCAACACCTAGTAACATTTTTAATTAACAAAGTACTTCGCAATAAATAATTAATACGGAAAAAGTAAAAAATACTGCGGCGCCACTAAATTTTTACATAAATCGTTCGGAAGTAAACTAAATACAGATAATAGAATAGATAGCGTGCGTTATATCCCACAATAATATTTGTGTATGTGGAAAACCAACCTCGCAACACATAAATTTTGACATCCACATTCAAATTTGCGATAAAATTTTTGCGTTTGCACGCTATAAATATTTATAAATATTTCCCACCACAATTTATATTTACACGCTTACCAATAAATAATAATAAAACTAGTAGAATAAACGTATAACTTTCGCAATGTAAACAATTAAATAATATATTATAGCTGCTGAAATTTCGAATAGATTGTATTATTATTAAGCTGCTGGAAGCGTTGGGTCAGAAAGATAACTGCAACACTCAAGTCTGCGTTTTCCGTAGTTGTTGTTTTACTTTTAGGGGATTATTTACTTCATTTTATATTGAGTGTTTTACTAAAGTTTCCATTAAAACTTTTACATATTTTATTATGATTATAGATAAGTTTCTAACTTTTATTAATAACCGTTAACACGAAATTGAAATTAATACTGCGGATAATTCGTAGTTTAGATTTTCAAGGGTTTCAACGGGTTTACAGCTAAAAATCAATAACTTAAATACTAGAACCGTAAAATATTAAATTCAATTTTCACCCAATTATGACCGTTAAGGTTGGTTCGAGCTTATTAAATTTATTCGGACACATGATAAGGGACACGTGTTTTAAAATATTCGTATTTTTTTATAATTTCCGGATCGTTTGAAATAACTGTTTATAATAATTATATTATACAATTTTCTTTGAAAAATAGTAGAAATGTAATCACATCTTTAAATTAATACCGACTATCAAGATTAAGTTAAAATTTAAATAATCATGTAGATTTTCTGTAAGTATGTAGGTAGGTACATTATAAAAAGCAAACAAAGGACATTTCGATTGTCCTCGTTTAACGTTAAATTCTATTTATAAATAAAAAATGCTACAATAATTATATTTAAATCGTTTTCATAGTTGACAATATTTTATAAATTTATTAATTTATAAATTTTATTCATGTATTTAAACCAAAGTTATCTTCTAGTGTTAAAGTACGTAGGAGCAAAGGTTTTTCTTCGGATATTAATTTTTATTTTTATAGTAACTCCTTCATTTACAGAAAATTGTAATTCTTTTCAAATTTGCGATATGACTGTATTATTGAAACGTTTTTTATCATTATATCTAATAAATTATGAATCCTAGAAAAATGTTGTGTAAGTACGGAGACGAAAAACTATTAGCCAACGACTGTACTGCCAAAACTATTGCTTAATCATAACAATAAAGTAAAGTCAAACTAAACACTTACTAAATTTTCTTAACGTCTCCATCTAACAAGAAGTAAAATAGTAATTTACATGTTTATTTTAAAGATATTTAGCGTATGTCCCGCACTAATCAAAATTGTACCAATGCCTAACTAGTAAAATTAAATTAATTAAAATTCGAGTTTAGTGAAGATCCGGAAACCGTTTGCATGTAATTCGAACGTCCTTATAATTAAAATAAGTAATTAAATTAACAAAATTCTGACCTTCTCTAATAGTATAAAACCGCATAGTTGATTCTCACAATCGCCTCTAGAAAGTCTTCCATTAATAACCAAATATGTATAAAAGCACAATTCAAAAGTACACAAGTCTTAAACAGTTCACTATACGCGTATGTCCGAACACAACTAAAGAAGCCGCACGACTAACAATAAGTGAAATATAGGAAATTTTTATTGTAGATAGTCATTGTAAAATACATTTAAATATATAGTTTAACAATTTATATTATCAGGTAATGGTTCGCGCAAGTCGCGATAATAAACTGTCAGCTTGAATCGAAATATCTTTCGGACGTATATGTACTTTATGCTCTTTAACATTTCTAGGTATGTAATCGCCCACCTACAAAATTTTCTATCTTGCCCATTAAAATTGTTTTGATATCAATTTCATTTGATAGATACATCTAATATACTATAACATTTTAGGCGTGTTATCTATATTTATTTTGTAGAAACTTTTAGTTAAATGTTAAATTTTATATTATCGTACCCAATAGGCAAATTTTCTATAGGTGTTAGTGTGGGTCTCGTGTCGGACCTTGCGGCTGCCAGGGACCTCAAAATCGAAGGGGCCCCAAGCTTGAGGAAAAAAGTGTTATGGCTGCTGAGTCTTCGTTCGAAGCTGTGCATTTTCTTTTTAAAGTAATGTCTTATTATTAAACATTTTTTTCAATATCTATGTAATGCATAGAAAAACATTTTTTAAGGGATTCGTAAATTATACCACCAAGGGCTCCAATAGCTAAGTTAATTCGTCATTGTTGGGTTACTGATAGTACATAAAATCCGTATTGCGATAGTTTGAAGAACGGATGCCATTAAAGGCTCTTTAAAGAGTTAAATATTATTATAGGGGCTAACAGCTAAAATACGAAATTACGATAAATTTAAAATCTACCAATTTGTATTTCGAGCTTTCTGTACGAAATTCGATTTAATATAACGATCGTGGGTGTCGAAATAATGCAAATAAAAGGTTAATGGGTGTTACATGACTTTTTCCAACAAAAATCAAACATTCTACTTTTTACATTCCTATTTCCTAATATTTAATTATTTATAAAGTTTTGTCGTGAATATATTTGGGGAAAACCGTAGCGAATTTAAATGTCGATAACTTTCGATGTGAAAAACAAACATTTTAGAACTTGAGGTTAGTGAACTATCAGGAATACGTTGTCATTTTGTAGGTAGGTATTACCTATTAGGCAGGTATGTCGTAGGAGTTATCTACGTATCTACGTATATATATTCATGGAAACAAAAGTTTAAACACGACGATGATCTTACAACCAATGACGTATGTATTGTATATTGGCTAATTAATTGTTTTGCGCTTTTCAAATACTCACTAGATAAAATGTATATTCATATTAAATTAATATTGCATATAGTTATATATTAATGCGTTTTATTAAACGAATCTTCTAAATCCATTTGTAAGTGCTCGGTCGAATTAATTTTCGATTACTATATTGTAGATAGGGAGAGCCCTGTAGGATAAAGGGACGTTATAAGATTGGAAAACAAACAAAAGAAGAGGGAAGAGCGGAGAATGCCTCTGTACTATAATTACTAATAGCAGGCTAATGTTATTAGAAACGATTCGCCCCTCGCCTTAAGAATGGACCAGAATATTGAACTATAAACAATAAGCTAAAAAGACCGCGAAATTTTGAATTTATAATTTTTCAAGTTATTAAAATTCAATTAATTTGTTTAACAGAAGAAATAGTTTAACGTTAATTAAAATTAATTCTAATATTCAAGATGATGCTATTATTTGATTTTTAATATTTACCTACGTTCAAAAATATATTGTTATGAATTAATAATACAAAGTGTACCTACAGGTATTCGTTTAATTTAATTTAAATTGTTTAGATAACATGATGTGTCTATTTTAAAAAAGAGAAAGTGTATTTACCAAACAAATCGTTCAAAAGGTTAATTATACGAAAACTAAAAGACAATCCTTAATTGATCAAATTGCTCGAATGTACATTTTTAAAGACTGCTGTAAATTGACTGAAAAAAAGTTATAATTTGAATTAATTGGAAATTCTATCAATGGAATCGATAGAATTAATCATAGAATCATTAGAATCAATTCTAATTAGAAACCAAGTAAAATATAGGTAATGTTTCAACAACTAAAATTATTTTTTCTAATTTAAGGAATTTGTTTTTGTATTTATTTTATTATTTTTTATCAAAAATACGATTTCATTTAGTCCTCTTATTTTTTTTTCTAAGTTATTAACGCAAATGTATGTAATGTACATAATGTATTACAAACTACAATGCGTTGAAATGCATATTTTATAACCAGATTTTCTAATTATACAGGGTGCATCATCGAGGACGGATCAGCCGGCGCAGGGCGATAGAGGACCTCAATACGCCTCGATTGGACCCCATATGTGTTATCTGAAATTTGTTAGTTTAGAAGTTATTTATAGGTCTTACGTATTTTTAGCCGAACTCCGATTTTCTCCACAAATTTCGTTATTCTGGCACGCTGTCACTTCGACAGTTTGTCTCTTAATAACGCTAACCGACCTTACTATTATACGCATTGCAAGTACTAATAACATCCACAACAACTTATTTCACTCTTCGAATAATATTTTCGATTAAAATTAGAAAGTGAAATTTTCGTCTTTTTCACTGTGCACAAAATTTTCGATGTGAAGTCACGGGGTTAGCCGAATTAAATTTCCAGGGTTGATTGCCAGTAAAGTAGAGAAGTTTTTAAGATGGGTACTAATTTTTTTTTCTACCTAATATTTATTTTTAACTAGAGTGTTGTAAAACTAAGGAATAATTTTTGCTTTAATAAAATGTTTAAAGGATTATTTTTTGTCGAAATACCTTTAGTTCGAATAAAAAAATTATTGTTTAGGATGGTAGGACTACGATCATAAAAAAAAAATTTCATGGCGCTAATACCTATAGTTTAGCTAGTTCAATCGATACGTATTGAGGTCCTCTATCGTCCCAGGCTGACTGATTCATCGTCAATGATACACCCTGTATACTACGTTGCCATTATTATTTTTGCATGCAGTTATAAAACTTAAGCGTGTGGGTAATTAAACTTTTTCTATTTCTTGAACTTATCGAACAAAGTAATCGCAGAACTGCAACTTCATTTATGTAATTGTGATCGCTATCATGATGGTAATGTACGTTAGCAACCCTTTATGTTTGAAATATGCTAATTGTTCCATGCAGCACAATTTAGTTAATTCTGGCCGAGCCGAAAGTGCGAAGGATACGATTTCTGGACGTTTTATTATATCTATTTACCTATTTAATATTTTAATCAAGCATGAGTAAATTTTGAACTAAAATTGAGAGCATATTATAATATAGCAGATATGTAAATTAACACAACATTTGCGAATACATGTTTTATTTAAACAAAATATGAATAAATGAGTACCTAATTTCGACAAGACGTACACTATATAAAATAATGTATTGCTTATTAAGATTGAATTAATGTGGAAACTGGATGTTTTTATATTGCCTTTACATCCCTACTTATACTTATATATAATATACATATGTATAAATAGATATGGGTATGACAGAATTAAAAATGTAGTTTTATCGTGTATTATAAAAATATCACGATATAGGTACATATTTGATTATGTTCGGCCATCACGCAGATTTATATCACATTTAAATGGTAATATAGCTGTTGTTTAAGCCAGGCGTGCTTTAGAAACGTATTTTTGCGCGGCTCAAATTGGAATATAAATTAGTACATACATGAGAAACAGATTACAATGGTGTCATTTAAAGCAAAGCTCGCCCGTCACACTTCGCGTTAACATATTAGCAGGAAAGCTTAATTTATGTTTTATAACTTGCACGAATGGGTTTCCAAGCAGGTGATTTTGCATAATAGAAACAAAAAAGTGCGTTTCTTTTTATGCGATTTGATTCAACATGGCAGAATTTGTAATGAGGATGAGATGGATGGTAACGTCGCTGTGCTGAACAATTGAATGACATTCAATTGTGAGGAAGCCAGTGTTAACGACATGTTGTTGACAATTTCCAATTCATATGGTGCGACATAGGTATAATCTATTAAATTATACATTAGTGGAAACGAATGTGAAACGACAGTGTAAGCACTAATAATTCGGGTACGAAGTAGATGCTAGTCATAAATGTAAATTGAAACAGTCGCCATTTAATTGGATGATTCAGAACCACGTCCGCTGCGTCTGACAATCACCTTATCAGCGTCACCTGATGAGAACCCCTGCCTTATCACATTACGGCCATTCATGCACGTTCCCCTAACTGGACTCCCTTTAATAATAAGCTGTTCGCAAAGGGGCAACCATCACGTGATTCTCTATTGTATAGGTTTAGTAAATTGCGCATTATATTTACGAGGGTGCGTTAGTTAAAAAAATGAAACAACGCCTAATGACATTGTTGATTTTGATAATATGGGAAATTTTCGACGCGGCACAAAATTAACATCACGAATAATCCCTGGCGTGTACGACAAAAAGCCGAATAAAACGTCCCTAAAAATACAAATTGTACTTAAATTATAAAATCCGATTAAAGATAAAACACAATGCATAATAAAACCATCAAAAGATAGCGGTTATCTCGAACGAACTTAAATTATTTACCTATAAACTTTCAATTAGTAAGTACGTGTAAATGTATATTAAATAGTTGCGTATTATTCATAAACGCTCGTGTATTTGTTATAATTTAAGTAGCACCATCAGTAGAAATAGTTCACTTTTATTGTTTAAATGTAGGGAAAAATAATAATTTTCATATTATCGACTAATTCTATTACTTACTATTTTGAAATGTACACCTTCTGTATTTTGTTATCTACAGATTATATTCGCTTTAATTAACTATCGGGTGTTGATGAAAATTATTGGCATTATCACTTTATTAGTGGGTACCAAATATTTCTGAATATCAACTGTACCTATAATGTTCATCTTCTTTTTAAAATAAAAATTCGAGCTTTATTATAACTGACATCGTATCGAGAGTTGGAATATCGAAAAAGAGCTTAAAACTGAGTAAATGAAAATATACCTATATTAATGCATAAATCTCGACGGACGCAGATAAATAAGCGATACTATAATGGAAAACCATAAATGTTTGTTATTTCAATATTTCTGAAAACGGTCAGGTTCGGTTTGTTTTAATTGGTTCGTTTGAAAATTTATCGATTTCGATAAAATTTTGTTGGTATCTGAAGCATCGGAATTCTATTACCTTGTATCCGTTAATACGTAAAAGCAATTACATTTTGTAAATAAGGACGTTCCGTACACAACAAAAGTTAACGTAGTAATTAGCCAATGAATATTCCGACCAAATATAAAGGATTTTACGGGCCAGGTCTGCGCTGTTAAATCGCTTTTTCCGTTTAGTCGTTTTGTATGTTAATAAAATAGAACAATAACTGAGTGTCGATACATTTCCATACCATAATCGAGAAAACAAATTGAGAAAAATACTGTAAGCCTTTAAAAAAGCACATAGCAGAGCTATTATCGCATTTGCACGTTTCACAAACAAAACAGCGAGATTCTGCGATACCCCGGACTACGTTTTACTTTTATTTGCATGAAGATGGAGTCCGGAAAACATGTCCAATGTTCCGACCGTGTTTTTCTCCCGCGCTCGATTCTCAACGGCAGATGTTTTATTTCGAGCATGGCGACATATGGATGTGGACGTGAAGGACGAACAGAACCCTGCTATAATTACAGTAATGAAACTAGTTATTCCTTCAATTGTGTCTAATTGGAACATTGTATTAAGACAATAAGGACACAACGAGTATCCGACATGTTGGCTATTAAAATTACGAATTCATCTACTTAACTTGTCAGCCTTCATCTACTTCGTTAATTGTTTTTGCTGTTGGTTGTAAATCATGATTATATTATGTAATACAGAGAAACGAAAAAACTATTATAATTTAGTCATTGAACGAAAAATTAATTTAATTATTTAGTCTGTTATTGTGCAAGCGTCGTTATTTCAACTTTCATTTTTTTTTTAAATTAAGTAGATATATTTACTTTTTAAAAATTTATTTAAGATGCAGTTATTTAGAGGACACTCTTGAATAGTTGTCATAAAGAAAATTCTGTTAATTTCTTTGCTGCAGTAAAATGTTTTAAGGCGAAATAAATTTTTAACACAATGCAACGATCGTGTGGCACATAAATATTTTTTAATAATAATTTTTTTAAGTTATTTAAATGCAATCAATTTATAATGACAGGCTGTTTAATACACGAATGCGAAATCTTGACTGGATTCAAGAATCGGCCACTATCGTTAAATTGAAAATAACTGTTAGAATTAAGTAGGTACCTAAATATTACTTATTTAAAACATATTAGCCACGTTAATAGTCCGATAATTTATCTAAAAGTTCATAAAGCTTTTAAAACAGTATTCAAACGAATGTTAATTTAGCAGTAGATGTCATGCATGTGAAAAATGGCGTCGTTTTTCATAAGTGCGTGTTTGTGATGCTTTGAACGTGGCAATTTTTGCGAAAAAATTTAGTTGGCATTTATTAATTTAAGCGTTTTAGTCGTTAGTTAATGTTTTTATTAAAAATATTTCTTTAAAAAATGATTCACTGAATTATCCATTGAAATATTATTATACACAACAGCTCGGTTGCATTTTAGACGCCCATCTTATTGTTAGTATAAATTATTATTGATGTAGGTAAATATTTTTGAAATTAAAATGTTAAACGTATAAAAAAGTTATTCGGTTTCTATATATATTTAATAATAGGCATTTTAAATGGCTTAAAAAGACTTATTTTTTAATATGTAATATGCAAAATAGGTAGTAATACATAATAGGTATGTACATATTTGTAACTCCTCGTGCATTGTAGTTAGTGATATTTTGGCTTCACAATGCTAGAACTTATTGTACCTTTTATTCATTTCGTTCTAAGTATTCTTCCTTGCATTAACTTTAAAGTTCCTTTACTTGTTCGTTTTAATATTGTTAAGTTTACTTTCACAGAAATGCTACACTTACATGAAAACTTGCGTCTGGTTACTTTCATCTGATTATATAGGTGTACTTACTTTATATGTATATAAAATAAAAGGCGTCTTTCTTGGATTATACATACAATACATATGCACCTATATGACATTTTAAAGCTATAATTCACGTTCAAATTTTCAAAAGTTAAACGAACACATTTATTTTTTAATTTAAATTAATGTATAAGGACGGTAAACTTTCCAGAAGAACGCTACATTTTAATGAATTATTTTATGCAAAATTAATGAAAATTAATAAAGGTAACCGGTTGGTAAATACCAAAAAAGGTCTAGTACGAACAGTCGAGAGAAACCGCTTAAACTAAGCAAATTGAATTACTGCTGGCTACACAAACCAGCAACCACATCAAAGACATCTCAAGCTTTGTCAGACGAGGAAGATGACTAAAGCAAATAACGCGTTAATCAAAACTTGCATAGATATTTATCACCGTACGGAGAATACTAAATGCTATCTAACATTAAGTACCTACACTCGATTTTTAAGTAAAATCCTCAACAATCGATTCAACTTCAAAATAACAACTATCACTTGCAAAAATTCTAATTAAAAAAATCCGACCGCGCGCAAGCCTCGGTATCGAATTTTCATGTCGCATGTCAAAAAACTCTTTTTTTTATTTTTCTCGAAAGAAATACATTTTTTGAAAAATAATATCTACGACAGAAATTTATAGGAATTTAAAAAAAAAATCATCACTTTGTCGATTATTTCAAAAACGGTGCATTCTAGCGATAATTATAAAAGACACGATCGATAGAGAATTTTATGTCGATTTCAAAACATATTTCACATTACCGATCCGATGAGTAATAACGGAGATTAGAATTAAAAAATTTTTTTTTGAACGGCCGCCTTTTGAAACGAGTCGGTCGATTTGGCTGGTTAACATACTCGGCCTTTGTTTTCGTAAAGACAATAACGCCGTCCAAATTTCTGCCTCCTACGATCAAAATTGTGACCGGAATCATGTCCACAAGAAATTAATTTATATATATATATATATGACCGACTCAAAATTTTCGTGATGTAGAAGTCGAGATCGGGGAAAAGTCAAAAGGACACGTCTGAGTCTCTTCATCAGACAGGTTGCAATAGCTTTATTTTCAGTATTTTCTTTATTAATGAAAATTCGCTAATATTACCGCAATATAAAACAAAGAAAAATTCTGAGTGCCAAAAACAAGATAATTAAAAAGGAACGTACAAGGATTATTAGGGTCACTCGATTTCCCTTGTGCCGTGCATACTATATTTAAAACGAATGAATTTTTACAAATTTCTTTTTATGATTTCATTATAGGGGAGACCGGAGCACAATGAAACATTTTATCGGTAAACGCAATACATTGAAGGTGACACAGTACCTCGTAGAACAAGCTAGTGAAGTTGGTCAGTTCTCAAACCTTAGCCTTCCTGAATTGTCAGTTAGATGTAGTTTATTAAGTCAGCTATTGTTAATGCACTGCAAAGAAAATTTTTAGCTTTACGGCAATTTTGTTATGAGCGTTTGTACTATTGAGCGAATTTAAGTTTATGATTGTTAATTAATAATTTGCATCGTTAGTTTGAAGCTGGTATGTTGAAAATTCTGATATATGTTATATATGGTTTTTATAATCTAATATTAGAATGACCTGTTGCTTGGGTTACAATGAAACATATTTGTAGGGGTACAATGAAACGTTCCATTGTGCCCCTTTACGGAATCAATCTAAAAGACATAGTCATTTAGGTGTTATGGTTCAAAACAGAGTACGAAAAACTAAAAAAGGAAACTTTTCTAGGATTCTATGCGAGAAGCAGTAAGTTTAATTACTCAAGGGATGTATTTACGGAAAGCAGCCCGAATGTCAGTTTTTCTACTCTTTTTTGGTAAGTTTCCATCACTTTTGGAATCATACTCCTGTTATACAACTGAACACATTATAAATAAAAGAAATTATTTACATGTAGGTATGTGCAAAAGAGTAAGAATAGATCAGAAAATGAAGACATTCGAATGTGTCCCAATTATAAGGTACGATAAATTTTTACAAGCGACCAGGAACAATAGTTGGCGAAATATATAATAAATTATGCTCAGATGTGTTATGGTTTAACAACTATTGAAATTGAAACCAAGTGAGGGTGATTATGTTTTTGTATTATATAATTTACGGCAAAAAAAAGAAAACAATATTTTAACAATATTTTTATTTTGGAAAAATTGACGCCTCCAAGGACGAAAACAATGAATTAGAAATTGATTTCCTAAGGAAGAGTCACAAAATTAGTGATCGTTTTTATAAATCACATATTGCCGACATTTCCTTAGTTTCTTTGAGCACAATAAAGCAAATTTTACCACAACCAACTTTTTTCGGAAAAACGAACCGTCAAAAATGTTACTTGCAATTTGGAATTATATTTGGTTATTTGGATGTTCAATAAATTATATTACTTTGCTATAAAAACTTTAAAAACAAATAAACTCTAACAGAATTGGTACAATAAACCAAGAAAAACCTATTGATTAAAATTAACACTACTCGCTACTCAAAATCTATTTATTTACCGTGACACCTTGATTTCACTCTGAAAACTCTAAGCATTTCAATGATTTTTCTATTTTTAAGTTATATTAAAATTTGGGCTTTTTAGAGCCAAATTTTTTGTTTCATTGTACCCCGGTTTCCCCTACTTCCACCTTTTTATTTTATTGGTTATACTTACATAAATTATAGAAAACTGTTTCAACGATGAGCCTTCATCGCCTAGAATAGATGCCTATATATTCTCATGTCAATAATAGAATTAAATTGCAACTATATGTGCAATGTCAATATTGATTTTTCACCTAGACTCCAAAATTAACTGCATAGTGAAAATCGCATCTGACGAACATCTAATGGACAATTCATATTTAGCACTAAACCAATTACGAAAGATACCTACTTACTAGATTAGATATGTAGAACTATTAAATAACGTCTGAAATCTCCATCTAGGAATATTTTACGTCGTTGTTTGTAAATAAATATAATTAAATTAAAATTTTTGGTTCAATTTAGAATATTTTATTTTGATGAAAATATATCATGATCCTATATATTTATTTATCGAAAGTTGATGTAAATATGTATAGTAAATGTAGCACCTTTATTTAAAAAATTTAGTAAAATCACCGTGTGATTTATTGTAATATACAACTCTTGAATAAATTAACACACAAGAAAATTAAGTGTAAAATAGTAGGTATAATAGCTACAAGAGTAACTATAATAATAATTAAAAACCGTGATTAAAACCTTGTACTAATCTGGATATTGTAAACATCCATTAAACAACGTTAATTTTGTTAAGCTAACACAAGTTTGATTACTACCGCTACCAGCCTTGTCTTTTATATTATTTTAAACTGTTTGTTTATTAGGGATAAAAATAAGTATTTAGAGGAAAGCAGAGATCAATCAACCAGCATTATTAATTTATTTAATATTTGATTAAGCCGCTTACTTATACTAGAGTAACTTCGTGCACTCTAGTACAGGTTGGCACCGAATATAATGCGCTTGTGGCGTATATAAGAAAAGTTATAAAATTAATATCAATTTTGATATTTCACGGTACGATTTTGTCATATTTTCGTATCTAAATTTAAAATTTACAATAAAAGGAATATTTTGTAGTAAAATATTTTGTCCGTGGAGGAATTTTTCTGCGCTCCTTACCTGAAAATGTACGTCCTAGATGTGTTTAACAATGTACAAATGTTCATATTAGTATCGAAAGATAAAGTGTAGTTTTTTTATGCAAATTGATTTCACGTTGAGTTACCTGGTAAAATAAAGTTTGTGAAACCGACACGCCGAAACTATTGACTACAGAAAAATGATAAGAACATAAATTGTAGGAAAGTTTTCCTAGTTTTTTTTATCATTTAGGTATTTTCGTCAAAAATAAACCTTAAAGGAGATTCTACTAAAAAAATTATTTTTGGCGTTTTTTCCTGACAATAACGGCTGAAGCCGAATATGTGAAACTTGAATATGTGGAAACTTTCGACATGTTAGTCAGCAAAGCCCAATTAACAACTGTGCCAAGTTGCCATTTCCTACTAATTACTTAAGTCGAATTTCTTAAAATTTCTCGCCTATAAATACAACTTTTTCTGGTTATTTATTGTTAGTATGATAATCTAACGTAAAAATATTAGCATAGATAATTATTATAAGTACCTACAAACGTCAGACGTTACAAGAGTGGTTTAAGAAACTTCACTTTAAGGATTGTTATGCTGTTTACCGGCATTGTTTACCGACAAGCGTTCCGGGATGTGTAGGGATCCGATTTTGGTTACGCTTTTCCTGTTACAGGGAGTAACATATGTATAGACTAACCTATAATAACATCAGAAATCATTTTGGGAATTTATAATAGGAAAACTAATCAATAGTATCGTAACATTAATAATTTTACACTGTTCTGAAACTAATTTACCTATATTATTTGCGAAATTGCTTGAAACCAGTCAAGCAATATTAGGAAATTTTAATCTTACACGATATTCATTGTTATTGTACGTAAAATTAAACTGTAAAAGTAACGTTAAATTGTATTATAAAACATTAAAAAACTGTACTTACTAAAAAAAAAAGTTAAATCCGTGACCTTCACGATTAATAAATACTCCTATTATATTGTCTAACACAATTTTCAGTCACCGGCTTACAACATAAACTGAATAAATATTTTTCTCATAACAAAATGTAATAAATATCTCTAACAAAGTTCGTGTTAAAAAAACTATATAATTCGGAAAACAGAATTAAGGCAAACCTATAGGCGCTTAACATCTGTCATTTCTCGTATAGGTTCAGAATTCTATCAGTAAAGGATAAATTGAACCGTTAATGCCGTAAGTGACAACTAAAAGGACGAGGGATCCGTAATCAATCTAAATAGGTGAAGCGCAAAAAAATATCTATAAAAATTTTAAACTAAAGTGTAAGATTTTAAAACCGAATGTGTGTTTCCTACACTTCGTCGCGTAAATTGGAAAGTTGAAATATCTCGCGGGCAATCCAGAAAAGATTGTGCAGCAGCTCAAGTGTTGAGTTTTTAAAATTCATCATCGTTCATTTAGTAAATAGTTGGACAGTATAGTTGGATTATACATTATTGTTTCCTCCGTTTCTAGTTTCATTAAAAGGTTAATTTAATTTTTAGAAATACGTAACAATTTTTAATGGTCTGCTTAAAATTTGGATAAAGATTGATATAGAAGCCCATTTTCACATCAAGAGCGCCCATGCGCGTTTTTAAAGGGGGAGCGAATGGGAACCTAATAACTTCCAGTGGGGTGCGAGTATTCAACTTAAAAAATTAAGTAATGGTAATACCTATTGCACAGACAAAGACGGACTTAATCCTCCCTTGTCCATACGGGATGAGTGTCTATGCACTGTATCATGTCCAGAATAAATATTCTAGATTCTCCTAAGCTCACAATAAATGGGTTTTAAGATATCTTTCTTTAGTAAAGTTATGCTGATATGTTTCTGTAAGTAGATACGTAGGTACCTACTGAAATCCATCAAATCCATTTGTCAAGAGTTAGGGCTTACCTACTTAAATTTGCATGAGATATACATAGGTAGGTACCTATATTCAGTGCATAAGTAGATTAATTATTATTATTATCTAGAAATACCTACATGCTCATATGTGGTTCGCTTAATATCAATTGTGTTTTTACATAAAGATCAAGTACATATGTCAATCAGTTTTATTCAAAATTTCACATAATCAAATATTAATTTACCTAATACTTAGTTTCCAATCAATTTTTTCATTGTTTAATTAATGAAATGTTTGTCTTTAATTAGCAACAATTTCATTATAAAACAATGTTTACTACCTATAATAAAATTTCGCTCATTGATCAATATATAGATTTCAAGTGTCGGTTACAAACAATGTTCAAAACTATGTAATACTTTTGTTTAGGAAATTATATATAAATATCTCGATAAAGGCGTAGAAAAAATAAAATAGAAATAAAGAAGATCATATCGACGCGAATAAAAAACATAAAAACAAATAAAGGATCTCATAAAATCAAGCATTCAATTATTTCTCTGAGCACTAATGTTTTTATTTCCCATATTTTCGACAAAGCTTGCCGATCTAAGAGCTTTTCGCTGAAATGTCAAGGTCGATCAAGTAAAGACATTAAAGAGACTATTAAAATGTATTTTATAAGTTATGTGATTGTATTGGTTAGATTAGAGAGAAACTATAAAAGAATCCTGCGACGGTAATCAACTTTGAACGATTCTATTCAACAACTACCTACGGCCTGTCCAAGCGTATAAGCGATTCACGTCATCAGTAAAAAGTTATCAGATTGTTTATTTGTAATTCAATTTAAAGTTTGGAAAGTGACATATTCTATAGATGATTTACCTGCGTAGATATTAGATGGTATAAAGAAAGACTACATTTATTAGAACCGTAAAAATACGAGGTACGAGGTGACAACACTGTGTGCAACGTCATCATCTAGTAAACTTTTATTGATAACGCGGCGAATCGCCAGATAGCTTGGATAGATCATACATGTATAGGTATAATATCCCGGCTATTTAATAGCAAATGCGTTTACCACATACCTATTTATACGAAAATTTATGAAATCAACTGCTTAGAATAATCTCGTTCGCATTTTCTGCACAATTTCGTCCAGTATTAGGTATTAATTCCGGTAACATCGGTCGGTGTAGGTAATAATTTCTTATGTGTATTAAAATCGATGACGTGTAATAATAAGGATAGGATCTGTTATTGTTTAAGTTTTACCCGTCGATGGCCATTTACTTAACGAGGTTATTGCACATGACAGAGTACATAATTTATTAGTGTAGGGCATGCATGCTATGTTGTACTATAATTATGTAATTTGCGTGTGTGCTTAACGAGTAAATATAATAGGGTTCGAAATAGGTATCCGAGCAATTATAAACTAGTGTAATAGAAGGTTTGTTGGCATGTGAAGGGGTGGCTTCCTCCGGTTCTTCGGTTGTTATTAACGGCACCCTTCGCAGCAATATGACTCCACTACCACCTGTGCGGGCGACGCGGCGGCGGCGTCGGTGCGCGCGCCGGTGCGGGCGGATGGGTCGTGGATACCGAGAGGGTCGATCAGTATTCGCGCAATGCTCAAGAAGAGTATATAATCGCGGGTCCGCGACCGACGCTCGTTCAGTGCACGTCCTGGACGCGTCGCCAGGTGGGCGCTACAGGTACTCGCGTGAAATGTGGGCATACACTCGAGGTATATTTATAAGACGTTTTTCCGATACCACTAACTACCAAGAGTTTACAACTTCATTCGAGCACGTCGAAACGACGGGCCCGTAACTTCTCCAATACCTACTACCATACCTACAACGCAACCAACAAGTCAACTTTTGCTACGGAAAAATGTTCAGTAACTTTTTGGTTACTACTGCAAGCATCGTTACTGTCGATAGATCTCCGAGAGCGCGACTGCAAATAGATTATTAAAAACTACCGACAAACTGAAACTTAATTAATTTGCTTTTCATTCGAGCGAAGGGTTTACTTTGCCATTACACGACTGCTACAAAAACAAAGTTGGAGAGCGAGATCTAAATCTGGTCTTTTTACTTCCGACTGACGTTGAAAGTAACGAATGTAGCGAGGCAAAAACTTCACCTAACCCCTTCAGAGATTTTTTGCCACCGGCGAAAGGATAATGTGCAACCGTAGCACGCCCGGTGTAAATGATCCGACATATTTTAACACCTCTACGAGATTATCTCAGGTTTCCTGAAGGGAATTCGACACTATCCCGGAAGCAACAAGTCACGCGCGCGCTGTATTCCATTTCTTCGGTTTTCGAGGGATGTGCTGACCCTCAGCATGGACCATGTTAGCTTGGCCTGTTGCCTACTCGCCTTTTTGCTTTATTACAACACGTTGGACGCCGACTTTGTCTACGACGATAGGTAAGGGCCTCGTGAAAAATGACCTTCTCATTTTTTAGTTTTAATCCAATTGTCGGGTAAAACTTGGATCGTTAAAGTAACAAAAGATGACGCTAAAAAGAAATCGTACTGGGTTCGAAATTGCCGGAAGAATTAATACTACGGTCATCGTTCTAAGGCGTTAAACGAAACGATTCTTAGTCGACCTAACAAAGGGTTCTTGTTAACAATTTGAATCGATTTATTTTAAGTTTTAAGCAACGAACTGACAACACAAATAAAAATTTATTTATTTCCTAACGAAAATTATGATATTTGATTTATTATAATTTTTAAAATTCGACATTCGGATTCGAGAAATTAGAAACGGTTTTAATTTTATTTTTTACAGATTATTCTTCATATTGGCAATCGGTTATTTCAAACATTTAAACGATTTTCAACGTTTTTAGGAGTAATTAAGCTCAAGTAAATAACTTTTGAGTACCTAGGTATAATATATTTTGGAAAAAAGCGTCGGCAGAAAGTTATTTAATTTTCTACAGTTTCTAAACACGAACTTCTCAGATAAATTGTTTTAATTTCTTTAACAAGCCAACGCATTTACATGAACCGTTTTCTGAAAGCTGTCACTACAATTAACCATCAACGTCCTTTCGGCGATCTTCCACATAATTTTTTATTGTCATTATCGTATTTGCGGAAATGAAATTATCGTGTACCAATGTTTTGGTATAGAAATTTCCATTATATCGACAGTCGATTAATATTAATTTTGTAAAACAAGTATTTTAATTAGGTAAGTACGGACAATTTGTTAAATTGAAATCGAGATATTTTATACCTACATTAGTTTGTTGCAAAATTGAATTGAATTGAATGTATTTACGTACTATATGTACATTTCAATTCAATATTACTACACGTCACGTCCTCCTCAACAATGCAACAATGCCTAATTATGACGCTACCTTTTAAAATTTGGTTATACACTAATATCGTGTGGGGTTGATGAAAAGTATCGCACATCACGCATTTATGTTAGTTGAAGCAGAATGTGGAGAGAACTGCGATTTAAAATAGATTCGTGCTTAATAATTTAACTGCCCTTTTTAATTTACGAAGCGTTATCGCTGAATTGAAAGGTACTCGAACAAAAACATCGCTCGGTTTAGGATGCGAATTAATTAACGTATGTACTAACTGTAGTGGCTTCTAACTGCAATAATTGTGTATAAAGATGCATTACCTACTAAATAAGTTTTATTTTTAATGTTATGAAGCCTACTTATTAGATTTTATTATAACCTTAAATAGGGGCTTTCGAAAACCTTGCCACTGTAACAATGGTTAAAGAAATATCGACACCAAAACATTATAGGAAAACGGATGACCGACTCTATTTAGAAAAATGGAATAGTGTTACGGTGATAAAAGATCAGAATTAAATTTATAATGCATGCATCTATTTAAATACAGGTTAAAATTAATAATAAAAACAAGTAAGTTATTTACCTACATCGAAATTTATATCGTTTGCACTTATTTTAAGCTGTCTCAATTAAATTTTGATCAATAGGGGTAACGTAGACGTAAGAAAGCTCTGTAGCAATCATTCTAATCTGTCAGTTTCAGGAAAGACTACAACAGTACATTTTATACGATTTACCATGATGGATGTCGTTCGTTAAGTGTTTATTTCCTCAGATTCTGTTTTATTAAAGTAACAATTTGTAATGAAAATCTTTTTAAATTTGGCACCTATTATTAGATATATAAGTTTAGAATATAAGTTTATCCCCAAAATTTGAAAATTACCTAAAACCGAAGTCGTTGAATTTCCACAAAATATTTTAATAGAGCTCCTACTTCTAACTATTACCTACGAAATACCTAAGAATTTTTTTGAAAATAAAATAAAAATGACCGTATCCAGGTTTCATTACTCCATATTAGAAATATGTGGAGAAAAAAGTGTCGATACCGATTCGTTTTGAAAAGTAATCAACTCGCACGTTGTAAAAGTGTGGATATCTACAAACACTTTCCTACCGATATTCCGGCTTTCGACGACGTTTCTAATCTTATCTCTCGGGTTTATTAGAAAAACAAAGAACAGCGGATAAAATAAAAACAGAAACGTGATGATATTTTTTCCGAGTCACATTTACTGCTACACCTTGTGCGTGTTAAAATTGCGTTAGGTACCGATGAGAGCTACACAACAGCGACTCCTAGTAGAGGACAGATGAGGTGCGATATTTGAGCTTTTCTTCCTTTAACTTTTTATTTTTTCCTTGGTACTGACACTTATATCTACCTATTAGAAGGTATAGTTGAATATGAGAATAAGATAGTAGAAAGTGATTTTAATTTTGATAACTATAACGATAGAATATTTATAGTATTTATATTTATTTTTCAGTGTTGCGTGCGCGAGAAGAAATACACATAATCGTTAGGTAGTTCTTTTTTTATTTATTATAAAACAGCTCCCATCTCTATCGTAGTTTTTTTAATAAAAGCAAAAACACAAGTTAACTACGAATTTAAATCTTATTTCTTAAGAATCGGCGACCAAATTATTCTTATAATAACTTCGTAATTATACCAAGAATGGAAACGAGATTTTATAGAAATACCTAACCTACAACTATTTCGATTCGCATTTTAAAATTTTAATTAAAAACGCCCAGAATTTTATGGATTCTTCTGTGAAAAGGATCACGGGTGGTGAAATAAATCGAACGACATCGAGGAAAGTGATTGATGTTGCACAAGACATTATAAATAGAGACATTTTCCATGACGATTCCTTCGCTTCGATATTGTTTTGCACGTCGAATCGTCGATTTCTCTAAGTAAATAGTGTTAATCGTTGTATACGATCGAAATAAATAGATAATAATTGCTTTTTAAATTTCGCCGAATCTGGAATATTTTACCAGCAGAAAACCTGTATACATCAGGTCATATAACTTATAAGAAAAAGAAATAATATTTATCTTTTTGTTTGAATAAAATATAGACAACTATTTATATAATAGTAAAAGTATGTTCAAAAAAGTTAAAGCTGGACATAAATTCCCTGTCGAGAACTGGAACTGCTTATCTTATTTAATCAGAAACACGAATCAAGGACTATGTTATTCAAAATACCTTTTAAGTATAGGGTACTTGTAGAGTAAATTATATACAATTCTTTGTTATTTTTGCGTCGAGGGCGACTTCTGCACATTAACATCGATGATAAAAATACACCCCATAAATAAGCCGATATATTTTCTTCTTTAGTTTTCGTAAATTTAACTTTGATGCATCTATAGCTTTGAACTTTTAATTAGATAGTATAAGTAGATAATCTACTTATATTTCTAATGTAATACAGTTAATTTATCGTTCTAATTATTAAACGTGTACAATTATTATTTTATAGTTTTCTATTAGAGTCGGTATGTATTGATATACATAAATCAAGTTGTTACAATATATCTAGGTAACTAATTGTGTAGTAAGTAGTAGGTAACAGCAGCTTTTTTAATAGGATTTTTATTATAGGTATCTTATACGATGAAATGAATGAATATGAATGGCGGGTTTCTTTTTCCAGTTGTTCCAATAAATTGCCTTAAAAAATTATAAAGAGATAATAACAGCAGCAGTCAACGATATTTAATTAAAAATAGGGCGACCTGCTTAAAAAAAATTACGGTATAGGTATAATGAAGTGAGTGCGTGACGTTTATTCGGGGCGGGTTACCTTTTGTATGTGCGAGCAATCCTCGGCATTTTTACGGTAGGCACTTTATTTTAAAATATAAAGTTTTGGCAAAATCTGAAAGTGAACTGATAAAAAATTAAAACGCGCGTTGTAATATGGGCATCTTTTTATAACCGTAACTAGGCTACCTCGCATATTTCCCCAAATATAAGCGATGAAATGGGTTTAAAGAGCCAGTAACCCTTTCTTAACGCGAGTTTCATGAACGCAAATTAATTATAACGGGGTTACAACAAGATAAAAAATTAAGGATTCAAATTCGAATTTAATATTTAGAAATAAGAGTTTTCCGATATATCTATTTATAATTGTACATTATGTGACTACATAAAGCAACTACGGTTACTTATATTATTTATAGATGGCCTCGATTATTACAAAATGTATAAGTATTAGGTAACAGTGCGTTACCAATTCGAAGTAGGTTTTAGAACAACTTAAATATATTTAGAAAACGGAAAAGCTTAGAGCCATAAATATTTCATATACTATATCTACTTTCATATTGGCAGGCAATCAATCTTCGAAATGAATAATCGAAATCCTGAAAATGTTAAATAAGATAGCAATTAAGTAAAAAACGTATTGGATGTAATTTGCTTGAAACGTCCAAGTGACATCGGCTCTTTCTTTACTTATTTAAAAAACAGTCATGCTGTCAAACATTTAACAAAAATATTTAAGGTAATCAGGTAAGGTAGGTAATTTTGTCGTGTTGATAAGAAAGCAGGTAAATGCATATATGTCCGGTTTAATTATTCCAATTCAATAACTACGCATATAGGAAGGAGTCATCATTTTTCCATACAATTTATCCATTGTTTATGCCAAATATCGATCTATGCACTACTAATTTATCTTATGCACTGTTGACTAACAAAGTAAGTATGTGATAAGTATTCACAAAAATCCGTTATTATTAGTATTAGTGTTTATCAAATGCGCGCAACGCTTTCCGCATGCAATAATTTTACATCAAAAGGATTCTCTTTAAAATTTAATTTAAAGCTTATCTCGGTTTTCTTCTCATACATTTTATTTTATCTGTCGTTTTTTTATCTTGTAATGTTAAATTAATACGCGATATGTACCTAATTACGTTTCTTTTGTGGGAAATAACTCGATTATGTTACAATCTTACAAATTCGAATAACTCACGCACGAATACATACTTACTTACCAAAAAGAAATTAATTTACTCCCATTTCTTAAATCTTTACCTTGTAAAGTTGACGTCTTTTGTCCTAAAAGCGGGCGCACTCAGATAGTACCGTTGCTTAAATTTAATTTCCTTTTACTACCAAAAAGAGGATCAAAAATTAATCAACTTTTTATACGACCCACTATACGAAATAAAATTGATTATCCATATTTGCTGAGATTGATGTAATATGAAATCTTCATTACCTAATCGAACGTGACCTTCTTTTATTGAGGTATTGAAATTTTTGATAACTCGTGCAATCTTCTACTGGACGTTACCTACATGTTTTTGAATGTATTATATTTTACACTTATTTGATACTGACGAACGCATCCAATAAACGGCAATTCGTGCAATTTTTGAAAATAAATGTAGGTAAGCTTTTTATGAATTTGGGTAGGTACCGTTTTAACAATAACAATGTCCCTTTAGGCGTTAGTGAATTTTGGTGAATAAGCTAAAGACCATTCAAATGTTATTCCGATGCATATTATCAATAAAAGGTTATTATCTATATGAGGACGTTTCACACAGTGGTGTTACTTCGTACCTCACAGTTTTATAATACATACTAATAAATTATTGTAGTCTTTCTTTGCCATGTATACAATTTAGCCATCATTTTAAAGTGATGACGTGCATCGGAATGAAATTTGAATGGCATATAAAGTAGGTATATTAGCTTTAACTTTCAATTGCCATTTTAAATTTTAATGTACAAGTGAAATAAATCATTTTTATTTCGTTATAGCGGTATGATAGGTAGGTATGTATTTTATAACATTCTATAATAGTTCAAAGTTTTACGCGTCCATTATGTTTATTATAATTTTTCATATTGCGAAGATGATTTTCTTTTATTTTACTTAACGTTGATTAAATTAAATATAAGTTAGTAACCAATTGGCACATTGTTGTTTAATGAAATATAAGTACCTACTTCTGATAATTTTTAAAGTAATATTATTGTAGGTAGGTACATACGTAAAATGTTACATCTAAATGTTGTAATTATTATAGATTCAATTGGAAAACACAATTCCTGTCCTAAAAGTATTTTATTTTTAAATAATTAGTCAAACTACAATAACGAACCTTTTAAGAAAGGGTTAGTTTTTGTGCTAGTAATTAGCACGGCAAAAAGAAAGTAGGTAAGTACTTTCAAAATTAAAGCCCACGCGACACCAACTACATAATTATGTACCTATATAGGCAACAAATTTGTTTTTCGTACAGCTTGTCTGTTTAATTTGCTTCTTATATTATGCAGTAATATTTTTTAGTTACTTAGGTAATAGGTAACTATATTACGATCGTAATTATAACATACATTGTTATTGTTTGAGTGGTAGATTTTAGATTCGTTCCTTTAATAAAACATTTAAACGTTTTCTATTAAAATATATTTCATTAAATATTAATGTTCTACGTCTAATTAATACGCTTTAGGAATTTACCTATTTTTATTTATTAAATAGGTAGGTGTATTATAAAATTCTATTAATAATTATGATTAGATCTATACGTACAGCAACATTTTATAACAATAGATTTAATTTGGTTTGTAGCAGTACGTCTCAATTGACGAACAAAAGAAATTCAGTTAATATAATATTCCTTGCTAAATTAAAAGAAATTAAAAGAAAACACTGGCAACGCAGATACCGACTACGCAAAACTCTATAGATAGTATTTGTTTTCAATTAATATTAATTTTTTACCTTTCTTCCGCATTTATTCGCAGAAGAATTTATTTACTCAAAGATATTGCTGTCTGCAAATCCCACGCAATGCTCGAAACCCTACCGAACTCGATATAGGTATTTTTAATTAAAATTTCTCTGATTCTAGACAATTTCATTATTCTTTCCAGTTCAAAAAATAAAATGGGATAATATATTTGTGCTTCGTATGAATGTTTAAAACGGTTTTAGGAATCTGCAACGTAATTTTATTTCCGTCTAATTTATTTATTTCCGATACGGTTGGATCAAAGCGGAGAGCGTTTTATAAAGATGAACGTTGTTATTAAAAGCTGACACGGTATAACGTAATAAGTGGAGTTTTTCTATTGACGCGAAAGGAAGTGCTCAATTATCTAGTCATTTTAATAAACACCGAAGTCTCGACAAGCTAAAAAGTCACAGAAAAAGATAACCACTCTCCGACCTAACTACTTAACGTTAGTAACGTTTTTATTTTTATATTCGCATTCGTATTGCGTGATTCGTTTTATTAAAGTGCGCTAGAACTATGTAAATAGCTTATTAAGATTGTAAACAGAACTACAACCGTTGTGATTCCATTAATACGTTAATTTGTAAGCTAACTTTCCAGAGTTTTGCGTAAAATAGTTAATGACTGTTGTAATTAAAGCTATACTACTTATGTACCTACATATTAATTAATAGGTACGAAATTACTTTATTTAGTTTTAACAGTTGTAGATTATAGATAGAATTTAAAAATTAATCACGATTTTATAGGTATTTTGTAGGTTTACTACCTACTTACACTTTATCCAAACCTATATGCAATGCACGTCATCAATAACAAGTTCCTAGATGATGACGTTTCACACAGTGCTGTCACCTCGTACCTCGTATTTTTACAGATCTTATAAATTGAAGTCTTTCTTTATACCATCTAATATGTGCGCAAGTAAATCATCTATAGAGTATGTCGCTTTCCAAACTTTAAATCGAATTACAAATAAACGATCTAGTAACTTTTTTTTGATGACGTGAATTGCATTTAAGTTTGGATAAGCCGCAATTACTTACATATTTTGTTATGTAACAATAAGTAAATTTTCTGGTATGATATTTATAAAGTTATCCTAATTTGTTCGTAAAGGTAATATAAATATTTATGTTTAAAAATAATAAAGTGTCATATTATACGCATTTAATAGATTTATCAAATTCTCTTATAATAATTAGATTTAAAATAGTGTAGGTATGCACCTAATCGCATTTTAGAGCAAATCCATTAATAAAATTTTAACAACAACCAACAGTCGAATGCAGATATTTGATAACAACTAATTTTAAAAATTTTACAGGTAATTGGACATTTTTAATTCACATTTGGGGAAGCAAAACTTACATTGCAGCTCAGCTGTTCAATTTTTTAACATTTTCACGTGAATTTTCAATTTATGCTCGATCACTAATATTATTTATGATTTATAAATCAAATTATGACTGGCTTCTCTAGTAGAAACGAAACATCAAAGGAAAACAATGTTAATGTGTAGGTACCTATATATATGTAGATATGTAATCACACAATGGGTTTTTTGAACTTTTTATGCTTATTACAAAACGTAGAGAATACTATTTAAACATTCCTACTGTTAAGGATCTTTATGGCCAGCAGGTAGCTGGGCCTCACGGAGGGCCGGCTATCCTGAACCTGGGAGTAAGAGACCAACGCTTGGCAAGTGACGACCGGCGTAACAGGTCCTTCCAGAAAAGTTCAAACATAAAATGGTCCTTCGAGCCGGATTTATTGGCGAAAAAGCATAAAAATAAAAAATAAAATAAAAACGTGAATAAAAGTGAGTGCATCGGCCTCAAAAATTGTCCAGGAACCGAGCAACCGAACCAAACAACCGAATAGGGTAAGTGCGCCTCCTTTTTCAATTTAATCCCATTATTATTGTATTGGTAATAGCTTCGATCTGAGTTAATAATAATGGCCGAGTTAGAACTATTAATTAAAAGACGGGGAATAGTAAAGGGGCAAGTCACGCGGTTTCAAACGTATTTGGACGGTGTATCCGGGCAGCTAAACGTAGATAAAGCGCAGGTAACTAGCAGAATTATGAGTATTGAACCGTTATTGGACCGATTTAACGCGTTACAGTTCGAGGTCGAAACGATTCAAAGTGAGCCTGAGCAGGAGGAATTGCATGAAAGGGAACGAGTAAATTTTGAGGAATTATACTTTGCCTGCATTGCTCGAGCAAAAAACCTTATTAGCGCAGATGATACGAAGCAAGCGAATAATGCCACGCAAAGCTATGTCGATCCAAACGGTACACTAGTTAACAACGTACGCTTGCCCTTAATCCATTTACCGATTTATTGCGGAGACTATGATACGTGGGCAGAATTCAGGGATACATTTAATTCGCTGGTACACGAGAACGGAGTGATTAGTAATGTCCAAAAATTTCATTACTTGAAGGCGGCACTCAAAGGCGAAGCTAGCCAGATTATAGCGTCATTGCAAATCAGCAATGACAATTATTTAGTTGCATGGGACACGTTGGTAGAAAGGTACGAAAACAAGCGTCTAATTGTCAATAGTCACTTGAATGCATTGTTTAATTTGCCAACAGTGGTAAAGGAATGTAAGGTTCAATTGCGCAAATTATTGGATGGCATGACCAAGCATTTGAGGGGGCTCAAGGCTTTAGGTCAACCAGTGGACTATTGGGATACGTTAATTGTTTACATTATCGTACAAAAATTTGATCAAATCACAAAACGCGAATGGGAAGGTCAACATACCAACGCCGAATTGCCCACCGTAAATAACTTGTCGGTATTTTTAAAGCATAAATGCGAACTTTTAGAAACGTTAAACGCGCCGCCTGGAAATGCAATTAGGATTAGCGAAAAACCCAAAGTCAATAGCGGGTTGTACAAGAGAACGAATACATTAGTAGCCATAAACGACAAATTTGCAAGCGTCCCTAAGCAGGTAGTTTGTGCACTTTGCAAAGATTCCCACGTGTTGACACAATGCAGCAAGTTTAAGGCGGCAGATGTAAACGAGAAGGTAAGCATCGTAAAAGCTAAAAATTTATGTTTTAATTGCTTGAAGGGTGGTCATTCAGGAAAATATTGCAAGTCGCCTCGTTGTAAAATCTGTAATAGAAAGCATCACGAACTGCTGCATTTAAATAACAACGATAATGAACAGCGCGGTGATGTAAATCGGTTCTCGCATTCGAATTTAGAAGTTGATCAAAATTTAGAAAATCCAGCGACAACAATTGTAAACCATGCATTAAACGATCACAGTGAGATATTGCTCTCAACCGCCACGGTAAAGGCGATAGGTCCAATCGGCAACGTAAAAGAATGCAGGGTGCTTTTGGATAGCGGGAGTCAGTCAAATTTTATAACGAACGCATTATGCGAGCAGTTAGGGTTAAAAAGAAATAAAATGAACTTGACGGTAACGGGAATAGGTGAAATAGAAACGAATATGAAGCAAAATGTAGAGGTAGTGATTAAATCAATTAACAATTCGTATGAGACAAAAATTTCCTGTATCGTACTTCCAAGAATAACCGGTAAAATTCCGAATGTTTCATTCGACCCGAAAGTTGTAGCGACACCGGCAAATCTAAAATTAGCCGATAAGAAATTTAACGTGGCAGATAAAATTGACATGTTGTTAGGATCGCAAATATTTTGGTCGTTATTATGCGTCGGACAAGCAAAAATAAAGGGCACCGACATCGTAATGCAAAAAACAAAATTGGGGTGGGTATTAGCTGGTCCATTAACGAGTCGAAACAATGCCCAATATTCGCATTGTAATTTAAGCATATTAGCCAAATGTAGGGATAGTGTTCAAGATCAATTAGCTAAGTTTTGGCAAATAGAAGAGTGCCCCACGGCCAATCATTTATCGGAAGAAGAAACCTATTGCGAAGAGCATTTTAAAAAGACAACCCGACGAGAAGCGGATGGTAGATTTGTAGTATCTATTCCCTTAAATGATTGTGTAAACAAATTGGGTGACTCGTTGCAAACGGCAATAAAGAGGTTTGAATCGTTGGAGCGAAAGTTACAAAAGAATCCATCATTAAAGGGAAAATACATTGCGTTCATGGAAGAATATCACAAATTAAAGCACATGACTAGAATTTCAGAAGTTGACGCATCCGAACCTAATTTTTACTTGCCTCATCACGGGGTAATAAACGAGTCTAGCACAACAACGAAGCTAAGAACTGTATTTGATGGTTCGGCGAAGACTTCTACCGGGGTTTCAATAAACGACGCGCAGAGGGTCGGCCCAGTTATGCAGGATGACTTGTTCGCTATACTGATTCGATTCAGAAAACATCGCTATGTTTTATCGGCCGATATAGAAAAAATGTATCGGCAAGTTCTAGTGGATCCAAAGCAAAGGAATCTTCAACGAATAGTTTGGAGGGATGATCCTGGAAAGCCATTGCAACATTATAAATTAAACACTGTAACTTATGGTACGGCATCGGCTTCATTTCTAGCGATAAGATGTTTGCATCAAGTAGGGAAAGAAAGTGCAACCGATTATCCCAGGGCGGCACAAATCATATTGCGCGATTTCTTTGTAGACGATTTGCTTACAGGTGGGGATTCGATTAAAGAATTAATAAAGGTTAGAGACGAAATAACCGCAATATTACAAAAGGGGTGTTTTCCACTTCGTAAGTGGATTTCAAACGAACGTAGAGTTTTACAAGGATTACCAGAAACGGACATGAAACAAACTTTACAGTTATCCTTAGATAATAGTACAAAAACTCTTGGCCTCTTGTGGGATCCTAACTTAGATCTTTTAGGTTACAATATAAGTAAGGTAGAAAACAGCACAATAGTAACCAAACGTAAAATGTTGTCAGTAATAGCTAAAATATTTGATCCCTTGGGAATCGTAGCACCAGTAATTACAGTGCCTAAAACGCTATTGCAAAAATTATGGAAGGTTAAGCTTTCATGGGACGAGTCGGTTCCCATGGAAATATACACGGAGTGGTTGAAATTTCAGAACGAATTACACCTAATAGGTACGATTGAAATTCCGCGCAATATACTTTGTGACGAAGCAAACTTCATCGAATTGCATGGATTTTGCGATGCATCGGAGGTAGCATACGGTGCATGCGTTTATCTTCGGAGCACAAACCCGCAAGGCAGCGCATCGGTGCGATTACTTTGTGCCAAATCTAGAGTGGCACCTGTTAAGAAAATTTCTATACCAAGACTGGAGTTGTGCGGGGCGATGTTGTTGACAAAATTAATAGGAAAGGTTAAAGAGTCCCTAAATTGTAACATTGAAAAAACAATTTACTGGTGCGACTCCACCGTAGCGATATCGTGGATACGCACCGAGCCAAGCTCATTAAAGCAGTTTGTGGCGAATCGCGTAGACAAAATTAGAGAGGAAACAGATGTAAGCGCATGGCGCCACGTAAGGTCTCGCGATAACCCTGCTGATTTGATATCCCGCGGTACTACTCCAAAAGCGTTAATAAAATCTAAATTGTGGTGGGAGGGACCAAATTGGTTATATTTAGCCGAGAATGAATGGCCAATAGGTTGCCTAAACGAGATACGCAGCTTGGACTATACAATTGAGAGAAAGGTATTGATAAGCATAAGCAAAAAAAGTGAAATGTTCTTGTTCTCCAGATATTCAACGATATCAAAATTACGACGCTGCGTCGCGTATTGTTTAAGGTTCAAAAACAACGCGTTAAAACCAAATCACGAACGTAACACGCAACATTTAACGGTCGGAGAATTAAATCGGGCACTGATTGTTTTAATAAAAATCGCGCAAAATGAAGAATTCGAGATAGAAATAACGAAATTAAGGGCGAAAGAAACAATATTGAAAGGAAAATTGCTGCCTTTAAATCCATTTTTAGATAGTGAAGGGGTGCTTCGGGTAGGGGGAAGATTAGGAAATTCTTTATTTAATATAAATAAGCAGCATCCCATTATATTACCGCCCAAACATAAATTAACTTTGTTAATCATTCAAAACGAGCATAGGATAACCTTACATTCCGGGCCACAAGCAGTGTTAGCCTCGCTTAGAGAGAAATACTGGCCCATTTCAGGAAGAAATACAATTAAAAAGATAATTCGCGAGTGTGTTCCTTGTTTTCGTGCTAAACCAAGGGCATGTGAGTACGTCATGGGTGCTCTGCCCAAAGACAGGGTGACGCCTTCAAGTCCCTTTAATGTTTGTGGCGTCGACTATTGTGGGCCTTTAATGGTAAAAGACAGAAAGGGTCGAGGCTGCAAAATTACAAAGGCGTACGTTGCAATATTCGTCTGCTTTGTAACAAAAGCGATACATTTAGAATTGGTATCGGACTTAACATCCGAGACTTTTATAGCAGCACTGCGTAGGTTTGCAGCAAGAAGGGGAAAACCTAGCAAAATTTACTCGGACAACGGCCTAAACTTTGTTGGTGCGGACAAAGCGTTGCGAGATTTTCTAGTAGCGCACAATTCGGGCGGGGAAAAAGGAAGTTTTGTAAAAATTTTAGCAAATGAGGGTGTAAGTTGGACCTTTATTCCTCCTCGGTCACCGCATTTTGGTGGGTTGTGGGAGGCAGGGGTAAAAAAGGTAAAGTACCATCTAAAGCGTACCGTAGGCAACGCGTTATGTACCTTCGAGGAAATGTACACTGTATTGACTCAGATCGAAGCAGTACTAAACTCACGTCCCCTTACCCCCCTAAGTACCGATCCAACAGACCTCAATCCCTTGACCCCGGCGCACTTTCTGATTGGACGGAGTTTAATGGGACCGCCAGTCGAAAACGTATTGGCACTCAACGACAATCGACTGAGTAGGTTCCAAATGGTGCAGAAGCTGGTGCAGCATTTTTGGACAAGGTGGTCCAAGGAATTCATAGGAGAACTACAGTCCAGGGTCAAATGGAGGACCCATGCGGCCAATCGAATGCAGCCCGGAGCCCTGGTCATCCTACGTGAGGACAATCTCCCGCCCCTCCAATGGCGACTTGGGCGCATCGTAGCGGTTCACCCTGGACGTGATAATGTGGTGCGCGTAGTGACCGTCTCATGCGCTAATGGGGTAATAGTGAAGCGCGCTGTACATAAAATCTGTTTGTTGCCCACTAGTAACGATGATAAGTAGTTTGTTTGCCTTACAACCGACATTTATTTTTTTTAGTAGTGTTATTGTTTAAATTAGTTATTAAAAATATATATATGTATGCGTCCCCAGGTAGGCGGGACTTATGTTAAGGATCTTTATGGCCAGCAGGTAGCTGGGCCTCACGGAGGGCCGGCTATCCTGAACCTGGGAGTAAGAGACCAACGCTTGGCAAGTGACGACCGGCGTAACAGGTCCTTCCAGAAAAGTTCAAACACCTACCTTATTACAAAGCATTCGGGTTTTCGAACAAAAAGTTGCGGTATGCGTTAGATAACGTATCAACATCTCGTAAACAATTAATTACCACGATATACGCAAACCACGCCAAACATTTTAAAAAACAACAAACTTCTCTAAATATTCAAAAACCATTTTAATATGTAGGTAGGTTTGCGTTTCGACGAGGATAATGAACTTCGAAAATTAAATCCATAATCTATTTTGCTTATACCTTATCCACACGGCCTAGCAATTCACGTCACCAGTAAAAAGTTACTAGATTATTTATTTCTAATTCGGTTTAAAGTTTGGAAACTGACATACTCTATAGATGATTTACTTGCGCACATTTTAGATGGTATAAAAAAAGATTACAATTTATTAGAACTGTTAAAATACGAGGTACGAGGTTACTGCACTGTGCGAAAAGTCATCATCTAGTAATCTTTTATTGATGACGTGGATCGCCAAGCCGCTTGGATAGGCAATAGGCAATTTCTTTTTAATATTTCCCAGTTTTTCCAAATTATACTGTAATATTTAACTTACATTCATGCTGTTCTTTGCATTCAGTTCGTGTTATTCTGTAGTTTGTCCATTATGCATTATACGTGGGGAAACGTAAGGATTAAATTCTAGATTTTATTATATTTTTCGCCGGTCGTTCTATTCTATCATTCCCTAAAACTTTTCACCCCTGTCTGCATCCTTTTGTACGGTAACGCGAATATAATATACCTACTACCTATAGATTGAATTATAAATGTCTATTTTTGGAAACGCTTACGTTTTATTCGTCTTACAACAGCTTTGTATGAAAAGGATAACCGTTGATAGCTCGAACAACCTAATGTAAAATATACTTTTCTAAACCAATATTGGTATAACATAAGAAACTTTTAAGTTGTTTGCTGGAATATATGGGGGGTTAGTGTTGATGTTGGTATCGAAAGACTCGTTGATTTTCTGCGCCAAATGTAAATTCGAACACATTCAAGTGAAAGTAGTGGTTCAAGTTTGTGTTTTCTTAAAAAGCTTTGGCGTGTTCACTTTTATTTCATTTCCAATACTGATTTCTAGTTTGTATATAGAAGGAAGGAAGTAATTCTTCGTTTTATTCTTGAATTATGTAAAATACACAACACAACAAAATCGACCTTTATCGTATAGCAGAACTTCCTTAGTTTTATGGCCCCGTTTCAACTAAACGACTTTTGAGCCATTTAAGTAAAGAAAAAGCTAAAAATTTTGCAACACTAGACTATTAAGGTACTCTTAATAGGCTTGAGAAAATAGCGTAAACTGTAGGTATGGGACTGTTTTAGCGTAATTTGATAGAGAATTAATTATAATATGATATCGAATTTTTTTAGGTATATAGGTAAAGGTTAATCTTACTACTCAAAAACACACTTTGTAAATTACTGATACCTATATGTCCTGACAATTCTGTTAAAGTCGTACAGTCTGTAAAATCATCAGTTCATGAATTTTCAGAAACGTAATGATAGGTATACCTATTTAAATTGCAGTTTTCTCTCCTCTTATGTCGCACAGTTTTTTTGAAAAGTTATCATAAACTAAAAAGGAATTACAAATTTTGAAAACAGTAGCAATATTAACATAAACTTTACAACTAACTACACCTTTTCCAGTTGTATTTCAGAATTTGTAAATGAGGAGCGTTTTTTCAAAAATGATCATGTCCTCACTTATAAAGAGTGAACTACGCCCTTAATTCGCTTGTCATAAAGCTTT
This sequence comes from Rhagophthalmus giganteus, assembly GCA_036326145.1. NCBI lineage: Eukaryota > Metazoa > Arthropoda > Insecta > Coleoptera > Rhagophthalmidae > Rhagophthalmus > Rhagophthalmus giganteus. The sequence goes on along the minus strand of JARFJA010000056.1, from coordinate 5,413,423 downwards.
GAACGTGACCATTTTTGAAAAAAACGCGCCTCAAATATAATTTCAGAAAGCTCCACTTGTATTTCATATTGGTAAATTTGATTTCAAAAGGCGTAATTTGTATTTCATATTAGTCAATTTAATTTTAAAAAGTATCATTTATATTTCAGATTTCAGAATTGACGATTTCTGAAATATAATTTTTAAAAAAGGAGTAGATAAATAAAATGTTGAAATATAATCGATGTTGAGAGATAACAAGTATTAACAAACTAGATGATCTAATTTAAACGTGGTGAACACTAATTGTAAGACCTTTTGAACAAAATAGTCATTGCAACTAATGTAAATTAATAGATTAAATTAAAATTGTCGTGGACTAAATAATTTCATAAAAATCTTTTCGGTATCTATATAACTAATAACGAGGGTTGGTATTCATAAAAATGAAAGAAAAGAAAAACGATCCCAAGTAAAATTTCAATTAAACCTGAACGTATTCAACAACGTGACGGTTTCAACACTTGCGATATTCGAAATGATATCGCGCTGTTAATTTTTCGTTTATGTTTCGTTAATTACTCATGTCGACTGCCATAAATAATAGGTTACCTACGTGCTATTGCGCTGAAATTAAAAGTGTTCCCTTATTTGATTATAACATGACCGACAAGTTTTATAATAATTACTTAAAACTGATAATTACGTGAACTTATAAATTCTCGGATGTGTTAGTTGAGTATGGTGATTATATTCTGGTATGGGTAAGGTAATCAATCTTGTATAGTTAATGATATTTAATCGTCTTCTACAGCGTTCATCAGACTATCACACAAATTGTACGCTTTTTTCTGAATAATATTCTAATAGTTGCCGATATAATTTTTTTACGCCCAACTTCGATTTAAAAGCGTTTCTTAATAATGCGCCGTATATATATATAAGAACCTAAATAGCTGTCAAATATTGGCAATAAATCACCAAATACCCGGAATTATATCTACATCGCTACCAGTTTCTTAATAGCCGACCAAAGCGAGTTGGAAAATGAACAAGAGATAAAATATGGAAATATATAAAGTGTGCGGCGAAAAAGAAGAAAAATTACAAGACGAAATGCTTGCTGTATAAGTAATTTCCTGAGAGCACCAGTTTATTAAGTAAAATTTGTTTAGGACAAGATTAGATTTTAATCTGGAATTATAAATTGCCCAGGAGTAATTAAAGAACCTCTTTTCGGTTGACCACCGAAATTTGCATGTGTTTTCTTTAAACACTCGAGCAAATTCGTGCGCGGCTAACAAATAAGGGAGAATTACGAATTGAACCTTGCTAAAACAGCAACGAATAATCCCACGCCCCCTACATTTTCTCAGAATAAAATTTTTCTGTTCATATTTTCTGTGGCGCTTAATGAATTGTCGAGAACCATTTATTTAAATTTCGTCCGGAGATATAAATTTAGATTTTAAAGCTAGTTTAACATTTATAATACGTAGGTAGGTACATAATATTAGTATCGCTTTTCTAATAAAAAAAGGCTATTAGTATCGATCTCTAAATTCAATTTTTGTCTTTATTCGATTACGACCGTTTAAATTGACATAAAAAGTGAGACCGCAGCCGTTCATCAAATATAATTATATTAGATCTGCATGAAAAATAAACGGGGCAAATTTTATAGGACCGGTTCTCTTTATTACTTAGAGAGCAGCGAAAGCCGAGGACATCATTAAAATCTGCGCTCACCGAAAGCTTCAAAATTCCTCAGAAAGTATTTTATAATCTGCATAAATTATAAATTACGAATTAAATGGATGCTGCGCCTCAGTAAAGTACCTGGAATTGTAATAAATTAAGGCGCTATTAAATTTTTTGATGCCCGCGCTAATTGATATCACGGAAATTTTAAAGCTGGCCATAAATAGCCGCGAAAAGAAATCTAACGGAGGCAATTTTACTTTGTAAAAATTTAAAATTATGATAACTTGCGCTGATGTATCGATTCAGTTTCTCCAATCGTATTATTATTCCGCACCATTTGAAAGATGAATTTTTTCTTCGCATCCATGTATATTTGCGATCTGTTCGTGTGGACGTTCATCAGATTCCTCATCGATTTATGTGATGTGAGGCGGGCGAGGCTGGTTTTTTCATATTATGCAGTACTTTATGGGTCACGAATAACAATTTCATTCGTTTCGTTAATAAATTTCGAAAAATTGTGTTTTCAATTTTTAATGTGCCTACATACTATCTACTTATTATAAATAACTGTGAGTTTACTGAAATGTATTACAGACAGTGTTCGGTCAATAATATCGAATTTGTTCATAAAAATCTGACTGATGAATAGTCAAGAAATGAAGGAAGTAGTATTTTTTATCTAATGTGTTAAAATGATATGGTGAAAATGATGAGACGATACCTTTATACAATTTAGTGCAAAATAAATTAAATCAATTTTTTTGAAAAAATTTACTAATTGCGATATTTATTTGATTTTCGATCTAATTGTAGACAGATATCTATCTACATAGTAGGTAAGTTTTAGTGAACGAATGTAGATAAATTTAGTCCCTTTCATTCCTAAACGAAAATAAATCATTGGATTTAACGTTGGAGATTTTAATAATTAGGCCTGTTACATTATTTAAATCCCGATTACCACCAATTTCATCTAAACTAGATACTAAATAGATACAATTACAGTATGTGAACGTCGCGTCGCGACGTTCAGCTAGTTCATTAATAATTTCTCCAGTACAAACGTTTGAATTAATTTGTTGATTTTCGAAAACTCGCGTTGCACTTTCAATTTCAGCGTCAAGATTCTGATTTCAAATAAATATCTGGTTTCATATGTTTGTTTAGATACATTGCACATAAAACTCAATATATAAAAGCGTAAGTTTCCACGGTTAAAGTGTGTACCTACCTAAAGTTTCATTGTAAGATCGCAATAACTATAGGTACATATACCTACTTGTCAATCAACTTGGTCAACTTTGGAGGAAGTTGTGAGTTCTATAATTTCTTTACTTTCTGCCGGTTATTTTTTTTTAATATCACAAGTTACATCTTCACGCGCGTTAACTGTTTTCTTTGTTTTTTTAATAGTTAGGCATTTATTGTTAGATAGGCAAATGGTATTGTTTTTTTTTCTTCTAGCCTTGGTATTAAATAAACTCGTCGCACTTGAAACTTGTTTTAAAAATAATAGAAGACTTTTGTGTTGACAGATGATAAACGTAGAATATTTGTATTTCTCGAAGCTTAAAAGTAAAGTAAACTGGCTGCTTATTAAAATTACTAGATATTATTTTAAAAAGCTGTTTCGTAACGTATTAAGCAAAACTTTAAAGTTTTGCGCCATAACAATGGTGCCCAATAAAAGTTATTCTAGAATTTCAACATTAAATTAGGAAAAATTTAAAAAGTTGAGTATAAGAAAAGCATAAAACATCGGTGTTGAGTTCAGTTGTTGTAGTGCAGGTTGTTATAAAATACTCATTGCGAGGTCGTATCTGCCCGGCTTAAAAAGAACGTATACTAGAATATTTTAATGTAGTTAATCATATTATACACGTGTAAGTCGACTGATAATTATTAACATAATCACGTATCTACTTTATTAATTTTTTATTTAGAATTGATTCCTTTTCAACGTACAGAACTTTATGGCTATATTTCATAAAACACGTTATCGGGGATTAACGAACGGTTGTGCGTTTAAATTAAGATTAGTAATTCACGACTACGTTCATAATTTATTGGTGGTTCTCGTTATTTTCAAAACAACAACTAACAAATTCGTTTATACACATTTATAGAATGATGGGTAGGTAATGAAAAAAGTTGATGTTTTTCAGTTATCAATCGTAACTACTATTATTCTGTGCTTTCTAAAAACTAATTAAGAAAATCTAAAATCTATGGTTTGATTATTTTGATGGTCAAATCTGAATGCAATTTTTAATTTTATCGATGATCCTAAATTTATGTGGTTTTAGAATTGTAAGAAAATAAACATCACTAAAGAAGTTTTATATTGTAATTTTTTTTGTAATCATGCAGGTAACGCGATGCGGTGGTTCAAATAATGTATTTTTTAAATAAATTTCCAAAATAAATTATATTAACTTATAAAAAACTAAATATTAACGATAACGATGTGAGTAATTTAAAATATCGTTTGATAATTATATAACTACAAAATAACTTGTAAATAATTTTTTGGGCCTAATTTTAGATACATCATTTATTGAAAAAGTTATTGTTTCTGTTAGGTACAAGTACTGTATTATTTAATTATATTTACTTTAAAGTATAAGATTTAATTCGAAGATTGATACCTACTACTACGTATAGTTTTTTAATAGATAGATATGTATTACGTCATTTTTCGTAAATTAACTTGCACTAACTAATATTCTAGGTACATATATTAGAAAATGCGCCCTTAGTTGTTGATTAAAAAATAATTCGAATTTAAATATGCAAAATATTTGAAAAAAGAATAAAAAGTATCAACAACTGTATAAAAGATAGGTAGTACGTACACTTCTCACAGAAAAATTCGGGACAGTAGAAGGAGAGAGTTTTAAAAATGTTATGTTGTGAATCGGGTTTTAAATAAACTGTTTGTAAAAGGTTGAAATAGCCTTGTGCATTTTAAGACGAGCCCCACCTTCCAGTAAGTTAACAAACTTCAATGTAAATCAAATGACAATCCACAGTTCGCTCTTTTTTATGTTTTAAAATAATTTTTTTATATGATGTTTGGTATCAAAATCATCAGCACAAAAAAAGAAAGCATCCCAAATCGACGAAATTATCGTAAGATGTCAAAATTATATCAAATATATGACATTTACTAATCCGTAGTAAAAGAATAGAAAAAGGTTACAAAGAGAAAATGTATTGAATTTACGGGTTCTACTTGTTGTTAGACGAGAACGTAACAGGCAAACTTCACCCAACAAAGTTGCGAATTATGATTTTTGGCATTTCTTTACTTATTTCTCTAAAGTTAATTTAGAATGTGATCGTTATGAAAACAACTATGATTTCGATAATATTACTATTTATTATATCCTCGATATTATGATGCTTTTTTAAATATTTTTCTACAATAATGTCAATGTATTGAATTATATATTGATTTCCTTCCTCTACAATTATAATTACTGATGAAGTCTAAAAATACATTTCAAATATTTATTTCCAGTGACAGATGTGTCCAGTATATCTGTCGATACTCCATTACCGCTCTCGTCTAGAACCTGTATATTTCATCCATTGTTCTTGTTTGTAACCCTGTTTGATTATTAAATGTAATATTTTTGATATAATTTTGACGTCTTACGATAATTTCGTCGCTGTGGGATAATTTCTTTTTTTGTACTGATGATTTCAATTCCAAATATCATAACAAACAATTATTATAAAACATAAAACATGCGAAATGTTGATTTGGAAAACGATGGAAACAATTAATTTATATATAATATATTAATTCGGCCAAGAAATTGTATCTTTATTACTTTACTACACACGAAGAATGATTATATACCTACTTACATAATTACTTTATTTATCGTTTCTTGTGCTTGAATATAAGGTTCGTAGGTTGAATAACACATATAGTAATTAAGGATAATTCCCGGAAGGAATCTGCCAAACATTAGGGGCACGTTTCTTAAGTAATTTTAAGCAAAAAAAGTTGTTTCAACATAAGTCCGATTCGGAAAAGTTATCAGAGTTATGGGTTGTTAAAAAAAAGTCAACATAAAAAATCAAAAATGTAATTTATTAAGTTTAATTGAAGAAGTCTAACAAGACGAAATAGTTTTGCAACTTGCTATTTGCTTCAAGATCAAGACAAAAAATATAATCTTAATCTTTTAGATCTCTAACTAATAAACATTATTTACATACAAACATAATAAATGCACCGTATAGGTTATATTTTAGTAATGGGTATGTCCGCCACCATTTTGAATAGCTTCCGCTAAACGTTTAGGAACAGAACGCACAAGTCGACGAAGATAATCGTCCTGTAAGTTTTCCCAAGCATTCTCTATAGCTTCTACTAGGTCTGCTCTATTTCGAGGCCGAAAGAACTGACCATCTTCGCGTCTACCGTATATATCTCTTACTAAACAAGCCCACACATTTTCCATTATATTAAAGTCGGGACTCTTGGCTGGCCATGGTAGAACATTTACGTTGTTGTTCCTAAACCATTGCTGAACTATCCTAGCCGTGTGAATAGAAGAATTGTCCTAATAAATGCCAAAGAAACAAGAAGTCAGTCGACAATCAGGAAATTGTAATAACAATTAAGAAAATAAATTAACAAAAAGGTTGAATTAACCTATTGTCAAAAAACTAACCTGTTGAAAAATGTAGCTGTTGTCTGGATATAAATTTTCAACCGATGGTTTCATAACATATTCCATAATGTTTATATAATGTGCAGCGTTAAGTTTCTGTTCAATTACCCAGCATATTCCCGGACCTTGATAACTTACCCACCCCATACATTCACAGAAAAACGCCCGCTTCGGGCACGGTTGCTAATGAATTGCTGGTTGTATCTAGTGTTTGGTGATCGGTAGACTCTCACCGGACCATCTGAACAACTTTGGAAAACCTTCTCGTCGCTAAAATTACATTATCCCAAAACTCAGGCAGCTGATTCATGTATCGTTGGGCGAAATTGAAACGTCTTCGGCGGTTCTCCTCACTAAGAACCTCTTTTTTGGCTGCCACGTAGTTCTGTATATTATGAATTTGAAGCCTGTCCCTTGCGGTGGCTAAACTAGCTGGAAAAGCTGATTGTCTGACGGTTTCTTGCAAAGTTGCGAATGGATTTTGAATTATATAATTTACAAGAGCACTATCTTGTAATTGATTTGAGGCTCTTGGGGCACCACTTCCAAGACGTCTATCTGTTGTGTGCTCCGTATTCCATTTAATTTTTAAACGTCCTACTGTCGACTTTGATACGTTCACTATTGCTGCAATTTCCCTTACCGAATAACCTCGTTCTAAATAAGATATTATTCGATGTTTCGCTGTTAAATCTGGATGCGGCATTATAAATACATACACGTAATACCGTAAAAATCGAACTAACAAATAGGGAGCTTTTGCACATTTATGCTAAATGTTCCGCTAACGCTAAAGTCATGTGATTAAGATTCCAATGTATAGTTTTGCACGACCATTGCGTTAACGTCAGAATTTAGGTTTGACGTTTTGCACACAAATATAACCTTAAACTATAAGATACCTGATGGTATTTTATAGTTTAAGGTTATGTTGTGTGAAAACGTCAAACCTAAATTGATAACCGGGGTTACTTGATTACGACTTTGAGATAATTTTCTACTTTATCTTCGAAAGAATATTATTGTTGTCAATAAAAAATGTTATACTAAGTCAAATGGGGCGTAGAATCCACTTATGCGAATCCTTTTTTAACTTTCAACAAGAAAATGTTAAAAATATAAAATATGATTGTTTCATCAATTGTTCCCCGCGATTGAGGTCACTTGAAACAGGCTATTTAAAGGCACACAAATATCAAATTAAGTTTATTGCGGGGTTTCTTGGAACAAAAGTAACATTTTTAAAAATGTGTGGTTTTAAAAATTCACAATATAGGTATAAAATATACAAAGATAAACAGAAACATGACTAATAAATAAAATGAAATTATTAAAACTAAATCTTCTTTTGGATATTTTGATTTCTATTTTCCTTGGCACAGTATTAAATGCTATTTCACTAATATCTTCAATTTGCGGAAAGACGAACATAGTTTCAGCTTTCGATGATTTTCGCATGAAGCTACAAGCAATCTGATCGCCGTCTATAGATGTAACTTTTCCAACATATTCTTTAATATTTCCTTTCAGTGTTTCAAATTTTACTAGAATTAAATTCTACACATTTACATATACATATATACTTATATACATACACATATACATTTCTATGTTCTAGCTCTCCTTGTGAATTATTTTCAAAATCTTCTTCGGAAGTCAAAGTTTTGTAATTTTTATTTTCTGCATCATCTCATAATAATTCAGATTCCAAGTTGGATGTTGATTGTTCTGAAGAGGTGAAAATCTTCAAAGGGTTCACCCCACAATTTCCCGCAGAAGCATTATATCATCCATAATAGAGAAACGAAGCCGCGACTTTCCGGGTGTCGCCATCGGAAGGTCGACTACTTCCAATCTAACTTTTAACTACACTTGAATAGTTTTAGAGGTTATCATTTTACTATGTCAAACACAATTTTACTGACGTCTTTCGTAGGGGCGCCACCACAACTATAATGCAAGTGCCAATGCCAAATTGCAAAATACCTACATTTTAGTTCCCTTAAACCGCCCGTTATTCACCTCACGATAGCGTGCTACCGTATCCAATAACGGGGATTGTGTTTGGACACAGACCAGAAATACAACGAAGGAAATACTGTGCAAGAAATAACAATTGAAACTAGTGTTGTGATAATTTTCAGTAGAGATTATTTCATGCTGTCTCCGTTATGGTGCCTTCCCACGGTCCATAGTGGCGCGGGACGTTCCACTAAAGCAAATGCCACGCGAGCCCGTGCCAATATGCCGTGTGAAGCAGACGGCCCGAAGTTATGTATACACACCCATGATAGTCCATCCGATCCGCGAACGAGCTTTAACGTATTTAATATTATACAGACGCATGTTTTCTTTGTTTCGTTCCGATCTTTATAAATTTTAACTTTAAATTTTATTTTTAATTGTATCCCATATTAGCAGCCTTGCCTCACCTAACAATATTAGCTGCTTATTAGCAATAGTATTGCACTCGCCATGATAAAAACGCTGATAAAAACAAAAATAAAAAGTGACTGCCGGATGACCGACGCCGGCTATGTGTAAAAGTGTCAATTGATTCTATTTCCAACAACTAATGTCGGCGCCGAGTAAACGGTTCCGACAGCCGGACTTATTGTTAGCTGTAGAGGACCCGGCGACTTTGACCATGTCACAGGTAGCCGGCTGCCGGATAAGAGGCGGCGTCTAAACGATAGCAGGTTGCTACGCTACGCTTTCACACATACCCGGCTTTCCGCAGCGGAAAGCGTAGCGTGCAGCCTGCTATCCTGTAGACGCCGTCTTTTATCCGGCAGCCGGCTACCTGTGAAATGGGTCTTAGTAGGATTACTTTTACAATTCTCAATTTTAAGAAGAAGATTGTTCTATGTGACAGTTTAGTACAGAATAAAAATATTATATATGCTTTATCGGAAGTAACTGGAATATGTTAGGCTATGCTTTAAGTTACCCTCATCGGAGTTTGATAGGGTTGTTAATTTAAATATACCTAGTAATTTACAGGATTAGTAATGTTCCACGACCCCCGTTCCATTGATCTTAAAATGTTAAAATTTTGAAGCTGTTTATCTACCGCTTCATCAATCCATTGATTAATATTTATTGTAATATAGGTAGAATTACAAAATACATGTGGCCGATGAAGTGGTATGAAAATATGTATATATATATATATATATATATATATATATTTTTTTTTAAGCAATTGTATTTACAAGTTGGAAGTTCTATTGCTGAATATTTCGTTCTGCAACTTTTATTTATTGTTAACAATATATAGTTTTAGAAGTTGTTAGGTATTATTTTTATAATAGTAGTATTGTAATGTGCAGGCCAAAGGCTAACTATAATAATAGTTTGTTGTGAAGATTAGTTATTCTATTCAATTAACAAATTACTTGAAATAAATAATTATTTTTATCGGTATAACAATTGGTATTGTTTTTAAAACAGTGAGTATAAGTCGATATCATTTTTTTTGTGTAAGCAACCATTCTTTTATATAAATCTACATGTTATCGGTCGTATATTACGCCGATCAATAAATTTTTAAAGTTACAGAAAGCGTAAACTAAACCTGCCTACCAATTGCTTCTAAAGTATTTTGTTCTATTAGTATCGGAAATCACACAGAGATGTCCACTTTGTAGGTAACATTGATGATTTATAGCTCCCTTTTAAACATACAAGCATTTTACTTAAAACCCAATTCACAACCAAACATTTTTAAAATTCTATCCTTCAACTGTCCCGAATTTTTCTGTGAGAAGTGTACCTACTACGTTAAAAAATTATGTCGAACATGCTATTTAATTTTATGGGTAAACTATTTTACATAGGAGCTCAAAAAGTCAGCTAGTCAACTTTAAGAACAAGTTAAAAAAAGAGAAAAGCGTGTCAAATTTTTTTGGAAATTATGAATCAAAATATCTAAGACTTTATAAATATTACATTTGTTAACAAACTTTGGAACGCCCTTAAAATTATAATTAAATTAATAGATAAAATTCTGACCTTTCTGTCATATCAGCTTCCTGCACCAAACACCATGATTCCAGAAATTCCTCGGCTGATAACCAGAATGAACATTATACGATTCGAAACACAGCACGGATGCCCGACCAACACCTAGAAATTGAACACAAAAATTAGTAATTTTTCAGAAACGTACGTTTCTTCATATTTGTTATCGTTTATTATACCGGATTCTTGTTCATTGATTGATTCAATGTTCATTTTATCAAGTAAAATGCTTACTGGTTTAATAGAATAATCAACAAACAAATAAACGATATACGATAATGAGAGAAATGTAATTACATGTAGTACCACCTACACATGTATTTCTATAAAAATTTGAAATAAAATCACACCGGCGTAGTTTTTTTAGAAAAATCAAATTATTTCACGAGCAAATTAAAATTTTACCGTTACAATTTTATTATTTTTCAAAATTCAAAAACTATAGGAACTTGATGAAAGAGTAAAATTTCAAAACTATAGTTAAGTACCTACTTAAAAAAAGAAATGAACTCAAAATACATAATTAGATTGTGTCTGAGATTGTGCCTGAACCTTTCCCCGTTTCACTTATTTTCTCTTTACATGGAAAAGCTTTACTGCTTTTACTTCAAATAAAATTTCAAATTTAATTTTAGTTCAAATTTCCAAATATCATCGTGTTCATCAAATTTAATCGAAAATATAGATACATATAGGTAATGTTTTAATTTGCAGTTCCTATCTGTTATTTCAAATGTAACTGTTAAAAACGTCAATTAGAGAATATGTTTTGTAATATGTATTAAAATCAATAAGAAAGATAATTAATTAGAAACTATTATAAAATTCGTAAAGTCCCAGTCTTAATGACTGCAATATTATCAGACTACATGACCGTCTTTTACTTTGGATAAATATTTAGAAGTAATCTCTGTATTACTGATTATCTATTTTATTTTCTACACCGTTATCTTGAAAATTAGAAGCAATTTTATATTAGATATTAATATAAAATGCAACTTATTAAGTATATGCTTAAAATTAAATAATTTATTATGTAAGTACCTATAACTAAAGGAAAACGAGAACAAGGAGCAACAGAAGTTATATCAAACGCACAATTTCCTTTCGTCGTAGTGTAGCAACTGCAAGATATTATTTTCTCAGGAAAACTGTTTGCTGCCAGCGGTCTTCAAGAAAACAGAATATATTGAATAAAAAGCCTGCATTCGCAGACATTTTTATTTATTTATTTTACCCAGATACTTATTGTTTCCATTACATTTTTGAAAATCAAAATCATTTTTTCACGTAGGTACGAAAATTTAATACCTACAGCTAATTAAGAATTTTTAAAAACTAAAGTGCTTCATAAAATGTACCTACTAAAAATAAACTATTTTATTTTAAGATACTTTTACATTAATTTAATGATAGATACACAGAAAATCGCCTATATTTCCATTAACAATTTAATTAATGGAATGATAGAATTAAAGCTATACTGGGCACTTAACCAAATTAAATTGAATCAACAGAACTTCAAAACCCAGCTTACGAGAAATGTGTAGGTAACTAGGTAGATACATCTCCTAAAAAAATGTCAAAGGACTTCTGTCGTTATGAAATTTGGGTCGAAAAATCAAATTTGCTATTAGTTTTACCATTTGGGATTATAAACACGAGGAAACGTGTTTAAAGTAAAATTTTAATTGATTGTAATTTCAACTTTTCCATAAAATCGAAATTATGTACCTGCCAAAATGAATACAAAAGTCCATATCCTTTATGAATGTAACATATCAAATTTCCTTTGTTAAAGTGTAACGGCCCGAGTGGGCATGAGGCCTAGAAGGTAGAAATTGATTCCTATTTGGTAATAATAAATAATAATGGTAAGTTAACCTATAAAAAGTCATATGTAAATTTGTTATTCAGAAGTTAATTAATTTGTTTGATACGGAGATTATTCTAAACATTATTAATTCATCTTTGTTGTTGGTTGGATTGCACGTATTTATTTACCTTCAATACGACATTTTTATAAGGTTAAGGAGGACCTGCGCACTAAAAAAACTTCCGAATTCATAGGCGTACGGGTTAGTGTTTAGTTTTCTGCAATTTAACGTTTATTCACTTCTTGTTTATCATATCTCTCAAGATTCAATCTGTTATTAGCAATTAATTCAAAATTTTCGCTCAGATTTATTGCTACGGTCATGATATTGTAAATCTACCGGAAATGTGATCATGAAAAATTCAAAATGTATTTTGCGGGTTGTGTTTTTAGATTCCCTTTTTCGAATTTGATAAGTTGAATTTGTTTGGGAAAGCGGATGTCTTTATCGGTGAAGCGTATGCTGTCTTGAGTGTGGGTGAATGGTATTGTCTCATTGACTACGCTCTGTAATTAATTAAGACGTATGGACGGATTAACAGAGACAGTCGATTTAATATAGTGCAGAGTATTTGGATTTTTGTTGGGCCGGGCTATATGTATGTACTCCGTAGGAGGACAATAAGAGAAATACTCATTCCCTTTTTTTACCCCATCTTTTTGATAAGTGTAATTGCTTCGTTGTTCAATTAGTATCAATTAATAGTAATTGTCATCGAAATTTCAGGGAGTTGTTACAAGATCAAATTTTGTTTTTATTTTATCTGATTGGAACTTTCATCTTATGTTACATACATGGATTTTATCGTCTGTGAGATTTTCCTTGAAGACGACGATTAGAGGGATCGTGGGTGACCAGTAGTTTTTCTTTGCGATAAGTATCGTTATCTAAGGTTTTAAGGTAAGGTATTGTTTTCGATTTCATATGATTATCATTGTTTATGCAAACGTTTAAGTCATAGTTTTAATTTAGTCATATTAGAAAAATTACGAAGCGAAACAACCACGGTCGTGATGCGGATCTGAGTAAACAATTTATTAAGTATTAACTATTTACTTAACGTCAACTTAAACATTGTATTAAAATTATCAAACTCCGCGTTTCGTTAATTAATTTTATTATTCACTTGTTTTTATGTTGTTTGTATTTTTTTCTTTTGATGGTAATATCCGTTCTGGTTTTCGGATTTAATAAAAAAAAATAAACTAGTGACGCTCAATAGAAGCTATTGACAATTTACGTAATAATCTGACCTAGAACAGTTAGTATACCTACCTACAATATACAGAAACTTTTAATATATCCACTTTCCACACGTAAATATTAAGTTCCATAAATCATAGGTGTAAAAGTGGGTCGCGAATCTTCAAACATCATTAATGAAATCAAGCTTCCGAATCATTTATTTATGTATCTGTGAAATTGTATATTCGGATGACAATTCTTAACAAAAATATGCATCGTTATTATTAAAAAATGGGTACACAAAAACATTCATTTTTTTACAAGATACACAAATAAATTTCAAGAATTCGTGTTATAAAAATTTACCGCTATCAATCTAGAGGACCAGTTTTTCCACGCTACTGTAAAAGAAACCGTCACTGTCACCATCCCAACATTTTTCTTAGTGGCGCCTTGTACGTCTATCATATCCATCTAAAGCCACAAAGACATAAAGGAAAAGAAGGTTATGTCAATGTTTCCGAGATTATATTATAAAAGGAGGCAGAAATAATATATCGTTTTGTACCTTTATCGATAAAATAAATACCTACTAATAAATATTTCGTCGCATTTACCAAAATGTTATACTTTTAAAATCTTAATTGTATCTTCTCTTACTTGGTTTCGTTTCTCGTTTCGTTATATAACTAATAAATAAATAGACATTAAATTTATATATAATTACTTTTAATACTTTTTATGTTGGGGCGCATTTCTCTATTGCCCATTGCATTGTCAAGCAGTTAATTGATTTTATTAATAATATTTTCCTGGATGTTGATTTTTATTTATTTTATAAGTTATATAGATATATGTAACGATCGCCAAAAATTAAACTTTTTGGAAGCGTTAGAAATTAAAAAACGTAAACAAAATACAAATTACCTTGTTTTATAAACGAGAAAACTGATTTTAACTCCCAATTTTTCGATTTTCTTATGAAAGAAATTAATTAAAAATTCCAGGAAAATCGACGAAAATTACTTGACAATGTCAAACGGTTCGCAGCATAAAATAAGTAAGTATTAAAAGTGAGTAATAAAATTATATAAACTTAATATTCATCTATTTATCGATAAAAATTTTTATATAAATATTATAATTTGTTAAGTTTTTCTGGTTACGTACAGAAATCGAGGAAAAAAAAGTCTTTAACTGTTTTTGACGAGTTTTACTGTCGTGAACGTTGTCAGTTTAAATGAAAAGGGTAAACAGTAGATTGTCGAGATTACATGGAGTTAGATTACATTTAGTGACGAAATAAGGTAACATGCGGGGAGGCGAAGATTATCATTATACAAAGATGAGGCGCTATATCTTAGGAACGCTTGCTTGCGCTTGTAGAGGAATCTCAAAGGGTTCGTCTCAACTGAGATGAAAGGGATTTATAAAGGGGTGTGTAGCAATAACGGAGCGTGTATACACGCCCGTTGTCGGTCGCAAACGATGCCGGCAGAATTTAATTGAACAGCTCCGTTTGTGAATCATAACACGTACTAGTGCGTCTAAAGCATCCGGCCCGTACTCTTCATAATCATCGAGTACAAACAGCAAGATTGGACCGTTAAACCGTTAGATCTCTCACCGGTGTTTATGAGAAGTTAGGTACATACCTATTGTAGTATACCTACTACAATCGACATCGGTTGGAAATTCTATTAGCACTTTTACAGAATTCCGTAGGCGCAATGCCCGTACCTTCGGCGTACCGGGGGGATACTTTTTTAAACGCATTTTTCACTTTATTGTGTATTTAAGTGAATAGAGGTTCGATCCGAATTTGTATGCAAATTTAAAACGCTTTGTTTAAGGAAACGGGTTCAGTGTTTAAGGTTTCAGAACGTGCCTTTACTATACAGAGATACGAACTAACATTTAAGGTAATCGTTTACGAAACTACACACAACTTGAGCAGTTGACATGTTTTGGGAGAAGTAAAATACCTACATTCGCTAGGTACCTAATTAATAGTTGATAAACTAGCTCCTGCTTATTGTTATCTACAAATAAACATTTTAATTATAATTTATTAATTAATCGCTTGTATAGTATACGCGCATACAATAGTTGTCTTGGCGTAAATAATGCAAACTATTGTCAAGAATACGACAGCGTAGGTAATCCGTTATTATTAATTTACATCGTGTCGCTTGATTTTCTTTGAAAGCAGACAATGAAGGAATAGGGGCTAAAATTACTGATGAGAACTGTAGAAGATATAAACTTTACACCCTCAACGTTTCACATTTCGCGGCAGAACATTTAAGAATAAATCTTCACTGGTGTAGGTTAAATGTCTAATTACATTAGATGGAAAACATTCACTTTGATGAAAGCACTGATGTTGTTTCCAACATTCCTGACTTGTTTACTTTATGTTAGGATTATAATTCTAGCTAATTTTCTTATTGTATTAAGGAATGCGCTAATTTATTTAATAAATTTTAGAACGTTATCTACGCAAGTTATACGGTGTTAGCATGGTCTTATAATTAAAATTGGACAAATGTAAATTGGGCTATTACTTGTAGGTACCTACTGTGAACGTGTACTTATCTCGACAAAGAAAACAAAACGCCAAGATATGGCAATTTAGTTATCAAATGCAACACCTTGAAGAAAATCGGCTATTATCGAGAGAAACGCAGAGGCGACAAAAGAAAAGTGGGAGCAACGTTCTAAACTCTATTAAGATCGCAATTTTCTTAAACCAATATTGGAAAGTATTTAATACGCAACCAGAATACACACATTTACGAGGAAATAGAATAGAGTTTGAAATTAATTACGAGTGATGGCATAAAAGTAATTTTATTAGGTAGGTATTTGTAATTTCTTTCGTAATGAGATATTTTGACTTAATGAAGGATTGAAGAAAATATGTAGGTATATTAAAAAAAAATCGAAATTTAATGTCTATTTGATGCTTTATAATTTTGTATATCCTACCTAATATGATTTATTGGCAATTTTTTGAACGGATAGGCATGCACTATTTAAAATTTTCATTGTTACGTATTAGGGCCGCGGCGATATCCATATCTGTCGATGAAATCAGACAAATATTTACCTTGAGAACGATTGTTGGAACAAACAGTTCAATGGTAAATATCTGTTAGATAAATTTATCGGGAGATGTGTATCGCGGTATCGGCTGTTTAAAAGAAAGCAATTATGTTTATGTATATTTATGTATACTAAGCATCTTTTCTTTCTTTCGTTACTGTTGTAATTCTATTTTATCTATTTCAAATTGCTTGTACCTATGTATTATTTCCGTATTTATTTACTTAGATACTCATTGCTCATTATACATATAGTAGCATCGATAGGTACGTCAATTGATTAAAGTTATTTTGATTATCCTAATAATAAACAATAAAACATAGAAAGAAATTATATTATCTATAAATAAATAAATCTTAAAGCAATAAATTTCCACAATTTATTTTAAACAAAAACGATTAGGTAAAAATTGAAAGGAACGTTTTTCCTACGGCAAAATAAAGGAATAAAAAAATACTAGGTAAGCTTCTCGACATACTACATACATATAAAATACTATAGAGTTTCTAATTTTTACTGAATTTCGCCATTTTTAAATTTGAATAGCGCTCGTTATTTGTATGGGATTTTATGAATTACCCTTCGTCTCTTTCAAAAACAACATCAACCATTAATTATTTATCCATAAACGTTGTGTAGGAGTAAATTATATTGAAGTAAAAACAAAATAAAGAGTTTATTAATATGTCGGAGTCGGAGGGGTCGCTGATAGGCACTGAGGAAAGGTAGAATGTATATTTCAAGCTTCCATTGTATTAAAAATGTATTCCTTTTGTGCGTTTTAATTAACGAAATTTTACTTTAATTTTAGCTTCTCCGTTTCAGCTTTTCAGCATTGTTTTTTATCTAATTGTGCAAATCTTTGTTCAGTGATTAAATAGGTATATTTTTATAACTAAAGTAAAACAATTTTTAAAATTTCGTTTTTGTGAAACAGTTTAACAATAAGTGATTTTGATTGTTTTCGGTTCAATTAAAATCTTGCCGAATTAATTGTATCTTATTTACTTTAACAATAAAGAATATTTTATCTAGCTATCAACACTTATTTTTTAATAGAGTAGTACGTTTAAATTTGTTTATTATTTAACCGGAATCTATCTACTTGAATGGTGTTAGAAATTACTTGCACTTCGGAAGGAGCTACCACTTTTATTACTGTGTTTTAATAGGTAGGTACATATTTGTCGGCGTGTTTTAATCAACATATTGCACTATATACATAAAAAGTTTGTTTATGTGCCTTTATGAAAGTTCTCATCGATTAATTTAAGCCAGGAACGCTGGTACATTTCATTAAATAATTACTCTTAAGCTTTTTTTCGCGATATTATCTACTATATTAACGAAGAAAAACAAAAGACTCCAAGATTTTCTTTGTTTAACACCTAAATGTATTTCGAGTTCATCATATTGTCTATTAACAGGCTAAGAAAAGGGCTAGAGTTTCACTTTGACGTTAAGAGCTAAAGCGGATTTAGATTCGACAAAGAAGCAGACAGGCACATTTTCCTCGAAAGAATTCTACGATACAACAAAAGCCATAAAATAAATATTAACATTATAATATGCTTTATCGACACTTTAAGGTTATTCGTTTTATAAGTTAACCGAGATCTATAGGAAAATGTGCGTATGGCTGCAATACGTGACTATTATGCCAAAGGTAGACGTGCATTTTCAAATAAAAATTCAAGAAATAAACCCCACGAATAGATAATTTTATTTTCAGTTAACTATTTGATTTTTCAATGTCACGATCAGAAAATGAACAATTATTTTGGACTATTTCGCAATTTCCATGTTCTAGCAATCAAATAGAAATACAAACTAGAATATAAAATGTGAATAATTTCACTAATCGTACCTAAGAGATAGGTATCTAAATAAAATCGAGGAAATATAGGAATCAGCGGAATGCGGAATTAAGTACATACCTACCGATTTGTGTATGAAATAATTTTAATTCAATTCTAGTAGGTAGGTATGCACATATCTATCTAGGTAAAATAACTTTAAACGCTCGATTCAACAACGAAATTTTCACGTATTTTTCCAAATTAAAAATAAGTTTCAATAATAGGAAGACACCTAATAATCCACCCAATCTTGCATCAGAATATTTCAGTTGATAAAAACCAGTAATTTAAAAAAAAAACACTCGATATAAAGATTTGGGTCGTTCGATAACGTTGACGCACTTTCTGGATTCTTTGGAAAACGTTTAACGGGTTACTAGAAAAGCGTCTACTTTTTTAAACTAACTTTTTTTTACTACGTCCGAAATTTGCTCGAATCTATGCTTAATTTATAAGTAAAATCTGGAAATGTTTCACTTTTACAACTGACACTGACGGCCGTTTTATTTTTAGGAGAGCGATCCTGACAAATCCAGATCTGCTTCCGTCGACGCCGTGGACTCGACTTCTGGAGAACGATTTCTGGGGAACTCCTTTAACGGACAGCGGCTCGCACGGTTCCTATCGTCCTTTATGCGTGCTGACGTTTCGTTTGAATTATCTTCTTGGAGGTTTACAGCCGTGGAGCTATCATCTTGTAAATGTACTTTTGCATTGCCTGGCAACTTCGCTCTTGGTGCGGGTCGCACGTCACGTTCTACCCAAATCTCGATCGCCCGTCGGCCCAGCAGTAACGGGATTGGTGTTTGCCACTCATCCCGTTCACACAGAAGCGGTGGCTGGCGTCGTCGGCAGAGCGGATTTAGCCGCCTGTAATTTATATTTTTTGTCATTCTTGACGTATATCGCTCATATAAAATATCGAGATTCTTTATGCTGCTTGGGGACCGCGTTGGCTACTCGCAGCAGGGACGAAAGGATAATAGAAACAAGCGACGATAATAAAATAAAGCAATTCCATGGCTCCAAGTATCATAGATTTGTCGTGAATCTCCAGAAAAATGTGACCAACTGTAATTGGCCGAGAAAGTTTGGACGCGTGACCGTACACAGTGAAACCGTAGTGACAGCGGTAAGAAAAAGTAAGGCAGTTTCGGAAGATTCCAAGGAATTCTGTTGTTGGAGTAAAATGAGCAAACAATGGGTTTATCTTCTGATTAGCCTATTGTTAGCTTTAGCCGCAATGTTAAGTAAAGAGACAGGTGTCACCGTGCTCGGAGTTAACATATTGTTCGACTTCCTGACGTCGTCATCCATACATAAAGTAAGTTTCTTATACTCCTAATTGAAATGACGCCGGGTACCTACTTATCGTTAGTATCTCGTCTACAAACTTTAAATAGGTACTTAATAAATTTGAGAAAATCAAAGTTATGATAAAGTAATCGCTAAACAGGGTGCTTTTATCAGCGGAAATAAACGGGCTTTAAAAGTTTTCGAATCCCGAGCGAATTGATTGGTTTTACGAATCGAAGACGAAGCACTTATTGTTAGTTTTTAGTTTCTAGTTTTTCGAACAAACTGATGACCTATAAGTAAAGCTTTAATAAACGTTTTTAACATGTAAGATTTTCGAACGTTACGATAGTTTACCCCTCCAGAGCTCGATCCATTTCATTAATATTCTATGAAGTTATCGCTTCAAAACTCATTGCATTCTTTTCTGGGGTATTAAATTTTTAACTATTTCCCTCACGAAGAACTCATTGATCTTAGTGTCTCCACCACCGAGGAGCAATAAACCGGAGCCAGATCCGAGGGACCGGCTCTCTCCCCGCGGTACGTGTTAATGTGTCACGTTCAGCCGTTGCTATCTTGTCGTGTCGCCTGGTCGTCTGCCCGGCCAAGATTGGAAAAGTTCGCGCGCAAATAAATATATAGTTAGTTGCTGTTAGATTTTATCCTTTCCATTTTTCTTTAATTTTCACGTGTCCAATTTCGCAATATTTCACGATCGAAGTTTAATAGATTTCGCGAAACGGTTAAGCTACATTTAATTCGATAAAGAAACAGAAACAGAATATTTACATTTAGGTCTAAAGCTTAATTTCCCGTTACTTTATTTATGTCTATTGGCGAATGTCTGTTTACATTCGATACAGCTTCAGTGATCCCGACAAATTGTTCAGTCAACACCAAGCAGAACCTTGCTGCACAAATATCCTCGGTCTGTCTTTCGGCGAAAGAAGACGTATTGAACGACCGAAATAAAGTAAGAAAAAGCAATTTGAACGGTCTGGAACCGAGTTTCGAATTGATTTCTACAAACTGGTGTCTGTACCCAAGGAACAGTCGGAGTAAGGGGAATGGTAAAATGACCTCGTATATTTGAGAGAAAGATTTTACAGCCGTGGAATGAATAAAGGGAACTCAATATGCGCAACGGAAAAAGAATGGTCGCCTTAAGGCGGCACTTCTAATCCTCAAGTTGTAAGTGAGAGCAGTTTGATCTTTTTTATCTAAACGATCTATCGATATCCAGATCTCGAGATAAAACACACGCTATGTGCAGCATTATAAATAACACGATAGAAGCGTGTTTGGAAGTCGCTCCGATTGTGTTAATGTGTTGGCGAGATGGTATCGCACCACCTTCGCCGGAATTGATTCTGCACGTTGACCCTCAGTAAGTTAATATCGCCAAAACTCGCTCGATTTAAATAAGGCCGTATTTCAACGACATCTGATACCGTCAGAAATCGAATTTCCTCCGTTCTTTGGTTAATGAATTATTGTAATTTGATGCGCGCATAAATATGAAGTGTCTGTGTCGGTCGCGTTAGTCGACACCAACGCTGTATTTACATGTTTATCAGACCGGGCGGCGCTACTAGCTGGATTTATTGGCGCTATTCGTGTAATGTAATGGCGCGAAGAACCGGAGACGGATACGGGGCTAACTTGTGTTGACTGCCGCCCCGCACCCTACTGTGAGAATGGATCCACGAGATGGATAATGCAGTCACTTTGTGGCGACTGTTCCAGTTACCACTTCCACGCAACCTCGCACTTTGGCGACCCTAGAAATTTCGACGTCCAACACCTGTATAATAAGTATAAACTTATAAATACCTGCATATAGTAGATCTGTATAATTATTTCGATACCTATAGATACCTGCCTATTAAATAAATTAATGGTGTTGTAATAATTGAATATTGACGCGAGAAGTGACCTAAATTTGCAATGAAAATGGACGATAAACGAGAAGGTTGCTTTTCATGTGTTCGACGTTCTATGCCGAAGAGTACCTATATTTTTCAAGTAAATGTATAAGAAAAACCATACATCAATATCATATTGGACACAGAAACATAATAAATGATGTGTGTAAGTGATATGTTGACGATCCACGGAACGACAACAAAGTCTGGAACCAATACAAAATAGATTTTTATTATAAACTGCTTTATACCCCGACATTCCTGTTTTTCTCATGATAAACTAAAGTTTTAGAAACTTAGTCCTTTAAATCTTTTGTAAGGTTACCCTGTAGGTACTTATCGTTAATTTTTATTTTATTAATCAAGGAAGATACATTAGATATTTGAAATAAAGCTTTCCGGTTGAGATAATAGTTTAACGAAGATCAGTCGTTGTAGCAATACAATTAAGTGTAGGAAAATCCAGAAAATCGACCTAAACACATTTCCTCGGTCACATTATGTTACATATATATTTTCGTCGCACTCTCGTATTATTCGATAGCCTCGATAGCTCGACGTCATTAACGAGAAAAAAACGGAGATCGTTTTTCTGTCCCCCACTCATTGTGTTCAAATTATTTTCTATAAAAGCGTGGTCGTGAATAATTAATTATAGGGCGTTTTATGTTAAAATGTTAATAATAAAGTTTTATTTTCGTTCACACGTAATATACCTATGTACCGTGCAATAATAATGAAAAGTGATTTTTTAAACCCCGTCAACTATGTAACATCGAAAATTGCGATACCCACCACCTAACGCTAAAATAGAATATTAAGTAAATATGCACGGTAGTATTTATTAGAATTTCTTTTAATTTAATGTGGCCATGGGAATTCAATTTTTTGCATTTGAATAAACTTTTATAAAATTTGGACGAGTTTCAAAAAGTGCGAGAGTTGTAAATGCGTACTCGGTTGGAAAATTTACGATTGTAGCAGATTGAAAAAATGGCTCCTCAATTCGAACAGGCGCAATGCCGCCGTAATATATAATTCAAGTCGTGTTTGTTGCGTGTATTTATTAATGTAAATTAGCGAGAAGTGGGAATTTCGATTTAGATACGAACGTACGATATAATTGTTGAACACTAATTTATATCTGCATTTTTACGCTTAACAAGAGTTCCGCGCGTTGTTTGGCTGTCTGGTTGATTAAACAATCGTAGTCCAATAGTAAAACCTTTATTCTCTCGTTTACAACACACTGACGAATAATTACAGTAATTTAATTACCTCGTATATTATTTAATTCTAATGAAAAATCAACAGGGGCGAGGTGCTGTGCAATTGTGCGTGAATACACTGTTAGTTTTCGAGTCGAAGGTTTAATTAAACAACCAGACAGACAAAACAGCCGAACAAACTGATGCAACAACGCGTTCAGGTAACGATTAATCCCAAACAATAACAGGGGTTGTTTTCATTGTTTCAGAGGCAGTGGCGCAGCGCAGTACTGTTGAGTTCCGCAGCTTTAGTACTGTTATTACTTCGACTGCAAGTGCGAACCCCTCAGTTTTCCACAGCGGACAACCCTACGGCACGAGCGCCTCATCTTATGACACGTCTTCTTACTTTTGTATATTTACCAGTTTTCAACTTCGGACTACTTTTGTACCCTAATTCGTTCAGCTTCGACTGGGGAATGGATGCGATTCCGCGTATCACGTCGCTGCGTGATCCACGCAATTGCGTGTCCGTATTATTTTATTTAAGTTTAAGTCTGCTCGTCAGACATTGTGTAAAAAAGGTGTTTAAAAGGCAAACATTCTCACCGACAAAATCGAAGGGAAGACGCGAAAACGCTACCCTGTTGCTCTCGAGCGATGCCAAGACTTGGCTATGTTCCTGTCCCGTGTGCCATCAAAGCTTATCAGAATTGCATTCGGCATCTTGTCGAACGAGCAACAATAATAACAGCACAAGTATGTACTCGACGTGTGTGTGCATACGAATGCCGACGCGCGTCGTTCCGAAAAGTCGGGGAAGAAAGAAATCGCAAGATAATAGCGTCGCCATTCTTTTAGGACTTGCTTTCCTAACTCTGCCGTTTCTTCCAGCAACAAATTTACTATTTTACGTGGGATTCGTAGTAGCAGAACGGGTACTTTATCTTCCTAGTGCGGGTTTGTGTTTGTTACTGGGGTTAGGAAGTGCTAAACTTTGGAACGTTCGAAAGTATCGGTGTTATATGCTAGTTGGTTTAGTAGTGCTATCTTTTTTCTGCGCCGCGAAAACGATTTTGAGGAATAAAGACTGGATCAACGAAGAGACGCTGTATCGTTCTGCCATTTCCATCAATCCTCCTAAAGGTAAGCGACGTTTCTGAAGTCGAAAGTTTATTAGTGAAACACACGATATAGGTATACATAGACGCTCCGTCAAATATTTAATCGTATTAAATGAATTCATGCGTGCTAGAATTCGTCCTACATAAGAAACGAACACAACTTTAACTAATCCAATTATTCATTTCTCGAGGATATCTTCTGCATTTCAACATCGCGTGCAACATTAATCTATTTACTACTCGAGAAATGTCAGAAACTGTTTAACTTCGCAGTAACATGACTTTAAATAACGCGAACTGTTTGTACGATATGTGCACCGTCGATCGTCTTATTTCTTTCACGGACTCCAAGATTATTCTCGTCAAGTACCTACTTTACAACCTCAAATGATGTTATACCACTTCTGAAAATTTAATTGCCTTGTTCCCAACTTTCCTTTGAAGCACTAAACTATTCCAATTATATATATATATATATATAAATTATACTTTGTTCTACTGTTATACATACATATTTGTCGAGTCCATTGTGGAAACTTGCATAAAATAGGAGGCTAACGCAAAGAGGAGAACAGTCGGGGAATTTGGTAGGAATTTAATATTCATTTACGTCGAAATATGTTTAGATCAGAAATACATCCAACAATCGTATAAGTAAGTACGATATTCTCAAAGTTATTGCGAACATTTCTTTAGATCTAAATAACCGTTCCATTTGAAGTACGTACGTATTGTAAAATCGTTTTATTAAAAAGTAAGTGGATTTTTAAGAAAATGAAAGTAGTTTAGAATTTAAACGTTATAAATTTTAATTGTTAATTTTAAATATTAGAAAGTGCACGAGAGTAGTAAACGCTATAACATTTTTTCTTATACGAGATGCACTTATCAATAAATAATAGATAAATATAATAATACCTACATAACAATATAAATATGACCAATGCACATTTTTTATAATTCCAAAACAATTTTTTAGTCTACGATAAATGCTTCAAAATGCTTCTATATTTTTTTAGATAGGTAACATTAGTTCACCGACGGAACGCCATCATAAAGACAAAACAATCAAGAATATAAATTTGTATTTCTCTTAATTCTTTGCGGATATTTAAAAGAAATAAATGTATTTGGAGTCCCTGTTTGGCTTAAAAAGTGATACATACGACAACAAAGTTAATGGAAACAAAACTAGACTTCTAAAACATCTACTTAATAAACACACATTCTTTCGGAAATTATTATAATTAAATTAAAGCAGTTTGTTAAATATAGATTAAATAGACACCGAAGTTTTTAAGCATTTCATGTACATACCGATATTGGTTCAAAAATGGCAACAAAATGATTCAAAAATTATTAAACGAATCCACAAAAACAAAATAAATGAACCTTTTAACAATGAGAAGTTAATTATAATTATCGGAATCACGCATGTTACTGTAAATCGATATCTTTTTAATTAAACTACAGCTTCGACCGAATCAGACTAGTAATAAAATAAATTAGTACGCGTTTATTATTTATAGTAGATACGAAAATGTATGTAGGTGAACTTATTGTACCTACTCAATGTTATTATATAAAAGCCTATATTACGTATATCGTAATTTTGATAGCAAACATTGTTCTGAATACAATTATTAGAACTAATCGTTATTGCTATATTTTACTCAATAGTGATTTTTTCATCGTTACAGCTTTTTTATATATACTATGTCGCGTTAAAAATAGATATAGATATCCTACGAATTAAAAAAAATCGAGTTTTACATAAGATATCTACCTACTTATATATTTTCTTGTACACTTTATTGTCAATAATGCTTACAATTACATCTAAAACATCTCTTGTTACACAAATAATTATCTTTTATTTGAAAAAGATAAGTGCTGACGAACAAACTTTAAAGTTAGTTTTCAAACTAACGTAAGCTAATAAAACAACGCTAAATAATGATGGCCGCAGTGTTTATTTAAACAATAGACACAACGTTTGCAGCCATTTGTTGTAGCTGCTGGGCACACGTTTCATTTTTATAGATAAGTAAGAGGATGGAAGTTCACTTTATTCTTGAAAGTGCCACTAGTTTATTACTCCTATTTTAAAAGAAATATTGCGTAGATTGTCTATTACATCGCTCATTTTCAGTCGAATTATTCATATTTCAACCAGGAAATATAAAATAAGATATCTCTCGTTATTTTATCGGCAAAGTAAACTAATGGAAAGTTTTTAAGTACACGAAAACGCTGCTTAAAAGTGTTTTGACTAAGTACTTATGTACTATATTCAACGAATAATAATAATCGATTGGTTCTATCATACTGTTTATATCATCCTAAACTAATGACAAATTTCACTTTAAACATTTTTTTGTAGTTCAGCTAGGTATCTATTTTGTAATGCACGTTTTCAATGTTTATAAAAGCAACGTAATGGCAAACTTCGTCAAATGAAATAAACTTTAAAACATTATTAATGCCCTTTTTTAAAATACCGTAACATTACATATAGATATAATTATAGAGATTACCTACGTTGATATTATATAGATACCTACATAAATGTACATATTTTTATATTATGACATATTCGAACGGGTATTAAAGCAACACGGGTATTAGCGAATTTTCAGCGCAGATTTTTCCGTTGACTGCGAACTTGCACCATTACGTACCTATAACAACCTATACGTACGCTTCATATTTCACCAACGACTGTGATCGCGAAAACGCGCATAAGATAAAATTTCGTTCGTGAAATTAGACCGTCGAATGTTTGAGGGGAGCCCTAACCAAGACCCTAACTGAGTCCCTATCCAAAAGGTTAAACAAGCTCGATTTTCAGAAAATTTGTGTTAGAGCTTAAACGTTCATATATTTACATTTTATAAATACGTGGAGAGTTAGTCGACAAAGAAAGATCCTACCTTTCATCGTCGTATTAATCCTTTTAGAGAACACAGCATAACACACAATACTCGCGCACTCACACGCAAAAAGGCCTTATAAACCGAACGAGCACTCCTCGCACACACGGATAATACGATGCCTCAATTTAAAATTCGAACTACTCAAACAAGCACTACCGCTCCGTACCACTGACGCGAAAGATCCGAAGTAGTCTAGCGAGAATTCTATATTTAAATGCATTCGAGTACTAGGAAATCCCGCTTTTATTTTAAAAACCTTTAATTCTTTGTTCGCACTCCGATAAGGTATGAGTAGGTGGCGCACATGTTTTATTAGTTGTTTTGTATTTTATCGGTCGCATAAAAACGCGATTAAACTTTCATCTAGTTTATGGTTTGTAATAGGGATATTTTCGATGTTTAAGGGCACTCGAATAGTTTTTAAATTAAAAATAGAGTAAATTTATAATTCTGCGGTATAAAGGCAGTAAATAGTGATTATTCAGATAATTTTAAACTGGTATTAGCGAATTTTCATAGAAAATAAAGCTATTGCAGCCAATCTACGCAATCAATTGCGCAATCTACCGATTGTGTCGCTTCATAATTTTCGATAGGATGCACAGTTTTCGAAATAATCGGAAAAAGTGACAATTTTTTTTTAATTCTTCTAAATTTCTTCTAAAAAAATGTATTTCTTTCGAGAAAAATTAAAAAAAAAAGAGTTTTTTGAAATGCGACATGAAAATTCGATACCGAGGCTTGTGCGCAGTCTGATTTTTTTATAACACGACATAACTATAGTATGTATTACTAATTATCTAGCTTGTGGTTAAATTAATTCTGATACGCACACATGTATTTGTACATTATTGAAGGTGTCATAGGAAAAATTACCTCAGTCTTTTCTGCGATATTTTTGTCGGGCATATATGTACCTACATAATACCTACAGTCTCGATGCTCACAAGAAAATGACACTTCGTGATAGTATTATTTTCTGTCACAAGGACAAAATTATACAACATAAAACAAAAAATTAAGAATTTTTTATTGTTGAAATGATTTAATTAAAAATATACCTAAATATATGTTATTCAAGGCAAAGATCGCACTCCTTTTTCGTCTGTCGTTGCTGATATAAAAATACAACAAAGTCTCATTTTCCCGTGAACAGACAATACGTACATATGTAGGTAGCTACTGAACTAGGTAAGTATCTATACTGTTGTAATGAAAACTTAGACACTTTTCAAACTTTCGTATAAGTAGGTAAATAGATTAGTCAACTGCGTATAAAAAGATGACAAATTAGATGCAAATGGCACTCAAACCCCAAAAAAATTTCCATAAAATAATTAGAGAACGTTTTTCAATGAATTGAAATGACCCGTTAATTATTAAGAGCAATAATAAGCTGAGAAATTTTAAAGATAATTTTCGATGCCGTAAAGAGCAATTCGTTTTTATATTATCTGTCTTACTATACTTTCGGAAACAGTAAAACATTAGGTACCTACTTTATATTACAGTAAAAATAGGCAAATACCTACCTACCTGTATAAACGCATTAACAAAGATGAATGATTAATTACTAAATTAATGATAATAAAAATTGATAACACTTAAAACCAAGATTATTTTAATATACGAAGTGAATTATCAAGCGCTTGCTTCGAGTGATTATTCACATTAAATCTTCATTTAAAATAATATCTATTATTGCCTACTATTATTTACATACATAATTTCATAAAAGATTTGTCCGTTTTTATATTGTTTCTCATATATGGCGTGTTTAATTTAACAATAATTAAAAAGTAGGATAATTTTTGTGATTTTTAATGCAAACCAAAAATAATTTGAAAATTACGTTGAAGCGAATTATACTAACATAAGTAAATATATTACGGAAACTCTAAATAATTAACCTATTGATTTTTTTAGTTTTAGATTTTTTATTAAACGATTTGATGTTCATCTAATCATTCAGATTTCTAAATATTTACTTGTTCGATACCTCATCAAACAATAATTTGTATTGGTTTGGTAATAATGGCCCTAAATCAAATTTGCATAATTTAAATAAAACCATAAATACCTTAATAGTGTTGTTGATAAGTATCCATTCCGCATACGAACGTACGTCACAATAAGTCCGATACTCGCGCACGAAACGCTCCAACACGACACCTTACAACGAATTCCGTACACACGCTGAAACAACAATATAAAAATGTCAATATTGAATTATTAATAATTACATAAAAACCTACAATAATTTCTGGTTTGAACGTTTAAAAATCATAACGAAAGAAAGAAAACAACTTGACACATTTCGTATGTATGCATAATACTTACAAGAAATTCATATACATAGGTAACAGGTAACATGTATAATAACACCGTATGTGCTCATTAAACGACCGATCAAAACTGAGCATTTTTCTTGCCGATGTACCTCTGCAATCTAGCAAGGAATAGATAACACCTACACCACGAACATTTTTATCTCCATATGTGGAGTTATCGAACTTTTACAGGCACGCTTCGACTATTATTCGAATAAAAACTTTATTTGAAATAATAAATTATTTATCTACACAGTTTTATAAAATGTTTGGCTTGCTTTTATTTCCGATAGGCACCTATAATATATTATGGTGTGATTTGTTAATTTTGTTTGAATTATAATTAACAGGTAGGAAAATTATTGTGATTGCTAATGTAAATAAAAAATAACTTGAAAGTTGTGACGAAACATTATATTATGTACATAGGTGTACCTATGTATGTACAGGGTGTCCCCGTTTTTTGTAGCAGGACTTTCACAACTTGTAGTAAAATTCATTTTGAAAACAAAAGTTCATATAAACATATATGTTTTCGATTTACAGGGCGTCGAAATTTAAAAAAAAAATTGGATGTTTTATTTGTAAAACAAAATTCCCTTTTTTGATTTTGTTGAAACTTGGCAGTTTTGTTTGTAATAATAATACACATTTTTTCACATCATTGAATTTGCCCTACTTCTTCCAGTGCCGCCACAACAGGGGACCAGCTTGATAAAAATAGAAAAAAATATGGTACGCCCCTGCTTTTTTGTAAGTTTGAAATTTTTTTCAGATTCAGCAATCAAAAATAAAACTTTTTCTATTACGCAACTTTTTTCCTATCTCGCTTCGTTTAGAGAGAAATAAAACTTATTTTTTTACAGAATTTATTGTTTGATAATAATTTGTATGTCAAAAATCAACCACACGGTATGAATCCTGCCCAATAGATTAAACGGTCAATTATTTTTGGAATTTTTAAATGCAGAGTATCATAACATGATGGAGGATGTTCCAATCCAACAAAGAATAGACTCGTTTTTTCAGTTAGATGGATGCCCTGCCCATTATGCTTTGGTGGTGCGGAACTGGCTGAATGCAGCATATCCGCAATGATGGGTGGGTCGTGGAGGACCAGTAGGGTGGCCTCCTCGATCGCCTGATCTAACACCCTTGGATTTTTTTGTTTGGGAATTTATTAAGGAAGCAGTTTACTCTACGCCTGCAAATTCACAAGAGGAACTTGAACGACGAATCCGAAATGCTGCTCTTAGAATAACTCCAGATCATTTGGAAAACGTTCGGCAGTCTTTAATACGTCGTTGTAATTTATGTGTTGAACAAAATGGCAGGCATTTTGAACAGCTCCTTTGATTTTATGTCTCTGTTTATTGAATAAGTTTCCTTTCATACCGTGTGGTTGATTTTTGACATACAAATTATTATCAAACAATAAATTCTGTAAAAAAATAAGTTTTATTTCTCTCTAAACGAAGCGAGATAGGAAAAAGTTGCATAATAGAAAAGTTTTATTTTTGATTGCTGAATCTGAAAAAATTTCAAACTTACAAAAAGCAGGGCGTACCATATTTTTTCTATTTTTATCAAGCTGGTCCCCTGTTGTGGCGGCGCTGGAAGAAGTAGGGCAAATTCAATGATGTGAAAAAATGTGTATTATTATTACAAACAAAACTGTCAAGTTTCAACAAAATCAAAAAAGGGAATTTTGTTTTACAAATAAAACATCCAATTTTTTTTTAAATTTCGACGCCCTGTAAATCGAAAACGAAGCCTCCATACATATATGTTTATATGAACTTTTGTTTTCAAAATGAATTTTACTACAAGTTGTGAAAGTCCTGCTACAAAAAACGGGGACACCCTGTATATACAGGATGTCCAGTAAAGAATGGATCAATGGAAAGAAAACTAACAGTGGCTTGTTTGAGTAAAAATAAACCAATTTGGGGCAACTTGCCTTAGTGCAATTTTGCTTCCTTACAAAGTTATGCGCCTTGAAAGAAGTTTTTTTAATTTCATCATTTCGCGATCACTCACTTATTTTTGAAGTTATCTATTTTATTCAAATTTAGCATCATCAAGCTGCAACTACCTACAATGGCTGTTGGTAACAGAATCACATTGCTTCGTTAGTGGAAATTATAGCTACAACATATTACGATCGAAAAAGTGGTATAAAAAAGAATCGAATATTTTAAGGGCACGTTGTAGGTACAATCAAAATCAAATTAAATCGTCTTATAAGTCCACAAATTCTTATTTCTCTTTCGATTAAATTATTACTTTTTCAAAAACTCGTTTACTATGGCAGCAAGCAGAAAAGTAGTTTGATATGTAGCTTGAA
Source organism: Rhagophthalmus giganteus (assembly GCA_036326145.1). Taxonomy (NCBI): domain Eukaryota; kingdom Metazoa; phylum Arthropoda; class Insecta; order Coleoptera; family Rhagophthalmidae; genus Rhagophthalmus; species Rhagophthalmus giganteus. The sequence goes on along the minus strand of JARFJA010000056.1, from coordinate 5,381,825 downwards.
AATGTGCAAGACATCGTTTTATTTGAAAGGGTTCAAAGTTCGTTCCTGAGAAGGCGAAGATTCCGTGTTAATACAAGTTAGTAATGCGTTTTGTGGCGCTAAATTATAGGTAGTTATAAGTAAAGCTAAAAAATAAAAAACAGTAGGTAATTTATTTATGCTATCGAAAGAAAAAATCGCTCTTATCTCGAAAACAGTTAATTTACGGATCTAAACTTGTCTTTGATTGTACTATAATTAATTATGCCTTTAAAACCCTCAACCTTTTTTTTACCTATACCTTCGTGCCTATATAGGTATATATAACTACCAAACATTTAAATAATAATTCTTGTAATAAATGATATGAAAGAGTGGCCAAATCTAAAATTGTTTTCTCCTCGCAATCAGTTTATAAATATCATTTAGGTACTTATATTGTTAGTTAGGTGTATTCTAACTTGAGATATTGAGTAATGCACCACACCGGGGCACCGCATGCTGATGTTTCGTCATCGCTATAGCACAAAAAGATTTTTAAATAAAAAAAATGCTAGAACGAACCACATAGTCACCGCCTGTAGCTGTAAAAGCAAAGAAGGTTCCCCTAACTCGCGCGTCCCTCGATCTCCGATCTTTTACATTTCAAGCGCATCACTTACAGATAACCTTAGCTGTCCCTGCGGAAATGGACGTCAAATTCAACAGTCAACTTAAAACAATTTAATGTAAACGAAAATGTAAGAATTTAAAGTTAGACTACTGCCTGGAACTTTTTTAGGCAGCTGCGAAATAACTTTTTCTAAACTTTTTAGAGTTTTTGGTAATCTACAGTAGAAACTTTCATTTTGCTATCCGAAGTTCGACATAATTCCTTTGAGTTGTGGTTATTTAATTGTTGCTTTCAACTTTAACTGTTTTTCTAATAAACTAAAATATAAAAGTAAAGATAACAACATAAAATGTAAGTAGGTACATCGGTAAAAAAATAGTATAGATAAACAATTAATATTCTAAATCTAACATTAATAAATTAATTAATATAAATTGACTATAATCCCGATCATAATCTCTAATTCAACACGTCCTTTCCCGTAAGTATTATTTATTTAAACCACCTTAAGTGACGCTTCATGTACATACCCCCACTTATATATACCTATATTAAATTTGAAGGCACACGCCTAAATAAATACCTTTCAACGATAAAACAATAAACAGTTTTCAATTTTACAGGTCAGCAAACTAAATAAGGACCAAAACGTTATAAAATTTTGTTATAAAACAAAAAACTTTATGTTTGTTACAATCTAGGCGGGAATAACGCAACACTTTTATATCTTCCATAAAAAAGGTACTAAATTTACAATTGAAATTTGTTTACGACTAAGGCGTTGAATTTCTTGTACCTTTACTAGCGGGAAAATCTTTTGGCTTCCTTAATTCCCTTCTTTAATATAGGTATTAGATTCATGGCATCCCTCCCTCCCTAATCTTAATTCAACATAATAGACGTTTCAAGTATCAAATATGTTTTACATCAAGCAAAAGTTACAACGGGACTGTATTAGAAAGTGAATATTTTCTGCGATTTTCGACGATAATATATTCAATTACTGACCACATTTTTTATGAAACTATTCGTTACAGCTTATGGAAATTTGGGCAGCGTGCTTAGCACCCAGGGCAGGGTAGCCGAAGCGGAGCAAGCGTTTCGAAAGGCGCTCTTTCATCGACCGAACATGGCCGACGTTCACTACAACCTGTGAGTAGTTAATTTTCCATCACTTATTCTTAGTTAGTGGCCTTAATTTGATTATAATTGCGGATAGGGCAGTTTTGCCATGAATTTCGAATTAAAAACTAATTAAACATTCAAAAGTATCCACTTACGTCCTCGCTAATTTAATTGGTGTTGCTATGGGTTATACTAATAAGTAGACGTAAATTACATTTTTTGTAAAAAATTAAACCGCTCGCTGCTCGCATAAATCGTAGAACCACTACACTCTAAGGGATGACGTTAAAATGGACCGGGTTATAAAAGCAAGATGTACGATTAAAGCGGATGAGGTGAAACTTTATTGACGTATCTATTTACCCTCTACTTCTAAAACACAACGCAGCAGCAAGGGGAAACTATGATATTCGGAAATTAAGTGAACTTGTTGCGATTATGTATTGACAGTTCCAATTTTAACGATATGTTATGATCGTGGTATTTGTATTTGGCAGCAATTCACTATACTAGTAGGTATTAAAACTAGATGTCAAGGGATAGCTTCGAATTTGATGAGGGCTTTTTGAAATTTGTCAACGTGGATAATAATTAATTATAAAAGTACGTGCTATCGATCTTGTTAAGTTTTAAATTTTTTACAATCAACCAGTCGACTTTAGTTTTTAATTTAGTCATTAAAATTAAATGCCGCCGTTTAATTTGTGTCATTCATTCTAATTATAACTTAGAATTGATATAATTATTGTTAAATTAAAGAGGAACGGACATCCAATTGACTAGTCTATTATTTAGTGGATTTTAAGACTTTGATTTTTTTTAATAAATTGCAACATTATCTAGATATTATATTCAGTACAAGTACCAGCGAATAATCTAATGGTTTTAAGTACCCATAACCATGAGGTTAGTTTAGGGTAGGTTAAAATTTGTTTTTGACAAAAAATTTTTAAACACAATAAGATCAGATTAAAAAATTCTTGTCAAAAAAAATTTAGATCTTACACATTAAGATCAGGTAGAAACTTATTTTTAAATAATTTGAACATAACGTACAGTGTTAAAGTATCTATATTGTAAATTACCTTAAAATTTCACTTCGTAAAACAAAGCATATGCCCTCCAGTTTGGGAAAAACAAAAATATCCTAGAACATTGACTTTTTTATACGTGTTCACCATTTAGAAAAGTTAAAACCGCAATTAGTTTTAAAAATCAGTAAATATGGGATATTGGGAAACATATAGGTACGCGCAAGCACATTTCACTTTGTCCCTAGTGCAGCTGGCCGAAACAAATTTTTTTACAAACAAACAATTTTTTTATATCTATCACGATCACGAATAAGCAGCATAACGTCATTTTCGAATTCAACAAAGATGATAAAAACAAAAGGAAATATTTCGCACGAACGAGAGGATTTCGCGCCAATAGTTATTTATTTAAATTAATATTCCAGTTTGCCCAACATTCCCTACGTGTAACAAATACAAGAAACGAATATTTATAGTTGTTAGGAATATTTATTCAGGTTTTATTGTACTCGTTGTTTATTCGAACGGCAGATCAGAATACCTAAACGAAAATTTAAAAATCGCATTTGTTCCTCTCAAAAAGAAAACAAACCCCATCATTTACTTTTTTTTCGTTTAACGCCCGTGAGTTAAAAATAATCAGCTATTTACATCTTAAATTTCACGTCAGTTCGATATTAACGCTAATATTTATAGGAAGCTAGCAATATCAAAGGGCTCCTAAATTTTACGCCCAATATTATCCAAATGTCTATCTGCGACTGGCTGTCGAACACAGATTACTCATGATTGGATGAACACGAATTCGGTCTATAAAAAATACATTTGTTCGTGAGTATTAACCAGTACATTTAGGTCCTATAAAGTGTTACCGAATTATTAAAGAAAAATTTTAGTTTAAACTAAATTTTCATTTTGTTTGCTTGCAGATTTACCTTTAATTATGTTCGTACACAAATTAAATATTGAATGATGGTGCGGAATCCCGCATATTTTAAATATCCCATTTATTGTTTAATGTAGACCGCACCAAAGACAATAAATCAATACGTATTCTTTAATGTTTAATTTTGACCTTCTCGGACTTTTGATGTAACCAAGACTACCCTAAAATTACGTTATTGAAATTGCCAACGACCGCTCCTATACGTCTAAAAACTTTTGATTTTTCAATCCAATGTGACAGAGGATACATTTTTTAATCTACTAATGGCCATCGTGCCGAAGTTTATTCCTATATTCTTCCATTCGTTTCATAATTGAATACATTCAATAAAAACTTTTCTATGTAAACCTTATATATCGATGCAGTTTTGACAGAACGTTTTAACCCACAAAAAGTAAATTTTACAGGAGGGTACATTTTGTGTTGTAACGTAACTATAAGGAGATAACTTTTACGGAAATACAAATCGATTTTTCTGGTGGAAAAAAATCGAAATATTGTTACCAGATTTTAACAAGATCATGTCCTTTGCCTTAGATGCATAAAGATAGTCAGAAAAAGTAAGTGTTAAGACGTTCCGCCAAACTGCTCGATATAATAAATAATATCGATGGAAATATACTTATCTACAATAGCAGTTCAATAATAATTTTAAAAATCATAAAGTATACGAGTCACTTAAATAAATTACCTGAACGTTTGATTTTCCAGTTAGAATTTATATTCAACTGTATTTACATATTTATTTGCAGCTAAATACCTATTTCTAGCTTATCCAAACCTATATGATGTTCACGTCATCAAGACAAGGTTACTAGATGATGACGTTTCACACAGTGCTGTCACCTCGCACCTCGAACTTTGACAGTTCTAATAAATTGTAGTCTTTCCTTATACCATCTAATATGTGCGCAAGTAAATCAAACTTTAAACCGAATTACAAATAAACAATCTAGTAACTTTTTGTTGATGACGTGAACATCGTATAGGTTTGGATAAGCTATACACTGTTATATTTCACAATTTTACCGCGTATGAATATAAAACATAACTAGTTTAATCGATCGTTTCTGTTTCAAAAAATATCTATTGTGGATCCATTTACTACGCGTAGCGATCGGTTTTGCACGAACCGTTTTGCGTTTAATCGAGAGCAATGAGGGGCGTGTTAATATTATTCGCAGGCGTTGTTCAAATAATTAGATTAAATTTAACGGGTTGCTAATTCTTCGTAAAATTAACTTCACCGTTAAAGTTTGAAAAACTTGCGAACAGTAAAGTTTGCACGTCGGAATCGGGGAGTCGTTTCAATTTTTTAGCATTGCGGATATACCTAGAATGTATAATTTAGTGGCGGTTCGATCTCGGCATTTTCCGGATTAAGACAGGGATTTTGAAGTGAAAATTCGCTTTGCGGATTCGCTTCAGCTAGCAAATCGCAGTTCGCAGTAGTTTATGGAAGGGTTGCAGGACCCAATCCTATTAAACCGAGCTCTGGTGATAACGGGTCAGCAATCCCGGCTGTTCTGTCCCATTAGACCCGCAGCGGGTCCATTACAGCTATACGCGTCACGCTCACACATGCACGCTCTCACGCGCCAACGGCTTCTACCGCAGCACCCGCGGCGCGGCGGTTCAAATTGAATTCGAGTGAATCTATCCGCACAGGTCCTTGACAATCTGCAAATCGAATCGCTCGAAATATTTTGATGTGTTGAATTTGGTCGTGAAAGGTATGAATCCCATTTTCCTCGTGCATTCGATTGCCAATCGGCGGTAATGTTCGGTGCGGTATTTGTTGATGTTCATCGGCTCCGTTTCGGTATCGACCAAACTGGGGATCGGAGTATGGATGGATGGCCGTATTCGAATCCGCATGCCGGTCCACCGCTATCCCCGATCAAAACGACCGTTTGCTCGGCCATCTAAACGAGCGTCGTTATGTTAGGTGAACAAAGCGTGTTTCAACCCGAGGTCCTTATTTTCGAGCCAGGCTTGCGGTCACTGCTGTTCGAGAATGTTACATTAAGGTCGCCTAATGTCTCAAATCCAACATCGTCTATTGATGGAGTTGTGGTGTAGCAGCTCAACTCTCCGTGTTTCGCTTCCAAGTTTGATTGTTATTTGATTGCTGTTAGAATAGTTTGGCATGTAGCCGGTATATTATTACGGGATAGAAACCTCGGAAGAAGGAATCCCTTAACGACAGTAATTTATGCAACGTTTCGATAGTTAGTTTGTCGCGGAATTGTCAACTTTTATTAGAGCCGTTTCAAATTTTTGCGTAGAGGTTATCTCGGCCTATGATTCCTCGGTAGGCGAACATAAATCAATAAGTGACTAATAAAACCCAACGCGGACATTAGTATCATCTTTCCGCACTCTCTCCTACGTTTTTCTCGGTCGGCAGTGCGGACGTATGAATTTACCGCCCTCGAGAGACAGCGAAAGGCTCATATATAATCAATAGGAGATACCCGATGTCTGCTCGTAACAGCGGCAACTAAATCATTACTCTGGGGTGTGTAATAGTTAAACGATATTGACTTCTAGATGTTGGGGTGATTTGTATTCTCTCCAAATAATGGCCCTCGTGGCCTGCGTATTTTCATCAACCTTAAGGAACAATGGGGTGAATAATTGTGCCATCGTGAAATAGGAGGCGATAGCCTATAATGTAAGGTTGCAGTGTGGCTTTCGCAGGTGAGTAAACCGTTCTAAAGATTGGAGTAGTTCGAAAGCTCGCGTTAAACAATTCCAACCGAATACCATTCAGAAGACCGACAAAGCCCATTGTTTCGAGAGCCTCGTAAGACTTTCTATGTAACATGTAAGGAGGAGGCACAAGCAAAGTTGAATCGCCAGAAAACGGAGTCCCATATCGACGATTTAATTCGCCTTTATGGATAACGTGGATTCCGTAATACGCGAATATAACGGTGTGCCCATTATATTCAATTCATATTCCGTCCTAATGTATTGTATAATCCTGCCTGAAGCAGACTGTTTTAATCCCCGCAGCCTCATCAGTTTCCCATCTCCCGCGGCATTATCACTACCCAATCCCTGCCGCTAATTACTACGAACTTCGCAACTCCTCCGACTTGAAATCTACTAGCGCTGATCACTGTTTAGTGTTTGTTGTTCTGCTGTTTGTTGAACTTGTCGAAACCACTCTTTGTGTTAGTTCGACTTCCGTAGAGAAATAGTTCAAATCAAATATAGTTGGCGTATGTGATTTGTCGAGGTTCGAGTTCGCGATCACCTCTGCAACAAAATTATTTAACATAAAGTCGGCCGTCGTCCGACGTTATTTACTCAACGGGCAGACTTTTAACAAATATCCTGCCATAAAACGAGTCGTAGACATTTAAACACACACAATCCAGAAAATAACCAGCAATTTTTACGGTTACGATCCGCGAACTGCTGTGAATTTGAGTTGATAGCAACCAATCCGGGTCATTTCATTCTGTATAGCGCGTCGCTTTTTCGATCAATACGGCTGCACGGCGCAACTGCTACCGACTTACACACATGCATCCGGATATAACACAATAAGAACCGCAATTTCATAACCTTTAAGTTGCAAATTTCTACCGAAAATACTAATGCGACACTTGTGCTATCGCATTACCGCCTCATAAATATGATATTGTCATGAAGGTGTATATAGCTACCGTTGATGGGTCGTTAAGGCTTTCTGAAAAGTTTGAAGGGTAATTGAGCATGAAGTAAAGTGAAGAATGGCTCGCGGTACGATGTTCGTCTTCTGCTCTTATTTCATCTATGTACCTTTGTGCGAAGGAAACTCCTTTGACGTTAGAAAAATGTGGCGCTTTGCTAACCGTACGACTTTCCCGTGTAGAATCGTAAACTTTAAATTCAAAACAGAACCGTAAATTAATGCCTCCTCCTTTTTCTCGGTAGAAAATTTACACCTACGCAAACGTGTTTCTGACGTATTTAAAGGATTTTTAATTAGAAAAGCCCGCTGTTTCGAGTTCCAAGTTCAGACCGCTTCAACACTGGATAAATCTCCAACTTCTGTAACTTCTTATTCCGCCACGCCGTAATGAAGGAAATTATGAAAGTTTCGCTCGGGGAAGGAAGTTGCAGTTATTTTTCGTGTTGCGGGGCGCGCTTGATACATGGGGATATTTGCTGGGTTTAATTAGAACTGCTCCGGAAGGGATCCGTCTAAAGATGGCCGGGAGGTGCGAGCTTGTTCTAGGTAATTTCAATTAGAGAACGCTCAACAGCCGACAATACGCGCTGAATAAGTCGGCGCTCCGCTAGATTAAATACACAAGTGCAATTAGGACGAAGCTATTCCGGGCGCATTCTTCCGGAGTCGTGTTCCGTTATTCGGTATTCCACGGGCGTCCGACAAAGCGCTCTGACACGTGCTCGGCCTTCCGGTTTGATGGGATTAGCGGCGCATCGCTAATGACACGTCAGGATGCAAAGATCGACCATATATGCGGGCGGGCGTGCGATGCCCTATCGATTAAACGGGCCCCGATGATCCGGGGGCGAAAGCAAAAGTGAGGAGTGACGATAACGCGAGGTATTAAAGAGCGCGTTAAAGGGGTGATGACTTGGTAGCGATAAAAACACCGTGATCCATAATTGCCGTATCTACACGAGCCCGGATTATCCCGATAAATTCATAACTTTTACACATTTTTACTCCGAAAAATTATCTAAATAGTTTTTCCGTTTAAAATGCATTCGGTCGCGTTTAAATAAAAACCAATTTTCTCGCGAGGTCCCTATCTTGGACAGCACTTGTACCAGTCACTCCAGTAATCGCTCGCTTCTACGGCTTCGCGTGCCATTCGGGAACACGAAATCACTCTCAATCAATCAGTCATCGGTAGTATATCGAACAGCAATCCATTAACGTGACCGGCCGCAATGGAAAGCGTCAACGCTTTCACAAAAATTATGCACGAGTCGTCTAAACGGAAACGGTGGCGGAAACAATTAGGTATAAATTGGACGTCTTACGTTAACGATAAAAATGTGCGGGTCGTTATCATATCTTACCAATTACAAAAATAAATTACTTAAAAGACCTTTATTTCTAACTCGGGAAGCAAGAGCGTCGTTTCAAGCCCATTCCTGTAAGTTATTACCTTTAGGTATTTTCTTGCTTCAGGAATAATGAAGAAATACAATTCCCATAGGTGTGATTCATAAAAGTCGACATAATCTGCAAAGTATCGATTTACTATCAAAAATATTATTAAAATGCTTCGAAATAATGGGTACGCCACTTTAATTACCATTCTACAGTGCGACGTAAAAAGAGGCGCCCTTCTATTTTTACAGCTGCTATAATTAAATTTGAAAATAACGGTCGTTTAAAAAATACACTCCTATTAAACAATAAAACGTTAATTGGGCATAGTTTTAAAAGGGGTTCTTGATTTTAGTTAAGCATTTGCGTTATGATTTAGATTATAAAATCAAATTTAATCTTTCGTAGAAACCTCTCGACTCTACTCATAATTAGAATAAGGGAAACGGTGGTGGTAGTAGTAGAGCGCTACGTTGCGTTTCGTTGAAAAGTAGCTCTACGCGAGGTAATCCTTTAAGATGAAACCTAGGTAATTAAATAAAAGGACGCACTTGCTTTCAGATTTACCTATTTAATGTGGTGTCTATTGAAAGTTTGTCGGTCAGTTTTAATATAATTGCGGCGCGACGTATGCTGGGCGACCTCAAACTGACATATAACAGAGATAATCCATTACTCTACGAACGTTTGTATGAAAGTTAGGCAACCCAAAACGTGTCAATTTAATTTTGAAATGGGAAATCTGGAGGGAGGACTGGTATACGCGAAAAGTTTGGTCGTTATCCAAATGGGCTTCGTTATATATTGATATCATGTATCCGAGGCATTGTCTTGGGCCTTAATAAGCTTTGTTAACGGAACATGCAGACTAGAATATTGCGTTACCACGATATTGACTGTGTGCCATCCAGGCTGTACCTCGAGAGATTTGCATGGCACGCCTAAGATACATTAACTTATTGCTGCCATTATTGTGCCGCTAATGGACGCTATTTCGTCGCAGTTTCGAAAAACTCGTTTTAGGAAATTCGCTCTAACCCGCTGCGTCAGATTACATCCACATATTTAATAATACACATCAACGTTTGTTGACAAAAAAATGAAAAATGTTTAGAAAAGCCATTAGGTAATCCGATTTCGTCGTGGAAATACATGCAGTTGGCATTTAAAGCGTTAACTTGACATACATTAGAATGCATTAGTAGGAACGGTATATGTGGAGACGGATATGGGGTTAATGATGCGGGGCGGAATGGGAGGGGGGGGCAGGAGAATTCACGACGAGGAATGCTTTATCATGTTTATTGGCAATTAGGGTATTGCGTCGTTTCTGCACATGTATGTATGCAATCGAGAATACAATACTGCTTTTCTAAATCCTAATCAATGCGGTGGAAAATTGTTTCCAGTACAAATCAAAAACGTTGGTTTGTGTTATCTGCTACGTTTTTTCCGTAGTTAAATTATTATGTTAGTACAAATACGGGAATGAGTATGTTGTCGTGTTTCCCGGTAATTATATTTACATGCTGTTCAGCGGCGATATGTGAATTTAAAATGCAGCTTAAATAATAGCTCGTTGCGCATTTCGCGTCGCGACGGAACGAGCAGGCTTGCGTGTTATTTCGCTGTTTAATTAATTAAGACCGTAATAATTCATTGTAGTCCTCGAGAATGTCAAATGTCTTAATTCTAGCATCCTATTTCGTTTTCCTTATAATTAACTTGTCGCCGAAACGTAGTTCCTTACCAATTGCGACATTAAACTCAATAGTAAATAACAACCGTATTTTATAAATTTACGTCAATTCATTCTCGTTATATTAATATTACACAAATAACGAGTTCTCGACGCACGAAGTAAATGTGTTTGTCGTCGTAAATTCGCCCGAATTCGTAGGTCGAAGGAATCCTGTAATAATTATGTTTACATTAAATAAAGACCTATTTTGTGTTTCACTTGCAAAATTCGAAGGATTGATAAATCGGAATTGTACAAAACCATAAGACTAATTGTAAACGACAGTTTCTATCTACTTACTTATTTCTATTTTCAAATCGTTAAGTAAGAAAATTAATTAGGTATATACACGCAAATATCTTATAAATTTCAAATTTATTCGAAGTTGTTACTACGTATGTAGTATCTTACCAATGATAACTATATACGGCTTCGCTTATTGTTTTTTTTTCTCAAGCGGATGCAATAAAAAAGTGCTTTTTTAGAATTAGTTTCTAAGTTTTTAAATAAGTTAGCAAAGCCTCAGAAGTTCCATAATAAATCTTCTTGACAATCGCTACGAAATCAGTTACTTTTTTATCTGTCGCACGGTTTTCTTTGTATCGTTGTCGTTCACGTACACATTAGGATTATAACGAAGTAAACAAAATATGTAGTTGACAAAATGCTGGCAATTTGGCAATTGGCAATTTCACACCACATTCAAAATGTTATCGATAACTGTTTATACTTTAACAGCACAGTCAATAAATTCTTGGGTAATGAGGTTACAGTGAATCATATTCTATAGGTATTAATAAAAGCTAATATTATAGATACATTAGCGTGTCTATTTGTTCTTGAGTTTACATCTTACAGAGAAAAGTGGTTGTAAAATAAGCTCTGGTAAAATAATACGATTTTAAGTTTTGGCAGAAGGACGTAACCCACAAAAAGTAAATTTTACAGGAACGCACATTTTGTGTTGTCACATATCTATTGTCAAGCAGATACACGTTTTACGCAAACAGATGATGTCTTTGCCCTAGATGTATAAAATAGTCAGAATAACTCATTTTCGCAAAAAGTGCGGGTTACGTCTCTCTACTAAAACACCGTCGGATAAAAGTCGAAGAGAAAACAATTTCGATGTATTTCAAATAGTATGGCGTTCCTCATTGATTTTATTTATTTACCGTATCTTACATTTATTTACATCTCTTCCATTATTTATCGATATACTTATTGTGCTTGTATTTATAACCGTCAAACTGATAATATGACCGAAACGTACTTATACATATTTAAATTTGTTACGTATACAAATATTACCGATTATTGTTTGGATAAACAGCATAATTTTAGCGAATAAACTAAAGATAGTAGGTATATACCTAATAAAAAATATTATTCTATAACGGGATCAATTTTACCTTTTTTTATTTTATTTTATTCAACTTGCAGTATTGTAGAAAATTTAAAATTAATGTAATAATTATGTAAGTATCTATAACGTACAATTTAAGATAATTTAAAAACGACGTGAAGGCTTTTCCTGGTTTTTATAAAGCACGATTTAAATTAAAATTAAATAATTTCAATGTTGATGTCTTTATATAATGAAAAATCCTTTTATTTATATTAGCTAGTACTTTCTCAAACTGTGCTCCGCAGAAACCTAGAGGATCTTTGAGCTAAAACTCTAAATGTTCTCCAGAATTAAGTATAAGCAATTATTGAAACTATTTAAAATGTTGGAGCTTAGCAATGATAAATATAAAAACAACTAAACTATATCATAGAATACGTATCTATAATTGAAGCACGCTGCAATCTTGGCGCTTAAAATTAAAAAAAAAACAAACTAGCTATTATAATTTAATAAAGAATATAGCAAACATTTTGCAATAGGCATGACATCTAATTTTACCTACATATTTTTTATATTAACAACTTGGATAAAACGTATACTTATTACCATACACCAACTACATGGAATAAAACTTACATATTAACAAATAAACTAATTATCCATAACATAACCTATTTACCTACTCATAATAAATCAACACGCACAATTTTGAGGCTGTTTCAAATTTATGGGAACTTGTTCGTGGTTGCCAGATTATGTTAAAGTTTCACTTAACAGTTACTATTAGGGTGTCAACACAGATTAACTTCCCCCATGTAATAATTAAATTGTAATAGTTATTTCATTTACTATTGTGCAGTAAGTATACTAATATGCATTTCCTCAACTTATTTTCAGTAATTCATCAATGGCGTAGATATGTGTAGGATCGAGGATGAGAATACGTATTACCTATGTGTAGCAAAGGAAGGATTAAGAGAAGGGACTTACAACAATAACTATTTAATAGTAATTGTTTGTAAAGGATTTTTGAAAATTTTAACCGTCACTATTAAACAGATGAAAGTTGAGCAAAGTATACAATGACAAGTAGACAATGAGTGTTAGATTTTTTATGAAATCTCATTCCATTTAAACTATTTCCGCCATTGGATATCTCGATAGAATTAAGAACGAATAAATTTCTTGAATATGTTTTCGATTTATAAACAAAACAAATGAAAACGAACAAAATTGGTACCTTCCAATTTTGTATGTGGTCGGTATGTAGTATAAAAACAGAGAAAGTTATTTCTATGATTACTAATCTAAAGTTTTTACTACGGTTATATTTATAAATATAGTTCAGTAGTTATTCTTAATCAAGGTATACAATATATTTTACCAAAGTAACATATTTTAATTAGGTAGGTACTCCAATTAATGTTGCACGTAGTCACTTGTATGATGTGTTATGCATCTATATATATTATTTAATTAGGTTACCTACCATATGCTTTTAGCATTTCATTGACAATCTTTGTATGTATTAATAATGTATTTGTATGTATTATGGCCCGTACCTGAAAAACACAACTATAAAAGATTAATACAATTAATACCTACCTTTGTGATTTACATGTTCTATAGATTTACACCATTTTAAAGTAGATATTAATAATAATAAGTTTTTTATTTTGTTTTGTTTGTTTGTTTTTTGTAATAAATGCTACATAAGAGTTTAAGGTGAAACATTTGAACCTATTAACGTATGCCCGATTTCAGAAAGCGGGTCTAAATATTTAGTTCGGTACTAAATGACTTAATACGATTATTCCAACAATCTGTTGCCGTAGAAGTAACCGGAGAATAAAGTTATCTGGCGTTTGTGAAATCGGTCAGTAAAGTACCATTTACCCATTATTTTTTTGTTCATTTCGAAAAATTTCAATTTGAAAGGTGCCGACAAAAAGTAAAATAAAACGATTTTGCTTAGGTAAAGAATACCTACATTATTAAATTTAAAAATAGTTTGCTAATTCTCGGTCCTTGACATTATTATAATAAAATCAATTTTGTAAAATTTTGCAAATTGTAATTAAGTGTATATATATATATATATATATATATATATATACATATATTGCTGCCGAACTGACATTAATAATTGGAAAAAAATATATTACCTAATACCTCAAGAGGAATAACATTAAACAAGGTTACAATAAGATGTCAAAATGTTTACAGTTGGGGTCCTAGGAATTTAAACTTGTTATAAGCTTAATGACAATATATAATAAAGTTTAGATTCAGGTATTAGCATAAGTTGCCTAAATTGATTAAGAAGTTGCTTAGCTATTTATATTGATCAATTTTGTCGTGTGACCTAAAGGACCAGTCGCAGATGCGTCTTACTAGCAGATTTACTCTATATACTACCTAACGCTACAACTTTGTATGGGATTTGTTGACCAGAAATGCGGAGATTAAAGCTTTCTTGTTTCTCCGCTAGAACGAAAGCTTCCTAGGTTAAATAATAATAGATAATTATGCCTCGAAATGCGTCGTGAAAATTTACTTTAAATAAAATGAATTAGGATGAGTTTCCAAAAAATATCAATGATATCATTTTCGTAAACATTTTTAATTAAAAAAGCGAAAAATTCGATGTAAAAATTTTTCGGTTCACAAAATATCTCGACTGAAACATCGTGTTATAAAACTTTTTCCATTAAAAATATATTTAAGCCGGTCGATACTAATCACTGCGATTTAATAACCAAATTAAAATTCAAATGTTGTATAAAATTTAAATTAAGACAGCAGACCAATTCCCGGCGTAGAACTCGAAACACATTTTTTAACAAAACGTAGATACGGATAACAGTGATAGATTACACTTCGACATGAAAAAATTTCGAAGCATATTAATCATTTTATTATTCCCATTCCAATCGATATTAGCTTTATATTAACACAGAAAAGAATAACAAACCCGTCGCTATTGACCTTTTATGAAAAGGAAATAAGCGTCATATAAACTGACAAGTCACCATGATATATTGCTGATTGTCAATCTAAAATCCATTGTAGTTTTGTTCTTTTGTATTTTACGTCAACCGTCTAATAACAGCAATCACATTACGATTTTATTCTTGCAGGGGAGTTCTTCTACAAGGTAAACACGAATTAGAGGAGGCTATCCAGAGTTACGAACGAGCCATCCATTTCAGACCATCGCTGGCATGTAAGTTTCGTTATCTTTTGTATATCGTGTTAATAAATCACTTTTTAATCTATATGGTGTATAACAATCGACCAATTTGAAAAATAATCGACACAAATATCTGTAGTTTCATAAGCAAACGATTATTTTATTAAACTGACAATGAGTAACAGCAGTTGTAGTTCTTCATTTTGTTTTACTTTATAGGAAGTTTTATTTTATTAGATCTAGTCGATTAAAAAGAAACGAACTAGATATGTAGATAGGTATGTATATCAAACAGTAGGTAAACGCAATATTAAAATTACTTTATAGTTTTCTATTGAATCAAAGCGATGTCAAGTAATTGTAATGTCATCACGTTGTTTCTTATATAATATTTACAGCTCCGTAATGTTTAACGGCGTGTTTCTTTTATCAAAGCCCCGACAGTCACGAAGGGGTATATTTAATATTAATAATAACGTGTTCGCTCAGATGTTCATTTGCCTAAAGAAGGTTTTACATATAAATCATATACGTCAGCAAACTAGAGCAAAATGAAACGACTTTGAGGGATATACTATCTGGGTATAGAAATGAATTCAATTTGTTTTTGCCGATGGAATATGTTAACAATGCACTATTCCTAACTTTAGTTTTCCACGACTATCGTTTTTTTTTTATAAAATTGCTTTTTTAACTAACAATAAGTTTGCCTCTAATAATTCCTATAGTTGATTTTCGTATGATTTCAAAGCTCCACTCACCGTCAGATTGTCTGATATTAGATGACCTATTCAGATCTAATTTGACAGTGTGTAACTAAAATTCAACAAGTTCCGCACACAGTCATATACGTCAAAGCAGACACCTTACAATTAAATTTAACTTCTGCATATCCAATTTTTATTTATTTGATTTATTAGATTTTGATTAAATAGATTTATAAATAATACAAAACATGATAGGAAGTTTGAAGAAAAATTGATAAAATGAAAGTTTTAACATTACTTCTTATTTATTGTTAGTAACTTATTATAACTAATATGTATATTTTTTGGCAATCAGCTCAACGTCACATTATAAAATGTGTACTTTAACTACATCACGGCAGATTACCGATTATTAGCTATTCTAATTAACCCTTTTTTGGGTACCCATTGAATTAATTTTACATTACCATGCCAAACTTGATTATCCGACTTTCGGAAAACGATACCGCCTAAAATCAAATCCTGAATACTTTATATGACCGTTGCGTCGCGTTGCGTCGATTTACAGTAGTACACTTATCTATGACTACTAAATAATACTTATATGGGCGTTTCTCACATTTAAACCCCAGTTAATCTCGGTATTAAAAGTTTCTCAGGCGTGTTCAGATTGACAATAACCCAAATAATACTTACAGTAAATAAATTGATAAAGAAATAAATACAATAACTACCTACAACGTTCTTTCAGACGTCATCTAATGTACAGGACCTTATTTCCAAGAAACGTGCTTTAAATGTTAATCAGTATAAAATTTAGATAGATACTTAATGTTAATATATTTTGTTTAATTCTTTTAATGCTGAAACTTACATAGAGAGTATTCCATCTAAGATTTATAAGATATATTTAGATCTAAGATCTATTAAGATCTAAAATTTAAAAAAAAATAGTGGTGGTTGTTGTTTTGCTAATATTCTACGTGTTTCATTAAATCGCTTCATATCCCGTTCCTAATTTTATTTATCATAATATAATACTGTCGGTCGTCAATTGGAAGTCCCCTGTTGTTGGAGAAAACAAATATTTTCATTTCATTTTCTTCTGAAAATAACGTACGTACCTATTATGAATTTCAAAAGTTTTACCTTCGTGTGTTTTATTTGATTGAATGAGAGAAGACTTTTGAGAGAACTAAAAAAAAAACTATCGTAAATACTATCTGCTACATTTAAGAAGAAATATACTTTAGGACAAAGTAATTTAAAATAGTTAATTTCAGATGCTGACGGAATTTCATTAGGGTAGGTGCTCGAGATTTTTCTTGCACTTTGGTTTTATGTCGAATTTTGATCGCAACTTTTTTACATTCCTTTATCGACAAATACTTTGCACATTTCTTGAAGTTTTTTAATTGAATGTCGTTGATGAGTTCCCGGTTGCCCGTTTCTTCGAGAACGAGATTAGAAACTATGCACTATAATCATTATTTAAACTCTTCATATTAATTATCGGATTTATTAAAGTTTTTGGTTCGTTAAATATTATATTACTTTAACTATTCTACGGACTTGATGGCTCGTAGAATAGTAAACGATAAGTGGCAAAGTGCTACGTTTAATTTTAAATAGAGTGTGAAGAAATGCTTTCACATAAGCAAAGTGGGATTTTTCGAAATAACGACCGCGTAACCTGAGTGACATACGATCTTATTATCATTAATATATATTTTTTAGAATACCTACCCTTTAATTGCCCCCTTTCGGCATTTTTTAATTGACGTTTAAGAGGTTAAATAAAGTTAAATTTTATCATCGGTCGTATTGTATTTAGTAATTTTTAAAATTTTAATTATTTTTGTAAACATATAATAGGTCAACGTTATCTATTATATAAAAATAAACAACGTCGATCCAACAAAAAATGATTTTAGTTATAGTAAGTACCTAATCGTTTTAATTTTTAGCATAAATTTCACATATCAAAAATATTGAAAACTCTTCATGTTTCCTTACTTTCGACTTTAAACGTCTTCTATAAACGTATTTAGTTATTTTTGTAATATATTTTAGTTATACTTTAATGCATAAAAAAATAATTCACTTTTCTATAATAGATATATTCCTAAGTGCAAATAATCATTTCCAATACAATCATAGCAATTTTCTTGTCGTGATGTAGCTTTTAACTGTCTTAACATGAGAAAAAGAACTATTGGAAAACGTTTAAAATTACATTAATTCGCATTGCAAGTTATTATTTGTATTTTTGCTTTCGTGTCGTTCGATTGAGATATACATCTAAGTTATATAAATGTGCAAAAAGGCGTAAGTTTATTTATAGCGATCGTAGAAAATGGAACAATTTATATATTTGTGGTGCATTAATAGATTACGTGAAAAGTGTTACGGAGTTGTCGTGGAAAGTTTTAAATCCAACGTCTGCTTCACTTCTTACAGAAGTTGAGCAACTCTAATTCCCGAGATCCGCTGCCGAAATAAAATATGAAATACTACTAAATGTAGATTAGTTTTATTTCGCGCATACATTTTCCAGTCCAGACCGTCGTTTAATTTAACCGGATTTCCATAAGAAGTGTTAATTACAAGAAGTTCTATCCTTCGTAGTCGGTAACAGATTATGTATTCATGAATCTGTACCCTCTCCCTGCCGAGGCAACGACTTCGAAGACAACCTTTATGGAAACTTAACGTCGTTATATTAAAATTTCATTATGGAAATTGTAATAAATAAATCCGCCGTTCAATCCGACTACCGGATTTGCGAGAGATTTGATAAAATTTCTTTAGACGCTTAGCTGACAAAACATAATTAAAAATTTACACCCACTACGCTTCCATTTTAATGATTCCACGTTAACATCTCTTATACGACATTTCATATAATAAAATATGTTTTAACTATTAGAAGCGTAATTCAAAAGTTCATATCAAACATCAAATATCTGATTATACCTATTGATTTTATTTCAAAAGTATGCGCCGACAATTTAACAAATAGCAACCTCGGAAATGCAGTTTGATATGGTTTCTTACAGTCTATAAAATTTACTTCATTTATTTCGCAAACTTTTCGATCAGCAGCTAATAGCTTAGCAATTCTAAAATTAAAAGGTCATTCAAATGTTATTCCGATGCACGCCACGAATAAAATGTTACTTGATACGTTTCACGCATTAACGGTGGTATCACCTCGTACGTACCTATACTTCGTATTTTTATAGAACTAATAAATTGTAGTTTTTCATTACCATGATGTAATTATGTGTGCAGATAAGTCATTAGTAGAATATATTATGTCATTTTCAAAATTTTGAACTGAATTACAAATACCTACATATCCATACAATTATCATTATCAACATTATCATTGATGACGTGCATCGGAATAACATTTGAATGGCTTTAAAATATGAAAATAAGAAAAAATTAAATTTTACCAGTAGTTAAGTATTCAAGTAGTCAAAAGAAATTGAGCATTTTCTAAATAATAAATGGGTACCTAGGTATATAAATGTATATTCACCGTTAGGCGTAAAAATTAGTGGTTTTCCGACATTCTGGATATTGTAGGAAAGAATATTAGATTACTCGTGTGATGAACATTGAAATTTAAGATCCTCAACCTTAGTCGTTATTTTGATGTATATGTATAGGTACCTAATAATAAAGTGGGGAATAAGTGTGGGTTATTTAACAGACGATATTTGATATTCGTATCTTATAAACAAGTATAAAATTTAAAGAAAATTCTTGTTTGAAATACTCGAGATAGCGAGGCTTATGTTTAAAAGGAGAATTTGAAACGTTTCGATTTTAGAGTACAAAGAGGGTGGTTATCGAACCCTTAATAATAATAATATGAAGAAAACGACCTTTACTTAAATATCGAGACCTCACAGTAAATTCATGTTGTAGGTACTGCATAATTACGTTCCGATAATGCGAGGAAAATCTCTAATATCTAGGTAGGGTACCTACGTACATTTAAGCACTCTTATAATCGTTTCCCATAATTAGTCAGCGTCATATCTGCTTTCAAAAAAGTAAACCGTCTTTATACAATTCACGCAATGAATAGCGATGCTCCTTTAATATAAGATCAAAATATATCTTTCATGTCGTGCGATAAAACGAAAGAAATTTCTGTTATTATATTTGGACCCTCTAAAAAGAGCGTAATATAAGAGGGTATTCTTTTAAGAGATGCACATATATGATTTCCGTTATTCAAACTGAAGCCTTATCAGCTTACATCGGAGAATCAAAATCTACTCAGCGAGAATAAAAGAAGGTACGGTCAGAATATTGATGAACATCGTCCGAAATGCTAAATTATCTTGCAATCAAAATCCCTTCAAAACCTTTTCATATTTTCGAGGAACAAGGTTTTCTAAGCCCTGCCCATATTCATTGCGAGCTCGTCCCAAAGGATCGCATCTTCATTTTGCTCGTGCAATAAAACTCCGCCACCGGAACGCGTTTTGCATAAAAATATGTCGAGGATGAAGAAGAGATTCCCGACTCCGGTCCAGATATGAATTGGCGTTATTAAGGAATCTGAATGTTAAATATCTGCCGCTGCGACGAGCAAGTTTCGCGAATTGCTGCTCATTTATTGACGATTTCCTCTTTTATTACGCGCCGCGTTTTGAATTCCGTTTAAAATATTTGCCGAATTCGTTAGTTCTCACTAGAATAGGTAATTAGCGACCGAACAGAAATCGTACACGTGATATAATAAGTACGTATTAGGTGATGAAGTTAATATTTTTGTTTCGTTTAGTAGAGCTGCGTTGATAAACGACTGCGCAATAGGAGAGGTATATTAGAGTAGATAGGTATACGAGTTATCTTTTACGGAAGCGCGCTAATGCAGAGAAACGATCCGAGGTGACAAAAGCGGGAAGAGCTACGATATGGAATATTAAGCGGAGTGACGAGACACGCTCGGAAATACAGAGTTGGAGACAGTAAACAGGAAAGAACGCCGTATAAATAATGTTCAAGTTTTGCATTCAAGTTCCTGTGCGCCCGTGGGAAAGAAGAACAACAATAAAACATTTAGGGCAAAATGGAATCAAAAAGCAAGTCACGCGTTCAGCTAAAATATGGCAGAAGCCGGGAAAGTGTTTGATAATGTGCTGACTTATACACATTTATCAAAATAACCGCTTAAAAACGCGTTTGCAAAGGATAGAGTTGGAGCTCGAGTTTCTATTTGCCCGGATCGAATATGTCGAATTTAAAGCTCTATAACAAAAAACCGCATGCAAATCAACATATTCAAACGCTGTCGACTAGAGCGAAGAACCCAAATAAAGCGGGATCCTTTTTTGCTCCGAAGGCATTACGGGCACAATAGCGTTCCGGTCCACTTCAGCACCATTCGGCCGCCGATATTTCCGGGGGTCCGGTCTTTCTTCTTAAAGGCACGCGCTATGCACTCACGCTACCGCTAATTAACCGTAGTCGCAGATAAAGGGTCCTGCTACCTGTCCGCCGTTGCCAGGACCAAAATTTATCGATGTCGGAACAATTCTAATGTTCGTACGTATGCAACCGCAACCCACCTACCTACAACTTGGGGCGGCCGATGCAACCGACAAATCGTGGATTATTAAACCGGAAATTGCTACCGCTGCAAATTTGCAGTACTCTAATCTCTTGTGTGCCAATAAACTTTATCACTCCGACATCGTGCTTATTTCATCAAAATTTAAAAGAAAATAAAATTGCCACTTCTGACATCGGTGTCGCGTCGTTAATTTACTACAAATATTATTTATTAGAAAATAATTAATTCCTAAATTCGATTCCGTAATTTATCATATGTATATTAATATAGATAATATGGAACTTTATTTGGCACCGCGTCGCGTCGATTTCACCCATGCAATTTAAAACTTAAGCTTTACTTAAATAAACAATCTTCCCGAGATACGATTGTTGTTTTTACGGAAATTTTCCAATTAAGGAAAGTTTAATTGTTAACTTACCCACTTTCATTAGTACAAGTTGTTCTAAAAGGATCATCGATTTCGCAACAGTGCATTATTGCACTAAAAATAATGAAAATGCTTTATCTATAACACTGATAATAAGTACCTATCAATATTTTAAATTTCATTTCAATGACGTATTGGAATTTGAAATAATAAAATGCACGAGTTAGGATAATAAAAGGAGAAAGATGAACGAAAGTATTAAACCAAAATTTTTATTCAATCATGAATAACAAGGGTATATGTGTTACCTTAAATAATAAATAAACTCGTTGCGTGCGATCATTATAACTTTCACCATTTTAATAATAACAGCTGTGGTTATGTGTATAAAAAGTTTAAAGTTTATTCCGTTCAGTTGTATCAACCACAATAATCAAATTTTATTTTAGCTAGACTAAAAAAAAAAACAACTAACAGCGCTCTTTTGTTCGAAATGTTAATTTATTTAATATATAAATAAACATTATGAAATAATCCCGTAGATGGTTTTGGTAAAAAAAATATGATGTATGCTAACGTTTAGTCGATTAAAAATTCGTACAAAAATATATACCTACCTACTTAGTTCATAAACAATAAGTAAAACGAGCGTTTACTTAATTTTACTGCGGCCTTTTCAATACGCATGCACCTTAGGTGCTGCAATGTGCAAAGACACACTTTGCTCCATATCTTCACTTTCAATAAAACTAATCGAAAACAACGAGCAAAGTAGTAACCTCGAATACTTTTTCTACATGCTGACTCAAACGAAAGTAGCTTTGCCCAACGCTGAATTCGTCCTGACTCGTTAACTAAGCTCGAATCCTTGGCGCGGATCCGTGCCATTAGCAAGTTACAAACACATATGATAACACGGATCCGCTCCATACGTAATGAAATAGTTAAGCAAACTGAACGGTTACGCTTTTAATAGAAATTAGTCTGAGTAGCTATCTGCTAACGATACGTGGAAACTGTAGTACCTAATCCAATTTTTTTTATTTTAAGTATTTTGTTTTTTTTTGACGTGTAGAATATCTACGTTTTTAATAACGCCATTTACGGGAACATTTCAGAACGACACTATTGATACTTGTATTTATAGTTATATACCATGTTCGCGTTATATTTTTCTAATATTAGGTATCTAGGTACCTATTTAATTTGATGTTAAGAAAATATATGTAGCTGTAATTTGAAATTTTTATTAAGTTCAGTCTTACCGATTTAACTTTGCGGTAGATTAATTAACGCGAGAATTAGATTTCGTTTTGTAATTAACAATGAACCTTGATTGATTTATCAATAATGAAATTATTTCCAAAGCCCACCTGTGCATTTTTATTTTAGAGGTTAACTTACAATTAGTTTTTGCATTTTTAACAAACTCATAGTCACCTACGATTGTAATTAAAAAAATTCAAGTTCGAGTTATATCTACCTATGTACAAAATCAAGTTAACCATAACTTTTTGTTAACTTTACTTAATTCTACATAAAAATATCTATGAATATGAATAGGTATAATTTTTTATTTTGTTTTCTAACATAAATGGTTTTGTAGTTACTTGTGAATGGTCAATCCGTTTCAAGCCTGGTTGCTCGATAATTTCAACAACAAAATTGTTGTTTGATGGTGATGATTCCTATATGTTGATAGTTTAAAACCAAAATACTTTAATTCTATCTTAACGTTATTAACTTATTTTCGTTTCGCGCCGTGTATCAGTTTTTTACGTTTCTATAGAAGTTTACGGAAAACGCGGTATTTCAATTATGGTTTATCGCACAGCTTTAGAACTAAAACTATTATTTTTAACACATTCCATTCAACGTTTTTGTTACGTACATTCTTTTTCCTATCTTATTTCCTTCTGCCCGAAATTTCATGTCAAACTTAGTATTTAGGATTAAGTACAAAAAAATTCAAACTTCGGAAGGGTGATTTTTAGGAAAAGATTAGAACAACAGTTATCAAATTGTTTTTACAAATACTTACGTTAGGATAGTTTGTGGGAATAAATAATTGTGACCTGATACTTCTGCCCTTCTTAATAATTTATTCTTGTAATAAAATTAATTGAGTGTAAAAATAATGCAAAAATATTATATTTATGGAATTGTATACTAAAAAGGAGACGAGTATAAAAAATTTTTTGTTGAAATGGTCGAACAACTGGGCTAGACCACATGTAATGGAATGACCCTGAAAGAAATTGAACGATTTCGGTGTTTTTCTGAATATTTTCTAAAAGATAATCATAATTTCTAAACGATTTTCCTTGAAATTCCGGAAAATTTTGCTAATTTAACCGATTCTGTGGCTTTTATAATAAAAATCGCCCTGTGTTTAACCACTATTTTTTAGTAGCTCGTTCCATTTGAAACGTTCATATCATCAGAGAATAAATATACATAAGAACAGCCTATCTGCAACAAACTAAACGAAACGAGGGTTAAAATAAGAATTCATAATAATGATTTTCAGCTAAGAATATCTCGCGGTTTTTTAATCGCGCTCTTAGCACGGCGTATAAAAGAGATAAAAAAGTAGATCACGTGCTTAAAGCCGTGCTTATTTCAACGTACCTATAGGTACTTTGTAAGAATTTCACGTGGTAGAAATAAATGCGGCTGCTTCAATAAAGTCGTTTAAACAATAGGGATAGTTCTAGTCTCAATATAAAATAAATATGTGCATAAACATGTAGGCACATATATTAAAAGTTCATTTAAAGAAATTTAGTTATAGTTTGGTTTAGTAAAGTTTAATTATTATTAAAAGTCCATAAAGTTGCACTGCTATAAAAGACTTATATTAAAATATTTTGGATTTAATTTGACGGACTGTGTTCTATGTACAATATTAATATTTTTTAAATGTTACTAGCTACGACAAAAAGTAATAAAACATATTGACGTAAATCGACAAAAAAAAATCGATGTAACATTTTCAATTCTACCGATATATAAGATATCGTCACTGCATTTAGAATTACCAATTATACCGGTAAGTCTGTTATATATGTAGGTAGGTATATAAATACAAGATAACGTATAAGAAAACAAATTAATATCTATGTAAAGCAACAAATAAGGTAACAAAAGTTTTATCATATGTTAAATTTTTTTGGTGTTTTTTATTCAAAAATCTTTTTTAATTCATTAAAAAAATTGCATGCCCAATAATATTAGTTTTTCTGCTTTTGTTTGATTAAATTCATAATATTAGTTGAAAAAATTAGATTATCAAATAAAATTCTTACTACAGTGATTGATAAAAAATTGACGTATTTCTGCAAATTAGAAGTAGGTATCATCGTTGATTGAAGGAGTGTTAACCGTATAATGACTATTTTAAATCATTTATAAGTGGGTATAATTTTTTTTTAAACGAGAATGTGGATTAAGTTGGGTACATATTATTATCTTTAAAATAAATTCGAAGACACTTCCGTTTAACACGATTGATTAGGTAAAATAGAAATAGCGTTATTTTATTTAGTTAGTTATTTTAAAACAGTCGCCGATTAAATAAAAAAAAAAATGGATACCAAAACAAAAATAAATGAAACTGATAACAGCGCGCGCGACGTTCATTGAAGAAAACCCGGAGTAAGTACCTACCGCGAAAAAACAATATTAACAAATCCTATACAAATTCCCAACCAATAAAAAGAATTTACGTAAAATTGATCAAGTCGCTACAATTCCATAAACCTCACGACGATACAGCTGTTTAATACGTGTTTTATATGTAGCAATTTTTCTGTCCGAACAAATCTCTGTGCTTAGCGATTAGATAAGCACGTGTGCAGCTAGATAATAAATTATAGTTCACATAAAAACATCATGTTGCATTTAAAACTTTTAAAATAAAATTTTTATTCACAATGTAAACGTAAATTTATTTGATATTTTAATGAAAATGTTCGATATATTCCATAAGTACACATATTTATGTTGAAATAATTTCTTAATATTTTGATCATTATCGCAGTAATAAGTTTGTCAAAGAGTAACTTTTGTAAGTATTGCGGTTTAAGACCATATTAATAATTATTGTAACTTATAATTTATTTATAAGTTTAAATTAATGTACATGCTACGACTTATTACAGTTATGCTCACGTCTAAACGAACAATTTAATTTTAAATTAGATAATTAAAATCTGCATTTATCTTTGATATAGATAAATAATTTCTCTTACTTATTTATAAGAATTAAAATAAAAAATGCATGGACTTACGTATGATTATTAAAAAGCGTTAACCAATATTCCAAGGTTCCAAACCAAAATTCCAGAAAATAAAAGACGAGAGAACTAATTAACACGTTTATCGTTAAAATCGGGGCACTTTACCACTGTTAATAATTAAAATTATTTACCACCACTTGATAGTTATTTTAAAACATTAATCGATATCGATGGACAACGCACGCGACGTTCATCGAAGAAAATCGGGAAGGTACTAACCGTGTAGTAACAATATAAATAAATCCCTGACATTTTTAACTAATAAAACAGTTTTACGTAAAACCAAACCAGTCACTGCAGTTATTCTATACACCTCACGACGACACAGAGCTACGTGTTTTATATACCGAAATTTTCCAGTCCGTACAAATCGCTGTGCGTTACCTAAGCTTAGCGATTAAATAAGCACGTGTGCAGCTAGATAATAAATTATGGTTCACATATTAACATAATGTTGCATTGAAAACTTTTAAAATAAGACTTTATTTAAAATTTATTTAAACGTAAATTTATTCGAGATTTTTAACGAAAATGTTCGGTTTTTATAATACACCCTACCTACCTACTAATGTAAGTAGGTACCTATCTACATTTTAAAATAATTACTTAATATTATTTACTTAAATAATATTATACAAGACTATTTCTAAGCAAGTAGAATTTAATTTCAAATTATCGATTTCGATCAAGCCACCGGGGGTGTACTACGTACGCGGAAAGGATCGTATATCGGTATCGTATACCGGTATATCGTTTTACTGGTAGGTACGTTAAATGTATTTTCTAATTATTCGATAACACATTTTTACATATTAACATGTTAATCACTGTCGTTTCCCCTAAACCTAACTACCGTAAGTAGAGACACTATAGATTTATAGAATGAAAGAAAGTCTATAATTTTTGTTGAGCCTATCTATAGAAAATTGATTATTGTAGTTATTTTTGAAACAGAGTAAATTAAAATAAATTATGCTTTTCGACAATTACTTCAACCATCAGTCAATCCACCAAAGAAACAATAAAACGTTATTCACCTCCACTTAGGGCCAGTTGTGCAATACAGGTTTAACCTATAATTTGGAATTTAAAGCATACATTTTTCTTAGTTATTATTGTTGTTACTATGAAAATCAACACTTTAAACTTTAGTTTGAGTTTAAAAAATGCAAGGAACTATAACAGGTGCGTGAAGTTGGCACGTCATTAAAAGCACTAACGAAAAAAATTGTGCCAATCGTTTGTGCTTTGTTTGTGCACGATATAAAAATTTTGCACGACACGCCGTTTTCGAGTTATTCAAAAATCAAAATGACGTGCCAACTTCACGCCCAGCACGTCATTTGGAAGCACAAACGAAAAAAATTGTACCAATCTTTTGTGCTTTGTTTATGGACGTTTGTGCACGATATAAAAATTTTGCACGACACGCCGTTTTCGAGTTATACAAGAATTAAAACCTGACGCTTAGCACGTCGTCGTCGGAAGTATGTACAATCAAAAACAATATTGCAGTATTTTGTAATATTTCTAATCATCGAAGAATTTTAACATGGTAGGCCGTTTATTTAGGCGGTACGGAGTAGTATGGTCGTACTGACCATTACCATTTTTTTAAATTTTAGAAATTAAAAATTAACAAATCTACTTAAGCAGTGTACATTCAACTTTCTTAGATATAGATTACAATTGTATAAATCTTTAAAAATTCTATTTGATATTTCTGATACTGATAAGCAAGTTTATGAAAGATACATCTACCTATCAAAATCGTATATTTTTATTTCGTCGGAATGTGTTCCTTTGCGGTAATGGAAAGTTCCTTGATATAGAAATACGGTGAATTATTATTTCATTTTTGCCATAGATATTTGTGGTATTTTATGTAATTTATGTACAGTGTGATATAATACGGGAATAAAATTAAAGTAACTATTCTGTTCATTGCTTAATAAGGGGAAATATACAAAGCTGCAAAACTATTTTAAATTTTGCGCCTTTATTAATGAACTAATTTGTATGAAATTTTTAGGATATATATTTTAAATTTTGCTCTACATGCTGGTAGATAAATTTCAAGAAAAATCGTAGTGGTACAGCAATTTTCAAAATTTAAAAGCAGAAAATCAACGTTTTGGACCTACCAGCGTGTTATAACTTGCACATACCTATTGCGCCATTTACGACAAATCTTACTAACCTTCAATGATACCTACCTACTATTTATTTACACACATACCTACATTAAATAGAGGTATAGGTACTTAAAATTAGAACGAAAAAAATATAGACGAAATACAGACGACGAAGAACCAAATGAGTAGGTATATTAATAAATGTTAGATTTTATATACGGATAGAAATAAAGATATAGATAGAAATAAATAGAAATAATAGATAGAAATAAATGTAAATTCTACATGCTTAAACAACCTACTTATCTGGTTTAACACCTAAAATAGGTTACAAAACAGTTTAAAATCAAACAGTTTTATGTAATAATTAAAATGTGACTTAAGCCGATCTTTCTATTTTCAGCTAAAATCTAACAGATATTTACCATGAAAACAATTGTCTGAACAAACGTTTCTATGGTAAATATCTGTCAGATAAATTTATCAGGAGATGGAAAGATCGACCCTTAGTACACTTTTATTCTGAGGTACAGATACAGGTTTTTTCCAATACACCACCAAACCAGTTTGCGAACTGTCTGGTGCATGCCTTCAACTAATCAGAATTTTAGAATCTACTCAACTGTCAAATTCTAAAATTCTAATTGGTTGAAAGCATGTGTCGGACGGTTCGCAAATTGGCGATGTGTTGGAACAAACTTCAAGTTCTATTGATAATAAATAAACAAAATTATATTACAACGTCGATTTAAATTTAATTTTTTTTTAAATTTTATTAGTTTGTAAGTAAATATTAAGTTAATCTACTTGTGCATATAATCAATGCATGGTTTTTACGTTAAATATATTTTTTTATTTGTTAGATATTTGATTATGTTGTAGGTAGTTATTTCATTGTTTTTGTATTTTATTATTAAAAGTAGATTTGAACATAGTAAATATAATAATCAGTATGATGTCGAGATTATAGGTATGTGTACTACCTTTGATTATAGGTACTACCTAATTAGAAATCTTCTCAGACTAGGATGAAGTAGAACAGTGCATCTTATCGTTAGTAACTTATATTTAGATTTAATCTTACCATTAATATTAATAAGTTTTTGTACCTAAGTTATATGGTAAATATAAGTGTTTATATAATGAGTATTTTTAAATTATTAGAAATTATTAATCGTTGTACGTTATTTTTAACTTAATCCAGATAGTCCTGAACTATCTTACTTTATATTGTTTTTAAAATTTCCAGTTTCTCTCCTGATTATTTAAAATTTAAAGATAATGTTACTATTCAAAATAGGATCTCCTTTCAAAAAGACAGTAAATATACCTACATACAAGTTTTAAGAAAATAGATATGATATGATCTGCATTCTTGTACTTGTACGAAAATCAACTACTTTCAGTAGAAGAGTACGTTTACATAACTTGAACGACCTTGTATAAATAGTTAATATTTTTTGACGTGCTGATTTAAAATTCCCGATAGTTACAAATATTCCAAGAAGTATTTCCTACTAAAAGTATACCTACTAATGAATGCTGTAATATTGTTTTTGATTGTATGTATCTTCAACGACAACGTGTTAAGCATCAGGTTTTAATTTTTGAAAACTTGAATAAAATTTTACAATGTTCAGAAACGTTCATAAACAAACCACTAACGATTTCACAATTGTTTTCGTTTGTGTTTTCAATTTTTCATTTTGATTTTTGAATAACTCGAAAACGGTGTGTCGTGCAAAAATTTTATATTATGCACAAACGAAGCACTAACGACTCCTACAATTGCTTTCGTTTGTGCTTCCAAATCATTTTTTATTTAAATTTTTAAATAACTCGAAAACGGCGTGTCGTGCAAAATTTTTATATTATGCATAAACGATCACAAACGAAGCACAAACGATTGGCACAATTTTTTTCGTTAGTGCTTCCAAATGACGTGCTGGGTGTGAAGTTGGCACGTCTTTTTGATTTTTGAATAACTCGAAAACGGCGTGTCGTGCAAAATTTTTATATCGTGCATAAACAAAGCACAAACGATTGGCACAATTTTTTTCGTTAGTGCTTTTAATGACGTGCCAACTTCACGCACCTAACTATAACAGTTGCTATGTATTTTAACATGACAACCATTATATAATAGTTCGTTGCATTTTTCACGTAAGTTACGTCTCTTAAGTAGATGTGAACAAGGTTTAAATTGTTTCAACAATCATTTCTATAGCAGTTGTTTAACGGTTAGTGATAACCGACAATTGAAAAACTGACCCAAATGCCTACTACATAATACAAAAATATTTTTATAGTTTTTTCTTCCGTTTCTATTCACATAAACATCAACTCAAAAATAAATCTAACGTCCAAAATTTAATATAAAACGCAATATGTGGAACTAAATGCATACCTAGTTGAATAACGGCAAAACGTCGATTTTATTAGTAATATATAAATTACTGTACGTCAACAAATTAATTTTGTATTTAAATAAATGTATTGTACATAATTTGTAGTTACCACGTATATATCTGGCGTTCATAATATGGCGATCACACATATTAACCGACAGCACTTTTTTAAAAGCAACCTACAAGTTATATCGCACAAGTTGAACATGAGCTTCATGTTAATATATGCACCCCTCGTATGCGATTTAAAGTTAACGAAAACGACGTGAAGGCGTTTCACGGATTCTACCTCCAAATTGTTCATGCACACACAATAAGTCCATATCATATCACAAGAATGCTGAAGGTTAGTGAAATCGTCTTACATGAGTTTAAAATGGTTTCGACAAAGATTTGAGAAAAATTCAACGCAATATTGAATATCATACAATAAATGACGATTTCCATCAATAATTTGGTGACAGAGCGTATCTGTCAGACTAAACATTAAGTTATGATTATGATTATGTATTATTTTTCATTAAATAATCACTCTCAGATTATAAAATTTAGGTCAACGACGTCAGTGTGTTTCGTTAATATTTCGCGCCCGTGCCGTGTGAAGATTGTCATTTTGTCGCTATGAACAATGAGTTTCGCAAAGCGAAATATTCGTCGTCGTCGCTGGGAATATTTCGCATTAGTGTGCGAAGTTCTTTATTTTAATTTTGTGGTTCGAGAAATAAATTTAATGAAATAATAAGAACGGCGTGCAAAATTATAGGTGAATAACAAGTAGCGAGGAAATAATGTTCCTCTAACAAATATTAATTTCGAGAAGTAAGGCTTCACCACATCAGATGCTGTTTATGATAATTAGGACATCGGGGAAAAGCAGCAATTTCAGGCAAGCACGAGAGGACTTCAGAACTCTCTTTTGCATACTTACTTTAAATATCTTGGATGAACAAGCTACGTAGTCGAATTAGCTGTATTTTTTACCTCTACGTACAACTTTAAAAAAACCTGGTTTACAAGATACATTATGCAGTCCATTTCTGATTGCCTATTATTTAAAAAATTATGCAGACCTTGCCCGAAACCGCGTTGCCTTTTACTAATTGTAAAATATATGTAGACGTAGGTACATGTACTATAGATATTTAAAAATGGCCGATGACCCCATTCATTTTGGGATGTAAGAAAAAGATGCTGGTAGGAGATTAATCGTATGTATTATCGACATTACAATTTACTACAAATTACGTTTTTGAGTTCTCGTTTTCGTGGCGTTGAAAATTTATATAAGTAATAAATAATATTAAACGCACATTGTTGCGGGTTTGGTACCCTGTTTTATTTATTGCAGCGAGATGAACGTCGCTGTTTACTCGACGAAGGTTCGTTCGTCACACCGTTTTTACTTTCATCCAAAGGGTTGGGGGAGGGCGAGTTCCACTACCCATTTTGCGGACGCATGTCCGAACACACATAATTATTATTTCTTAATAAGTTTTCGTGGACACATCCATAAAACGCGAAGGATATTACGCTAGACATCCTATAAAATACAAGTTTAGGTATAAACAAATAACTTAAACTGTCTATAGGTATGTTGTATTTTCTACCCCATATCTTGCTTATTTATTGCGAAATTTGATTTATAACGTTTACTTATAGGTACACTAAACAGATATTTGACGTCAGATTTGTTATTTGTTTCGGATGCGTTTAATGTTTCCAAAATTTTATAGTGTCGTGAACGAATCTCGGGTGGAATTTATTAAAAATATTAAATTGCGAATTTTTACTTTTAGTGGCCTACGTAAACCTGGGAGCGGCGTTAATCGCAGCAGGACGATGTCAAGAAGCTGTTTCGGTATTACGTCAGGGCTCACGTTTGGACGGAACAGGGCTAAGAGATCGCCGAGAACACGAATCTGCACGTGTTTCTGCGCTTCTCCAGCTAGGAGGACTGTATTCTGACCAGGGCCGCCTACAGAGAGCTCTCGCTGCTTATAGAGAAGCCGCTCATTCTTTACCAAAACATTATCCTCCTCAGGTGAGTGTAAACCCTGTTTAATTTAAACCGATAGCAGGTGGACACCGAGAGTTGGTCTTCAATCAATAACGTTTTGACCTAAATGCCTGATTGAGTTCATCCCTTATTTGTCATATCAAATATTTGCTTTCGTTTCGCCGTTTCGATGCCGCACGTTAATGCAGCACGTCTTTGTTTAGCAAATGCAAATCGCGCGCGAGGAAAAATTCGACGGGGTGCGTCTCTAAAACTTTATAGGGTACATCATCTCGTGATGAGCGACCATCTGGCCGAGCTTTCCCCGAACAGCTGGGTTCTGACAAATGCCGCGCTTACTGATAATCACGCTAAGTGCTGGCAACGTTCAGCCAATTCACTGTTTCTCTAACTGCTTCTCATATCTCAACAAACGTAATAACCATTATTGCGTCTCTTGTTACTGTATATTCGCTTAATTTAATTTATCAGCGCGACTAAAGTAAAGTTGCTTGTTGCTGAAATAATAATCATAACTTTGTATTATCGCTCATCTGAGATATATAACGTTGTCCTATTAGCTTAACCTCGTTTGGCCGTGCACATTTTTCTAATCTATTTTCAATTTATATAATGAGAAACTTGAAAAAAGACTAAACGGGAATTTAATACTTCCTGGTAATTAAAATTTAATTTCCGGATATTGAAACCAAAGAAAGCGGAAATTTCATAGCGTTCTTTTATGCCTTCAATCGGAACATCTTTCTGATCGTAGTTTTAATTTGATGCACTCTAATAAACTCTCGTACCCTAGTGAATACAGTTCGAATTAGTCTCATTAATTACTTTTTTTTTTGTTTTGTAGAGCGTCTTCAACTTATTGGGGGAGACGTTGGCCAGATTACAACAAGACGAAGAAGCAGAACGATGGTATCAAGCGGCACTCAACGCACAACCAGATCACGTACCCGCGCACATAACTTACGGAAAACTTTTGGCCAAAAATGTAAGCAACAATTTAACGAAGGATTCTTTTAATTTCGTTTTATTCGTTATATTATATTGCATTACCTAGATGCGCTACAGTTTTAAAAACATACTTACGTTCGGTCGAAAAGCGTCACACATGTACGTTTTAGGTAGTTAACTTTCATAACGAAACAGTAATAATTTTATTACATTTCACAAAACTGCCTTGCGTCTGTCAAATTACAGTCAGATTTGTATTTTACGCTTGCCACATTATACGACTCTTTATTTTAACAATGACAAAGTTTCGTAGAATTTATTAATTTTTTCGTTTGTACGTTTCAAAGGTTTTGAAATGCGAACAAGGACTGCTTGTTTAATGGATAAAATTTTCCTTAGAAAACTAAATAAATGTTCTTTTTAATAAAAGCGCAAACAACTTGAATGCCGCAAGCGATTGGAAAACCGAGATTACAGTAGGTACTACACTTTTGAAATGAAGACAAAAGGAACGGAAAATAACATACCATGATATTAGGGGAGAACACAGTCGACGTGAAAATCTGATTTTTAGTCTGATATTTCGTTTAATTAAAAATCATAATATCACGTTCAATTAATAGCACAGCTACACTCTAGTTGACCTATTTGATTATTAATTAATCACCTAGAAGCATGTACCTACCTACAGAATGAGTTAAGACAGTTGCATCCCCCTATTAGTTCGTAGAATATTCATATTAGAAAAATATTTTCTCAACAAAAGATGATCAGAACGATATGTTGTATATTATTGCACATTTATTTTATCTCAGGGCCTAATAAGACTTGAGCAGTAATATGCAACTATTTATTTTTAAATGATATCTTGCATATTTTTTACATTATTTCTGGAAAAGCTATTTTTCTCTATACGCGTTATAAAAAATATTGTGGGGGTTATATGACAAAATTACAGTGTTAAACACGATTAAACACAATTGAAAAATGTACTATTTACAAATATCATCTAGTATTCTAGTAGCCATGAAACAAACCTTGAAATAATAGTGCATTTACGATGGCATTTACGTTCGTTTATCGAAAAATGACTTGGTAGACATAATTTTAGTAATCAGTACAGTACACCACCTATAACTCCTGACGACATGAAAATAAAAATCAGAAATGCGTTTACCATTATTAGATACTGCTAAAATGTTAAAACACTTTTAGAAACAATCGTGTTCTGAGTTTACAAGCTTGTATAGGCCAAAATGGAGGTAATTTTGAACATTTAGCAAATTAGATTAGATTTTGTGTTTTTGTTTGTTTATGTGTTTCGATAATCCCTTTTGTTTTTATAAATAAAATAAATTATTTTATTAATAAATACTTGCTGATTTTGTGGCTACTAAATGATATCGCTAAATAAAACATTTTTCAACTTTAATCGCGTACTCGTGTAAACCAAAAATATATTATATATAAAAATCATATATAAATAAAAAGTTGCATATTTATTGTTCAAATCTCATTAGGTCCTGAAATAAAATAAATGTACAATAATATACAACATATCATTTTGAATATCTTTTGTTAAGAAAATATTTTTGCTACTATCTTAGCTAACTACGTAGGTAGCTATATAATTATGTAAAATTTAGAAAGACAATTACATGATGTTTTAAAGAATTTTAAACTTTTCAGTACCTATAGTATGTATATTATATAAATTATAATATTTACAGTAAACTAAAAACAATAGAAGCTCAATATCTATATTGAAGTTAATTTTCCTTAAAATTGCTGTCGATAATAAAATAGGTACATTCACTAACTTCTAGCGTATTCCAATTAATTTAGATTGATCGGTCCTAAAGCAATTCCATTTATATAAATGAATTACAAACTATTTAAAACAATGCCAAGGAAATCAATTGACGCAAAAGCGATTGTAAGTTAATTTTAACTCTAATTCGTTTTATTTTATTGATGGGTGGGCGGTTAGTAGGGTAGCTATATAGGAATATTCGACTTCGCCTCACATGAATAATTGATTTAACCGGGATCAATCGAAATATTCAATCGCGGTATTAACAAACAGGACTCATCCGCCATTTCAAATTTAATTTATTTGCGAAATCCTTATTGCATCGTTGTTCAACTACGAGCGGAAATAAATGTTTTTGTCAAGGATTAAGCGAAGAAGTAGTCAATTAAATATAACAATATTCTAATTTCTAGTGTTTATAAGTTTTCAATATATACAAAACCGATAAGACGAAAATTACATATCCACAAGTTAAGATCAAAACCTAACTTTAGATTATGAAGTAGGTAAGTATTTTTTATCAACGAAAATTTAAAGTCATGAATAAATAAAGACTGAAAGATATCTAACTACCAATAAAGTTTATTTAAAATTTTGTTTTTTGTTTAAAATAGTTTCTCTAATAAAAATCAGGAAAATATGTAAGTAGATATATACCTACTTATATAGCAAAAAGTATAAATAGGTATATTAGGTACCTATGCAATAATGATTATTATTTTTCAAATATTTGTGAATGTGATGACCTATTGCTGCAGAATACATGGTAGGTAAATACCATACTTATTCCTAATAATTAATTGTCGCGCGTGAACGCTCAACGGGTGAAGATCGCTAATAGACTTACTATTAAGCTTAACAGAGCCTAAGAGTGTTAATATTGTGATAATATTATAATACATTGTGTTATTAAATACTATTTCTCATTTGAAAGTGCAAAGTGCATTTGTGATAGGACACATATCAAGTAACAAGGACCGCAGGTCAGCGGCCTTGCTCGGATTATGAATCTAGCATCGCAAAATTATCAAGCAAACGCAGATGGAATCCTCAGCCAACCCAAACTTATTTATAAAGGTAAACATATCACACTTAATCTAGACACTCATATGGAAACCAACACCGATCCA
Source organism: Rhagophthalmus giganteus (assembly GCA_036326145.1). Taxonomy (NCBI): domain Eukaryota; kingdom Metazoa; phylum Arthropoda; class Insecta; order Coleoptera; family Rhagophthalmidae; genus Rhagophthalmus; species Rhagophthalmus giganteus. The sequence continues at coordinate 5,345,329 of JARFJA010000056.1, read as the reverse complement.
GTTATCGCTCCCGGTAAACGAAATCGCACCTCCCCGGCAGGTGATGAACCAACAAGCGATATCTTTTTGATCCGGACGCACTTATCACAAACAACAAATATTATTTGTTAAATAAAAATACCAACTCTAATCAAGAAGAAATAAACCCTAGCGAACCCGAAAGCACACCAAAAAAGTTAAAGGTGCCCCCAATCTTCTTACATGGACCAGTGAAATATCAAGAAGTGATAAAAGACCTCGAAAAACTAACCCAAGGTAAATTTACCACAGCATGTGCTGGAAACGCAATTAAAATTATCATTCAAGACCAAGATCACTACAGAACACTAACTGAGTATTACGACAACCATAAAATAAATTATCATACGAGGCGCGTTTTTTAAGTAAGTACCGTTTTGGAATTAAAAAAAGACGTGCAAAGATATCGCAATAATTTTATTTTTACATGAAAGCCTGTACCTTAATCTACTTTTCTACATAATTTCCGTGAATATTGAGGCACTTGTCATAACGTGGCACCAGTTTTTGAATACCCTCCTCATAAAATTCTGCCGCCTGACTTGTTAACCACTGTATCACAAATGTTTTGACTTCGTTATCGTCTTGAAGATGCTGACCACCCAGGTGTTTCTTCAAGTGCAGGAACAAATGGTAGTCGCTGGGCGCCAGATCAGGGCTGTATGGAGGATGATCTAGAGTTTCCCATTTAAAAGATTTGATGAGATCTTTGGTCCGATCATGTGCACAGTTTTTTGGGACAGAAAATGAGTATTGCTAGTGGAGTTTCTGCCTCGTAATGAGACAATCAATGCAGCGTCTTATTGTGAGACATTGAACAATCTGCGTCGTGCAATCCAGAACAAAAGACGTGGCAAGTTGAGTAAGGGTATCGTTTTGCTGCATGACAATGCCCGTCCACATGTGGCTAATCGGACCAAAGATCTCATCAAATCTTTTAAATGGGAAACTCTAGATCATCCTCCATACAGCCCTGATCTGGCGCCCAGCGACTACCATTTGTTCCTGCACTTGAAGAAACACCTGGGTGGTCAGCATCTTCAAGACGATAACGAAGTCAAAACATTTGTGATACAGTGGTTAACAAGTCAGGCGGCAGAATTTTATGAGGAGGGTATTCAAAAACTGGTGCCACGTTATGACAAGTGCCTCAATATTCACGGAAATTATGTAGAAAAGTAGATTAAGGTACAGGCTTTCATGTAAAAATAAAATTATTGCGATATCTTTGCACGTCTTTTTTTAATTTCAAAACGGTACTTACTTAAAAAACGCGCCTCGTACATTCCATAATCCCCAACAAGCAAATCTTTCAGTAGTAATAAGAAACCTACCGATATCCATTGAAAATGAGGAAATCAAACAAGAATTATCAAAATCCTTCCAAGTAGTAAGCGTTACTCGCCTCTATAATAAAGGAAAACTGCCCATTCCAATATGCACAATCATATTAAAACCAACCGAAAACTCCGGAGAAATCGTTAAAATTACACACCTATTTCATTGCATAGTTGTTGTAGAACCCAGAAGGAAATCCTCGGACATACCGCAATGTCATCGCTGCCAAAATTACGGACACACCAAAAATTATTGTAAATTACAGCCTAGGTGTGTTAAATGCCCAGGGGCACACTTAACTTCAGAATGTAATAAAACCAAATCCGACAAAGCACATTGTGTCTTTGTGGTCAACAACATCCAGCGAACTATAAAGGTTGCCAATACTACTTAGAATTAAAAAACAACAGACAATCTCCCATACAGGCAACCAAAACAAACAAAAACAGCACCCAATCACGCCAAACTCAACCGAAACTAACTACACAACATACTCATCTGACAACATACGCAAACACACTTACGAAATCACACCACTCTGTGCAACCAAAAACTGATTCAACAAACTTAAGCGACATTATCACCAATATAATAACTCAGATCATAACTTCTATCACATAGCAAATTAAAGGTCAATTATCACACATAATCACTAACCTACTCCAAAATGGACAGAAGTAATCAAAAAATGTTTAATCACTTAACATTCCTAAATTGGAACTCGAACGGTATCAAGGCACAACGCATGATTTTTATTGATTTTCTTATACGACACAATATCGATTTAGCATTTATAAGTGAAACACATTTAATTAAAAATGAAAAATTCACAATCCCGGGATATTGCACTTACAGACATGATAGAGTATCTACGACCGCATCTGGTGGCACCGCGATTATTATAAAAAATAACATTCAGCACTACCACCTACCTGAACACGATCTAACCAATTTGGAAGCAATAGCAGTGGAAGTAGTAGTTCAGCACGGCCATACATTTAGACTTATCGCCGCCTATCTACCCCCAAACCGACAACTTATAGCAAAAGATATTACATCTTTTTTTGGTACCAATTATCCCACCATTCTTCTGGGAGATTTGAATAGTAAGAATACCCTATGGGGATGTCGTGCAACTAACCCCAATGGAAAGAAGCTGCATGAATTTACTACACAATGCAATATACACATCACAGCGCCCACAGAATTTACTCATTTCCCCTACAGGTCAGATCATAGACCGGATATATTGGATATAGGCTTACAAAAAAACTTCTGTGAACCACTTACTCATCAGGTATTTACGGAATTACACTCCGATCATCTGCCAGTAATTATAACGCTGGAAAAACAACCCGAAAACATTGTAACACCTGCAAGACTAATCAAAGGGGTAATCAACTGGAATAAATTCAAAAAATATTTGGATGCCCGTATTAAACCTCAGAATCTACCATACTCTACGCAAATAGTAGACAACACTATAAAACACTTGTCAGACACTATGGTGCATGCAGTCCAATTCTCGACGCAATCAACCTACAAACACGTAAGACATCCGCACTCGAAACCACCAAAATACATCCAAGATCTTATTAAAACAAAAAACACATACAGAAGACTATGGCAACGCACACGAAACCAAACACATAAAACTGAATTGAACAAACTTACGCATCAAGTGAAATGGGAGCTAGACAACTATCGAATATGTCAGTACAATCAATACATATCATGCGTAAATAATCAAGATTCCTCATTATGGAAAGTAACTAAACAGATTACCCGTAAACCAAATATAATACCTCCACTGAGGCACAACAACACAGACTTCTGCACCGATAGAGAAAAATGCGAAATGATGGCAGAACACCTACAAAATGTCTTTACAACAAATATTGCAGAAGATAACATACAGCACACAAATAAAGTAGAAACCACAGTAGACACTCATGTATCTACTATAAATCATGACAACATAAATGCAACCACACCACTGGAAATCGAAAAAATCATCAGAAAACTTCCAAATAAAAAAGCACCAGGTCATGATGAAATTCCAAATATCTTGCTCAAAAACTTAACACCAAAAGCACTAACCTACTTAGCAACAATCTTCAATATCTGCATTAGTATCAGCTACTTCCCAACTACCTGGAAAATAGCTGAAATACTGATATTCTTGAAACCTGGCAAGAAAAAGAACGATCCAAATAGCTACAGGCCAATCAGTTTATTGTGTACCATCTCAAAAGTCCTTGAAAAGGTTATTCTAGCTAGATTAAATGATTATTTGCACGCCAACGAAATTATACCTCACTTTCAGTTTGGATTCAGACCTTTCCACTCTACAACACATCAGCTCCTAAGAATAACTGAAGCAATAATAAGAGGGTTTGAAGAAAAACAACACACTACGGCAGCATTCTTAGATATACCCAAGCTTTCGATAGGGTATGGATGAAAGGCGTAATATACAAGATGAGAATTCTGGGCTTTCCCGAATACTTAAGTAATCTAATACACTCATTCCTCACAAATCGAACTTTTCGTGTTAAAATCAATACCACACTGTCACAATTAAAATCTATTGCAGCCGGAGTGCCACAAGGATCGGTCTTGGGACCGGTATTATTCAATATATTCATGTACGACATACCCAATGCTGAAAACAACACCATTTCAATGTACGCAGATGATACTGCTGTCCTAACCCAACATCAAGATATTAACGTAGCCGTTGCAATGCTCCAGGACTCACTGGATAACCTCTTAAGATGGTTCAGATGCTGGAATATTCGAATTAACTCCACAAAATGCCAGGTTAAAATTTTTACCCTACGAAGACCATCGGACCCCGAACCCATAATTATAAATAATCAAGCAATAATATGGAACCCATCACACAACTCCGTCAAATATCTTGGGGTGCATTTAGACAGACGACTCACTTGGAGCTTACATGTTAATAAAAAGCTACAAGAAGGCTATGCGAGAATTGCAATGTTTTATCCCATATTAAATAAAAGAACATGTTTAAAAATAGAATGTTCTAAAATGTTGTATCAAGGCATCATAAGACCCGTCATAATGTATGCCTGTGTAGTATGGGGAACTACAGGTAAAACAAACATTAAAAAGCTACAGACGCTTCAAAATAAGGTCTTAAGACTTGCTACGAATGCCGATTGGTTCATCCGAAATTCCCAACTTCATCGCGAACTAAACATGCCAAGCATAGAGGACTTTATTAAAAACTCAGCTAAGAAGTTCTTCAATAACCTCCATAATTGTCCAGCGTCAGCTTATTATAAACTAGGACTCAAATCAACAACAACGCGGCTGAAACCGCGGCTGCCACAAGATATCCTACTCTCCGATAGTGATTAAAAGTGTTTGATAGTGAACTACTAGAATAACCGATACTCTTAGTGAAGTGCTAATGTCCATATGTCTAAAGGTTAATGTAATCTTATTTATCAATGCTGTGAACAGCCCTAGTGTGCTTAACCAGTACCTCTAAAAATAAAAAAAAATAAAAAAATCCTAATAATTAGAAAGAAATTTATTATCGATTATAACAAGATACGAATTTTATATAAGTAGATAAGGTGTACCATTTTCATAAGTGGCTTAACTGTTTTTAAAAACTCCATTTTTCGTAGGAACTCATACATGTATGACTATTTAGGGTCTAGGACAAAAACTGAGTGCAGGGACAACTGGGCGCGAAACCAAAATACTTATTATTGTTTGTTTGTTTTATTATCGTTTGAATTAGATAAACAGATCGCTTTAAACACGTAATAAATTGACTATTCTAATAAATCATCTCAAAATGTAAGTATTTACAAAGCGGTTGTATTTAAAATAGGACCCTTGTTATTTTAAATATTTACAAAGGATATTGTTATAATTTGTTGAATGTTGTTTTTTTTGTGATTGTTTTAAATTCGTGTTCTTATTAACAACAAAAATCTATTATCTTGGTTAATTTGGTAATTGTATGCCGATTTCATGTAATAAGCAAAACTTTGTAAATTACATGAAATAAGCAATTAGGTACTTATCAAAAGAAGTTACGTATTTGTCAGTTTCAACGTGTTACATAATAATATAATATATGCATACAATGAGTTGTTTTTGCTGAATTATTTTAATAAAACTAATAGATACAATTTTGTTATTAATAAAATCGTTTGAAATAAGAACACAAATCAATACACACAAGGACACAATAGGTATTTCGGTTTCGCGCCTAGTTGTCCCATTCCGGTCTATCTACGTACTTACAAAAATGCATCGATATTTTTATAAAATCCCGCTAAATATTTAAATTCATACCTATATACCGCGACTGTTTCAAATTATAACACTAAACTACAAAGAGAAAATGATAAAAAAGGGATTTGCGATATTTTACAAATTAATTTTTTAGGCATTATTGTCACAGCGGATGTCATTAATTTGTTATTTAAAAAAAAAGCATATTATGATTGCGTTTTTGGTCAAAATTTGTCTTCTTAACTCATTTAATAGTGCATTTTTATATTAATTGCCACGTTAACGGTGCATGGTTTTAGTTATATCTTAATGTTTTTATTTCATACGGCGCAACGTGCAATTATCTACATCCTTTGAGTCTTTTTAAAATCAACCCTGTTAACTCCGTAACACGCAAAACATCACGATAACGTTTCATGGCCGAGTTCGGTTGTTTTACGAGATTCTCATGAATACCACATTTGTTTTAGCTATTTTATTTATGATAACTTTGCCTTTGTCGGTTGTATTTTGAATAATTTTATAACTTACTCTTTTTGAACCATATAAATAATAAAAACTGCTATTATTGTTTTCAACTTTTTGTTAATGTAAATTTTCTTTAGTTTAAGATCGGTTATATTACATCATTAGCATAATAAATCTACCTAAACATTGAGAAATAAACTAAAAAGTTGTTTCTAAAACCATTTATATTAGTTCTACAAAAGGGACCTGTAAAGCACATGTGTAACATGCTTTGAGGATAGCGAATCTTTGATTACTATAACTTTAAACGAACTATAATTTATTATTATAACTTGATGTAATAACTATTGCTATAATTTTATTATAACTATACTACACCGTCATGTAGATATAGAGGCCACAAATTCATTTACTTTGTGTAAGGTAAGTTCTTAAATGGATGTGTCAAACATTACTGTAAAGCTTACAAGTTGAATTAAATAATATATATGTACATAGAGTACCTACCTACCTATATATTTGTTCAAAGAAATGCAAAAAATGAATTAAAAAATACGTTAGGTACATAGTTTAAGAAACACTAATAATAAAATTTAGGAAATACAATGAAAACAATTAGTAGTGGGTATTTATGTAGGGTACAATATATGAAACAAGCTTTTTATTAATCATATATTTACTATTTTATTATTCAAAAACGATTTTTTAGTAGGTATTATTTTCTTAACTACAATTTTGGTGGATCGTAAAATAGGTGGTATAATCGAGGATTATAATAATAATTTGGTCCTTAGATGGTACGCCGTCGTGCATCTTTTGTCTCTTTGAGTTTATAACATTTCAGCTACTTTTATGTTCGGCCCAATGTTCGTTTTTTATTTTGTAACAATTGACTTTATAGTATAGAGAGCTGATGGCGCAGAACTACTTTCTAATCACTATTCTAAAAATATTACGTTGCTATCTGTAGGCTTTAAAGTTTCTTAAATATGCTAAAGACTAAAATGTATATTAAAAAAAATGTAAATAACATCTCCGTTTGAATAAACGATATAACAACGAGACAAAGGTAATAAATTAATTTGCATTTAACTAGCTGTAGTTTTAACAATAAAACATGTTTTGCTAACGAGTCCAAAAATCCCTCGATATCTCTAAAGCTTTTAAAGCCCGAACAATAACATGGAACTGGGGAAAGTTACCTTCGATTGCCTAAAAGCTTCCTGTAATTAACCAACCATCAATAACCAAATAAATATTTACAAATTCGACTTTTGATTGGCCGAAATGTTATAAATTCGAAATTTAAAACAAAATTTTTCTCAAGCGTTGCTTTTATAGTTTGAAACAATTCTGAACGAAAGTTAAGTACTTACATATGTACATATGTATTACATGAACTTACCTACATAATATATTATGAGAAACAGTTTTTATAAATGCAGCCTTTCTATTATAAGTAGGCATTTAACCTATTATACGTAAGTTTTTATAAGTACCTATTAGTAAAATGTGCTGGCCCCTGAGTTTGAAAGCTTATATCCTAAAAACGGCAGGGCCAAATTGTATAACATTTTTACTGGATATTCATCCACTATTTGAGATTACGTTTTGGAGATAGTATTTCACAGTATTTCACGTTTTTATAATAAATAATATAACGTGTTGTTAAAACGGGACGTAGTATTTTAAATCGACCGACGACATTCGTCGTTCTACATTTTTTTTGTTTATTTAATGATCTTGAGATCACTGCCTATCGATCACACACTTTTTACAAGACCAAAATAATTTTTTGATAAATTGCTATTATACAAATTTAGACTATCCTATATACAGAGTTTAACACTTTTTACAAAATCACACAATAGCATTATCCACAACATTAATATTAAAATTTAACAAAAAAGGCACACTTGCAGGAAACGTAGAAACAATAGATTGAACATTTTTAGAAAATTTCTGTCTTTCTATGGAATATTTAGAGCACTTTAAATGATTCTACATAGTAAGCGACTAATATGTATATATCTATGTGTATTTCTAAATACAAGTATAAGCATCTTTCCAATGAACAAGCAGTGTTACATCAAATCTTAAGTCGTGTATGTCTTTCATTCGTGTTCTTTAATTACGTTTTACGAATACGTCTTTTAAGCATATGATGAAAAAATGAATTAATTACATAATTCCCATTATTTCCTTTACATTATTCATAATACCGTTTTGTAGTAGTGATAGGCGCGATACACTCTGCCCCTCTGCACTTCTCCGCAACTCGATTACGCTAGCGCCGGACCTTGTTTACCAAATGTTATAATTTCTGAGTCTAAACATTAATATTTTTATGAACTATTTTACTTCTTAATTTATGTCTTCTTTTATTGTTTTTTTACATACCTCGTCAAATGAGCGAATGAAATGGCAGAAGACTTGATTATAACTTTTCTATTAATTAGCAAAATTTCACAAAAATTGTACTAAACTTTCATATAAGGTTCTGCCTTCTCATATAGGTACAGTAGAGTGTCGATTATCCGAACTTAATTGGGGGACATGGGTGTTCGGAAAATCGATTTATTCGGATAATCGAACTGTATACTTTTAATTACCAATTTACCAATGAAAACCATATTTATAATAATATGAATCTCTTTTATTACAATGATAAGTAGGAATCAAAGTTACACAGACAGCCTAGTAAACAAAATATGCATTCTGCAAGTACGTATAGAATTAACGCTTAAAAAAATCCTGAATTTTGGTTTGTCGAAGTAAGTCTACCCGCTTATAAGCAGCTAAATCACGTACTTTTTGCAGGACAGATATCTGTCGCGGGTTAACTGAGGCAACGAATAAGGAACGCTTTTACTAGTTCCAGTATAAGCGTCAGAAACTCGACACATGTTGGGGGGGGGGGGGCAAGACCGTAGCGAGTGGCACGTGCGAGCAAGCAGTAGCAGTTCGGTTAAGCGGTCGTTCGGATAATCGACGCTCTACTGTATATACATAAATATCGTAACTTTCCATTTATGATTTTTTGAATAATCGAGTAATAATGAATCCAGACGTTTTTAAAATACGAGTAAAAATCACGTTTTTAAAACAAATATTGCTGTAGAAACTTAGCGCCTTTTTGTAAAATTATGAAATTAAGCATACTTATGTAGAAATAAAGTATCTTTAGCATGCAGTTGGTTTGAGTCAAATCCGTTAGGTACTTTTTGAAATATAAGTTTTCAAACTCAGGGGCCAGAACTTTGTATTTCCATAATATAATAATTAAAAAGAATTTTGTGCTGTTACGGTGATAGTGTATTTTTGAGTTTAAAAAGTAAACTACATTTTTTAATACATAGGTATACCTACGAAATTCAGTTGTGTTTTCACGTGAAAAACATTAAAAGCTAATATCATTGGTTTCAAAAAGGAATACCCAATCGTTGGTCATAAATTACTGTCTTATATAATCGTGACTATTCAGTATTATCAGACGACAATAACTTTCGCCGATTTAATGTTTGAACTTCTATAATTCGTTGACGTGTTCGATATCATAACAAAAAATGGGAATGGGCGGTGCTATACCATCATATAAATAAGCGAATGTCAAAACTTAATTTTTCTAATGCACTTCTCCCTTTTATCGTAAATGGATTTTTCGTTTTAACCTGTTTATGATAACAGTAAATACGATGATATGCTAAAAATTCGCATTTAAGAAAGTTACGACCGTAAATTTATCGAAATGTATGGAATTAACTTAAATGGGTATTTTTTAATAAAATTTTTAGTCCAGTTTGCGTCAAATAAAATTTAGTTAAACGCATTCGCTATCTACTTATTTCATAGATTTAAGTAGGTAGGTAGTTTGTTTAACCGCTTTGACGCTTTTCTTGTAAGTGGGTATTATGTACATTTCGAATTTCGTAAGTAGAAAATATCAAAACGTTACAATGAACTACACAAATAAAATATAATTGATAATGCATTTCTCTTTGAAGACAAAGGTTGAAGTTAAATAAAGAAGAAGCGAGAATTTTAATGAGGCAAATATTTGAATTATTTCTAAATTACCAGAGTTTCTGCCTTTAATTTAGTAAATGGTTTCAGGCAAATTCGTGGAATATAAAGGCTGGAGAGATGATGATATATATATATTATATATATATATATTCATTTCAGGTGAGTCGAGTGGTCGAGGCTGAACAGTGGTTCCGGAGGGCGCAGCGTTTGGCCCCTGAGGACGCCAGCGTTTACCATCATTATGGTAAGTAGTAGGGAATTACGAGAATTCACTAAATTTGTATTGCGAGCGTAATGTTTCTTTGCGAGTATAACAATTCCTCTTCGGAGATGTTCTCGTGGCGCTCTGGGAATGTCCAGGTTAACGCCTTTCTGAAACGCAGTCGAGGGAACGCTACGACCCGCATTATAGGGACAGCGTGAAAGACCGTTTTATTAGGGGAAAATTCGCACGACCAAAACAAAACCTTTTATTTTAATTACGCTGAAAATGAATTAAAATTACAAATTAAGGTGTTCCGATTAAATTACAATAAACAACTCATGCTGTTTATTTTTAATGGGCTAATATTTTATAAGCGCCTAAGTAATTGCAATCGTCGAATAGGAGGACATTGATCGGATATGCGGTTCTTTTATCAATCTTTTATTTTGAACTCATTAATCTCTATTACTCGTAGTTTGTAAGAAAGTGGAAAAACAAAAACGATTTTACAAAGAAATGTGTATGTGAGCGAGAGCTATCATAAACACGTTTTATAGACAGTCCACTAAAATTTTTCGAACTTATTAGCGAATTTTCATAAAAAATAAAGCTATTGCAGCCTGTCTGATGACGGGACCAAATTCCGGAATTTATTTTCTTATGAAGATGAGTTTAAATATGCCTCTGTGATTTTTTAGAATAAATGAAATATTGATAACCCTCTCTCTATAAATAATAAGTATAGATAGTGTTTAAGTTGATTTTTTTTTAATTAAAGAAGATCATCCGATCAAAAGATTAAGTAACAAATTAATAATTACCTATATGAATTTTATTCGTTTTAATTCGACCATTAAATTTGTTTTTAACAATGTAAATTTCATATTAGATTTTCCTTTCATTAACCACTTTAATTGCTTAATATTAATTAGATTTAAATAAGTAATATGTTCTGAATTTCGTTTCTTGTACCTTATTCTTACAGAGAGAAATCTGAAATTGTGTTTAGCAACCACAGTTTGTCGCTATTCATTTTAATAAATCATTTTCCTCAAATAATGTAGTTTATGTTGACAGTTGTATAACTTTTAAAGTGTATAAAATACAACCTCAATAAATATTTAAATAATCCTACACTATATTATAGGAGTATACAAATTGATTTTGGTAATATTAAAAATTGATATTGATTATAATAGGTAAGTAGTAGGTACCTACTTAAAAAGCACAGTTCAGTTTTTTTAGATTAAATATGTAGGTAGGTACCTACCTATAGGTATACATTAATTGATATTCTAATTAAAAACTATAAAAATCAAAACTACGAAATTATTTAATGGGCAGTTTATATTAAATATGTGTTTTTGTTAAGAGAGTCTGTTAAAAAACCCGGAATTCCGGAGGAATTTTAGTAGCTTAATTTAATTAAATCAATTTGAACTTGAACTTTAGAAAATTTCAATATTTCAATACTACTTGTGCAAGTACTTCTCGGGTTATTCGGTTGTAGTTTTTGCTTCATTTTGATTTTCTTGCTGCACATATGAGAACATGAAAGAGCTGTAGGTATACCGTAATATTTCTCCGCTGAATATTGGATGACGAACAAAGGATATGAGAAAATAAGAAAATAAAAAAATCGTGAATATTTTTCTAATATTCCAGTAAAGCTCTCATGCACGTAAAAGCGAGAATAGATCGAGAGTTGATGTAAATAGTCCAGCTGTTTGCATTTTTAACAAGGACAAGATTCTAACTACGTTAAAGTGACCGAGAACGTTACCGCCATTTCAGGTAAGGGATCAAGGAAATGGGGTTAATAACGTATGTACCGCAAACTTCAAAACTAGTTCTACCAGCTTAACTGTGGTTATCTTTGCAGATTATTATCTTTTTTTTTGTATTGCTCGCATTACTTGGAGACGGTACTCTCCCTGGAGACGGTAACTTATGCAAGATACAGAAATGGGAAAGTTACTTCTAACATTTAATTAATAAGATGTGGTGTGTTGATATAAATTTCTGATAACGATTTAGTCGATGATGGCACGACCCCTATGAATATTCAATGTTACTTGGTTCTAGCCCATGTTTACCAAAATAGCTTAAGAAATAATTGACAGGTTAATGGCATGAATTACAAATTAACAGATTCTATAGTAAGCCGCGAGCAGCAAGACGCTTAAATACTAAATGACGCAGCCCTAAAACAGTAATAATATGCAGTAAGCCTGAAATTTACAAGATTTAGGCAAACATTGTTTAAAAAAACGTAATGTAGGTACTTAATTGTGTTCGGTACTTATTAAATTTTATAATTCTGCAACAAATGTGTTAAAAAAACGTTGCTTACCCTACATTGCAAAACAGAACCAATGTCGATAGGTAATTAAGAATGTCACTGCAAAGGACAGCCTCAATCTTCGGCTAATATAAAATTTATTTTTAATCAAGATGTTTCAAAACAAATTGTTTTAGTTAATTGCCTCATAAATGTGATGCACATTTGAAAACTATCTACAGTAGCGGTCAAATTAAACCGAACAAATTTTAGTGCCGGTTTATTTTATTTAATTACAGTTCATTTTTTAAAGCACTTTTAAACATTTAATTTTTAAATTCTATTGGCTGTAAAATTATTTTTTCTGGAAAAATACTTTTCTTTTAATTACCTTCTACATAACCTACTAATTACTTGCTACTAATTTGAATTATTCGAATACTAAAAACTCTTTAGTACGATAGGCAGGTACATAAAACCAAAAATAACATTGTTTTATTTGCCTGCGTATAAAGGAAGACTGTGCTTTTTAAAATACCTTAATCCGTATTTGTAAATAAACCGCGCTTTTACTGTTGATGTCCACTTATACGATAACAACATTCAGTGGCTATTTTTTAAACACAGGTGTTCGTGTTTTCCCCCACGTACCTAAATTTGAACGAGTTTCAACAAAAATTGATTATTAATAGAATAATTCTGTTAAAAGTATATAAACAGTTCAAAAATGAAGAGATAATCTAAAAGTTGTCACACTAAGTTCAAAAACGTGACTTTTAAGATATTTTATTGGTATAACGGCATTCTGATGGTGGTATTTATGGTACACTTTAATATCGCCAGTTTTACAAAACTGAAACTGAAACTCTACAATTTTACAGCAGGCCGCGATAGGAATTTATGTCGCTTTAAATTTTAAAGTTAGGAGACGATAATCGCCAAGATCGTGCGAATTGCGCGTAATTTAACCCGGAGAGTGGTAATGGAACGTTGGAAGAGCAAATGGGATAACATCCAACTATAATGTATAAAACAGCTGAAAACTTGTTCCGATTGAACTAGTTATGCAAAAGATTACGATAATTTAATTTCAGGAAACTATCGTAGCTTGAGCTTCGTTTATCATTCATTTAAAATACTTCTACTTACAATAATTATCAGTACAGTACATTTTCGGTGACAAAGTTTTTGAAACTCCAGTCTTTGGAATATATTGGAATATACTTATATTTCAACCAATAATTATTTATTGGTATTTAATTATTTATTTAACCTATATTATTATAGGTTAGTACATAATTTAAAATAAAATATGTATACGAAGAAATTTGAAGTTTACGCGAATTGCGCGTAATTTAACCCGGAGAGTGGTAATGGAACGTTGGAAGAGCAAATGGGATAACATCCAACTATAATGTATAAAACAGCTGAAAACTTGTTCCGATTGAACTAGTTATGCAAAAGATTACGATAATTTAATTTCAGGAAACTATCGTAGCTTGAGCTTCGTTTATCATTCATTTAAAATACTTCTACTTACAATAATTATCAGTACAGTACATTTTCGGTGACAAAGTTTTTGAAACTCCAGTCTTTGGAATATATTGGAATATACTTATATTTCAACCAATAATTATTTATTGGTATTTAATTATTTATTTAACCTATATTATTATAGGTTAGTACATAATTTAAAATAAAATATGTATACGAAGAAATTTGAAGTATATATGTAAATTGACATTTTATCTTTTTTTATAAATGATATTTAATGAGACAGTTATAGGAATTAATTTGTTTCTTGAAATTTTGCGAAGAGACGCCTACTTTACATACTTTATGTTTTTAGAATCGCACACAAGAAACATCAAGAAGCGCTCTAACCGCTAGAAAATTGACTTTCGTGAATTATATTAACTAGGGCATAGTTTAATCTTGATCGAGAAAGCCCAAATCGTAATAGATCTTCCAAGCCATTTCCAGATTCGAGCATGTTAGAATGATCATAGCCTACGTTAGATATTAATTGGAAACCTCTTCGAATATTAATGGCAAATAAAATTTTCCTTATTATAAGTTTAATGGCATGCCGTTTATACAAGTTTTGTTAAAATCGCGTAGTTAATAAATATTCTACTGTAGGTACTTTGCAAATTAAATTATTTAATATTGCACTTTAAAATATGTATCTAGAAACGTACATTATTATTTTTAATTGTAAAAACATTATAATGTAACAGTATAAGGCGAGACAACGAAAAGCAAGTCGGGTATAGTTTCGGTCACCTATATCTGGAACCACGGCAAATTAATAAAGCTACGTTAAAATAACAAAAGCGGCGACAATCGATAAATAGCTATATACATTTTATATTCTTTAAAGAACGTGACAGCAAAAGATAGACAGTTGGTAAAGATGTGCGAAAATAACGGGGACGATTATTGAATACAAAAATACCCCCCGATCGAAAGAATGTGATTTAGAAATCGCTTAAAGGCGATGCGAACTAGGGTTTGATAATGGATCCCAAGGGTTCGCTAAGAAAAGTGTATAATTATGTAGAAAACGAACATTTTATAATCGCCCAAAGACCCGAAAACGAGCAAGCCGGATCGCTAAATATTCCGGTAGCGTAAAATCGTATATTATTTCATATATTTACTTTTAATTAATCGTACCCACCTACATACTTAATATTATGCAATTCAAAATTATTTCGTAAACTATCAAATTTTTTAATTATTTGGATATAATGTTCGTTTGGCCACTTATTAAATTAGATTTACCGAGAGATGCGACTAAAGTAATATCTACCGATTTATACGGTCGATTAAATTTGGAATTTTCTCTTCAACATTTTCTCTTCATGCGATCGCAGATATCTAGATAATGTATGTGTATGCGTCGAGTGTTGGCCGATTTAATTAATCGCCCATCGGTTGAAAAATTCGCGGTAAAGTTAAAACGTTGCCGACTCTAATTTTCAACTAAAAAAAAACTTTATATTGTAATTTATGAAAGGCAACCCCAAAATAAAGAAAAACTGAGAACGTAAGTCTAATTTATACTTTAAAACAGCACAACCATAAGCTATTTTTCAGTGTGTATAAAATATGACGCACACGTCGGCTCGGGGTTTTCGTGATATATTGAACTTTTGCTTTTAGAGCTTCTAAAAGCTAAAACAGTCAACTAGATTGTTCTTTCAAGAATGCTACTTATTATACATACAAATACTGATGTAGGTATATGTCCTTTATTGGTGTTCTAAAAGCGAAAATGTATATAAATTGCGTCTGCGCTAGTAGGTAGGTAACACCGATTGTGAAAATTATAGTATTACGCCGGAGAGAGAGCAAGATTTCGCCTGAAATATCTGTTACAGAAAAAGCGTTATGCGTTTTTATGGTTACCTACGATTCTAAACAACAGTAGCTTTATCTTTAGAGGTAACATTTTCGGCTTAAGTGCAGTAATTATTTTTAATGTAGCTCGATATTATACAAAAACTTTCAAGTTGTTAAAATGAGGTTTGCAGTCAATTAAAAGTTGAGGCGCACGGAAATACCAACCTGAAGCCAACTATATACAAGCATGCCGTTCTTCATTAAAATATATTACGGAATAAAACAAAGCCCACGAATGAATTGATGTTCATTACTTCGATTTCACCATTTAATAAAAGGCTATTCATATTTTATCGAACTTGTTCCTATAGCGCAAGAAATACTCGCGATCGCATAGCTCGCCTTCGTAGTCCTTATTTTGTCTTTTAAATTACAAATACGATGGATGTATTTTAGTAAATTTAATGGCAATATCAATTTGAATAATGAGTTGCTGCGGATCGATACGAAGGGTGACGCGATACAAGAGAACGGCTTGTTCGTGGCGATTATTAAATTACATTCAAGCGCTTCAAATCGGTATCGTTTCAGGATAATTGGACACGAACTACTGCAAACTGCCGAAACGTCATTTCATACTTCCCTAACTCGTAATTGATGTGCCGATTTCTTAACACTCAACGTGTAGGTACCACTCTGTACAACTTTAAAGTTCACCGCAAAATCATTTTATCAGTAGTACCTAATTGTTTATTGCCAAACGTGCGAGTAAAACGCAAGTGAATTAGGTATAGTAAATACATAATAATAAATTTGTTTATAAATATTAAATGTGGATAAAGTTAAGTTACCGTATTTTTCGGGCCACAAGACGCACCTTTTTTTATGTGGAAATACCGACTTAAAATTGGGGCCGAAAAACGACGAATAGGACGTCTTATAAGCCGAAGGTAGATGTGTTACGTGGTAAGTAGAAATTTTTTTCTAAAAATTCTCATAAATATGTTCATATATTCTCTATCGTCCGAAAAATACGGTGGGTAATCAAAGTTTTATGTAATAGTCCAATGCAGTTAGGTTTTTACCTCGGAACCCAGTTATACCGAATGAATTTTCATAAAACTTGTTTCCTCGAGTTACTAATAGTAAGTACTGAAATGTTTGCGCTTTAAAAATTGCCGCTTTTGATTATTAATCTTTTAACGGTCAATCCACTCCAAGAGGTCCAGCGATAGTTGCTCGATCATTTAAAAAAAATATATGATTTGCAGGTGATGGTAATCGTATGTCAGCAATACAATGCAAAAAATGGCATGAAAATGTATTCACTAGTGATCTCGTTCGGCATTTTTCATCTTTTACGTCTAACGACTCTCCACTATAACAGTACTAATTAAAAATCAAATAACGATTTTGATTAGGTTGAATAAATATCTATAAATTTATCATTTCCATTAATTGGGAATGCCCGAATTCCCTCGTGAGATGATTGAAAAATAATCTTGTAGAGTAATCTATATATTTTTTTTAAATATCTATCGACGTTTTGATATATTTATGAATACCGATAATATTTTATCGACCTTTGGATATTTATTGTTAGAAAAATTGTGATCTAACGTCACTGTAGAAATAATACATCTACCCAAATTACTAATGTATAGATCACGTCTGCCATATATTTTATCAAAGGTTTAACAACTGTGCAGTAACGTGCATTTCGTATTGATTATATTGAAATATTATTCAGCATAAAGCACATTAGTCATTCTGCCGTAGGATTACACTGATCTGTATTTAAGTGGAATTATTACCACGTACCTAACTAATGTTAAGTACCTAGAATTAACTATAGTCATTTTTGCAATTCCTGTTCTTTTCTCATCTTTCTACACAGTAACTAAACTTTAAACTAATGAAGCAGGTGTATATAAGAAAGTCTTAAAGTAAATACGTATTGTATAATAATTATACTTAAATATTAAAAGATCAAACTACTTCTTTTCTTCACCGCTGTGTTAGGTTTCCATCGCGTTTCTATTTTTTAAAACTTTCTTATTTATGATTTAATTTACTCGCAGACCTCCTTAAGATGCCAGTCACACGAACCGTCAGTTACATAAGTTCTAAAGTTTTGTTTTAACGATAACTATGTTAATTTTTTCATTTGTCCGTTTGCTCGACGTCGCAGAAAATCTCATTTTATATACTACCAACTAAATTAATTTAAAACAGTCTAAAAGTCTACAAAGTGTATTATAAATGGGCAATTACCTACCTATAGTCTTCTAAAATTGTACGTTTAGTATTAACGATTTTACGTCCGTCGCGTCGATGCGGAGAACAATAAAGTTTATATCTCGACTACCTCTTTTACGATCACGATTAGGAAATACGAATTGTAGGTACATAAAATCGTATAATTAAAAGCATATATACCTACACACAACTGTGTTTACACAATTTTGATATTAACTAAAGGGTACCTACCTACCGCCAGCAGCGAAATTATTTGTGACTTTCGATTTATTATTTAGATTTTAAAAAATTATTTTATTAAATTAAATTGTTAAACAAAAACAGTAGTAATAATAGTAGTAATAAACAATAATAGTAGTAGTAAGTAGGTACCTATGATTAGTAGGTACCCGTTGATTTTAGATTGACAAAAACGCTACCCTACATTTAACTTATCAAGAAAGTGTACTTACGGCCGTTATGACTGTCGTAAGAAATGCGAATTCTACAACCCTTAAGGTGTTAATGGGGATGTTACAACCGAACATAAATCTCGCTACCTAAAGTTAGATACTACCCTAGACCCTTTCTCAGGCGAGTAAATCTTCAATTTCAATATTAACATCTTCCTACTGATATACATTTATCTAGAAACCAAATTTATATTCCTTCTATATCGTGTTGGTGGAATTGCATTTTCTTAAGAATGTTTCAACATTTTTTTTTATATTTCAAATATTCGCAAATCACGTATTTGAAATACACAATAATATTATCTACTTAGATAACACTACAAACGATATTTTTGTTAGAGCTTTTAGAATTCCAATTTATCTGTAAATAAAGGTCGCTTATTATTAGTTTTATATAGGTAATTTATTTATATTTTAACCCTAATAACTATCCGTATACGTCACACCAAATGTAACTAATTTACAACAAGCCGACACCGTATTTGATTAACTTAATTAACGTTGTAATTCTCGTTTACTGTCAAGATTATGCGAGCCTTTAGCAACTGTTTTAAATTTTCTGCTAAAATTTAATAACGTTCCTGAATTTTAAATGTTTTATTTTATCGTTACTTTTTAAGTACGTATACAGACATAATTTTAGGTATAATAAAAAGGACGACATCGACGGCCGGAACAATAAAATCGCATAGGTTGCTCACATCTCCAATTAAAATTAGCCAGATTCAGCTGTTACGGTCTTAAGTATTAATTTCAAAATGCTAATATCCCGTCTAGATCGTTAAATCGAACATCTATAGGGCGTTAAAAAATAAGCGTTAAAGATTTTAAAGGCACATAATACAACTAAAAACAAGTTAAAAACTTTTAATATCAATACACACATATTTGCATGGGTTCGTAAATCAACCGTTTTCAAGATAAAAGCGATTTTTTCTTTCGATAGCTTGTTTGATTTTTAACTAGATAAGTACTTATTTAATTTATCGCCAAAAGCACATTAATTATTAAAATTAATTAAATTTCACGTAACAGCCCGTCGTCAAATATTCGAAAGTAACAGTAGTGTAGGGGCACCATTAATTGGATTAAACTACCGAATTACGCAATTAATTTAATTCGCTATTTCCCGGGTTTGATCCGCGGATTGACCTAATTATTTCGTGGAATTGCGTGCCGAATTACACGCGATTCCGCGATTTGATTCGCGGTTTCGCGTATTGATCGCCGAATTATTTTAACTCCGCACTTTAACCTAATTAGTTCGCGGATTGATTAGATCCACGATTTAATGTTACAGGTGCGTCAGCGGGACCACGTGTCATTCAGTACAGTCAAGTGCCCATACTTGAGACAGCTGTCAACTTTAAAACCAACAACTAGACACTAAAAATGAAAATTGATAAAAATAAATATGTACACATACTGGTCTCTATCGTTACTTTCACTACACCAATTAAATAGTTTATATCTGTTTTAGTTTTTAAATTATTTTTAAAAACGTTCCTTGTCCTAAGTTAGGATACCTATTCCCTTACTTAGGACACAATTTGTTTTGACTTTTGTATCATGTTAAAATCGGTGCTATCTTACTTGGAACACGAAATAATCAATCTAGAGAATATAATTTACGTTACAGTAAACCATTCGTTCAATTAAAATTCATAAACTAACGTTTTATGGCTTTATGAATTATTAAAGAAACAAGTCAAATCCAAACATAAAAATGAAAAATAAAATAATATCATAACAAACTTCTTCAAAATACTGATACGCTCTTTTAGACTAACTAATTTTTTGAAAGAATTTTACTTAAATCTGAAAAGAAACCACAAAACTAAAGAGCAAACTAAACATGACATCCACCAATATCGGCATCCTAGATAGTGACCAAGTTAAGAATCTTTAGACAAATTTATCTATTAAGTAACTTAAAACCAAAACTAATCGTGATTCAGGAAAAATAGTACACATGTTACACTTAAGATTACAGGAATCGGCAGATTGTTAAAGTTATGCAGAGAGAGTGGGTAAATAAAGTTATTTCGACAGTACTTTTTACCTTTATTAAGTAATTACTTCAAATTTCTGAAAATTGACCAAAAACTATCTATTTGATTTTATATTTCATTCGGTTGCACGCCTTGCACATACTCACTTCACATAAACTTACTAAAAGTGCATTGCTAAAGACAGCCAGGATAGCCGCCATCAAAATTTTGAAAATGTAAAAATATCCCAAGTATGGACACTTGACTGTACGTAATCCCGCGAAATCGTGAAATAATTAGGCCAATCCGCGGATCAAACTCGCGAAACCGCAAATTAATTCGCGGAATCACGCGTAATACGGTAATCAAATCCGCGAAATCGCGAAACAATTCGCCGTTTAATTTAATTAAACCACGGATTAAATTAATTGCGTAATTCGGTAGCTTAATCCAATCAGTGGTGCCCCTACACTACTAGCGACCGAATGATGTCAAGCGTCAAACTAGAAATGTCATCAAAATTTAAATTGTAAGTGCAAAAATGAATGAAATTCTAAATAAATGATTTTGTTGTATAACAATCATTTTAGATAGGAAGTAATCATACACACGAGGTTAATTTTATACTCGAGTAAACTTTTTTTTAGTGACTCAAACCTATTTCCTATAAGAAAATTATTCTCGAATTAAGGGACATAGGAAAAATCGATCCACTTCATGTCGCGATATTTCCATGCCTTTAATTCTCCAATAATTTTCATTGAAAATATATTTTCGTCAAAAAAAATTACCCTGTAAAAAATAAACCTCTTGTGTATTAATACCCGATAATTAAGTTTACTGTTCATCTATACACCTACTATTTTCATTTGCCTACCTACCTATCTTAACACATTAGGCAGACTGAAATTTTATTCAAATAGTTTATCTATATATTAATTACAAAGGGACACCTTAAGTCTTAATAGATAGTACCTATATATGTATTACGAATTAAAATTAACAGACAGAGTTGTTATTGCGGTATTAATTTTGGCATGTAAATGTCGGCGTTGAATTATTAATCGCATAAATCGAAACACCTATACCTCTCGATTCTGCGTTCTCGAAAGTTTCATATTTACAATACAATACAGATTTACCACCAAACAAACACTGCCGTTCGTAATAAAACAAAAACAAAAAACTTGAATTTTGTTCGATTCTATTTAAAATTGGGTTCTGCAATTGACGCTGTCCTGCGTTCGAGAATTGTTCTTTAAATGTATCGTCATTTCTCATCTCTAAACGAAATATTTTCCCGAGGTATTACCTATATTGTTTGTAATTTTAACTTCCTCTCTTTTTTCTTGCCTAATCTTTATTTGTAGTGGAAAGCTCGTCAGTCGATACTCCGAATTTCTGGTTATTACACCCTTAATTAAGCTTCACGTTTCTTATACGCGAGCATGTTCAAATAAATAAAGAAACCGAGAAGTCGTAAAATATCGTTTCTAAACGGCAAGTACGTGAGGACTTGTAGACGACAAATGTTGACCGTGATATCTTTAGATGTCAACCTGAATTTAAAGTAACATTTTCCGGTCCTTAAAAATAAGAAAAAAAATTACAAATAATATTATATATAGCTTGATCGTTGCAGTTAAAGTGATATGAAAATAATATAATGCATTTTTGCAACTTTGAAATGTCCACGTTAAAATAGTTTAGATGCAAATAATATCTATTCGTTTAAGTGTGCTATTTGAAGAGCAATCTTTTTATTGTCGGATTTGTGTGCGATTTCGTTGCGCTACTCTTTTTCCGTGTATTCGTGAGATACGAAGCTCCCTCAATTTCCAGAGTCATAAAAGAGATTCGCCAGCATGCGCTGCTAGAAGGCTCTATATCCAGGGATATGTCGGGTTTGTATGTTGGTAATATTAAGGGAATTAATAGCGGAACCAAGCAACGAAATATTCGTAAGCCGAGACGCAAGCCTTCTAAGCTTTCAACTGCAATTTTTCTTCATAAACTTGATAACGGCCAAGATATATTTCCTATTAGCTTAATGAGAACGTATTTTGTTGCTCTAACTCTAATCCTTATGTGCGTAGGTGAATTTCTGGCGTCGCGAGGTCGCCATAAGGAAGCAGCGGATATGTACGAGAAAGCTGCCGAGTTACGACCTAGGGATTATGAACTGGCCGTAGCTGCAGCAACTGCCATGAGGCAAGCAGGCAGACAGCATGACGCGGAACGATGGTACCGTCAGGCCGTCTCCTTAAAACCGCAGGTAAGTAACTAATGCAAATTCCTACTCTAACGAACCCCACGACCCATTCTAAAATTATCACTCTGACGAAGCCACGTCCACAACCTTGTGCATTCCGACAAAATTATTTATCGACCCTTCCCTTGTAAACAACCCCTTACCTGTACCGTACTGAATGATAAACAACCACCATTTACAATTTATGCGAAAAGCTAAGAAATTAGAAGTTTCAAGTTAAACGTTGTGCCGCTATCGTTTGACTATTTAAATTTTATGCAATAAAATTAGATTGGTATTATACCTAATTATGTAGTAGGCATGCATGTACTACCTACATAATTGCAAATAACATGTACGGTCTAAAAAGCAGACAAATTCCTCAAGCCAACTTCGTTTATGCATATAAATAGTATATTATCAGGCCCGCTTGTTGCTCACGGAAAATTGGGTGGCCATCGTAAAATAAATATTGGATATATTCATAACTTATACAGCTGTCTATCAAAGCAGGTTTCTATTTGTAAATTGGATTTGAATATTTCGAATACTGGAGGAGAAATGAAATTGTACTTTTCGTGAAGCTTCCAAACTCGTACATATACATATTTCCATTTATACAAGATACATTTCTTAATTTGCCCATACTCGCCGTTAAAACGTGTTTGTACTTTTAAAGTAATTAGGTAGGTACCTAAAGTAAATTATTGAATGATTTTAGACAGGTTTTCACGAAATCTGGTTCGAGAGTTTCATTAAATGCATGACACATTGATATGACTAACATGTATTTACGTACATAGGTACTTATATTTTTTAATTGCATTTCAATGCAAATCATACGAGAAGTGAAATATCGCCTGTCAAACAGGTTTTAGTTGTTACAATTAACAAATAATGATTATTTCTTTCTTCAAAAACTTTTACCTGTTCGTTACCGAATCAGCATCGAAATGTCAAGTAAATTAATAGCTCGCAAAAATTGGAAAACTAATTTTCTAGTAAAAACGAACAACGAATAATACAATTAGGTGCAAAATTTTGCCAAAACATACCGAGATTATTAATTATTTAACCGGTTTTAAATTCCCTCCTGTTTCCGACAATTAACAGTTCTAGCTTGGATCAGTACACACAATTAGCTACCCAATAGTCGATATATTTCACATTATCCCGGCTCGCCTTCAATTTCTTCGGACGTGATTCAATGTCCAGAAATCGAGCAAAACTAAAATTCAATAACTGCGGTCTTTGTCTCAAATTCGCGCAGCTGCTGCAGCCGATGAAATACATAGGTACCTACTTAAATTTATTAGGAATGAGCAGCCTGCATTAAGTATTAGATTTTTGTGAACGCCCGTTGATTCATTTTTTTCCGGAAGACCTTTAGGTAGATGATGTCATCATTTATGAGCTACAGCTGTAACAAATAAAACCTAAGTACGTTTTTATCAATCTATAACTTCAACGATGTTGAAACTAATAGTTTCGAGCGCGTTGTTTTTTTAAGCAGAACGTCGCGTTATTGCCAATAGTAAGTAACCCGTTCGTTTTTAAGCGGCTTTTTGTTAAAAAATTCGAGAGCGTACCTATACATATCTAAGTACTTATATTTAATTTTATGACTTTTTTAACTTTTTAACCGTCAATGTTCATATTATGTCGGACTTTTGTTTAACTGCGGCTGCGGTGGTCTAGGGAGCTATCATTCTGCTAGGTCATCACGGCTGCGGGTTCAAATCTTGCTGCAACCATGGACGTTTGTGAATGTAATTTTAAAAATAAGAAAAGCAACGGCTAGGTATGGTATGCACATTACTAATAACGGTGCGATCACTTTAAAAACAAGTGCTGGACACGATTAGTACCTAGGGGGATAACTCCTGGGGAAACACCTAACAAAACACCGCAAACCGATGCCGTTGCACTTACAAAAAGTCTATGGCTAATGGCTCAGACCCCGAGGCTATAAAATTTAAAAAAAAATTGCCTAACTTTGATACTCAATATTCAGTAGATATAACACCGCAACTTTATACTGTATTGTTGCAGTTTCTAAACTGTTCTTGTTAAAATGTACTTACTTACCTACTTAATGCCAAATAAAAGTAGGTACCTACATAAAAATGTATTCACAAAACCACATAAATTAAATGTCGAAATTCTCGATATAACAAATAAGCGAAGAGGAAAATGCGCGGATAATTAGTATGTTGGGTATGCTTTGTGAATTCGTGCTTGTATATCGAAAAAGAAACGTTCGTTTGAAATGAAGTAATATTTCAAAATTCTTTTCATGATGTATTTATGAAACATTAAGCCGCGTTAGTAGCCTGTTTTGAAACGTAATACTGAAAAGCGAGTCGAAAAAAATATTTATTCAAGTAGAAGTCAATAGACAAGAGCGAATTTCGAGGCGGGAAGCTGGAAAATCCCCAGAGATTACATTATTTTCCTCGATAAAAAATAAATTTCGAGGACTCTAAATCCTATTATTCGGCTGTCTAGGGTTTAACGTCAATCTGTATCTGAGTATATAGGCATTATCCGGCTTTTCTGTTGCAGGATGCAAGGGGTCACACAAATCTCGGCGCGATCCTTCACCTAAATGGGAAATATACGGAAGCCGCCGCCAGTTATCGGGAAGCGCTGCGCCTGCAACCTGGCGACATTACGACACTAACAAACTTACACAAGTTACATAGCGTGATGACTTGACGCAGGCGATGACTCCCAAGACGGGCATTTCAGCAAAAGTCAGTTGAAAGATCCCGTAGAAATGAATTAAGTGGTGTAAGTTCAACTAGAAAACACTGTAGTTCATTCCGGCGATGCCTTTGACTGACGTGTGATGTGTACATTGTCAGTGGTTTCAACAACCACCGGAGGTTTTTATCAACGAAAAAAAATATCAGTGTGCTGTAAGATTTGTGCTTTTAATCGCCGATGTATTATTGGGACCACTGTGTGCACGCTCGGCAGCAAGAAGACTCTGACAATATGACGACGATCGATAGTGATATTTTTATTATGAATGATAAATTTGATGCTGATGACCCCTATTTATTGCAGATGATATAATTTTAATCAAAGTACAGGTGATATTGTATATAAAATTAGTTCTTTTACGTACATTCCTTGGGTTATAGTTCAAAATAAAATGTTAACATATCTTTTTCATCTGTGTAACTAACTACTTTGGATTACATAAAAGCTTTTAACAACTCGAAAATTTAAGCTTAAACTAAAAATTATACTGTTTCATTGTTGGCTTTTAATGGTAACGTATCTTGTAATTAATACATAATATGTATTTATTCAAATTGTAAAGTAAAGCTTATCATATTTTGTGTACACCTTTCTATCACTATTATCCCCTAACGTTCTACGCCGTTATGTGCAGGTAAGTGAATACGTCAACCGTGTTATTCCCATAGGACTGTGGAAATCACGATTGTACGTATACTGCATTAGGTTACGACGTTGCAACTTGAGCTACATCATTTGCATGAAATTAGATGTTTAATAGATTTTCCCTTGTGAATAGACACGAACGTATTCTATCATCAACCGGATCCTCGACTAAATGAATGAAATCTTAGATAATTGATAATTATCTACTACAAATTACACGTACACCCTAATGTACCGTTAAAGGAAAATTAAACTTATTCCGCATCTACTTAATTATAATTTTCTCATAAAATCAAATTAAAATTAAATTCCGGATTTCGGCTTGTAATTAAATTATTTCAAACCGGGGCATATAAATTAATGATTCCTTTGCCTACAAGACGCTCTTAAACACAGGAAGTTTAATCAAATTATTATTTTTTATCGTAACACAAAAAATAACTTCATTGACGGTTGTTTAACACAAATAACTGATAGCCCATAGTGCTTTCGAAATTACTGAAATTTTCAATGCAATGTGTGCTGTTCTAAATATTTATCGAAATATTAGATACAGAAATAATGTATATTTGCCCGACAATAAGAAGCTTTCCTATCGTTATCACAATACTAAAACCAAACAAACCACGTTCAGAAGCAAACTCCTACCTGCCCATTTCTCTCACATGTACCATGTGCAAAAAAAAATCATAGAAAAAATCATAAATTACAGATTCACCTGGACATTAGAACATAATAATTTGTTAACCCCTTCACAAAGCGGTTTCCGCCGTCATAGATCTAAAAATGATAACATAGTGAACCTTCAAACCAATATTAATGAAGCCTTCGCTAACAAACAACATCTCCTCGCAGTATCTTTTGACATACAAAAGGCTTTTGACATGACTTGGAAATATCTCATCATCTATAAACTACAAGAATGGGGACTTGATGGCCACTTCTTGCAATTCATTCGCAATTTCCTATTGAACAAATCTTTTCAAGTACGTGTAAATGGACATCTCTCCTCTAAAAAGACTCTAACAAACGGCATACCACAAGGTTCCATACTTAGCTCCACGCTCTTCCTAATTGCAATAAACGAAATCTCCAAAGATATCCAGCCGCCAGTACTCTGCAATCTATTCGCCGACGACTTAATATTATATGTCAAAGGAAAATACATACAAACAACAAAAACTCTAATACAAACAGCCATATTCCGCTTAGAAAGATGGTCCAAAGGAACAGGCTTCAAATTCTCACAGGTGAAGACCCAATGCATAATTTTTTCTAAAAAGAAAGTACCCCCCCCCCTCCTTACTCTAAACGATAATCCACTTCAATTCGTCGACGAAATTAAATTCCTTGGACTAATATTTGACCGGCAATTAACTTGGAAATCGCACATCAAGTATCTTCAAGCCAAAAGTCAAACCGATATAAATTTGCTCAAATTACTATCAAACCAACAGTGGGGAGCCGATACCAACACACTACTTTACTTGTACAGATCACTTATTAGAACACGCTTAGAATATGGATCAATCGCTTATTATTCAGCTTCAAAAACAGTACTTAAACCGTTAAACACAGTACACAACAAAGCCATAAGAATCGCACTCGGAGCCTACTATACAACACCCATTGAAAGCTTATACTGCCTGGCTGGTGAACTACCTCCCTACGTCAGACGAAAACTACTAAAACTATCATTCGCCGCCACCATATCACCATACATAAAAAATCCTACACATAAATACGTCTTCACCAGCAGATATCACTCCATATATGAAAGCAACAAACGCCTAGCTCCTCCACTATACGAAAGTTTGATAACAACCTTATCCGAAATTAAAACCCACTTTCCTTCTCTCATACTAAACTGCAACTTAATCCCCTTTCCCTGAATGCTCAACCTCCCCAATCATGACACATCTTTACTACAGTATCAAAAATCTCAAACCAACCACCAATTAATAAAAAACAAGTTCCTAGAAATCATCCACCGTTATCCAAATGCAACTATAATTTTTACCAATGCCTCTAAATCTGAACTTGGCGTAGGATATGCCGTCGTCGCACCTGACGAAACTCTTCAATATAAATTACCTAACTCGTTCAGTTCCTTTTCCGGCGAACTTTATGCACTACTCCAAGCCTTAAAATACAGCAAAAAACTCCAAAAGCATCATATTTTAATTCTGCACCTATTCCCTCAGTTCAATCCTAACTCTCCAACAAACTTACCCCAAGACCCCATTACATGAACTCATCCTTTACGAACTGTCTCAACTGCCGAAAGAAAACATCACCTTCATCTGGATACCCTCACACATCGGAATAGCAGGAAATGAATCAGCAGACGCCGCATCCAAATCTGCAATCCGCACTTCAACATTTCACCAACTTGAATCTCCACACGCCGATATTAAACTTCACCTCAAACTTCACATATTCAACTTCTGGCAAAATATCTGGTCGCAAACTAATCACAAACTTTCCGAAATAAAACCATCCACCCGAACCTTCCCTAAGATTCCTCCCCATAGAAAAGAACAAATAATCGCTACTCGTCTTAGACTTGGACTGACTCACGAACACCTACTTAAACAAGAAGAACCACCGATATGCGACACCTGTCACACCATCATCACCATCAAACATTTAATTTTATCCTGCAAGAAGTACGCCCGAGCAAGATCACTAAACAACATTCCAGACAATATTCACGCTGCTCTAAACGACGACATTGAATCCACCATCAGCTTTATTAAATTTATTCAGATCACAATTTAAAATAATCATGTATATAAAATGTAATTCCAATCAATGTGTAAATCAAACCACCAAATCTTTTACGCTAATAACCCTTAGAGGTTGATGCGAAATAAATTTAAAAAAATAAAGAAGCTTTCATTTTAATACAAAACCTGAAAATTTAGTTTTAAGAATAAAAAAAAAAGAAGAACACTATACCTTTTCGCAGCACAACTGTAGAAGTTTCTGGAACATCCATAGTGATACATCCAACCATGAAATAGATAGTTACCCATAAATAGATAGTCTTTAACTGAACTTTTAACTTGAAAACATGAGTTTTCACAAAAATGAATTGTACAAAGTCAACGCGACGAGACACACTAACTAAATCACCCAACGTATTAGAAACTGATCGTCCTGCGTAATCCCAAATGACTGATAAAATTTCGAATAAGATGTGAATGTAGGTGCTATCGGCAACCAATGCGATCGCGCTGCAAAAAAAATCTCTAATTAAAATTATGAATGTGTAAAAGATGTAAAATAAATTACTACAAAAACTACAATTCGGTGTCAAAATAATTTTTCAAATACATATTTTGGATACTGAATTATTCGTTAGAAAAATTTATATTACGGGTACGAGGCGCTAAGAAAGTATTTAAAACAATTCAACTTCCATAACGGTATCGAATAACATTATAAAAATTTTATTAAACAAAAAGTTTATAACAAACTGATTTAGGCAAGTATAAAATGGTACGCAAATAAATAATAATACTCTATTACTTTTTAATGCCGAATGGCTAAACAAAACGCAATGAAATACTGAAACAGATATAGGTATCGTATTCGTTTTCTGTAATATTAATTTCTGAGTGAATGGAGCATAAAAATTCCTGATGTTTCTGTCGTATAGAACCGCTGCGCTGGTTAATTTCTCGTTCCACGTTCCAAAAAATGTTCCATCAAAAACAAAATATAAGAACATATTAAGTGGGGTTCACACCTATGCAATTTTGTTGCTGCGACCAATCGCACGAAATCGATGGTATTCACATCCATGCAATTTTAATGCATATACTTTAAATACTTTTTAGGATTTTTCATTGATATAATTAAACTAATTGTAAGCTGTAAATTAGGTGTCACTCGACACAAATTACTGAATGTTTCTTTAGGTATAGTTGGCAATAAGAAAATTACTAAAATTGCAAGCAATTATTGAACAGATTTAGAGGATGTTGGAATTCATATGATTCTATTGCATGCAACTGTCGTGGTGTGAATTCAAAATTACGGCAATTGTTTGGAGCATGAAAGTTGCTGCAACAAAATTCCGTAGGTGTGAACCCCACTTTAGGTATCTAAACATAAATGCATCAAAAGTCTAAACGGCATCACTCGCACCCGAACGCAATTGAAAGTGATGCACAACTAAAATGAATTTTTACAAAACATTGCATTGTTTATCATTGCCATAGTTACATAAATACCAAACGGGTCGGTTTAAATTTTAGAAAGTTTATTTATCACCGAACGTTTCATACAAATTGTGATAGGTAAATAGGTAAATACCTTCATAATCAAAAATTGTGAATAATTCGAAAGGTGTGCTTGTAATCCTACCTGCCTATTTTTTATTGTATTCATTTAATTTATGATTTATGATAAAATTATTAAAGCTGTAGGTATACCCCGAAATTTTGTGTTTTATTTAAAAACAATACAACGCGGGGAAACTAACATTAATTTGCAACTCCAAACTGGCGTATAGTAACAGCAACTATCATATTTGTTCATATTTGTTACAACCACTTTTGAACCGATTTTTGTATAACTAAAGAAATCTATAGAAAATTAGAAATAAAAAGGAATTGTATTTTAATGGTCCTTGAACGTCCACAATAAATTTAATTTTTTTAATTCAATCATTTTAAAATACAAAATGTCCCGTGATGTTTTATTGAGATTTTCGGAGCATAAATTACAGTCAATTTTTATCAATAAACATTTGTTACCTTTCATTTGTCTTTTTATCAAAAGAAACGTCAAGAAAAAAGAACGGACTTTCCAATTTTGGCTTTTGTTAATTATAAAATTACTACATATCTATTAATTTATGCTTCAGAAACTTAAATAAAACTACATCCCAAGAGGCATCTAGTATAATGTTAATCAATGAATTATAATGCAATATTATGTTAGTGTGAAAATTTTGTTAAATTCCTCAACTTTGACACATTTTATAAAATGAATCTTTTAATTTTTTTATTTAAAAAAATTTGGGATATAGATTTAACTAATTAGTTATACGAAAAAAATAAAAAATTGTAAAAGTATTTTCAATAGATATATTTTTAAGTAATAAAGTATTTAATTTAGATAGGTACTTTTACAAAGTATCGTATAGTATTGTTGTGTTTTTTAAGCGCTCTATTAATAAGCATTTATAATTAAGTGATAAAACTTTTACGATGTGACTATAGGTGCTACCTACTTTCTAATCGTCGACAAAAAATTCGTTAGGAATTTACAATTTGAAACAATATCTAAATTTAAATTCGTAAATAACATATTTTAAAACTGAAAAATAGCTTGAAAATTCATATCCCTATTATACAGATAACTCGGCTCGCGGCCAGACAGAATAACATCAAATTAAATTAAACATTATTTTGCGATATTAATTCTGGTAGGCATGTACTAATACATGTTTCAAAGTTTGTTTTTATTCAAAACAATTGTGCATATTTTAAATTATAGTAGGTAATTAAATTTTAATAATGAAATTTTTTATGTTAGAGCAGTTTGTTTAATTTGATTACCTAATTATAAAACCTATTTAAAAAATGATTATCAATTTGTTAACGGGCGACTTGTACGGTGTGTAATTTCTTCACACATAACAATAAAGAGACTGTCACTAATTTAATTTTATTAAGTTGTACAGTTTTTCTAACATGTTAACATTGAAACAATAAGTTTATTAAACGTTTTTCTATCCGAATTTAATTTGATACAAAAATCAACTTGCAGATACGTGTTTAAAAAAATTAATTTAAATTTATCTGACAATCGTTTTGTCGACTTTTAACTGCATTACCAGTTGTCGCACACGCAACACTGCGATGCCACCCTCTTTCAATTGTCAAATTTATATTTCATCGACGTAGTTTTGGCAAAACGTCTTAACCCACAAAAAATCAATTTTACAGGAAGGCACATTTTGTGTTGTAGCGTAACTTGCCTTTGGCGACGAAACTGAGGAATTTACAATACTTTTACAAGTATACAATACAATTTACAAGTACTTATCTACTTATTTACATAAAATATAAATCGATAGATTTTCAAACGAAATGTCATAAATAATTTTCCATTTTCAAACGTAATCGCGCCAATTTTATAACTGCATTAATTAATTTAATATCCGCTCGGACATTAAATACCTAAGACAGCCGTATGCATTTGATTAGATTTAGTAGCTACTAGATCGTGTTTATTTCCTTAGAAACAATTGTTGTAACACACTCGTTTTACAAAAAAAATCGCTTCGATAATTCATTTTCGTTCCTTTTTCAAAACAATGACACGAAAGATTTACATTTATAAACAAATAGTGTTATAAAACAGCTTCTGTAATTAACGCAACACAACAAAGCTTTCCAATTTAAATATTTCAATGCCCGATCCTGAAGAATTTTTTATGTAGTGTAATTTATATTGCCTGTGGGGGTTTGCGTTAGAGTGAAGTAATGGTAGCTTCAGAGCCGGAGTATTATTACATTAACGTACATGTATTTGTAGATATAGTACAGTTGAAAGCAAAAAGATGATGTAAATTTTAATTGTAGGCGCTGTAAAATGAGCGCCCCAGGTCGTTTAAACGCAACGAACGCGAAAATTTGAATAAAAACGTTTACGAATTCTTTCCACGCTGCACTAACTGAAAAATTTCAAAGAGCTCATTACAAACTTTTGTATCGTAAAAAAACTGTAATCGCTAATAAAGGTATTTGGTAAACAATAGGACTTTGAAATAATTAAACCTGTTAGTAGGTACTTACAATGAAAATATTAATGGGAGAAGAAGACACTTCATTACTCATTCATTAACTGTAGATTCGTTTCTCAGCAATAAACTCAAATAACGTGGAATATCGCGACCAAGATGTTGAGTAATTACCTATCAGTGTAGGTATATCTTAAACGATGAAACTCTTAACAACATTGTTTATTAAAACAATTATTATTTCTGACTACGACATATAATGGAAGATAAATTTTCTATTAGGTAGCGAGGAAAAGATATTAACAATAATAAATGTAGGTTTCAAAATAAACCATCTAAATTTAATCTAAAATACAAATGCGCTTTAATTTAATCATTTCATTTAATTTAATGTCTTCGCGAGCTGCTGCGTAAATTACTATATTTGGTGTTGTTTTCACACGGTAGAAGAAGTCGCTTTTAAGTCTTTAAACCTCTTTTTATAAAGCTTACGAAAATGCTCCGCAACGTAACCGTGATAAAACCTTCTTTTAGGTAAAAAAAAAGGATCACGGACTCTACCTATACATGATTCACGTGTGAAACCCTTGTTTGAATGGGATATAAACTCAAAACTGAATGGATTTTATATAAAATTCCGGAACTTATAAACATACTCTACCCAATTGCTTTTCTATTTTATAATAGGTATATATAATGTTCGTACAAAAAAAAGATTTGCTCGAATCGCAAAATTAATGCGGGAACTTTAATTTGATCAGATAAACATTTAAAAATCGAGGACAGTTAATACAGTAACAGTACTAACAATTTATTTTTAATATAGGTAAATGTAGGTACATACCTACCTATTGTAAATGAAAGCAGCAAATTTTGAAAGAAATGTGTTATAAAATTAAATATCAATCCATATAGAGATAGGTACATATACATAATAACAATGTGTGTGGTCACATACCTAGCTGAAGTCTTTTATAGAGTTTAATTAAACTAAAGATAAGTTAAGTAATGCAAGCGGTACACCCAAAGAAATAATAATTTTCAAGTTAAAAAACTAGATTTTTGTCTCGAAATCGATAAAAATGTCTATACATACGATATCAAACAAATGCAGGTAATTACAAAAGTTTTACATAAATCGTACTTTTGAAAAATGCATTTACATTGACGCCCTTTATGCATATACATAATTTAAAACAGGTCCGTATCTACTTGCAAATTCGTTTTTATGCAACGACCAAACAATAAATTACGAACTGTCGGCGTTTAAATAGATTATTGTTTTTGCATAATCTCGATAAAATGACACTATACGCATAGAACAGGTCCGGAATTACTTGAAAAGTAGTTTTTCTAGAATTACAAACCAATAAATGACGAACTAAGTGTGTCTCCGGTGATTTAAAATTTTCGCGAAATCTCGAAAAAAAGACATATTGTAGCCTATTACTTTTCGCAAAATTTTAACCTCAACTGAAACTTTTAGTGCAGGTCCGGAACGACTAGAATACTCGTTTTTCGAGCTTAACAAAGCAAAAGGCGGCAAACTACGAGCGTTTAAATCGATTTAAAATTTTCGAGAAATCTCGCAAAAAAATCTTATCATAGTTCATCGTTCTTGGTAAATTTTGAGCCTACATGAAGTATTTAATATAATAATATAATTTCAAGCTATCATAATATGTAACTAATTACGTCGCCAATTTCAAGTTCTGCTGGAAATGATTCATTTAGATTAGAAAATCTATACATCTAAAATCTATTAATTAACAGCCATAATTTTTATTTATTATATTCGATTTAACTGTTAAATTTTAATTCGACAACACCGTTCAGTATCGGATGAACTTTCACTGCCGCAATTGATCTTCGTGAAAATGTAAGGTTTCTTAATGGAACAGATTGGCAATAAAGTTATATTACCGTAACTTACTAATAATTTTGAATTGTTCGTGAAACGCCGCGGGCTAACTCTCACTTTCATAATACACAGCTCAATTATACATAAAAAAGGATGTAAAAAGTAATCGGGTGTACGTCTATTTTTCAATAATGCTAATATTTATTATTCGCCATTTTCTCGACTGATGAACTCTAATTACTGTAATCAATAAAAGTTTACTCCCCTGTTTTGTGTAGATATTATTCAAATTTTACTATTATCTTCGTTTTATTATCCTTCGGATCGCATCCCTTACACGACCTTCTACCGTAGCATTGTAAAGCGCACGCAATTTAATTTTTTTTGTGTCTGTGGCAAATAACAACGGTTGTTTAGAAATAAGAGTGTCGGAGATTCAACCGCGTAGAAGGCAAAGTAGAGCTACCGAAGCCTTTCAAGCCCACTACTTCGGTCATGGAGTATATAATCTACCACGAATTTTTACATTAGCCAATTGTAGTAAACTGTTCAGTCACACTGTTGAGTATAATTACAGTCTCTATCTACGTGCTCTGCGGCTATTTTTTTAGTTTGGACTTTCGGCATTTATCTAAATTGTGCAGTAAAATAGTTTCGACCGAATTAATTTAATAGGTGATCGCGGTGGTTTAGTTCGACGTTGACGTATAAATCGGTATCGGTGCGGTGTAGTGAAAACATGTACTACCTCAACATATTGATTTGTGTTGTGATTTTATGTAGTTTCGTGGATAGTTATAAAATTTTAGGGCTGTTTCCGCATCAAGGGAAAAGCCACTTTGATTCCTTCGAGCCGCTTATGAAGGCTTTAGCGGCAAAGGGACACGAAATAACTTTGGTTAGCCACTTCCCACAAAAAACGGCCTTGGGTAATTTTACTGACATCGACATAAGCAAAGGATCAACACCTCTTTTCCACTCGATAACGATGAACGATTTTACAGGCGCTCGTTATCAGAAATATTTAACGCCGATGCTGCTTGCTTACTTCGCCTATAACTCGTGTTACTCCGGATTATCACAAAAAACACTCCAAAATTTCATTAAAAATGAGCCCAAATTCGACGTGATTATCGCAGAGCTTTTTAATAGCGAATGCTTTTTTGGAATAGCTCATAAAATAAAAGCTCCTATTATCGGGCTTAGTTCATGTATAGTATCGCCGTGGCACGATTTTACGTTGGGATTTTCCAATAACCCGGCGTATATACCTAATAGTTTTATGCCTTTTACTGATCAGATGTCTTTCCCGGAGAGGGTAGAAAATACGATCTTGTACTTATTACATAACTTGATATATAAAATTTTTATGGACATGCCGAGTAATTGGGCAGCGAAGAAGTATATCGGAGACGACGTACCTAATTTGCATGATATTACGGCCAATCTCAGTTTAATACTCGTAGGTACTCATTTCAGTTATACGACACCGCGTCCATTGGTACCCGGTTACATCGAAGTCGCCGGAATGCACCTTCCTAAATTGAAACAACTTCCGAGGGTGAGTTGGCAGTTATTCGTAATTAATTACAGCTAGACTTGGAACAATAGAAATAATGAATCGGCATAATTTAATTTTTGTCCAGTCACACACCGTTATCGGCAAAATATCGATAACAAACAATTATTGTAGGTTAATAATAGAACAATACGAGAATAAATACTTATTGTATATTCTACGATAATTTCTTCGTATATCAAGCTATTAAATGTGCTTTATTACGTTACTTGCACAAGAATATTTATTTTGACCTTCATCGCAGTTTTACAAATGCGTTACCTACAAGATTGCAAGGTTAATACATTATTAGGGTCCGCTAGAAAATCAGCTTTATTATAAACTGGTCATTAAACTGGTAAAGTCAATTAAGATAATTATAGTTTCGCTAAGAAACAAAAGAATAATTCGATTTTTCTTCCAAGAATTGTAGATACCTACCTATACGGTTCATAAAATATGACATATGTATAGTACTAGATTACTATAAGATATTTAATAATATAACTTCCTAGTATTCAGATACAGTGCAGACCGCTTAATGTGATCACATCGGGACTCTGGGTTTTGATAATAATATGCGATAAAAAAATAAACACAAATCTTTGCCTAAAAACGTTTAAAAATAAAGAGTAAATAAAATTTAGCAATAAACTACTAAAAATAAAGCTCGATGGGGCAGATAAAACATTCAAAATTCCGGGATAGCTCGGAATACATTCACCTCTGAAGAATATTAGATTAAAAAAATTTATTCGGCATTGTTTGTCGCTGTTGTTCGATCTGTAGGCTGGTAATTTACGGGGAGAAAGTTCGGTGTCGCTTGAACTTGAAAAAAAAAGAATTCACGCAAACAAGGTTATTGCTCGTACCTATACGAAAACAATCTTTAAAAAAATTGATAACATAAATTACTAAAGTCATGATTACTATAAACGATGTATTTCTTATATAATTGTACATACGTTCGGCCCGTACTTTGCGAAAGTGATAACAATATCCGCGATTCCAATACGCGGCGTGCACTATAACAGAGTAGGTAGATTACTGTCTAATCTAAATATGTTTAGACAGTTTAACAAAACTTCTTTTTTTAATATGGTAATGTATTAGTAAAATATATTTTTATTGTCCATCTAATTTTCATACAGCATTAAATAAACTAATAGAGAAACTAAATTAAGCAAAAAATAAAATTCAAAATCATTTTATCATTCAAATTATGTATCTTAAAAACTTTCTCTTCTATTTTGCACTAGATTGTAGGTAATTAAAATTAAATTGTATTTTTGAACTTATATAATACTTTGGTTCATCATAGGTATAAGTAAGTAGGTACATAGGAACCTAATATAACATTTATTTTAAAATACGCTTTGTTCGTACCTAAAAATCGGATACCGATTACCTTGTTATTCGAAACTAAAATTTAATAGTTATTTTAATTACCTTAGGCGATAAGTTATTTCCTAACATAAATATTCCCTTGAGTGAGGTGCTTGTATTGTTACTATACCGGTATGACAAAGAAATGTCCACAAACGACAATGAAGAAGAGAACGTCAGTTATTTACCCTAAAAATATGACATTCTAATGCGAATCGCTTTTAAGAAAATAATTAAAATTTAAATGAAAATTAAGTAGGTACTTATCTACCTATTTATTCATTTGTGCCTTATAATATCGTGCAGAAAATAAGATAGAGAACTTAATAATATTATTATACCGATTGAGGTTAAAACTGAAAGATAATTATATTACAGAATATAATAACCAAATGATAATAAATTCGTGAACTGGTTTTAGATTTATTAATAGAAGACATCTTATATTTGTGAAGTCTCAAACATTTAACCGTTTCATGTTGAACACTACACAATTTCAATGTTTAAATTGTATGACACGTGCATGTGTATGTACACGTGTCTACTACTTAATATTTAAAAGGTTTCCATTTATTTTGCAAAAAATAATTATATAGGCATTATATTGGTACTATTTAGTATGTAGGAAGCAATTTATAAAATTCACTTGTTTATTATTTTAATAAAATTCAGTTGCACACTACTCGTTTTTTAACTATAGAAAAGTTAGTTTTTATACAAAATAAAATTCAAATTTTAAAATACACACACAGATACAGTTCTAAAAAATATTTCGGTATTTTCCAACAACTATCATGATTGTATAAAAATACAACAACGTAATAACTACATTATATCAAAGAAAGTCGATAAAAACCCAAAAATACTAAAAAGAGCGCACTTTTAAAATTGTTCATTCGTAAAAACGGCAATTCGTATAAAGGTATTGACCTACATCTGCGTCTTTTGCTTGTGCACGTTATTTTTCAACAAACAAGCTTTGTAGTTGGGGTTGGTGGCTACGTGGAAAATAAGGTAAGTCGTTATGCAGTTAAATTTAACGCAATATTACTTTATTTTAACTTCGTATAAACAGGTTTCGTAACTTTCGTTTAAATTAGAGTTTCACGTGTTAAACTTAGAAAAGATGAAACTGATAAGAAACTTACATCTCTGTTAACGGCTGTTCCTAAAATTAATCAAACGTTCACATATTTTAGATGATGTATGCTACCCTTTGTAGATTATTAATGAGAATTCAATTTAAGCAAAACTATGTATAGTATTTGGAAATGTCGGAATTTAGGATCATCTTAATTTCGTATTATGGCCAAATATTGGCATTAGTAATAGATCATTTAATAATATATGTAAATTGTTTGAATTGCTTTCGTTATTAATTTTATATCTATATACTTACATAAAAACTGAATGACTTTTTAATAGAATTACGCGTAAATAAATATGGTACAACTGATGATGATCCTTAAACTTGAAAACATTATTTTTGTTCTTGAGTGAATTAAATAATATTAGGTATACATTTTTGTGGTGAACTATTGTAGGTATTATCAATTCTAAGATATTTCCTTATAACAAATTAAATTATCTAATAAAAGGAAAAGTGACTTTGATCACAAAGATAATATTAATTCGAACCGAAGACTGCAACGGGTTCTACATACCAAATACACATCGTACACTTAGGACTAATGATATTTATTATCTTTATTTAAAATTCTATAACATTTTAAATAAAAATTTATTGTAAATGGTTGACAAACAGGCCAGGATCCAATAACATGCCACACAATATTATTATAAAAATGTTGAGAAAAGCAGAAAAAGAGCAATTCGCAAAGAATAATAATAATGCCTTCTAACCTAAAGTAAATAAACTATAATAGTCAGCAAAAAGTCAAATTCATAGGTAACCCAAATAATCCAAACTATATTAAATATAAACTGATTGTTGTTTTGTATTTTAATATGTGAATTTATTGTGATTCTTTACGAATTTTTTAACATGTTAGTTGTAGTGGCTTTATTTTTTTAGCTTATTTATATATCTTTTCGGATTATTATTTAACATTTTATAATCGTTTATGTGCCAATTAACTATAAATATAGATACTATATGTTAACATAATAACGCACCTAAATGTTTCAAATACGTATTTCAATCGTGCAAACAAAGTTTACTTTTATTTGAATGCAACTTGAAAAACTGCTTTATTTTGAAAAAGTAGAGTAGTGTACAAGTAGTAGGTAAATGCAGTTACATATGTATTTAGAATATAATTTATTAAAATCAATTTTATAATTTTATTTTAAAATAAAATTTTATCAATTAAAAATAAATTTCTAACTTTATCTTCTAGACTCTTTAGCTTTTAAAAAATAATTTTATAGATAACTATTAAAGAAACTACCTACCTATATTTGTAAGACGCTTTAATCTCAAAAACAGTAGTTTGCAAGCCACATATGCAATTGTAATAAGCGATAGAAACATATTATATGTACATAGTCGTATGTAAAAAATATTAATTCAATGATGATAAAAATATAGTTAAACTCATATTTAGTAAAATTATGGTGAATATCTTAAATAAGGTGAAACCTTGTAATATGGTAGTATATTGAAGTAAGATGTAATTAGAGGATGCATTATTTTCAGTTTTAAGGGGTTCCACCTTAGCACCTTCGCGGAGATGAATAGTACGCACACTGTCGTCAATAATATCAAATCACCCTATAACTGTTACTTGGTATTTTAACTTTTTTTAAATAACTTACGTATCTTTGAAAATAACACCGCAAAAATGAGTAATTAAAATAATACCCTTAATACTTACTATATGCCTATTTTGGATACACCTCTTAACTATACTCTTAAAGTGCGATTATCTCAAATACGACTCATTTTATAGAAATTAGAAAAGAGGGTCTCTTCATCTTAAAATGTTAAAAAACAAAAAAAACTGTAATTAAAAAGGTTAAGGATAGTGCACCCTAGGTTCATATGAGATAATATCTAAAATATATTACACTGTCTTAAAGACTTCTATTTACTACAAATATATATATATATATATATATATATATATATATATATATATATATATATCTACCAAAAATTATACAATTCTAGAAATAAAAATGTCGTTAAAAAATTGATTTTCATTTCCCAACGCGTTAATAGAACTGAGAACTGTTTACTTAGAAGAACTGTTACGATTTTATTTTTGATTGGTTAATATACTTATATTTAATATGAATTAAAGTACATACTGTATCAAATATTACTTGTGATATCTGTAGTTCAGGTCACAGTTCAAGCTAAGATATAGTTTTTCTCCGACATTGACATTCGATTTGAAGTTCTGAAAGTGTACAGAAAGATTTTCGTCAAATTTAGATAAAAATTAAAAGTATGTAAGTATATACTGATCTAATTATTAAAATATTCGGCAGTAGTTGGATCTAACAATAAAGAAATCCATTCCATTTAAATAATTTTGTTCACAATCAGGGTCGGCTGGATTTGAAGCATAGGAGTCGGGAAATCCTTTGTAATCAAAAGTAAGAGTACCAGTGGTCGATTAAAAAATTAATATCTGAAATAATTATAATTGCAAGATTTTTTGTAAATATTAATTGATTGTGTCTTTGATTAAATATCATGCCATTCTGTAAAGAATCTGTTTATTTAAATTCTTATAGGTAGGTATATAGATATATTATGTAAATAAATGGATATATTTTTTAGGTTCTCTTGGGTGGAACGTTCCATGCGGAAAGCCGAATAAATAAATTTTATTTCGTAAATTGAAACGAGATGTATCCAAGATCATTACTTTATTTATTTATTGTTTTGAGGCCTATCACTTGTAGCAAGCAGGTAACATAAGCTTACTAGGTATATTGAAGATTGTGGCAGAATTTATATTAGATTTATAATTTTGATGTGGTCTATATACGCCCTCTAGTGATTTTCCACCAGTTTGTTGAAGTTGTCAAGGTGACATTCATCAACATTGAAAATAATACACCCTAATAACCAAACATGAGCAGAAAAAACTTTAGGGGTGCCACATTGCAAGTTTCCACCTTATAAATTTGTCTGACTAAATAGAAACGAAAGTTTTAAGGCACTTCTAAGTTTAAATAAGCATTATAATATGCAAAACAGTAATACATACGTAGGTGTATTTCTGTTAAATAAAAATTAATAATAAAGCCGGATAATTTTAGTTGGTCGAGTTCGCACATAATAAATGTTGAAATGCAAAGATCTTTTAAATGGAAACTGGAAAAACTGCATAAAATTCGCGGTATTGTCGTGCGGCTTTTTGAAAAGCTGCTATCTGCAAAGTGAATATATTTTACAGTAAATTTACATATTTACGGGAATTTTACTGTTATTGAAATTATGAACAGGAAAGTCGCAAATATATTACTTACATTTCAATAGATAGACTGGCAAAGAAAAGGAAATTTATATACATAATATATAGGTATAGAGTTTCTAAATACATATTATAATAAAATGTAATAGGTATGTGCACACGTTTAACAATAATAATAACTTTATCAATAATATTTACCATGATATGTTCTACGCGATTAAATAATAATACACTTCTAATTAAAACTAATTATTCTTAAATTCATATTAGTTATTTAATCACACAATCTGTATTAATTACCAAAATTAAACCAAATGAAACATC
Organism: Rhagophthalmus giganteus; assembly: GCA_036326145.1. NCBI lineage: Eukaryota > Metazoa > Arthropoda > Insecta > Coleoptera > Rhagophthalmidae > Rhagophthalmus > Rhagophthalmus giganteus. The sequence continues at coordinate 5,302,714 of JARFJA010000056.1, read as the reverse complement.
GAATCACATTTCTAGAAAGACCTATTTAGTTTCACATCAGAAACAAAAATCAGATAGGTACAGATCGTATGTAGGTTCGCGGCCGTGTTTAAGTAATTCATTTAGTGTAAAAACTCGTTAAAAATGTTCAACCTGTAAAATGTAATGTTATTGACAGTTGAAATCTGAATAAGCTGTTGGTAATTGATGAATGAAGCTGCTTGATTATTTAAATGTCAGAAACACTAATCGGTAGACCTGAAAATTCTAATATTCTAGGAACTAATCTTGTTAATATCAACTATAAAACAGCTTAGTCATGATTATTACTAGTAATTTATCTTTCTAATCTGACCTCTTCTGACAGCCCACCAAGTAAATTGAGAAGATGTAATAAGATCTAAAACTACACCTAACTGCAGGGTTGAATAGTAGATATCAAATTTTATTTCTACATGGTTTTCACACTACTGTTTGAAACATAGATAAACTAAGAATACTATAAAGTATGCATTCAATAATTATTTATTGATTATGATATCGTAATTATCGTTTTTTAACTTTTATAAAGTTAATAAGTAAAGCGAATAATTATTTTCTTTATACATCGATCTTACTTTTTCAGTGATGCCTAAGTGATTTTGATTAAATCCATATATATTTCTAAAAAAAAAACACTTATTAGTGTACCTATCATCTGAAAATTAACCTTCTAAAACCTAGAAATAGTTCTAGAATTAGGCTCTGAAATCATACAATAGCTCTAAAGTTATCTATGTATAAGTCCGACTTCAATTTACAATAACTAACTAAAAAATGTAAAAACGTTATTCGCCGTATCAATTACTCATTTATAATAGATAATATAAAATAAAGTTAATTTAAGAGTTTCTATATAATTGAGAATACAGCAAATCGTTAACGTGGTAATTATTTAATAAATTAATCGAGTAATTCCATTGCCGTTCGATCGCTTTATTTATAAAATAATAATGTGTGACTGTTTGTGTTCAACGGATAAAAGAATATCTACTAATACTGTCGTATTATATCGTATGAATAATACAACAACGTATAATGAATAAACTAACAGTCATAATATGTTTTTATCGATTGTTTGGCGTACACTCGTCTTTAGGAATTGTGGTCGAGAGATGTTTTATAACTTGTTTTCTAAACAATGGAACTCATCGAGAACCTGTTGCTTTGAGTCTGCAACTTTGAAATGCCCCTACAAAAGGGATCGTTTAATATAAAAACAATCATTATTTAAAAAATACAGAATACCTACCTACTACTATAAATTTAAAACATGCGACTATTAAGTAAATAAGGTTTTTCATATGATAATATGATATCCATTAGGAATTCTAAATAAGTATTTATAATGTTATAGTAATTTATTAATATATATTAATGAATAATTTAATATGTTTATTGTGTAAAATTTGAATACCTATGTATAATAATTAAAACGAACGCTAAAGAATGCAATTTAACATCAACTTGTTTTTACATTTTTTCCATCAGTAAAAACCAATTAACCTTCATGAAATAAATACAGAACTTTATAGGTAGGCACTGATTATTAAAAATAAATATAAATTAATTCTTATTCATGAAAATACTCAATGAAATTATAAATATAAAATATTTAAGGATCTACATACATCTTAAATCCATTACTTTACAGTAATTAAAAAAATATATATTGATATTGATATTTTCTTATCAAGAAAGGGAATACCTATACCTATAGATACCCATAAAGAGATATAAGAACACGGAAAAGGAAAAATTCCGTTTTATGACTACCTATTATTAATTATTATTATTAAAATACAAGTTTCGATAATATTGAATTACCTAGTTAAATGATATAATAAAAAAAAACACATATTATAAGTATCGATTAATTATCATGCTCCATTTTAATTTAATATAGATATTGTTACTTATTTCGACAACCTTTTTATTCCTTAAAACAGTATTTAATTACCTACTGCTTTTAGAAAGTAAAGTTGAAATTCTTTTAAAAACATTCATTTAAGTCTCTAATCTTTAATGAATAATAATGTATAAGTATGCAGTTATCTATAGTAACAAAAATTAAATTTCAACTTCTTAAACCCAACTTTTAATAAAATTAGATATTTTAAATAATTATCATTTTATAATTTTAATATATTTTAGATAAGTAGGTCGGCCAATAGTACTTTGAAATCCCCCAGATGGCCTTGACAAGTTACAGTCTGTAGATATTATTTTTGTCTCGTCTTAGTGTTAGTATCACGGTAAATGTGATGGTGTGAGTATTGCTGATAATTAAATTGTGATAATAGCGGCGGTTTATTATTTTCTAAAATCAAAGTGAACGAACATTGTTGTGAAACCAAAATGAAATTAATTCTAGCAGTTATCCTTAGTTTGTTGTGTAGTACGGCAAATAGCTATAAAATATTAGGCATTTTTGCACATTTAGGGAAAAGTCATTTTCATTTCTTTCACCCGTTAATGAAAGCCTTAGCAGAAAAAGGTCACGAGGTTACTATAATTTCTCCGTTCCAACCGAAGGAAACTATTCCCAATTATGTTAGCATCGACATTAGCCTTCCGCCCGAAAAATTCCCTTTTAATACTATAGGTATGAACGATTACAGCACATCCCGTTTTCAAAATTACTTAACTCCCTTTCAATTAGCCATGTTTACGATACAAGTTTGTGAGGATCAATTATCGCTACCGAACTTACAAAATTTTCTAAAATCGGATGCCAAATTTGATTTAGTAATAACGGAGTTCTTCAATACACGCTGTTTTCTTGGATTAAATCATAAACTTAAGGCGCCTCTAATTGGTTTAAGTTCAAGCACACTAATTCCTTCCTTTGACGTACCCATGAACTACCCCAGTAATCCGGCTTATATTCCCAACAACTTTTTACCTTTTTCGGATCGTATGAACTTTCTCGAAAGAGTAGAAAATGCAATTTGCTATGTTTACCACCAAATTTTGTTCAACGTGATCGTCGATATGTTCAACAATTGGACTGCTAAGAAATACATTTCGGAAGATCTGCCGCCTTTGATGGAAATCGCTCTCAACACTAGCCTGACAATTTTGAATTCTCACTTTACCTTCACGTTACCGCGTCCGGCAGTCCCTGGCTTCATCGAGGTGTCCGGATTGCACATTGAAAAACCGAAACCATTGCCGCAGGTAAATTAATCCTATTTCAATTAGTGAATAAAAACTTCATAAAATTTTATTTTAAAAGTTAGAGGCGTTTAATTAAGATGTCACGGAAAGTAATTAGGTACCTATATTAAATAAGAAAGTTTAAAGCTAAACCTGTTTAAAACCTCGATAATCTCGGATAGAAGAATGTATTTTAATAGCATTTATAACTTTTTTTTATTTAATCACCATTATAACGTTCACTTAAAGGACGAGAATATTTATAATTTTAGAATCGTATTATATTCGAAGCAATTTAAATGTTGGTACCATGCCAATCGGAATAATTCTGATGTTACAAAGAATGTTTTATCTCCTTGCAAATAAAACTCAAAAAAATTAAATATGAAACTGTACTTATCGTTAGATAAACAGGTTTATTACGTTAATTCAATTTATTTTAAAATAAATTATGCAACTATTAATATTTCTGCATTAAAAAAACTTTATTAATAATCTACATAATGTTTAGATATTTTTTAATTTTTATCTTTATTAATCACCTCCAGCGCATGTTTGTTCCGATAAATAATTAACTACGATAATGATAAAGTTGAGGTATATATACATATGTATTAATATACATACGTATATATGTTATTTTCAACATAATAAAACAATATATATTATTAAGTACATAATATGTATATCTAGATACATATATCCAATTTCAAAAGAATCTAGTCGAATCTAATTAAATGACAAGAAGAGTATCGCCGTCATGTTATTTTAATTCTACGATATATAGGTCGTTTGCTTATATTTTGCTGGATACTTCAGTTTCAATTTTCACTTATAAAGTTACTTTTTTTAAGAACCAATATTTTAAAGATCATTTTTAAACGACAACAATTATTATGTAGGTACATATACTTGAGGAAAAAAGTGAAAATTTCATACATACTATATAGCTACTTATTATACAAGATACAATAAAATAATCTTTAAAAGTATAGGTCAGAAAGATAATTCATTGTTATTACATCAAACAATAATTATAATTCTTTTGTCAAATTATCCGTTACTAAGAACAGCATGTCATCGTCTTTCTCCATTCTCGCGGTTATATCCGAGACACACATAATTCGAAAAGTTCTTTAACCTTTGTGTACCCAACTGCATTATATAAGTATTTCTTTTCTATTTATATATGATCCCGGTTGTTCTTGGAAGGTTATTTTATAAATAGGTTGTTATAAATATTAACCGCTTTAATACAAATTTTGCCGTCAACACTTTGTCTGAAATATGCGGAATATACTACACTTTTCTTTAAATCATAAAAATATCGTTAATTTTTTTCTGATATCCATTACTTCTATAAATTAAAATTAACACATTATACGTAGTAGAAATATGTAACTACCTATGTATAGGCCATTCTAATTAATAATTCGATTGAATAATTATTCAACGTAACTAAGAACTTTATCAGAAATCTGTTGATAAACTATAACCTCAAAGTTCATGGTTACACTTCTACGTAAAGATATTACCTATTAAAATATTCACAAAACATTGTCAAGTCCCAAGTAAGTATTATTACGCCCAAAATTGTTTAAATTGAATAATAAACACCAGAATAACTGTAGGTGTAAAAATTTTAATAATCAACCTTTCTTCCATCTATGACTTTATAAGCGCACATACGTGCCCTGTGATGTCCCCACCACATGCGAATGTGCGTCTCAAAATATATTCAGATACATCTATTTAAATATACAAGTAGGAAATAAACTATTACTAAAATATTAAACCTTTCCGCACTGGGCGAAGTACAACTTTTCGCACGCGCAGCGAAAGTGTTAGGCAACAAACGCATTAGTAAGCAATAGTGGTTTAGCGCAGATACGTCTTTTAAGTCGAATACTTTTATCATGAAGTTAGTGTTGTCGTTAATATTGTTGTGGTGTTGTGGTACTGTGCGTAGCTACAAAATTTTAGGAGTGTTTCCGTATATGGGTAAAAGCCACTTCGATTTTTTTCGACCAATCACGCGGGAATTGGCCAAAAGGGGACACGATATCACTGTGATTAGTCATTTTCCAGAAGAGAAATCACAAACGAATTACACCGATATTAGCATAAAAAATGTAATCGAAATTCCTTCAATAAACTCCATTGATATGAACGACTATGACACCGGATGGTTACATAGATACCTGGTGCCCGTTAAGTTAGCACTTCTTGGAAGGCAAAGTTGCGTAGAAGGATTATCTCATGAAAATTTTCAAAGTCTTATTAAATCGAAAACGAAATTCGACTTGATCATAATCGAAATGTTTAACACTAGATGCTTCCTTGGTTTGGCTCACAAGTTTAACGCACCCTTAATAGCTTTAAGTTCCTGCACTCTAATGCCTTATTTAGATTCTCCTATGGGTCATCCAAATAATCCGTCTTATATTCCTAATAATTTATTGGGACTAAATGTTGAAACGTTCTGGGAGAGAATACAAAACACGGTTAATTATATTTATCACAATATTTTATTCAACGTTGTTATGGATATATTTGATAATTGGGATTCGAGAAAATATATTGCCGAAGATACTCCACCATTAGAAGATATTGCTGCCAATATTAGTTTAATGCTCTTGAACGCGCATTTTACGTATACGACACCAAGACCGGCGGTACCTGGTTATGTCGAAGTTGCTGGACTACACATAACAAATACTGAAAAGTTACCTAAGGTAATAAGTTTATCGATGATTTATTGTTTTCTTTTTGTTTTGTTTCGCGCAAACAGAGGATGAATAAGGATATGTTCAGAATGTACAGTGAATTGCCTATTTATGATATTTTCTATTTTTTAATACTTATCTGTACGTCGAATACGATACATAACGTTAATTTTAACACATACCGTGACAAAGTCGATGAATTAAGTATTTACTGTCTCACCAATAAATGTAGATTCCTATTTGTCATTTAATTTCTATTAACAGTTTTTTTCTAATAATTTCATGACAATATGTTTAGAAATAATATTTTTATTGAATATAAAAAAAAAATTATTAGTAAAAATTAATACGAAGGTCCAAATGAAATACTTTTCACTTAAATAAAAAATATATAGGTAGGTACCTAGGTAATATTTACGTATTTAACATTTCCACGCACTATTCGTATTATTATTAAATAAATTTTGATAATATATGTACAGCAATATTCGGTATTACCTATTCTAATACCATTGTTAGGGTTCTATTGTATAATTAATCTTAGAGTTGTTATAATAAATTGTAAAATAATTATTGATATTATCTATAAAGCCCTGACGATTGTATTAGAATATCGAAAGTTTGGCCAAATAAATAAATAATTAACTACTAATTAACTAAACACATAGGCTATGCCCTTTAATCAAATCAAAGAAATTAGTTGAAGATTGGTACCTATTAATATTCTACAATATCAAATCATTTATATCTAAAACTACTGATATAAACTTATGTACAATAACGTAGATATTAATTATAAATTGTTGCAGGAATTATTTGGAATTTTTAATGAACAGGCGTACATATCTAACAGGTAATCGAGGTTACAAGACCCTTGCAGAAATAGTTATAAGTGTCTAAAAGCCGTGAAGTTATAAAGGCGTTACTTTATATCTTTGAAAAAAATTTAGAGTGCGCAGGTGACATATAAGGGTTTTAGTTTCTGTTTGAACCCTCTCGTGCATCGTGCACTTAATGCACGAAAAAATGAATTGTTTAATTAAATGATATATTTGCAGTGCATAAGTACAATTTAAGTCTATGGACATCCTTTGATAATGTGCGAAGTTAGCTCGACATTACGGTTATTATAATGTTATCAAAATAAACAATTTTTTGGGAACGATTTTTAATTATTTTATAAACAAATTATGCATGAGAGAGTTAAGTAGGGTTAAGTGCCCGAAACCTTGCATACGAAAACCTTGCCTGGTATAATAACTATACTTGAAAACCTTGCATACGTTCATTTTTAAATCAAGCCAAATATTATGAAGTCTAATGGCACACAAAATGATCATAAACATCATTTATGAAATATTAACGGGAACGAATAATAATAATGATTTAAACAGTATGGGTAATAGAAAATAAACCGTAAATATTTAAAAGTGATAAAATCACTTACCCATCTTTTAAGACTTTTGATAGGAAGCTTGCAAACAAACAAGTCGTCAGATCCATTTCTTAATGCACCTTTTTTCTATAACCACATTTCTATCTAGTACAGATGAAATAAAACTGTTAACACAAATCACACAAACGTTTTATTACGGAGTTCACACATTTTACAAAACACTCTTTAACAATGCGACACGTCCGAAAAGACTTTTATTAAGAATGTACATTATCTTAAACAACACCTGCGTTTAGAGATAACGCATAGCTGTTTATTCGAAAAAGAAGCGATCAACACCACATGTAACCACATTGGTTACAATAACTAATTTAACTTAAGCACTTCGTTTTTGTCCGATTTCGATTACCTAAAACTACATATGTAATGGTATTTATTTAAATTGATAAAATAACGATCATGAATCGATCTACCACGCCCTTTTAAAACACTCGCAGACTGCTTCAGGCGTCCCCGTTGGTGCGGGTTACGGGCGATTTGCTCGAGGCAAGAACCGGTTTAGGATGCATACGTGTATGCAAGTGCAACTTTACGCTTATAAATCGAACATTCGAACGAACGAAATAAATTATTGGTAAAAATTTAATTCTTATGTTGTTATTTGTTCTATGAAACTTATGACTTGAATTTTACGAAAAATTTGTGTCGTTTTGTCGAAAATTCTATTTTTTATAAACAATTATGTACTTATTTTAAAAAGCCACACAAATAAGTACCACCTACTTAATTAAATTTTTTTTTAATTTAAACCGTATTATAATAGGTATAAAAATAAAACAGATTTTCAAATTTTCGAGGATTCACAATTTATATTTATACGTATAGGTATATTAATTAAGATTTTAATTTAAACAAGTATCCATCTGTTTAAACTATATACTTATATATAACTATATAAATATATACATGTAGAAAATTTTCTATAAATATATACCTACCTAAGCACCTAACCATCTTTCCCAGATTGAACCGTTTTATTCTTTCATTGTTTTGTAGATTGTTACATTCATTTATAAAAATTTATTTGTTTTATGTTTAACTTGGTGAAACATGATTATAAACTATAATATAAAAATTAAATTTTCGTTCCACTTCAAAATATTTTTTTTAATTTCGCGACGATAATGCAAGATGCTGGATAATGGGCAAGTTCCCAAGTCCATAAAAAAAATTTTGAACTGCATTTAAAGGTGTATTGCAGGGTATTTCCGTTAGGGTCTGCAGTAAAATAAATATAAGTGACTAATATTTGAATAATCATCAACACAGCAGTGGCTTATTTTTAATTAGATAAATTAAGATTAATTAGGTAATTAATAATAGTTTACCGTAAAAGAAATGTTAGAGTTATTGAAATAATTCTAGCCTTAATCAATTATAAAGATTGTTCGAACAGATTCTAAATGTACCTAAAAGATAACATTTAATAGTATAATTAATTTAAGATAAAAGAGATTACTCGGACATCGATTCTTAATATTGGCACATAAACGTTTTAAGTAAGATGTTTTTATATCTTTCTGCAAAAGGGGAACTTGATACTCGCAAAATTAATTATTATCAAAAATGCATTAGTGATTTTGGCCCGGGCGATCCAAGATTATGGAAGACAACGAATAACATTCTACGTCAACCTTGAGTTTCTTTAAAAAATTTGGTCTCAGCAACCTGTACAATTCTAACGATGAAAAGTGCGGGGCCTTTGCCGATCACTTATTATTGTTAGAAAGAACCTATACTTTCCAAAATTATGAAAACAATATTTACCAATATAATTACAAAGCACGTTGACGCAGACAAAAATGTGATAATTTTAGAATCGAAACAACCACTAAAGACTTTTGAATGAATAATTATAAAACAAACTTGATAATTCTTCCCTTTTTTACTTTGAAAAGCGTAAATTGTTTATAATCCTGTTCTGTTCGTTATAAAATTTGTTTAACTTACTTTCTTTTAAAATAGTGGTTTGAACTTTATTTATGTAACGCTAGCAAATGATTTAAAATAATTTTTAAGGATATTAATGATGATAGGTACGTTAAAGAAATGTCTGCGAAATTTTTGGAGAAAATTTTATTGGTCTAACGTCTTCTATTTTGGCAAAGGAAAACAGTTAGGTACTATATTTTCAACATTTCCTTCGTTTAAGTATATATATATATATATATATATATATATATATATATATATATCCTTCTGTATATCAAAGTGGAATCTAATTTTTCTTCAAGTTAACAATAAATACATTCTGCATTAGCTCCAAAACTGCCAACGCCCAAGATTAGTTTGATGTATAAAAGTTTATCGGCACTTAAGTTACATAATAGCAGGTAGTCAATTATATTTTTCCTCTTTACGATACCTTATACATATATCCACTTATGGAAGGCAGTAAAAAAGAATCAAAATGAAACCATTACTTCAATAATAACAGAATTAAATGAAACACGAAATGTAATGAATTCGACCTTAGGGAGCCATTTTAGGTTATTAGATATAACAGTAGATATTAAGGTTGTAGGGCAACAGTAGGTCGTCGACGTTTTTATACTACGTATTATGTAAACTATTGTACCTACTATTAAAACAGTCGACTGCCATTAAATAAGTTCGTCGAAATCGACTCCGATATACTTATTAGTAAACGAATTTATCAAATAGTATTCTAGATTTACGTCAATAATGAAACTACGTTAAAACAATTTGCAAATCTAATTCCGAATAGATATAACGTTAAACGGTAACGAGTTAGGATTCTATTTTAATTTCGTGTTCAAGAGTAGGCGCGCTTTTATTTCCGATTTCATTCTCGGTCAGTGAACGCAACAGTTACGAGTGTAGTTTTCAGTTAACAAAATACGGTGAAAAATGAAGATGGCACTAATTCCAACGATATTACTGACCATTTTCCCTATTGCAAACGGTTACACTATTCTCGGAGTATTCCCGCATACCGGAAAGAGTCACTTCGACGTTTTCGAACCGCTAATGAAGCAACTAGCAAAAAAGGGACATAAAGTTACTGTTATTAGCCACTTTCCCCAAAAGACCCCGCTTAGAAATTACGAAGACGTTAGTTTAAAGAATACTGCGCCAATTCTCGTTGACGCATTTGAAATGGACAATTTGGAATATTCCCGTCTTGATCGATATTACGACTTCATTCTCTTGTTACAAATGGGCCAATTTTCTTGCGAAAGCGGACTTTCGTCAGATATCCTTAAGAGATTCATAAACACTAAAAGAAAATTTGATTTAATTATAGCCGAGTTCTTTTACAACGAATGTTTCTTAGGAGTCGTTCATAAATTTAAAGCTCCGCTTATTGGAATTACGACGAGCGTAATGTTTTCTTGGTACGACGCAAACATCGCAAACCCCTCGAATCCGTCGTATATTCCGAACAACTTCTTACCATTGTCAAATTACTTAACGTTCATGGAAAGGACCGAGAATCTCGTTTTATATTTAGTACAAACCGTTTTCTATAATTATTTTGTAAATTACAAAAACGAAATTATTGCGAAAGATATTTTTGGGGAAGATATGCCACCACTGCGTAGTATAAGTGCAAATGTGAGCCTAATACTTGTAAATTCCCATTTTTCTTTCAATGGACCACGACCTACGGTACCCGCGTTGATTGAAATTGGAGGAATGCATATTGGAGAACATAAAAAATTGCCTCACAATCAGGTAAATTAGTTACATATTATTATAATACTTCTGCACGCAAATTGCTTGTAATTAAGTTAATGTTTAAGGTTAGTAATTATTTTCGTTGGAAACATGCAATACAAATGTTTACAACATAGGTACTAAAAGACGACGATAACATCTTTATTAATAAAATATTCTCGATGGCGTTAATTTTTGGGTTTCCTTTCAAGTACTTAGTTCACATTTTACTTACAATAGATATAAATTCGTTTAGGTATCTACTTGCATTTTTACACGTGTAATTAAACAATAATTATAGATATGATTTACATTTTCAGTGTAATACAACTCGTCAATAATCCAAAAAAAAAAGATAATTCAGTTCTGTTTTACAGATAGATTGATAATAAGTACATTTATAAGTTATTTTAGTTGTTTAAGAAAATATCCAATAACTTTATTTTGACATCAAATGCTCTCGTATGCTTTTTGAGAAGAAATTTCCTAAGGGGTCGGGAAATACGGTTATATATCATTTTCACTATTATACATCAAAAGCACTCAATCTCGTTTTAAAATGTTTTAAAGGTAGTTTATGGAAACTTTTAAATATTACTACGTTACATATATTTGCGTCTTGCTGTAGAATGACACACAATAATTATTTAGGTACCTATACTTATAAACACTTTACGATAATGAATTTGTAGTCATTAAATTCAATTTGTACTGTTTATATTTATGTACCTACTATGTATTAGCGAATTTTCATAGAAAATAAAGCTATTGCAGTCTGTCTGATGACGGCACCCGGACGTGTCCTTTCGGCATTTCTCCGATCTCGACCCCTAGATCACGAAATATAGGTCAGTCATTTTGAACGATCATATATATATTTATTTATATATAATCAATCCACAATTTCTTGTGGACACGATTGCGGTCGCAATTTTTATCGTAGGGGGCTGAAATTTGGACAGCGTATTGTCTTTACGAAAACAAAGGACGAGTTCGTTAACCAGCCAAATCGACCGACCCGTTTCAAAATGGTGGCCGTTCAAAAAAAAAATTCTTATCTCCGTTATTATGCATCAGATCAGGAACGTGACATATGTTTTAGAATTGGCATAAAATTCTCTACCGATCATGTCTCGTTATAATTATCTATAGAATGCGCCGTTTTTGAAATAATCCAAAAGAAGTGATAATTTTTTTTTAATTCTTATAAATTTTTCTCATAAATATTATTTTCGAAAAATGTATTTCTTTCGAGAAAAATTTTAAAAAAGGAGTTTTTTGACGTGCGACATGAAATTTGATTACGAAGCTTGCGCGCAATCGGATTTTTCAAAATATGCTATTAGAATTTGTTATTTATAGTTAGAAGTTTCAGTTAGTATGTATTGTATAATAGTCTGATTTCTAATTATTTAATCAAAACATACACTATATACAACAATGAAATCAATTTAAAATTTATTTTTGTATTCCTACGTCAATTGACTAATAGGTAAGTGTTAAAACTGTTAGTTCTGAAAAGGTCTTTATACGTTTATAATACAAATTTCACAGGGAAATCCAAAGAATAAAATGATAATAAGTATATCTACGAAGTTTAAATTAAATAAATTACCTCTATATTCCTATACATATACTATATGTCAGCGGTAGGTAAATATAAAATCAATAAAAGTATATAATTATAACAACTATATATATATATATATATATATATATATATATATATATATATCATATAAAGTTGACTTCAGTAATTTCAAAATTGAAAATAAAAAATTATTAACATCGTTCACAAAACTATCGATAGGGACACTACAGCAATTTACAAAATTTTACACGTGATGTTATCTCGTTAAACTATGTGAACGTTTTTATCTCGACATAAAAAAATATCGACTGCATTTTCATGTTACCTCGAATAATCACTCTACTTTTAGACGCCTAAGAAAACGCTTCCATTTTATTTTATCAAAATCAATTAGTCAATGTAAATGTTATTCAAATTTTCCTTCATATTGTTTGCACCGGATTCAATCTACTGTAAAGATTTCTCACATGTTTTCATATTCGATTCATATTCGTAATATGCGATTTTTTTTGTTAGTGACGATATAAGCTCTCTCGATTTCAACGATTATGAAAATGTACAGCATACTCATGATATTCCCGCTTCTGGGAAAAAGCCAGTACCGCGTCTTCGAGCCGAAAAAGGGACCACAAAACCTTACAGTTATTAGCCATTTTCTGCAGGAATCGTCACCTCCTAGATGCGAAGATATAAGTTTAAAAAACACCATGCCAATTTTCAAAGACATATGTATTTGGATTAAACGTTATAAATAGATAATTCTCGAATTAGAAAGTATCTTATAATAAACCCTTTAACTAATTTATTATGGACTAGATGAAAAATTCATTAAAACAGATAGGGAATTTGATTTGATCATAATAGAATTTTTCAGCAGTGAATGTTTTTCGGTTTACTACATAAATTTAAAATTCCTTTTGTGGGTATAACGACACGACGTACATTAGGTTTAATTGGCACGACTCTTATTTCGGAAATCCATCGAATCCGGCGTGCGTATATACCTAACAAACAACGCGTTATTTTTCTGGGATAATTTAAAATGTTTGGAAATAGTGGAAAACACCTTAATATACATCTATCAAGAAGTTTTTCTTAAGATATTTGAGAAAAATGTAACTATACATATAACATGTTGGCCAAGGAAGCTTTCGGCAAAGAATTGCCTACGTTAAATATCTAATATTGCAAGAGGAAGGTTAGTTTACTGCTATCAAATACCCATTCATTTTACCATTAATGGATGTCGTCCGTAAAGAGTCGTACAGACTAGGATAGTAATTTAGTCGAGTAGCAAGTAGATCACTAACTACTAAACGGTTTAGTAGTTTACACGCATTTAGTTACTAAATTACTTGCTACTTGACTAGACTACTGTCCTAGTCTGTACAACTCATCTTTAGTGCCTAACGTTGTTGAAGTTGGGTAGGTTACATATTAATAGCGAATCGAAACAAGTTCCTCATCAGGTAAGATTTATTTTTTCATCGTTTATATGGATCTTTATAAAAAAGTTCAATCAAATCGTTTTATTTGGTTTCAAATAAAATGTTTCATTTACATTTTTAATCTTAGCAAATAGGTATTTTTATAGGTAATTCGTGGAGGTTTCCTTTACAGTGTTTTTATAGCAGTTATCGGAACCGTAATAAAAATTTCTAAACTTTTTTAATAAATCCGTAAAATTTTATTATTTGAGTGGTTGAAAATATCGCTTTCTTCTTAAAAACTCGTTTTTATTTCTACGCTGCGAAAACGCCGACATTATTACCGCTCGCATACAACTTGATTATAGAACAGTCGAAAGTTAATATAAATTTACATTGTTTTGGGCGTAAGGTTATTCCTGATTGGTATTGCCTCCAAAATTGGAATAACGAGATATTAGGAGACCCTTCGGACCGAGCTAACATTCCTTATAGGTTCTTGCTATTTTACAATAATGTAATGTTATGTTGTATTCGAATTGCTTGTATAAACTAAATTTATCGTTTTTATAGAAAATTATTATTTAAGTATCTTAAGTACCTACTTATAAGTATCGGCCTATTTGAACGCGAAAAAATTTTTTCTCAACATTCTGCATGAAATAAAACGAAGGGTGCGCTACGTTTCAGTTTAATATTATATCAAAGCTTTAACTTAAGGAGTATAAACACGCATTCTTTAAGTTTTTACGATTGTATTAATTATTAATTCGAAACGTGTACCTACTACGTAGTATTAATTTCTAGTAAATATTAAAGAATATAGAATCTCCTTCGGGATTTTCTGTACTTAAAACGGCAAGAAAGCGTGTCTTATTATTTATTGAACGTTCCTCGTACTCAAATCTTAATTTTAGCAGTAGAAAGCTGCAATCTCCAGCGTTTAAAAAAGGGTTTCTTCGTGTCAATAAAAAAGTAATATAATGTTGGCAAAATGTTTGATTAAACGCGCGCAAGTGTAAACTTTAGTTATGAAAAAAAAACCATACGAGTCCCACTTGTATGTTAAAAGATACAAATAAAATCGGGACGATAAAAAATAGATTGCAGCACTTCTATTTGATTTAAATTTTTGATTAACTTTTATACTTACTAACGTTTAATTTCTCTTGCATATTATCTGCACAGTAGGTACACATTTACAATTCGTACATTATAAATATTTAATTATCGAATTCAAACAAAAACGAAGATCGTCTCTTCTAAATGTAATTGGAGGAATCCACATTGGGAATAACGCAAAGCTCCTGTGGTATGCTGATTAATAAATAAGAAAATGGTAGAAAGCATATTCCCTTAGGAAATTATGAGATCTTTTTTGAATACCCGGACTTTTCGTTCTGCCCTACATTAGATTATTATTGGTAAATAATCATTTAATTTATTTCGAAATTTTAATGTAAATGGCAGTAGTAAGATAAAAAAATGTCATTAAATTATCTCAACAAATTGATTACGCTCGGAAAATTTAGATACAGTTTGTTTCACTTTCAATGAAGGCTCCTGAATAACTTTTTTATTTTTGAAGCAATCAATATAAAATTTTTACAGGTTATTTAGTCCGCTAATATGTATCTTTCTGTGGCAATAGAATTTTCTTAAGATCAAAACCTAACCAACTGTGATCAAAATATAAACTAGTGTTTCAAGTAAAGTCATATTAGCGATTAAGATAGAACAAAAAAGTTGTTGAAAATTACTAAAAGTGCCCAAATACGAAGTTTCGCTGAAAAAATTTCATTTTTGTAATTTTTCAACATTTGTTTCACTTTCAATGAAAACAGCTTCAAAATGAAAAATGTTTTGTTTGCAAGGCAACTTTAGTTGAAATAGACCTTAATTAAAATCTTGTTCATTAACGTGTTGTCTAATTTGCTTATTATTGATGCTATTGATTGATGATATTAAGATACGTCTTAATGGACTAAATAACCTGTACAAATTTTATATTTATTTGATCAAAAACAAGAAAGTTATTCGGGTGTCTTCATTGAAAGTGAAACACGCCGTGCCGTATAAACATTAAAATACTTTTCAATCTTCACTGCATGGAATACTAAGTATTATTTTTCTCGGTTTTAAATTACGGATTACCGGAAATTTTATTTTTTAAATTACCCGTTTTATTCGATAAATTTAGTCAAATTGTGGTAACTCGGTTAATAACCGTAGTAGATATAAAATTAGCAGCTGTCACAATAAAGCGGTACAACGCAAATTCAATTTGCATACTACAAAATAACAGCTAGGATCGGAATCTCCTGACGCTTTAAAAGCTAAGCAGACTCAACAAAAACTACGCCATATATGAGTGAATAAATAAATATCTAAACTTCACCATCCGCCAAAAAGAATAATTAAGAATAATCTATAGATAAGTATGTTGTATCTAATAAAATACATTAGGTTAGGTACCTAAATCTCAAGAAACTGGAGAAACTTTCTGCGGTAAACATAATTTACGTATAACTATTTTTATTAAAATATAGTTTTAATAATGCAAGGAATATAACAAGTACCTACCTACAATCAAATTATTATCGAGTTCTAAACTGAATTCAACAACGAATTTAAATATTACCTTTAAACATCTTATAAGTTAAACAATTTTACGCGAGATTAACTAAAGTAAAACATTTGTTTATTAGTTGTGACAAAAACGTTTCGAAGTGGACACCAGTACCTACCTACTTGCATTGAAATTATTGAAATAACACTAATGCCATATTATATAATTTGCTTAATAATTATTTTCTTGTTATTTCGACGTTTTGTCGAGGATAGTCGTTTATAGAAATTAATTAGAAAAGGTAGATTAATAACTTATTGCATTCCGTGCTTTTAATTCAAGTTTAATTCAAGTTACCTAAACTACAGCGTATATGTGATGTAATGCCTACCAATATTTATCTTGTTTTGCTACTTGAATAGCAATTTTAATAATTATTATTCGTTGGAAATTTAGCATATTACTTATATCGCGTCATCGATTACTATAATAAAATTAAATTTATTAAACAATTATTATATTATAATATGTTCTACAAAACAACTACCTACATATTTTAATATAAAAAGTTCGATTTTTACGGAAATTTTAGAAATAAAGGCCTTCGGCATAAATTGAATAAATGGAATTCTATACTAAAATTAATTTTACAATTAGTTGAACTTGTATTGCAATATATTATTTTTTTAAACTGACCTTTAATTTATCGATAAAAATTCCAATTACAAATTGATATATGTAAGTAGGTACGTATAAAAATATTTTTTTAAATATTTCACGTGCTTGCTTACTTAAGTCTATTATCTTGTTTATACTAGGTACCAAATTACATATAGATATCTACTTGATGTGATTATATTATAACATAGTAAAGGTAGATAGATATGAGAATTTTCTAGGTCAATTTAATATGTATGTAGAATAACCACTTTCATTTACGACTTCTCGCCAGTTGCAATTATATTAGTCAGCAGTATGGAGCTATTACGACCGCTCGTAGTGTTTACGTTATTATTAGTTCGTTCCCAATGTCTAAAAATTATCGGTGTCTTCCCTCATGCAGGACGAAGCCATTTCCAGGTATTTGAACCGCTTCTTAAAGCACTCACTCGTAAAGAACACGAGGTAACAGTTTTAGGATATTTTCCATTACAAAACGAAATTCCGAGATATAAAGATATAGTGCTTAAATTTCCTAGTGGTGAACTGAAAGATATTATTCCAATTAAATATGAAAAGTTGTCTAGATTACAGGCATTTTATAAAGCGCCGCTTTTATCTTACGAATACGGTCAGATTTGTTGTGAAGCTGTGTTATCTTCAAGAGAATATAAAGATTTCTTGCAATCTAATGACCATTTTGATTTAATTATTGCTGAATTTTTCATTACGAATTGTTTGCTGCCTCCTATTATCGATAAATACAAAGCTCCTTTAATCGGTGTAAAATCGCACGTGTTAATGCCGTGGGCTAACCAGTGGGTCGGCAACCCCGATAACCCGGCATACATTCCTTCATTTTTCATGGATTACTCAAATCATATGTCGTTCTTAGAAAGACTGGAAGGAACCTTAATGTTGCTGTTTACAAACATTTATTATCGATACGTAATTGAAAATGGAGAGCATATAATACTTAAGAAACATATAGATGAAGACGTATCTCATCCTAACAAAATACTGTATAACACAAGTCTTATAATGACTAATTCGCATTTTTCGATACACGGAGCAAGACCGTTGGTGCCGAACGTTATAGAAATTGGAGGAATTCATCTTGAAGATCACCGAAAATTACCCAAGGTATGGTGAATCATCATGTAATTTCAAATTTGTTTTTAAATAGTAGATAGACTACGATATCGAGTTAAGTAATCAAAATATTTTGCTATTATGATTCATTTAAAAATTGATGCAATCTTACCACGTTATATCTATTAAATAATTAAAATTTATTTGTTTACTAGACATATTCCTTGAATATTGCTTTTAATTGTAGAGTGCCTACCTATTGTTACAAGTATATTCTCAATAATTCACCTGTCCATAATTTTATTGTCTTAATCATAAGTGAATATAGGACTTAATATGAATATAAGAATATTTTTATAAGATAGTCCCACTTCGATAAGTAGGTATAAAAATAAAATAAATTTTAATTAACTAACAGCATGGATTTATTACATTTAGTGGCCGTATTTATTGGTTACAGCTAACTATCGATGTTTTAAAGTTCTTAGCGTCTTTCCACATCCAGGCCGCGTCCATTTTCGAGTATTCGAACCACTTCTTTTTTTAACTTTAGCTCAAAGAAGACACGAAGTTACAATTTGGGTTATTTGCCTTCAATAGAAAAATAAATTTCGGAGTACAAAGATGTAGTTTTTAAATTTCATGGTGGAGCCTTCAAAGATACGTTTGATATAAGTAATCACATGCCAGCCAGGATAAAAAAATATAAATCCCCACGTACGGAAAAATTGAGTTGCGATTCTTGTGTTGCCTTCAAAAGAATATCAAGATTTTATAAAATCCGGAGAAAATTTCGACTTAATAATTGCGGAATTTTTTATTGCCAATTATTTTCTGTTTTCCATTAACAACAAATTTAAAGTTCCGTTTAATGATAAGTATAATAAAATTGCACGCGCTGATGCCACGGGCTAACGAATGCGTCGGTAATCCTGATAATCTAGCCTATATTCCTTCATTGTTTATTCATTATTCCGACCAGATGATGTTCCTGTAGAAGGAATTCTTATGTAGGTATTTACTAATTATTTTTATAACGACGTAGTCGAAACCGAAAAATATCGAACGGTTAAGAAGCACGTGGAATTAAATATTTCTTACTCCGGTGAAACAATGTACAATACGAGTCTTATATTTTCTAATATTCACTTTTCGTTACACAAAGCAAAGCCCTTAGTACCGAACGTAATAGAAGTTGGGGGAATTCAACTTGAAGAACATCGACATTGTACCCGAACGACAATTTTAATTAAAAACAATATTCAGGTACCTACCTATAAAATCTATTCATTGATGATAAATAATTTAAGTACCTAAGTTATTTTTGTTTCCGTACCAACCGATAAATTCATTATAATTATTATTAGAGATATATTATTATTAACCAGACATGCCAGTAGTTGTGCTCGCGCCCTTCGGGCGCTTCGCACTCTGAAAGCCGTTTCAACCTCACACTTAACTCGTGTACAACTCGTAGCACCAAAACATTTTTGAAATGTTAAGACAGGCAAATCGTTGTGTTCGCCCCCTTTGGGCGCTTTGCACTCTGAAAGACGGTTCAACCTCGCACCTAACTCGTGTACAACTCGTAGCACCAAAACATTTTTAATTTGTATAACTTATTTTTAACTTGTATTTGTATAACATTTGTATTTCTCATATAACGCATACTCGACTTATGACTTCGAGTAGCATACTCGAAGGCCAAAATTACGTATTTTTAAGTAGACATTGTGTTTTATCAACATAGGTCTTATTTAAAATAATAATAAAATTTTAGAATTTTAAAATTAAACACAAAAATTATTTTCTAAATTGACAAGGTTGCTTTATTATGTTTATTATGTTATGCCATATTGTTCAAAAATTCCTTAATTGAATAATGCATAATATATAGTACTTATATCAAGAAACTAATAGACATCGAATCAAAATTAAATTTTTTGCATACCATGAGCCTGAAAGACTCGCTGCTACTTTTGTGATTTTGAAATAATTGATTTTTAAGGAGTATAATTTCTAAAATATAATTTAGAACTAACCATTCAACTGCATATCACGGGTCATATCGGGTGTTTAAAAGTGTCGAAAAATGTTACTTAAAAAAGTTGTTTAAAATGAAAAATTATAGAGAAATATGAAGTCACAACCAACTTAGTCTAATCTTATTCTTTTCGGTAATTTTTCAATAGTGCCTTGAAAAATAATGTTGATCATAATAATTCACGAATGTCATTCTTTTACCTTAGATACACTCAACAATATGAAAATATCTTAAGTTATTTAACATTAATATCAATTTCATATACACATAAACTGAAAAATTTCTTCGATTTTATTATGAAAATATTAAAATTTTGGACATACGAGAGAAATTATGAAAAACGGTTTCTATCCGAAATACTCCATATCAAAATTAATAAATGTGTCCGTAACGAAAAGAAAGATTTGGAAGAATATTATAACCAAATTTTTAGGTGTTATATTCCGACGATAAACCCAAACAGGTTTGAAATATATGGATAAACTGTTCGAGTTTTAATAATTTTAATTTAGAAACTATTCGAATTTATGGTAAGTATAATTACAAAAAAAAACGTTAATATATAATTTGAATTTAAAAAAAAGTGTAATTTACATTACAGGTTCATATTTAGTAAAATTTGCTAAAGAAATAAAACATTTCCTTTCGAGTCATTAACATAACGACCAAAACAAATTTTCTTGGTCGTTCTGCAATTATACGAATATTTTAGAAACGACTAATCACTTATTAATAAGAAACATGGTTATTAACGTTTAACGTGATGCTCGGACGATTATAATTAATCCTTTTGATGGTTGCGATCGATCACTTACACTCAAATTTAAAGCCTATAGTTAACCCCTGCTCTTATAGAAATAATAAAGATACAATTTTTTAGTCGATATTAATAATCTTCTTTAAAATTATGGAGATAAGCCAATATACGCAAAACTTCGAACAATTAACAAACGCCATATATTCCAACTCTGATTAGAGTCATCTTCGAGAATTTCACGAAAGATGGAAAGAGTTTTCCTATTCTTTCCGGGTTACACCGGAAATGGACACCAACTTCTTTATTTTAAATGGAACGCCCTAGTTTTGATTATCGGATTATCGATTTGTATCCCGAAACAATCGTACGACTTTTTGTTCCAATAAACATTGCCTCTAAAATTAGCCCAATTAGAATTACTTCTCGTTTACGTAACGTCGAAATATCGTCACACGAATTCTTCGCTAAAATCGAAATGTTACGAGTCAAAATTGTAGCAAACAATAATTACATTTAAATACCACTTTTATTGCCTCGGATGGATGGCGCCGAAACATCTTAAATTAAGTCGACTTATTGTTACCGAAGAAAGCAGTTCAAATTTTATAACCTGTCCATGTGCTTATAAGAAATGCGTACGTTTCGGTTCGTCATTAATTACCATCCAAAATAGACACCTATTGACGAAACTACATTTGTTGTCTTCGAGGATGAGTTAACCTACAAACAGGCTGTCAGAACTGTCAGGCTGCCGGTGTAAGAACTGTCACAGCTGGTAAAACGACTTATTACCAACGTGAAAAAAAATTTATTTATCTCGAACAGAAAAAGTCGCGTATGTTGCGATAAATGCATATTTACGGCAAAAAACATCCAACTTCCTCCGCGTGAAATCGATAGATTTATTTAATTTTTTTAGCTCGTTAGCTCGTTGGAGGTTCCTCGTTGCCAAAACGGCTTAGATCGAATCCGTATTCGCGTTCGGTTATTAAGTTAACTTCCGTACCGATTCGGTCTTAAATCAACCAAAAACGTCGATGTTTTCGCCATGATAGTAGAATTAGCATATTATTATAGTAGTAATAATATATTATATTACATTATATTATACAGAATGTAACAAAAACGGTGGGCTGACTACACACAGGCGAATTCTACGAATAAAAATAAGGAAAAAAATGTATATAAACATATGTCCTAAAATGGTTCGCTACCGAGTTACAGCTACTTGAGGTTTTCAATTAGCTTATTCATGAAAAGGAAAATGTACACGAGTGCAAACCCTTCGTTTCTCTGCAATATCAATTTTAGTAGGAAATTGTAAATAGATAAATCAATAATTACTTATAAAGTTTATTGCGTAATTCGAGTGTTTGGTTTATTTAATACGTAAATGCCAAATATCAATATTACAATTTTTACTTATTTGTTATTCAGTAGATACTTACTTATATCTCTTACACACACTTTGCATATTTGACCTTTATCATGATAACGTGATTATGTAATCACTCCACTTAAAATGTATTAACTGATAGTATTTTGTCAGTTGTTGTTTAGTGGTCGTCGAAAAAAGACTATGCCGACTTTGCAAACTCTCGTGGTGGCGTTTACGTTGTTATGGATAAGTGAGACGGAAGCATTGAAAATTCTCGGTATATTTCCGCATATAGGTCGAAGCCATTTTGAAGTGTTTAGGCCTCTACTCGAAGCATTGAGCGAAAAAGGACATGAGGTTACGGTATTTGGGTTTTTTGGCGCGGAAAGAAATATTCCACGATACAATGACATAACGGTGAAATTTGAAGAACAACGGTTTGCACATATTTTTGAGATGGAGTCGATAAGGATCTCGTTGTTCGACAGACATATGTCCGCAAGTTTTGTTCAAGAATTTAGAAACTTAAGCTGCGACTTACTGTTACCCTCTAAAGAATATCGAAATCTGTTAAAATCTAGTCAACACTTCGATTTAATAATAGCGGAATACTTTAACTCAAATTGTTTGTTACTGCCTCTCCAACGAAAATTTAACGCACCTTTCGTAGGAATAAAGTCGCATCATATGATGCCATGGTCAAACGAATGGATCGGTAATTCGGATAACCCGTCCTATATACCAAATTTA
The DNA here is from genome assembly GCA_036326145.1 of Rhagophthalmus giganteus. Lineage (NCBI taxonomy): Eukaryota > Metazoa > Arthropoda > Insecta > Coleoptera > Rhagophthalmidae > Rhagophthalmus > Rhagophthalmus giganteus. The sequence goes on along the minus strand of JARFJA010000056.1, from coordinate 5,279,406 downwards.
TTTATGTATCATTCGAACAAAATGTCCTTCATAGAAAGAGTTGAAAATACCATCGCATGGTTACACACCAACCTATATTTTAAGTATGTGTGGGAACCTCAAGAATTACGTCAAATTAATAAACACCTAAAAGATACGACAAGTTATTCTAGTGAAATAATGTACAATACCAGCCTTATTCTAATAAATTCTCACTTATCTTTGCACGGTCCAAGACCTTTTGTTCCGAATGTCGTGGAGGTTGGTGGGATTCACCTGAGAAAACTTAAGAAGCTTCCCGAGGTACGCTAATTACTTTATCAGTTAAACTTTAACGTAAGTAAACAACTTGCATGAATCGTTAATTGAATATCAATAAAAATTATCTATTGCACATCATGTATTAAAACAATTAAAAACGGCCTGAAAACGTTTCGGGCATTTTGCTTTTGTTAGATACTAATAACATAATATGATAATAAGCAACAAAATCAAATAAAATAAAAATCTTTAGGGCACAATTAAAAAGGTCCTTGATGATAATATGTCTGCGCTTCACGAAACTTGAAAAATTTGCAATTAGAAAACTTCGATAACACATCAATGTCAATGTAGTACTGTATACATTGGCCAAACTATAAGAAATTTCAAAACTCGTTATAAAAAACATTTAACTGCATTTAGAAATAAACATTCTGAAAAATCAAATTTTGCAAACCATATCCTAAAATCTAAATACAAAATTACAGTTAACAACAAAATTTACATATTTGTAACGATCGTAGAAAATTAAACTTTTTGGAAACTTTAGAAATTAAAAAACATAAACAAAATTCAAATTACCTTGATGATTACCTAAATGATCAAACTGATCTGCTTAAAATGAACGCTTAAACGGCTGTGAAATGTCATAATTGATCGCTTGAAAATGCAACTGTTAAGTTGCGAAACGCGTCGCGTGAATATTTAAAAATACTTAAACTTAAAAAATTTAATATTTATATAGCGTAATGATATTCTTGTTTTAAAACTTTAATATGCCCCTATTTCAATTGCTTCAAGCAAGAAAATATATTTATTTGTTTGGAAACAATGTTACCAAATAAATGATATTCTTCTTTGAAGTTAATGTTTACTTGGGGCATAAATATAAACAAACGAAATATTTAAGTTAAAGCATATTTTTTTATTGAAGATTTCATTTTTATGAGTGTAGTGCATCTTCAGCCCCTTTGAGATGATATTAAAAAATTGATTACTCTGTTTTATTATTAAAAACTTTCATTTGTTACGACGAAGGTATAGCAATAATTGTTAAATACCAAATAAGAAATAAAAATGCTATTTAAAAAATTGATTGTCATTTTTTAATTCTAAGGGTGAATATCTCATCAGTACGGAAACATCGTAAGGAAAAAATTTATAGAATTATAATGGCATTATTTTGACGTGGTTTATATACCCGCGAGAGATTTCCCGTGATTTTCTGGACACCCTGTATTAAATTTATTTTGCAATTAGATTTCGCAGACATGTAGTAAATGCTTACCTAATTTAGTTATCCATCATCGATTACTATAAACAAAAATTGAGCGAGTAATAAAACAGCTCTTTCATTTTAATGATGATTTTAAATCTTAATTGTTTATTAATAAAACAACTAAACTAGATATAGGTACTATAGTTAAAAATGCTCGTAGTAGGAGGCTTCGAATTTATCGTGGTTATTTAAATCACGTTCGGTACACAGTCGATTACCACCCAAGGAATTGTTATTAGTTATTATGCATTGCTATTAGTAAATGTTATTAATTCATTCTTACAACTCCAGTGGCGACAGTTCTGTTTTACCAAACTGTACCTACACGCAAATTCCTACACACATTCTATTAATTTATAAATCGGCATCCGAATAATGTGTTTCTAAATTAATGTAGATAAGTGTATAAGTAAATACATAATAAAGCGATGAACTTGCTTGACGAACAATACAATTATTATTTACTTACTTTTAGGAGATAAACTGATATTGCAGTATCATCATTCATGGTTCTAAATAAAACGTAGAAACTGACCTTGACGGCTATTTTAGTTATATTTGTGAACCAGTCAGTATTACGTTCTTTATTCGTTCGACGTTTCAATTGAATGCCACGAGGCCAGCATGAATATGTCGCTTGTTTACGTTATATTAATAATAAGTATATTATTAGCCAGTGCGGATTCTGTTAAAATACTAAGTGTTTTCGGTAACACGGGCCGTAGTCATTTTGACGTATTCCGTCCACTTTTAGAAGGTTTAAGTGTAAAAGGACATCACGTTACCGTTCTGGGATATTATCCTTCCGAGAAGAAAATACCAACGTACCATGATATTAGTGTGAAATTTAAGGACGGCGATTTTATAAAAGACATTTCAATAAGTAACCTGACGGGATCGAGATTAGCAAGATACGCGAGCGTTAACTTTGCCTCTAGATTAACAAAAACCAAATGCGAACACATTCTGTCTTCTAAAGAGTATCAAAATCTGTTAGATTCAAACGAACAATTCGACCTGTTAATTGTGGAATACTTCATTTCCAATTGTGTTCTGATGCCGTTAGTAAATAAATTTAAGATTCCTATTATTGGTTTAAAGTCGCACGCCATTATGCCTTGGTCAAATAAATGGGTTGGAAATCCTGATAATCCTGCATACATTCCAGTTATGTTGATGAATTATGGAAATAAAATGACATTTTTAGAAAGAACGGAAAATACAGTGATTTTATTGTATAATAACCTATATCACAAATATTTTATGAATTATAATGATTGCCAGATGGTTAAGGAATATTTAGGACAGGACCTAGTGTGCGATGTCGATGGCCAGGTGATGTACAACACCAGCCTTATTTTAACAAATACTCACTTTTCCTTACACGGATCGAGACCATTTGTGCCTAATGTAGTGGAAATCGGTGGAATTCATATCGGGGAGCATAAAAAAGTACCTAAGGTATGTGTAAATTTATACAGGAAAGCATAGAAGAGAGTTGTTTAGATTGAATCGGTAAACGTACCTATACCTATTATGTAGGTAGCTATATTTATCTAATCTCGCATCAATTCCTAAATTTCTATCATCCGTAATAACTGACTAGAAGATTTACTTTTTTTAAGTTCTAATTCAATAAAGCGTTTTAAATATAATAAATCGTTAATTTAAAAAATCGGTTATTATAGTTACATAGTCTTTCAAATCAGTTTTTTACAATAATCCGATGTCACTACTATAAATTCGCCGCTAGAAACTTTCATAAATTGTCCGTTTAAAACCCTAATTTTAAGACCCTAATTAAGTTTTCTATTATCCACCAATACAGAATCGTTCCAACTTCTTCGGCACGTTGCACATGATTTTATTTCGCGTTTGCGATGGAATTCATCTTTCTACTAATTGGCTACTTATCGCGTAACTAATTCAGAATTTCTCGAATTTTATTATGATAAATTAATTAGAGATTCGTGAAACAGTTGTGGAAATTATACTTATGCTTAAATGATCGTAAATAAATTACAACTCGTACAAAAAACGTTATTAAAATCCTTAATTATTACTTATTGATAAGTTAATGTTGTTTTATGTCTCATTATTTTAAAAATGAAAAGCTAGATTACGATTTTATTTCAAACATTTTCGGTGAATTAATTTTTTGAAATCCGTGAATTAATTATACTTACCTAGAATACTTATATTTACAATTACATATGTAGGTGTCTATTATACATTACATTATTGTACCTATACGTACAAAATTGAGAAATCGGTACTTTAATAATAAAATTATCAAGTTACAACGATTAAATAATAAATAAGTATAAATAATACTTATGTAAATTTAAAATGGGTGCCAGAAATTTTCACATTTTTGAATTCAAGTTTTTCACATTATTTATGAATCATATTGTATAGCTGTAGTAAATTGGATAAGATAGCAACAACGATTGTCTTGGTTATTTTAAATTTATATTTATTATACCGGACATTGAATTATTAATATTTGCTTCGTAACGATTTCGCAATTTTCAACGAAAAAATGAAATTGAAAATTATCATTTTAAAGATTGCATTTTTAATAAACAACAATAAATAAATTATGCTCGAGTAACATTAAATTATTGGATGAATTAGTTGTACCTACCTAGATATAAAATGGAAATGGTAGTGCGTACAAAATATGATTCACATCGAAAATTCTGTTTAACTACTTTTCATTGTCTATATTTAAAATATAAAATTAAAAAAAATTAAAATAGATTGCTTATTTTTTTCTATTTCTATAAATAGGTATATAATATAGGTAGGTACCTATTTATTTAATTTGATTAGATAATAAAAAGTGGGCATCAGTCGTAATCATTTTTAATTAATCTAAGAAAATTTAACATCTGATTTAAAAAAATGCCGTGCCTACCTACCTAAGTAATGTTGTTTGATGATCGCTATAAAATTGAAAATTTAAACTAAAAGCGAAATTGCAAAATTATTTTTAAAAATGTATTTTTAGAAAAACTATAGAAGCCAATCCTCACTAACAAATAACTATTGGATATTTAATATTTAAATAATGAAAATAAAATTATTTCTACAAAATTATCGCATATTTGTACTTTATAATAAGTAGATAATACGTTTATTCTACAAATATGATTACTCGTCACTAGAAACACATTAAACTTGCAATAAAATTCTCGAGTACAATAGACAAGAAATTCTTTTCTATCGGTCTATATTTTTACTTTTCAGATTTATTTTCCAATAATTTGTATTCTTAGATAGGTACTATAAAGATATACAATTATAAAATTTAAAATGTACAATGGCGTACGTAATTGATGCATTTTTATTTATCTTATTATATCTGCTTGAGTACCTTTCGATTGGATTTGAAGGCGGAAGGCATTTTGCGTAACATATTTTTGTTTCCTACACAATTAATGGGTTTTTAAACTTTATGTAAACACTCTTATTCATTTATTATATCTAGGTAGGTATATCTATTAAAAAACTGCGAAATACATTAAATTGGTTTTACAATAAATTGTAAAACAATTAGTTAAGACGAAGGCCACGCTATCAATTTTAATTCTCCTTTTTTTTAAAAAGGTATTTTCCCGTCTTTTAGTACCGCAAGTTGTAAGGTTCCTACCTAAACCCAACATGACCTACCTAACTTAAACATTTTTTAATGCTGTTAATGAAAAAACATTAAGCTTTTAATGAACGCATGTAAAATCAATAGTTTTTTCATTAATAAAAATACAATATTTTAGGAAATTTTAATTATATCGAGACCGTATATCTACTCAATATAATTATACCTAATGTAATTGGGTTCACCACATTGAGTTCAGGTACCTTATATGGAGAACTTATTGACGGAGTATAATCGATGTAAAAAGTTCGTTGATAATTTTCCTTTATTTTATATTTAGGTACGTACTTACTCATAACTTAGGTTTTCTTCGACGATAACAAGATTTATTGTATTTCTTTTTTTTTAAGTATAGGTATTCTGTATTACTTCATTTATTTTATTTAACGTTAGCCTTCTAATTATATTTTCGATTACAAAACATTCTAGTATAATAATCAAATATCAAAATGTAATTTTCAACTAATTCACCCAGTTATATTGGTAACCTTTTCGTCGCTTAATGGCATTGCGAAAATGATTTTGTTTTTCATTTTACCTACATCGCTATTTCGTCAATTCCGAAAAGTTCATACGTGTATCCTAACTCGGAGGTGATTGTATCAAAAAAAGCGCCGCTTTGCTGCTATAATCTATCATTCTATTCCGTATTTGAACGCAGCTCCCGAGCGATGCGTCCTACCATAAGACATAATGCCAATACGCTTCCTAGCTAAGAGTTGTAAAATAAATTGCGATCGCGAAACTAAGTTTCGTTTGGAGTTTAGAAATAAATTAGAAATTCTAGAAATAACGATCATAGCGAGAAAACAATGTTTCGCCCGTGGAATATTGCATTTTCTTCGCATTATTACTACAATTTCAAACTTTAACTCCTTTAGATTTCTAATTTGTATTACCATCAAAATTTATCGGACAAAAATCAGGTATATATTTTTTAATGACCATCTCTAATCCAGTTGTACGCGTTTTAGTAAACCTAATATCATTATACAATAACTTTTTTATACTCAGATAATTATAAGGATATTTATATATATATATATATACCTATACCTATGTGGATACATATCTATATTTTAATAAACGCTATTGAAATTTAGATTAATAAGTAGATATTGTATTTTTGTATCCATATCCTTACTCGTACTTTTAAAACTACCTACCTTAACTTAATAAAACACTTAATAGTAAGTACATACCTACCTACCTAATTGTAAGTTGAATTTAGTTTTCATTACTACTGTATTACTTTAATTATAAATTAGTTACATTCCAACAGTTTATGTAATAATAATTGCAAGTTCCGGGAACGTAATACATGCACTTTGAAGACTATTCAGTACCCTTTAGCAGGGTTTGCTTAAAATGGAGATTCTATTGTATTGTTCGTTTGATTGAAATTTGAATACATTTACAATTGGGCCTTACTTCTGTTAGTAATAATAACAATATTTAATCGGTAATTTATAATGGTTACGATAAATGGTAATTATCTGATTACACCAAACAGATCAAATACGATTAGATAATAAATAATTACATATATTGGAATCGCTAATAGTACAACATTTAACTCGTTACTATTCAGTCACGGCGGTGCTAAAATGAAAACGTTAATAACGTTCATCGTGTTGTTAGTTGGTGCGCATAGTTTGAAAATCCTCGGAGTATTTCCAGCTCCGGTATTCAGTCATTTTGAGGTGTTCAAGCCTCTCCTTGAAGCTCTGAGTATTAAGGGCCATGAAGTAACCGTCCTCGGCCATTTTCCCGCCGAAAAACAATTAAAAGGATATAAAGATATAACTTTGAAGTACGATAAAGATTTGTTTTCACATTTATTTATTATGTCCTCTTTTAAAGGGACACGATTTGAAAAGTATTCATGTTTAAATGTTGCGCATGAATTTGGAAAAATAGATTGCGATATGACGCTGTCGTCCAAGAAATATCAAAAATTATTGAATTCTGACGAAAAATTCGATTTGATAATCGGCGAAATTTTCAATTCTAATTGTGTTGTTACGCCACTTCTAGAAAAGTATGGAGTCCCTTTCATTGGCATACAGTCGTCCATAATGATGCCATGGATCAACGAATGGATCGGAAACCCATACAATCCTGCGTATATTCCTACAAACACCTTAGATCATTCTATCCAAATGTCTTTTTTAGAAAGAGTTGAAAACACTCTAGTAGTATTGTATAATATTTTTTATTATAAGTTCGTGGTGTTGCTTCAGGATCGTCAGATACTTGAAAAATACATGGGACGACACTTTGAGCATCCTAAAAAACTAGTCGATAAGCTTAGTCTTACAATGGTCAATACACATTTCTCTTTACATGGTGCGAGGCCTTACGTTCCTAATAGTATAGAAATTGGGGGAATTCATATTGGAAAACCTAAACCAATTAATGCGGTATGCACTTTCTTAAAAATAACATTGATATTTAACTTGATATACTTTATAAGAGAGAAATTTTCATTTTCTTTGGTAAATATTAGCGGTGCAGAACACATCTTTAGTATCTAATTTTTTCATATAATGCAATTTAAAAATATAAATCACGCAACCGAAACTATAATAGATAATAACGAAGGTAGTTTTTAACGAATACCTACACAGAAAATATAAATTTAAATATTTTAATTTTATTTTCGATAAAAGTAATTTTGTACTCAATATATCCTACGTATAAGAAAAATGCGATTTGCCTTCATCTCGAAAGCTTATATCTGCATATTATTTTGTATTTTAGAATATAGAAAAGTGGATCAACGAATCAACTCATGGCGTAATCTACTTCAGCCTTGGATCCATGATCAAAGGGCATACTTTCCCCGAAGAGAAACGACAAATGTTTTTAAGAGCATTCGCCCGCCTGCCCCAACGCGTGTTGTGGAAATGGGAAACTGAAACGATGCCCAACAAGCCAGACAACGTAATGCTACAAAAGTGGATGCCTCAGTTTGACATCTTGTGTAAGTTGTGTTTTTCGGTACCTAAATTAGCTTAATACTGTCTTTATTTTAACAGCGTTAACGTACCCACTTCGATACTATTATTTTTGACTTTCTTACCTTGAAATTTAGAGAATTTTTAATGTTAGATAGATAATAATACACGTACATCTTTAATCAGTCCTAGTCATCAAATTGACATCGTAGTTGTTTATTATAAATATTGTTTTTTACTAGATACCTATATGTATATGCGGTCTACCAATAGGTAACAATAAATATTTAAATCTTTGCTGTGAACAGGTACTTCTAATTTATGATGAAGCCCTCTTTAATTTACATGTTAAAGTTAGTCAAGAAGGCTATAGTACCTACCGCATTCTCTATAATTTCGATTTAATATAATGGCAAGGATGATGCCCTATTTGTTATATTAATTTGCAATAAGTACCTATATTTATTGCACGATAAAGCAATTATTATAGATAAGTATATGTAGGTAAATAATTAACTAATTGAATGATAAGGTTTAGTTGGTTGACCTTCAACGATCCATGTAGATAAATATTTGATTTAGTTACAGATAAATCAGAGTAATTAAGAAACCGTCGACGTTGATACCTACTATAACTTGATATTTTCGTAAGTGTATCAAAATGCTCGTATAGGTAGGTATGTAGCCAAATTATCTACAACGCTTTGATGGTTTTTAACTTTAAATATTACGTTCTAATTATCTACTTAAATTAGATATTTAAATACAATTGATTATAGATAACGCTTGTAAACTTTGCACGTATTTAATAGATTAATTAATCATTATTTAATAATTTTAAAAAAATTAATAATGGATTAATCAATAAATATCTGATCTAATATCTGTACTATAACTACATAATGTAGTGCATATTAAGCAACATGAATATGTAATTATAAATATACTTTATAGTTTTATTGGAATTGTGACGTGCTGAACGGATATCCAAATTCTAAAGCTCATCGTCAGTGTTGTTGTTAACTTATGAACTTCACGGTAATATCACATAAATGTAATCTTATGATAAAATTAATATAAACAGCGAAAATGAAAAATATAGGTACCTACTAATTTTATCATATTTTTTAAATAATAAAAGTTAAAGACTTTAGAATTATGTAGGTAGGTACTTACCTAAAACATTTTATTTGTGCAACAAGAATAAACCCTTTGTTTATAGTATATAATACAATACCAAGGATTTGTTGTGAAGTATCTACAAATTTATTGAAGCGATCGCAAATTCGTTAAGTTTTATTTTTCATTTCAATTCGTTCAAGTTTCAGTTAATTTTATTATTGGATTCAATTAATTAATAGTAGTTTGATTAATAGTTAGTACTTAGTTTGTATTAATTAATAATTAGTTTAATGAACAATTAAATATTAAAAGAACGGTTTAAAGTCTTTTACCGATTGATGAACATTTATAATAAAAATAGTAGGTAAACATTTAAATGTTTTTCTTTGAATATTCTTATGTTTTCATACTTTTATTTAAAATATTTAAAATAGGCATTTAAAATAGATAGGTATGTGCGTAATTCTTGATCGCTGATTCTTACACTGTAATTTAAATTTTATTGATGACGGTAAACAGTTTTTTTAATGTCGCGAAATCAGTTCCAATATCTTAACTTTAGCGAGGATTTTTAGACCTACATAATAATATTTACATTGGTTTGATATTGCCAAATATTGTATAAACTTGAAATTTAAGGAATTTTAATGAGAAACGTTTTCAAAAATTAATTTTAAATATATAAGTTGTTACATACTTGTCGCCCCAACGCTACAATTATTATACAATAAAAAAATGTAGTAGGTACTAATATTCATTCTTATTATTCTTAAATATTTTGTATAGGTAGTTATGTAGTAGAATAATACATTGTAAAATCAGTCTTTTTACAAAACGCCGCCATATTGTCGAAAAAATGTGCGTAACTTCAAATTGGCTAATAAGTCGTAGCATTTTTATAATACGACTACGCACCTCTTCTAGCCTTTTTGTAATGGAAGCATTTAAAAACAAAAAGGCTGGCTCGTCCAGACGTATTATAAAAGACAATATATTCTAACCTTTTCAGTATTATTAGAGTATAAGTGAAAATAACTTTAAATAGTATATTAAAGTATAAGTATCATAAGGCATATTTTTATCGCACGAGTCCAAATTTCTAAAGGACGAATGCGATAAATGCCTTATGAAACGTATACTTTATAATATTTTTTTATATTTTGCCCTTTTATGTCCTTTAAAATAAAAAAATTTGTACATTATAAATTTAGGTAATTTTGCTATGGTTGGTGATATGTCAATTTAATTCAAAATATTAAAGTTTTGGATTAGCATTATTAGGAATTTACGATGTGACGTTTATGCTACCAACTTCGAAAAATGAAAAGTTGCGTATCGTAATGAGGATATTATAGCACTCATTTCCGTACTGTAATGAGCTCATTATAAACGCCAAATATAAAAAAATATTTTAAAATATTTGTCTAATTGCCTGTACACGGGGTTAGGTTAAAGTTGAAAGAAAGATTAATCTCTTTAGTGTTTATGCATAATAACCAAACGTTTGAATTATTTTTGAAATTCCTCATTTTCATTGAATTTTTCACTTTTCATTAAGTTATTACTGCTTTGTGATTCCTTCTTACCTATAATTGCCATTTTGTAACTACAGCAGTGCACCTAACGGTTAATTAAGAGAATATTTTACAATATGGCTAAACAAGTCAGTCTTTATACGAAACAGCTAAAAGACAGCAGCCTTTTTATTTTTAAATGCTTCCATTACAAAAAAACTAGAGGTGGGGTAGTCTTATTATAAAAAGGCTAGGATTTATCTAATTTGAGATACGTACATTTTTTCGACAATAAGGCGGCATTTTGTAAAAAGGCTGATTTTACAATTATCCTGCGACAGATATATAAATAGCGATATTTAGTTATCCAAATGAGTTAAATTTAAATCTAAAATTATTCAACTTTTTCGTTTATAATTTAAAACAAAAATGTATAGATTAGGTACTTATATATTTGCTGGGAATTGTTAAAATAATTTATTTAAGAATTAATTTAGTATTTATCTTTTCATATTTATTTGCCTGTCATTATTTGAACATATTTCATGAATATGTAGGTATATTGGAAATATACGTTTCCTCATACGATTACGAGTACTTATCTAATAATAATAAATTCAAAACTCCATATTTTTTTATAAATCCTTGTAGAACACTAAATTTAAACTCTTAATAGATATTGCGCTTTGTATCTACTAAAATTTTTAACAATATGGGATTTTTAAAAGAATTACATACTTTCAATAATCTATAGAAAAATATGATTTTCCTGAAATACCTATGTATATTAAAATTAGAAACTCACATCGTAAGAGATTTGTTTACAAATTGTGGAGGGTACCTAATACTTATTCATTCTTGTTTTTAGTTAAACTGTTTTTGTGGTTCTCTAAACTATTAACGAGAGAACACATTTGCCACAACATTTAAGTATTTATATTAAAACTAAAGCAAAAACTTTAAACAAAAACGAGGACCGGACGGTATGAAAATTATTTACCTGAGGGACATAGGTCCATAAATGTATAAACGCTATATTCTCATTAGCAAAAATGTCTGATTGTGAGAAGTGTGAAGTCATATATTTGCAATCAACTTTGTAGTCGGTATAATTGTATAAATCTCTCTTTCATCTAGTTATAAATTACAAGATTCAATTTTTCAGAAACATTCGTTCTTTTGAAGTCGCGTAGGGCGAAATTGACGAAAATAAGACATCCTCGTCGTACCTGCATATTTCACACCTTTTGATCTAGCGTAAATATAGTTCTCGTTTCGATAGACATGCAAAATACATACAAACAATTTCTTCTCAAAATTGTATAGGACGTGCTCGACTAAAAGCTCTCGCGTATCTTTCGCCGTCCGATAGCAAACAGTTTCTAACTTTGACTGAAAAAACTCGTTTACGGAACTCCGTTGTTACAATTTCTCATATCTTTATATTGATTTCCATCCGTTTAAAGCTTTTTACCGGTAGTCGAAATAAGAACTTGATTTTTGAAAACGGTGTCAATTTTAGACATTTCCTCCTTTTTTAAATTTTGAATTGTGCGTTTATAGTACCTATACAATAAAATTCAAGGAAAAAAAAATCTGAAATACAAACTGTTGCGCGATTTTTCGCCGGAAATCGAAAAAAATGTGGTTACAAAAACTTTCCAAAATGCAAAATTCCACCGTCGAATTTTTGAAACGTCCTTAACAAAATTGCGAATCATTTCATTAGCCACACTGTTTAACTGCATTTTAGTTCACATAGGTCTACATTTCTTTAATTTTATGAAAAGTGTCCACGAAATAAAACGAAATCGTTGTTGTTTAGATTATTTAAAAATTCTATTTTGCTCTTTCTTAGGTGTGTATTTGAATTTTTATTATTTCGAAATATTAATCGCTGTAACATTGTGTACAATTGATTGGTTTATACACGATATTTTACTTTAACGTGGCAAACATTTGTATAGCAACTGTTGTTTTTAACTTGTAATCAGCTTTGAAACATAAATTTTTTGTGAATAAACAAAAATATCGAAATATATCGATAAGTAACATTCGTCATATTACGAAAACATTTTAATTTAACATATTGTTATAGATCATAGTTTTTTCTGAATCTATGGAACAATTATACAAACATTGAACTTGTATATTACCGAATAATTAATAGGTTTACTTCATACACACACACACACACACACACACACACACACACACACACACACACACAATATATATATATATATATATATATATATATATATATATATATATATATAATCAATAGTTAATTATTTACTTACATTAGTTAATTAGGGTATTTTTTAGTTAAACCTAGGGATAAATATGATTCAAATGTTTAAAAATGGGATATGATTATAAATTTTCATATTTTTATTAACCTACGTTTTCAGGCCACCCCAATGTGAAAGCATTTATTGCCCATGGTGGTTTGCTGGGGGCTACGGAAGCAGTTCACTGTGGCGTACCGATGATTGTAATGCCACAATTTGGCGATCAGTTTACCAACGCCAAAGCAATAGAAGCAAGCGGCGGCGGAGTTATATTAGATTTTAGATCCACGGACGAGGAATCAATATACAATGCACTCAAAACTGTGTTGGATCCAAGGTAAGCTTTAATATAAAAATCTATTCGCCATATCTACCGTCCCTTTTGAATAACTTTTCTTAAAAACGGCGAAACTAAATCTTAACTTTAATATTTAAAATTTATACACCGATATTTAACCCCTTTGAACGCCAAAAGAACCCTCGTTCTCATAACATTAACAATATCTCCAGCTACTTGTTTTAATTAACGTGTTGCAATGTAACTTTCATCAAAGGCAGCTGCGGTCTTTTATGGAAAGCTTTCTTATAAAATAAACTAGAAAAAGTTAATATTAATTTAAACTTTTTCAGCTTCAATAAAAAAGCTAAGGAGCTATCCGTACGGTTCAGAGATCGTCCCTTACCGCCCTTGGAAACGGCCATCTACTGGGTCGAATATGTCGCAAGACATGGCGGTGCTCCGCACTTAAGAACGGCCGCCGTCGGAATGCCTCTCTATAAATACCTACTTCTTGATGTTGTGGCATTTTTAGCTACTATTTTGTTTATTGTTAGTTATATATTTTATAGAATCACTAAGGCTGTGTTTCGGAAAATTTTTAAATCGAAACCTAAAGATAAAGTCAAACGTAATTAAGTGATTTGTAGATAGCTATTTGTACGTTTATTATAATACTAACGTTTAGATAAATCGTCCTAATTTCAATTGATTCTATGAATCTAAGTAAGTACCTATGTTGAAAGTTGTAAATGACAAAAAGCTTAAGTGTTCTTAAATGCAACACTGGTGCGACATTACGCTTGTCATTTTTGTAAAATAAATTAAACAAATTACTCAACTTATTGTTTTTAAACATTTCAGATTTTTTGAAATCACGTAATAAACGTAATATCTGTTTTCATAGGTACTTGTTAAATACAATAAATTCGAGTTTCTTGACGGTATGAAACAACTTAATTTTAATTGAAGGTAGGTATGTTTAATAGTGATAAGTAACATAAATGTAGTAAGAAATTTCTAACGGAATGGTTAAACAGTTATTGTTAGTACCTACATATTAGGTACTACATTAAACATTAAAATTGTGTAACGAATTGAAAACAAAAAGACCTTTATGTGAATTTATGCTTTCGATGTCAACTTGGGAACGTGGTAATTGCTGTAATAGCATTGATTTTCTTGATTAAAGTTGACGTTTCCAGTACAACCAGCGTGCTGTTAAATTTAACAATACTTTCAGGATCCGCCATTTAACTTTCTTAATGTGACGTATGTTTTACTGGTTGTTATAACGATTTAATCTCATATTCTTAGAATCGCTAGGTTAACATCAAAGTTAAGGCTTGTCACAACTTAAAAGCGGCAAAATTCCTAACTTCTAGGGTTCAGTCAGCAATATGCAACATGAATACTAATATATAAAATAAAATATTAACGAAATATTCGTACAAGAAAAAAATGATGTAAGGAAAGTACTAAAATAAAGATTAAAATTTGGATTTCGCATTTTCAGCAGTGAAAAATTGTAACAAATCTGGTAAACTTCGGTTGTAAACTTTAAAGTCATAGTTAGAAACGAATTAAAGACTAAAAAGCACTTGGAGTCCTAAACAATTAAGGTGATGTTTAATCATTTAAAATGATGACAATAACACTAATTGTAAGTATGTAATGTCAAACGTAAAGTGTACTAACTCCAATATTAAGTTTTACATCGACTTCATTAACGTAGTATAACTACATACTTCGCTTTCACTGCCACAAACGTGGCAAATTAATTAAATTGAAATAAATTCTATAGGTATCTAGGTATAGGTACAATGTATATTTGTTGGATCGTAATTATTTAAACTGTTCAAAAATCGTAATGTGTATTAATAACTAAAGAGTACGTATTGATGTTTGTAATCTTTAAAAAACAAGTTATTTTATTATTTTAAGTTTGGTGAATATACAAGACATCAAGTATTTATAACAGTCTTCAATTTTTAAAACATCAATTCTTCGTTATTTCAAGATTATTGTTTCAATAATGCTGTATAAAAACCAAAAAATTATTTTTTTTTTCGTAACTGCGAAGCAAGTGTTTCAGAGTACCTATATGATGAAAAATGAAAAGCTCCGTATATACGAAATGTTGAAATTTGGAATATGCTTATATTTCCAAGAACCTTTTAGTATTCTGTTTTGATTATGTTTGTATCTAGATGGAAAGGCAAAGTAGAAAATATAGATTCATAATTAACGCGGAAATCTGTTTCAGATAATTAACATTAGAAACAAGCACCTCAGGAGGCTTCGAAAAACGCTTTCAGCGTTTAATACTATTTTAAGCATCCAATTACGCAATCTATTCAATTATAGACGCGATGAAGCTGTTAGGGATAACTCGAGCTATTTAAATAAACGAGGTTACCCTTTTATTGTCTTTCATATTGAGTTAGTAAGATCAACTTACTACTCACGTTCGCGTGTACATTAAATTATCCTTGAATTTATCTTTAGTTACATATTTATCAATAAATGGAATAAATGTACACTTAGCGACCGTGTTATATCATATTAATGATAAGTTTGTTTCAAAAGTTTAATATTTAATTAATACATAAACAAAATAAACCGAAGAGAAATTGTCAAAGTTTTTGATGCGATGAAGTTTCGAAGGGATGACACCCCTTATGATTTTCATCCCTAATTTAATGTATCATAATGTAGGTCTTGAACAGCCATTTACAAAAATATATAGTTTGTTGACGATTTCACCCTCTTAAACTGCGTAAGAGCACGAACAGAGTACGGTTCTTGATTACGGTTGACTAGTACTACAAACCTACAAAGTTTCAAATTTTTCTGAGATTTCCACCTGCCTAACCTTCCTTGTTAGTGCCTTATTTGTTAATTGCAGATTTTGTTAAGTATGTGCTTTAATATTTACAAGGCACCCTTGCAATTTCATTTCTGTACGGTGTATTGATGGAATTGTAATGTAACATGTTTGTGTTAAAGTTATATAACAAAAGTAATTTGATTTCTCTTATATTTGAACAAATAACGTATATCTGTTAAATAGGAAAATACATTACGCACAAAAAACACAATATTTCTTCGTGAATTTTAGTAACAAGCGAAACAAAAGGGATGAACTAAAGGATAATATTGTTACGCCGAACTCGAGTCGGTGGTAACAGGGGACAAACTGGCCTAAGTTTAATTTTATAACTAATTAGTACTATATATAACAATAACAACTTAGAAAACTACAATATTGCAAAACAAACTTTAGCTAAAGTTCGCAGTTTCAGGTAAATAAACATAAATAGCTTCAAAATTGCTGCAGTTCCGTGTAGGAAACAATACTCTACGCAGCTTTTAATGATTTTTCTAGTTAAGCCGGCGGTTTATAGTATGGGTCCGAGTTAAAACTTACTTTCGTAACCATAAGTTTGACGAATTACTAAAAAAAGACACAAAATGTTTATTTTACATTAAAAATTAATTTGCGCGGGTAAATGAAATTTGAAAGCTACTTGTTGGTAGTTGGCGTAGTATCGTTTGATTTCCCGCCATAACTTGTAATTATTTATTTTCAATAAATGCGCCAGATTTGTTCTGCATTCGAATCTTTAATCTGTGACTGTGTGGGTTGACAACTATTCGGAAATTCTCGGCTTGCTATAGTTAAGGACGTTTTGTTAAATTAATCATCGCGTTAGTAGGAAAACTTATTGTAAAATGAAACATAATGCAAATAACTTGCTCTACATTTTGATACTGTTACCAAAAATTATATATATACAATAGTTAAAGATAGGATACTCACACGCTGCTCCTTCGATATGCAAAATATGAAAATTTAGCCTTGGACATTTAAATTTAAGTGATGTAATTTAAGTAAAATAAGTATATTATCTTGTGATAATTAATGGTGCCTTCCCATGGTCCGTAGTGGCGCGGGCCGTACCGCCAAAGCAAACGCCGCGCGAGCCCGCGTCAAGGCGTTTCGCGTACATTCCCGTGATCGTCCATCGGATCCGTGGTGAGTCGGTAGAAAATAAAATAAGAAACAACTTTTACTTAAAACGTTTTTAAATTTAATCAATAGTTAAAAAGTTTTGGCAAAAATTAAAAAAAAAACAAACAAACACTCGTCGTTACCATTTCTGTTAATTAAAAAGTATTCATCAACATACCGGAAATATTTTATTACCATCTGAAAGATTCTCTAAAAGTCTATCACTTAAAGAAGGAAAACGAAAATCGAACTAGTGGTTCCTGAGGTATACCGGTAAAAAATTTAAGTGGTGACGGCCAACTTTATGACTTTATAACTTCTGTCCACGGAGGAATTTTTTTGCGTTCCTTAACTGAAAACGTATATCTTAAGTAGGTCTAACGATGTACAAATTTTCCTTTTCATATCAAAATATACATAGTAATTTTCCTATGCTATAAAACTTTCGTCAATTGACGTTGCGGAGTAAATGTTGCGAAGCTGGCACGCCGAAACCATCGACTTTACAGAAAAGTCGAGGAGTTCATTTTAAAAACTGCACAAGTCCAAAAAAACAATTGTTGGGAAATCTAAAAAAAAAAACTTTCTGGCAAAGATATGTCAAGTATTTTAAAAAACAATTTTAGGATGTGATTATGCTTTATATTAATTAATTACAAAAAGACCAGTATTGAGAAATATTGAAGAACTGTGTTAAAAAAGAGAAGTAAGTTTGCCTTCTTTTATTTATTTAACAAGCGTCGATACATTTAAAAGATTTCCACAAACAAAACCCATGGCCGTTCGCCATTAACATTTAATTCTAATCTTCTTTCGTGGATTCCGCGTCCTTTTACCTATCACCTATCAAAAGGGCCAAAATGTCCTAACATGCTCCCCCGCGTTGGAAACGCTAAGGGTGCTTTCAATGACAACAAACAAACTAACAATCACTACGCACATCACAACACTCAACGATTGCGCTGTCAGTTGTGGTTAAAGCTGGATTTGGCTATGGGCAGTCTTTGAACACGGCACGCTGAGTGAGACCATTCGAGGTACGAACGGTGACGATGCGAACCAAACCATCCGGTCCATACTGCAGCTGCACGACACGACCAACGCGCCATCTATTGGGAGGTAGACCATAATCTTTGATGATAACTAATGTATCTAGTTAGAGAATTCCGACTGGAAAACTTCCATTTAAATCGCTTCTATAGCTCTAAACATATTACTTTAACCAACGCTTCCAGAAATTCTGAACGAGTTACTGTAGGCGTTGATAAGATGATAATCTATTTTCTAAAATAACTAGATCTTAAGGGCTTGGTGATAGAGGAGAAAATGGTCGAGAATTCAAAATCCCCTCAATTTGCACCAAAACGCTACTGAACTGTTCATAGTCTAAAGAAGAATTACGCGAAACTTCGACAACTTCTTGGGCGCTTACGTTGTACCAGGCTTACTTGTTCTTTCAGCTGGTTAATTTCATTCAAAGCTTACTATAACTGCACTTGTATATTACTAATCGTTTCATGCTGTCTGTCTTCTCTGTATCTATCTTTTCAGTAACAGTAGCTAGCGACCCGGTCTGGAAAATCACCAAAGTCGCAAGATAGTCGCTAGTTGACGGTTGAAGAGATCCTGTCCGCACACCCACTACACCGACCGGTACCGGGGTATCCCTCCCCATGCACCGTAAACTTATTTTTTCTGTCTATCATCTTACATAAGAAATTTGTTTCAACCGCTTTTACACTTCTGGCAGGGATCATAACCACGCCAAGTCGTCAACGCGAGCAGTACAGAAAGAAAGATACACTAAATGAATGCTCCCTAGCCCTCGCCAACGCTAATAGCGAAGCCATCGGGAGCGGAAAGTTTACATGTAGGACGAGTCCAACAGGCACAAAGAAACGTTTAACAATCTCGGACAACACCATAGAGAAGCTTAAAGATAGAGATTTCGCCTGTATAGACTAATTGAAGCGAGGGCGAAATCAGCGTAGGGATTCCGGGGAGACTAACCCCCGTACCCAATAGTTGCGGGCCCCTGAAGCGCTATCCTGTTGGTTATCCACCACCCGGGGACGCGCCCGGTAGGGGTTTCAGGTCCCCCTCGGGAGCCGTACCAAGTACGACGGAAAACCCGTGTCTAGCATCTTCCACAGCAATCCTTCGTGCCAGACCTTATCGAACGCTTTAGCGACGTCCAGAAAGATCTACCCAGTAGACTGCTTGTGGTAGAAGCCGTTTGCGATGTACTCGACTACCCTTAGTGCCTGATGAACAGTCAAGCGTCCCTTGCGGAATCCGAACTGTTCGTCCTGCACGCGGTGGCTGTCGTCCGTGTACTTCTTCAGTTTCTCTAGTATGATCGACCTCTTCCTGCCATAAATTAGGCGAACAGAGCTACAATCTCCGGAAGACAGCACAAGAAGCCTTGCATTACTTCAGCGCCCGACTTTGCGACCGAGATGGCCACGTAGAGCTTCTGAAGAACGGGCAGCGTCCTCTCGAGGTTCAGCTTCCCCAATAGCGGCATATTGGAGAAGCCGACGTTGCTTTTGGCGTACGCTTGGCTGGCCGTCACCGACCTTGCCTGGGAGCGTGTCGACGGACCGGTTCCCTCGTAATTCGCCGCCGCGCGAATCGTCGGGGTTCTACTCGTCGCATCTCTATCCGGTAGCTCTTGCCGATGAGGCGGACGTTGCCGCGTTGGCATAGCTAGTGCCTTTACTCAACGTCGCGGTTGGCCACGCCGTTGCCGACGCTCCACTTGCCGCGTTTCGGGCCGGGTCCTGCGGCTTAGGAAAAGCCGGGCAGCCCTTGTATCTGGCGGGGTGTTCACCCCGACAGTTCGCACAGGTGTCCTCGGTGCAAACGCGCATGCACTCGTGGGTAAAATGTTTACCCACGTAGGATCACCTTCAGCAACTTTCCGTCCTTTAATAAGAAGGAGTGATACTGGATACCCGCTTCATTTAAGAAGCGGGTGATGCCCCTGTGGTCGTTAGAGGTTGCCAGGTGAAGGCGAATTCCCTGGGTGAGGCTCGTCGCCTTCAGGACCGCTAGGTTTCTGGTCTGGAACGCACGAGACAGCTCGACCCACTAATCCTTCTAACGAAGGACAATCGGGGGAACATGCTCCCTACGTTCTGCCGGTTCTTGGCTGTCCTCAGCCCCGGCAACCTCCAAGCGCGCGGCTTCCTCCATAGGGAGGACGCTAAAGGCGTTGCCTAGGGTACGTTTCGAAGTAGCGTCGGTGGTCAGAGGCGAGGAAGCCCTAGCTTTCCGACGACTCTTCGCGCGTTTCGCCGCTTCGAAGCCGTCGTTTTCTCCGTCGGCCAACGGTGCGACTATCAGCACTGCGGGCTCTTCCGAAGAGGAGCCGGTGACAAGGTCGACGATGGTGCGGTCGGAGTGTCCGACGTCTCGGTCATGGTCGGGTCGCCTGGTTGACCCATGATCTGCTGGGCACGTTGGACGAGCTCCTGTTAGATTTCGCGCTCGAGATCCACTGGGAGCTCCTCCAGCGCCCCGTCGCAGTACGCCTGGATAGATAATGGCGGGTACGTATCTAGAAGCTAAATGGCCTCGAAATCGGAACGCGCAGGTGAAAGTCTAGAAGTTCAGGTGCCTCGGATCGCAGCGATGTATTCACGTCGACGGTACAACTCGACTGTCCAATGAATGAAAATCATATTATTATTAATATTATTATTAGATACACTAGCCCTGGATCTGCACCTAGCAACAAATTTAGCTAAGAGCTATTATTCGTTTCATTGACTACTCGATCGACCATTTTGGGAATCTTAAGCATTATCATCATCTACGACACAATTGCGAGGTTTGCAAGCTCGACTTAACGATGCGTCTATATGATTTAGCAAGCCTTCGTATAGGTGTTCCCTACTCAAGATCTGTCGAGGCCCGTCTTTATTATTTAGACAGGTAGTAGAATATAGCTTTCATTAGCATCATCAATTACCAAATTACGTTGAAAATTTAAGAACACTGCCACTTACCCAATAACGTCTTCTTCGCGACACACATCGAAGGAATAGACGACAAGGAACGATCTGTTGGACGGTTCTTCCCCAAGGCTTCCTGTTGTCGAACTTACCTTAACTTCTCACCTATAACCTACCTTAAGGAAATTCTAATAAAATATAACCTTTACATATTTCTCATTGTTCGTTGATTTCGGACGATTGTTGGTGTGGTAAACGTCCTTTTCTGGTGTTCTAGTTTTCTAGTATTTAAAAAACCGGTTCGTTCTGTATCCTTAAAAAAATACGAATGAAATTATTAACTTACGATCCTATAACGTCTTCACGACACACATCGAAGGAATGTATAACGAGGAACGATCTGTTGAAGACTGTTTAAATAAGTTCTAAGACTAGCCGGTCAACGAGGCCAAGGCGTCGAGTCAAATCATCATCGATGACACAACTGCGAGGTTTGCAAGCCCGTCTTAATGATGCGCCTAGATGATTTAACCACCTTCGTAAAGGGCATCCGAAGCCTCAAGTCGGTCACGGCCCGTCTCTATTATTAAAATAGGTAGTAGAAGATAGGTAGGACAAATAGGATAGGATAGGGTAAAAGGACGGGTAAGGATAAATATGAATCTGCGAGTGAAAACTTTCGCCTACCATTTGTTATGCCAACATTTGTATTTTTTCCATACTTACAAAATCTGACCTGTTAACAGGTAATTATAGTACCTAATTGAATTTATAACGAAAACCGACGAATTATCGGAAACATTTAAACTTTGCAGTCTGCCCTTAACAATCAAATTTAATAATTGAAAGATTTTACTTTCAAGCGTGTAATAAAACGGCTCACTTTTATCTGATTTCTAAATTGGAATTATTTTTTCGAATTCATAACTAACAATGAGTTATTATACAGAACATTCGACAGATAAAATAATTAAAAAAAATAGAGTAGGTGTACGAGAATCTATAACAAATCCGCAAGTACACCAATTTAACTAATTTTAATTACCTTTAAAAGTCATCGAAAAACTTGGTAACATTGCGCTATTAACACGTTTTATACCGTGTAACGCGTGTTTAGGAAAGTCGACGAAATAATAAACAATTTATATTAATAAAATTCTAACCTTTTTGTTGTAGACATCAAATTCTGTCGTAGGTAGATTATCGACGGTTTCGTTCCAAAAAGTTCTCCGTTAAACGCAAAAATGTTCACGTAAAAATTCCACACAAAGTCCGAACGTCACACATCGCGCGCACTTTCAAAACACTGAAACAAAAAGAATACTATTATTATTATTATACTATTATTATTAATACTATAATATCGAAAACTTTTATTCATACATGTTATCGTTAATTGCATAAATAACCAAATGTCTGTTTTGTAAATTTTAGAAAGGCCACTTTATCGACAATCGGTACATGTGGCTACTGTTATAAAAGCGAATATACGACGACGAAGTGTGCATTGTAGATATTCTTATCGGTCAAATGTTTTGATAAATACGTGTGTGAATAATATTGTGCAGTCAAATTTGAAATTACGCCCATGTAAATCATACAATTTTATAACGAATTAGCTTGAAGTCCTTCACTCAACGCTTGTACTCTTATCGGGCCCCACATGTGTTCATAATGTTACACATATTTATTACGTTTATTTAAATTAAAAATTGTCATTCGAAAATTCAAGAAAATTGCATATTATTTTGTAATTCAAAAATGTAATGTATTACTCCTATTATTCTCGCGTGAAACAATTTAAAATTATAACATTTAAGCGGAATACTAATAAATACCATTTCAAATACAGTGTAACTACAGTGCCTAATAAATTTTACACTTTTAATGTTTTTATACCTCGATGTAGGTAATTTCTGATAATTACCTATACGGTGCGACGCACGTACGTTTTAAAAGTCGATAAAATAATTACTATTAAAATTAATAAAATCTTGACCTTTTTGTTGTATCAAATTCCGCAGTAGACGATCCAAAAGTCTTTCGTTAACCGCCAATATACACACAAATGTTCCACCTATAGTTTAAACGACACTCGCGCGCGTCCAAACACTTCGAGAAATAGAGAACAACTAAATTTCAATAACAACGTTCAAACGTTTTACTCATACCTGTTATATTATAGTCGCCTAATCTGTTACTAATCTAAAGTTACTAAAGTTTTCGATAATAAACACATGTGAGACTTGACGCAAGACGGCGAAGCATGCATTGTATTCTTTTCGGCCACATGTGGTGATAACGTATAATGTCTTTTATTTATTGCATTTATTTAATTTAAAAGTTGTCATTGGAAAATTTATAGAAATTACGTAGTACTATTGTAAATATTTTAAAGCGAGGTCAATACTTTTATTTATCACAAATTAAATCGATTTAAAATTGTAATGCAAGCTAAATAAATATTATTAGGTTGGTACATACAGTTACCGACTTGAAATAGACAATTAAAATAATGTTACAATAATGTCTGAGATAGAATAAAACTACGTTTATGTATTAATAGGTTCCTATACATAATATACAGTTCGTCAAATAGTCTGCACCATATGGAATTTTTTTTATTACTTATTGGTTTCTCAAAAAATTTATTCTTGATTAAAGTTGGTGCATGGTCTAAAACTCGTTTTTCGAGTATGATAAAGCAAGAAATGACAATATATACAATATCTATCGTTTCAATCGATTAAAAATTTTCGAGGAATCTCTAAAAAAAGACCATATAGTCCATAGTTCTTGTAAAATATTAATCGTTTTGCGATGCAACGTTCAGAACAAGTCGCAAACGCTTAGAAAACTCGTATTTCTGGTATAACAAAGCAAAAAATGACGAACTGCGGGCGTTTAAATAAATTATTATTTTTGCATAATCTTGATAAAATGACACTACCTGACACGCATAGAACAGGTCCGGAATTACTTGAAAAGTAGTTTCTCTATAATAACAAACCAATAAATGACGAACTAAGCATGTTTCCGGCGATTTGAAAAAAAGCCTTATCGTTTTGCCAAAATTTGTTCTGAACTAATATTTTTTGTTTCGCCTCCGTACGTCCGCTCCGGCGTTTAATTATAAATTGTTTTTTTTTACTACTTATTTTCCGATTTTTAAATTTTTGTAGACTACACTCTCATTTGTACTATATGGGCTTAAAAAATGTTAAAATATTAATGGTTGCCTAACCTCTGTTTATAATGGTTTTAATCTTATTATATGATCAACATTAGATAAAACGCTAGAAAACAGTCTTGTGTGTATATTTTTTTAAATAAACTAAACGTAAGCACCTATGTAAAAGACTGGAAAATATTTTTATAGAAAGCCTTTCATGCGGAATGAATTGACGTGCCTTCTGACATTTTTGAAATCGGGTTTACAAACATACAAGCTCCTTTATATTTTAAAACAGCAAGGAAACGACTTGAAATGTAACATGAAAATGACAATGGAGACGTTTTAGATATTTTTATAACCGAATATGTATTGTTAATTTTTCTTTAAAATTATTTAGAAGACTATTCGAAACCGTTATCTCGAAAATTAATAATCGAGACGATAATTATAAGCACTGCATAATTTTGTGGAATCTATAAATTACCTACTAGGAGTAATATCTAATGTTCGTGCTAATCTTGAACTTGAATTTTTCCAGAAACAGTTAATACAAAATGTGAATTGTCTTTAGTTTAAAATCCCAAATAATCGAGTAAAGAAAACTATAAATAATCACCAAATGTTGGCAAATGGAGGAATAGTTTTAAAAAAATTCGGAAAACTACATTTTTTGACATAAACGAATGAATAAAGAAATTACGAACAAAGCTATATATTAGTGGTGTAGATAAGTATACCTACGTATCTATATATTCTTCAATTTAAAACCAACTTTATAATTACAAGACGAGGCGTTCTCATGAAAATTCTAAATTTAATATAAGTAGATTTTTGTTACGTAGTACTACCATGTAAGCCCGTACACTTCGTCCAAACCTATATGCAATCCACGTCATCAATAAAAAGTTACTAGATGATGACGTTTCACAGAGTGCTGTCACCTCGTACCTCGTATTTTGTCAGTTCTAATAAATTGTAGCCTTTCTTTATACCATCTAATATGTGCGCAAGTAAATCATCTATAGAATATGTCACTTTCTAAACTTTAAACCGAATTACAAACAAACAATCTAGTAACTTTTTGTTGATGACGTGAACATCATATAGGTTTGGATAAGCTATAGATATGTACTTATTAAGAAAAAATTATGTACAAAATGAAATTACAATATTATATGTATAGGTAAGTACCTAAAAGGACGATTTATAAATAATTGCAAATATCGATGTTCAAAACAAAAGGATCTAAAATTGTAGAAACTCTTTATTTTAAGTGAAAATTTTTGGATTGTGGGATAATAATGCATATAACTTTATCGCCGTTTCTTTTAAAGTTTTTATACTTTTGAAACAGCTGCGATTTAACTCATAATTCTGATTTCATTTCTGAATTAAAAACATTAACGTCATACCTTCGAAAGTTATATATTCGAAAACATATTTTCTTTAATATTATTTGAAAATAGACATTTACAAGATGTCATGTTTCTCTGAATACGTCATTAATATGTACAACCTAAATGAAAACTAATGAAAATAAGCTATTTGTAGTACTCGTTTTTATGTGGATGTAGGTACGGCAGTGCGTATGATCGCAAATTTTACAGATGCTCTATTAAGTTTCAATAATTTTATGGTAATTGTAATAAAATAATGATAACTTAAATTAAGTCGTTTTTAGCGCGATCTAGCGCTATTTAAATTAGATTATAAGTAAAAAATATATAAAATAATTAAGTAAGATTTAAAATGTATATAGATACCATATACTATACGTATAGGTAGGTATATCTACGTTCATAAGATGTATCTCATAAAAATAATCTTTTTAAAAAATAATACCTACCTAATAAAACTTATTAATAATTATTAATAATTAATAATTTTTATTGTTAGATATTCCGCCGTAAATTTTATGAAAGATATAAAATTAATCATTTGAATAAAGTACTTAGATCACATATATAAATCTGTTCTAAATTTTCTCTTTTTGAAGTAATTCCGTATTCTAGATTTCAGCTTAAATTTACATGAGCGGCTTTATAATTGGAACTAAAACGAAGAACACAATAACCCTCAGTTAATGTTGAAATACTATCCGTTCTTCGAGTTACGTATTTCAATAGAGATCCAGAAATAATTAACGAGAGTTACAGTTGTTTTCTCTGATCTTGCTTGATTCAAAGATATAAATATCTAAAAGAGCTTCCAGTATGTAATTCGAGGGAGAATTGTGGGCGTGTTCGAAACTAAATTTATTCAGCATTTTCTCCAAAGCGTCGACTCCTTTCGCACAATGAAAACGCGGTTCTCATTTCGTGCGGACCTTAAGCAAAAACATCAAAGGAAATAATTTGAGAATTAAATAATACATAATATTTAATTTTAAATTTGAAAGAGTTAATGGCGTTTGCAAACGTAATTGTACAATTTGGACGTTTAATGAGAATAAGATGCAGAACCGTATGGTTGAGAACACATTTAATCATCGTCTGTGAATGAGTTTGCTTTAATCATCCCCAGGGTATACTTAGCGTGCCGTTAATCTTTCCTACTATCGATTTTAGGCTTTTTAAGTTAATAAAATATACCTAATATATGAAGTTTTTATAGTTAAACTTTATTTTAACAAAAACTAGAACCAAAAATTTAGGTGAAAATGTGCTTGTAATTAATTTTGGTTTTTACAATAATTTATTGTATATAAGTATAATTATATGTACTAGGTACTTGTATAAAAATTCATTCAAAATATTTTTAAGATAATATGAAAAATAATTTGCTATCAAATTAAAATCTCGCCACCATAAATCGGAAGTTAAAATTCAGGCTCGGCGTCGCGTCGTATGTTTTAGCTAGAAATAACATTTCGTGATTTTGTATGGATAAGGAGCAATGATATAACGTTATTTTAGATATATCCCATTATCTAAAGGAGAATAGGAAATAGACCAGAAATGAAAGCACATCCTTGCAAACGAGAAGGCTTTTATTAGCAGCCGCTTCGTCCCGGTACTTTACAACAATCTAGAAATAATATTCCGCTGTTTCTAACCCTACGCTCTCTTCGAAATTACCTACACTAAATTCAAGTTCGAATAAGTAAATTGTGAATTCCTTTGGTGTAGTTAGATTACCTACCTATAAGAGAATTTTTCGAACAAGTGTTGCTTGTAAAATTTAAAGTATTTATAAACGTCATTTTGAACTCACGTTTTTAAAATTAGGTATTAAGTAACAGAAATATTAATCCTTATCGGTAATTTTTGTACGCCTCGTCCACCGTTTTCACAAAAATATCTAATTATTAAAACTGGAATAGCCTGAGTAACTTTTCTAGGTGAATTTATATAGTGACGATTACGTATGTACATACTTAACCAAGATTTTAAATGAAAAACGTTGTGACAACATAAGAAACTACTAATTAACTGAAGCTTTTGCCGTCAAAGCAATTTCATATCTTTTAAACTAAATACCTTGATGCGCAAAGTATATTTATTAAAATACAAAAATAAGCTCCGTTCTTGTTAGTGAGCTTCAAAGTACCTAATCGGCTTTAAGCAGTAATTTAAACATATACCTATAACGGCAGTAATGCGGAATATATTGAAGGTGGAATTAAATGTACCTATCTCGAGAATAGCAAGATTACGTTTCATCTGAACTTCGTTATTCTAAGATAATTTATAACCAAATCGATACTCTGTACAAAAGAATTTTTGAAGCACACTCGTTGAAAAATACTTTTAAATTATTTTTCTTCTATACCTATGTGGAAAATTTAATATTTATCATTTAGCTTTGATGTTTCGGTGCTTTTTTCAAAGCAACAAAAAGAACTTGAGTGAATATTACAGAAAACTGTCTACATCACATAGGTACATTGGTTGTTAGTTAAAAACATAAAAATCAATCTAGCGAAATAATAAGGCAACGTGCACAACGTGTGCTTTAAACGTTTGAAATATTATTTAAATAGGTTACAAAATGAGTTCGTGTAATTTACCGGAAACAAAAGCAGAAGAAGTAAGGAAAAAAGAATAAATTTTATATTAAATTGTTATCTGGAGGCCAGTAGTTTACGATTTTCAATCCGCTTTCGAATAATATACATCCTATATATAGCAACTCGAGTTTGCGCGCAACGAAAATACGTTTTTAAGAAACAAACTGATTCTGCTATACAGATATACAAAAAAAATGCAATTTAAAATGTATTATAAAATTTCTTTGATAACTTTAATCGATTGCACCTCATCATAATTTACCGATCAATGCGAAACTTGGATGTTATTACCAAAGAATCGATTCGAAAATTACTAGCTAGGTCATAAAGCCTTAAGCGAAAAACAATTTAGTACCGATAAATCTTGAAAATCGCCAAGTTAAAAAGTAAATTCCCACATCGACGATTAAAAGTTATTCCCCGATATTTAACCTTTTTACACGAACACTAAATCAATGTTGATTTTCGTCGTCACAACACGTTACTCAAATGTAGCAAATTAGTTTCTTAATTTGTGAGATTTAAGGCCGATTGTACCAATGCATCTTACAATTTAAGCGTAACTTAAATATAAATTATCTACGCAAACACGATGGCATCCAAGGAAAATTAGGTAGTTAAGCTACGCTTAGATTTTAAGATAGATTGGTGCAATTGACCCATAGTTTCTTATTAAGAGCCAACCGTGCCAATGTAGGTTTAACTATAGGTATAACACGCGGTTTAAGTTATAAATTTATCTCTTCGTTAGTTATTGTTGCTGCTATGGAAATGGACAGTTTAAATTTAAACTTAAGTTCAAATGTAAGTTGATTTTTGACGATCGGCCCTAAATCATGTTTTTAAACTTCATTAATGATTTTTTCTTATTATTAGGTGATTTATTGTTTCTAAAATATTCACATAATTGCAGAACGATCGTGAATGATCCTAATATGTTTAGATTTATTATTTTAACGAATTAAAATAAAATATTTTCTTTTTTTTAATCATTATCATCCTGCATTATTAATGACATTAGTAATATGTCAGTAAAACCTCATTTTTCTATTTGCGATTACGACGCTATAACCGAGTAATTCGTGATTATGTTTGACATGGAGTACAGAGGGCTTATAAATACAGCGAAGAAAAATATTAAATCGACTTAAACGAGAAAGTAAAATGCTTTCTCGAGCTGCCATCTAGGTCGATTGAGTAAAGAAAAAAGTCTAAATCCCTTTTTACGTCTACAACCACCTTTGCCTCGATACTGTAACATTCTTGGCAGGTATTTTGCCTGCCATCAGCCTGACAGACTATCTTATTACAAAGGACGTTGCTAGGAGAATTGGGAAAGCTATTTCCTTAAAAAAAGGTTGAGCAAAGTTGACATTAGGAGTTACAAACAATCATGTATTTAAATTTGGATGTAACTACTTAGATAGTACGTATTTAATTATTTTTTCTTTAAATATTAGTTATCTGTCGATACGTTTTAACTAAATGTAGAATTTTAAAATTTAATTTAATAATTTTATGTTATACCTATACAAATAAAGTAAATATTTAAGTAGGTATACTTTATCCAAGTCATCGGTAAAAAGTTGCTAGATTGTTTATTTGTAATTCAGTTAAAAGTTTGGAAAGTGACATATCCTGTCGATGATTTACCTGCACACATATTAGATGGTGTAAAGCAAGATTACAATTTATTAGAACTGTAAAAATATGATCTACGAGGTGATAGCACTGTGTGAAACGTCATCATCTAGTAACCTTTTATTGATGACCGTGAATCGCCAGACAGGTTGGATAAGCCATAAGTACCTATTTGATAAATTTGGAATTAAATTTTAATGTAGATTTACCTATCTAAAGGAAAGTCGCCTATGACGGTATAGCGCCTATGTTGGCATACAAATTATACGTTGACACGCATTGGTTTTACCACGCAAGTCTATAGATATACACTTGTGTATGTATTGGTTAGTGGTTGTGATGAAAGCTGCCTCCAAACCTGAAACTAAAAGAGGACGAAAACGTGAAAAGAGTGGAATATCGAACACAACTCCCGACATCATGGGATTAAAACAAAAAACAGATGAAAATGCTATAAATGAGCGGAAAAAGTTTTCGAGAAAAGCGAAGAAACTGCTTGTTATAGAAGAAGATAGCAGTGATAACGATATGAGAAGGACCTTTGGAGTAACATGGAGGATAATGAATCTGACGTAGGTTGTACAACGAGTTTTATTCATATTTTGGTGCAAACGAATCGTGGATCCGCTGCCAAAACAATGCGTGGTGTTACAGTGAATGTGCTGGCGTAGATAAAAAAAAATCAAACAATTTGCGAGTTGAGTCTGTAAGATAACAATTTATAGATATTTGTTTGTTTCTATTTTGTCTTAAGTATTTGTTTTTTTTTTGTGAAATAAATCTAGAAATTTAAATTTGTTTCTAAAAATACAAAAATCTTTGAAATTTATGAATTTTACTATAGTGTGCCAACATAGGATATGCTGTTGCATATGATGGTATACATACAGTATTTAAAAAAAATAATAATTTATAACGGGAAAAAAGGATAAATCAAATTATTTTAACTTTATATTAATTATTATATTGTAATGCATGCGCCTATGTCATAAATTGTTTTAAAACTTTTTAAATAAAGGAATAATTTGCTATCAAAATGATGTATGCTATCACGGGCGACTTTCCCCTACATATAAAACAAAAATTATTTAATAATCTTTCTTTGCTTTTGACGCCTTTAGGCATTTATAAATGACATGTTGATTGTAGATTCATTTCACAAATAATATCTAGGCAGTCAATTTATAAATATTTAGCGGCAATTTATTTATAAATAAGTTATAAAGTTTTTCGAAATTGTGTTTTATAACAACCTTTAGTTATATACTTAAGTATATGTTACATACCTACAAAGCTATACTGCGGCATCTTAATAAGTATTTTGAAATTTAAAAAAATATCAGTAATTTTCACGTTTTGAAGAACAATCTATTTAAGATACCTATCGACAAACAGAAAAAAAGTTCTTTGTTAGATGGATACTCGAAACACAATCGATGAAAGGATTATCAGCATAAATCAAGATGAATATCGCGATACTTATAATACTCGACACCTATTTATAAAGAGAATTAGGATCTAGGTAAATTCGACTACAGCAATTCGCTTACGAACAATTCATCTACACAACAATTCGTCTACACGACAATTGATCTACAATACAATTCGTCTACAACAATTTAGCGAATTATTATTTTCTTAAATTTCCGTCGTTCATCAGTTAATTGCGTTTAATATTATTTATGTAATGGGATCATGAATAATTTTTTCAATAACTTACTGAATCGAACATCCCTCACCTACAAATTCTAGCTTAAGCTAGGTACCTAATTCCATTATGACCTTATGTAAATTTCTACGTTTTGTCAAAAATGTAGGATAAAACGTAAACTAAAAATGAAATTTTCGAATGCGGTTCAATCTCTGTAAACTTTCAAGGTGGTGGCTTTATTTGTTTAATGAATACTCAGTTTCTTTAACTTGTTGCCATATACACAATTGGCTACATGCACACATTTTTACTAGTTTTATTTTTTACGTTGTGAAGTTTTGACATTTTACAAAAAACCATTGATTAATTTTTATTAATAATGAAAAAATATCTATTTTCGGATGATATGCATATATCGGTTAACGACTCGTTTTAAAGTTTATTTTTTCGAAATTTGGTTGTTTGATGCAACGCTTTTTAATGATATAAAATCTACTTTACTTTTAAAATAATTTTAGTATTGATTATGAAACCGACGTTCAGTCATTTAAATTTTATTAATCGTTACGTTATACACGTTTTATTAAATATTTTGATTTCCAGAAGATTTAATTGATATTTGTTTCAAAGGTTTAATCCATTATCTCACACCTTTATAGGCATAATTTAAAATACCTATTATATTAAATGAAACAATTATCAAAAAATCACATATTTAATAAAATGTGTATCACGTAACCATCAATATTTGAATGAACATACGTGAACGTGATGATTGATGTATGACATGTTTGAATGGGCATGTAGGTACTGCTAATGGCAATAAATAAATTTGTTGTTTATTTTGATTTAAATTGTTTTAACATTAAAAACACTCTTGCTTCCAAACATTTGAACGGTCGGTGTACTGTACACAGACCTTTTTCATGTACCTACCTATTTAAGTTCAAAACGTTTAAAACAACAATAGGTATTATCAGTTGAAGATCATCAAATCTCTTTATTGCTAAATATTTATGAAAGAATTTTAAGAATATGTAATAGCTACTGCTTTTAAAGATTTATGGTCGAACAATCAAATATTTGAAGTAAGTAGTATTTTCTTTACCTAAATAATTATTCGAATGTGCAAATCTGCAAACATCTGTAAGTTCTAGTTTAAACATTTTTTAGAAAAACAATTTGCCGTGATCTTCAAAATAGGTAGGTATTATAATTAGAAACAGATGTTTTAAAAATGCAGATCTGTATGTAGGAAGACATTTTTATACCTAGATATCTAAAACCTTAAAAATTTGAAAATCGCAGAGATATAATAATCATTATCGACAGAAAGACAATCGTCTTTATTTTTTTAATTTGAAATACTATAGGTAGGTACTTGCAACATAAGCGAAATTTAACGACCACTTAATCTGTATATTTAAATTATGTATAGAAACTAAAACAAACTTGAAAGAAATTCATTAATAAATTAGATGCACACGCCATAAAACGTGATTTTAATTTGTGTGATTTTTAAGAGAAAATAATCCGAAATTAATAATACATTTCATAACGCCCCAAACATTCATCAAATCTAAAACCAATTCAATTAAATCAAATTTAATATTTCTAAGACAAAAATTTATGAAAATAACAATTCGGAAAATTGTTGTAGACGAATTGTATTGTAGATCAATTGTTGGTGGACGAATTGTAGT
Organism: Rhagophthalmus giganteus; assembly: GCA_036326145.1. NCBI lineage: Eukaryota > Metazoa > Arthropoda > Insecta > Coleoptera > Rhagophthalmidae > Rhagophthalmus > Rhagophthalmus giganteus. The sequence continues at coordinate 5,245,906 of JARFJA010000056.1, read as the reverse complement.
GTAGATGAATTGTTCGTAGATGAATTGGTGTAGTCGAATTGCTGTAGACGAATTTACCTGCTACGAGAGAATTAGGTAGACAAATTACAAGTGCTTACAGAAAGAAAAAAAATATTATTTTATAAGTGACTTTTTAACAAAATTTCTTTAATTATAAGTTGATTAAACGCGCAAAACTGTTTGAAATAATTAAACAGTCAAGATGACGAATACATTTACGGCCCGTCAGTCCACGTATTAAATAGTAATTTAATACAATTTAAAAACGAAGACTTGTAAAAACGATTTGACGTCGTGGCACGCACTACCGTCGTTAACATAATATTTTCGTACTTTAAGGGCCCTTTATATAATTTCCGTGATACATTGTTAATGGTATCGGATAATCCATTAAATTTACAACTGACCTAAAACTTTTGTTCGTGTAACTCATCAGCCTATCTCCTCAATTTTGAACATTCGAAGCACCTGGATGTTAATTCTATTAAAACAGAGATTTAGGAAACATTATAATTAACCTCGCATTATCCTCGTGCTCTATCCACTATTTCATAAGCTTTAGGTAATTTAAGTTGAACCCTTATTCAAAGTTATTCCACCTACTCATCGATTAATGTACACCTAAATTAATAGTTTCGAACCCTTTGTTTCGAAATGATTTAGAATTTTAATACGAAATTTAATATTACGTGTACCTAAACCCCTATTAAGTATTTTAAATTATGTAAAAGTACGCCAATACAACGCGCCGTACAATTTATATTTGTCGATTTTAACGAAATGAAACTGAAACGGTAATATAAGTGTCTTACGAATTATGGCCGCCAGTTTTATTGAAAAAAAATAAATTTCCGTAAATACCATTTTCCGTTTATTTACTTAACATTTATTTTCTAAATTTAGAAAATTAGTTTTCCGTTTATTATTTATTATAGTCAATGAAGGTTTCAGTTAAGTAATTTTACAATAAATTACTCGGATTACATAGTGTGATTATAGCGTGCTTGCGATTCCTAGTATGTATACCTTATTCATTTTCACCGTGCAGTAGACATACAACAATCGTTATGCACTACGATGTAGCTACATACATAACGTCGTAGCACACACATTCTTAAGTAGATCCGATCCTGCCTAACATGTTATCGTAAAAGTGCTGATCCACAACAATTCTGTGCAGCACATATATCCCGCAATATTGTGGACATTGACTGCTCCACCTAGCAATGGAAAGTGTTATACTGTTTTCGAACAAAATGTGCGCGCACGAAAGTTGCGAACTATTTGTACATGTTAGTTCATTATATATGCTACACCAGAAGAAACGTTTTGTGCCGCACAAGTGGAATCGGCACCTTAAGGTGACATTTTGATCATGCATTCGTTTATATCTACTACATAGGTTTGATGAATAAACTATAAGTAAATATATATTTAAACAAAAATTATCAATTCCCATCTTTCCTTTTCTTTAACCACCTCAATTCATGTTTGCGTTAAAAATATAAACAAATAAATGCATTCGAACTTTTTCAAAGCGAAATTGAAAAAGTTTCTCTAAGTATTAACTTCACACTTATTTGCACAAGAACATAAAAAGTTGGCGAATTAAATGCGAGCTACTAAATCCGAAAAAATATTTCCAATGGAAGGGCTTTTAAACTAAAATGTCGAGTTATTTTCAACACCATTTCTCACTCTAAAAGTATAGAGTGCATGCCAAACTAATATCTCTAGGGCATAAAGTTCCCGGATTGTGATTGAACTAAATGAACATAGAATTGGTTAACGTCAACTCGAAAGTAACGGAGCATATCGGAGATGGAGATACTACGGTGAAGTTAAAAAGTGTACACGTTCGTAACAGCCTGCCTGCCGGTAAAAATGCGGGAGTGATATTGAAGGTGACAGTGAGCAGAGGTCAACCTGAGTCTCTAGCAATCCCGACTATCCCCGGGGACGACCCGTCAGTGGTGGCGATGCCGCACATCTAAAAGTTATCGTTACACCGGAGATAAATGCTGTAAATGCTCAATCTCGTGACAAGAAAATTGAGCACCTGCTTTTTCAAAGACAATCGCAAAATTACCGTAAATCCTGGATGGATAGAGATGAGTAATCTTAAAGCTCGGCGAATAATATAATAAGGAACCGTGCAATTTAGAAACAGCAGCTGAAATTCGACTTGTAATATTTCTCGAAAAATTGTCTAATAAGTAGGTATTTAGGATAAACGGACATTAAGAATGTGTTGTGTAAAAACATCAAATAGATATACATGTAGGTACCTATGTAACTGTTTACTCTTTGGTGTATTTTTTTAAACAATTTTATACTTAATAAACGTTAAAACGCAATTTACTTTAAACAATATATTTTATTTAGTTTAAAGGAATAGAAACTTTTATTGTTAGTTGCTAACATCAAAAGCGGCGATATTATCGTGAAAAGACAACTTATTTCAGTTGTGTCATTTATTTTTGGAATCCCTTTGATGTTCGACAATTATTTACTTCCCGCTCAAGCTAAATTCTTGTGAAAGTACTTTTATAATTAAACCAGCCTTTGACCTTTCGATCTTCGCCCCGTTGCGTTGTTTAGTATTTAAAGTTTAAACGTAGGTACCTTATATTACCTTCTATATAGTCGTTATTTGTATTTTAGCTGACTTTCGAAATAAATAAAATAATTTACCACGTGTAGGATCGTTTTAATTTTCGTTAAGGATAAACGCTTATGTATTGGTTAAAAGATTCTCGGCTGTAGCGTAAAACTTTCATTGATTCCGTTTTTATAGCTTCCAGTTTATATATATATATAAATGTTAGTTCGAATTGGAACAATTTCAGGGAACCTCTTGCATCTAATTAACTAACTAGAGATAAGTTTGCACTTGATTAAAAAATAGTAGGTATATAGATAAGAAAACTGCACGTGCAACACACTCTTTTTATTATTACGCTAAAGGTATCAAAGTGCTATAAACTAAAATTGGATCTCTCAAAGAACTTTGTAATAAATGTAACAACGCACACGGTATATCCCGTAGTCTCATATAAATTTCATTTTATGGATACTAAACATTTAATAAAGGCTCATATTCTATTATGGAACACAAATGCCGTACGACATTTAATGCTCGCATGGAAGCAGGTGACACAACTGGCAAACACGCAAGTTTACAAATCATGAAGATTCTTACTAATAACAAAGCTCGACATTTTATGAATGTAATTTTACGGTTTACGTTTTTTCAGTTAAATTTCCTTTTTCATAAATCAACCTTAAAACGTCCCGTTGGAAATCGGAAATCGAAGGACAAGGCAAAAATGACGTTTCAGCGAAATTTCGTTCCGTTCATACGTGCCAATTAAAACTTGAGAATTAATTACGGAACATCTAAACGAACTTCAGTTGCAAATAAGTTAAATTTTATACTTGCTAAACTTGCCTCCAGTATTAACGTCTAAGAATGTGTAAATTGCGCAAGTTAAACTAAGTTGTTACATGGTTCAGGTATTTAGTGTTTTCTGTGTGGCGCCACTGACCCCTCATCCTGTGGGCGAGATTCCCGTCGTTCCGAGGGCACTTGCCGTCCATCGCCGAACAAACTCCATTAACAAGCAAGTAAAGAAGTTGGCGCGTGAAGTTGCAAGATCTCTAGAGGCCTTCTCTATCCTCATAGACTTTAAAAGAATGACGGATTAGATTACTATCCCTATCTGATCGAATAACAATGTTGCCTCTTTTTTGCATAGATTGTCCTGTTTGCGAGCTTTTCAAGTAACCGCAAGAAAATTAATAGTCCTTGTTGTAGGTATTTCAATTTTCAACTAAAATTGTCACAATTTGACTAAAGTGGACAAAAACAAAATCGACGAAAACATGGAATCAGATTAATGTTTGTTGACCGTTAAATAAAATACAATTTTACGGGAGGTAAACACTATAAAATGCCGGCTACTGTTCTAATGGATATTCGTTGTACATTGGCTATAAATTAAATTTTATGAGTATAGCGACAGTTAAAGTTCAGGTTATAATATACTGTTTGTTAGGTATATTTTTATGTAACACAAGCTGATCGCGTTTGAAATATATTAAATTTAGGGTCCAAATACCTATATAGCTTATATTAATTATCGTGGTGTTATTTTTTAACTTCCCATGTAATCGTCAAAGTATTATTCATTAAAAATGTCATATGTTAAGCATAATTCAATGAAATATTTTTAATAGATACATATTCAACGTTTTACAAAAATTTAATTAAATTATGATAAATCGCCGTCAAGTCTTAATACTTAATATGCTTTATGTTGTGATAATTAGTACCTAGCGGTCATGTACTTGGACCATTATATTATATTACAATTATAATATTATAATACAGAACAATCGCATGTGTTATATATATATATATATATATATATATATATATATATATATATATATAAGTAGTATGTAGGAATGATATAACTGGAAATTTCAAAGAATATTTAATATTATATTATATTAATAAAGAGTGACGTTTATAAAATTTGACGTTAAACATAATTTATTTCGCAATGTACAGTAGGTACGTAATATTATGTATAGTTATAGTTATATATAGTGACGTATAGTTACTACATTATGTGCATAACTTCTCAGTCAAAAATTAATTTAAAAAAATAATTTATAGATAATTAAGTATTACAGTTTGTCTTTAAATTATTAATAAGCGCGTTATTGTTAAGTTTCTTTCATACAAAGCAAACATCGTTCATGCACTTGCTTATACATAGTGTCCAAGAAATGTTGTAAAATCTCTCGGGAGCGTATTATATAAACCACCTCAAAATAACGCTACAAGTTCCTATAATTTTTTTTCCGACGGTGCTCTCCTGTTGAGATATTCGCCCTTAAAGTAAAAAATATATATTTTTTAAGTAATAACTGCATTTTTTTAAGTAACTACCGCAGATCTCAGGAAATTTTCATTAATAAGGTAGCTAAAACAAAAATGATTCACATATTCCAAGCTAACCGAGCTTCGTCGAACAAGGTCGAGAGCTATTTATTTACAATGATCAACGTTCCGTAATAATAATACTTAGACGTGTGAATTTATGTGGTCGTCCGAAAAAATAATTAAAATAATATCTGAGATATCTTTGCATCTCTTATTCTTTATCAATGATTTTCTCGAATATGGTTTATTTTATAAAAATTAAACAAGAGTACCTTTTTTATCTTAAAATATCTGAGGAATCCAAAATTACCTTGAAAACTCTGAAAATTTTTGAGATTAGAAAGGTTAGAGGTAGTGCACCCCTGAGGCAATATCAAAAGACCTATTGCACCAATTTAAAGAACTTCATTTATTACGCATGTACACCAGAAATTATAAAAATTCCAACAAAAACTAAAAATATTATTTAAAAAAATTGATTTTTATTTTTTAATTTTGGGGTAAATATTTCAACAGGGGAGCGCCGTAAGAAAAAAAATTATAGAAACTTGTATCATTATTTTGACGTGGTTTACACGCTTCCTAGAGATTTTACGCCATTTCCTGGACCTATTACCTATTGTATACCTATGCAATATTTCGGTAAAACAATAGTTTTTGTTAAATAATTATAGATAATAATATAGTCGGATCTAGATAAAATATTATATTTACATAAGATATGTATTTTTACGACATCTGCATAATATGTACTTATCAGACTTCTCTACCATCTATATTTACTTCGAAATCTAACGATCAATCGTATTAGTTAAAATATCAATTGTCTAAAGTTAATGCAAACATTACCGATAGTTTCAAACATTTTGCTATAATTATTATAATCAGCAATAATAATAATAAAAATATAATGATTTATATTATTATTAAATAAAATAAAATAAATCGTGACACATTTAAAAAATATAAATACATACCTAACTACATAATAATATACATAAATATCAAAAATGTCAGATATGCAAAATGTCAGGTAAATATGATTAATATAATAAAAGATCGGTAGTATCAATAATAAACTGCAAGTACGTACGTGCTATGTGTTAATAAAGTGGAAAATTTAAAGTAGGTAGGTAGATACGTAGATACTAAATATATTAGTATTTTAGGTACCTACCTAATGTTTTACAAATTTCTCTTGTAAATGTACAAATATCACTTTTAGCTTACAGTTAGTAATTAAGCTAGGCTTTGATGTTTAGCTTTAAATACAAAAATAGAAAATTCAATTCAAGTTAAATTAATTTAAATGAATTAAAGATATGGTTGTTTAAAACACTTGAAAAGTAGTGTCATGTAGGTACAACGCATTTCTACATATAATATAAAAATGACAAACTTCAATATATAATACATAGAGAGACAGTTTATGTCTACTTACATAAAAATAAGAAAACATTAAGTTCAGCGGAAAACTTTAATTCAATAGTTATATTATTTTTAGAGTACCTATCTAAAATAAAATCTACTAAAAACAATGAAACACCGGCTGTATAACATACGAAATAAGCCGCAATTTTCCAATTAACAACTAAAAAAATCAGCAGTATTTAATAGTAGATATCTATAAGAACATACGATAAATTAAATCGAATTAAAAAATACTAGTAAAATGCTTTAAAAAACAATCGAGTAGTGTAACGTTCTATACCTACATTTTGTATAATAATATTATATACGTTCTTTACGCACACTTAATTTAATCGATTAGTTTGAAACTATTTAAAACTATTTGCTTATGTAAAATACCTACTAAATATATCGAAATATTCTATGTTTTTAAAAGTTGATGATTTTAGTTGTGGTGTACTATTACGTGTGCGATGTAGCACGACAAACACAGTAAGGTAAACCCTTGTGGGTCGGACACTTCAAGACAACTTTCAAAATTGACTTCTTTTATGTTTCCATTTCTGGAACGTCGTGTTATTATTTCGCCGTTGACAGTTTTTGTTGTTTTATGAAAGTAGGAACTTGAAACGACCAGTTTTCAGCTTGAAAGGATATGACATCAAAAGTGTATTATTTCGTAAACGACACCCGGTCGAAACAAGAAACTTATATATACTTAGGTATATATAATATTATACGGAATTTTCTTTTTCTGATGCATATAATTTGTGAAGTTGTCGAGCTTTTTGAACGCAAAGTTTTCGCTTTAATGCGGTTGTATCGGAAAAAAAATTTACGCCTTCAATTATTCCGAAATGGAAACGCTTTTTTCCCTAATAACTTATAAATTTATTTAGCGGTAGGGTACGTTGAAAGCGTTACGAAATATAGGCATTTTGTGAATATTTCGACGTCAAAGATTTTAGATTTTAAGCAAAGAAACCTGTTAGGTATTCACGTAAAAACAGGAAAGCGTTCTCATTTCTTGACAAATTATATTATTTCGGTATTCCTTCTTTAACTATTTCGAAGGAAATGTAATCTGACATGTGTCAACGTCAGGCGCCCGAAGTAAATTAAATCTATTTCGAAAGCAAAGAAACAGAGTGGCAAGTTGTTTGTATAGCATTCCGCGAAAAAACTTGCCTTCAAACAGAAATATTTAAACATCAAACTTTAAAATTATCCAAACACATATTTTCGTTATCTCCGAGTGCAACAATATTGTATTTTTGAACACGTCAGTCTGATGTTACTTTGCTATTGGGTCGCCACCGTAAATTTCATACCGCAATGCTCATGAAATATTTTATACCCAATCTAGTAACCTATATCGCAACACATAAAACAAAATAGCACAGGGAATTGCCTGCTGTCGTTTTATTATCATCACAGATTTTCTGGCTGCTTCGTTCACTCATTCCACCTTAAAAGTTATATAGTACATAAATAAATAAATACCGAGTAGGTACCGAACTAAATTTTGAACGTCTTTTAATAATGTACCTATACCTGCTATCGTTTGTTAGTGGAGCGAAATTGTATAATTTTTCCGTTCGCCTTACGAAAGTCTGAACGGATATGTAATGTTTTTCTTTTTTAAACATGTATGCTAGCTGAGCGGCTTATTAGCAAATTAAAGTTTACGGTTTCATAATCAATTTAATGGACTTTAGGCCGAAAAGGTGTGTCGTGATGGAATTTTAAAATTTAAAGAGGTTTACTACCCTTGCCGGGTTAGGTACCTATATTAAATTTTAATTATCTTGAATTATCGAAGTAATAATAATTGAACGATCTTTATCGATTTTAACAATAAATATCTATCTGTACTGACAATTAAATTGTGTTTGCATCTCAATCAGTTGTCTAACAATAAGATATAATAGATAACATTAAACGAAAATTTTCATATTATCATAGGAACTATATTACTTATATTAAGTATTTACATTAATTTCCAGAATTTAAAAAGTGGCTTTTAAATGAATTTTAAGATTATAAAAGTACTAGATATAATAATAATTATACGGGTAGGCTCGTCTATCTACAAAAACTAACGCTTCCTTAGAGTTAGATATTAATTTATTTATAAATCGTATAAGTGCTTTGTTCATAAGAATCTGTAAGTATGACCAACTAATAATGTTATAATTACCTACATTAGTAAGAATAATAAGATATTAGAAAATGCATCATTAATAAATAATAATAAATCTGTCGAATACATAAGCCGTAATTGAACATTTTATGATAAAGTATATAGGTAAGTATCTATAATATCGTAAAGTGGTTTCACATGCTGCAAATTAAAGTTTCACAACGTATGGACAAAAATTCCATCAATTTATTATAAAAGTAGTTTGTTGTTGTTTCACCTAAGCTTTATTATTGGTTTTGATCGGTTACGAGTGCAGATCAAAGGTTGTTTAATTTAACAAATTAAATTAACTTTATTTTATTAAATGCCGTTATGATTACTATGAATACATTAATAATAATAATAATAATAAAGAATTTTATTGCGTTCAATAGTAACGGCGGAGTTCAACTCCTAGTTCAACTACTGCTCTTCATTCAACCGCAGATACTATCACCGCAATCACACTATATTTAATTTATAATGTAAATTAGCAGTGTTATTTATTTGAAAATCATACATTATTATTTAGTATATTTTTAAACAATTTGAATCAAAAAATATTATCTTCCTTGGCCGTTTACGCTAGAGAATTAATTAGCTTGAACGTATTTATTAATGTTAATGTTTATTAACCTTCACCACCTGTTGCAGTATAATCGCTTTCGGTTATTTTCAGTCATCGGTTAAGTAACATTCGAAGTAGATAAACTGGTACGTGTTTATCTTATGTTAGTGAAAATTAGTATTTTCACATTTACTTATTTGGGCTAGAAATAAAGGCATTTCTCTTGACCTACCGAGCGTTTAGGATTGTTTGTCAAAGTGGCTTGACGACTTATGTAAACTTTAAAAACCACTTGAACATTTTACTTGAAAACTAAAACTTGATAGGTACGTTAAAATTTTGTTTCGTCGATAATGTTTAGAAAACGGCAGATTTTCAAAATTTGATTTAATTTTTATTGTATCTATATTTAAAAAATATTACTCCTATAAAAATGTGTAGGTGTACTTGATTGTAATTGTAATTAATTCTAACGCCTTTTAAGATAAATACAGTAGAGTCTTGGTAAGCGTGAACTAATTATTGCAAGTGGCGTTCACGTTTTCAAGGATTTCTTGTAACTGAATAAATATAGTTACTTAATATAATTGATATACCTGCATAATATAATGTGAAAGCGTGATAAACAAATTTTATTTGAAGCATTTTAGTCGTAACTTATTAGTTTCAGATATAATTACCAATATTTATGGAGAGTTGATATTTAAAGTGCGTTTTTTCGTACTATCTCGCTTAATATTGAAACATAAGTCATTATTGTCACAAACTTTTTTTTATTCCCCATAAAATTTTTCATGTTTTGGTTTTAAAATAAGATCTCCATCTTTAAAGATAAATGAGATGGCGATTTTTGAAATATTTACCTTTTAAAGATTGGACACAGGTTTTGAAGTGACCAAGAAGCGGTTTCGTGCTCTACAATTGACCCTTTATGAAGTAAAATAGGTCGTTAAATTTCTTCATTCGATGCACTCGAAAGTACACCAGCGGGTCTACTATATACGGTACTGGACCCTGAATAAAATTAATTTAAAAAAAAAACCAATAGACATTGGCCCACATACCAATATAAGGCCCTTTACAAATATTTACATTGAAAACTGCAATATTCGCGGTATGTAATTTAAGGCAATATCAGTGCGAATTTTAAGAGAATTATTTGCGGAAAGCGGGAATTAAATTTGTTTAGCTGTTCGACAAAGTTATGGTTATACAATATTTAGGTAAATTACAGCAAAGGCAAGCTATTGTTAAGTTTGTTGATTATCTCAACGTTCAATTAACGATGTTAAACATTATTTAGCCAAGCTAGCTGCCAGGCGCTAGAATATTTATTAGCAGCCATCGTTTCAAACAATAGCAAACCTTGCAAAGTTGAACGAAAGCATTTATATGAATGTTAAATAGAAGAGGTCAGACGTAGCCATATTTACTTGCCCCGAAGTTGTTTCTCTTTCATGTTCTCTATACTACCCCTCTTCTATAAGCCCAACATTTGCATTCATCACTTACATAATTAGGTAAGTGTTCGCTAAACTAATTGTAAGTAATAATATGCATTTTATAAGTGGGTAGGTAGTTTAGTGTATTTAAATTTTTATAAAGTGTTATTTGTTATTTGTGTAGAACACTCACAAGACTTTTCGCGTTGTTGTCATCACCTACCGATTCATACAACTTCGATAATCGTCATGTTAAAAAACAAAATTAATAGGTAATATGAAAGATATCCGATAACAATTATTTGACGCTGATGGATTTTAATTAAATAACTTAACTCGTTTTAATGCTTTGTTTGAACTACGAGTTATAAAAGTGTCAAACTAAAAAGGTATTTAAATGAAGTGCAAGAGAAGGATTTTTAAAAGGAAATGTTGAAACAGGCTACAATTTTTCTCTTTTTATTGTGTGAAGAGTACAAAGCGAAAGATAAAAGTTTTTTAATAACGGCGTGATGTAAAATATTTGCAATTCCTATTGAGTAAACCTCGGAGTTTGTAGAACGACGGCGCATTAGAAGTTCCCTCTTATAAATAAGGATACTTTGTTTGCTCATAAGTTTTAATTGGTATCAAGTTCAAAATAAAATCTTCCTAAGTAATCAATCTAAGATAATGAACGTTCGCCGGCAAACAAAAAAGTGACTGACGTTTTGTGGAAGTAGTATAACGAGGAAATATTTGAGAGGATTCCTGACGTTGTTTTAATAACCTTTCTTCCTGCTGCGTTCAATAAATGCGCGGTACCATTTATAATTTCTTGGATTAAAATTAAAGCTTGCATGGGGTACAATAGAAGATTCTTATTAAAATGCCCAACAATGGGGGATTCTACAATGAGTAATCCCGTGCCGACACCTGTCATGGCGTAGTCACTTCCGCTGCTGACGTTTCCGTTTTTAATCTAGCAGATATTGTTTACAAAGTTAGCTGTTGCGCTGGCCGCGGGCGGCACGCGCGTCGCAAGACGTGATCTATCTCCCGGAACGTGTGCGTCGAAGCGACCCGAGCGATTTTGAGGGGTAAATTTGGAGCAAATTGTTTGATTTATCGTTGTTTTGCTACAGTTTCGCAGGAAATGTACGTCTTCTTAGATATGATATACAAACTATTTCGCAGATATATATCAACTACTTCGGGAATATCTAATATAGATACCTAACTTAATAGAATTCATAGGAAATTTAGAAATCAACTTATTTAGAAAATCAAATTGGTGTAGCTAACAACAACGTGATATTCCGAATGCATATATGGAGGGCTCGGAAGTCAATCAGTCAGTGTAAGTTTCATTGAAATGTATTCGTACTTTCGGCAAAGCGTCCAGTGACGTCGTGGACGCTCTGTCAACCGAAAGTATGAACGTTGCAATAGGACTTACATCACATAAATCAATCGCAGGGCAATAATGACATCTGACAATGAGCTCTGCATATAAGGGAACAATTTCTATTATCGAATTCTTTATTATCTTTCGTTAATTATAATAATTCAAACTGTTAAAATAACGCGATCTCTTAAAAGACGTTTAATTTAAGCGCAAGAACGTCATCAAAAATATTGTCAACAAATAAGTATGTTTTCGAATTTTAAATTAAATATGTCAATCAAACAGATAAATACCATTATCGGAAAACTTTACTGTTCACGTAAATCCGTAACTTGAGATACTTATAACTAGTTAATAAATTAATTAACATGCCCATTAGCAATATCTAAGTGTAGTTGATTGAATACACATTTTATTTTATATATTACAAGTTTTCTCATAACGGACGAGGGCGGTCCTGTTAAATAATGCAACACTATCTTCTATAAAAAACAATTAATTATACATATATAACCCAATATTTTACTTTATAACTTAAACTTTGCAATTTATGTAATAATTTGCATACAGATATAGAAGTATGTAAATAATAAGATATTACATAAAATGTAAAATAATCAGTAATCTGTAGAATATTTTAGGCATGTGCCTACCAAACAGTAAAATAAAATTTGTTGTTATTAACTTAACAGTATTCAGAGATAATCAATTAAAAAATTATTAAAACTACAAAAGTTATAGATATTATATGGTTGTGATAACAAACGTGTTACTTAAGTGGATAATACTTATACTAAAGGACATGCGGTGTTCTTATATTTATGACGGTGCTTTGACATGCATAAGTAATAACGCTTGGGTAATTTTTTAGCAATAATTGCTAAATAATTTAAGTAATATGTTAAAATAGATATTTTCCATCTAGCTAATATTGCGAAGTAATGCGTAGTAAGAATAAGCACTTCTCATAATCTGTAAAAAAAATAAATAGAATTAATTAAATAGGTACTTATTAAAAACGAAGTTATCGAGTTGTTTCTTTATTAAAACATAGCAAAACTATCAAACGCGTCAGAACATTTTCAAGAATTTTTTATAAAACTTATTTAAAGGTGGACATACATGGTCGTATTTCACATCATATTTACAATAACATATCGTTTAATGTTTTAATACACATTAACTTATAGATACCAATATTAAATGGCTAATACCGCCGCACAGAGGGGCGGAATATCGTAAAACGTGGCAGAAAGTCAAAAATTGAAATATCATATTTACTTATTTAAACTCATATTTTATAATAGCTTAATCATCTATGGATGTTATACAATTAAGAAATTACTGCTATCATCACATATGTCCGTGTAATAAAGGCAGAACTGGCAATTCCGATAAACTCGTGTGAATTGTTTATTACACGTCAAAATAGTTGTTCTGTTCTTCGTTTAGTTTTATATAGATAATTAATACAAAAGTGAGTCGAAATCGAGATGGATGCAAAGTCTACAGGTACATAAACTTATTCAATAAGTTATTGTTCATTAACGTGCCTAATTTTGTTTATTATAATTAATCTATTTTTATAACTAAATTTCATTTCATTCGTGTCACTAAATCAACTTGTCGTTGACTTTTAGTTTACTATCAAGCTGTATCAGGTTACTTTTTTGCATAGAAGTATAGCTAATACATACAGCTACTGCATAATAAAAAAAATACTGCGACTTTTTGCGACATTAGAAGATAATGGCCTATAAGACAAAGCTTACAGCCGACTCTGTGTTTATTGCAAAATCATTTAAGTAAACTTCGACCGATATTTCGAATATTTTAAAGTAACTTTCCATTCTTCTCTATTCATCTTCAATTGTAGAAGTGGCAGAAAGACGAAAAACTTCAATAATTTTACATGTTTTTTGTCAGTGTTCTAAAATCGCTAAATTAGTAAACTGTTTAGTTTCCCACAAAAAAAGTTGAAACAATTTTATACAGATGTTTTATATATGTTCGGGGAAACAAATATTTTTCGATATCCCGAAGAAGGGGAAACAGAAAGTGTTTCTTCTTCAACAGACGACTAAAATACACGTTTTTCTATTGTAACTGTAATTTTACGATTAGAATAGTTTAATTACAATAGAAAAAGATTCCTGAATAGTTTACCTAATGAAGAAGAAGAAACATTTTCTATTTTCTCTGTTTCCTTTTATTAGGCCATCTTTTATTCAATTATTAATTTATTTTTAAAATTATTTACGAAGATTTTGTAAGAGTTTGTTTTGTAAAAGTTTTTGAACAGTTTAATAGCAGTAGTATTTTTAATTTTTTAGTAAGATAGTTTTTTGAGTACGTACGTTATATAATAAATGTAATTTTTTTGCTTGATAAACTTTGTTTTTAAAATAAGTCGAATATTCCACAAGCAATACATTTTTTTCCTACTGCGATGAGATTTTTAGTTCAGTATAGATAGGTACCTACCCCTATTGTAAACCCAATTTCAGAGACACCCTATATATGAATTTATATGTATAAAAAATATTTATGAAATTTCCCTTGTGACCAATAAAAATAATGGTTTACTATGAAATGTTCGAAAAACATTGTTCTCAAACAATATCTACTCGCCCATCACAGCTCATGTTTGACTATAATTCAAAAACTGACCATTATATAACTTTTTCCGTATTACATTTTTTGTTCAGCAAGTCCTAAATTACAACATATGTGACAACCAATCAATGTCACGAGATCATATTTTCTATAAGATACAGTTATTGCGGGGTATTTTTATTTTAACTTTTTTATGTCCTTTATCTACATTTATTTTTAAAATAAAACTTGTAAAATATTATAAATGATCTATATTTATTCAATCTAAATGTATACCAAATAATTAAAACAGTTACATAAATCAAAATAGTTTCTGCCACGTTTTACGGTATCTCGCCTCACTGTGCGCCTTATTAGCACACTCACTATCCGTCTTAACAATGCTTCCGTAAATACGTCGGAGAATACGGTTTGTGTACTTATGTTCACTATAAGGAATGAAAGTACATATTAAGAAACGTACCTACAAAGTTGGACAAATATGAAATTACGTGGAATAAAATACATACATAAGTGTTTTGATCGTATTACGTCTATATACATCTGGATCTAAACTAAAACTTTTTTCCATATCCTTTGAATACTTAGTTCAGACTTTGCACCATCACCTTTTTGATATTTTAAAGGAGTATATGAACAAAAAAAAAGGTTTACCGGTAATGAGGATCGAGAATAAGCTGTTAGCCAAGAAACTTTTTCCTGAACAGTATCTGTAATTTTCGGAACCCCTAGTGCAACACGGTACATGACAAACAGAAGGACCATGTTGAAAAGTATTACCTTCAGATTCTATATACCTAAATAAATCGTAGTTTTTAATATATATCAAGTAGGTATAATTTATGCATATTTGCCCAACTATCGTATTAAGAGATGTATTAAAATTAATTTATCGTGTAATTTACCGTAACAAATGTACTGAGAGTCAACGGCGCAAACTTTCCAACCGTTAATTCCAAGGGTCTTAAACTTCACTGTATAACAGAAACTAAAGTCTTTTGATATCGTACGTCCACTCCTACAAAATCAGCTTCGTAACAAGCATCGATTAGCCTGCACTTTCCTCTTTCAACATATGCCCCCAAAATGACAAATAAACTGCATAAAAACGTTACCACTACATAAAAGGATCATATTCATAGCATTCATGTTAGCTGATGGATACTGAAAAATGTTAATAAATATCTTATTGTTAGATATAATGAAGCTTTTAAAAATTATTTTGACATTTACCAAGCTGAAATAAACTAAGTTTATGCTTATCACAATCGATACACCCAAAAAATCAACTAGGTTATTATATGTATTATATCGTCGACCTGTTCGGTCAAATCTATTATGGCACTATGAAATTCCACAATTTCTTCGATAGTAGTCTTTAAATGTTCCCATGGAATATTTGACTCTTGTACATTAGAAACTTCCGTCTAAAGTTGAGATGACATTGGCAAAAGTTCAATAAGTATACATTATCGCGTACTTATATTGTGCATATTACATATTATATTTACCTGGGTAAATTTATCTGCACTGTATTTACCGATGTTTTAATAAAATTCTGTAATATCTTGCATTGATATGATAAATATCGAGAAAGTGCTGAAATAATTAAATCTACGGTGATAACTGTGACGCCTAGGATATTAACGAATGTCGATTGGTACAGAAAAACTATTTCAAAAGTTGAACTGTAATTTGTTTTAAACAACGAAAATCCCCCATAAGGAAATACCCAAAATTCAGGATTATCTTTACGTAATATTCTTATTAATGAAATTTGTATAAAAGAAAAAGCTAGGTTCATCATAACGGCTATGTTAATAACTGACATCTAAAATTAAAATTGGAAAGTTAGTAAATATCGTTTTTATATTTTATTATCTATATTTAATAGCACAAATAAAATTGATATTAATATTAGTTTTTATAATCTTCTTACTAAACGTTATCATAAATAGAGAGCAAACTCGCTAACAATAAGCCCCCGTTACGTATGTAATCACATAATGTTATTAATGGAGCCGTCCATTTTATATAGGATTCTTATGATTACTTGTATTCTATGTACCTATCTATATAAAATGACACATTTATACCGCTGTTCTTTGTGATTGAATAATTACTATATATAAACTTTTAAATTGATTTTAAAACAAAAACGTGAAAGAATAATAGTATAAAGTCATTATTAATAATTCCAACAACTGATGATTGCGAATAACTTCATCTACTTAAGATACTTACGAATATAAGTACATTTTATAAAACTGTAATAATGTTTTAAATGTTTATTTTGAAAAATTAATGTTTTAATATCTACCAAAATACCTACATATATGTAACATTAAATTATAGGAGTAATATTGTTAATTATTCTTTTTTCGAATAGTATTTTAAATTAGTTGTATAATCCAATATTAATTAGGTATTAGGTATTCATTTTCAAATGTAGTTAGTTAATAATAGTAATTTAATGTTTATGAGTGTCGAAGACCCTAGCAATCGATCTACCCCCTAAGCAATTCGTTTATTATAAGAAATTAAAAGATGTCATCATTAATTTAAATAAATACTCCTATATTATAAACTAAACAATCAATCAAGCTTTAATTAAAGTTATAATATAAGACTAATATCCACGAATTTTATTATTGTTACATAAAAAAACAAAATTTAGTTAAAAGAACTGACGTGAAAAAATAATCGGATCGAAGAGAGTCATTAATAAAAAATTTAAACAAGGTAAGTACACAAAAATTACTTTTAAACCATTTTTAAGTAATTTGATTTGAAATACAAAAATCTTTCAGAATAAAAAGCTTTTTATTTGTTTGTTCGTTGAAATAAATCTATTTAAATGTAGATACCCACCACATGAAAAATGTATTTGTTACCATCGATATCAACAAATTTAACTTTAGATACTTGTAAATTAATATAGAAGTTCCATTCGTCAATTAATTCCTGTTCTACGGGACCCCCTCGTTTTGGATTCGGTGTAAATATACTTTGCTGCAAGACTTTCAAAACATTTCCAAATTTTTTTCTCGTTAGATATATAACTATCATTTTACAAGATGCTAAAACCAAAATTATATAAGTAAATAACTTCTAAAACTTATTTAGGTATAAATTATCTTATAATTATAAAACTGGATTAATATATGTAGATATACATATAGGTACAATGTACATAGGTTACAGAAGTTTATCTGGCTTCTATTCGTCCGGATCTCCGGATTAGCTTTTCGTTGATTTTTAAATAGACACATGTACCTATATCAAAGCTTTTGTTCAATAACGAGAACCTCAATACAGTTTAGCAAATTACACTATAGGTACATATACGTACATATCTATATTAGTATAGGTAAGTACTTACCTACTAATTATTTTAAAAAATGGATTTAATTTTGAATTATCTAATTACTTATATATATTATTTAGATATATACATAGATACTTAATCCTAATAGGAATATTAATTTAGTATAATGTTATATTTTGTTTACTTATAGGTACACTTCGTCCAAAGCTATATGCAATCCACGTTATCAGTAAAGGGTTACTAGATTATGACGTTTCACACAGTGCTGTCACCTCATACTCGTATTTTGACAGTTCTAATAAATTGTAGTCTTTCTTTATACCATCTAATTTATGCGCAGGTAAATCGTCTATAGAATATGTCATTTTCCAAACTTTAAATCGAATTACAAATAAACAATTTAGTGACTTTTTTTGATGTCGTAAATTGCATATAGGTTTGGATAGGCCATATCTGCATATATTCGAATTATTCGAATTTTCGTTTAACCGGATTACTTTTGGTCCCGTTTGATAAATGGTCACTGTACATATTTAATATAGTGTTACAAAAACTATCCATATAAGTGTTTGGAAAATTCTATTAGATACAAAAATGGCAATCAAATCTGCACCCAAAGAAATATTGGTTTAGAACTAACAAAATTGCAAGTAACATCAAGTGTTTTGCTATTAAAAAGGCACCAACAAAATATTTTGCGGTGGTCGCGCCGTTTGTACTAATAATAATTTAATTAATTAATAGCACACTTTTTCTGTGTGTTTATTAATTTCGCTAATTTAATTTGGGTTTCAATGATTTAATTCTAATATTTTTACTTACCCGTAGTACATGATGGGAAATATGACAATCTTATCAATAACAAACCGAAATCACCCTTATTATCGCTAACAATAATGTCGTGCAAAATAGTAATTGGACAACTTAACATTAAAGATAACATAACATATGAATATACATGATATTCTCACTCACTCACTCTTATTAAGAGATAAGCCACTGTATCACAAAATTTTTGATGTATCGTCAGATATTCATTTTTATTAATTGAATTCATCTTAATAAGAGGCTTGTAAAACTCGAATAACTTCTTTTTATGTATGTACCCACATTTAGTAATTTTATCTAATAATAAAATATTCAAAAAACTTTTTGTTCAATATCGACTAACATTACCTATCTATACTTGATGTATATTTTATAAGACTGATTCCTTACACCTACATTCTACATTATAGAAAATTGATATCATAATATGCCATAAATGTATGTTAATTAATTCTATAATTGCGACCAATGTCGCAATACAATATGTAACAATATGACTTAAGAAAATATAGGTATAGGTAATGTTACAACCACAAAACCATTTACCTTATAGACTATAGTTGGACAGCCGTAACAGAAAGTGTCACTTTTTGAAAGAAAAATTAACTGAATCAACCCTTTTATTCCCATCGGTATAAGATTAAGGCAGCAATTTTTCACGTTTCGAGTAGATATTTTACACATGTTTTATGTTTTTTTTTTGTCTTTATTCATTACTCGATGACGTACCAAAAGGTGTTACCGGCTCTTAAACTACTATCTACTTCTTATTAGTAAAATTCGAGGTCCGACCTAGAAAAAAATTGTAACAATCACCCATTTACAGGAATAAACAGAGTTAATGGTAATCTTTAAAATAGGTATCAAAAGTCCCCATATATTTGATTGTGGAACATAATAAAAATTCAGCCACCATCTTGAATTTTATAGATAACTTCGTTATTATTTGTTTTATTAAAAAAAATGCATGGGACCAAATATTTATAGCTTAGAAAGACTGTTTAAAATGATTTGTTAATTTTTAAAACCGGTTGATAATTAATAAGTTAGAAATTTTTTTCGTACTTATAGGTACCTACCTAATAAACGTCCTACAAAATAAAAGTAATGTGTTAACTAATTGTAAGTTTTACAATATAATACACGTTTATGTGTATAAATGAAATGTATGTGTATTAACTGTATGTGTTAACTGTATTAGATGTGTGTGTATGAGAAGATACAGTACTACATTTTAACTCAGAATTTTTACAACTGCATGATTCAGAGCAAAAGTTTCTTTACAATTACAAAATAATAACATTGTTAAAATAAAATCCGGATCAAAAGGTTTTGCCTTTACATTAAATTAAAATATTGTCTTTACACACGAAGCAACCAAATTCTTCTTGATTTAACTTCTTTACAAGTCAGTTCCAAATTTGAGGTGTAGATTTTTCTTTTAAGTATAATTTAGCAGCATTTGACGTTGGTTGTAAAGATTAATTAATTGGTAGGAAAGGTAGTGAACGTGGCCAAGATAAATTTCTACTTATATATCGTAAGACAATTGTAAAATCAGCCTTTTTACAAAAAAAAACTAGCCTTTTATAAAATGCCGCTTATTGTAGAAAATTTGTTAATTAGATATAAAAAAAGAAAATAAACATTTCTTTCAACTTTAACCTAACCCCGTGTACATAGACAGTTTTGCGTTTAAGACCGTGCACACGGGGCAATTGTCTATATACACAGAGTTAGGTTAAGGTTGAAAGATAGATTAATGCCCTTAATGTTTATGCATAATTACCAAACGTTTTAGTTATTTTTGAAGTTCCTCGTTTTCACTGAATTTCGTACAAAACGACTAAAAGACACCAGTCCTTTTGTTTTTAAATGCTTCCATTACAAAAATGCTAAAGGCGCGTAGTCGTATTATAAAAAGTTTTTTTCGACAATAAGGCTCGTTTCACACGCTCCGGTTGGGTCGATGTATGTGTAAAATAATGTGTTTTATACTAATTATTGTAATAATTGTTATTTTTTCATATTTGTAAATTCTGATTTTTTTGGAAAATCTCAACTTTTGTCATTATTATCTTATTTTAAAAATTAATAAACAATTTTTACAACAATTATTTTGTTGAATTGAGTGGAGTCAATAGATAGGTATAGCTAGTTAGTCTACTACGATTAAAAAAACTGTTATCTAGCTCTTGAAGGTAAAAAACATAGGGTTTACAAAATGATCTAACACATCTTGTATATCTATTATATAAAAATTTACCTACTTATATATACAAATATTTCGATGTTCTAATATTGTTACTAATTGCTTAGGTACCCAACTCAAATAGATTTATTAGAATAAAAAGGGTACCTATATTAATAATTGTTGACACGGTTTTTAGACTTTAAGTTCGAAATATAATTATTATTTATATATATTCTATTTTTTGCATTCTATTATTTGAAGCTTTCGAATTGTCTTTCATCTTTAATAGGTATTTATAAAATAACGTAATGAAAAAGTTTTAAAACTTTTCATTCTGCTTCTCATTAATTTACTACAGGAATTCTGTTAAAGTTAGAAAATGTCAGAGAATCTAAAAAAGTTATCAGCCATCATAAACGCTTAAATAATTAAATATCCTTCCTAACCTTAAAAACGAGTTCTATAAACTAGGTTAAATGAATATAACAAACGTGTCTTATTAAAATTTATTCAACAAGGTAAAATCTGTTGAATTCTCAGTGTTAAATCAATTCAAGTGATTTTTTATTATAAGTAATATGTATTTAACATTTTACTTAATTATTATAATTAGTACAGTACCTTTATTCTAATTTTATTAATACATATAATATACAAGTATTTAAGTGCGTTTTAAATACATATTTGCGCATGTGACTTTTAAAACTAGATATTTATTAAGAAAGCTGTATTTATTTGATTATTTTTCTAGACATTTGTTTTTTACTAATGAATTTGTAGGTATAATTTTAAAATTTCTTTGACACAGGTTAGGTTATTCTGTGTTAAGACTGGTTTAGAAGATTCATTTCGCTTAATTATATCGAATTTAGAAATAAACTATGTACTTTCTTGTAATGTAGATGTTATAGTTCCTAAAAATTGTCGTAGAGTAAAGGCTACTTTATAGAAAAATCTTTTCCGAGCAGAATGCAGTAAGTACAATTATTAATGATGAACTATTAATTATTATTTTTCTCTCCGAAAAGTAATGGCTAAGATGTTTGTTTGTATTAATATCGAAAATGAAACGCGTATAGCTCATCCAAACCTATATGATGTTCACGTCATCAATACAAGGTTACTAGATGATGACGTTTCACACAGTGCTGTCACCTCGTACCTCGTATTTTGACAGTTCTAATAAATTGTAGTATTTCTTTATACCATCTAATATGTGCGCAAGTAAATCATCTATAGAATATGTCACTTTCCAAACTTTAAACCGAATTAGAAATAAACAATCTAGTAACTTTTTGTTGATGACGTGAACATCATATAGGTTTGGATAAGCTATAGGTAAATGTTCAATGGTAGTTTTAAAAAACAAAGAATTTCGAGAATATAACTGTCAGTTTATTATATAGACGGAGCTATTATTCAAAAAGCTGTCAATAAAAATAGACTGCTTCTTAGTAGAATGAGAATGCAATAAGCAAGTAAAGCTTGTATCGTTTCTCTATCTTATAAGAAAATACATCATTATTTATTAGGAGTGTTCTGCACCTGATCCCACCGCAAAACACAATACTAATAAAACTCTCACGTCTTGTGCCCGCCATTATGCCGGAAGTATACATGTGTGCCGCAGAAATGCTGGATATTTAGTTTAAAAATGTATGCAGCAGCCGAGAACCGCTTTAAATAAAGGGAAATATCTTATTGTGTATTCTTTTACCGTTTTCTTTCTAGAAAAAACGTAAACTTCGCGAAAATTGCAACTTCGGATAAAAAATGCTTTCGCATTTTGCCCTTTTTTCTTAATAATCAATCAAAATACCCAACAACTTGGAAAATTTCCTGATTCATGCCGACATTATTTATAAAATGTGATATCCGGTGACATATAGGTGGTGGAAAAAGCAGTAAAACGGCGAGATAATTGATAAAGTACGTATAGTGTGATGAGTGTGGCGTAAACTTTTTGTTACGACGAACTCGTGCGGGTCACGGAAAACGGAGCGGCGTGAGGAAAAGGGAAACACGACATTAGTGAAAATTTCCCCAGCGGCCTCCCAGTCTACTCTATTTGATTCACAATCAGACTGTTTTATGTTTCGGGGTGTAAATTGTCAGATGCTTCCCGAAAACCCATACGAGTTAAAATAAATTCCGTTTTCCGGAAATTAAAAGGTCCTACAGAAGTTTTACACTCTTTTTACGTGCGATTTTAGTTTGGATTTGCGAGTACAATATATAATAGTACACGGTAAATTCATTATGTTTTAATTAGGAAACTAGCAAAATAATGCAACACCGAAATTACAGCCATTTTAGCGTTGGAGCGTTAAATTGTAATCGTCGATAACTCCAAGCTTAATTTAAAATCGATTATTTTTTATTTGAAAAAAGTTACTAAATTGTATATTTGTAATATTCAGCTTCAAGTTTTGAACGTGGCTTATTCTACCGATAATTTACCTGCATACATATGACATGGTAAAAAAAGACTACAATCTATTAGTATACGAGGTTTTATTGACGACGAGATTGGAATCTATCGTGAATAACGTCTAGACCTTATAATTATAAACATAATATACTGTTTTCTAAAAAACTGATTATTGAATAACTTGTTTATTTCTCGCTTTACCAACCTAAGTCGTTGGTAAAAATTTCAATAAAAACGCATAGTGTATAACAGGTGTTTCGTTTTTTTTTGGAAAACAGTATTGTATATAAATAAGTATATTCAATCTGAACAGGGAACGCTCTAATTAAAAAGAGTATAGGCATATATGTAAATTATAAATATCTATGTATAACTTACTGTACTTTACCTACTGTTAAACGATTAATATACATTTACAAAGGCCTAATTAATCATTCTGTAGTCACAAATGTAATATGAAAAAAATAATTATAGAAATGAGAGCAAAACACCCAAAGTTTAAAATATGTTGATAAAAATTCATATTTAATAATAAGTAAGTAGATATTATCTACTTATATGTATACCTAATGACATGTAATGCTATATTGTATCGTTTTCGCTCATATTCTTATCTACTTATCTACCTAATTTTTAGCATTTCTACTTAAACTTAGAAATTTAATACCTATGTACCTATATTAAACGTAATTACCTATAGAATCGAAGTACCTACACTTGCCTTTGAACTCCTTACACAAAACAGTTCTTACACAAAACGGAAACTAAACGATAGGAGAATTACAATTCATTTTTTTCAATTTTTAGAAACCCCATTCTGTTTTATTTATAGGACATTAAGATAAGATTCACTGCTTACCTACTGTTATGAAATATGTAGTATAAAGCTAACTACAAACTAAAAATGCTATAACCTGTCGTAGAATATTACCTATATAAATGATTTCGATTTGTCGAAATATTCGCACTAAATGTAACGATTAAAAAAAACATTCATTAGTTTCGTGTTCTTGTCTTGAAAAGATCTATTAAAATTTTTAACAGTTAACGTACGATATGAGGCTATAAATATTCGAAATAATAGTAGTTACGTTACTGTGCGTGCAATGAATAATTGCCATATCGTTGCTAATTAATAAAACAAAAAATGATCGGTCGGGGATATCACAAAACGAAGGACGTAGAAATTATCAACGGGGTAGGAATTTAATCGAGCATGTGCGTGTCGTAGAATAAATAACGTTAATACAATGATAATTGATATATGACTGCAACGTAGATATTGGATTATAAAGCGCTGCCGTTACAATTTACATACAAATGAATGCATATCGAAAATGTACAATCGTTTGTAACACCCGCTTCAAAATTTCCATCCAACCACATTCGTGATTCAATTGGAATCGAGTTAAAGCGAGCGCAAAATGATTTACTACTCGACCGGTAGAGGGTACGGCGGCGTTCGCATGCATTAGACCTTTGGAAATGGAGAGATATGTTTGTAGAGATTACAGTTTTTGGGACCATTTAGGTATAGTTAATCTAAATTTAATTAAGTTACCAGTAAATGTACTCTCTTCTATAAATCATTAATCCAACGCGATGAGTAGCTCAAACCTTCTGTAACCGCTAGCCAACGGCTACCGCATGTTGTCGCAGATGTCGGTAAATGCGGAAAGTTTCACCAAAATCCACTTACTGCAGTTTGGTTTAATTACGTTTTAATAATCAAAAGCGACAACCCGAAGTGTTATTTTACTAGGTTCACAGGAGATAAGCTCGGCTTTCCGCTTTCGATCCAATTTATCTATTAAACTAACACATTATGTGCGTTCCTTTGAAGTTTACAATGTTATATTTATTAATTCGATTTATTATTGAGGACGTTCATCGGTAGCTTCAATGTAAAAACACTTTAAACCATTTTTCATAAATTCCTTTTAGGGAGAAAAATATTTTTAGATAAAATCATGGCACATGAGATACGAATATCATTTTAATATTTGCCTCAATATGATACTTTATTACATTTTTATGGCAAAAAATGTATCCCTTGAGACGGGCAAAATCGATTTTAATGCAAACTAAACTAAAAATACATCAGTGCTGTAGAAATACGTGTCGCATAGTGAACAATGTTAGTATTAGGATATAGTGCATCCTTTTTATTAATTAATATAGACATATCTAATAATTATTGCTTAATAAACCAATATTAATTTCATTTTAATGCAAGAAAATCGATTAACTATCAGTTGTTTATACTGTGTAGGTACATCGTTTTTAATTCTAAAGTACTTAGATAGGTTATAGGTATATCAACTGTAAAATTATCTAAACATTAATACTCTTAACTCTGTACTTAATTCTCTTGTTAAATATTTCGCGACAAGATATATAGGTAAATATCATAAAATATGTCATCATATATATCTACCTATACCTATTGATATACCTAGGTACATGTAGGTATATCATTTTTGATTACAATAAGATTGCAGTGCTTTATTAACTAGGTTTGGAAACGAACAACTTTTTTTAATTTTCTCAAATTCATCAATACTATAAAACAATACAACAAGACAATTTTACTGCCATTAGAAATTGCATACAACGCGCTCCATTTTATCTACTTAAAATTTTTTAAAATATTTCTCCGAGTGTATTTTGGAAACAAAAAACTAAATTCCAAAATAAATAAGTAACGAAATGTAACACGATCATAAAACAAAAATAAATGGAAACAGATATCGTCGCATAAATTTAATTTAGATAGAGATATGATACGGGTCGGATAATGTATAAAGATCCCAAAAATTAGATTTTTACGATATATATTAAATTTATAGTAGTTTGTATTTCCTATCAGGAGATCGTGAATCCAAAACTTATTGTGTTCGATTTGTTCATAACCAGGATCCTGCTGTGCAGTTGTTTTAGAATTTCAACTGTTAGCACTACCTATACTGGGAAGTATACTATTAGAAGTTGTAAAGCTGGAATTGTTCCAGTGAAGTAGTAACACCATAATAACATATACTCACATATGTAGGTATCGAACATCGAATTCGCGTATTGTTTATGACACGTAATTTTGCTTTTTTTCAACTGTATCAAATACAAAATGTAGGAATGATATCATTTATTCTATTTACCTATACATTAAGCTTGCCGAGTAATTTACCTAAAGTATAACGACTGAAAAGTACCTATAGCACCGTTTAAAAATAAAACTGATACTAGGTATAGGTTCACTTATTCATTATTAAAATGTCCGTCGTATTCGAAGCAATTTAAGAAATTGTTGTAGGTATAAAATGTCCCTGGAGTTTTATACAAATATAATAAACGGTGTTGGTAGTGAAATTAGTCCATCAGCGTAATGCGCTTACATTGAGAACTTCTATTATGAATATCTACGGTAATATGTAGGTACTTTTAATAAAAACTTAAGTAATTGCTTTTTTCATTAGGTTGAAAGCGAGAGAAGGACGACAGGTATTTCGACAATAGAAATATAAATAAAGAAGCTTAAGTAACGTGTGGAAAGAGCGACGTCCTATCCATTTGCATTATTGGATACATTCTAGAATTCAGCGCGATAATATCGTTCGTTACGTTACCGGCGTACGGCAACAAGCGATAACGGCTTTAACAGCGTTTGATTACATATTATAAATTTCCAGAATGGCGTATAATTATTTTCCCGCAACATACAATTCTTGCAGATGAAATAAATCAAGCGAAAGCCGAGTATACAAAACCTGACACATGTTAATAATCAAAGCGAACAACCCCGCCCTCGTAAAAAATAACGAACTGGCTTTCATCAGGCGCTGCATACACACGTACATCCGGGACAGCAATAAAGAGGGAGGCGTAACTTCCGGCGACTGTTATCACGTCTTATCAACACAAGTGGATATTCAGAGCTCGGCAATCATATGCTAATGTTGCGTTGACTCGCTGATTTATTTATAAGGCGCCGTGATCGAGTCGGTACTGTGATATCTCCACTCCACTATTTCCAGCGGAAAATTCGTACTGGTTCGGTGGCGCTAGCAATAACGTGCACGCGTCGCATTTATGTAAATGCCATTATAAGTTGCGCAATTTTAGAAAGCGCAATCCGGGACCGGTAGCGTTATATGCTGATGGCGCACGTGCGACAGATAGCGCACATTACCTGCCCCTGTCGTATCACTCCGATATTGTACATATCGAGAAGGATAAAAGGAAAGAGAAGCAACGACTTCGGTAGGTTATATAGACTGTGGCAGCGCTTATCCGGACTACTCCGGGAATCCGGACTATAAGCTTTGCTCATTGTATATTCTTCTATTCTTATTCCAATCGACTACATTTTCGATATTGCTCGTGCGTTATGCCGCTCCTGCACTTTATCATCAAAGAACCGCGCGAGAACAATCACCATTTGAGCGGCCATCATCTTTTACAGCCAGCCATTCTCAAACTAACTGAAATATCAATTTTCGAATTCGATCAATAACAATATGTGTAGGTATACGAAGGTACTATGGCACTTTATTTGGGCATCCCATTCTACAACGTACTCATCGTAGATATAAGAAGTGTAATTGAAAAAGACTAGAGATCACGGTCTTTTATCTTCCGCTATCATCACGTTAACACAATTATTAGGTACATTCAAACAGTTGAAGCGCGACGCTACGTAACGTTAGCGTCGCGTTACGTTGCCTCGAAAAAAAGGACAAATAAAATAATGCAAATATATATTTCAAACATCGTTCATTTTACTTTCGATAATAAGGACGACGCACTAATGAAGATGCATGGAGGCTTAGCTGAATTTGACGATTACTGATTTATGGGCAACGAGCTACTCTTGCGACAGGCCGATAGCAGCCAAATACGTAAGCATTGGCCGCACAGCTTATCATAAATCTCGTCGGCGTCAAATGACTCGAATTTTCTGCACGGCCGCTTATGTTGGTCTATTGCTGCGAGCAACGAGCCCTCGTAAAAATGGCTTGTAGTGCTATCGGCGCCCCGCGAACGTGGCCAACCACTATCTACGTCTAGCCAGGCTACACTATACAACATCACAATGGTGTTGAATAGCAGTCGCCATAATTTTGCTACAGATGCATTACGGGCCATGTGCTTCGGAACACTAAACTATGAATAACTATAGATACCTATACTAATATCCAACACTAAGAAATTTGTTTCCAGTTCTTCAGTTTTCTACGCATTTTTCTCTACACGTAAAATAGTAATTTGACGATAATTATTAATCATGAGAGGGCATTTAACATATGTTTTGGTTTTCTGTTTTAAAATACTTAATCATAGCTTTTTAGATAAATACATATCTCGTTTTTATTTAAGGCGATAATTTTCTAATCCAGAATATTCCTAAATTTTTCCATGAAAAGTTAAATAAAATACTGTGAACAAATGGATTGAGTACGTACCTACCTAATAATTTATCTTCAAAAATGTTAAAACGAAACTCGCATAAATACCACCTTATATAATTATTATATAATTATATGGATATTTTACGAGTATTTACATTCACGTGAATTAACTTTAAATAAATATGTTCAATTACTAATTCACACGAAAATAAGTATTATAAATTGTCTTTTTCTCAGTTATTGATTGATCGATTATCTCTTAGAATCAAAAGAAAACTAGGCAGGTTTAATTTAAAATGCAATTTGTATAATAATATTGAAAACATAATTAAAATTGAAAATAAACAATCTGCAATCTATTTTCTTTACTGGGAACTTTAATTATTGCACCGTTGACAGTTTCAAATTAAAACAAGGAAAATGCAACTATTGAACGATAAAACTATCGAAAAATATTTAGTACCTAGTTGCAAACATTTATCTAACATAGAAGCAACGACTGTTTAGGATAAACGAGCTCAAACGTCCTTAAACATAGTAAAAGCATAAAACATTTAGAGACAAGTACACTACCACAGATGGTGGTTACTTTATTTTGGTCTAGCCATCTAACCAATATCTTTCTTGTCTTTTGATCCTTCCTCTTTCATTTTTCCTTAAGAAGCTTTTATAGATAGCTACCAGCTTTTTATATCTATCCTAACTAATATCTAGGTTAGATCTCTACGAACAATATCTGTATCCACATGCGACCATCTATAGATATGTAACACTTATTGCAGACAGCCTACCTCACAAATCAAACAGTTCATTCGTCAGTGGTTTTCATTGCGAAAACTGATTGAAATGAACGACTTATTCGGTTATATATAATATATATTTAATTATAATTATATATATAGAATATAATTCGGTTTAAAGTTTGGAAAGTGACATATTCTGTAGATGATTTACCTGCGCACATATTAGATGGTATAAAGAAAGACTACAATTTATTAGAACTGTCAAAATACGAGGTACGAGGTAACAACACTGTGTGAAACGTCATCATCTAGTAACCTTTTATTGATAGGTGAATCGCTTATACGCTTGAATAGGTCATAGATAGGTACATAATATTATATTTGAATCGATGTTCCAAATAAAAATAAACTGTAAATAAAATAAACTAAATAAATAGGTAAATTATAAATTTTAGAAATTCACTAAGTGTAGGTATCTATATAGATAAGTTCGGACAAACTTTAGAGACATTTTTATTTAGATAAGTACCTACTACCTGATAGTACCTACCTGCATTCACATCGATGTATTTTTTAAACAAGATAAAAATTAATAATTTTAAGATTCAAGTTAGTTAACATTATGTTAACGTTAAATTATGTACATAACATCTCTCTGTTAAGTGATGTGCAACATTATAGCATTAAAATCGTATTCTGTAATTGGCAATGTTGAAATGCTTTTAACATTTTTACTAAAAGTTGAAAAATGTATATTTTTGAAGCAACGGGATTTATCACATGCGCAGTGAATTGTTTTCATTCCCGGTATTTTCGAATATTGTTTGGATTTATAAGGTTATTAGGTTATGAGGTTATAAGGTTATGTCCATGTACCAAAAAATGAAGTGTAACTAATATCTAGGAAGATCCAAAACCAAAGTTTTAAACATATAGGCACCCATATGATATGTTATTTAATGTAATGATAATTACCTTCAAATATGCAGGAATAGCACTTGAACGGGCAGTAGATAAGTAAGGTTTCAATCGATTAATTAACATTATTGCTAAGTCTTTTGTAAAGCGAAAGCTTTTTTTGAAACACAAATCTGATAACACTTCAAACGGGTTTTGCGTGTCTCGTAAACCTCTTTTGTAAAGTCGCATATTATTCCTATACACCGTGTCCAAGATAAGAATGCACAGCATGGGGATCTTGAAAACGGTAGAAGATACAGGGTGGCTTAAATTAGAAAAAAGTTGCGCTATTTAGAGTATGTTCACGTGCTGGTCGCAAAAGTTCATTATTGTTTATCGTTTTCAAAATTCTCAAAAAAATGTGATTTTTTGGATTTTCGTTTCTTTTCATTTTTTTATTTATTTTAAATGATATTAAAAACTACGGCACTTTCTCGTTGCCACTTTTAAGCTCTACAAAATGGCGTGTTCAAATTTTTAATCCGACGTTTCGTATCCGAGAACCCATCATCGACTTTATTTTTTTATATGGCCACAAACAAAGAGACACCCTGTATTCGGTAGCATTATTCATTACAAATTCAACGATGTATCGCACGTTATGGTTTTGAAGCCAAAAAGGGAAAACGTGAGTTATAAGGTTTTTATTTTTAAATTAGTAGGCGCTGGTACAATAACAGAAACAAAATGTCAAAAATTATAATAATTGCTCAAATAGGTTGCCATTATTTTCTAGACACAAGTATGCTCTGTCTACGGAAGAATTCAAAACATGGTCTAACATTTCTGGTGTGATTGTATTAACTGCTGCTAAAACCAATGCCAATAACTGTTCTTCATTTTCAAAAGTGGCGTCATACACTTGGTTTTTTAAATAACCCCACAGGAAAAAATCCAACGGAGTTAAGTCAGGTGATCGGGCTGGCCAGGCTACTTCACTGTGAGTTCCAATGCATTTTTCAGGAAACCTCTGGGACAAATATTCCCGCACAGTTCTTGAATTATGCGCTGAAACCAGCAGTTGTTAACTATAAGTAATGGTAATTCATCCAAGGCATTCTCCAAATCAGTCTGCAGTAGGTCGAGATATCGTTCGGAATTTAAATTGTTGTGATAAATAAAAGGTCTTATTATTTTGCCACCCAAAATGCCTACCCACAGATTAAATCCAAATCGATGTTGATGCCTTGTTTCTTTTATTAAACGAAGATTGTCTGTTGCCCAATAATGTTTGTTACGCCGGTCGAAAATGCCATTGTTGGTTATCATGCTTTCATCAGACCAAGTTACTTTAAAAGGAAAATTTCGATCTTCTTCACATTTCCTGGTATACCATTCACAAAAACTTGCTCGCCTTCTCTCGTCACCAGGTCTAAGACCCTGGCAAATTCTAAATTTATAGGGATGAAATTTATTCTTTTGTAAAATGAACTGGGCTTAGATCTAGCTACTACTCCAGTTCGACGTTCAATTAGTCTTGTCGATATTTCAGGATTTTCAACAACGGTTTGTAAAACAGTAGTCGGTTTTTCTTCGTTGGATTGTTTTTTACGAGATACAACAGGTTTTTTAAAAGAACCAAATTCCTTTAAATTAGATACCGAACGTCTAAAAATAGATTTTTGAGGTTGTCTTCGTTCAGGATAATTATCAGAGTACATCTGCTCAGCAGCTACACAATTTTTGCGGCACAAGTTGTAACACGTCTACATATCAAATTTTTCTTCGTTTGTGAAACTTTCTCTTTCCATGGTAACACTTGTAAATAAATTAAAAGCGCGAAGCAACAAACTAACGAATAAGTAACTTTAATAAGAACAAAAGTTAAAACACTTCAAATTCACGTAACAACAACTTACACAACACCAAATTGCGTTTTCAACAATAACGTGACAGATAAAACAAAAATATTGCGATTGTTCCAATGCCTACTAATTTAAAAAATAAAAAACCTTATAACTCACGTTTTTCCCCTTTTTTGGCTTCAAAACCATAACGTGCGATACATCGTTGAATTTGTAATGAATAATGCTACCAAATACAGGGCGTCTCTTTGTTTGTGGCCATATAAAAAAATAAAGTCGATGATGGGTTCTCGGATACGAAACGTCGGATTAAAAATTTGAACACGCCATTTTGTAGAGCTTAAAAAGTGGCAACGAGAAAGTGCCGGTAGTTTTTTAATATCATTTAAAATAAATAAAAAAATGAAAAGAAACGAAAATCCAAAAAATCACATTTTTTTGAGAATTTTGAAAACGATAAACAATAATGAACTTTTGCGACCAGCACGTGAACATACTCTAAATAGCGCAACTTTTTTCTAATTTAAGCCACCCTGTATCTTCTACCGTTTTCAAGATCCCCATGCTGTGCATTCTTATCTTGGACACGGTGTATAATATATATATAATTTATTTACATTTGTACCGGTAGGTGTTAAGGACTATTCCTAACATGTCATTATTCGTGTACAATTGAGGAGCGTTTTTTTCAAAAACGATCGTGACCAAAAAATCCTTTTTGGAAAAAACGCTCTTGAAGCGAAAAACCGTTAAAATACGAAAACCGGCTTTGATTTAAATGTTCATGTGACATGACCGTTTTTAAAAACACGTTCCTCAATTGCAGTTTATAAAGAAATGTAGTTCCTATAATATATATACGATATATATCTTCGTCCTCTTCTAGTAGTATATATGTCATTATAACAATATTATCATCCATCCCTTAAAGATCAACAAAAACTATTGACCCCCCCCCCCCCGGGGTAAAATTGTTACATTCCCGTTTTACCTCACTGTTATTTTTTTTTTTAAAAAAAAAATTTTTTTTTTTTTTTTTTGCCCCCCCCCCCCCCCCCCCCTTTTTTTTTTTTTTTTTTTTTTTTTTTTTTTTTTTTTTTTTTTTTTTTTTTTTATGCACTTACCTATGTATAGATACTGTTAAAAAGAGTTCGTTATATTGCGTAGAATACAAAAAACATTTATAACGACATCTATTGATTTAATTGCAATTATCGATAACCGATGAAGCGGTAGAATAATAAACTAATAAATGATATTAATCAATCTAATCTAAAATCTAGGCTATTCATGACTGAATTGACCAACATAATCATTTCTACTAAACTTAGTAAACGATTATAATTAAATTGACCCTTCCATAAATTACATAAAATCACGTAGGTAAGCCTATATCGTGATTAAATCGCATCAAATATTTATGTAGTATTGTATCTTCTAAGTTTACTAATAATTCAATGATCGATTTATAGAAAATAGACTTCCTTACAATAAAATTCAAACCGTATTGGCGTTGTAATATGTGTTATAGGTAAGTATAATGCGATAAATGATTATATTCATCTACAGTTAACAAAACGCCGTTACTGACTATATTTTTATTAACATAACTTGAATTTATTATGCGTTGTAATAAGTAGAACTGTTACAATTCAACAGTGACGTTCTGCTCTGCATAATTATCTAATAATAGCTACGTTTCCAAAGCTTGTTCTGCACAATGTAACATTATGCAGTTGCAGTTAGTATAATTTTAACCACATTGTTTCGAAACAATATTATAAATTGCGAATATGAACGGAAATTTCTTAACCACAAAATTATCGACCAAAAACCGAAATGAAGCCAACAAAGCGACAATATGACTTCCTTTTTCCTCTTTGCTTAAACGGTAGTTTTTCATTTTATGATAGGTCGTACATAAAACACAAAAACATAAACATAAAGTTAAAACGGTAGTAAATAATACGTTTCTTTAACTCGGGTATAGATTTGTATTACCCACAGGTCGCCATTTTTGTCGATTAAATGATAAAATTAAAATAATAGGAGGGCAATAGGAGGACTTATTTATCTACTAATTTATGGATTTATATATTAAATAGATTTAATTTCCCTGTAAAAAAACAGCAACCGAAACATTTGTCCATCTATCGCTTGAATTGAAATTAGGCTTTTCAAAATAACTATCTATGTATATTGTTAATGAATTAATAATAATCAAAGATGTAGTTTCTAAAGAACTATTGCAATAATTAGAGAATGCTTTTACATTTACAGTGAGTTCCAAAAAGTTCTTTGTATATGGAAAACTTATTTATTATTAGTTTGTCAAAAAATTTCATTCTTAATCAAAGTTGGTGCATCCCCTAAAATTAATAATTAACCTATCACATGTTATCAGGTATATAAACATAAGCGAGAAAATGGGGATCGATAAATTTTGCTCAAGAATAAAGTACCATTATTTTGCAATATATCCGAAAATTTTATTAACAAATATTCTCTAGATTAGATAGTATTATTTGTAATTAAGTAATACTTAAATATAAATTTTCATCGCCATATTTTGAACTTGAAAAATTTTGGGTTTTTTGGCTTTCATTTCTTAAGTAATTATTTGATGTCAAATTTGTCACTACATAATGATTAATTATGCTTATTTTCATTGTTTAACAGGAAAGTTAATTTAAATGCGATCGAATAAAGTGATAAATTTTATTCGAGTGGAAACTTGATCATTTTTGACTAGATTAGTAACAATTTTTGAAATTTTTTAAATTTATGTGTCAGTACCAGTTGAAAATTATAAATTTTTATTCGACAATGTTAAAACTGTCAACAGTTTTTCAACAATTAACCCAAAATTTTTCATTTTCAAAATATGGCGATGAGATTTTATATTTAAGTATTATTTGTAATTCTAAAGAATATTTATTCGTAAAATTTTCCAATATATTGCAAAATAATAGTACTTTATTCTTGAGCAACATTTACTAATCCTCATTTCCTCGCTTATGCTTAAATCCCTGATAACATATTTCAGGATTTTCAACAACGGTTTGTAAAACAGTAGTCGGTTTTTCTTCGTTGGATTGTTTTTACGAGATACAACAGGTTTTTAAAAGAACCAAATTCCTTTAAATTAGATACCGAACGTCTAAAAATAGATTTTTGAGGTTGTCTTCGTTCAGGATAATTATCAGAGTACATCTGCTCAGCAGCTACACAATTTTTGCGGCACAAGTTGTAACACGTCTACATATCAAATTTTTCTTCGTTTGTGAAACTTTCTCTTTCCATGGTAACACTTGTAAATAAATTAAAAGCGCGAAGCAACAAACTAACGAATAAGTAACTTTAATAAGAACAAAAGTTAAAACACTTCAAATTCACGTAACAACAACTTACACAACACCAAATTGCGTTTTCAACAATAACGTGACAGATAAAACAAAAATATTGCGATTGTTCCAATGCCTACTAATTTAAAAAATAAAAAACCTTATAACTCACGTTTTTCCCCTTTTTTGGCTTCAAAACCATAACGTGCGATACATCGTTGAATTTGTAATGAATAATGCTACCAAATACAGGGCGTCTCTTTGTTTGTGGCCATATAAAAAAATAAAGTCGATGATGGGTTCTCGGATACGAAACGTCGGATTAAAAATTTGAACACGCCATTTTGTAGAGCTTAAAAGTGGCAACGAGAAAGTGCCGGTAGTTTTTAATATCATTTAAAATAAATAAAAATGAAAAGAAACGAAAATCCAAAAATCACATTTTTTGAGAATTTTGAAAACGATAAACAATAATGAACTTTTGCGACCAGCACGTGAACATACTCTAAATAGCGCAACTTTTTTCTAATTTAAGCCACCCTGTATCTTCTACCGTTTTCAAGATCCCCATGCTGTGCATTCTTATCTTGGACACGGTGTATAATATATATATAATTTATTTACATTTGTACCGGTAGGTGTTAAGGACTATTCCTAACATGTCATTATTCGTGTACAATTGAGGAGCGTTTTTTTCAAAAACGATCGTGACCAAAAAATCCTTTTTGGAAAAAACGCTCTTGAAGCGAAAAACCGTTAAAATACGAAAACCGGCTTTGATTTAAATGTTCATGTGACATGACCGTTTTTAAAAACACGTTCCTCAATTGCAGTTTATAAAGAAATGTAGTTCCTATAATATATATACGATATATATCTTCGTCCTCTTCTAGTAGTATATATGTCATTATAACAATATTATCATCCATCCCTTAAAGATCAACAAAAACTATTGACACAAGAAACGAAAATTACCTGCCATCATAACCTTACAAACCCAATGTAAAATTGTTACATTCCCGTTTTACCTCACTGTTATTTTACAGTGAATTTTACTAACATAATGTTATTAACAGCGGACATTTTCCTTATAAAATTGCATTTTCGTTGCATACTTTAAAATTTTACATTTTTATGTAGTTAACATAATGTTAAGCGTAACATTTGCTTACAGAATCACAGCATATATGTAATAAAAGCAATTTTAACTGTCTTCAGTTCATAAACTAGTACCTAGGTACATACATAGTTTATAGGTAGTCAATAAATGTTAAATAAAAAATTCTAGCAATGATGATATTGGCATGATATGCACTTACCTATGTATAGATACTGTTAAAAAAGAGTTCGTTATATTGCGTAGAATACATTTTTAACATTACTTTATCCAACATTTATAACGACATCTATTGATTTAATTGCAATTATCGATAACCGATGAAGCGGTAGAATAATAAACTAATAAATGATATTAATCAATCTAATCTAAAATCTAGGCTATTCATGACTGAATTGACCAACATAATCATTTCTAGTAAACTTAGTAAACGATTATAATTAAATTGACCCTTCCATAAATTACATAAAATCACGTAGGTAAGCCTATATCGTGATTAAATCGCATCAAATATTTATGTAGTATTGTATCTTCTAAGTTTACTAATAATTCAATGATCGATTTATAGAAAATAGACTTCCTTACAATAAAATTCAAACCGTATTGGCGTTGTAATATATGTTATAGGTAAGTATAATGCGATAAATGATTATATTCATCTACAGTTAACAAAACGCCGTTACTGACTATATTTTTATTAACATAACTTGAATTTATTATGCGTTGTAATAAGTAGAACTGTTACAATTCAACAGTGACGTTCTGCTCTGCATAATTATCTAATAATAGCAACGTTTCCAAAGCTTGTTCTGCACAATGTAACATTATGCAGTTGCAGTTAGTATAATTTTAACCACATTGTTTCGAAACAATATTATAAATTGCGAATATGAACGGAAATTTCTTAACCACAAAATTATCGACCAAAAACCGAAATGAAGCCAACAAAGCGACAATATGACTTCCTTTTTCCTCTTTGCTTAAACGGTAGTTTTTCATTTTATGATAGGTCGTACATAAAACACAAAAACATAAACATAAAGTTAAAACGGTAGTAAATAATACGTTTCTTTAACTCGGGTATAGATTTGTATTACCCACAGGTCGCCATTTTTGTCGATTAAATGATAAAATTAAAATAATAGGAGGGCAATAGGAGGACCTATTTATCTACTAATTTATGGATTTATATATAAAATAGATTTAATTTCCCTGTAAAAAAACAGCAACCGAAACATTTGTCCATCTATCGCTTGAATTAAAATTAGGCTTTTCAAAATAACTATCTATGTATATTGTTAATGAATTAATAATAATCAAAGATGTAGTTTCTAAAGAACTATTGCAATAATTAGAGAATGCTTTTACATTTACAGTGAGTTCCAAAAAGTTCTTTGTATATGGAAAACTTATTTATTATTAGTTTGTCAAAAAATTTCATTCTTAATCAAAGTTGGTGCATCCCCTAAAATTAATAATTAACCTATCACATGTTATCAGGTATATAAACATAAGCGAGAAAATGGGGATCGATAAATTTTGCTCAAGAATAAAGTACCACTATTTTGCAATATATCCGAAAATTTTATTAACAAATATTCTCTAGATTAGATAGTATTACTTGTAATTAAGTAATACTTAAATATAAATTTTCATCGCCATATTTTGAACTTGAAAAATTTTGGGTTTTTTGGCTTTCATTTCTTAAGTAATTATTTGATGTCAAATTTGTCACTACATAATGATTAATTATGCTTATTTTCATTGTTTAACAGGAAAGTTAATTTAAATGCGATCGAATAAAGTGATAAATTTTATTCGAGTGGAAACTTGATCATTTTTGACTAGATTAGTAACAATTTTTGAAATTTTTTAAATTTATGTGTCAGTACCAGTTGAAAATTATAAATTTTTATTCGACAATGTTAAAACTGTTAACAGTTTTTCAACAATTAACCCAAAATTTTTCATTTTCAAAATATGGCGATGAGATTTTATATTTAAGTATTATTTGTAATTCTAAAGAATATTTATTCGTAAAATTTTCCAATATATTGCAAAATAATAGTACTTTATTCTTGAGCAACATTTACTAATCCTCATTTCCTCGCTTATGCTTAGATCCCTGATAACACCTGATGAGTTCATTATTAATTTAGAGAATGCATCTACCTTCATCAAGAAAGAAATTTTTTGACAAACTAACAATAAAAAAGATTTCCATATGGAAATAATTTTTTGGAACTCACTGTGGTATGTATTTACCTTTAGGTATTTAATGACATTATACATGCAGGAATTGAGAAAAAAATGAAGACTTAAAAAATTAAAATATTAAAACACACTAACAAAAATTGATTTTTTTATATTTTGATTAAAAAACGCTAAATCATAAATATATATTTTATTAGTAATTATTATAGATGTTTTTTAAAAGAATAGTGGGTTAACTAGTAGAAAGATTAAAATTAAAAAATCGTCTGAATAAAGAAATTGTGAGCCTGTCAACTTTCAAGTCCAATTTATTGTATCATCATTCAAAGAAACTCATTATCTTTTAAATAAATTTGTAATTCGGGGATTATTTTTTTATCAAACGGCATTAGCCTTTAGGCAAACAGGGAATACTTTAAGGACCGTTGAACAATTAAAATATGGATAGGTACATACGGATGAAAATTCCAGCGCTAGAGGCAAACATATATACTAATAATAAGAAATATGTATTACAAAAATGCAAATAAATATCGTTTAGGCTATCAACGTCAAACATCATATCAACATGTAATTACATGTAAACATAGTAATTTTAATATCCAATTTATTAAATTATTTTAAGGATAAAACAGTGTTATACCTATAGATATTAAATTAGGTAGGTACTTATAATATGATTAAATATTTAGATGTAGGAACCTAGGTATATTAATTCCTTAGACTTCATCATCTACATTTAATTTTTGTACACTAATTACAACAAAAAAAATACAAGTCATTCTATCCAGTGGAAGTATAACAACGGTGTAACTTAAAGCCACGTATTCACTAGGGGACAACATGTTCCGCAACATGTCACCGGAACATTTAAGGAACATACCTTTACTTTCGGGTTATTTCACCTGTTTTTGCTTTGAAAACGAGTGCGCAGGGATAAAACAATCATAAATTATTTGTTGTATGACGTATTTATAGGTATTTCTCGCGTTGTTTATTAACGCCATTGAACATAGTGAGCCAGATTTCGAAGAAGCTGGCCAAAACTTCGAATAAAAAAAATTCGAATTGTCTTATGGAAGTTTATATTAGAGCTAGAATTGACACCCCGAGACAAAACTAGGGTTTCATGACCCTCGTTGTCCTTGCTGCCTGTTAAGAACTGACGAACTTTAATGCCTACCTACTTTTGTATTCGACTTTATTCATATTTTAAAAATGAATTTTAAAATTCAATTTTTAAAATGACCACTATTGGGTAAATATAACATTATCTTGAATTTTTACGACCGATAGCGTAGACCTTTCGCAATTTATTTCAATTTATATTTCTATCGATAATTGTCGATAGGCGCAAATGTTGCATATTGCACATGTGTAGACTCAGATGTTTTTTTGTAGTATATCGAAATAAATCACTCTAATAATATTGTACACAATTTATTAGAAAAACGAGTTCTTGACTTACTACATAAAAATTTTGTAACAATAGTGTATTAAGTGAAATGATACAATCAAAGTTAAAGAAGTTTCTCATCTAAAAACCCACATAATCCACGCACCCCTATTTTTTAATACGAAATAACCGTAAAGGCCGATCTTTCCATTTCTTGATTTTGTCCGATAGGTATTTACCATTGCATAGAAACATTTGTTCGAACAAATGTTTCCATGGTAAATGCCTATCAGATAAATTTACCAAGAGATCTAGTCTCTAGATCTAGCAGATCCAAGTAGTCTAAAATCGGTAGCAGTTTTTACAATATCATAAATTTAATGAAGTCAAATATAAGTATAAGTATAGTTGCTAGTAAAAGTAAAGTTTGTCATTTCTAAATAGTTAGTAAGGGCAACTAGGATCATAAAACCCTAATCTTGTCTCGGGGTTACAATTTCAACTGAAATACGAACCTTCATAAGACATTTCTAATTTTTTTGACTGTACAACAAATCGATTACTCCTATCAGCAATTGTACTGACATCGTCTTAAATATTAGAATATTATTCCACTCATATTTAATTCAAGTATTCGTCAGGAGCTAACAAGAACAACGATTTATCGACAATGAATGTCGCACAGGCTTTTGATTAGTTTTATTCTTGTGTTAGTAATAATAATGAAAATGGTCTTATTTTCAAGGCCACTCGCTCTACTCTTTTTAAGTCCGTTTTTTATTTATTACGAACGTAAACCAAAACTTAGTAAATTCTAACAGTGTTAGGTACAGAAACTAAATTTTATTTCTTAACGGTGGGGGTAAATATTTAAGCAGGGGGCGCCATAGGAATAACAATGATAAGAATGTATGGTATCGTGATGTGGTCTATACGCCCCGGGAGATTTCCGGCGAAATTCCACCAATTTCTGATCACCTTGTAGATATGGCGTTTATAAATTGAATCATCTAAGAGACAGATCTAATTACCAAATAATTCAAAGAAACTGAATTTGCTGTATTAACAATTATATCATCAGATCATATTTTTTTCTGTCCCTGAAATGTTCCTGGTCTGAAACCGGGAACTTGCACTGCAACATCGTAAATAACTTGTCACATAAATTAAGCTATAGAAGTGGTTGTATTTATTTTTCTAACAGCATTTCGAATGGTAACCTTTTTTTATATACGATGACTTCATATTTTGTAATAAGTAGGTACTTACTTATTGCTATCTCACAATATTTAGTTTACCTATTCGCAAATATACAGTTCAACTGCCCTCACTTCGGAAGCAGGTAAATAAATCTGCATTATTTTCCTATTTAAGTAAATAGTACTTTTGCACCCACCGCCTTTTTTTACTTTTATTACGCGAAATACTTCTATTAATATAGATAGATAATATAGATTAATATAGATAGATATATTGGCACAAATCGACATTATCATAATAAATTTCGTAAGCAAAAATAAGACCGTTTTTAATATTATTACTAACGCAAGAATAAAACTGATCAAAGGCCCGCAATGTTCCGGGGGACATGTTGCGGGACAAATGTTGCGGAACATGTCCCCTAGTGAATACGTGGCATAATTACTAAAGTATTTTTATTACTGTCGGTATTTCCATTAGTAGGTAAGTAACAAGAAGGAATAATTAATTAAAATTTCTAAATAGCTGCATATACGGGCATAACGGACTAACTACGTTATAAGTACTTACTTATAGTTTAATTCTATTTTAATTATATACCGAGTAGTTCGCTGTGTGGTCCTGCAGGTTATTAAAATTTAATACATATCCTTGTACACTTCACACCAAAATAATACGATTAAGTGAAGATAGTCAAACAATACACACAAAGTAATATAGAATTAAACCACTAAAATGTTGTAAAAACATAAAATAAAACTTAAAATAATATTCACCTTTTCTCATAATTTTAAACGCGATTGCAACAACTATAGGTAAAGGTAACACGCATAGGTAAATACCTATCTCAGTAATTAAAGTTTGATCGAATTACGAAGTATTATACTTATCAACTGTTACGAGGAATCGGTAAACAATTTGCAAAGTTTATAAACTAGAGAAACTTAAAACGGAAATTAAATCATTACGTATAACTGTAATTGAAAATCATAATACGCAGGTGCCATGCTTTACTGTACTGGTAATAAAATGCTCATTTTAGGTATGGTAATTTAAATAAAACTAGTATTCGAATTATGCAGATATTGCAGAATTAACGGCGGTGATTATGCATTTCAAAGAAGTCAAAAACAAAATTATGGGATCTAATTTAAGTAGTTACAGATAAAAATAAAAATTAGAAACGGTCTTAAAGTAAAAAACTTATTTATTATAGACAAACGTATCTATGTTAATTCGAATGGAAGGAACTACTCGGGAATAACCAGCTATTTCCGTAGGGCTTAAATTAACAGCAAGTGGAGTTGCAAAACTAAAATAATTGTCCTAATATTAGGCTATATATTTAGGCAATCTTAACATAAAGTCACTAAAATTGCAACTAATTTAAAGTTTTCACACGAAAAATGTGAATGCAGCTAGATCTAAAATCCATGACGTATCTCTTTTTATAGTCCAGACGAGATAGCCACAGATAATCTTGATATCTTGTCACAGATAAAATGCTTACCTACTAAACATAATATAGATGCACGTATAACTAGATAAGTAGATTACATAGGTGCATACCTATCATAAATCTTCTTCTTCCTTCTCTATTGAAAATGAAAAGTCCGTCATATTATAATATAATTTCTATAGATATACTTAATAGTAGATACCTACATAAAATAGAGTACCTATGTTTAAATTCATTTATCTACTAGCCGTAAATAGTAATAAATTTTACATGCAGTAGGCAAGAATAAAATAAATACCTAGATATACTCAGAAACTTATGTAAATAAAGGTTTTTCCCGTAATAGCGATCGATATATCTTGAAAACGTAATAGCCTAGCATCTAAACTGGAATCATGTGTAATTTTTTCAAATGTCCCCACTAAACGAGCATAAATGTGAATTCTATAAGGATAATACAGTTATGAGACAATTCCGGCAAGGTTTATGTATGTAATTCCTTTCGATTTCGGCATGTGCGGCAATTGTGTGGCAAAAGGCCTTGATAAAATTCACTTTTATGCGGTCGTAAGAGGAATCTACGGCACACACATTGTCACAAGATTCCTAGAGAAACGATAAACGAAACCTCGTAGATATAAGAACGCTTGTGCAAGATGGCTACTGGATTTTATCGAATATTTCGAGTATTGTTAAAGATTCGCACAACAATCGTTGTGCTCTTTTAGATTTTAAGGTTTCTGTTTTCTGTGAGCCTATCTTTTTCGGCGTTTGGCGTACCATTGTACAAAATGTCGTGTTACACAATAGTAGTGTTATCTTTTAGGGTTCATTTTAGTCCGTTTTCTTCTAATAAACAAACTTCAAAAGAATTCTAAAAAAACGTCGAGCTATAAGGGAATGAACGAGTGGATGTTTTGTAATTTTACAGAGACGAATAAAGTAAAGGATCTCGTCAGTGTTGCACTGCACAAGTTGATGTTTAACGACTACCTTCAAAGTTCGTCACTAATGAAGGTCTAAAAAAGTAACTCGATGATACAAATGTTATTCGTCGTAACATACATGAGTGTCGTAAAGGAATAAAGCAGTTCGTGGAACGCCATCTGTGAGTAAGGACGCCGTCGGCGTCGCCGCGCTTCGGGCAATTAGTGGCGACACCGCCCGCAGAACAATACGCTCCCCGTAACCTAGCAACGCCTCTTATTTAATGTTATACGTATCTTGTATGTGTTGTATTCCCTCTTCTAATTTATCTGGCCGCGTATGTTGACGTCAAATGTCGGAGACTTGGGGAATATCCCGGTCCCACAGTATGTTTTCTGATGCGATATAACATTGCAAGTTCGCTACATGGCCCAATAAAACGAATTGCTCGCGATATATTTAAAAACTAGAGCAT
The DNA here is from genome assembly GCA_036326145.1 of Rhagophthalmus giganteus. Lineage (NCBI taxonomy): Eukaryota > Metazoa > Arthropoda > Insecta > Coleoptera > Rhagophthalmidae > Rhagophthalmus > Rhagophthalmus giganteus. Next base: position 5,201,521 of record JARFJA010000056.1, on the reverse strand, counting down.
GTCTATCTGCACCGGTAGATAGTCCGTTCGATTTTGTAATGGAGTATGCGAAGTTAGCATAAATTACTGCGAGCATAAAAGCAGTTTATGATGGAAAACTTTGAGTTAGGTATCTATCTCTTCAAAATGCAAGATTCGTATGAGGCTTTATTTATGACTTTACTTTGCTAAGTAGACCCTGAAGATTATATGTACCGATCGCAAAACTACGACGTAACTTACTTCATGTCGATTCTATCGAAACAATCAAATGCGATTCTTTGATGCGTAGGATTCACTCCGAAGTACCATTTTATATCTTTTAAATTCAATTCGCTTTGAATCCTTTAGAATTTTCTATTTATTGTGAAGATCCCATCCGACTTTACGTATCCAGGTTTAATATGTAGGTATCTACCTACATTTTTATATTCCATTTATACTTTTATGTCTGTTCGTTCTTGTTAGCATTTTAATGTAACGATATTGTACAATTGTCGTATCTAACGAATTGGTTATAAACAAGTATAGCTAAATAATTTGTAGAGTGATTGACTTGGGTATTTTTTTTTTAATTTACTCCTAGTCTATAATTATTATATATTCTAATAATTTTAGAAATTTTATTGTCAACTTTGCTCACAATCGGCACATTTAAAAAAACATACCAAATTTCTAAATTCGTTGAATACTTTTAAACTGAAACTACTCTTTAAGTCATTGATATCCTGATTTCAACAATATATTCATCTAAAACCGTATTTTTAAAAATAATGGTATTTCTAGTTTGTTATCAGTAGGTATTACATAGAAGACGTGCCGGAAAATACCTATAGCTCGTCCAAACCTATATGATGTTCACGTCATCAATACAAGGCTACTAGATGATGACGTTTCACACAGTGCTGTCACCTCGTAACTCATATTTTGACAGTTCTAATAAATTGTAGTCTTTCTTTATACCATTTAATATGTGCACAGGTAAATCATCAATAGAATATGTCACTTCCCAAACTTTAAATCGAATTACAAATAAACAATCTAGAGGCTTTTTGTTGATGACGTGAACATCATATAGGTTTGGATAAGCTATATGTACTAGCACTAACCAAAAAAAAACGAAAAAATCTTAATTAACGTGGGTTCGAAAATCAACCGTTACGCAGATATAATGATTTTTGCGTTGTACTTTACTGCACTATCCGTGAAAAAAAAACAGAAAAATCCTATGGACTTTCTTGCTTGGGGATACTTAAAATCTCTAATTTATGCTATATACTTCAATTTACAGTTTAGAGTGCACTTACAACATCACAGAGTGACGTATGGAAAATACCTGTCAAGATATTAAATTGTAACCAGGGAGGCAATTTTAACTTTAGCTAAGAATACGCGAATAAACGTACGTTCTCAAAAATTGCCCTCCTGGAATTGTAAAAGATTCGCAATTTATTTAGGATTAAAGCTCGTCTAGAAATAGAAGGGAGACATGTGGAACACTTCATGTAACTATTCTCTATTTTACGATATTATTCGTTACCTATTGAAACTGGTCCTTTTTTTCCTTTTATTGATCGTGCAGTAAAGTACAACGCAAAAATCGCTATATCTGCAGAATACTTAGTTTTCGGACCTCATTAATTAAGACTTTTTTGTTCCTTTTGGTAAGTACTATGTACTCTTAAATTTTCCGAACTTTATTTTTAAACACCATATATGTACATTCGTTTAAATATTCTAACATCATGTCCTAAATCATGCACATATCGATATTTAGTAACAAAAATGCCATTAATTTTATTATTTTTTTAACTTTTAAAAGAAGTACTGGCTTTTTCACTATATTCTACAATAATTAGTAGGTCGGTAAATTTTTTACATAAGTACCAACCTGTGACAATTAATTATTTGTGCATCATTTCGAAAGACAAAGCGTTAGGTATATTTAAAGTAATAAAAATAATTATCTACATTATACTTATACTTATGCAATTATAGTTTATAATCTATCTAGTTTATAGTCTATGTTAAAAACAAATACGGGTACATTTATGTTTTGTAACGTAGTTATACCTAAGTAGGTGTCCAAAAATTAAAAATTTAATCTGAACGAGACCCGTCTTCAAATCTACAACTTCGATTTTAATCTTTAAACCCTAACTTTAATTTCGGGTTCATCTTGGAGTCCGAAGAGTTAATATCAGGGTCTTGCCGTTAATCCTGAGGTCATGACTTTTAAACTGAACATCGCATCGTGAGTATGAAATTTAAAGTTGGAGAATTTAATATTAAAATTTAAGAGCCTTAGAATTCATATTTAATACAATTAAAATGAAGATTAGCGTTGGCCTCTTTTAGATAAAAAATTCGTTATTAAAATAAGTTAAAAATTGCGTTAACGTTTATGCGACGTTGATTACTTTAATAAGAAACAAATTACATTCCGCGAGTTTAAGTGAACAGATTTCACAATTTAATTAGAACCTGGAAATAATAAATTGAGAAAAATTTCTAAAATAGTAGGTAGGTAATAATAAACGAAAACAATTTTTCCTATAGCGTATCTAATAAGATGTAGTACTAACAATAAATAGTAATTTTAATATTAAGTAAGCGAAACTTTGACATGAATGAAATCGGCTATAAAGGGGACGATATCTAATATGAAGGAATAAAAAAAACCACGAAAATAAACAATCTCTAAATTGCAGAAGCAATATGCCAGAGCTCGATCAAACTCGACAAACCCGAATTTACTCGCCCCGCACACAAAAAGTTGAATCCAATTTTCCACTTGGTCTCCCGCAAAACTTTCTTTTGCAATTTCGTCGGAAAATAAAACAATTTGGAACATATTGTCGCATCGGACAGACGGGCCGAATGTAATAAGGGAAAGATCATGTCTGTGTTGATATAAAAGTCGCGTTCTTTGTTTCCGAATAACATTCTCGAGTAAAATTGCAATTTTGTGTTAGTCCCCCCCCCCCGCCCGCGATCTAACGTTCTATTTTATCGCTTTATTTCTGAATCCTACAAACTTGTTTTCTCCCTACAAGCGTAACAAGTTTAAAGTGCAATCTTTTGAATAAAAGCACGCGGATTTCAGGTAAATCCAGCGAGCATTGTTTCTCAGTCATCCTTTCAAATCTGCGTGAAACTGTGAGAGGTTCGGAAATGTGCCGAGCATCAATTGAAAAACAATTCCATTGTCTGATCGAGGTTCGAGAGTTACGGCTTAACCGAATCCCCGGAGTTTCTACCCTACACATGCTGCGGGCCCCATTATATTAAAAGAAATACAACGTCTTTACATAAATATCCTGATTATTTTTCAATTTAAAACGATTTTTTTAAGTTGTCCCAATCTTTCGAAAATTAAATTTTGAACTTGAAATAAATTACCTACTTGGAATATTTAATAATTTTCTAAATTCATAGTTACATTAAATTACTTAAATTACAAATATTAAATGTTGTTTTAAAAATTAACCTTGCAATGTTACCGCAAATAAATAGATAGACCTAGAAGTATACCTACTTATAACCTACTTATTTACAACTTTACCAACGTTTAACTTTCATTTTTACGTAATTTGGCATATTTATGCTATTTTCAAATCGAATTTAACAAAACCGTAAAATAAACGTTTGAAAAGTAACACGAGTGACGCATTATTTTAATAAACGGCCTGACAAAGTTACTGCTGCAAAATTTGTATGACATATAAGACTACACTCGAGTAGCTTCAAATGCTTGTCGGGAAAAGCAACCCACTTAACCACATCTCATTATATTTACATCGTGGGGAAGCCACATCATTAACTTTGCTAAAATAACAATAAGCTGCTTTTATTAAATGGGCAAACTTTCAATCTTTGGCAACAACATATAAAATAAACACAATACGCATTATCATATTCAAGAATTTGGAGGCTAAGAATTTTTTTAAATTTATTTATAATGTCGCTTGCCGTTTGTAAAAAGAATTACCTACCTAACTTATCACTTTTTACATTTTTACTTCAATTTTTAATTGAAGAATATGAATTGTCTAAAGATTGTTTGTTAAATAATACGTTTACGATAATGTTTATTACTTACAATAGAAACTCCTTTTAGTAGTTACATGTACTTTTCTTACGTTTAAGTAAGAATATATTTGAATATAAGAAAAGCGGTTATATTTATATTACGATTTCGATCTACTTAATAAAAAATACTAACCAATAATACCTATCTAATATTTACACAAAATATTCAATTTATTATGTAAATCATCCCTGTACCAAGAGTTTCTCAGTAGACATAGTAGAGTACATTTCTAAAATTTTGAGCGACAATTATACCGCTACGCTAGGAAGCTTATTTACAATCAGTAAGAGTCATTAGTCAATAATTAAATGTAAAAAATCTACAGTTTATTTAACAATTTGCGTTTATTCTTTTAATTTTTACAAACTTTTGTGTTAAATTGTGTTAAGTGTTCATACTTCCGTGAGCGGTAGTGTACATATTTATAATGAAAATTAAAAAATTCGTAAAACAAGAAATTTTTGAAAAAAAAATTTTTTTTTAAGAATTCTCTTTTTAGATTAAATATCAATTACGTAGAATGATTCTACTTTTACAAAAAAAATATCAATAACTCTTTTATTAAAAAAAAATGTTTATTGTAGATATAATACTTTACATATTTTTTTAAATTCGATTTTAAAGAGTGTATAATAATCAAAATAAAAAATACAAGTTTTATTCAGTAATTTACATTTAAATTGGAAACTTGATCTCGAAGAAAAACCGTTAAACTTTAACAAAATTAATAACTAAGAAAAATCAATTTTACACAATAAAAGTAAAACTGAAACCTTGTATCGACGTTTTTAAAAATACATATTTTTCAACTTCAATTTTCAATATTTCAAATTCGTATGTAGGTGATACGTATGCAACTCGAACAAAAGTAGATAAACCATATAATACTGAAAACAGTATATGTATTCAATGTACATATATGTATTTTTGAAATTAATATTATAAAATAGATATACAAACGAAAATTATTAGCTTTCTTTTCGATAATAAATAATAGAGTTACGACGAAATCATATTTACGAGAATTCTCCGAGGATGTACTTATATCGTACCATGAATCTAAACAATGAACTTCATGAATATTAATTTTTATAGAGGGTCAGACATTTACAGACCTATAAATAATAAAAATTATAGTAGTATAGTTAGCCTCAATTTCACAACCTAACTGTGCCATCTTTCTTACTTTGATGACAATAAAACATATTATTTATCTCGGAAACTTTGTCAATATTGAAAAACATAAAAAGAAATCTTGACGCTTCTAATGATAGCTACAAAATAGAAGTATACGATTTCCGCTGGGCTTAAGTACTCATAAAAAGACTGATCATTTTCGTGACAAAAGATATGGTGATAATAAAAGGTAACTAAATCTCCCGATAAACTATCTGATTAATGATTGGAATAGAAGCACCTATAATATTCTGAGATAATAACTATTTATTATATAATATTGATTTAAGTTCTATTAGAATTATATTTATTAAATTAATTTGGATGAATTATTTTGGTGGGCGTTTACTTGTCATGGATTATTTTACATAGTAACTAGATATTATAATTAAAGCCGTTTCGTTTATGTTCTATTTCCATATTATTTTACTTTTATTATAGGTAGGTATTTAATTTTCTACATTTTTTTAAAGAATTTAAGACGGCGAAGAATTTAAGAATTTCATATCGACGGCGTTTTGACAAAAAGACGTAACCCATACTTTTACAAAAATAAGTTATTCTGACTAGGATAAATACATCATCTGTTAAAATCTGGTAACAATATTCCGATTTTTTCCACCAGAAAAATCGATTTATATTTCCGTGAAATGTATCTGTTTATAGCTACGCGACAACACAAACTACGTGCTACTGCAAAATTTACTTTTATGGATTTACGCACTTCTGCTAAAACGCCGTCGATATATAGGTAAATATAAACCTATGTAATATTTTTTCAAAAGATAAACTAACTTTATTTAGTAGATTATTTGTAGTTCAACATCAAATCGTCATCGTACTAGCTTGTCTTACATTATAAGTATAATGTTTTATTCAGTCATTTTAAATTAGATTTGATATAGATACTAATGGTACCTACTTATTTTTTTGATTTTTCTATTTTTGCTAAATTTAGCATCTGTGCTTGTTTTCTAAAGTTGGCAACTAAAAAATGATACAGCCACAGACATTAGTAAAGCCCACTTATTTTGTGCGTTTACAAGAATTTCGTTATTCACAAAAAGCCGAAGAAGTAGGTAAAAATTCGGTAAAGACTCGTTTTGAAAAGTGAAGCTCATGCAGTTATTATTATTAAAATTCTTCAACTTGGAATATTTGAAAGCATTTATTATTATATCATTTTTATGTAGTATTTACAAAATGAATTAAGTACCTATTTGTGTTTGGTTTCATTTGTAATAATTTGTTGTTACATTTAACAGTTCACCAATTAATCGTCACGTCATCATTGTTTTCTGTCTTTAATACATTTACATTTTACTTATCTGACAAGAGAAATATTTAAAAATCTTAAAAAAAATAATAAAGATGCAACTACCTATTAAATTTCAATCAATCAATTCCCCTTATATGTCTCGACGTGGGGGTTTCTACTTCATAACATATTCCAAAAATATTCTTGCAGAAAATTATTTTAAATTATTTTATTTTAAAGTATTTCTTGATTAGTTGTGCTTATCTAAGTACCTACATCTAGGAAAAAATTGCTTTTAAGAATTTAGTTAAAAATTTATTTTATTAAACTTTAAGTAATATATAAAGTTCAGAATTTGCAATTGAATGATTTAAATAACTCGTTTTCGACAAAAGTGTATTTTCTTTTTACCTCAAGGTTATAAATTTGTTTTATTCCTAATTTATAAATCATTTGTGTGCATTTAAGGATCGGAAACTTTCCTACCACAACCAATAAACTATAGTTAAATGTTTATTTAATCGCATTTTAAAGGAACTAATAAAATACAAGGTAGATTACTAACAGAACACATACTATACCTTCTTTCATAACTTATTAGAGTTCCAACAAAGAATAGAAAATTTCTAAAATAAAAACCGGGTTTTCTAGTCTTTATGTAATTACTTTAGTGCGTTTATAAATAAGAATCTAGCAAAATAACTTTAGTTCTTGTGCATTATTGGTACAGAGCGGAAGGTAATGTTTGTTTCAGCAAGAATTTTAAATTTCGGCGCCGTATTTTCGCGTGTACTCGAGCGCGTTCCTTTTTTTAAGTGAGCGTGCGTTGTGTCTCATATTTCATATCCGCTGAAAATTGATACGGAAAAATAATAAGACAAAGGTAAGAAATGCATTTAAATAAAAAATTTAGAAATCCTACAATCCTAAACATCTTATAGTAAATATATACTTTTAAAATGTATTATACATTGATTAAATTTAAAGATGGTTAAATGTGGAGTTTTTTACATCTTCTCGAAGGCTTAATATACAGGGCGTGTCGCAACATCCTTCTGGAGTTTGAGGGTTAATAAGAATGACGTGGTAAGCACATTTCAAAATACAACGTATGCTTATCAACTTACGAAAAAATTAGTATGCGATAATTACATAAAAATTATTAAGTAATAGTTCATTTTATACTACAATAAAAGCAAAATTAATAATAGTCACATAGTTGCAATAATAACAAATAACTAATTGAAATTAACATACCTATTACCTATGTATCAAAATGAATTCATATCATCAGTCCTTTAATCTTATACCTAGATTTTTATTAAAATATGTACCTAGTACATAGTTTAAATGTAGGTATGTAGATGCTAGGGTAGAAAAAGTATAATATCTGCATTCATTTAAATCGATGCGATGTTTTCTAATTAGTTATACAAAATTATAGAGAATTACTATAATATTGCAAAAGAATATTCGAAGTTAAATCCCATAATAATAACTAAAAATTTTTCTTTCAGAACGAGCTTGCTATTTGTCAATCTATCTATTATAATACATTAATTATAAAACGCATGTTTTTTCGTATTTTGGTATCTTTGTATTTATGGTGCGTCTTACCAGGGTAAAGGTAAAAGTCTTTCTATTTCTAGTTTAGAAGAATAAGGATGCGTCTTATAATCGGTGGCGTTTTATAATCGATGTAATACGGTATTTGTTTGTCTATATGCGAATAATGACAGTAAATGCACGGAATGGATGGGCTTTATTAATGTCCGTGACTACACAAAGAAAATATACTTAAATGTAAAATTTAATCGTACATAGTTTTATTTATGTTACACGGGTAGGTAGGTACGTACATCTTTTTGATTAAATTTAATTTTTCAAACAGTTTTAGAGAACGCTTTAATCCGGAATGTTTATTTACGACACCACAGTAAAGTACCTATGTATATTCCTTATAACACCACCATTACAAAGCAACCTTTAATGTCAATATCACTACCGAAGATACACTTGGCGGTATTAAAAATTAAAGTATTAATAACACATTACAATGACGCTAAAAGCTTTATAGAATTTTATAAAATCGACGAAAAAAATGTAATCTTCTTTCTCGTCGCGTCCCCATCAAAATTTATGAATTGTGCAGAACTTTGTATAATTTTGAATAAACCTGATGCAAAACTTGGCTGATACTTATGAAATGAAATGCTCCAAAGTTTGAGCGACGGTAAGTGTACAATAACAGTAATTGTTATAGGTGAAGTTAGTGCGAAAGCGAGTGATTTTATATTCGTGGTCTATTTAATGCGACCCAGCCATAATTTCAGGCTGACGTCTCTTCGTGAAACTAAGTTTAACTCCAAAGTTTGTCGTCGTCGTTCAGCGCGGCGGGCAACAGCTCGTGACGCCGCCGCTCCGATAACAATGGCCTCAACAATGCGCACCTGCACGGTGCCTTGCCATTATCCTGATTGCGCGTCGTAAGAGTCACCTGTAGACCCTGATTGATGGTTTCTCTCGACACTATACATGATTGCGTCCGGATAGACTGTGATCTTACGATTCAAAACTCCTTTGAAACGACGTTAAACAGTGACTGTCGAATCCGGGAATTTTATAAAACAGAGAATGTTAAAAAGTTGTCGAGAACGTTCTTTACTTTTCTCAACACTTTCTAACAAAAATAGCAAAAGCAACTTTTGAACCGAATTTATATCAAAGTTAAAGTATTGTAAATCTAATATAGAACTGTTCCTAATCAAAAGTAAGAGTTCAGTAACTATATTATCGGAACGTGACCTATAAGACACGGTTTTGAACAAAACTGCATTTGGAAAGTAAATACGTGATAAAAGCTCAGGAAATTACGAAAACGCTCGTTCGAGAACTTTGAAGATGAAATTATCTAAGAGGTCATTCGCAACCCTCTTCCATTGCGTCAGACATGTCTAAAATAACAACATCATTTTCTCGTCGCACGCACTTTACGTAAAAGTAACTTTATTTGTATTCATTGATCCACTGCAAATCTAACTTTTATTTAAATTTTACTTTCTCTATGCCCTTTATTGTATACTTCTACTTATATTAAGTTATTCAAGGGGCATAGGTGAATGCATTAAGAGACTTGGCGAATATTTTGCTTTTCAACATAATAAGTATCTAAAGGTATGTACTAATAAATTTAATAGAATCGGTGAATCGGTGATATAAGATGATCTGGCCGAAAATAACTTTCTTCCATACGACACTTATATACGGAATTTTAATTGTTAATTAATTAGTGACATTTCATATGAAGCTCTAATGGAAAACTCTACGAATTTGTAAATAATACTAAGTATTCATAATAATAACCACGTTCAAATATCAAATCAAAACGACTATCACAGAAAACGTAATTATTTAAATCGCGCATACCTACTGCATACCGGATACACAACACATACAATGTTTAGAAGAATGAACGCATAAAATGGTATATATTAACGTATTTAGGTAACTAAAAAATCAATAATATTAATTATCAACAATATATAATGAATGGCATTTTTCCAAAAATCAAAATATTGTCAGTTTTTTAAAGTTGAATAATTTTTACTTTCTATGTTATCCAGATATCTATTCAACTTGAATTAAATAAATTAAATTAGTGGTTGTAATTATATTTACTACTAGAAAAAGTATATTAAATAGATAGGTAGTACCTACCTGTCTATATTTTTAAAAATAAAACGAATAATTTCTTATGAAAATAAAAAGGTATTAGGTAATAATACTTTTTTAATACTAATTAATAATTTTTTTAAAGAGTAGGTAGTATTTTGCAAATTATAATTTTCTTTCAAAAATAAGCATCGTATCTACATGCGTTTTATTATAAAAATTAATTTGACCCTAGTATTCTTAACTCGTCATTGTTTTGTAGATAAATTCGCTGATAGGTTAGGCTGCTTTTGTTCATAATAAAATAATTTTTTCATTCGGTCATCAAATTGTCTTGAAGATTAATAGATAACGAAATATCATTCTCCAATCAACTACTTATAAATTGCATAAATAACCTTATTTAAATCGTAATAAAGCAAAGTGTACAAGAACAACGATTACAAAACTTTTAAATTGACTGTCGCAGTAACACACGCCTGTTGATTATCTGATATAAGTTTGCGTCCGAGTATTCTCAGTGGAAATTTAACAAGAAAATGTCTGAATCAATTTTAACGTTTATACATTGTATATTTATCTTTAATTACTTTATCTTTAATTATCTTTAAGTACTGCACAGAGCGTATTTTTCATATTTTCTAAACATTAGAATAAATTAAAGAATATCAAAGCTTATTATTAACAAAAATAAGAGAAAACTTCAAAGAGATAAAGTGAAAGTCCGAGCGAATACAGAAAATACTACAAAGCTTAGGCAGGTAAAACATTTGAGAACGTCCTTTTATATTAATTAACTACGTTGTTCACTCTATATACCTGAAAGCTTTATCCAAATGTACATTAAATTTATTTATAACTCTTCAGAATAAAGTAACTTATACATAATAACTATACCTATTATATACGCGTTATTATAATCAAATTATCTAACAAGGACGCATTCATAAAAGACGCATTAAAATAAATATCCGACCGCGCACAAGCCTCGGTATCGAATTTTCATGTCGCATGTCAAAAAATTCCTTCTTTTTTAATTTTTCTCGAAAGAAATACATTTTTTGAAAAATAATATTTACGAGAGAAATTTATAAGAATTAAGAAAAAATTATTACTTTTTTACGATTATCTCGAAAACGGTGCATTCTATCGAAAATTATAGAAACATGATCGATAAAGAATTTTATGCCGATTCCAAAACATATTTCAAATTACCGATCCGATGATTAATAATGGAGATTAGAATTAACATTTTTGTAATTTTTCAACATTTTTATTCAGATAATTCAATAATAAGCAAATTAGACAACAAGTTAACGAACAAAATTTTAAATAAGGTCTTTTTCAACTAAAATTGGCCTGCAGATGAATTTGCGACAATTTTTTTAAATACTTTTTTGTTCTATCTTAATCGCAAATATGACTTTACTGGAAACACTACTTTTTATTATGATCGCAGTTGGCTAGGTTTTGATCTTAAGAAAATTCTACTGCCACAGAAAGATATGTATTAGCGGACTAAATAACCTATAAAAATTTTATATTGATTGCCTCAAAAATAAAGAGGTATTTAGGTGTCTTCATTGAAAGTGAAACACATTGTATAAGTAGAATGTTGCTTCTTAGTATGTTTAATTACATACAGGTAGCTATTTAATATAAAAATAAATATAAAACACTTTATTTGATGATCCTAAAGTGAGATCACTCAAGTTGAAATCAAGTTGTAAAATCACATATTTTCGAAGCGAAAAAATGCACATAATAATTAGAATAAGTGACGATTTTACTTCTAATTATATAAATCGAAATAAACGCGGAAACTTCCCAGAAAATACCAAGATATCGTATTATAAAAAGATATTTCGCTCATAAAGTAATCGTTTTTAAATAATGTCACTTTTGGCGATAGAAGAAGATCAGTGAATTATTTTATTTCCATTGGTGTCTCAAATATTTTATTTAATTTAAATATTCCGAGCTGATCACGATTGAGATAATGATGAAGTTGATATGTTCAAAGAATTATATTTAATTAAGTATTAAATATTTATTTTGTTATCTCTGGTAATTGATATAGGTAATATCAAATAGTATTGATAGATATTAACTTGAACTCAATTATACAAAATTCTAAATTAATTACTTAACGCAATTTTGTATTTCTTGTACTCATTTATAACAAAGTTTTTGTAGGTATTCTAAAGATAATTTATAAATAAGACGTCTATAGTATTACAAATAACAATTACCAGAAGTTATATGGCTGCGGATACGATGTTTGTTTTTAATAAACCGTTTCCTAGGTCAACAAAAGCTACTGTAAAAGCTACTGTGGTCCATTCTACAAGATATTGTGTTATAAAAATAGATTCAGCTCATAAAGTAGTCGTTTTTAAAGCAGACAGTGCCTCTGTTATGTGAAAATTCTATTTGGTCTTCAAAATTTTTATTGGAAACTTTCCTTTTTCTAACTTGAATGGGTATACATATTTATATTTACCTTACCGGTTTCCTATAATAAATTCATCAATCAGAAACATGATCCGCATATATTTTGAGGTTCGGTTGAACGAACAAAAATTACAAAGTTTTCGTATATATAAACAAAATTCGCTATCTAAGGTTCACGAAAAATAAACTTCAACGTGTCGTACGTTGGCGATCCACACCCAATAGATATTGTTTAAAAATAAGTTACTTTTTTTTTTAATTTAATGGCTTTGAACATTAACCATTAGCCATCAAGTATGTTTTATTGTACGTAGGTGGTACTGCTTAGGTATGTAGTATTATAAGACCATCACAAACGTCCATGGTTGCAGGAGGATTCGAATCCCAGGTCGTTGAGTTGGTTTATTATTAAGAGAAATGTCTGAGTCTCTAATCCACCACGGACTCCACGAGTTATAGTTTTCAAAAGTTAATAACTTTATCAATGTAAAATCAATTTAGTTATTCAAATGAATGTCAAAATCCATGCAATACCTTTGCCGGCTTAATTTCCTAATTTATTAATAGCACTATCTAGGTATTTATTATATACACAACTTTCTCTGGAAATGTCTATTAAACGCGATTTTGATTAATATTTAGATACACCTACATACAGTTCTGACATATAAATGCATATTTTATGTGGGCGTCAAGATAAATAGTTGATAAGCTGTCGGGAATACGATAGTGAAAGAGAATGGTCAGTCTGGCGGCAATTAACAGTAGAGGTAGTTGACTGTAATAATACGTTTTCAAACGATTTCTACATAAAAGGGGTTTCCCTATTCATCGAATGTAATAAACGATTACGTAGGTTTACATGGACGAGCGAGAGAAATTGTCGGAAAAGATACTAGAATGTAGGTACTTTATGTTAGAGTAAATCACATTTTTCACGTAATTCGATATTGTAAATAAAGAAGACGAAGAATGTGTTTCAAATTTGTTACTATTTCAATTTTTCACGACGGATAATCGGTTATTTTTACAGAAAATTGACTTGTTCCTTCGCAAAACAAACATAGGGCGACGCGCTCGGTCTGTGGAATTGATTTCATTTATAACCGTGATTCTACGACAGGCAAATTTCAATCTCAACGGTTATAGTGTAGGTGGTGCCGAGCAGAATTTTGATTTTAATAAAATCTTATAATACCAAATAAAAACAACTTGCGACATCGGCTGAGTTCCCGCGGGATGTGACGCTGATGTGATTTGGTCGCAACGTGGCGCTGAACAACTGGGACCGCATACATATTGATAAGCCGTCGCGACTGATAGCGGCCGGATCAGAAAGCCGAATCATAACCTGCATGCGAATATGAAGCGGCACAGACCGACCCCACCCCCACAGACACAAAGTAATCAAACGCAGGAGCAATATATTATCATTTTGGGCGGAAGATCCAGAAGGGATATGTTCGATATTCAGCCTCCTTCTCCAAATTTATTAAAAAATTCAACACCTCGTTAAATTCGAATATCTGAGAATGAAAATTTAAATTGGAAATGCATTCCAGCGTTTTATTATTAACGTATTCGCGTAACAAGCTGTTCGAAATCTTGAATACATCATTATTTTTGATTGGCCGTATATACGTCTTTCTCATAAATTGCCTTACCATAACAATGCAAAAACAAGCCAGTGTAGTACAGCATATCTCGATAACAGACGGAACAAACGCAAATCTTTTTATATTCACGACGGCTATTCAAATTCGAAGGCAGTGCCGTATACAATTTTCCGTTTTAAGATCACTTTTATACAATGATACGAATCCAGATAAGCCAAGAATCGTAACGAGGAAACTTTCGGACGGAACATGCAACAAAACACGTAGGGCAAACTTTATTCCTAATTTCGCAGCATTTTTTTTATTTATTACGGAATAAGGAACACTATTTGATGCGGTTTGTATTACTGATAACACAGCCCATCTACTTATGTATCAATTAGTTTTTCAACGAACCGGAAAAGTCGTTTAGTTCATTAATTACGAGCAAATGTACGGAAATGTATGAGTTGTTGTCATAAGCAAGTGGTGTTTTTACTACTGAAAGTTATTAATATTTTATTCAGATAAATAATTTAGAATGATTGACTATTTTGTATGGCAACATAGAGGAAATGTGATGAATTCGATTATGCGATGTGTTTTAACGCCACTCTTTCCTAAAGTACGTGACGCGAAATAAGTCACAGCTGCTACGAAATTCAAAACATGTTGATGTATAATTGTAAGTATAAATCAAAACCAAACCTTTTCATTTTGCAAAAATTGTTACTGGGTATGTGACCAAAAGGCAATAGCCTAGAAACTCATAAACACAAACTTCGTTCTGGGAGATGTTTTCGAATTTACTGCGAAATTAGGCAAGTTTGCCCTACCTAGAGTTGCATTTTTATGCAATTGAGACAACTGTAAAAATAGTTTTAATTAGGTACACTTTAAAAATAAATTTACTTCACAGCTCTACTTCTATTATTAATGTATTACTTACATTTTTTTCTCATTTAATATTATTTGACAAAATAAAAGACTTCGGAAATATAAAAAGAAACATTGTTGTCGAATTCGTAATAGAACAATGAAGTTAACTATCAAAAGTAAGTACCTTTCTACATATCTAATTATGCCATAAAATTGCTATGACAAACTATCTAAAATATTCTAGGATTCGTATAAATTCCTAATAGAAAAATAAAAATCACACACAGGTTAAAATTTTTGAACTGTCCTCATATTTTACCTTACAATAATAATAATTATTAGTCTAACGTTTACAAAATATGCGTACGCAGGTATAGTATTGTATAATTTAATGGCCACAAATTGCCTGCATGGAAACACTTTATTAGTTTTGAATTTTAATTGCAAAACGTTTGTAAGTACAACAAAAGAAGCGTTTCTTATTTAAAAAATGCAAAATAATGCCCACCTAATATGTATAACGTATCGGAATTTTAATGAATATCGAGGAATTAAAAAAAAAATAAGTAAAGCGTAACGACGATTTAACTTATAAGTAGTTGCAAGTAATTAACACATACATCTCCAAAACATTTTTGTCGCTCTCTTCAATTTATAAAAGTTCATCGTTGCACTTTATTCCAATAAAATTTTATATAATGTACAATGTCTTATTGAAACTACAAAACCTATTCAATTTTGAAATTTTATTCCGCAATAACTTGGTTTAACCGGTTTAATTTTTTAAGTAACATTATTTTATAAAACATAGGTTTTCAAAAATTATTGAAAATTGACTTTTATGTATAGATAATAATAGGATTCATTATTTTTAAATGCATATAATAATGTTAATAACTATAGAAGCTTTTAAAATTAACATTAGATATGTTCTAAATCGATTACAATTACTTATGTACCTATTATTATTTCCATCTCATTTTCAAATTTAATAAAGTGCTCCACTTGTATTGCTTTATTAATTTAATTGTTTGGGAAGTAAGTACCTACTTAGTTTATTCGAGTACCTAGCTAATTATTTAAATGAAAATATTCTGCAAACTAGTAGGTGCAATTTCATAATATTAGGTTCGTTTTGTGTACTTAATCCGATAACGGTTTCATTCTGTTTTAAACGTTCATACTTCAAAGCACGCTATACAATATGATCGATGCCTATGGTACTATAATTGCTTTGTGTAGGAGAAAATGTTAATATTAATGTTATTAACCCGGCTGCATCATCCACGTGTTTATCATATTTTAATTAATGTTGTTGCAATTAATGAAAATTTAATATCGGCGTTATACTCTTATTGCTTCAGGTATAACATTATCATGAACCTCGTTACTGTAGGTAATATATTTTTATTACCATTTTATCATGAGCCTCAGGTTCAACTTTAAAATTGTATCGTATAATAACGTCATGCCGGCTCTTTCTAAAAGTTTTTGTCTAAAATGTAAATTAAACGCCTCGCCTTGCAAACCTCGACCTTCTAAATTATATTGTTATCTACCTATAATTTGATCTGAATTTTACCGTTAAAAGATTTTCTTATCGGACCATTAAAAAAGTTATCGATCCAGTTTGGTACGTCTGAAGTCGTAAAGACGGTTGACAATTTCATTGTTCCATTCGTACGACAGTGGTGCGTGTAATTGCTCGGTTCATCTTAATTGAGCGAAATTGTGTAGTCGGTCCCCATTCGTTCAGATAGATGGAAACAATAATGTGCTAGCGTCGTAATAGTTCCGGAAAATTCCGAGGACTGAGTGCATTAACTTCGAAATGTCGCTATGTTCCAACGTTCCATCATCATCTTCGTCGCAATTGCCATTTGTCACTTGCGTAAGTTCACGTGACAGCCGCCAGGTGGCTAATGGATGTAATCTTCCCTCGACTCTAAAGCCCAATGATCAATTCTAAAGTCATAACACGCATACATCATGTAATCTATCAATAATTCTTGTCTTTTAAAATAAAATCCATATTGTAGTTTTCTTTGAGCGATTGGACATGATGAATGAAAGAATGTAAGAGAGCTCCTTCGCTCGCGACATACCTTATATGTTCTAAAAACAAGAGAGTAGTAAATAATAAGCTTTTTCATTTAGAAAATATGTATTTCTTAGCGAAATACGTCCCAGACTGAACATTTGTATCGAGCGAGTGATGTTGGGGAAGAATGGAAAAAATTACCGTGTTTTAAAGGTGACGCCGACATTAGTCAGCATGTGAACTTTCTAGGGACGCCGTTAAGCTCACACTTACGTGAATGTCTTTGTAGACATAAAGCTGACGTTAGATTCTTGAAGCGTTCAGGACCGGATCTGTTCTCATAAAGAACCAACCGGAAAATAACGTTTTACTTCGTTCCGCAAAAATACAAATAGATATTTACTTTGCGACCGCGCGTATTTGTAAACCAAGAAGATAGAAGCATTTTAATTTCATTATTTACTCGGTTTGTCACAGGCTTAATTAAAATTATACGCGCCATGCTTTACTACCTCCAGGGAAATATTTATGTCGCTAAAAGTCATCGTGTGGTATTTTGTTTGTTTTTTCGTTTACTCTTAAAAAGGAACGCGTCTCTTTGTACGTATTTATGATTAATAAACACGTTGGCGGTTTCTTATTTTATTTTTATTAAATTAATATAATTGCTTTCGGCGTGGTTTGCTTTTAATACCTGTAAAGTGTCTGGTAACAATAGCAACGTTTATTAAAATTGATGTGTGAATTTTTGGTTAATAGGTATATATGGATTTACCTGACAACTGTTTAATTATGACTGGTCGAGGACTGGTTTTGGTTGGAAAAGTTGCTATGGTATATTTAAAAATTAAAATATAGTAATACCGTAATATAATACTTAAGTAAGTGTTTATGTTAAGCAATCGTCTTATTGGCGACGTGTCTTTACGTACACCTACCTATAATTTTGTCACGATCAATTCACTGTATACCTACATAGATATTTTTTAAATATCTTGTAGATATAATATACCTACATTATATTATAATGTTACATTTTATTTACTAAATTGATAACAATAAAATAAAAGAATGAATGTATTATAATAATAATATTATAATATAATAAGAAATGTATTTAAAAATATTTAGGTAAATAAGTACCAAAAATACGTCCATAATTAAATTTTCCATAATAACGGCGTCTAACATCAAGAGGACCAATAAAATAGCGTCCAGATTTATGTCTGTAAAACTTGTTTCAGTTAAATGAACTCGTAAGTACAAAACAGACTCAGAGCTCGTCACTATATCAAACTTAATACAAAAGCGGAATTTCCCGTGACTTTTATTTAAAGAATTGATCAAATATAATTAATTGTTATTGCTTCTAATAATTGTGAAGGTTATTTGTTATCATCCATGTGAAACTAAACCAGTTCTGTTTCAGTACCGGTCACGATGGTATCGTATCAAGTCATTTTTGCAGCTCTACTTTTTGTTTGTTTTACGTACGCTCGCTATAATAAACACGAACAATATATGATTCCAAATCCAGAAATAATCGTTTACACTAACGGATTGAAAGTTTCTATTCCCGACGAAGAAGGGATCGAAGCATTTTATTTTCAAGGTAGAATAGAACGAAATGTAGAAGAAGAAGAAGAAATTGAACCCGATATTATTTCCATGGGAACCAGAACTCCGACAAACGGAAAATGGACTCTCGCAGAAGTCTATAGTAATTTTCAAATAGGAGATTCTTTTAGTTATTGGTTATACGTTAAAAAAAACGGCGTAGGATTTAGGAAGCCCTTCGGGAGTTACAAGGTAAAAGGTAAGCGTTTAAATTAAATAATAATGTAAAGCAATTATTGAAAACGTACTTGTTTATTTAGTAGTGTTACCTAGATTGCCGGGATTTATTGGCAATGGTTTAACGAAACCTTTTAACACCGAGAAAGGTGACGGCACAAAAACTGAAAGTGACATCGACAATTGCGTGGAACCTCAAATAAATTGCGAAAACGCTTTAAGGAACATGAACGAAACTATACGTACTATCCAATCTCAAATGGATTATTTAAGAAACACCATAAAAATATTGGCCCAAACGATGGATACGCATATAGGCAACCTGTCGTATCTTGAAGAATGGACTTGGAATTAAGATTTCACAAGTATTCATTATAAGTATTAAGTTCACGAGTATTTTAATAACAAAAATACAAACACCGTGTACTTCAAAAATTGTAATTTACATAATAAAGAAGGTACTTATTAGTCAGATGTGTAATTATTAATAATTAAGGTATTATTCACATACGGAATTTCCAAAAATTATTTATTCTTGAATTGTTTAGATATTTTTCTACCTAGGTAGAATGTTGTATGAATTTTCAAATAATGTTTTTGTGAAAAATTTACCTATTCAATTTATTTTATAAACATGATTATTAAATCAATTTCACAAGTTACCTATACCTACCTACCTACATATGAGGTACCATAGGTGGGTACCATATAAGTGGGTAATTCAAAATTTATTTATTTATTTCACAGTTTTGAACAATTATAATTTATTTTCTCTGAAAAAGAAATAGTAGGTACGGTAGAGTCTCGTTGATACGAGCACCGTTTATTTGGACTTCAGGATAATCCGGGCGTACTTTTCAGAAAAAAATTAATCAACCTAAACAATGCACCGGTAGTTCATTGCATCGACTGTAGCTAAATCGACGAGTGTAAATATTTATTTCTGTCATCTACAATGTTAAATTCTTAAAACGAATTTGTAATAAATTCAACAGTTCGGTGCAGTAATAATTAATTAATTTTAGAATAACTTTTTTTTAACAGTACTGCGCATTTTTATAACATTTCCTGTTAATCTTCGGTGATCCGGAAAGGGCCCGATCCCATCAAGTCCGGATTAACGAGACCCTACTATAATACATATTATTAAGAAAATGTTTACGCTGTTATAAAACCTCACTAATGTGAAACAAGTGACCTTCAATTTAATTTGATCAGCTGCACATGATTGTAAGATAAGAGGTCGGAAATATTGATCAATTTGGCGTTGTTCAACTCAATAGGCAAGAATTACCAAAGGCGAGGTTTTCTTAGGCCACGTCAAAATTTGATTTAAGTAATTATGTATAACATAATCCGATATTATTCATATCTGTTTATGTTTAGAATTACCTTTGAACAGTTAAATTGTGGCATTTTTGAACATTGTTCAAAATTACTATCACGTACACGACTACAAATAAAAGATTTATATTGAATAAATATATGTAATATAAAATAAGGAACCTGAATTCAATATGGCCTATTACGTTATATGGCCTCAATATAATTATTAAACTTTTTAATAATTAAAATTAAAATGTTTAGAGAATCCGACATTTAAGTTAATTTTTTTGAAAGAAAATGAGATTAGAATAGTTAAGGGTAGTATATCCTTGCTCTCCCAACATGGTATCAAAAAATGTATGGAATTGTTTTGAAACACTTTATTTTTTAAGAATGTAACCAATCATGATTGAATTTTAATAAAAGATAAAAGTATTCAGTAAAAGTATTAAGTATTTATTAAAAGCAATAACAATTAATTACATTTGATCAATTCTTTAAATAAAAGTCACGGGAAATTCCGCTTTTTTATGAAGTTTGATATAGTGATGAGCTTGTCTGTTTTGTACAATACTTTTGTACAATGTAACATTATAATATAATGTAGGTATATTATATCTGCAAGATATTTAAAAAATATCTATGTAGGTATACAGTGAATTAATTTAAACAAATTGATTTTCCCCTTTCAACTTTGAGAACGTCATAGGAAAAAAGTGTGTAGATACTTAAAGTTTTATTTTGACGTGTTCTGTATGTCCCTGGAAGGTTTCTCATCATTTCCTATTAGACACCATGTATTATAACGCGTCTTGAATATTAAAAAAGAATTGTTTTGAATTAGGGGTGATTTCGAAAGAGCTCTGACGTTTATTTTGGTTAGTATGGAGTGTAAAATATACCCCTAACATTTCATGCTTGTATCATAAAGTGCAGGGTTTGTGCATTTACGATTAGAAGTGTAATTATGAATTAGAAAACTATTATACATACATATAATATAAGTAGGTAATAAACTACCGAATTAGTCATATTATTTCGATAAAATGTTAATTAGGTTGATTAAAATCAATTATTACTTAAATCCCCAGAAACAGTAAATAGAAATTTTTCGATTATTTTGACAATAACCTTCCAACTAAAACTGTAATTCCCTACTTATTGCATACGAAGTTATGTATTACGTATGCTTGATGTCAAATAACTAAAAACAAAATGACCCTTTTCTTGATTTGCCAACATTAATAACAAAATGCACTGAACTGGTTTTACCGAACGAAAGTCCGAAGGCATTCTTATCACTGCTATCGTTTATAAATATGTCTGTTTACGAAGAGTACGTAATAGTATCGCTCAAGATGTTCTTATTTACAACTGTTTTAATTTGTTTTACCTCGGCGTTAGCAACGAATAATGGAGAAATTTACCAGATTCCTGAACCAGAAATAGTTGCATTTTATCCCAATGGATTACGGGTTAGTATAAGGGACACTCCTGGAATTCGACTGTTTGCATTTCATGGAAACGTTAATAAGGCAATACGAGAATTAGAACCGGGCACCTTAGCTAAAGATAACGTTCACAAGTTGAACAATAAATGGACGTTCGAGAATCAAAGTGTAGTTATTAAACCAGGAGATACAATTTACTATTGGTTGTTTGTAATCAAAGACGATTTAGGTTATAGGTTAACCGCTACCCAGCATACCATAACAAGTAAGTACAACTATTATTTTGCGAGTTAATTTAATTTTATAATTTATTATCTGTAAGTACTTATGTTTCTAAAACTATATTTACGTCATTAAATTGAGATTTTACACAATAATGAAAACAATTTAAAATTGTTATTACTGATATATTACGAAATATTCGTGATAAAATATTTTGAAGCCAAATTCTAGTCGCATTATTTTTTATTAAAAACGTAGATAAATATTAATATCAGTACCAAATCTTCTTCGTTTTATGGATATTTTAGTAAGCAAATTACTTTTATGATCATCCACAGTATTAGGTTGTATTTAGATTAGAAAAAAAAAATTCGGAAACATCTAATGCATTTAAGCTCTGGTCTAAGAAAACAGGTTGACCAGTTGAAAATATAACAGATGTAGGTACGCAATGAATACGAAAATAGTTCACTGTATCGCTTTAAAATTGATCGCCTCCGACTTATCTACTGTCCTTGCCGGTACTCAGTATTTACCTAGTATCAAAATACTCGTGATACGGAGTACTTCTCGTTAGGCAGAAATGAGATTATTTTCACATTTTATTGCATTCGAGAAATTATTTGCTATAATAAATGTAACAAATAATTTCTCATTTGAAAATAAGTACTGCGGTTCCTTTTTTGCCATAACGGATTTGAAAATTAAATAAATTCTAGAAAAACAACGTTAAATTTTAAAAATGAATAAATATTACAAATCGAATGTAATACGGATACGTGCATTAGCACGTAGAGTTGTAATTGAATTGCAAGCTAGCGCGTATCGCATCGCGCTACAATGGAAGTGGAAGGGCGAGATCCCAAATAGTGATACAATTAACTATTTTCATATTCATCGCGTACATCTGTTATATTTTCAAGTGATCAACTGTTTTCTTAAATGCATTAGAATCCCTATATGTTCCGAATTTGTTTTTCCTATTCTGTGTATATGTATAGTTGGTAAATATGTCCTTATACGGAACGCTTCATGATTGGTTTAAAAATAATAATGTAGATACGAAAAACTCTCAAATACCTGAATATTTAGTTTTATCGCTTTTCTATACGTAAATCCTAATAACTTTGTACCTAATAGAATTATTATGAAATAATTAATTATTTTTTCAGAACTGTTGGAAAGTCCTTTCAACAAACAGGACAAACAAGAAATTGCTCATTCCGAATCGAACCGCCAATCCTTGGACTTGGGAAACGATATACAACCGATTCCATCATTAGAAAAAGAAAACGCCGCTCGACTAGGAATATGCGAACAAAGTATTTTAAATGTTACTCAAAATTTAATAAATCTGCAATCTCAACTATCGATTCTCGCTAAGAGAAATCGGCAATTAACACATTTAATCGAAAAGTTACCCCTGGCCAAAACTTTGACGTTGAGTGGCATAATACCTCCGGACGGTTCGGCATCGTCTACTGTAAGCTTCGTTATTAGAGAAAAATTAGAACTTAATCCTTACGTAACGTTCGCTGTTAAAAATGCCGATAACAGTATCACATTTGAAGTATCATCTTTAGATGAAAAATTACATATACTGGAAGTTGCTAAAACGAAACTATTATACTCGAGGATAATTATTCAATAATGTAGCTGCAGAAGAGATTGTTTCGATTTAATCTGGATAATTACTGACGTCCATCAACTTTTTGTTTATAAAAATGTCAGATTTAAAAATTACCTACTTACTAGTTTTATTGTAAGTAAGTATCTACGTTATTTATTATTTATATCTTAGTTAATACCTGTATACATAATTGTGATATTATCAAATAGTTGATAGTGAGTATGTTTTAAAAATTTTAAAACAAATAAATGTTATAATTCACTTTTGAGAACATATAAATACTTAAGTATGTATTTATTTTGTCAAAAATAATAAATGTATTCCTTAATTGTATAAGTAAAACAAGTATGTAATTGGAAACACCCTCAACAATATATTGAAGAGAAATGTCTCAAGAAATACATATTTATACGCAAAATAAATTAATTAAGTAATAATAACGAGCAATAAGTTGGTATAATAATTAGGTAACTATAACAGATAGGTAGGTAGGTAATATTAGGTAACTATAGGTAGGTAACTATAATTATATATAATTTTATATCAATAACAAGGTCCAACGATAAGAATCAAGCTGGTGATCTTAAAACTGTAGAAGATAGGTGCTTAAATTAGAAAAAGTTGCGCTATTTGAAGTCCACATGCTGGTCGCAAAGTTCATTATTGTTTATCGTTTTCAAAATTCTCAAAATGTGATTTTGTGGATTTTCGTTTCTTTCCATTTTATTTATTTTAAATGATATTAAAAACTACCGGCACTTTCTCGTTGCCACTTTAGCTCTACAAAATGGCGTGTTCAAATTTTTAATCGACGTTTCGTATCCGAGAACCCATCATCACTTTATTTTTTATATGGCCACAAACAAAGAGACACCCTGATATCGGTAATATTCATTACAAATTCAACGATGTATCACACATTATGGTTTTGAAGCCAAAAAGGTAAAACGTGAGTTATAAGGTTTT
Source organism: Rhagophthalmus giganteus (assembly GCA_036326145.1). Lineage (NCBI taxonomy): Eukaryota > Metazoa > Arthropoda > Insecta > Coleoptera > Rhagophthalmidae > Rhagophthalmus > Rhagophthalmus giganteus. Next base: position 5,176,985 of record JARFJA010000056.1, on the reverse strand, counting down.
TAATTTTAAATTAGTAGGCGCTGGTACAATAACAGAAACAAAATGTCAAAAATTATAATAATTGCTCAAATAGGTTGCCATTATTTTCTAGACACAAGTATGCTCTGTCTACAGAAGAATTCAAAACATGGTCTAACATTTCTGGTGTGATTGTATTAACTGCTGCTAAAACCAATGCCAATAACTGTTCTTCATTTTCAAAAGTGGCGTCATACACTTAGTTTTTTAAATAACCCCACAGGAAAAAATCCAACGGAGTTAAGTCAGGTGATCGGGCTGGCCAGGCTACTTCACTGTGAGTTCCAATGCATTTTTCAGGAAACCTCTGGGGCAAATATTCCCGCACAGTTCTTGAATTATGCGCTGGGGCACCATCTTGCTGAAACCAGCAGTTGTTAACTATAAGTAATGGTAATTCATCCAAGGCATTCTCCAAATCAGTCTGCAGTAGGTCGAGATATCGTTCAGAATTTAAATTGTTGTGATAAATAGAAGGTCGTATTATTCTGCCACCCAAAATGCCTACCCACAGATTAAATCCAAATCGATGTTGATGCCTTGTTTCTTTTATTAAATGAAGATTGTCTGTTGCCCAATAATGTTTGTTACGCCGGTTGAAAATGCCATTGTTGGTTATTGTTTTTCCCCTTTTTTGGCTTCAAAACCATAATGTGTGATACATCGTTGAATTTGTAATGAATAATGCTACCGAATACAGGGTGTCTCTTTGTTTGTGGCCATATAAAAAAATAAAGTTGATGATGGGTTCTCGGATACGAAACGTCGGATTAAAAAATTTGAACACGCCATTTTGTAGAGCTTAAAAAGTGGCAATGAGAAAGTGCCGGTAGTTTTTTTAATATCATTTAAAATAAATAAAAAAATTTAAAGAAACGAAAATCCAAAAAATCACATTTTTTTGAGAATTTTGAAAACGATAAACAATAATGAACTTTTGCGACCAGCATGTGAACATACTCTAAATAGCGCAACTTTTTTCTAATTTAAGCCACCCTGTATCTTCTACCGTTTTCAAGATCCCCATGCTGTGCATTCTTATCTTGGACACGGTGTATATAATTTGTACGTTCCCAGTATCCTGCTTTCTTATTTTTTATATCTACCTAATTTTCACAATTTAAATTCATATCTTGTTTAAGTATACTATATAACTATACAAAGATAGACAAGTTAATATTCCAGATATAATATGTACATAACTGCTTTATTTCCTGATGAAGACATTTAGGCGTAACTTGCATTATTATTAGCAGGACGGAGCTTCACTACATTATTTTTTTAATAGACAGCATTACTTCGTTGCTAAGATATTCACCAATGGATGAATTAGTTAACTAAAAATCTCTATTTAACTATTTCTTATGCGGTTACATAAAAATAACATTATCTGAATTACCTAATAATTTAAAAGAATTATTTTTTAAATGAGAAGTAGTTAAAATGATTAGGAATGTTTAAAATTAGATATACATATATGTATGTATGTACCTATCTATTTAAAAGTATAACTACCTATACGTTATTCAAGATAGGTTCAAGATAATAAAACCTCGTATTTTTACAGTACTATTAAATTGTAGTCTTTTTTGCCATGTCATATGTGTGCATTATCGGTAGAATGTATCACGTTCAAAACTTTAAACTGAATATTACAAATATATACCTTATCCAAGTGGTCCGGCGACACGTCATCAGTAAAAAGTTAGTAGATTGTTTATTTGTAATTCGGTTTAAAGTTTGGAAAGTGACGTATTCTATAGATGATTTACCTGCGCACAGATTAAATGGTATAAAGAAAGACTACGGTTTATTAGAACTGTAAAAATGCGAAGTACGAGGGGACAGCATCGTGTGAAACGTCATCATGTAGTAACCTTTTATTGGCGTCGTGATCGTCAGGCCGCTTGGATAGGCCATACAATTTAATATCTTTTTATTGATGACGTAAATCGAAACCAATCTTAATAATGTATATGTATATTGTATATTTTACGACTTTTTCATTTTTAATAAATTTAGGTCTAAATAGTCGTCCCTTTAAACATTTATCATACTAACAAGTGAAACATGAACATATGTTTAATATTTGATTTAATTAGGTAGGTAATTAATGTAATTAGATATTATCTTGTAATGTAATACATTACTTACCAGAATAGTTTATGGTTATAAAAATTACTCCATAATAGCATATTATATAACTAGTGCTGAAAGGCGAATATTTCACGTGAGTGTGATAATTTGAGGCACTAGACGAAGTCAAGTGACTTAATCACGCGAGCGTAAAATACAGTGGAACCTCGATATCTCGATTACTCGAATTGGCCGTGTGAATAACAAACAAAATTCTCAAGTAGATATATCTCGATTACTCAAACTTTCGATAGCTCGATGTTTGCTTACCTTCCCTTCAGATTCGAGTTATCGCGGTTCGTCTGTATATTCGTCTTTCAGCACGTGTAATAAACACTATGCTTTTCCGACGATCATAAGTATTTTTATTTTAATAAATTTGATTTTTGATGTTTAACGTAAGCACTTTGACACTTTAAAAGCGACCTTTATTGACAATTAGCAATAAAACTGTTTGTGCGCAAAACCATTGCATGCCAGGCTAGAAGGCGTTTGATCGGCTGAGTAGCGTGCGCAATGATTGCCCACGAGCTACGACGTTTTCGATTAGCTAACGAGTAGCCACGAGTACCCACGGTCGGCCTATTTGTTTGTAATGGTCAAATTTTCGTTACGTTTAATGACATGAATTTATGCACTTTCCATAGAAAGAGCATAGTCGTAAAAATATAAAATAAAATCATACGATAAAATTACTACAATTTTTTGTATCTGTTTGTATTTAAAATGTTTACATCTTACTTTTAATACTTCCCATTACATTTTCGCCTAAAATTTTTGATTGATATTTAACTACTAGTTTTATTATTTTTTGATTTACTAATTTGCAATTTTTGTTGAAATAACGGTACCAACATTTAGGTTGTGGCATATTTTTTTCAGAAAACAATTTGATATTAATTGTCAATAAATTGAGCAAATAGGTTTAAATTCTTTAATTAATATATACCTAAAAGTATTGTTCAAATTATTAATGTACCACCTACCTATTTCTATAATGCTAGATGAGAACTTTTTTTTAATTACATATAAATACCTGTAATACCTGTATATACATGTATTTTATTGAAAAACCTTTTCTGATATTTGAACGATGAAATTATAAACATGCTGTGTAAATGACCGTGCAAGTTTAATTGCGTTAAAATACGTAAATATAAGTAGATATCTTCTGATTTAAATATTTTCTAATAATAAATACTTACAAAAATATCACTAATTATGAAAGTTAAAGGTTATCAGTGAATACATTATCATAATATAATAAAATTATTTTATTAATCATTTACTGCAACCTATCATCGTGAATATATTTTTAGGATTAGTTTTAAAATAATTGTAAACCACATCACACATTAATTAATCTTTCCTACATTTTTCTTCGTTATTTTTTATAAATTGTTAACAATATGTCGAATAACGCACAGAAAACAGCCACAACAATAGATGAAAAAGAAAAAGAAACGTTGAAACAGTACAGTACAGTCTGGTGGGATGAAAATGGTGCCGTAAAGATTCTTCACTCCATAATTAAACTTGTAGTGCCATTTATTCGTGATCAACTTGCAATTAGAGGATTAGTCGAAAAGGAATTACTGGATACGCCCGCACCTCTAAAGGAACTCCTTGTTTTAGAAGTTGGTTGTGGTGGTAATTACGTTTTATTTTCTAATTAATTATATTTTTTGTGCCTCTGTATAATTTAAGTTACAACCAAATGAACTTCATAGAATTCACAATAATAAACTGCCAGTGATAGATAATAACTTTATACTTTTATACCTACAAATAGGTAGGTATTTACCTAATTATTGTAAAATAAATTCAACTCGATAGAGATACGTGTAAATTTTTAAAACTTGCAACGTATGTAGATATCACACTTATTTTTCAGATTAGGTAGTACCTAGGTGTGTACTATTAATTGTGATTTCTGTAATTTACCATTTAATATATGCCATATTTTCTTTAATATTATAGCATAACAAATTATTGAATTAATGTCTCGTATTTTTTACAATAAAAACGAGAAAAATATTGCTATTTTAGAATTCTGATTTATATGTCTTCAATACCTGTAACCATTCTAGCCTTTAAAACTAATATGTAGATGTGTATTTAAATATATACTATAGTATCTACCTATACATACAAATATGTATCTATTACTCGTATAATTACTAGTAAACCATAATGTAAGCCACCTACCTATTTTAATATCGAATTTAGATTTTTAATCTTGTTATTTTCTTTTTAACGCATACCCACGAACATAATAAATATTTAAATTTTTAGGAGGAATTTTATCGGAATCTCTGGCCAAAATGGGTTGTGAATTAATCGCTTTAGATATCAGCGAAGATCTTCTTGATGTCGCGAAAAAACACGGTGGCGATGATCCAGCTTTTTCGAGGTTATCATATATTTTAGAAGCTATCGAAGAACACTGTGAAAACAATTCCGAAAAATATGATGTAGTCGTTTCGAATTTTGTTTTAGAACACGTTAACGAACACGAGTTATTTTTGAATTCTTGCGCTAAATGCGTTAAGCCAGGAGGTTCGATTTTTCTCACTACCATGAGTAAGACCTTTATGGGATGGTTTAGTGGCATAATAATCGCAGAGAATGTACTAAGATATATACCGCGTGGTGCGCATCAATATGAAAAGTTCATTACTCCAGCAGCTGTCAATAACATCTTGAAGAAAAGTAAGTACATATAATACATACCTACTTATTATATACATATAGATTTCTCCATATATTAATTTTAAACCAATTATTATTTTCTTATTATAGATAATATCAAACCGGTTGATGTGCGTGGCATATCTTATAGTACTATGTCTAATACATGGAAGTGGATAAAAAGTACTTCAGTTTTCTACATGATACACGCTGTTAAAGAATGAATTGTTTTTACTCTATTTTATTTCTATTATGCAATATAATTTTACGTAAAAGTACATTAGATATATTTTTAGTAAGTATATCTACTTATTGTTTATCGATTACCTACTTTTGTTTTCAGTCACTGTTATGTTTCAATGTATCTGCCTACCTATGCTTTTTAAATTTATGTGCTTTTTGTACTTAAGTCACAAATAGTAGGTCATAAATTATACTTTAAAAACTCAAATGATAGATAATTTGATAACTAAAGATCGCCAAATGAGATAATTTTGTAGAATTTAAAAATAAAGAATATAATTCACATTTTAATGGTTGCCAAGAACAGATGATACCTTGCCCTTAGGTTTTATTTCTTTGTCAAATAATTTTAAGTTTATAATTTTCGTGATCTATCCCACTGAAGAACACCTCAAACGAGGTCAAAATATCTAAATTTTTTAATGAAAAAATATTTAATTTTAATTTAGCACAATGCAATGCAGATAATGCAAATAATTGCAAATATGTATATGATAGAAGAAAATGCCATTGAATTTTCAACATTTATTACTTACATTAAACTTAAAACGCTGTCGATATGTTTGATATCGATGACGTTTTGCCAAAAGGACGTGACCCACAAAAAGTAAATTTTACAGGAGAGCACATTTTGTGTAGTCCCGTAAGTATAAGCAGATATACGTTTCCCGGAAATACGAATCGATTTTTCCGGTGGAAAAAATCGGAATATTGTTACCAGATTTTAACAGATGATGTCTTTACCCTAGATGCATAAGATAGTCAGAATAACTGATTTTAAACGCCATCGATATATTAACATATTATATAGGTATATAATATGTATTATATTATATTATACATATATTATTATAGATATTATATTATATCATATATATGGACAGTTAATTTCTCTATACCAAACGCTAGCAGGATCAAAAAAATGTCCGTTATTAAGAATTTAGTATCCGTTATTGGAAAATATATTGCGCTCTATGTGTATAAAAGAATGTCGGGGATTTTGAAAGAGAAGTATAAGTTTTTCTTTGTTTATTTATAGCTACAGCAATAACCATTTCAATTCCTATCAGTCAAAAAAAACAACAAAAACAGAGATCTAAAACTTTTACAGCTGATGGAGACTGTATTAAATTTAATATGATGTTGATATGCAGATACATATTACAAAATTATTGCGTTAACGAGATTACCATTTTATTATTGGAAAAACACTTTATGAATGATAATTTAAATTTATGTCGAAATGTTATTCATCCATATCTTTTTACATAAAGATTATGAAGAATAAAATCCCAAACTTTTTTTATTAAAGTCGAAGTTTATCAATTATACGTTTAAATTATTACTTATATAATAATTAAAATAAATAATATAAGTAATTTCCAGTTCATTTTAGTGTATTCACAATATTATCACGATCGTATTCGTAGCTTAAATATAATTCATAATAATATGACAATCTATCAATTCTTTTTTAAACAAGTATTTCTTTGTCGACTAATTTTTGAAATATTGAAAATATGTCGAACAATACAAATAAAATATCTACAACAGTAGATGAAAAGGACAAAGAAGTTTTTAAAAAATGCGATAAAATATGGTGGAATGGAGGTCGTCAACTGAAAGGCCTTCACACACAAGCCAAATTATAGTGCCATTCATCTATGAGCAACTCGCAATTACGGGATTAATTAAAAAGGAATTGCTGGACACACCTGAACCATTGAAAGAACTTCAAATTTTAGAAGTTGGATGTGGTGGTAATTAAATGTTATTATCTAATTAATTAATTGTTAACGCTATATTTACGGATCCCGTCAATTTGACGGATTTCAAATTTCATAGTTACGAAACAAGGACAATTAAATATGAATTATTCCAAATTTATATTGACTTTCAGCGATTTATTGGTATGAATATTTTGTATTTTCCACTAGCCACCCTGATATAGTCGCGCGTGAACGCTCAACGGGTGAAGATCGCTAATAGACTTACTATTAAACTTAACAGAGCCTAGAGGTGTTAATATTGTGATAATATTATAATACATTGTGTTATTAAATACTATTTCTCATTTGAAAGTGCAAAGTGCATTTGTGATAGGACACATATCAAGTAATAAGGACCGCAGGTCAGCGGCCTTGCTCGGATTATGAATCTAGCATCGCAAAATTATCAAACAAACGCAGATGAAATCCTCAGCCAACCCAAACTTATTTTTAAAAGTAAAAATATCACACTTAATCTAGACACTCATATGGAAGCCAACACCGATCCAGTCATCGCTCCCGGTAAACGAAATCGCACCTCCCCGGCAGGTGACGAACCCAACAAGCGATATCTTTTTGATCCGGACGCACTTATCACAAACAACAAATATTATTTGTTAAATAAAAATACCAACTCTAACCAAGAAGAAATAAACCCTAGCGAACCCGAAAGCACACAAAAAAAGTTAATGGTGCCCCAAGTCTTCTTACATGGACCAGTGAAATACCAAGAAGTGATAAAAGACCTCGAAAAACTAACCCAAGGTAAATTTACCACAGCATGTGCTGGAAACGCAATTAAAATTATCATTCAAGAGCCAGATCACTACAGAACACTAACTGCGTATTACGACAACCATAAAATAAATTATCACACATTTCATAATCCCCAACAAGCAAATCTTTCAGTAATAATAAGAAACCTACCGATATCCATTGAAAATGAGGAATTCAAACAAGAATTATCAAAATCCTTTCAAGTAGTAAGCGTTACTCGTCTCTATAATAAAGGAAAACTGCCCATTCCAATATGCGTAATCATATTAAAACCAACCGAAAACTCCGGAGAAATCTTTAAAATTACACACCTATTTCATTGCATAGTTGCTGTAGAACCCAGAAGGAAATCCTCGGACATACCGCAATGTCATCGCTGCCAAAATTACGGACACACCAAAAATTATTGTAAATTACAGCCTAGGTGTGTTAAATGCCCAGGGGCACACTTGACTTCAGAATGTAATAAAACCAAAGCACAAAGCACATTGTGTCTTTGTGGTCAACAACATCCAGCGAACTATAAAGGTTGCCAATACTACTTAGAATTAAAAAACAACAGACAGTCTTCCACACAGGCAACCAAAACAAACAAAAACAGCACCCAATTACACCAAACTCAACCAAAACTAACTACACAACATACTCATTTGACACAAACATACTTACGAAATCACACCACTCTGTGCAACCAAAATCTGATTCAACAAACTTAAGCGACATTATCACCAATATAATAACTCAGATCATAACTTCTATCACAGAACAAATTAAAAGTCAATTATCACACATAATCACTAACCTGCTCCAAAATGGACAGAAATAATCAAAAAATGTTTAATCACTTAACACTCCTAAATTGGAACTCGAGCGGTATCAAGGCACAACGCATGATTTTTATTGATTTTCTTATACGACACAATATCGATTTAGCATTTATAAGTGAAACACATTTAATTAAAAATGAAAAATTCACAATCCCGGGATATTGCACATACAGACATGATAGAGTATCTACGACCGCATCTGGTGGCACTGCGATTATAATAAAAAATAACATTCAGCACTACCAGCTACCTGAACACGATCTAACCAACTTGGAAGCAATAGCAGTGGAAGTAGTAGTTCAGCACGGCCACACATTTACACTTATCGCCGCCTATCTACCCCCAAACCGACAACTTATAGCAAAAGATATCACATCGTATTTTGGTACCAATTATCCCGCCATTCTTCTGGGAGATTTGAATAGCAAGAATACCCTTTGGGGATGTCGTGCAACTAACCCCAATGGAAAGAAGCTGCATGAATTTACTACACAATGCAATATACACATCACAGCGCCCACAGAATTTACTCATTTCCCCTACAGGTCAGATCATAGACCGGATATATTGGATATAGGCTTACAAAAAAACTTCTGTGAACCACTTACTCATCAGGTATTTATGGAATTAGACTCCGATCATCTGCCAGTAATTATAACGCTGGAAAAACAACCCGAAAACATCCTGTAACACCCGCAAGACTAATCAAAGGGGTAATCAACTGGAATAAATTCAAAGAATATTTGGATGCCCGTATTAAACCTCAGAATCTATCATACACTACGCAAATAGTAGACAACACTATAAAACACTTGACAGACACGATAGTGCATGCAGTCCAATTCTCGACGCAATCAACCTACAAACACGTAAGACATCCGCACTCAAAACCACCAAAATAAATCCAAGATCTTATTAAAACAAAAAACACATACAGAAGACTATGGCAACGCACACGAAACCAAACACATAAAACCGAACTGAACAAACTTACGCATCAAGGAAAATGGGAGCTAGACAACTATCGAATATGTCAATACAATCAATATATATTATGCGTAAACAATCAAGATTCCTCACTATGAAAAGTAACTAAACAGATTACCCGTAAACCAAATATAATACCTCCACTGCGGCACAACAACACAGACTTCTGCACCGATAGAGAAAAATGCGAAATGATGGCAGAACACCTACAAAATGTCTTCACAACAAATATTGCAGCAGATGACACACAGCACACAAATAAAGTAGAAACCACAGTAGACACTCATGTATCTACTATAAATCATGACAACATAATCACAACCACACCACTGGAAATCGGAAAAATTATCAAAAAACTTCCAAATAAAAAAGCACCAGGCGATGATGAAATTCCAAATATCTTGCTCAAAAACTTAACACCAAAAGCACTAACCTACTTAGCAACAATCTTCAATATCTGCATTAGTATCAGCTACTTCCCAACTACCTGGAAAATAGCTGAAATACTGATATTCTTGAAACCCGGCAAGAAAAAGAACGATCCAAATAGCTACAGGCCAATCAGTCTATTGTGTACCATCTCAAAAGTCCTTGAAAAGTTATCCTAGCAAGATCAAATGATTATTTGCACGCCAACGAAATTATACCTCATTTTCAATTTGGATTCAGACCTTTCCACTCTACAACACATCAGTTCCTAAGAATAACTGAAGCAATAATAAGAGAGTTTGAAGAAAAACAACACACTACGGCAGCATTCTTAGATATAGCCCAAGCTTTCGATAGGATATGGTTGAAAGGCGTAATATACAAGATGAGAATTCTGGGCTTTCCCGCTAATCTAATACACTCGTTCCTCACAAACCGAACTTTTCGTGTTAAAATCAACACCACACTGTCACAATTAAAACCTATTGCAGCCGGAGTGCCACAAGGATCGGTCTTGGGACCGGTATTATTCAATATATTCATGTACGACATACCCAATGCAGGAAACAACACAATTTCAATGTATGCAGATGATACTGCTGTCCTTACCCAACATTAAGATATTAACGTAGCCGTTGCGATGCTTCATGTCTCACTGGATAACCTCTTAAGATGGTTCAGACGCTAGAATATCCGAATTAACTCCACAAAATGCCAGGTTAAAATTTTTACCCTACGAAGACCATCAGACCCCGAATTAATAATTATAAATTATAATTATAAATAATCAATCAATAACATGGAACCCATCACACAACGCCGTCAAATATCTTGGGGTGCACTTAGACAGACGACTCACATGGAGCTTACATGTTAATAAAAAGCTACAAGAAGACTATGCGAGAATTACAATGTTTTATCCCATATTAAATAAAAGAACATGTTTAAAAATAGAATGTTCTAAAGTGTTGTATCAAGGCATCATAAGACCCGTCATAATGTATGCCTGTGTAGTATGGGGAACTACAAGTAAAACAAACATTAAAAAGCTACAGACGCTTCAAAATAAGGTCTTAAGACTTGCTACGAATGCCGACTGGTACATCCGAAATTCCCAACTTCTTCGCGAACTAAACATGCCAAGCATAGAAGACTTTATAAAAAACTCAGCTAAGAAGTTCTTCAATAACCTCCATAATTGTCCAGCATCAGCTTATTATAAACTAGGACTCAAATCAACAACAACGCGGCTGAAACCACGGCTGCCACAAGATATCCTACTCTCCGATAGTGATTAAAAGTGTTTGATAGTGAACTACTTAGAATAACCGATGCGCTTAGTGAAGTGCTAATGTCCATATGTCTAAAGGTTAATGTAATCTTATTTATCAATGCTGTGAACAGCCCTAGTGTGCTTAACCAGTACCTCTAAAAAAAATTTAAAAAAAAATAAAAGTAGGTGAGATACCAATTTTTCCGAAGACCCGTCAATATAACGGGTAATTTTGCCCGTAAATATAGTGTTAAAATATGGTCGTGCTTATCTAATTGTAATTATGATATCGACGATTATTTATGTAAAGTACGATATCGAATTCACGAACAATCTGTTAATTGGACAATCATCTGTTTTCTTTATACTACCTACTTCTGGTTCTATAAAATAATTCACATTAGTAACATATTATAAAATACAGCAGAGCGTTGGTACCTATACATAATTATTTTAGTTTTTTTGAAAATGTAGTTCTTATTTTAAAAATTGTGATTGTTTTAACAGAAAAGAAACAAATTTATTATAGAAATAGTAAATTGTACATATTGTGTACTAATATTGTATTGTATTTGGAAAGCACAATTTGTGTATTAAACTTGATGTTGTTTTAAAATATGTTCCACAATACAAAACTTTCTGCATAAATTACTTTAAAATACCCTTATAAGTTTAAAATAATTTTCTTTTTATTAATAATTTTAACTTCATTTTTTACATTTCCTACTCTATATTAACCTCAATTTTATACACAGGTAGGTATGCATAATTTCTTCAAGAAAATTATTATAGGTAACAGAATAGAAAAATAAGATTTGTAATTGGTGTAGATACGGAACTGTAACTTTGCAAGTATATAACAAGTGTCCAAAAAGTCTTTCAGTCTTGATTGGTTGTAGAAAGATAAAGACTAGGCACATGTATTGGTTTAAATAATTTTAGTACTATGACACGATAAGAAATCATTTATGGCACGATTTAAGCTAATTGTAAGACATTTATCATTCCACGACCAACTAAGACTGAAAGACTTTGCGTTTCATGTTCAGTTTGGTTCCATTGCTGCTTTTTTATCATAGGTTTATGAAAAATAAATACATATACCTAATACTTACATTTTTATTTTTTCAGGAGGAATTTTATCGGAAGGTCTGGCTAAAACGGGTTGTAACTTGGTCGCTACAGACATCAACGAAGTACTACTAGACGTTGCAAAAGAACACAGCGGTAATGATTCGACCTTTTCTAAACTGTCCTACATTTTAGAAGCCATCGAAGAACACTGCGAAAAATATTCTGAAAAATACGACGCACTAGTTTCAAATTATGTTCTTGATCACGTTAATGATCACGAATATTCATAAATTCTTGCGCCAAATGCGTCAAACCGGGAGGTTCGATTTTTCTCAGTACCATGAACAAAACTTTTATGGGATGGTTTAAGGGAATAATAATTGCGGAAAATGTACTAAAATATATACCGCGTGGTAACCATCAATATGATAAATTTATTACTCCAGAAGATTTAATTAATATTTTGAAAAAAGTAAGTAGGTATTTAATATTATATAATATACCTAGGTAGAGAGCGTTTCAGAACTAAGCGTAGACAAAATAGTTTACAGAAAGGGCAAACTTAAATCTTAAACTAAAACGGCAGATGAACGACTACGCGCTGCGAAGCGCACGACACTGGAAGAAGAAGAAATACTTGATTAATATTGTTGCGGGTTTGGTTGGTACCCTGTTTTATTTTGCAGCGAGATGAACGTCGCTGTTCACTCGACGAAGGTTCGTTCGTCATTTCGTTTTTACTTTCACCCAAAGGGTTGGGGGAGTGCGCCTTCCACTACCCATTTGCGGACGCATGTCCGAACAAATATAACAAAAGAAGATACACTCGAATATAAACTGTGAATAATTTGAATTTTAGTCGTCAAGGTTAACGGAGTTCTAAAATTGGTATTTGCGCACAGCCTGTCTTCTTTAGTTCTGAAACGGACTCTACAACATATAAATACCTATATCGCTATAATTAATTTTATCGATTATTATCTGTTATAGGTAATTTTTAACCCGTCGATATTAGAGGTATAAATATATACCTCTAATATCGACGGGTTAAAAATTACCTATAACAGATAATAATCGATAATAAATATAAAATTAATAAAAAATAAATATATAAATATTAATATAAATATTAAATATAAATAATAAATATATAAATATTATAAATATTATAAATATTAAATATGATAAATATTATAATAATAATCCTATAACTATCAACAGCAAGTGGACAAATAATACTTCCGTTTTTTATATGTTACATGCTGTTAAAAAGTAAACAAAGACGAAAATCTTACGAAAAAATAATACATTATAGACACATTTCTATTATTTTTAATGCTGTTTGCGTAACAGTAACGTTTCAAATTAATTTAAGGACATTTAATCTAACAAAACGCAAAATTGTAGTAAGTAGGTATTTTTGTTTTTACACGAAAACTTATTGTTAGTTGTTATATTTTAATGAAAAAGAGATTTAACAACTTACTAGGTAGGTACTTATAATTAATTAAAATAAAAATTTTCGGAACAATAAAAATATATTAGAACTATAGCGGTTAACCCTAGAAAAGATTGAATTTCATTTAACAATACATATTATAATTAGAATGAACTTATTACATATAGTTATAAAAAATATTTTATGGTGAAAATAAAGAGCTTTTATTTTAAAATTTAAATTATCTTACTGTTAGAGACAATTTTGTGTTACTAGGTTGTACATAATTTAATATTATTTACTTATCAATTAATATATCGATACCATTATTCGTATAGGTAATTAAAAATTACAAACTAAAAATTGGATACAAATACATATCTGCTTAATTAATAATAAGTTGTAAAGTAACATTGGATTAAAAATCAAGAAATAAGATATCTTATTTATGTATATGAGAGGAAATGCAGCTTTAGGCTGTAAGTCATATATCAGCCGTTTGAACAATTTCCCACGTTTTGATGTAGGTACTAATACAATTCGATCTCGTATTACGAATTACAGAACAAAAAGGGAATTAACTCTCTACTTGCTTTCAGTTTACTACAAGCGTTAAAATAGGATTTCAAACGCATTCAATGTGATGATGAGTCATGTATTTAAAAGAGAAATCTTTTTCATAAGGTCAAATTAGTAAAGATTATTGAGTATTTTTAATAAAACGCTAGTCTACGACTGGTTCTAGAAATTAAAAAAGAAAAACAATAAAAATTGGATAATTTTCGCAGTTTGGAACGACATATCTAGCAAGTCTTTGTAAATGTTATTTAAATAATAACATCATAAACTATTACGTCATTAGTTAATTTTTGTATCACTAATCATCGATGTTTAACATTCCATGATTTCATGTAGGTAAAGCATATAAATAAACGTATAGGTGCAACCTACGCATAGGTATAAATTAAATTTACCGATTCGTTTATCGTCACTTTTTTTTATTTAAAAATTGGACATTTTGTTACACATGCTCTTGTGTATCCAACAATAAATTAAATTCGTTTACTTCGAACGCAATAGGTCATACAAAGTTCATCCATTTTAATATCGCACACAGATTACAGCAACATTCCCGAACACGTTATCGACATTGTGCATTATACATAAATACGGTCGTCCGAAAATACTCTTGCTAATTAAACGACCATGTTTTTATTGAAGTTTGTGGCCCTCTTATACATCTTTACGATTTCGACTGCGGATACGTACGAAATACCTAAAGCTGAAATACAGGTATTCGAACCGAAAGGTTTTCGAATTCGTATATCGGATAGTCCCGGAATTTCTCAAGTGCATTTTCATGTTAATATAAGCAAAGCATCGAACAACGTTAGCAGAAAATTTTCGAAATTGGTGGAAAGACCGCGGAATGGTAAATGGACGTTTGCAAAAAGACGGACGGGGTTGCACGTTGGCGATAATATCTTCTATAAAGTTTTTGTAATAAAAGATGGGTTTGGTTATATCTACTATGGACAGAATTGCGAAATAGGAGGTAACGTGAGCTCTACTTAATATATTAGAATAATTTATTATTTTATAATGCAAGTTAGGCACACAGATTCGAGGACATAGAGGTCACCAACGCGATGTTGTAGAAACATGCAAAAGGGAACCGTTACCGTCTTCGGTAACGGACTCGGAAGATGATACAGATTACAACTTAAACAATTGCAATCAAATTGTTCTAAATTCTACTTTAACTTTGATTTCACTTCAATCGGATGTCAATGAGTTAATTAAGAAGAACAATCGATTAATTAGTTTTCTAGAGCAACATCCGGATTCTAGAAAATTATCGTTAAGCGGACAAATTCCTCCAGACAATCGAGCCTCTAAAACTGTTAAGTTTGTCCTTAAAGAAAAGTTAAATTTAGAGCCTTCTATAACTTATGCAGAGAGACATTCTAACGGTAATATCACATTCGAAGTAAAAACCATCGAGGATAAGTTACTCATCTTGGAGGAATCGAAAGAAAAATTGAAGTATTCTAAAATTATCATTAGCTAATTTGTTCCTTTTCTTACAAAAGATCATTGAGAAACTTGCTTTTTAACGAACTTGGCGACTTGGCTTTTCGTTAATACATTTCCTAATGATAAAATAACCTTTCAACATCAAACTTCTTTTAATAATATCCTGAAATGTTCGAAAATTGGAGTTCTTCGTAACGAATAACTTTTTAATTAATTTAATTATACTTATTTTTATAACAAAATACCTATAATGTGAAACAGCATTCATTTTTTGTAATAGCAGTATAAAGTTTAATAAGTTCTTTATTACAATAATACAAATTACCTGCTTATGAAAATTTTTTTAAATAATTACAAAATTTTAAAAAAAATTACAAACGTATCTCCCATACCGTAGGTATCAAATGCTGCGCTTTTGTTTGTCTTAAAACAAGTCATGTATTGTATTTAATAAATTTAAAATGCCATTACATGAGATTATACATAGTAAACCATCGTTAATAGATCAATCTAAATATAAAGTTATGAATGCAAGAACAGAAAGAAAAAATAGCATAGGTACCTACCACCATATTTGTATAATTTCCTTTTTAAATTAAAAGTAATAAATTTAGTAATATTATTTATTTCTATTTTGATCGTTTTAATTAAATGCCTACATATATATTACAAGTAACTTTTAATGCCTTTTCCATGACCGGGAATTGAAACCGGTTTCTATAGTTGCAAAACTGTGACAAAATAAATCATCACAATCCCACAACCAAAAAAAAAACGCAAAAATCTCCTCAGAGAGTTTATTTACAAAATTAAAGAATAAAATGCGGCTATTTAACGATTAAACAATAGAAAATACATAATATAAATACCTAATTACCCAATAAGTACCTACACAAAATAATGTGCTCAATAACAATATTTAGGTTTTAATTTAGGTATGTAGTACTTATAGGTACAACAATTTTAACTAGCACGCAATTTTTTTTAATTAATTTTTATGTAGTTTGTTATAATTATTCGAATACTAAAATTCGAACCTTCTCGTGTATTAATAAATTTGAATTAATTTACAAAACAATCGTAACTATTCAATGTAGGTGATTTAAATATAATATTAAAAAAATAATAAAGATAATGTAAAATGTACAGCAGGCCAGTTTTTAATTTTCGGGGATAAAAGTTGTT
Organism: Rhagophthalmus giganteus; assembly: GCA_036326145.1. NCBI lineage: Eukaryota > Metazoa > Arthropoda > Insecta > Coleoptera > Rhagophthalmidae > Rhagophthalmus > Rhagophthalmus giganteus. The sequence continues at coordinate 5,160,101 of JARFJA010000056.1, read as the reverse complement.
GTGCTCAAGTTTAAAAACTAATTTAGCGCAGAAGCTGACAGTGACAACCTTTGATGAATAAATAATAAGATATTTGCATATTTTGTGACTGGCAGAGTTGTTAATACCTTCAAATTGCAAATGTTTTATTCATTAGCATGCATGTACCAATTTAAATAACTACTTATGCATTATTAATACTTCGGTACCAATTAATATCTATTAAAATTATTATAGTTGGTAATACATATTATCGACAGTTAATTTAATCACTCGGTTATCTACTAGTTGAAATTTAGAGTTTTGTAACGACAGAAAATTGCTCCTCTGCCGATATCGTTTTATTAATAGGGCATGAACGGAATTGTAAAAAGCTCATAATAATTTGCTTTATACGTAATCGAAATGTTTATTACGCATTTAATAATTTAATAACTGATTAATAGCTACGTAGGAAATGAATTAAAATATGTTGATATAGGTATATGTGTGTAGTAGGATAATTATAAAATCGGCGTTTTTAAACAAAGCCTAGTATTTTTACAAAACGCCATCGCCTCCTTATTGTCGAAAAAATGTGCGAATCTCAAATTGGCTGATAAATCTTAGCGTTTTTGTAATAAGTACGACTATGCACCTCTAGCCTTTTTATAATGGAAGCGTTTGAAAACAAAAAGGCTGCTGTCTTTCAGTCGTTTTGCAAAAAGACCGACTCATCCGGGCGTATTATAAAATACATATTATTCTAACCATTCTCCGGCGCTTTTGAACTAAGCATTTCAGGAAATATAAAAAATAACTAAAAATTCATAAAAACATAAATTTTATTATTCATAAAAACTTACGAGATTAATCTTTCTTTCAACCTTAACCTAGCCCCGTGTAGACAGACAACAAATACCCCGTGTGCACACTCTTAAATGCATAATTGTTTGTGTACACGGAGTTAGATTAAGGTTAACCTCGTAAGTTTTTATGCATAATAACCACACTTCCATATCCACACCCGGGAAACTTATCTTTTTTACAATCTCATTTACAATTTTTCGTCGTCCTTTTTCATCGATTAAACATTTTTTTTGTGTTTTGTTGTCATATAATTTCATTTTTTTCAACAATACCAATAAGTATTGGAGATTATTGATAATATCCGGTATGTTTGATAAATTAAGCATATTCTCCAACAGCGGTGGCAATTATACATAATCTCCGATAATTATGTATAATTCCCGATTTATAATATTGTCCGTAACGTATACCTACACGTATACAATAAAGTTTAACCAGCTGTAAGTAGATATAATATAGGTATGCAAATATGCTAATTATCTAACCTTATAATTTAATTCGAAATTTACGTTAAAATATTGACGTAAACTATTTAAAGTGAGAATCATAGGCTATTGTTCTCAATTTCTATTATGAAATACATCAGTAGGAACAAGAAGCAGATAACATTCAACATTAGACAATTGACCATTACCATAACAGATACCTAGGTAGGTATATCTAATCAATTAGAACACAAATATAGTGACCCCTTCTCTTTTTCAGAAAACAAGTCGTACAAATGGATTTTGTTTTACCGATAATATACTTACGTTATCATTAATTAAATTGATACAAAAAGAGGAACTAGTTTAGAGGGCTTAGAATTCGGAATATTGCAGAAACTGTTAGGCGTAAATTGTACTTATATTCCTGAAGGCGATGGTTGAAGGGTCCTCCTTTTGTCTCGGTTCCTCGCTTCGTGTGCTTTTCCAACCCTCGGTGGATATTAAATCTTTCTGCGTTTCGCAAGCCGAAGTTTGCAACAATTTCGTCAAGTTGGCGTTAAAATCTGTGCTAGCGGTTTTCGGGTACATACTTGTATATCGATTGCTTTGCGCATAACGCATCCGCTCACGTAGAAATAGGTATTTTCTGACACATGTTCCTAAGCGTGACACGGCCCCGTAAGAAACATCAAGATGCTCGAGGCGTTTCTTTGTGGCGTAATCTTTGAACCCTTCGATATTCACGTGCATACCTTGTTAATAAATAACGCGCGATTGCAAACAATGCAGGCGCGGTCCATCAGCGTAATACCAAACCCTTCCGGCGATACATCATCCAGTTTGCTCCAGTCATTTATATTAGCTCGACATCGCACAAGCGTCGGAAATTATTGATGGTGACACGTATTAAGCGGTGCTGTCATCCGAATTACTTTTTACCGAAATTTAATAACAAACATGTCACAAAAACCGATCTGGTGAAGCGTGCAACGCACCGCTTGCAACGCGAAAAAAGCGCAAATCGCCGTATTAATTAGAGTACAAACGCTCGATTGGCCAGAAACCTCTCGAAAATTAAATCGAAAACAAATTGATAAATTCAAGTTAAATGCCAAATAGAAATAACCTGTCAATCGTTCTCGAGATCGAGAAATTTTTTTGATCGAACAATGAACAGAATCTAAATGTAACTAAATCGAACGGTACCTATACATAAATATGTAAACTACGTAATTATTTAGTAATTTATTGTCGAACAGCATATTATTTAAACGATTAACCCCCGTCTTTTTCTATATGGTACGGACTATAATAATTCCGCAATTTGGTTGAAAAACTCACGTTTAATTTGACTAAACTAGAATAGGTGCTGTCTGTGGGAAGTTACTCACTCTAAACTTTCTTATTTATTTACAGAGTTTCCGTGAGCTCTACAGTTTGTGTAGATGTCACCTTCTTCATAGAATTATAAACTCGGTAATATAATTTTGAATTTAAACTTGTGTCGAACAAACTTTCTTACTTAATTCGATTACTGAGTATAGGTGCTAGGTGGGTATTTACAATGTTCGTTGAAAACTGTTAGATATACTATAGGTATAAATTTTATCGTTTTTCTAATACTTATACTTATCTATATTATTTATAATTAAAAGTTCGGTTTTATTACCTACTTATACGAACGATAAAAATATACCGACGTTTATAAATCATTTCATAATAACAACATCTGTATTGATTTAACATTCATAAAACCGATGCTAAATCCGTTAACTTCAGTAAATTCATTTACCTCCTAAACGATTTTATAAAACAGAAAGTATCGTAGCGTGAAATCAAAAAAAAAAGCAAGAGTCGTATATACGAATATACCGTAATTTAACATTTAAAGCGACTTTATTGAATTACCGATAATTTACTTATATTTCAAATACTATCATATTTAGACTATAAGACTTTTACTTATAAAAAGTACAGTAACGCCTCGTCGCTCGCGCCGCACCGATTAAATTATGTCTAATATTATAGAAGACCGCCAAACTGATTAAATTTCCACTCTAGAAAAGTTGGCATTTTATTTTTTAACAAGAAAGTGGATGGAAACAATTTTAGATTCAGATAGAGAAGCATGCAAATCCTACAACAATGGTAGCATGTTAAGATGCAATAAAAGTTCTCAGATATACTTCTAGATTCGATTTAAAATCTAAAAGCAATTTAGAGCACGTTACTGTCGTTAGGAAGGTGTAGATGTAAACTGTTTTTAGTAGGGCCTCGATATAAGCGAAAAACTTTTTCCCATTTTATTACGAAATCGTTATAAATATTCTCGTTTTAATTTAACCGATATTTTAATATCTTAAGTCTCGATTACGCTTTCGCCAAACTTATTCCCAAATGGTTAAGCTTCAATTTACCTTTATAAGTTAGGCATTCTTACCTACTTTCATAAAATTATGTAAATTGCGAAGCTCGCTTTCTGTATGGCCACACACTGGTTATGACAAAACGGCTAAAGCTCTTCAAGCATAGTGTATGACAAATGACGAAGGGTGTAAGAGAAGTGGAAAAATAGGTCAATTACTTTAAGGTGTAGTAATATAAATCTCCTTAGCAAGACGAACATAAACAACGGTTAGTACGTGCTCGTAAAATTGGAGACAAACTTGCGACTAATTAAATTGATAAATAAATATTTTTATTTCTCGTTATTTCGCCTCTTATTTATAAAATACATTTTTTGTTAATTTGTCGCGTAATAAGAGTTAGTTAGGTATTAAATCGATGCTTACTTCCTACTTCGATGATTTACTAATTTTAGAAATAACAAGCATTTAACAACTTACTTTCGTAATAAATCAAATTTCGTTTATTAAATTGTAGCGTCCACTATCGTAAGACAAATATTGTCAAAATAAGCAATAAAAGATATAATAAAACGAGAACGAGGGTGTAAGTTGTTATTAATATCGTCGTGATACTCGTTACTCTAGGAAAAAGATGGGAAGAGAATACAATTAGAAGGGTGGTCCATTTCCATCGTCGTAAATGAAAGAAAGTTCTCGTCAGCAAGAAAGGCATTTTGACTCTCATTCTCTGTCGCAACTTAACCGCGAGTCAACACGAAGTAATTAAACCTACAGCGCCGCCATCTGTCGCGATCGAACTGACAGAGACACTAAACATGTCTTGGAGACGTCACCCCAAAAGTCAGGAAGTGGGTTTGCAATTACTTCCGCCGTTGACGAATGCACGAGTATGTGGTGAATTATTAACCTGCCACCTTCAGCGAATGTAAATATGTACATACATACATAATATGTACCTACTTTTTAGGGTACAGGATATATATTATAGATTAAAAACCTCCCGCGACAAGACCCAGTGTTTCAAAAACGAACGCCGAAAATTGAATAACCAAAGCAAACGTATTTCTTGGTTTTATTTCCCTCACGTTGTCTTAACTCAATTTTGTCATTTCCCTGTGTCCCGGAGCTATTATTTTCAATTTCGAGAGTCTATTTTAGCAGTCTTTCGTCGGGATATTTTTTCAGCGGTGACACAACAACCAAATGAAAACAAATCTACGTACTGCGACACGTGAAATCATATCGCGACCCGATCCCGCCATCTCGATTCGCCCCTGGCAGCCTAAACAACGTAAACTGTTCATATTAAAAACTGAAAAAGGGCGAGTTTACTTTACCAACTCAAAAAGAAAAACCTAAATGTAAACGATCACGGTAAGGAGGAACAACGACCCTGGGGGCGTAACAATTTTTAACGTATGAAGAAAATCGTTTGTGCAAGAAGTACCTACAAAATATAGGTACTCTTACTATTTAAGGATACTATATTATTCCAGCCGCAATCTTCTACAGGAAAATCCAATTTTATAAAGAGTAATATGACGTTGCTGATGCAAAATATAAACTTACGCCAGCCACGTCTTTACTTGTTTTAAATAAAACCTATGTACTATAGATATTTATATTATTACCTACCTTAAGTTGTTAATTTTAATATACGTCGACAGATCGGCTGTCTTAGTATTTGCCATATAACTATTTGATTTAATTTTCAAAATTAATTCATCAAAGTAACGTAATTATGTATGTAAGTAGATGTGTAACTAGTACAAAATAATGCTAGTCGTATATTATAACGAGTTTCTACAAAATAAAGTTAAATCGACATCGGCTCGAAATTCTTGAAAACAAACTTCAAATTTCGTCCTGTTTTACTTTTGCTGTGTACCTACTGGAATTTGTAGAAGGTAATGTCCGGAAAAATAAATATTTAAATAAAACATAAAGCGCGTCGTATAAATCTACCCGTCTGATTATATTCGTGATATAAAAAATATATGGTTCCGTTTAGAAAAATATGGTATAACGTCATGGAGATGAGTTTTACATCATGACCAACCTTATCTCGATAAGCGACACAAGGTTTCTGTGCATTTTGATGTTTTATTTTGTAACTTAACGAATAGGCACTTTTACTATTTTTTAGATTAACAATTTTACTCGCCTCCGTTAAATACTAAATTTTTTATACGCCGAGTAAAATGTTCTTGTTAATTTATAAAATGTTTTAGCGTGCTTTCGGCCGTAATGTAGAAAAAAATATCTAACTGTGCGAGGGGACAAGATGTGAAATTCTATATTCGTAAGTTGAAAACGCAGTGACCTAGAACTACATAGTGCATAAGTCAAATAGTACATGCATATAACGCTGCATCGACTACCGGGGCGACATGAATGATGCAGAAAGTTGACATAACAGAAATGCACAAGGTGAGATGATGTTCTCATTCGCATTATACCTATTACATAATAAAGTACATGACACTGAGCTATTGGAATGCACGATATGAAATGTAGTTGCATCATCATTAGCCATACTTTACAACAACGCCTATTCCAATTATTTTTAATACAAACAAGTCTGTAAACAAAGAGTGTCGCAAACGAGGTCGTAAGGTAAATATAACTGGAAGGCAGCGTCGTAAAGAGTTCAAAGAAAGCTTTTTTTAAAAAATATTACTGTAAGATTTAAATGTACATTCAGTGACGATGCTATTCTTTTTTTTATATAGGATGTATTTCTCATCGATATAAACATCAAAGAAGTAAAGGTGTTTTCGTTTTCTTTCATATTTGAAAAACTCGTCGCTACCGCGACAAATCTTCAACTTTCCGATCATCGTTAAAATTAAAATAGGTAGGTATAGGTCGGGTACAAAATTAATATCGCGAACCACGAGCATTGTGCGGGCAACACACGTACAATAAACAAATCTACGAAAAGTATTTACAACAATTGAGACAAATTATAAAAACAAAATCGAACTTTTAATATTCTGATCATAATTTGTTCGTTGTGTGGTGTGTGCCCGTGTAACGCTCGCGATTAGCGACATTAATTCTGCACCCGACTGTACTTTCTGTAATTATCTCGTCTGAATTGTACCTCTCACTTGTATTCCTTGTTATGTGAATTTAAAAAGAAAATCAGCTGTAATAATTCATTATGAAATTAGAACTTTCTACATTACATTTTAAACTTTAAAAGTATATGCCTTATCTTTCATCAATTTTGAATAGTCTCCGTATATTAATTTCAGAAAAGTCAACTTCCTTACATTCACATTCAATCTACTTAACAAGCCAACCCAATGTTTCTCATAAGTGTTATCTTATTCCACACTTTATTTGCTTATCTTATGTTATGCTCACTCCCTTTTTCCACGAGCGAAAACATTTTTGAGTCCATTTTAATAATAATGAATAAATAATTTATAAAAACTGTTAACAATGGAAACAATTTATTGTAAAATCAATTTTCAATAATGTATATTTATATTTCGATATAAAATTTAATTTTACTCGAGACAAATTATTGTCTAAATATTTATTGTTACGATAAATTATTAGTTTGATAAAAATGTTGATTGCCTTCGATCTACTTTATGATGCAACTAAATTTTTCATATAAGTATTGTAGCTTTTATATATAACAAATATTGCTTTTGCCACGAAATGATGGATCAGCATGCCGATATATCTTAAGTTATCGGTAATACACCTTTATAGTATATATTTAGCACTTTACACAAACCATCAATTTAGTGCATTGACAAGTAAACAGTTCGGAGACGTATTCTGTAAACATAATTTCGATCATCGTACTGCCAGTCTTACAGTAACTTCGCAAATATCATGTAAGCCTTGGCGAAAGAATTTTCTTTTCGAATAAAAATACCTAACGCAATATGCTTTTGTACATAGCTTTTAGGGTATTAGAAATCCGATAATAAAGCTCTTGCCAAATAAAACATTATTTCTGGATCCAATGATAACGGCACAACACAATAGCAGAAACCAATAACGGCGCTTTAGACGTTCCCATGAATCTCGAATGGAACGCCTACTCAACCGTAAATACTTTACAAAGAACTATTTATTAATATCGAACTCGATGTTAGAAACATACGACATTCTCAAAATGAAATACAGATGTACCGATTTCTTGAAAATTACAACAACTCAACTTTAACTATTTGCGACAAAACAGTTTTTAATCAAACGATTATTGCCAGAAAATAATATAGGTACTTACTAAATACTTAGTACATTACACATTACAGTTATAAAAATTACTAAGTTTACAATCTGAAGATCATTCAAATGTTATTCCGATGCACGTCATCAACAGGATGATGACTAAATTGTATCTATATTTGTAACTCAGTCAGTTTAACGTTTGGAAAGTGACATATTCTACCGATGTATTACACATATTACATAGTAAAAAGAGACTACAATTTATTACCTAAAACTGTAAAAATACGAGATAAAAGGTGACACCACTGTGTGAAACGTCATCATTTAGTAACCTTTTATTGAGACGTGAATCGGAGTAACATTTGTACGGTTTTTAATTGTAATGCGACATTATTTCAACTTTCATATATACATGTCTGAAAACAATTATATATATATATATATATATATATATATATATATATATCATGTCTGAAAACAATTATAATATATATATATATATATATATATATATATATATATATATATATATATATATTATATCAACGGTGTTTTAGCAGAAAAACGCAACGTGTTTTAGCAGAATGTCTGAAAACAATTTATGTACTATATATATAATATTATATAAACGGTGTTTTAGCAGAAAAATGTAACCCACAAAAAGTAAATTTTATAGAAACGCATATTTTGTATTGTCGCGTAGCTATAAACAGATACGTTTTACCGAAATACAAATCGATTTTTCTAGTGGAAAAATCGGAATATTGTTACCAAATTTTAACAGATGATGTCTTTGTCCTAAATGCATAAGATAATCGGAATAACTCGTTTTCGCAAAAGTGTGGGTTACATCCTTCTGCCAAAACGCGTCGATGTATCTAATGTATCGTTTTACATGTTGTTAGATTTTTTCTTGCTTAAATTTTTCTATAGAATTCTACATTAATGAATCAATTAAGTTTTGGTATTAACTAGCTTGCTTTTCAGATTGATAGTCGTCAATGGAATATCTGATGCTCACGTTGACGTCCGATGTTGATTCCAGTGCAAGATATATTTTAGTTGTTTAAAGGGGCCTTAAATCTAACCACTAAAGAATTACACGGTAAAAAAGGTGATCTGCTATTCTCTAGGTAATTGTAAAAGTTTTTAAAGAAACTTACCTACCTAACTTCGAGAAATTAATTTAAAATAGTATATTAAAGTACAAGTTTCACAGGTATGTTTTTATCGCACGAGTCCAAGGACGAGTTAAAAACTATTTTTTATATTTTGCCACTTAAATCATAAAAATCGAATGTTATGAATTTAGGAAATTTTGTTGTGATTGGTGATATGTCAAATTAATTCAAAATATTAAAGTTTTGGGTTAGATTAATTAGACATTTATGGTGCGACGTTTAATGTTACCAACTTCGAAAAACGAAATGTTACGTGTCGTAATGAGGCTATTATAGCACTGTTTTCGATGATATAATGAGCTCATTACGGACGCAAAATATAAAAACTATTCTATACATTCGTAAACTTGATGTGGTAACCACAAACTCACAATCAGTCCGAAAACAAAAAAATTAAACAAGAAAAATGTAACTCAAAGTACTCCGCTAGGTATTTACGTTTTATGTGTTCCAAATGTAACGTTTTCTATAAGAATATTATAACTGATTTAATGTCTGTTAAAGCAGCAAATGGAATTCGGATCAGTTGCATCTGCAAATATACGAGATGTGTAGGTATGTATTATTAACGAGCGTTAGTGGAACGTCGAGACAACGTATTCTGGTAAGCCGCGTCAGTTTTCTCAGGTTAGTGTCGCGGCGGATTCGGCGCGCGTCGATATACCTTCGGAAGATGAATGGGTGTCAATGGAAAATTGAATTCCGCGGTTCATCGCTTCAATCTCTCGTCTGCAGTGCCATTTTTTACAGGAATTTCTCTATAAAAGTAAATGACAGCAAGGCTTGCACACATAACTTCTTATCTTCGCCGCCAGCGCCAACACCTTTTTTATGTCGAATGGAAATATAATCCGGATTGAATCCGGATTTGTTTAGACAAGCGCTTTTTACGTTGGAATTTCAAAGCTTAAAGTTCGAGTCATGGAGCCGATGTTATTAAAAATTGAAAAGTACGGAAAAATTTATTGTTTTTTTTTTTCTTTAATCGAAGTCGCTGTGCTACTTTACAATTTGTGAAGTACGTAAAAAAAAGCAGTCACTCTCAGAATATTTATGATATCTCTGAATACTTTCGAGTGGGTGGACAGCTCGAAACGAATAAAAAGATTACTCGTTTATTGCAATCTTCTGCCATATATTTTCCTTCGCTTCTATCAACTCGGTAATAACGTGTCGCTCTTTTAGATGCACAATGGAATCCGAAGAGTTTATACTGTAACACTTGTTTAAACGTTTAACAAATACCTACCTACCTAATAGATACGTTATAATCGAAAATTTCTATTTGTTATTTTATTAATGTTCTGAAACAGAAATCAAATAGGAAAGAATAAATCGAACCCTTTCTAAATACAATAAAGGGCATTTACTGCACGGTTGTTTGATTCTTTTTGATCGTTAGACGGTTCGTTGACAAAAATAATTTTTCGCATGATTTTGTAAAACAAATAAAATTACAACATGAAAGAATAAAGGGCAGGAAACATTGTATTTCAAAGGCAATTTATTTGGCATCACGCATTAGAAGTCAAGGATCTGAAAGAGCCAGTTACAAAGCCAACCCTATTATCTTCGAAGCCTTTCGGAAAGGCCTATAAATAATAACTAATGTTTTCTCCTCACGTAACTAATCTATGAGAACAGAGAAGCGCCAATAACTGCCAACTCATCAATCGCGTCTGAACGAGAAAGGATGTCGTATTAAAAAATTCCCGACCAACTTTTCTGTCGGGACATTATTTATCACGAACCGCTTTGTCAATTACATTTAGATAACATCGATGCATCTTCTTAAATTGAAACAAGCCACAAATCTGTTTTTCCGAAACACATCCCTTAAATCTTACAGGATTCGATTAAAGAAAGCATTACGGTCTTTAAAGGCGAAATAAATAATTAAATATTGAGTGTGGGCAAGGAAAGAGCATTAATTTATTTTCCTTTAAATTCGATTAGCCTTCATTCTCTCATTCTATGCACTCGCATCTGTGGCAGTTCTAGAATACGAATGTGTTTCGAGTTAATTTGAATTGCTAGCAGTCGAGGAAATTTGCACATTCTTGGTGCTAATGGAAAAGTTCAACACCGCGAACCATTACAAAAGAATTTACAAAATTGACCACCGTTTCGGCATTTCGATTTCTAGTGATTAGTTTTTCGATTTTAAACGAATTATAAAAAGCTAAATCAGTTACGATCGGTTATTTCGTTCGTTTCTATTATAGGTTGCGATAGTAAAACCAAAACCAACCCTCATAACTCACACCCCGATAGTTTGCTCGGTTTTATAGTCTCGATAAATCAAAATCGATTTCTCCTTTTCAAATTAGTCGCTACCTACGTATTATGGGTTACTATGTGAGAATAAATAGGACGCGAGATACCTACAAACTTTTTAAATATTTAATTAAGTTTCCTTCCGCCGATGTGAGCGGCTTTAAGTATTAATTTCGCTTTTCGAGACATAGAATAATGGTTTTATAATGCTAAGGTAATGAAGATAAAAAATGAGTTCGAATTTTCTTTTAATTGTAAATCGATTATCATTATTGAATGCTTCGTAATAAAGAAGTATATGTATAATCCGTATGCGTTGTATGTTCCGTAAGTTAATTCGTTATTTATAAGACGATAAATTTTTGGTTCAATTGTGTAAGGAAAGAAAACCTGATCTTGTTTTTTCCGAATGAATTGGGATCCGAATGATTTCGTCAACAAGTTTATACGATTAATAGAAATTATTAAATATCGGTAAAAAACAATAGTGTTGTCACGTGTGCTGTCACATTTCTGAATCACACACACACACGTCATTTGTTATTATTTCGAATTAATTAGGATTTCGAATAATCGAAGTTCTATTGCGTTACGTAGATATTGATTTATCAGATAATAGGTATTTATACGTAGGTAACGCAGCTTTTTAATAATACATATCTAAATGTATATTTAGGTAGATAGGTAGACACCTATTATTTATAATAACCGATAATGCCGGTGATGTTTAATTCTGATTGATTGCAACTATTTATTTTAAATCTCTATTTTGATGCTGCTTAAGATAATATAAAAGATTTAAAAACTTTTCCCAACTTCTCCCATACTAAATTCGTAGGAACTAAACTGCGACGACGATTTCGTCCGATTTTCCAGTTAAGCCATCGCCGTCAAAAATGCGAGACATTTTTGAATTCGACGTCGCCCTTTAATCACGTTTTGCTTCCATGAATATTCGTGTAAAATAACACGGGCTTTGGCTGTCGGATTGAGAGCGCTAATCCGCCTGCAGGTGTAATCATGTATTAATTAAGCGGACACGCGCTCGGGGTGCAGGATTACCAACATTCTGTAGCTGCATAACCCCACATTGATTAGCTTTTAATCAAATCACAGTCTGATTAGCTGCCGATGACCGAGTATACAGACCCATTTTCATAATAATACTATGGTCGGTTCGGACGAAATAAGCTTTTGACGGAATTATTCTACGTTTGTGTACCGATAAAGAGGATATTAATATTGAATTCGGGACTTTTGTTCGTACAAAAATAGCTTTAAAGCAAAGACATCTTTGATGTTTTATTACTTTATAAGTTAATTTTAAAACTGGTTCAACAAAAAATTCTTATTTTTGCATAAAAACTCGCAAAAACATAATAAGCACAATTTTCGACTTTTCGGGTTGCAGTCCGATATCTATTAATGAAATTACAATTACTTATTGTTAGTTCCATTTTGAACAGCTCATGTTCACTATGTATGTTTAATTACCTATAAATTTTGACTGTGATTTATTTTAAAGCATCTATAAACTAGAATGGAATGGATAGTGTATGTAGTTCTTGGTAGTTTTCGTAAATTTATGTCTTTAATTCCTCAGCGTACATATTGTTTTAAACCCAAGTGATGTAATTACGTGGGGGTAAGGCGATATTGCGTATCTCGTAAATTAAATTTAGCTAACAAAGTTTTGAATACGTTTTATAACAGTAGTTTGTTGAACGATGTTTATTTATTATAACATTAATAAACAATTGTAAACTCTCTTGTATAGTAATAAGTGGCACGGTCTGTGAACAAGATAAAATGAAATGTGTTTCAAGTCAGCGTTGACAAAGCATTGTTTGTAGAGAGAATGTAAAATGAAGAGCGTGCTCGTGCACAAAGCAGTGTTTTTATAATGAGCAATTTGTAGTTGTCGGAATATTTGGAATTTCTGTTCAGTAAAGAAATAACGATAAAAACTTCTTATAGCAAACCAAGACTGGGCTCGCATTTATATTGGGTTTCTTTAACGGAAAGATTTTTAATTAATTATTTCCTCATACTGGCAGGCGTGGATATTTAAAATTCAAATATTAATACCCTTAAATTTGCATAATTTTCTTCCGTACCTCTACAAATTTAATAATCAGAACACGTAAACTTTACATTCTCTGTAAAATATCAAAGGCAATATAAGCTCCCTCTTCCAGTCAGCCTTGTTTTGCAAACCAGGCGCTAATTTGGACCCTCTCATTTATTACATTAGTCTAATGAAACTTCTTTGATGATAGCTCGTTTACTTCCCTCTCTGAATTGTCTAGCGTCTAGCGAATATTAGCTCGAATATTGAAAAGCTAATTACACACGGATTGATTAAAATTCGTGCCTGCCTTATTTTGTTTCATTTTAATTAAATCTGTCTCTATTATTAGTTTTATTATGCTAATATCGCCAATATCCTCCCCTTTTAATATTAATTTTCATATTCACTTTGGCTTTTCACGCGCACCCTGATTTAATATCGTACCAATACCGAAAATTAAAACCCATATATTAAACAAACACATTTGAGCGGGACGTTTAGGGTCGTCACCCGACTAAACACCTTCTCGACGTTTTAATTAGATAACAATAAATTGGCAAATTCGATAAATTACTTTCTCCGGGACTGCAATCACCAACAGACATGCTTCTTCAATAACGTATACATATTTACGTTAGATTATTAAAAATGAACCAAATTACTTCGACTTACTTAATTTTAATTAAAAGTTTACAAATTACTGCGGACTACTAAAAGGTTTCTTTGCTAAGTAGCTAGTTCTTACGTCTCCGTGTCTGTTTTAATTTGATAAAACATCAAAGAGCATCTTTTGTTTAAATACAGTACGTAAGTATGTACATATATTTATATGTACTATCTATATGTATATCTACTTATTTAAGTAGTGTAACTTGCTAGAGCGTATTCGAGAATCATATAACTGTTAAGAATATAAGTAGATAATAATCTACAGGTATATTTATTTTATAAATAGGTATCTAGGTAACAGGTAAACGATTTTTATCATATTGCTTTAATAATAATTATGTATAGTTCAAGACGTCGAATAACATTCTTTGAAAAACAGTTTAACGTCAACGGTTTATACGACTACTTAATAGAATAATCGTAGCTCCTCGACTGCACTTGGGAACTTTAACAAATGGTTTTGTATAGTAACATTCGAAAACTTTAATCGACTCCATGTTTTGTTGGGTTATAAAGTGAGGTTATTACTAATGCAATAATAAACATGTGCTTACTTCGTAAATATTAAAAACCTTAATGCAAATAAACTTAAACGAATTTAATATGTAGTTACATTATCACAATTTTATGTAATTGTGGAAACCACAACGAAAACAAAAACAAATAAGTAGTATAAAGTTTAGCCAACACTAACATCATCGATAGATTTTTTTTTATAAACAGTCAGGAGCACTAATAGTGTGCAATATTATTTATTTTCTCGACAATATGCATATTTTGTTAAGGCGTACATTTATCTACGTATAGTGTATACAATATATATTTCATATTTTAAACTTCAAGCCTAAAATTCAACATGTATATGTACCTATTTATATAATATCGTTAACATCGTTTGAATTTTTGTATTATTCTCCTCCATTCTCTTTTATCTCATTTCCAGTCATTAACGTTTATACTTCTAGGGGTCTTTCAGGTCATCACGGTCCCTGTTATTCTTTCAAAAAAAAAAGCATTTTTTAAATAAATAATATAAAAACCTAGATACCTACTGAAAATCACGTATCGTGCGAGGACAATTATCACTAACCTAAAGAGAACCATTACCAAATTTCATTACCAAAAAAGTTATGGCAGTTATTAAAAAAACAAAATGATATCGATAATTTCGATACGAAGCATTATATCGAAAAATTTTATTAAAAAAAGTTAATGAGTTCAAGTTAACGACATTAACGAGTTCTATCGCCCATAACGTATATCGTTGGTTCAATGTAGTAGATAAACCCTGTATATCCTTAATTTTGCTTTTCTAGATACCTACATAATTTTATTTCATCATTGCTGTTGACATCTTTTGGTCCCATTTTACTAACATAAGTATCCTGGCTTTAGTTCAAGTTCTTCTCTCTATAGTGTGCAATAACAATTAGATACTAAAACAATAACGCGTTACAGTTAAACATTTATGATGAAAAGAGACTAAAAAATTTTGCTTTGATATTTTTAATTTAAATTCCAATTTGTATACTATTATTAATACTTATACAAAAGTAAACAGTAATTTATTTAATCGCGAAAATCTACACAAGGTAGGTAGTAAGTATATAGGTGTAAGTAATATGTTATTATTTCATTCCTCGATCTTCCACTTTATCAAACAATTAATAATATCAGAACGTTTTCATATTCATTTAAAACGGTTCGCTTAATTTAACAAAAAGCTATTTACAGTTTCAGGTTTCCTTGTGTAAACTTTTAGTTAATTAGTTTTCAAGAACGCTTATTTCTAAACGCGAGCCATTACAAAAATGGATGCAACAACGAAAATTGCCCATTTCGACACATTTTCCCTTAATTTCAAAATTAATAAAAATAGGATCAGCTCTGCAAGTATTGTGTGGGTTGGTGAAAAGGAATCCCGCTAAGAGAGCTTTTAAAGAATGGATTTGCTTCATTGTTCTCAGGGAAACGATGGATACAGATGATTAAATCTGCGGCAGTCGTTGAAGCCTGTCTCGTGTCATCGCGTTAATTGCCTACATTACCGAAACTATTACTGAAATCTAATTACTGCAATATGCCAGGAATTCTGAGACGACAATTATACTAATTTGCACCTATTATATCCCGTCTTAACTATAGTTTGCTACGATTTAATGTCAAGATAAACTTAATTGCTGAGGCATTTTCGTTAACTCGATGCTTAGATCAAATTTACTCCCGATTTCAAACCTTATTCTCCTTAAATATCTACTCGATTACGAAACATTATTAGACTCCATTTTGAAATATCGACGTCGCCGACGCGACGCTTCGTAATTTTAAGCTATTTACCGAATTAATATAAAAAGCCTTATAGTATGACATTATTTATTACAACAAATTTCGTAAGATGAGTTTCGTTTAACTGTACCTACAAATCCGACGCCTGCTTATAATATAGAGTACAGCGTGCGAAAGAAAGCAATATAGCGCTACAAAAATTATGTTACATAACAATTTATATACACCACAGCTTTGGCTGTACCCTTCAAGCGCAAGCTTTGAACTTTGCCTCATAAAACCAGGTCCCAAGTATTGCGTCCGCAACACTCTGCGCTGAAGTAAAATATTGGAGTATTATTTATAAGGCAATCATAATTCTTTCGCAGACAGTACTTGTTCAATGAAATAATTTCTCTCGAAATAATACATGTTATGGCTACTGTTTTCCAAAGAACAAATATGATTTTTGTACTACAAATATTAAATATTGAAAGTAGCTTTTCGCTTTTGATGCGAAAAATAACAAATAAACGTATAAATTGAGATAAAGAGATAATGATACACTTCAGCGCGCATTAGTGCAATCAGCTAAATACGTCGTTATAAACTGCATTTAAAAGATATATCATCGGATTACTTAAAAAAACGTCACTGCAACTACCATAAAAAGTCATAAATAAATTTAAAAATATAATATAAATAGGCAACGTTTACAAGGAGTTATTAAATTTTTAAAACAAAATAGGTAGATATAATCATAGTAAAATTAATAGGTAAAGTAGGTAAGTGTGTAATTATAATGACTGAAATATTGACATAGTTATGTTCAAAACATGTTCACATATGTACTATAATCTTACCTATTATGATATTAAAATGTCTACATTGTTTTAACCTTAGATATTAACATTTTTAAAATATGGAAATTTACACTATACTAACAATTTATATTATGATAAATATAATTTTTCAACAATAAATGCAATTAAAAGTAGACCCTACATACAATCTTTAAAATTAAAATGTAGGTATTTTATATTTTCATTTTATAAGTTTCTTCTTATTATTATTATTCAAGTTTTCAATAAATAGTTTATAATTTTAACTTTTATAAAATTAATACTTTTTTAGATTTATCGTAACTTAATTCCAGTTTTGTTTTGTAGTATATAGGATTTCATGCCATACCTATTTAAAAAGACACGTTGAAGCAAAAGCACGAGCAGCGTCTAACTATAAAAAAAATTAAACCTATAATCTCATTTTATTATTTACATCTGATTGAGTTACAAAAGATTACATGCATATAGGGACGGAATGCCGGTGACCACTCCATCACCCCGAACAAAATTAAATGCAATTTCCGTATGTTTTGGGGTGTATATGTTATATGGACAATCCACACGATAAAATATAGGTAGGTACCTACATATTCAAATAAATATATTTAAAGGAGAAATTATACAATAAATTTCAACAAATACACTATGGTTATATTAATGTTTTTTTTAAATAGTAACCAAACGTTTTATTTTGGTTACATACATACACACGTTAATACAAAGTAAATATGCCCCGAAGAATAACGTTATAAATAACTAACAATGCAACGTTATAATTACATATAAGCACATAACGTTATTTTAACGTTTAAAAACTGGTAGTAACTAACTAACAATATAATGTTATTAATGAGTAGCTGATAAACGTAGTAAGTATATACGTAACAGGGGTCGTAGTAGAGTTTGATAGAAAAATATGCAAATAGTGACCGAAAATTTTTAAAATATATACCTACTTTTTAGAAAATGTATTCTAAAATTATGTATTTTTTATGTAGTAAAATTATTCGAATAATCACTATCTACTGCCTTTACACCTAAAAATTATAAATTTACTCTATTTTTAATTTAAAAACTATTCGTACGTCCTTAAGCATTGAAAATTTCCCTATTACAAACCATAAACCAGATAAAAGTTTAATCGCATTTTTATGTGACCGATAAAATTCAAAGCAACTAATAAAACATGTGCATCACGCGCCTACTTCCATAACTTATCCGAGTGCGAACAAAGAACTCGAGGTTTTTAAAATAAAAACGGGATTTTCTAGTACTCGAATGCATTTATATATAGAATTCTCGCTAGACCGCTTCAGATATTTCGCGTTAGTGGTACAGAGCGGTAGTGCTTGTTTCAGAAGTTAAAATTTTAAATTACGGCGTCGTATTATTCGTGTGTGCGAGGAGTACTCGTTCGGTTTATAAGGTCATTTTGCGTGTGGTGTGCGAGTATTGTGTGTTGTGTTGTGTTCTCTAAAAGGATTACAAACAAAAGAGATTAATACGACGAGGAAAGGTAGGATCTTTATTTGTCGACTAACTCTGCATGTATTTATAAAGTGTAAATACAAGGACCTTTAAGCTCTAACACAAATGCTTTCAAAATCGAGTTTGGTTAGGCTCTTGGATAGGGATTAGGTTAGGGTCGGTCTTGGTTAGGGTTCCCCTCAAACATTCGACCGTTCAATTTCGTGGACGAAACTTAATCCTATGCGTAAAATCCGTCATCGGCGTAAAAATAACACAGAGCGGACCATATAATGAAAATGTATGGTCAGTTTCTGAAACTGGTTAATATTTCAACTTACTGAATAATCACGTTTAAGAGAAAATGTCATAAATTATAAAATATATACTTTTAAGAACAATTTATTCGTAATATGTAATTTTATGTATTAGGATCAAAAATATGTACTTTTATGTAAAATAGTGACCGAGTCCAACCGCTGTGTAAATACCCATCGTAATTTTAAACTGTAAATGCTATCGTTAATGTAACGTTTAATCCAAGTAATTTAAGGAGTTATTTTAACGTTTAAATATCACGTTATAACTAATCAATTGATAACCAAACAATAAGATATTTTTTAATTATTTCTATTAATTATCTTACTGTGTTTTGTAACATTTAAAAATTGTACATATACATATGAACAAATAAACTATAAAAAATCATGGTAGTGTATCTTTAAAATAACATTCTAGTTAATAAAACGTTGAAATTTAGCGTTATGTTTTTGGTTATTTTTGTAACGACTAACGTAGGTATTTACAATATTAGTAACGTATTTTCAACGTTATTTATATCGTGATACAGTGTTTATTGGGATACCTGCACAAGTTATATAATATGAATACTTTTTTTTAATTATTATTGTAAAGAAAGTGCCTCTACTGCCGAGGTCATTGGCACTAATTATTGCAGTATTTTTTACAGTATTGTCACTACAACACCATTCAGATCTTTCAGAAATATTGGTAATGTGTGCAAGAGAGCCAGGTGGGTCTCCGCTTTTGGCTGACCAAGATATGTGGGGAGAGTGGGTGCGGATCACATATCAGACTTTGGTGGCTGGACAGATCTGGATGGTATGGTATGGTTTTGGATGGTCCACAGTTCAGGAAAGCCAAAAGGGGTGAAGCGTCTGGAGATAGACATCCACTTTTCTATATAATAAAATAATTATTAATGTTATTATTCTGTTATTATTATTTCATTATTTCTGATTTGATTATAACTAATATGCGGCTGATTTTATTTATTAAAAAAATAATAATTTGGAGCTATTAAATTGAGTACCTACTTTAGCCACTATTTCGATAATTTGAAATCAACTAATTTCTTCTCAAATCCTGTTTAATCCATGAATTTTATTTTATTAGTTTAAAAAATTTTGAAGTACATATCTAGTATAAAAACACAAAATATACCAGCAAATTGGTATTACGAAAGTTATTAAATGAATTTTAAACCTTATCGTTAATCATAATTTACTATTACCTACTCGTACTAAATTTATTTCATTGATACTTACAATTAGTTTCAACGTAATAAAATATGACATTTGACTATCTACTTA
Source organism: Rhagophthalmus giganteus (assembly GCA_036326145.1). NCBI lineage: Eukaryota > Metazoa > Arthropoda > Insecta > Coleoptera > Rhagophthalmidae > Rhagophthalmus > Rhagophthalmus giganteus. Next base: position 5,139,888 of record JARFJA010000056.1, on the reverse strand, counting down.
CTATTAGTTATAATGGTTGAGAAGAATTTTTTTTTATTGAACCATTCGTTTGAAGTTTCCTAATAAGCCACTAACGTTGTTGATAAAATTAATTCCTAAGTTCGTCTACCTCGGTTTCTATGTCGTAAAACATTATTGAAGCTTTATGACGACATTAAACAAATTAAATGGAGAAGTTTTTACTCGACTTTCAAGATTATTAAACAAATTGGCCTAATCAAAGTTTGCAGTTTTGCAAACACGATGCTACTACACCAATAATTACATTGTACAGGTATCTCAAAGGTGATGTACTTATATACATTTCGTAATGAACACGCAGTTTCTAAGTGAGACATTATGAAGGATATTAAAAATAAAAAGGTAGGTGGGTACGCTTTACGAGGAGCTGAATGTATATTTTAAATTATCAAAGTGGTTATTATAAAGTTCAGAAAAAGGAAATTACTTCTTGTAACTTTATGATATCGTGCCAATTAAAACTTTAAAAGAAGACGTTAGTGGGTGAACACGACTCCTAAAATGTGCTTTCGTTTCTATAACTATTACATTCATTAAGCTAGTCGTTTCTCGGTACTTGGCGTCAATATATAAATTTTTCAAACCAAAACCGACACGACGTTTGTTTATAAATTAGGTAATTACCGAAAAGTTAATCCTAAGCTTAGGTGTTGAGCAAACAAATGCGGAAAACATCAAAACGGACTCTTCGTATTTTTAATAATAAATGAAATTTAATTAGCAAATAGGAAGGAAGGGAAGAGAGTTCGTTTTTTGTTTTGAGCTGTAGGTTTTATTTCACTGCGCTCGGACGTAAAAATTAATAATTCCGGGTAAATTTAACAGCGGAGATCATAAAGACAAGTTTAAATCTTCTTTGTTGGGGAGTTAATTAGTGCATTGTTTTATTAACAAGATTTTGGTGTGGTTATGAAAGATTTAGGACACGGTGCCGGCATCAGAACTGTGGGACAGACTCTCTTAACAAGGGAAATCGAGCAGTTCGAAAGTGGAATTGCTGATGAATAAATCACTTCTCTTGATTACGCTGCGTTGCGCAATGCAGACGTGGCCGTTATTAAGAGCCTCATGTTACACAAGGAAATATTAATAAACTCCCTCGAATTCTAGCCGGAGATAAAACGTACAAATTCTACATTGAAATTCACAAGTCACACAAAATTTGCATTCATATTCAAATATTTACAGAGATCGGGATTTAAAGACAAAGATAAAGGGCGAGGAAAATGTCAAACATTACTTCCCATAATCCACCGCAGCATTTTAAGTCATTTCGCATATACATATGTATGTACTTACAAACGGGCCTTCTAACTCGATAGAAAAGTTAACCCTCCAGTGTATTCTAAATTAAATTTTCCGCTTACATATAAGAACACAAGGTGCATTAGAAAACATCAGGATCAAAGAGCGCCCGGAGTCGGACGATGTTGTCTTTCCAATCCATCTGACGCGGCGGACAAACAAATTGAATTACAGTTCTGTCTTGGAATGGACAACTAAAAGCTTTGTACAAACGTTAGCAGTGAAACCTGAACGTTTCTTGCGTGCATAATAGAGTAAATAGCGAAAATTTTCCCGCAACTCTCATACCACTCGAACAAGTCCTACTCGGTCCACGGACTAACACAATTTGTCCATCAGATGTCCGTGTTCCTGCGGGCGCTTTCAGATTTCCGGGCCGAGATCAGAGATGGCTTTGGAATGTATTTAAGCTCGGCCATGATGGATTATTCGACAAACAATAGCGAGAGATGATCTTCAACGGCCCGATGCTTCCCTTCTAAAACTCCCCGGACGATCGTTTATAGTTATTCTTTTTCACGACGCTCGTCAAAATGAAAGGTTTTGAATTATTTATATTGTGCGAGCTTTGAAAAGGCTCGATCGATAACGCCATACTGATCGCATTCGCATTAAAAAGAAAACAAAACGCGTCAAAGCGTCGAATCATTGATTGGTAATCTCATTACATATTATTAATCATTATTTTCGTATTAAACAATAAACGTTAAGTAATTTATTAATAATTTTCTTAATAGATATTTTTTATTTATTTACGAACATCTCTCTTTCCAATTTGCTTTCGTCAAACTTTTTAGCTTACGTTATCCTATCCTAATAAATGATAATATTAAATATTAGGCTACGTCAAATTTAATTTTTAAAAAGCCCACAATATAAAATTCGGCTCCTGTTATCGAACTGATATACGAGCCGCGGTGGATAATAAAATTTACTTCGTAAAATCATTACCTATCGCGTAATTTCAATTCCAATATCGAGCGAAATTATCGGAAATTATGCACGTATCCCGCACGTAGGAATAGTCAATACATAATCAACTGTGTTTGGTGGAAAGAGTGTTTCGTAGGTATAAACGTGTCGTTTATACGCTCACGCTACGATCCCATTTTCCCGAGATAATGCAAAATCTGTGCCACAATAACGGTAATGCAAATTGGAAATATCGCGAATAGATGCAACCTTTGTCGAACGGATAGATATCGTTTCTCGTCATTCACGCAGCTGTGGTCATCCAAACCGCATTTGGATGCGCACGAACCACATTGTACCGCCTGACACTTCCATAGCTATGTATGCAAATGCGGAATTTATGTGAAAGAATATGCAAATGAATTATTCCATCGTATAACACGTCATGTTGAGTGCTCGGTTGCGTCTGATGCTTTGTTATTTTGCTGGGAATTGAAGCATATATTTAATGATACAGTCGGGTTTTTGTATGCCTCAATTTAGAAGGAACTCCCGCTTGTAAATTTTCTTAAATTGTCCTCTTTCCTTCCACTTAACGTATATGGAATCAGAATTTTTTCAACTGCAATTTATTATTCATCCGGCTGTATGATGTTTAAGATTATTTGACTTTTGCTACTGAAATATTAGTGCGTCTCCGGAATTTTTTATTTTCAAATTTACGAAAGAAGTGTTTTCAAATACAAACTACCTAGTAATATCGAATAGAAGAGTGTTACTTTTGATATGCAAATTATCGTGCATTTTTTGATAAGTAGGTAAGTACCTACCCATGTATGGCAGTAAAAATATGTATAGATACCTACCTAACATTTTTTCTTCGAGAAAATATGGGACTACTGGATTGATTTGATTCGATTTAATGAGTGATTGTTTGTTCGTCGTAAACAGACAAATTTGTAGAAAATAATTTACCTACATACTAACAACAAAAACTAAACGAAACATTTATCAGTTCAACAGAAAATTTAAAGCCCGCAAACACCAAAACTAATATAATTACCTATACGTTATTCAAGATATATTCCGATACACGTCATCGATAAAACGTCGTATTTTTACAGTATCTACTAACAAATTGTAGTCTATCTTTGCTATGTCATATATATGTGTGCAGGTAAATCGTCGGTAGAATATTTCACGTTCAAAACTTTAAACTGAATATTACAAATATACAATTTAGTAACTTTTTGTGCATGACGTGTGTTGACGTGCATTATCATGAATAACGTATACATATAGGCGTGTAGGTACATTTATTAATTATTCTAATACTTGTACCTAATTAGATTGTTATCCTCGACAAAAAATAAAACAAACATTCATAAAAAATTTAAAAGGTAAATATACAAATTACTTAAATTTTACATAACTCGCGAAATATGTACCTAATACCTATTACATATCAGAATCAGATATGTATGTAATTCCACAATTACATTTACATTGCACATTTATTTTCCCACGATAATCGATTCAGGTACATACGTGCCTACTCCTACGATGGACAAGTTAATATTCCTTCAAAAGATGGAGCAAGTTTTCTAAATTCGGCATAACTATTCACTAATCGCCATGATAATAAATTATTAACTATATACTTATTATTAACTAATTTTTTTACTTTAGTAACTTTACTTTTAATAATCTTATATTATAAAATATGTAGTAATAAACTATATGGTAGTAATCGAATTGTTTGTTTTACTTCTTATTGTTAGATAGACATAATATGTATACGACAGATATAAGATTGTATCATATTTATGTACATATTATTTAAGTAAGTATGTAACGTATTTACTCGTGTAATTGTACTTTTTAGCATTTCCATGTCCTCAAAAACTAAAAAAGAAACAATTTATTATGCGAATATTTTTTACACAATTTCCATTTGTGAATTAAAAGGTATGGATTACACGAGTAAATACTATGTAATGTTCAAATTCCACAAGAAGCATTCAATAGATGATTTTATAGAGATTATAGAACATCTTCGATATTAAAGTTTCCATAATATATTAATAAACACAGTTAACCTAAAAATAACTGAAGACTAAAAAAGTCAGAAGTACATACTACTTTCGAGGGCTAAATATAAGTACTTTTTTAACTAAAACTTTACTAATCGTAAGTTAAATATTTAACATGAAATATTGATAAATATTTATATTAGAAGTACAACTTATTTTATTTTTTTTTTTTTGAATTCCCACTAAATTTGCCATCTGTACCAATACATTCAACAAATTAAATGACTATTACATCAATGTCTTATTAATACTTATAAATACAACTTTATTTCCTAAATTCTTTAAAATAATATTAAAAAAATCAATACCTATCAAATTCACTTGCTGCAAAGTAAGTAATTGCTAACTAAGCTTTAACTTTGACAGAAAAATAAAAAAATATAAGTACATACCTACCTACGTATGCATAAGTAGATATTATACCTAGATATAATTACATAAAAATGAATTGTGAAATGAATGAATTTATATCTTGCCAAGTCCTTTTAAAGTGGAATTTTATATGTTATAAAGTAATTTCGTTTCAATCGCATCAGGTTGTGGTCAAGAATGATATATTTAATCATTCTGTTATATTAACGACACCTTATCAAATTACGTTAAAGTCTTAGATAAAAATTAAAATTGATATAACGTAAATATAAATATTTTAAATACGATATTTAATATATAAATGTAACTAAACTGTAACTTCCCTAAATTCGAAAAACATTGAGAAAACTTCGTAATAAAGTACGAAGTAAATATCTGGAAAAACGAATGTCGATTTAATACAAAGTTAAAGGGGTAAATAATATTGATGTAAGCTAAATTATAAGTTTTATAAGAATTCTAAACTTAAATTTATTGAAGTTAATGGAAAAACTTGGAAACAGGTAAATATATTATTAGGTAAATTAAATTGCACCTAAGTAAATAGTGCAAATATAAGTACATACTTACTAAATACGAATTATCTAGTTTCCAATTCGCAATAAGTAGGTATATTTAGCAAGTTTAACACCGTTAATTTAGCATTTCCTTCAAAACCTCCACCTTAATAGCAATAAATAATTTTTTGACTTTTTTTAAACCACATTTTAAATACAGAAAGAGACTAAACGATAAAAGATAGAAAATTTTAATTTATTTATCTCGGACAGTGTAAAATGAAATTTCGTTAAATTGCGATTTGTAAGATCGCAAAGTAATTTTCCTACAAGGCTTCAAAGTAATTTACAATAGCTAAATTTAATAGAGGTGACCCTGTCATTATATCGACGTCAAGGCCTTTATAATTAACGATCGACATAAAACCACCTGCCTGTAAACTTGGCGCAAATTCTTGTGCAAACAAGAAAGATCGTTACCGAGACCTAGGTCTTCCACCGAACCAATTCCAAACAGATTTTCTTAATTTTTCACTAATTAATAAATTAGTATAATATCTATAAAAATTGGATTTACTTTTTACTTTATAAGCACTTACTACTTACTTAATTCAAATCAAACACTATTATTTTATAATCGTAATCTTATATTATATATATTACTTAATTTTCAACTTCTTAATTAAATGTGTTCGTTGGTGTTTTGTAAACAGATAATAAACTGGCATCAATTTTTAAATGTTATTTAAATAGGTATCTACCTACTTATAATACTATATTATATTGAATATCAAAAAATTGATCGTAGCAAAAATAATTAGATAGGTACTGTTTTGAAAAACTAAATTGTACTTGCATTCCAAAAAAACAACTAGGTACGTTATGTAAATTTATTAATATGTTATATTCATACTATTATATTACTACATACATATAGATATATAATATTACATCACGTCTCTAACATAAGTATAAAAAAATTAATTTATTAGCATTTACGTAACATAACAATTTTCATATTAACAATTACAATTCAACAAAGTATCAATTTATTTTATTTAAAATACTAAAAAAGGCACTCGAGTAAAATACCCTTTTATCTTGTAAAATATGTAGGTAATATATACCCAAGTTACCTACTGTTTGCCAAGTAACATTGGATTATGATATATTTATTTCTTTGTATTATAGATAATTATATTGTTAGGTAATTATTATCTACTTACAGTAATTGTTATATATTAAAATTATAATTAAAATCTACAAGACCTACAATAATTAATGATTTAAGTAAAAATGTTAAACCATCTGGTGTACTTAGTATGTCAATTTTTCGCATTATTTAGTACCTATAGGTAGATATATACGTCATCTACGCCAAATACTGTTACAAAAATATCTTGTATCTACTAATAGAATGAAAATTGAATCAAAGTCGATACTTCGCAAAAATAGACAACACAGAGCATATTACCTTATTTTCATGTAAGGGAAAAAGGAGCCGTGGTGGCACAGAAAGTTAGTTACTTGACTGACCTTCTAGCGCCATTTCGGCTGCGGGTTCGAATCCCTATGCAACCATGAACGTTTATGAATGTTAATTAATCCCAAGATCAAAAAACAAAATGTAAGGGAAAATACTAAAATTGATAAATATCTAGATACATAATTATAGATACCTACCTACCTACCTACTTACCTACATATCTAACGATCACATGCGTAGGTATAGTTTATCCAAACCTACAGGATAGTCACGTCATCAACAACTAGATTGTTTATTTGTAATTCGGTTTAAAGTTTGGAAAGTGACATATTCTATAGATGATTTACCTGTACATATATTAGATGGTATAAAGAAAGACTACAATTTATTAGAACTATCAAAATACGAGATACGAAGCTACAGCACTGTGTGAAACGTCATCATCTAGTAACCTTTTATTGATGACATGAATATCATATAGGTTTGGATGAGCTATAGTAGTGGTATGTATTTACTTATATTACATATGTGCGAAGATATGTTATGCGTATACATAATGTGGTAGATGCGGTACGACGCGACGCGTCACGTCGCACAGTGGAGCGAGATACCGTAAAACGTGGCAGAAACTATTTTGATTTATGTAACTGTTGTTTTGTAAGTTGTAAGTTTATTAAGTTTTTATGTAAGTTTTATTTTAAAAATAAATATAGATAAAGGGCCCCACAATAATTGTATCTTATAGAAAATATGATCTCGTGACATTGATTGGTTGTCACATATGTTGTAATTTAGGACCTGCTGAACAAAAAATGTAATACGTAAAAGTTATTTAATGGTCAGTTTTTGAACTACAATCAAACATGAGCTGTGATGGGCGAGTAGATATTGTTTGAGAACAATGTTTTTCGAACATTTCATAGTAAACCATTATTTTTATTGATCACAAGAGAAATTTCATAAATATTTTTTATACATATAATTTCACATATAATTTCTCTGAAATTGGGTTTACTCAACTAAAAATTTCATCGCAGTAGGAAAAAATGTATTGCTTGTAGAATATTCGACTTATTTTAAAAACAAAGTTTATCAAGCAAAAAAATTACATTTATTATATAACGTACGCTCGCCACAGAAAAAATCGGGACAGTTGAAGGATAGAATTTTTAAAATGTTTGGTTGTGAATTGGGTTTTAGGTAAAATGCTTGTATTTTTAAAAGGGATTATTGTAAGCCATAAATCATCATTGTTATCTACAAAGTGGACAACTCTTTGTCAACAAAATACTTTAGAAGCAAGTGGTGGGCAGGTTTAGTTTATGCTTTCTATAAATTTAAAAATTTATTGATCGACGTAATATATCGATCGCGTTTTACCAAAAGGACGTAACTCACACTTTTTGTGAAAATGAATTATTTTGACTATCTTACGCATTTAAAGCAAAGACTTCGTCTGATAAAATCTAGTAACAATATTTCGATTTTTTCATCGGAAAAATCGATTTATATTTCCGCGACACGTATCTTGTTATTGCTACGCGCGACATAACATGTGCTCTACTGTAAAATTTACTTTTTGTGGGTTACGCCCTTTTGGAAAATCTGTGTCGATATGACCGATAACATGTAGATTTATATAAAAAAATGGTTACTTACACACACAAAATTGATATAGCTTGAAAAATATTTCGTCTTGTTAATAGAGCTTCCTCAAATAAACTTAATAAATCACATTTTTGATTTTTTGCCTTGACTTTTTTTTAACAAGCCATAACTTTTCCAAATCGGACCTATACATTTCTACAGCTTTTTTGCTTAAAATTACTTAAGAAACGCGCCCTAACGTTTGGCAGATTTCTCCCGGGACACCCTGTATGTATCTTTAATTACTATATGTGTTATTTAACCTACGAACCTTATATCCAAGAACAAGAAACGATAAATAAAATAATTATGTAAGTAGGTATGTAATCATTCTTTGTGTGTATAGTAAAGTAATAAAGATACAATTCTTTGGCCGAATTAATATATTATATATTCATTAATTCCATCGTTTATATATTTGTAGCACTAAAGATAGCTCCAATCAGAGCCGAAATATATGGTGTTAGTTGTTCCAAATTTTTATATTGACTTATTACCACAATTTTTAAAAGAAGTATAGTAAAGTAAGCATTCAGTCACTAGTTTTAATTTTAAGGCGATCCCCTACCTTTCAGTAAGTTCATAAACTTCAATAGAAATCAAGATTTCGCACTTTTATGTTTTAGAAAAATTTTTTTTTAATGATATTTGGTATCGAAATCATCAGTACAAAAAAGGAAATTATCTCACAGCGACGAAATTATCGTAAGACGTCAAAATTATATCAAAAATATTACATTTAATAATCAAACAGGTTAAAAACAGAACAGTGGATTAAATCTACAAGTTTTAGACGAGAGCGGTATAATGGAGTATCGACAGATATACTGAACACATCTTTCACTGGAAACAAATATTTTGAAATGTATTTTTAGACTTCATCAGTAATTATAATTGTAGAGGAAGGAAATCAATATATAATTCAATACATTGACATTATTGTAGAAAAATATTTAAAAAGCATCAAAATATCAAGGATATAATAAATAATAATATTATTGAAATCATAGTTGTTTTCATAACGATCACATTCTAAATTAACTTTAGAGAAATGCCAAAAATCATAATTCGCAACTTTGTAGGGTGAAGTTTGCCTGTTACGTTCTCGTCTAACAGCAAGTAGAACCCGTAAATTCAATAGATTGTTTTGTTTGTAACCTTTTTCTATTCTTTTACTACGGATTAGTAAATGTCATATATTTGATATAATTTTGACGTCTTACGATAATTTCGTCGATTTGGGATGATTTCTTTTTTTGTGCTGATGATTTTGGTACCAAACATCATATAAAAAAATTATTCTAAAACATAAAAAAGAGCGAAATGTGGATTTTCATTTGATTTACATTGAAGTTTGTTAACTTACTAGAAGGTAGAGCTCGTCTTAAAATGCAAAAGGCTATTTCAACCTTTCCGATACCTAACATCTTTAGAACCTCATCTATGTAGGTAACAATGCTTTTATGGCTTAATCCTTATGTACTTGCAAACAGTTTATTTAAAACCCGATTCACAACAAAACATTTTTAAAATTCTGTCCTTCTACTGTCCCGATTTTTTCTGTGGCGATCGTACCTACTCAAAAAACTATCTTACTAAAAAAATAAAAAATATTACTGCTTTTAAACTGTTCAAAAACTTTCACAAAACAAACTCTTACAAAATATTCGTAAATAATTTTAAAAATAAATTAATAATTGAATAAAAGATGGCCTAATAAAAAGAAACAGAGAAAACAGAAAATGTTTCTTCTTCTTCATTAGGTAAACTATTCAGGTATCTTTTTCTATTGTAATTAAACTATTCTAATCGTAAAATTAAAATAAAATTACAGTTACAATAGAAAAAAGTGTATTTTAGTCGTCTGTTGAAGAAGAAACACTTTCTGTTTCCTCTTCTTCGGGATACGATTCATCTGTATATCGAAAAATATTTGTTTCCCCGAACATATATAAAACATCTGTATAAAATTGCTTCAACTTTTTTTGTGGGAAACTAAACAGTTTACTAATTCAGCGATTTTAGAACACTGACAAAAAACATGTAAAATTTTTGAAGTTTTTCGTCTTTCTGCTACTTCTACAATTGAAGATGAATAGAGAAGAATGGAAAGTTACTTTAAAATATTCGAAATATCGGTCGAAGTTTACTTAAATGATTTTGCAATAAACACAGAGTCGGCTGTAAGCTTTGTCTTATAGGCCATTACCTTCTAATGTCGCAAAAAGTCGCAGTATTTTTTTTATTATGCAGTAGCTGTATGTATTAGCTATACTTCTATGCAAAAAAGTAACCTGATACAGCTTGATAGTAAACTAAAGTCAACGACAAGTTGATTTAGTGACATGAAGGAATTTTTTTTTAAGTTAACACCTTTGGTGCTTACACGATTAAAACTGGTCTGCAAGACCAACCATTAATTTATTTCTGATAAATCTTAAAATTAAATACTTAACAACTATAGTCCATCCAATGATGTTCTGTAGTTTTTTCTGACTGTTTGTTTACACATTCACTTATGCACTGAACTCTGCTTTTACACAGTCACTTTACACAAGCTCGAAGGGTTTGGACCTCTTCAGTCTACGAATAATATGTTGTCTATCCAGTAGCTGAAGGGCTTCTATATTTTCATGAAGGTGTAGCCTGGCTTCATGTTTACCGGCGAACCTCTTAATCTCTTCCATAACCGTAGGGATGTCCAGATCTCGATGCAAGTCAGCGTTACGTACATACCAAGGTGCGTCTACTATGTTGCGCAATACCTTGTTCTGGAAAGTTTGTATTATTTTTATATTGCTATCTTTGGTGCAACCCCATAGCTGTATACCGTACAGCCATACTGGCCAGATATTAATATCTGGTTGTAGATCAAGATCTTATTATGTATTGGCAGCCTAGGTTTTCTCCCGATAAGCCAATAGAGTTGTCTTTATTTTAGTTTTAGTTCACTTGTTTTCTTCTTCACATGTTCCTTCCACCTAAGTTTGGCATCTAGCGTCATGCCTAGATACTTAGTATTGTTCTCGTATGGCACTATGGTACCATTTATGTCCAAGGATGGTGGATCTTTTAGTCTTCTATTTGTGAAGTTGACGTGAATGGATTTTAGCTCACTAAGCTTTATTCTCCATCGTTTAGTCCAGTCAATTAATATGTTGCTGGCTGCTTGTAGTCTTCCAATGGCCGAGTCTTGGTCTTTGTCCGCTACTAGAAGTGCAGTATCGTCTGAAAACGTTGCAACTGTGATTCCTTCCAAGTTTGGTATATCGCAAGTATAAAGTAGATAAAGGATGGGCCCCAGTACACTACCCTGAGGTACTCCAGCATTTATTTCTTTTAATTCCGAGTATTCATCTTCATGTTTGATCCCGAAGAGTCTGTCTGAGATGTACGATGCTAGTATCTTTACGTATTGCTCCGGGAGCTTTTTATTAAGTTTATATATCAATCCTTCGTGCCAAACTTTATCGAAGGCTTGGGCGACATCTAGGAATACCGCGGAACAGATTTGTTTTTCTTCCAGGGCACATTCTATTAAATCCGTGCTTCGGTGTACTTGATCTATCGTTGAGTGTTTCTGTCTAAATCCGAATTGGTAATTCGGTATTAAGTTGCCATTTTCTATAAATGGTTTAAGTCTCTTGAGGAGTAGTTTTTCAAATAACTTCGACACTATTGGCAACAGGGAGATAGGCCTGTAAGACTTAACATCGTTAAGCAGCTTGCGTGGTTTTGGCAGCATAATTACTTCTGCAAATTTCCAACTATCGGGAAGGTGTTGTTGCGCTCAGCGCTGCGTTGAAGAGATAAGTTAGCATAACTATACCTTTCCTAGGCAACTGCTTCAAGATTTCTCCAGTGATCAAGTCGTATGAAGGAAACGAAATTTAGCTACAAAAATAGATTAATTATAATAAACAAAATTAGGCACGTTAATGAACAATAATTTATTAAATAAGTTTATGTACCTGTAGACTTTGCATCCATCTCGATTTGGACTCACTTTTGTATTATTTATCTATATAAAACTAAACGAAGAACAGAACAACTATTTTGACGTGTAATAAACAATTCATACGAGTTTATCGGAATTGCCAGTTCTGCCTGTATTACACGGAAATATGTGATGATAACAGTAATTTCTTAATCGTATAACATCCATAGATGATTAAGCTATTATAAAATATGAGTTTAAATAAGTAAATATGATATTTCAATTTTTGACTTTCTGCCACGTTTTACGATATTCCGCCCCACTGTGCGTCGGCATTCAATTATGGTCAATAATAAAGACTACGTTACACCATATAGATAAATAACCCGAACGTTTGAAAACAATATTCTGGATATTAACAAGAGGCCATGAACCGAACTGCTAATAATCAAACCGAATCGGATAAATTAGGCGAATTTTGTAACTGCATTACCTATACTACCTATATCTCTTTTGTATTATTAAAGAAGCCTTTTCCCTTTGTTTCTCCACGCATTCAAAAAGCCATTTGTTCGAAAGGTTTGTTATTCTTGAAATGTATTTCACACTGCCACCTTCACAATTCACAATTGCCTAGCATTAACAAGGATTGGTAGAAAGGGCAGCTTTTACATAATGCTTCATATCAAACGATGCGTAACAATGGATAAGTAGTAAGCCGCCAACTTGGAGTTAAGAGCGCCGTTTTAACCTCTCTGCAAAGTAGTCCATTCAAGTTGCGCTTTTAAGCTCAAAGTCTCGAGCTTTGATGAAATAGAGAAAGGTACTTGATGAAATACTTAGAACACATATAATTCCTGAATATAAGAGGGTAAATTATTATTCATCAAGGCGCGAGGCAGGCTGGTAATCCAACAGGCGAACAGGCAAACTCACGCACACCTATGATATAAGCTGCACGGTAATTAGCATTGTGAAGTGAGCAACACACTTCAAAGCCGCACGCAGCTCTGATGTATTATAAATGACGTGCTTCGTGGTACCACCATTAAAGCATCGCACCACCCGCATACTAAGGATAAGACGAGATGCTCTTACGTTTTATGATGCTTCCTCTTTTACCTTATTTTTATATTACATATGTACACTAACTTTTGTGTTAATCTAAGGTCTTGTTAATAAGGTGAGAAATCTATCTAATAAGTATATAATGAAAAATTTAGCTCGTACAAGGATACGGCCGATTGCGAATACGAAACCGACAATACTTTCCGTATATTCATAGTTAATTACACCGTAAAACACTTAACAATAAAATGAAAAGGCACGCTCTCGAAAGGTCCAAATTAAACTTGCAGAATTCTCCTTAAAAAATTACAGTAGCTGTATGGTTGCCAAGAATTTAAATGAAATTTCTGTGTTTGAAAGTAAAATAAATCTGAAGCTTTCCTTGAAGTGAGTAATGTCTTCAATACAAAAATTTTAGAGCTCGGTTGGTTTTATTTTCATTTAATAATTGCGTACCATATATTTTAACAACGTGCTGTTTTCTGGATTAAAAATTGTGTATTATTTATTACGGAACCGAGATACCGAGAAACCTATCTTTATCCACATTGTGCTTAATATAGTAGGTACTTACTTACTGTTAGATACAGATAACACGAAAATATAAATAATCTGATTTCTCTTATTTTAATTTATTGTTAGTGTCTATAATCGAGGAATTATATCAAGGTCTTTTAATTTTCAAATTAACGTATTTAACTTAGGTACTTTGCGCATATTCTTAATAAGTATTTGATATCTAAGTAGGCAGATACCTACTTTTTGTTTATATTTAACTGTTAATGTAAAAAATAAATTAAGTAAAAATTTTAAGGAAGGGCGGAGCACGTTACAAATAGACATTTTTAAGACTATAGTGCACGAATATTTATCCTCTTTTATTATCGGTTTATGATAACGCGACGATTTCGGTTGCGGCGCAATTTCGATTTAATTGCAAATAATAATATTTCAACTCATCTTGATCAACTATACAAAGCCTCCTTAAAGTATATGTTCTCCTCGACATGCTGGCAGCAACTGAACATCAATAGCGGAAACTTCCAAGTGGAAATAGAGTTACAATTTGTAGAACAAGCAATAAATTTACCAAAAAAATCCAGAATCGCGATATTATCTAAAATTCATATCTCAACCCGCAATACTTTCAATATATTTCACCGGAAACTGGCAATCGAATCTATGACAATATGGCATTGGAGTAATAATAATAAATATTTCCTATCTGCTGTGCCAGAGCGGTCGTTTGTGAAATTATCATTCGCCAGCATTCGCGTCCTAAGTCTAGTGGTGCGATAGAACGGGAAAATGGGAGCTTAAAGCGAGACAGCCTCATTAAATTAGTATTTAAAACTGGAAACAACGGAGCAAGGGCTTAACGCTCTATTCAAACGGTGATGTATGTTCTGCCAACAAAAGTATACCCGAACTCATAACAGAAGATAATTATATTTTTTTATTGTTGCAGGTATTACTCGTATTTGTAAAGAGATTTGTGTTACACGACAGCGTGTATACATATATTGGATTTATAGACCAAACACTTCGTTAACGATTTGTAATTTAAAAATGCACAGTTTTTGTATGCACCAACGCGACGTACCGAATAAAAAGTTTTATTGCTTTCAAACATACTTACTTATCTAATTTTCACATCTGTTCAGTAATTTTCACTCAACTTTAGAAGGTAAAATAATTATTAAACAAAGTTTAGTATCGCCATAAGTGGCAGCTGTTGACCGCAAATGTAATTTAAATATATAGAATAATTATGGCTTTGCCATAATTAATTCGAATTACCTACCTAAACAAAAATTTCTCATTAATTCGCGTATGTACCCACAGATATATTACACAACTAATTTACATAGAAATGAGAATCGAAAAATTGTGAACCTAAATTTTCCTCTGTACGTTTAAACCAGCGAAACGTAAAACGAAAATATTTTTGATTCAATACAATTGCCGGCCGTAATTCTTTTGTTTTCATGTTTTCCTCGAATCATGGCATAAATTTAAATCAAAAAGAGAAGTTGTTTAATCAACGCAATGTCCGCATTAATAAAACTTTTTCGACAACTTTTTATAATTTTGGAACTAACATTTACGTAAGCTGCTCGGATATTTGAAAACTTGTGCCAATGTTATCTTCAATAAAATTGTGATTTTAGCGGATGACGTCACAGTTGCGCTTATAACCAAAGTTCCACAAACAAAACTTGTAAACGAGGACCTTAAATCGACAAAGAAGTGATAATCTGCCCAAGTTGTAACAAACTTTGAACTTTTCTTTTAAATATCAAAAAGAACTGAATTATAGCAATGTTTTTGGACGAAATTGTTTGATTAATCTTCGTCGAATTTTATTAGTACGGCCCTCTTGGTTTTATTTTGTTTTATCTCTATATTTCCTTTAGTAGAACAATGCCGATGTGTATATAGGCTGTCATGTATTAATATACTTAATAATAAAATTCTCTTCTATGAATTCTCTGAATTATGTATTTATGTAATTATTTTAGGTATTTATGTAATTATAATAAATTTGACATAACTCCGTTACCTAATAACCGAATATAACATAGGCACATACCTACAATAAATAAAAGAAAACATGTAGGACTAAAACAGAGATGATAAGAAGAAGTTTTATGCAAATAAATACGCAAAAGAAATTATGTATAAATAATATTTATTTTACTAATGTTGATAATCTTTTCAACTTTTGCAGGTTTTCCTCTTCAATCAGTATAAGTAGATGATGTATTTATATAAGATTTCAAAGCGATTTGACTTATTTGTAAAATATTCTCAAAGGCTACTGTATTGTAATTGTCTCTTTTCTAGACATTACAGAAATGAATGTACAGCATCTGACCACGGCGGCGGCGGCATCTTTCTTGTTTCTAATAAATTGTAGATAATATTAATACTTTCACTTATAACACGATAAAGATACTTAATATCTTAAAAACCGTTTTAAATAATGAAACGTGAACTGGAATTTGCCCTTAAGAATAAAAATGCTCCGGCATTTCGATGTTATCAAGGCCCTTGGAACCGTTTAAAATGGGCCATAATATTAATTTACTATAGAACATCAACAATAACGAATCCAGATTTTATTGTTAATACGTGACAATAATAAATTATAACTTTCTTTTCAGTTATAAATTCTAAATAAAGTTAAACTAAATTCGACAAATTTCCTCTAAAGTTTAATTTCAAAAGTTAATGAAAACATCGTTAATGAGAATTAAGAGACGCTGTCTTTGTAGAAAGGATTATATTTAATAGCCGCTTAATGCAAAAGTTACAATATGAACCAGATTTGCGACTTGGAAGTTGGATTTAGCGGACCCTTTAAGCAAAAGCAGTTCTCAATCATACTTTCGGTAGGAGGAAAATATAGCGTTATATGAGAAAACGAATCAATCTAATGGTTTTTTTAAACGACTGCAGAAGAGCTAATCCCCCGAGCTCAAAGCGTCTTACAAGTTATCTAATTTATTGTGATCTAGATTCAATCTTACAAATTCCGATAAACTTAGTGGAAGGCCTGCGGCTCTCTGTTGCTATGATTTAGGTTGAAACTCTCTCTAATTACGGCGACCATAAACTCCTCGGTCTTCACGGTTTGTTATTTTAAAACGCTTATTATCTACAGCATTATGTTTTTTTTTCTTCTATTGTTCTAAACATTGTCTTATTTTTAACAATTTTGTGTAGTGAGTACCTACCCACAAAACCACTAGTTCCTTTTCGATTCCAATAGCGTACCCGAATTTTAAGTTCATAATATAATAGTATGCTAAACGCACACTATCGAAGAGATACTAAGGCTGGATTTATGCATGCCGTCGATGCTGTTAGTCGCACAACGGCACAGCACTTTTTTGGTCGTTCGGCGACTCATATACCGTTCGACGACACAATTTATGCCGCTAAACAGGCACAAAGACTGCCACCTAAGGCTGCATTTATGCACGTCGTTGGTGACGTCCGTCACACATCCGCACGAAGTCATAAAAATTCTAAATGCACAGATTGCAATGGGTCTATTTATGCACCGACGACATCAACGATTTGCCGAGCGACGTCTGAAACTTGCAGTCGAGATTTAAAAAACGCTGGACGGCAAGGAGTCGTCGACCGGCTCTATTTGCATTTGCTTGGTTTATAGAACCATTTATGCAAACGCACGACTTTGACTGCCGTCGAACACGTGCATGCAAAGCTGCCAATTGTTAGTTCTGAAATTTGTACAGTTTACCATTCGTATACCGATTTTTCAGGTAAGCAAAAGACTAATCCCAACCAGTTACCAGGAACGGTATCAGCGGTTAGTATCGGTGATTTTCGAAATATATTTTAATTTAGTCATAAATTTACGTTAGAATTTAAAATGTTTGTACTAGAATAAGATGCGCACTTACAAAAAGTGTACAGTCTAACTCAGTTTTTCCGCTCTTTTCAAATAATTAAACAGATTTTATAAATTGTGATATACGGGGTGTTGTTTTGGATGTACAAGAAGGGAGTTTTTAGCTGTTTTCTAAAGTCAGACCTGAATTTTAATTTTGGTTATTATATGTAGTAGACGACTGCACTATTGAAATAATACACGTCTACCAAAAATGAAAAAAATATTCCGAGTGGTTGGAAACTTGGGCTTCTAAAAGAAATGGGCAACATCGATAAAACACCTTATATCTCGGTTATTAAGTATCTAAGACCCAGTAACCATACGTTATTTGGAATCACCTAGATGTCCTCTATTTACATCTACCTATGAAACACCCTATATAATAAATAATATCTACAATTAAAGGTTATAGTGTCAAACGAAAAACCTAAAAATGTTTTACTTTTGTTATTATTATTATGTAGTATAAGGTACATGAACCCAATTGACAAATTGACATTGGCAATTGAGCATTTTTACCCAAACACCTCATTCTAAAAATACCTGTGCATTTGCGATGACGTATGATTGCATCAACCACGCCAGTTGAAAGTTATTGACATACTGGTGACACCATCTAACTAATGGGTTCATGTCACCAGCACCCACGCAACTTCGAAATCAAATTCGAACTAGCACAAATCGATTGAGCTACTTTTGAGCCGGATTGAGCCGTAAAAATTTTTGTTTGAGCTATTACCTAAAGTTAAAAAATCAACTTAATGTGACGCTAACACCCCGATACTTTCGACATTGGTTTTGAACTATAGCAATTGATTATTCTATAAGTTTTAGTTGAATTGTTGAAAATGTAGGTAATTGTTTTTTATTATAATACTTTGGTATATAAGGTAGGTATATAAAGATATCATTCGTCTTCTTCTTTAATAAAACCAACTATACCAAATTAAACTTAAAAAAATCCGAACGCGCGGAATCCTCAGTATCGAATTTTCATGTCGCATGTCAATAAACTCCGTTTTTAAATTTTTCTCGAAAGAAATATATATTTTTTAATTCCCTTTTTCTCTCGTAAATATTATTTAAAAAAAAATGTATCACTTTTTTTCGATTATTTCGAAAACGATGCATTCTATCGAAAATTATAAAGAAACATGATCGGTAGAGAATTTTATACCAATTTCAAAACATATTTCAAACGGGTGGGTCGATTTGGTTGATTTACGAACTCGTTCTTCGTTTTCATAAAAACAATACACTGTCCAAATTTCAGCCTCCTACGGTCAAAATTTCGACTGGAATCGTGTCCACAAGAAATTGATTATATATTATATATAAGTTATATGAGACGAATATAACTAGCCATAACATCATGAGAACAATGGATGTCATTGTCCTTAGTTAAACAGACATGAAATTAGGGTAAAATATAGTTAGCTTTTTCCTTAAGCAAGCAGTTAGTTGCTGACCATCGAATAGAACATATGATGTAAATAAAATAATGAATTTTTTAAAAACATTATTTTACAAATACATAATTTAACTTATATATATATATATATATATATATATATATAATGTATATAAATCGGAGAAGATTCAAAAGAACATGTACCGTCATCAGACAGACTGCAGACTTTCTATGAATATTCCCTAAAAATATCACCAGTTGAAATAAGTATATTTGCATGATTTGTTTAATTTCTATCCACTTTTTTTTAAGATTTAGTAAAACTTGAAATTTCGTAGAAATGACTTGCATTTTGTCATGTATTTTAAATTTGACAAAAATGCTCGTTTAAAATGAATTTAAGTGAAGTGACTTTTTACTATAAAGTTATTAAATATTCTGTAACGGTAAATATGAACAGATTGCTGATAATCTATAATATGAGTAGTAGATACATAATATTTACATACTTATGAAAATTGAATCAATAAGCATGTATGAATACTCAAAAACTTGTTAATTTTTTAAGCATCGGTCTCATTGATCAATTGTTGGCGCAATTAATACGATAGCGCAAAAATAAATATCGATAAAAAACAATATTTTATTTTTTAAATATGTAATAAATAAATTAGAAATATAATAATTTTTTTAACAAATAAAATCGAATAAAATCGGCAAAGTTTGCCAAAAAAAAAGCAATAAATATAAGAATTATAAATTTTTTGCAGAACTTTATCTCCACTAATATCAGCATGTTCAAAAACTGAAACGCTGTTTGTGGTCGGTGGTTAAAATCAGCAAATTATAATACATATGTATATAGGTATTTATCTTTTCTAAAAAATTAACACAGGCTAATTGTATTGTACACATGACTTAGGCTATTATTATACAGAGAAAGATTTTGAGCATCCATACAATGACAAAAATACTTCTTGTTTTAACAATCATGGCATCTTTAGGGTAGTGCAGTGGTTTTTATTTTGTCGATTTTTTAAGGTATGTAATTATATTGTATCTATTTAGGTATGTAGATTGTTCAGTTAAACGTAAGACCCGATCTAATATTGGACCAAAACATTCGGCACTGAGCTACTGTATTGTTTAATGAAGAATAAAGACTTTTTTTATTAAGTCAATTGAAAAAGTGTATATATATATAACAATAAGAATGAATAAGATTAGCAAAATATTTTTCTACATGATATTAATGACAGGTATTGACAATAACATTTACAAAATAGGTTTTTTGAAAATTTACAAGAACATATCAGCATTCATTTTAAACGTTATTGGCGATTTTCTATGTTTATAATTACAGTATTAAACAAGGATAGCTTTTTTTACGATACGTTTGATTGATAGTGATTATAATACGTTAAGTCTTATATTGTATTGTAGCCTTGTAGTTTTAAGTTTTTTTTTTTGAACTTTAACATATAATATATCTCTTTTATTAAACTTATTATTATATATTAATTACTTTAAGTTTATATTTGTTACTTTTGTGTTTTTATTTATATATGTTACAAATAACGTTAATAATATGTTGAAATGATTTCTAGTGTATATATAGTGACTTTATTGATGTAAAGTCACGCCAAATGAATATAACAGTATTGTTAAAATAAAAAACTTCGTCCATTTATGAATATTCATATTTTTGTCCAATACGAAAATAAAACTTAGATTTATTAAAATATAGAAGAATAATTTATTTATGAAACTTTGATATTATAAGGGCTACTGCTTCAATAGCTGGTTAACATTAACCATCAGTCAATTTGTCATAGAAATGATTATTGTAACAATTGTTTCCATAGTAATTGATGAATGCTTACTTAGCGTTAACCAAGGGCGTCCCGTTCCAGAATATGATTTTACAGGTCTACAGGTGTACAAGATTTAAGCCAATATTCTTTTGTATTTCACGTACAATGCAAAAACGCAAATAGTTACTTAAAACCGATGTTTATGACCGCAGTTTTGTCCCACAGGCGTCTAGGCCTATAAGTTGGAAGAAAATGTCTATCTTTATTTTTATAGATATTTGTAAATATATACCCTGTACTTATAATCGTAAAGAAATGTTTTATTTATTTATATTAAAATTTTGTTAATTAATGTTAAGTATAAATTAAACAAAATTTTTATGTGAAGTAGGTGCACAACCACTAATTTTATGCTTTTTGTGTTTATTCATTATACATTTTTTAACGTGTCTATACAGTTACATTTCGCGGTAGGTATTTA
This sequence comes from Rhagophthalmus giganteus, assembly GCA_036326145.1. Lineage (NCBI taxonomy): Eukaryota > Metazoa > Arthropoda > Insecta > Coleoptera > Rhagophthalmidae > Rhagophthalmus > Rhagophthalmus giganteus. The sequence continues at coordinate 5,118,418 of JARFJA010000056.1, read as the reverse complement.
ATGGTTTTAACCAAAATGATGATAAGTTAAATTTTTAAAAAGTAGGCACGTAATTGTACTGCATACGGTACACAAAACTCCGTATAATGCATTAAATATTTAGATGGTAATTATTTTTTTTTAAATTAAATTCCATAACTCAATTCCTTTAAGTTAGGCTGTATTATTTATTTAATGTTATTAGTAGGTTTTTAATTGTAATTTTTTTAAGTAAGTATAGAACATAATTTAAAAAATACAATGTACATACATCTATTATACTAACTAACCTTTTTTTAAAAATAAGTACATACTTATACTTCTTCAATATTTCTTGATTTTTACCCAAAAAAGTTATCCAAAAAAATTATTCAGTTTTTTACCAGATAACTTCATTCATACGTACTTATGCAATTAAAATTTTCATTCAAAAAATAATTTTTTTATCATTATAATGTATTTTTAAAGATTTTTAGCCCTAAAATTTAAAGTCTTATATTATCTTGGCAACGCATTAGATAGGTATGCTCAAGCGGAAATTTCAGAAGATCTGGCCCTTTTCGGAACAATTCCGCTAAAATATTTTCGTGTGTGTTGAGCAGTAGTCGAGGATCAGATCCGTTCCAGGTCCGTAGAAAAAACAGATGTAGACTCAACGGATCTAGTCCGATATTTACTGACAATAAGAACTGACGGGTTTAATATATTGCAATTGCCGCTAATTTTCGAAAAATATTTCTACATGTGTTATATTACTTGTAACTGGGTTAATCAAACTTTGAAAGGCGAAGTGGACAAAATCGATCAGTTCATTAAAGAATCTTTTATGAATACTACGTAGTTTATAAAAATTAATCGATTAAAAGCAACAAGCAGTTTATTTAAACTGCTTGTATATATTTATATAAGTACATAGATATGTAGGATTTCAATAAAATCGTTCATCAATGTAGGCTTTTATTTGTTTATCTAGGGTTTATCTTTTTACTTCTTATACAAAACTATAAATACAATGAGTAAGTAATGTACGCAATCCTCGTCTTGTTACATGCCTTTTTATCGAACCGATACTTCTTTGCACATGCACTGCTTACCACTAACTGACTTATAAAAACTCCCCGCTGCCGAAGCCAGCGCTCCCTCCCGCTCCTAGTTTCCCTTACCTAACTAATCTGTAGATTTATTTTTTAAAAAGCATCCTACATCATTGTAGTGCAGTACGACCTACAGTACTTACATTATATTATTATTCATTACGAAATTATTATATAGGTACATACCTTCTCACATAATCGTAAATATGGGAGTGTTAGTCATTAAGTCGATTTTTTAACTTTAGGTAACAGCTCAAACAAAAATTTTACGGCTCAATCCGGCTCAAACGTAGCTCAATCGATTGCGCTAGTTCGAATTTGATTTCGAAGTTGCGGGGGTGCTGATGACATGGACCCATTAGTTAGATGGTGTCACCAGTATGTCAATAACGTTCAACTGGCGTGGTTGATGCAATCATACGTCATCGCAAATCCACAGGTATTTTTAGAATGAGGTTTTTGGGTGAAAATGCTCAATTGCCAATGTCACTTATAAATTTGTGCATGTAAGGATAAGTTTATAATAATTATTTAGAGTAATCTTCAAAAACAGATACTGTGCCAGTATAGGTATAGCTTATCCAAACCTATATGATGTTCACGTCATCAATACAATGTTACTAGATGATGACGTTTCACTCGGTGCTGTCATCTCCTACCTCGTATTTTGACAGTTCTAATAAATTGCAGTCTTTCTTTATACCATCTAATATGTGCGCAAGTAAATCATCTATAGAATATGTCACTTTCCAAACATTAAACCGAATTACAAATAAACAATCTAGTAACTTTTTGTTGATAACGTGAACATCATATAGGTTTGGATAAATTACAGCGTGTTTATCCTACTTTCCGATAAATGAAACCACATTTTACTATTTTTCTTTTGTTTAGTTTTTAGAAGAAATTCGTAACAATACAAGGTGAACCCAATATAGCCTAGTAGACCACGGCAGAGCAATTGTATTGAAGAAATCTATCTTTTCCAAAAACAATTTAACTAGACAGAAAGCTTCAAAAACTAAACCTAAAAAACAGTCAAAAAAAAGAGTAAAACCATCTGCCAAAAAAATCCTGATGTGGTGAAAGACATGCATATGTGCGTTGTCTGTTCGACCTATGTGCATGAAACATGCGTTGAATTGACAAAAAAGACTTTTTTTGTTCAAAGTGTAACAATTAGCCATACGTTTAAGTTTATTTTTGTTCTGAATATGGGGTATATGGGTTAACTATTATGGCCTAAACAGACTTTTTACATCACACATTGTATTTTTATTAATAAAGAAACAATAATTTTTGCATGTATTCATTAAAAGCACAACATTTCTACATTAACACCATTAAAAAAAAACATAGCCATATTGGGTACAGGTACCTTACTTATTAATATAGGTAACACAAATTTGCATTTAACGTTATTCGGTGCGGAAATAATAATTACGCATGTATTGCTTTTATAATAATAAACCTTATATAAACATAAATGCTTTGAACGAGGGAGTAATTTAAATGTTAATTATAAAGTCATATTACACGTAAATTAATTTTCGGTTTAATTGTTCGATGAACTAAAAATTTTGAATTCCGCGATTCATAACGAAGTGTTATATAATATTGTACGGCGCAGCGTCGACGTCGGCGTCACAAATAAATGTAAGTAAAATTTTTCTTTGTAAGCATAGACGTAATTTCAATTTCGTTTCCAATATCCAACTATCATAAGTACATATTGAAAAGTAGGTACATTAAATACGAACACTTTAATTATCGTTAATTAAATTAACTACTTTATTGTAGTGTACACGTTTGCGTTAAAATTCATTTTTACTGCTACTTTATCTACCGCTTTTTATGTAAATGATAAAAACTAGTCGATTTTCAATAACCAATCATACGTCGAAGGTTTTCCTTGAAAATTTAATTTACGGAACTGTTCTCAAAAAGATTAAAATGGCTGCTATTTTTAAGTAGATAATCTTATTTTAGTTCAATTCTATGAAGCGAGAGTTCTGTTAATTCCCTTTAATCCCTTCACCATAGTAGACGAAAACAAAGAGGGCGCATTCGGAAGTATACCGCGTATTTCCCTACTTCTCCTGATATATTTCGAATATTACAATGATCCGCTTATGAGGAATTGAAACGCTAAATTGTATCTCAGTTGAGTATCAGTTAGGGTCTCAACCATTAGCTTTATAAAGTTTGCTTTAATTTAATAAAGCTTCCTCTCAGACTTTCATAAGAGTATAGAGTTTGTAAAGGACCCTTAACTTTTTTCGGTATAGGTATACTTTACGATAAAAGAGTTCTTTAATACAATAAAGATCAAATATGGCTTTATTAAAATCTGGTACGGTAAGTATAAATTCAAACTGCCTACATTGGATTTTCGACTAATTAGTCAGACTTGTTTCGGTCTTTATTATGAAATTATAAAATTAACTGTCATTTAATATTATTATTAACCTACATAGTATCATTTTCATTTCTGTTCACAATTTATGAAGGCTCCAAAGTCTGCGAAGTTTCTAATCCTTCCAAGCAATCGTCGAACGCCACAGTTTACCGCTACCTATTAATAATAATTTTAGACAAGAAACAACAAACTTTACTTGACATAGTCTGATGAATATAAGGGTAATTTCGTAAATGTAAATTTCAAAAATTTGAATTTTAAATTAGAAATTTGCTTACGTTAACTAATTTTATTTTAAGCACTTATGCGTTCAGTGTAATAGGTAAGTATATACTACACTGTCTTCCATAAGATGCTAAAAATTATAGATTTAATTTTGATATGTAATTATATATCTATGTAAATAGATACCTACGTACTTTTTACTCTTACTATTCAGTGAAACTTTTTACGCTTTTCCGTAAGCAATAAATGACTTCCTACACTTTTGAATGTACAATCACGGACGTTAATAAAGTCCGCTCATTTAGGTACTGTCGTTATTCGCACGCAGCGGAACAAACCGGTAGATAATTAATAACAAGCTCGTTTTAAACGAAAAACCTCCTATGGTAGTTATTTTTACTAGGATTTAATTTCGAATATAATTTTGTATAAATAGTTACAAAACATCGAATCACTTTAAATGAATACAGATGGGTATACTTTTTCTACCCAAACTTATACATATAATTGTTTAATTGTTTAAAAAGAATTTGTTTTTGTGAATTTGTTTGTTTTTGTTGTAACTCGCAATCACTGCAAGCTAAGAATTGTTTTTAATTTTTTATGTGTAGGTAGGACTTGAACTAAAAGTAATCGTTTTCTACCACATTTGATTAAATTTATTAATACTTGTTGAATGATATATATATTTTTCCAAAGAGGTGCAATAATACTCGGGAGATGGGATACTTTGCACTATCAATAAATTGCTTGTAGGTATATAAATTGAAGGAATCTGCACTAGCGATACAATTTTCGACCGTTATTAGATTGCTTTTTTACAACTTTTAAACAAAAAAAAAGAACGAGAAAATTAAAAAGTACGAAAACCTTTGCACCGAACAATGAAATGAGTTTGAATTAACTGTCTGTAAAATCAACAAAAAACATATATTTTCAGAGCAAATTTCACTCATTGTCCGTCTTTAAAGACATTCAATTTTTTGCAACTGAAACTGAACACAAACCTTTTGGATAACAGTTTTGGTGGTTCGGGCACATCCGGCCATTTTCATGACTTAATGGACTTTATCGTTGCACTTATTTCAGCACCTGTAGTGTTATACATATAAACCCTCCATACATGACAAGGACAATTTTACCAACGTTTCGGTTGGCCTTTGGCAGCTGAAGAACACCTGTCAGACTTCTTCGTCTCTTGAACACGGCGCAGATGCTCCTTCTTCTTCCTATTCACTTTCCTGAATTCGTTTTATCTCATTGTTTTGGTTTACTTTGCATTAACAATTAGCTGGCGCAAAGCATCCCCATGTGCACTGCACTTTGTCATAAATATGGTAATAACGACTTAGAACACTTTCGTATTACTAATTGCAAGTTTGACTAACAATAAGTTTAAGAAAGATATAAGATGTTATAATATCTAAGTATAGGTTTTTCTTTATTACCGTGGCTTACCGTGCCATTCTTATTAACCTTCAAACTCCAAGAAATAACGTTGTGTCACGCCCTGCATATTAAGCCTGCAAAAAGAGGTTAAAAAACACGTTTAACTCACTTGTTTTCAATCAATGCATAACACATTTTGAAAGTACGACGAATTTTAAATGATGAAGTACTCCACTCCACCTTCTAGGTATTCCCCGAGGTGCATCATCTCTGTAAGGTCAAGACGTCGCCTATAGCCCTACTACACCAACTCTCGTTAAAATTCATTTTATATCTAACTTAATTTAAATTAAACTTACAATTAGTCTAAAATTAGCAATAAAATCTAAAGACTAACAAATTAACTTAGGGCCGATCTTTCAATCTTCGAATAAGTTCCAAATTAACTATTTGTAGAATAGTGTCCACATGTCCATCTTATGGAAGTTATTTTAGCAATAGTTATTCGAAAATTAGAAGATGGAAAGACCCCTTACATAAGCTACATAAAAATTAATATCAAAAGCGCTTATTGCAGTTTTCATGGCGAGTTCCGAATTGTCTTTTATTCTCGAATAATTAAGGAACTAGTTTCAGTATATTTTTACCCGCCCAAGTATTAGAGTCGGGTGCAGAATTAACGTCGCTAACAAATCATATGATCGGAATATTTAAAATTCAATTTTATATTTGTAATTTGTCTCGCTTGTTCTATAAATACTTTTCGTAGATTTTTTCATCTAGCCGTATATTGCCCGCCCGACGCTCGTGATTCCTTACGACATTAATCTTGCACCCGACTGTACCTTATTTCCACTTTGTTAGTAAAATAACTACAACAAATGCACGACCACGATTATTAAAAGTGATAAAATATTATAAAGAAGCGAGAATTTAGAAAAAAGAATATAAACGAATGTCTGGAAAAAAACAGATACCTAGAATAAAGAATTAATTTAAAAGTTTGAATTGATTTTTTTTTACGTAAAAAGGTTACAAAAGTAAATAGTTTAATCGAGAAAGTTATTAATAGTTATTAATCAACAAGTTATTAATAAAATATAGTTAATGAAGTGACGAATAAAAAATGTAAGCAATTTTAAAAAGAGGTTTAAGGTCTAATAGAATTTTGGTTAAAAGTATAATTTAAATTTTATTTAGGTAGGTTCTTATTCTTCTTTTAAATTTAAACAATTTGTAATAGGTAAATAAATTTTACTTTTGAAATTAAGCAGAAAGCATTAAAAAATCGAAAATCCTGAAATAAATAGACACTCGATTTTTTCCTGAAAGAAAATTAAATTATGTACTAATACATAAAATGCAATAAAGGACTTTAAGAAAAAATTAGACACTTCTAATTTTTTTTTAAATACATTTCATACACTTTTCTTATCATCGTTTTCTCTGTAGTACTTATATCAATTTCCAGCGGATATAAAAGATGAGACGTTAAATTGCAATACCACCTCGAAATACTTTCTATCGACAATGTGTTAGCAATATTGCACACAATTTACATTTCACTATATTTCAACAATCTCTATGAACGCGGAAATATGATCGCGAAAACGAGCATGAGATAAAAGTCGCGAAATTGGATCGCCGAATATTTAAGAGAGACCTAACCAAGTTCTTATCCAAGACCCCAACCGAATCCCCTTTCCAAGAGCCTAACCAAGCCCGAATTTCAAAGAATTTGTGGCAGACTTAATAAATAAACTTTAAACTTTTTAAACTTAATAAATACACGGAGAGTCAGTCGACAAAGAAACATCCTACCTTTCCTCGTCGTATTAATCTTTTTTGTTTGTAATCCTTTTTAAGCACTCACAACACACAACACGTGCGCACTTAAAAAAGGCCTTATAAACACTCGAGCACTACAGGCACACGCAAAAATACGACGCCGAAATTTAAAATTCGTACTGAAACAAATACTACCGCACTATACCAATAACGCGAAAGAACTGAAAGTTATTTTTCCATAATCATATTTATAAACGCATTATAGTCATTGCGTAAACACTAGAAAGTTTCTATCTGTGTTGGAATTCCGATAAGTTATTAAATACGTATTCGTACGTGAGTAGAAGACACCCAGCTCTCCCCTCCACTTTTTATATCAAACCGAGGATTAAATTGATTCGCGGATTAGTGCTCAATTAAAATGATTCGCGGTTTGATCGCGGATTGGCCTAATTATTTCGCGATTTGATTACCATGTTACTCAATTATTTCGCGATTTCGCGTGTTTTATTACCGTGTTACGCAATTTTTCGCGATTTCGCGGGATTGATTGCCGTGTTACGCGCGGTTCCGCGGGTTAATTCGCGGTTCTGCGAATTGCTCGATCAATTTAATCCGCGGATTCGCGATTTGATCGATTGATCTAATTAATCGGCGGTGCGTGAATTGATCGATCAATTTAATCCGCGGTTCGCGCTTTGATCTATTGATGATATCGCGGATCCGCGGATTAAATTGATCGATCAATTCGCAGAACCGCGAATTAACCCCCGGAACCGCGCGTAACACGGCAATCAATCCCGCGAAATCGCGAAAAATTGCGTAACACGGTAATCAAACTCGCGAAATCGCGAAATAATTGAGTAACATGGTAATCAAATCGCGAAATAATTAGGCCAATCCGCGAATCATTTTAATTGAGCACTTTAATTAAATCCGCGAATCAATTTAATCCGCGGTTTGATATAAAAAGTGGAGGGGAGAGCTGGGTGTCTTCTATTTACGTGTTTTGTTAGTTACCTTGTATTTTATCAGTTCCATGAAAACGCGATTACCTAAATATTTAATACATATTAGTTTATTCGTTGCGATGTGAAAGTTTTCGATACTTACTACTTATTAAATGCACATAAATTATTTTTAATTTAAGAACAAAACAAATCTATAACTCTGTGGTAAAGGGGCAATAGATTTTTCTCGAAAATGAATCAATCGACTACAAATTTTGGACTTTATTCCACTAAAAATTTAATCAAGAAAAATTATAAATAAATGGTTTTAAATAATTTTACAAGCAATGAATTAACATTTAATTGGTGAATTGTTAGATGTAACACAAAATTATTACCTGTACATAATGAAATTAAAAACAAATAATTTAATGTATAAATACTTCGAAGTTGAATTTTTATGTAATAATATGTGACTGCACGAGCTTCACCTTTCAAAACGATTCTTTAGCGAGTTTTTACTCACTTGTTCGGCTGCATGCGAATAACGTAATTCTTGTAAACGAACTAAATGGCTGAATTTATTAATGTCCGTGGCTGTACATCAGTGCTTTAAGAATTGTAAAATAAAATTAGATTTCAAAGATAAATGTGCTATTTCAAAAACCAGTGTTTTTGTAATGTAAAACCTCTTTTAGATTTCGGAAGGCCTCGGATATCCTTTAAGCGAAATAGTCTCACTTGGAATATTTTCTAAAGAAACGCTAAAGTCCCAGTTAGATGCTGATTAATTTAAATGAATAGTCTTTGCAGCTAAAACCACCAAATAAAACTTCTCAAGTCGCTAAGCTAGATTGATTAAAGTCTCCATTTTCGGGGTTAAATATTTAAAAAGTTTCTAAGAAAGTCGGAGAAGATAAATAAAGAGTAGAGAAAAAGGAACACTTGACACTGGAAAATATGTATTAACTCCTAGTTTTGGTGTCGAAAAAGCAAGTTTTCTCTACATAACGAGTTTCGTGCGTTGGGCGTAAATAAGCAACAAGGGTAAATATATACATGCCTTGAGAAGTCGAAGAGGTTTAATTTGTATTCATTGGCTGCAAACGACAGGGAAAACCGGTGGATGGCGCATAATTGAAAATGTGACGTACGACGTCGCAGAACTCCTAGCTGTAGTTAATCAAACGGGAACTAATAAAACCATCCAAAACACCTCCATACGGTACCTACACCTACCTAATATGTTTAGTTACTTCACTAATTACCGTTAGATCGTTAGTAACTAGTCGCTTTAAGCCGCGTTTTCACGGTAAAACGTGTTTGTTAAACTTGTTTAACAAACTTGTCAAAAAAATGGGTTTTGCTTGTTACTAGGAGTACGAGTTTTCTAATCGTTTCCGACTTGATCTGAACGTTACGTCTCAAAACGTTCGGGTCAAAATTTTGCCAAAAAAAAATACTAAGGCATTTTTTGCGATTCCGCAAAAATTTTAAATCGCCAGAAACGCGCTTAGTTCGTCATTTCTTGTTATAAAAAACTTGAAAAACGTCTTTTTAGGTAATTCCGGACCTTTCTGGATGTTTCGTGTCGGGTCATAATTTTGTCAAAACCATGGCCTTTTTTAAACTAATAATTCGACTATTTCAAAGGTCGCGTCGTGTTCGGGGGGTCTTCCTAGACGAAACTGCACGAATCTGCAAGCCCGTAACGCGAAACAGCCACCCGCAGTCGGCTATTTAAGTTAGGGGTGATTAAACTTTTTTTGACGTCGTAACGGGAAATTTTCTGGACTTTTTTTGTGCGAACTCGTTCGGTATGACCACCAGGCCACAAAAAGTCGATTCCGCAGGACCGGCTCGCGAACCATCCCTTACAAATGCGGTTGATAGAAATAGGTTTTTTTCGGACCCGTTTTGAGGCTATTTTAAAAAACTTTTTACCAATCTGCATGTCCGTAACGTGAAACCTCACCCCGCAATCGATTATTTAATTTAGGGGAGACTAAAATTTTTCTAGCGTTCGAACGGATAATTTTTCGAAATTTTTTCGTGTAGGCCTGTTCGGCATGCGTTCTAGGACCCAAAAAGCCTATTTCGCAGTACCAGGGTGTGAGTCACCCTCGTAAACGCGGTTCTAAGAATCCGATTTTAGCGAATGCTAAAAAATTCATTATTTTAATATTTTTTAACGTGGAAATCGATGTTTTTAGACGTATAGAGACGAATGAAAAAGTTTTTGATCAGGTCAAAATATTGCCAAATCCATGGACTATAATAAGGCTTTTTGACCAAAAATTACGAAAACTCGATCTCGTAGGAAACGCGTTTAATTCATCATTTTTTAACTAGTAGCGTTATAGTCCGACGATTGAACGTAGTTACCTCGTTTCGAGCGGTCGTAGACCCCAAACCAGATCACGGATTCCCGGTCTAATTGTTAGCTAAGGGAACGCAGAACGCAGGGAATACAGATACTGAATTGTTTTTGAGGCGAAATAAAAAGATTTAGTTCGGGCCAAATTTTTTAAAAACCATGTACTTTTCAAGACTTTTTAATCGAAAATTTTTGAAAACACTATCTCGACGAAAACGTCTTTAATTCATTAATTTATGCTTATTTTAGATGGAAATTGATATTTCTCGACGTACGGAGGCGAAACAAAAAATATTAGTTCAGAACAAATTTTGGCAAAACGATGAACTATTATAAGACTGAATAATATAAACCTGAATAATAAAGGGAATTTTTCGAAATTTCGCAAAAATGTTAAATTGCCGGACACGCACTTAGTTCGTCATTTATTGGTTTGTTATTCTCGAAAAACTACTTTCCAACTAATTCCGGACCTGTTCTATGCATATCGGGTAAGTGTCATTTTATCGAGATTATATAAAATTATAATTTATTTAAACGCCGGCAGTTCGTTATTTATTGCTTCATAATACCTGAAATACGAGTTTTCTAATCGTTTTCGACTTGTTCTGAACGTTACGTCTCAAAAGCTTGCGGTCTAAATTTTGCCAAAAAAAGCTGAAGGATTTTCGAGATTTGGCAAAAAATTTAAATCGCCGGAAATGCGCTTAGATTATCATTTATTGGCTTGTTATTCTAGAAAAACTACTTTTAGTACGTAATAAAGTCAATAGTAAATTTGTGAGATCTTCCGAAGGCAATTGTGGTGTTAGGGCTTGCAGAAATCCGTTTAGTGACACGATCAAATGTTAATATTTAAACTTCGCATTGTATATGTAGGTCGAATGTTCAGGTAACTTCTGCATTTTAGTATTAAAATAACTAAAATGATATAAAACTTTATTATAAATAGTTATCAGTTGAGAAACTTTACCACCTTCCAAGTAGAATACATACTTTAAAGACGTTCAAAACGTACGAAAGATAAAAAGTTTTCGCGAGTAAAAAAATGAAAGATACCTCCCTATATTTAGGAAAGAAAATATGGATACGGAATATTTTTAGTTTTAGATTCTGAAACGAAAACATTATTTGTGTTGATAAAGAAATCCGTAGTGGACGTTGATACGTTTTTTTTTTCTAAATTCAAATTCAATTTCAATTATTAAGGGCGGTCGTTTAGGAACGGGTTAGTAGAAAATAACAACAAAAATAGAAAGTCACATTTTTAATTTCCGATATATATTCCGTTAATTTTATTTCATTTTTCATAGTTTGTGTTACATCTATCGCTTTAGAGCGGAAAATAATAAGAATAACGGCCAGGGTGTTGAGGACCCACCGAGGTAGTCGAATCAACTAAAATATATATCGTAACATCGTTGAAATAATAAGACCTCCGTACCCTCCGTAGAAGGTGAGTAGGGCTATGCCTAAATACTTCTAGGTATTAGTAATAGTCTTTTTAGGTCCTAGATTTGGTTTATATTTTTCTATTTTGGATTTTCTCTTTTTGGATTTATTTTTTTTCTGGTTTTGTTCAAAATTATATCTACTGTTTTTGGATTGGACTTGTTATTGGTTGGACTTGGATTTTGTTGCCGGAGGTTGACTTGGAAGATCGATTTTGGTTACCACGCGGAGAAAGCTAAGTTTAATCAATTGCCGTTCGGAATAATTTATACTTTGTTATTGTTTGTATTAATTATTGTTAACGAAGTGTTTCTCGAGAAGTATTAGCGTATTTACATATTTATATAAAATTGTTCATATTAAATTTCGACTTCATTTACGCCAAATACCAAAATTAACTCTTGTATTGTACGATAATTCTTCTAATTGTCTTGATAATTGACCTATTGTAACTATTTCGCATTGTATAATTTTAGTAATTTTCCCCTTTTTGATAGTTATTGATATAAGGAAAATTACTTGGCGCCCTTTATTTTTTTTATTATTAGAACCCGACCGCACTCCACTGTTCAAAAGCTAGCCGACAGGCCTCTAAATTTTGTTAAGTGCTACTCTAAGTTTTGTTATTATTAAATAATTATTTTTCGATCAGATTTTATTTTATTTTTATCATTTATTTTTTTTGCACGCAACAACGTGAATATTTTTAATTTTCTAGGAAAATGCTTTAATGCTGCAAAATTTTAATTTTTCACGTAAAATCTATTAAATCATGGATTACTTAAGTGTAACTTCGTAGGAAACTACAATGTACTTTATGTACATACCTATGTATACTATTTTTTATTATTTTATTAAACAGTATTTACTCTGATATAAATTATATTTATAAAAGTATGAAAAATACGCTTATAAAAGATTAAAACAAACTGAAATATTTACTTTTCAAATAATAAATATTTTGTGGGGGGTTAAGTTGAACCGTTATGTATCTGCGAATTTACGTAAGTCGCGTGTTACTCACTTATGTTACACTCCTGGTGTGCCTGTACTAAAAAAATATTTGAAATCTGAATACTGAAAAAAATTTCAATTTTTTTAGTATTAAACGAATTTGATTATTGAGTTTATCGAAAGAAACAATCCGAGAATAAATTTGTATTTTTCAGTAGAATAATTTCTTTTTTTGGAATTTAATATAACATAATTAATACGATAGTTACAGGGAGCTAAAGTTTTACTTTTTTCGAGTAAAATCAAGCAACTCAAATGTCACTATTTGTTTCTGATTAAACGCATAAATGTGTCTGCTAACACAATAGATAACAGTCTTTTAGAAAGTATTACCTTTCCATTATTTAAGGGTTATTATACAGAGGATTAGTAATCTTCCTGTGTGAATGAACAGTTTACTTACAAATCAATTTCCCGAACTGCTTTTAGGAAATAACTTTTAATTTCTATACATGAAAAATAATGGTTATTTATTTTTGTTGATCGACGTTCTTCTATCAATACTTTCTTGGAATATTTTCCTACATTTTCAACGATAAAATAAGTGGAAATAAAAGTTGTTTATCAGAAGTTTATGATGACGTCATACACATTTCATTAAATATTTTGATTTCCTAAAGATTAGATTTATTTAATACGTTATCTTGTGCATGTGTTGACATAAGTACATAAAAATATATAAATTAAATAAAACAAGCATCAACAAATCGAAAATATTTAATGATATAAGTATGACGTTAACCTAAACTTATGATAAGCAGCCCTTATATTTTATTTTAGCAGATTATTAAATTTGATTAATTTTTTTTCAAAATAAAAATAGGTAGCTACAGCCTATCCAAACCTATATGCAATTCACGTCATCAAAAAAAAGTTACTAGATTGTTTATTTGTAATTCGATTTAAAGATTGAAAAATTACATGTTCTATTGATGATTTACTTGGGCACACATTAGATGGCATAAAGAAAGACTATAATTTATTAGAATTGTAAAAATACGAGATACGAAGTGACAGCACTGTGCGAAACGTCATCATCTAGTAACCTTTTATTGATGACGTGGATTGCATATAGGTTTGGACGAAGTGTACATATGTATAGTTGGAACAGGGAGAGGTATCCTGTATGATTCATTGATCAAGAATGTTTGGTTCAAATTGTCAAGAACGTATGTCGCGCTATATCACCAAATAGTGTTTTTAAATACCAATACATGGAAATCAAATGTTCTCAGATGATTTCGAACATATGCCGTAAAATTCGAAAAAGAACTTATTATAGATATATCAAGTGTTCGGAAATGCAATTGTTAAACATTTACGAAATAAAAATAATAACATACAACGATTTAATACACAAATATCTTATCATATACATCTAGAAACAAAAAGAATAATTCATAGGTAATGTAACCATTAGCCAATAATTAGAACGTTAAAAAGCAACAATATATTTTACCCCAGTTCTTATAATAAATATTTAATAATAATACCACGAGATACATAAAAATTGTTATAGGTTATGTTGAATGTTTAAAATATACGATTCGGTGTCAATATACGTTTTCGATATGCGGTTTTAAAAGTATAGCTACGTATAGCGATTTAAGCTGTCTTTTTTCTCAAACGAGATATAGTTTTAAGATAGAATGGAACACCTTAGTTTAATATACGAATTTTCAAATCATAGCGCATTCTAGAGCAATGAATCATAAGATACCTCTCCCAATTCCAAATATATAGGTACTTATCTGAAATCATATCTTTTATAAACAGAGTTTTTACTGGTAAGTAATTATTTACAAACATATGAATACCTTTTGAAATAACTATTTAAAAGGAAACTTATAATTATCAATTTTTAAATAATAAATTTTATAAAATTGCTTATGATTAATCAACATATAGAGAAAGACATAGTAAAGACTTATATTTGTACGTTTTATGTTGAATTAAGTACCTGCATACGTAAATATTGAAAAATCTAAACCAGTCACCCTGAATCGTTCATTTCCTGCTGTTTGTGATATTTCTAAATAAGATAAGCTGTAAAGTACATAGCCTGGTTGTTCATCTACCTACCTGACTGGGAGTCGTACATACATATGTACTTTTAGCGAATTTTCATGGAAAATGAAACTATTGCAGCCTGTCTGATGATGGCTCCCAGACGTATCCCTTTGGATTTTCTCCGATCTCGACCCCTAGATCACGAAAATCAAGGTCGTTCATTTTCAGTCGGTCATATATATAATCAATTTCTTGTGGACACGATTGCAGTCGTAATTTTGATCGTAGGAGGCTAAAATTTGAACAGTGTATTGTCTTTATGAAAACGAAGGACAAGTTCATTGACCAGCCAAATTGACTGACCCGGTTCAAAATGGCAGCCGTTCAAAAATTACAAAAATTCTAATCTCCGTTAGTAATAATCGAATCGGTAATGTGATATATGTTTTGGAATCGGCATAAAATTCTCTACCGATCATGTGGCTTTATAATTTTCCAAAGAAGCACCGTTTTCGAAATAATTGAAAAAAAAATTATATATATTTTTTTAATTCTTATAAATCTCTTTAAAAAAAATAATATTATTTTTCAAAAAATGTAGTTCTTTCGAGAAAAAAATTAAAAAGGGAGTTTTTTGACATGCAACATGAAAATTCGATACCAAGGCTTGTGCGCGGTCAGATTTTAGTATTTCGTTATTCAAGATCAACGCGAAATTTTCTAGCTCTTTAGAAAAGCCTTAAGTCTATTTTAGTAGAAAGTTTGTAATCGTCGACATTATATTATATAGATGCCTAACGTTAGTATTAAATCTGGTTTAAGTCTAAAAATTGGACGCTGTATCCGGACCTTAGTTTTTTAGGAAAAGTAAAGTACCTTCTTTACATTAATATTGTTTGTTACTCGAAGGATAGTTTACCATCACGGATGTGTTTTGTGGAAATTAAGTATTTCTGTATGCGTTATTTTTTTATTATACTATACAGATAATTGAGGCAACCCCACGTACTTATTGTATGGCGACCAAAGTGACACTCTCGGTTTTGAAAGTCCAGCTGTAGAACTAAAACTAATCTGAATTCTAAGACTGCAATAAATGTGGAGATTTATGCGTCTGGCATGCAAGTAGATATGACACCCAATACTTGATTATTAGGGGTTGAAAACAAATATAATCTTTATCAACTAACTAAATATAAGCCCAAACACCGAAATTATAAATACAAAAATTAAAAGGTATCGCCAATGAAGCGAAATTAAAAAATGAAAGATTTAATAAACATTTTCAAATTTAAATATCAAACTTCTTGTAACAATTTCACTTGAATTAAATGGTTAAATCATGCAAATTTGTTAAATTGAAGACGACTGAAAAGACCCTGCCTTGTTTTGAATAATTTTACGAACATGAAAATCTACAGGAAAAATTTGGAATACGAATAATCACCGCCTTTGTTCCAGTTAGTGAACTTAACTTGTAAGACTTTAACTCTAAATAATATCTATATACCTTAGGTATACATAAATCTGCAATTTTAAATGTTGCAATATTTTACATAGGCGTATCTAATACTGATGTTACGAATTTACTGTAGCTAATTTATACTGCGTGTCCATGTATTTATAACCAAGTTTTTAAATTTTAAAATCTCATATTAAGAGTTAAAACGATCGTAAGTAGATTAAAATGTAAGTAAATACGTTGCTAATAAGGCAAGCGATAACTTAACTATATTAAAATTATAGGTACCGATGTATGAAAAAAATTATGGATAAGTACCTATTTAGGAACTACATTTTCGGAAAAGTTATAAAATTATTTTTATAGTGATTTAAAAATATTTATGTTGGCCTTATGATGACGTGAATTGAAACCTATCGTGAATAACGAACCTATACTTAAAAAAGTGTTAAGTATAATATTTATATTATCGATATTTAAGGTCTGTTATACAATTAATGTCTATTTCTCCTACTTAAAAATGGATTTAATGTTAATATTGATATTTGAATATAATTATTTAATTGCCATCAGTTTTTCCAATTTATTACAAATGAATTTATTTATTTATTTTATTTTATTTTATGACGCTTTAATAACTAAGATCATAACGTTTTATTTTTACATTTTTACATATATAGTATTACATGCTATCTAATTTTAGCGATTTCATTTTTATTTTATATTTTGTCAGTTAGTCCTCTCTCTTTTATATATAGTAGTACATAGTTTGTCTGTTTCAGTCTGGTTGTCAGTCAAAATTTCTTTTATTGTGTTTTTTAGTTCGTGTTTATTTCTTAGGTCCTTGTATTTTGTGCACTGTATTAGTATGTGCGTTATTGTTAGAGGTAGTTTGCATAAGTCACAAAGTGATGGTGTTTTTTTTAGGAAAATGTACTCATGTGTTGTTTTGGTATGTCCTATTCTTAGTCTAGTTAAGATTATTTCGTGTCAGTGTGTGTTTTGTTTTGTTGTGTTTCATTTCTTATAGTCATTTTTAATTTGTCTGAGTGTATTTTGATGGTTTTGTTACCTTTTTGGTCTTGTATTTCGTATAGGTGTTGTCTGTATGTATGTTTTAGGTCTAACTAGGAACGTTAGGCAGGTGAAAATCTCAGAAAAATTTGAAACTTTGCAGAATAGTAGTATTAGTCAACCCTAATCAAGAACCGTATTCCGTTTGTGCTCTTACACGGTTTAAGAGGGTGAAATCCACCCTTGAAAATTGGAACGTGTTTCGATTTTGTTTATTATCTGTGAAACAACAAGAGCTGCCGCCAACAAACTATATATTTTTGTAATTGGCTATTCAAGACCTGCATTATAATACAAAAATTATGGGTGAAAATTTTAAGGGATGGTAGTGTGCATCCGATGCGGACTAGTGAACGCTCTGCTGCCGCTGCGACTGCCACTTGTCTGTAACAGACTATAAGAAAAAATTAGAAACTAATAAGTTTTTTTTTGTAATTCCTATCTTTTTTTCGTCATCGCTTTCCCTCTATCGTCAATTTCGAGCGTAGATTCTTCCGTTGACTGCAAACTTTTATTATTTTATTAAACTTACGTAATGTAAAATTTCGTTCGCGAAATTGGACCGTTGAATGTTTGAGGGGGACCCTAATCAAGACCCTAACAGAGTCCCTATTCAAGGGTCTAACCAAGCTCGATTTTTAGAGAATTTGTGTTAGAGCTTAAAGGTCCATATATTTACACTTTATAAATACATGGAGAATTAGTCGACAAAGAAAGATCCTACCTTTCATCGTCGTATTAATCCTTTTTATTTGTAATCCTTTTAGAAAACACAACACACAACACTCGCGCACTCACATGCAAAAAGGCCTTATTAACCGAACAAGCACTCCTCGCACACACGAACAATACGACGCCGTAATTTAAAATTCGCATTACAGAAACAAGCATAACTGCTCTGTATCATTAAGGCGAAAGATCTGAAGCGGTTTTGCCAGAATTCTATATATAAATGCATTCGAGTTATTACGTGGATACTAGGAAATCCCGTTTTTATTTTAAAAACATTGTTGTTTGTTCGCTCTCCGATAAGCTATGGAAGTAGGCGGTGCACATGTTGCATGTTGCATTAGTTGCTTTGTATTTTATCGGCCACATAAAAATGCGATTAAACTTTTATTTGGTTTATGGTTTGTAATAGGGAAATTTTCATAGCTTAAGGGCATACGAATAATTTTTAAATTAAAAATAGATTAAATTTATAATTCTGCGGTATAAAGACAGTAGATAGTAATTATTCAAATAATTTTACTGCATAAAAATACATAATTTTAGAATAAATTTCCTAAAAAGAACATATTTTAAAAATTTTCGATCATTATCTGCATATTTTTTTTTATCAAACTTCACCACGGCCCCTGTTATAGCCCAAGCTTCCATCGCACAAAAACCTACGTCGCAACACTACTAAAATTTTCTTAATGTGTTGAAGAGATAATATGGTGGGAAATATCCAACCGATGGCAGACAATTGAATGTTTGTTTTAATCATTTTTTGATAAACTTGATACTTGATAAAATTTATTATAGACTTTAGAGAAATATCAATTATTTAGAATTATTGTGGTCTGCTTCGCAAACTTGGCAGACCTCCCTCCAAATGAATAAATTTTCAATATGTCACCTACTGTATAAAACTACATCGCATTGTTTTTTTTCAAATTATAGTTTTAATTGTCCTTTACATGAATATATATGTATGTCTTCCGATGTAAAAATGTACCCAAGTATGGCAAAAATTAGGGGGTGGAAATTCGAAGGGATGACAGCCCTTAAAATTTTCATCCCTAATTTTTATATCATAATGTAAATCTTGAACAGCCATTTACAAAAATACATAGTTTGTTGGCGATAACTCTTGTTGTTTCACAAATAAGCAAAATCGAAAAAAGTTCCAATTTTCATGGGTGGATGTCACCCTCTTAAACTGCGTAAGAGCACGAACAGAATACGGCTCTTGATTAGTGTTGACTATAGCTTATCCAAACCTAGGTATTTGATGTCACATCATCAACAAAAGTTACTAGATTGTTTATTTGTAATTCGGTTTAAAGTTTGGAAAGTGACATATTCTATAGATGATTTACTTACGCACATATTAGATGGTATAAAGAAAGACTACAATTTATTAGAACTGTCAAAATACGAGCTACGAAGTGACAGCACTGTGTGAAACGTCATCATCTAGTAACCTTGTATTGATGACGTGCACATCATATAGGTTTGGATAAGCTATAGTACTATAATTCTGCAATGTTTCAAATTTTTCTGAGATTTCCACCTGCCTAACTTTCCTTATAAGTGGTTTATGGTCTGTATCTGTGCTTTTTTTGGTTGCTTCGTCTGCTTCTTCATTACCTTTTTTATTGCAGTGGCTTGGTAGCCATATGTATTCGATTTCGATGTTGGTACTTTTTTGTTTATATAGAGCCATTATGGCACTTAATAAGTCCGTTATTATTACAGCTGCTTTTGAGTAAAAAGCATATAAGCAGATAAGTATAACTACTTATATTTTACGGTATTTTAGCCAGATTTCTATCGGTTTGGACGTGTTCAGAACATATTTCTGTTTAGAAGGTATGTAGGTAAATTCGTTCACAGCAATTCATTTACACAACAATGTTTATCTACCAACAATCGATCTGCAATAGATACAATTGGTCTACAACAATTTGTAGGGAGATCTAGGACAATTCAGTGTTGCCGAAAATTTTATCTTCTACTATTTCATCGCCGATAAATAATTAATTAAAATTTATATCACCATTAATAAAAGACATTTATTTAATAATAATTGGTTATAAGTATAAAAACCGTATTTTTTTATGTTTAAAACAATTAATTACGTGCCAACTTAAACGATTTCTATACAGGATGATTCATAATTAGTGTAACAAACTTCGACATTTTGTTGAGAGTCATTTTGAGTACAAAATGATACATAAACCTAGTTCCTATTTCAGCTCGTTACAAAACTACAACAAATTAAGGGCAGAAGGGTGTCTAGAACTTAGCGAAACGTCTGAATAGATGGTACTATAGCAAATTTCTTATACATAGACAACCATATTAACACTAGTTCCTTGAAGAGACAATTTAAAAGCTTATTATCGGTCCCGGTTTATTTATGACCTACTGATTTACGACTTTTCAAACGTTTGGTTTGGCAGGTAGAAGTTCTTTCTGAGAACGGATTTGCCTAGTATAGTTCGAATTCTCAATCTATACATTTAAGATAGGTTTCGATGCACGTCATCAATAAGAAGTGACTAAATTGTATATTTGTAATATTCAGTTTAAAGTTTTAAACGTGGCATATTTTATAAATTATTTACCTGCACACATATAACATGACAAAGAAAGATTGCAATTTATTAGTACCTAATGTAAAAATAGGTACGAGGTTTTATTGATGACGTATATTGGAACCTATCTTGAATAACGTATAATTAAACACACTACTTCTATCCGTACTGAAAATAATATAACATGCATTTTACTTTGCGCGTACCTGCGCCACCCCGAAACTGTTAGTTACGATAATTCGCTTTCTTGAATTCACTAATGTCCCTGTTATTACAGAATAAGAATGATGTGGTTTTTCATTTACCATTTATTTAAAATATTTTGCGAAAACTTATAAACTTATTGCCGATTTTTTCACCTCTTGGTGAATTTATCTAATAGGTATTTCCCATAGAATCTAATCTTACTTTAACCGTACTTTGCACGACCAACTGTTTCCACGGTAAATACCTAAACGGTTACCAATAAATTTACCAAGAGATGGAAAAATCGGCTCTAAGATCGAGAGTAAGTTTTCGCAAAATATTCTAAATAAACGGGAAACGAAAAACCATATCATTCTTATTTTGAACGTCGTACTTCGAGAACAATTCATATCTAATTACTAGTTATTATCGCACCCAAGTAAGCGGATTATCGAAACTGGTCCTTTCGGGGTGGCGCAAGTACGCGCAAAGTATAAACGTTTCCCTCGTTCCTTTCTTCTTTATTGTTCAACTTATTTGTAAATTTTATTTGGTACTCGTATTCGCCATTCATGACTTGTTTGGTGTATCGATCTTGGACCAACGTTAAAAATTGTTGTTTATTGTTGTTGTTGTTCCATTTGAAATTTTTTAGTTGACCTCCACCTCCCACTTCCGTAGGTTACACACCTAAACATTTTCCATCAAAAATTGTGCCCTAAAAATAATGGAATAGGTAGGTAAGTGTGTGTTCGCCGATTTTTCCATATAGGTACCCAACAATTTCCGAAAAAATGGTGCGGGGCCAGGCTTTGTGGACATTTGGCATATCTATGCCATTTAAAACAAAACAAAACGAAATTTTTAACATTATATTTAAATCTAATAACATTTGCAACCATTTCATTCTGTTTATAATAATAACACTTAAATTTTGAATAGCTGATTTATGATTCATATTGTTTATTACACATATTATTATTATTAAAAATTATGTAATAGCAGAGGTGCCTATAACGTTTTTATTTTTAAAAAGCAATTTCTGACGCTTTCTAATTATTTAAAACTTGCATGCAGTTTCGAATGTATATAGGTACCTTTATATATCTGTCAGGATTATTTGGGTAATAAATATTTCTAACAAGACCACGTGCCGAGCTGTAGAGGTCTGCACATTCTTTCTCTTTCTGTGAGTCCTCTTTGTTTAATTGTGAAATTTTATAAAAACATTTGTACGATTATCATGTTCTAATTAAAGATGAAAACTTGATCGACATTTTAAATGATATAAAAAAACTTTCTCTAGGCAATGACAAAACACGAGCTTGATATGTTGACGCATATATGAAATTTTGAATTTTATTCATAAAAGTAAACTTATACGCAACATTTTTTCAATAAAAAATCTATTTCTACTTCAGCTATCTTCATCAAAACTTGTTATCTCCTAGATATTGTATTGAACATTATACATTGTAAAATTGAAGCCGAAATTTAAATTGGATTTTGAATTGTGTACAAAAGTTCTAATTTCGTTATTAATAATTTTATATTAAATTTTAAAAACTCAAATGATAGATAATTTGATGGCGAAAAATCTCCAAATGAGAGAATTTTGTAGAATTTAAAAATAAATAATATAATTCACTTCTAATGGTCGTCGGAAATAGAGTATACCCTCCCCTTAATGTTTTATGAGTGTAGTAGCAATGTAGAAAATTCATACATCTACAAAAAATATAGTTACCATTGAAAAACAAAAAATACTATTATAATAATTGACAACAAGTTATTTGTTAACAAACTACAAAACAATTAGACAAATTTTTGTAGATAAATTGTCTCGTAGATGAATATTGTTGTGCAGATGAATTCCTGTAAACGAATTTACCTGCTGCGATTTATAAGACTACTACCTCATTTCACCGGGATATTAAGTCAAACAGCCCTCGGGAACTGAAAACTGTTTTTCTTAATTTACGGACTGCAAAATGAACGTTTTCGAGGTCTCGACGTTGCAGTCGTGCTCCCGGGCTTTTCTAGCTGCAGGAGATGGACTTCGATGGTTACCGCTTAAAAAATTCATCTTGCGAGTTTTAATCAGATTTTTTTTAAGTTCAGAATAGCCGGGGTACGAAAACAAATAATAAAACTCCTTTTTTCGGAGCTACGATAGTTTCGACGTGTTAAGAACATAGGTATTTCTGTTTAGAAGACTGTACGATTTCACCGGGATATTAAGTAAAACAGTTCATCGGGAAATGAAAACTGTTTTTCTAAATTTATTGACTGAAAAATGGACGTTTTCGAGGTCTCGTCGTTATAGCCATGCACGCGAGCTTTCCTAGCTGCAGAAGATATATTTCGATGGATTAGCGCTTAAATTTTTTAAGCGCTAATCCATCGAAATACGTATTTCGTAGACGTATTTACGTCTCGCGAGTTTTAATCAGATTTTGTTAATTTCAGAATAGTCGGGGTTCGAAAACGAATAGTAAAACTGCTTATTTCTAGAGGTGCGTTGATTTTGTATTTATGTTTATAAGACTACGATTTCGCTGGTATATTAAGTAAAACAGTCCCTCAAGAACTGAAAACTGTTTTTCTTAATTTAGGGACTGAAAAATAAGTGTTTTCGTTTACATAAACGAGGTCTCGTTGTTGCAGACGTGCTCACGAGCTTTCCTAGTTGAAAGACACCAACTTCGTAAGACTACCACTAAAAAAAACCCTCGGCGAGTGTTAGGTTTTTTGTAACCAACACGCGAAATAAGTCCCTAAGAATCGGTAATACCTAATTGTTTTTAATTTTTAGCTGGCGGATCCGAAAACGGCTAATAAAACCGAATTTTCTGGCAGGCTTACGACTATAACATTGTCTCCGGCGTGTTTTCTTTACGGAGATAAATTTGCACACAGTTGTAAATTGCAAATTCCAAACAAAACGTTCGTGTTACAAATTTCGATTTACAGAGTGATATTTTAATTTAAATCTTGGGTTAATGCCATGATCAATAAAATGGTTGTATGACTGGAAAATATACCTACATCAACTGCCCAACACTACAAACAAAAAGGTACCAGATCCTGAATCCAAACTTTTCATATTTAAGTACATTTATACATACACATACCTTATTTAATCAAATATCTAATATTATTAGCATTTATAAAAGTATGTAGGTAATTTACCTACATACAAATTAATAAGTAGGTAAGTATTTAAACTTCAACTTCAGTAAAATAATTAAAATTTCTACAATAAAAATAAAATTTAGCGATTCAGTTCAATTAGATAATACCTACATATACAATACAGTTATCGACGTTTATTGTTGGTTTTAATGTACATTAAAGACGTGTTTATGTGCTAACTGAGTTTGTTTCCGAAAGCATTTCGCAACGCATTGTTGTAATTTGTTTGATTATTATCACTCTGTAAATTGGGAATGGGTAATTCAAGCTGAAAATCGGAATTTCTGTTTATTTATGAAAGCTTTCAAAATTACGGGACCTCAAAATTACACTATTATTAGGTGACAAAATATATCACTAGCCAGCGTTCCATAAATATCTCATAATTTTTATGGACAACTAAAAAATAAACGATAAAATCGCCGATATATTTATAGTTTCTGAACCGAAATTAATTTTCATCGCCGATTATTAGATTTCGGATATTAAATTATTACATAGTGAGTACACAATTTTCCCCTATTTACCTTCATAAATTAAAGGTCCAAGATTTTATATAAATACTTATAATATTAATATGTATTACTATTATCTTTTCCAAAATTTTAATTGTCGAATGTAAATCAACTTTTTACTTTGACACCTCAAATTGTTATAACTTATGTTAGATATGAAATAGATAATAATAGGTACGAAAAGGTAAAAAAAATAGGTAATAGGTAAAAAAAACGAATAGGTAACATTTATTGATAATTGTAAAAAAGTTACATTAACATAATATAGATAAATAAAATATTATCGAATGAAATTATTTCTGCTGTCCTTGTTTAATAATGATATATGTACTTACTTACAACATTTAAAAGCCTGCATGAATATGTAACAAGCTGAACACCATTAAAATCACAATCGTTAGTTGACTAGAGATTTGTATGCATATCAATTAATTTCTCGTGCATAACGATCTTATTAAGTATAACGTCCCCCTGGATATAAACGGTGTCAACATTGTCGACCGAACCTCTAAATTTAAATTCTCCTGCTAATTGTCCATCCACCCAAACAGAGAAGTGGTCACAAGAACGCCGAATTGCTAAGTTAAAAGGTGCTCCGGGAGAAAATTGAAAACCAGAAGTCCTTTCTTCGGAACCCCAATGTCCATCGAACCATGAGTTACGCACAAATACGTTGTCACCGCCGACTCCAACTAGAAAATTCAAATTAGATTTACCTATATCCAAAGATTCATTTTGCGTTTCGCACAATTAGGTATGGTCTAATTTTTTTTTTAAATGTAGATACATATTTCCGGAAATTGGAAGAAAATCCCCGTTACAATACAAACATCGATTATTAAAATTTTATCTACTTACTAAATCTGGGGTTTAAGTGAAGCGGTATAATTGGATGTGGCCACATCTGAGCACCTTCTTGTAAATTTACATAGAAAGAATGCGGTAAAAGTTTTATACGTCCCTGAATTTCCAACTGCCAACCATCTTGAAATCCTTTTGGTAAATGTCCCGTGCACGGTATCGTCTGAAAATGGCAATTTAAAAGGTGTTAAAATTCAGTTAAATACGTGTTTTAACCTAAATTAAATTTATGTAAATTAGGGTTTGGTTTCTAAAAAATCTCTATCAAATTCGACAACCTGTTGTTTCAGTATCTAAAATAAATTTCCATGTCAATATCGAAGCCGCTCGACTGAAATTATTAAATTGTTTGTCGAACTTTATTTGTTTTTATATCATTTTATGTGAATCCCGTTATATTTCTCCAACGATTGAAAATAGTCGGTACGTTTTCTTTTCAAAAGTTACTAACAAAATGCTCGGGTGTAATCAATTTGAAAAAAAAATAAAATTTTATTAAAAGAAGAGTTTCCTTATTGCAAATGTTGTTTAGAGAATGCCGTTTATACCTTCAAAATTAAAATAAATTTAATTTGCAGTGATTATGTTTCGAACCAATAATTAGGATCACGGGGTTAGATTAAAGTTGCAAGAAAGTTTATGTTTTCCTTAATTTTAAGGACATTTAAGACATTTAGGACATTTTAAGACATATATAAGAACAGGATGCTAACAATAAGATGCAATAGATATCTATACATACTTGTTAAACGTTAAAACGTTAACTTGTTAAAAACGTGTATGTTTTGATAACATCAGTAAGAAAAACATGGTGCTTCCATCGGAACTAAAAATTATTTCTTAATTGAATTTAAAATGGATTGAAGTTTTAGGAATGAAATGAATTCAAGAAAATTTTTTTAACAGTTTCTAGATAATAGTAAAGTAATGAAACCTTCAATAATTATGTTGTGCATACCTACTCTTACAATTTATTAGTTAGGTACATTTTGTTATAGGTACATTTTTAAAGTAGGTTTTCATTATTAACTGTAATACGTAATTACAATTAATTAAATAAAATATGTAGGTAAGTATTTTAATTTTAATTTAGTCCTAACTCTTATTTTATATTTTAGATATTTAGAAAACGGCTTCGATTGTTTTAAAGATGCTATACCTACATGCAGTAACGAAACGTCAACAAAACTATTGATTATTGGTTTGGCTGCAAAATTTGATCATTTTAATTTTGATTATCTATTATATCGGGTGCGATAATTCTTCTATATTATTGTTTATGCATATTTTTGATTTACTTATTAAATTAACGACATGGTTTAAAACGAAAAATAACATTAATCAAATAGAAATCAAAATATTAACACCTACACTATAGCTTTTTTTTTTTTTTGTTAGTAGCACACCCCAAAGGACACCAGGAACCGCCATTAGGCATTACTTCTAGTGCCCCCCGGGACATCCATGCCTACCAGGGGGATATTTCACCTCCCGTACCAGGATTCGAACCCAGGACCCGTCAGGCGAGAGGTTAGTCTCCTAACCACTCGACCACCGAGTCGGCACACTATAGAGCTGACAATAATGAGCTTTACGATCTCCTACACTTCGTCCAAACCTATATGCAATCACGTCATCAATAAACGCTTACTAGATGATGACGTTTCACGCAGTGCTGTCACCTCGTACCTCGTATTTTGACAGTTCTAATAAATTGTAGTCTTTCTTTATACCATTTAATATGTGCGCAAGTAAATCATCTATAGAATATGTCATTTTCCAAACTTTAAACCGTATTACAAATAAACAATCTAGTAGCTTTTTTTTGATGACGTGAATTGCATATAGGTTTGGATAGGCCATAACAATAAGTATAGAAGCAGCTGATTAAGGCCTCTTATGAGAGCTCGCTTTACGGTTCAAATTCTCTTGTTTTACGAAACTTTCGCTAAAGATTACAGCCAAAATAATAATTTTGGAAATTTGATCATTGCACTATTACATTACACATAATTGCATTGCATTGCATATTACATTGCACTATTATTTCAAGTTATAAAGTTTGACGTATGCATCGATTTTGTAGAAAAAAATGTTTATTTTCTTTTAATTCTTTAATACAATTTTCACTACTATATTCCAAATAAAAAGCATTTTTAAACCTGAAATTTAAACAAAAATAAACATTTTTTTTCTACAAAATCGATGTATACGTCAAATTCTATAACTTAAAATAATACAATAGTGCAACGATCAAATTTCCAAAATACTTGACTGTAATCTTTAGCAAATGTTCCTTGACACAAGTAAATTTGAACCTTAATGCGAGCTCTCCTAAGAGGCAATAAAGATCCACAACCTACCCAGCAGATTTAAAAAAATACTTCTAAAAAATATTATACATCTTGAAGATGAAAACTAGATAACTTCATACTTAAAATATCCGAACCAAATAATATGATACTCATAAAGAGTGAAGAAAGTGTTCGATATTAAATTTCAACGTGAATTGAAGGGATTAAAATAAAATAAATTACGCACTTATAGCTTATTATGTTCACGTCATCAACAAAAAGTTACTAGATTGTTTATTTGTAATTCGGTTTAAAGTTTGGAAAGTGACATATTCTGTAGATGATTTACTTGCGCACATATTAGATGGTATAAAGAAAGTCTACAATTTATTAGAACTGTAAAAATACGAGGTACGAGGTGATAGCACTGTGTGAAACGTCATCATCTAGTAACCTAATATTGATGACGTGAACATTGTATAGGTTTGGATGAGCTATAGCTACCTTACCTACTTATTTAAAATATTATATTCAGACAATAAGACAAAAGGTTAGTTATATATATATATATATATATATATATATATATATATATATATATATATATATATCAATTAAATATCAATTAAACATACCTATATTAGAACGCTGTTTGAGATAAGGTAACTAAGGGTACGCACATTAGACGAGAAACGAGGTGGAACACACGTCGCTTAATCAAGAAGTGCTAACATTTCTCAGATCCTGTGCAGAAGGGAAATGTTGACATTTTGATATAAATGATACGAAGTAAAATTGGAACAGGTTAAAAACATGGCAGTTAAAAATTGCTAGGGTTTTCTGGAAGAGAGCATTTAAAGGGTAGTAAATTTATTAGTGTTTAAATTCGCGCAATTTCCACTTACCAATTCGTTAGCAACCTGCTCAGATTCTTCATCGGTGGTGATGTTAAGTCGTTCGACGTTTGGACCATTTTCAGGATAAACGTTCCATGTCTTGTATTCGACGCCGTAAACGTCGACTGTTCCCTCTACATTAATTCCGGTACACAAATTTAGCGGAATTCGAAATGCAAATTGACAAAAGTGTGATCCGTTAATCGTAACTAGAAATTCTTCGTTTGCTATGAAAATGCATATTTCAAATTTTTTATTTCGTAGTATGTTAAATTTAACAATCGATGCTGTTTCTTCTTGACCCCAATATCCGTTTAATAGAGAATTTCGCACCACATATTTGCGATCGAGTCGGGGATTTAAATGGAATGCTATTTCGACATTTGAACTCTTCTCGAATGTTAGATTTACTGCAAATCTTTAAAAATTAATTTAAAATCTTAATATTCCCTAAAAATATGCAAATTAGATTAAATTTTCTTTGATAAAAAAATGATAACAGCTTTAATATAGGTATCTACTTACGTAAATAGATAAATATATATATTACAGTACTTATTTAGAAACTAATTTTAAGTAACTATAGGAAAAACAAAGCGCCAGAAATAAATAACGACAGTGCAAGATAATAATTCATTAAAGTTGCAAATGAAACCGGCAATTTTAATTAATGCGTGAGAGCATTTTATGAAAGCTACAGTAGTTAAAGAAATTTTAGATTACTTCATACCTCATACATATCGGTAATACAAATCCGGTGATGCAGATAACGTTGCCGACAGTTAAATTATTGGGAAGCTCGCCACGAAATGGAACATTCTGCTGGAGACAATAAACTTTATTTTCAATCTTCATGTCCCGTATTTTCACAAAATATCACAGTTATATTTTCAGGTTAACAATAAAATTATTTACATAAGATATAGGTATCACAATAAATAATGGATATATTTGATTAATTTATTATTGTCCACCGTATGACTTGTAATGCATGTGATTTGTAATGATTTGTAATGCAATGATTTATTAAAATTACGTGCGCAGGTGCGATCTGTTTCTAGGTTAAAAATTATGTAATACAGTAGAATGGATGTCGATTAATGAATGAATTCTTAACATGCGCGCAATACAATATAGGTATAGCTTATCCAAACCCATATGATGTTCACGTCATCAACAAACAGTTACTAGACTGTTTATTTGTAATTCGATTTAAAGTTTGGAAAGTTACATAATCTATAGATGATTTACTTGCGCACATATTAGATAGTATAAAGAAAGACTACAATTGATTAGAACTGTCAAAATATGAGATACAAGGTAACACCACTGTGTGAAACGTCATCATCTTGTAACCTTGTATTGATGACGTGATGGATTGCATATAGGTTTGGATAAGCTATAGTAGGTATGTAGTATCTATACTTATACTTTATTCAAACCTATAAGCAATTTACGTCACCATTTATAATCTAGCAGCAAAAGTTACTAGATGATGACGTTTCACACAGTGCTGTCACCTTGTACCTAATATTTTTACAGTTTTAATAAATTGTAGTCTTTCTTTATACAATTTAATATGTACGCAGGTAAATCATCTACAGAATATATCACTTTCCAAACTTTAAACCAAATTACAAATTAACAATCTAGTAACTTTATCGATGACATGAATCACTTATACGCTTGGATATGCCATGTCTGTATCGATATTAACGGCGAAAGATCCAATTGATCCCTTGCATCCCAATCCCTTGCAAAAATCTTAAATATTTACATGACAGCATCAAAAAAAAAAAACAACAATAATAATTTACTAATAATATCCTCGTGATTGGCATAACTATGTATTTAAGAATGAATGAAAAAACATATTGAAATCGTTTAGCACTCGTCTCTCCTTTAATTACAAAACAGGATACGGTCACGAGAAATGCTATAACAACGCCGCACGAGAAATTAATAACGCTATAGCCTATCCAAACCTATATGCAATTCACGTCATCAAAAAAAAGTTACTATATTGTTTATTTGTAATTCGGTTTAAAGTTTGGAAAGTGTCATATTCTATAGATGATTTATTAGATGCTATAAAGAAAGACTACAATTTATTAGAACTGTCAAAATACGAGGTACGAGGTGACAGCACAGTGTGAAACGTCATCATCTAGTAACCTTTTATTGATGCCGTGGATTGCATATAGGTTTGGATAAGCTGTATACCGATTCACACTTGTGCAAGTCCGTGCTACACACGTCCAAGTGTACTTGCACTTGCACAAGTGCAACATGTGCAAATATACAGTATACATAGGAATACAAACATTTTCATGTCACTTGTACATGTTAAATACTTGTGCAATATTCTCCTTCAAACGCTCATGTATACTTGCACAAAGAAAGTGTACATGTGTACTTGTCAAGTATACAGTTACGTCTGTAGCCAGCACAAGTACTTATTTACAGTGTGAGTTAAAAAGTATCCATAATGAATGTATGATTTTCTTATGTTGATATCATCGTTACGTATTGTTTCCAGATGAACATAACGAATGCAAAATCTGATTCTTTATAATTCTTTATTTTATAAATTCTTATGTATGTCTTGCGCCCACTGTGAACAAGCACTAACATAAGTTAATCCCAACGTTAATAAAACTCAAAAATTGAAAATCTTAAAAAATTTATAATCTAGCATATAGGTTATACCTACTTGTAAACAGAGGTAGATTTCGAGGAAAATTAAAGCAAACGACACATTAAAAAATATTTCTATAAGCGGAATAATTTCAAAATCTGTTTTACCGCCTTCGAGAGGAAAACTGTAATTGGTTAAAATTCCTCGTTGGTGAATATATTTTTATGTGATACGAAACTTTCTAAATATTTTATTATTCGAGACCGCTCGGTATTACTTTTCGCGGACAGAACGAACGCATTCCTGAACATTTTACAACTTAGCCTGTTTTAAAGCGGGTCAATTAAACAAAAATAGTCGCCCAATTAAATTCGTTATAGGAATTTACTCGTCAAACGTTAAAGAATACCTAGCTAGTTATGTATATGTATGAGTCATAAATCTATTGTTTATCTTTCTATTATTAACGGCGTTTCAATTTCAAGGTAGGATATTCCCTAATATGCAGGTATTTACGTACTTATATATACAATAGTAAAATACGAGTAAAATTCAAGAGTGTTCAGTTTAAGGTAGCATAAATAAGTCTTATCTTAAAGTTATTTTTGAATCCTTATCAATAGAAAGGAAACGTTAAAATATATTGTAAATAAGTACGTACATATATGGAACGATCGTCTATAATGTATCTACATAAATACATACCTCTTCTAGTGGAATTTTATTTGTAGCTGATGTTCGTGTTTCTTGAACGTCGGCGCTATCTTTAGATACACGTTTTGGAAAACAACAGCAGAAACACTTTTCCGATTCTTCGTTATTAGCTCCAATTCTAGCCATATTTATTGAATTTCCACAAACACTAACGTAGCACTACCGCGCCTCGAATACAACTAACAAGTTATAAATATGTAAACGGTCGCCTCTTTTTAATTACAGTAAAATTTCTTTAAATGTGACATAAAAGGCACAATTTTATTCGTAGCGCGCGCGCTAATACTACAAATTTATAATGCTATTTGCTGAAAAAAGTTGCTGCTCTAAATTTAATATAAACAATTAAACGCGGCCATTTATACGCTTTATCTTTATTATCTCGCTACATTGCTGTTAATAACGTCATAAACATGTTCGTAACTTTGGGTGCAATTTTAGCTCTTACTAAATTATAATTTCAAATTTATAAATTTAAGGGCCAAGGAAACGTCTTTTGATTACGACAGAAACTAATTTCCATTTATTTCCCGCTCATTTTAGTTACATATACCTATGAAATAACCGAGGCACTTTGCTCATTGAAATATGCAAATTTAAATTAAGTAGGCAGATAGGCATATAGGCATATAGATACCGATCCTTATACCCATATAAGGTAACGCATTTAATTATAACGCTTAAATCAACGCAACATTTTAATCAAAAACTTCCACGGTGACGATAACGACAGCTTAAACGCCCTAAACAAAAAAGTTTTAAAAAAATTTAATTCAAAAAAAGAAGCTTTTTCAAGCTGAACGTTAAAAAATCCATTGCTATTGTTTTTTTCCGCTTACTTCCACTTTTCATAATATCTATACCTACTGTATTTTTTTATGACAAGTTAAATAATTAATTGCCTTTGCAGCGGTGCTAAATAATTAATTAGTACAAGTATACCTATACCTATGTTTATATTAAATAGGTATATATAGAATCATGATTGTCATATAAAATACTGTAAGTATTCTAAACTTACAATTAACAGACATTGTTTAAACAACTTACGATAATATCAAACACTCAAAAATATGTATTTACTAGATAAGTATCTTTGCTACTAGTAATTTATTTTAAATAATAAATAACAATAAAATAAAACTATTACTATGCCGAACAAGTAGAGCTAGACCTACCTACCTCGAGCTACCTAGAGCTCGACCAGTTTAAGTTTGGAAATGTCAATTAGAATAGTTACTATAATTTTCTTTAAATGTAATTTTCGGCGCATTCAGCCGGAAAAGCGCTGCCTTAGCGCTAAAACAGCGGTTCAATTGAACCGTTTTTTTATTTTTATACTTGACGTATGGCATCAGTTGTACCACGTGTTTATCACAATAACTTAAGGTCCTTTAGTCGTAGTTAGCTACTATAACATAGCGCTTACTTTTCGCTGTTTTAGCGATAATCCTGGCTGAATCCCATTATCTATTTCTTTGTAATTCAGTTAGTGAAAACTAGAGTAACTTTTGTAATTGACATTCCCAATCTTAAACTGGACGAACTAATAGGTAAATTGTTTAATGATTATTATTAATAAAGAAAGCGACTGTAATGTTGCATCTATTTCAATCAAAGATCGATTTACAGTAACGAGCAGATAATTATGATTAATACATCATAAGATTCAACATTCTAAAATCAATATAGTAAGTAATACCTACCCATGCTAAAACCAGCGAAAACCTACCAAAACATAAATAGATAGCTACTTATTGTTAGCTAATTACTATTAATTTTATTTATTAAATATCCGTTACATTTTCAAGAAAAAGAAATATGTATTTAATAAGGTAGATAGATATAGGGAAAATTTGTTATATGCATCTATAGCAAAACACCTTTTAGTAAATATTATTTTAATGCCCTTTTAATTGTAAGACTTTAAATGTTATTTCAATTCCTCTTAGAACTCCCATTCGGACAAATTTAAGAAATCTTTTTGAAAGATTTGCATTTCTTAAAAGTATTTTAACCTTTGTACAGCATTCATTCGATAAAATGATTTTATTTTTAAATGCGGTCTTTTTCAAGATGGGTAAATTTAAGTTAAGCCGTGCTCGGCACAAAAGTTCGTTATATGGAGAAGTTTGACTGTAATTTCTTACCTATCAGGTGTGTTTTAAAGTTTTACAAAAAGTAACTGTAAGTGGGTATCCATGTCGATTACGGGAGAGAAGTGGAGGAGAATCATTTTCAAATAATTTCCAAATTTGCTATAAATAGGTAACATCGTTACTATAAGAGATTCTTTTTGATTTGAAAGAATGAATATTATAAGCAGGAATAAAGATGTCAGAGTAGTGTTCCTAAAACTAAATGTAGAAGTTTGTGGAAGACGTGTGTGCCTATTGGTAGGCGAGATTTAAGGCGATGATATGGGTGGAAAAAATCGCACTATATTTTCAGGAAAGGAATCAAAAAAAAAACAAATCAAATGCTGTTGCTACTCATCAACGCGAATAAAAATGAGTTATATTCTTTAATATACCTAATAATAGAACTATTCGTTTGAAAATGAGGTAGATCGTTGTTGTTTGCTATAGTAGGTATTCTAATAGTACATACTTAAGCAACAAAACTCAGAAGTAAACAAAATGTGAGTCAGACCATTGTTGTAAAACCGCGTTCATATTGCTTAATCGCTCTTTACAGTAAAATTATTCCCTTTTCACACTTTTTAACATAGATATTAAAACATTTATTAATGCATAGGTAAGCCTTCCTACTTAAAAATATTAATGTTTTTTAGTACGTACAAGCATGCACTTACCTATTTATTTACAAAGAAAAAGTAAAACTTTCAATTTCGGCGAAAATAGGTATAAATGCATCTGCAATTTTCGTATTTTTGAAATAATAAATATACTTACATTTTTTTAATTCTTTTGATGTATATACCATACATATACGTACTATATTATGTTTAGTATACGTATCTACATATCGATGGCGTTTTGGCAAAATAGCATAAGAGACAAAAAGTTAATTTTATAAGAGCGCACATTTTGTGTTGTAGCGTAATCATAAGCAAATACATCCTACGAAATACAAATCAATTTTTCTGGTGGAAAAAAGTGTCCCTTACGATGTTCTGTTAAAACGCCGCGGCGTCGGTAATAATATCGACGTATAATACGTATAAGTATACTTATACAGGGAGGGCCATAATCAAGTACCCGATTTTAAGTAGCGGCCGTGTACAATGCAAGGAAATAAAAAGCAAAAAAATATGGGTAGGACATTTATTTATATTTAAAGTTTAAGCCTAAACTCAATTAAAGATGATGTCAGTCAAATGACCGCCTCTAACTGCGATGCACATCTGAGCTCTTTTTACGGCATGTTCCATAACTCGAGTCAAGTCATTTGGCGTTAGATCCTCTATTTCTTGACGGATATTATGTTTCAGCTGCTGTAGCGTCTGAGGGTTATTGGCGTATACCTTTCCTTTGAGATAGCCCCATAAGAAGAAATCAGGAACCGAAAGATCTGGCGATCTCGAAGGCCACGCTAAGTCGCCAAATCGAGAAATTAATCACGCAGGGAACATTTTGCGCAACATGACCATTGTCTCTCTGGATGTGTGCGCAGTCGCACCGTCCTGTTGCAACCACATATCCTCCAGTCCTAGGACTTCCAACTGAAGTGACAAAAAGTTATTCAGCATTGCTCTATAGCGCTCTCCATTGACCGTAACAGTAGTGCCTTCATCGTCCTCAAAGAAATATGGACCAATTACACCTTGGGCAAAGACGCCGCACCAAACAGTGACTCGTGAAGGGTGTAGTGGTCTTTCCTGAAGAATACGAGGGTTTTCTGTACTCCAGTAGCGGTAATTCTGCTTATTTACAAATCCATTTAAGTGAAAATGAGCTTCGTCGGTCATAATCAGTTTATGTGGAAAATCGTCAATATTGTCGTTAAGGTTTAGGAGACTGTGACAGTATTGCAGGCGTTGTTGATGGTCTCTGGGAAGAAGCTGCTGTGCCACCTGGATTTTGTATGGAAATGCGTGCAAATCTAACTTCAAAATTCGCCTCAGGGACGTCCGAGACATGCCCAATTGTGTGGCGCGTCTTCCTGTCGACGTTCTTGGATCTTCTGCAATGCTTTCTCTTACACGCCGGATATTTTCAATTGAGCGTCCTGTTCATGGTCGTCCAATATGCTTTGCATCAGCCGTTGTCCCACTACGCCGAAATTGTTGATATAAACGGCGTATTGTCTTTCCAGTTAGAGCAGGACGGTGAGGATAATTTCGGCGAAAATTTCGCTGTGTTGAAATAACCGATTCATTGTTTTTAATAAATAAAATTACTATTTCTGCACGTTCCTCTAGTATGTATAGATTCATAATAAAACTTGAATATGTGCACTGGAGAAATGTCAAAAGAAAATAAACAAAAGCTGTCAGATAAAACAATTACGAACGCTTCAAATCGGGTACTTGATTATGGCCCTCCCTGTACGTATGTAAATACCTAAATATCTGTACATGTATATGTATGTTTGAATGTCTTCTTGGATTTTATGCAAAACAATAATAATTTATAAGTATAAATGTGTAGGTATTTTGTCTTTTTGCTCGTTATGGCTGTTTAATCCAATAGGTATAATTGATTTAAAATGGAACAAACTATAACAGTCTAAATAAACTAACCCTTAAAAATCTACATAATATACCAAGAGTACTACTTACATAAGTAAATATATAAGTATATATATAAATATACGTAATATAGGTATGTAAACAAAAATAATTTCATAAACTCAAATTATTTTATAGTTAATAAAAAATGAACTAGAGTAAAATTGTAAAAAAAATAACAACCGAAAACTGTACATAAGTAATATATTTTAAAATTCAAAAAAGATACAGCACTTGAATTTAAATATTCAATAAGGCATTAATGCAGGTCACACTTTAAAATACATGTTCAACATTGTGTAACATCAACATGTACAGGAATGACATTTGATATAACATCATAAAACTATTACCTATTATTACATTACTTTAAATTTTTTGGTGTTCCGCCTATGAAGTAATACGTACAACTTAAAATATAATACTTTTAAGAACAATACATACTGTTTCAATTTTTAATAATACAATAAGTAACAATATTCATAAATAACAATAATTATATATGCACCTATATAAAAAGGTTTTGGTATACATATTTGTATTGTATAAAATTCGAGCTGCTTTCCATGGAAGAGCACTTTAGAAATGTTATTTTGGTGTTTTTCCTTTTTTTTGCAAGCTTCGTATATGGTAACTGTAATAATTTAAGTTAGCAGCAATTACGACAAAAGCTTGCAAATTTACATTGCTAATATGAAAACAAAAAGAATACTGACCAACAGAAACTTTACAAAATCTGAAATTTTCTAATTTAGTTTTGTACTATAGCTTTAAAAATACATAATACATAGAATTAAAACAATTTTCATATAACATGATTAATACTATTCATTTAAACAATTTCATAAAAATATACAATTTAAAATCAAAGTTCAAAACTCAAAAAAAATTTGATAAAAAATAAAAGTATTTTTGGTAAACTAATAGTAAAAAAAATAAACTATTGTCTTTGCACATTCTTAAAGAACCATTCTGTAAATTTTCTTAGCTGATTAACAGCTGCTTGTGCCTGATCGTGTAATTTACGATTTTCGTCTTTTAAACGTCTGACCTCATCTTCTAAAGACATTCGTCTTCGTGTTTCTTCAGAAACTTTCGTTTCTAATTCCGATACATGATTCTGCAACTCAGGAACACTCGTACTCGAACTTATCCTATGGAAAAAATGTTGAGAATAACAATCTTCGTGAGTTTATGTTAAAAAACTTACGTCGAACTAATAGATGCATCCATGGGAGGATCTTCCTCCCACTGTCTCGGTTGTTCAGAGTCATTAACAGAAAGACTATGTGAAGATTCTGCCACTTGCATCATAACTCTTGTTGCAGTATCCACGAGACTAGGCCAATCCATATCGCCAGGAAGCGGTAATGCTTCAGGTCCTACAACTATGGGTTTACCTTTGGTAGCTCTAGGAGATAATCTATCTTCCTTTGTTGATTTGAACTCGAGAGGGAGAGGACTCGATGTCGTACTCGCATTAGAAATAACTGTAGCTGGTCTAGCCATGGTTAGGATGACTTCTTCAGGTTGAGATTTGAGATTTTTTTGTTCTTTACTTAATTTCGTAGATTCACAAGACTCTTCGATACTATCAGGATCTATTAGTCTTATTAATTCTTCTTGAAACGTACTCGAAGATAAGTTTGCACTGTTACGATTAGATGAACGTGAAGTTACTCCGGGTCTGAGCTTTGCTTC
This sequence comes from Rhagophthalmus giganteus, assembly GCA_036326145.1. NCBI lineage: Eukaryota > Metazoa > Arthropoda > Insecta > Coleoptera > Rhagophthalmidae > Rhagophthalmus > Rhagophthalmus giganteus. Next base: position 5,080,184 of record JARFJA010000056.1, on the reverse strand, counting down.
TCCGTTTACCGAACGGGGACTTTGGTTTCTACTATTATTTAAATGTTTGGTAGAGCGACGTGTGCGAGGTGAGATATTACTACCGCTCCCATTTGACAACTCGTCCTCACTTCCAACGCCATACAACCTATCGCTTACCGAACTATCTGTTGAATGACCATCGTTAGATAACAAATTATTTCTAACAAGTTCATTATTTAATTGCTGTATTGTTGTATATTCAGCGACCTTTGGAGTTCTGGTAATAACATATTCGGTTTCCTGACGTATTCTATCATTCTGTCTGAGTCTCTCATTTTCCTGTTTGATCAAATTATTTTTATCCATTTTATAATTCATCTCATAATCGTAAGTGTTATTGTGCAAAGCGGCAGTAAGTGGAGTTGAATAGTTTGCATGTTGTAGAGGTAAAGAGTGACTAACTTGTATTTTACTGTGCTGAACATTTTGTGAACCGAAATGATTGTGAGACTGAGATATCTGAAGATGTGATATTTGATGTACATTATTACGCTTTGGTGTAGATGGATACGTATTGTTTGAGTGACTTTGACGGTTTATAGCGGAACATCCTGCTTTGACGGGAAGCGGAGGAGGAATTCCCATTTCCAGATCGAGATTATCTTGTATAAATTCATACCAACGGTCATCTGAATGACCACTTGAAGAACTTGTCATTGTGCCCTGTATTAAAATATTAAATTTAAACAACTACACAAATAGATCAATAGTCAAAAATATATTAGGTATACAACTTTGCTTCCGCCGTTTTGCAATAAATGGCTGTAGCGGTATGTGGTAGTCGAAATAAATAGATCGTAGCTGTCATACAATAAGATTAGGTATTTGTAAATATAACGCCATCGAAATATTAGTCGATTTGTGTCTGCATCATAAAGTTATTCTCGATTAAACATGTCAGCTTACGAGCCAAATTCTCGTCATTTGCGGGAGGTTTTAATTTTCTGTTTTAATATGAAGAAATCTGCGGCTGAGGCTCATCGAATGCTCTCAAATACCTACGGTGAGGCCGCTATTAGTGAAAGAACGTGCCGAGAGTGGTTTCAACGCTTCAAGAACGGTGATTTTGACGTCGAAGAGCGGCATGGCGGTGGAAGAGAGAAGGTTTTCGAAGATGCAGAATTGGAGGCATTACTTGAGCAAGACTCAATACAACGAGAGACATGATAAAGTAATCTTACAGCATGACAATGCTCGACCCCATGTTGCGAAAGTGGTCAAGACATACTTGGAAACGTTGAAATGGGAAGTCCTACCCCACCCGCCGTATTCTCCAGACGTTGCTCCCTCGGACTTGTTTCGATCAATGGCACACGGCCTGGATGACCAGCACTTCCGGTCTTATGAAGAAGTAAAAAATTGGATCGATTCGTGGATCGCTTCAAAAGATGACCAGTTTTTTCAACGCGGGATTCGTACGCTGCCCGAAAGATGGGAGAAAGTAGTGGCCAGCGATGGACAATACTTTGAATCATAAATGTATAACCAGTTTATTACAATAAAGCCTCGAATTTCGGAAAAAAACGGCGGAAGCAAAGTTGTACACCTAATAGATATCTACCTACGTATCGCTAACTTATCACCAAAAGGGTTTAAATTAATATTGTAAATCGATGTAATATTTAAAAATCATACAAAAAAATCAACAAACAAAAAACAAATACATTAATGTGGTTATTGCATTAAACATTTTCGAAAGTTATCTATAAGAATTTTACTATAACAATTTAAACAATATTTACTCACCTCTGAATTGCTAGAGGCAAATCTTGAATCATTTCCTAAAAAAGATTTACTACTACTTCCTGTGCCATAACCTGAACTGCTACTCGATCTGGGAGGCGAAAAACTCCTTTCGTAAATTCGCTTATGATTACCAGGAACAGCCTGTTGCAGTTGTGCTGCCTTTCTGTTCTTAGAATCATCGTTATTCCCGTTTTCATAATCGCTCTCATAATTTCCTTCATTATATTTACAGTTTTGCAAGGCACAGCCTTTGCGGGGTGATCCGTCTGCCATCGGGGGTATCACAGTTAGAGTAACAAGCATTGATGTCTTTAACAAATCAACCATTTGATCGTAAGTTAAAGTTGAAACTGCCACTTTACATATTTCTACTAGACGTGAATTTTGTCGCAATCCCGCCTGCCAGGCTTGACCAGCGCTCTCGACAAGTGTAACTATACCATCAGGCTGGACATGAAAACCCAGCTGCCCCATTATGTTGCGTTTTAAAGACAATTCTTGAACTAACACACCGGAAGTTACTGCCTTTAAACGCTCCATAATTTCCATTAATTCGTCTCGATCATAATGCGCATCTCTCATATGAATAGTCATGCATTCTCCTTGGTGGTGGTATATCCTTAGACTATTCGTCTGTGGAGACCACCCCAAAATCGATTTGCACGGAGTAACAAAAACAATTTGTCTAGATTGTTCTTCGATTAAAACAAGCGTATCGGTCGAAATTCCAAGAAAACATTCGATTTGTTGCGATTGTCCACTATCGTCCAACATAACTTGCCATAAAATTGCACCTCTTTGACAAGAATCGGGAATAAAGCGTGGTCGAATTTTATCCTTCTTCTTGCTACTAAATATAGCTAAATTCGAAAAAAATTAATACTAAATCGATAAAAATATTTGAAATCTAGCTTACAGAACTTTTGTCCCGTATCCACAGGCGTTGTGCTCGAAAAATTAGAAACTAAGTCTTTTAAATATTCCTGCCTCGTCCTCGTAGCCATAGTAACAAATTTTTCAGATCTATGTGCGGCATTTTCCGCATTAACAACTTTCGCCAGAAGAAATTCGGCAAACGCTTTTCCCTTTGGAAAAATTGCGCCCTCTTTGATGGGCGGTCCAAATACTTGAACATCTTTAGATCTGCTTACGGCTACACTGTAATGGGTATTTTCCGTACACGGATTTATGGCCCTTACAATTATAAATACGTGCTGAAACTGAGATCTTATGTTTTTGGGCGTGAAAGGAAGTGCTCCTGGCTCCTGAAAAACTATCGTTACTATGTCATTTCCTATGTGCCTTTTCCTTAGCAACTGCTGCCGATTGTTTGGAGTAAACGGTAACATCGTCGATACGTGAAACATTATCTCGCAGTCTTGGTATTGTGAATAAATTGAAAACAGGCCCGTGGAGTCCGCTATAATGTTAAATTAACGTTCGTGATAAATCGTGATAATTTGATTATTTCAAATGTTAGATAGTACATACTAATATTAAAATGAATTAGAAATAAAAATCATTTAAAATTTTATTAGATGTTCTCTTGTTAATAAACGCTTCTTATTGCTCATCCACTATTGGAACGATTGTCCATAATCAATTTTTTTTTAATGAACATACGAGAATCGAATACGGATTTTGTTACCCTCTTCTTTCTACTTATTTGTATTCAGTGAATAATTTAAGAAGACAAATATACTAGATTACAATAATAATTTAAATCTAATCGATCTAATAAGTAAATATACATACCTAGGTTCGATAATTTGAACCATTTAAATTATGTTAATTAATTTGGCTCGTTCATTGGGTTATTTTTTAATAACAATGATAAATTAATGAAACATTTCATTGTAAGCAGTAAGTGCATGCATCTAATTAAGAATAAATCTTAAGATAGAACCGTATCTATTATTAGTTAGGACGACCCCATACCATTAGATATCACGATGCTTAACTAGAAGTTTGAATTTTAAAAATCATAGAATAATATTTATGATGCTAACGTTTAAATTTAATCAAGTACCTACCTAACAATAAGTAATACGATAAATAAAATAATAAATAATACGATACGAATAAAAGAAAACGTCACTACCTACTTAATATTTATTTAAGAGAAAATACGAAAGTAACAAATTTAGAATTGCTCTTCAATTTTTCTCCAGTGAATATTATTTTCATCTGCAAATAATATACCTACAAATTGACCTATTCTTTCAAAAAAAAAAAAACTACTTTACTGTAGATTTGCTTATTGGATATATTTAATTACAGATAACCTAATTTATCGTAATTCCTTTATTATAATTATTTACAATAATTTAAAATTCTTAAATGTCCAAAAGAGTTCTTTATTATACTTAAAATGCAATTCAACTTTTAAAAGGGTTCTATGAAAGTCCGTTGTTAAAACTGCTTCTGACGCAAGATCCCCAAGGAAATATTAGTTGTAAATTATAATGATTAATAAGTTTTATTTGAAATACCAGAGTCAAATTATATTCCCTCGAGTTCTAAAAATGCACGCGATTTGCGCCAGTACAATCAGTAAATATGTATCTACGGCATAAACAGAAGTAGGTAAGTATGTATGTACATACCTACCTAATCATATTTTCATTTATATCAAATTGCTATTTCAATTAACACAAATTGATTAATTTGAAATAATTAATGTAAATAATAGGTGTACATATATAAATTGATCAAGAAAAGTGAATTAATTAATAGAAGTAAATAAATTACAACTATAGACTATAAAAAGAAGCTTTAAAATCGGTCGACTAAAGAAAAACACAAACAAAATGTCACTTACATTTATTATCTAATCCGGCTTTGTATTTATCAAATCCTTTTAGTCTGACTTTCTTCCCGATCGTATCCAAGAATTCTTGAAAAGCCGGCCCTGCTTCCTCGTTGTTATACATTTCTTCCTCGGAAGATTGGCCAACCTTACAATACATAATTCCTACTTTATAATGGTTGGTTAATCCTTGTTCGTCTAGTTTGAGAAGTTGCTCCTCCATCTGTTGTGGATTCTGCGTTCCGAGCCTCAAGCAATTAATTTGTATTTCCGGCGATACGTATTCGAGAACTTCTTTTACGCTCATAGTTTTACCGCTAGATTGTTTTATATTGGGAATGGCATCTTCTAAAATAGCGCCGCGCAATGTAAGCAGTTCGGAAGTACGGATAATAAGTCTGTACTGAAATTGCATAAGAGAATTCGTGTGATTGTCTTCGTGACAAACTTTTTCACGACGAATTGATAGCGCTACTGGACCTAGCTGTTCGTCCATTCCAAACCAGTTTTGATGATCTGGAGTGTAATAAAAGGAAGTCAGTAATTGATACTATGCTACAAGACATTTATCGAGCAAACATAATACCACCGACCTACGTAATAAAAACGTCAATCGTTTGTATTTAAGTCCACATTTATGCATGCCGTCGGTCGCAGGACGGCATGAAGTCGTAAAATTCTAAATGCACAGATTGCAATAGGTCCGTTTGGGCACGAACGAAGCAGCAGCAAACGTTGGTGCCGTCGGTGCATAAATGGACCCATTGCAATGTGTGCATTTAGAATTTTACGACTTCGTGCCGTCCTGCGACCGACGGCATGCATAAATGTGGATTAAAACCAAGTCTTCAATATATCCACCGACGATTAAAATGGCACCGTTAAATTACAATAGGTGTTATAAGTCTACCCGCACCATAGACACTAGATAATATAATAGATATAGATAGATGTATACGTTATACAGAATAGGTTCCAACTCGTCATCAATAAAACATCGTATTTTTACAGTACCTACTAATAGATTGTAGTCTTTCTTTGCCATGTCATCATCGGTAGATGACATTCAAAACTTTAAACTGAATATTACAAATATACAATTTAGTAACCTTTTATGTATTACAGCATTGGAACCTATCGTGAATAACATATAGGTACTGTTATATAATGTTATACAATGCATTAAATTATGGTCATTGCTCTCACAAAATAATTTTCTAAATTCCAGGACAATCAATATGTACATTAATGAACAACAAATATCTACCTACGTAAAATACTCGCGATTATTCTAATTTCGTAACTTCAAAGTGTTCAGTTATCTTAACAAAGATTATTTTAGACCTATTCAATTTTAAATTGCCGATCATAAATCTATGACCTCCTGACCAACCACTGGCCCCACGTCTGTCAATAATTAAAGTTTATTATTGTTACGATGCTTGCCGTCTCCGTCGGTCGTTTACAAAATCAACAAAACAAACAAATTGAACTGTACCTACTATATGCGTGTAATACAAACGATAGATACGTACTCGTAAAAAAAAAAACTATTACTAACCTTGACCCACAAAGTATTTTCTATAATACAAAGCACCTTGGTCTACGTTTTCGATCGGCCTAGGAAGTCGTTGATAAGGACACGTCGAATGTCTCCAATGAGTTTCGCCAATCGGAAACTCCAACACTGCCACACCATACGCCAACGGAGGCCTATGCAAAGGTTTACGTTGACTGGAGCTCTGTCCGTTCTGCAATCGAGTAAGACTAACTATTCGTTCTTCTTCGCCACCGATTTCGTTTCGAAAAAATGGACAATTTTCTACCAAGTCGTTGCTATGGCCGTCCCCGAAGTCTTCGTCTCCGCTTTCGCCATCTGGAGTTGATGATCTTGCTATCATAGACGCAGCAGATGCACCCGTTGTGGTATTCCGCCGTTTCGACAGCAAGTTCTTTCGTATACGGACGGAATAGCTTAAATTGGTCGTGAGCGATTGGCAATCGTAATGTACGAAAGCCCTTCTACGTTGTATTTCTTCAGAGTCCGTCGATAACGCGACACTAGAATTACTGGTCGATGTACTAACGACACTGTCGTCCATCGCTTGTCTTTGGTTTTTTAGCGAACTACCACTAACACTACCCGATCCCCAAAATTTGGGGAGTTTAACGCGCAATTTTGGACTTTGCGGAGTTAGCTGATGGGGTCCTCCGGTTTCGTCGTTCGTCAAAGAATTCGTTATGTTTTCGGATTCTATCTTTCCTCTAAGATACTCCGAAGGGCCAGGAGATCGCTGATCAGTTCCGTTAGCTCCTAACACTGTAGGTCTGTAATCTTGCAGCATCGCAAAAAAAGATTCGCTAGTGCCTGAAACGGGCCCCGGCCTGTCGATAACGTCGATAGACCCGTGGCTACCGTATTCTCTTTTCAAAATGGGCGAAGAGGCGTTTGTGGGTCGAACGTGGTGATCTACAAGTTCTAGGCTAGAGTTGCTACGATACAAAAGGTCGGGAGAAAGATGTTGACGACGAGGTACGGCCGAATTGTGATGATGGTGATGGTGGTGTCGATCGTTATAGGACGAACGAGGAGCGGCTAAGCCTGCATTAACCCTTGCTCGTTGTAAATGGGTATTGTAATATTCGACCGCTTGGGCCGTGCGCTCCCTCACTCTAGTAGAGGTCGGGGGCGCTCGTGGGGGCGCAGGCCCACATTCTTCTAGCCCGATCATCCCATCACGCTGGAAAAATAAAATCGCATTAATTCGGTATATTATACGAAATACTTGTTTCTACGCCTACACGTCTACTTTCAAAAACCATAACAAACGTAATTAACTATTCCTTAGGGTATTAAAAATATAGATGTTTGTTGTAATAATTATATAAGTACCTGTCTTGTACCTGTCGGTTACAGCAATCTTTCTTCAAAATTAGACAAAAGAGGACTTAGTCAAAATGTCATTTTTAAAAGATTGAATAAAAGTCTAAAGAATATTTTAGTCGGCGACAATTCGTTCAGATGAATTAAATAAATTTCAAAGTTTTGAAACGTAAAAAAATAAAAAACATCTGAAACTAGGTTCGCGTTCTATAACTATTGACTGTGAATTAGATCAATCGAAGCGCCATCGCGATATCCTATAAAGTAGCGGATCCGAATTGTTCAAAATCAGACCAACAGTATAAAAAGAGTGTTTGTACTTATGATTAAGTAATAAGAAAATTTCGAATGATTACAGGATATCTAGATACTATTAGGCACGGTTCCATCTGGGTTTATGTTTGTTCAACGAATAATAACTAGCGGGATTATTGGGATTCCTGATGAATAGCTTTGAAAGAATGAAAGACCGGAATTTCTAGTGGTATGCGACCGAAACAGAGACGGACTTGCTGAACATCTGCTGACCGCCAAAGAGCGACTTCCGATTTTTTAAACTTGAATTTCAATAAAACATTGACAATGTTCGTTGCACTCACATTCCATACTGACGATCGTGTACGTAATACAAATACAACATGTGTTTATCAATCGACAATAAATAAATAATGGGCGTAATATCGGAAAACGTCTACGCTGGAAATTGTTTCGTCGTGTGAAATTCGTAGGTCTGTCTAGATAGTGTAATTATTATTTTGTTACCGCGGTACCTACATAAAAATCCACTTGTGTAGAAAGCGAAGCGCTGGATGTACTATGTAAATATGCTAATTCGACGAATAAAGACTATGTAGAGCAGTGTGTCAAAGTTCCCAGATACCTATACGTATGTACAACGTGGTCAATAACGTTTTACGAATGTAGTAACGGAATTTTAGGTATGCTCAATACGATCCTGGAGGAACAATAAGTTACGATGATCTACGTTAACAATAAGATCCAAATTAATGCAGGACAAACTCTCCCAAGTCTCGCAGACGACAAACAGCTAACGGAAACATTAAAATTATAAATGGCATATTACATGACTGGAAACAACAATTATAAATTCCTTCCAAGCTTCTATGGATATTTGTCCATCATAGATAATGTATTCGAATCAAACACAATAAATGATCAGGCAGTATGAATAAGTAGTACATAGATAATATTATGTAGGTATACATTAAATACATACAAAGCACACGTCGATATCGTAACCACAATAAAGCCTTGGCACACACTAATATCCTTCAATTATCTGATTTTATTGTTAACGATTTAAAAATTTAAACTATCAAATTCGGTACCGAGACCGGAAGTAAAACCGGACGGAAATTATAGTTGCCCAAGCATATCTCCACCCACCACATTGTTTTATACTTTGAGAAGTACTTTCGTGATTTATAAAACACCAACTATTATTTATATATATATATATATTCGTCTCGACTCGATTTGCATTTTATAACCAAAATACAAGGCAGATGTTCCGAAACACCAATCTCTTTTAAAAGCAGATGGTCCACGCTTTTAACCTTTTCATCTCCCTCCAAATAAAGGCGATCGTGTTTCCTGTTTTAGGCCCGCATATCATACGATACAATAAATTCCAAAAATTACCGAAAGGAAAAGTAATTCATGTTCAATAAGTGACATGAAACGGTATCGACGAAACATTATATCGAACGATAATCGTAGCTCAATTTAGGCCAACTGATTTAAGTTTTACCTCTGAGGAAACTGCTTCCGGATCCGTGAAATTTAATATTATTCCGTCGGATCGATCGACACTAATAATGCAAAGACTATTTTTAAAAGCTCAATGACAATAACGTTTATTTTATGGAAATGTCAAGTATATCTTACAAAATTGTAGTTTCTTACCATTTCTACGTATTACGTAGGTATACGTATTTGCGAACGAACGATAACAAAACATTTATGGCCGCATGCATCGACGAAAAAACATGATTAAAAGTTGACAGAGTTTAATATGAATGGAACTACGTATTTATGTCAAACGTAATCGACCTTTAGGTATAGGTAATCTCGTTTAAATTTCGTCCATGCCTATTGCCATACGATTCGTAAAAACCTCGAACTCGTAATCTATTATACATACATTACAACGCATCGACGTTTAGTATTTTTAACTTACAACTAACACAGTTCATCTCGTGCAGTTACGATGGACCTACATTCTTTCGCAATTAAACTAGACAATTATTTTTATCTGATGTTGACCGAATGTGCGTTATTGTCTTCAAGATGTACTGACGACGCGTGCTTGATTAATTAAGTCGATTGCAATAAACCATTTTGAATGTGTATCTATTGTGTAATCCTAAATAATCTTCCTGGGCCCATTCTTGAAGTCGCCAAAAACTAAGATCGACATTTAAATAATTTATTTTACATATCTGCAGTTAGTAATGTGGGTAGCACAACTATGTATAGGAAATCCGTCGTTCAACTTTACTTTATGCTCCAAACGATTATGTAATCTCAAATCCCTCAAAGAAGAATATACGCAGATGATTAAGGATATGCAATTTATTATATAAAGTCCAAAAAGGTTACAATAACTTATTTTTGTAAGCGACTCAATATAAGTTAGTATATATCTACATAATTATTGATAATAGAGTTCATTATTATATAAGTCGTTGAGAACTGTTAAAACACACCATCCTTGACCTATTACTATTATTACTAATAATATTGTATTTAATGTCATACGAGGTTGTCTAGGAGTAGGTACCTAAGTAAGTGCCTGCAAAACTTTACTCTGCGGGAGACACCATATGTTTTAAAGTTCAGCTTCGACCATTTTTACTTTTCGTACAAGCAATGATATCGCTTCTTGTTATTCAGTTTGTATTTACCTACATTTATGTAGAACTGGAAATGATTAAATCATAAAATTATTCACTTTTATTTTTAGTTATAACCTACTATAAATGATAAATACCTAACACCTTTAATTTTAAAACTTTACGAATTTAGGTAACCGCCGATACATGTAGGTAGTCACTTACTTATAAATTTGAATCAATTATGTTCACATTATTAAAGTACATACTACTTAGGTGCGCCTACCTAATTCAGTATTATTAGGTAGGGGAAAGTGGGGATCATTTAACCAAGAGGTAGATTCAACTAGTACTTATTAATTTAGAAGTATTTAATATTTGATTAAACCGCTTGCTTGTACTAGTGTAAGTAACTTCATGCAATAGTCTAGGTTAGCACCGAATATAGGTAATGTGCTTGTGACGCATAAAAGAAACATAATAAAATTAATATCAATTTTGATATTTTACGGTACGATTTTGTCATATTCTCATAACTAAATCTAGCACAATTTTATAAGGAATAGTTGATAGTGACGCATGTGGGATATATTCAACCACTAATTGAATGTTTTCCAAATTTTAGAATAAATCTTAGAGAAGAATAATACGGCGTTATAACTCCAAAAACATATTTTAGATATCTAGAAAGTATATTTGTAAAACGAATAAAGCGTAGATTTACTACGTTAGATTTTTACATGTCTGTATTCTATTTGTTTGGTATAACTACTTTATTATTTACACATTTAACATTTAATTATGTTAATAAATCACGCTTTTTTTATTTCAAAGTTCTAATTTTGAGTTGTTATTAAAAAATAATTCAATTTGACTACCTATTAACATACTACCCCAACTTCTACCACCCCACTACTGAGAAACTTTCGACCATTTTATAAGATTTATCGGAATCGATATAAAACTGACTACCTTAAATTATTTTATTATTACAGGGTTATCAATAGATAGTCAAAATGTCATACTAACTATTACAGCATATAAAGTATGTAAACAAAAAAAAACTAAAAAGTGGTTAAATGATTCCCATTTTCCCCTACTCCTACAAGAAATCAAACCGACATATTTTTAAATATTAATAGATATTTTCTATCTATAGCGATATTAGAAAAATAATAAAAAATCAGATTTTAGCATTAACGTGATTCTATAACTACAAAAACGATAATTTTCTACTTATAAAAATATATTATTTGTCATGGTTAACAATGATTCATAGAAAGTCGAGGACACTGTTAGGTACGTTTACTTCAGAACTTTTATTAAACAAGGTCTTTATAATGACAAGAATGATGTAGTTTATAATAAATTAGTATTATAAGTAATACAAACCGCGTTTAAATCTATATAAACTAACTAACTATAGGTACATTAAGTATCTGATTTTACTTACTTAGTTTCCAAATGCATTTTCATATAGAAATTCGATAGCGCTTATCGTTAGCGAAGAAGATTGTAAAGTAGGTATGTACTTACAGAAAATTAAAAAAAAACACCCTTCTGTCAAAATTCGCAATAGATTAGATAATTTAAAATGTAAATGTAACAAAGCGTGACCCATTGAAGGATATAAGGATTTTATAATATTTAAACGAACGTTGTAAATTAAAAATGCCAACTTTCAACCTTATGTCATCCCCCATAAACTTCGTAACTTAATTAAAGCTACCCTTCCAAAATGTAAATTTTGGAGTACCTACGAAAAGAACATCATACACCATATGGTAAATTAAAATGCATTCACTTTAAAAACCATTATGTTTATGATTATACATCCACCTGTTTAACTTTACTTCTCCTGTTTTATTAAAACAAGGGTGAAAACCCAACTGTTGCGTCGCGTACAAAACTCAGGTCTAAGCTATTTACACTCCCAGAAACTAATTGACAAAAGAAAATAAATTCAAATTACATATATTTATACCTAAAAATATTAGATATTGAAATAAACGCTTAGTGGTAGATGACTATCCAAAAACTAGTTGCTTTAACTGACGTGTTTCTATAATTCTTGGCGCGTCTGTCTCAACCTTGGGGTTATTATTATCTACCAAAGATTATGTTAAAGGTTAGGTACTTTATTATTTTAACATCACGCTCCCTTTTTATCACAACCGGCATCATTAGCGTAGACAATAATTTTGAGACATATGTACACATAATACGTCTTAACAGTCATTTTTTGCGAAAATGAGTTATTCTGACTTTCTTATGCATCTAAGGCAAACATATAATCTGTTAAAATCTAGTAACAATATTTCGATTTTTTCCACCAGAAAAATTGATTTGTATTTTCGTGAAGCGTATCTGCTTATAGCTACGCTACAACACAAAATGTGCGCTGCTGTAAAATTTACTTTTTGTGGATTAAAACGTTTTACCAAAACTGGTCGATATCATTGAGGTTGGAATATGAAAAATCTACATACAAGATGATTCCAAAATGGCGCACACCTACTCTAGAGTAGGTAAGCGAATGGACTCGAAGAATAGGAATGGGCTGTTCTATGTATAATTAGGTACATAAGTATATACATTTCGTTCAAACTTGACTATGTGACAACGTATACATATTATAAATTAATATTGACTGGTAGAATTTAGATATGGTAGATATGATAAATGATGTTCCCACGTTTTCCAAGTTTACGAAATTTCACTAATCAATGTTCCAAAAATGCGAACGCATTCTAAAATCTGCACCTTTCCATTTAGATATAATGGATCGATATAAGTACAATAATTTCCATACAATTGTTAATTTATAAAGAAACTTTCCTTGGACTTTCCTATATTTTAATCAGCTCATTAATCGAGAAAAATTTTATTGTCAATGCAGATACGAGTATTAGATTACCTAATATATTTTTTAATGCAGGACTATAAGTTCTGAATTTACAAAACTACTCAAAATATAACAAATTGAATTGAACAACTACAATAAAACCTCCTTAATACGCTCTTCAGAGACCAAACAAAAAACGTGCCTTAAGTGGGAAAAAGGTTTCGCTGTATTATAATATTGTATCACGCGATGAAAAGGAATTAAAAGAAATGTAGTGTTTTCAATTGATTCTTTATTGATTTAAATTAACTTCTACACTTTATCAGAATAGCACAACTCTTATCTGACGTTCATGACTTCACATCTATCGTTCTTATTGTTCCCTCTTGTTATAAACCATAAAATTATTGTTCTCTAACAAATAAATACCACAAAAATTCAAGCAGCACAGCTTCACTGTGCATTCATTTAAGCAATAAGTTTCAGCACACCATCCAAATATTTGGAAATTGACGGTCATTAAAAAAAGAACAAAGTTTAAATGAATTACGCATTGAGCAGTATTTAAGTACAGAGGAACCTCCAAGGCCTAAGAAAAAATACCCTGACTGTGATAAACTGTTATAAAGTAGGGGAGACCGGGGTTGGTTGTCACACTTTTTAGTTTTCAAATTTTTACACATCAGTTTTAAGCACTACAACGATTCTGACCGTGCTATTCTAAAACTCTATTCTTCGAGTACCTTTAAAAAAATAATAACGTTCTTATATTAATTGTAATCGAACTTACATAGCTTTTTTTACAAACGTGTAACGGTGACAACCTTCCCCATTATGGGGTTGGTTGTCACAGGTGTTGGGGTTGGTTGTCACAGCTGTTTTAAATGAAAGTGAGGAATGAATAATAATTCCAGTCCTTACAATACTAACCTAAATACTTAAACCCTATATAATAACCTACATATGATTGAAAAAAAAACAAACATCCAATATTTCCTTCTATTAGCGTAACAAAACAAATCAATTAGAAGTACAATTAAGCAGCAGCAACAATCTCTGGTATATCTTAGATGGTCATCGTGCCTCTCGGATTATTTATCATCCAACTGTCGATTTGGCTATTGACATATTTTTTAAACGCACCGTAGACACTTCTGTCTAACGGTTGCAGTCTATGAGAATAATGCGGTGGGAACGACAACAACACAATTCCATTGTCTTTTGCATAATTTAACCCATCAATTGATAAATGTGACCCGTGATTGTCTAACACAATCAAAGATGTTTTTTTCTTTGAACATTTAGTGTTTTCTACAAAATGTTGATGGTTGTCACATGTGACAACCATACCCGTAACCTGTGAGCCAACCAACCCCGCAACGCCATTTTGAATAACTAAAATCATAGCAAGCCTAACGTTATAAGTAGGAAGTTTGTAAATGTACGATAATATACTTCAAATTATCATCTATTAAGAACATGGATTGAAAGCTAACCTAGGTTAACATGCTAGCAAAGAAAAAACATTTGATGACATCGCTAAAAGTTACTTACCACACGAAGAAATCGAAAATTGTTTTTATAATTAAACTCTGTATAGCCACAGACATCAAACTATATTCACTGACTGAGCATATCCTTGTTCATGTCTGAACATGGTTAGTATACTCCTAGCGCACCTAACAGCGGAAAAATCAACCCTGTGACAACCAACCCCGGTCTCCCCTACATATCATAATGCGGATATGAATATTTTCGATTACTTACGTGGAATTGCTCATATCACATAAATGGCCCGTTTAAATTATCATAAGGATCTGCAACAGCAAAAAAATATATTTTTTTAAATGGCCGTGTAACTCGACTAAATCTCTTCGGACGGATTGTCCGGGATTAGAAACGCAATGAAACAAGTTTTAGGAAAATCCATTCGGTATAACTGGGTTCCGAGATAAAAATCTTATTGCACTAGACTATAATAAGAATTTAAAATACCTACTTAAACTATACAGGACGATTCATTGGGAAATGCGCATACGTTAGGGGTAAACAGAGGATACCGAGGTGGTCCTAAATAACCTATATTTAATGGTTCTCTAATTCTTTATAACCAAGATACAGAATGATTTATCCATTTTGACAACTTCTTCAACTAGAAAATATGAAAATGTTAATGATTTTATTGATTAAACTTGAAAAAATTTATTAATTTAGAAACAAAATTTATTTTTCTTAATTTTATTACCTCATATTACCTGAACATTTAGTTTAACTTAAAATGATCACTAGCAGAATTATATGCGGAAATACGAAAGATATTTAGTGTAACTTAATTTTTCTGCTCTTTTCAAATATACCAACAAATTTTTAAAATTTTAATATATAGAGTGTTGTTTTGAGGTAAATCAAATTTGTTATTTTTTTTTTAAGGACAGACCTGGAATACAACTTTTATTTATACGTTATGCGACACCTTAGTGGACAAAGAACATATGTAGCGAATATTAAAAAAAAAATTATGTTTAATTATATATGTAATGCATATATGTTAATTTAATCTTACTGTGTATGGCCCTAGCGTGCCGATCCGGTGAAATAATATAATAAAAAAAAACAAAAAACGGAATATTAAAAAAATGTACAGTGTAGTTTGTAAGGTTAAGGTATGACTAGTTGAAGAAATTTTCAGAATGAATAAATCATTCTGTATCTTGGTTATAAAGAATCAGAGATCCATTAAATATAGGTTATTTAGAACCACCTCGATGTCCTCTATTTACCCCTACCGTATACGCATTTCGCAATTTTCGCTGAAATTACGCAATATTCATTGTATCATGGTAGTTAATAATATCTAATAATTTACAGAACGATGAATAATATTGCTGGCGATGAATTGCCGGTGTTGAATTTTCCTGGACCCTCTCTCTCCCCCCCTATAAACCCTACTACCTTCAGTAATTCGCTTGACCTAGCTTAATTTGAAAGCCCAGGCTCAACAAAAGAAAGTGAAGGTCAAAATAACGTTGAAGTTTATTCAAATTTAATAATAATCATCAGCAAAATCTTGTTCATAATAATATTAAAGTCGCTAACTATTTCTTTAATTTTCCTTCCACAAACCTGATAAAAAATACCTACTATTATTTTTGACTTTATTTGTAAAGAAAATTCTTTTAATGAACTCGGAATCTTACTCATCATCTGATGGAAAGTTTGAATTATCAAAAATCAGTTTAAACGACAACTCCAAGTAAGTAAACGTTGCTTTTAAATTACTAAATATAAAATCTTTTTTTTTAATAGCAAGGTAGATACATTTGGAAGCATAATATATCTTATCAATTGTGAAATTAAATAACCACCTTATTTTTATTACTTACGAAAATTCATAAAAGATTCTAAAGTTTTCAAATAATATCCGGCCCAACCACGTTGAGTAATAATCGACATCACCAATTAAAGAACTCTAGGTACACAAAATCAAATGTGTTACAAGTATCTACACATTAACATAAAAAAAAAGTTTAATTACCTGTTAAACCGTTTTCAATACCGTTGTTGAGCACTAAATAATGCAGTTAACAATTCGATTTTCTACTATACTTGCTCGAATTAAAAATAATTTTGGACAAGAAATAATGATAATTATTATTAACGATCTAGATCAACTCTGAACGGTATTCCTTTCCAACATCATCGTCATCTCAACAAGGTCAATTGCCGGTTTAAATTTCTATCGCCCATCTAAACCATTTTATAATCAGTCGTGACATAATGTAGGTAATTGAAGAGACCTTAAATGTAAATTAAAAAATCTGGATTAATTTGTCCCAAAACGTTTATTTTTACACTTACCCGATTGCTCCTACACACACACACGCGCGCGCGCGCACGCACGCACATGCACCTCCACCCAAAAAACAATGTGACATGTTATTACAAATTACAAGTCAATTTTGGGGTCGATATAACGAAATGCAGAAGATCGGAATGCAAATGTTTCATGGAATATTCTGAAATATTACACGAACTTTAAATCGAAGCAGCGTCTTATAAAATTGAGTTTATCGAACAGTTACGCGCGAAGTTTGTTCTAGTTCTCAAATGTTATATGTATGTACCTACTTGCTTTACATAATAGCTAACACTAATATTTCCAAGGCTAATTTAACTTTAAAAAACTGGAACTGGGTCAAAATAGATTATTAGGTACATTAAAAATTGTGAGTACGCGTAGGAAAGGCAAAACGCTATTTGATATTTTAATAAAAACCCTATTACCGTAATTCTCACGAATTTCGGGAGTTAACAAGGCACGCATCAATTTTATACGTGCATGTTCTAATTCTCATACCTACATCGTTAAGCTTCGGACGATTATAATCTAAAACAATTTGTGTTCACTTTGGAACCATAAACCTACACAAAATAGAAGACATAAACGTGATTTTGTATCACATGATCAGGAGACCGCGACTTTCATTGTTCTATAATAAAACAAAAACATACTTAATAATGTTTTGTTTCGGACGTTTATTTTACAGATAACAAATAAAAAGTTAGTATAGAATGACCTGTTCAAAATAATAGTAGTCAACTGTTCAGTGTTCGAAAAAAACTCGATGAAAAACAATTTCGAAAATTAATTTCTAAGCGCAATACATCAGGTTTAAAAAAAGGACGTCCAACTTTCATGCAATTTTCGATATTCGTTTTATAAATAATGAAAAAAAATTTTTTTTGACAACGTCTCTTTCGGTAAAATGTTTACTTTTAATCGCGATAACTTTGCTCATTTCATTTTTAGGTACTATAAAATAAAATTCTAGAATATTGTTCAACCCGACGCGTCGCGACCCGACGACCAATTCGTAGTACGATATTCTGAAAATGGATGCTGAATCATGCCGAGTACTTCCATTTGTCTAGCCAATTTAACAGCCAGTTTCATGTATGTATTAGTTTTATAAAAGTCCCTCTAGTCATCGAGTCATCGACCTACACCTCCTTATTATAATAGGTACCTACTTGTTCTATCTATTCTTTTCATCACGATAATTTACATCTTTATTTTTTAAACACACGCTTCTTCCTAACTATCTAAAATTGTTACTACCTATATACGTAATTTTGATTAAGCCAATTGAATCTGAATAATTATGCAGAAAGGGATAAATCTTTTTTTTAAAGAACACGTTATTGCTTAATTCATAATAGGTACGTATCTATCATTTATATTTCTACCAATTTATGGAGAATAAACGGAAGTCAAGTAACAAAAAACTACTAAAAGACTAACTACTAAAACTACTAACAAAAACAACAGCTACTACTTCGGTTATTCCAATTCGTCTTTACACGGTAGGTATTACTACTGAAAATCTGCAACTATTTTAATTGTATTTTTTTTATGAAAACTAGAAAAGATATCAAAATTTAAAAAGATACAAAAATGTTACATTTTTTAATGAGCTGTAACATAAATATCCAAAAATATGTGGGAATACCCTGTACATTCATTACAGGAATAAAAAATAAAAGTATGTAATAAAAAATAAAACCACACACAAAAAAACAAAAAAAAAACACACACACACACACACACACACACGAACATGTGATGATAATAATAATACCTACTGATTACAATACATAATTAATTCAAGTAAATTCACTTAAAAGTAAAATAAATAATTAAACGATAGAATAAAATTAATAAAATTTATATAATCAATGACATTGTCCTTGCAAACACTAATTACAAATTTTTCTTCTTCTTCTTTGTGTTTCTGCATGTTTTTCTTTAATGTAATGTTGCTATAAGTCGTCGTTCCATCTTTTTCGCGGGCAATAATGACAAATTGAATAAGAGATATCAAAATAAATTATGTGAGGTACCTACCTACCCACTTTACTACCTGATAATTTTCAAATATATCTTAAGTACCTACCTACGTAAGATGGCATGAATTTTATTAATAATATTGTATACAAATATTTTTATCTAAAGTTAGTTACTATCATAGATCAAGAAAACTTAATACTTATTACTAATTTTCTTTTAATTATTAGATAACTAATTAAAATCGTAATTAATTCTCAATTATTCGTATAATTTTACTAAAATAATCGTATAATTAACACTTTTATTAATTACTGGTAAATATTAAAATTACTAAAAGCACAATCACCACGTTTAGATTACACCTATATTAGCGCCCACTATTAATTTATTACATATGAAAAGCGATAGGTACATTCGATACACGTGGCCAACAAGACGATCGGGCATGACATCACTTGACATGATGAATCACTTTCTAATCAATAATAATAATAAAATATTTTTATTCAATTCCGACGCTATAACTTCATTCGCGTTTATTATTTACATATTTGTTTATTCTTATTTTGAAGCTACATATTATTATGTATAGGTACCTATCTATTACAAAAATGTTAGTAAACGTAAATAAACGAAATTCAGATTCGACTTAAATTATAAAACTCGGCGTTTATCTTTAATTCTAAATTTAATTGTACACTTCTAAAAATAAAAAGGTCTCGTAAATATGGTAACCGTTGCATCCTTAAAACAAATGACAGAAGTACCTATTATAAAACATAGCCGCTGGATATTTCAGATTTTCCGAATACTTTTGTTAAAGAATCTAGACCCATTTTCATACAACGCAACTTTAACCATCAAAGATGAATTTTAATGCGAGATTAGTTTGAAATCCCGAAATCCTTTATCCCAGTTATCATGACGATTACCATTTTATGAAAAATGCGAACGTTCCGTTAATTTAATAACTTCTTTTCGTTTAACGAAATTATTTAAATAATTATTATTCCTATTATTTAAAGCACAAAAAGTCATTTAAATTTTACATAATTATTATGCAGGTAGGTATAGGTACTGTCTAATTAGGTATTATCTATAGGGTAATTAAAAATTGACTTTTTGTTTTGTTTTATAATTAATAATTAACGAATAACTCAAATATGAAATACAACTGTTTTATCCACAATTACTTTATTATCGTAAGTATCTATAGGTATATTTATTAATTGTTTTGCAAAACACCGAAAAAGTAGTTAAATTGATTGATGTCGGAATAATGTGGTAAGTATTTACACTATATCTACCTATCCAGAAAATGCATAACAATCAAACTCAACACCTATCACATTCATACACACCTGATGCTTTCTGGAAGTCGTGATGCCATCATTACTCAGTACCTAACTATACTTTAATCATTATAAAATATGTAAGAAGGTATTGTATTTAGTATTAGTTCATTTTGTATGTCTGTCATTAAGACACTAAACGACTACCAAAAGAAATTGATTTAAGAAGGAAGAAATGTGCAGAGTACGATATTAATTACATTTGTGAAAGATCTTTGTCAATATTTTTTTTATAATAAATTTTCCAATATTATTGCTTGTGTAAATGCATATATCTAAGCAAATATCTATATAAACAAAACAAAAATCTAAAATTAGCGAACCACAGTTGCCCTCAAAACCTTAATTTTTTGTAGACATTTATTTACCTTGTTAACTCTAAACACGCCATTAACTTAAAATCCCGATGTTTCCTTACACATAGCTATCTAATCTAGTGTAGATAATCAATTTAGCAAACCATGTATTTAGTGTAGGTAAGTCTAAAGATACCAAATGGATTTAAATGCATTTAATATCTATACCAGAACGTGTAGGTATCTGAACCTATGTAGGTTCAGATTGCTCGGTACCGTACGGTAATAACGGGAACTTTTTATTAAGGTGAAAATTTAACAACGAATACTACTAGGGATTAATTCATGCAAACAGCATAGGTATGTATTGTTTATAAGTATGTATACCTATGAATTTTCTCAAATTACACATTGTAGATTTAATTTACTGCAAACGGTTTGCGCTAATAGCATCTAAACTTTGCATGTTAACATGTTACTGACACTAGAAAAAAATTAATCCAACAAAGAATTATTATTATTCATAAAATAATAAAGATAAAATCTACTCAAGATAAGTATAACAAATCATATATCTTGTACCTATCGTTAAGCGCGTGTATTTCGCATTGTTTCCATATTTAAATTATAAAATAAGTTAGAAAGTATACTTCGAATCTACTACCTATAGTAGATTCAGATAAGTTCGCAGATTCGCAGACCGCGTGTAAACCGAAACACGCTTGATTGAAAATAAATAGGTATATGTTTGTTAATTATCGAAAGTGAACCTTGAGCTAAAGCTAGGACGATAAAAATAATGTTTACTACTTGGTAATGTAGAAGAAACATTAGAAGCAATTCTTTTCTCTAACATTTTTTATTTTTACTCAAATAATTGATACCTACTTTACCCTTGAACAATTTAATATTTCATTATTTTTAAACAACACTGTATATCGTTAGTTTCACTTTAATAAAATTAGTTACTAACTTGGGTACTTTCATAATACAACTAAAACAAAGCTATTTACAACATTCGAGATGCGCTTTCGGATACCAAATAGCAAGTTCATAATATATACAATACTTAATTTACCTATAGGTACCTCCTATACACATCTCTACCGCAGAAAATGTTTAAATTCAATTATGGTCGCATTAAATTAGACAGCCATCGACATACATATTATAAACATAACGATTCATACATAAACATACATACGTACATATCCTAACCATAACCCGTAACATACATAAACGGCTCGGATACCTACACAACTTAATATACATAATTATTAAACATCTCGAAACGATAAAATCTTTTCAATTACGGCTCCGTAAGAAAATAAATTTTATGGAAAGATTACGTTTTAATAGGAAATTAACTGGGGCACAACCTTTTGTAAATGTCTTTACATCAATTCTAATAATGTCGATGCGTAAGCATTTTTAAAAGTTTTCGGTATAAAATTAATTAGGCTTGTCGTTACTGGCTTTATCGCACATTGTCAATAGCGACGTGCGTAAATTTAAGTTTTACGCACGCTACTATTAATAATGTGTCAAAATATATGTATAAATAAAAATCTTATTTTTCCAATTGTCAATGTTAAATTTTAATCAATTCTTTTTACCTAGCTATTTTAATAATTTAGAACAAAAGCTGACAATGAGTCATAGAAAAAAATTGTATGTTACTCGTTACATAAATAACTATTCTTAAAAATGTATCCAAAAGTAGTAATCAAATGGAATTAAGTTGGTGGACTGTACTGGCTATATATGCCGATTACTTGACGCCGATTAAACGACTTAAATATGGTGGAAGTATAAAAGAGGTTCTCCCTATTGTATAATGGCAACCTACCTATGCAAATAAAAGTGCACAACCTATAGTTGTTTTGGCACAATTTGTTTGACGTTCATGGTTTATTATAATAGAAATAAAATAATACTTAATTTGGTCAATTACTGTTATAAATTAGACGAAAAATGACTAGTCGGTTTCTTTAAAACATTTATTTTACTATATCAAGATCACCGGTCTAAAACATGAATTATGAATTTTAGTATGAAAACAAATGATGAAGAAGTAGATACGATGAACAGGGCAAAAAATTTATAAATAATTCCACAAACGTACCTTCTTAATGTTGTAAAAATCTACAATTTCTATCTTCAGGAAATAAGATTAATAGGTAAGTACGTACATTTTAACTAAAGAGTAATCTAACACCTTGGGAATTTAAGTCGTCGCAAAGAATTCCTATGTGAAACTACGACACTTACTATAAAGAGAAGAACGACTTTACCTGGTGCAAGATTTGTCAGTATATCCATATATACCAATGTTTATCACAAATGTTTAATTAAATGTTTTTCCGACTGCTTAAACAAAACAAACACCAACGACGAGCCACTTGAACACTAACAATAAATAAGAATTACATAAATACTCTAATACGTAGATATTTAGTTAACTACGGAAGAATTTTCGTGTAAACCTTGAAAAGTTCAACAAGGTGGCATCAGAATGCTATGGAATTATTCTACTTACTTTAGAAGCGAATTTTTAGGTAGGTACCTACAATCTAATTTTAAGCGCATTTTACGCAAACGTTACTCGCAATGAATATACGTCATTTTTGTTTTATTTATACAGGGTGGTTCTGAACTAGTTGGCCAAAATAAGGGATTGAGCAGGGCTCGCCATAAGGGTGAAAAAAGTTTCAATCAGCATTGGTCCATAAAAGTATCACTCAGGAGTTACGATTCATTTAATTATTAATATCCGATTAAAAAAAAATGTAAGTCATGAAACAAAAGAAAATTTATTTTATTTTTATTTACAAGTTATTGAAAATTTCCACCGTTAACCATAACGCATGCTTCCATACGTCTAACTTGATTAAAATTGATTATTAAATTAGCTATAATTCCTAAGAGATACTTTTTTAGACTAATGATTATAAAAACTTTTTTCATCCTTATAACGAACCTCGCGCAATCCTCTGTTTTGGCCAACTATTTCAGTACCTATATTTAAAATTTTAGGATAGCTATACAATTAAATAATTTACCGGAAATATTTTAATCTTGTAGGTAATTTTAATCTAACCAACTAAATGACAAATAATATAAGGCATTCAAAGCTACAATTTAAAATAAATTACTGACATGAGTTATACATTTTTACAATCTAATCTAAAAGAAAAACTCGAGAAAGTCAATTTTAATAATTTTAACAAACTTTAATTACCTATAACTCAAAAATTATTAGAGATAAGAAAGTAAAATCCTATATATTTACTTTCCTAATATGGTGTTAGAAGTAGGTACCCCTGTCTGATATCTATCGATCTAATTCGCATTATTTAAGTGTTTTATTTTCTTCGATTGAAACAATTCTGAAATTTAATGGTTAATTAATATAATGCTTTATGTAGCTACACTTATTCCTTAATTGTCTTTATTAAGTACACAATATGTATTCAAATATTGTAGGTGCCTATCTACGCAATTATGTATCCACGAACGTCTTTTTTATTCATCCAGAAAATTTATCCATTTTGGATTCTCGCACGAAAACATCAACACTTTTATTTAATCAAAATTAATCGGTAAGATCAAAAACAATACGAATTAGTATTTTTCTGAAAACAGGTTATTTTCGGAATGTCGTTTAAATTTAATGTAAAGTCATATATTGAGAGTATAACCGCAGAAAAATAAATTAGACAACATTATGCACAATATTATGTTAAGTTCCATAACCAATACTTCAATAGCCTATACAAAAGAAAAAAGTGAAAAACAACGTTTTTTAAAATATGTATTATTATTTTCTTGTAAGTTTATTGTTATTTAATAGACATTTAGTTTAAAAGTAAAAGTTTAGTTTACATTGTGTACTAGATAACTTGTTTTTATTAAAGTATAAGTACTTGGGGCAGAAACAGCATCGTTATTATTGATATTTTAATCCCAAATTAACTAATTAAATTGCGGCAGTAGGCGTTTTTAGGGTTATAATGTCGATTTCAATTATCTATATACAAATTCACATCACTATCGCTGGCGCTGGTTTAGACAAACAGAAACAGTTTTTTGTCTTTTCCTAAGAAATTAGGAATACTTAACTGATTTTTTTTTTGTTTTTGATCTCAATGATTCAAATATATCTATAAATACTTTAATATTTAACATTACATGGATTAAAAAAATATAAGTACTAAATATATCAAAAGGAAAGGCAATTCATAGAAAATACCTACTTATCAGTACAGATGGGTAAAAACGTAGGTGGTTTCTTATCGTTGATAAGAAATTCTAATAAAAACATTATTCAATAATATCAACATTTTAGTTCTTACTTTGAATAATAGGATTCCAAAATCAATACCTGTTATCTACGTACTTACTGTATATTGTATATAGGTACAATGGTATTGTATTGGTACATATCTACTGTATATACATATTGGTAATTTATCTCTTGCCGATAGATAAATACCTCGATAGGTATATATTTTAAATGTTATCACAATTTCACACTAAGTAAATACAAGATCAGAAAGACTGGAAATTCTGAATTACCTTATTTATTACGTGGGTTATAGAGTATACGATGTAGGTATTCGTCTATGACGAGACAGGGTTTTGGATCATAGTACCGTGATATGTAGGTAAGAAAACCTGCACATAATTATACGATCGGGGAAAGAGTACAAATGTACAATGAAACTGTATAGAAGAGAACGGTCACTGGCTTCGTTGGGAGGAGATGGGGGCATTTAACTCAATCATAACCATGTAGCCCTGAACTAACGTGGCGCTCTGAATATGAAAGAAATTTCATGTATTTGTATTTAATTTTATTATTTTTATGTAGAATACGCAATAACGATTAGGTACGCCAAATTCTATTTTCATTTACATCGAGGAAACTAACGTCACGTGAACGTTCGAAGTTGGAATAAACAATGTCGAAGTTGGCGTGAGAATACGAAGAGTAAAAATTAAAACTTTCACACAATTATATCAAAACGCCTATTATGTTCATTATTCAAAGTCGTTATAGTTTTCCTTATAAAAAACATCATGTTTACTAATACATATATATAAACCGACACGACTTTCTATAAAACGAACTTTTATAGTTTTATATCGCATAATGTGACCGTGATCTCGAAGCATGAAGTGATGTAAGAACCGTAACGTCGACCGCTTTGTTAAAAAACCACGTCTTT
This sequence comes from Rhagophthalmus giganteus, assembly GCA_036326145.1. Lineage (NCBI taxonomy): Eukaryota > Metazoa > Arthropoda > Insecta > Coleoptera > Rhagophthalmidae > Rhagophthalmus > Rhagophthalmus giganteus. The sequence continues at coordinate 5,054,297 of JARFJA010000056.1, read as the reverse complement.
GCCTAAAATTAAATTTGCAGAATCGAATCGAAATATAAGGAATAAAATAAAAGTTATACCATCACTTATTATATAGATAAGATAAAAACACTATCAATTTATGTTATACACGCCGGTAGGAATTTCCACTAAAATTACTCATCAACAACAGGTAAGTATATTTTTTAAATGTAGATGTTTGCGAGAGATTTAAATTTTCAAATATAATTTATCAACAAAATTTTAAGACTTACACATTCGCTCTGAGATGATCGTTTTTGACGAGGCACACAAAACAACGTCACTTTAAGGCCTTTTCGGTACTTCTACTCGAAAAATATCACAAAACTGATATGCCAAAATATTTCGTTAACGTTCTAAATATCTAGATCAGTTCACTGCGTTATCTATATCGACGTTTTTTTCTTAACACACACACACACACACACACAAAGGAAAACTTAATTTTTAAATTTATTTTAACTAAACATAACAAACAACCGAAACTCCAAAATGCGACTGCGTCACTTGGTCTAAACTTATTTCATTGTAAACCTACGTTTACATCCCTGCCTAATTTCTCTATGGATGACAAACTTTTCGAACATAATTCTATCTTACAAAAGGTTCAAAATCGCGTGTAAGTAAACGTCAGGCAATTTATTCGTCACTTTTGATAGACATGCGCATTAGCAATGTAGTTTTCAGGTCACGTTTTAATGATTTTCAGGATGCATTCAATCTGTGGTTATAAGGTTGCCTATTTCTTAAATGACATCAGTGATACACGCTGAAGCTTTAGTTACGTACCGCATGCATCATTGGTGGTGGTCTCACAATCAGCAAGTAGTAAGATATTTTTTAGAATTTAGCCTGTAGGTATTTTAAAATAACATAATTCGTAAAAATGTTTTTCAAAAAAGAAACTTGTGTCGTGGCCAGTGAGCATCACTGGTAAATAAGGGTTTGTTTCCAATTTTGTTTTTCTAAATATGTTTATTTTTGCCTGTTCTAAGTGCAATAAACCTGTTACAATACGCTTATCAATGTGTATTTCTGCATGGCCTTTGAAAAACACGCTATAAGATTAAGGAACAAGAAAAACTCAATTTTTCTAAGATTATAGGAATAAGAACGACAGTCTCTCAAATTATCACTTTTAGCAGCTTTCAGAAAATGCGCTTATTGTAAACAAAGGTAAACGAGAATAACCCCATTACCAACTCCAATAACTCCATTACCAATCACAATTTATTATTCCATAAAGCGCTTTAGTCCAATGCCGTTAGACTTGAAAAATAAAAAACCTTGGAACATTATACAGGATGGATTTTCGAATAACTTGTTTTACTGAGTTTGTTAACAGTGAGAACTAAAAAGTTTACCCTTTAAAAATTACCGCTTTTTCGAAAATCCAAAATAGTAAAAAATATTAAAAAATATACATTGAAATGTAATCATTTCTACAATTGAAGTGTTATAGTCAAGAAACTAGGATTCTTCTAGTTTTCGTATTATACAGTGAGTTTCAAAAAGTTCTTTCCATATGGAAAATTTTTATTATTAGATTGTCAAAAAATTTCATTCTTGATAAAAGTTGGTGCATCTCCTAAAATTAATACTAAACCCATCAGGTGTTATCAGAGATATAATCATAAGCGAGGAAATGAGGATTAGTAAATTTTGCTCGAGAATAAAGTGGGTACATATCATTATTTTGTAATATATCGGAAAATTTTATTAACAAATACTTTGATTTTGATAACAAAGACTTTGCTCTCGATAGAAACAATTGTTTCTAAGGAAATAAACACGATTTAGTAGCTACTAAATATAATCAAATGTATATGCATACGGCTGTTGATGTTTTAAAGGTTATTATAAGTAACAACTTCAATAAGTTCTTTTCCGACAACCACTACGAAAAATGTATAAATTCACACCATTAAATGTTACGGAAAGTTGACTATTAGAAACAAATAGGCCGACCGTGCGTAAAGAAACTCACATCAGTAGCCAATCGAAAATGTTGCCGCCCGTCTGCAATCATTGCGCACGCTACTCAATCAATCAAAAGCCTTCTAGCATGTCAGACAATGACTTTACGCACAAACAGTTTAATTACTAATTGTCATCAGAGGTCGCTCGTAAAATGTCAAAGTGCCTACGTAAATGTCAAATCAAATTTTTTAATAAAAATACTTGTGATCATCGTAGTTTATAACACGTGCCGAAAGGATATTTCAGCACTACAATTCGTCCAAACCTATATGCAATCACGTCACCAATAAAAGGTTACTAGATGTTGACGTTTCACACAGTGCTGTCACCTCGTACCTCGTATTTTTACAGTTCTAATAAATTGTAATCTTTCTTTATACCATCTAATATGTGCGCAAGTAAATCATCGATAGAATATGTAATTTTCCAAACTTTAAACCGAATTAAAAATAAACAATCTATTAACTTTTTTTTGATGATGTGAATTGAATGTAGGTTTGGATATGCTGTAGTTATACAATATAGGTACTATTTTATTTGTCTATCAAATTACATCAAAATGTTAAACGAGTAACAAACGGAACTATTTCAAGTAAATATCAAATGTTCAATTCTGATTTTTCGATATTTGAATACCACTTGCGGTGTTGAGGTCTGCATTATCACTATATAGCTAGGTATTTTCAACAATAAAAATTATTAATTAAATGAACCGTCAAACAAGTTTGTAAACAACAATTGCTACTCCATATCAACAATACGTGAGAACATCAGGTGACCTACCTCATCAAATGTATTAAATTTGTACAAAATTATCTTTTGTAATAACGCAATTTCAGTGTCAAAAGACTCCTGATATTTAACAGATTTACTAATTGTAAGATTTACATAATTTCCAGTCAAAAAGATCCTCTGACCCCAAAAAACAAACCGCTTACACCGTGACTTCATTCAATAGCCTATAATAGTTAATAATGACATTCAATACTTATAATAAAATACAAATACAATCAGTGTTTATAATTTTTTGTTGACAGATCTAAAATAGCGTCAACCAAATAGATATTCTATATACAAGGTCCGTCAAAAGGGATTAAGGGGATAGTACACACTCGAAAATAAATAATTATATATCGTTTTTTAATCGTTAATAACGACTTTGAAAAGCTTCTTGATATTGTAATTGATGTATTTTTTTTATAATTATTGATATTCTATAATAAAAATTTATTGATCTTGTACGATAACAAAGATAAGTTTTCACATATTTTCTCAAAATCTGTGAGGAATTTATAACATAGTTTTACATTTATAGAATCTGTATTGGTTTAGCTAGGAGTTAATATCAATAAAAATTGGAACTTCTTTTTAGTAATCTCACAATTTCAATTTTTATAGACGTTTTATAGTTACCTATGACGTCTGATCATAAAACGTTCTTTGTGGAACTAACCAATTTTCTATTTTTGCAGTCGTCTTTGTCAGACATTATCGTTGTTTAGTAAATAACTTCCAAGTTTACTATTTAAAGCAATAATACTTTGGGATTCAGTTTTTAACTTAAGACGTAAACTGTTTAATCCTTTTTAGCGGACTCTGTACATAAGTATAAAAATTATACAGCTCACCGAAGTAAACAATGTCTCTGAAGGAGCGTGGTAGGTGTCTCGGTTAATGTTTGGGTATAGTTCATGTAAAAAGTTATTTATTATCAAGAATAATATTTAATCATTGTACGTACTGTTTCATTCGAGTTAGGTAATAGAGTCTTGACAAAGACTGATTTCTAAAAATGAATAAACGCAGAAAAATAATTACTACCTCAATAAATACAGAAAAATCAGAACTAATTCGAAACTCGACAAACGTAACAATAAAGATAGCCGACATATGCGTTACGGAATGTACTTTTTAGTGGTTGTTATAGCTTATCCAAACCTATATGATGTTCACGTCATCAACAAAAAGTTACTAGATTGTTATTTGTAATTTGGTTTAAAGTTTGGAAAGTGACATATTCTATAGATGATTTACTTGCGCACATATTAGATGGTATAAAGAAAGACTACAATTGATTAGAACTGTCAAAATACGAGGTACGAGGTGACAGCACTGTGTGAAACGTCAGCATCTAGTAACCTTGTATTGATAACGTGAACATCATATAGGTTTGAATAAGCTATAGCTGTGGTTTGATGAATGTTTTACCCCTAAAAAAATTTAACATTAGTTTATTAGAATATGTAATACAATCATTACATTCATATATAGAAGTAGATCGTCACACCTCCATTAAAACAATAAATATAAATTTAAAACCCCTCATTTGTCATTTTAAATACAGCACTTACAATTTGTAGAAAAACTTTTACAAAAATGTTTTATTAGTCATATTTACACTGCTCAACTAGATTCGTTCCGATTTTTAATTCGATCAGTGTACATACCTACAGATTTATTATCGCTTATCTGTGCTTTCTTCCGAACTTTTAAATAAAAAAAATTACAAAATGGCGATCTTAGAAGCACACTATAAATACATGTTTTTACTCTTTACGTCACTATAGGTTTACATAATAACAAAACAATAATTGATAACCCTTTTCAAGATTTAAACTCATTTGTTTATATTTGATACAAACCGTAAAAGATACGGAAGACTTAATAATCGTACACAATAATATTGTAAGTTGAAGTAAACATACACATGCGTAATATATATATATATATATATATATATATATATATATATATATATATATCCGTGTGTGTGTGTGTGTGTGTGGGTGCGCAATCTTAATCTGAGGTCATATTATATCAACGTCATATGTCACAGGTTATCTATGGGCCAACGACTAAGATCCCCACGACTAAGAAAAGAAGACCTTCGTAGATATACATAATATGTAAATATAATAATTTTATTATGTGACTACAAAAAGTTTAAGATTTTAGATTAACCAAATCTACATATATTATAAAATAATCAAAAAATTGTACTTATTTAGATAAATAATAAGGTAAGTAATGAGGGGATGATAAGGTAGGTAGGTATACCTATCTACATTATTTACATACAGAATTATAAATAATCAAAGTTTTATTAATTTATAGTAGAGTAATAAATAGTAAGTTTAATGTTTATTTACATACATACGGCCTATCCAAACCTATATACAATTCACGCTATCAATAACGTATACATATAAAGAAAGACTACAATTTATTAGAACTATAAAAATACGCGATACGAGGTGACAACACTGTGTGAAACGACATCATCTAGTAACATTTTATTGATGACGTGAATAGCTTATAGATTTGTATAAAATGTATATGTAGTTACTTACTATTTAAAAAACAAAACACAATCGGACGTATTCATAATCCCGTGTTTAATACGATCTTACAAACAACCTTTCAATATCATTAACAAAAAAGTTTGTAGTATGAAGTATGTATAGCAAGCTGAAGCAGAGGGGATCACAAAATGGAAGGTCGGAAAGTCAGAAAATGCAAAATGGGGTATAAAATAGGGGTAGAAGTTCTTAATTTGTTCTTAATGCTTTGAACACATCTTCTATATGCCTTCACAGATAAATCTGTTGAATTGTTAAATCTGATAGATACAGTTTTTTCCTAGATTTCAAAAATCTACAAATGAAATAAACTAACGTAATAATTTCCCATTGTTTCTATATGGTGATTGACTAATGGTCAAAGTTAACTAGCGATTAAAAAACCGTCCCTAGAGAGGTACTTCAACGAGGTAGAGGTAGAGACGTAACTCAACGATCACGTTTATGTACCTACTTACCTACCTAGTTTAATAACTGTTAGAAAAAATCATTTCCAACGATCACTATGTAAAATACATAAATTTAGATCTCTACTTACCTATTAGTAAAAGTTGATTAGTTGCTTGAAAGTAGCTTATACCTACCCAATAAATTATAAATATTATACACGTTGTAAACGACAACGTAATAAAGTCGTTTTGTGCGTCATCAACAAAAAGTTACTAAATTGTATATTTGTAATATTGAGTTTAAAGTTTTGAATGTGACATATTCTACCCATGATTTACCTGCACATATACATATGTGTGGCATAGCAAAAAAAGACTACAATTTATTAGTAGATACTGTGAAAATGCGACATTTTATTAATGACGTATATTGGAACCTATCTTGAATAACGTATAGATAGGTATATCATAAACATACTAATTTACTACAGCATAAAAATTTATCGTAAATAAACAGCGACGAATAAAAAAAACAAATATTCACTTTTCCTTCTACCTTACCTACATACATATAACTCTAAACGCGCAAGATCAATAAATTAATCCGACGTACAAATTTTAAATTGACCGCCACAAAACAGTTGTGTTTAACACTACTGCTTGTTCAAAGTGCATTGTTCATGACGTCATTCAAATTTTATTAAATATTTTGATTTCCTTAAAATTTGATTGATATTTCTTTAATAAGTTATCTCTCTAATTTGAAGGAGTAAATATATATATTAAGTTTAACAAACATTGAGAAAACAAAAACATAATGAAATATGTAGGACGTCACGAACAATAAATTTTGAACAACTTATATAAACCGTATCACAATATGAATGACGAAAACCACACCACCAATCTACGACCAATTGCGTGAAGCTAAAATTAGACGTCACTTAACCCCCACCATAAATATGCTTATCGATAGCAGTTTTCCAGAGTGCGCGTTAGATTTTCAATATATACTCGGGTATTTTATACGTACATTTAGTTATTGTACGTCGAGGTGCTTGCTAATACCATTATAGCGAATGTCTAACGAGACGTTGAAGTAATACGAAAACGAAAATAAGAATTTTTAAATTTAGTGAGCGTAGGTACTCATGAGTGATTCATAAAAGACTTGACTTCATATTGTGACCATGAATCTATCTTTCGCGGGCTGTGGATTTTTGGGAATTTACCACGTAGGTGTTGCGGTCTGTTTTCGCAAGTATGCTCCACATTTGTTATTAAATAAAATCTCTGGAGCTTCAGCGGGTGCGATTGCTGCCTGTTGTCTTTTATGTGATCTTCCTTTAGGTAAGTTGACGAAAATTACGTAACTAGATTTGTTATTCTGAAATTGTATTGACGAATGTGAGGCCATTTTTAATATGTTTTTATCTATTCATTTGAGTTCTGAATAAATATCGAAATACTTACGTGAAAGACTTTGCCCGTGATTTTCGAAATTTTTAGATAAAAATTTCCACTTGTTGATTATGGTTTTTATCACTGTCAGTTTGGATTTCGTTTTATGATTTTGTAGGTAAAAGGTGATAATTATTGATAGATAATACGAACAATAGAACTTAAAAGGACCCCCGCGTGCAAAGCTTGGCGCGTTTATTTTTTGTCAGATTTAATTCATATCTGAAATATAGATAAAACATGTCTCTCCTGAAAAATGGGATAAAGGTCTAAATTCGGACTCCTTGAACCTCAAATGGGGGAACGGTCAAAAGTCAGATATTGTGTCATACGGATTTGTAATTTCACTTTGATTTTGAAGCGATTTTTTAAAATTTTTCAACGTGAGGAATAATAATTTAATTAGAGTTGAGATGACTGACCATGCATTGTTTCCCAAATTCTTCAAATTGAAGCGAAATGTACCTAGAAGTCTAATAATAAATACTTACCTATGCCATCCGAAAGCTCTCGTTGCAACGAGTCGAATAATAATATTGTGATGACAATATAGGTGTTTTTTTTTATTTATATATAATGTCTTGGAACTATGCCAATTAGTCAATCTATTTTGGGCATCTATTAGGTATTTGTAAATTGTGTGCGTAAAGACAATAATATATCTATATTCTCCTATTAATTATATGGAGGATATTCGAACCCCAAACCGCTAGTGTCGCCTATTTAAAACTAAATACATAAACATATATAGCAAATACACGATAAAATTCCAACATAGTATAACTAACAATAAAATATACTTATGTAGGTATTATACACAGTAAGGCATTGTGTGGCCATTTATGAAGTGTTATTGTTAATTTTGTTTTTTTAACAGTTGTTATATTTTGTAATGTACGTATTATTTTCTTAATGTTTATTTGTAATGTTTATGTTTTGTGACTACTTGTAATTCGGTAGTAGTTTTACTGCTTTCTGTTGGTAGGCCTTGTAGACTAAAATAAAAAAATGTTTACTTACATAATAATTATGTTACTGCAGCAATATCACATTTACAAAACACCGTTTGCATTTAGAGAATGGTGAACATCTTCATATTGTAAAGTAGGTAGCTATAAGTGCGTTATTGTATATCATCATAGAAATCACTGCCATTGGTTAAAATATTTACAAGACGCAAACGTCTGGCACTAATAACTAATTATTTTGAATGAGAATGAGAAACAACCTTCAAATTTTTTTGTATAATGTTTGGGTATATTATAGATAACTGTTTACTCTTACTTATATTAATATTATAAACATCGTTATGTTCTTGCATTACCTTGAGATAGAAAGTGATCTAAAATAGGATAAATTAAACTCTTTATTAACATTAACTTATTGTTAGTTCTCCAATTTATCAACATTGTAAATTTGTATAAGTTTTAGTTTTTAGAATTAATTAGGACTTCGTAATAATAAGAAGCGTTGGTCAAACGTCCTCGAAACTATTCAGAAAGGCAGCCAACAAAGTTATTATTACAAACATGATCGACAACGTTCGATAACGGACATGGCACCTATAGAAGAAGAATAATAAGAAATTAGTAAATATACCTATGTTAACCTGACCTTCGAAATTCATTTCATCATCAATGATTAAACTAAGATTTTTCACTTATCAATTCAGTTTATTATTGAATCATTTATGGTAGGTATTTGCTTATTACTATTTGCTTATTGTATTAGCTACCTAATTTTGTAATCATCAAAATTAATTTTCGTTTTGGAGTGATTCGTGTCAATGCAAATCGCAAATGCGTGCTGTTTTATTCGGGTTGATTCTGAGACCATTTTTGTCGCACTAAATTAGAAAATTGTTTGGATCCAACAATCAATTTAAATATAACCAAACGAAAAATCCGCAGGCATACAAAAAGTTGCACGTCATTCGCATACATCAGACGGTAAGAGCGATGCTTGGGTAATACTTGGGCATAACATAATTATGTAGATGAAGATACTATAAAGAATGGTTATTGCTTTCTTGGAGCATGTCCGATTTTATCAAAGCAGCGTTACAAGTCTCATTGTTATTGTATTTTACCGCTTTTGTACAGTTTATTAGATAACTTCTAACCCATTTGCGTGCATTACCTATTATCAAAGCAAACAGATTTTAATTTTGCTAGCAGCAATTCACAATATCAAATGCTTTACTCTGATCTAGCTGAACTCTTACTAAATACCTGAGACTTCGCCCATATGCATAATGGCAGCAAGGAAATCATTTATAATTTATAACAGCGTTGTTTGCGTATACCACGTTTAGGACGAAATTCAGAAAATTTCTAATTAGGTATTATTAGGTATATTATTAAACTGTTGCATTTTTGAAATTCTAACTTAAGTCTTAAGTAGATATATTGTATTGTGTTTATTTTTGATGGCAGACATAATAATTATAATAATAATAATAATTAGGCATTAGGCAATTATAATAATAAGGCAATTAATAATAAGGTCTATAAATTGGAAAGTCACTAATAGAAAAATTAATAATTTACTTAATTTTATATTTGTAAAACCTTGAGTTCAGATAACATAACTTGCATATCAAGTTAAACGCTTGTAAATATATGTATATATATGTATACCTACATAGGTATGTATATCTATACCTATATCTTGAAAAAAGTTATTTGTGACGGTAAGAGTTTCAGTCTTGTATTCCAAATGACGAAATTAGTATCTACATAATAGAAAATATAGCACACGTATCTCTAAAACAATAACTTTTATTCGGTCGCAATTTCGTGACACGATTTTTAAATTTTTATTGGGATTATCGTTAAAGTACAAAAACTACTGAACTTTGAAAGATTATCGGATGAAGAAAGTATAGATATTCCAAAACCTACTTTTTAAGGTTCAATAACTCTTTTACTTAACATTTGATTTGTTTATAAATCTCAGGCTATTTAAATAAAAAAAGATGCCAACGTTAATAATAATATAAAATAGTCTGTTTATTTTAAGGATAAATCACATACCTACATAAAATAGAATAAGTAAACACAATAATCTCGAATTCCTAAAATTGTTTTTGTTTTAAGGAGTCGTAATGAAAGATTGTAATTTAGGTACTGCATTAAAATTTAAAAGCATTTTGTTACATTAATATACTGAACAGTGTATACAATCAATATCAATATATACCTACATATATATTATGTATATCAATATGCCGTCTTGTTTGTTCTGTCTAATTAATCGAAGATCTATTTAGTTATTCATGAAAAATTTATCTTTTCCCTGATAGTAAGAAATATACGTTTTATATAATAAAATAAATAAAAGATAATCAAAACAATGCTTTTTAACGTTAAGCGTGGGAATCGCAAGTGATACCTAGTATGTATATAATACGTATACAAATACCTATATTGTAGGGAAATGTGGAGCAAAGTAGAATATTAATTTAAATAAATAGGTAGATATAGCTTATCCAAACCTATATGATGTCACGTCATCAATACAAGGTTACTAGATGTTGACGTTTCACACAGTGCTGTCACCTCGTACCTCGTATTTTGACAGTTCTAATCAATTGTAGTCTTTCTTTATACCATTTAATATGTGCACAAGTAAATCATCTATAGAATATGTCACTTTCCAAACTTTAAACCGAATTACAAATAAACAATCTAGTAACTTTTTGTTGATAACGTGAACATAATATAGGTTTGGATAAGCTATAATTATTAGCACAAAATTGAAATGTATTCCTTTTGTATTGATATCTTTGCTAAATTCAAAAATGACGTTATGCTGCTCATCCATGACCGCTCATTCGTAGTGTAAAAATTTAGTATTTTTCACTTTCTGTTCTAAAAAAGTACTTACCTACTTAACAATAAGTATTTAAAAAAAAATTGTTACACAACATTATTATTTTAATTTTAGGTATAGATCAGTACATTTGTATAATATTATTTTTGTACCATATGCATCAACCTGTTGTTTCGAATATTTTTTCCCATAATTGCATTGACATTAATGCTGAATGTTTTATTGAAGTTTGTTTCAGCCAATTATGTTAGGGACAAAGTGAAATGCGATTTCGCGCCTATGTTTCACAATTTTAGTGCCATGCTACTTTTTAAAACTAACTGTGTTTTTAACTGTTAAAAAAAAACGCAAAACTGGTGGGAGTAGTCAATGCTATAGAATATAGATACGTACCTACATATGAAGGTATAGTATATACCTATACAGAATTGAAGGACACCAATTTTGTTTTTCAAAATAAAATTTTAGGAAAATTCACATACTTCAGCACTGTGCGTTATGGTCAAATTATTTTAAAATAAGTTTCTATTTGATCTTAATACTTATGTTTTTCATACCTATTGATTCTGAGCGTTCATTTTTATTAACGTATGTCAATCCAAAGTAGGTAGATAGTACCTATTTCATAAAATAGGTACCTTCGTGACGTAATTAATAGTCTTCTTTTAAAAATTATGGTAATAAGCTAATAAATATAAACTTGGAACAACTAACAAACACCACATATTATCTATATTATCTCTATAGAGTTACCTACAAAGTGGTAAAATTATAAAAGATGGAAACAAGTTACCAAATATACCAAATTTCTTGTGAAAGTTGTAACAAAATTTTATTGGCACCACTTTACAACCATTAAAAAACAGAATTTCGCAACATAAATCCAACACTACATTAAGACTTTATAGCACAGCTCTATCAAAACATTCTTTCGAAACGAAACATCTTTTTAATTTTAATTTTGAAAATATTAAAATTTTAGACATCGAAAAAAATTATGGCAAAAGATTTTTATCGAAAATGCTTCATATCAAAATTAATAAAAATGTCTGAAACGAAAAAAGAGATTTACAGTATTTACCTAAATATTATAACCAAATTTTAAGTGATTTGCAATAATTAATTATTTAAAAGTTTTTTCAATTTTGTTTTTTATGACATATTTTGAAGTTTTAATCGTTTGATGTTTTAAATGTTTGTATTTACTTTGTAATTGATGTTAACTTGTTTCCATCTTTTATAATTTTACCGATTTGAAGATAATCCTAATCAGAGTTGAAATATATTATGTTTGTTAGTTGTTTCAAGTTTATATTTATTAGCTTATTACCATAATTTTTAAAAAAAGAATATTAATTCGACCAAAGAATTGTATCTTTATTGTAGTTAACAGTCGACAATATTAACCTTACTAACTCCAGGGATATAAAATAATAATTTTATTGATTGTATATTATTATAGTTTAAGTTTTTACTTAATATGTTAGTGTAAAAATAATGCCAAATTCTACACTTTATGATACAAGCCTGAAATTTTAGGGGTAGGTATATTCTATATCCTATACTAACCACAATAAACGTCAGATCCATTTCGAAATCACCCCCTGCTAAAATAACCCTTTTTTGAAAACACGACATGCCTATAGCTGTATATAGGTATATTTATAATTACCAGCATCATACTTATCTACAAATAATCCAACTTCGATTGTTTTTTTTAACTATTGTAGTAAGTAGGTATATTGTTTAAAAAGATACTTAAAAGATACTTTAATTTATTTAAAAATAGATGTACAATGCAAAATACACTTAAATATTGAAACCTAAACTAACACTGCACCTTTTACCCTTTAGTGTGATTTTCTGGAATATGGATCATTTTATCGAAAGTAGACAAAAGTACCTTTATTATTTTAAAATATTTGGAGAATCCGAAAATTAAATTAAAAATTAAAAAAATTAATTCCCTGAAATTTGTAAGTAGAAACTTTAAGGGGATAGTGCGCCCATTGTTCCCATAAGGTGGTATCAAAAAATATATTTTATTACGGTTTTAAGAATCATCATTTATTATGAATTTAAACCAAAAGTGATTAAATTTTAATTAAAAATCAAAGTTTAGGTAGGTACCTTTTTAAACAAATTGATTTTTATCTCTTAACTTTGGGGGTTAATATCTCAGCAAGGAAGCATCGTAGGAAAAAGTTTGTAAGAACTTAAGGTTTTATTTTGACGTGTTCTATCCGTTCCCGGAATATTTCCCACTATTTACTAGACACTTTTATTATGAACAATACGCCCCGAGTATTAAAGCGGGTTTAATTTGAATTAGCGAGTGATTTCAAAATGAGTCTGACGTTTATTGTGTTGGTTTTGTTTGTAAACGTCTTGTAGTGTCTAGTTGGTATGGAGTATAGAATATGCCCTTAAAATTTCATGCTTGCATCACAAAATGCAGGCTTTAAGCACTTAGAATCTAAACTATAGGTCGATACGTATATAGGATACACTATAGTAAACTAATTAAATTTAAAGTTTTTATATTAAAGTAAAAACAGTGTTTCTTTTTAAATCTGACACTTTGCCCCCATATTTCCCTCTATACGTAGATACTTACATATATAATACTTATAAGTAGGTAGGTAAGTAAGTCTAAAAGCTTTTAAACTAGATAAAATGGTACAAGGACAAAATAATCACAAGCATATGAATTATCATATCATCAATATCATATTATATAGGTAAATCATTAGATTTACCTATATAATCTAAAATACATTTGTATATAAAGAATTTCAGAAAACATACTACTTACTACATACTACATACCTACTTACTTATCAGCGTAGATGTTTTTTTCTACCCTAACTGCTGTTGCACTATATTTCCATTTTTATAGAGCATATTTACTTACCGTCTTTTTATCTCCTTAACCGTTTACCGATTAAAACAAAGAAACGAATATTTGAATTTAAACCTACTAGTAAACAACAGTAAAATTGAGGATGTTTGCAATGAATATCTATATATTTTCTTTATCGGTAGATAAAGTTGTTTTGTTTAATTTTCAAAATCGACACGTGTTGCCTATCAATAACTACGCGCGAATTCTATAATTTGAAATTTTATCTATTTTAAAAATTATTTTTGCCGCCTAATTTTAGTGTTTAGCAAACAAAAATTGGTTATTGAGCATAATAGGTATACAGAGAGTATCAAACTTCACTCCTCAGGCCTATATCTCCATTATTTTCGATTATTGCTCCATCGAATCCTATATACCTATTCGTAAGTAAATGGTATGAAATTCTTCACTGGTTAGTGATACATTATGAACGATATTTCTTTAGATGCCAGAGATGCAGCATTCGACATTTTTTTTCTTTAATAACACCATAGGTATTTTTAAACTAGGTATTCTGATGGAGCTTTTTATTTTCTTTTTGGTCGTGTAAACCAATATAAGTCTTACATCTGAAAGTTTTGAATTAAAAATACAATTTAAAGTGCAGGTGTGGGTTTGCCATAGAAACATCTGATTTTTTTGATTTGTACCTAATCGGTGATGAAAACAATAGATTTAAAAAAATATATATATGTATATATATATATATATTATAAAATTCATAATTTAATAATTAAAAATTGATTAATTTTAAATATTTACAGAAATTGTTTAAAATTGTCTTGACCTACAAGATGTACCTACAAATTATTTATGTCCGTCAGAATAGTTAAAATATCTATGGTGATATTATTTAAAAAAAAAACTGAATGCTGCATGTATGACCTAGAGGTCAGAGATTTCCATTTCCATTTGCATAAAATATTATAGATACATATAGGTACTATTAGTATACAATTTGATCTTTTTCGATTTTAAAAATAGCTCTTAACATGTTGTTAGCTCTTACATGTTGCTCAACTTGTAGATGTTATAGATGTGTTGTACCTACTCGTGTGAAAAATGCCTTAACGCCAAAATCCTAACGTTTGTCATCGATTACTGTCAATTTACCTACTTCAAACAAGTTGTTTACAAATTCTATATGTGAGTATGTAAAAAGAAACAAGTGTAAAAATTGACATTTGAGTGGAAAAAATTATAGTTGCACTTATTTACCTATACCTATGTATTTGTGTAGTACCTATTGTATATAGTATTACGATAGACTTTTCGCATCAAATGTAACAAGGTGACTTTTCTTAAACTGAAATGACAATAATATTGTAAAGTATGTTCTGAATAAGAAAATAACTACAGACATAAGTATATACATATTTATAATAAATTAATAACTGCGATTTCTTTACCTCATAAAACTGTGTAAACCTACCTCTATCTCTTTTTTTTAAATTTTTAATAAAATACATTTTCTTTCAGGTGATATGACGAGCGATGTCTTGAGGGTAACAACAGAAGCACGTAGTAGATCTCTTGGGCCGTTCAGTCCCTCTTTCAACATTCAGAACCTTTTGCTAGAAGGTCTCGAAAAGGTACGTACATATAACTTATCCCGCACACTAAAATAAATAAAGTTAAAACATATCTTTACAGTTCTTACCAGATGACGCTCATATCAGAGTAAATGGAAAGTTGCACATCTCCCTTACCAGAGTGTATGATGGAAAAAATGTCATCGTATCTCAGTTCGATAGTAGAGAAGATCTTTTACAAGCTCTTCTTGCGTCAGCTTTCATTCCAGTATTCTCTGGTATTTTACCACCAAAATTTCATGGTGTAAGATACATGGACGGAGGATTTAGCGATAACCTGCCGGCCTTAGATGAAAATACAATCACAGTCAGTCCGTTTTGTGGCGAATCCGATATATGTCCGAGGGATGACAGCTCACAATTGTTCCATGTAATTAAATATGGTATAACTATCGATTAAATTTTAAAACGTTATTTTTCTACAGATAAACGTAGCTAACACGAGCATAGAACTTTCGAGGCACAACATTTATCGAATTGCTCGAATATTATTTCCGCCGAAGCCTGAAATACTATCCAACATGTGCAAGCAAGGATTTGACGATGCATTAAGGTTCCTTCATAGAAATAATTTAATTAATTGCACGAGGTGTTTGGCTGTCCAATCTACATTTGTAGTATCCGAAACCATAGAAGAATGCTACGAATACGATCCCGAGTGTCACGAATGTAAAATACATAGACAAGTACGTTTCATTATTTAAAAGAATGTTTCGTTTCTAATATTTAATGTGTATTGTAGGAAGCATTGGTATCTAATATGCCAGATACAGTTATGACCATATTTCAAGAAGCGATCGATTCCGCTAATAAAGGCCTTGTTAATTGGATTTTCAAACATCGAGGGATGAAATTACTATCAGTTCTAAGTTTACCTTACACGTTGCCAGCGGACATCATGTATGCGACATTCACAAAGTAAGTATTTTTTTAACTATAAGTACACTCCAACAATACTTTATTAACACTTACAAAGCGGTTTTCATATTGTCCCAAATAATTTCGTAATCGATACTTTGCATTCAAGGATCACACTAACATTTCCAGGTTTAATATACCAACTATAACTGCCGCCTCAAGAGTTATTTATAATAAACTAACAGACAGTAATTTTGTTAGCATAATTGGTAATACCATTGAAACTCGAAGCATTCAGTACCGAGTCTTGGGAAATGCAGTCCTTTCTTCGAGAAGGGCTTGCCAACATTTAGTTAAGCAGAAGAGGTATCTACTATTAATATATTATAAATTTCGGGAATGGTGGTGTCTTACGCTTTTTGTGTTTAATTAAATCGTAGATATTTGAGAAATGATTACGCTTACGTTCACATTTATTTCTTAAACATACAGATTTTATATGTTATTTAATGTTTAATTTGTTACTCCGAAGTGGTTTATCGATAGGTATGTGTATCTACTATAATTATGTTCCTGTTGCATATATTGTCTATCATTAAAAAAAGTACCTACCCTACCACGTTCCTTATAACATGTTTCATCTACCTACTTCGAAAAAACGTTTATCTTCTGTCACTTTTTTTCTTTAACTAATGTTGAGAATTAGAAAAGTATTAATGAATATACTTAATTCTATTTAAATTTCACTTTTATCGAGGGCTCTAAACTATGCACTGTCTTGTTTAAATGTAAAAAACTTTTAAAAGATCAAATGAATTATTATAATATCATATATTAAATATTTAGTAATTAATTTGTTTCAGATTCATGTCCACGGCACCACTTATGGGCAATGGTTTGTGGGATTTAAGCAAATTTTTTATGGACCAATTTTCATCACTTCTTAATTGCGTTAATTCTCAAAGACAACAACTAAACGCAAAAATTAGTTGTCAACTTGCTATTACGGAGTATGGTGGATGTAAGTAATTTTTTAAACACGCATGATTACCAACAAGATAATAAAACAAAACTTACTTGCAGATAAATACGACGTAGAGTCGTGCAATGATAATCATAAAAGAAACAAAATAGATTTGAATTTTACTTTGAACTTGGAGGAGAGGTAAGTACCTAGCACATACTACGTAGGTTACTAGATAAGTTTTGCAATACAGCTCTCTTTATTTAGTTTCGTTCAAAATAATATCAGTTCAAATCTTGACACTTCTTCGTACAAATACACCAATTGGTAAAAATTTGCCGCCACTTTTCTTCCAATAAATCTCCACATGGCTGGTCTCATGCTGTTAAAAGCTCGTCATCGCGACTAGACTTTCGTTCTTTTAATCTGTTCTTCACTAATGGTAACAAGTCGAATTTACAGGGCGTTAAATCAGGACTAAATCAGTGAGGGTACACGGGCACTTTCAAGCTCAATTTGTTTAAAAAATCTATGTTAATCGCGCCGAATGTGG
The DNA here is from genome assembly GCA_036326145.1 of Rhagophthalmus giganteus. Classification (NCBI taxonomy): domain Eukaryota; kingdom Metazoa; phylum Arthropoda; class Insecta; order Coleoptera; family Rhagophthalmidae; genus Rhagophthalmus; species Rhagophthalmus giganteus. Next base: position 5,036,402 of record JARFJA010000056.1, on the reverse strand, counting down.
TTTAGTATTATCGTGATGAAAATGCACCGTTCAAATGCATTCATTTTCGAATGCGGACGAAGTTCTTTCAGCTTCTGAACCACTCGAGTTAGACATTCTCCCACATACCAGGAAACTCACAGTACAGTGACTGTCAAAAGTAATCAGCATTAAAATACCCCTAATTGTAAAAAATACCACAATTTTCTTTTCACAATGTTCACATTTCGAATTACACAACGACGCGGCCGTAACGACGGCGTGACGAAAGAAGCGTCTTCCTGCGCAAGTTAGACATTTATCATAAGAGCTATCACTCTGTTATACAGTGCAGGTTGTACCTATTTTAACACCGTAAATATTAATGTAATAATAATGTAATTATTAAATTAGTTCGTTAAACTTTCACGTTGTCAAAATGGGCAATTCAAACAACCACAATCACTGGAGATTTCAATGCATGATTTCACATGATTGGATGAGCGACGAACCCAAAAATATACGAGTAAAAGTTATGCATGTATGTATTTATATGTATTTAATTATTGTAAGTACAAGAACGTCACAGTATCTAACAGATTTCACTCGAACAACAAACTGCATACTAAAAATACATTATTCCTACATACGTAATTTCATAATTTTCCAAAAAGGCATTAAGTTACTACAAGAAAATATGTTTTAAAATACGTGGATTCATAACTCGATTATTTAAAAACTATTAAACGGAAAGCAACGATATTTATGTATATGAAAAGGCAGAACCTTATAAGATAGTTTAGTGCAATTTTTGTACCATTTTGTTAAATAATAAAAAAGTCTTTGGCCACTCCAATTCGAGATATTTAAAAAATTCTTGTGTACACGTTGGTGGACAAAGAAGGTAAATTACCAAGCAAAACAGATAATAAAAATATTAATGTTTAAAGAATCTAGAAATTATAACATATCGGTAAACAATGTGGGATTCGCTGAACGCGGAGTGCGGTAAGTACGTGCTATATTGCGCCTATAATTACTATACAAAGCGGCATTGTGACTACTTTTTAACCATAACACCAAAAATTCAAAGGGTTTCGCGTGCCATGCTTGAAAGAAGTATAGACAATTTCGCCACCCGTCTACAAAAATGCTTCAACAAAAAATGGAGGCCACCTAATTAATATAATTTTTCGCAGCTAATTATTTTTTTCTTACGTTTCATTATGTATCTATTCTCAATTGGCAATGTTCCAGTAATGTATGAAAACAATAAATTTTAAAATTCGTTCGAAAATAAGTGTGTGGCGGTTTTCAAAAATTTTTCAAAACCATACCTCCTTGCCGGACCATGTGCTTTAGTGACTTGCTTTTACTTGCCACGAAATTTATTGTGCTATGGAACTGTTTTTCCTTTTTGGAAAAACCAAAAATTAAATTGTTGACCTACAGGTATTGGAGGTAGTTGAAGATAATAATTAAGAATTGCGGTTTACACAAACGTTTAAAAACAATCGTCGCAATATCAATTAAATATAAGTACTTATTACTATTACATTACTTAATGCGAAAATGCTTATTGTATAGGTACACTTCGTCCAAACCTATATGCAACACGTCATCAATAAAAGGTTACTAGATGATGACGTTTCACATAGTGCTGTCACCTCGTATCTCATATTTTGACAGTTCTAATAAATTGTAGTCTTTCTTTTATACCATCTAATATGTGCGCAAGTAAATCATCTATAGAATATGTCTGTTTCCAAATTTTAAACCGAATTACAAATAAACAATCTAGTAACTTTTTTTTGATAACGTAAATTGCATATAGGTTTGGATAGGCCATAGGTATTTATCTATAATAAGCATTCTCGCGATGTAAAACGATTTGATTTGATTTGGACGACTACCAACATTAGCTATAAATTTAAACCTGTTTCTTTAATATTACATTTATTTTAACACCGTAAATATCATGATCTATAACACGTTATAATACTGTAATTATTCAATTAGTTCGTTGAACTTTCACGTTGTCAAAATAGGCAATTCAAACAACTATCTATAATCGCTTGAGATTTCAACGATTGTGTGAACGACGAACTCGAAAAATATAAGTAGAAATACGAGTAAAAATTATGTATTTAATTATTATAAGTACAAGAACCGCAACAAGGGTATGAAGCGCCTATAGCAAGTGTCTAACTTGCGCCCCTCTATCTCAAAAATAACAAAAATGTAAAAATAAGTTCAATCCAGTAAAATAGTGAACTTTTATATTTATTTATTTATTTATTTTTAGTTTTTACATTTTTTTACGTTTTTGCGTTCCAAACCTAGATGTGTCCGTGTCGGGCGCCTCTTTTGCCATGTCCTCATTACGGCGTTGACGAAAACATCACATTTTTAAAATTTTACTCTTATTTTTGTATAAGATAAATATTTGATTATTTATTTTAAAGTCTATCTTCTTCTTTGAGTGCCTTCTCCTATCGGAGGTTGGCGATTATAACGGCAATTCTTATTTTCGACACTGCTGCCCTAAACAGTTCTACAGAGGAGCAATTGTACCAATCCCGTAAGTTTTTTAACCAGGATGTTCTTCGTCTTCCTACGTTCCTTTTTCCTGCTATTTTTCCCTGTATGATTAACCGCAGCATATTATATTTTTCTCCACGCATAATATGTCCCAAATATTCCAATTTTCGCCTTTTTATCATATTGACTATTTCACGTTCTTTATATACCAGATGTAAGAGTTCTTTGTTCGTCTTTCTCTCTGTCCATGATATCCTTAACATACGTCGATATATCCATAATTCGAAGGTTTGAATTTTGCTTATTTCTCTTTTCTTTAAGGTCCAATATACCATATAAAATCCATACCATATAAAAAAAACAGAAAAGATATAACATCTCGTAAATCTGATTCGTATTTCTATATTTGGATCTCTATTACATAATAGATGTTTCATTCTAATGAAGGCAGCCCTCGCTATCTCTATCATTATTTTCGTTTATTATTGTCCCCAAATATTTATATTTCCTTACTCTTTCAATACGGATATTGTTTAGTGTTAAGTTTACCACATCATAAATTTTGTTTTGTTTAAATTTACGTTAAAACCATATGATTCGCTGATTATATTTAGCCGCTCCATCATCTTTTGAAGATCCAAGATGTCATTTGCTAGCATTACGGTATTATCGGCGTATCTAATATTATTTATGGGCGTTCCATTGATTACTATTCCAGCTGTTTCTCCCTCTAGTGCTTCCTGAAATATCGCTTCGGAAATATCGTCTAAAAAGTCTATAAACATTTCAAAATTCACTGTTTTGTATCGTATCTATACAAAATATCAAATCAAGAAATCGGAGGGCTGTTACGTTGTCGAAAAAGTCCGCTATTTTAGATATCTATTGTATTATTGTATTTTAAAATTTTTGCCATTTTTTGGGTTAGGGGGCGCAAGTTAAATACTTGCCACATGCGCTTCATTCCCTCGTTACGGCGTTGGAATTTTATCTCTAATGGTCCAAGTCGCTATACTCGCAATTTTAAATGTGCACAGCAGATAAACTGTTTGACTCACAATCAGATTAACCAAATTTTGCATGTCTTGTTGTATTGAAGCATACTTACTATTCAGTGATATCAATTTTAAGGAACTGATGCGCACCAAATAACTAACGTGTTACAAAACTTATCGATAGTGATCTATTTACATTTATTGACAATAATTTCGATAAATCAATAAACGTTATTTGGACTTTTAGCGTTTTACCCATTGAACAGAGTTCACGTAGCAAATTTAAACCCTGCAATAACGTTCCCTCGAAGCGACCAAGTCTAATAATCAATCGATCGGACGGAGGCGACGAAGACACATTTGAACACATCTTACAAGTCACTTCTCAACATGACGCCATTATGGCATATTATTACATGGATGAAAATAATAAAGTAAGAGTAATCGGTACCAAAGAATTCTTCGGAATAAATTTCTAAAATTTTTAGGTAAAAGTGACAGAAATATTCGACGTAACAGACAATGATTCAGTAGCGGTTCAAACAACTCAGGAAAAGGAACTTAATAAAATGTTGGAATTTGACGATGAATGGGATGAATCGAACTATTCGTCTTTTCATGCGATAGAACAACGTAAATTGCTTATATAAGTAGAAATTATCTAATAAAAATAAAATGTTTATCTTATTTACAGCCATGATTATCACAGATGACGTTAGTTCGGTTGGGATGTCTGACTATCTTCTGGAAGATATATTAGATAGAGACGTGTCAAATATTTTCTCAGATCCTGAAAGTGATTGGACAAGCACATTTAAAATAGAGGAAATTGATGACGAATTACCTGAGCAGAGTAACGATTTGAGGCCTGAATCAGACCAACTCGCTTACTGCGATACAATTTACAAAAAGCCTTACAAAATACCTTCCTTTAATTATGAAGAATTAGATATGTAAGTTGATAAATTTTTGAAAAGGTTGGGTATTTTGGCGTCTTCAGTAAGTAAATAAAATACCTAATTAATGAATTTTGTAAATTCCTGAAAAGCTCAATATCAGCAAACTATGTTCCAATAGTAGAAATATTTATTAAATAATTGTTAACGTGAAGTAATATTACATGTGATATTTATAAATTGTATTTTTTATACTTCGATATTTTACATTCTTTTATCACTTAATGCATCGAGTATTATGATGTTATTGTTATTACATTAGTATTTATATGTAATTGTAAGTTAAAAATTAAATTATAAACCATCGCTTTCAAATATTAAGTTGCTTTAAATAATAATTTTAGTTAGCAAATCGAAATGTTTACAATAAAACTACGTAATAAAAACAAATTTTTAACCGTTCCATACTAAAATTGGCATATGGGCATAATTTAACTATTGATCTTAAATAAGATTTAAATTGAACATTTTTTTTATATTTTCATTCCCTTACAAAGTTGGTTAATTGGTTAATCAATTATTCGTTATATAATCCGGTGAAGGAGCAAAAATTTTGAAAAATGTCCACTTTAAACCCTATTGTGAATCAAAAGTTATGCCTATATGTGCCAATTTTGATACCGTTCGGTTATAGAAAAATGTCATCTCGCCGTATTAACTTGACCCCCTTCTTGAAGGAGAAATTCCAGAAGGTTGAAAAACTCTCTATCGCTGATTTATTTTCATGCAATATATATATATATATATATATATGTTATGTATTAAAAATAATTTACTTTTCCGTACTAAAAATATTATTAATTATTAGAAATCGTGCCATTTAAAAAAGGTTCTATCGCTCATCCTCGAGTTCAAGAACACTCGTTTAATTGGACAATAGGCAATACCTAAATTTGAATTAAATCGAGCCTTAAAGACACCAACAACATTCCAAATTTGATATTTTATTAAACGCGAATAGGTAGGTTCTATTGTACATTTATAACTCAAGCTAAACTAAAATTTGCATATAAGTATTTTATTATGGTTTACTTAATTAGGCTTATAGATATTATTTTATAATGGTAAGTATAAAATCTCATCCTGATTGGATAAGTAGGTACTTACATGACAATATTACTGTCATATAGCTACAACACCTGTAGAAATAGCACAAAAAGTAGCTTACATCGATAATTTACGTGAAGATCGGCGGGAAATAGTTAATGTTAGAACGGTAAAACATTTGTTTCAGAGATCATAGGAAACCCGGTCCCACAAAAAACTTTAACGCCCGGTTCCACCACTCCATATTGAGCTAGAATTTATCTAAGTCGAACTCAAATGTAAGCACGACTCAAGACGGAAATGCGTTCCACCACGCTTTTCAAAGCACGCCTTGGCTAAGTTGTACGTAAAGATGACAACTTGCGCGTGATTGGTTCTTTCCTTCAGTTTTTAAATATCCCGCACTGCGACAGTAAGACAGAACGTCAAAATGAAATTCCCTAACCTAATCTAATCTAACCTAACCTAACAAATTGCCTGTTACTGTTGTTACTGTTTGCGACGTTTTGTTCTCGTTTTCACGTTATCCATTTTCATTATGGACAAAATGAAGCGGTGCAATTACACCAGAGAGGAGAAAGCATCTTCTCACCTCACTGGTTGCAAATTATAAAAATGTAATAGAATGTAAAACCACACAAACGGTACAACAAATATACAACACCGTAGAGTTGTAGAGAACTGGCGGAGGACCATCAACGGCCAAACCAACCGATGATTCGCAATCTTAGATTCTCTCAATAATAAATGATAGTAAATGACAATGATAAATGACAGTAAGGGGATTTATATTAATAATATCCACTTCCATAATAACTTCAATAATCAAAGTAACAAATTCTAGTCACCGTGACGGACTTGAACAATATGAAGTTATAAACATGATCTCAAGCTCTCATTATTCATGTCTCAGATGTAAGCTCGATTTGGCGAAATTAAGGTCCGGTTTTAAGCGGTGGAACTGAATTTTTCTGTCAAGTTCAGCTTGAGCTCTAAGCAGAGCTCAAGACGAGGTGGTGGAACCGGGCGTAATTCCCGTTACTGTCGTATAATTTATTACTGAAAGAATCAAAGATCGCGAAATATCGGTTGGTTTGACTGTTGATGGTCCTCCGCCAGTTCTCTACAACTCTCTACGATGTTTGACTTTGTTTTTCTTCGCTTATTGTTTCATATTACTCCATTGTTTCCTCAATGAATCATCACTCCTAGTCACATTTTTCTCGCGAGCGTTGAACAATAACGTTATTTTACTCCACTCCGCATCTTTTTTCTTTATTTGTTGTACCGTTTGTGTGGTTTTACATTCTATTACATTTTTATAATTTGCAACCGGTGAGGTGAGAAGGTGCTTCTCCTCTCTGGTGTAATTGCACCGCTTCATTTTGTCCATAACAATATGGATAACGTGAATACGAGAACAAAACGTCGCATACAGTAACAACAGTAACAGGCAATTTGTTAGGTTAGGTTAAGTTAGGGAGTTTCATTTTGACGTTCTGTCTTACTGTCGCAGTGCGGGATATTTAAAAACTGAAGGAAAGAACCAATCACGCGTAAGTTGTCATCTTTACGTACAACTTAGCCAAGGCGTGCTTTGAAAAGCGTGGTGGAACGCACTTCCGTCTCGAGTCGTGCTTACATTTGAGCTCGACTTAGATAAGTTTTAGCTCAATATGGAGTGGTGGAACCGGGCGTAAGCTACCGTTTCGTTATTAGTGTACCTAGGTGTCGCAGGCAAATAGTTATTTCAGGAAAATAACTTTCTAATATTTATCTATATTTAAACACTATTTAAACTATTTTCCTAGACAAATAATCTTTAACAGAAACGTTGTTGGGTAAATAGCATTTATAATTTAAAAAAGTATAGGTTAGGGTAAATTAAAGTAGAGTAGAAAATAGATTGAGTATTATGTTTCAATATGGATTTTAAGTGCAGATGAGGTGAGTTTAGACTATTGCAGACGAGGTGAGTTTAGACTATTGCAGACGAGGTGAGCTCAATTTTAGAATCTGTAAATTTTCCTTTCGACGAACTATGGTTCGGTGAACTTTGCAACGGCGAATTGCACTCGGTGAACCGATTCCCGTTTCCTAGATCCAAATTTACAATACATTTTTATAGTATTTTGCACAATAAAACATATGTTGTATTTGCCTAAAAAGAATTCTGGCAATTACTATGCCTGGTTAAATACTTGCTATTTGCCTAGTCAAATAGAAATTTAATAATAGTTTAAACTATTTGCCCAGGCACATGTACACTATTTGCCTGCGACATAGGTACTATTCTATAGGTCAATTACGCCGATACTTATATTTTTAAGTGTAACTTAAAATATAAATTGTCTATGGAAACACAATGGTATCCAAGAAAAATTTAATTTAAATTTCGAAATAGATCGGTGCAATCGGCCGTTAGTGTAAACATAATTTCGAATTTGCACAATGTGATACAAACGAAATTTTAGGGGTGCCTATATTCTATACTTAATAGTAACGACAATAATTTACATCCTAATTCAAAATAAATATTATTAAGTGCTCGGGGTGCGTTATAATACAGGATATCTGGAAATGGTGATAAATCTTTCAAGAACGAATAGAACACGTTAAAATAAATCTTTTAATTTCCTATGAACTCTTTTTACGACGCTTTCCTACTGAGATATTCACCCTCAAATGTGAGAGATAACAATTAATTTGTTTAAATACCTAACACTTTTGACATCTAAGTACCTAACAATTTGTTGAATAACCAATCATATACCGCTACCACAGCGCTCGCTTCCGATAAATACGCCCAGTTTTTTTTAGAAAGTAATTTTATTTAATGATTTTAAGAACTTTTAGAAAAGTTTCTAAACCTTTTTTTGATCTTAAGCCACAAAATTTGTAATTGCTACCCGAACTCTTCATTGATGTAAAATAGCGAATTAGTTCGTTCTGCTATACATGGAGCGCTGTAAACGCTAGATTCAGAATTATGTTTTAATAGGTCTTCTTTATTTAATTGTCTATGGTTATAACGTATCGTATGTGTGGGAATAATGTCCTCAGATTTATTTTCTTTGCTGGACCTCTATTCGAATTATAAAAATTGGATTCGCAGAAATCCACAAACTGCGAGTGATTTTGAATCAGCCGTAAAATGGATTTCGTATTTTATAGCAGGTAAAGATGGTTCTGTTTTGCGATATCATAACCTTGAAATGTTTTTCAATGGAAACATTCGACTTGTAGGACGAATAAACAACTCTCAGATAGTATCAGAACTTGTTTATTCATTGTCGAATCTCCTTGTGCTATTCAATGATAGAATAATAAGGCAATCTCAACAACTTCAACCATGTGTCAAACAAGATCAGTTAAAGGTTTGGTTAACAGTTCTGGAACATTCGGAAGTATTTTTAGAATTATCTGCCTTACAATTGTGGGGTAATAGAGGGAAATGGTTGATGATCGCTTGTATACAGGTTTTTAAGTAAGTTTAAAATTATATTCGACAGAATTTAATGCTTATCTAATTTTTAGATGTATATCGAGAATTCTTCTTATATTTTATTATAAGGAAAATGTCATCGAGCATCCACCACTACCAATTTTGCATAGACAAACAGTGGAACAAAGTTATACCGACACAACTTTTAGTAATTTTACAAATACTCAAGTGAATTCCATATCGTTTGCTTTACAACATTCCGGAAAAATTATTAGAAAAGTTGATTCTTCACCACCAATAGAATTTCGTAATTGGAAACCACTAGAACAAACAGTCTGTGATAATAAACAAATGATAGAACAATCTCTTGTAGACAAACAAAAATTCGCTGAAACATTGTATATTGTCAAACCAATTCTTCATTTAGCGTCTATTGTTTGTTTTGGAAATAATACGTGGAAGCCATGGATGACATCATTAGTTATTGATTTATATAGGTTTGCACTATTATTAAAACTTGACTCGATCCTTTGATTTATTTTTTTTTTAGTTTACATCTTTATCAAGCTTCCAGAAAGATCGATTTTAGTTCGTTAACACACACTCAAAGATTGCAAATATCTCGTCGAACAGTGGCACTGCTGTTGTATTTTTTACGGTCTCCGTTCTATGAAAATCATAGTAAGCAGCGATTGAACACTATACTCAAATGCCTAAGTGATAAGATACCATTGGTTCACCTAATTTGTAATCCACTTATGCACTACATACCATTTTGGCAAAAAACATATTTTTATATGTGGTCGACTTAATACGATAATTTTGTGTTGACATTGGTTTTTATACTTCTGTTGTTATTTTGTAGTTATATTTTTAAGATATACCATAGGTATGTAAGGTGAAATATTGTTTAAATAAAATATTACAATTCAGATATTACCCTATGGCTTTTATCTATTACTTTCTAGATACTTGATTCGTTGTATACATGCAACGTACTATATAGTACTCTGGTACTATACAATAATATGTAGCTCGTTCGAATTCTTAATTACGCAATTCTTCGTTGTACATTAAAGATATGCGAAAATACACTCTGTCCAAAAACTAATGTCGCCGATAGATGCATCAGAACTAGGCAACTTATTAAGCACTCAACTTCAGTTCCTTATTTCGAATAGCTTCATCCTCCACAAGAATTCGTAATTGGAACTCACGCAGTCTAGCGATTTAAAATTTTCGCAAAATCTGAAAAAAACACGTACCATGGCATGGCCATGGTTTTGGCAAAATTTTGACCCAACCAGAACAGTCCCGGAACTGCTAGAACGCTCGTTTTTCAAGCGTAACGAAGCAATAAATAACAAATTATTAATAAAATCGAATTTACTTCATAACTTACAATCAAACTAAAAATAAGTAAGTAGGTATAACGGTTTACATTTTTTCAAAGTTTATTCATAATTCAATCTCGAAAAAAGTATGTGTATATAAACGTCTTGTATCGAATGTATTACATTTTTAGAAACTGCAAATAGTCTAATAATCTGCATTTCCTATAGGTATAATGAATGATTCTAAATTTGGTTTAGACATGATGTGTAATTTCCAAATTATGTAAATAGTCTTGCTATTACAGAAAAATAATAAGGTTTTACATTCATAAAAGAGAAGTCAAATAAGAAATTTAACTACAGACAATGTTCCTTTGATCAATTAAAAATTAATTTTGCGAGTTCAGAAATATTAGATTTGCTCGTAGAGTGATCTCTGACAAGTTTCCAATTATTTTAAGAGGATAGTAGACACTCGAAAATGAATACTTATACAGGGTGTTAGTGAATTAATGTCGCGGAAGAAAAGTACATGTACGCTCGCCATAGAAAAAATCGGGACAGTAGGACAGAATTTTAAAAATGTTTTGTTGTGAATCAGGTTTTAAATAAATTGTTTGCAAGTACATAAGGATTAAGCCATAAAAGCATTGTTACCTACATAGATGAGGTTCTAAAGATGTTAGATATCGGAAAGGTTGAAATAGCCTTTTACATTTTAAGACGAACCCTACCTTCCAGTAAGCTAACAAACTTCAATGTAAATCAAATGAAAATCCACATTCGCTCTTTTTTATGTTTTAGAATATTTGTTTATATGATGTTTGGTACCAAAATCATCAGCACAAAAAAGAAATCGTCCTAAATCGACTAAATTATCGTAAGACGTCAAAATTATATCAGATATATGACATTTACTAATCCGTAGTAAAAGAATAGAAAAAGGTTACAAAGAGAACAATGTATTGAATTTACGGTTTCTACTTGATGTTAGACGAGAACGTAACAGGCAAACTTCACCCTACAAAGTTGCGAATTATGATTTTTGGCATTTCTTTACTTATTTCTCTAAAGTTAATTTAGAATGTGATCGTTATGAAAACAACTATGATTTCGATAATATTACTATTTATTATATCCTTGATATTTTGATGCTTTTTTTAATATTTTTCTACATTAATGTCAATGTATTGAATTATATATTGATTTCCTTCCTCTACAATTATAATTACTGATGAAGTCTAAAAATACATTTCAAAATATTTGTTTCCAGTAAAAGATGTGTTCAGTATATCTGTCGATACTCCATTATACCGCTCTCGTCTAGAACCTGTAGATTTCATCCATTGTTCTTGTTTGTAACCTGTTTGTAACCCTGTTTTATTATTAAATGTAATATTTTTGATATAATTTTGACGTCTTACGATAATTTCGTCGCTGTGGGATAATTTCCTTTTTTGTACTGATGATTTCGATACCAAATATCATTAAAAAAATTTTTTCTAAAACATAAAAAGTGCGAAATCTTGATTTCCATTGAAGTTTATAAACTTACTGAAAGGTAGGGGATCGCCTTAAAATTAAAACTAGTGACTGAATGCTTACTTTACTATACTTCTTTTAAAAATTGTGGTAATAAGTCAATATAAAAATTTGGAACAACTAACACCATATATTTCGGCTCTGATTGGAGCTATCTTTAGTGCTACAAATATATAAACGATGGAATTAATGAATATATAATATATTAATTCGGCCAAAGAATTGTATCTTTATTACTTTACTATACACACAAAGAATGATTACATACCTACTTACATAATTATTTTATTTATCGTTTCTTGTTCTTGGATATAAGGTTCGTAGGTTAAATAACACATATAGTAATTAAAGATACATACAGGGTGTCCCGGGAGAAATCTGCCAAACGTTAGGGGCGCGTTTCTTAAGTAATTTTAAGCAAAAAAGCTGTAGAAATGTATAGGTCCGATTTGGAAAAGTTATGGCTTGTTAAAAAAAAGTCAAGGCAAAAAATCAAAAATGTGATTTATTAAGTTTATTTGAGGAAGCTCTATTAACAAGACGAAATATTTTTCAAGCTATATCAATTTTGTGTGTGTAAGTAACCATTTTTTTTTATATAAATCTACATGTTATCGGTCATATCGACACAGATTTTCCAAAAGGGCGTAACCCACAAAAAGTAAATTTTACAGTAGAGCACATGTTATGTCGCCGCGTAGCTATAACAAGATATGTTTCGCGGAAATATAAATCGATTTTTTCGGTGAAAAAAATCGAAATATTGTTACTAGATTTTATCAGGCGATGTCTTTGCTTTAAATGCGTAAGATAGTCAGAATAACTCATTTTCACAAAAAGTGTGAGTTACGTCCTTTTGACAAAACGCGATCGATATATTACGTCGATCAATAAACTTTTAAATTTACAGAAATCATAAACTAAACCTGCCTACCACTTGCTTCTAAAGTATTTTGTTGACAAAGAGTTGTCCACTTCGTAGGTAACAATGATGATTTATGGCTTACAATAATCCCTTTTAAAAATACAAGCATTTTACCTAAAACCCAATTCACAACCAAACATTTTAAAAATTCTATCCTTCAACTGTCCCGATTCTTTTGTGGCAACTGTACCTGAAACTAATTCAAACAAAAAATCTTAGTAACATTTTTTGATTTGAACAAATTTACTTTTGAGGGGGGGAGAGTGTTTTTGTCCGAGAAATTAAACCGGTAGTTCCTCTTTAAACTTCAAAAAGTGACATTGGTGGGTTCTGAAAAGTACCGTTATCTTAGTTGGCATTCCATTAGGTTACTACGATAGTAAACAGAAACGATTGTAGGGGTTGAAGTCGTAAATATCTTTTGCGGTCATTGACAAGTTATAATTGAACAAATACTCAAAATGTTTCCTCATTTAAGTAGATATCTAAGTAGCTATTTGTTATTCATTTTATTTTAATCTTTTTCGTTGTTCAGATAAAATTTCTAATTAATTTTTGTGAAATAAAAATCAATTTCGATAACGGCACTTCAATAAATGTATGGGAAAAAACTCGAAATAACACTGAAAGTTACTAACACTCACTGCGACATTATGGAATGTTTAGTTTTTAAATTTTACTTTTGGTCTTTATATTTGGTAAAAAACAAAAAATAAAGTACCTACTTACCTATTTGCATTTAATTATACTTTAAAAGCTCGTCGAAATTTCTCAATTTCTCAAAATCATAAAACTAGTACTGGCACCCCTTTTAGTTCAAGCCTCTCAATATTAAACGTAACTATTCCAAAAACAGGCATGTTATTAATTATGTTAAATAAAGTAATCTAACTTTTACGTGTATTCCTAAAATAGGAATTGCATTCATAAATGAAAATATCCATAACAATCGGCACTCTCCTACAACGGGGGCCATAAATTAAAGAGCACAGATGTTTTAGCTGCTGACCCAACAGTCAGTTTCACTTTCCGAGATCTTAAATATCTTTAAAGGGAATATACTCGAGTAAAACGATTATCAAATTAACAATAGCAATAACTCTAAAATTATTGATTTTAGGAAAAATTTTTATTTAGGTTTTTTGTTCGTTTTAATCTTACCTATTCGTAATTTTTTTCCGCGGTATTAATTCACTAACACCCTGTATATCGTTTTTTTATCGTTAGTAACAACTTTGAAAAGTCTATTTGAAAAATGTAGATGTATTTTTTTATAATTATTTGATATTCTGTAATAAAAATATATTGGTCTTGTACGATAATAAAGATAAATTTTCACACATTTTCTCAAAATCTATGAAGAATTTGTAACATATTTTTTGCATTTATAGAATCTGTATTGATTATCTTCCCTTTAGTAATCTCACAATTTCAATTTTTATAGTCGTTTTAGGTCCAGTTGCACAACAGCCGATCACCACTGAACCTCAGTCAATCGCCATGTAAACAATTGTTTAGACAATCATTTTTATTGATTGACCAACGGACAGCAGTAATTGGCTATTGTGCAACTGGCCCTTATAGGGCCAGTCATGTCAGTATGACGTGTCATAAAACGTCTATAAAAATTAAAATTATGAGATTACTAAAGGGAAGTGTTAATTTTTATTCGTATTAACTCAAAATATATTAATGCAAAAATATGTTAGAAATTCCTCATACATTTTGTGAAAATGTGTGGAAACTAATTTTTGTTATCGTACAAGACCAATATATTTTTATTACAGAATATCCAATAATTATAAAAAATAGGAGTAAGTACATTTATAATGTCAAGAAACTTTTCAAAGTCGTTACCTACCAACGATAAAAACACCGATATATAATGGCGTGTACAGACCAAGCGAACACGTTGTTCGCGAACAATAATCAACCAATAAGCTCTTGACAAATCGGTGACGCTAACCAGTTTCTGAAGAGCTATTGGTAGGTTAGATGTTCGCGAACAACGTGTTTGCTTAGTCTGTACGCACCATAAGTATTCATTTTCGAGTGTCTGCTTTCCCTTAACGAATCCGAATTTTAGATTTTGACAATTAATGAAATTTAACTACTATGCTATAATTCTAATTGGTCGAAATAATTGAAAACTAGTCAGGGATCGTTCTACGAACAAACCTATTAGATATATGTAATTTGTTTTCCGCTAAATAAAATAAAAGTAGTGTATGTAGGTATATTTATTAAGCATCTACTTCGTTGAATAGTCAAAAATCATTATTTAGTCCACGGCGTCCAAAGTACAATATCGAGTAGTGTTTTCTTATATATCTTCAAATTTTCATCATTCATTGTTATTATGCTTTGGAGCTTTTCCAAATACTCCTCTTTTACTTCTTTCCGTATCTCAGGGTGTTCACAAATATTCGTCAGTGCCTAGAAATATAAGATACCTACATACAATGTGTCTACAGATAATTGTAGGTACCTATACGTGTAATTAATAAAAAGAATTGAATTAGACTTTCATATTTTGGATTTAGCTGCTGCTCAACTTCGAACTATGTTGTAGTGGAATAACTATTTGTATAGGTACAACATTTAGGTAAAAGTGCCTACCTATTTTTTATCACTATAATTGAGACACTTTTACCTCGTGTTTTATACACGATCTTTTATAATTTTCTTGTAAAACCTCGAAAAAAAAATGATATAGCTTATCCAAACCTATATGATGTTCACGTCATCAGCAAAAAGTTACTAGATTGTTTATTTGTAATTCGGTTTAAAGTTTGGAAAGTGATATATTCTATAGATAATTTACTTGCGCACATATTAGATAGTATAAAGAAAGACTATAATTTATTAGAACTGACAAAATACGAGGTTCAAAACTAAAGATAAACATTGACGTACATATTCACTTTTTTATACTACATACTTAAGAGTTACTCCTATTATTATTTACCTTCATACTGAATATTTGAGCGGAAGGATTATGCCAATCGTTAGATAAAATAACTAATCTGCCAATTAGATGCGACATATCTCTTGCGCGCAACTTTGAATTGGACTTAATCGTACAAAACATTATAGCGGAAGCAGCACTTGTATAAACGTCTTTGTCCTAAAAACAATTGATAATAATTAATTTACTATACAATGAATTTCCTACTTAATTGTAATTAAAAATTATTAAATGTAAATTCATACATTTGAGTTCAGTAGTACAACCAATCTTTGTAAAATTTCTTTATTGTAAGCTTTTTCTTTTCCCTTATGTATAGAAGTAATCATCATGAGACAATAAGCTGACAAAGATGTTATACGAACATTTCTGCTTTCCATAAGCGATACCTAATGTTTAATAATAAAACTGATTAATTTTCTATATATTATTTTAAAATAATATGTAGTCCTTACAAAAATTTGAAAAGCCCCCAAATCGAAAGCCTCGTCCTTTCCTTTTCCGTACATCATTGATTTTAAAGCTTCTAAATACAAAGCGGTTATAAGGACCCCTTCTTTTGTTACTTTTTTCAACATTAGAGAAATGAAACCAGCATTGACCAAATCATCTGCGTCTAAGTATAAATAAATTCAGCTATACCTAGTAAAATAAATAGGTATTCCACATTACATGTGGTTTATTTAATAAGGTGGGGACTATAAAGTCACCCACATTATATATTTATACATTATATTATCTACATTTATATTATTTTTATAAATGTGTATGTATGTACCTACACTTTATTCAAACCTATGGCCTATTCAAACCTATATGCAACTCACGTCATTAAAAAAAAATTACTAGATTGTTTATTTGTAATTCTGTTTAAAGTTTGGAAAATGATATATTCTATCGATGATTTACCTGCGCACATATTAGATGTCATAAAGAAAGACTACAATTTATTAGAACTGTCAAAATACGAGGTACGAGGCGACAACACTGTGTGAAACGTCATCATCTAGTAACTTTGTATTGATGACGTGATTGCGTATAGGTTTGGACGAAGTGTATATTCAATTCACGTCATCAGTAAAAAGTTACCAGATTATTTCTTTGTAATTCGGTTTAAAATTTGAAAAGTGACATATTTTATCGATGATTTAACCTGCACACATATTAAATGGTATAAATAAAAACTACAATTTATTAGAACTGTAAAAATACGAGGTACGAGATGACAACACTGTGTGAAACGTCATCGTCCAGTAACCTTTTATTGTTGATGTGTCGCTTATACGCTTGGATAGGCCGTACCTATAAAAACTTGATTCCAAATAAGAATAAAGCAGTAAAAGGTATAGAGAGGCCCAAACAAGACAAATAAGAACCAAATTTGCAAGATATCACGCCAGTACCTAGCTGAAATTATTATTGGAACAAAAATCACGTTAGTGAGTTCTCTTACTTTCATTATATTTCCATCGTCAGTGCCTCATATTTCCTAATTTTTTTGCAGTCATTATAACATTACTGCTTATAACTAGAAGCACGGCAACGTTTGCACATTTAGTGCATGTTTGTCCCTTTTGCTAATTTAAACAACGTCAGGCCTATTATGTTTAACCTCCCTATTGTACCGTTAGCATAAACGCCCCCTAGTGGGGTCCCTTTGGTGAGGTGAGCGCAAACGAGCCGCGCTGATACCTCTTGTACCTTTATCGAGAGTGTGTTAATAAAGTGCCTAACAATTTGATAATTTATATATAAATGATATAAATATATATATATATATATATATTTCCCTCCCCCTTCTCCCATCGAGCTAGAACACCTATCTGTTAAAATTAACCTGTCCCAATATAAAATTTGTAGGTAATTCATTTTCTAAGACAGGTTCGAGAGTGTATTTATAATAAGGCCTAACATTGTTCAATAGATTTATTTTTTTGCCAAACTACCGATGCTGGTGTAGTATCTTACAAATCTGATTATGCCTTCCAAGATATAATTAGTGAGGGCTAATTCTAGACACCCTTGTATTTATTATTTGATATAGATTTATTTAGAATTATATTCTTATAGATTATGTGATATATATTCATATATCACAGCAGGGAGCATCGTAGAAGACGATAAAGAAAATGATAAGTTTATTTTGACATTGTCTATATGCTTCCGAGAGATTTCCCACTATTTTCTGGACACCCTATATAATATATGTATGTACTTACTATTTTGCTATATAAAAAATGCAACGTACTAACCTATCCAATTATGGGATAGCGTTTCTAACAATTCTGCAACTTTAAATCGAATAATTTCTAGTGTATCGTTCATAAGTTTCTTAATGTTATCCAAACAAGTTTTATTTTTCGTAATCGCTGCCTTTCCATTAGCAAGGTTTGCAATTACAGTTAGGGCCATACAAACTCTTTCGCAAATTGCAGAGTCTTTATGAACCAACAAATCGGCCATTCTAAAAACATTGATAAACGTCTTTAGATTTAGAATTCAACGATGATTCAATATTAACCTTAAAGTGCAACTAAACGTATCTATAATATTTATTAACATTAGGTAATATTTCCAATGCTCGTTATCAATAAAAAGTTGTTAGACGATGACTACACTTATGTTGAGATTGTATATTTGTAATTCAAATCGAAGTTTGAAAAGTAACATTCTAACATTCGTCATCATCTAGTAGCTTTTTATCGACAACTAGAATTTGAATTATTTTTCTAGTAAAATGTAAAATTAAAAATTGACGCTTCAAATGGAAAATTTCATAAAAATTCCGAAAAACCAATATATATATATATATATATATATTTTCTGGACACCCTATATAATATATGTATGTACTTACTATTTTGCTATATAAAAATGAGAATGAAAATATATAAATATATATATATATATATATATATATATATATATATATATATATATATATATATATATATATATATATATATATATATATATATATATATATATATATATATATATATATATATATATATATATATATATATATATATATATATATATATATATATATATATATATATATATATATATATATATATATATATATATATATATATATATATATATATATATATATATATATATATATATATATATATATATATATATATATATATATATATATATATATATATATATATATATATATATATATATATATATATATATATATATATATATATATATATATATATATATATATATATATATATATATATATATATAGTATAAGTATATTTTAATGAAATAACTTCAGGGTGTCGATTATTTTTAAATTATTAAATTGCCTGACTTTTCCCTGATTTCCAAGATCAAAATAAAGTTTCTTGACTTTTCCAGGTTTCCCGGTTTTCCAGTAAATCGACACCCTGTAACTTGCATTTTTCTACTTATAGGTAAACTAAATATAATTGTACCTAAAAAGTTTTATGTTATATGTTTTATGTAATTAATATGTTATTCACGGTATGTTCTAACGCACGTTATCCATAAAAAGTTGCTAATTGTATATTTGTAATATTCATTTAAAGTTTTGAACATAGCATATTCTACCAATAATTTTCCTGAACACATATGACATAACAAAGAAAGACTACCGTTTATTAGCACTGTAAAAATACGATGTTTTATTAATGACGTATATTCGAGGCTATCTTGAATAACGTAAAAGTTAATTATGATTTCTTAATAAAAATTTACAAAACTCAAAATAAAATTTCGATAAAAGAACATTAAGAACTAGTTGTCCAATGCAGGTAGGTTTAACTATAAGTTTAAATTTTAGTTTGAATTTAAACTGAATTTGTGAAATTGACCCTGACGATAAGAAAAATGAATAAAAGAGATATAAAATAATGTAAGTGGGTACACCTATATCAACATTTTATTGTTCATTTATATAATGCACGTGTTCAAATTTTAAATATTTTCATTATTTGTTTTATCTTCCAGATCATTTTTATCTATTATTAAATATTATTATTTAGTATTATTAAAAAAGTAGGTGTATATGTATATAGATAACATTTAACGAAAAGGAACTAACACCATATACGCTAGCGGCTAGGGAAACTTGTTCAAATTATTCATTTAATAAAATTACAGATGAAAATGAACTTGAGGATGAAGAAGGTGCTAATAATATTCATTGAAATTTGAAGATAACTTATGTAAATAAATAATAAAATATTTATATACCTAGATATTATTTATTTATTTATTTATTTATTACCAAATTTATATTACAATGTTATGTATATTATGTATGTTATGTATATATAAATAGTTCCAAAGATCAATAGAACAACCACAGAGACAAAATATCCGTACGTGGTTCGGTATAAAACTAAAATCTAAAGCTAATTCTAAAGTTTGTACAAAAATAAAAATAAAAAACAAGACAAGTTAATAATCAAGTTAAAAATTCAGCTCACTTGCATTTACATTTGCATTTACTCAGTTGACATATGTTTTCAATGGTTTTTTATAATTGTTGTTTTGTAATATCTTAAGTTCATTTGGCATTTTGTTAAAGTTATCCCTTGCAACATACTCTGATTTTCTTTTGCCCACTTCCAACATTGATTTAGATATTTTGATTAACTTGTTCCTTGTTTGCACCGAACTAGATTTGAATTCATTTGACATATCCCTGTAATAATGTAATACTGCTTCATAGATATATTTTTGCCTCAAGTCTAACGGTAATTTCATACCATTGTTAGATTTAATTTAGATTTTAATAACTTTTCTATGTATGTTATGTAATAAAGACATTAAAGACTTTTTTGCAGATCCCCATGCCACAATACCGTAGGTGACAACACCGTAGTAGAGTCCATACATAATTACCATTAAATTTTCTGGTGATAATATTTTGCCCAAAGTAGTCAATATAAAAATGATATATTTAGTTCTACTAGTTAATTTAATAATTTGTTCATCCCATCTCAAATATTCATCAATATATATACCCAGATATTTAACACTTTTCACTCTCTTTAGTACCTCATCATGCAGCTTAATATTAATTATTCCTGGTATGCTATCACAATAGTTTCCAAAAGCTATATAAACTGTTTTATCAATATTTAGCGACAATTTATTATCATTAAGATAATTAATAATTTTAATGAATTGTTGATTCAAAATTTGTTCTAACAAGTCCCATGCTGATGATTGGCACAATACCACCGTATCATCAGCATACGACACTATATCACAGTTCATAGAACATTCCAAAAAAATATCATTAATATATATAATAAACAGGAGTGGACCTAATATGGTACCTTGTGTAACCCCCATTTCAACAGATTCAAAACTACTATTAATATCTAATATTTTTTTTTCTAATTTTGTTTTTGTAATACCTACCTATTTAATTTATTAACTTCTTTTAAAGTAGGTAATTGTTACCTGCCGACTCGGTAGTCGAGTGGTTAGGAGACAAACCTCTCGCCTGACGGGTCCTGGGTGGTTCAGATCCCAGAACGGGTGATGAAATATCCCCCTGGTTGGCATGGATGTCCAGGGGAGGGGGACACTAGAAGTAATGCCTAACGGCGGTTCCTGGTGTCTTTCGGGGTGTGCTACTAACACAAAAAAAGGTAATTATTACCTAAATTTGTATTGCAAAATCATAATGAACTATAAGTATTCCAAAACTTCTTAGAAACAATTATGTTTAGTTTATAAGTTTATAAGCAGAAAAATGCAAGTTGTTATAATAAAAATGTATAGGTACCTTTGTTTTTGTTAGTAGCACGCCCCGGAAGGCACCAGGGACCAACCAACTGCGCTAGCATTACTTCTAAGTGCCCCCCACCCCCCTGTCGGGACAACCATGCATACCAGGAGGTTATTTCACCTCCCCGTACGTGGATTCGAACCCAGGACCCATCCGGCGGAGATCAGCTCCTGACAATTCAGCCACCGGTCGGCCTTGCTTACTACCTACCTACTATCAAGGTTATCTATCTATGATTACGTTCACGGTCTCTCTAGATACAGAGTTATGACTACTAATATTAAGTGGCTTGCAAACACTATTATGCGCCGTAGTTACTACTATCGACGTACTAACGTAAAGACACTTGGCGAACAGTAATATCGTTATAACTACTGACGTTAAATCGCATGTAAACGCTTATAGACTAAGAGCTGGTGAACATTTTCACATCCGAGTTTGTACCTCTTGAAATTTTGTAGGAAGGTAGTTTTTTTAAGTCTGGCTAGGGAATGGACCACCATTTTAAGCAACTCCGGTCTCGAACTACCCCACAATCGTTTAAAAATGCAAAAAAAAGGGGTGAAACATTGTCGTTTGTTCCACTTGAAATTTTGAAGGAAGGTAGTTTTTTTAAGTCTGGTTAAGAAATTGACAGTCTGGCTAAGCAACCCCGGTTTCGAACTACCCCACAATCGTTTAAAATTGCAAAAAAGGAATGTGAAATTGTAAGGAGAATTGTAGTGGGATTTCTATCTCATGAAATTTTATAGAAAAGTAGCCTTTTTTTAAGTCTTCTTGAGGAATGAACCACCTGATTAGGTAAATACGTCCGCGAACTACCCCTAATCGTTTAAAATTAAAATATATTCGAAATTTAAATTTGTACCTCTTGAAATTTTGTGGGAAGGTAGCTTTTGCAAGTCTGGCTAAGGAATGCACAATCTGGTTAAGCAACTCTGGTCGAGAACTACCCCTTAGGGAACTAGCGACTTAAACAACTAAGGGGTAGTTCGCGACCTGAGTTGCTTAACCAGACTGTGCATTCCTTAGCCAGACTTGCAAAAGCTACCTTCCTACAAAATTTCAAGAGGTACAAATGAAAACTTCGAATATATTTTAATTTTAAACTATTAGGGGTAGTTCGCGACCAGAGTTGCTTAACCAGACTGTGCATTCCTTAGCCAGACTTGCAAAAGCTACCTTCCCACAAAATTTCAAGAAGTACAAATTTAAATTTCGAATATATTTTAATTTTAAACGATTAGGGGTAGTTCGCGACCAGAGTTGCTTAACCAGACTGTGCATTCCTTAGCCAGACTTGCAAAAGCTACCTTCTCACAAAATTTCAAGAGGTACAAATGAAAATTTCGAATATATTTTAATTTTAAACGATTAGGGGTAGTTCGCGGACGTATTTACCTAATCAGGTGGTTCATTCCTCAAGAAGACTTAAAAAAAGGCTACTTTTCTATAAAATTTCATGAGATAGAAATCCCACTACAATTCTCCTTACAATTTCACATTCCTTTTTTGCAATTTTAAACGATTGTGGGGTAGTTCGAAACCGGGGTTGCTTAGCCAGACTGTCAATTTCTTAACCAGACTTAAAAAAACTACCTTCCTTCAAAATTTCAAGAGGTACAAACGACAATGTTTCACCCCTTTTTTTTGCATTTTTAAACGATTGTGGGGTAGTTCGAGACCGGAGTTGCTTAAAATGGTGGTCCATTCCCTAGCCAGACTTAAAAAAACTACCTTCCTACAAAATTTCAAGAGGTACAAACTCGGATGTGAAAATATTCACCAGCTCTTAGTCTATTACTACTGTAGTTGGGACAGGGTAATCAACGGAAGTATTGTTGTGTCAGTTTCACGTGTGGGTTGTATTTTGTTTATTTTTATTTAAGTCACAGAACATTCGGTTTTTCGTTGACTGAATAAATCATATTATTAATAATATTTCAATAAACATCGCAAAGTATATAAACTCCATGACTACCTATATGCTTTGCACTTGCCAAATCTGATGGCACTAACTTCACTACTTGAAGCTGTAGTTAATAACTACCTACAGTAAAAAAATTGAAACGCACAAACGTGTAAACACGTGTGTAGTTATAGCTATGTAGTTACACTTCATCCAAACCTATATGCAATCCACATCATCAATAAAAAGTTACTAGATTGTTTATTTGTAATTCGGTTTAAAGTTTGGAAAGTGACATATTCTATAGATGATTTACTTGCACGCATGAAAGAAAGACTACGATTTATTAGAACTGTTAAAATACGAGGTACGAGGTGACAGCACTGTGTGAAACGTCATCATCTAGTAACCTTTTATTGATGACGTGGATTACATATAGGTTTGGACAAAGTGTAGTAACTGTTTTTAGATGACGTGAATTGCATATAGGTTTGGATAGGCCATAGATGCGTGTAAACGTAGTCTATATTACTTAATATCGATTGCGTTTTGGCAGCACGTAACCCACACTTTTTGCGAAAATGAGTTATTCAGACTATTTTTTAGGACAAAGGCAAAGACATCATCTGTTAAAATCTGGTAACAATATTATAATTTTTTCCACCGAAAAAATCGATTTGTATTTCCGTGAAATACAAACGTATCTGCTTATAGCTACGCGACGACACAAAATGTGCTCTTTTGTAAAATTTGCTTTTTGCGGGTTACGTCCTTCTGCAAAAATGCCGTCGATATATATATATATATATATATATATATATACACATATATTTTACATTGTCTTTTCCGAATTGTCAGTTTCCTATTTGAAGCGTCATTTTTAACCTATAAAGGTTTTAGTATTTTTAATTTGCTACATTTTACAAAAAAATAATTCAAATCCCTATGGTTTGAAACGGTTCCCAAATAATGCACTTTTTTCTCTAAATATCCTACACTAATAGGTATTGTAAGTACATATATCTATATTTCAGGACAAATACATTTCCGCGCTATGATTTTTAACATTTTAACATTAACTCAACAACAATGCATGAAACGACTCGTTGCAGTTTTCGGCGATGAAACGGCCCATTGAAAACCAATCATTCATCCTTAATACTTTTAACTTTTTAAGATTAATATTTTTTAACTTATTTTAAATCGTACTACCTACCTATATTCCCTCAAAAACCTTAATCCTTCAACATTTTGTATATTTAATATTTATCCAAAATAATTTAATTCTAATTTTAAAAAAATAAATAAATTTGCAAATCTATATCCGAACTAAAGCTCGAATATTTAGTAAAATGGAACAATATTTTGCATTTATTTAATTACAGAACTTATCTATACCTAAAGTTTAAAAGTTAATATTACCTGTCAGGTATTTTCAACTCAATAGCTTCATATCCTCTTTCGGGATCATGTGCTAAATCGTAGATGGTAGTCACAGCTTGTAAAACAACTGCACTATTCGGATCATGTAGTTCTCTTCTCTGTAAAAAGTTGATTTAAATTAATCTACTTTTCTTGGAAAAGACGATGCCAAAGTTGACCTTCAGAGTAGGTAATCTTTATGCTGGTTTTATTAAAAACGATTAATTTTATTGTAACTATCCGACGACCAAAATTCTATAGCATGTTAGCACCGTCTTTTAAAAATATTGTGTCGTCAGTATTACAGCAAGAGTTGTGTTGCACAGCAGTGCTTTAATAACTAGCAAAACAAGATTATTTTTTCTATAATCGTGCAAAAAGTAAGTCATGTAATTTACTAATTTTCGGTGCAAAAGTGTCTCTTACATTCGATCCTTTAAATTGCATAAAATACCTATAGGTACCTACATCAGAAATAACAACTTGATGTTCCTGTAGGTATTTGCCAACTTCAAGAAAAATAGGTAAGTATAGCTTATCCAAACCTATATGATGTCCACGTCATCAACAAAAAGTTACTAGATTGTTTATTTGTAATTCGGTTTAAAGTTTGATTTACTTGCGCACATATTAGATGGCATAAAGAAAGACTACAATTTATTAGAACTGCCAAAATAAGAAGTACGAGGTGACATCACTGTGTGAAACGTCATCATCTAGTAACCTTGTATTGATGACGTGACATTACATAGTTTTGGATAAGCTATAAGTATATCAACCTTCATCAGAGACGTATTCAGCCGGGAAAGCGCTGCCTTACCGTTGAAACAGCGGTTCAATTGAAACGCTGTTTATTTACATTATTCTATTTTATTTTATTTTTATAGTTGACGTATGACATTAGTTGTGCCACGTGCTTATCATAATAACTTAAGGTCCTTCAGCTGTAGTCAACTACTATAACGTAACGCTTACTTTTCGTTGTTTCGGCGATGAGCCCGGCTGAACGTGCCCATTGATAATTATTTATATTTACTAATTTTGGTAAAGCCCATCTTCCAAATGCCAATGATATTCCCGTAACATCTATATTTTGTTCAGAACTTAATCGAAGATGCGGTGGATTAATATCGCATTTATCGCAAATAATTTTTTGATTCCTGGCTAAAGAAAAATCAATTAAAAATAAATTAGATAAAAACTTTTAAATTAAAATTACGGATATAGAAAAAATATTACCTACCTAAATTTACACTTCTGTTGATTATTTCTTGATTTATTTTCTCAGTTCTAGATTGAAGAAATAAATGTTTTCGCAAATACATTACGTGACAGAGTTAATTGACATTGACGTTTAATAATAATAAAAAACGAAAAATCTATAAATCGTTAGAAATTTTCAATACAACATCTACTATTGGCAAAATAGTAATTAAACATCTAATTTCGTCATAAAAATACATTAATAGAACATTAAAAAATATATATACATATACATAATGTATACATTGACGTTTAATAATAATAAAAAACGAAAAATCTTAAAATCGTTAGAAAGGACACAAGCACACTTTTAATGCTTTAAATGTATTTTTGTGCGGGCCCAGCAACTTGTATTGACAACTGATAAACTTTGTAGTTTGTCAACAAATAACTTATCGTCAATTATTATAATAATGTGTTTTATTTTTTACATTACTACTACACTCATAAAACTTTAATCTCTTGCAGTTTTACAAGTATTTGTAGTTTTTTAGTATAGTCTTCCAGCAGCCTGAAAACCAGCATCACTTAAGAAAAACAAAAACCAACACAGCAGAATGATAAACAAGAAAACAAAAATATATAAATATATAATATGTAATATATGTAACATATATATAGAATATTAGGTACAACTTAATTAATTGAGATTAATAGATTAATTGTTACTCATATCAGCAGGGTATTTCAAAGCTCGGTACATTAAATTTTGAAAGAGCAACTCCATTATCCCTGCCATTATCAAAAGGTTCAACCTTATCTCCTAAAAATCAAACAAACTTTGAGGCCCTGTAACTTTCTTATTTTTGAGTTTTCAGAAAAATTTTATAACAAACTTGTGGCATTAGTTTTTCTAGTGGAAAATCACCCCCCAGTTTTTGTTCATCGTTTACAGACACGCTGTATAATCAACTCTGCAATTTTCTATATAAACAAACTCGAATGGGGTAAATTCACCCGTGCTCAGCCACCTGAGATTTCCATTTTGCTGTACATTTATTCAGCATTGAATAGATGTTATAGCAATAGATAAATAAAACAAATTTCTGCTAAACAACAATCTTATTGTTAGTCGTAGGTGTGTAAATAAACGTGGTAAATTCTAAAAAAAGATTCGGTAAAATTTAAAACAATACCTAGGTATTATTTGAAATTCAAAACAATAAAATTTTCTATAGTTCTCGTAAGTTTCATATATATATAATGATTTCTTTAATATGCAGGTTATTGGTGGATAATAAGCAGAATCGTTTCTCTGTAATAGCAAAGTTTTTATTATTTTGAACAAAATAATATTATAATAACTTAGACTAATTATTAATCCTACCTGTAATAGCAAAGAAATAACATTCAATACTATTATTCACACCGTTAATTCTTGATTAATTTTCTTATATGTAATTGTCTATTTATTAGGTTGTCTTGATACAGTTGGAGATCTGACTTATCGACCTATTTACGCGCTAAATTCAATATAACTAAGGATGCTTTCCTTACATATATTAATATTAATTTAAAGATATAGTGCCAGGGTGCGGCTTACACGAGAGACTTGCTTATACTAGTACGCATAGTATGAAAAATACATAATAGGTACATATTATGAAGTTAATGTTAAACTTTAACTTATAAGTAACTAGCTAATCCTAATCAATCAATAATAAATATAAGTAGTTAATTTTATTTATCTACTTCTCTTAAGTCTACCTACGTGCATTCTTGAGAATGCACAAGCAATAAAGGAATTTTGGAATAAAAGAACAAGAATGGACTGTTCTAATCTCCCTTCAAGTGTGTTTTTTTTCAAATATTGAAAAGTTTAATCAACACCATACGTGAGAGATGAACATCAACAAATATGTTTACAATAGTCGTAATATTTGATATAGGTATATACCGAATAATAATAATAATCCGTAACTGTGAATATATACTGAATAAATTATACTGAACTAATTAAGTTGCTATTCGATAGCGTATACATATTGTAAATTAATATTAATTGGTAGAATTGGCGAATCTGGTAGCAGAGCAGAGAGCACATTCTTATTGTTTTAATCCACTGGTTTACATACCTACCTACAGTCTAAATGTAGAACTCCGATAAAGGTTTAAAATTATCAGTAGATACATACCTTGTAAAACCCACTATATACTAGTTCTCTTGTATAAATTATAAACATTTATATAATGTAATATTAATTTGTATAAAGTATATTTTGTTCATTTACTAATTAATAATTTGAAGAAGTAAGGCTGCTATTACATTATCAGAGATCTGCTATAATTTTGTAAACTTATTATTAATTATTAAAATATTAACTAAGTAAGTAATACCAACAATAAATTGGAAAAACCAATTGCAAAACCTAATCTCATCAAATTATTAAACTAGTAAAACAAATTGACAATAATAATCATATTAATAATTCATTAAAAATATATATTTTTTAAATATATACATAGGTATTATGTTTAAAAGCTTATACCATTAAACACTTAAAGGAAAAAAATATATAGGCAATTTAAAAAGTTTAGAACCGCTGAATGGGTAAATAAGGAGTCCATTTAAGGACTAGTATTGCAATAAACAACTTAAATGAGACAAGAATTTTAGTGAATTTTACAAGTTTTACAGGATCCATATTCCATGATCTTATAGTTTACCATGAACTATAGTTTAGAATTTCAATAATCTAACTAGATAAATAATTATTAATGGTAGGTATAAGTACCTAGGTAATTATTTACTCCGTCGCCGCCGTAAGCATGCAAAAATGACCAGCTACACCTTGCATACATAGGTAAACTGTCTAAAAACACTTGCTGTGAGAGAGAACGGAGCATGCGTTGTAGAATACTTTTGTCTTTACATACATATAATACGTATATGAATGCATACATAGGCACCATGTACAGGCTTACGTGCGTTGTATCCGTAATTATGAATTTTACCAGTAGCGGTGAGTAGTTGGTGTTGACGATTTCACTCGACAACGTAAATATAGCGACTGTTCGAGTTGATTTGAGTTAATTAGGATCTGCTATTCTAGTCGAATTTTATCAAAGATTTGGGAGCAACCTTGCATCACCTTGAACTTTATTTTTAATTCGCAGAACAATGACTTCTGTAACTCAAATTGTAAGTACATACATACATACCTATTATATTATTTTCTAGATACATTCCTATATACCCCGTTAATAAAAGTGGTATTTAATAAATTAAACTAAGTACCTATGTATCACGCGGTTGTGATTGCTAAGAATATGATTTGTATACATATTTTTATATACAGAATATAAACAACTATAATAAGTACCTACATTAAATCCATAGTTATTCGTATGTATCTTATTTTTAAACATAAGAATAAGGCCAATTCGGTTATATTGGGTACTTTAACGCTACACCGGGAAAAATGATGGAAGTTTACGTTGCTTTTTTAATTCCCTAAAGCGAATTCTAAGGATGCAAAAATAGATTTATTTCACCATATTTTTTCCAAGTTAGATGTTCTTATCTACCTCAGAAAAAGGGGTTGATAAATAAAAACGCTAAAATATTTTGAAGAAAACGGCGTTTTATTTTATATAGGGCATCTGATAAATACTTGTAGCGTGCTTACAACAGGTTTCATCATGGAAAAAAAAATTAGAAATAAATAGATGATACAATTTTTATTAATAAAGGACTAAAAACCGGTCCTGCACCTGCACTAAATCAAACTAACATTCATCCGTCAAAAATGACCTATAGTAATATTTGGATGCTTTTATTTTTTTGTCGACATGTAGACATTTTAAGACTTTTTGTGAAGTACCTAGGTACATATACATATACAATATACCTGTATAATTAGGTATTTCTCTAATTGCCTTAATTTGATTATTTACGGTGTAACTGGAAACGTCATAAGTACAATGTTATTCCAGGTAGGATAAATAAACCCAACAAGATAGGTATTTCTTGAAATAAATAAAATTGAATTATCTACGTACTTACTCCACAGGACGACCAAAGAAGTACCTATACATACATTATATGAATTAACAAATATAAATATCACTATGTAAGTATGTACCTACTATGTACATTAATTATTTTTTTTAAACTTGAATAAGATTTTACAAAATGATGACACCGATTATTATTAACTGAACTGATTTTCGCTTTAGAATTTTATGTAACTTTACCGACACGACGCCGACGCAACGTTGCGTTGCAGCCGTGATTAACGTTCCCAAAACTGCCCCAGTTCCCATTTCCCCGCATTGACTTAACTTTTGATTTATTTTCTAAATCAATTCTGATAGGTACGAAAATTTTTGCAACAAATATAAAGTATAATTAAATGGCGCTTATATAAAATAGTTCATTTAGATTGTTTTTTTGTTGCTAAAGTAAATAATGAATGTTCTTTTGTTGTAGATTAAAAGCGTCTGTCCCAAATTGGTACCTTTCTTCAAAACATTGGCTATATACTTCGTCGTTTTCATTCCATACAATCAACCGTCTATACTTGCTACAATTCTTAAATGTCTCCCCATCTTAGCTTTGGTTGTATTTATAATTCTTCATACCAGAAGTGCATCAGGAAGTGAGTAAGTATTGAATCGTTGTTTTATGTTGCTAACGTTGTTTAGGTAGGTATATGAATTTATTGTAAAAACTTAAACCTTTAATACGACATAATATAATAACGTTATAATATTATTATATAATACAGTAAAACTTCTCAATAGATAGGTTCCAGACACTCGCAGGATCAAAGAAATTGTCCGTTGTTAAAAAATGTCCGTTGTTAAAAAGTGGCCGCTAATGGGAAATACCTATAAAGCTCTATACCTATAAAATATTGTTGATGATTTAAAAGTACCTACCTACCCAGTATTTGAAAGAGTACGTTATTTGGAAGTGTCAGTTATAAGAGAGGTTTTATTGTATTCATATTGATATAAGGTAAGTATAGGTAAGTGTGATTAATTTTTCTAGTCTAATACTAATTCAAAAAATTTACAATTTTTCTAAATAGATACCTAGGTACGGTAAAATATTCTTAACGGAGACTTCCAAATAATGAACTTTTCTAAATAGCACGACAGTTTAAAATTCCCGAATTTTTTTTATATAGGTATATGCTCAGGTAGAGTATAATACCTATGTACTTGAAATATAAGTATATATATATATATATATATATATATATATATATATATAAAACAGTATTGATTTTAATAGTACCAAAATAGTAGATATACCTATTGTTTTTATTGTCTTCACAATTGAAGCAAATGCAAAAAGACTTTTGTAACCGCAGTAGTTTTGCTATTGGTGCTTTTTCGAGTTTTTTTCCAAGAAAGCGAGAAAAGCGAGTGGCTTAATTGCAAGCAAAACAGCAGTAGCCGTTTATAGAAAATATCTATCATTAACACACAAAACACGATAAAACACAAAAACTATCTATATCAAATAATACAGCAGAATACGTGAAGTTCAATGACATATCTATTAATATAGGTAATTCTAAAATTACTCGTTCATAAATTATATACATATATACTTAAGTACCATATAGTATAATATACCTACTTATCTACCTACAATTAAATCAAGTAAGTACAGTGCTCTCCCTCTATAGTTCCTTCCTCAACAGTTCCGCTTCCCCAGTTTTCGACTCGACTAGTACCCCCACTCTTAAGACATCAGCGCGTACCTCGAGATTCAAATGGCTCTCTCCATACAGTTCCGCGCGCTGTAAGGCTTGAAAAATCGAGTGTATCCAATATATATAGCACAAATTAAGTAATTTATATTGTATTTATTATTTTATTATTATTATTTATTTATATTTATTAAAAGAAGTATAAAAACAAAATATATTACGTTGATTTGTGACATTTTATATTATAAAGATATAGATTAGCACGAGCGTACGAACAACAACTAACTGTCGAACAGAGGAAAACCATCAGTAGGAAATCAAAACAAAAGAAAAACATTTTATTAGGACGAGTGTAAGATGGAACTATTAAGAAAGACGCAAGTGAATTCGTTCGAGCGATACGAAAGGCGCTTGGTAGGGGAACTCTGTTCGACTTAATTTCTAAGAAAAGTTATTCCCCTCATGCCCAACTGCGGAACTGTAGAGGAAGAGCACTGTATAACACATTTTTATGATTTTATCGGATATAGGACGTTTCGGCGTAGCTCTTTCGACGCGATCGATACAACGCGAGTTCGTTTTAGCGCCGTCCATTTCAACGCAAGACTTTTCGGCTTGAATCTATTTTATCGCGAGGACATTTCGACGTCATTTTTTTTTAAATAAACATTGTATAACATATATCGACGGCGTTTTTGCAGAAGGATGTAACCCACAAAAAGTAAATTTTACAGAAGAGCACATTTTGTGTCTTCGCGTAACTATAAGCAGATATGCTTCACGGAAATACATATCGATTTTTCTAGTGGAAAAAATCGAAATATTGTTACCAAATTTTATCAGATGATGTACTTGCCCTTCATGCTTAAAATAGTCAGAATAACTCATTTTCGCAAAAAGTATGGGTTACGTCCTGCCAAAACACAGTCAATATGTTGACTGGCCGAGAATGCAGCTTATTACCGTGAAACATTAAGCTATTTATGTGATGGATTTCATCTTTCTCGGTAGGTACTAATAATTAATTTTCCATTTTATTAACGATAACAATATCTGATCTATATGAACAATATCTGAGCGCTAGTCTAACCTAACCTTGTCTGCAATAGAATTTAACCTGTAATAATATTTACTATAATAAAGTTACCGCAATCAGTTAGCATGTTTTCCATTTTTCTAATATCCTTAGCGTCGAAATGACTGCGTCGATACGTCTTCGCATTGAAATGCGTTCGCGTCGAAATGGAGTTGTGTCGAAAAATATTGCGTTGAATCGGTTGCATCGAATCGGTTGCGTTGAAATGATCGCGTCAAAACGTCAACGTTTTACTTTTTTCATCTGTGGTAAATTTCATTTTAATCGCATGATTCCTTCACGACATTGCAATGTTTAGAACAGTAGTTTATTTTGCAAATCCAGATTGTCATTGATTATAGGTAATAATATAATTTCTATGTATACATAGGCGTTTAAGGTAAACGTACATTATGCCGAGACGCAGCGGGTCGCATCGCAGCGCAACCAATTGCTGGGGCACATTTTAAATGAATCAATGCCGGTTTCACTGTTGCGTAACAATGATTGACGCAGATTTTTGCGCTGCGATGCGGCCCGCCGCTCCCCGGCATAGTGTATGCTTACGTATGCCTATTACCTATATTTACTTTCTTATATATATAATAAAACATATTTGTTTTATTAAACAGAAACCGAATCTGATTATTAACCATAGCATGAAGTTTAACGTTTGTATTTAGAACTTTCATAAATTTAATGATAGGTACCTAACTTGGAAAAATAATACTCCTATTTACCTAATGTTATTACCTACCTATTTGTTATATTTGTTTTCATTCATTACCTATAACCTTTTGAAGGTTTGTAAATATTCTATAAAAATTCCCATTGCATATTTACCTTGCAACTTTATCGATATTTTTATTTGTATAACGATTTTATATGCGTGATAAACTGTAAAATGTCATTCGTATTACATTTTACAAGGTAGGTACATATGTAAATACATACGGTCTATCAGAGCTTATAAGCGATTCACGTGATCAGTAAAAAGTTACTATAAAGTCTACTGTAAGAAGATTGTTTATTTGTAATTCGGTTTAAAGTTTGGAAAGATGAATTTTCAACACCGAATAAGTCACTGTCTGGTAGGCAACGAGGCTCAATTTGAACATTTCATTTAATGTGTAATGTGCCATACGATTTCACAACATTCAAAATTAAAGTACTTTTATGGTTCGTTCTTTTGATTTTAATTTATTTATTTTAGTTTGTTATGTATTTTCTCGATTTTTTTTTTAATTATTTTACTTTGATATTGATTCATTACAACATGATGGCACTACCAAATAGAAAAGGAAACGCTCTTTTTAAAGACACAATGAA
Source organism: Rhagophthalmus giganteus (assembly GCA_036326145.1). Taxonomy (NCBI): domain Eukaryota; kingdom Metazoa; phylum Arthropoda; class Insecta; order Coleoptera; family Rhagophthalmidae; genus Rhagophthalmus; species Rhagophthalmus giganteus. The sequence continues at coordinate 5,002,236 of JARFJA010000056.1, read as the reverse complement.
AACATATGGATATTTAAAAAAAAAACAAAGTCGATTACCATAGCAACGAAACAAAACAGTAAACAAACAAACCAAATACATTATCGTGTAAGTTGAAATAAACTAGAAAACTTTTGTATTCGACATTTTCTTGTAATCCTTCTAATTAAGAAGTTATAGTCAGTATAAGTTACTTTTGTTACACCCTGTATACAATCTAGATGTCGGCAGGTCGTATGTCGGCATGACGTATCTTAGATTTTCCAATGATGGAATGACCTAATTTCACTTACCTACATTTTGCATCATTTGAATAATAGATACTTATTGTATATTATATGTGAATAAAGAAGGCAGGAAATTCTTATCGCATTGACGTTTTTATTATCTTACTCGCCGGTATGCGTTTTTAAATAATATTTAAAAAAAAACTCAATACTTCCCTAAATAATATATTACTGAAAATTTTTCTGGTAGAAAAATTCGAATTTACGGAATATTTTTGTATAAATCGAAAAGTGGCAAAGCACTCTCTACAAAGTCATGATAGTTTCGCAATCAACTACAGAACAGTGTTGTCAAATAAAATTTTGTAATGAATCTATTCTGAGAACTTTAGACTCGTGTTTAGGGTTAAAGTTTCTTGCTGTGTTTATGAATAAGGGTAAAGTGAAGAAATTCCGATCACGACCTGACTTAAAAAGAATCCGAGCCCGAAAAGGTTCTTATGTCCGAGTTGACAGGGACAAAAAACTGGACACCTATTTCCATTATTATTAAAACTTATTAATTTTTTTTCCCTAAATATATAATTACCTGCATCCTTAAGTAATATACAATAACGCGAATTATTGCAAATAAAACAATAAACCTAGAAATTACAGTTTTCGAAAAAATATTGTTTGATGCACGATTGAGAAACGGTTTTGCATTCGAGAATAAAAAAGCACTGTCCCAAAATGATTCGTAAAAATATAACGGAAAGTTTCGCGTCTCGAACTGTCATTTCGCATTTCGTTCATAGAATATGTACCTTATTTCCCGTAATTGAAACCAATAGCAATTATGTCAACATTTTATATATAGTTTTCAAAAAATAACTATTTTTATTTTAATTTCGCAATCTAACATCCAAAAAGCATTATTTAGTTTTGCAAAACAACTTTTTTTCAAATAGTTAAAGATCTATGATCTAATTTTCATGTTCACGGAAAAATATTCGACCGTGCGCAAGCCACGATATCGAATTTCTATGTAATATGTCTCAAAACTCCTTTTTTTCTTTTTTCTCGAAAGAAATATATCTTTTGAAAAATTACATTTACTAACATACATATTCTATTCTCACTTTTTCCCGATTATCTCGAAAACGATGCATTCTATCGAAAATTACAAAGAGACGTGGTCAGTAGAAAATTTTATGCTCATTCCAAAACATATTTCAGATTACCGATCCGATAATGAATAACGGAGATAACTCGCAATCAGTTTAAAATCTTTGATCGGCCGCCATTTTGAAACCGGTCGGTCGATTTCGCTGGTTAACAAACTTATCTTTTCGAAAGTTCCTAGGAACTGAGATCAGTAAAAATTCAAAAGGATACCTCTGGGTCCCGTCATTAGACAGGCTGCAATAGCTATATTTTATATGGAAATTCGCTAAAATTAAAGACCCAGCAAAAACTAATTATAAGACGTTTCTATCTTGACAATAAGTTTTTTTGTGAATGAAAATCTATTCCTATCATTTTTGTCTGCGAATTTAAGAAGATAAATACAAAATAATAATCTTTGAAGTTAAAAAGCTTAAAACCTACTTATCTAAAATGAAATTTATTCGAGTAATTGCTTTTTTATCAACAATAACAATCAAAAACAATATTGAAAAGTAAATATCAAACTAAAAAAAAGGTGTTAATACACCTCGTTAGAAAGAAACATTCTTATTTCTTAAAAGTAAAATAGTATACTTTATATTTATCGTAGTTATCATCCCTATAATTCGTAAACAACCTTCAGTAAGTTTTATTATTCTATTCATAGACCCTTTCAGAAGATTTTAGTCGGTCATTAGCACGTGTTTTATTTGGTAACGTTGGTAGATTAATAACCAAATATTCGTAAAGGAATGGTTTTTGTCTAAGATATTTTAATAAGTTAGTGTTCCTCCAGGGGGTCGATAGTGGCGACTATAGGCGGGCGACTAACTATGACTTCCACGCTTTTATAACAGACGTTAGCACTCTGCCCATTATATATTCCTTGCTAATAACAAAACTAAAATTTATTTTCAACGTTATCGGCGCTTGTCAGAAATATTATCGATACCTAGTTTTGAGAATTTAGTGAAATAAAGTTTTAAAATGTTTAAGTGATGATGATAATGTCATATAAAGGGTAGCTAGCATTAAAATAAATATTAAAATTTTCTATAAAATTTGTTTTTTTTTAATTTTTATTTTTTGTTCTGACCCCGAAAGTTCTGTTTTCGGAGCTAGCAACCATCAAATAATTATTCAAAGGTTTACTTTTGTTATATTTCGTGTTGCTAGGGTTACAAAGTTCTGTTATTTCTAGAGTAGTAGAAAAACTTACCTACTTTCTGTACTAACAATAAGTGCAGAAAGTAAAATGTCAAAATATCTGAAAATTTAGACTATGTAACATATTCTAACATTGATTTAAAACCCCGGGCGTGTCAACTTCGAATCGCGGAAGACCTGCTCGTTCCACTCGGCTATCACATCGTGCAACAATCTTTCCACTCTTGTGAAAAATGTCACTTTCCGCACTCGTTATGTAATATACTGATTTTTGTTTTTTGCAAGTATGTTGTGAGTACTGCAATATTGAAGGTATTTTAGAAAAAAAATTATGTCTGTCTAGAAGCTGCATTTGTCACATTGTTATCTACTGGTTAATGCTACTCCGCATAATTAAGAGCACCTACTGTACTGTAGATATACCTCGAGTCCAGTCAGCAAGTGACAATACTTTCATACGAATATCGTTTTGCAGCGTTTGCACTGGCAATGGCGACTTTCAAATACCTATGTAGAACCTCATTTTTAAAAACTAGCTACTCATAATTGTTTAAAACAGTTAAACTTAAAATCTAATTTATTGACTATTACATATTATATACATATATTACTATCATTGCTTGCTGACTCAACTCGGTGAACGCAGTTTAGGTATGTAATTACATACATAGATAAATAATACATACAATTAGTAGGTAAATACCCATATTGAAAGATTTACGTAATAGCAAGGACAGGTATAGGTATTTACTTTAATACAAATGATCAATATTTAATTATCTATTATATAACAAGTTCACCTTCACAGCTTTATTTTAAATACAAACGTTTTATGTAATTTCACTTACAAATTTATTTTTTCAAATTTATTAGTTCAATGTTTTCTTCTTATGAAAATGTTTTCGTAGTGCAAGTGCAGTAACGAGCGTTTTACCATTGACTATATAGTATTATAGACAGCTCACGTAAATGGAGCAAGTGGCAACCCCATTTTTCTGTGATACAGATGGCGCGCCAATACAAAATTGTTCATAGTTTGAAATTTCGTATTTGACGGGAAAAATGGATTTAAAAGAGAAATATAGATGTCAGGTTGTTTTTATAAATGGTTTGTGACACTACTTTAGAAAAGCAAACCAAAGATGAAACTTGCATTTAGGAATGCCACGAACAATACGTAGTCGTAAAAAGCAGGTACCTAACAGGGTAAGCCAGAGTAACCCTCTCAATGTTAACGTATTTGCGATTTCGATTCAATTAATTCTTATTATTAATATAACATGGACAATTATCTATTTACTAATATTAATATTACCTGGGTACTTATTAATATTTAAAATTAATATTACAAAAAATAGTTTTTTTTATAGATTATAATTTACTACTTATAATAATACAATACAAAAATTATATAATAAATTACATATTCACTTACTTATAGGTAGGCAACTAAATGCTAAACTATACTTGTATTATTTATGTACAGTCGATCCTCAACATTCTCTGGGATTACGTTTCCGAGATTCCCGCGAAAATTCGTGGAAAATCCGCAAATAACTAACCAGTCAAAATTTCTTCAATTTAATTGTAGCGTTGATCACCTTCCCAAATCACTACTCAGTTCAAAATCTTAATTACATACTTGAATAAAAATATACGAAAAATTAAACGATTTAACAAATACCTATGTATAGGCAAATAACTAATTTTACTTCAATATCTATTTAACATAATTTATTTGCCCGGAAATAAACATGTAGTAAATAATCCTGTATTTTATTTGACAGTAAACGAAACTACAGTGCACGCCGTTTAATGTGATCACATCTGAACTCTGAGTTTTTGGTAACAATAATCGATTGATAACAATATGCAATAAAAAAACACAAATTATTCTACATACATATCTACAGGTGAAGTTGCTTATAACGAACTTGTTTATAGCGAACCTCTAGATATAACGAGCCATTCCTAAAAGTCCCGCCATTGCAACCCATAAGATATCCCTTATATTGGTGGTTATAACGAACCCGTAAATAACGAACTTTCGGATATAACTTTCGACAAAATTGTTCCCGTATGTTAAAAGTTTCCTTAAAAGTAGGTAAACATGTTTTTTCGAAAATAATAGATTGTTTATGACGCTGCCAGTGCGCAGATGTTGTCTTTAAAACGTTCATATAATAAATTCTTCTATTCTCTTCTAAAAATACGTTTATTAGCTGACCTTCCCAGCGGATATTTAATCTTTTAAACTTTACTAGATAACGGACACCAGGGGTAACCAAGCACAATAGCCTTAGATGTTATATAACAATAATACATAAGACAATTGCGTATCTGATTTGGTACTTCCAAATCACTTTCAAGCAGAGAAAAGTTCAAAATGCAGATTTAGTTCTGGTTCCTACTTTCTACTGAAAAAAAATAAAAACAATATGTAAATACCATATAATATTGCCGTTCATTAAAGTGTTTTCAATTAAATTTATATTACTGTATACGCTCGAGAAGTATCCACGCTCTTGTAATTGACGACACCTTGATCTTCAACAAGAAATATAAGAAAAAAATATTGACCCGTGTAAAACGGCATTAGCATTTTTTTTTCAATTTGTTTAGAGGTGGAATACCCGTGTAATGTCCATACCTAGAAATTTGCACTGAAATTTTTTATATACGGTAAATGAAGTTTTTGTACCGTTTAGTACGAACTTCGGATGTAACGAACTCATGTTATGAGTCCTTTGTGATTTATTATAACCGGATTCTACTGTATGTATATATTTATGAACAAAAAGAAATAAGGTTTTCACTCAAAGTGGAAAACCCTGAAATTTAACGATTCAAAATAAAAATCCATGAAAATTACCGATACAAAAGTAAACAATTGCACTGTTTGTTCCTTATCTACAATAATTTGTTGTTGAAGTTTAAAATGGGGGATAGAACTATTTCTTTCTTTTTTGGAAGTGAAAATACCGATGGGTAAAAATGAATCCTGATGGGACAGATGAAAATCCTGGAAGGGTCAATTGAAAATCCCAGAATTCCGGGGTAGCCCCAGAATACAATTACCTCTGACATATATTCAAAAAACATTCATATTAAAAAAACTCATTCGGCATTGTTTGCCTCTGTTATTCGCTCTATAGGCTAATAAGAGAGAAGAAATGTAAGGAGAGAGGAATTCGGTGTCACTTGAACTTGAAAATACAAACAAACAAATCTACGCAAACAAGGTTTATTGCTCGTAAATGAAAACGATCTTTAAAAAAATTGATAACTGAAACCGATGTCATGATTACTATAAACGAAGTTTTTCCTATGTTCTTCTCGTGCTTTGCGAAAGTGATAATAATACCCGAATTATATACATTATATCATACATTATTCGTGATTCTAATAGTCGGCGTGCATTGTATTTTAAACGTAGTGCAGTATATACTTACCTCAAAATTGCATTAATAATTTATTGCATATGTCAAAACGGAAACTTAATGGTGAAATATTAACAGAAAGGTACCTGCCTATCTAATATCATATGAAGAGAAGTGCTATTAGTGTACATTATGTACATTGTTTGACCATGTAGAGTAGTTAATAATAATAGCGAAATAATTAAAAGTACAAACTAACAATATTTTAACAAAAAAGAATGTATAGCTTATATGAACCTTTTTCGAACAAAATTATCATAAATAGTCAATAAGAAAATTTAGGTGGTAAATACCAGCTTTGACCGTGAACTACACTAAAAAGATTAGGACGGTATATTTAAGGGATCAACAAAAGCAGGTAATTTTAAAAACGGTCGGAAGAATTTTGTGCGATATAGTTGTAAAATGCAATTTTAATTTGCGACATCTAGATGCACTGAACTTAATTTTTTTTTCAAAATCTAACAGTGTTCTACCTATTCAAAAGTAGCGACGCTTGTAGTGGTGTCCCAAAACAGCTTTTCTGGTGTCCCTTGAGCGTTACCGAAAAATAACATATAGTTAGCTGTCTATAATACTATATAGTCAATGGTTTTACTTTGCGCGTACCTGCGCCACCCCGAGAGAGAGTCAGTTTCGATAATCCGTTTACTTGGGTTCGCCAATGACCAGTAATAATGAATATGAGTCATTTTCGAAGTACAGAATAAGAATTCTCGAAGTACGTTCAGAACAAGAATGATGTGGTTTTTCGTTTCCCATTTATTTAGAATACATATTTTGCGAAAACTTATTAACGATCTTTCCATCTCTTGGTAAATTTATCTGATAGGTATTTATCATAGAAACAATCGTTTGTGCAAACTTAACAAAAATGGCCAAAGTGACGTCAAATTTGATTTTTGGAAGCTACGGACCAAATTTTATCTAATTACATTAAATTTTCGTTTTTTCAAAAATAATTTCAACTTTTAATTTTATTTTTCAACACAGAAAAACTGCGGTTGCATAAATTGATTATTTATTGTTAAGCATCACTTGTACCTACCTACCTATTTCGCGCCGTTTTATTAGTTACAAGTTTAAAAACATATTTACATATTTTGTATTTTAAATATTATAGTTAGTGATTGTTTTAAATTAAATAGGTGCCTATAGGAAAGGACAGGAACGAAGTGAGATACTTTAATGTTTATTTCTGTTCGTTAGAAATATTATTTTTCGTACTAAAACGGTTTATGTTTAAAATAGGTATAATGAGTCAAAATACTAAACAACATTATTTCACTTTGTTATTAAACCAATAAAATTTTCATTACGATTTATATAGATAAGTAAGGTTATAACCTTACCTTATAGGTACCTACATATATGTACAGATCATTTTACGTCACCCTAATATGGGACAAAACGATTCTTTAGTAAAGTTTTAGAATTTACTTAATTTCTCAGATGTGAGTTATTTAAACATTTGTATAAAGACAATAAAGTGTTAAATAAATAGTTAGGGTATACCTGCATGCAAATTAGGTACTAATAAAATTGTAAAACTTCGATATTTAAAGCGTGACTGCGAACTACGAACGATACTATAATTGCTATCGTATAGTATACTACTACTATATTTTAGTATTACAAGGTCTGTACACCTATATCTAATATTAAATATAGATATAAGTACCTATTTACAAACCGTAGAATATACTAAAATATTATAAATGTATGTATGTATTATAAATGCTCGTAGTCCGCAAATAGATACTGCTGATGATTTACTAGAAACATGCAAAGCTTAGAGGTACCTATCATTATTGGATTAGTACATGCGCCGGTCTCTCCTACTTGCTTTACATACTTTCATTGTAGAATTTCTCAAATAAGTTTATTGGTAGATGGAAGGATCGCCCCTAAGTTTAAATTCATAAAAATGCATGCGCGGTCCCCTCCAGCTCAAATTCTTAGGGTAGGGAGCTGCATGAAAAGGATCAAATACGTAGATCGAATCGTGGAAGAAGAGATTTACAGTCCGATAGGTAGTGTTACATTTTTGGTAGTGTTTTTACGCCGGTTGATGTGTATTTTTATTAATAGATTTGGTTAGAGCTAATAATGGAAACGAACGTCAGCTGACGCGCCCGCGGTAGGGATGGTTGCGAGAGGATATGGAACATGCAAAAAATATATTTCCTTCAAGTAATTTTACTTCACCTAAAAATTATTTCATGAATTACTGACATGATAAAAAAAAGTCAACTATATTGCGGCGTCGGGAAAATACGTCAGATGCTCGTGTACATCTTGTACCGGGTATGTCACGACGAGTTTTGGTTAAAAGAATATAGGAAAATAATAAGTTGCTGTAATAATGAGTTAATTATATATATTGTTATAACAATTATTTATATGGTAAATATCTATCAATTAAATTAAATGAAAGATGAAAAGATAGGCCCTTAATGCTGCCGTTTGTTCTGCACTGGTATAACTATTTTTTTTACATTTTGGTTATTTCTGCACCACAAAAAAGGAAAACTAAAGACAAACTACTTACTAAATAATTATGTGACAAGAAATTGATTATATATATGACCGCCCCAAAATGAATGACCTAGATTTTTGTGATCTCGAGATCGGAGAAAAGCCAAAAGGGCACGTCTGGGTCCCGTCATCAGGCAGGCTGCAATAGCTTTATTTTCTATGAAAAGTCGCTAAAATGAAATTCTGAAATATATATTTTTTTAATACTTACGTAAAATGTAAACTAATACTGCTGCCGCTAAGACTGCCACTTGTCTGTAACATACTATAAGAAAAAATTATAAACTTCTAAATTTTTCTTTGTATTTCCTACTTTTTCTCGTCATCGTTTTCCCTCTATCGCCAATTTCGAGCGTAGATTCTTCCGTTGACTGCGTACTTGCATTATTACGTACCTATACTTACGCTTCACATTTCACTGTATTTCATCAACCACTAATTTCGAAAACGCGCGTAATATAAAATTTCGTTCGTGAAATTGGACCGTCGAATGTTTGAGAGGAACCCTGACTAGTCTCTATCCAAGAGCCTAACCAAACTCGATTTTCAGAGAATTTGTGTTAGAGCTTAAAAGTCCATATGGAGAGTTAGTCGACAAAGAAAGATCCTACCTTTCGTCATCGTATTAATCCTTTTTGTTTGTAATCCTTTTAGAGAACACAACACAATATACAACACTCGCGCACTCACACGCAAAAAGGCCTTATAAACCGAACGAGCACTCGTCGTACACACGAATAATACGACGCCGTAATTTAAAATTCGAACTACCGAAACAAGCACTACCGCTCTGTACCACACACGCGAAAGATCTGAAGCGGTCTAGCGAGAATTCTATATATAAATGCATTCGAGTACTAGGAAATCTCGTTTTTATTTTAAAAATCTTGAGTTCTTTGAACGCACTCCGATAAGCTATGAGAGTAGGTGGCGCACATGTTTCATTAGTTGCTTATTTTATCGGTCGCATAAAAATGCGATTAAACTTTTATCTGGTTTATGTTTTGTAATAGGAAAATTTTCAATGCTTACGGGCACACGAATAGTTTTTAAATTAAACATAGAGAAAATTTATAATTCTGCGGTATAAAGGCAGTAGATAGTAATTATCCAGATAATTTTAAACTGGTAAATATTAGCCTTATTAGCGAATTTTCATAGAAAATAAAGCTGTTGCAGCCTGTCTAATGACAGGACCCAGACGTGTCCTTTTGGCTTTTCTCCGATTTCGAGACCCCTAGATCACGAAAATATAGGTCATTCATTTTAGGTCGGTCATATATATATATATATATATATATATAATCAATTTCTTGTGGACACGATTGCGGTCGCAATTTTAATCGTATGAGGCTGAAATTTGGACAGCGTATTGTCTTTACTAAAACGAAGGACGAGTTCATTAACCAGCCAAATCGACCGACCCATTTCAAAATGGCGGCCGTTCAAAAAAATAATAAAAAATTCTAATCTCCGTTATTATTTTTCAATAAATGTATTTCTTTCGAGAAAAATTTAAAAATAAATGAGCTTTTTGACATGCGACATGAAAATTCGATACCGAGGCTTGCGCGCGATGGGATTTTTAATGTTGCGAAACAAACGTATGTAAAAATATAAGCCAGGTTTTTAAGTTCAGGCAAAACATTCATTCCAAATAGTTTTCTATCTGCTGTTGTAAATACTTTCTTATAGTAGCCATTTTTTTCAAATTGTTTTAGAATGAAATCGGTAATTTTAATTTTCAATCACTTTTTACAATTCTAACATAAGTTAATTGTTGCCATAATTAAAGTAGAACAAATTTATTAGAACCGTGTGTAAACCCCGACGTACCGCCCATGAAGAGGCAAAATCGGTGTGTTTACCTGGTAACTCTATTGTATTAAACCTTTTTGATCCTTAATTTTGCCATTATAGCTCTAAAGCGGTATTTTGCACATTAATTTTCTACAATCTTTGTATAATTTCTTCAATCGCTCCTAGGTAACAAATTGTATACTATTTTATTACTTCTTTAAGTTGAACTCTCTTTCTCTAATTTCCAAATAAACTATAGTCTTAATTCCGCAAGTGATATAAGGTTAGAAATCATTAACGCTTTAAAAAAATTCGAACTCTACTGTTATGATTCACACTCCCAACCTTAAACTGAACAAGCTACATACGGTCTATCTAAACCTATATGCAATAAAAAATTACTAGATTGTTTATTTGTAATTCGGTTTAAAGATTCGATAATGACATATTCTATAGATAATTTACTTGTGCACATATTAGATGGTATAAAGAAAAACTACAATTTATTAGAACTACAAAAATACGAGGTACGAGGTGACACTACTGTGTGAAACGTTATCATCTAGTAACCTTTTATTGATGACATGAATTGCTTATAGGTTTGGATAAAATGTATTATGTAGGTACCTTATATACTTACCTACAGCGCATGTTGTCATAAATTATATTTAAAAACAACTACAAACGACGATCATGATTTGTTGCAGATATAAATTCTCCAAGAAAATTATCACTGGAATGTTGTTTGGATGTCTTGGAGACGCCTTTCTAATATGGCCGGGACATTTTGATGTCGGAGCATTTAGTTTTCTAATAGGTCATTTATTTTACATACATGCATTTGGATTGAAACCACTTAAATTACATGTAGGAATTATTTGTTATGCAGTTGCTATTTTAGGTAAGTACGATATACCATAAGATTTTATTAGATGAAGAGTTTTGATATCTTTTTTAACATTTTTGATATTGATGGTTCGATTCTGTATGCCAAATATAAACCCTTCGATTTCCGGATATCTATATAGGTAGATATGTATTCACTGCTGGAAAAAAAGATACGTCCACCAGAGAATTCCACCTTATATCTAAAAATATGTATCAGATCTGTTTCAAATTATGTAGTTATGTTTACTTATGTGTTTGATGTGTTTAAGTTCACATTTATGCACGCCGTTCGTGTCGTCCGTCGCAAAACCGCACGTCGTAATAAAAATTCTAAATGCACAGATTGCAATGGGTCCATTTATGCACCGACGACGCAGCGGCAAACGTTGGTGCCGTCGGTGCATATAAATGGACGCATTTCAATCTGTGCATTTAGAATTTTTATTACCACGTGCGATTTTGCGACGGACGACACGAACGGCGTGCATAAATGTGGATTTAATGGTTCCATAAACCCAATGCAAATAGAGCCTGCCGACGAAATCGGAATGCTTATTATAAAAGTACTTACGTATTCACTTGAACATTTTACTCCAAACGAACCGAACGAGCAGATCGCGCAAAGCAAATTCGACAAGTCAGTAGTTATCTCCAAGCAGAACAGAACGAGCTGAACATGTTCGGATTTTTTAGGTAGAAATCGTCGCTTCTTGCACCAAGGGATGTTAGTTAAACCTCTCAAAATAATCGCTGATCAGAAATCAATTAGGTATAGCTTATCCAAAGTTATATGCAATCGCGTCATCAACAAAAAGTTACTAGATTGTTTATTTGTAATTCGGTTTAAAGTTCGGAAAGTGACATATTCTATAGATGATTTACTTGCGCACATATTAGATGGTATAAAGAAAGACTCCAATTTATTAAAACTGTCAAAATACGAGATGGGAGGTGACAGCACTGAGTGAAACGTCATCATCTAGTAACCTTGTATTGATGACGTGAATATCATATAGGTTTGGATACGCTATACGTACCTATATTTAAAAAATTGGTCGCGCTTATTCCGGTTTATATCTGAGATACCTATATCTACGTAATATAGTAGGTATTATAATTAAATATTAAACTACCTACCTATATAATCTTGATCATCGGTAATCATTTAATTTCAAATAAATAAATATTTTTTTTTATTACATATTATTATAGATTTGTGTGAAGTAGTTATATTTTGTTTCAAACAAATCTATCATTTTAGTATAACAAAATGGATTATTTAAAATCATGAATTAAAATGCTCGACTTAAAAATTCAAATATTTCATTGGAGATACTGAATATTCAATATAAAGAAATTCTATGTTGAGTTGAAATTTTATTTTTCTAACTTGAACAAACTTTTTTAACTCAATTTTATGTAGTTCTTGAAATTAAAGTTGCGGATTATTGCATTGAAAAACTCGAAAAATTAAAAATATACTTTCGAAATAAGAAACTATAATTTTAGTATAAATATATAATTTAAAAATTATCGAATTTCTTGGTCCAAGAAATTATTTTTATATGTGTAGAGATTCGAAGCGATATAGATAAATTATTATATATTATGGACAATTTATTATTATTCCTTTAAATGTTTATTTTTATTTTTAGGAACACTAATCTTCCTTAAAGATCTACATGGTATCTTAGTAATAGGAGCTCCACTGTATTCCTTAGTGCTAATGACAATGGTTTGGAGAGCCATAGTACGAGTTCAATACACCGCAGTATGTTCAACATGTTATATGTATATTTGATAGATACAAGTGCAAAAAGTGACTTAGTTACAAAATATGATTTTCCGACGATCAATGTAAAAAATGAATAATTTCACACCAATAAATATTATCGAAAGTTGACCATTACAAACAAATGGGCCAATCGTGCGTAAAGAAACTCGTTAGCCAATTGAAAACGTTACAGTCCGTGTGCAATCATTGCATACGCTACTCGTCCAATCAAAAGCCTCCTAGCCTGTCATGCAATGACTTTACGCACAAACTGTTTTATTACTACTTGTGAAATTTTAAACTTTATTAAAATATCAACGGTGCCTACGTAAACGTCAAAAATCAAAATTTTGTAATAAAAATACTTGTGGTCGTCGGAAAAACGTAGTCTATAACACGTGCTGAAAGGGCATTTCACGCTTAAGTGATTAAGTCACTCGACTTCGTCTCGTGACTCAAACTATCACACTCGCGTGAAATATCCGCCTTTCGGAAATAGTTAATGCAATATACTATTACAAAATTGTTTAACAACGGTTCAAACAAAGACCTTGTCGATTGTGTTTATTATTACCTATTATTATTATTGAACACTTTTTGCACGAGTTTAAGTACATACATTATTTTTTTCTACGATCATATTTAATATAGGTAGTGAAAAAATTCAATTTATGATACATAAAACCTAGAAAACTTCTAAACTAACAAATTTCGCCTAACATATACGAAGGTCAAATCTGGTTGCCCCAATTTTTCTCATCTCGTTTTTGAAAAAAATTGTAACTTTAAATACGATTAGTTTACATCTTCAAAATTTAATAGAAGGAGCTAAAGAATCTAAAGAGCTTTACACTCTTTCTAACGGATGAGTACTAACTAACGGTCGGATGTTCAAATATCCCTACACTGAAGTCCCATCCCTGATGTTTCTGAATATCATTGAATTTTAAATAACGAAAAGCAACAGTTATGGATATACTATAGTCTATCCAAGCGGCCTACCAATATACGTCATCAATAAAAAGTTACTATGTAGATTGTATATTTGTAATTCACAATCAGTTCTATGTTTGAAAAGTGACGTATTCTATCGATGATTTACCTACACACATATTAGATGGTATAAAAAAGACTACAATTTATTAGAATTATAAAAATACGAGGTTTTATTGATGGTGACGTGTATTGGATGTGTCTTCTGTGCTATGGACTTGAAGTATGATGAATAAACAGTCACGTGACTAAAAAGTCTATAGGGCTCGCCTAATAGATTCTGTGTCCGCATTTGAATTTGATCGCAAATATTATTTTCGCAAAGAATGATTTCACTGTAGTACATAATGCGTTACCTTTTGCATGTTCGTAGAAAAAAAAATAGGTAATTGATGTTTTCTAAAATTACCCTTCAATTTTAATAGAATCCATGGACGTTGAGTAAAGTATGCACATGTATTGGAGCAATCAGTTTTGCAGTTTCCGATTTTTTTGTTGGAATTAACCATTTCCAAGATGTCTTTGAATACGATCAGGTAAATATGTACCTATATCTGTCGTAGGCATAAAGGAAATTTAAGCAAATTATCATTTGACTATAGGCATATGCTAAGTGCCATGGTAAATAGCAAAATAACTTAAAACCAATACGATTTTAATATTTGCTGATATCTACGTCGGTCATTTGACAAATGCCGACAATGAATTAGATCAATTGACCAGACAAATAACAGTGATTTTAAAACGAATAAGATTTTATTATTTGCCTAATTATTTAACATTTGTGCAGCTGTAAGATAGTCATTTGGTAAATGCCAATAATATAAATAAGGTAAAAGATTTAAATAAAAAAGTTTATTATTTATAACAAACGCAAATAATTGAAATTAAATATTTTATTATTTGTATTTGTTATATGTATTATATAATGATACATAAGATTTGTTCCAACATACAGTTTGTGAATATACGTTCATTGATCTATTTTCTGCACATGCTAGTTTTAATTACTTAATTAACTTTCTGTATGTATCTGTATGTAATTAAGAATTATATTGTATCGGAGCGGTGCAGAACACTGATTTGTCAAAATTGTCAAACGTCTGTTAAAAACATCATAACATCTCATATTGAAAAATGGAGGAAATAGATAAAATGAAAAAAAAATTCTAAATGCACTATATTCATGCATCCCGACCGTTCGCAAACCGGCTTGGTGGTGTTTTGCAACAGACATATTATAAACTTTTTTATTTAAATCTTTTACCTCGTTTATTATTGGCATTTATCAAATGATTAACTTCAGCTGAACAAATATTAAATGCTTGTCGAAATTTGCCAAATGACCGACGTAAATATCGGCAAATATTAAATGCCCAGCCAAATAGCAAAATCGTATTTGTTTTAAATGATTTTGCTATTTGCCATGGCACTTAGCATACGCCTATTCAAATAAGCATTATTTGTCGAGTGTAAGTTTTCGCGGCCGTTGTCCGTGGTGAAAGTGGCGTGAAGTGGTACGGCTATGAGATCGCCACTTTCACCAGTAATAGCTAACATCTTGATGAAAAGCTTCGACAAAAAGGCCATGCAGACCAGTGAGAGAAGGCCGGAATGCTGGTACCGCTACGTGGATGACACCTTCGTGATATGACCTCATGGTATGAATACTCTACAAGAAGTCTTACTTCATCTCATTCGATAGCATAATAGTATTAACTTGACGATGGAGATAGAAGAAAATTGATGTTTACCATTTCTGGACGTTCTTATAAAACATAATAACAACTATTCTATTCTTCAACTGTAACTATTCCATGCAGTGTGTCGAAGGAAAACTCACACAGACCGATAACTACATGCAACGTCGCACCATCATCCACGACAGAAAAGATCACTAATTACAACACTTCTACATAGAGCAGAGAAGATTAGTGACTGAGACAATAGGCAAGGGGAAATGCAACATGTAAAACATTGGAAATGCACTGCAGAAAAACGGTTGCGGATATAGTTCAACAGGTTGCTTAAAAAACTCGTTTAATTGAATAATGATATTTAACTAGGAGCAGAAAACATCAGCCTTTAGAAAACTTCTAAAGAAGAGCTGACAGCATGATCAGCGGAACGTCAAGTATGGTTAATTTTAAGTTTAATTGTAATTTTAATTTCAGACGAATACTGTCGAAATTTCCTTTATTCCTACGACATATCCATTATATACAGCACATTTCAATTTTTTTCAATCTGAGTAACTTTTTATTATTAGCTTGTCAAAGATATCATTCTTAATAAAATTGGTGCATCCTCTAAAATGTAGTTAAGAAGCTCGCAACATTTTTGGTAAAGTCCGGTGCATGAGAGTTGATTCCTGCATCACCACTAGTAGCAATAGTATTTAAAACATTTATTCATATCGTAATTAATGACATGGTCAAGACAAGGTTAAGTGTCACAAATTATGAAGTACGTACCTACCGCGGGAGCTCTTTTGAAACTACGAGGCGCGTTTTTTAAGTAAGTACCGTTTTGGAATTAAAAAAAGACGTGCAAAGATATCGCAATAAAATTATTTTTACATGAAAGCCTGTACCTTAATCTACTTTTCTACATAATTTCCGTGAATATTGAGGCACTTGTCATAACGTGGCACCAGTTTTTGAATACCCTCCTCATAAAATTCTGCCGCCTGACTTGTTAACCACTGTATCACAAATGTTTTGACTTCGTTATCGTCTTGAAGATGCTGACCACCCAGGTGTTTCTTCAAGTGCAGGAACAAATGGTAGTCGCTGGGCGCCAGATCAGGGCTGTATGGAGGATGATCTAGAGTTTCCCATTTAAAAGATTTGATGAGATCTTTGGTCCGATTAGCCACATGTGGACGGGCATTGTCATGCAGCAAAACGATACCCTTACTCAACTTGCCACGTCTTTTGTTCTGGATTGCACGACGCAGATTGTTCAATGTCTCACAATAAGACGCTGCATTGATTGTCTCATTACGAGGCAGAAACTCCACTAGCAATACTCCTTTTCTGTCCCAAAAAACTGTGCACATGATCGGACCAAAGATCTCATCAAATCTTTTAAATGGGAAACTCTAGATCATCCTCCATACAGCCCTGATCTGGCGCCCAGCGACTACCATTTGTTCCTGCACTTGAAGAAACACCTGGGTGGTCAGCATCTTCAAGACGATAACGAAGTCAAAACATTTGTGATACAGTGGTTAACAAGTCAGGCGGCAGAATTTTATGAGGAGGGTATTCAAAAACTGGTGCCACGTTATGACAAGTGCCTCAATATTCACGGAAATTATGTAGAAAAGTAGATTAAGGTACAGGCTTTCATGTAAAAATAAAATTATTGCGATATCTTTGCACGTCTTTTTTTAATTCCAAAACGGTACTTACTTAAAAAACGCGCCTCGTACCTACACTTCGTCCAAACCTATATGCAACACGTCATCAATAAAAGGTTACTAGATGATGACGTTTCACACAGTGTTGTCACCTCGTACCTCGTATTTTTACAGTTCTAATAAATTGTAGTCTTTCTTTATGCCATCTAATATGTACGCAGGTAAATCATTTATAGAATATGTCACTTTCGAAACTTTAAACCGAATTACAATTAAACAATCTAGTGACTTTTTATTAATGACTTGAATGGCATATAGGTTTGGATAGACTGTAGATGTAGTTACATGCAAGTAAATTTAAAAAAAATACTTTTCATAGGTAGTTAGTACTTTACTTACTTACTTATGTTAATAGTAGGTGTTTAAGTAAATATGTATTACTTACTTCATGTGGTTTACCCTTCGTAATTTAAGTTAATACGAATCAAGCAATTCACATTCAAAGCCTGGTTATGTTGCGTTTTTGACTGATAGTGCTTCGAACTTGTAAAAAAAAGATCTTTTGGGTATATGACAAGCTGATGTTTGTCTTTCAATTTATCATCTTAATGTAAAAATTTACAAAAAAAATTAATTAATTATTGTTTAATATAGAATTCGAGCACCTGTACCTCAAGTGTGACTATAAATTATAGTTATGATTAGTTAAACACGTTGAATTAAAAGATAGAGGTGAACACAACGTTGTCAATTGATAACGCAACGGTAATCGGCCAACAGGCATGTCGTCATTACTGTTTCTTTACGATTCTCGAGTTTAAGAAAACTCGTTTGATTGGATAATGAATGAGACCTAAATTTAACTAAATTAAACGGCATACAAATATTTAGTAGTTGTCGAAAAGCATATTATGTATTTTAATTTGTTCGGCGACAAAAATACAGGTGTATTTAAATTAATGACGGATTCTTTTTTAAATGGCACGAACTTTATTCTTGGACAAAATGTAGGTGGTAATGTACATATTTATTTATCCTCGTGGTCTCGTTTATGCTTACTCCACAATAATACTTAATGGGTTCATAGTTTTAGAGAGAATACACCAACTATTATAAAGAATTAAATTTTTTGACAAACTAGTAATAAAAATTATAAGTATAATAATATATCATGTATATAAAATACTAACTACGTATTTTTTAGCATATAATAATGATAACTTACTATGCAGCCCAATTTGGAATAGCTCTTAGTGTTCTAGATGTGAAATTGGAACAATCACTTAATACTGAAGAAATACAGAAATCACAACCTATTGTCGGCAGTAGAAAAGATGATTAGATCTCTTAGGAATGTTTTAAATATTCGTTTTGTAAAAAATAGTTTTAAATTCGTATTGAATTTATAGTGATAACTCTATGAGTCTTCCTATTTGTTTAAATAGTTAGGTACTTTGGTAGGTATAATAGACTGCAGCAGTGTTGTTTTTCTGCTAAATAAGAAACTATGTAGGTAAATAGTTTCAATTTTACAACTTTGTGGGTCAAATTCACAAACGACACTTACATTAATAGGTACAATCAGTGTCAATGAAGATGTCCCTGTCTTGTATCTCATTTTACAAAACGTATATCCTAAACAGACCATGTTATTATAGACCTGAACCGCACTTAACTCGCTTTCACTAAACTCTTCAACTTTTAAATCCTCTTATTGTTCAAAAGAAGGTCAACCGCCCGTTAACAATAAAGATAGAATTATTTCGTTTAACAAATAACGTAGATTTCAAGAATTCTGACTAAACATGCAGCTATAAGTTAAATCACTAGGAGACCCGTAATTTTTTGTCGACGGGGACGTTTAAATAATTTTTAAATTCTACCATTAGGTTTCTATAAAACGCATCCTTTACCTACTTAATTATAATATTATTTACATTCTAATAGAAACAAAAAACAATAAAACCGCATGAAAATTTTAAAACCAATTTAAACAGTTATTATGTATTTGCTCTTATTTAAAAACATGCTAAAAATATTATTTGATCGAATCGAACTACTATTTGGTAACAAATGGAATAAGGAATAAGATTTGTATTTGAATAGGTATAATTTCCTTGTCCGAACCTACTTAAATAATTTCGGGTTTTACACAATTAAGGAAAATAGGTAGTCCTTTCAAAATATGTATTCTATTCCAATATTACTAACCAATACACAAGCTAAAATGGAAAATTTCTTAAAATTGTATAAATATATCTTCAAAGGTATTATGTATACTTGAATTAAATGACTATGCCCTAATAAGTGAAATTTCTTAAATGTTATTTAAAAAGAAATAAATCTGAAAGAAAAAAATTAAAAGTAAAAAATATGACATCGTTGAAGAACAACATAATTTTTTAAAAGGAAAATTCTGTAGCATACGTATGTAGGTACTCGGCAGATGATTGACTAATTTTCTTTGCGTAGTTTTAATTAACTCATCAATGTCTAGAAAATGCAGTAATATTTTATTTTTTTGTTATTTCTAGTAAATAACAGTAAAAAGTATTTAAACAATCAAATAGAATTTAAATTACTTCATTGAATAGAGAAAAAAATTACAAATCTATCCTCAAAATCTTGTTACAATTGACT
This sequence comes from Rhagophthalmus giganteus, assembly GCA_036326145.1. Classification (NCBI taxonomy): domain Eukaryota; kingdom Metazoa; phylum Arthropoda; class Insecta; order Coleoptera; family Rhagophthalmidae; genus Rhagophthalmus; species Rhagophthalmus giganteus. The sequence goes on along the minus strand of JARFJA010000056.1, from coordinate 4,982,277 downwards.
GAACCATTTTTTCTTAACTGTAACATGCACTTTAATATGGGGAAGACGACAGCCTTAAGCTAAGTCCTACGTTTTCTTGTCACGAGGAACATTACATTACAAGACTTATCTATAACTTTTACTTAGCGAAAACTTTAAATCATTTTTAACAAAATATTTGGTTATGAATTTCAAAACGAGCAAATAAGCTGAAATAAGAATGAGAAACGTAAACATTATACTCAAATACTGACTCTAAAGACACAATATTATAAAATGACATTTAAGTAGCAGTTACACTTAAGTTTCGTTTATGAATTTGACCCTAATTGTATGTTTATTATTCATACCCATTTTCGGCCGACTATAAAATTGATTGTTTTGTCAAAAACTTGTGTTAACTTATCGAGTTAAAGGTAAATAAACGTGTTAGCATTTTTTTACAAAAATAATTAGTTTTTTTTAAACAAAATGTTGGCGGAATACATTGTCATTAGGTCTAAAAAGTTTTCATGTTTATAATAAACAAAATTATTTTTTGTTTTATGATATTAATAAAAATATAAAATTATTAATATAGCTAATAAATTGTTTGAATGTCGCAGCGCATGACATAGGTTGCATGCGCTTTTGATGGTATGCCCAAATTGATATTTCTGATGAACCCGGCTCAGGATTTTCATTCTTTGTCGCTGCCAATAAATACATAAATAAATATATAAATTTCTAACCGAACGAAATTTTAGTTGTATCATAGTATCACTGTAAATAATTTTTGTATATTTTTCAAGCATTTATTAATTGTAAGACGCTACCTACTAAATTCGTAATAGGGATCATCGTCCCTTGTTAGATATATATATATATATATATATATATATATATATATATATATATATATATATATATATATAAACAGAAAACAGCCACCAACGTAGGAGTTTCCATTCGTCACCTAAAGATAACAATACATACGCCAACGTTGTCAATACGCACTATTTAAATTCGTCAATAAAATAAAATACCTAATAAATAAACATCTGTTTTTGTTTATTATCACTTGAAAAATACTAAAAAAATAAGTGGCAAATGCTGATAGACCTACCACTCGAGAAATGTCTCTAGGCCAACAAATAGTTGAAGGCGTTTTAATTATACAAAATTGTACAATTGTGTAATTGTCGATTTTATGTAAAAATAAAACTTTTTATTACAACACATGGAAAAATAAAAAATCGAATTTCCATGTAATAAACATGTAAGAGTTTTCAGACGAAAACTCTTTCTTTTTCATTTTTCTCGAAAAAATATATCTTTTGAAAAATTACATTTACTAAAAAAATGTTCTCAAGTGTATTTTTATAAGAATTAAAAAAAAATTATTACTTCTTCCCGATTATCTCGAAAACAGTGCTACAAAACTATCGAAAATTACAAAGAGATATATAATCGTTAGAGAATTTTATGCCGATTCTAAAACATATTTCACATTACCGATCTAATAATTAATAACGCAAATAACTCAAAATTAGTTTAAAATCTTTAATCGGCCGCCATTTTCAAACGGCTCGGTTGATGAACTTGCCCTTCGTATTCATAAGGGCAATAGACTGATAAAACTCAGCCTCCTACAATCAAAATTACAACCGGAATCGTCTCTACAAGATTTAATGATATATGTATAACATGACCGATCCAAAATGAACGACCTATAGACCTCATAATCTAGGGGTCGAGATCGGAGAAAATTCAAAACGGCATCTCTGGATCCCATCATCAAACAGCCAACAATAGCTATATTTTCTTTGATAATTCGCTAAAATATATTTAGAAATTAATTATGATATTTAATATTCCTTACAATATTCCCTAATATTCCTTATAATAAAGAAAAAAAAATAAATTATACCTAAAATGTTGCGTTGAGCGAAAATGGGTTAAATGCTAAAAATGTTTTTAATTTGCTCTATATATTGTAAATATGTAAATAGACAGTTATGTAATAAATGTTAACAAATTAATTTACTTCTTAGGCAAGGTTGGACTATATACTATTATAGACAGTTTACCTCGACTTCCTTCTCTATTTTGATTGGTTGCTTTTTATTAAGTCATTGCGAGCCCTTACAATGGCGCCAAATAATTAACTGGAAATTAAAGTTTTCTATTTATTTACGTATTTTCTCACTTGATATCAATAAAATGTTTTATTAATTTTTATTTTAGGCTATTCTAACCATTTTAAATTGAAACTATTTAAAAATTAACTTTTTCTGAATTATAGTATACATATGCATAAATTAAATGCAGTTCGTAAAAGATCTGAAAACATATAATTTATTTAACTTCAGATTTATGGTATATATGTAGTAGGATAATTGTAAAATCGGCCTTTTTAAATAAAGCTTAGTTTTTTTACAAAATGCTGCCTTATTGAAAAAATATGCATATCTCAAATTGGCCGACAAATCATAGGCTTTTTATAATAAGACTACGCACTGCCAGCCTTTTTGTAATAGAAACATTTAAAAACAAAAGGCTGCTGTCTTTCACCCGTTTTACGAAGTTCATTGTTTTCATTGAATTTCATACAGAACGTCTAAAGACAGCAGCTCTTTTGTTTTTAAATGCTTCCATTACAAAAAGGCTAGAAGTACGTAGTCGTATTATAAAAAGGCTATGATTTAAAAGTCAATTTGAGATACCCACGTATATTTCGACAATAAGGCGGCGGCGTTTTTTAAAAAGGCTGATATTACAATTATCCTGCAACGTATACATTACCCACCTATTGAAATTGAGACAAATCATAAAAAGGGCCATCTATTAAAATATACTATTGCATTTAATAGTAGACCCGCTTCTGTTAATATTATGCTTGTTGTGTGCATTGAATGAAGAAATTTAGCGACTTATTTTACTTGATAAAGGGTTAATTGTAGAGTACTGAATCACTTTTTGGCCACTTCAAAATCGTGTCCTTTACCCCCACCAACCCTTAAAAAGTAAATATTTCAAAAGGCTCTATCTCACTTATCTTAAAATATAGAGCTCTCATTTTAAAACCAAAACGTGAAAGGTTTAATGAGGAATAAAAAAATAAAATTATTGTTATTGGTTTATTACCACAATTTCATAAAAAGAAGAATAAAAAAAATCTACAAAATAAATTACTGATTTTTCAATATTAAGCGAGATATTACGAAAAAACGCACTATAAAAATCAACTCTCCATAAACATTGGTAATTCGTTCTGAAACATAAGTTTACCGTCAAAATACTTCAAATAAAATGCATTCCCCACACTTTCAGCTTTAATAAATGATTATATATTACCTTATATATCATAATTATATAGAAGTATTTATAGCTTATCTAAACCTATATGATGTCACGTCATCAATACAAGGTTACTACATGATAACGTTTCACAAATTGCTGTCACCTCGTACCTCGTATTTTGACAGTTCTAATAAATTGTAGTCTTTCTTTATACCATCTAATATGTGCGCAGGTAAATCATCTAAAGAATATGTTACTTTCCAAACTTTAAACCGAATAACAAATAAACAATCTAGTAATTTTTTGTTGATGACGTGAACATCATATAGGTTTGGATAAGCTATATATCATTTGAATTATCTGAACCCTGTATAAACCACCAAGAACGTGCGCGTGCAACGTATAAGTGAGATGGGAGCCCGACATTACGATGCGAAATACATATTTTACCGAGCGCGCTATCAATTTAAAATAAATTATGTTAGCTTTCGGATGTGTTGATGTGTTAGGACGTATGTATTACTTGTTTTTGTAAACAAAATTGTCTACAAAGCCGATTATTTTATTTTTAACTAAAAAAAATATAGAAATCTATCTAATTTACAATAAATCCAGTAGAGTTGTTTTTTTTTATTCTTAATATTGATATATGTATGTAAGTACAAACCGCTGCTACAAAAATATCTTTGAATTCGTTATTTTGATTAAGAATAAGCAATAAATTTGAATTCATTAATTATTGACACCTATTATATTAGAGAAAATTAATTTTACATGAGTAGGTAGGTACATAGTTTTAATTTTAGATTTTCCATTCAAATTCGAACCAAGATTAATTTCAAATTTTAGATAATTAATAAAAATCAATACGTATGTATGTATTTATAAGTACACACATATAATTAAGTATGTAAGTATATGTATTGTTAGATATATATTCTTTTTTTTCATGAAGCTAGAACTATCTTTTGCTTCTTGTATACGCAATCGCTTTAGTCAAGAATATTTGTGACTAATTTTTAATGCGATAACGTTTCATGTAACTATTATTAACTTTAAATAAAAACTTTTAAATTTAAATTTAAATTTTTAAATTTCACCCGCAAATAATTCGTAGATATGTATAACGCATCAACATATATTATGTAGGTATGCATGTGTATGTAAACAAAATTTCTTACAAGACGTCAATCCAAGTATTGTCAATTTTGTTTAATACTGTTTATAAAATAATTAAGAATTTTCTTAAAAACTGTTTTTTTTATAAAAAAATGATTAATTTCTTGCAATTCTCACTATATTTTCCAAATAAATGACATTTTTAAACCTGAAATTTAAATAAAAATAAACATTTTTTCTTCAAAATCGACGCGACGTCAAATTCTATAACTTAAAATGATATCAAAACGATCAAATTTTGAAAATTATTGTTTTGGCTGTAAACTTTAGCGAAAGTTCCGTAAAACTTATGAATTTGAATTAAAGCGAGCTCTCCTAAGAAGCCTTAAGAAACTTGCCCTACCAAGCACAATGTTTTCTAAATACTGTACTTGCTTAAACTGCCTGTAAATCTGAAAAAAATAACAATTTAATTTGTTCTAAATGTAACATATTTGTGCTATACTTAGAAAACATTACTACAACGTCGTATCTACAATAATTTATTGAGGTAGAATATTTTTACTCATGAAAAACTTTGTTTATGACGAAGATAATCTGTATTTTATCTTACAATAAAATTAGTCACAATGCCCTATCATATTTTTCAAATCTTACTTTCAGAAAAATTGAAAGAAAGTAAAATGCATTTATCTCAAAACTATAATTTTGCAGAGAAGACGTTTCAACTAAAGTAGGCAGTATAGCTTAATTATCTGTCATATCGTATACTAATATAATTAATTATCGTATATTAATGTTCCCTACGTTAATTTAAAAAAATACACGCACAAGTCACGATAACGCATTTCCATAGAGATGTGCGTAAATCGTCTTTTTTCAATTTTTCCAAAAGCGTGCATTTTATCAAAAATTTCAGAGAGAAATGGTTGACAGAGAATTTTATGAAGATTCTAAAACATTTCATATTGCCGATGCGATAATTACCTAATAACGGAGTTAGCCCGGTTTAAAATTTTTGATCAGCCGCCATTTTGAAACGAATCGGTCGATTTTTCTGATCAACGCACTCGTCCTTCCTATTTATTTTGTCAAAATTTCAACCCCCTAAGATCAAAATTGCAACCGTAATCGTGCAAAACCAGACATTCCTAAATTTTATAAAGAGAAAAAAAAATTAAATATTAATAAGTTATTTTGCAATTATAAAACGCAACTTTGAGTTTAATTTCAAGGAAATTTAATAGTAGGTTCCAGGTTATCCAACAATATTAACATCATTTTATTAATGTACAAGAGGTAGGTACTCTTTATATCTATACTTATACCTAGTACTATTACAAAATGCATTACCTACAATACCTTGAGATTACCATAGTAAGTATTATTTTAGAAAATAATCAACTGCTTATGTATACCTATCAAATAGTAAATAATCTATATTAAGTTGTCGAACTAGAATAAAATCTAAAATATTAACAATTCGACATAAGCACTCGAGATCAATTCAATTCTCTTTACAATTAAATTACCTTAAAATATCAACTAGTAAGACTAGATTAAAAAAAATAAAATTTGCTAAATATTAATAGTATAGTAGGTATTGATTAAAATTACAATGTACTTACATAATACATACTTACATATTTTATGCAATTATTTAATGAAAGTCGTCGCAGTAGTTTACCTAACAATATATTAAAATACTCATTTCTTCCACTGTCAAACAGATGCTGCTTGTTCAAAAGATTGAAGCATGTGGGGACCACAGTTACAATCTATTTGTTGAGTAAGACTGCCTCTATCTAACAGCGCACCCCTCTCTAATTCATTCATTTCTTGAACACGATTTGCTAAGCTAATGTTGCTGGTGCGTTGTCTGCATAGGTACGGTGTGTCAGCAGGAGATGGAGTATCACAACCCTACAAACAACATTTAATATGAAAACTGAAAATGATGCAATAATTAGATAAATGCTTATATATAATAATAAATTGTAAATAATACCATTAGCAGATCTGGACTTGTGAAGAAATAATACTTAATACTAATAATACTTGTGTAAATATTTCGAATTAGTATTATTAATTGATATAAATAAGCTACTAATATGAACAACTTTACATGAGAAAATTTTAATTTCAATTTATTGTTAATATAGCATTATTTAAATAAACAAAAATAGTAAAACCATTGAATTTATGGAAAATGAAAAAATTAAAAGAAATGATATTAGTAATATATAGGGCATAGTAAAATTAGGGCTAATATATTCATCCCTAACTATATTTAATCTATAAATTACTATCACATCTATGTACCTACTTATAATCAAATAATAGGTATACCTATATTACATCAACATGTAAAATACATTATAGGCAATAATAGTCATAATAATAATGATAGTCATTGGTATTAGTAGAAAAAGGAAAATGTATGAAGTACCTATAACGTTTATTTTACTTATATTATTTTTTGCAATTTTATTTCATATAAATATCGATGTCTCGATACACCAGCTGTTTATCACAGGTGTGTTTATTTATAGGTATGTAAGTAACGCTGTCCTGTTTTTTTCTCAATTCGAAGGCTTCTTGTTTTTATATTTTGAAAACGACCTTAACAATCAAAATAAAGGTTGTATTTTCGAAAGCAGCATGAAAACCACTAAGTGCTCTATTAAAATCGATTAGGTATATCTAATTATGATACTCTAAGAACCAAAATCCTATGACATGTTGGAATCGTTCTTTCAAATATTTCATGATGCACCACTAGGCCTTCAAAAACTATATAAAAAATTATATAATAGCGGCAAATTAAAAAAAATAATAAAAATATATATCTTAACTCTCTAAATATATCTTAACTCTGAATAAAATTATTTATTAAAATAAAAACATTTTAAACAGTCACTTTTTCCCGTTTAAGGTAAAACAATTCTCTCTGCAACCAATTAATAAGTAATACATGATCGTTTAACTTAAAAATTGCAAACTCCTTATAAACCATAATCCAAATTAATATTAGTTAAAATTCCATTAATAAACTTCTTTTACCAATTTTTTATTTCTCCGAATCATCAATTCTAAATAATACTATAGAATTAAATTTGTCGAAAATCGATTCATATTTTAGAAAATCATTACCTGTTTCGACGGACCACAGCATGTATTAAAAATACATGTATCACTTGCCGTTGTTTTGGGACAGTCAAGAATGCAGTCTTCCGTTTGTTCACTATCATCAGTTCTTTCGGGAAATTCATGGTAATCTATAAATTCTGGTTGAATTGTTGTGGAATGAATACCCTCATTGTGAAAGAATTCTTTAACTTTCTCTGCTATTCTCATATATTCGGATAAATTACGACATCTAATGTGTGCAGATGCTATAATTCTATCTCCTGCAAGTTGCCACACGTGAAACTCATGTACTGCAAGTACTCCATCAACTTTCGTTAGGAGCCTATGCTGTATTGCGTCAATTTGTATATGAGTCGGAACTGTTTGCAGTAAAATTAATGCAGAATCCCTCAGAAGAGGCCAGACCGAATATAATATTAATAATACAAGCACTATGCTAAGTGCCGGATCAATATAGTCTTTATATTCCCACTCCGTTAACCAAAATACCAATGCAGAAATAATAACAATTACTGAACCCAAGGCATCGGATAAAATGTGTAGGAAGACACCACGCATGTTCATTTGTCCTGCAGAACTGTGTGAATGTCCATGAGATGTCTTGGGAGTGACACTGGGAGGAGGAGTAGGATATGTGGCATCATTTTCATTATCATCCGTTACAGCTAGCTGAGTAAGTCGACTTCTGGTAGGAGTCAATCTTCTAGGAGAGTGTTCATGAGAACTTCCGTGATCTAAAAATGAAGTGTCCAATTAGGTACATTACGTTACGTTATAAAATGTCTATACGCTATTTTTCAAGTTGTGTACATTTTAAAAATTATGTAGGTAGTGGATATATGCATGTACCTCCATACAGGCCGCATACAATCAAAAACACTACATAGGCCGCCTTCGTAATAAAGCAAGTAAGTAGTATGTACATACTTACATATGAATGTATAATATATACTAATAATAAACAGAAAACGGCTTGTTCGCGTCGTCATTAACAAAATGTATTTCCATTCTTAAATAATTTTATAACTTTCTTATGAATTCAAAATTTATAACCAAAAAATTATTAAATTATGTATAGTAAGTAGGTAGCTAAGATCCCAATTAACGCCGATTCGATATACCTAATGCGGTTTTTCCGATAGCTAAATATTCCGTGATTTTATTGTTATAATACGATTCTACTCGAAACCTAAAAAAGTGCCTACTCTAAAAAAACAGTTACGTACCGTGGAATAAAAATAATCCTACAATATTAACAACTAAGCCAATACCGCCGACAGCAAGTAAAAGTTCTGGATTGTGTATTTCTGTACGCTCTATGAATCTTTTACATGCTTCAACGGTAATAGAGAAACAGAGGGCAACGAGGAAGACGGCGTTTACGAGGGCACCCAAAACTTCGGCCCTGGCCCATCCAAACGTATTTTTGGACCATTTCTTTGGCGACATCTGCAAATAACAGTTATTTTTTATTAATTTTATCGTACTTGTTTTTATTTAAGATTGCCATATTTACCTTTACGGACACGAACGCTACGCATAAAGCTGCTACATCACTTAACATATGAAAACTATCGGCTACTAAAGACATAGAATTGGTAACGTATCCTACGATTATCTCCACTAAGAAAAATCCAGCGGTAAGCCATAACATACACAGCAATCGACACTTCTTACCGGAGAAACGACCCATTTTGTCTGAAATATAAATAACGCCTTGAAATAATAATACTGTATTAATATGTATACCTACCTATACCAATTGATAAGTTAGGTACATTGTATTTAACTTATCAATAACACGTAAAAACATAGCGATAACGTTAATACAATTTATAATCGTACCTAATCATTGTTAAATTGTCGTGAAACTGTAAGTAGGTACCTATATATATATTACATGTAACTATATGCATTACCTATATATAAAATTTCGCACGAACTACAAAAGTTATCCCAAATTCAATATAAATCGTAACAACGTAAGCAATAGAATACAATATATACAAATACAATACAGGCAACCCTCATATAACACGGTAGGTAGATACCTACCGTGTTATAACACAGTTTATAAACCGCGTTATATAAATATATAACGCGGTTTATAAACTGTGACCACCCTTGTATGACACAATCTTGGTTTTGATATAACGCGATCTACAAATTGTTGTAGTTATCGCTTCTTTTCATACACTTTATCATGCGACTAAAGCTGGAGACACACTGCCGACACGTCACGTGCCGGCATGGAATTTTACATTAGTACACATAGGACGACACGTGACGCATCTGTTCAGATGCTCACGCAGCACGTTTCAAATAAAGATATATTATCTGCCCGCCGCTATTTATTAGCTTGTAATTGGTATAGCAAATAAACTTAGATAGTGAATTCCTATATACTTACTTATTATTATACTTTTTTAGCACGCCGGCAAGTAGAAGTCAGTGGCATAATGTTGCGTGCCGTGCCGTAACGTGACTGGTTGGCAGTGTGTTCCCAGCTTAATAAATCTGTATGTAGATATGTATGTCGTAGGCATAAAGGAAATTTAGGCAAATGATCATTTGACTAGGCATTTAATATTTGCCGATATCCACGTCGGTCATTTGACAATTGCCGACAATAAATTGGACAAATGGCTACAGGACCAGACAAATACCTAACAAAATCATTTTAAAACGAATACGACATTATTTGTCAAAGCATTTAACATCTGTTAAGCTGTAAGTTAGTCATTTGGTAAATGTCATTAATAAATACGGTACAAAATTTAAATAAAAAAATGTATTATTATGTATCATAATATACCTAACAAACCTAGTATACCTAAAAAACACAAATAATAAAATGTTTAATTTCAATTATTTGCGTTTATTATAAATATTAAACCTTTTCATTCACATAAGTTTAATAATAAGTGTAGGTAGGTAGCTACTACAATTAGAAATATTTTATTATTTGTGTTTGTTGTATTATGATATTGTATAATAAACTTTTTTATTTAAATTCTCATATATTATTAGCAATTACCAAATGATTAACTTATCGGCAGCTGGGAAAATGTTACCATAAATGAATAGGCAAATAGTAAAATGGGAAACACGCAAATATATTTTTTCACCTACAATTTTTTCTGTGTATAGTGTCAGAACAGCGATAACAATTAAAATACTTATCCATTTCTTTAATTTTGAAATATGTGTCGCAGGATAATATTGTAAAATCGGCCTTTTTACAAAACGCCGACTTATTGTCGAAAAAACGTGTATATCTCAAGTTGGCTGATAAATCATAGCCTTTTTATAATACGACTTACAATACCTCTAACCTTTCTGTAATTGAAGCATTTAAAAACAAAAAGGCTACCTACTGTCTTTTAACTGTTTTGTATGAAATTCAATGAAAACGAAGAATTTCAACTATATTCGTAAAAACTACAGACATTAACCTTTCTTTCAACCTTAACCTAACCTCGTGTGCAGCCTTAAATGCATAATTGTCTGAGTAAAAGTAAATTTAAGTAATTTTTAAAATATTTTTGAAGTTAATTTCTCCTTATACCTTAATAACACCGTAAAGGTTAGAATAATATGTCTTTTATAACACGTCTGGACGAACCAGCCTTTTTGGAAAACGGCTGAAAGACAGCAGCCTTTTTGTTTTCAAATGCTTCCATTACAAGAAGGCTAGAAGTGCGTAGTCCTATTATAAAAAGACTATGATTTGTCAGTCAATTTGAGATATGCACATTTTTTCAAATACAAACCTATATCCTTGAGTAATATTAATGCCGGCGTGGCGGTACTCAAAATTTCAGTCCTCATAACTCAAAAAGTACTTAATGAAAAAATATTTTATTATAGTGTTTTGAAAAATTCTCGAGATAAACTTTAAGAATATTCAAGGAAAAATAGGGTGTTTCGTTCGTTATATTGAAGGTGACCTCCACCTGATCTTGACAACGCTTTTGATGGTCATGTTAATGCCACTATCTGATGCATCATTTCAAACCTTATAAATTTCGTTCGAAACCTTTTTCTTTAAAATGTCGCGTTTAAAAAATAATTGGATGGTCCGGGTGATCTGAGACATCCGATGTATATTACGTATATTCCATAAGATCTCATAGTGTATAATGACAATGAGGTTGGAATCTATAGAACGTGCAAAAAACGTAGTCAAATGATTATACATACATACTTACAAATTTAGTTGAAATGATTAATACGCTACCTACCTATCTTATCATTCACATTTTTTGTCGTTCAAACTTTGGAATCGTAACTTCTTATAAATACACATAAACATTTAAAAACGATAACTTGCAGGAAATGGCGTCAACACCACGATTCTTATATATTTATAGATTTCATGACCTATTAATATTGTTTTATGTAATCGAGCAATATTATTGACCATATTTCATAAATATGTACCTACACTTCGTCCAAACTTATATGCAATCCACGTCGTCAATAAAAAGTTACTAGATGATGACGTTTCATCCAGTGCTGTCCGCCTCGTACCTCGTATTTTGACAGTTCTAATAAATTGTAATCTTTCTTTATGCCATCTAATATGTGCGCAGGTGAATCATCTATAGAATATGTCACTTTCCAAACTTTAAACCGAATTACAAATAAACAATCTAGTTCCTTTTTTTTTGATGACGTGAATTGCATATACACTTCGTCCAAACCTATATGCAATCTACGTCATCAATGAAAGGTTACTAGATGCTGACGTTTCACACACTGCTGTCACCTCGTAACTCATATTTTGACAGTTCTAATAAATTGTAGTCTTTCTTTATATCATCTAATATGTGCGCAAGTAAATCATCTATAGAATATATAGAATTTCAAACTTTAAACCGAATTACAAATAAACAATCTAGTAACTTTTTTTTGATGACGTAAATTGCATATAGATTTGGATGGGCCATAGGTTTGGCTAGGCCATAGCTATAAGAAGATACGTTTCGCGAAAATACAAATCGATTTTTCCGGTGGAAAATATCGGAATATTATTCCTAGATTTTAACAGATGATGTCTTTGCTTTAGATGCAAAAAATAGTCAGAATAACTCATTGTCAGTTTCATAAAAAGTGTGGATTACGCCCTTTTGGCAAAACTCCATCAATGTGGTTAGGTTCTCATATATAAAAAAATCAAAATTTTTAAAAAAATTGAACTAGTTTTATTTATAAAATTGACGTACATTATCTTTAAACAAAATAACGCACACAGTAATAGAATAGCAAAAATAATTAAAACAATTATGTCTGTTTGGTAAATAAAGTCCTCTAAACATTTCTGTTTCATTTTTTTTATTCTCATTAATTATTCTATAACCTTTATAGACGAAAGAAATGTTATTGTTGACTTCAAAATTTTTTTTAAAGATAGGATCGTTTGATATTTAACATATCAAATATTTTTTGATACATTCAATACCTACATATTTTATCAAAGATTGTTGAGCAAAAAATAAATAAAGATCATTACCATTGAGTCTTTAAAAGTAATATGTTATTGTTAGCAGTTTTCTTTTCTACATTCTTTTAACATTTTTACAAGAACGTAAAACGAATCATAGGCATAAATATATAAGGAATGGCATCAAAATTTTGTTTGACGTAAAGCGGAACAACGTAAGTAAAACGAAATGCCGTAAATCTAAGACTGCCTGTACACGTATTAAATAATTTTATAATTAAATTTGAAACGATCAATATACAGAGTGTTAAAAAATGTCAGAAATTTTAAGGGCATGTAGGTAATACTGGTCAAAACAAATAAAAAAGTTTTAATTAACATGGGTCTGAAAACTAACAGTTTTACAGATATAGATAGCGATTTTTGCGTTATACTTTACCACACGATCGATGAAAAAGCAACCAGTTTCAATAAAACATTTAATACTTATTTCAAAATAGAGAATAGTTACAGGCAGCGTCCCACATGTACCCTTTCAATTTCTAGACAAGATTCAACCCTTCAACCACTTGTCTATAAGACTTGACTTGTGTGTGGACACACACACATGGACACTACAAGTTTTACCTGTATTGTTCTAGTCGTAATGCAAAACTGAACACACAGCGCGGCATATACACAAAGTCTTACCTTAAGTTTCACCTGTACAGTTCTAAGTTGTAATGCGTTTTGATTCTTTTTTAATTAAAATAACAGCTGCAGTAGCTGCACATAATATATGTAAATCATAATCTTGTTGACTTAAAATTGTAAACGAAGTGTATATACAGTATGTCCACGGATATGGAACTAACTATACTTGTAAACTTTTTTATTTCTTGTTAGAGAAAAAGTCATTATTTATAAAGAGTTTTGCTTACAAGGAACATCACCCAATTGTTCTTCACGGATTTCAATGAAACTATCTAATATCATAGATACTACATAGATAATAAAGCACTAAAAGCGTAAAAAAATTTGCCATCGTCCAGTGTAAGATGTAGTGGGCGGGTATTTATTTGGGATAACTTACAACGAAGGTACGCGAGGTGTCCCACTCCGATTTTGATGAATTTTGGATGTTATACGCAGCCAAAAACTAAAAGACGCGTATTTTTTCTTATTGGCAAAAAACGTATTTAAGGGTAAATTCGCCCTCCAAAGTAGAGCACGTAACCGCGATGCATTCAATTCTAAAATGCTCTACCTTGGAGGCCGATTTCACACCCTAAATACATTTTTTCGCCGATAAGAAAAAATACTCTTGTCTCTTAGTTTTTATCCCTGTATAACACATCCAAAATTTATTAAAATCGAAGTGGAACACCTCCGGTACCTTCCTTCTAAGTTGTACTTCCAAATAATTACCCCCCACTACATCTTACACCGAACGATGGAAATTTTTTTATGTTCTTAGTAGTTTACTATCTATTATCTACGATATTAGAAAGTCTCGTTGAAATCCTCGAGGGACAATTGTGGGACAAAAAATGCTTAGCCATAGACAGAATGTCGATATAACATACAAGGTTGTTTAAATATAATAAAACATTCAATTGTTTAAGAATAAAGTACCAATTATTTCAGTAAAAATATAAAATTTTAAAACTTTGTCTCAAAGATGATATTTTGTCTACATTAAAATAAATGCAGCTATATAAATAAGTACCTACCAAATCATGAAAGCCCATAATTTATTGAATAACCGAAACAAAAATATGTACCTACATAGGTACTAATGAACAACAAAAATATCTAATTTCGATTTAAATTTTATATCGACATTCTGACTACCACTAAGGACTTTTTAAAGACTCTTTATAAAGAATGACGTTTTCTCTGAAAACGAGAAATAAAAAAATTTACAAGTATAGTTAGGTACATCTGTGCGCACACCGTATATGGTCTCGATTAGGATTCCGTCTTGTATTACGGCTTAGAACTGTACAGGTAAAGCTTAAGGCAAGTATGAGTGTCGATGCCAGGCTTAAGATAAGTAGGGTATTCAATATTTTATATATAATAATAATATATAAACTAGTTATGTTTTCATCGATCGTGCGGTAAAGTACAACGCAAAAATCGCTATCTATATATATCTGAAAAAGGTTGGTTTTCTGATCCATGTTAATTAAGACTTTTTTCTTCTTTTTGGTCAGTACTACCTACATACCCTTAAAATACCCGTCATTATTTTTTTAGCATCCTGTAGATACAAACATAAGATATCCGATAGTAAACAGTTAAAATTAGAGATTGTTGGAAATCCGGCAGGGATATTATGTTATTTCAGATTTTAAATTGAATTACACGTGAGCTGTTATTAAAAAAAAAAAAGAAACGGGAAAATCCAGGATGATTGAATAGCCAGACATTCTTAGAACGTGAATGATTTACGGAAAAGCAAAATTATTTTTATTTCAAAACCACCAATATACCTAGTTACCTAAAGTTTGAAATCACGGTTTCGTCCATTATATCTAATATCTATAAGTATCTTTAAAAAACAAAGAAAACTTTTGACACCCTGCATGTGTATGAAATAAAGCCAATGATCGGCGAATACCTGAAAGTTATTTTTAATTGGGCGTATGATTTACTTATTGTCACTAGGTATACCTATAAAAACTAATATATTGTTATACTGTTATTGTATACTGTATATGTAGCTAATATGTATTTAGCAAAGGACATTGTGATATTTTTTTGAAAACCAATAAATAT
The DNA here is from genome assembly GCA_036326145.1 of Rhagophthalmus giganteus. Lineage (NCBI taxonomy): Eukaryota > Metazoa > Arthropoda > Insecta > Coleoptera > Rhagophthalmidae > Rhagophthalmus > Rhagophthalmus giganteus. Next base: position 4,966,538 of record JARFJA010000056.1, on the reverse strand, counting down.
GACAAAATCATAAATTTTGCACAATTTAATTATGGATCCGATTGTATCTACATATAGCTTATCCAAGCCTATATGATGTTCACGTCATCAATATAAGGTTACTAGATGATAACGTTTCACACAGTGCTGTCACCTCGTACCTCGTATTTTGACAGTTCTAATAAATTGTAGTCTTTCTTTATACCATCTAATATGTGAGCAGATGAATCATCTATAGAATATGTCACTTTCCAAACTTTAAACCGAATTACAAATAAACAATCTGGTAACTTTTTACTGATGACGTGAATCGCTTATACGCTTGAACAGGTTGTAGGTACTTACTTATTAGATAATTACTAATTGTAAATACAATTTTCTAATACAGCAATGACCGTCCAAGAAACCTTGGCATAAAATGATAAATCAACTTTGGAAGCCAATTAACTAGATACATTCGTTTAATTCTATACTTGGAAAATTAAACTCGCATAGTTTGTGGGTACATACATGCCCATTTAAGAGGTAGATAGTTCTTTAAAATATAATACGCAAAAACAAAGCAATTTAGTTCGGTAGTTTTCCTGTAATAATCTTTTCTAATTTCGTCCCAGCTTATAATATAGGGTAAGACAAAAGTAATATGCGAGAAGCCTGGTTGGTGAACTTTAGTGAGTGTATAAATTAAATTTTCTACAAGTATAAAATAGTTCCGCAAGACCAGAATTCTAAGTTTTCCAGAAAATTGAAACGTTTTTAAATTTATAATAGATACCTACAGTTATAATAGTCCTAAATCAGGAAGTAGGTACCTAAATACCTTCGCAAGATGAATATTTCCAATATCTAACCGACATTCTTGATTGCGAATATAACGATTTCAAGTAGGTATATGGCAACAAATAATAAATTGTAATAAACAAAACCAGACGATTTTAACCCCTTAAATTGCAACGTTTCTGAAGCGCACGTAACGAACGTGGTTAAACATTATCTGTATAAATAAAAATAAAAAATAAGATGTTTAAACGTAACAATTTTGGTTAATTAGATTTTTCAAATAACCAATCGTGCATGCCAACAATAAGAACAAAAAAATCTTTACAGGTTAGGTAGGTACCTACCTACCTACTTAAAATAAATTCTGTAGGTATTAATTATAGAAAAGATTCCCTTTGTCGCTATTAATTTATAATATCGGTAAGTATAACCCACGCCAATTTCGATTGTTTATATCTACGCTTTAATTTTGCAACGTCAGTTTAGTATTAGTATAGTATAGTATACGTAAAAAAAACATTAATATATTAGCCTATTTTAAATTAGGTTATTGTTATGTAAGCTCAAATCTGTAAACCCACAATTTATACAGGTACACGTTGTAACGTCAATTAATATTGCTTTAAAAATAATTTACCTTATTAGAAATCCTTTTGTAAAATATATTGTCATGCAGTTGAATACCAAACACATGAGAAACTACATTATTCCAGGAATTTCGGCATTCATTTGATAAATGAACACATAGCCATAATAAAAGATCAGACGTTTACTAATACTGATTATTATAAAATTGTTAACAAAAAATATAAAAGTATTTGACATAAAAATAACTGTCAATTCGATTATCATACGCACGAAACACATACACACAAAAATTCTACCGTCTCAACTAACTACGGATGACTAACTGAACAGTAGAAGAAAGGGAAATTTTACTATTTTTGCCCCTCCTGCGATTAGAGAACGCTAGACACCGTTGCCGCTAATTCTTGTTCAACGCTACTATTGTCAATCGAATGAATACGCGTTTTACGTGTTGTGATTAAAGTACATATATTTTTTATTGTTTCTACATGCGTTTTTCTTTAATTAAATTGGTTGGTACTGCAGGCTACGTAATTCAGTACAGTTGTCTTGCACATTGTACATTTGAATACGTCGGCGACTTCGTTGTGGTGAGTTTGCGTATCGTAAATATGGCGGTAAAGTTAAAATAAAATTGATTATGTAGTGCTCAGGACCATCTATGGAGCCCACGATTAATTCAAACGATATCTTGATAACGGAACACATAACCCCCCGATTTAGGAAAGTAGGTCGAGGAGACATCATAATCGCCAAATCTCCAACGAATCCTAAACTGTTTATTTGTAAGAGGATAACTGCGCTACCAGGCGAGCAAATAAAAACCGGGTTTACTGCGACAGACGTAGTTCCAAGGGGCCACGTGTGGTTGGAAGGTGACAACAGAAATAATTCTTCTGATTCGAGAGCTTATGGACCAGTACCACAGGGTCTCATTAGAAGTAGAGCAGTCTTCAAAATTTGGCCATTAACTGATATAGGTGTTTTACAAGTTTAAATGCCTTTTATTTATTAGGAATCCCAACAATATAACAGAATTTATTGTAGTAAACGCTTGAGCGTTTTGTTTTGTGTTAGAGATATGTATGTTATCGGTCATAATTTATATCAATTCTTTAATATAAATATTATGTAGATATATTAACATTCAGATTCATTTTTCTAAAAAAAAATACTGAAGGAAATTTAATTTTAACATGTTGAAATTAAATAAATAGGTAGGTATAATAATATGTAAGTATGAAGGTTCTTACTTAACAATAAGTACGACACCTATAGTTCGTCTTTTAAGTATTAATAGGTATATGTAGTTATATACCTATTTATGGAATCATTTATTTCAATAAATTTTGATGTTGGATAACAGATGTGTCCTTACATAACTTGTAAGATTTTCTTAAATTGTAAAAAATGTTTTTAGTATTTACTAACATCTTATGATGTAACCTCAATAAATTGTATTTTATTGTTTACGAACTGAAATTTTATCCTTATAAATGATAAAATAATTTAGAAATCATCATTTTTATCTGCCATTGTAGAGTTTTTATTAGAAACCCACATAAATAAGGGTAGATATATAAAAGTAGATAATATAGGCAAAAATAAAATTTTGAAGCTCGTAATGAAACAACTTATTACCGTAAAATTAGTGTTACCGAATCGATAGTTCAAATGTACAATATCTATTAAGTGTAAGAAAATATTACATTTAAACTTGTTTTTTTCTGTAGTTTTACTTAATTTTTTTTAGTTATTACTGAACAATCCATGTAATAATTGACCGATGGATGATCAGAATTAATTAGTGATTGAAAAACTGGTCTTCAATAAAGTTTTGTAAGAAAAATTGAACTTGCTTAACTGGAATTTTTCCGAAGAAAAATTACAATGATGACTACCATATTATACAACCTAGAACTCTATCAGGTATTTATATATATTACAGAGTTCCTCCTACAGATGGTACACCATGTTACTGGTACATGTATACGTTAACTTTTTAAAAAATAAATATACATTGCTGCCAGATGTTGCTGTAAAACAAATAATAATTAATGTATTATTGAAATATATACATAGGTACCTATAAGTCTGTACAACCTAACCTACTTGTTATCTACCTAATACAAAAGAACTCATTAATTTCTACGTTACCGCATTATTTACAATTTTAAGTAGGTGGTGAATAGTTACACCTATAATGCCCAACTGCACCGCTCAAGCTTAAAATTAAAGTGTAAGTTAAATATAAATTATCCATGGAAACACAATAGTATCCAATGAAAATTAGGCAGTTAAGTTACACTTTAATTTTAAGCTTCAGCGGTGCAATTGGGCTTAAGTGTAATTTACCCATATTTTTAAAAATTAATAAATATATAGATAGGTACATAGGTACCTACTTCATTTAAAGAAAATGTTTACGGTAATTAACAAATCTTTTAATTACCTACCGATTACATCGACACAGTTTTGACAGATTACGTAAGCGACAAAAAGTAAATTTTACAGGAGTGCATATTTTGTGTTGTCGCATAGCTATAAGTAGATACCTTTTACAGAAATACAAATCGATTTTTTCTGGTGGGAAACTCGAAATATGTATTGTTACCAGATTTTAACACACAATGTCTTTGCCTTAGTTGCATAAGATAGTCAGAACAACTCATTTTCGCAAAAAGTAGCGTTTACGATAATCTGCCAAAACTTCGTCAATATTAATTTTCAAATGAACATATATGTATATAACTACCTAGTATAAGGATCTCAAACGAAAGTCTTCAAGTGGCGAATTTCTGAACGTAACACATGGGGAATCGTTAAATTTACACAAACAATTTAATTCAATTTTTCAAGTTTTGTGGATTTTATAATGTGTATAGTTACCAATAATAAAATACATCTTGGAACTTGGAGTGTTATTCTTTTAAGTCGTACCAAATAAACTTTTATTTCCGATTTAAAGAAAAGTACGTAAGTACCCAAGGACCTATGTACCTATTACCTAGTTATTTTTTTTAATTGTTTTTCATCACATTATTAATTTTAATAAAGTACCTACAGTTGACAGAAGTAAACATGATCTCCGAAAGGGCGTGGTAGGCGTCACTGTAAATTTTTGAATACAACCCATGTAAAAAATATTTGTGCTGTTGCGAGTTATGTGTTATTTATCAAACAAAAATAAAATTTATTAATTATTGTACATATAGCTTATCCAAACCTATATGATGTTCACGTCATCAATACAAGGTTACTAGATGATGACGTTTCACATAGTGCTGTCACCTCGTACCTCGTATTTTGACAGTTCTAATAAATTGTCGTCTTTCTTTATACCATCTAATATGTGCGCAAGTAAATCATCTATAGAATATATCACTTTCCAAACTTTAAACCGAATTAGAAATAAACAATCTAGTAACTTTTTGTTGATGGCGTGAACATCATATAGTTTTGGATAAGCTATATTTACCGTTTTATTCAAATCAGAGAAGATTGAAAAAGACTTATAAAGGAATAAACGATATAATATCATGTATACAGGGTGTTAGTGAATTAATGTCGCGGAAGAAAGGTACATGCATCTGAGGCTAATACAACAAAAAATCTTAGTAACATTTTTTGATTTGAGCAAATTTACTTTTGAGGGGGGGAGGGTGTTTTTGTCCGAGAAATTAAACCAGTAGTTCCTCTTTAAACTTCAACAAGTGACATCGGTGGGTTCTGAAAAGTACCGTTATCTCAGCTGGCATTCCATTAGGTTGCTACGATAATAAACAGAAACGATTGTAGGGGTTGAAGTCGTAAATATCTTCTGCGATCATTGACAAGTTGTAATGTAAAAAATATTCAAAATGTTTCCTCATTTAAGTAGATACCTAATAGCATTTTATTCTTATTTAACTTTCATTGATGTTGTTCATCAATACAAGGTTACTAGATTGATTGATGTAATATCGAAAAAATGAAAACTGAATAACACTAAATTCTAACACCTTCGTATTTTGACAGTTCTAATAAATTGTAAATCTTTGCTTTAGGTACCTATTTAATATGTACAAAAAGTAAATCATCTATAGAATATTTGCATTTTCCAATTATACTTTAAAAGCCCTAATTCAAATAACTATCTAAATTTTCATCTAAAATCAATAAAACTAGTACCGGCACCCCTTTTTAGTTCTAAGCCTCTCAGATATTAACGTAACTGTTCCATATTTATAAAAAATGAAAAAAAAAATCACTTTGATTTTTAATCTTAGTCTTTGAAAAAAAAACCCTTTATTATAATTAAGCCTTAATTATTTCAAATTAAAACGCCTAGCCAATAAATCAAAACAGGCATGTTATTAATTATGTTAAATAAAGTAATCTAACTTTTACGTGTAAACCGAAAATAGGAATTACATTCATAAATGAAAATATCCACAATCGGCACTCTCCTACAACGGGGGCCATAAATTAAAGAGTACAGATGTTTTAGCTGCTGACCCAACAGTCAGTTTCACTTTCCGAGTTCTTAAAAATCTTTAAAGGGAATGTACTCGAGTAAGACGATTATCAAATTAATAATAGCAATAACTCGAAAATTATTGATTTTAGGAAAAAAACTTATTTAGGTTTTTTGTTTGTTTTAATCTTACCTACCCGTAGTTTTTTTCCGCGATGTTAATTCACTAACACCCTGTATATATATTAGCTATACTTCTGATATAATAACTACTAAAAGTAGGATATTCGAGTGTGCTAAAAACGTTCAACTTCGCGCAGTGACGTCGCCCGCGAGTAGTAGCATTTTATTTATAGAGAAAGTATATGAGTATATCTTTATCTATACTTACATTATTTCGTATAGATACTAATAACGTGTATGGCAATACACGATGTCAACCAGTATAAGTAATAAGTGGTATAAGCTATTATATTACTATATTTTTCACACAAAACAGCTTTATTTTTTGCTAAATGCCTTCGTGTGCCCTATAGCTAACTAAAAATATTAACAAATCGATTCTAAATAATATCTACCTACTTAATTTGATATAGCTAGGCACCTAAATGATAATTTTAATAATACCCACCTATAACGTTTGAGTTTTATAACGTACATATTATAATTGACGTTTTGGATACATAATAGGTCCCAAAATTAAAAATATTAATGTAATTTGCCACTTAACCAGCATTCACGTTTAACAATTCGATTGTTTTATTAATTTGGCGGCCGTATTATACACCGCGCCCCCTATAGTTGTATACGATCCCCAACATTGATATTGTATAAACATGGCAACGCTGATCGTATGCTGTGCAATTACCTACTGACCAATTACAGCACTCGATGTAGACGCTGCCGTCGAAGCGTTAGTTGCTCTGCCAAGGGTTAATGTAAAGGCAAAGCAGCTAACTTTTGCCGGCAAATAGGCATAGCAATACAAATAAAGTATAAATTAACCGAACTGTGATATTTAAAGAAAGTGTATTAGTTCCACACGTACCTACCAGTTACAAGATATCTCAAAAATATAGGATTAAATTAAGTTCAAAGGGCGAGGTTGTCTAATCGACCGCAAAAAGTAAATAATACTAACCGTACCGATTCAAATTTAAAAATATGTGGAGCAGCAAAACAAAACATTACCTTCATTGTTGTTCGCTATTTACTGTGATTGCCGTTTTCGAAATTTTTACCGGAGGTCTGAAATTATGGCCGGACGCGACTTTAGAAATCAACCCTTGGATACGCTACGGGTACATGTGGACTATAGTATTATATCTTATAAGATTAGTAACATTCCTTCCACTTCCTCAAGTGCTGTTCAACTTTATTGGAATGACTTTGTATAATGCATTTCCAGATAAAGTGACCTTAAAGGGATCTCCGTTGCTTGCTCCGTTTATTTGCATTCGTATCGTTACAAGAGGGGATTATACGGAGTTGGTGAGGTCTAACGTTAATAGGAATATGAATAAGTGCATCGAAGCCGGCTTAGAAAATTTTTTAATCGAAGTAGTGACGGATAAAGCTATCGGCCTTCAACAACACCGTAGAGTCAGAGAAGTAGTTGTTCCTTCAACTTATCGTACAAAAACTGGTGCATTGTTCAAGGCCCGTGCTCTTCAGTATTGTTTAGAAGAATCTGTTAACGTCCTTGCCGATAACGATTGGATAGTTCATTTGGACGAAGAAACACTTTTAACAGAAAATTCGGTTCGTGGCATCCTAAATTTCGTAATGGATGGAAAACATCAATTCGGACAGGGATTAATAACCTATGCCAATGAAGACGTTGTTAATTGGGTAACAACTCTCGCAGATAGTTTTCGAGTGGCAGATGACATGGGAAAGCTACGATTACAATTTTATATGTTTCATAGGCCGCTCTTCAGTTGGAAAGGATCGTTTGTTGTAACACAGGTAGGTAAACGCACAAAACTTAATAAATTAGTGTTTTTAACGGTCTTAATTAAATAGAATTACGTAGATATATATTTCCTTATGTGAAAAGTAAAAGTTTTATCCTTATTCTTCTGAAATGATCAAAAACTTGGCAAAAAACGAACAGGGCAAAAAAGCTAGATTGATTATATCACACCTATTTATCTCTTTTTACCTGTTCGTGCAAATCAAAGAGATTGTCCGAAAAAGGTTAATTTTGATGAAAATTGGTAGATACATACATACCTATAGTCTATGATAAAAGTTACAATTTGACTTGATTTCAAGTTCCGGAATTGAAGTAACTGATGCAAGTAATGATGCAAACACAAATAATTTCAATTACGTAATTGATTACACTAATATCAGTTTAAAGTCAGTACGTATAGGTCTATACTTATAGTGCATTTCACAGTGAAATTAATTCATTACCTATAAGGTATAGCGTAGTACAATGTAATCCTTATCGGAAAATGTTTGCCAGTGATACCACTTTACATTTACGAGCCGCTGCATATTATCACAATAAGTAAACCAATTTCAACAACTGAATTTTCAAGGATTCTTTAAACAGCTGCTAATTGAAAATAAAGAATATCTTTCTAGGTACAGGTTAGCCTCAAATAAAGTTTATTTGACATTAATATACCTATAGCTACCTAATAAAATTGTAGAAATATCACAAACATTGATTATTGAGTCGTCACAAATGCGCTCAATAAATTTTACGGGTTAATTTTTAGTTGTTTGAGTACCATCAGGTAAAAACATCGTAAACAATGTAAGTAACCTTTTAAAAAACATCTGTTATAGGTACTTAAATAAAGAGATTTAAGTATTATTCATTTACTATAGTCTATTCAGTCGTATTGGAAGGTTTTTGATTGATTTACATTACCTATGTGTTGTTACCTTAAAAGTGGCCAGCGGTACCCAAACATTTTAATAATAGCATTTTGTAATTTGGAAGACTTAACCAGATTTTAATAATAAAATTATTAATCAAACAAAATACTTCTATATAATTAAACAATTTATATTTTACAATTATTTTTTTAAATAATTATTTACAACACTTATTAAGCGAACTTGTTCAGTATACCGCTGACCAACACTTATTGTTAGTGAAGGTTTATTTAAGTAGAATTTACAAGCAAAATATTTTAATCCGAAAACCTTCCAATACGAATGGATAAACAATATAGTTTTTCTTTTGTGTATTAAACAACTTTTAGCAACAGTTTGAGTCTCAAATATCCGCCTTTCAGCAGTAGTTATAAAATATAGATACAATTGTAACTATTTTTTTTTGTTATTTTCATTTTCATAAATTTCAACATTATATCATGTTCTGCCAATAAAACTGTAAGGAATGTCAATCGGACATTTTGTCACTTTTGACTTTCGATTTTAGCGAATTTTCATAGAAAATAAAGCTATTTCTTTTAACTTACTGATTCCATCCTTCAATGGACGAGCGTTACTTTTGTAACTCCTTGTATAAGTACCTAAAATACATGGGGTTCACACCTGTCCAATTTTATTGCATGAAATAGAATTGCACGAATTTTGACATATTTAGTAATTTTCTTATTACCAATTATACCTAAAGATACATTTGTTAATGTACGTCAAGTGACAACTAATTTTTAGCGACTCAAAATCGCATGCAATTAATTGCAGCGACAAATGTATAGACGATAGACCAATAAAAAATAAACGTCTACACAGTAAAAAATATATTGTTAATTTAACTCCAATTTTTAGTTCTAGCAGGTCCACTCCTATTTTTAGTACATTTAGCAAAAGCTGTAGAATTAATTTCTACAATAAATTAGATGTTAAATTTTACTATTTCGATTGTAATAAGGGCTGCATTTCGATGTCGAATTACCAAACATGTTCGTTAAAGTTGCAGCAACTCATAGTATATTCAACAAATTTTTAGCATTGATTTATCAAAAGAATTTTTAAAACATACACTAACCACAGTCACTTTCGCAACAGTATTTAGTTAATTCTACAATTAGTCGGAGTTAATCTTACACGCATTTATATTAATTTTGACAATTATTGGCAGCTAAATCAACATCAATCGGAAGTGAAATATACAATTATTTAAAGTAAATATTACAATTATGTATAGTTAATTCTACATGGATTTTTATTTACGTTTACAACGGTTATAAGTTAATTTAACAACTACTGGAAGTAGATTTCACAACCATTTATAGTAAATCTTACAACAAAATTTGACAGCTCTTTTTTTTAGAATAAGGACTAAAAACAATTAGTTCTCCAATATTCTTGGTGAAGCTCCATCCCCGTGTTTTATGAAAAATTTGTAACTGAATCTGTACTGATGCGACTATATTATTTTCTGCAACATAACAATATAAAGAACACAAATGTACAAAATAATATACCTATACCTACTATTCAGCGAAATCGCTGGAATGTAGATATATATGCAAGAAATTCGCTCTAATCAATCATCTGTCAACATTTTGTCTTACTGAAACTTATAATTCAAAAGGAAAGCATCAAAATATATTTTAGACACAATACAAAAAACAAACTTTATTCTTATAAAAATATAACTTAAATATGTAAAAAATACAGAAACAGAACGAGAAACTTACTACTTATTAAACATTTTTAATCTTACAACTATACAATTATTTCATACTTCGACATTTACAACTTCTTTTCCTCCAAGATGAGATAGTATATAACTTTTAGTTCATTGCAAAATTCAAAATTAAATTAAATTAAAAAAGTGTTATAAAGGCAATGCAGTTCCAATGGCACGTGGGCAGACTATTTGATCTCCGAACAAAGTTGTTGTGTCTTTGCTGGCACCCGCGTGGATCTTTGGGCGTATAGAGCTGCTTTTTCAAGCGCGGGACTTCCCATTCCCGATGATAACGGAAATTTATTATTTTTTCTACCTATTACTATTACAACATGATTACTATTTTGTTACTAGAATGATAACGCATTTGTTAGTTTGAGCACTTTAACCACCGCATTGACTCTAACTTGGTATCAAATTTCAAGGAGCTGTGACAAACTATTTTCGAGATGTTTTACTGGTTCCATATATATCAAACCAACCCTGTATATGTTCTAACGTAAAGATGATCACTTACCATTTTAAAAAAGCATGCACACTGGCACAACACTTTGAACTTCACGAAGAACATTAGCTAAATGGCGTACTTCTGGAAAGGGTGTTCAATCGGTTATTACCGAATGCGATCGAAGAAGAACTCAGCAGTTTGTTGCAGTAAAAATGGCAAAAAAATATGTAAAAACGCCAATTGTGCCAAAAAAACTTACATCTTGTGTTGTTAGAAGTATAAAAGAGTGATGGCAATTCTCCCAACATTATTATTTAAAACAACAATACACATTTCTTCATATTGACAACTTATTTTTCATACAGTAACACAAATAGAAGTATTTTTAACATCTGTCTAAAAACAATTCTACTAAAATAATTTGTACCTTTTACAAGATATTTTGTAACTACAACTTTAATATTTGACGCTACATTTGTTACTTTCGCGACGTATTTTGTAAAATTAACTACTCATCTAAATAGCATTATCTCATTAGTGAAACTAACTAAAAAATGTAATTTTTTTAATTCTAACTAAGTAACATTTAAAATGTTGTTAAATAGTCGTGAAACTCTTTTTCAAAGCTCTTTTTCTTGGTCAGCTTTCAAGATTACAGTACCTATTTAAGATTAAGATTATTATGATATTAAGATATTAATTATGATTAAGTGTACAGAGTATTTAATTTTTTTCCAAAAAACCGTCTTGGTGGTAGATACTTATTGCTTACGATCTTCAAATAGGGGTGAAAGGGAAGCATCACCTGGCTTCTTAATTTCATTAAATTTAAATTATGTAACTTACATCAGTATGAAGAAATGTGATTATGTGAAGCCTAAATTGTGATAATATTTAAAGAAACTCCCCTATTATGAGATACGTACCTATACAGAGTTCATACTATACTATACTAAAATGTATAAAATCTAATTTAAACATAGTCGAACAAGATCGAGTTTAATGAGATCCTGGATATTACGAGCATTTTACGTGCTTACGTTTTAAATTGTATCTATTCAATGCTAAAAATTCCCGTTTACTACGAGCTCGAATCCTGAATATAACGAGCAAAAAGTTTAAAATTTTGCATTGTTCCAACTATCTGCCAAGTGATTTACGACGCCTACAAGAAAAAATTGACGCGTGACACTTGAGATTAACGACTATAAACATTTCTCATCCACATAACTATAATAACCCCCGAAAGTTTTCTACCAAAATTCACTGAATAAAATTCCGTGACATAAACAAACAAACGTTCGTCGTTCCAAGAAGGCTCGAACCCCAGACCGTTACGTTGGTTTACTAAAAAAACGTAAAACCCTTTATTCCCCCACATCCTAATCACTTCTGCAAGAAATAAAAATTAAGAATGATATAGTAATTTTTGTTTCAGGTCAACGCCGAAAAGAGTGTATCGTTCGATAACGGCCCCGATGGTTCGGTAGCTGAAGACTGCTATTTCGCGATGAGAGCTTTTAACGAAGGCTACTCCTTCAATTTCGTTGAAGGCGAAATGTGGGAAAAATCGCCGTTTACACTCTGGGATTTCGTACAACAACGTAAAAGGTGGCTTCAAGGAATCCTTTTAGTGGTACACACTAAAACTATACCATGGAGAAAGAAATTGCTATTGGCGATATCTTGTTACTCGTGGGTTACCCTTCCATTGTCCACCTCGAACGTTATTTTAGCAGCCCTTTGTCCGATCCCGTGTCCGGCATTAATCGACTTTACGTGCGCATTTATCGGAGCAGTTAATATCTATATGTACATTTTGGGAGTTGTAAAATCGTTTACAATTTATAGGTTCGGTTTTTTTCGCTTTATGCTGTGTATATGTGGATCCTTACTTACTATGCCTATCAATGTTATTATTGAGAATGTTGCCGTTATTTGGGGTGTAGTAGGTGAGAAACATAAATTTTATATAGTGAATAAAAATATTAGACCATCGATTACTCTCTAGTTATAAGTAAATACAATAAAATTGTAAATAATTATTATTGTATTAGTTAATTGTGTGATCGTCCGTGTTCGTATAATTTACGAAAAAATTATACAACTGCTTTTCTAATCAATATCGTTGGCGATATTCCAGTTTTTTTCCTTTAACTTATATGCAGAAAATATCAAATTTCTATTTTAAATTTTATACATATACATAAGTATAGTACAATGGTTTTTCATTCGTCCACTAAAAAATAGCTTTGCATTAATAAGTATAATGTCAATTTTCAAACCCAAGCCTTTGTAGGTACTTGGTACTACCATACTACTATTCATATTTGAATCTCAAATAGCGTCATGTGAATAATCCATGTACAAACGTTAAACGAGTCGTCGAACATAATAGATTTTACATTTTTACTTAATAGATTTTTCACCACAAAAATATTTATTTAATACAACGATTTTTATCCCCGTTAAATGCTTGCAGCTTTGAACTGTAGGTAAAATTTTGTAATAAATCGTATGAAGTTTTATTCGCCAGTTCTTTAGTAAGTAGATACATATATGTATGGCCTATCCAAAGTTATATGCAATTCACGTCATCAACAAAAAGTTACTAGATTGTTTATTTGTAATTCGATTTAAAGTTTGGCGAGTGACATATTCTATAAATGATTTACCTGCGCACACATTAGATGGTATAAAGAAAGATTACAATTTATTAGAACTGTCAAAATACGAAGTACGAGGTGACAGCACTCTGTGAAACGTCATCATCTAGTAACCTTTTATTGATGACGTGGATTGCATATAGGTTTGGACGAAGTGTATCATATGTATTTCAATATTGAAGTCTGATAGTTTTTCTCAAGTTTTGAATCCCTTTATTTAATGGAATAAATGATATTTGTACTTTCATTTTTAAAAGATATCTACCTACTTACATTCATTCAAAACATTAATCATTTATTATTGAAAACCTCAATGAAATAATATGTGCTATAATTTATTAAGGTAGGTAGGTAGGTAGAATTTATTCTCACCTTTTGATGCTTTAACCATGTTTTGCCGTGCCTGTGAACTTCAGTTTATTTTAGAACCAATATACAATAACGATATTTACGTTAGTTTAATTTATTTATAGGCAGATACATATTATGTAATATTACCTATTTTTATAATTCCAAAGATTGTTTTAGTATCCTATTGTATATAATGTACCTACTGATACCAAGATTATTTTAAACTGTTTATACTTTTGCAACTTTTTGTAACATCTCCTATCCTCTTAGTAAATTAGAAGATATGCTTATCCAAACCTATATGATGTTCACGTCATCAATACAAGGTTACTAGGCATGATGACGTATTCATGCTAATATGTACCTATTTTATAATTCCAAAGATTGTTTTAGTATCCTATTGTTTATACCATGTATACTGATACCCAAGTAAATCATCTTTAGAATATGTCACTTTCCAACACTTTAAACGCGAATTACAAACTAAACAATCTAGTGACTTATTTGCCCATCGTGAACATCATATAGGTTTGGATAAGATAGGTAGGTATTTACCTATAGTGCACGTGCAAGTTCAGTTATCAATCACGTTATGTGATGAAAATCATCATTGTAATATTTAAAAGCTGATGGATATTAAAATATGTACCTACCTACTTGCTACTAGTAAAATTCTCAACACAATAGAAAAAGCATTTTGGTTTTTATAGCATTATGTTGATATTTATTTAAAGGTCTCCTATCCTCAAATTAGTTTTAGGTGTACATTTCGTACAATACTCAAATACACTGAAAAAATAAGTACGTAATTATAATTAAAACGATCATTGTACATAGGTATTTATTAATCATTTATAATTTTTTATCTAATAACTTTTTTCATATATGTATATACAATAAGAATTTTCATTGAAATAACGAATTTTTCGTTAACATAATTTACTTTTTAAAAGTTATGTACGTTCATTGGCTTTTTTTTCAGTGTACCTATATGTCATATACCATATATATATTTATATGGCCTATCCAAACCTATATGCAATTTACGTCATCAAAAAAAAGTTACTAGATTGTTTATTTATAATTCGGTTTAAAATTTGGAAAATGACATATTCTATAGATGATTTACCTGCGCACATATTAAACGGCATAAAGAAACACTACAATTTATTAGAACTGTAAAAATATGAGATACCAGGTGAAACTGGTACCACTGTGAAACGTCATCATCTAGTAACCTTTGCATTGATGACGTGTTGCATATAGATTTGGACGAAACGTGTGTATATATATATATATATATATATATATATATATATAATATATATATATTTATATATACCTAGTAAATGTGACTGATTAATGTTTATGTACAAATTATGTAACAATAAATACATTTGCACAATATCTGTCTGTATTTAAGTACCTACCGTGAAACTGGGATAAAAAAGATAAAAAATATCAGCTATGGGCCATTCAAGTTTTATTCACATACACGTTATGAATAAAATGATGACTAGATTGTATAGGTACTTGTATAATTTATTTCAGTTTGAAAAGTGACATATTCTACCAATAATCTACCTACGCACATATTACCTACAATTACCAAAGAAAAACTACAACTTCTTAGTAGGTAGGTAACTACTGTAAAAATACATGGTACAAAGTGACAACTGTGTGAAACGTCATCATCTAGTGATCTTGTATTGATGACATGCATCGAAATAAAATTTGAATGACTATTAGGTAATCTTGATTTTGTTTTACATACGACCGTATTCATAAACAAATTATTAAGTATAGTACTAAACTCGGGACTATTTCATAAAAACAACAATTTGATTAATTGCAACGATAGTTTCTATAGAGATAGTCCCCAGTTTACTTTAATCACTTGTTTATGAATGCGGCAGTAGATATTAGGACTATGGCTATAAAAATCGGAAAAAATAATGTGATTTACATAAATGAACCTCCCATATATACATATATGAACCTATACATATCTGAATTTTGTACAAGCAAATAAAAAAGTTGTTTTATATGTACAATGCTACTACTTACATTTTTTTTAAATTAAATTGTGACCCATTTCTCCCCAATAGATCGGAATGAAGTGAATCACTCACCAAATATGAAAGAAAACTAACTATATAAACTTTAGTTAGATGGTTAAACTTAGTGTAATATAGATCATTTTAATAACATATTTTCGATCATTTGTTAAAAAATTATTGAGAGCAGAAATAGAGGATAAACAAAACAGTAAGTATAGGTACTCATCTATAAAACGTAAACGTAAAAAAAACGTAATATAAGTATAATAATCTTCTCTTTTAAGATGTCAACTCATCTAAATTTTAACTATATACTCTGAAACATCGATGACCGGCTAATTATGTATATGTAAGTAATAGTGATACATTTCAACCCAACCGATCTTCTTTACCCCATTATTAATATAGAAGTATATATTAGTAATATAGAATATATACGGCCTATCCAAACCTATATGCAACACGTCATCAATAAAAAGTTACTAGATTGTTTATTTGTAATTCGTTTTAAAGTTTGAAAAGTGACATATTCTGTAGATGATTTACCTGCGCACATATTAGATGGTATAAAGAAAGACTGCAATTTATTAGAACTGTAAAAATACGAGGTACGAGGTGACAGCACCGTGTGAAACGTCATCATCTGGGTAACCTTGTATTGATGACGTAAATTGCACATAGGTTTGGATAAAGTGTAGGTATATAAATAAAATAAGTAAAATAATACATTTTTAAAATAACTATAGCTTATCCAAACTATATGATATTCACGTCATCAATACAAGGTTACTAGATGATGACGTTTCACACAGTGCTGTCACCGCGTACCTCGTATTTTGACAGATCTAATAAATTGTAGTCTTTCTTTATACCATCTAATATGTGCGCAGGTAAATCATCTATAGAATGTGTCACTTTCCAAACTTTAAAACGAATTACAAATAAACAATCTAGTAACTTTTTTTTTGATGACGTAAATTGCATATAGGTTTGGGTAAGCCTATATTCATAGTTGTTTTAAAATAGAATTTATGCATTTAATATTTCATCTGAAAATTGTCGCATTGTAAACGTATCTATATCTGGATGGAAATTCACTACCGCAACCTGCGCGCGGACGATCTTTTGTAATCGCACAAAAATGCGAAATGTCAACAGTGCATTAAAATAATAAATAGTGACTGAATTGTAAATGGCTTTTTCCTATAACACTATCAGGTCAGGTACTTTCTGGAACCATTTATATAACTTGCCATTTTTTCTTTTAGATATACTTACATTAGTTATATAAAAATACATTAGCTCTCAATGAATTTTCTATATGTATTTCTAATATTTTATGAAATATTTGTGGTGTAACGATAAATTTAAGGCTGTTAAATGACATAAACCAAATAAAAAGTTCATAATGCACAATCGCTTGCATAATTTTTGGTATACTTACAATTAAGCCTAAGTCAGACTATAAATCAGTTTGATCAAACTAACTGATCAAATTGAGTTGATGACGTTCACCATTACAAGTTTGACCAAACTTCTCAAACTGCTCGTCACGCTATGAAATTGTTAACATATTATTTTGATGCGATACGGCTGCTAATTGGCCTAAATTAAATTACCCGCTAATGTAACAATAAAACTTCTTAACCTTCTTTTACATATTTACTCAAATACTCTACATATACTTCATTGTATTTCTTGTTTTGGCATTTCATGTACTATTTAATTCTTGAGATGTGTTTTCTGTTATTGTTAATTATACAAACGTAAACAGAAACAAGTACGATTATAGCGTATTATTAACAATAGATAAAAACCCTAAAAGTCTCCTTCGCGCAATTTCTCATTTAAATTAACCAATCGGATCACAGATCGCATCAAACAGACTGATGGAATGAGGTTTTTCGAAAAATTAGAGTTTGATTAAACTGTTTGATAGTGTAACATAGACATGTATTATATTATTCGAAGTTTAAAAAAGAGAAAAGTGTAAATATTTCAACTAAATATTGAATTCCATAGTATTTACCAAATTGATGTTAGTGACAAAAACATTTTTATTAAAAATTATCTATTATTAAAGGTAGGTACCTATTTTATAACGAACTAAAGAAAACTATTAACGTTATACCTATTAACCTATATGATATTCAAGATAGGTTCCAATGCACGTAATCAATAAAAAGTTACTAAATTGTATAGTAGTAGTATTCAGTTTCAAATTTTGAACATGACATATTCGACCAAAAATTTACCTGCACACATATGATATGGCAAAGAAAGACTAAAATTTGAGTACTGTATAAATACAAGATTTTATTGATGACGTGTATAGGAACCTACATCGAATAGGAATCTTATACAGGTATGGTAAACTATAATTTACACATAGGTACTGTGACGAGTAAAACAAAGAAAAGTAGGAATGCAAGGTATTAGAACGAAAGAGATGTAAGTGCTATATTGCCTGTACGCCTGTGTTACATCGTGCGGGTGGAAAGCGAACGACAACCGATAAAATGCCGACAGTGAAGGGTTTTTCTAACTGTCATTTACGTTGAGTTACTCATTTCATTTTGCTCGCACTCATTCATGTAGAATATGTAAATAATAGTTTACCATACCTGTTTGTATGTATGTATGTATATATATATATATATATATATATATATATATATATATATATATATATATATATATATATATATATATATATATATGTGTGTGTGTGTGGTTAATTCTTTTTGATCGAATAAGTTTGTTTTTCTTCCACACTATAACTACTAATTTCACATTCTTCTACATCCATATCTTCTGGTTCTTTCTTAATGTCAAATTCCCCATCTAAATATATTGTTTTTGAATGATCTTCCGTATTTTCAGATGACAAACGTGTAGCTGTTACTAGTTCAGTTTCATGAAGACTGTTAGTTACTTTCTGATCCTTTTGAATCCTTGCTTCTTTTGGGCAATAGTATCTGTAGTTTTATATTAACTAAAAAGTTATTAATTGATTTATTATAGCATACCCGGGATATTTATGTTTATGTTCTTCATCAATTTTCCTAGCAGCTTTATAATATTGTTCTTTAGCAGAACTTGACATTGTCTTCCACACATTTCCTAACCGAACCGATATCTCTTTATTACTTTCACCTATAAAAAAATTATTGGACACAATTTTTTCGGGACCTCAAATAATACCAGGTATCTCTTAATTTTCGCCGTTAATTAATATAATCAAATATAATAAACAGAAAAACTACAATTTGTTTATGATCAATTGAGGAGCTTTCGCGTAAAACCGAATAAATCCACTTTTGGAAAATAATGAGTTATACATGATATCAATATGATTTCAACCCCAGCTGTTCATTTGTGCACTCAGTTTTAAGCAAAACCGAATAAACCCTCAATTAACACCCCCCCCCCCAAGATAAGTTTCAAGCAAAATCGAATACATCCATTTTTAAAACAAAACCGAATAAAACCAGTAATTCTTTCTACTGGAGGTATTAAATAGTGGCAGATCAACGATATCAAAAATTGCAAACTTTTTACAAAAAAGTGCGGGGAATAGCGGGCATTAAAAGAATTGTTAAAAAAAATAAAATAGCAAAAAATATGACAAAGTTTCTCTAATCTGCTATTTGCATTATAGATTTCAGACGAAAATAGTTATTTTTGATGCTAGATATGGCCTAACCAGACCTATATACAATTTACGTCATCAAAAAAAAAGTCACTAGATTGTTTATTTGTAATTCGGTTTAAAGTTTGGAAAGTGACATATTCTATAGATGATTTACTTGCGCACATATTAGATGGTGTAAAGAAAGACTACAATTTATTAGAACTGTCAAAATACGAGATACGAGGTGACAGCACTGTGTCACGTGACAGCACGTCATCATCTAGTAACCTTTCATTAATGACGTGGATTGCATATAGGTTTGGACGAAGTGTAGCGAAATGCATCTTTTGCATTCGAAAATGAAAGTTTTTTTGCGAACGCCAGCGAGCAAAAAATCATCTGCAAAAGCATTTCACAATTGTGTATTAAACAATATTTTTTCGATATCTGTCCCAAAATTCATAAAATTCTGACGAGAAATTTGCCATTTACTTTATTTTACATTTATTTGATTAATTAATTTGAGGTTAATGCATAATATTTCGCGTGTCGAACTGTTATTTCGCTTATTTTGCGCAACAGAAACAATAACAATAATGTCAACTTTTTATATGCAATTATTGAAAAATAAAATTGAACAAAATTTGTAAAAAAAAAATAAATACGCATAAAAGGTTTCCTAGATGATGACGTGTTGCATAGTGTTGTCACCTCGTATCTCGTATTTACATAGTTCTAATACATTTATTGTAGTCTTTCTTTATACCATCATACCTTTATACCATGTGTACAGGTAAATCATCGATAGATTATGGCACTTTCCAAAGTTTAAACTGAATTACAACTAAACAATCTAGTAACGTTTTACTGATGACGTGAATTTCCAGGCCGCTTAGATAAGGTATAGGAAATTACTAAAAGTGAATTTATTCGCTTTTGCATGAAAGTTCCTCAATTATTGTACCTATAATAATAATTTTATTTATATAGTACTTTCTTAGGTGCGTTAATTAAAATCTTTACCACGTACTTATACTTCATCCAAACCTATATGCAATCCAAGTCATCAATAAAAGGTTACTAGATGATGACGTTTCACACAGTGCTGTCACCTCGTAACTCGTATTTTGACAGTTCTAATAAATTGTAGTCTTTCTTTATGGCATCTAATGTGCGCAGGTAAATCATTTATAGAATTGCATATGGGTTTGGATACGCCATATATTCATATTATTATATATGCTTATGTTAGATATACAGATTGTCTCAATTAATTTCATACTTATGTTAGCGTTAATCAAAGGATACCTATAGAATAGTATTATTAATAAAATGATAAATTTTCACTGCTTAAAAGGTAATAGATCATATCATAATATATTAATGTTATAAATTATTATAAAATTATATTGTTATTGGTACACAATTTTTTAACTTTGAAATCACTGTCTAAAGAGTTTGTATGCTGTACGGAGTGTCCCATTTTCGTCGTATTTTCAAGGTATCTCTGTTATTACAGAATGATAGAAAGTTGCGGCTTCCACATTCTTGTCCTACTTTTTTGTGCCGATTTCAATGCCCAAATCAAAAATTACGTGTCACTATTTGATTTTGAATTATAGCCGAAAATCGACTATTTTAAAAAATGTTTATATCTTATTCCGCGTTTACAATTTAAAACATTTTATCAATGATCTTAATCTCGTAAAATTCAGTGGTGCGCAAAGTTTTTTTCTATAAGGCACCGGTTTGGAATTACAACATAAACTTGTATTTTTTAAAATGGCAACCATTATGTATTTTGGTACTTTTATAATGAGCGTTTTTTAAGCTTTTCAAAAATATATAACTCGGTATATTTATTATAAAATATTATGTGATTATTAACGTTTAAACGAAATTTATTAAATTTAGCGTGCATATGTCTATGGAACAAAGAAGTTTGTATTAATCTTGTCACTACCACACTGCAAGAATTTCAAATTTAAAAGATTAATAATATCACCCTTGCTGTACTAAGATATATGCTAGCTTTGACTGTTAAACAACTAAAGAACTTAAAAGAAGTGTTCTAACAATAAGTCATTCTTATACTACAAACTTAAAATTCTTTAGTTATATAAAATGGTTAATTACGAAAATTATGAAAAATATGATATGATAAACGCATATATTCGATGTGAAAAAAATATGGGCAAAGCAATAGATGATATAGATAATTTGTTTTGTATTATAAACCAACATGCAATACTGTATTTTCGAAGGACATTTAACCGCCCAAAGATATCTAGAATTATTAAATATATGTCTACCGCGGCTTTTACAGCGTGTGACAGAAAATGAAAGGCAGAATATCTACTTTCAGGAAGATGGTGATCCAGCACATTGCAATTTTACATATGGTGCAGTTGGTATGGTGCTACCCAGCCAGGTCACCAGACATCAATATTAGATTTTTTTGTATAGGGATTTCTAAAAAATCATATTTACAAAAATCAACACGAAACAGTAGACGATTTTCGGCAAGCTGTCCCAGGTGCGTTTGCAAAAATTAAACCTCTTTACCTTATAAATGCTATTAGAGGTATGAAAAAGAGATGTCGTCTGTGTTAACAACACAATGTAAATCAATCGAGTAATTTCGGTAGCTGTAAGAAGTTTTTTTTAATTTTGCCGTTTTCGTAGTTTTATGAACTTAGTTTTATTTTTGCACAGTTTATTATTAGTTTCATAGCTATCTTGATGTTAAGTTTAATAAATTTCGTTTAAACCTTAATAATTACGTAGTCTTTTATAATAAATATATCGGGTTATATATTTTTGAAAAGCTTAAAAAACGCTCGCTATAAAAGTGCCAAAATCCATAATGGTTACCATTTAAAAAAAAAATACAAGTTTGTGTTATAACTCCAAAACGGAGCCCCATAGAAAAAAAGACTATGCATACCACTGCATACTACGGTAAAAAATAAATTAAGAGCATTGATAAAATGTTTCAAATTGTAAACACGAAATAAGATATAAAACTTTTTTGAACAGTCGATTTTCGGCTATAACTCAAAATCAAATAGTGCAGCATAATATTTGATTTGGACATTGAAATCGGCACAAAAAAGTAGGACAAGAATGTGGAATCTGCGGAAACTCTCTATCATTTTGTAATAACAGAGATACCTTAAAAATATAAAGAAAATAGGACACACTGTACAATAGGTGTTTTTAATTTAACTTTGTAACGGTTTCTTTTTGGTTTACGTGGGTTTTCACCGCCCTAGATTCGTACAAACTATTAGAGACCGTTTTAGCAAAATTCGAATTTTATTATCATGTAAGAAAAAAAAATTTTTACACTAAACACACAAACGAACGAAACTCAATAATCGAATGGAATAATCAATAATTGTGATGTCGTCGAGCAGACTTGGCCGTCTCCTACCGCATTAGTCGGCCAAGCGCGCTGGTCTCTTCGCTGCGCGCCGCGTTGGCATCATGGGCGCGCGCCCTCCGCTTTGGCGTTGATCCGTTACAATTTATTTGTTATTTTCTATTAACCGTGTTTACCTATAGGTATATAAATACCTATATTACCATAGTAAGCGAGAGGTGATTAGCTTATGGTCTATTTAGCTGACTGCACTAGTGCGCACTATCACCAACACTATATAGGTAGGTCTGTTCGTTTATTTGCTCAGAATTGCACCGAACAAAAGTTTGAAAAATAAATTTTCGAATGCTTCCAATTAATTGTTCCCTTTTTGTTTGGATTTAAAGAGCATACTTCTACAAACAGCTTGAAGCAAAATAAAAACTGCAAATAAAGCAACGCAATAATAGCGGGGCAAATTATAATTTGGGTGTAGATTAGTGCGGTGCAAATGAACAGACCCATCTACTTCTTTTATTTATACCAATAATAGAGAATAGAAATATAGCTTATCCAAACCTATATGATATTCACGTCATCAACAAAAAGTTACTAGATTGTTTATTTGTAATTCGATTTAAAGTTTGGAAAGTGACATATTATATAGATGATTTACTTGCGCACATATTAGATGGTATAAAGAAAGACTACGATTTATTAGAACTGTAAAAATACGAGGTACGAGGTGACAGCACTGTGTGAAACGTTATCATCTAGTAACCTTGTATTGATGACGTGAACATCATATAGGTTTGGATAAGCTATACATTCATTGCGCATTAATTGTATAGTGTATCTAGACAATCTTTGTCACCGGTATTGCAACATAATACAATACTTTTTAATTATGACAATATTTTTTTAAAAATCCAGTAAAAAATTAAGTCATTCCAACTTCGATGAACTAATTGAACTGTTGTTCCAACTATTTTATGGATGAAATCTTGTCTACTTTATACCATTTTCGAGAAAGCACTTAATTAATAGTAAACACTTGTTTGGTACACCCTGCATTGATATTAATTACAATGTTTACCTTGATATTCTAGGGCTATTTTTTTTCTCCACTCATTTGCAAATACCATAAATGCATTTGGCGGTTTTGTCATCTTTGAGAGTTTATCCGCTGCTGTCTCTTGAGGTGAATCTCGAATTATTGGTTTCGTACTAATAAGCTTCACATTTGGGCTAGACGCTTGCACATTCTTTTTAGTGCTTATGTTTTTCACTTTACTTGTTACATTTGAAATATTTAACGGTGTTTCTATAGTTTTCTGAAAAAAAAAACTGTTCCAAACAATAACAACATTAATAAAATTTTGGACAACCATCATAGCACATTATATTGTCAATAGGTACTATAGCTTATCCAAACCTACATGATATTAACGTCATTAACAAAAAGTTACTAGATTGTTTATTTGTAATTCGGTTTAAAGTTTGAAAAGTGACATATTCTATAGATGATTTACTTGCGCACATATTAAATGATATAAAGAAAGACTACAATTTATTTGAACTGTCAAAATACGAGGTACGAGGTAACAGCGCTGTGTGAAATGACATAATCTAGTAACCTTGTATTGACAACGTGAATATCATATAGGTTTGAATGAGCTATAGTTGATCATGAAAATAAACAATGCTGATGATCGTAGGCATCAGTAGCTGAGCGAGTGACTATTGAGAAACACAGAATAATTAGAATTTAAAAATACAGGGTGTTAAAAAAAGGAAGTCGAAAAATTTAAGGGCATGTAGTACTGATGAAAAGGAACGAAAAAATCTTAATTAATATGGATCCGGAAACTAACCATTTCGCAGATACAGATAGCGATTTTTATTGTTGTACTTTATCGCACGAATGAAAAAAATTAAAAAATAAATTTTCCCTCTTTTTGGGATTTTTGCAAAAATATCGATACAGCTACTTGACAGAACGTCGCGTCGTCTTCGTGCTTACTCTATCAGATGTTAACGATTTGAGTGGAAAGTCTCTAATGCTCGCCAAGCATTTGGGCATCATACCGTTTTAAAAACAGCATTAACTTAAAAACTGAAACCAATCTGATAAAACTAATACCAATAGCAAATTTGGAATTATCAACACAAAGTCATCCTAAAACTGTTCTAATAATTTTGACAATAAAATCACCGTTGACCAATTGACCACATTAATCGATTTATCCTGGATTATTTTAATTTATTGTTAGTTTGGTGTAACCGCGGTTCAGAGTTGAAATGTTTATAAAATGAGATAGGAAGGAGAGAGCGGGACATATTTGACATAGGTAGGTACTTACTTTTTATTTATTAAATATTTAAACCCTTCATTTTGATTACCTACTTTTTGAAATGCCTTTTTTTCCAGTTATAATTAATACAACTATAATTGATCACATATTAGGTATACAAAGACTAAAAGTTAATCCACTAAGTAGGTATATATGTTATGTCGTAGAATAATTGTAAAAACAGCATTTTTACAAAACGCCGCCTTACTGTAGAAAAAATGCGCATATCTCAAATAGGACTGCACACATCTAGCCTTTTTGTAATGGAATTATTTAAAAACAAAAAGGCTACTGTCTTTTAGCCGATTTATATGAAATTCAATGAAAATGAGGAATTTCAAAAATAACTAGAACGTTTGGTTATTATGCATAAAAAGCTAAGGAGATTAACCTTTCTTTCAACGTTAACCTAACGCCTTGTGCACAGTCTTAAATGCGTAATTGTCTGTGTACATGGCGTTAGGTTAATGTTGAAAGAAAGTTTAATCTCCTTAGTTTTTTATTCGTAATAACTAAAGTTTCAATAATAAGGTGAGGTTTTGTAAAGAGATCGATTTTAAAATTATGCTACGACATACACAAAATCAAAACTACAATCGTACATTTGACAAAACGTTGGGCAGTTTTGACTAAAAAGATAAAAACACCAAAAATACTGCAAAAACAACTTACTGCAAATAATGCCTAACCCTAACTGTAAATGTTCGACATTTTTTGTTATGTATATGAAAGAAGTTGCAATATACTCCTAGTAGCGCATATTGATAATAATTAAATCCTATAAATTTTACGAATAAATAACTCACCGAGTTTCCAAAAATTCTAAAAACTGTTGCCTTTTACACTACTTCTCTCTTGGAAGGCACAAATCTTTAATGGTGCTACCAAAACAACGGATTTTTCTATGGATGATACACACTGTCTAAAGGATCGTATTTATGGGATTCTATAGGAACTTTAATGTATATTAGGGCGGTAAACTAGTAATAGTCAAATGTGCTCCGCTCTCCCGCCCTATCACAAACGTACAAATATGCAAAATCAAACATTATTAGTAGACAGGTATTACCATACTTATGAAATTGTTATCAACAATATGTAGATATTAATTTTACTAAAAAAATTAAACAAATTGTAAGTGAAAGTTTCTCAAAAAATAATTTAAAAGTAGTAAAAAAAGTTTCACTTACATTTAAGTTTTCATTTCCATTTAATTGCGACTGAGTTGATGCATCCTAAATATAAATAAAATCGATAAGACATTTTTCTTTTTGTAACAAATTTTCTTTGTAACTAATTAATTACCGTAATAAAAGTTTGTTTTCTTTTTCTTAAATTAGTTGTAGTAATATCGTTAGTACTTTGTTGACTATTTGGGGGATTTTCAACATTTGTTATGTTTTCCACAACTGAATTAACTGTTTCATCCCTATTTGTTCTACGTATTTTACATAACCCTTTAATTTGCATACTTTCCGCTGCAGTAAGTAAATTATCTAAATCTTCATCTTTTACATTAATTTCACCTTTGTACATGAAATTTATTATATGTTTAAGTGTCTGAATACCTAGACCATTCATTATTATAAGAGGATTTTCTGTTACATGAACCTTAAATATTTCCTAAACAAAACAAATAAGTAAATATTTTAAAAATAATAATCAAAGTTTACCTGAAAATACGAACTGCAAGAGGACAACACCATTTTGTGAGCTTTAATATATTGTCCATCACAGAACAGCGTAGTGTCAACTAGATACTGCTGTAGTAGATGTTCTGAAAACATTTCCATCATGTTATTTGTATGGTGAGTCCATTTTAAACTATATAAAGGTTTATTTGTAGCTGCCGTGGATTCCATTTTTAAAACTCAATGAAGGTTAATAATACACATTTACCGTGCATACGATGTGACATGCGTTACGATACAGTTTGAGGTTAATTTCCAGAGTTCCGCAAAATGTTTTAGTTCGTATTAAGATCTAATAGGAAATTATATAAAATTTATAGGTACCTATATAAAAATACTATTATAGTGTACTATTTAATTATCAATGTAAAATAATATTTCTTGGCAAGTTTTAAACAAATAAATAAATAATAATTTCTTAAAATGATTTTAAAAATACAAACAATTTTTGCTAATTTAAATTTTAAACAATTAAATAATATTGATGTGGTTTGCGTCATATATTACAATATCAATTTATGAGTGTTAAATATTCTCCTTAAAATAGTCTATAATTTATATTTTTTTATATAAAAAACGACTTTAATATTTATTTTCTATAAATAATATTAATTTTAATAAGCTTTAATAAAAATGTCACTTTTAACACTTAAGTACTAATATTATAAATGCAGAGTGGCCAGTAATAAATGATCCATAAGCTATAGTAGCTTCTTTGGGTAAAAATAAACCGATCTGGGCCAACTAACCTTAGTACAATTTTGCTTCCTTACAAACTTATGCGCCTTGAAACAATTTTTTTTTAATTTCATCTTTTCACGATCGCTCGCTTATTTCTGGAGTTATTTCATTCAATTTTGGTACACGAAAGTTTTAGATGTGACCAAATAAGACAAGATAATTATTTTTCCTTTATTTTTTCCTCTAATTAACTTAATACAAGTTAATTATTCTTGCCTAAATTATAGATGACGGTCACAATACTCTACACATTCTCTTGTTGCTGCGACATCTTTTTTGTGAATCGAGATTTGCTTTAAATGATCAATTGTTTAGAAACAACGGTCTATATATTTTGTCTAAAATAGGTCTAAAATATTTATGTCGTTAATATAAAGTAAATTGTTTTAGAGAAAAAGGCGTTTAAAGTTACTCGACTGTTAGTAGCCAAATTTTACCCTTTATTTTTTATGATCCTTGAATTTTTATAATAACCAAAAATTAACTAAACTTTATTAATACACAATTAACGTATTAATTGTTTATTCATAAATAAGGATAATTAATCAAACAAAAAATATTATGCTATAACGATAAGCGTTTACCTAATTATTTATTAGTAAATGTTCGTGGTGTACCCTATTTGAGTCGATGCATTTTTGGAACACTCACAAAATTTTTAAAATTAAATTTAACAATATGTAACCTGCACCAATCCCCATAGCTGCTTCGCTTTGGGACATATTTTTTGAAATATTGAAACGGAATGAATAACATTTTCTAATACGAACAAACTTCTTTTGTCCTATGATTTTAATCCTTTATTGAAGTTTCACATTTAGACAGGATATATTATGTACAACGGTACAACGATATATGGAAACGTGCATTCGAATTAAATTATTCTGAAAAATAAAAATAAAAGTATATTTTTTTATGCAATATCGACATGACACGACATCAAGTTCGTGCATCGTCCTAATGCGTCCAAAACACGGTTTCCTTGGTAACCCATTCAAGTTTTCTGACGTCAGAATCTATTCGACGAAAATCTCTGCAACTTCTTCGAACATAGCGATGACGCTTGCGTCCCTTTTACACAACGATTGGCTTGAAGATGTGACATCATGACACCCACGTTTCACTTTAATCGATACCTACTCATCTTCAATGATACAGGATAATTTATTTCAATTCCGATAAAACGTTCATACATTAATTTTATTTATAAATAATCCGCATGTATTCGACTTAAATAAATTATTAATTAGGTAGGTACCTACCTAATTGATTTTATCAAAACGCGTTTATTTTTTAAATGCAACAACTTGATAAGTAAATAACCATAAATTATAGGTGGTTTGTGTAACCCAAAACTTGTTTAAATGAAAAACGTCGTAGGTAGAAAATGCACAATTTGATCTAGTAGGTATAGTTAAATTGCCTACTTAATGTTGTTTGCGTCGCGACGTCGATGTATAAGCGCATGCTTCTGACGTCAACGCCGCCTCCACGGTTAGTCTGGCGAAGAGCAACGTTCAGGGTGTTTATCGGGGGTGATGCCGGCTATCTTGACATTTTGATCGTAACGGTTAAAGAAAAATAATCAGTGACAATGGCTGTGACAAAAATCGTATATCAACGATATTTAATTTCTACAAAAACAACGGAACACATTTATAGAACAACGAATTAGTAAGTAAACGCTCATTATTTATGTTATTCATCAATAAAATTAGAAAAAAAATTGAAACTGTTGAATTACGTATCGAATCCTGTTATCTGACTTTTTTCGTAAAAGTAGGTCTCGGCAAAAGGCGTTCATATGTATGAACTGAATTTGAAATTTTTCAAATCAAAAGTCCATGGCCATACTGTATAATTAACATGTTTCTGTTGTAGAAATATGTGACGGTTCGTGTCCTACGGCTAACGATAAGTCGATAACCAGGTGCTTTTAGTGAATGAACGGAGTGATACGGATAAATTGATGCGAAGTGCGGTTAAAAGAAGAGATAGCAGAAGAGATGGAGAAATGCGCGGATCAATACGTATGCTGGAGTCTTAGATACCGTTGCCGGGATGTGAGCGCATATTTTCTCTATTTGAATTAAAACAACAGAACGGAGCTCTTATTTTTAGGTAAAATACAACTTATCCCAACCTACATGATATTCACGTCATCAATACAAGGTTACTAGACGATGACGTTTCTTGACGTATTTTGCTGTCATCTCGTACTCGTTTTATGACAGTTCTAATAAATTGTAGTCTTTCTTTATACCATCTAATATGTGCGCAAATAAATCAACTATAGAATATGTCACTTTCAAAACTGTAAACCAAATTACAAATAAACAATCTACTTACTTCTCATACTTTTTGTTGATGACGAGAAATATCATATAGGTTTAGATAAGCTGTAGTTGACTTTATAACTATAGATACTTATATCATTATCGATCTAAGTTCGTTAGGGAAACAAACTATCGGTAGCTAATCGAAATACTTAACTGAAATAATAATTAAATTTGAATAAAGGAATAAAACGATCATATTGCATATTATTCTACGTTTTTAATAAAAATAACGATCCGCATAATGTCGACCAGTTTTTGCAGAGTAACTTAACTCACAAAAGCGCACATTTTGTGTTGTCGCGTAGCTATAAGCAAATACGTTTCAAGGGAATACAAATCGATCTTTCCGGCGGAAAATATCGGAATATTGTTACCAGATTTTAACAGATGATTTCTTTGCCTTAGAAGAATGAGATAGTCAGAATAAGTAATTTTCGCAAAAGTGTGGGTTAAGTTACTCCGCCAAAACGCCGTCGATGCGTTCCTACGCTATAAAATCGATATCTTATAAATAAGTAGGTACCTACATACCTATGTATATACCTAAGTACTATACTCGAAATACCTATGGAAATTTACACTGAAATTTTTGGTTAAATAGTGCGGACATTTTTCGAACGTATACGGTACCTATACATCAAAGTGTAGGTAGTTTTCTTTCTGAAATTTAATCACGAGAATATTTACATCTAATATGTATTGCGTGATACGAAGAATTAAAAAACATATCGGTTTTCTTGATCCACACATCAACATCGGATATATTCCTAATTTATTGTTAGTAAATATTACCAAAACTTCGGGTTAATATACTCATTTAAATGTAAAGTTCAAAAATAAAAATTATTAGTTGTATGGGTGTCTTTAGATTGTAGTCAACGTTCAAAACTGAGATTTTTGAAGGCTTTTTGATCGCGAGTCAAATCCATAAGCTTTCCTTGAATTGTTTTTTCTCCGATAAGGATATACTTATATCTATAGAAACGGTGCGATAGAACATCCTTCACGTTTCAGAGCCTGTCGAAACAACTTTATACGAAAAAATTACGGCTACTAAAAGGAAGCAACATACAAAGACAGGACTTAAATTAGGTACCTACTGTAAGAAAAATCCGGTAAACACTCTACACAAGTAGGTATTTAAATCCGTATCCCCATTCGGATCAAGTAGTTGAATATCACTCTAAAGACTCTAACATATCACTCTGAAACAACAATTGAATTATGCTTGTAGATAGATCAACGTTCAATTTCCATAAGTAAGTCGAAAAATTCGCTTTTCTGTATTTATGTACAATCAGAATCTATGAAAATGTCCCTGTTTTCTATCTCAATTTACAAAACGTATATATCCCAAATAGATCATAATATGCATACTTACACCACTTGAGCTGCTTTCACTACATTTTGCAATTTTTAAATCTTCTTATTATTTCGAATAAGGTCAATTAAGGGTAAAATTATTATTTTAAGATAGGGACTTTTTTGCATTTGATAGACCTATGATTGTCTAGTGAAATAATGGGGGATATTAAAATTAATTTCTCTAGTAAAAGCGCGACTAGCGCTATATGACTAAAAGCAAAGGCATCTATAACTTTTTGTGGATGTTAGAAAATTACCTTTCTACTATTTACTATATTTTCCTATACCTTCCAATATTTATACCTGGAATAGTCGAGCAGAGCCCCAAATTTTCTAATCGCTGGCTTAATGATAATCGAATAGAGTCTCGTGTTAATAGACGAATAGAGTCCCATCAGATACAAACGACGTGTTTGTGGTTTTTTTTTATAAGGTACCGTCGCCGAATACGGCCTACTTAAGGTTTGGATTTTTGTTAACCCGTCTGCAATTAACGAATTATAACGTTATAATTAACGTGCGATGTAAAAGAACCTTTTTTCTATTAAAAAAAAATATTTTGTTCTTAAAATGAAAATAAGAATTTTGCAGCAGTGACTTCAGAAAAAAAGTCACACTTGCCATATTAGGAGATACGTCTCTCAATATAGTCCACTGATGTTAAAGTAAGATTACAGAATTAATTTTGATGCTAAATATGTTTTCTACTAAAATTAAAAAAAAACAATACGAAAAAGTTCTAAAACAGAAAAAAAATTTTTATTTAAAAAAAAAGTACGAAACTGATTTACACTGAACTGCTACTTTTCGAATAGAAATGTCGCCCCGCTGAATAAGTTCTAAAGCATTTTGCAAATA
The DNA here is from genome assembly GCA_036326145.1 of Rhagophthalmus giganteus. Classification (NCBI taxonomy): domain Eukaryota; kingdom Metazoa; phylum Arthropoda; class Insecta; order Coleoptera; family Rhagophthalmidae; genus Rhagophthalmus; species Rhagophthalmus giganteus. The sequence goes on along the minus strand of JARFJA010000056.1, from coordinate 4,934,240 downwards.
TTCCTCCGACGTAGAACCTCCTTTTTTGTCTTTATATTTATGGGCATCATCTGTAACACAGACCATAACCAAGAAATATTTTTTCTGATGCACACTATTACCTGACTGGTACCTGGTACCTGACTATTACCTTACTGCAACCGTAACTTTTTATTGTTTTCATTATACAAACACATATAAAGTAAGACAACAAACAAAATTCTCAAGTAAATATATCTCGATTACTCAAACTTTCGATAGCTCGAAGTTTTCTCCTCTTCACTTCAGATTCGAGTATTCCAAAGTGAATTTTTTTTTAAAATTAATATTCTTCTTTAAAAATTATGGTAATAAGCCAATAAATATACACTTCGAACGACTAACAAACATCATATACTTATTTGAACTCCAATTAGAGTATCTTCAAAGTAGAAAAATTATAAAAGATGGAAATAAGTTAACTATTACAAAGTAAATACAAACATTTAAAAGCATCAGACTATTAAAACTTCAAAATATGGCATAAAAACAAAATTGAAAAAAACTTTTAAGTAATTAATTATTGCAAATCATTAATATTATAGCGACTGGGCCATATCGAGAGATGGGCCATATACGGCGACGCACAGTGGGGCGGGATACCGTAAAACGTGGCAGAAACTATTTTGATTTATGTAACTGTTTTAACTATTTGGTGTATCATTTAGATTGAAAAAATATAGATCATTTATAATATTTTACAAGTTTTATTTTAAAAATAAATGTAGATAAAGGGCTTAAAAAAAGTTAAAATAAAAATACCCCGCAATAATTGTATCGTATAAATATGATCTCGTGACATTGATTGGTTGTCACATATGATGTAATTTAGGACCTGCTGAACAAAAAATGTAATACGTAAAAAGTTATTTAATGGTCAGTTTTTGAACTACAGTCAAACATGAGCTGTGACGGGCGAGTAGATATTGTTTGAGAACAATGCTTTTCGAACACTTTATAGTAAATCATTATTTTTATTGATCACAAGAGAAATTTCATAAATATTTTTTATACATATAATTTCACATATTAAATTGAAATTGGGTTTACTGAACTAAAAATTTCATCGCAGTAGGAAAAAATGTATTGCTTGTAGAATATTCGACTTATTTTGAAAACAAAGTTTATCGAGCAAAAAAATTACATTTATTATATAACGTACGTATTCAAAAACTATCTTACTAAAAAAATAAAAAATATTACTGCTATTAAACTGTTCAAAAACTTTCACAAAACAAACTCTTACAAAATCTTCGTAAATAATTTTAAAAATAAATTAATAATTGAATAAAAGATGGCCTAATAAAAGGAAACAGAGAAAATAGAAAATGTTTCTTCTTCTTCATCACGTAGTCTATTCAGGGTATTTTTTTCTATTGTAATTAAACCTATTCTAATCGTAAAATAAAAATAAAATTCCAGTTACAATAGAAAAAAGTGTAGTTTAGTTCGTCTGATGAAAAAGAAACACTTTCTGTTTCCTCTTCTTCGGGAGATGATTCATCTGTATATCGTAAAATATTTGTTTCCCCAGCATATATAAAATATCTGTATAAAATTGCTTCAACTTTTTTTGTGCGAAACTAAACAGTTTACTAATTCAGCGATTTTAGAACACTGACAAAAAACATGTAAAATTTTTGAAGTTTTTCGGCTTTCTGCTACTTCTAGAATTAAAGATGAATAGGGAAGAATGGAAAGTTACTTGAAGTGACATGAAGGCAATAAAATTTAGTTACAAAAATAAATTAATTATAATAAACAAAATTGGGCACGTTAATGAACAATAACTTATTAAATAAGTTTATGTACCTGTAGAGTTCGCATCCATCTCGATTTCGACTCACTTTTGTATTAATTATCTATATAAAACTAAACGAAGAACGGAGCAACTATTTTGACGTGTAATAAACAATTCATACGAGTTTATCGGAATTGCCAGCTCTGCCTGTATTACACGGAAATATGTGATGATAGCAGTAATTTCTTAATCGTATAACATCCATAGATGATTAAGTTATTATAAAATATGAATTTAAACGAGTAAATATGATATTTCAATTTTTGACTTTCTGCCCGTTTTACGATATTCCGCCCTACTGTGCGACGGTACCTTACGCAGAACACAAAAATCGGTTGTTTTAGCGCTAGGTCAATTATGATAATTTTCTAGTCATCATCAGGTGATCGAAAATTAAATTCGATAGTAGACTTTTATATTACCCAATAAGAAATCTATTTTAAATAAATTCGTGTTACGTAATATAAACTAGTGGAAGAAAAGAATAAGAATGGACTGTTCTAATTGCCTTTGGACAATGGACTGCCTTTTTTATTTAATATTGAAAATGTTAATCGAAACCATATTAGGCATGAAAGTTGAACATCAACAAATAAATATGTTTACAGTAGTCGTAATAATGTTTGATATCTATAATAAATTATACTGATAACCAATTAAGTTGGTATTCGATAGCAAATTGCGCTTTCAACAAGCATATTTAAAAAATATATAGAAGAGAAGGTTCAAATATGGGCGACCTTTTTGTTTTCATTACTAATATCGAAATCAGTACAACAATTAAACTGGAAATTAATTGTAAATATATATTGAAAGTATCTGCTTTAAGACTCAATCAAATCACGAAATAACGAAATAGCTAACAGTCGTATTGAATACTACAAAAAAATATATGCAAAATACATACCCGTTAAAATTCTAGTATTAGAAGCTGGAGTTACAGGCATCTATTTACTAACGAAGGCAACGGCACCTACTAATTAGCTACAGATTAAGCAACTTCCCTATTTATCTCTAGACTGCACCAGTATACAGTGTTAATACCCCCAGCCTACTTATGGACCGTAACTCATATTTGAACCTTCTCCTTTATAATTAGGTACTTAAGTACCTATAAATTTCATACAAACTTGACTATCTGACGATGTATAAATATTGTAAATTAATATTAATTGGTAGAATTGGCGAATCTGGTAGCCGAGCGGACAACCCATTCTTATCCCTTTAGTCCACTGATTTACCTGCAAGAAAAGGAAAAAAGTAAATCTAAAAGTAAAAATTTTTATTTTGAAATAAGTGAGTATGTTTTCGTATTTTACATCTTCTTACAATCCTAAAAACTATTCCACTTAATATTTTTGAGTATTTTCAAAAATAAGGGTAGTACTTTATTCTAGCCGATTGCACGTTTTTCAACATTCCTCATATACGAAAGGTTATATTCAAAGTTTGACATACGTATATTTTGAATTTGGAACTATATTTATAGAGATTTTTACTAACAATAAGAATAAAACTTTCTGAGAAATTAGAAATAAAAAAGTTTTCCATTTGTGTTCAACTTTATACCGATCACTGTATGTACCACAAAAACAATCCTAGAATATTAAAAAAGAAGCACGGCAATGTCCTTAATTCAAAAATTGTTCCAATAATAAAAGTTATGGACCATACGTGGCAAAAACTTTGGGTTTTCCAATTTTGTCGTCTTTTGATCGGCATCTGTTACCTGCACAAAAGTGAACGTATTCAGAATAATTGAATATTTAATGACGGTCCGTTAGCATTAGACACCACGAAACTTGTGTCGACATATTCGAGATTTTAAATGTTCTTTCAGATATCGCAAATTGTAAGAATGTCGACGGACGAAAGAGTCGCGAGAAGTGTAGCTCTGGAACAGGCTTATGTACACGATGTTTACGAACAATTTTCTGAAAGCTCTCGGAGTCGACCGTGGCCTCGCGTACAGGAATTTCTCGAAGATCTGGAACAAGGTTCACTCATATGTGATGTAGGTAAGTTAACGTGCTAATTTTCCAATAAAAATATACTTATTCTAATATATCTACCATGCGCATACAGTATGATTCTATAAAGTTTGTAACTTTTTTAGTATGAATTTTACAAATAAGTATATTTTATAAAGTTTCTTGCGTCTACCAAACTCTTTTTATACAGGGTGTCTAGAAAATAATAGCGAATCTCTCGGGAGCGAATAAATCATCTCAAAACAATACCACAAATACCACAATACCACATTGTTTTCCTACAGCTCTCCTCTGTTGAAATATTCACCCCAAAGTTGAAAAATAACAATCAATTTTTTTAAATAACATTTTTATTTTTCATTGGAATTTAATAATTTTGGGTATACCTACATAATAAATGAAGGTCTTTGAAACTGTGTAATAGGTTTTTTGATATCACATCACCCGAGCCAGGGGTACACTACTCCTAACATTGTTAACCACCACAGTTTTCAGAGGTTTATGTCTTTAAATTTTTAAGAATATTTTCGAATTCCCCCAACATTTTAGGATAAAAAAGGTATTCTTATTTAACTTCGATAAAATAAACCATATTCGAGAAAATCATACTATATAAAGAATATACAGGATGTAACAAAAAAGGTGGACTGTCTATACACAAGCGACTTCTACGACTAAAACTAAGGAAACAAGTTTTTATAGACATATGTCCTAAAGTGGTTCGTTACAGCTACTTGAGGTTTTCAGTTTTTTATTCAAAAAGATAACAGAAAGCGGAGTTGTTTAAGTGAAATCATAATAAATGTTAAAAATGACCTCCACGGACAGCAACACACTGCTGAGCTCGTCAGATCATGGACTGCCTCACGCGCTCAAAAATTCCTGGTATGTTCCGAATTTGCTGGCATTCGCCTTCCACTTTTTGTCGAAGATTCTCAATATCTTATGCATGACTTTCTTATGTTGATATCACCGATATTGTTTCGGTGAATATTACTGATACATAATTTAATTCTTCATAATTCAATTTTTATTTTATAATTTCTTACTTCTTACGCCCACTACGAACAAGCATTTACCTTGAATACAAATATAAATACTGAATAAGTACCTACTTCCGCCGTTATTCTTACTGAAAGACGATTTGCTTTACATTTTATAAATGAAAGATTATTATTCATACGGCACAAAATGTCATGTTGTGGCCAAACCAATAATATTTGGAATACGTCGCGCATGTCGCGGATAAAATTAGAATACCCACAACACGTTGTACTGTAGACTCTATCTTAACCGGTACAGGACCGGATAAACCAATGATCGGTTAAACCGATCAGTATATGACACAGCAGTATAGCTTATCCAAACCTATATGATATTCAGGTCATCAATACAAGGTTACTAGATGATGACGTTTCACACAGTGTTGTCACCTCGTACCTCGTATTTTGACAGTTCTAATAAATCGTAGTCTTTTTCTATACCATTTAATATGTGCGCAAGTAAATCATCTATAGAATATGTCACTTTCCAAACTTTAAATCGAATTACAAATAAACAATCTAATAACTTTTTATTGATGACGTGAATTGCATATAGGTATATACCTACAGCTTATCTAAACCAGTTCATCGTTAATTTTGTTTTCATTTCAAATCCTTGACGTTTCATATTAGATAATTTTAAGATTTTTATTTTAAGGTATAGTTTGATATTTGTACCACTTAATATGAAATATGACGGAATATAATACGGAATATGGCGATATATTAAAGTTATTTCTGTTATTTATTACCATTGGCAGTAAACAACTACTGATTGATTTTATTTTTTCCCAATAGTGAAATAGCGAAAACAGCTGTTTTACGTACCGGTTAAAATAAGTCCGCACCTACAACAAATTAAAAGTAACCCTATAAATTATTACATTAAAAATAAATAAAGAATTAATAGACAATATCGTTCCTGTAATTAAAAAAAAGAAGTATTATTAGTATTTATTAAAACAGCTGCTTTACGTACCGATTAAAATAAATCTGTACCTGCAATTTACCATTGCTGGTACCATTTTTCGAGATCCCACTCCTAAGGGGGCGAAAAAGGAAAGTATGTTTTTAAAAAATTTGATCAGTTTGTCCGCACTTCTTACCTTAGAATGATAAAATTTATAGAATTCGTTTCTTCGAATATTTCTAATCATTCGCAGATAAACTCGCTAGTAAAAGCTAGTAGATAATAAGTTTTATAATGTTGGAAAATTAGTTTGGGTTGCATTATTTATTACACTCGGGTAATCCGATGACTCAAACCTTTACTGGCTTAGTTTTGAAATGAAATAAGCACGTTACGTTCAATGTACTTATAATAGTATATTAAAGTAGATGTTAATTTATAAAGCATGTTTTTATCGGACGAGTCTAGACAATTGCCGAGCGGTTATCCTAGGTACACTTGCCACAGAAAAAATCGAGACAGCAGTAGTTGAAAATTTTAAAAATGTTGGTTGCGAATTGGGTTTTAAATAAACTGTTTGTAAGTACAGAAGGATTACTGTAAGCCATAAAATCATTATTGTTACCTACGTAGATGAAGTTCTAAAGATATGTTAGGTATCGGAAAGGTTGAAAAAGCTTTTTGCATCTTAAGACGAGCCCTACCTTTCAGTAAGCTAACAAACTTCAATGTAAATCGAATGGAAATTCACATTTCGCACTTTTTGTTTTAGAATAATTTTTTTTATGATATTTGGTATCAAAATCATCAGCACAAAAATAGAAATCATCCCAAATCGACAAAATTATCGTAAGACGTCAAAATTACATAAAAAATATGACATTTACTAATCCGTAGTAAAAGAATAGAAAAAGGTTACAAACAAAACAATCTATTGAATTTACAGGTTTTTACTTATTGTTAGACGAGAACAATAACAGGCAAACTTCACCCAACAAAGTTGCGAATTATGATTTTTGGCATTTCTTTACTTATTTCTCTAAGGGCCGGTTTTTTCATCTCCCAATAAATTTACTTGACAAATTTTTACCATGGAAACAATTGTTTGAACAAACGTTTCTATGGTAAATATGTGTAAATTAAATGGAAGATGAAAAGATCAGCCCTAAAGTAAATTTAGAATGCGATCATTATAAAGACAACTGTGATTTCTATAATATTACTATTTATTATATCCTTGATATTTTGATGCTTTTTTAAATATTTTTGTACAATAATGTCAATATATTGAATTATATGCTGATTTCCTTCCTCTACAATTATAATTACTGATGAAGTCTAAAAATACATTTCAAAATATTTGTTTCCAATGAAAGATGTACCCCAGTATATTCCCTGTCGATATTCCATTATACCACTCTCGTCTAGAACCTGTAGATTTAATTCATTGTTCTGTTTGCAACCCTGTTTGATTACTAAATGTAATATTTTTTATATAATTTTGACGTCTTACGATAATTTTGTCGCTGTGGGATAATTTCTTTTTTTGTGCTGATGATTTCGATACCAAATATCATAAAAAAATTATTCTAAAACAAAAAGTGCAAAATGTTGATTCCCACTGAAGTTTGTGAACTTACTAAAAGCAAAGATAGGGGATCGCCTTAAAATTCAAACTAGGGACTGATTGCTTAGTTTACTATACTTCTTTTAAAAATTGTGGTAATAAGCCAATATAAAAACTTGCAACAACTAACACCATATACTTCGGCTTTGGTTGGAGCTATCTATAGTGGTACAAATATATAATTGATGGAAACAATTAATTAATATATAATATATTAATTAGACTAAATAATTGCATCTTTATTACTTTACTATACACTCAAAGAATGATTACATACCTACTTACATAATTATTTTATTAATCGTTTCTTGTTCTTGGATATAAAGTTCGTAGGTTAAATAACACATTTGGTATTTAAGGATACATACAGGGTGTCCCGGGAGGAATCTGCCAAATGTTAGGGGCGTGTTTCTTAAGTAATTCTAAGCAAAAAAGTTGTAGCAATGTATAGGTCCGATTTGGAAAAGTTATGGCTTGTTAAAGAAAAGTCAAGGCAAAAAATTAAAAATGTGATTTATTAAGTTTAATTGAGGAAGCACTATTAACAAGACGAAATATTTTTCAAGCTATATCAATTTTGTGTGTGTAAGTAACCATTTTTTTATATAGATCTACATGTTATCGATCGTACATTACGCCGATTAATAAATTTTTAAATTTACAGAAAGCATAATCTAAACCTGCCTACCAATTGCTTCTAAAGTATTTTATTCTATTATTATCGGAAATCACAGAGTTGTCCACTTTGTAGGTAACTATGATGATTTATAGCTTACAGTAATCCCTTTTAAAAATACAAACATTTTACCTAAAACCCAATTCACAATCAAACATTTTTAAAATTCCCAACTATTGCTGTCCCGATTTTTTCCGTGGCAAGTGTACAGGTACAAACTAACATTTTGCCGAACGTAAGCCGTACGTTGCCATTAAGTAGGTCCTTACGTCATAGTGTATCCACAGGTATCCACAGGTATAAAGAGGTATCCACAGTAAAAATCTACATTTGAAATTCCACAGCACTGACTCGCATTAACTGATTTGCTGACCGACTTACATCCACCATAACGACAGAAAAAATATATCTCGTATCTATTATTTGATTTTTGTAATGAATATTAAAAAATTAAATTTTCAAGAATTGTTTAAACGCAAAATTACCTTCTTAATCTTATCATTGAGGTGTGAACTACTGTATAGCAAGTGTTTGTCTGTAAATAAGTGTATTTTGTTAATAACGTTTATTCAACTTGCTTATATCACTTACTTAACAAAACATATGACTAATGGTCGAGAAAAATTAAATGTTTATAATTTCAAAAGAACTGTTAACGAGCTTGATTTTCGAGTAGATGCCAATAAAACCTTGCAACGACATTAATAACGTGAATAAAGTAATAAGTAATAAGTGGATTACCAACACAATAAATTATTGTCATCTTCTATAATACTTGTCCTAAAAATTTTAAATCAATTAAATATGTGTATACACAAAATATAAGATACTCAAGCGACTTCAGAAAAAATTAGATGATCCTAAATTTTTCTTTCGAACGTCACGTACCTATATTATTTTGTTTTTAACACTTACACTCCCGATAAAACAATCGTTTTGGTGCAGTATTAACAGCAATTACAGTAATTAACAGTAACAGCAATTTAACGTGGGGGGGGGAGGAAAGCTAAGCATACCTTGTAGTTGTCCGTCTTCAGTGGACTGTGAGCGTATGCAACGTGGCACACATTCCTTGCTTTTTTTCTTCTTGTTGTTCTTGTCCTTTCGTCTTGTTTCAACTTTACGGCGTTGGTTCTCTGATGAAGACTGACTTCTGGGTCCATAATTTCGATGACTTTCCTATACTTATATTCTTCTCCTCGGTATTTTGGTAGATAATCTATCATTTGTACCCGTCGTGCAAGTTCATTCCATTGGTTTCTTCTATCTTTAATGAATTCAAAGATGTCTTGTATTTATTCCATATTGTCTTCTCGTTGACTTCTTGGTTGGGAACTCTATCTAAAGTATGGCCATCAGCTATCGATCTTAAAGTAGACAATTCTGTTGTTGTAGCAAGTTGTCTAATTTTGAATATTTGAGTCCTAGTTTGGACTGCATATGTTACTACAACTGATCGTATCGTATCTTCATTTTCCACCCTCGTGTTTGATCCTTTAATAATCACCATCACTTAATAGAAGAACATAAATCGTCCATATGACACAAGACACAATATGACACAAGAATCGTTCTATAACTAAATGGCCGTAAATAGTTTGACGTCGCAAGCAGATTTTGGGTCGGCCAAATTCTGACCAAACGTATTTCGGTCACTGTATACAGAAGCTTCCTACCTATATTGGTTCAAAAATTTAAAAAAATGAAACGATGACGAAGGATACCGCAGCGTAGACGCATCGAATCGAGACGTAGTATTCTGGTTTTCTTAGAGAGATAATATTTATGATAATCAAAATGTATTAAAAAGTTTCTATTTCAAAGAGAAAATGATTTTGTCATAAAGAATTGATTTTAGTGCTCAAGGTTATCCAAGTATTTATATGATATATGACATACACGTAAAGCGTATGTAAATATTATACAAATAGATGAATAGAGAAGTTAGTAGAACAAAATGGTTCTTTCCTACCTTTAATCGGTGGTTGCAAGTACACAGTCCCACATCCCTCGCAGACTTTACCTACATTACCCTACTCAGAAACGCGGTAACAATGGAAATGGGGTATAGTTATTGCTGTTACTTTTTTCGCTGTCACATCTTAACATAAATATTAACCACCGTCATTTCTCCGAACACCGATGACGTACAAATTTCTGCAGAAAAGTTTCCTCGAAATAATTAAATTTCTAAACAATTTCCTAACTTTGCATTGCTGACGTTATATTGATTACAATCGTGTTCATAGTTTAATTTTTGTCTTTGAGAAATTGGGATAAAAAAATCTGAAGTCACGCGTCGTGATAGAAAAAACGACAGTGGGCGACGCATATTTTTGTTTCGTTCTTATTCTATATTATCTAAGACGCTGGGCGACGAAATATAAGTTTATATTTTGACGTGTCCATTTCCGTACGCATAATTTAATAATAAACATTTTAATTCGTTCCATATGCCCTTTTTTACGTACTATGTATGATATATTATAAAATTATATATTATACCTACAATTAAATTGATTTTTCATAAATTCGCTTAATACGTTTTTATATACTCTTTACGTTTCGTTTTACTCGTAGTTTTTAAACGCATAAAAATAGTTAAATATCGTATCTGTATTACCTACTTACAATAAATTAATTGTGCATAATCAATATTCAAAAAATATATAGTCTTTCGAACGTAGGTATATGCGATTTCCGAAACTATTTTAAAGCGCAATGAAATTGTTTAATAATAATTGTTCATTTTTATGATTTTAAATGTAATCTTTTGTTACGTCGTTGTAATGTCATATTGTTTATTATTTGTTACAAAGTTATGGTATAAGTATAATACCTATCATTCATCCTTAAATTTTGTTTAAGCGAATTGCGCATGGTTCGAACCACATGTATAAAAATATCTACTTAAGAAAGTAAAATTATAACGACTCTTGAGTGCTAAATTGTAAAATTGTTGTTGGAATCGGGTTGACTACGTTTAATACCTTATAGGTATGTTCCTGTATTATTTCTAACAAGAAGTAGTCTTCTGAACAAAGAGATAACAAGTGCTTTTAAATAGATCTTGACTTTTTGCTAGTCAAAAGGAAGGGTTTCGATGCCATTTGCACGTTGGTATTTCCGATTAATTGAATCATTTTTTAAATTATTCATTTAATAACCGTAACAGTAGATAGTTAACCGTTTTAAAACAAATAATGGTGCACGAGAGGATGGATTAATGATGTTCTTATTGTTCTCTTCATTAAATAAAAAGATAAGACGAGATAGTAGTTTTTAAACAAAATAAAATTAAATGAAACCGTTAAAATGTTGAGAAACCTCCGAAAATGAAATTATTTTAATAAATGCAAGAAATCCAGATATTCTTAGTGGTCTTATAATAAAATAGATATAGATATGTATTAAAATCAACATAAGATAAAAAAATTTAAAAATTCACAGGTACGTTACTCCGTTATTTAAACACATACTTATGTAATTGTAAGGGACAACTTTTAAAGACAAACAAAATAAGCATCGAAAATAGCAACAATGTTTGCAATGAAAACTCGACTTTCTCGGACAAACTGCTTAGCATTACGATTTTTACTTTCTTGAGTAGGTATCTATTTCGAAAAACAATAAAATTCAATAATAAAACTCACCGGTAAAAATAGTCCCGCTTGAAACAATACATAGAAAGATCCTACCTGTAACAAAGAAAAATAAAATTAGTTTCAAATGCGATCGACTTATTGGATGTAAAGTGTGTTCCAAAATTAAAGAAAACACACGTTTAGAATTAAAAATTGTAAATTTTTTATTGATTCATAAAGTATACAGTATAGGGTTATATGTGGAATAGCATATCGGGTAAATGGCCTCCAAGGCTTTGCTGGCACATACGTACTCTTTTCTTGAAATTTTCCATGACCGTTTTGCATAAATGTGGCTGAATTTAGTCGATACAGCGCTCAATTTCCTCTTTCACGGCGTGGGTGGTCGTGGGCTTGTTGGAATAAACTTAGACTTCAAAAAACCCCAAAGAAAAAAGTCCAACGGCGTTAAACCGCATGATCTGGACGGCCAATTCTGATCACCAAAACGGGAAATTACACGACCAGGAAATGACTCATGCAGTAATTTAACGCCGTTGGACTTTTTTCTTTGGAGTTTTTTGATGTCTAAGGTTTACGCCAACAAGTCCATGATCATCCATGCCGTGAAGGAGGAAATTGAGCGCTGTATCGATTAAATTCAGCCACATTTATGCAAAACGGTCATGGAAAATTTCAACAAGACTACGTACGTGCCAGCAAAGCCTTGGAGGCCATTTACCCGATGTGCTATTCCATACATAACCCTATACTACAGCTTATTCAAAGCTATATGATGTCACATCATCAATACAAGTTAACTAGATGATGTGTGTTTCACACAGTGCTGTCACCTCGTACCTCGTATTTTGACAGTTTTAATAAATTCTAGTCTTTCTTTATACCATATCTAATATGTGTGCAAGTAAATCATTTATAGAATGTTTCACTTTTCAAACTTTAAACCGAATTACAAATAAACAATCTAGAAACTTTTTGTTGATGACATGAACATCATATTGGTTTGGATAAGCTGTAGACACTTTATGAACCAATAAAAAATTTACAATTTTTAATTATAATTGTAATTATTTGTAATTAATTGTATTATAATTATATAATTGTTTTAATTATAATTTAATTTTAATTGTTTTCTATCAAAATTACTTCTTGCTTGAATTTTGGGACACCCTATAGTTGATTGTATTGTTTTATTATTATTCGAAATGAATCGAGCTGGTTAAATTAATAACTAAAGATTAAATAGAAATTATAAAAGCTTTTAAAATCACGTTTGCAATTCATGGCATAGCTATTGTAGTCATGGAAGGTAATATGCCCTTTAATTCGTATTTAATGCATAAATTTGTCGAAATGTGCGGTTTCGAAATTATAACATCTTCACCCGTGCATTCTAAAAGTAATAGGCTACATTTACGGAAAATTTCAAGGATGAAAATATTTGTAATAAAAATTCAATTGTACCTAATTAAATAGAGATAAAAATGATAACATTCATTATAAAACATATGGTGTATAAATACCTTAATTCTTCGACGTCCTCTAACATTATCGTCCCCTCAATTGTAGGTAACAACTGCAAAAACTCTTCCACATCTGCAAAGCACAATAATTTATGCATTAGTTTATGTTATATAATACTTATAATTAGTTATGTAAATCAGTGGTGAATATAATCACAATTATAATTTTATTAGATAGTATATGTAGCTATAAGTACTGCCTACACTGTTTTTTTTATAATATCTACATAATAAAAATTAATAGCACTTCTTATAATTTCTTTAATTCAGGTAAATAGGTAGATATACCTACCTACCGATAATTAAAATAAAGAAACGTTTTCAGTGTGATTGACTATTCTGGAAAGTAGCACATTTTCTCGTAATACACCGTTATTGTGAAAATTGAAAACAAGTGTCACAAATAACATTAAACACATTATCTCAGAATTATGGGGGGGAAGGAGTGATTGTTAAACCACTATTACCACAATTTGATGAAATCTTAAATATCAATAAAAGAAGCAGTTTAAGGCTAGACGCATACATACAACTTTTAGGCCCGGTCTTACGAACATGATTTATATTGCAGATAGCTAATTATCTCGAAGAGATAAGAAAAGCTGCTTTAATGCTGCGTGTCGTTCATGCGTCCCACAATCCTTTTACTTTACGTGCTCATCTACATTTTTATTTCACGATAAATCATAAAGTTTGTTTGAAAATCGTCGCATTTTACGAAAATTCAGAGAACATTAAACCGGATTTTTTAATTAAAAATGCACCATTTTAAATATTTCCGCCAAATCATAATAGACAAAGGTCGTTCACCTACTCGTAAATCCACGAAGAAATCCACGGAAATCCTTCGTTAACACGAAGACATTGGCATAAATACGTTAGACACTTTAATAAAAATAAAATCTTAAGTACTGAAATGTGCATAGATATTCGGAATGACGCTATGTAAAATCGCGGTTTACATGAGCAAAATCGAGGACTCTGGTGTGACGTAGTACTCACGTCACATTAAATCTACGGCGTTTAAGTACAATGATATAATTTACCTTCGGATTTGTTAACATAGGAATTAAAATAAGAAATCGACTTACTTGATCTTTCAACAGCGTTATCCAGAAATCCAAAGCCCAAAACACATAATTTTAAAACGGGAAAGAGAGAGTTGGCGTCGTATTTAGTTTTAAAACAAGTCCCGAAACACTTCGTTCTGCGCACCATTATTTATTTCGTCAGAAATCAAATCGTTTATTTAGTTAAATTATTGTAAAACACACACCAATATAAAAAATAACACCAAATTAAGCAACAATGTTTGAAACCGTACCGGTATCGTCGGCTTACACCACCATCTCTGACGAAGTCTCGCGGGTAACTGAGAAAACAATGGATAAATCGCAACAATGCATATGTGTTTTATACGCTCTAGACCCTAGATCTGTCCAGTCGGAGCCGGACGCTACGTTGCCAGTTCTTCGCGATAGACACGTGCTCTTCTCGGTATTTTATTTAATATTTTTAACGAAAACGTTTTTAACGTTTAACGTTTTTTAACTTGTTTTATTAAAAACAAAAATTATTTTAAATTCAATTAAATGAATTAAAATGAGTAAGAGCAAAAATAAAATTATTTTTAATTATTTGCATCTAGGTAAATAAGTATTGCACAAGGTGATACCTACGTACAGTAATAATGCGAGATTATTCCTATATATACCTACATTAATAATCGCATTACAAAATATTGAATATTTTCTTTGATATTGAATCGCCAAACTTGTTTAAGCTTTTACTTATTTATTTCACTCTCAATCGCTGCAGAAATACATTTGCAATAATTAATTTTCAACTTTTTAACTACAATCTGTCACTTTATCGACAAACATATTATCGTTAACACCTTATGGATCCCTTTTTAACGATCGTTACATTAACGATAATTACAGTTTTCCTAACTACGTTCGTCGCTCAACATTATCGATTTAATTGTAAGTCGATAAATGTTTGTACAGAATAGAACAATCGATAATTATCGAAAATTGTCGATAGAATGGCTTAACGACATCGAAAATTATCGATAACGATGTACAGAATCCCGGTACTGCACCGATTAAAGCGTCGATACCGGGCCCAACTATGAGTAACCGCGGTTAACGCGGGAACGGATAGCAGGGAATCTACTGTAGTTAAAACCCTCAGGTAGAGAAAAAATTCGGCTATTGAGAATAACATAAAAATATCGTCTTTCTACTTATTCCTTTTGATAATTTACAGATAATTATTATGCTTTTTTGACAGTTTTTACGTACAGTCGAACCCGCTTATAACGAGCTCGGGTTTAACAAGATCCCGGATATTACGAGCATTTTACGTGCTTCCTTTTAAAATTGTATTCACACAATGCTAGAAATTCCCGTTTACTACGAGCTCAGTTCCCGGATATAACGAGTAAAAATTAAAAAAAATTACTTTGTTCCAACTCCATAGCAAGTAATTTACAACGTCTACAAGAAAAATATCGATGTGTGACACTTGAGTTTAAAGCAGTTTATTGCATTGAGCAATATTGCAGATGTAATTTCAAGTTGAAACAAGTTGCAGCAATTTTGCACAAGTGTATACACAAATTACGAGTGTAACAGACACAAGCAATCTTGCTGCAGCGTCTTGCATCAAATAGGACATGTTCTAATTCTTATAATAATTTAATGGTCATTTATAGTTATATCTAATTATTTTTAGTTTATTATAATGTTACAACTTAATATAAACGTCAAAAATGGATTTGACAGTGCTCTGTAAAGGTA
Organism: Rhagophthalmus giganteus; assembly: GCA_036326145.1. Classification (NCBI taxonomy): domain Eukaryota; kingdom Metazoa; phylum Arthropoda; class Insecta; order Coleoptera; family Rhagophthalmidae; genus Rhagophthalmus; species Rhagophthalmus giganteus. Next base: position 4,918,242 of record JARFJA010000056.1, on the reverse strand, counting down.
AGCGTACATTATGCCGGGCCGCATCGTAGTGCAAAACTCCACAATCAATCGTTGTTACGCAACAGAGATCCCGGCATTGACTCATTTAAAATGCACCCCTGTAAGTGGTAACGTTGCAATACGACCCTCTGCGGCCCGCTGCGCCCCGGTATACCTTACCTGCTTACCTTAAATACGTGCTATTATGCTTTCCTTAAATAGAAAGCTTATAAAAGTATTAAAATAATCAATTTATCACAACAAATACTATTTATTATTTGTTTATGTAGATTTAAAATCATGCCGGTTATTTGGAAGGAGGAAGATGTTTTCAAATTAATTGATGTGTGGGAAATGGAAAGTGTCTATTATACGTAATATCAGATGAAAATTACAACAAAAGTAAACGCGCTAAGGCCGTTAGAAATATTAAAGATAAATTGATAAGTGCTGGTTTGGAACCCTAATACAATATCTGTATCGGTATAATCAAAGGCATTTTATATAATATATATATATATATATATATATATATATATATATATCGATAGTGTTTTTCCAAAAGGGCGTAACCCACAAAAAGTAAATTTTAGAGGAGAACACATTTTGTGTCGTCGCAAAGATACGACAAGAAGATACGTTTCGCGGAAATACAAATCGGTTTTTCCAGTAGAAAAAGTCGGAATATTGTTACCAGATTTTAACAAATGATGTCTTTGCCCTAAATGAATAAGATAGTCGGAATATTGCAAAAAGTCAAAAAATTGCAAAGTCAAAGTCTTGCAAAAAGTGTGGTTTACGCCTTTAGGAAAAACGGCATCGAATTATATTAGATAAAATATACATTTTATTATAAATGATTACCTACATTTTAAATTCCTATTTATATACAAATTCTTACTGAATAATACAATATATAATATATACAATAATACAAAAAGTAAAGTTCTGAAATCAGAAATTCTGCGTATCAATTTCCGTGACATAAACAAATCCAACTATATACATAAGCAAACAAAGTGGTAAAAAAGTCTGCAATTACGTCTTTTTTAAAACCTAACAAAAAAATTGACTTATTTTCGATTTTTCATTCCCGGTTACAACGAATATCGGTTATAACGAGTAGAATTGGGCTCAATTCTCAAACTATTCGCTATCATAACGTATGCGAAAATGGCGTCACAACAAACAAATTCCTATAGAAACCCATTGTTATGACGTCATTTTCGCATGATAACGTTATGATAGCGAATGGTTTGAGAATTGGGCCCTTGATCCGTAGAAATGTGCGTGGACGAGTTCCGCAGATTCGGTCTATCAAAAAAATCCGGTCATGTATGCCTGGCTAATAGCAGTTGAATGATATTGCAATAAAGCGCGAAGCAGATAAAAACACAGCACTTGCTTTGCTAGACAACATACCTAGAATGATTTTAATAGAACAAATTTTATTTCTACGAATGTTAAAAGATAAAGAAATTATATACAGGTATATTATATAGGTACCTACAATTTTATGAAATTAAGTATTTTAATTATACCTACCTAAAAGTGCTGAAACTTTCGGATGATTTATAAACTTTTATTACTCTTGTAAATATTTAATATATTGCATGGTTTCTTCATAAATGGGCAATTTTCCTCATGACAATTCGATGGCGTTTTAGTAGAACATCTTAAGCGCCACTTTTTCTGAAAATGAGTTGTTCTGACTATCTTATGCATCTAAGGCAAAAGCGTAATCTGTTAAAAACTGAAACAACGTTACGATTTTTTCCACCAGCAAAATTGATTTGTATTTCCGTAGGAGGTATTTGCTTATGATTATGCTACAACACAAAATATGCACTCCTGTATAATTAGTTTTTTGCCGCTTAAGATGTTTTGTCAAAACGCCATCGATATAATACTAATTATTATTGTAATGGCAAAATAAAAAACAAAAACAAACAATAAATGTAAACAAAAAATGGAATACAATGCTGCAATTACTTTGTAGGTAATATTTACTATAGAGACGTACTTGACATTACAGAGTTTGGATTCATTTTGATGAAATCTTATCTTATATATAAATTAATCTAGGGATTGAGTTATGGTTCTTAGTTTACTAATCTATTTTTAGGTTGCGGTAATGGAAAATATTTGAACGTGAACACATCGATTTTCAACATAGGAGGTGACAAATCTACACGTTTAAGCGAGCTGGCAAAGGAGAAAAAAAATGAGGTAAATATATATAGGTATCTATAAAAGTAGATAGGAGTAGTATTTATTTACAGTTTCGGATATGTATTTTGTAAATAAGTACATAATATTGTAGAAGTTGATTGAGAATATAGAATCTACTTACATAAAATTCTTTTCTATAAACTACTATACAGGGTGTAACTAAAATATGTAGCCAAACTTTACAGGCGACTTATAGACGTCAAAATAAGACTTTTTTCGTATATAAACATGTGTGCGAAAATGCATCCCCTCCGAACTAGAGGACTTCGAATAGTTCAATAAAAACCACACAATTTTTTACTACTTTTTATTTTTAGTTTTGACTACAAAAGATATTCAAAATGTGAAGAATTTGAGGTGATGCATGCTTCCATTTTTCGCCGCATTGACTGTTTCATGACATATTTCGAAGTCCTCTAGTTCGGAGGGGATGCATTTTCGGACACATGTTTATATACAAAAAAAATCTTATTTTGACGTCTATAAGACGCCTGTAAAGTTTGGCTACATGTTTTAATTACACCCTGTATAATATAGTATGTAGGTACATTTTATACGTAACTATTCCAATTTTACTTATAATTCGTATTATATAGGTGCTAGTGTTGGATAACTTGAGCTTACCTTTTCGAGATGAAAGTTTGGATGCCGTTTTATCAATCGCGGTGGTTCATCACTTGGCAACAACAGAACGCCGAATCTGTGCTTTAAGGGAATTAGCGAGAGTTTTACGGATTGGAGGTCGCATTATTATTTCAGTTTGGGCCATGGAGCAAAGTCATAGAAAATTCGAGTCACAGGATGTCTTGGTTCCCTGGCATCGCCCCCAACAATTTAGTACTCCTTTCTTAGAACTCGCGTCAACGACGACAACTTCGGAAGACGATTGTCTTCCTTCGTATCATGCTTACACTCAGAGCGATAGCGATTCAAATAAATCTAGCAAGTAAGTTTGATATGTTGTTTATAACTATTATTCAAAATAATCAGGTACCTATCTACACCTATGGCCTATCCAAACCTATATGCAATTCAAGTCATCAAAAAAAGTTACTAGATTGTTTATTTGTAATTCGGTTTAAAGTTTGGAAAGTGACATATTCTAAGATGATTTACTTGCGCACATATTAGATGCTATAAAGAAAGACTGCAATTTATTAGAACTGTCAATATACGAAGTACGAGGCGACAGCACTGTATGAAACGTCATCATCTAGTAACATTTTATTGATTGCATATAGATTTTAACGAAGTGTACAATGTTTTAATCAATGTTTCGAAAGTATTTATCTGTGAATGTCCGCACGAATGTCCGGCCGTTGTTCGATTATTAAGTATTGAATACTGAAGTACAACATATTATACATATTACAATATAAAACCCGATCATCTTTTTCATTCTCCATAAATAATTGCTATAATTTACGTAATTAATGGGTAATTAACGTGGATTGCTAACGTGGATTTGGACGAAGTGTACGAAAACGAAGACGAAGTGGAGGAAGATTTTAATCAATGTTTCGAAAGTATTTATCTGTGAATGTCCGCACGAATGTCCCGCCGTTGTTCGATTATTAAGTATTGAATAATGAAGTACAACATATTATACATATTATAATATAAATCCGATCATCTTTTTCATTCTCCATAAATAATTGCTATAATTTTCCTGAGAACATTGAATAGGTACGCGCGAGATCAAAAATCCGTCCGTTATTAAGAAGTGTCTGTCGCTAATATGAAATACAGATTTAAAAAACAATTTAAGAATGTAGTAGGTAACTATAGTAAAATAATAGATACCTACTTACCTATTAATAAACATAAAAGATAAAATCATCATAGGTACATAAAGAATAGGAGAGGCAGAATATCCTAAACAGTAAGAGTTTCGTATTGCTCTTATGGAAGATGGTGTTGCCAAGGGTATTCCTAAGAGTATACACAAAAGAAATCTAGTGAATAGTGAGCTTAAATCTCTTTTTTCAAGCAGGTACATACATATAACAGATGTTTTTAAAAGGGCTATTTACATATACTTCGTCCAAACCTATATGCAATCACGTCATCAATAAAAGATTACTAGATGATGACGTTTCACACAGTGTTGTCACCTCGTACCTGGTATTTTGACAGTTCTAATAAATTGTAATCTTTCTTTATACCATCTAATATGTGCGCAAGTAAATCATCTATAGAATATGTCACTTTCCAAACCTTAAACCGAATTACAAATAAACAATCTAGTAACTTTTTATTGATGACGTAAACTGCATATAGGTTTGGATAGGCCATAGTTTACGTTGCTTTTATCTGGAGGTACTCAAACAACTGAAAATTAGCATTACTATAGTAATAACCAGCTAAGAGTAAAGTGAAGGAAGGTATAGGGAAAATTTGACCTTCGCGTTAATTGGTTAAAACACCAGACAAATGCACAAAACTGTAAAGTGTATAAATAATGCAAAACAATTTGGCATCACTACGTTGAAGTGTAAGTGTAAAATAGTTGTGGTTATGTTTGTTATCGTTTTGTTGACCTCGATACCATTTATTATTTTGGTGTTTTTTTCAAGTACTTTATAATTACCATATTTGTTATTATATTTTTTTGATTTGTCGTTTAAGATTGTATTTTGTCACTTCCATTTATAAATTGTTCATATGGTAAAATCGTACCTGCATATTCGTACAGAAATAAATTTAACATTTTTCGATAAATTCCTTGAAAAATAAACAATATTAAATTTCAAATTATACGCGCAATTTTAAATTTTAGTTATGTAAATATAACTTGAATCAAAGCGCCCTCTACTTTACTCTTATTTGATTTCTACTATAGTGTAAAATTTATCGTGCTTGTTTGTAACAGCTCGTTATTTAAATAATCAATATTTGTGATATGTCTATAATTTTATTCCATTAACGTCAAATGAACTTTATTTACGGCTCACTCGTATACGTACAAAAATATTATTTTTAATTATTGAGATAGGTATAGTCTATTCCCTGGGGTCCGAGGAAATTCTAAGTGTGAAGGTATTAAGACGGATTACAATCTTAACCTATTAAAATTACTAGATATAGACTATGCAGAGTTTATTGCCAGGGGCGGTTTATTTTTTACGTTTAAAAGTTTGTTTTTATTTAGCTTCGGCACTTCCCGACTTTAAAATCAATTTAATATAAATTTCCGATCAATTTAAAATATATTCATATTTTTGATATATAGCTTCTGTGCAGTAACAATTATGTTTTCTTCAATACTTGAAAACGAGTAAGAGAGGCACGGAGGTCGGGACTTCCACTTGGGAGCCCTACAAATTTTTCTGAATACTGTTATTACTTTTTAGCGTTCAACAAGCGGTATCGTTGTGTATAATGACTAATCCCGGCAAACACTTGTAATCTTTCACATTCTTTTGTTAGGCGATTTAGGCGGAAGTCAGGGAATGTGCTACACCTACTAGATATTATCTAATATAAGTGTGATTTTCTCGAATACCTATAGTTCTTTTTATCGAAATTAAACAGGAATACCTACCTTTTTTATCCTAAAATGTCTTGAAAATTCCAAAATGACCTTAAATATTTTAAAATTAAAATAAGAAATAATGGGCCTTTTCTCTGTAGTCAAATTCATGTTTCATTAATTTATTACAAAGTGACTTTTCTGCGTAACATTGAAAATAACATTTGTTCCCTCTTTCCAACCTCATTCGTGGATACACTGTAACCTCTCCACACCTGTTCAGAAAATAAGTAAGTAAGGTATCTACCTAAAAATATCTAAGTATAAGTATATAGGTACTTATACCTATATTATATTTTCAAAATATCTACGAACAATCTCCTTTTACTTCTTTAAAATGGATAGATCGTAGTGGAGACTAAAAAAATGGCAATTAAATGATACCTACCGTTTCTTGATACAAATTTTCGGCAACCTTATAACAAGATTATGAAACTAGATCATGATTCCATCTTTAAATTGTAGGTAGGTATGCTTGCAGGTATAGTTGATGGCACTTCAGAAAGAAGGTTACATCATCATCGAGTTTGTCGAAGTTAAAACACATTCTACCGCATGGAATTCCTCAGAAAACCTTACAGTTCTCGGAAGACAGATGATACGGTACAAAGCCGATAATGATATTATACAGGGTGTTAGTGAATTAACATCGCGGAAAAAAACTACGGGTAGGTAAGATTAAAACAAACAAAAAACCTAAATAATTTTTTTTCCTAAAATCAATAATTTTAGAGTTATTGCTATTATTAATTTGAAAATTGTCTTACTCGAGTATATTCCCTTTAAAGATTTTTAAGATCTCAGAAAGTGAAACTGACTGTTGGGTCAGCAGCTAAAACATCTGTACTCTTTAATTTATGGCCCCCGTTGTAGGATAGTGCCGATTGTGGATATTTTCATTTATGAATGCAATTCCTATTTTCGGTTTACACGTAAAAGTTAGATTACTTTATTTAACATAATTAATAACGTGCCTGTTTTTGGAACAGTTACGTTTAATATTGAGAGGCTTGAACTAAAAGGGGTGCCGGTATAGTTTTATGATTTTGAGAAATTGAGAAATTTCGAAGGGCTTTTAAAAAGCATAATAAAATTAAATGCATGTATAATTAAATGCAAATAGGCAAGTAAGTACTTTATTTTTTGGTTTCTTACCAAACATAAGGACCTAAAGCAAAATTTAAAAACTAAACATTCCATAATGACGCAATGAGTGTTAGTAACTTTCAGTGTTACTTCGAGTTTTTTCAGTTTTTTTCGAGTCATTTCACAAAATTTAATTAGAAATTTTATTAGAACAACACATGCAGATGTAAAAGATTAAAATAAAATGAATAACAAATAGCTACTTAGATATTTACTTAAATGAAGAACCTTTTTGAATATTTTTTACATTACAACTTGTCAATGACCGCAGAAGATATTTACGACTTCAACCCCTACAATCGTTTCTGCTTCCTATCGTAGTAACCTAATGGAATGCCAGCTGAGATAACGGTACTTTTCAGAACCCACCGATGTCACTTGTTGAAGTTTAAAGAGGAACTACTGGTTTAATTTCTCGGACAAAAACACCCTCCCCCCTCTCAAAAGTAAATTTGCTCAAATCAAAAAATGTTACTAAGATTTTTTGTTTGTATTAGTCTCAGGTACATGTACCTTTCTTCCGCGACATTAATTCACTAACACCCTGTATAGGTACCTTCTAATTCAAACTATTAACGAGTGTCCAAAAAGTCTTTCACCCTTGGTTATTTGTTGAAAGTTAAAAGCATGTCTTCTACAGATAATTTAAATTATTTAAGATAATTTATAAAAATAGTCCAATTCCTCATTGTTTAACGTGGATCTATCTTATTATGAAATACATTTTTGCCATATCAACTCTTACTTATTGTTAACATAATATCGAATAAATAGAATATCAAAGTAAGTATGTACTACCAATAATACAAACGGTTATAATAAAATTAGGATAACTACCTACCTAAATACCTCTTACGTAAGTAATATGTTAATGATAAGATTCTTTGCTATTACCTAAACACATTTTTTAGAACATTAGAAATTTTTTAACAATTAGATTAGGTATTATTTTTAATGAAAAGTACTTTATTCTTATTGACGAGAAATAACATTATCGACTGACTTGACGAGTATTATAGGTATCCAAGTATATGTATACCTACATAGGTAGGGGAAAGTGAAATGTGAAAGGTGCTCGTCAATACATAGATTGACGCAACAACTATTTTGTTTTTGTGTTATTAACAATTTTAAAATTTCAAATTCGCGACAGTACGTTGGAGCACGCTGCACCGTTAGCAGAAATTTTTATAAAAATTATTTGTTTTCCCGTAGTAAAAAATATTTTGAAAAATAAAAAATACTACAAACCCTATTAAAAATTGCGCCACAGTTTTACATTTTTGATATTTCTTTTGATTTTCAAAATATTTTTTCTAAAAAATGTATTAAATAAAAATTCAAAAAGCGGAGCTACGACGCACCTGCAGATAGGTGTCCTAAATACAAACTTTTTTTTATTTTAGCGAATTTTCATAGAAAATAAAGCTATTGCAGCCTATCTGATGATGGGACTCAGACGTGTCCTTTTGGCTTTTCTCCGATCTCGACCCCTAGATCACGAAAATATAGGTCATTCATTTTGGGTCGGTCATATATATATATATATACATATATAATCAATTTCTTTTGGACACGTTTCCGGATGCAATTTTGATCGTAGGAGGCTGAAATTTGAACAGCATGTTGTCTTTACGAAAACGAAGGACGAGTTCGTTAACTAGCCAAATAGACCCACCCGTTTCAAAATGACGGCCGTTCAAAAATAAAATTAAAAAAATTCTATTCTCCGTTATTACTCGTCGGATCGGTAATGTGAAATATGTTTTAGAATCAACATAAAATTATTTACCTATCATCTCTTTATAATTTTCGATAGAACCGTTTTCGAAATAATGTAAAAAACATGATAATTTTTTTTTAATTCTTATAAAGGACCTTACGGGTTTTTATAAGGAGCTGGGCCCAACTGAAGATAGCAATCAACCATATACCGTTTGAAAGCTCTCAACGAGTACTACAACGTAGGTCCAAGCATAAGTTACGAAAACTGACTACAATATTTTTACGAGCATTCGAATGTTTTATATCGGTTTTGTAACTAAAGACATTTATCGATAGAATTCATGAACAAAGTACTCGTGTGTTATATATTATCGGAAAATGCGCTTCGAGATCTTTACGATGGTGTCAATTTAAACGTTCTAACTGGTGGTACAAAGGCACTTTCAAGGCTTTAAATGAATTTTTATGCGGGCCCAGCAACTTGTAACCAGTCTAGGACACACATACGTCGACGGACCCTTACGAGCCATATACCATTGGAAAGTGCGCTTCGAAAGCTTTACGATGGTATAAAATTCAACATCCTAACTGGTGGTACAATGGTACTTTTAATACTTTAAATGAATTTCTATGCGGGCCCAGCAACATGTAACCAGTCTAGGACACGCATACGTCGACGGACCCGGAGCCATATACCATCGGAAAGTGCGCTTCGAGATCTACACGATGGTGTCAAATCCAACGTCCTAACTAGTGGTACAAAGGCACTTTTAATGCTTTAAATGAATTTTTATGCGGTCCCAGCAACTTGTAACCAGTTTAAGACACGCGTACGTCGACGGACCCTCACGAGCCATATACCATTGGAAAGTGCCCTTCGAGAGCTTTGCGATGGTATCAAATTCAACGACCTAGCTGCAGGTACAAATACACTTTTAATGCTTTAAATGGATTTTTGCCCGGGCCCAGCAACGTATATTCCGTCAAAGACACGCATACGTCGACGGACCCTCACGAGCCATATAACACTGGAAAGCGCGCATCGAGATCTTTACGATGGTGATAAATTCAACGACCTAACTGGTGGTACAAGTACACTTTGAGTGCTTTAAATGGATTATTTATATTATAGAATTATTACATATTACATAAGTCTAGACGAAAGAAATAATTGTAAACCAAAAAAGTACTTGATGTGATAGATATTACACGCTTAAGTTAACGTAACATTAACTTAAATTAACTGATTAGTGATGTTTATTGCTGGTGATGCATACGAATTGGTCGGTAAAGCATGCGAAAGCAACCACAACACAAAACAAAAATCCATTGAAAGTGTGCTTGTACCAGCAGCTAGGTCGTTCAATTTCACACCGTCGTAAAGATCTCGAAGCGCACTTTCCAATGGTATATGACTCGTGAGGGTCCGTCGACGTATGCGTGTCTTAAACTGGTTACAAGTTGCTGGACCCGCATAAAAATTCATTTAAAACATTAAAAGTGCCTTTGTACCACTAGTTAGGACGTTGGATTTGACACCATCGTGTAGATCTCGAAGCGCACTTTCCGATGGTATATGGCTCGTGCGGGTCCGTCGACGTATGCGTGTCCTAGACTGGTTACAAGTTGCTGGGCCCGCATAAAAATTCATTTAAAGCCTTGAAAGTGCCTTTGTATCACCAGTTAGAACGTTGAAATTGACACCATCGTAAAGATCTCGAAGCGCACTTTCCAATAATATATAACACACGAGTACTTTGTTCATGAATTCTATCGATAAATGTCTTTAGTTACAAAACCGATATAAAACATTTGAATGCTCGTAAAAATATTGTAGTCAGTTTTCGTGACTTACGCTTGGACCTACGTTGTAGTACTCGTTGAGAGCTTTCAAACGGTATATGGTTGATTGCTATCTTCAGTTGGGCCCAGCTCCTTATAAAAACCCGTAAGGTCCTTTCTCTCGTAAATATTTTTTTTCAAAAAATGTATTTCTTTCGAGAAGAATTTAAAAAAATAGTTTTTTGACATGCGACGTGAAAATTCGATACCGAGGTTTGCAGACGGTCGGATTTTACTGACTAAACTTGTTACTAAATATTTTAATCAGGAAAATAATAGAAATTACGTTTTTATTTCGTTAAAGTTACAGTAAGCATTTCGCAACTCGGACAAAAACCAATATTCTTAGAATAAATCGCACTTTAGCATTATGGAAAAATATAAGTAGGTGAAATAAGTTGCTAATGCTTTTAAATTTGAAGAAATTATTCAATTGAATTTGAAATTTTCGCTTACAGGATTATTAAAAAATATAAATAGGTGAAAAATGCTGATAAAATCAAGCTGTACACTTTATCTAAACCTATAAGCGGTTCACGTCATCAATGCAAGGATGATGACGTTTCACACAGTGCTTTCACCTCGTACCTCGTATTTTGACAGTTCTAATAAATTGTAGTCCTTCTTTATACAATGTAATATGTGCGCAAGTAAATCATCTATAGAATATGTCACTTTCCAAACTTTAAACCGAATTACAAATAAACAATCTAGTAACTTTTTATTAATGTCGTAAACTGCATATAGGTTTGGATAGACCGTAAATAAAACATAGCTGTTCTGATAGGTGTTTTTGTTATAAACAAGCAAGAATAGATGAAGATTTCGCACATGGTGCGTTATTAATATAAGCATAGTGGCACTATTCGAAATAAAGAAATAAATTATGAAGTATGTATTTAAATATAAATCAAGGACGGTTTGAAATTGTTAGAGTCGGTCTTTTCATCTCCAAATAAATTTACTTAACAAATGTTTACCATAGAAACAATTGTTTAAACAAACGTTTCTATAGTAAATATGTGTCATTTAAATTAAATGGAAGATGAAAAGATCTTAATCTAATAAATTAATAGTAAATATGAATACCAATGGTTAAGGTGGCATTGGGTAACAAATTTTGATATGAGTAATTTAGGAAAATTAAACAATTATTTATACAATAATTTATACTCCGGACATATTTTTTTCAAAATTTCGCGACCAAAGAGTGCGGTGCGCACATGATTGTTATACTAACACTTTTTCAGAATTTTCCCTATTAAAATGAGGGTGCGCGGAAGATCACTTAAAAGAATTAAATAGGCAGAAATTGCGGTAATTATGTTGATTCGGCCGGCTCGTGTAGACACGAGCAATTCGAGTCGCGCTACAGTCGCGTAGCCGCTTTGAAGCTGCGCGGAATTGCATAGGTCCCAATTTCATTTTGCACCAGTGTACGTACATAGGTGTTTGAGTTTAAATCTCTAAATGACTAATGCTAAAACTTACACTTTTATCATACACTTTTTCAGTTAATAATAAAGTATACTCAAACGAATATTTTGTTTACATCAAACCCAATTTTGCTGTTCTTTTACGTCATGTTGGTTTTTATTTGCAGGTCTAAACCTGGAATTAAAAAGCGAGGAAAAACGCGCCATAAAGGTCGTCCGATAGATCCAGGACCCAGTTCGTCGCCGAGTAGCTCCAGTCTTTCTAGTCCAAACGAAACTTGCTATAGTTTTGTGAGAAGAGCACTCCAAAAACTTGCGGGTGGTAGAAGAGGTGTTCATCGTCCGTGGTTCTTGGACAGTTGGTCGACTTGCGCGAAAGAACCTCCCACAAAACGTTTCGAACAAGATCTGTGCAACTGTTGCGAGTGCGAAGACGTTCAAAATTTACCCATTGAATTACGAAGGGTAGATGACGAAGAAGTTCCACAACGTAGACAAACGTTTCCATCATCTCAATTAATTAGTGACATATATTCCAATTTAAAATCGAGAAGTTTAACGGACATTAAAGTGGCAGAAAACAACAATATTATTCGTTCTAAATCGAGCGTGTCTAGTATACAAGAAGCGTTATGTATTGAAGAAAATAGTGATAATAATCAATTTCAGTCGTCGATTGTGCCAGCAAAACCCAAATTAGTGAAACAGAAACAGTCGATATGTGACGAGGATGACGAAGAGGATTTAGATAAACCTACCGATATGAAGATGCCGATTAATATTTTTCCCGATTTTAAAATGTCTTACACTTCCTATCATAGAGGTAGCGTATTTAAACAAAGATCGTTAAATGAAGAGTTCATGTTTGCCGAAAGACTACGGGAAAAAGAACGAGTTAAGCAGAATATTCAAAAGCAAGCGTCTCTAAACGAAGAACTAATTTATAGACGTCATCGTACGTTAGATTCGCTTAAAGATTCATTTTTCTCGGTTTCCACCGCTAAACGTTTTCAGTTGATCAAAACTGGATTTACAAATAAAATTAAAAATTCCACGACAAACATCGAAAAAGTGACGGGCACTTCTTTAAGGAACGGCTTCGTAAGAATGTTTCAAAACTGGAAAAGTAGTGAATTATTATCGCCGATTATTCCGGAAGATGACACGGTAATAATGTCTCCTAATAAAATCGTGGTAGCAATAAATAACGAAGATAAGAAAGAAAACGAAACGAGTAGCGGAGAAAGGAGGCATTCTAAAGAAGACGGTTCGGATTCGTCTAAAGACAGTAGCTTACAAAGCGATACTAGCGTCGATTCGGAGGATAGTTTTGCTTCAGTTATTTTTATACCCAAAACCGATCCTACATCCCCCACAGCTTTATCGCCGGGACCTACGTCGCCCAGGGTAAATACGTCCGTCCCGAATTCTCCAAGAATAAAACAGTCATCCTGTCCGACGAGTCCCAGAATAAAACAAATGCCTCTATCCGTCTATCCCCTAACAAAACAATTAAGTTCTCCTAAACCTAGTGACTGTTCTACGAAACCCCTTTCTGACACGTCTACGTCGTCTAGTTTCGTCGATAAGTCAGAAAAGAATCAAACGACATTAGAAAGTACAACAAAACAATTACATTATAATTGTAATGTAGCTGAAACGTTAGCACAAAAATATGCAGTGTCTCACATACCGAAATTTAGGAAAACTAATTTACACACAAAAATTAATCCTGAGAAACCAAAACAATCCGATCTATCGGATAAAAACAAAAATGAAAGACTTAAAACCATAAAGCAGCTGTTAAGTCAAAGACCAGGATTCGGCATGAGATCGGTAAGGTCAAACTATCCCATTGTTCGAAGATCGTCAATGAGCAACGGAAATTTCGATATTATTGCTCGGCCTCTACCTAAATTGTTATCTTTAGAACTGTTTAATCCGGAAACTGACGATAAGGACAGCGATTCGAGTGCCGTATCATCGCCAGATTCTATTGAAAGCGTGGTGGAAAACAAAATTAAAGCTGTTTCCCATACAAAATTTACATTTCCGCCAATTTGTATCGGTAAAAGTGGCCGAAATTTAGACAGTAAAGAAAAAGGGTCGACATCGAAAAATCTACTCGAAACAGCCGCCGCAGATGTGGCCAACTCATTGAACGAAGCCGACGATAAATTAATGCGATCCGGTCCAAGAGCGAAAAAAAGTCAACTAAAAATGAATGATGTCATGTCTGCAACTCAACGAAGTTACGATGGCGAATCTATACCATTACTAAACGTGGAGGAAGATTTTATAAACTGCGAAACGAATTGGGATGAAGAGTGTCACAGACACCTTACGGATTTCGCGGATAAATTAAGCGAGAAACTTCTAAAAGAAATAGACCAATATCGGGAAAATAGTAGAGAAATTGAAGGGTCAGAACGTATAAACGATCCTTACATCAATCGATTAAGCGAAGAACTAAGCGATCTATCCAAATTAAGCGAAGAAATACAAAAACAAAACGAATATTTAGTCCAATTAAGTGCTAGTGATAAATTTTACAATAAGTTGCAATGCGGAACTTGTAAATTAGCGTGTTGTAAGTGCGATAAAAGAATAAGGAATGATTTAAAAAATAAAGTGCAACTAAGATACGATAAAAGTGATCTTGATAAAACTGACCTAAAAAAGGATAAGGTGCTTCTGAACGATAACAGAGAATCTTGTGAAGATTTCGTTAAAAATCTAAATAGGATAGACGCGAAAAATTCCGATAACTCGGATACATCGATGACGACCACTTCTAAACCGGTTAATAAGGGTGTTCTCAAGAAGGATACTTCTATAGAATCCTGCGAATCTGAAAAGGGAAGTAGCAGCAATTCGATAATATCTAGTGTCGCCACTTCAGTGCACTTTGGGTTGTCGATGGAATCAGCGGATGGCATATCTGAAAAGGGTAGCAATGATTCGCATAAAGATACTAGTTCTGTTAGTAGGTATAGCGATGGAGGAAGTACGGCTTCGTTAGTGTCATGTCCGGAATGGACAATCATAAGAAATAAATTATCGGAAGAACGTTCTTTATTGGAGGATAAAATACAACACAAAGGAGAAGTTAGTATGACTAAAATTAAGGATAAGTTGGGCTTGAATCCGTCATTGAGCGATACTTCTCAAGAGTCTTTACCTTCTGACAATATAGGCGGCGCAATTACGTATCATAGATATTATCATGTATTTAGAGAAGGCGAATTGGACCAATTAATAGAAAAATATGTACAGAATTTGCATATTATTTCGTCATACTACGACCACTCTAGTTGGTGCGTGGTTGCCGAAAAAGTTCAAGTTTGGACCATCTGACCTGGGATCGTTATAAATTTAGTTTATCAAAGTGATTGCACAATGTATATACATTTCTTCATATAGATGCTATCAGATAGCAAATCATTAACTCATTATACAAAGTAACATTTTTCATGTAAATTTTAGTTATTACTTAATTAAAATATCTCGCCTATTAAAATCTGTAGAGAAAGTTATAAAATATTTTAGTTCTTATCCAACTTGAGAATAATTAATTAAACTACATAATATACCTAGGTATTAAAAACTAACTCGGCGCGGAGTCGGCGTCGCGTCACACCGCTTCTTCAATTGAGAGCTCAAACACGTCAGAAAAAACTTTACCGTTCATTGCCTATTACCTATAATATGATTGTTGTTGTTTTAGAAACTTAATTGTTGTTGCATTTACGAAAGATATAACTACATATTTCTGTTATTGTAGGTATGTACCTATTGGTACGACTCGTAGTTAAAATTATAGCTATCACTATATTTTTGTACGCCATCTTAAAACGTACCTAGGTATAATTTCTACTAGTTAAACTGTTACTTAATGTTATGGCCATCAGAGCTGTGAAGATTAACGATGTACAGAAATAATTTCGTTCCATACGTTATCTGTTACTAAAGACAGTACAAGACATTAAGCAAGTAGCCTTAGGTATGCTTATACCTATAGGTAAACTTTCAAACTAAATAATATGTATAACATAATACAACGTTGTCGGTACGGAAAAAAAATGAAGTTATACGTTTATTTTTCGCATTCGACTTGTACTTACGACATACTTCAAATTTGTACCTACCTTTTAATCTTAAATATAGTTCTGTGATGTCTCAAATAGGTACCTATCACCATTCAATGCTATCACTAAAATAATACAGTTTACCGCTCATCAAAGGAATTTAATACCTTTCGGTATTTTATGAGAAATATTGTTATTTACCAAAACCGAAAAATGGTAGTGATCAATAAAACAAATTATTAAACACATGTTTAGAAGAAATTTTCACTGACGACTGTTTTTGTACTTGCAAGAGGAAGGTCATCATTTTGAACATTTAATGAATTAGTTGTAGATAAATTATTTTTATTCTTGTTTAAGCTTTGTAAGTCGAAATTATGTTTAGTAATTTGTTTTATTGATCACTACCATTTTTCGGTTTTGGTAAATAACAACATTGCCCATAAAATACTGGAAAACTAAAAATATCTTGGAAACGGTTATGTTTAGATATAGAAAATGTAATATTCACTTGAAAGAGGATGTAATTCTACATCAGCGCATGTAAAAAAAAATGTGACCTTCCATTTAAAATAAATAAGTTATTGTCGCTTTAGTTTTGAAAAGTTGAATAATTTTTTGCGACTACCATGTATCAGTTAGACAATAAATAAGCAATGTGTTCGATACGTCAGTGTATTCGTAATCTATGTCTAAAGTTATCTTTACTTAAACTAATTTATTAAGAAGATATGTGTTTTTTTATTAAGTACAAGGTTGTATTTGACATAATTTAAAAAAAAAAACAATTTTTCTCAAAAACTATAAACCTTAAGTGGTTTTACCTTAGTACTTTTTGACTTAAATTTACACGCTAAAATAGAATATGCAAAAAAATAAGGCGTTCTATTTAAAATAATAAAATTGGGTGCTCTACCGCAACATTGGATCACCCTGTATATTCTGCAACTTTTACAATCGGAAAACTTTTATCTAAAATATTTTTTTCTATTTTGCTTAGTTTATGTTTTATCAAAGGATCCCAGAACTCGTTGACACCCTAGTAGTAGCTAAGTAGGTAAATACCTATCTCTACTAATATTTGTGACTATGCTATATGAGTTTGAGTTAGAGCTTCACAATTTATGTATTAAAGGATTTTAACAAATTCAGATTGTAAATATTATTAGGTACTAATTACGTACTTATTTATTATTGCAGGCAATCGCCCAATGTGTTGATATCGATCGTAACCTTTATAAATAGGCACATACCTATAAAGAAAACGAGTAATTACTATTTAGAATTTCCATTTAACGTTACAAGTCATTAAACTGATTTCTTATAATTCGCTAATTTTTACAGCTCTGTAATTGAAAGAATTGAAAATTCGTATTAAACGAGACCATATAGGTAAATAAAAAAGAAATACTTTGATTCTGAAAGTAGATAAATTTTGTAGGTCAATTTTAAATTTTAATGGACTAATAGATTTACTATTTTTCAAATTTATTTTGTGACGGTCTATTGATAGAGATACCTACCTATGTTAAAAACGCTGTTTAATAGATTGTTATTGTAGTTTTCTAATGCCAAGACAAATAATAATTTAAATATTATCAGTCGTATACATACTTAGACTGCGTCCAGTATAAAAATTGGATCGGGGAGGTGCCAATCATGTACGAATTCTGCCTAGCGACCAATAAGCGTTAAGTATTTACGATTTCAAATCACTCCGAAATCGAACGGCACAACACTGTGTCCTTCTTTTTCTCCTCATTGCCAACGCTTTATTACAATAGCATGTGTCATTCATAAGGGTTCGAACAACATGATCGGCAGGACTAATACTACACCGGACGCGGTCTAAACACTTGATTAAATTTAGTCAGTACTAATTATAAGTTGTGTTCTTTCCTACAAACTTGTTATTGAATCTAATATTGAGACTTGAATCGTTTTTTGTTAAAAGGAACTAACAATAAGTCATTTTTAATAGTTGTGAGAAAAATAGAAAAAAGTTACTAACTTCAAAATACATATAAAAATGTTTCGAATATTTTGTTAGATAATGTAACAGAAACTCAAATATATATGAAACAATTTTATATTTTGAACTTTCTCACAAGTTTTTCTCACAAGTACACCTTTTCCAATTTTATTTCAGAAATCGACATTTGTATTTCAAATTGGTTTCATTGGTTTCCATTTTAGTTTAAACATTTATAAATAAGAATTTGTCAAATTAATTTCAGAAACATAGTGTGTGAATTTCGTGCCTTTTCAAATTTAGATATCTAATCTGAAATCCAATTTAGTTTTACTAAACTACAAATGACGCTTTCCGAAATGAAGTTGGCTAATATCATTGAAATGCAAATGACGATTTTTAAAATCAAATTCACTAAAATGAAATATAAATGACCCTTTCTGAAATTAAATTTACAAATTTTGAAATACAACTGGAAAAGGTGTAGTAAAAATGACTTACAATTAGTTCCTTTTAATAGTAAGTGATTCAATTATTACAACAATATCGTTTTTATCGAAATAAACATGATTTAGTAACGATTTTTAATCAAATATCTATGACTTATCCAAGCGTATAAGCGATTCACGTCGTCAATGAAAAGTTACTAGATAATGACGTTTCCCACATTACTGTCACCTCGTAGCTGGTATTTTTATAGTTCTAATAAATTATGGTCTTCCTTTATACCATCTAATATGTGCGTAGGTAAATCATTCATAGAATATTATGTCAATTTCCAAACTTTAATCCGAATTACAAATAAACAATTTAGTAACTTTTTACTGATGACATGAATAGCTTATACGCTTGGATAGGCCGTATGCATACGGCTGTGTAAATGTAAAAAATCGCAAATAGCTAATTCTCTAAAAATCAGAAGCTCGGATTCACTTCGCTTTTTAATATCAGAGAATATTATTTAAACGTTTCGAGGTAGTTAATTATTATTTATTATCAGAAACGCAACTTTATTAGACCTATACCTAAACAGCTATTAGAGAAGTAAAAATTAGAGAGTAGGTATAAGCAAAGTAGGTACCTATTTAAATAGTTATCAATCAAAATACGAAAATGTATATTTTATTTTCATATTAAATGATAATCTACATATAATATGCTTTAAATTAGTCGAAAGACTGAAGATTTAGTAATTAATTAAAAATCGAAAGTCGAAGTGAAAGATGTCACGTTTAAGCTTAAATGTGTAACTTTGATAACCAACTTATAATGTGACTAAATTAAAATTTTAAATTACCTAATTCTCGCATTCTTCGACAAGCACGTCCTTAAGACATCAGCTAATTTGTAAAAAAATTGAAGTTACTACTGCTAATCCAAGATCCCACCGCACAAAAACCTACGTCACAACATGACTAACATTTTTTTATTTTAGTGAATTTAAGAGATAATAGGTCTGTTCCAATATACCATTAAATCGGTTTGCAAACGCTACAGTTCATGCTTTCAATCAATCAGAATATTAGATTGTGACAGTGAGAATAAATTCTAAAATTCTAATTGGTTGAAAACGTGCTGTACCGTTTGCAATCCGGTTTGATGGTGCGTTGACACAGACCTAATATGGTGTAAAATATCCAACCGATGGCAAACAATGGAATTTCTGCTTTAATCATGTTCTATTAAATTAATTATTAGGGCTAGTAGTTAAGGAAAATTCGTTTTTTTTTGAGAACGAGTTCAAACTACTCAGATGTGAATGATTTTTCTTTCATTCGAAGGATTTTTAATGTAGCAATGTTTTATAATGTCACTACATTTTTTACATTTAGGATTTTACATCACTAGTAAAATCCTTTAGAAATAATTATTTTTAGTCTATAAGCAGAAAAATGCAAGTTACTACGTTAAAAAATGTATTGGATTTTTTTTAATTGGCTTTTCCAAATTTTTACGAAATTTCCCATTTTAAGCGTGAATTTTTAATTTACAGTGTGGAAAGAAAGTAACGGATAAATTCGATAACTTCGTTAAAATTAATTTTCTGGAAAAAATCTCGAGCAAGGGGTGTAGCGATTTTAATTACATAACGTTTTAATATACTGGTTACGTAATTTGTTTTTAAAGTTATTACGTCAGCGATATATTTTTTTAAATGACAACCTGTTATTTTTATTATTGATTTTGGTAGTACTTTTTATTCCGTTTTCCACGGTATAAAATTATCAATATGTTACATTTGAAAAAAATTAAAAAAACCTTAATCACGAATTCGACATGAGATTAGATTAATATCACCTCAAACTCTTATTCAGAATGTTAGAAATGAATTTTATAATCGCCTTGGGTATTGTCAGATGGTAAAGGATCGTTACTTTGAACATCCTGTTAAAACTGTTATTTCTGTGCTTATTTTCGTAATTGAAGTTGATATTAGAGGGTTCTTTTTTGGTTAATCAATTTAGTTTCTTTTTATTCTAATATTTAAAATTTAAGATCGTTTTTCTCAATTTTTTTCAAATGTAATGTTGTTTTGTACGGTAACTAGATTCATCTTGCAAAAAAGAATTTTCATTATTTGAAATTTCATGTTATTTTTTCAAATGTAATATATTGAAAATTTTATACCGTTGAAAACGGAATAAAAAGTACTACCGAAATCAATAATAAAAACAATAGGTTATCATTTAAAAGAAATATCGCTGACGTAATAACTTTAAAAACAAATGACGTAACAAGATGAAAATGGTGTAGTATAACGTCATGTAATTAAAATCGCTACACCCCTTCGAGATTTTTCCAGAAAATTAATTTTAACGAAGTTATCGAATTTATCCGTTACTTTCTTTCCACACTTTATAAGGGTTTTAGTATTTTTAATTTCCCACATTTTACAAGAAAAATCATTCAAATCCGAGTGATTTGAACCGGTTCCCAAAACAAAATCAAATTTTCCTTCACTACTAGCCCTAATAGTTAATTTAATAGAAAGTGATTAAAACAAAAATTCAATTGTCTGCCACCGGCACTGGTTGAATATTTATCACCATATTATTATCTCTTAAATTCACTAAGAAAATTGTAATAGTGTTGTGACGTGGGTTTTTGTGCGGTGGGAGCTTGGACTATACCTATAACTTGAAAAGTGTAAACAGTATGTAAATACATATATACTTAAGTAGATCGGCAGTGGATATCCTACTAAACATTTTTATTTATACTAATTCCGACGCAAAGTATACCGCAGATACATTTTTTGTAGGTACATATATATCTACTCCTAATTTTTTATGTGATTTATATTGCTGTCTAACTATATTTTAAAGTTATAATTTAATGTAATCGGAAAATTGTCATTGTTTATCCATTCCGAACACCTTTTAATATTGACATGATGTAACTAAACGAAAATTTCAATGGTTTATTATTTTCACTCTATCCATTATATCAATATTGACAGTTAGATTTCACTTGTTGTGTTCAATAAAACTATACTCAAATAATGTTAATCTTGATTTTTATTTCCACTTTATTCCTCTTAGAAATGATTTATTTGCAAGGAATTTTATAAGATAGATATGTAGGTATCTCAACGCTTTGATTACACGCCTCGGGCGGTAATGTAAATTTATACATTTCTGCTTCTGTAATTATAGTTTTTCTGTAGGTATCACAATTATCAAGTGTTAGATTTAAAATAAAATAACACTAAAACCTTGATTAAATTACTTACTCACTTTATTTTTGTTTATAGATATTTATACTTAGGTAAGACATTTTTTCAAGGTATGTAGTACGTACCTAGGTACTTTATTTAAAACTTGGATATATTAAAATTATTGTTGTTATTATATTTTTATAAATAGGTAATATGCCGACAGTTTAGGTTAAATACAAATCGAAATACATGTAGGTACGTAGTATAGTTAATATACCTACATATGTATGGGTATATATTACTGAAAATTATAACACATTATGAAATGACCAAAATTAAGTTTTAAATAAGTAAATTATTGCAGAACGCAATGGTACCTAGATATGTACCTATAAATTGAAAGTAAGTACATACTCATATATCAAACATCAAATACAAAAAGGGCAATAAATTTGAACATCCTAAATGTTATTAAGTATTAACGTATTAGCCCGAATTCAACGCGACACCAAACATTTTTATAAAGATATTTAGAAAAAAAATCCGAATTTAACGCGATCCATTCATTTTTCATAAAAGAATCCAAAGAAAATAAAATTCAATCAGTTAAGCATTTATTTAATAGGTAATAAGTTTAATAAGTGTAATAAGCACAGGTTTAGATTCCATTACGTAGACCTCGAATTTAGCGCGAGACAATTTTTTAACGGAAAATAATTAGTCAAAAAATATCGCGTTATATTCGGGCTAATACGGTAATTACCCTTTATGCTGCATGAGTTTGATACAGATTTTTAACAAATTCACATTGTAAATTCTTATTATATCATATGTTATTATGTTGTATTAGTACGACTGGGAAAAGCATTCCGTGCTCTCGATCGATCAGTTTCAATTGTCCTTCGTCGTACATATATCTATTTATTCAAGTTACATTGCTCCGGAAATAATATACTCCTGCCATCCAGCAATATCTATTGGTGCTAATTTTAGAATATCTAGGAATTACAGAATTTACAAATAAATCCGATTCGCTATCGCAATTTATACCGATTAGTAATCGTATTTCGATTTGTCGATGTAGATATAAAATATCACAAGATGTTGTAAATTGTATAAAAGCATGTACTTAACGTTCCTCGGCAGTTGAAGTTTGTGCACCGTCAGTTCAACAACTAAACAAACAGCGAGTGAAAAAATGTCTTCCATGCAAGCTTTTTACGATCCCTTTAACGCAATATCTTTGAGACCATCTCAACTTATGGATCAACGTTTCGGTGTGGTATTGGATTCGGTAGATTTTGCAACGCCATTAATCTACCCTTTTAATGCGATTACGTTGGGTAGAGGGCCTTCAAATTATTATAGAGCATGGCGCCCAAAAACTGCAAAATCTGATTATGGCTCAACTTTAATCGCATCAAAGGAACAATTTCAAGTTACTTTGGACGTTCAACAATTTTCCCCGAACGAAATTACCGTAAAAGTAGGTGGAAATAATACCATTACGGTGGAAGGAAAACACGACGAAAAGCAAGATCAACACGGAGTCGTATCCCGTCAATTTACTCGCAAGTATATTTTGCCAGAAGGTCATGACGTCGATAATTTGATATCCACTTTATCTTCTGACGGGGTTTTAACAATTATTGCACCTCGTTTCGATGATTCCATCGACGAGCATCGTTCCATTCCGATTTTGCAAACTGGTGTTGCTCATAACGCTACTCCGACCGCCGCCAAACCCAAACCCGTTGAAGATAAAGAAGAAGAACAAGCCGAAGAAAAAGCAGAATAATTATTTTCTCGTAACATGTAAATTTCAATTAACATTTGCTTAAAAATATTATATCTACACATTTATTTGATATTTTATGCCTAAAAATTTATAATGATGATTGATATTTTGCTTGAACGATGTATAATCAAAGATATTAATGACTTGTATTTTTATATATTCTTGTTTCATTTAATGATAATAAACATTTATTATTTTAAATATCTATAATTATATATAGACAGGTATACCTACTATGTATTTCTTAGAAATAATATATAAGTTTTTTTAATCATAGGTATTTATTATTGGTTAAAAATCTCGTGTGGGAGTTAATGTTGATTTCAAATTGTAAGGTATAACGAAGAAATATAGAAATAGGTAATGCCTACCTATACTGAATAACACTTTATTATTTTAAATACAGAAAATAGGTATGAAGAAAAAGATCAACTATTTTTTTATAAAATACACAAAATACAAGTGAAAATAAAGTGAATTATAAATTTGATAGGTATAGATATTCAAAATTTAAAACTTATCTGTTAGGTATTTACAAATAACTATTATCTACCTAGAATTTTCAAAATTGCAAAAATACAGAGTGATTATAAATGACTGAGAATTCTGATTTAGCCAACTTAATATACACATTGCTACAAATAATTCCCGCAAAAAATATCCCTAGAATTTCCAGTGATGTGGCAATAATTAAAACATAATTATTTTCTAACCCATAAAAATGGAAATCTAGGAAAATATAAATAAATTTAAACAGAAGAAAACAAAGACCACAAAAATACACGCAACGAACTGTGTCAAAACTGTTAAGTAAACATTAATAATGCAACTATAGCTTATCCAAACCTATATGATATTCACGTCATCAACAAAAATGTTACTGGATTGTTTATTTGTAATTCGGTTTAAAGTTTGGAAAGTGACATATTCTATAGATTATTTACTTGCGCACGTATTAGATTGTATAAAGAAAGACTACAATTTATTAGAACTGACAAAATTCGAGGTACGAGGTGACAGCACTGTGTGAAACGTCATCATCTAGTAACCTTGTATTGATGACGTGAATATCATATAGGTTTGGATGAGCTATAGTGAACAACATAAAATTAGTAAATTCCCCAAAATTTCCTTCTAAAATTTCTCACTTTTTCTCGATCATTTAAAATTACTCTGTAATTAAACATACCTACCGATCCCCTTGTGTTCTTGAATTTCAATTAATTTTATTATATTTATTAATTTTCTATGGTTTTAATAGATATTTGTAAGTATATTGAAAGCGGAAAGTGATCAATTTCCGATTATTAAAATTATTATTATTATTTAAAATTATTTACCTATATATTAAAATATAAGTTTTATTTGGCGTATTTTTATCACACAAGTCTCGTTTAGAAAATGAACCGCACGGCGGTGAATGAACGAGGTAAAGGACGAGTGCGATAAAAGCCTTATGAAACTTGTAGTACTTGATACTATTTTTTATATTTTCCCCTTTTGTGATCTTTAAAATAAAAAAAATCGTATATTATTCTAGGAAATTTTGTTGAGGTTGATGATATGCCAGTTATAATTATGTAAATTTAATTTAAAATATTTCAATGTTTTTGGTGGTTTATTAAGGTTGGGAACACACTGCCGACACGTCACGTTACGGCACGCAACATTATGGCACTGATTTCTACTCGCCGGCACGTAAAAAAAGTATAATAATAAGTAAATATATAAGAATTCACTATCTAAGTTTATTTGATATACCAATTACAAGCCAATAAATAGCGGCGGGCAGATATCTTTATTTGAAACGTGCTGCGTGAGCATCTGAATAGATGCGTCACGTGTCGTCCTATGTGTACTAATGTAAAATTCCATGCCGGCACGTGGCGTTCAATGCATATAGCACTACCTGTACATCTCTTTACGATACGTTCTGTAACAATTCATTTCTATACAAATTTAACCTCAAATTTAATTTAATTAATTTACTTGTTTAACGTCCCATTTTGCGCTACGTACTAATAAGATATCAATATTGTAACGCAACATTACATCATTACGTTTACGTGTATGTTTATTATATATTCATCAACCTTCGTAAAAGCTTCATCTGTTGGGACATAAATTAAAATAATGAAAGGGAATTTCCGCGTGATTTAACAGTTTTCTAAATTATTCCACAGCCCTCTGTACAATAATTATAAAAAAAAAGTAGACATGTAGCGCCATCGTGGAGAAAATACAGTAATTATGGGAAAACGTAGATTGTGGGAGTTGGACGTGTGCTTAGCAGTATGAAGCAAAAATCATCTAATATGGTATAATAGTGCGGTTTTTATAACTCGGGTGATTTAGTATAAGTGTGTAACATAATATGTATTATGATAGTAATTGACGGAAATGTGTGTAACACTTATGAAAACTAAGAACGTGTTTACGGAGCAGACAGAAATTTATTTAGTGCATTCAAGATGGCTGGAATTTGAGACACCTCTTTGTCCCTAATGTCAATATGAATGTGGAGTGGTTTGTGGAAGACAGACAGATTGAGAGGTACGAATGCATTTTAACATATTGTTCAAGTATAATAAATTGCCGTTTGACTGAAAATAAGTATAATAACGTCTTTATATTCTGTAGTATTTGAATAGTATGTTACCTCCCAATTGCCTGCGTGAACCTACCTCGTTAACCGTGGCCTCGTCTCATTGACGTTTATATATTTTATTGTGTGTTACCCTGTACTTTAATCTAAATTGGCGTTTGTTTACATTCGTAATAATTATATAGTAAGTACACCTTCTAACAATAAGTAAGAGGCTTTCAATTTGCATTTGAGATTTCACTATATAACGCAACAGAAGTAACGCTGAAAGCTTGAAAATTTCAAAGTTCCTTGTTATTTACTATTTAATATTTTTCTACGAATTTGTTACAATTCGTTTAAACGACTATTTATTTCTATCTGTTCTCAATACACAACGTTGGGATATGAGAAAAAAAATTCCATATGTCACGGATATTTGGGCTACGTCGGGACCAATACTCGATTGTTTAGAGGCCTTTTACACGATCAGTTCAGTTTCAGTTCCAAACTGATGTGTAAACACACAAGTGATACCTGAAATCGAAACTGAAACGGAACGCAATGTTTCAACATATATAGCCAACATAAACTGAGAACTGAACTGACTTATAATGGTACCCATTCACTTAACAGTTTATCTACATGCAAAGGACTGTCAGTCTGAACTGAAGATTACAACTGATGCAGGCCACACATTATTTAGTTTAAATCTACAGTCTTTGTCTTCGATTAAAGATTGGTAGATTTTAACCTGCAGGACGTCAACACACTCAGCATACACACACAACATACACACTCAGTTTAAATTATCAGTTTGGCAAAAGATACAGTATCGCCTCGTGCGCCTCCAGATTTTTGGGTAATTTTCATTTTTTTTTAATTCCATTCGAAATGCACATCCCAAATTACCTATTAATTTTTCTCTACAGTGGCTATTGTTGCACTTTTATTAATACTTTTGCAACACTTTTGTAATTCCTTAACATTCGCCATTTTTAACTATTCGCGAACCTACAAATGAGGAAATATTTAACATTCGCGAGGACGTAACCTGGGTATTCACGATTTTTTTTATTAATTAATATTGCATTGAATTGATTTATTCATTAAAATATTAATACCGATTATAACAACATGAACATTTTAAAATTGAACATTGACATTTTAAAACTTCAACAACAATTTGTTGATAAAGCAATATAAACTGACCTCACACTGGTAAGGGGAGTTTTTAGCAACGATTAGCTAATTTTCATTCTCTAAAACGCAATACATATTTGGTAAACGAATTTTTGTAAACAAAAATTTTCTCCGTAGAGGCCTTCGTATAGGTTATCGGCAGTAGTCGAGTAAATAAGACTTACTACAAATCTTTAAATAAAGCTCAATAATAAAAAAAAATAAATTTTAAATTATGTGGAATCGAGGCCGCGACCCCTTACTTATAATCAAAATTAAAAATAACAGATTAGTTTTTCATATATAATATATATATTCATAACTACTACTACTACAATATATCGACGGCATTTTTGCAAAAGGACGTAACCCACAAAAATTAAATTTTACACGAAAGCACATTTTGTGTCGTCCCGTAGCTATAAGCAGATACCTACGTTTCACGGAAATACAAATCGATTTTTCCCCTGAAAAAAAATCGGAATATTGTTACCAGATTTTAACAGACGATATAGAGATGCCTTAGATGGATAAGATAGTCAAAATAACTAATTATCACAAAAAAGTATGAGTTACGCCCTTCTGTCAAAACGCAGTCGATATTTTAGAAAATAGTTTTTTAGTTCGTTTTATTTTTGGGCAAAAGGTACTGACTCTTGGACAAATAGAATCTGATGAGGACTTGCTCCAAGGGCAAATGCATATACAGTGCTCTTCCTCTACAGTTCCGCAGTTGGGCATGAGGGGAATAACTTTTCTTAGAAATTAAGTCGAACAGAGTTCCCCTACCAAGCGCCTTTCGTAGCGCTCGAACGAATTCACTTGCGTCTTTCTTAATAGTTCCATCTTACACTCGTCCTAATAAAATGTTTTTCTTTTGTTTTGATTTCCTACTGATGGTTTTCCTCTGTTCGACAGTTAGTTGTTGTTCGTACGCTCGTGCTAATCTATATCTTTATAATATAAAATGTCACAAATCAACGTAATATATTTTGTTTTTATACTTCTTTTAATAAATATAAATTAATAATAATAATAAAATAATAAATACAATATAAATTACTTAATTTGTGCTATATATATTGGATACACTCGATTTTTCAAGCCTTACAGCGCGCGGAACTGTATGGAGTGAGCCATTTGAATCTCGAGGTACGCGCTGATGTCTTAAGAGTGGGGGTACTAGTCGAGTCGAAAACTGGCGAAGCGGAACTGTTGAGGAAGGAACTATAGAGGGAGAGCACTGTATTGCTTAATTTCTACCCCTGTAATATCTATGAATTCCGTTGATTTGTCGTCCATTTTTTTCATATATTTTAATACCGGTTGCACAAAAATCTTCTAACATTTTAAAAGATTTATCGTCAGGCGAGAACTACAGTTATTTTGCATACACACACACACAGTTTATCGATCATTCGGTATGTACTTTTTTTATCTTATGTAGGTGTAGGTAATCCTTACTTTTCAAGAAAATACTATTATCATCGGAGTACACACAAAAGAAAACACGCGCAAACATATAAACACGAACACTTCAATAAACACTAACCTGGACATCGCGAACAACGTCGAAATTTTAAATAAGTGCTAAACAACACTACAGTTCTTTACTAATAACCCTTCGGGACTGAAGTCATTTGCCAGATTTTTTTTATAAATGTATTATAGTTATTGCATAAATACCAAAAAGATCCGTTTCTATTTTAGAAAGTTTCTATTTATTATTCGAATTTTAATAGATAAGTTACGAAAGAATATAATAATATATAAGTAGGTACATAGGTACTACCTTACCACACATTTTACCAGTCCCATAATTGAGATTAAATAGGCATTTAATTAGTTATCAGTTTTGATATTTAAAAAGTTTATATTTTATATCAGTTCTTGTGAGGATTTATAAGAATCAGATCGGTAGGTCAGGTAGGTATGTACTTACATTATAAGAGAGCCATAAGACCAAACTGTAGTTGCCATTAGTATATTTTTAGAATTGAATGGTAGGTAGGTACATTCCTACTTATTTTCGTGCTAGTTAAAAATTTGGATTTCACTACACATAGCTACATATTACTCTAGTTTATTATGTAAAAGTTTGTATTTTTAGCTTATTTTTAATAGTGCAACGTGATAATACATATGATAGGTAATCTTTCATCGATACGTTGTATCTGTACCAGCTGTACCTATAGGCGGGTGATCTACTTAAAGTTAAATGTGCTAAAATAGGTTTTTGTGTCAACGATAAATTTGTTGTAAAATTAGATCGTGAGTATTTTTAAATAAATGATGCCACACTAATATTCCCTATATTAATATAGGTATAATTTCATAGTTTTCAACTGATTGTGAATGTCGGGCTCGCTCATAACAGTTTTATTGTACTGAAAAAAAGAATTATTTTTATGAGCCATTCGCAATTGGCACCTACCTATTAAAAGTATATTTTTGATTTCTCGATGACTTTTTTATACAGGCCGTTTCAAAAGAAAAATCCGACCACGTGCAAGCCGTGGTATCGAATTTTCACATCACATGTCAAAAACTCCTATTTTTTTAATTTTTCATGAAAGAAATACATTTTTTGAAAAATAATATTTTCGAGAGAAAATAAGAATTAAAAAAAATACATCACTTTTTTTTTCGATTATCTCGAAAACGGTGCATTTTATCAAAAATTATAAAGAGACATGTAAGGTAGAGAATTTTATGCCAATTTCAAAACATATTTCATTAAACCGATCCGATGATTAATAATGGATATTAGAATTTTTTAATTTTTGAATGACTGCATTAAGCAACAGGTCGATCGATTTGGCTGGTTAACGAACTCGTCCTTTGTTTTCGTAACGACAATACACTGTTCAAATTTCAGCCTCCTATGATCAAAATTGCGACCGGAATCGTGCCCACGAGAAATTGATTATATTTTTCTGGGGGTGTTTGAAGGAAAAATATCGAAGATATAGGTATATCAAACACCATTTGTTACAAAGGCCGATTTACGCCAAAGCATCGAAGTTGCCGCTCATATCATTAAAAATTCAATACGCGCATGCCCCTTAAAAAAGCAATTTTTACAAAGATGTCGATTTTGTATTAAGGTCGAAGGGCAATACTTCGAACATTTACTATAATGAATACGATATTATTAGGTTGGCAAGAAAAGAATGACCGGTTTTTGAACGCATGCACGAAAAACCTAACCTTGCACAGCTGTTTTTTTGTGTATGCACACCCGGTTGATCGCGTTTTGAAGCTAAAAGCCTGCTGCACCTGACTGCGTTATTCTAGAATTGATTAAAAATCACCTTCATCCTCAACTGTCACTCCAAAAATGGAACTAACTCGACGCGATTTTCGAGTGATCACGCATAATGATTATTGCAACAAGACAACAGCTGCAGAATGCCATCGTCGCATATGTGGCACTTACGGTGATGGCACTGTTGCAATAAAAACACTGGAAACTTGGTTTCACAAGTTTAAGAATGGAGATATGAGCATCGATGACGAGCCCATCACCGGGCGGCCTCTTGAGATTTCCGATAGTGATCTCTTGACGGTGATCACCGTGGATCGATTTCTAACAACACGTGAACTTGGCGCAATGTTTGATTGTAGCCATACAACCATTCAAAACAGCGTAACAGCAAAACAGTATCATTTGCAAGCGCTATCTTAAGAGTGGAGAGACGATCGATGGCGAGCTGTACTCTCAAATGCTGGTCGAAGTGCAAAAAAATCTGATGGAAAAACGCCTAATTGTCGCTGTGCGCAAGAATCCGCTATTTCACCAAGATAACGCGCGCCCACACATTTGCGCGAGGACTCGTCAGCAGCTACATGATCTTGGCTGGGATTTGATGACCCATCCACCATATAGTCCGGACATTGCCCCTTCAGATTACTATCTATTCAAACATCTGCAAGCTTATCTGAAGGACGCAATCTTCAATTCCGCAGAGGCAGCCCAAAAAGAGGTGGATAACTTTCTAGAGTCGCGATCACCAGAGTTTTGGGCCAAGGGGATCGACCAGCTGCCAAAACGCTGCCAGAAGATCATAGAATTGAATGGCGAACACTATCCCTAAATATTATTCGATTTTGTACACTTTTTTTATACTCAAACAATAAAGAACAAAACCGGTCATTCTTTTCTTGCCAACCTAATACTAGTATAGCTTACATTTCTTAGGGCCCCCCCTCTTTAATCATTTATTTCCAGTGATAGATACACTACCCCGATCGGACCCGTCGTAAGACATAACTTAGATCGAGGCTCTGGTAATACATGTAAAAATACAACAGTAGGAAAAAACAAGAACAAAACTACAGTAACATTAACAATAACGGTGGTAATAACAACATAAAAACATATACTTAACAAATAAACTCATATACTCAAATAAACATTTACTTTACTTACACTTCACTTAACCACGACAAAGTGAGTACTATCACTTCAAATAAAGAAACTTTCATCATATTAATAGTTAAGTATTAGTGAACCCTAAGTGAAGTATTGTTCAAGTAAAACGAAACGTCATTATTTTCAAGTGTAGAATTAGCTGAATAATACTTATGTTAAGTATAGGTATATGATTTACCTAATCTAGTTTGAACTGTATCGTGATGTGATTAGGCTGCATAATAATAATAATTTTTTTTTAATGGCCGCGGAATTTAGTCGAGGGGTCGGTAACTATAGTAAATTTTATATACAGTAATACTAATTCAATGTAATTCTGTATTACATTTTAGAAACAAATACACGCTAATACATAAGTTACCGACCTCTCGACTTTGAATTAGTATTACTGTGTATAAAATTTACTATAGTTACCGACGACCCCTCGCCATAAACGTCCATGATATTCAGCGGGATTCGAACCCGCACAGCCTTTCTTTTACTAGGAGACCACTAATCCCCTAGTCTACGGAGGCTCCTTGCATAATTATTACTCCTATTATTTATATTGCTTTATTATATAAATAATAGTCATTAAAACGTGATCTTTAAGTTTCCTTTCGTTCAAGTGTAGTTCATTAATTTCAATAATTCGTTACTAGATGATGACGTTTCACACAGTGCTGTCCCCTCCTACCTCGTATTTTGACAGTTTTAATAAATTGTAGTCTTTCTTTATACTATGGCCTATCCAAACCTATATGCAATTCACGTCATCAAAAAAAAGTTACTAGATTGTTTATTTGTAATTCGGTTTAAAGTTTGGAAAGTGACATATTCTACAGATGATTTACTTTCGCACATATTAGATCGCATAAAGAAAGACTACAATTTATTAGAACTGTCAAAATACGAGGTGCGAGGTGACAGCACAGCGTGAAACGTCATCATCTAGTAACCTTTTATTGATGACGTGTTGCATATAGGTTTGGACGAAGTGTATCTAATGTGTGCAAGTAAATCATCGATAATAGAATATGTCACTTTCCAAACTTTAAACCGAATTACAAATAAACAATCTAGTAACTTTTTGTTGATAACGTGAATATCATATAGGTATGGATAAGCCGTAGTCTGAAATTTTTAAGTAACAGCGATAAATCACAGTGGCTTTAGAAAACAGCCAACAACAAGTGTCATTGTAATGTACGTAATAATATAATATTCCCTCCCGTCGTCAATAGCAGAGAAAGCCAAACACCAAAACTGGTAGCCAGTTTACCCGTATTATCTTTGAAATATGAAATTTTGAGGGTACGTTCTTTGGAATATTTCTAATCCCATGCGGACGAAGTTGCAGGTAAAAGCTAGTTTGTAATAAAGTTCCTTGTTCGTTAGGTTCTTTGTTGCTTAATTTTATCGCGTTTTACAAAGCTTTTTTAATTTAACCATTTAACCTAGTAATTGGATAAAATGTTTAAATTTTTGATTAAACATATCTATAGATCTCTGTAATCTTTGAATTAATACGTTCACTAGCTATATTTTACAATAAGTTATTGGAAACACCTGAAATAGCATAATTAAAATGTTATGTCTAACCATGTACATACAAATCATTCCGGGAATATTAATAGTAATTTATACTTAATTAAGTAGTAGGTATATGTTATTAGCCATTATGTCTGACACAGATCTGTATCATGCACGGCAAAAGTTAACATACAACAATCAAAATTTTAAATAAATGTACTTATCATTTTTATTGTTTATTGAAAAGAACATCAGAATTTATATTTTTTACAATATTTAGGGTCGATCTTTTCATCTTCCATTTAATTTAATTGACACATATTTACCATAGAAACATTTGTTCAAACAATTGTTTCCATGGTAAAAATTTGTCGAGTAAATTTATTGGGAGATGAAAAAACCGGCCCTAAACATTAGTTACGTACCTGTAATATTTTTATCACTATTTTGATGTAATAGAATACATGGTATTTTTTTAGGGAATGCGTGACATGTTCATCCCATCCCAACAGTTGGGCACAAGTAGCAGCAGCGGGGTGGTACAAACTAAGAAACGAAAAGCAGAACATTATATCAGTGACCCATTTGTACAGCAAACTCAATACTCATTGTCAGTAAATAATTCAAGTCAGACAGAATTGAACCATGCTAGTCCAATTACTCAACAACCTTTTGTACGTACATCCACCATCAAATTGTTAGATACTTACCAACGCTGTGGCCAAAAGGTATGTATTACGATAGTGTTAGAATACAATGTGTATGTACCTACCTAATAATTGTGACGCAATTGAAAACTTATTAATAAAATATAGGTTCGGGATGTGACAGTGCCAGCATATCAAGATACATCTACTTACACCATTCAAATTCATCAATGTAGCAATACTTATCGTAAAACTGATTTCTTTTCATATCTAATCTATTATGTTCTTTTTTCTAAATAGTCTATCATAATAATGCAAGTGTATTTACATTCACTCATTTTCATTTTTTAACATACTATAATAGGTTCTATCGTATCATTGTTTAAACGTTATAACTATGGTGATTTTAAATAAATAAAATGGGCAATAAGTAACTTCGTGACTTATGTATGGCCTATCCAACCTATCTGGCGACACGTCATCAATAAAAGGTTACTAGATGATTACATTTTTTTACAATTCTAATAAATTGTAGTCTTTTTTTAATACCATCTAATGTGTGCAAGTAAATCATCGATAATAGAATATGTAATTTTCTAAACTTTAAACTGAATTACAAATGAACTATTTAGTAACTTTTTACCGATGACATGAATTGCCAAACCCCTTGGATAAGGACAGTGTGTCCAAAAGATCGCTTTAAGCATGCAGATTTTGGGAACGATAAGAGATAGAGTCATTTGACTGTCGCGCCTTGCCCGTTATGCTTGTAAATATTGTAACTGCGATTGGCGTTACTGACAACGCTGTTTGGCAAAGCTACTCTGTAAAATGATATTTACAGCCTATCCAAACCTATATGCAATTCACGTCATCAAAAAAAGTTACTAGATTGTTTATTTGTAATTCGGTTTAAAGTTTGGAAAGTGACGTATTCTATAGATGATTTACTTGCGCACATATTAGATGGTATAAAGAAAGACTACAATTTTTTTAGAACTGTAAAAATACGAGGTACGAGGTAACAGCAATGTGTGAAACGTCATCATCTAGTAACCTTTTATTGATGACGTGTTGCATATAGGTTTGGACAAAGTGTATATTAGATACATTTATCGTAAACGTCCGGCTCTATTTGAAAAGTTCTAGGTATTTCGATTTAAATATGTACTTATATGAAAATGAAAATATAAACCGAATGTTGCAATTTGATCCGCTAGAGTCTTTTGCGATTGTTTTGTGATCCATTTTCAAATTATCAATGCAGTAATATAAAAACAACAAAAAAATAATATCTTTAATTAGGAGTAATCACTATAACACTCAAAGGCCGCATAAGTAATTGCAACATACAATATCAAAATTATAAAATTGCGTCATTGAAATTATTTACCTATTTTTTTACAACATTTGTAGGTAAATGCGTATATTGAATTTATAATTTCTTAAATAGCGCTATCATAGTCAACAAATTTTTAAAATTATTTTGCGATAAATATGAAAGTGTAGCTGCGTTGGAGTATCAAATACCCCAATTACGAATTTGGTATGCAAAATTTCCCATTACGTAAGAATTTTTAGTTACAGGTCATCCATTTTTTACTTACTTTTACGGATTTTACAGGATTTTACGCATTACATATTTGCAAATAAAATTAAAACAAGAAAAAAATTAAGTTACTTAGAAACGACAAATTATTTTAAATGCTAAACTATATGTACACCTATATAAAAATACGTTTACGGCAAATTTGCAGTCGATGACTGTCACAAAAACCAATTTTCCCTTATAATCATCGTGACAATCTCTCATTACAAGAACTAACAATATTCCCCCATCATTTAATTGCACGTCTATTAAGCTGACACAGCCACTACGGCACAATCGAATGAAACCTATTTAGAAATTTAGTGCTAATTTGTTGCTCTATTCCCGATTTTGTTGCTCCAGCCATTTCGCCAAAAACCATGGCTGTGCTAACTTAACACTTAAGCTAGCACAGCCACTAGCAGAAAATAAAAAAAAAGTAAAAACGAGGAGGTATTTCTAAACTACTATTTTGTTGCTAATTTGTTGCTCTATTGCCGATATTATTGCTACACCCTTAACACGAAAAAACCACCCCCACACCAACTGCAGTAAAACAACTACTTAAAAATTTCGATTTTCTTGATAAACTTACTGTAATGAATTAGTTGCTTTACATTATATTATATCCCAATTTTGTTGCTCCGCCCTTAATACGAAAATAACTACCCCTAGTACTTAAAAGCCAGCACAACACCTTAAAACTTAAAAAATATCGATTTTTTTCGATAGTTTAGGCCTTTATGATTTAGTTGCTCCACGTTCTAGTATATCCCGATTTTTGTGCTCCACCCCTAGTACGAAAACAGTCACCCCTAGTCCTTAAAGGCCAGCACAACACCTTAAAACTTTAAAAATATCAATTTTTTCGATAGTTTAGGCCTTTATGATTTAGTTGCTCCACGTTATGCTATATCCTGATTTTGTTATCTCCACCTCTAATACGAAAACAGCCACCCCTAGTACTTAAAATCCAGCACAACACCTTAAAACTTAAAAAATATCGATTTTTTTCGATAGTTAGGCCTTTATGATTTAGTTGCTCCACGTTCTAGTATATCCCGATTTTGGTGCTCCACCCCTAGTACGAAAAAACTTACCCCTAGTCCTTAAAAGCCAACACAACAACTTAAAACTTAAAAAATATCGATTTTTTCGATAGTTTAGGCCTTTATGATTTAGTTGCTCCAGTATATCCTAATTCCCAGTATATATATTCAGTATTCCGTGTTCTAGTATATCCTGATTTTGTTATCTCCACCTTTAGTACGAAAACAATTTCTGGTAATAGGGATCCACGTTAGGTAGATGTTGTAAAAATATGTATTACTTAAGGTATTTTATGAACAATTTATTTTATTTAGTATCAGGAACAAAAATGTTTATTATATTAATATTTTTTAATGATATTTTCGCCAGATTTCATACTGAACAATATCGTTTAATATAACAGGCAGTTAAAATTTTATTAAATTGCATGTTATACGTATCTGCTATAGAACAAAACTGTTCTTTTGGGAATAAATGATGCATGAAACAATTGTTTTTAAATGTTAGGTAGGTATAAGTGCAACTTGTTTATATAGGATATTGAAGAATTATTACCTATGGTAGGTATTTTAAGAGTATGTTATTTTGATTTATATCGGTGAACTATAAGACGTATATTTAATTTAAATATGTCCTACTTTATCTTAGCTTCCCTGATTTTTGGAAATTTTTCATTTATGTATTGAAAACTTCTTTCACCACGGTCCATACCTTTTATAAAATTCATTATCAGCCCTAACCCCTATGCAAAGGGGGTAAATCGATATTGTTTCTATCCACAAGACTTTCATGTAAAATATTTTTTTATTAAATATTCCCAAAACTTTTTATGGCTAATCCGTAATTACCTCATGTCATTATAATTACACTCTCCAGTGGAACTTCAAATTCATATATTTCAAAAACTCCACGTGATAGAAAAAATTTAAACGCAGATTTAAATTCAAGGTGAAAAGTTACATAAGGATTACCTAGTTTTGTTCAAGAACCAAAAATTCTGTTTAGCAGTGTAATTGTTAATTGTTTACCATCGTTTGTATAATTGTTACCACTAAAGATAGCCCCAAACAAAGCCGAAATATATAGTTTTATTCATTTAAAGTTATTTATATTGGCTTATTTTTATGGCTTATCTTAACAGAAGAATTGTTCATAAAATACCTTAAGTAATACATATTTTTGCAAAAATTTACCTAACGTGGATCCCCATTACCAGAAATTGTTTTCGTATTAGAGGTGGAGATAACAAAATCAGGATATAGCATAACGTGGAGCAACTAAATCATAAAGGCCTAAACTATCGAAAAAATCGATATTTTTTAAGTTTTAAGGTGTTGTGCTGGCTTTTAAGTACTAGGGGTAGTTATTTTCGTATTAGGGGTGGAGCAACAAAATTGGGATATAATATAATGTAAAGCAACTAATTCATTACAGTAAATTTATCAAGAAAGTAGTTGTAAGTAGTTGTTTTACTGCAGTTGGTGTGGGGGTGGTTTTTTCGTGTTAAGGGTGTAGCAATAATATCGGCAATAGAGCAAGAAATTAGCAACAAAATAGTAGTTTAGAAATACCTCCTCGTTTTTACTTTTTTTTTATTTTCTGCTAGTGGCTGTGCTAGCTTAAGTGTTAAGTTAGCACAGCCATGGTTTTTGGCGAAATGGCTAGAACAACAAAATCGGGAATAGAGCAACAAATTAGCACTAAATTTCTAAATAGGTTTCATTCGATTGTGCCGTAGTGGCTGTGTCAGCTTAATAGACGTTTTAATTGTTGAATTCCACCTAGATTTTGTAGAGCTTGTAACTTTTTCATGCCCTTGAAACTCAAAATAAAACTCACAGGCAGTAAATTATACGTAATATAGCTTATCCAAACTTATATGATGTTGACGTCATCAATACAAGGTTACTAGATGATGACGTTTCACGCAGTGCTGTCACCTCGTACCTCGTATTTTGACAGTTCTAATAAATTGTAGCCTTTCTTTATACCATCTAGTATGTGCGCAAGTAAATCATCTATAGGATTTGTCACTTTCCAAACTTTAAACCGAATTACAAATAAACAATCTAGTGACTTTTTGTTGATGACGTGAACATCATATAGGTTTGGATAAGCTATAGTAGAACTACTAAATTGTAAAATCAAAAATGTCGTAGCGCCGTCTCTTTTAATGACATTTAACCATGAAAACTAATTTTTTGATTTTGCCTAAATTTTACGAGGCCAAATAAAAACACAAGAAAAATAAATTATGGACATAGAAATTTTAAACATCTCGATTTTGGTAATTTTGTTAACTTAAACCCATTTTAATAATATGAAATAAAATTTTTAGGCATTTTTTCATATTCTGAATGGTCTGTTGGTTTTTTACAATATTAATAAAAAAAACTAGATGTATGTAACAAAAAAATTTGTAGGTACGCAATTTTCGCAACCTTTACCTACGAGCACTAAAAATTCGCAGCGGTCAATAGAAATAGGTCTAGATTCAAAATGATAAAAGTTAAAAATGTTTAAAAACTGATTTTGAGTGCTCATTAATGAGACTATCTATGGTACCTACTTAAAAATTTCCAAGAAATCCAAGACAGTTGTTCAAGTGCAATTCGACTAGCCCCTCCCTTGCCTTTACAGAGCAGAAGAGGTGGAGAGTCGTAAGGGACAAGCTAAACGAATTACATGCATAATTATATATGATTAGATATTAGAAAACTAAAAATCTCTCATGAACAAAAAAAGTTTAATAAACAGTAGTTACGCAAAAATTTGTTGACATTGGCCGTTTTTACACAAAATGGCTCTTTAGTAACAACATAATTCGAAAACCTTATGTTTCGGACGTTTTTTAACTTCATTTTCGTGTTCAGCACGCCCGAATTAATTAAAAAAAAACAACTTTTTCGACACAGTCTCAAAATGACTGTTGATTGGTATAATTAATCAACTATTCATTAAACTTAATATAAGATTTACATTTATTAAGTTATTGCGTTTGTTAAATATGACATTTATGTACATAGTATAATATCACAATTTATCGTATAGAAACACACAAATAACTAAGTATAATATGTATACGTTATTCAAGATAGTTTCCAATGCACTTCATCAATAAAAAGTTACTAAATTGTATATTTAGTTATTGTTAGTTATTCTGTAGATGATTTACCTGCACACATAATAGATAGTATAAAGCAAGACTACAAGTTATTAGAACTGTAAAAATACGAGATTTTATTGATGACGTTTATTGGGACTTATCTTGAATAACGTATAATTAAGCACACTACTTCTATCCGTATTGAAAATAATACAGATAAGTTTATAAATGTATCAACATACATATTCTGAATCAGCGAAACATAATCTGCCGCTGTAAATGCAGATATCTTTGCTTTGTTGTCAGATTGCTTATTTCATGTTGTAGAAACCGAGATCTAAAAGTTTTAATAAATTTTACTACGAATTAAATTTGCAGGAAATTTAAAGGTTTTATCAAAAAAATGTTATTTAGAAAAAGTTAGGTCACTAGGAGAAATTTTGAAAATAAAAAATTTTACAGTTCGATCAGAGTGACAAACATCAAAAAAATATCAAATATTGCTACTAATGTCTACTTCTACTACTAGGAGTTTCATGAAAA
The DNA here is from genome assembly GCA_036326145.1 of Rhagophthalmus giganteus. Classification (NCBI taxonomy): domain Eukaryota; kingdom Metazoa; phylum Arthropoda; class Insecta; order Coleoptera; family Rhagophthalmidae; genus Rhagophthalmus; species Rhagophthalmus giganteus. The sequence goes on along the minus strand of JARFJA010000056.1, from coordinate 4,878,187 downwards.
AAAATTTCTAAAAGTATTTTTTTTCACTGAAATTATAAGAAGTAGGTTAATACACGTTTATATAAAATTAATTACAAAAATGTTATAGAAATCAAAAATACAAACAAAACTTACCATTGACAAATAATACCAAACTTAGAAACAATATCATTCTATTTAAAAAAAATACAGGTGGATAACGCCACCTGGCGATAGTGAATGCCAACTCAATTTTTTGAGTGGGTAAATGTGAGCCCGGACGCCCGATTTAACACAATTTTTTTAAAACTGAAATATTTTCATCCATTTCGAAAATATTGCACTGTCTCATTCCTTGCTGAACACACTGTATATACAATCCCAGCTAACAATTTTTAAATTTCGCGGCGGATTTCTGTTGGTACTACTCGTATATAAACGTCAATGTCAGGTTAAATAAAGGCAGTAACGTACTGCAGTAAATAATTAAATTAAACTAATAATATTTTAATGTAAACATGTTCAAAAATAACATAAGTGGTAAAATACGTGAAACTGGACGTAATTATTTATATATGTAACAGCAGGTATAATATTTCGTTACTCAAACAATTCAAAATCCCTTTCGCCTAATTTATCACCGCTATTGACTGCAAATATTTTCATGTGATACCAATAGAAATCCGCCGCAAAATTTAAAAATTGTTAGTTGGGAGTATGCCCACGGATGGGGTTTACAAGAGGGCAGATGGACAAAAAATTCATTTTTCGAAAAAAAATACATTCTTAATAAATGCTTTTCCTTCTTAAAAAAATTATATTCACCTTAAGAAATTTCATTTTTTTGTGTGCAGGGGAGATCCAAAAAAATAAAAATGGATCAAGAATAAACTACCTTCATTTTTAGATTTCGAACAAAAGTGAAATAAAAATGTTGTTTAGAATCTGATTTACAGTCAAAATCGAAAATTTCAATTCAATACAATCGTTTTTATTAATCACTGAATTACGACATTGCACGCAATTTTTAAACTTCCCAGTATCATTTTATTTTTCACCTAAATGCACCTATTACGCAATTATTAGTGACGTATTTTGACATAAATAATGGTTCAGAATAATGTTATCTGTAGAGCAAAGAGCAATGTATCGTGCAATATTCCTACCATTAGTAATTGAAAAATTCTATGAAAAGTTTCCTAACGTATACGTATCCAGAGTGATAGTACACAAATTGATCCAAAAGTTTCAGAAAACTGGTTCCAGTGCTTGATATCAAAAAAGAAAACAAGAACTTGATGATGAAAAGAAAGGCGATTCTCCCACAGTACTGGTCATTCAATCAGTTAAAGAAAATCTGTTACTTTATTTCTTATTATTATTAATTGTTATTATTGTTTATTTGTTTCTTATGAGAAATAAAGGTGCATTCAAGTAATAAATACTATCGAGCTAAATAACGTTTGTATTGATTTGAAATTTTCGATTTTGACTACAAATCAGATTCTAAACGACTTTTCTATTTCACATTTGGCTTGAAATTTAAAAATAAAGGTTTTTTTATTCTTGACCCATTTTTATATTTTTGTAGTTTTGGAGCTTCCTGTACACAAAAAATGAAATTTCTCAAAGTGAATATAATTTTTTTTTTAAGTAATGCAACAGAATGACTGTTTTTCGAAAAATGAATTTTTTGTCCATTTGCCCTCTTGTAAACCTCATCTGTGGATATACTGTAGGTATAAATATATTCTTAACTACAATATCATATCAATATCATCTGTTCGTTTGTTTGCTTGGAGTTACACTGGCAATGAGAAAAAATTAAAATAAAAATTCATATGTATCTAATTAGTTATTTTATTTTGTTTGATTGTAAAAAACGCACTTCTGCAAACAGCTTCAAGTAAAAAGAAAATCAACAACAGATAAGGTAACATAGCATATCTGACATCTTCAATGTTAAATATGTATATATACCGTATACGCTCGAGAAATGTCCATGCTCGTGTAATATACGCACCTTGATTTTCAGCAAGGAATATAAGAAAAAAATATGGACCCGTGTAATGCCACATTAGTATATATTTTTTTCAATTTCTATATTTGGCCGTATCTTTTATCCTATTATTTTTCTTTTTTTTACACATATTTGTCCTTCAAGAATTATCATAGATTTTCCGTGCAAACATAAGTCCAATCTCTTAAGTAATATGATCTAATAGTGAGCATTTTGTTTCTTAAATCTTTAATGCAACGATAAAAAAAAACTTCAGAATTGAATGACCCTTCTAATGTCCGCACCTGGAAATTTGCACTGAAATTTTTGGATTAAAAAGTGAGGACATTTCTCAAGAGTACACGGTATATTTAGGTATTTATGATCGCAATAGATAAATCTCCTAGAACTGAACATAAAATTGAAATATAAGCATAATTTTTAAAGATGATATTCCTGCTATTTTTAAGGTTGTTAACTTTTAACACTTGAATTATCTGTAAAACATCAGTTTAAAAAAAAAAAACTTTTATCAATGATACAGACTAAAGTTAAAAGATAAACAACTATTTATAAGTTAGGTGGGTAACTACTTGTTACATTTTTGTATTCTGTAGGATATTAATTTTTCAGCGGAAAGCTTGGTCACGGGAAGGTAATGGTGATAGCGGGAAGGTCCTTGCTAACACAGATAGCAGCAACGAAACCACCACGACGGCCCACAGTAAAGTTACAGCGGCCCCTGGGGCCAACCCACAGCCTCAAGGTAAAATTTGAACTTGTATAATGGTTCTTCCAATTAATTGGTAATTTTGTTTACAGGAGGCTCGGGAAGTGGAGCAGATGGAGATTACCAGCTAGTCCAGCATGAAGTATTGTACTCGATGACTAATCAGTATGAGGTGTTGGAGTTTTTAGGTCGTGGCACTTTCGGACAGGTGGTCAAATGTTGGAAAAAAGGAACCAATGAAATTGTTGCAATAAAAATTCTTAAAAACCATCCGTCTTATGCTAGACAGGTAAAGTAGCAACCTTGTGGTTTGAAAACATTTTAAAAGTAGTAATTTCAGGGTCAAATAGAAGTTAGCATATTGTCAAGATTAAGCCAAGAAAATGCAGATGAATTCAATTTTGTGCGCGCATATGAGTGTTTTCAGCACAAGAACCATACATGTCTTGTATTCGAAATGCTCGAACAAAACTTATACGATTTTTTAAAACAAAATAAATTCAGTCCATTGCCGCTTAAATATATCAGGCCAATTCTGCAGCAAGTGCTTACAGCATTGTTAAAACTAAAGGTGAGTTGAAAGTTCTATGTAGTAAAATACTGTTAATTACCTAGAATATAATAAACCGTATAGGTTTAAGATTGGTACCTTTATCTTAACATTATCCTTTATTGCCATAAAATAATTAATAGGCATATAAATAACATGACTTGACTATGTTAATAACAAATTATATTATTTATAATAATAACCAATTGTTTTATCTAAAAAGAATTCTGAGGCTAACAACGTTAATTGATTTTGTAATTGATAATATAAATTTTTAAGTTTTACTTATTTAAATTTTTTTTTAATTCTTAAAAATTTTAATATAGCGTATTCGCTATAATAAGATGAGTGGAACATAGTTAATAACTATTAAAACAGGTTTGAAATTGTTTTAATTCTTGAACAAATATCTATACTATAATTTATTGCAAACAATGTAAATTTTGTAATTAGTACAGGTGAGGTCCCTTATAACGAATACGAAGGGACCACTATTTTTTGTTCGGTATAACCATTGATTATAGAGGTTATAGATAGCCAAACGTATGGTTAAGATGGGCAATGCTTGATTTCAATTCATTTGATTACAAAATTACTTCGGGTTTGATGCGAAAAGTCGCCGAGCTTCAAGTAACTTTGAATAGACTTCTTTAATTCTACACCTTGTAATATCATTTACATTACATTTAATTTATTACCTACTCGCATATTTATGTTTTCATGTTAAAGCTGCATTTGAAAATATCAACTAAACATTAAATACATTTAATAACAACTTTAGAGTGTTTTTAGTCTATAGGTTCTAATATTGTAAATGCATAAACTTGGGATGCATTGTAATATAGGGTGTTTAAGAAATTATCGTAAGTCTTTTGGGGACATATAGAATATGCCAAAAGAATGCCATAAATTCCTATAAGTAAACATTTTTTCTACGATGCTGCCCTACCGAGATATTCAACTTTAAAGTTAAAAGATAAAATAATGAAAATAATCATATTATTGTTATAAAGGTAAAAATCTTTTTTTATTAAATACCTGTATTTTTTATTAACAATCATCATTTTTGGTTTACATTCATAATAACTGAAGGATTTCAAAACAATGTACCTAATAGAATTTTTTGATACCGTCATAGGGGAATCGAAGATATATTTCCCCTAACATTTCTAATGAAACGTTTTTTAAGGGGAATTATTGTTAAAATGTTTAACTACATTTTCAAATTTCCAAATAAAAAAAGATATAGTGGGTATTCTTGTTTACTTTTTATAAAATGAATCATTTTCAAAATTTCGCACTAAAAAAATAAAATGTGCAGTATTATTCTAGGTTCTAATATCTACTTACAGTGTAATACATATTTAATGTAAGTGTAACTGTACCTTGTGTGTGAGTGGTAATTTACTTTTTATTGTCTTTCATGCACTACAAAAAAATTGGGTTTATGCCTAATATTATAGGTATACATTATACACGATAGGTTCCAATGCACATCATGCATAAAAAGTTACTAAATTGTATATTAATCTGTAATATTATTCAGTTTAAAGTTTTAAACATGGCAATTCTACCGACGATTTACCTGCACACATATGACATGGCAAAAAAAGATTACAATACATTATTGCATAATTAAACAGCATAATTAAATATATAGTTTTTAAATCTTTTGTAGTATTATAATATAAATAAACAAATAAGAACTAAATAAGTCGTTTTTTGAGAGTGGCAATTACTGTTTCAGTATTACTGTCCATAGATTAGTTGCTTCTGATTTGTTTAATATTTTAAGTCATTATACATAGATATATTTTACCTACCTAGTATGTCTAGTGCTTCAAGAAATAGTTGCAAATAAAGTTTAACACCTTCCAAGATAAAACGATCTTACAATTTTAAAATAAAGTAAAGAAAGTAAATTAAGAAAATAAAGCTAAATTAAATCAATTTCTAAAATAATATTGTGCTAAAATTTGAAATTTATGTTAAAATTTGATTTGCGTTACTAAAAATGAAAAGTGTAAATACATGTAAGACAAAGGTTGGTTAACTGGGACCTAGTTTTACATCGGATATTATTTGTAACGTAACTTCAACATATTTTGCATTATCCAATTGTACATCATTCAACATTAAATATATCAACTAATGTACTTTCAATTAGATACATTATTTTAACTAAAGTACAAAACCCTTAACCAAACTAATTTTTTTTAAAACCATGCAGGTGAGCCCAATTACCCATTTCTGAAGGGGTAATTGAACCACCTGGACTTATTTCGTATAGATGTTGCATGTTAATCCTTTAAAGATAACTAGACTCAATTATTATATGTATTTAATTTTAAACCACAAAGTTACAAACATCAAAATTATGGTTGTCGAATTACGAGAATTTGAAAAGCATAAGGTAAAAAGATGAAGTGAATTTTATTGAAAAACGTACAATTAAACAAATGAATTTTGGCATAAATCATTAACTTTCTAAACTAGTTAAAATATTTCTTGCTGTTAATCGATATTGGAAGAGAAATAATTTTTAAAATATCATTCTAAGGGTACCGGAGTACATCTTCTGTTTTCAGGCCACTTCCAATTTCCGAACTTTTCAGCTTTCTCTGTGCATTTTCTCTTCACTAAATCATCGTTCTGTTCAATTATTTGCACGGGATATTTTTTTAGTTTACATAAACAACAACAAAATCCCCCTTTCCTGCCTCCAAGTAAAACGTCTCTTCACCATCTTTATCTGATGACCATGACCATCTGCCCCTCTATTAGTCCTCCTTTTATAAACCCGCGTTATTCTTTTTCAAATTACATATATGAGGTAACTGGACCACCGTGGACCCAGTTACTTGCTGTAAACGGGCCCATTTAACCAAAATGGACTTTTTTGAGGGGCAACTGTGGAAAACTTTTTATTTGAAATTTCTTCGAAAATTTTATTCTTCGTAAAAATCTCTGCATAATTCCAAATTCAAAATATACATGTCAAAATTTGAATATAACCTTTCGTATACGAGAGACGTTCAAAAATATAAAATCGACTCAAGCATAAAGTACCCTTATTTTTGAAAATACACAAAAATGTTATTATTTGGAAAAGTTTTTTAGAATTGCAAGAATATGTCAAATACGAAGTTTTAGTCGCTTTTTTCAAACAAAATTTTTTGAAAAATATATCTCAAATTTTTTCAGTGAACAATGGAGACTTATTTTAAATATTTAATTTAGTTTGTTAAATAAACTAAAATCGATAAAAGCAGTAATTACCTAATTAATGAGTTTAGGAAAAGTATTATTCAATTTTAAACACAAAATGTCTTCCATAATTTAAAATTTTATAATGACATTAATAATGGTGTATTCATTTGAATTTATCATTATAATTTTTATATTGTTATTTTTTCTTTTACAGCAATTAGGACTAATACATGCAGATTTAAAGCCTGAAAACATCATGTTGGTCGATCCAGTTCGACAGCCATATCGTGTGAAAGTAATAGACTTTGGAAGTGCAAGTCACGTCAGTAAAGCAGTATGTAACACATACTTACAGTCGCGGTACTACCGCGCTCCTGAGATAATTTTAGGCTTACCATTTTGTGAAGCCATCGACATGTGGTCCCTAGGCTGTGTGGTGGCTGAATTATTTCTCGGCTGGCCTCTTTATCCAGGATCGTCCGAATATGACCAAATCCGTTACATCAGTCAAACGCAAGGTTTACCAACTGAGCACATGTTAAATAATGCCTCGAAGACCACAAAATTTTTCTATCGAGACATGGATAGCACTTATCCATTTTGGAGATTAAAAACTCCAGAAGAACATGAAGCAGAGACTGGTATTAAATCTAAGGAAGCTAGGAAATATATATTTAACTGTTTAGATGATATCGGGCAGGTTAATGTTCCTACAGATTTAGAAGGTGGACAGTTGTTGGCAGAAAAGGTAGATAGAAAAGAATTTATCGATCTACTTAAAAGAATGCTTACTATGGACCAAGAAAGGCGCACAACACCAGGAGAAGCCTTAAATCATCCATTTGTACGTCTAGCTCACTTAGTAGATTATGCACATTGTAATAATGTAAAAGCTAGCGTTCAAATGATGGAAGTGTGTCGTCGTAATGATTATAATAATACAGCAAATGCCACTCATCATCAGTCGACCCAACAAGCTCCATCTCTTGTCGCTAATTTTGTACCTGGTTCGAATGGAAACGTAACGTTTACAATTAACAACCAATTAACAAATCAAGTTCAAAGATTAGTACGAGAACGTTCAGGATATGATAATTTATATCAAATTTATAATAGTCGATCCGTTGGGCGACAGTATACAACCAGCAGTAGAGCAGCCGATCCCTTTCAACACCAATTGGTATCTAGTATTCTTTGTCCGGCGGGTTATCAAGGAATGGGCGGCTCGCCAGCTAAACATGTTACTGTAGTTCAACAGCCACCTTTACAGATACAACCTCCAATTTTAAGTCAGCCAGGTCAGCAACAATATGTTCCTGTAAGTGTAGTAGAACCCAGCGGAAGACAAATGCTTTTAACAAATGCAGTACAAACATCGTGGCCTGCTAACAGACAAATGGCAATAGTACCTTCTTGGCAGCAAATTCCACCGCAACATGCTGCTATTCAACAACCTTTATTGTCAGATGCTGCAGATTGGGGCAGACCTCTTATAGTAGATTCTTCTGCAATTTTACAAGAACAACGTCCAGTATTTCCGGTAGATGTTACTACTGAAGTATATAATCCTGCAATTGTAGAGCACTCGAGTTCATGGACTTCCAGTAAAAGATCTTCAAAAAATCATCATATTATGCAACCTACAAATTCTCATCATAGTCATCATCATTTAATGGTAGACGCATGTTAATTTTAATAAAATGCTAGATTTTAATGCAAAAATTATTAGGTACCTACTCATCGATCTCAACACGATAAAAAAGAACAAACACAACTTAGCCCAGTAAAGAAACGAGTTAAAGAAAGTACACCACCTACTGAACACTTAAATGGTTACAACGGCAACACTCGTAGAAATTGCAGTCCTAATAACGGTAGTCATTGGCAACATACGTCGCAATCGCAGGTATGCGCCATAATTGTTCTATTAACATTTTACAAAAATAATGTGATTGTTTTTCAGGGTAAACATGTGCAAACTTACAGTCACGATCATCATCATACAATAAATAATAATCGACAACATACGATAACGATTAACGATACACCTTCTCCTACAGTGTCGGTAATTACAATTTCTGATAGCGAAGATGAAACTGGACCAACTGGTAAAGCGAATTCGTCTAATATTCGACATGCACAAAATCAACCAGCATTAACAACAACAAATCGTAAAAATTTAGTTAGTTGTGTTAGTGTTGGTGATAGTGATAATGAAGAAAATAATAGTTTGACAAAGGTAATGCTCATTATCTACTAGTATTAATTAATTAATCGAAATTTGCTTTGTCATGTAGATACCACAAAATTATCAACAAGTAATAAAACACGAACCATCTCATAATGTGCCCAATTATTCCACACAATCTCAAAAGAAACGATTATTGGCTAAAGCTCAATCAGAGTGTATGTTAAATGTTCCAACAAAACAAGAACCTGGAATAGAATATCATCAACATCATCGTTCAAATGAGTATTTAATACCGCAACAGCCGCATATGCATTCTAGCTCGCATTGTACCTCTGCATGTAAAGAACCAATTCAAACTTATCATTATATCAATGCTGGACCTATGAACCACATAAATAATCAAGAACAACATGTAGTATATGCAGCATCAAACGACAAAAGAGTGTCGTGGGCACCACCACCAGCTGCTCATGTGCCAAGTTCTTCTCATGGGAGTCATAGGAGACATTCTGCAGTTCCTGTGGTGAATCTTCGAGATTACAACATACCTTCTCAATCGCACAAGGAATACATACAACCTCCTGCTGCTCATTCCACAAGAGATGGTTTGACTGTTGCACGTGAACAACATCATTTACTAGGTCCTGGTAAAAGTTGGGCACATCCTCAGACTATACATCAAGGTTACAGGTAACACTTGACAGGAATACGGTGCTATAGTACTAGCATTGGCTATATAGTATTATAGACAACTAACCCTATGTTATTTTTCGGCAACGCTTAAGGGACTCCACAAACGCTGTTTTGAGACACCACTACAAGCATCACTACTTTAGAGTAGGTAGAAAACTGTTAGATTTTGTATAAAATTTTTAAACGCAGTGCACGTGCACGTAGATGTCGCAAATTAAAATTACATTTTACAACTATATCATACTTAATTCTTCTGACTGTTTTTAAAATTACCTGCTTTTGTTGATCCCTTAAATATACCATCCTAATCTTTTTAGTATAGTTCATGGCCAAAGCTGGTATTTACCACCTAAATTTTCTTATTGACTATTTATAATGATTTCGTTTGAAAAATGATCATATAAGCTATACATTCTTTTTTTATTAAAATATTGTTAGTTTGTACTTTTAATTATTTCGCTATTATTTATATTATTTATTGTCTTTTTATCGCATATTGTTATGTCAGTTATCATTATCAAAAACTCCGAGTCCTGATGTGTTCACATTATCAAAGCACAGAAAAATGGGGTTACCACTCGTTTCATTTACGTGAGCTGTCTATAACATTATATAGTAAATGGTACTAGTTAATTCAACAGAATATGATAATTCATAAACTTTTTCATATAGGCATAATACCACGCATTTATCACCACAACCACTTGCCGGTGCTCCAAGGCTATCGCCACAACATCCTCTAGCAGCAGCAGGGCAACCTCTCTACCATCAAACAGAATTATATCGTCGACCCGCTGTCTATGTCACCACTACCCAACCTGCATATCTTCCGACTACACATCAAGTAGCACCGGCGGGGTTAGTATATTATTTTCAATTCAAAAAGATTAATCTAAATTAAATTTCACACAAATAATATTTTTTAAACTCAGAATTAAGAATTTGCTTAAACTATCCTATAACTTATTCAAACCTATATGATGTTCACGTCATTAATACAAGGTTACTAGATGATGACGTTTCACACATTGCTGTCACCTCGTATTTCGACAGTTCTACTAAATTGTAGTCTTTTTTTATACCATCTAAATCTGCATCTTCATCTGCATCAATCTTTGCATCTGCGTGCAAGTAAATCATCGATAGAATATGTCACTTTCCAAACTTTAAACCGAATTACAAATAAACAATCTAGTAACTTTTTGTTGATGACATGAACATCATATAGGTTTGGATAAGCTATAAACAGTAACAACCATATGATAATCAAAGTTAATGACCATCAAAAAGCTAACAGTATAAAAAAATTATTTCTTATGCCCAATTTCTGAAACGATGCATATAGATCCAATAAGGCTATTGGTTTCTGGAACGTGTCATATGGTTATGAATTACCTAAACCCTTCCATAACGTATCTCGCCAATTTTCAATAAATATGTAAACATTCAGACTAGGTGAATACATACGACTTTTAATCCAATAACTATTTATTTGAGTTCCAAAAAGGTGCAGGCTCTTATGGGAGAGCGCATACTAGCGACACGATTGCACATCGACAAAATAATCAAAAAGCAGTCGATGAGGTTTTATGATTAAAAAGTCGAACAACTGTCGTTCGCAATGCTAAATCCCCAGCAGTATATGGGTGTATGCATACTATTAACTAAATAATCGAGCAGCGATTATTATGTATGTGCACCTTTTTTTTTCTTTTTCTTATCCTCAGTGTAAAGTAAAAGTCTCTCTTTTCGCCATGCTGTGATGCAGACTAGTCCTCGACTGAACAGTTGTGTGTATGCGCTACCTCTGCAACTAAACTGTTTAGTCAATGTGAAATCACGGTAACAGCACAACTCGACTAAACAGTTTAGTCAAAATACTAATCGAGTGTATGCGCCTAGCCTTATACAAACACAACCTCTTACTTTTGTTTATTTATAATTTATGTATGTATTTGGTAATTAGTTAAAAAATTTCGAATAGACATTTACTATTTCTCATTATTAAAATAAGATTAGTGACAATTTAATTAAAAAATAATTTGTTGCCGTGTAACAGATAATCGAGATAGGTAGGTAGGTAAAATGCGTTGTAGTTCTGAGTTATATAGGTATTTTTTATGACTTTTAGAATGAATTCTTCAAGTGTATCATCTGATGACGAAATACTCGATGTTATTGAACAAAATAGCAAGACCTCGGTTGCTCCGCCAAAGAATAAATTCACTTGACTTCTATAGCAAAGCAGAATTTCAAGATCGTTATCGGTTTTCCAAAGATAATGTACTATCTTGCTCACCAAAATCTCCCAGTGGATTTCAGACATTTCTGTCTAACTTCCCCCACTAGAGTGTTTGACTTGCCATACCAATGAAGATATTTAGCTATAGTTTGTTGCATTTTAGCTGAACTATATTGGATAACGAGTAAAAAGGACAAAAGAAAAATTTTTGTTTGTCTTGCTTACTAGACATATGTAAAATTGGACAACCCACTAGAAATATAACTCCCATTCACAACAAAACGCACAAGAGTCGTTGTTCGATGTTAAAAACAAAGATAAAGCTACAATTCGATTAACAATGAGAAGTTACCTTGAAGGTTACGAGAAGGTAACTTCTCATTGTTAGTTGAATTGTAGCTTTATCTTTGTCTTTAACATAGAACAACGACTCTTGTATGCTTCGTTATCATATTTTTAGTGGGCTGTCCAATTTTACATATGTCTAATAAGTAAGACAAAACAAAATTTCTATTTTGTCCTTTTTATTCGTCATGGGCGATTAATACAATTTAATTCATCTAAAATGCAACAAACTTTAGATGAATTCCTAGGACATGTTTTACAATTAGTTTTGCCAGTTGTCGGTTCATTTTACGCTCTAGGATAGAATAGCGATGCAAAGTTTTTAAATACTTTTACTGCTGCAGCAATTGAATCAGCATGCTGGTTCAATTTTCTTATGTAGAATACAACCGATTAAACAATAAATTACGAAGATATTATCATTGATTATTTATAGATACTTATTTAATTATTTTTAATGCCTTTTGCCAATAGAAAAAATATGAATCATTTCTGATAAAACTCGTTTCTTATAATTATTGATAAATTTATGTTGACTTACCTACCTACCTATTCTGTTTTTTTAATAGTTTTAATGAAGTACCGATACAGATTTTATTTTATCACAAAAATTTGATATACTTTAAGTACTGCATTTGTTGTGTTTTCTTTTTGAAAACAGTATATTTTTTAAAAAGTATTTAATTTTTGTTCTTTATTATTAATTCAAAACTAGATACTTACAAATGACAAAATATTCCCAGGTTTTATTTAATATGATTATATGACACTAATATTGTGAATTTTCATGTCGCTTATTTACATATTAAAGCTGAAATGGAGAGTAATAAAAAGTTGGGCCTTGATCCACTAAGAAATTTCCCGACTTTTAAAACTTTTAAAGACGGCAATCCCTCCATTTACTCATGGAAAATAAATTAGTCGATTCTATTTTTAGTGAAGAGTGGTGCCTAGGTTTTCAGTCGCCATCTAATTTTTGTTTTTTAATATTGACTACTTTTTAAGTGTTTTAACTGTTAACTTATCCTTTCGCATTTTGTTTAAGTTAATGCAAAAGTTAATTTTTTTAGCATCGCCTTGAAAATTCGGTTCCGAATAACGTTTTTAATTCAACTAGACAAAGATCATTCCCGCAAGTTATTTTACCTCATCGAAACTGGAAATATATTACAAAATCAACCAAATGTTTAAGTGCCACCTGATGTGTTAGAAAGTATATAACATTTACAACAGTGAACATTAACAATATCTGCATATTTGTAGAAACTCATAGTCAAATGTTTTGTATTTTAGTCGAGCTCTGCCACCGCCACCAGCTCATCATTCCAACGCGCGACCTGTTTTAGCAAGCCACACAACTCATCCATTACCAGCACATTTACAATTTCCTTCTCATCCTCAAGTTGCTGCTGCTTCATATGGTTTTGCTCCACTTAGTCCAGCAAAAACTCATCAGTACCAACCAAGTTTATGGTTTGCAGAGTAAAAAATTTGCATCTACAATAATTTTAGTGCACTAAAAATATTTCATAAAAAATACTTGTTACAATATCAATAGGTTTTTATTATTTATATGATGTGCAGTATCACAATATCGCATAACACATATAGGTAGGTTTAAGTGTATAAAAACAATATTACTGCCAATAGTTTCTTCAAATACAATTGCCTATAAAGCTGAACTGGCCTTAACTGTTTCATTAATTGTTGCTCTTATTTAATGGAGTATAAAGGTAAAAAAAATATTTGTCAAATGAATATCTTACAATTAGTATTAGTGGCCTAAATAAATAGGTGGGAACTTATTTTTCGTGTTGATGAGATTTCCCCATTAAGTTCCGTTAAGTTTCATAGTTTCATTATATATTACATTTTACAGTAATTTCATTTGTAAATTACTAATTTTAAGTTTTTAATAAATTGTGGCAAGTTTTTCAATATCTTTCTTCTCTTGTAAAAGATTGATGTTCAAAGTATTTGTCATTTTTGTTGATTCTAGTCCTTCTTGTATTATTTTTGTCGCTTTTTCGTTTAAAAGTGAACGACGTTTAGTTTTCAATTTTTCATTGTTTCTATTAATTTTTAATGGGAAATTAATTAAAAATGTGGTTTCTTCATTTAATGCATTTCGTACTAAATATGTGATCATCATATTAAAATAATTTAGAATGTTGATGTCGATTAATAGATCGATATTTACTTTATTCGTTGATTATTGTGGTACTATTAATTTTAAGTGATAATAGCAATTACTGGTAAATTAATTTGTAAGATATCTAGTTTTTCTTTTTTTTTTTAATTTTAGAATTTTATTTTAAAGAATGTAAATATTTTTTAAAGAATAGCTTTGTGTAGGTATTTTTTATTTTTAGTCAAAGTAGAGCTGAGGAAATTGTGATAAACTAAGAAAATTGGTTATAGAAGCTGTTAAATTTTAAGGTACATAAAGTACATTTTAAATAAGGATTCTTATTTTTATTTAGTGATCGTCATTCTTGATACTAGAATTATGTGTAATAATTGGAATTTTTTTTAACTTGCTATACTTTTGTTTAACAGAATTTAAATGTACCTATTTCCCCCAAAGGGTTATAAATGTTTGTGTATTGATTTTCTAATTTTTGGGCACATAGTTTTTTAAGGTTTTTGTTTATGAATATGCTTTACATTAAGATATCCACGTAAAAACTATATTTTGTATTTTAAACTTAACAACCATATTAGTTTTATGACGCTTTATTTGTAGTTAGTTGTATTTACGTATGTGTGCAATTAGCACTAGAGGATCTGATTACAATTCTTGCAATGTACTTGCATTTTTAATATCCATTTAAATAATTTCGTAAAAATTAAAACGAAAATAATTACGCTTTTTGTTAAGTAAATTTATTTTTAAGTTGTACAGAAAATAGTTTTAACACATACTTAATATACTTGCAAGAATTGAATTGTATAAACATAAATCGATGTGCCTGTTAGTTTGACTTTCCGTTCGTACTCTGTGTTTGACGTTTGCCAATGTAAATAGCTGTATGTCTTTTCAGCTGTAATTAACGTCAATGGAGTTACGGCAATAGTTGTGATATTTAAGATGATCATTTTAAACTTTGTACATATAAATATGCCTAATGCAATAGTGGGTAATAAAAATATATGCAGACTATTTTATATTTTTATAGCCCACAAAATGTTTTATCTTAAATGTAGATGGTACAATACCTATAACTCTACAAGTAGAGTTAAACTACTGGTACTTGTACAAATAAATAATATTTTTGGATTGTGTAGAGTAGATTAATAACTGAGTATTTGTCTTAAGGTGTAGTTTTATCGTGTTCTACATATATATGCGTATATGTTAATCTATGAGTTTCTGAGGTTCCTTTACTATTGTTTACGCTTTTAAAATCCATAAGATTTTATTTGAACATTTGTGAGCCAAGGGATGTTTAGGTTTCATTTGGCATTATAGCAGATTTTAGGTACCTAATAGTCTTCAAATATGCATTTTTTTAACAGTTGTAGATTATTAATCGACTGTTCTATTGCATGTTTTTAGATGCTTGTAAAAACACAATTTATTCAAAGCCTTAATCGGAACAATATATTTACTAGTAGCTCTGTCTTGTATCAATTGTAATATTAGGCATTTTCTTGTTATGATCTTTGAATGCACCAAAGTTTGTTAGTTTTTATGATTACCATTCGAAAGTTTATTATAATAATGATGCAGAGGGTGTCCAGTATGTATCTACCTGTATTACTAAATAACAGCAAATCGGTGATATAATATTAGACAATTGCCAAATTAGATTTTATTATTATTTTCTTTTGGGGCATCAAAAATTAATTAGATCCTGATCATATTTGACTTTTACTTGGATAATTTATTTTGGAAATTATTGAATGTATGTTGGGATTGTCTTTGAAACATTTAAAAATATGAGCAACAAAATAACATGTTGGTAATTTTTCTTATCGCTTTGAATATATCAAATAATTATAATAGTGGATGAAATTGAATTAAAGTATACAATTTAGTTAAAGTAATTTTTAAGATGAGTTATTTGTTTTCCGCCTGACCTGACCTGGTATGGTTGATGGATGATACCCATTAATGCATAATTGTATTTTTTTTTTCATAATTTATTCCACGATTTGCTTGAATGTCGAATTTTGCATTAGTCTTCTGCGACAACGAACAGAAAAATATTTTACACCCGTGCTTCCAAAAAACATTAGTTATTTGTATTACCATATAAATATGTGAAATTTAACTTGCCAGGGAAGCCATAGCAAAAATATATTTTAAAATGAAAGTTTGCAGTCTTATAATTGTTTCAACCTGGTTGGAGTTTATCTTTTATAAATATTGTTTCTGTAATGCTACAATAACTAATCATCTAGATGGTACGTTAAAAAAATATCTTTCAATATAAAGTTGTTTTAGCTTAAATATTGATCACTTGTGAAATATATCAAAAGGTAGCACAATAAAAATAACCTATTACCTCATTAACCAACTCTTATCTATCGATCTCTTGATAATAATGTAGTTGGTTAAATTACATGACCCTTTTTGCTATTCACTGCAATCAAATTTCGAATTTTATCAATTTGTATATAAGTTAATTGGATGTTGGGTTGGATATTTCTAGTTACCATGTTTATATATATATATATTTATATACACACTCACAATATATGTATGTATTGCTTAGCACATTATTTACAGGTTGTCGTTAGATTTACAATTTTATTGTATTTAGTTTGTATAATTTAAGTATAATATCTGCTGATGATCTGAATGTAGCACAACTATTTAAATTTTATTGATCTAAAGGCTGCACGACAGAATATAGATAGAATATGTAGAACGGGCCTATGTCAAAATATGTTAGAAATTTTTATTATATAAATTAAAACCTACCTTGACGTTGGCCCACTATTTAGTAATATATTACTAGTGTGTACTCAAGACTGGTGTTTTTGATGTCGATAGCTAAATAGAGGTGTATACACCACATTAAAGGTGGTAGGCTGCAATAGAAATTTAAAATAATTATAGCATATTGTTAATACACTAACGTAATGATTTTTATATGGAATGTCGGTTTTTAATTGTAGTATAATTTGTGTATTATTTGCTTATATGGGATTTCATAAATTATTTATCGTTTTACTTTGTGATTTAAGCTTATTGACAATGACAATAGTACTTATAATGTATTAGCTGACTAACATAAGTCCCAATTTCATAATTAAATTAAAGTGATTTTAAAATTTAAAGTAACTTTAATGTTGATTATGAAACTGACCATAAGTTCAGTAAAGAATATTTTGTTTATAAAATTTGGTTCTTTTAAAATTTCCGTTTGTTACCGAAAATATTATTTGAAAAATTTAAGTAACGCCAGAACCAAGAATCAAATTTGTAATTTAAAAATGTTATATAATTTGGTTTAACTTGAGAAAATCCATTAGCTTATGATTTTCTAATGTAATTAATAAGTACATATTTGGTGATTTTGTATATTTATTAATGTGTAGAGTACAAAAGATTTGTGAATATAATAACAGAAATACCTACCTACTTATTAAAAAAATAACTCGAATTTTATCGCTGCTGTTTTTTATTATTCTGCATTAAAATAATATTATAATAGAAAAGTATAAGTTATAAATTTGATATACATTTGAACTATATGCTAACTGTCTTCCTGTAATTTTGAACAATCCAAATGCATTTATATCAGTTTACAATTTAAAAGAATTTCAATAATTATTGTAACATTTAGAAAATTTGTAATCTGTGCTTTATTACTATAAATACTAAATTGTTGATAATGAAACAAAAAAAGTGGTTAATATTTTCAAATCTAATTATTGTATACCGCTAATGTGTTATATTTTATTTAAAAAAACAAAAAACAAAACTACATATCATGTAATACCTTATGCTAATTTATGTTTCATAGAAAAATTGAGAAATTCCTTATTTATTTATATCGTAAAATTATTTATATGTATTCGATGAATAATCAAACATTAGCAGGGTACATATTATATGTAGTGCATATTTACATTCTAAAGAATTGTTAACGTCCATACATTCTGAATTCCCAGTGCAAAATAATGATTGTATGTGCTCTTTCTTCGCATATCTTATTGTATCTTAGTCTCCTATAGATAAAGTTGTGGCACAAATTATTAAATACGATAAAATAACACTTTTTAAATATACAAATCCTGGGTAATTCAGAAACTATAAAATTTGACTGCATGTTCAGCCTGCCATAACCAAATTAGTTGGACCAAGTTTAACTAGTTATTTAAACATACTTCATACAATACCTATGTCGATCAGGTTTCGTGTTTCATTCATTATAATAATGACTGTTTAAGGTGATTTGGCCTCAACCATTTGTAAAATGTAATGTAATATATAATAATTGATGCATGTAACATATGTAGATTTGTAATTGTAAAGCTTGCATAGGATTTGAGCTATTTTTAGTAATGTTTTTCATCCTCTTAATAAACAAATAAATGTTGCCTTTTATAAAAAATTGGTACCTAGAGATATATATAACTATAACTTAACCAACTATATAACTGCTTTGACCTAGTAGCCACCACATGTACTTTTGGAATCAAATAAAATATACATATATCTTACGGACAATATAAGTCGGGAAGTATACATAATTACCGGAGATTATGTATAATCGCCTTCAATGTTTGAGAATATGTTTAATTTATCAAACATACTTGATATTATGAATAATCTCCAATACTTACTGGTATTGTTGATTAATTGAAATTATTATGACAAGGAAATGCAAAATAAATCAAAGTTTATTTGGATTAAAAATATTTTAACAATACATATAAATAAAATAATAACTAGGTACATACAATAAATAATTTGGTGTCCATTGAAAGATAATGACTAAGCATTTCCGGAAATATTAAAAAAAAGGTTAATCCTAGTTTTTATGCATAATAACCACACTTTTAGTTATTTTTGATATTTCCTGGATGCTTAGTTATTATCGATGTTTATTAAGAATAGTCAACTGTAATTATTACTCATATTTATAATGCCTCTCATGGTATAATAATTATACATTTTGATCATTCTACAAAACTGTTATTAGACCTAATTCTCATATTTATATATCTATATATATATATATATATAATTTGGTCTAATGAAAATTTTGTAGAATGATCAAAATTTATAATTTGTTAATTTTTATAAAGCTCTTGTAGGCACAAAACAATAAAAAACTTTCAAATATTTTTATACCTTATAATTAGTGTAAATCTTAAAGTAAGGCATCCACAATAAAATAATAAATTATCTAATAGTAAACGGACCTTGCCTAGCAATATCTAATAACAAATTTTTCGTCATTTGTTTTGCAAAAAACAAATTATTTAACAGAAACGTCCGCAGTTTTATAATTTTTTCTGTTCTATTTTTGTAATTGGCAACAAATTTCCCGCGCGTAACGTAGAGAGGCTCGACAATCCGCTAACCGAGCATCGACCGTTACCGCTCGCCAGGGAGTGGTAGCCATCACCACCAATACACAACCAGAGTTCATTCTTAGTGCGTTGCGACCATTGGTCTACAATTTGTCGACCAATCATTGGGAAACTGCCGTAGAAAATATCCAATGTAAGTTCACAAACTATCAAACAACATCTTTGTACTATTCGCGGGATAAACCGGCATAATACAATTATTTATTATTGTCAACTATTAGTATCCGCGGTTTGAGCGAAGGTTCCACAACTTAACGTGTACTTCCTTTACTGTAATGGCGATCAACGTCACTGATCTTCTAATATTACGTGATCTCCATAATATTCGCCGTAAGGATTTTTTTTCATTTTTCCCGACTATTTTAAAAATACTTTCTGAGAAACAATAATTTTTTATTAAACATTGAAAAAATCGCTTTTGCGATGCATACCTTCTTTTGGAATTACCTATATCAATTAACCTCAAAATTAAAACGTTGCATATAGTTGTAGTGAACAGAAATGGAACAGTTGACAACTGCCGATGGGCAAGTGGTGATGCAGGCCGTTTCGCCCCAACAGGTGCAAGTAATGCAAATGAACGCGACAGGTCAAGTGATTCAAGGAGCAAACGGTCAGCAAATAATGGTACACACAGTACCACAAAGCAATCAAATGCAAGTTGCTCAAGGTACACAAGGCATTCAGCAAATTCAAGTTGTGCCCGTATCAAGTTTGCAAGGTGCCACACAAGGACAAATTCTATTACAGCAACCCCAACAAGCACAATTAGTACAAACAGCTGATGGACAAACATTTATTTATCAACCTGTAACTATCGATAACACAACAATTCAGCAAGCTCAACCCACAGGTTATTATTAAAATGATAATAATCAATAACGTTACCCGAATCTATTTCTAGTTTTAAACATAAACGGAAATTTAGTACAATTATCGAGCCAAACAACATCAAATACTACAACTGCCCAGTCTCCTACTGCTGTCGTTCCACAATCTGCAATAGCTACAGCATCAAATCAGTTAGCAATGTCCAATGGAAATATAGTTATGGTAATAAAAATTGGTGATCCCTAGATCGTAGTTGTAACAGTATAATTTAGATGGTTCCAAGTACAAGTGGAGTAAATCAGTTTCAAAGAGTTCCTTTGCCCAATGCTGCTGAGTACTTAGAAGAAGAGCCGTTGTATGTAAATGCAAAGCAGTATCGTAGAATTTTAAAAAGACGGCAGGCCCGAGCCAAACTAGAAGCTGAAGGGAAAATTCCCAAAGAAAGACCGGTAAACTTTTATTATTATTTTTTTAATTCACAGATTAATTTATAGCTGTACACTATGTTCATTTACACTGAATACTTTTACAGAAATATTTGCACGAATCCAGACATAGACATGCCATGAATAGAATACGGGGCGAAGGTGGAAGATTTCATTCAGGTTCTGTTAAGAAACGAAAGTAAGTAGTTGCTTTTATTTCATAAAATAAGAAACTATATACCAAGTGTATTAGGCAAGAAGAAGAACAAGAAGCACAATCGCAACGTCATACACAACAAAGAACAATCGGAGTTTCATTCAACAATAACCCCTTGGATAGCACTATTATCATAGAGGTATAAAGGATCTTAAATTAATTACATTAGTAGTTATATATAGCAGATTCAATTTTCGACAGTAATGTGCTAATAGAGAAAAGGTTATTGAACAGATTGCTCGGGTTTTTACGAAGGAGAGATTATTTTAAGAAAATTGTCTACTATCTAAATTTGAACACTTATAATCTGAAATCTTTGGTTAAAATATCCGAATTTTACCGGTATAAACAAAATTCTTCGATCTATCGAATAATCTTCTCTGTAAACATACATTTGAATGAACTACACTTTGTCCAAACTTATATACAATCCACGTCATCAATGAAAGGTTACTAGATGATGACGTTTCACAGAGTGCTGTTGCCTCGTACCTTGTATTTTGACAGTTCTAATAAATTGTAGTCTTTCTTTAGATCATCTAATATGTGCGTAGGTGCAAATCATCTATAGAATATGTCATTTTCGAAACTAAACCAAATTACAAATAAACAATCTAATAACTTTTTTTTGACGACATAAATTGCGTATAGGTTTGGATAGGTCATATTTACCAAATAAATATTTTATTTATACAAATAGAATTTTTTCGAATCTATCGATTTATGTAGAAAAATGACTAGAGAAATATCAGTGATACACATTACATGTTGATGTTTAAAAATGTCATAATAAATACAAAACTGTCTTCAGCACGTTTTAGTTAATTTACAGTTGTTGGTTTAGTTTTTAATGATAATGGGACCTTTATATTTTCCTTTTGTGGTTTCAAACCCGAAATACAGTAAAGTTTCTCAATAACGGACAGCTGTGGGGTAGACAATATTGATCATGGAAGGGAGGGTTAAATATAATTTCACAAAAACCTTTATATTTTTTATAAAAAGGCGTATCTAAGTACTTAACATATTCACTGCTAATAATGCAGATTCGCATTACGGGCTTAGTTATTTACATTTTGATTGAAAGAATTGAGCGTGGGTACTGGGCGGTTATTAGAGAAGCACATAGAAAAGATGTGTAAAAATAACATGTTACAATTGTTGCGTATCCGCGTCAATTAGCAGACGAGCTTTATGTGCTAATGATGCTGATCCGCCTCAAATGCACAAACAACTATATAAAGGACTAATATCATCTAAGTAACGCTTTTTTCAAGATTTACAAATAAGAAACTGATCAGATAATAAAAAGCACCTATCAAGTTCTAGAGGTGTACTCGGAGTTTTGTCAGTAGTGAACGTGTTAATACACATCGAGGTGCATTTATTTTTATGTGAATTTATTTGCCTATTTCTTTTTTATAAAATATTGTTCAAGGGTTGTTTGTTTTATATTTTCAAAACTTCAATTTTAGTTAACTTCCGAAGACTACATTTGTTCTTTTGGGAACACTACTATGAAGATTTTTTCTTCCAGTGTTAAACATTTTCTTTTATTCTGGATCATCTTCCTTCACCAAACGTCGCACGTAGATTAATGCAATTTAAAAAGGTTTTTCACAGGAAAGAGAAGCTAAAATTGTTTACACAAGTTCCTAGAAAAGGTGGTTCATGTTCAAATTATACTACTTCTATTTTACTAACTAACTGCAGTAATCCATACATAATTCTAAAGTTTCATTCTACATATGTACATATTTGCATATTCCTCATAAACAAAACTGCAACTCACAATCAGCTGTAGTGAATGATGGATCATAAATGCTTGCACACCTATAATACATATTTGAAATAAACAAGCTCTCTTACATAACTCAATCATTCAAAGTTACTTTTCCACTACATTAAAAACCTTCGTTATACAGAGGTAATTATTAAAGGCATTGCAACTTAAAAATTACTTGCTTATTAAATTATTTTAAATGTCCTCAACAACAAACCGAAAACGAAATTATCGTATCTGTCACCGTTCTCGAGTTATTTAGCTTGGAAGTCGAGTGCGTGATGTCACAACTGCTTAACTGTCCTAACTCGTGCATTACCATCGTAATACGAATATCGTTTGCACATTTTCTTGTTATTTATACATTATGGCATATATAAGAACCACTTCAATAATATGGCGGAAATAATAAATTATATTTATGATTATGTTATGTAAACCCATTAGGCGGCTATGACGTCAATTTTGCTTACTTTAAACTCAAATATCACTGTCAATATACATCTTAAAAAACATGGACAAAAACTAAAATTCTTGAAATAAATCCTACTTTAATTTTATGAAAAAAATATAAATAGGTGAAATAAGTTGCCAATGCCCATAAGCAAGTGTGAAATAAATTATTAATTTTAATGGCCACATACGTACTGCAGATAATTCGTTGTTGACAGGTTTTGTTATATAGTTTTAGTATGTAATAAAGTTTGGGAATAAGAAACTGTTCTTTAAAGGGAGGTGTCTGTTAATAGAGCTTTCACTGTAATATCAAAAAATCTGTTAGGGTGTTATCACTTTCTTAAGTGTATTATTGGAAATAGACATGCAGTTGTCAAGAAAATCCTAAATTTGGAGTGACTTAAAAAATATCAATATAAGTACCTAAATAATATTTATTGTATAATTATGAATGAGAATTTTTAAAAGTTCGATGGCAGAGATTTAAGAAAAGTGAAAAGTTTTTAATTAAATTTTCATTTATAGCCCGTTGGAGTACCCGTAATGTCAGAATCAATATCAACAGATCCTTTATCAGTAAGAGATGGCAATTAATGTAATTTTTTTAATAACACTATCGTAAGTACTTTTATAATAGAATTTTAAATAAACAAAAAGAAATGTACATAATTAATCATTTTTGAGATTATACTTTCTATCGTTGTTGTAGATATCATGTTTGTATAATAATTTTAAGGTTTTCCATTGTATATGCATATTATATAATTTATTATTGGCTTGCTTTTACATATTACTATTAATCTTCTTTTTTTTTTAATTTATGGTCGATTCTCTACAAATTAACCAAATTACCGTCTGGATAAAATCGTGGCGTAAATAGTGTTTTTTTTTTATATAACTGATTTATAGTATTTGTGTTTGATATTTCAAAATATAATAGGTTATAAATGATGTTTAAAACACATTGTAAACCTCAGATTTGTCACTCCCTCACTATGTCCCAGTGCTGCTATTTACTACTATAATGCACTATTATTTGACCTACTTAGCTAATAATTTGTTGGCATTTACATATATTAGAATAAAATAGTTTATAACTAACTATTATACTTATCCCCTGTAAGACATAATATGATTAAATTACATAGCACGTTGCTGTTTATTTTGCCCCAAACTATGTTCGTCCCTCCCTCACACTTTGCATTCGAAAACCAAAGTCTAAAAATCATCTTGTTTTTTATATTATGTCCTTCATTTTGACTAATACTGTGAAAATATTAAGTTTAACCCATGTAAACAACTTTTTTGTATACTGTCATTTTTGATGGTAAAATTGGTCAATTCGCAGAAATTCGCCCTTATAATGAAAATCTTATCAGCCATATGCATAGATATTTAATTAAGGGCCGATCTTTCCATCTAATAAATTTATTTGCCAAATATTTACCATAGAAACGTTTGTTCAAACAATTGTTTCCATGGTAAATATCTGTCAAATAAATTTATTAGGAGATAGAAAGATCGGCCCTAAATTTAATGGTTATTAATAAATCATGTTTATCTCCATAGAGACAATTGTTTCTAAGGAAATAAACATGGCTTAGTAGTGACTTAAGTAAAATAAATATCAAATGTCTACATGCAGCAGACTGTAAGGGCCAGTTGCACCACAGCCGATCACGCTGAACGTCAGTCAATCACTATAGAAATGATCGTGTAGACAATCCTTTCTATAGTAATTAACTGACGTTCAGCATGATCGGCT
This sequence comes from Rhagophthalmus giganteus, assembly GCA_036326145.1. Lineage (NCBI taxonomy): Eukaryota > Metazoa > Arthropoda > Insecta > Coleoptera > Rhagophthalmidae > Rhagophthalmus > Rhagophthalmus giganteus. The sequence continues at coordinate 4,853,238 of JARFJA010000056.1, read as the reverse complement.
GTAGTACAACTGGACCTAAATGTTTAAAATTACATTTCATAAGAAAAATTGTATTTGCAAACTTAAATATGCAGATTAAAATACGTACATTATTAATCAGTACAAATAAATAACGTAATTTGTAGAATTTGTATTAGATACAAATAGGTCAAATGCATAAAAATTAGTAGGTAATTATTGAAAAATTTGTATCTGTTTTTTTAATAACAATGCCTTAGGTTTTATTTCATCATTTTCTTTTAATTTAATATATCTAAAATTAAATGCTTACAAAATAAGAGGCTCTCCAATGTTTTTAAAGTTAAGTGTTATTAAATTACTTTGTACCTATTTAAAAACTACTACTTTATTTAACTATATTTATACATACATTATATGTACCTACTTTATTTAAATAAACGCAAATTAATAAAATTTAAAATTTTATCTTATTTTGTTAAACCAGTATTTCCCAAATTCCTTTCCATTGTGTTGGTAATTCAATTAAGAGCCGATTTTACAATTATTATATAAACATCAAATAAGCTATTCCTGGAAAAACTGTTATGAAAACGTTTTTTAAGACAATGGTTTCCATGAAAATTCTTCCAAAAATATGTCGCTTATCTAACGTTTACCGTATAATTATAAAACCGGCCATTAGGGCCAATTGTACAGTACAGATTTAGGGCTAGTCTTTCAATCATGAAATAAAGTTCCAAATAACCGATAATATGAAGTTCGATCCATAATTTTCCTTAGTTACTATGGAAATCAACAGTTTAAACTGATATTGTACAATTGGCCCTTAATAGTTATTTGTTTACCGAGGCTGCAAAATGACTATTTAACATCAGAGAGATATCATTTTTAGTCAAACCTAAAAAGCTCAAGGGTGCCAAACACATTTCGCAAATGGGGCGAATACAACATTTTTTGTGTAACCGCAACATATGTATTCTAAAATACATAATTAATTTTATTTTTACCTTTAATGATCGCATTTGCTCAAATTTTGCAATGTGCCATATTAGCCCGTATATAGCGCGACACCGAATTTAAAACTACACCAAAATTTTTTATAAAGATATTTAAAAAAAAAAAATCTGAATTTAACACGATCCATTCATTTTTCATAAAAGAATCAAAGAAAATAGAATTCAATCAGATAAGCTTACCTAGACCTCGAATTTAGCACGAGTCAATTTTTTAACGGGAAATAATTAATCAAAAAATATCGCGTTATATTCAGGCTAATACGTTATTAGGTAACTAAGGAAAAGGCAACATATTTTTCAATAAACGTCAAAATTGTAAAAAATGTTGCAAGAAACTGAAATGTATATTGATTTTTCTTGTACTCCTCCTGGGTTAGAGAAGCTGTAACCGTAAATTTAGTACCGGAAAAATCATTATGTACGCACAGTAGACTCTTGCTAATCCGGCGTTTTTAGGCGGGCTCTCTGCTAACGTGGAGTAGAGAATGATTGTCCCTAAACGAGAAGAAAAACAATATATTTTCGTTGCCTCTTTTGTCGCCCGTCGCGTTCATATTTGAGTTCAGTTTATTTTCTAGCTTTATTTGTCGTTTTTAATAGAAATACACTAGTTTATGGTATTTAAATGCGTTTTTTTTTACAACTTTCCAATAATCCGGCACTGCCTGGTCTGATACGTGCCGGATTAGCAAGAGTCTACTGTATATACAAAATTTCTCATTACCAATTTTGCAGCCATTACTTACAGCAACGACCGCAATTGTGTCTGTAAATGTGTAGAGTTTTTAATACGGTTCCACAAAAAAGTATTTTTTGTATAAGCAGATATTACCTATATACCTAAAAATGTTCATCCAAAACCCTAAACAAGTAGTACCTACAACTTGGGTTGCAAAGGTATGGCTCAAACATTTGTTACATTAAACAATACATTATTTTGATCTTCAACTCTTACTTATCCTTGCAAATCGTAAGACATCACGACAACATAATATGAAATTTTAACATTTATCATTGGTGTAATATTTGACCAAGGCGGTAAAAGGCTGTTAATTGTAATTTCTTCAGCACTCGGTAATTTATTTATAAATTATGTATTGGAGTGAAGTATAATACAAAGTCTTGGTAAACTTAATCTGGATGATTGAAGGTAATGATACCGCTATAACGATTGAAGATTGCCAATAGTACCTATACGAAAAAAACGAGAATAGTACGCACCAGTAGTAACTAAGCTGAGCCTGTCAAGATAGTATAAATAGTAGAAATAACTGCACTAAAAATACTTTAAAAATCTTGATTAATCCATAATTATTAATTTGAAAGTAAAGTAATACAGCGACATCTATTGACAAAAAATGTAGAAACATGTAATTGGTGATAGTATGATAATTTTATAAAGAATTAGATTTTTATAAAATTTGTTTATTATAACTGTATTTTAAATTATTTAAATTATACATTTCTCGATATTATTAATGTTCAGTGAATCTTGAATCAATTTGAATATTAATTAAAACACTTACTTACCGACACGTCCAACAATCGGTGTTTTTTCAGTTCAGTAGTGATAGGGATTTGTTACCGTTGATGCGGAATATCTTCTACAGATTTACACTTTATGGGCGTTAATTAAAATTGTTAAACAACTCTTAAGCACGTCTTTTAAACCACCTCGTAATTTAAGTAAAAATTGAAAATTTCTTTATATGTAAGTATTAGTAAGACTTTGGTTACGTATTTACCATTTATGTTTTTGTAAAAATTATAGTTTGTGTTAATATATAAATCAAAAATGGCGTGGAGATTTAAAGCTTCAAAGTATAAGAATGCTGCTCCTATCGTTCCCAAACCTGAAACGTACGTTCGTGATATCTGTGTCGGATCATATCAAACGTATGGAAATAATATAGCCGCATCTGCTAAATTTATGGCATTTAATTGGGACCATGCAGGTTCAAGTCTAGCTGTATTACCGATAGACGACTGTGGTAGAAAAAGCAAACTTATGCCTTTGTTACATGCACATTCTGATACTGTAACGGACATGGAGTTTTCTTCATTTCATGATAGTTTACTTGCAACCGGTTCACAAGACTGTTTAGTTAAGATATGGCATATTCCCGAAGTAGGATTACAAGAATCATTAAGTAATGCTGAATGTACCTTTTCTCATAAACAAAGAAGGGTCGAAGGTGTAGGTTTTCATCCAACTGCCGATTTTCTGTTATATTCTACATCGTACACGACATTAACTTTATGGGATTTAATATCTCAGCAAGAGATTTTTGTTAATGGGGATCATACCGATATAATACAATCGACATGTTGGAAAAGAGATGGTAGTTTAATGGCAACATCGTGCAAAGACAAGCAAGTTCGAATAATCGATCCTCGAGTTGAAAATTCATGTTTTAAAATAACTAATAGTCATCAAAGCATTAAAGATTCTAGAATCGTTTGGTTAGGAGACCACAACAAGATTTTGACTACAGGTTTTGACATGGCCAGATTAAGACAAGTTATCATTAGGGATCTGAGGAACTTCTCTGATACAGAGAAAACTTTAGAATTAGATTGTTCGACAGGTATTCTAATTCCTCTTTACGATGCCGATACAGGAATGTTATTTTTGGCTGGAAAAGGTGAGTTTTTTGGATTTTCCAAATTTATAACAAAAATTAAATTTAATAGGGGATACTACAATTTCTTATATGGAAGTGTCTGATAAAGAACCTTATTTAATCGAGGGCCTACGACATACAGGCGAACAAACAAAAGGTGCCTGTCTTATACCAAAAAGGGCATTGAATGTTATGCAAGGAGAAGTAAACCGCATCTTACAATTAACAAGTAGTTCAGTAATACCTATTACCTATCAAGTGCCCAGAAAAACATATAGGTACCTAGTTTTATTTTTATAATTACATATGTATTGCTAGTTCGATTTTAAATGTTATAGAGATTTTCATGCCGATTTGTATCCAGATACGCCTGGTTATGTAACAGAGATGACTGCTGCAACATGGTTTCAAGGAAAAAATGTTCCCGTTCCTAAAATTAGTTTGGATCCTGCTAAAAGATCTAATGGCGATAATCCAATAACAGTAAGAATTGATTTATTTTAATTTCAATAATACATTGAACTCTCAATTATTCACGAGCGGATTCAGATTATATATTAAGAAATTATTTGAATTTCATTTTTAGGCTTTTTGACTCACGTAATGCATAATATTTGTTTAATATCTTTTGCTAGATTAATGTTCAAAATTCAAATTAACATATTCTAACTGGGAAAGTTTCGCTTAATTCAGGTACTCAGAGGATCTTTATCGAAGATTAAGGAAGAAGTTCAAAGTATCGTGGCACAAGTCATAGATGCAAAATCGCCATCGTCAAAAGTTTTCCAAGCAAAAACCACCTCGGCTTTCGTAAAAAACGATTTTAATTCGATTAAAGAAAAAGTTCTCAGTTTAGAGAAACACGGAGTTGTTAAAGAGAAACCTAAAGTATCAAATGGCTCTGATCATTTCAAGAGCACTGAAATTGCTCAAGAAACGATAGATTTGCAAGAAAAGTTTGAAACTGAAAATGGTATTCACGTATTACCCCCAAAGCCCATGCCACGAACATCTAGAACGGGATCCATATGTGAACCTATCGAAGATATTAATCCTGCTCCTAAACCCGTTGCTAGACCTAGAACTAATAGTTGTACACCCATTATTACTTCTGTTAATCCTAATTTGCCCATCGTTGGAGGTTATAAGGTGCTAGTTTAATCGCTTCCGTTATGTTCCTCGTGCTTTTTGCTTTTAATCGAATTATTTATTTTATCATTTGTAGAGGTAATATTATTTTATGCAGGTACATTTCTAGTCGATTAGCAATTCTATTGTATACCATGCATGATTTTTTAATAATTGTTTGCGAGCTTTTATGATAGAATGCATTATAAAATTTTTAATAAATGTTCTTTCCAGCCTCGTTTGGGACCAAAACCATTTACGCCTCCAAAATTGAACGAAACAGAAAGCTTCGATAAAGTGTTTTGCGTACCACCTGTACCATCTAACAAAATTCAAAATGGTACACACGAAAATCAATCACAAGTATTGGAAATAGATCATATGATAGGTATGTTAAATACAAAAATTGAAGAAAATATCACGTTAAAGGAGACACACGACGTAGATGTCCTATTACACGAAGAAAATAATAAACCAGTAAAAATTGCAAATGATCCAGATTATCAGTCAAAAACTTCAAGTTCAGTGGAGCGTGGAAAATTATTTGAACGGGACAACTTAAACGAACCCGAAAGCGCAAAATTAAATAATAGTATGAAAGAAGACATATCAAATGATTCTGGTTACAAACCGGCAACCCCAACCACTGCCGAACGTAGAAAACTATTTGAAACCAAGTGCGGATCTAAAGAGTTAGTATTCGAGGATAATTTTGATGTGGCAGATCAAACTGGACATTTTGAGCGTGCTTCTACCCAACGCGCTAGTATCGCCGAAAGGCGCAAGATGTACGAAAGTCGTTCGTTGTCTGTACAAGAGACTACTTTGGAAAAAGGCAGTAGTTCACCTTTGACGCCTAGACGAAAGGGATCATTTAAGATGTACAAAGATGAGGATGGTACTGAAGAAAATTGTATGGATGCGTGTGTAAGTAAACAAGTACAAGAAAACAAGAAGCAGGATTCGAGCGCTGCAGCTCCAACTCCTAAACGAACATCTACCGTGTTTGGTTAGTAACTATTTGTTTTGATGATTTTAATTCAGAATAAGGCAATTTTTACTTATAAAATTATATATTTTATTTGACTTGAAAATATTTAAGTATATATGATTTTTATACAGGGTGTTAGTGAATTAATATCGCAGAAAAAAACTACGGGTAGGTAAGATTAAAACGAACAAAAAACCTAAATAAAAATGTTTCCTAAAATCAATAATTTTCGAGTTATTGCTATTATTAATTTGATAATTGTCTTACTCGAATATATTCCCTTTAAAGATTTTTAAGAACTGAGAAAGTGAAACTGACTGTTGTGTCAGCAGCTAAAACATCTGCACTCTTTAATTTATGGCCCCCGTTTAATATTGAGAGGTTTTAACTAATAGAGATGCCAGTACTAGTTTTATGATTTTGAGAAATTGAGAAATTTCGACGGGCTTTTAAAGTATAATTAAATGCAAATAGGTAAGTAGGTACGTTATTTTTTTGTTTTTTACTAAACATAAGGACCAAAAGCAAAATTTAATAACTAAACATTCCATAATGACACAATGAGTGTTAGTAACTTTCAGTTTTATTCCGAGTTTTTTCCCGTACATTTATCGAAGTGCCGTTAACCGAATTGATTTTTATTTCGCAAAAATTAATTAGAAATTTTATTAGAACAACGAAAAAGATTAAAATAACAACTTTAGTACAAAAATTGCACTTATTTTCCATAATATGTAAATAAATTATGAGTATCGGTTATAACAAGCAAAAAGTGGCGGTCCCGTCAATCGCATTATAACCGAATTTGACTGTAAATACAGTTTCTTGAATTATTATTAAAGAATGCTAAGAATTATTAATTTTGCAATCTGTATGTTTATTTCAGTCTCATGTTAATGTATAATTTTTTTTCTTTAGGGCGTGTTTCTAAATTTCGGCATTTAAAAGGAACTCCGGCTCATAAGACATTCCATATAGAAAATATCCGTAACGTAAGCAGACAAATTCCAGGAGAATGTGATGGATTTCATGGTAAGTTTCTGTAGTCTACATTTTCGTAATAAGTTGTTTGATTTTGTTATTAATAATATGTAAGAGAAAGAGGCTAGTGTGACCATTAAAAAATCAAATAAGACTTAATAATGATATTAAATATTTTTAATTAAAATTATGTTAGAGAATTTTATATTATTGTAATTTATGTAATTCTAATAAGTAACCTTAGCAACAAACAACTACAAAAGTACAGAGTGTCGTGCAAAGCGTAGATAAAACGAAAGGGGGAGATAAAAGGGACCATTTCCAACAAAAAAAGTCTTATAAGTCAATATCAGATTCCTATCGGTTACAGAGATGCAATCGTTAATGTTCAATTTTGGAAAATCGCAATTTTTATTCTTTTTTAATATGTGTATGTAAAAATTGACATGAGATCTTTAATGTTTTTACTTTTACTTAATCTCTAGACTCGTATCTAGTAAGGCCAATAGACAATTTGTGCTTATTACGTCGAAAAACGATCAAAATTTGTATTAGTATCTGTAGACTAAGGTATCATCGTACAGCTATGTGCAACTTCGATCCTATCACATTTAAAAAAAAGTACTGTCATAAAGTGGACCCTTTTGCAAAAACATCCCCATTTTATGTGGATTCTAACAAGATAAATTAGTTAGTACTTTAATGTACACTCGCCACGGAAAAAATCAGGAATTTTAAAAATGTTTGGTTGCGAATCGGTTTTTGAATAAACTGTTTGTACCTTTTAAAAGGATTACTGTAAACCATAAAAGCATTATTGTTACCTACATATAAGATGGAGTTCTAAAGATGTGTTAGATATCGGAAAGGTTGAAAAAGCTTTTTGCATTCTAAAATTAAAACTAGCGACTTATTACTTACTTTACTATACACACGAAGAATGATTACATACTTACTTACATAATTATTTTATTTATCATTTCTTGTTCTTGAATATAAGATTTGCAGGTTAAATAACATATATAATAATTAATGATACATACAGGGTGTCTCCGGAGGAATCTGCCAAACTTTAGGGGCACGATTCTTAAGTAATTTTAAGTAAAAAAAGTTGTTTCAACATAAGTCCGATTCGGAAAAGTTATCCTAGTTAATGAAAAGTCGAAATAAAACATCAAAAATGTAATTTATTAAGTTTATTTGAAAAAGTCTAACAAGACGAAATATATTTGAAGCAATTGTATTTACAAGTTGGAAGATCTATTGCTGAATATTTCGTTGTGCAACTTTTATTTATTGTTAACAATATATCGTTTTAAAAGTTATTAGGTATTATTTTTATAGTAGTAATATTGTAATGTGCAGGTCAAAGGCTAACTATAATAGTAGTTTGTTATGAATGTCACTTAATAACAATAACGATTAGTTATTCTATTCAATTAACAATTATTTCTTGAAATAAATACTCATTTTTATTGGTATAACAATCGATATATTATCTTTAAACAGGGAATATAAGTCAATATCAATTTTTGTTGTGTAAGTAACCATTCTTTGTATAAATCTACATGTTATCGGTTGTATATTACACTGATCAATACATTTTTTAATTTACAAAAAGCATAAACTAAAGCTGCCTACCAATTGCTTATAAAGTCTATTATTCTATTATTATCGGAAATCACAAAGATTTGTTCACTTTGCAGGTAACAATGATGATTTATGGCTTGCAGTAATCCCCTTGAAAAATACAAACATTTTATCTAAAACCCAATTCACAACCAAACATTTTTAAAATTCTCAACTACTGCTGTCCTGATTTCTTCCATGACCATTGTACATTTACCATAAAATATGCCAGTTAACAAAATAGATGTGACAAAAAGAATTAGGTATGAAAATACTAATTCTAATTAAACACTAAAAAATATAAGTTATACTAGCAATATTGTATTCATTATAGTAAATGTTCGAATTATTGCCCTTCGGTCCTATTACAAAATCGACATCTTGGTAAAAATTGCTCTTTTAAGTGGCGTGTACGTATTTAATTTTTAATGGTATGAGCGGCATCTTCGAAGCATTGGCATAAGTGTTCCTCTGTAGCAAACGGCGTTTGATATACCTTTTTCTTCAAACATCCCCAGAAAAAGAAATCGAGAGGGTTAAGGCTAGACTAACGTGGTGGCCATACAATAGGACCCAGCCATCCAATCCATTTTTGAGGAAAATTAGTGTTTAATTATTGTCTTACTTGTCTTTCGTAATGAGTTAGTGCTCCATCATTTCGAAGCCACATTTCTGATCGTAATTGCAGATTTACATCTTCCAGCAAAGATGGTAAGGTCATTCGTTAAAAACTCTAAATAATTATCAGAATTGATTCTCGGTGGTAATCCGACTGGACCGATTCGGTCCTGACCTCAGCCCTCTCGATTTCTATTTCTGGGGGTGTTTGAAGAAAAAGGTATATGAAACACCATTTACTTCAGAGGTCGACTTACACCAACGCTTCGAAGATGCCGCTCATACCATTAAAAATTCAATACGTGCATAATCAGTGCCTTGTACTTGATGATCAACAAAAACATGTTAAAACATATAAAATGCTGCACCGTCGTGTTTTAAAAAGTGATTGAACAATTAAGTTACTAAACTCTAAGTTTTATTAAAACTTTATCACAATTTCAATATATTAACTCTTTATTATAATTTTGTATGCTCGGGGTACATATGAAGCAAAGGCACTAAAAGCGTCTTATTTTGGTCGAAGAAATAGGGACCCGCTTTCTTCTCGAGCCAATGTCTAGAGATCAATTTATGCAAATTCTTCATTTCGTACGATTTGGTAAAAGAACATAACGATCCAAACGTTTACATACAGACAAATTTACATTGCTATCTGAAATATGGAACAAATTTAGAAACAATAGTTAATCGTGTTATAAACCTCACGAAAATATTTTAATAGATAAGCAAGATGCGCGAAATATATGTAATGTCATATAATGTTGAATATTATACATTTTATATAAATATATATCTCATAGTTTTATTTATATGTTAATAGTGCATATTATGTTATTTTTTAAAGAAAATGTATAATTTTGTTTGTGTCAAATTTTTTTGCGTTTATTATAATTCGTGAATGATTATTTTTACTAGTTTTTAAGTATTGCAACAGCTGTTAAGGGCGAAAGGAGTACTGTTACAAGTTGCCAATTTTTACAAACTTTAAAATGTGTTTTGTTCATTAACTATGCATTTTAGGCTATATGTTATCTAGAACTTTTTAATTCTATTCTTCTAGAACTGTATAAGTGTAAGTATAATTTAAGATATTTATTTGTTTCGCCTTATTCTAGTTAACTTAAGCAATACATTATCTCAACTAAATGCAGTTATATTTGCTAAAAATATCGCTAACAATCGTTACGTAAGTAACAATCAGCTTAAATGTACCATAAAGTTTTTAAATTAATTTTAATTATTTTAATATGTTAATATTTCAATATAACTGTACTGTTTGATTTTAGCCAATCAAATACTGATACCGAATCCTGTTTTTCAAATACTGAACCAATAACTTATCGAACAAATAAATTTTACAGAAACCAGTCGTACATGTTTTAATAGAGGATATCATTTCAGCAAATCTTAAAAGGGTTGCAGTTCCACTGAGCGGGCCAGGTGGAAAAATTGCCATTTTTGAACTTAGCAGGAAAGGAAAGTTACCAGATGGTGTTATACCTGCTTTAGTGAATGGAAACAATATTATGGATTTTTGTTGGGATCCATTTGATAATCATCGTTTAGCAGTGGCTTGTGATAATGGAATGGTCAAGTTATGGAACATTCCAGAAGGGGGTCTAATCGAACCCATAAATATGCCCGAAAAAGAATTTAGTGCACATTCCGATAAGATTTATTTCATCAAGTTTCATCCTACAGCTAAAGATGTGTTGATGACTGGTTCTTACGACATGACTATGAGAATATGGGACTTGACCACTCTCGTGGAGAAAATTGTACTTAATGGTCATACTGAACAGATATTTAGTGTTTCTTGGTCTCCATGTGGGATTTATTGTGCAACTGTAAGCAAAGACACAAAAATTAGAATTTATAAACCAAGAGCGAGTGATTTACCAGTTCACATAGGAAAAGGACCGGTGGGAAGTAGAGGAGCTCGAATTGTGTGGGCACTCGATGGTGATTTTCTTGTTGTTATGGGCTTTGATAAAGTATCAGAAAGACAGATCATGATTTTTAAAGCAAACAACTTAATTGCGCCCTTGAATATTGTCGGATTAGATGTTTCTCCGGCGATTTTAATTCCATTCTACGATGAAGATAGTTCCACTTTATTTTTAACTGGAAAGGTAAAAATATATGTTTCTGATAAAAATGTTGATATTAGAATTAAAATTAATTTTAGGGAGATTCCACAATTTATGCATTTGAAATAACAGAGGAAGCACCCTATATATGTCCACTTAGCCATCATCGTTGTGGTAGTTTACATCAAGGTTTATCTTTTCTACCAAAAAATCACTGTGATGTTGTTAATGTGGAATTTGCCAAGGCGTTCCGTTTGACTAACAATACCATAGAACCATTATCATTTACAGTACCACGTATAAAGGTAATTGTTGATATGATTTTATTTTAAATAGGCGAAGTTATTTGAGATTGATTTTAGACCGAACTATTTCAAGATGATCTGTTTCCACTTACAAATGTGACATGGGAACCGACATTGACAAGTTCAGAATGGTTTAGTGGAAAAGATAAGGCACCACAGAAAATTAGTTTGAAACCTAATGGAATGGAATTGTGTAAGTTCAATTTTTTCAAATATTTTTTTGTTGGAAAATTAACATGTTCAACTCGTATGCCCACTGTTGGCTTGCATGTTAAACTGTTTATTAACCCTTAACGAACGATCTGGTTTTTCGAAACTGTAGTCAGCAGATCGACGGTATTTTAACAAAAAATTGCAGAACAAGAAAACGTGTATAATTTAATTCGATTTTATTGCTATATTGTATAAGGGCAAAACTGTAGTTAGCAAAAAATAGCTGGCATAAACATGTTTCTATAATAAATACAAACTAACAGTGTAGTGAACCGAAAGAAATCTATTTTCCAATAACCACTAGTGTCAAAGTATCTACGTTAAATAATAAAAATCAAAATTTTTTTAATAAAAGTACTTGTGATCGTTGGAAAAGCATAGTGTGTAGCACATGCTGAAAGGGTATTTCACACTTGTGCGATTGAGTCACGAGACGAACTATCACATTCGCCTTTCAGCACTAGTTACACAATATACTATTTTAGCATAAAATAAATATATTCGTCACCCGACGCAATAATAACACATAAGAACTGATTTCTTAGAATATTCGGCATTCGATCCTAAGGGAATATTTTTATTGTTGCGAATATGGCAACATTCAATCGCTAAGGGTTAAAAAAGGGCCACCAATGCAGAGTGATGCATTTATAATGTTTTTGAGGTCAAAATGTTATTATGCATATACATTACATTAAGAAAATAACTATTTACAGAGGTTGATTCCTTTATATTGAGAATAATTACTTTAATCTATAATAACGTAGCATTTATTATAACCCACGCTGATTTCTTCATAATTTAGAGAAACATTAATGATTATTTTTTAAGTTGTTAATACCAAACAAGATTGAAATACAATGAAATTTGCTTAATACGATTCTCTAGGGACCACCTCGAAAAAGCGTCAATCGGGGAAAACGTCTTAGGAGGGAAAGGAATAAACAAGTTTGAAATGTGGTAATGAACAATTTTATTAAATACGTATACCTACATGTTTACAGTATTTTTTTTATTCAGTTTAAAAACTGAATCGATTTTGGTTTGCTTTGTTTAATCGCTTTGAAAGAAAGAAAGTCTTCAATTTTGTTTAAGTATCCCCCCAATATGTCTTCTGCATCTTTATAAGAGGAAACTAATTTTCTTAGATCACCCACGTGATCTAATCCAGCGGCCACAGTTGGGGCTGGTATAGGATCCTCTTCTTCCTCTCTTTCCTCATTTTCCTCTTTCTCTATAGATGACGCCTATAGATTAAACTCCTCTAGAGGAGTTTCCAGGTACTAGTACCTGACGATCTTTGTCCTCTGAACATTGTTCATTGGTTGCTTCGACATCATTCTGAGCAAAAAATTTAATTTTGTGGAAACACTTTTTTTATTACCTCTGACCGTTGATTGAAGTATTGTAGGGAGGATGAACAACTAAACGGAAAAGTGCAACCCGTTATAATATGGTAGGCACCAGGGGTCGTTAGCGTTAAATGTGCCCACGGAACTTGTAACTTAACTAGGTTAGTCCACTAGCTATGTAGCTTATGTGCAAACTAAAGCTTCTTTAGTCAGTACATAGTGGAAATCTGTAAACTGTGACTACATAGTGAAATTTATGCTAAAGCATTGCCGTTATTACAAGTATTTTTTCGAACTGATGGAATTTAAATTATTTATGTTGTTGATTTAAATATATATGTATTTTTACTCGACTTAAAAATGCCTATGAGAGTTTTAATAATTAGTTGTTTTCTTACTTCTGATAAATACCAAAATATTATGTACTTACCTATTTATTTAATTTTTATTTTACTCAGATTTTACCAATGGCCAATCATTCTTATAATTTTTGTCTTTCTCTGTCGCTCTACCCGAAGACGTGAAACATTTAATAAATTGCTAAATAAACAGATAAATCGAGATTAATTAATGTGTACACCATAACAAATTATTTACCCAACCAAATGTTTGACTTCAAACAATAGCCAGTGCTTGTTTGACTTCAAACAATAGCCAGTGCTTGTTTGACGAGCAGTTCAGCTTCGAGCAAACTTGCTAGAAATTATTCTGTGAATAGCGTATTTGTGTAGCGTCAGCTAATTTCTGTAGGTAAATATATGGTGTAGTTCATGTCCTGGCAAAACCCAACATTTGGCTATAAGAACAGGCAAGTAGACGTTGAGTTTTACCAAGACATTGACTATATCCAAGATAGGTTCTAATGTATAATCATACTTTTATACTCATCATACTTTCCAAGCTTTATCTTCTGCCGTTTACAGTTACCCGATCGTGCATTCTGTTCAATTTCAACCCTGCTTTTAAGAATCATTCTAATTGTCGAAACAGACAAACCGATTTCACGGTCTATTTCTTTTCAATTTTCTGCATCACTGGTTTAATCATAAATTTGTAAAATCTTTAACTTGTCTCCAACTGAAATAGTCTTTCTTTTAATACCACTTATCCACATAATAAAACACAATACACACCAGTTCAAAAAAGTCAAACCACTAAAACACTCGGTAGTAAACACGACAATCCACAGTAAGATAAGAGACACTGAAAACTACAAATGCAAAAATGATGTTTCCCACTGAGGTAGTAAGAAACTAAAAATTAGATGGTAGTGGTGATGTGTAATAAAGTGGGGGAGGGAGTGAAGGCGCCTATCGGTGCCTAGACCAACAACAATTGTGTTGCCGCCAATTGGATTGTCTAGCTGCCATATTAAACAAGAGTTTTCATATTGATATTATAAAGTATTATAAGTATTTATAAATTTTGAAAATATACAAATCAACGACTACTGTCAAAACTGACAGAAATAAACAGTAGACTGCACATGTGTCAACTAATTCCGATTGCATGTTTCTGATTTCGTCTATCCATAGCTTGTTTAGGATAGATTTCTATTATCGGAATTGCTGCATTTCTACAATCGTAATTTAGGTAATTAGAGAATACGGAATTGAAATGCCTTCTATTCAATAATGTTATCTCTACTCGATTTGTTTTATCTCTATTCAATTTCAAGTGATTTCAAATTAGGAAATAAGCCTGATTATTTAAAATAGAAATAATTTAAATAGATAAATAATTTTAATTTTAACAGTTTAACTTATAACTAAATTTAATCATCGTATCTGGACACTGCTTTAAATGATTTATTTTTTAGTATCAGATGTGCAAGGTCAAACAGATAGTAAAATGAACAAATCATCCTCCCAAACATTTACATCACCATCTAATAACATCTTGGGGTGGGGAGTGAACGTATCAGGGCAAGTAAAGTCTAAACAGGATGAGGTATGTACATTTTTTTACTTATAATAATTTGATAATATTAATGAATAAAACTGATCTTAAAATATCAAAAATAACATTTAGCGTCAAATTCATAAACAATATCTAATTGTAAGTATGGCCTATCCAAGCGTGTAAGATTCACGTCATCAATAAAAGGTTACTAGATGGTGACGTTTCACACCGTGCTGTCATCTCGTACTTCGTATTTTTGCAGTTCTAATAAATTGTAGTCTTTCTTCACAACACCTAATATGTGCGCAGGTAAATCATCTATAGAATATGTCACTTTCCAAACTTTAAACCGAATTACAAATCTAGTAATTTTTTACATATGACGCGAATCGTTTATACGTTTGGATAGGCCACAGGTACCTATAACTTTTACTTATGGCAAATTTTAAAAATTTACAACAATTTTTAACAAGATATTAAGGTATAAAAAAATTTAACAAGGTATTTTCTTTCAAAAATCTTTACCAAAATTGTATTATATCTCTCTTACTTGGCGAAAGAGTTTTATAATATTATTTAATATAATATTATTTATAATTTTTTTTCCACATACTTTTAAATTCTTTACAACATATTTCACAATATAATTATTGCATTTTCAAGTTGACAGAAATTTCTGTAACAAGATATTTATTGACGAATTTCAAAATGAACAAGCAAGCTACAATAAGAATGAGATCTGTAAAGATTATACTCAAATACTAACTCTAAATTCTACCCATAATCTCATTCTCAAGTGAAAATAAAATGATATATGTAGAAGCTACACTTAAATAATGTTTATGAATTCAACCCTTAATTTTACTTAAAAAGCAACTAAGTTAAGAACATAGTACAATTGGACTTGTTCAACTCAACTGCTAGTTGTGCTAGCATAACTTGTCATACATTTCATTGGCACAATGACAGGCCAACCGTAACAGCTCCAATCAGAGCGTGACACTGTTTGTTTTTTAAGTTACTTTATTCTATGTTAATTTGAATAAAAATTAGAATTTTAATAATAATTACAAAAATTAACATTTAGATGTAACTTTGGACTATTATGGCATGTACAGACCAAGCGAACACGCTGTTCGTGAACAATCAACCAATGAGTTCTCGACAAATCGGTGACGCTGACCAGTTTCTGAAGAGCTATTGGTCGGCTAGATGTTTGCGAACAGCGTGTTTGCTTGGTCTATACGCACCATTAGAAAACTAATGTAAAATTTGAACCAAATCTCAGTCTCTATCCAGTCGTTTTCAAATGCAACCAGAAATACAAAAGGTATATTCTGATCATACAAAAAAGGAGATAAGATGAATGCAGGAAACTATAGACCAATATCACTGCTAAACATCGCTTATAAAATACTAGCAATCATAATTAACAAACGATTACAAAAAGAAGTAAATAGTAAGATTGGACAGTATCAGGCAGGATTCAAGGAAGGAAAGGAAGGTCGGTGGTAGAAAACATATTTACCTTGAAGCAAATAGATGAGAAATGTAGTAAGAGAAAACGAGCCAATACATACAGTCTTTCTAGATTTTAGACAAGCACATGACTCAGTAGAGAGACACGAAATAATTCAAACTATGTTAGACCTAAATCTTTAAATATAGGTAAAATCCTTAATCAGTTATTTCCAGAATAAAGCAGGCAACACAAGTTTGGAGATAAATTCAGATAAATCTCTGTATACATATAATATTAGGTAATGAGAAACTACCAGAAAATCAGTACCTGGAAATTAAAACAATGAAGTACAAGTTGATTAAGCTCAAACTAGTCAACAACCCTTCTCTAGGCGTTGACTTCACAAGCGAAGAAGATTGTGAGAGTGAAATAAAGAAAAGAATAACAGCAGGATCGAGAAACATGTTCAGTAAAATGTTTAACAATAAAAGTCATTTCAAGAAAAGCAAAGATAAAATTGTATAAGATAGTAATTCGACTCACAGTAACCTTTGCATGTGAAGCATGGATGACTACATCTGAAAATGAAAAAATTATAGAAAGATGGGAAAGAAAAATACTGCGAAAAATCCCAGGTGGAATCAGTGAAAACAGAGTTTGGAGGCGAAGAACAAATAAAGAATTAGAAAACTGCTACAGTGAGATACCAATAGGTACAGTAGTGAAACAAAGCAGGTTAAAGTGGCTAGGGCACGTGGAAAGAATGAGGGATAGTGATCCAGTAAAAAAATGCTAAAAAGTGCAGTGGAGGGAAAACAGATGCGACAGATCTAGAAAGACTTGGTGGGACTGTGAAAAGGAAAACTGGAGAGACTATAACATAACAGAATGGGAAACAAAATCAAGAAATAAAAAACTGTGGAAGAAAACAGTGGGAAAATTAAGCCAAAGCCCTTCTGACCTGTGGTGCTGCTATATAAATTATATTCTGATCTATAGCCCAATCAAATTAGACAAAATCAGAACCGATCTGCAGAAAAATTCCCACCCAGCTGGATTTTTTCAAAAAAGATTGATATTTTGCGAGATATTTGCAAAAAACTCTTTGTCGCTCGATGTTTTAATCTCCTGTAAAAATTTTGCACATTTTGATATCAATATAAACTTTTGAAATACTGTTTAAAATGCTAACATCTAGCCGTATACAAAATCCAGCCAGATAGGAATTTTTTCACAGAAGAATGCTAATACGACTGGGCTACTATAGCCTTAATGAAAAATGTCTTATAATTTACGTAGCAACAATGTAATACCTGCTTACTATAATAGTATTTTATGTATTTAGTAATTACTCTTTATTCTAGATTCAAAAATCAGTTAGCAGTCGTATGGAAGTAAATCTAAAATTGGAACAAGATGAAATGGAAGGGGTTAATGAAAAAGAATGGGAAGAATAAGCGTAATATTATAAAATAAGCTTTTATTAATTTATGTATATGAAGGTTCTTAAATGTTTGTTTTATTTATATCAATGCATATTCGATTGTGATTTATTTCATTTAGGGATCGAGATCTTTGGTGAAATAAGTTTTTTGATATGACCATTGCTCAAACATATCGATGGCATTTTAGTAGAGTGACTTAACCCACACTTTTTGCAAAAATAAATTATTCTGACTATCTTATGCATCTAAGGCAAAGACACCATCTGTTAAAATTTGGTAACAATATTCCAATTTTTTCAATCGAAAAATCAATTTGTGTTTTTGTGAAATGTATCTGTTTATAGCTACACGACAACATAAAATGTGCTCTCCTGTAAAATCTACTTTTTGTGAGTTAAGTTGCTCTACAAAAACTAAGTCGATATGATTATTTTATATCTAGTCTTTTTATGAAGTTATTTGATTGCATAAATAGGTTTACTAGCACAATTTTGACAGGGATGTTAAGATGTGATCCAAAATGCTCTCTTCAAGCTTTAATAAAATTAGTTCCAATTATCATAGCTTCTTGTAGACGTTAAAATATTTGGTTTTTTTTTGTATATCGTATAGAGTAATACAGGGTGATTTATAAAGAGTGTAGAAAACTTTGACAGTTTGTTAAGGAGGTCATTTTGAATAAAAAAATGTCATATAAACATAGGTCCTATTTTAATTAGTAACGGAGCTACAGGAAATTGAAGTTTTGTAAATACAATACAGTAGTAAATAATATGTTTAATATAAACAGTGTGTTTCACTTTCAATGAAGACATCTGAATAACTTTTTTTATTTTTGAAACAATCCATCTAAAATTTTTACAGATTACGTAGTCCATTAAGGACCGGTCTTTCAATCTTCAAATAAAATTCCAAATAAGCTATTTGTAAAATAACTTCCCTGGACACGTCTGTTGTAACAATTTTAATTCATTGAAAGTGAAACAAATGTTTAAAAATTACAAAAATGAAAATTTTTCAGGGAAACTTCGTATTTGGGTATTTTTTGTGATTTGCAACAACTTTTTTTAATACTTTTTTGTTCTATCTTAATCGCTAATATGACTTTACTTGAAGCACTAGTTTTTATTTTGATCAAAGTTGACTAGGTTTTGATCTTATAATTAAGAAAATTCTATTGCCACAGAAATATGTACCTTAACGGACTAAATAATCTGTAAAATTTTAGATCGATCGCTTCAAAAATAACAAAGTTATTCAGGTGTCTTCATTGAAAATGAAACACACCGAAGGTAGTCACAATTAAAAAAAAACTTCTTGTTTAGTTAATAATATTAACAATTGCCCATGTACTACTAAAAAAAAACTTCAACATAGTTATTACGGCTTATAAGAAATGTTCGAAATATCAAAAACACAATAGCTAAATTGAGCCTCACATTTCATTGACAAATAATTTGCAAATTTTGACACAGGCAGCTTTCGATTTATGAACGAGTTCCGTTCCTAGAGATCGTTTGTTACCTATATGTTTTTGTTCCTTACATGTCCAAATAAATAAATGTGCACTTTTTGCAAACTTCATAGTGCAGTAATTAACTGATATACAACATACAACAATTTTTACCCAAAATAATCTCAATAAGTTGCCAAAATTTTTTACACTCTTTATAAATTGTCCTGTATGAATTGTCCTTTGGTTGAACCAAAAGTTCGTTTGGTTGTTTTCAATAAAATGACTTTAGAATTGCATGGTTATTTCTAACTTTACTACAAACTGTTTTTTTTATTGTAGATTGTATTCTAATACCTGTTTTATTAGCTTGTATTCTTGTGGAAAAAATTTCCAATACTTTCCTATTGTAAATGTGATTTTAGCAAGTGGTTAATATCAAATACTATTGAACAGGTAATAGGTACAACTCTTGACAGTTTACATACAATTGCAAGTAAAGCTGACCAGTAATGCCAAATTTCCATAACGTTTCCATAGCAGTTATTCCAGGAATAGCTTATCTGACGTTTACCTGGTAATTGTAAAATCGGCCCTAAACAAAACAGCTGTTCTACGGTGAACAATTCGAACTGTTAATGAATTGTTTTACCAATTTTTTACCCGAAGCTATACGTATTAACCGTTCGTAGTATTTACTAAAATGCCTAATCACGTTTTAACGGAAGTTGAAAAGAATTTTGCAATAGTCAAATTAGAGGAAAGATAGTCATAAAAACTTAATTATAATTAAAATAAAAATTAATTTTATTTTAGCAGTCGGTTTTGACAAGAAAATCTCACTTCCCATTAAGGAAATTTTTAGAAAACCAGACACCTCGATACGAAAACGTTCAAAACATTTTGACCACAATAATACTTCTCTTAAAACAAAAATTATCAAAATTTCTGAATTTTTATGCAACCATGTTAACCATTTTTGTGTACGGAAAGAATGCTGTGAATAATTGAATGTGTCGAAAGTGGTAGAAGATTACTTATCCTTAGAACCAACTATCCTTCTAGCCCTTGGAAGGGAATCCTTTATTACAAGCTCCGTTGCGAAAACCAAGCAATTAATTGCAATACGTTTACGTAAATGTTGTCGTTTTCCCCCCAGAACAATACAAATGATAAGAAGAGAGAATTATGATAAGTTGCCCAAAGATGACATTGTTCAATTCAGTTATTAGTTAACATGAAAGATGGCTCTTCTATTTGTACTTGCTTCAAAACAACTCCAAACAAACTTTTTGTTTTTCCTGTGTGTTTTGTTTGTTTTTATGTAGATTTTAATTTTAAAATGTCAGCTGAAAATTTTATTCAAAATTATTTTGAATAATCACCTATATTATATATTGTAATCTAAAATGCACACACTGCCAAGGTAGTAATAATCATTCTAAACATTCCATATGGTGGGTTTAATTTGCTGGTGCTTAAATATTTGTTTATTGAATGGTACACCTCTGCTCAGTTGCTATTTTAAGTGTTTATTCATTTAAAATTTGTGCCTGAGAGGGAAACAATCCAAACTCCATTTGTAACATATTTACAAAATATAAGAAAAGAATCGTTTTTGGATGCTTAATGTCAATATCAGTAAATTGAAATTATTACATAAAGTTGTATAATAAAAATAGTCGTGTAGATTAGGATGAAGACTTTCCACCTGACTACTAATTATAGTGGTGATGTTTCACCATTAAACTCTGTATATACCAAAATTACAGTTTCGATTTAATTTACTTCTCAGGTAAATATGAAATATGGGTTTTTATGTATTAAGAATAGATCATTTGTTTTATATTAGATTAATATTGATATTTTTCATATAAACTGACAATTTTTTATGTAGTTATAACAGTGACATTGTTACATATTTTACAGCATTAATTTTGTTGCCCACTTTTTGACGTAAGGATACCAATGATGCATTTAGATATAAGCTTTGATCTCATTCAACAATTTGCTCATTTTAGAAATTTTTAGTGGTAAAATACTTCCATCTTTTGACACCAATTTTTATATATAAATTTAATCTTTCAAATATTCATCAAAAAACCAACTGTGAAAGGGCGGAATGGCCTTAGAGTTTACTGGAAATAAACGCAATGGTCACAACCCCGTTAAATGGTCTACTTGTAGTCATAGTTTTTCTATACATAATTAATTTAACATATTTTAATTATTCTTATTCGTAGTTATGTAATTATTTATGTAATAATGTTGGTGTATCTGTATAAAACATTAGATATTTGTAATGGACTTTGATGTTTGATTAGGTAGTTATAAACAACTCTTTATAATAAATGTTTTAAAATAACCCAAATAATAATGATAAAATTGGTAATTTGGATCTCTTGAAGTTTAGAAATTCTTAGCAAACTTTATATCATTTAAATTTTACAAAATATATTGGGAAGTAACGTTAAGAACATAGCACCACTGTGGCACATATAGTAACTACTCAAAACCTGATTAAAATATAAATTATAAGATAATATAAATCATAAAATAATTAATAAAATGCAATCGATGGATTATGAAACGCATCACGTCAATTTTTAAAAAATAAGTAAAGTAAGTGAAACACAATCTAATATTTATATATAGTTTAAATGTTTCACCAAGTTAAACAAAAAAACAATTAAGTTTTTACATAAAATAATTACCTATAATATACTAAAATTAAATTAGAAAATAATTATTTTCTTTATAATTATAAACTAATTAAGTATTGAAAAAACACGACGACATTAATCACAAGCGACAGTTACGTCGACCCTTTACAGGGTTAGAGAAGTTCCCTTTTTGACGCTCGAGTGCGTATCACTTAGCATGACTTCTCAGTAGGGAAAGCGATGGAGTACTTTTAACGTTATAATGAAAAGCTAGACATAATAACACTCTACTTTTGAATTTCATGGTATAGTAAACTCGCTAGTCTGGACTGGTCAGAGCTGGTTGTACGAAAATTCGAAGACATTATGAGAATAGTCGCAGTGCTTGCCATGCAGACACAATACTAACGCACACTAAGGGCCAAATTAATAAACTCCGAGTTGGTACTTAAGTATTACTTTTGCATATCACAAATTTAAATATTTCTTAACAAGGCATTTGTTTATGAATTTTAAAACGGGCAAGCAAACAGTTATAAGAATGAGATATGTAAAAGTTATACTCAAATACCGACTATAATTTGATCAATAATTTCATTCCAAAGTGAAAATAAAATGACAAAAGCAGAAATCACACTCGAGTATGGCTTTTACTTATAGCAAACTTTAAATATTTTTTAACAAGGTATTTCTTTATGAATTTCAAAACAAGCAAGTAAGCTGCAATAAGAATGAGATTTTGATTAATTATCGACTTTAAATTTGACATAAAAAGTAATTTAAATAAATAAATTACATTTATAAATCTTCAATTCCTTTCCGATAAAAATTTTCGCAAATCACTCAACCATAAAATAAACTTCTATAAAACCACCGATACCGATCGGTGGACCATGTAGAACTAACAACATAGCATTATCCTCAGCTATACCGTATTCAGAGAGTGGAGTAAGTAAACACAACCCTACGTGCTCACTGCATTGTCTTCTCATTCGCTACATCATTTCTGCAATGTTGTTCATTCACTCATATGCGCTTATTACATTTAAGAAATCAGTCGTACAAGAAATCGCAAAATTTATTAATTTTGTAACTGCCGATTCGACTCGGTGAAGGTAGTTTAGTGACATCATAAACATGTTAAAGTGAATACTATATAGTAATTATTTAAGTTTTTGAAAAAAAAAACAATTACTATTAGAATATGAAATTTATTAAATAAATGTTTATTCGTCCTCTACAACAGTTGTCTTTTCAGAAACATACAAACCGTCCAAAAATTTACGGATATCTTTATTTTTAACAGTAGTAGATTGTTGAATGAGTGCTGCTGATCTAGATACATCCTCTAATGAATTACCTTCAATAATAAGTTCGTCTTTTTGTTTCTGCGAATTTTTAACTGTGACTCCGGGAGCCATTTTCACTCTTCGAATATACTTCTCTCCAAGGAAATTTCTTATTTCTATTATAGAATCACCTTCCGATGTAGTGCAATTGATGGGGAAGTGGGCGTACACGGCTCGCATTTTGTACTGATATCCCTTGGTCACGCCTTTAAGCATATTTTCAATGTGCGAACACACTGTACGAACTGCGGCTAACTCCTTTTTAGTTCCAAACCATTTCTCGACTTTAAGAAGTCTGGGATTGATCATGCGAATGTCCAAAGCCAGATGTTTGAACGATCGTTTTAATACACCTCTCGGCCCTTTTACAGTAACAAGACGCCCCTTTGCCGTTACAGTTAAATCCTTGGGAATTTTAACAGTTTGATTCGTTACTATTTGCTTCATTATGCTGAAAAATAAAACAGATACGAAATAATACTTAACCTCAAATTACAGACATAAACTAGATCTATTAAAATAATTTTGATAGTCATGTGTGATACATTAATTGAGTTAGCAAATAATAAGGGAATATAAAATTAGGTATAAAAAATATAACGCAAATTGAGATGTTCATCGAATAAATTTTACTTACCTAACGCATTCACCGACACAACCACAATCAGGAACAACCGGAAAAGAATTTGTATTTTCTGTACGTGGCCGCAAGATGGACGTAATAAATTTTAAAGGCGGGCAAATTAAAATCAACAAATTTTGCAATTAAAATGTCGATACAATCATTTAAAATTTTAAGAAAGTTGCATAGATAAATCAAAATTATACATTAGTTTGAAAAAATGAAAAAGGTTTCCACGTTTATCTATCATGTTCAGTGATCAAAATACTGAATAATTTTATTAAATTCAATAATTACCTAGTAAACTAAAAAAACTAAAAAATTCGATTAGTACTAAAAAGTATTTTAAAAAGGTGCCAAGTATTCAAAGAGATTATATAAATCTATATTAATCGCGTAAAAATTATTTTGTTACAAACACACTTAAAACTTAAATAACCATTTAGTTTTAATGTTACATAATACATTATTATTATAGCAGTATTTATTTTTTAAATAATTAAATTGAAAATAGTGTAAAATTGCAATATTGTTGTCACTCATTAAATTAAGAATTTGTTAAATCATTTATATATTTATATTTAGTTTTAAGTTGTCACAAACCGTTATTTTATCGTCAACCGTTCTTTCCATCATCCGATTAATTTATCGAACAGATATTTACCATAGAAACGTTTGTTTGAACAACTGTATCCATGATAACTATCTATCAGATAAATTTATCCTAAGATGGAAAAATCGGTCCTTAATACACTGTACATTAATAAAATAACAAGCTCTTGAAAGAAGAAAAAGATTCAAAGTCAATAAATACTAAGGCATTTTATAAAGCCCGTTTATCGTTAATTTCATAGTTTGCTGGTAAATGCTTTGGTAGATAATAAAACAAAATAATATATATAACGCTTCCATAATAAATTAGTTTAACTCAGTTTAAAACAATTTAAATAACCAACATATTATAAACATGCAACAGTTTAAATCACAAACAAGTTAATTTTCTAAACAATCCAGGGGTTCATTTTTTATATTCACAAACTGTATAGGAAATTTATTTTCTCTTTTAATAATAATATCTGCATGTTCAGGATGACGTGTACGTATATGTCTGTATAATAATTTGTTCATACCAAATCGTTTATCACAAATACTGCAACCATAAGGCTTTTCGCCCGTGTGTAATCGAAGATGTTCTTTAACTGTAGTGCTATGGGCAAATCTTCTGCCGCAGGATGGACAAGCAAAAGGTTTCTCGCCAGTATGTATTCGGATGTGCCTATTTAAATTTTCAACAGTCAAAAATGCCTTCTGACATGTGTCACACACGTGTGGCTTTTCTCCAGTATGAGTTTTCATGTGCCGCTTTAAATTTTGAACACAAGGAAATCCACGCATACACAGTTCACATATAAAAGGCTTTAAACCAGTATGAGAATTAACGTGTCTCCTTAAATGACTGGAAGATGCAAAAGTTTTACTACATAAGTGACACTTGTACGTTCGCAACCGTGGATGCTGCTTATGAGTTCGCAAATGAGCATGAAAATTACAATATTCTTTAAATTTTTTTTCACAAACTATACATTGAAAAGGATATTCACTGTTTGTGTGTCTCGTCATGTGAACCATCATTTGTTTAGAACTCCAAAACGTTTTATAGCACACCTGACACGGGATGTTCTTTTTTTTTATCTCTTGTTCATGCGATTTAATGTGTTTCCTTAATCGAGCTTTCGTTTTAAAGGCACTGTCACATTGAT
The DNA here is from genome assembly GCA_036326145.1 of Rhagophthalmus giganteus. Taxonomy (NCBI): domain Eukaryota; kingdom Metazoa; phylum Arthropoda; class Insecta; order Coleoptera; family Rhagophthalmidae; genus Rhagophthalmus; species Rhagophthalmus giganteus. The sequence continues at coordinate 4,827,671 of JARFJA010000056.1, read as the reverse complement.
CGCAAATAAAAGGTCGTTCGATCGAGTGCGTTTTCATGTGGTCTTCAAGATGAGCAAACTGAGTAAACTTACGTTTGCACACATCACACGAAAATCTCTTTTCACCTGTATGCGTTCGCATATGTTTGTTTAAGTTGCCGTTTATCGAAAAATTTTTCAAACAAATTTTGCACTCGTATGGCTTCTCTCCCGTGTGCTTACGAGTGTGAACATTTAATTGGGTCATGTCGCGGAAGAACTTATTGCAAGCGCAACAATTAAACGTTCGTTTTATAGCTGGCTCTTTTAAATGCAATTCTAAAAATTTCAATTTTGTGAATTGCTTTAAACATATTTTACACTTCAAAAGTTTCTGATTTTCTTCGTCGAATGATGACTCGGAGTTTTGTTTATCTTGGAACTGTCGACTTTCGGATTTAACGCTGTCGGTCAAATACTGCAATATAGATTCGTTTTCGAAATTTACATTAACTTCTTCTTTGACAGTAATAGTTGAAGTATCGTTACAGTTGCTCGTTAACGATTCGGTTAAAAAATGTTTCACTTCTTCCTGCTTTATAATAATTTCTTGGAAAACGACGGATTTAATATCATTTTTAAATGAATTATAGAAATTAGTTTGATATACGGCCATTATTTGTTTTATTTATAATAATAATATTATTATAAAGTGGCATATAAACGTCAAATTACGATAAGTCATTAATTTTATTATTATTCTCAATTTGCCTAAATGTCACTAAACCAATTGTCATGTCACATGCGCTGCCAACTTAAAAAAAATACATATCATTTCCATATGGTCAACATAATATTATTATAGTATATTAAGTAACAAGGGCGGGAAGACACATATGGCCCTTTACTGCCAACCTCCCGAACGCAGCGAGCGCCGGTAGCGGCGAGCTGTAGTTATAAACAAATAACAATAAAATAACATTTAAGGGGGTATTATCAGGGTCCGCCATATTGAAACAGTAGGTCAAATGAAACCAATATTAATATGCATTGTTTTCGAAAACGAGGCATCTTTACGAAAGATTCATGATTCGTATAGATACCTCCAACCTTCTAGTTTTCAACAAACTCATTGCGTTTTCTTAATAAGGTTAAGAAATTATTAAATTTGCAATCAAATATGCAATAGTATTTTAAAGAAATACGTCACTTCAGGGAATAAAAACCACCTAGAGTAATAGATAACACATAGCTACGTTCTACAAACACAACGTTAACACTTAAAAATTAACCATTGCTAAGAACAATAGCTATTAAAATTAATCTAAATTACTATAATCTAGGAACATGTTCGTGCTGTGTTTGTTAAGTTGAGTCAATTTGTAGTTCGGCTGTTTTTAGAATGATGGCAGCACGTGCAAATTTTTGCGTTGTTGTCAAACGTATAATTTATGAAACTTCATCCAAAGTAAATAGAAAAACAGAATAATGTTTTGTTTGTATTTTTAAGGTTAAATTCGCACAATAGTCAGCTTCGGTTCTATTTCACTTTACGTTATATGAAATTTTCAAATTGCAGTGAAATTGTATTTGTTTTTGCAAAATATAGTCGTGCTAACTAATACTCCTACATTTTATTTTAAGTTAACTTCTGAAAATTAAATAAATAATATATATAATAAAATATGTATATAATAAAATCCAGATAACACAACGTACGGACATCCATAAGATGAAGGGTCTGGTGCAAAAAGAAGGCAGCTCCAACTGAATACGGATTATACGGACTTTTATTGGGGAATGCGAAAAATGATTATTACCAGACGAATATGTTATACTGGTAAAAAATACTTGTTGCAAGTTTGCAGTAGTTCCGGTTACCCAAAACATCATTTTAAATTTCAGTGGGCTGAAAATTTGTTCACAGTATATATTCTTTACTAAACTACAACTGGAAAATATTTTGTTAGACGTTAAACAGTTTTTATCTTCTGAACAATTTATAACAATAGAGCTGCCTCCTTTTGCGTCGGGCTCTTCAATTGAGGAGCTTAGAGAAAAAGTGGTACAAGTGACATTTGTTCAAATGATGACATGTACAGTATAACAAGAATTGTGAAGTAGAAGTTGCTTAAATTAATACAGTTTATAGAAAAAAAAAAAAACAGTAGTATTATTTGGTCCATAATGACAGCTATATGGCACTCAAAGTTGAGAATATTTTTAGCAATTGTGCTAAGTTTAATATGAAATATCTCACATAAACTCAAATGTCACTTGTACTACTTTTCCTCAAAGTCCCTTAATTGTTAAATGGACTTTCAAACAGGTTAGTTATGCTAATATTATATGACATATTCTTATACAACTTGTAAAGAATATCACTCGAAGCATATTCAATAATCGATGAGCAGTAATCAAAAATACAAACTGATGCTTCAGATGGTGTCTGATTATTTATCCATTATCAATTATGCCTATTCCAACACCAAAGGGAATTGATTAATATAAATTATACTATTCAATAGAAAATCATAAATCGATGTATTCTGCTAAATACAACCATACATATCTTTTCTATACCGAATAACGGTGACACTTTTGAACTTAACTGTAATATTCTTAAGTATACATCTACCCACTGCTTTGGAAGATTGGTATTAGTTATTTCTAATTCATCTTCAAATTTTGTAGATAAAAATGATTTACAGAATACATAATTATTATCTGCAAGATATCTAATACCTCTAATCTTTAGAAGAAAATGGTTATATGGAATAACTGCATCGGTCAACAATTTACAAAATTTTATCGAGAAAGATCGATAACTGCATTTTGGCATTAAACTCCTATAGTGAAGTTGAATGTTATTAATATTATGTTGAAAATTAATATGACTGTGAGATGTTTACCTATAAGAAATATTCAATGTGACATATGTTGAGGTTATGTCTATTTCTTATTTGTAATCACATGTAAATTCAACTTTGGTAATAAATACTTTGTAGGTGTTTGTTAATTTATAATGAGATATAAATAATATATATATACAAAACGCGTTCTTTATTTTAAGGTTAACTTTCACATTTTATTTCATTTACTATTTTATAAAAAGGTATTCAAAATAACAAACACCGAGAAAACTTGGGTACACAATATGTAAAATATAATAATTAATATTTTTTATGACATAAATATAGTTATAGTTTCATAATTAAAATTTTCTAACGCATATTATCGAATCCGTATCAACAAACTATATTTCGGAAATCTAAAAATTCATATCGGTAATCCGAACCCACTCGTGAAATTCCGTGTAACATTTCGTAATGATCAAATTTAAAGTCGAACTGGGCTTTGCAAAATAAAGATGCATAAGGATAGAGGCAACACTGCTAATTTAAGATATCGCGAATTAGCATTAAAAAAATTTAAATTGTAAATTCTTTAGCAGGATATACATACGCCATCTATTAGCAAACTTGTAAGTGTTAGTTCCAAAATTGCCGTCGAGTTTGACTGTAGCGTGCTAATACCCCCTTAAAGAATTTACGCCTTTATGTTAATCAAAGCGACATCTATGAAAAAAAATTAAAAATAATTTGACTTTTAAAATAATTTTTTTTTAAATTTAATTTATTAATATACCATACCATCTACGGATTTAGGCAAATTTTGATTTTTAAATAATTTAATTTTCCGCATTTGAGGGCGGAAAATCAAATTTTCAGAATGTGTAGGCAAAAAATTATCTACAGCACTTTTATAATACACTCACATGCAGAGGTTTGGTAGTGGGTTGTTTGATGATGACTGCGGTGCTGGGACTTCCTGGCCGTGGAATGGTGGACTGCGCTATGCTGTTCAATATCTATGAGAAAATAGTTAAAAAATTTCAGACATGAATTTCTTTTTAAAAACAAAATAAATTTATGAAAAATACAATTATCCATATTTACCTAATATTTTTTAATGCTTATAAGTATCGAAATTTTAAAAACATGATAGTACCTAATTAGAGAAATTAACAATAATTATTAAATTAAAGTAAGTACCTATTGCTTCTATTAAATAAATCTAATTAAATACAACAGACACTCGCCAATTCGAACCTTCCAGTATTTCGAACAACTCATTAAGAATTATTTACTATTGGTATTTTAAATTCATACTTATTCAAAATTTGCAGGAAGAAGCTCTCGAACAAGTTTTTTGAGAAAAATACATAAAAAACTGAATTTTAAAAAGCAGTAGGTTGATAGATAATTTCTACATTTGTATTTGTACACAAAATATATTTTCTGTTTCTGTAGTGTTAGAGCAGCGGTTCTTAACCTTTAGAGTGATCAGCACCCTCTAGAATTTGAAAATACGTTCTCGCAACCCCTTGAAAAATGCGTTTCTATTTTTATATTAAGGAAATTATATTTATTGGAAGATAATTACTTAAAGCAAAAATGGTGCCACAAATTTTATACCTCTACGAGTTTAGTAAGAATTGTGTAAAATAAAAGTTACAATAAAACGTTTTATCAGATGCAACGAACAAGATTTTATCCGATTATTTTAGCATTTATTGTATTATAGATTTATATATTTAAAAATACAGGTACTTAAAACAGATCATAAAGCATAATCTCTATGTTACTCGCAGAACTTTGAAAACCATGATCAGAAAACAACGTTTTTTCTGACAATAAACTTCATACTTTGAACCGTCATAAACAGCCAATACACAGCTTCAAAAAAAAAAGTTATTGTTTTTAGAATACTTTAAACATTTCTTAATGTAATAATTTTACATTAATCTGAAAACTTTAAAAAAATAGGTTTTGCTCAGATATTTAACATTTTGGCCCACTGTGCTGCTTGATCCGGATCTAAATTTTAAACCAAAAAAAAAAAAACAACAGCTATACATATAAAAAAACTATTTTTTAAAGCTTGAAACATTATAACAACTAAAACACATACATACATATAAGTACATATTTACTAACATATAATAAGTAAATCTTTTAAGAATAAGTAACTAAAATATTTATTAAAAAATTAGTTTTTGAAAGTTTATCTTGGAGATTCCATAATTTCTACAAATTTTAATAATGCAGGGTACCAAAATTACTCTTCATCTTTAATTATACTCTATTATTTATATCACCATTTTCGTTTGAGGCGTTCTTTTCAACAACAATCATTTTATACGATTCTTTGGCCACACTTCTAAGTTTACTTTCCATATTTTTACCTGTTTCTTTAAGCATGCCCGTTAAATAACCATTAGGATTTTGAAGTAATTCATGTGGATGTCCAAATTCGGCAACCTTACCAGCATCCATTACAAGAATCTTGTCTGAATCAATAACAGTGTTTAACCTATGAGCTATTGTTAACACCGTGCAATCTTTAAAGTTTTTCCGTATAGTAGACTGAATTAAAGCATCCGTTCTAAATTGAAAGTGGCGATTAAATTTATAAAAATTTCTGTACCATGCAATGCTTACTGTGGGTCAACATTGGCTGTCGCTTCGTCCATCACTAGGACTTTATTATTTCGAATTATTGCACGTGCGAGACACAATAATTGTCTCTGTCCAGCACTAAAATTAGAACCGCCTTCGGTTACCTCTTGATTTAAATTTTCTATGGCATCTTTTAGTTCAACCTAAAATAAATAAAACATTTATCGAGCATGATATTTTATTGTGACGTTTATTTTTCAAGTGATAACGTAAATTATCGTGTCTTGTCATCAACGTGTTAAGTACAACATCACAATGATCAATCACGAATCGATTTAAAACTAATGTTTACTGTTCAATGAAAAATATCAGAGAAAAGTGATGTAAATCCTTGCCAAAAAAATTCGCGTTATAATAGTTTAAAAATAGAACACACTATTTTATCTTATCTCGATAATCATAAAGTTTTCCCAAAATATTCGAAATTAACATAAATAAAAATTGTAGATATTACAAAATCTATTCGACATATCAACTTACATCTTGTAAAGCTTTCCATAAAGCTTGATCATCACTTTTATCTAGAGGATCGAGATTATGTCTTAGAGAAGCAGAAAATAATACTGGTTCTTGTGGTATAATTGAAATTTTGCTTCTTAAATCGTGCAATCCTAAATCTTTTGTATCAATTCCATCAATTCTTATACTGCCCTCGATCGGCGCTAATCTAAATAGTGCAGAAATTAAAGATGATTTTCCAGCACCAGTACGACCTACAATTCCAACCTAAAAAGATTTCCAAGTAAAACTAGCTTCACACTATAAAATATTCAACCACCTTATTGCCAGGTTGAATATGAATATTTAAAGCATCGAGAATGGGAGGTTCGTCTGGAACGTATGATAATTTTAATTTTTTAAATATAACTTCGCCAGCATGAGGCCAGTCTCGATGAGGTTTTTTCGTGGGGATCGTTTCAAACGGACCTTCCTTATCTAATTTAGTATATTGCATGATGCGTTCTACACTTGTCATTTGACTGGCTACTTCGGCCGTTTGTCTCATTCCATATTGTAGCATTCCAGTTAATATTAATGACTGAGATAAGACAAGACCAACATCGCCACTTAATGTTGTACCTAATACAATTGCAGTTAATAATACATATTTAACATAAATCTGTAATTATTACCGTCGTCCAAAATTAAAAACTGAAAAGTCAAAATTGCTAAAAATATAACACTGATAACATCTAAATAAAATCCGAATGCTTCGCTTGTCGCCAAAAATAAAAACCAGGAGGATGTGTGTTGATCCTGCAAAATATCAAATTCTTTTATTAACATCGATTGTGCACCTGATGCTCTGATCGTCGTTAGTCCAAATAAAGATGCCGATACATGTGAAAAAGCAGGAGCACGGGCTGTAATTCAAAAATAAATAAAACAAAAAAATTTAATTTAATTAGCTTACTTATTCCTTCTAAACGTTTTATGTCTTGAGCAGTAGCTAAATATACTTTTCGTATGATATAAAAAAGTATAGCTAGAATAATTGTAGGCACAATCATCCACGGCGTGACAATAAATACCATAACCAAGATACCTATCATTATTAAAAAAATTTGAATTGCGTCCATTAAAGCTTTTGGAAGTATTTCGTCGACAGCCCCCATATCTTTAGAAAATCTATTTAAAATTCTACCTAAAATTATCAATAACCAAGTGTCAGAATATTAAATCTATAATTTATTGTTTACCTGACGGATTTGTATCGAAAAACCTCATGGTTGCTTTTAATACATTGTTAAACATGGTATTGTGTAAACCTCTCGAAGCATTCATGCATATTTTAAAGAATAAAATCGATCGACATACGGTTAAAATAATAACAGCTACTATTAAGGCCATATATGCATAAATATACATCAATTGATGAGAGTGTACTTCAAAATCTACTTCCGAATTATTTAATTGCGTATGAGTATCATTTGCAAATAGTTGTGTAACTTGACTAAGCATTTCTGAATTAGTACTTTCAAAGATTGTGGTATCTTGTAGCATTACCGTTGTGGCATCAACAAAGAAAGCAACGGTAGTACTTTCAACATCATTTATTAAGGATGTCACATTAACATAATTAGTATCGTTATTGATCGTTTGCTTATTATATTTTTCTTCTTGATTTGTCCTGAAAATAAAAATTTCTGATAATACGGTGGTGTATTGTCGTAAAATTTATTATCGTGTTACTAACCAGTAGGTTATCCATATGTCGGCTGCATTACATGCTACTTGAGCTATAATTAACATGATTACCAGAAGTATCAAAAGTAATATGCCTCCACCTTCACGGAGGTATGCTAAATATAACGAAGACGATATAGCACCTTTTTCCATCAATTCTTGAGTTTCATCTGGTTCGTTTTCTTCATCTTCCTCTATAATAGTACTCTAAAAATCAATTAAAAAATTAACCTTTTAAAAAGTAAAGTTTTATGTTCAATCGTTACAAATTTTTTTTATTCCCCATTAAAAAGTCATCAAGTGTAAATGTAATAATTTTTTAATAAAAAATTTAAATAGTTAATTATTTATACTAAATTGTGTTTAAATATTAATGATACATCGGTACAATCGAGGACCTTTTTTAGTTTAAATTTATTTTATTTATAAACAATTAAATGCTATTCGCCATTCCAAAGAAGAATACGCCTTGTAGTAGTAAAATTCGTAACTGTCACTAGTTATACTCATGTCGGAAACTTTACACAACAGAAAAATGTCTACAAAGAGACGCGAGTAATAAAAACAATAGTCTTATAATACAGACACAAAATTATCTCAAAAACAAACCAATACTCCGAACAACACGTTAATTTACGTTACACAAAATACGTACAAGTATGACTAGCTCATCACGTGACATGACTTTTACAGCACCCCCATCGGTAGTCAAAATCCCAAATACTTACTGTAAATAAAGTACAAAAATGTAAGAAATTAAGTAAAAATCGCTGTAAAATGTAAATAATTTAAAATTTAAAACCTGATCTAATTTTACAATTGATAAAATGTCTCACAATTTTTATAATTTGAGAATTGTAAAACATTATTTTTTGTATTACTGCACTTTTCCTTAAGAAGTTAAATAAAAATGAACTTTACAACCCTCGAAAGAAAATTCATAAGTATTAATAACTATTTAGCTTTAAAATTTTGAACAAAAAGTAAACATACCTACTTAAAAATAAAGATTTCCCATAAATGTTGTATTTTTTAAATAATATAAAATTTACTTACAGTTTGTGAAACTAAAGATAACAAACGGCCACGTACAAGATTTTCTGCTGGCCTTTCCGCTTCATCTTGAAGATTTTCATCGGACAAGTGAGCTAATTCTTTTTCCGATAACTCGCCGTAAGTACCCACTTTCTCTATTTGGCCCTAAAACTTATATTTAAGCATCTTTACATAAAATGTCCTAACTACTTACATTATTCATGATAACAATTTGATCAGCATGCTTTAAAAATTGCACCTGATGCGTCACTAATATTCTTGTTTTATCGCTTAAATAATTTAAAATGCACTCTTCGAATAAGTGTTTTCCTACGTGAGTATCTACGGCCGACAATGGATCATCAAATAAATAAATATCTGCCTCCCTATAAACTGCTCTGGCTAAATTTATTCGAGCTCTCTGTCCGCCACTTAATGATACTCCACGTTCTCCAACCGCTGTGCGGTCTCCATTAGGAAATAATTCAAAATCTCTTTCTAATGCACACACCTTTACAATATTTTTATATCTAAGTTTTGAATACGGCAAACCAAACAGTATATTATTGCGAACTGTAGAAACAAACAGCCATGGTTCTTGTGAAGCATAAGAAACATCTCCGAACATTTCCAAAATTCCACTGTTAAGAGGTAATTCTTTTAATAGCAAGTGCAAAAGAGAAGATTTACCAGCTCCTACTTGACCCACAACTGCACATAGAGTGCCTGGTTTAATATCTAAATTAATGTCGCTTAAAGTGTCGATTATCGGATTAGAAATCCAACTCGCTTTTCCAGAAGCAATTTTTATAGCACCATTTTGTTTCAATTGTTCTATTTTTAAAGGTATTATCGTCAATTCATCTTGTAGCAAGAAATTCTTTAAATAAATTTGGGTATATAAAATTTAAGCAGTCATCAAAATATCTAGGTACTTACCTCGATTCTTTTAACGGATATCTTTGCTTCTGCATAAAATGAAACTGCTAATGGATAGAATATAGCCATATATAACTGAATTGTATTGAAAAATTGAGCCATCGAAAATACTTTGTCACTGGTCAATGGGTTGCCAAGAAGCACATATGTTATCACAGTTAAGAAAAGCGTAAATCTTTCAGTAAATACCATCATCGATAATAAACATCCACGGATGTAAGATGTCGATGTTATAACATCTATTTCTAACCTAAAATTAATTAATTTTTTCTATTTAAAAGAAACGAATTTTGGAAAACAACCTACTTTCGCGTTATCGTAACCATCATTTCGAACGGTTTTTCCCAAGCATACATTTTAATAACTTGTATGCCAGAAGTAATTTCGCTCATTAACTGAACTCTCCTATCTGTACAATTTGCTATCTTAAGTCGCAGTTTTCCTTGTAAGTGAGAAAGATAACCTTCGATCAAAGTAAAATTAGTTACAATAGGTTTTAAAGCAATTATTCGGTTACCTTGTAAAGGCACTGCTTGCAAAGTAATTGCTAAAATGCCAGCAAAAGCTGCATAACCAATGCTATTGTACATTAAACAGCCAGCTACGATAGTTTGTATCGGCATAATCCATATGTAGTGTAGAAATACAGGCACCATATCAAATCTAGCAACGTCGTTCGATAACATATTTACAATTTGCCCTGCGGCCGTATGCGCTACAGATGCTTTATTTAACCGAAGCAACTTAAAAAATATTCTAATTTAAATTATTTTTTTGTCACAAATATATTCACCTTTCGATAAATTAAAGAACACGAGGCAATTCTACACTGCATTCCGATCCTGTTTTGTCCTAAAGATGAATGATGCATTACTACGATGTTTGCAAAAGCCATAAGTATTACTGCAATTCCTAATAACCACCCTTCGTACACCGAAGAAGTTCTTTGGGGTTCAAAATATTTTATCAATGCAGCTAGTACCAAAGGTTGAGTTAGCCTGTAATTTCATGACCTCGTTTTTAATAATACATTGTATAAAAAAAAATTAGCAACTTACCTTAAAATGATGGATTGAAAAAAAAGCTCTATTCCATATAAGGAATAGGGCTTTACGAATGTATCTGTGATTGCTCGAAGGAAGTCTGGTTCTCGGTTCTTTTCTTTTGAACTTTTAAGCTCTTTGTTCCAATTCCTATTTATAACAAAATGTTATAGTATTATTATAATACAATTCCTTTTCAACTAGAAGATATAGAAGAAGCTATTAAATCATTAAAGAAACGTAAAGCAGCAAGATTTGATGGCATCTATCCCGAATTTATCAAAAATCAGGGGCGTTTGGGCCTAAATTAGTTATTACGCTTTTATAATAACATTCTCTTCTCAGGAAAAGTAACCTCTGAATTTAGGAAATCTAAGATTATTGCCATTTTAAAACCAGGGAAACCAGATAACGAAACCGCAAGTTACAAGATTTTTGAAAAACAAATTTATTATAGAAGAGCGTCTACCTATAGAACAAGAACAGGTTTTAGATGTAACAAAAATTGCTGCGATCAAGTCTTAGCTTTAACTTCTTATACCGAGGCTGGTTTTCAGAAACATCTAAAAACAGGAGTCACTTTTATTGACCTTACTGTAGCGTACAATGCAGTTTGGAAAGATGTCCTAATCCATTAAAAACCGAAGTCTGCTGCTTTCTTCTCAACAATTATCAGAAGAGCAAAGAACTAAAAGTATCTTTTAATGAAGTCACCGTTAAACATAATTTCTGCCCCAAATATCTTGTCATTACATTAGATACTTCTTTAACATATGAATATCATATGGAGAAGTTGAGACAAAAATTAAAAACAAGAAACAACTTGTATAAAATGGCGGGAACTAACTAGAGAGCTAATGCACATACTTTACGTACAGCAGCCTTAGCTTTGGTGTACACAACGGTAGAATGTTGTTGTCCTGTATGGTTGAATAGTACGCATGTCGATAAAATAGACCCACAATTAAATGACACACTACGAGACATAACTGGAACTGTAAAATCTACTCCGATCACTTGGCTTCACATATTTACAAATATTCTTCCATACGAAATTAGAAGAAAACATGCGACTAAACGTGAATAGTCTAAATATCGAAATACACTGCATTTATATCCGATTATGCAAACTTTAGAAAATCTACCAACTTCTAGATTAAAATTACACAAGCCAGTTTGGGAGCAAGAATTCGTACACTAAGATTTCTCTAAATCTGAAATTTGGAAAACAGAATTAAAGAATAGTCACAATCTATTAGACGATCCAAATGATGAAGTCCCAGGATTAGATCAATCACGATGGATATGGTGTAAGCTGAATCGAATAAGAACTGGTCATGGCAGATGCAACAACATGCTTCATAAGTGGAATATTATTACTAGCCCTGCTTGTGAATGTGGAAATGAAGTAGAAACAATCAGGCACATCATCGAAGAACAAAAGTTCCAACGTGGATTTGCAGAATTACACCAAATTACGCTGAACGCCTTGAACTGGCCGACTCATCTTAAAGATTTATAACGATAAAAGTGTGAATTTTGTCTAGATGGATAGCGGTGTCGGACTGAATTTGAGTGTTGCATTGCCTATTACGATCAGGATAATCCGATGGCTCAAATTCTTGCCCGAACAAGCTGTCTATCGAGACCAAAGTCACATTTTTCAACTCAGTTCCTTGTTCACTAACAACAAAACAGTATGTTGTGACATACAAAAGACTGTGGTTTTTTTTTGGTGGAGTTTTCCTCTGACCTCTAAAACAAATGTTTTACCATTATAACATCATACCATAACTGTACTCCCCTACAATTTTCAAATAAATTACCTTTGTTAGCTACCCGATATTGCCAAAATGATACTTAGATTATTATGTTTTTAACAGTTATATATATTATCTATAGGTATTTGAAAATAAACGATATGCCTTCTGACTTTAATTTGAACAATAATTTTATTATACATTCCAAGTTATTTTGCTATTGGATAAGTTTTGTGAAAAGTACATAAAGTTGATTATTTTTATAAATACAAAACGATTGTATTATTATAACGTGTTTAATGTTAAGTTTCATTTCAAGTTTCATTTATGCATTTTACTGCATATAAGTTATGTTGCATGCATATTATATTAATTCCAATTTTGACAATACTGGTGCTGATTGTGAGATCTTAAAACCAAATGCCTATTATCTTAATAAAAATTGAGAATACGGAGAATATTTATTTATTTATATAAATCATACCTATAAATTAGAAGTAACATTTAAGAATATACAGGGTGTTCTTAAATTGATTGGAAATATTTCAAAACGTCACATACGTCAAAATAAGACAAAAAGTTCTTATAAACACACGTCCAAAAACGCTTTAGATTTCAAAATACTATTGTTTTCAAAAATTTTAACACCTTTTAACATATCTCAGAAATGACATATTTTGGAAGTTAAGTCTATGTGGACTTTTTTCCTTATTTTGATGCTTATTGTTTACTTCGTAAAGTTTAATATTATGAAATAAATGTTTCCATTGGCGCACGTTTAAATGAGTATAAAATGGAATTTGTCGTTTATCTCGTAAATGATATGTCGTACGATAAGGGTGCAAGTGGTCTTATTTTTGCAAAAAAAAAACTGAAAATTTTAAAAATGCTGTCAACTTTGCAATAAACCTGGTGGCATAGAAATGTTAACTAAAAAACTGTAATGGACTGCCTACATTATGCCTAGACTGCCAGCATGATAAATGACATACCAAATTTCAAATAATTTAAATAAACTGTTTCTGGGATTGTAAAAAAAAAGTTATTGTTTTAGCATTAACTAAGCGTTTTTGAAAACATGTTTATAGGAACTTTTCATCTTATTTTGACGTGAAGAATACGCTCTTAAAATATTACCAATCAATTTAGAAACTATTAGTAATTTATATTAGTATTGGAAATATTTTTGAATTAAGTAGCTATATTGGGAATGTTAAGAATGTAGCACCATTGTGGTGCATATAGTAACTAGTCAAAACCTAATTAAAATATAAATTATGATAATTATAATATAAATCATAAAATAATTACCTACGATTTACTAAAATTAAATAAGAAAATAATTATAAACTAGGAAATTATGGCCTATCCAAACCTATATGTAATTCACGTCATTAATAAAAAATTACTAGATTGTTTATTTGTAAATTGGTTTAATATTTGGAAAGTGACATATTTTATAGATGATTTACCTGTACACATATTAGATGATATAAAGACTACAATTTATTAGAACTGTAAAAATGCAAGGTTTTATTGATGACGTGTATTGGAACCTATCTTGAACCTTACAAATCTCTACGATATATATTAATAATGGCATATTCGTTGACTATTACGTACGCATAAAGTATATTACAGAAGTTCATATTCATATCTTTTTAATTTCGGACCGTCAGTATGCCCCGGTATTTTTGTCGGACATTAACATCACAGATCAAAACATAAAATCAACGACTTGTGTAATTTTTGTCTGACAAGTATTAATAAACTATAAGCTTATCATGAAATCGTCGTTTCAAAGTGTCAGACTGCAAATCTGGAAAATAAATTTTGTCGGACAATGCAACCATTGGATTTAAATATTTTTATTAAACAATTCTGAAAAAGTCAGACGGTTATCAATAAATTTTCAAAAATCGTTATCTTGACATGTTTAAGGTGGTAGACATCCTTAAGGCCCCAACATTTTTGTCGGACAAATGTTTTCTCACGAGTTTATTCAATTATCTTGCAACTACAATTTAAAAAAAAAACAATATCTATAAATTTTCAGTATAACGCCAATTGCACGTTTTTTGGAAAAATCGGAAAGAAAAAGCCCCAGATACGAGAATTTTCACAGAGGAAAACGGTGGTAAACTCGTCGTAATTAATTAATTAAGCCATACAAGAAATTATAGATGATTGTTAATAAATGATATCATATGCTGGCGGGCTCCATGACTAAATAGTTTTATAATTTTGGTGTTTGATTTTCTTCCTAACAAATACATTTTCATATAAGATTGTTCCAAATATTCAGTTTTTATTAGCAAGGGGTGATATCCTCCAATTTTTATATAGCCGCCAATGTATATATAAATAATGGTTTTCCATATCTGTACAAATGCTACTTAACTTTCATTTTTACAATGCCTAAGCTTATCGATAATATTTATTTATATATTTACTAAAAGATATATAGTGAATATAAGAGCCACATATTTAATATGGTACTAAATAAACATTAAAGAACGGTTTAATTTTAATAAGATTCATGTCATTCAAAATTTTTGTTGCTATACATACACTTCTAGTGCATCACCTAATTCTTCAGAAATATCACATTTTGCAGTGTTGTAGAGATCCTTTGCTTCTAAGTCATTTTTATATCCATATTTAAACAATGGAAACAACCACCTGAAAATAGAGATAATTTTAGTATTATATATATTGTTTATGTCAAACTAGACTAAGCTAATAAAGGAGTGTAATCAGTGGATGCAACTCCTACATGACTTTCATATTTAATTCTATGTTATTAAATCATCTACTGAATGTCACATCAAGACAGATTGTAGAAACATGTGAATAAAAAAAAAAATATATATATATATATATATATATATATATATATTATTATTATTTACTTATAGGTAGGTTTTAAAGTTAAATTGTAATCTAAATAAATTGAAAATTAACTCTTTTTATTATACTTTAATTATTTATTAGCCATTCTTAAGTTTTTGTTATTTTAATTTCGATTTAAAATCGGTTAATTACAAATTTTAGAAGTGTCAGAATAATTTGTCGATTGTGCAGAAAACATAATAAGCATTGCAGTTAGTAAGTGTCTAACCAGTTTAGGATGAAACATCCCGTAAAAAAATCGGTAAAAAGTACTTACTGACCTTAATACTTAAAATTACTATTACGTATCTCGTAACCGGTAAACGGGAAATAAGCAGAAAATACACAATAACAAACTAATAAGATATAAAATAATGTATATGGCTCATGGCAACATCAATAATAATTGCTACTATTAACACTGTTTACTTTAAGTTACAACAATAGAAATTCTCAAAGAATATATTCTATTACTAATACTATTAGTATTGTTTATTTTTAAAACCTATTTTGATTCAAAATTGCTTTGAATAATAGATACCTAATTTAAAAATACCTGAAATCTATACCTTTTACTAATCTAAAAAACATGCTATGGGAAAATAAATGGAATAATGACCAATACAACAATTAATTTGATTATATTCTATAGCTTGTTAGAAACTAACATTAAAACAACAGATTATAGATATCAACACACTATCATTAGACGTTTTTGATAATTATATAATTATATAATAATATAATTATATTTTCGATAATACCACACCGACTTATCATCTTTAAAAATACAAACTTTTGATTATTTATCGCATTTAAAAACCGTATTAAATGATTACAAAAATTGTATAAGTAACATGATACAGTTTTCAATCATGATAAATAATTAATAGAGTTTGGAATTTCAAAGGTGATAACTTTGTTCAGTATCTACCGGTGCAATTATCAAAAACGCCCATTATTTTATGGGCGTTTTTGATAATTGCAGTGATAGATACCAAACTAACTTATCGGTGCCTATCGCCTTCGAAATTATAAACTCTCCAGTATTTATCGCAATTGAAAGTTGTATCATGTTATTTATACAATTTTTGTAATAGTTTAGTATAATATACATTTTAAACATGATAAATGATCAAAGTTGGATTCTCAAAAATGACAAGTTAGTTTGGTATCTACTGTTACAATTACCGAAAACGCCTTATACTGAAATTCTAAGAAAATCGCATTATAATAAAATTATTTCAGTTAGGTAAGTCATTCTGGGTAAAATTATTTTGAAAATTAAGCTAACTAGCAAAAACCTATAAAATTAAATGCAATTTGCATAGATAATATACCTGTAGAAAAATGCAACTGTACCCATATATATTTTTTTGTAATAAATAACACTTTATTAATAGCTAACAACAATCAGTTGATACTAGGTCAAGTAAAATTACTTAAATTGATACATAAAAATAAAATTTGGCCTTGATAAATAACGAGTTGCTAATTTTCATTTAATTGTACATCCACATCACTAAATTCAAAGTAATAAAATAAGTTTGAATGTAATACTTAGTAAAGACATTTAGAATTACCTACAATTAAACAAATTTACTCAATAGATAAATATAACGAATAGAAGTACACAGGAATGCATATATCGCAAAGATATACGAGGTTCAACATAGGTTCCAATACACGTCATCAATAAAACCTCATATTTTTACAATACTAATAAATTGTATTAGTCTTTCTTTGTCATGTCATATATGTGCAAGTAAAGTATCGGTAGAATATGGCACGTTCAAAACTTTAAACTGAATATTAGAAATATATAATTTAGTAACTTTTTATTGATGACATGCATTGCTTGCTATATTCTTACCTAAATTGAAACTGATAACAAAATTGTATTTAATTAGTATTCGTGAAAAATCATTATCAAGTTAATTGTAAATCATGTCAATGAATTCAATATTAATAACAATAAATTAAACCAATAAAGCCTTAGATAAAATTAAATATTGGTAAATATATGTGTATGAACAAATGGATAATAAAAATTTAGTCAGTCTAGTAAACAATTATTAATTGTTTGAAGATTAAACAGTTATCCTGCTTAACTAGAATTAAAAATAAATTTAGCATTTATTAAGATGAATGTTAAAGATTTATCACACAAATTTTGTCACGTCGACATAATAATCATAACGATAAAAGAAAATTTAAGTTGAATTGAAAAATCGGTCCATTAACGATTTATACATAAATAACAGTTAAGTACCTAAATGATTTTTACTAACAATTATAGGTACCCCCTGTATAGATATAGGTAGATTCTTATATGTAAATACTTATACATATTACAGTTCTAAAATAATTTTTTATTTACAATATAGTAGGAGTAAACATATACTATGATGATGATGATAATAATAGATAGGTATTGTATCCAGTATTACCTATTATCTTAAATATTTGTGTAATATTGTAAAAAATAATACATATTTTTTATATAATTTAAAAACTTACCAATACATTAATTTTGAAATTGGATTTGCCTTAGCTTCAGGACTAGGATTTTCATATTTTTTACTAAAATCCATTTTTAAACAAGTAGTTCCGCTAAAAAATATACATCTTTAAAATAACGGTATTGAATAAATTAAGAAAATTAAATTAAAAACGACATAAAATACAAACTTAAAAAAATAATTAAATAAACATAACCTCTTACTCTGCTTGTTATTAATTAATACCTATCTTATGCTGCTAAAAATTAAATTGCAACAAATGGAAAAGTACTCTAGGCCTTCTTATAAATTTATATAAAAATATAATTTTTTATTAGCTACATGTAGTCGAACACTTTAAAACTCATGTCTGCATGGTGGCGAAGCAAATTTTTCGTCAGACATAAAAATACCGAAGTTTACAAAAGGGTATATTATTTTGTAGACGCATTTCTTACGCTTATGCCTTTTATAAGTATGGCGGATGACCTTCTCAGTCTACTTGTTTTCGATACAGTGCACGTGTTCGTGTAACCAACGACCTATAGACTAACGACGAGGAGGGGGTGACCTTCTTTTACTATGCACTGACCAAAACAAGTTTCAAATAACGTCTAATTACAGTGCCACCAAGTTTACAAAGTCTCCGCAAAATATTTTTCAATTTGATTGAAAATAAAAAAAAAATCATTTATTTCCATATAAAGAAATCTCAAATGTCTTTTACAATAATTTGAATTTGTCCTGGAACAAAACTACACAGAAGTACAAATTCAATTCTATTGGTAAATACCAGTTTCAAAATCTCAAATTGTCTGGAATTTCTACGCAGGATCGCATAAGTGTAAGGAGTTCAAAAAATTAATATTGGAGTACAGATGCGTGCGCCAATTATTGGCGCAAACGGTAACTATCACGTATCGTAAAAAAGGAATCTGTAATATTGCTTAGGCATTGCCTAAAAAGGAATCTGTAATGAAATCAACATAATGTTACCTTGACGATTTTGACTACCGACGAGGGCGCCACTAAATGTGATTTACAAGTACGTTTCAATCAATTTGATCAAACTGAGTTGATGACGTTAATCTTTAAAAGTGTGATCAAACTACTCAAATTGCTTGTCACACTATCAAACTGTTAACATATTATTTTGACGCGATACGGCTGCTGATTGGAGTAAATTAAATTACCCGCCAAAGTTTCAATAAAACATCAACTTTGCGCTTCTGTTTCTGATGACGTTTTACGTTGGTTCTGCATGAGGCTTTAATAGTTACTAATTAATATTCATAACTAAATTGTCTAAAGACACACAATTAAAATTATTTAAAAATACTTGTCCCAAGACAAACTTGTTAAGACAAAGGTGGCAAAATAAGTAGCACTGCGGGTTACACGCGGTCTGCGCATTTTATATTAAATTTAAATTAATCAAATTAAGATAATTAAATTAAGCGAATTAGCTTGTTTTAATTGGCCTGATCAACCTAATTCACCGGATTAACTTAATTTAATTATCACAATTAGCTTAATTTAATGACCCTAGTTGGTTTAATTTAATTACCCTAATTAGCTTAATTTAATACCTAATTAGCTTAATTTAATACCCTAATTAGTTTGATTTGAGTATCCGAATTGACGTAATTCGATTATCCCAGTTGGCTTCATGGCACCCTAATTGGTTTAATTTAATTGTCCTAATTAGATTGATTTAATTACTTAATTGGCTTGAGTGACTTACCCTAATTGGTTTAATTTAATTACCACAATCCACTTAATTTAATTACCTCAATTAGCTTAATTTAATTGTCCGAATTAGCTTAATTAAATTGCCGTGATTGGCTCGATTTAATTAGCCTAATTCGCTTAATTAATTATCCTAATTTTAGTTTAATTTAATTAACCTAAGTTGCTTAGTTTGACAACTCTAATTGACTTAATTTAATTACGTTAATTTGATTAATTTAATTACCATAATTGGCTTAATTTAACTACCATAATTGACTTAATTTAACTACCATAATTGGCTTAACTTATTTACCCTAATTAGCTTGGTTTAGTTATCACAATCAGCTTGATTTAAATGGACTAATTAGCTTGGTTTAATCAGCCTAATTAGCTTAATTTTAGCAGCCTAATTAAATTAAGTTAATTGGGATAATTAGTCAATAAATAACAAATTTCGATAGGAAAGAATTTACGAATTGTTTAACGACAACGAAGTCGTGACCGCAAGATAAGGTGAAGATAGTTTTATTTCAGCTCCGATCGGATTCAGATTTTATTTCCTACAGATATACGAGCAGATCGACCGGCTTGACAAATATGGGGCGGAAATATCAAACGGGAACGGATTTATAGGCGTATTAGTTTTCATTTTCTAGTCGAACGTTCGAAACTGCTGGTAAATAACAAATTTGCCTTCGTGAACCATTACGTTGCGTTAATTATATGGTGAAAAAGTTAAAAGTATATTAAATTAATAATTATTTATTATTTTAGATTCGTTCGTGGCGAAGTTACAGTCATTTGGTCGTTTGGCGAAAGGTTGCAAACCGGCTTGGCCAGGCTACTCGTGGCGTCGCTCTTTGACGCGATTAATCGGATATAACAGTTATTTATCAAGCGCTCGGCAGTTAATAGGACCTTTTAACGAATAAAAACGATAATATTAAAAGGTAATTTCGTTTATAATAAATAGGGTTAGAAATGGTACGTTATTGCTATCTTGCGGAGACTCGCGTCGACCATAAACGAAAAGTCGATAAATAAATTACAGTTTACTGTATAAGTCGAAGATGATTTTTTTAAGACAGTTTACGTTCGCGTTCGTAGATGGCGCTACGGTATTTTTTCCAACCTAACTTTTTAGTGCGTCTCGTAAAATACTATTAAATACTAAATTAACTATTATAAGGCATTGTTTATGCGAAAACCTTTATTCAAAGTCGACGTGTGGTTCATTAGGTCGATTCGTTAATATTTTATTGTTGTTTATCTTATTTTTTCGCTCGTAGGTAACGGCACAACTTGGGCGGTCCCGAATCGAAATCTTCTCGTGTTATAAACAAAACTAACTGATCCTTAGTTAAGGGGAGCGGCAGGTTGGCTCTATAGTCTTACAAAAATCGCCTCCACATGTTCGACGACAGGAAAGAATCTGTTAGGAATTGTTTAGTATGAAGGACGTCGTGACGTTGACAAGATAAGGACGAGGTGGTTTTATTGACGCTCTGACCTCGTTCAGATTTTATTTCCTACAAATATACGAGCAGATCGACCGGCGTGCCAGATATGGGGCGGCAATGTCGAACGGGAACCGATTTATAGGCGTATTAGTTTTGGCAGACTTCGAAAACTCGACGATCGTCGACGAAAGTTTTACTACTCGTACCACGGCTTTCCCGGTTTTCAGGTGTGTGTACCATATTTCAGCCGATTTGATTTTATAATGTATTTTATTTTGTATTGTTATTAAACTTTCTAATTAATATAGGCTGAAATTATTATAGCATAATCTAACTAGATATTTAATTCTTCGATGCAGCATTGTACCAAACTGACACTGTGAGCGTGCGTGCGTGTGAGCGCGCGCGCGCGTGTGTGTGTGTGTGTGTGTTCAGAACAAGTCGAAAACGATTAGAAAACTCGTATTTTAGGTATTACCGAGCAATAAATAAGCAACTGTGGCCGTTAAAATAGATTAAAGTTTTTTATAATATCGATAAAATGTCGGTAAGTAATACGCATAGAACAGGTCCGGAATTAATCGTAAAGTAGTTTTTCGAGATTAACAATGCAAAAAATAACAATCTAAGCGCATTTCCGGCGATTTAAAATTTTTGCCAAATCTGGAAAAAATTCCTTACTATAACTCTATAACTGAGCGTGTGGGGGGGGGGAGTGGGATTGCGAGTGCGAATGCGAGTGGGTGCGAGTGCGAGTAGGTGTGGGTGTGTGTGGGAGTGCGAGTGTGTGTGTAGGAGTGGGAGTGCGAGTGTGTGTTGGAGTGAGATTGGGAGCGCGAGTGCGAGTGTGTGTGTAGGAGTGGGAGTGCGAGTGCGTGTGTTTGTGTGTAGGAGTGGGAGTGATAGTGCGAGTGTAGGAGTGGGAGTGCGAGTGTGTCCTTTTTTGTGTGTTCCGAACAAGTCGAAAACGATTAGAAAACTCGTATTTTAGTTATTACTGAGCAATAAATAAGGAACTGTGGGCGTTAAAATAGATTAAAGTTTTTTATAATCTGGATAAAATTTCGGCAGGTAATACGCATAGAACAGGGCGTGCGCGTGCGGGTGTGCGCGTGCGTGCGTGTGTGTGTGCTTTCGTTCTTTCCTCGCGTCTTTCGCAATTTTATCCACGTCGTACATCGAATACCAAAGATGGAAACCTAATTTTAAATGCTCCAACACTAATTTATCGGGGATCCGAGGTCGTTACCACGACGGTTACCGCAACCCGACGCGCAAACCGGGATATTTCCGACGTATCTACTCCACCTGCAGAGTCGAACCTAACAAGCGGTATTTATTCGAACCTAATAATCTATCTTATCGACAAAAACGAATTCCACGGGCCAAGCGTAGAAATCGCATCGGACGATAACCACCCCTCGGCAAGTGCTACGGTAATAAAACAAGGTAAAATACCTCCCCTATCTTCTTGCACGAAGCTCCCAACCAACGAGAGGTTTTTTAATGATATCGGCGGAGGTGCACACACACACACACAGACATTCGCGACCGCTTGTGCAGGTAAAATGCTTTAAATAAATCTCACAAATCCAGACGATTATAGGAAACTAACGGAGTATTATGATCAACGTGAAGTTAAATATCTCACACGTACCGAAATCCCGACGCATCCAAACTATCTTCACCACCTGTCCCAAACGAGGAATTCCGTTGGCGGCAGCAAATCGTTCGCGGCGATACAGCGACATTTGACCTCTCTCCTCGTAAACCTCGGACTTCCTGCGTCCTTAGCCTTACGGATAAAACGAGAAAACGGGCGGCGGTGGCGGCGGTGGCGGCGGTGGGCGGGGGAGACAAAAAAACCAAACAAACAACAAAACGACGACAACGGCACGCGGTGTTCCCAAGCGGTCACCCAACTAAGTATTGACCCCGCGCCCGACGTCGTTTAACTTGGATGATCGGACGAGAACCGGTGCTTTCAACGTGGTATGGCCGTTGTCGACGTATACGGCGACGACGTCCGCCGACTTAAACTGTTGAAATCGCGAAGCTCCTCCGCCGACGGCGTTCGTTTCGAGAATACACGTGCACGCGTATTCTCGTAATTCTCCGCGATCGTTTCGAGTTGTCGATGATCGCGGAAGGTGACGACCACGACGACGTCGACGACGAAGAACAAGAAGAACGGGCGAGTGGGGGAGAGCGGACGGGACGTCCGTACGTACAATTTCGTTTCGTACGACCGCGTACGCACGACCGGCCCGGCATCGAAGAACCGTGCGCTCTACGCGTCCGACAATTACGAAAATCACCCGTCCAGGTGGACGGTCCGACTAGTCGTACGAGCGGCAAGTCCGTAAAGGGGAGCGGGCGCGCGCGAAGTGGCCGACCGCCGATTCCGACCGACCGCTTTCCGAAGGGGAAGCCGCGGCGCGTTAGTACGGCTCTCGTCTAAGTCGGTAATAGTGGCCGATCGGACTATACGGTCGACATCGTAAGATATTTACTCGGCTCTATTGCCGGCGGTGCAGATCCGTTCGGTCGTCTCGAGGAGAATTAGAAGAATAATAATAATAAAGAAGAAGAAGAAGTGCGCCCGAACCCGAGCGATCGCCGCGACGGTGGGCCTCTTTTTTTTTTCTTTTTCGCTCGGATTGCGACTGCTCTCGTTCGCAGCGAGTCCGCGGTAGTCCGGCTTGTCGACCCGACGCGGTCGCCTCGCTCACGACGGGCTACCGAATGCGGACCGACCGATTATATTTAACATATTTTTTTTTATATTTATATTTATAAGCGACGGCTCGCCACGTTCCGGGCGAGAATACGTATTTTATAATTTTTTTTTACGAAACGTACGGCCGAGGCTGACCGAGAGTCGCAGTTTTTTTTATAACTAGCGAAGGGTATATTTTAAATATTTTTTTTTAATTTTAACGTCTCCAGCAAGGAGAACGATAATTAATCGAACGAATCGCCGCCACGAGTACGACGAGGACAACTATTGCGAATACGAAGAATTCTTTTTCTCTTGCCTCTCGGCTCCTCCCATCACTCTTCCGAACGATTTAGAATCGCGCGGGTGTTGCGTGCGTAATCGGGGGGAAAGTAAGAGGAGGTAGTAAAAGTGGTAGTAGTGCAGTAGTAGTAGTTAGCGAGCGACGGCGGCCGTTGTCCAACTAGGCGCGGCTGCGTGACGCTCGGTTCTTGCGCAAGAAGGCGCCAAGACCGGATCGACGGGCCTGCGACCCGCGAAAACCGCCACGCATGCGTTCGCGGCTGCAGACAGCGGGCCAGCCAGCCAGTCAGCCAGCCAGCCAGCCAGGCCAGGCCCGGCAAACCCAGCACACGACGTCGTCGCGCGTGGCCGGTATTTCTCTTTCTCGATTTCTTACGAGATCCCTGGTTGATCTCCTGCCAGTAGTAGTCATATGCTTGTCTCAAAAATTAAGCCGTGGATGCTCAGTACTAGCCGAATTAAGGTGAAACCGCGAAAGGCTCATTAAATTAGTTATGGTTCCTTAGATCGTACCCACATTTACTTGGATAACTTAGGTAATTCTAGAGCTAATACATGCAAACAGAGCTCCGACCGGAGACGGAAGGAACGCTTTTATTAGATCAAAACCAATCGGCGGCGGTCGTCTCACCGGCGTGTCCGTCGTCGTTCGCTCTGGCGAATCCGTATAACTTCCTGCCGATCGCACGATCTCGCTCCGGCGACGCATCTTTCAAATGTCTGCCTTATCAACTGTCGATGGTAGGTTCCGTGCCTACCACGGTCGTAACGGATAACGGGGAATCAGGGTTCGATTCCGGAGAGGGAGCCTGAGAAACGGCTACCACATCCAAGGAAGGCAGCAGGCGCGCAAATTACCCACTCCCACTCCTACACACCCACACGCACTCGCACTCGCACGCCCACTCCTACACACACACACACACACTCGCACTATCACTCCCACACAATCACACACACACACAGTTATAGAGTTATAGTAAGGGATTTTTTACAGATTTGGCAAAACTTTTAAATAGCAGGAAAAGCGCTTAGATTGTCATTTCTTACATTGTTAATCTCGAAAAACTACTTTTCGAGTAATTCCGCACCTGTTCTATGCGTATTACCTGCCGACATTTTATCGAGATTATAAAAAACTTTAATCTATTTTAACGCCAACAGTTCCTTATTTATTGCTAGGTAATAACTAAAATACGTGTTTTCTAATCGTTTTCGACTTGTTTGGAACACACACACAAAGGACACACTCGCACTCCCACTCGAACTTCTATACACACACTCGCACTCCCACTCCTACACACACACACACTCGCACTCGCACTATCACTCCCACACCTACACACGAACACTCGCACTCGCGCTCCCACACACACTGTTATAGAGTTATAATAAGGGTTTTTTACAGATTTGGCAAAAATTTTAAATAGCCGGAAATGCGCTTAGATTGCATTTCTTGCATTGTTAATCTCGAAAAACTACTTTTCGATTAATTCCGGACCTGTTCTATGCGTATTACCTGCCGACATTTTATCGAGATTATAAAAAACTTTAATCTATTTTAACGCCCACAGTTTCTCATTTATTGCTCGGTAATACCTAAAATACGAGTTTTTGTAACCGTTTTCGACTTGTTCTGAACGTTACGGCGCAAAAACTTGCGGTCAAAATTTTGTCAAGAAAAAATCGCTGTGCAGAGGGATAAGGAATTTTTTCCAGATTTGGCAAAAATTTTAAATAGTCGGAAATGCGCTTAGATTGTTATTTCTTGCATTGTTAATCTCGAAAAACTACTTTTCGAGTAATTCCGGACCTATTCTATGCGTATTACTTGGCGACATTTTATCGAGATTATAAAAAAGCTTTAATCTATTTTAACGCCCACAGTTCCTTATTTATTGCTCGGTAATACCTAAAATACGAGTTTTCTAATCGTTTTCGACTTGTTCGGAACACTCACACATACACTCGCACTCTCACTCCCAAACCTGCACTCGCATTCGCACTCTCACTCCCACACCTCCACCCAGACTCGCACTCGTACTCTCACTCCCACACCTGCACTCGCACTCGCATACCCCCACACACACACACACACACTCGCGCACGCGCCCACACACACACCCCCGCGCGCGCGCACACACCCACACACTGTTCAGTCTGGTACAATGCTGTATCGAAGAATTAAATATCTAGTTAGATTATACTATAATAATTTCAGCCTATATGAATTAGAACGTTTAATAACAATACGATTCATACATTAAAAATCAAATCGGATGAAACATGGTACACACACACCAGAAAACCGGGAAAGCCGTGGTATGAGTAGTAAAACTTTCGTCGACGATAGTCGGAGTTTTCGAAGTCTGTCAAAACTAATACACCTATAAATCGGTTCCCGTTCGACGTTTCCGCCCCATATTCGGCACCCCGGTCGATCTGCTCGTATATCTGTAGGAAATAAAATCTGAACGCGATCGGAGCCTTCTCCTTATCTTGCGGGCACTGCGTCGTTCCTATCGAACTATTCGTAAATTCTTTCCCATCGAAAATGCAGAGGCGGTTTTTAGAAGGCGAGCGGGGCCGCCACGTCCCGTATCCATCTATATCCTAATCCATACGTTTGCCGTTGGGTAAAGCCGTGGGACGCGTCGTAAAACTTGGATGCACCGTAACAATACGACGCCACAAATCTACGAAAAGCCAAAAGCTTATCCGCCCACGTAAACCTGTACTTTTTCTTTTACCTCCTTCAAGACGTCGTCGATCCCTAAGTTGAACGATGCGGGGCCGATCCCTCCTTGTCCAAAGAGTTCCTCTTACTTACGACGTCGTCGTCGTTAGCTGCGAACTCGTGGGGATGGGATTGTAGGTGGTTACCCGTTGTTCTCGCGTGGTTTCTCGCTGTTTTCCGCATAAATTGCCTAAAATTACCTCGATTAAAATTGTTACGATGAATTTAATACCTACACCAATTAATAGGAGTAATAATATCGGGTTAGTTCGATAAAGTAGGTTAGAAACGTGCTTTCCCGCCGTTTATTAAATTCGTAAACGTCAGTAACCCTAGACCATCGACGCGATAGATAGGAGTAGCGGGGGAACAATTCTCTAGATCATATGATCTATTCTACACTTCGTCCAAACCTATATGCAATCTACGTCATCAATGCAACGTTACTAGATGATGACGTTTCACATAGTGCTGTCACCTCGTACCTCGTATTTTGACAGTTCTAATAAATTGTAGTCTTTCTTTATATCGTCTAATATGTGCGCAAGTAAATCATCTATAGAATATATAGAATTTCAAACTTTAAACCGAATTACAAATAAACAATCTAGTAACTTTTTGTTGATGACGTGAATTGCATATAGGTTTGGATAGGCCATAGTATATACTAGAATAGATTTCTCGCACTCGGCCTTAAGAGGGGGGTTCGATAAGCGAGAATCAATAGATGTCGCTATGGTAGATTCACTTCAGGAAACGATACTAAAAAACTATTAAATTTTATTAAAAAAATTTAATTGATAATAAATACTAATTCAATTACCTAGTTGCTCCCTATATTTTTATCCTAAAAAAGTTAAAGGAACAGTTTTGCTAAGTTGTACACATGCTTCCGAATACTTCAAATTATAAGATATTTAGCTACTATATGACTAAAATATTATAAGGAGCAAGTAGAAGAAGGTTCAGTGAATACGTATACGAAAGTACAGGGTATAATTGTTGCTAGAATTCGTAAACCGTTTTCCGAAAAATCGTCATTTTCAAGTATAAAGCTATCTTACAGATACCTACTTGATTTCGAAGAATTTGTCTAACAAAATTGTCCAACTATTATTGAATAGATGGTGCTGTAAAAATACTATAGTGGTATTTTTTTAATTTTTCCGGCTGATCGTGGACATCAAACTGCTAGGTGGCATATTTCGTTGTGAAATATTTATAGTCAACGTACCAATACCGAAAATGAATTCGTAATTCTTATACATATAAACTAAAACCAAAATTGAACTCCTGTATTTTCTTACACTCTAAATAGTGAAATTCCAACCATTTCTACAAATGTATTCGTGATTTATAATATTGTATAAAATAGTCTAATTTCAAAATTACAATTAAAATTAAATATGTATATAGGTACATTTGCCATACCTACAGTTTTATTTATTTACAAGTTTTCATTCTATAAAAGATAAAATCTCATTCGGTTTCTTTTTCGATAGTAAGCATAATTATTTTGCATTTCGACGTGTTGTTGTTTATGATTTCTGTGAATTACCGAGAAATGCCGAGAATGCGGCGGACGTTTCCCATAAATAAGTAGATATGTATACATACGTTATTCGCGATAGATCCCAATACGTCATCAATAAAACCTCGTATTTTTACAGTACTAACAGATTTTAGTCTATTTTGCCATGTCTCTGCCATGTTCAAAACTTTAATCTGAATATTACAAATATACAATTTAGTAACTCTTTGTGCATGGCTGCGTGCATTGGAACCTATCGTGAATAACGTATAGCTACATGTATTTGAGAACGAAACTGTAACTATTTAAGTTTTAATGCAATTAATGGCATGCTATAATAATAATTATTCTGAAATATATACATAAGTAATTACATATGTGCATATATCGGTAATATTGGATTTCCTATTGTTACAATTTTTATTTTGTATTAATAATGGCACTTCTCTCACATTTTACACAAAAAATAAATTTTAAAAATCAAGACTGATCAATCAATCCAATTATGACTTTCTTGAAGAGAAATATTTTGAATTTTCCGCTCCCATAACTTGGTAACTTTTCTGGTTGCAAGTTAAATAATTTTTTTAAGCTTGTTAACTTGCATTTCATTATTTTTGTGTCTCTCATCAAAACGCCCATTCTTTATATTTTGTAACTTTATATCCTAGAAACGCTAGCAAAGTTTACAACGTAAACATAATTAAATTAGATGCCAATGCATCAATGAAAAAGCGCACTCTGTAGAAACTATTTAGTACAAGAAAGCAGGAATTAAATAGCTGATGCCAAAATCGCGCCATCTTACGATTAAACCGTTTGATACTAATTAAAATAATTAAAAAAATACTACTGTGGCGTTACTAGCGGAAACATGGTGGAAGCTGATTTTTCCAGCCCCCTCTTAACCTCTCGAAACTTCAGCGATCCACTCGATATGAAAATTCAGCAATTTTAAAAATCTGTATCATAACATTTCCCGATTCCTTCATGTTTCGAACAATTTTTTATTGTTATTATTAAGCAATTTATTTTTTTAAGTTTATTTATTTATTTATTCGTGCGTAAATGAAATTTTCGCGCTTTTCTTTCCGATTCGATTATAATTTCGACAAAAAATTATCGATCGCGTCGCTTTAAATGGAATTTAACATTTATTATACGTAAACGATAATTATGTCGTTAAATATTAATCGGACGTGATGTTTGAATAATATTTAAACATTATTTCGTACTCGCTAACGCCACGAACGTCGGACGTTCCTTTAAAGAAAGACATTTTTCCTATTTTGCATTACCCGTCGAACGGGCTTTACGGCAACCTTTCCGGTCACGTTTCCCTTTCGACAAACCTCAATTTAAACGTCGACACGATTCTGGAAAAGCGGTTTCGTAAACGTTTCGTTAGTTCCACGACGATTTATAACATTATAGTCAGTTTATAGCGTTTTAATAACAAACAAGTACATAAATAATTCGACAAATAACAAATTTCGACACGACAAAGACAAAATTTTGGAACATTTATGGAACTATAATTTATCATTATAATTATAATTCATATAAACGAGGAACGCCGGACGCGTGGTGGAACTTTCGTTGACGAACGTCAAGTTTTCGAAGACTGCCGAAACTGATACGCCCATAAATCCGTTTCCGTTCGACATTGCCGCCCCATATTTGGCACGCCGGTCGCTCTGCTCGTATATTTTTAGGAAATATAATCCGAACGCGATCGGAGCTGAAATAAAACTGTCTTAGCCTTATCTCGTGGGTACGACGAGTCGTTCCCATAAAACGTACCGTAAATTCTATCTAGAGGCGATTTTTAGAAGGTGAGCGGGGCCACCGCTCCCGTGTCCATCGATACGATTACGTCTCCCGATAGGGAAAGCCGTGGTACGAGTAGTAAAACTTTCATCGACGATCGTTGAGTTTTCGATGACGGCCAAAACTAATACGCCTATAAATCCGTTTCCGTTTGAAATTGCCGCCCCATGTTCGGCACGCCGGTCGATCTGCTCGTGTATTTCTATGAAATATAATCTGAACGCCGTCGGAGCGTCGATAAAACCACCTCGTCCTTATCTTGTCGACGTCACGACGTCCTTCGCATTAAACAATTCCTAACCGATTCTTTCCTGTAGTCGAACGCGTGGAGACGATTTTTGTAAGACCATCGAGCCGACCTGCCGCTCCCCGTCGTAACCAACGATCGGTCAGTCTTGTTTAAAACACGATAAGGTATCGATTCGGTCCAAGTCCAAGTTGTGCCGTTACCTACGAGTGAAAAAATAAGATAAACAATAAAATATTAACGAAACGACCTAATGAACCTCACGTCGACTTTAAATAAAGGTTTTCGCATAAACGATGCCTTATAATGCGTAATTTAGTAATTAATAATATTTCACGAGACGCACTAAAAAGTTAGGTTGGAAAAAATACCGTCGCGCCATCTACGAACTCGAACTGTCTTAAAAAAAAACAATCGTCATCGACCATTACGGAAAACTGTAATTTACTTATCTACATTTCGTTTATGGTCGACACGAGTCTCCGCAAGATGGCGATAACGTATGATTTCTAACCCTATTTATTATAAACGAAATTACCTCTTAATATTATCGCTTTTATTCGTTAAAAGGTCCTATTAACTGCCGAGCTCTTGATAAATAACCGTTATATCCGATTAATCGCGTCAAAGAGCGACCCAAGGAGTGGCCTGGCCAAGCCGGTTTGCGACCTTTCGCCAAACGACCAAGCGACTGCAACTTTACCACGAACGAATCTTAAATAATAAATAATTATTAATCTAATACACTTTCGACTTTTCACCAGTTAATTAACGCAATGTAAGTCTAATGGTCTACAAAGGCAAATTTGTTATTTACCTTCAGTTTCGAACGTTCGACTCGAAAATGAAAAAGTAATACGCCTATAAATCCGTTCCCGTTCGATTCTGCTGCCCCATATTCGGCACGCCGGTCGATCTGCTCATATATTTGTAGGAAATAAATTCTGAACGACATCGGAGCAGAAATTATGCTATTGTTATTAACTTCAACTTAAATCTTTTGTTAATTATAATATTGTTAAGAACAAAATAGAAATTAAATTATATTTTAAAACTAATTTAAATATAATACTAAAATAGATTATAATTTATTATATTACGTAGTTATAGTTTACAATTTGATTAGGGTAGTTGCGATTCTCTAGTTATAACCGGTACTAAAGTGTTCATATGTTAGTGATGTTGGTGCACATGAATGATACAAGCAAACCCGTAGTCTGCGTTGATTGTTTTGTGCTTATAAGGTCTGTGCAATCGAGTTTAACTTATAACTAAAGGCGCTGGCGTCAGGGACTAATGTAATCTATTATGTATTGTTTAGAATTTGACTATTTGCTGTAACTTTTTTAAAATTGAAAAATAAAATTGTGTTTTCGTTTTACATGTATTAAAACTGCAATTAATGTATTTTTCATAAAGTAAACAAGAAATTATTTTGAAAATATTTAATAAAATGGTAGTAAATATACATTACAGTTTCCATTAGTTCCTGAAGCGAGCGACATCTGTTATTTCTTGAAAGTTGTCTTGTCAGCTGTTTTATGCGATTGCACTGACCTTATAAGCACGAAACAATCAACGCAGACGACGGCAAACCCATAAACCGCGTGTCAAGATGGCGAAAAAGAAAGCCGATGATAAGAATAGTCAAAACTGCGATGGTATAAGAAATGATGGTGATATATCCTCAAATGACGATGAACCGAATTTCAGCGATGCAGAAGGATTTACGGATGATATAACGGACGAAGGTATTGAGTTGTTTATGCATTTAAGAATATCTGTTAAGCATGCTTCTGTATTTAATCGTCAATTTCGTCGTTTTTCAATATTTATTCAGTAATTCGCACAATTTGCAATTATCCAATAAATATTAAAATCCATATTCTAAAATGAGTTTATTTTAAATTTTCTATAGTAGTACACAAAAAAGTAAGGTTATAATATTGTAGAGTTGCTTGGACACATCTTGAAGCAAAAGCCAAAAGAAACTGATGGAGTAGAAAGCGTAATTGTAGTCGATGGTGTGCCGCAAGTCGGCCCTGATAGACTCGAAAAGTTGCAGTCAGTAATAAACAAAATATTTTCAAAGTTTGGTGGCGTTGTTAACACACATTATCCTACAAATGAGAAGGGGCAAACAAAAGGCTATATATTTTTGGAATATTCTTCGCCTGTTCACGCGCAAGAAGCTGTCAAAGTTACAAATAACTATAAGTTAGATAAGCAGCACACATTTTTAGTTAATTTGTTTACTGATTTTTCCAAGTATGAAAAGATACCGGATATATGGAAACCACCCGAAGCACAAACATATCAAGAACAGGCAGACTTGTATTATTATCTTTTAGAACCAGATGCGTATGATCAGTTTTGTGTCGTAACCGTACTTGGACATTCTGTGCAGATATGGCAAAATACACAACCCGATCCTACAGTTATTCAGGATAGACAGGTAAAACGTTTGTGTACTAGTAATTCAAAATCGTAATCGAAAAAATTCAAATTGACATTATAATTTCTTATTTTAGAATTGGACACACACTTACGTGAAATGGTCACCTTTAGGTACGTTTTTGTCAACATTTCATAAACAAGGTGTTGCATTATGGGGAGGACCTGAATTTACGCAACACAAAAGATTTTCCCATTCTGCAGTTCAGTTCATAGATTTTTCGCCTTGCGAAAAGTATATCGTCACATATTCACCGCAAGGAGATGCACACAATCCTGATCAAAAATGGATCATAATTTGGGACATTCGGTAATTTTGTATTTATGCATTAAAAAAATTAACGAATAATTTTTTACATTTGAAAGTACTGGTCAAGAAAAACGTTCTTTTAATCCAGAAGGCCCTTCAGCATGGCCAATTTTTCGTTGGTCTCACGATGACAAGTATTTTGCAAGAATGGGTAACGATATGCTGTCGATTTATGAGACGCCATCTTTCGGTCTTCTGGACAAAAAATCTTTAAAAATTCCAGGAATTCGTGATTTTAACTGGTCTCCAACTGATAATGTTATAGCTTATTGGGTCGCAGAAGATAAAGATGTTCCTGCCAAGGTGACTCTTTTAGAAATTCCTAATCGTTCCGAAATTAGAAATAAAAATTTATTTAATGTGGCTGATTGTAAAATACATTGGCAAAAGTCCGGTGATTATTTATGTGTTAAAGTTGATCGTTATTCAAAAGTTAGGAAAGAAAAGAACGAAACAAAGTATTCGGGGATGTATTTTAATTTTGAAATATTTCATATGAGAGAGAAACAGATACCTGTTGATAGTGTGGAAAGTAAAGAACCGATTCAGGCATTTGCATGGGAACCGATCGGTTCTAAATTTGCAATTATACATGGCGAATCTCCGAACATCAATGTAAGTTTTTATGAAGTAAGAGTAGGGCAAGCACCGTTATTATTAAAAAAATTGGAAAAACGGGCATGCAATCATTTGTTTTGGTCACCGAATGGACAGTTTATCGTATTAGCTGGATTAGGTTCAAATGGTGGAGGATCATTAGAATTTGTCGATACTCATGACTTTGTTATTATGAATACAACTGATCATTTTCAAGCCTCGGATGTAGAATGGGATCCTACAGGAAGGTTTGTGGTGACCGCAGTTTCAGTTTGGAAAACTAAAGTTGATACAGGTTTGTAATTTTTGTCAATCTGCGACCACCTATATTTTATTATTTTAGGTTATTGGATGTGGTCTTTTCAAGGAAAAATTTTAAAACGGGTGAATTTGGAAAAATTTGCTCAATTGTTGTGGAGACCTCGTTGTCCAACTTTATTGGACGAGAAACAACTTAAAGACATCAAAAAGAATTTAAAAAAATATTATGCCCAATTCGAAAGTAAAGATAGAATGCGTCAAACAAAAGCATCAAAGGAATTAATTGAAAAACGTGCTGCACTTATGGAGAAATTTAATGCATATCGTAATAAACGTATAAACGAATGGAATGAACAAAAAGCAAGACGTCTTGAACTTAGAAATGGTAAAAAATGGTTAATAGTTAGCCCTGATTATTTTTGCTGTGCGAATTTATTTGTCGCTACAGTTATACGCTCGGGGAAAATTATTTTCATTGTTTTTATCGTATTATTATCGAGAAGTCTTAATAGTTCGTTCTAACAAAGAGCAATGATACATAGATAAATATGTGTTTATTTATTTATTTGTGTTCTTTTGTTCAAGTTAAATTAATATTATTTATTTTTAGGAATCGATACTGACGAATTAGATAGTGATACGCTGAATGCCGAAGAAGAAATTGTCGAATTCTTTATTAAAGAAGAAATAATGATTATCGAATAGTTGTGCTTTGCTTTTTGTGTAATCTTATTGGATAACATAAGAGACATATTTTGGCAAAAAATGTTTTACTATGTTTCAAGGTGTCTTATTAGAATCAGGAATAAATACGTATTTATCACATCTTTTGTTTAAATTTTTATTTATTTTATGTAAAAGAATATTATTTTGTTTAGAACACTTGGATATCCTACCTTGTGTAGTTATACCATGGTTCAAGATTAGTTTTTTCTATGCATGTATTACATAATACGAATTTATTTACAATTGATTTATTATTGGGTAACAAAATGTGTTCCATGATCGAAAGTGTGACTTTCGATCATCTGATGACTAAAAAATGATCATAATTGAAATTAGCGGTAAAATAATCGTATTTTTTGTGTCCGACTATACAAAAATACGTCGTCTTTAACATTATTTATTGAGTAATAAAAACAAGAACAAAGTAATTAGATTTAAATAAAGAAAGAAAAAAGATATAGAATTAAATAAAGAACAAAATTTGAGAATTTTATTTTATATAGAAAAAAAACAGGCCAAGTGTGAAAAAAAATATATTTTTTTAAGTGATTAGGATTTTGTATGCGATATCTTCTTGCAATTCTAAGAAACTTTTCCAAATAACATTTTTGTGTATGGCATATCCAAGCGCATAAGCGACACGTCATCAATAAAAGGTTACTAAATGATGACGTTTCACACAGTGCTGTCACCTCATATAGCTTATCCAAACCTATATGATATTCACACGTCATCAATACAAGGCTACTAGATGATGATGTTTGACACAGTGCTGTCATCTCGTACCTCGTATTTTGACAGTTCTAATAAATTGTAGTCTTTCTTTACACCATCTAATATTTGCGCAGGTAAATCATTTATAGAATATGTCACTTTCCAAACTTTAAACCGAATTACAAATAAACAATCTAGTAACTTTTTGTGATGACGTTTTGCCATACCGCTTGGATAAGGTATAGGTACCTATGGCCTATCCAAAATTATATGCAACAAACAAACATAGAGGTGACTTGGGACAGTAGCTGTATTATAAAAAATCTAAAAACATTAAAAAACGGACAATAAATTCATGAGTATAAAGTTTTAATAAAACAAATAAACTTTGAGTTCTAATTCTAAAAGAAACATAAAAAAAATAAAAATTAGAAGTAAAATAGTTTCAACTTATTCAACTTAGATAGTTAATATTTTTTCGATACCTCTAAAAGTGTATCTTCCCCTTTTAATAGAGGGGTTTAGAAGAATCTTTAATATTTGTCCACGATTATTATCCTTTTTATTTGGAAAACGTAACAATGACACTGCTGGTTATATCTCATACAAGATGCTTCGTATATATCATTATCTTTTAAGACGATCACTCGCGAGATATATATTTTTTTAGTTTCTTTTTTCGTCTCTTCATCGTATATAAAACAACAAAGTACGAAATTGTCTAACTGAACGTCCTTGTCAGTTACTTGGTCTTCGTCATTATACGAGCCTTAACAACTAAATGTTGGGACAAGCAATATTTTTTTATTCATGTCGTATAAAAACGATATGTTAATAAAAATTTAATCACGATTCCAAAATTATCCACGATTATTTAAAAAGAAGAATTGTTTAAAATTGTAAGCGATAAATATAACAATTTTTCAAATTTTAAATATTTTAGAAGATATCATTTGCTTCAAGATAAAAAAAGTGTGACAACTAATTGTTGGGACAAAGTTATATTAAACTAATTATGATTGAAATTCAAGAAAAGTATACTTGTCACAAGTTATTCCCTTTTACGGTAGTTTTGTTAACATAATGATTTTCAATTCTAATTTTCTTTGTATTTTATTACGGAAAACATACATACTTCTTAAAAAATAACTATTAATTTTTATTATTAAGTTAAATGCTTCGATTCAAAAATGTATTTTTAAATTTATTATAAAAACTCTAAAGAGTAAATAGGTAATATGTTAAAAATTCATTTAGAACCAAAATTATCATGAAAAGTTCCTCGGTATACAGCTCTTAAGAAAACCAGACACTGTTCGTAAAATTCATTTATTTTGCGTAAACAACTGCGAACCGCAGGTAACTGAGTTATTTTAGAAGGAATTCATTCCCATTAGGAGCGAACGCTGCAAAGAAAGGTCGACCACGTATTTAAATAATTATGAAAGTGTTCGTAAACAGTTCATTAGCTATGGCCGCCGGTGTACCTACTATTATGTATACAGCTATATAAAATTTATATACCTACACGTTTTGGTTTTAGCTCGTTGTTCCCTAACATAATATGAGTCATGATTTCTACAATCGCCCAATAAAAGAAAAAACAACCCCACGTCGTTCTAGAATCATGATGTAGCGATCTTCTTGATGTACCACCTAACTGTTTTACTAAAAAGAAAATCAATGGCCGCGCGCAAACCTAGAGTAGACTGTTTTGTTTGTCATCGGTTGTCATCAATTGCAAGTTCTATACTTATACGGACGGGCGTTCTTTTTACAACAAAATCCAACTTGTCGAGGAAGGTTGTTAGATTGAAACTTGTAGATAAAGTTTACAAAATGTGGTGTCGGTAGTAGATATTATAAACAAATGTGGATTGTATTCATTCATAAGTGAAAAATCGTCAATAGCAATTTCTTGATAAATTATCTAATCAGTATACATAGAGTATTTACAGTGATTTCAAAAATAACACAGTGTTAATGTAAATATAAATTTATTACGGTTATATTTTAAAACATAGATAAATGGCTAAATATTTAAAAAATGTTTTGAAATTAAAAGAATAAAAACTAAACACATACCGCGTGATTTTGAAATTAAAAATAATGAGTGTTTGAATAGGTACCTAATTACCTATATAATTTATTCATGTATTTATTATAAGAAATTAACATTGACAATAAGGATTATGTTTTAATTTAGCAATTATA